>JAUALY010000001.1:78387272-81319772 GCA_030819805.1 Penstemon newberryi var. newberryi | reverse complement strand
ATATAACAATGCTTCTACTTCTAAACCTACCTCTAATTCTCATGATATTAAGGATGATTATAAATCCAAAATGATGTGCTATAATTGCAGGAAATTGGGACACTTCATCAAGGACTGTCCATATCCTAAAGCGGAGAAGTACACAGAGGAGGAAAAGAAACAAAGAAAAGAAAGAAGAGAGAAGAGATACCAAAAGAGCAAGGTGCTGTTGGCTGAAGCTGAAAAGATGGCAGCCATCTACTCATCAAACACAGAATCTGGCACTTCAAGTGATGACTCTGTTTTTGACGAAACACCTGCACTATTGTGTCTCATGGCAAAGGAATCTGATGATTCTGACAATGAGGTAATACTCTCTGAAAGTGAGCTTGAACTATTTAGCTCATTTGAGCAAATGATGAACAACAAAGTAGATGTTGTGAATGAGCTTGCTAAGCTTAAGGACGAGATGATTCTACTGAAAAAGCAAAATACTAAACTGAAACTTAAGGTTGAAAAACCTGAAGAATCAGCTATGTATAAAAAGCTTTCACATGAATGTGAATCTCTGAGAGCTGAATGTGAAATGCATAAGGGAAAAATCATGGAACTTGAAGCTACAATAAATTTATATAATAAGTCGTCTGTTCCTAAGTCGTCTGTTGTGCAAATAGAGAAACCTGTTGAACAGAGCACTCCCTTAGTAAAAGAAAGTTTAGAACTGAACAAAGCTGAAAAATTTATATCTGCTGATAATAGCAATATTGTCCTGTACGTTCAGACTACTAAACCTGTCTCACCTGAGATTGAGAAAAAGGAGATAAAAACTCCTAAGGCTAAGAAGGGTAAAAAGCCTGAAAATGAAAAACAGACTGGTAAAACCAAACAGCAGAGTAGTCCCAAGAAGTCTGCTGATAAGAGTAAAACCAATCAGACTAGTAAACCTAAGTCGTCTGTTAAAGAGCAAGTAAAGAGCAGACTGAAGAAGCAAAGAAATTATAACAATAATGCTTGGTATGGAAATGAGTCTTATTATGTGCAACCTGCTTATCCACCATATTATGCTGCACCTCATTATCCACCTCATTTTGCTGCATATCCTGCTCACCAACCAATGCATGCTTACCCTGCTTATCATGCATCCTATCCTGCTTATGAGCCTTATCATCATCATAATGATTATAAATTTAACATGCCTGTTGATTATGATGAAAATGAAGTTGCTCATGCACCTGCTAAATCTGTAAAGCCTAAGAAGCCTAAGACTTCAACATCTTGGGTTGTCAAAGGTGACACTAATCCTCCAGGACCCTCTCAATAAAGGGTACCTAAAACAATTTTATTTTGTTTTGTAGGTTAGGATTAGGAGTAGGAGTAAAGTAGCGAAGAAATGGTACTTGGACAGTGGATGTTCAAGGCACATGTGTGGAGACATACATGAACTGGCAGATGCTGTTGCTGTGAATGGTCCAAGAGTTACTTTTGGAGACAGCAAAGAAGGTAAGGTTGTAGCTGTTGGAAAGCTTATCAAAGGAAACATAGAGATATCTGACGTCTCATATGTTAGTGGCCTGAAGTACAATCTGCTGAGCATAAGTCAATTTTGTGACAAGGGATTTTCCGTAGTGTTTTCATCAGATAAGTGCTATGTTGAACAGATTGGAACAAAGAAGGTTATTTTATCTGGAAGAAGACAAGGAAACATCTATGTAGTCGACTGGAATTCTGTGGACAAGAATTCTAATGTTTGTTTGGTGGCTTCTACACCAAGTGAAATCAGTTGGCTTTGGCACAAAAGAATGAATCATTTGAATTTCAAGACCATCAACAGATTGATAAAGAATGATCTGGTAGAAGGAATTCCAAAGACAGTCATGAGGAAAGACAAGCTCTGTGATGCCTGTCAGAAGGGTAAACAAGTGAAGTCATCTTTCAAAAGCAAGAAGCACCAATCTTCAACCAGAATTTTGGAGCTATTGCATATGGATTTGTTTGGCCCTATTGATCCAATCAGCAATGGTGGGAAGAAATACTGCCTAGCTGTTGTGGATGATTTTTCAAGATTTACTTGGGTAATTTTCATGAAGAAGAAAAGTGAAACCAAGGAACATCTTACAAATCTGATGGAACTGATCCAGAATGAGAAGAGTCAAAGAATTTTGAAGATCAGATCAGATAGAGGGACTGAGTTTACAAACTCTACTGTTGAAGAGTATTGTAATTCCAGAGGAATCAGTCATGAGTACTCTGCTGCCAGAACCCCTCAACAAAATGGAGTTGCTGAAAGGAGAAACAGAACTCTAAAAGAAGCTACCAGGACAATGATAGCTGAAGCAAAGCTGCCCCAAAGATTCTGGGCAGAAGCTACAAACACAGCATGTTATACACAGAATAGGTGTATGATCAACAAAAGTCAAAACAAGACACCTTATGAGCTATGGAACAACAGAAAGCCTAATTTACATTATCTTAGGATTTTTGGTTGTAGATGTTATGTTTTGAACAATGGGAAAAATCACCTCACTGCATTTGCAGAGAAGGCTGATGAAGCTGTTTTTGTAGGTTACTCTACTGTTAGTAAAGCTTACAGAGTGTTTAACAAAAGAACTTTACTTGTAGAAGAATCTATTCATGTAGTATTTGATGAACCAAGTCAATCATCTGAAAAGAATCAAAGTGCAAACCCTGAGATATCTACTGACTTTCAGAAATTGAGTGTTGAAAGAAAAGAAGAATATGTACCCATCATACTACCCAATTTATCTCAAGCTGTTAACTCAAGTGCTGTTCAAAATCAGTCTACTGATTGTCTAACAGAGGAGTTACAAACAGCTGACAGACCAGAGACTGTTCAACAGACCACAACTGTTCAACAGACTACTACTGAAACTCCAACAGTAGTGTTGCAAGATCAATCAAGAGGACAACATCCAGATTTGCAACCTGATCTCAGATGGCTCAGAGATCACCCACCAGAGTTAGTGATTGGTGATCCCTTGGATAGAGTTAGAACAAGAAGGTCAACTGCAAATGAAACAATGTTTGTAAGTTTTCTTTCACAAATTGAGCCTAAATTAATTGATGAAGCTCTTGGTGATTCTCACTGGATTGAAGCTATGCAAGAAGAGTTGAATCAATTTGAAAGGAATGAAGTCTGGTACTTAGTTCCCAGACCTACTCATCAAAGAGTAATTGGCACTAAGTGGGTTTTCAGAAATAAGATGAATGAAGATGGTATGGTTACCAGAAACAAAGCAAGACTAGTTGCCAATGGTTACTGCCAAGAAGAAGGCATTGATTTTGATGAGACATTCGCACCAGTTGCAAGGCTTGAAGCAATCAGATTGTTCCTAGCCTATGCTGCTCACAAGAACTTCACTGTCTATCAGATGGATGTGAAGTCTGCTTTTCTCAATGGAGAATTGCAAGAGGAAGTGTACGTTGAACAACCTCCTGGTTTTGAAGCATATCAACAGGAAGACAAAGTGTATCGTCTGAGGAAAGCTCTCTATGGACTGAAACAGGCTCCAAGAGCATGGTATGATACTTTATCTGATTTTCTTTTAATTAAAGGATTTCGTAAAGGTAAAGTAGATAAAACCTTGTTCACTATTGAATGGGATAATCATATATTGTTGGTACAAATATATGTAGACGATATTATTTTTGGTTCAACTAACAAACAGATGTGTGAAAGATTCTCTAAGCTGATGCAAAACAAGTTTGAAATGAGCATGATGGGAGAACTAAATTACTTTCTTGGACTACAAGTCAAACAGCTGCCTGATGGCATCTTTATTAATCAAGCAAAGTACACAAAAGATCTGTTCAAGAAATTTGGTATGGAAACTAGTTCATCTGTTACTGTTCCTATGTCTACTGGACTTCGTCTGGACAAAGATGAAAGTGGCAAATCAGTTGACATCACCAAATACAGAGGCATAATTGGGTCACTGTTATACTTAACAGCTAGCAGACCTGATATTATGTATTCTATTGGGGTTTGTGCGAGATTTCAATCAGATCCTAAGGAATCTCATCTCTTAGCTGCTAAAAGAATACTAAAGTATCTCAAAGGCACTCAAGAATTGGGATTGTGGTACCCAAGGGAATCAGGATTTGAACTTATTGGATATTCAGATTTTGACCTTGCTGGCTGCAAGATTGATAGGAAGAGTACTACAGGTACTTGTCAATTTTTAGGCAGTCGTCTGATCTCATGGTTGAGTAAGAAACAGACTTCAGTATCTGTAGGACCTCAGGCGCTACCAGTTGCCCCAAAACCAATTGGTGTTAGGGAATGCGCATACCCTTCCCTTATAGTGCATTCATTCAAGCGCCCACGATATTCGATTGTGACTCCACCCGCACACTCAGTTTGGGTGCCACCCGCACACTCAGTTTGGGTGCCACTGGACAATTGCTGTCACCCGCACACACAGTTTGGGTGCCCAACAATCTCCCCCTCAGCAATTGCTCCAGCTGGGAATCGAACACGTGACCTTGGCTCTGATACCACTTGTAGGACCTCAGGCGCTACCAGTTGCCCCAAAACCAATTGGTGTTAGGGAATGCGCATACCCTTCCCTTATAGTGCATTCATTCAAGCGCCCACGATATTCGATTGTGACTCCACCCGCACACTCAGTTTGGGTGCCACTGGACAATTGCTGTCACCCGCACACACAGTTTGGGTGCCCAACAGTATCCATATCTACTGCTGAAGCTGAATACATTGCTGCTGGAGCATGTTGTGCACAAATACTTTGGTTGAAGCATCAACTTGAAGACTATAATCTCAAGATCAGTGGAATCCCTATCTACTGTGACAATACAAGTGCAATCTCACTTACTCAGAATACTACTAGTCATTCCAGGACTAAGCATATTGAGATCAAACATCACTTCATCAGAGACCATGTTGAAAAAGGAAATGTTATTATTGAATATGTTCACACAGATAATCAGATCGCTGACATTTTCACCAAACCACTGAATGAAACAAGATTTTCCACTCTAAGAGCGGAATTGGGCTTGTTAAAATTGGATTCATAAGCTGAGGGGGAACCTATCAGAAGACTGGGTTCAACAGCTTACTAATCTGATATCAACAAGTGTTACATTTCAAGAAGACTGACTCTCAACAGACTAGTTGACTGATGAATTCTTGAATTCAGGGGGAACGTGTAAGACTAGCGGTACCCTTGTTTTAAAGATGAAATCTTCAATGACAGTTAGTTGAAGTTGTTTTAATCAGAAGATTTATTCTTAATTCTTGAAGACTCGAAGATTATTTATTTTGCTGGATTGACAAACAGCAAAGGAAGATCACTAGATATTGGCTTTCACTAGTGATATATTGTATCAGACAAGTCGTCTATTAGATAAGTATTACTTTACTCATCTGTTATTATTTATGTCATCTTATATTTAAAGTGTTGTGCAAAAACGTTTTATCAAAAGCACGCTTTTATAAGTAACAGACAAGTGGCGTTTCAAATTCCCGCCTGCCTGACATAATTAATAAATTTTGAATTCCGCGATTCTCGCCCGCACGATTAAAAACTGACAGATCAAATCAAACCGTCCGCGTATAACACGGAAACCGAAGCAATTCGAAATCTATAAATCCAAATCTGATCAGAAGGGTTAAACCTTACGCACCCAAAATTATTCTAAGTGAAAAAGAAGTTACTAACTCATCTTTTCTGCCCTAAAAGTGTTTAAATTTCTCTCAAGCTACTTCAATTTCATTAAGATGGCCGGAGCTGAAGGACGTTATTTGAATTACGAGAAGTTCTACGCTTCTGGAACTCCTCTAATGAAGGAAATCTTGGTCAAAATTAAAGAGGCATCATTGGTGAAGGTTTTGGAAGCTCATGAGGAATATGTTTTCACTGAAGATGTTGCTGACTACTACGAATCTAGGAAAAATGACCTAACCAAGATGATTTCTGTGGCTACTGTCGGAGGTAAAACTATCTGTGTTTCGCCTGCTGTCTTGAATGAAATTTACGATCTGAAAAATGAAGGAGGAGAGGTATTCACTCTGGCTCAAGAAAAGGAGGAAGAGTTTTGGTTTATTTGTGCGAAGGATGGAGAACCAATGACTGGAAGCCTGATGAAAACTCAACTGAAAGATGAGTTTCAAAGGTTTGCTGATATCATTGCGAAGATTTTGGAGTGTTGTACGAGCTCTTTAGATGGGTTACCTAGGAGAAGGTACCAGACAATGGTCTGCATCTACTATGGGTTGGATGTAAACTGGGCTATTCATTACTTTTATCTTTTGGCTTTAAAGAAGAATGGACATGTGGTGATGATGAGTCATCTACTCTCAGCTCTGGGATGCCCATTGGTGAATGGGAAGACAGTTCACAAGCTGAAGGAAGTAAAAATGTATGAACCAGTTAAGATTGGAGCTACTTCTAAAAGAAAGGCAAAAGGAAAAGAAGAGAAGTCTGCTACCAAGAAACCCAAAATTACCATCAAGACGAAGTCTGCTGATCAAACAGCAAACCCTGCTGTTGAAGCCAGATCAGTAGAGTCTACTGATGTTGCTGACAAGATAGTCACTGAGGTGACTAAGGAAATTAATGAGATGAGTACTGAAACATCTCCAGAAAGAACTGAGTCTGACGAACCAGTTCAAATAAAAGAAGTTGGACGAAGAACAAGAAGTTCAGTGAAGAGAATTGCTGAACCTCGACAACCTGAAGCTTTGCCCAAGCCAAAGGCAAAAAGAAAGTTAACTCTGGGTGGTCAACGAGTTACCTTTACCACTGCTCCAACTACTCAAGTCAGAGAAACCCCTGCTGCTGAAAGACCAGTGGATGCAGTAGAAAAAGCTGCAGAAGATAAGACAGCAGAGGACCATTCTCTTGACAAGTCTGCTGTTGCTGAACAGCCAACTACTTTGACAGCAGAGGAGAATGTCCCACTCATTCATCCTACACCAATTGCTGCTGCTCCACTACAAGTAGTTGAATCACCTGCCGCCAGAAGGAAGAGAACTGGTAAGGCAAAGGTTAAAGTGATTACAGCTGCTGAACAGAAGAAGATAGATGAAGCAGCGAAGAAAAAGAAAGATCAAGAAAACGCTCGTAAACTTAAGGAGCTTGAGGCTCAGACTAAAAACATGTCTGAAGCTGAGATAGCTGCTAAAGAAGCTCAAGATTTGGCTAAGGCTATTGAAGCCAGTACCAAGGATGCCCAAGGTCCAAGGTATAGTGGTGGAATTACTATTGGAGATCCCAAAAAGCCAAAAGCTGTTATGCCAACACCCAAGTTGCCAAAGAAGAAAAGATCAGAACTGAAATATGCTCTGGACATAGTTCAAAATGATCCAGAGATGTTCAAACAGTTTGTGGCAGAACTTGAGCAGTATAACGACATTTTGGTCCGTCAGAGTCTCTTCGTTACGGAAAAGATCAGATACAACAGATGGAGAGAGTATCGTCTGACAAAAACCAAGGATCAAATAGTACAGTGGAAGGAATTTGCTGCTGAGGAAAGATGGGTCCTGCAATTTCTGGAAACTGGATGTCTGAGGCAAGCATTGGATTCAGATCACTTCTTTGATATGATCCACTATCGGATGAGAAAATTGGCAAAGTCTGAAGCCAAGTTGCTACAAAAGTCTGTTCCTGAAATTCCTGCTTCAGATGAAGATTTAAAGAACAGAATGGTAAAGCTGGCATTATCTGTAACCTTGGAAGTATGGGCAAAGAAGACCAGACATCAGAAGGGTCAACCAAGCTCACTGTTACCTATGCCAAGCTTACAAAAGATCGTCTTTGGACCGGCTATCAAAACATATGAAGATCTACCTGAACAGACAACTTCACCATTTATTCCTGCTATTATATTTACACATAAAACTGTTGTTGCTAATAATGGTGTTGATGTTGTTACAGAGGTAAATGAGCCAATACAGGTCCAACAAAAGACTGTTGAAATTTCAACATCATCAGAGAAGTTGCCCCAACAGCAGCCTACTCTGACTGATGAACTCAAGGAGTCTGAGAAAACTCCTGAGACTGTACCAGCAAGCACAGTTACTCCATCACCTTCAGAAACATTACAACCAACCATCTTGGAGTCCATCCAACAGTTGATTGCAAATTCTATGAAGGAAATGGAAGACAGACATAGAGAACAAATGAAGAACTTTGAAGGAGTAGCCTGAACTATGCTGTCTGCTGCTGCTGAAAAAGTCCCAAAGGCTGCTGATCCTAGCCCTCTGATAGTAGAAGAAATGGCAAACATAAAAAATGAAGTACAGGCTATCAGACTGGATGTGGAAACATTTGGTGCAAGGGTCAAAAACAACACAGCTGGTTGGAGGGACATAACTGAAGTTGTTGCAAATGCAATGGAGGCTCATGAAGTAAAAGCTGAGAGCATGCTGAAAGCATTCACTACATCAGCTGACTTGATTCTGAGTTCTCAGATTCAACTCTGTGATCAAGTGGATCTTACATTCAAGAAGATTGAATCATATAACACATTGCAGCAACTGAAGAGGGAAAATCATCTTCTGGCGGTGGATAAAAACATCAGACTGATCTGTGACGCAATTAACATCACTCCTATTCTGCCTGAAGAACCCGTCTACCCTGCTGATGATGACAAAAAGGGGGAAGATGGAGATTCTACAACGAAGAAAAAGGGTGCTGATGCTAATCTATCAGCTGACGTTACTGAAAAATTGGACTCTGCTGAAAAGGATGCTGATGATGAAAATACAAGCAGACCAGACAATGAAGTAACTGAGGCAGACAACGATGCTGATGAAGAGCCCAAAGAACCAGTAAAATCTGATAAGGAAATTGCTGCTTCCAAGGACTCTGCTGCTGAACAGTTAGATCCATACGTCAAGTACAAAAGAATAGAGGATCTCAGAAAAAGATTTGAAATGCTTGAACAAGATCTCTCTAGTTCTGAACAAGAAGATGAAGACCCTGAAGATGAAGAAGAAGGAGAAACACAAGAAGAGAAGAAGGACTAGACTAAGTTATTAGACTAGGTCACTTGTAATCTTTTTGTTAAACTTGTAAAATTTTACTTTCTGCTACTTCATCATTTGAACTTGTAATCTGTAATCAATTGACATATCTATAAAAGTTCAAGTTTCCAACAAACTATTTCTATCTCAGAAATTTTTGAGGACTTAAACTTTAGCTTTAGGAACAGGTATTTAGCTGAAGTTTTGTCATCATCAAAAAGGGGGAAATTGTTGGATGAAGATGAAGATAGAAGGCATAAAGTGAAGGGAGATTTTGATGATTTCCAAAACATCAGAATCAGCTAAGTATGGAAGCTTAGTAAAAACCTTCGAAGATATTTGACTAAGGAAGACTTATTCAGACTAGTCAAATATGGTCCAGAAGACTACTGATCTATTGCTGAAGAAGAAATCAGACTGGTGGACAAATCAGCTGACTCAAATCAGATTAGTTCAAGTTTGGGATCAGCCGAGTATACATCAGACGAGTAATTTCGATCAGCTGAGTGGAAGTAGATCAGAAGATCAGTGCAACGGTAATAAATGCACTTGGAGTAATAAATGCTGAAGAGGAAGGGTATTAATGACAAATGATTGAAGAAAAACCTCGTATCAGATTGGTGCATTTAATGCGATCTGACAGCAAGTACAGCAGAGTGTACAGTGTTCAGTCGCAGGTAGCCGTTTCTGCAGAAAGGACCAGTACTCGAGGATTTGAACAACTGTCGATCTCTCAACGGGCAGAAATTCAAATCTCCAAGTATAAATAGTTCAGTTCGTGAGTTGAAGAAAAGGAGACAACACATTTTGAGAGCTAAAACTCGAAGCAGAACTTTTCTAAGTCTCAAAACTCAAGAACAGAACACTCATCAGCTAAGTCATTTGTTGACGAAGCCAATAGAGAGAAAACAGAAAATACTTGTAAAATCTGAGTGATTTTGTTAGGGTGTGTTGTGAGGAGTAGATATCAATCTTTGTGAGCGATATTACTTCAGAGGTTAGGAATTTCTTTGTGATTTCCTACTACGAACTTGTGGCCAGTTCATCTGTTGGTTGGCGCAAGCAGAGTGTACTGTAATCTTTGTGACTATAGTATAACCCAAGATCTAAGTGACTTGGAAGAGTGGACTAAAGGATTTACATCCATATAACCACTATAAAAATCCTTTGTGTTTTTAACTTGCATTATTTTCTGCATATCCATAACAGCATACTGAAAACATTTTAAGGTTAACTGTTTGAAAAGTTTTAAAAAGGAGTTTGTTTAAAACTGGGGATAAAACTTTGTCTAAGTTAAGAAAACTACTTGTGAAAAACACTTTACAAATCCGCTGCAAGTTAGTTATTTTTGAAACTCTGATTTTGATAAAATCAGCTAAGTAAAATCAGAAGAGTGGTCAACTCTGCTGTTCAAAGCTTTGTGCGAGATCAGCTTAGTCTGCTTACGATTCTCGATCAGCTTAGTCTGCTGACATAAAAGTTAGAGAATTTTAAAAGGCAAATTTTTGAAGAGGTTTATTCACCCCCCCCCCCCCCCTCTAAACCTCATCTGACCACTTGGGACCAACAAATAAAGGAACTATTCAATTTAGATTAATAAATGCACTTTATTATAAATGGTCAACTTTATCTTACGTAATAATTATCTACGCATAAGGATAGAAGTCCTTAGATCACAGGGCTATAGGACAACCCGTGGACTGATCCCCAAGGTCGTGATCTAGAACATATTCAAGAGTCGTAGAATCCAATCGAGATAGGACATCGTTGGATTCGGTTAGACTCTCACTAATGTGTATACTCCGATGAACTGGAGGACGCTGGGGTCCACGAGCGTGACTGGGATAGTCGATACACATAAGTGGGTGACTTGCTGAGAAGGAAAGTGCACTGAATACCCCAATTAGGAAATAACTCACCATGGAAGCGGTAGTCGCATATCGAGGTTGAAGTTATTCCTATTTGCAATAGTATACGAGGAACGATCCCTAATTCTTGAGGTGATAGGGTTTATCTGGTGCGAGAACGTCTATGCTTTGATGTGAGTTCCGACCGACTGGCGATTACCAGAAGGTCTCTGAGGATTCACGTTGGGTATAGAGGAACTAGTATGCAGGTTCATATCATCAACAAATGATCCATTGACCCGACTTGATAGGTTGGGAAAGTCTCCTATGGATTTCTGTGAGAAACTAATTCTGTTAAAACCCTCGGCCGAGGTATCTGACGACTTTATGAAAGTAGCTCATAAAGTTTAAGTCAAAGAGAATTATTTCGAGATCAGATTACATAACGTCAAGACGAGGAAAGGGAACCGATGAAAAATCCATACCCTTAAGTCTCGACTGGGAGATCGATTAATGAAGAGATCATGTCGTATAAGGAAATTGTAAATGTTTAAAGGTTCACTGAATTAATTCACCAGTGATTGGGCTCCATGGGCTTGTGGCCAGACATCGACCGTGGAGTGTGGGAGAATTCCTAAATTGGCAGGGGTGCTAATTTTAGAATGATCAGTCGACAGAGTGTTCGATTGATTTAGAGTATTTAATACTCGAGTAATTAAATAAATATTTAATTATAACCCACAGCCAATTATGTGGTGAACCTACGGGGGCATACACAATACACATGAAGCGAAAGCAAGGAAACGAAGAACAACTGGATCGACTGGGGCGACCCAATTGGAGCAGACGAGATCCGATTGGAATTGGATCGAGATTATAAATTGAATTGGAATTTAATTTGTAAGTTAATTAATTAAATTGGATTTAATTAATTATTGGAATATTTAATTAAATGAGCTTAGAGTCTAATTTAATTAAATGAGAGAGCAATTAATTAATTGGGCCATTTAATTGTGAAATTAAATAAAGCCTCAATTAATTTAATAAGGAATGGGCCATTAATTAATTAGAAGATTTAGTCTTCCAATTAAAAGGCCATGGCCCATGTAAGGAGATGAGATAAGACTTAAACTCCTAGTCCTAGTAGGATTAGGAGTTATAAGATATCTATATATATGAGAATATATATCATATCTTGCATAGAAGAAAAACACAAGAAAATTAAGTCTTGCAAAATTCTCTACCTCTCCTCTCTCCAAAATTCGGCCGAACTCTCTCTCTCTTTAGAGGAGTTTTCGATTTTTGATTCTTGCTCCCAAATTGTTCTCTAGTTTTAGATCTTAATAATTTCTATGTTCTAGCCGATTAGGATTATTAAGGTTTTCGTGATATTGTGGTGTATCAACCCGTAGAGGCGCAACACGTGGGGCGCTACACCTGCTTGGGATCGAGGTTGACAAAGGAAGGGAGAAACGCATCTACTTTGCTAACTATTTGGATTTGCAAGGAGACAGGTATAACTTTGTAACAAAGTTCTATATTCGTTTTATTTATTCATATATATATATATCCAGATTGTATCCTGGCAAGATTATGTTAAGAGGTCCTTAAAATTTTAATTTTCGCTGCGTGAAGGGCTGTTTATCTTACTGAATCCCAACATTGTGAACTTGTGGCTTCAACATTTGTTGTAAAAGCGCATGTAGAGTTGTACTAGTCACTTAGTATTTCTAGTGGAACCTAAATCTTCATGATTTAGAAGAGTGGACTAAGAGACATCTTGTCTGTATAACCACTATAAAAATTCTTGTGTTTGATTACTTGCATTTCAAACTTGCATATTTTCATAAGTAAACAAATGTTTAAAAGATAAAGCTTTTAAAAGAGGAGTTTATAAAGTTGGGGTAAAATCTTTAAAGTTAAACTTGTTTGAAAAACGAACACTTTCAAATCCGCTGCATAGAAGTTTAAAACTCTGAGTTCATCTTAATAGATAAGCTAATCAGACGAGTGGTCAACTTGCGTTGAATAAGCTAAGTGCTAAATCAGTTGAGTAGTCTCATAATAAGCTTACTCTGCTTATACAAAGTTAGACAAAAAATTTAAAGGTACAAAAGTCTATTCACCCCCCTCCCCCTCTAGACCTCATCTGACCACTTGGGACCAACAAGTGGTATCAGATCACGTGGTTCATTTGAATCATTTGCCTGATCAACGAGCTTGATCCAAGGTGTGTTTTTCAAACGTTTTCAAATAGAGCATACTTTGAAAAATCAAAACTTTTTGAAAATGGATTGTATCAGCCATGTTCCTCACATTGGCGGTATGAGTTTTGTGTATTGAAAAATTCGCATGAAAATTTTCCTTGCTGCTTATAATGATAATATGTATACATGCATTGCACGAGGTCTTTTCAAAATCACAAAAACCATCAAAGTCAACGACCAAGAGGTGACAGTTGACAAAGAGCCCGAAGAGATGACAACCGAAGAAATCAAGTAGAATAATCTTGATAAAGTTGCTAAATTCATCATGACCAGAGTCCTCAATGTTGGTCCCAAAAGTGATCAATGAGGTCTAGGGGGGGGGGGGGGGGGGGTGGAGGTTAATAGACCTCTGAAAACTTTAAAACTTTTTCTCCAACTTTTCAAATCAACAGACTAAGCTGATCGAGATTTGTAAGACTACTAAGCTGATGCGCACAAAGCTTTATCAGCAGAGTTCACCACTCATCTGATTTTCACTCAGCTGATTTCAGATTTTAAATCAGAGTTTTTAGAAACTAGTTGGCAGCGGATATTCAAGGTGTTTTTCACCAAGCTGTTCCTCTTTAAGTTTTCTCACTCAAAAGATTTTGTCCCCAGTTTTTACAACTCCTATTAAAATCTTTTGGTTAAATCGTATGTTTGAGTTCTTTTAATAAATATGCAAAGTATAACAGTAAATAATTCAAACACACATGATTTTTATAGTGGTTATATGGATAAAAATCCTTTAGTCCACTCTTCCAAGTCACGAAGATCTTGGGTTATACTAGAAAACACAAAGTAATCAAGTATACAATGCTTGCGCTGATCAACAAATGAAAAGCCACAAGTGCGCTGTAAGAAATCGCACAGAAATCCTACACTCTGAAGCTAGATCACTCACTTAGACGGATCTACACTCCTCACGCTATTTTCAGTACAAGTAATCACTCAGAAAACCTATACTAAGAAGTTATATCACTCACAAAGATGGATATACACTCCTTCTATTTTACAGCTGAAAGTCACTCAGACAGACAACTAAGTTCTCTGTTCTTCAACGAAAAGCTTTGTCAACAAATGACTTCGGCTTGTGATCAGATGACTCAACTGATGGATCTTGCTCTTATGATATGATCTTGAGTTGTGCAAGCTCTCTTTTGATCTTCAGTTATGTCTTCTATTTATACTCCCAGATTTTGAATTTCTGCCCGTTGAAGGTTGGCAGGAATCTACAGTCCTCGAGTTCTGGTCCTGACACGCGGAACGGCTCCCTGCAACTGTTGTACTGTACACTCTGCTGTACGGATGTTTGCATTATGTCAGTCGCATTTAATGCACTCAACTCTTAGCTCGTTGCGTTGATAAGCTTACTTGACCGTCTTCACTCTGCTGGTGGAAATACTCTGCTGATGATCACTTTGCTGATCACTCGGCTGATGGCTTCTCGGCTGATTCAAGAATGAACACATCTATCTTGACTCGGCTGATAATACCCATCTGATATCCCACTTCGCTGATTCGGTCACTTAGCTTCAAGACCATGAGATAGGTTTCACTAAGCTGTTCAGTTCTTAGTTGATGACTTCCAGATTACCCTTTTTGTCATCTTCAAAACCTTCTCCAATATTAACCAACAATTTCCCCCTTTTTGATGATGACAAAACCTTCAACTAAGAACCAATCTTAAGTCTTCAGATTTAGTCTTCATGCCTTGAGATGGAAATTCTTTTGGTCCGATACAACTTTTTAAAAAGTACCACTTGCATGTGATGGTTCTTTTTCCCTTTCTGATCTTCTGCTTAAAGATGGTTCTTTTTCCCTTTCTGATCTTCTGCTTAAAGGGTTCTTAGTTGCATCCATCTTCCCCCTTTTTGTCATCAACACCAAACCTTTAGTTGCATCTTTTCTTCTCAATTTTATCCTTCCCCCTTTTTAGGATTTGTGATAACTTCTTTTCCATAAGATTGCAAGCTAGTATGCTGAAGACAGGTAGGTAAGTACTTGGCTGATCGAGGTAGTCTTCTTTGCTGTTTATCACTCCAGCTAGAAAGATTTCCCCTTAACTTCAAGAATTTTTACCACTTGATACCACTTGTGGTCTGATTCCACTTGTAGTCTGATGCTACTTGTAGTCTGATACTACTTGTATGGATACAAATCAGATTAGTCAGCTGATATGTAACTCCCCAAAAATTTCGGACCCTTTTGATTGGATTTTTTAACCCAATTTTATGTGTCACGTTTTATTTTTTAAGTTAAGCATTATTTGAACTAAAATATACAATTTAATTAAATCTTGTGACCTTATGAACTTTGAAATAATTCAAAAATATAAAGTTACTTTAGAATAATATTAAGACCCTTTTTGAAATTTTTGGGCTTGGTTGCGCGAAAATTTTATTTTTGGGGGCAAAAATGCACTTTTCCAAAACTTCAGGGGGCAAAGTGCAAATTTGCTCCAAGTTGCAGATTTTCTGCAGGAGAGTAATCATTTTCTCTCCTTGCACACTCCAAGGGCTGTCAAGCATGCCCTTGGGTAGATAAACTCATCCACCTAAGGTTGACATGCATTGGTGAAAAATGTGGAGTAATAATACTCCTATATTCTCATATTGTATGTATATGTGTATATACATTAAAAATCTGATTTCTTAGTCCAATAAATATCTCCCTCAAACCCACTTTATCTTCTTTACAACTTAAAATACTTAGATATAGAGAGGGAAAGAGAAAACACATTTAGAAAGAGGATTTTCGGATATACACAGCACAGTCTCGGGTTTTCGCTCATTAAATCTTCGTCCACCGTTGGATCATTCCCAAATTTTGCGTGAAGGTCCTACACACATGGGGCTACATATAGACCGTTCGGATTATCGTTTGGATCTCTCAAAGTTAATCGACAGACGTTTGAAATTGGTGAAAAGTAAGGATTTGAGGGCTTTTTTTTTATGAATCACCACCGGAGCCGCCAACATTGCCATCGGAGACGCCGCCACCACCTTCGGAGGTCTGGAAATGAAGAGAGCTTCATCCTCTTCGTTGCTTTGGGTAAAAATTCGTCTATGCATGTGTTCTTTAATCTTTGTGATTTTACTTTCTTCTCTTTAAAGTATATATTGAAGAACTTTAGTTTATCCATGTAGTTTTTGTGAAAAGTTGTTAAGTTTAATTTTATATAAGATATTTAATGTGACTTCACTTTGGTTTTGTTTAGATATTGCTTATATGTTTGGATCTTGATTTATTTTTGTAAGAAAGTTAATTTTTTCAAGAAAGTTGATTTTCTTAAGTTTTAAAAACTATAAGGGTATTTTTGAAAAAATTTAAACTGTGGGATTTTTAAAGCTTTGATTTTTGAAGTAACAAGATACTTAATACTCTGTTTTTATTTGATTTTCGATATGGGTTTAGTTAAACATCATTTGATTTAAAGTTTGTTCCAAATTTTTGCAAAAATGGATGTTTTCAAAAGTTTAGGGGCTGATTTGTAAATCTGAAAAATGAAGGGAAAAATTTATTGTTTTGGCGCTGTTTTATGTAATTAGTATTTTGAGTTTTGAACATAATTACTCTTAATTGAAGTGATGTCGTAAGTTCTAAGCACTTTTGTGCGATGTATTAGTTTAGGAAATCCTTGTGTAGGATTTTCATTAAGGTTGTTAGATACATTCTAAGTCGTATACGTACTTGCTCAGGTTTCGGATACGCTTCATTTGTGGAGTTTTAGTCGCTATACTAAGCGACAAAGGTGAGCGTTGTGTGTTGAATTTGTATGTCGGTCCGATGTGCTAGTAGATCGAGTCAAACATTTACTTATGCTCTTAATAATCAAAGCATGTGTTATATTATAATTTCTATTGCATGTTGTTACAAAGAGATTGGACTTGTTACGTCGACATTACTCAAATGAAATCCTTAGTATATCAACATGATAATCCAACGCATGCTACATTCAAATCTACTAGTTGCGAATATATTTTACTAAATTATCATGATACCCAAAATTTGCATTTGATAAATTGTTAAATGTTGATAATATGTTAAATATGTTTGATATGTTATGTTTCCGTCTGTTTCCGATTTTGTGTTTTCGTTTGTTTCCGATTTTGTGTGGGCCCCTTTTGATTGGTATATGGACCCGATGCCAACCTGGCCGGCAAGGGCCGGCAGGATTGTCACGGTTACCCGTAGGCCTGGCCTTACAATCCAAGTGGGGAGGAAAACTTGGGGAGTAAGGACAAACTTTGGCAAAGACATGTTGATGCACTTCAGATAGTAAGGTCGCTCCTTACTCAGTGTGTTTGGATGGACATCAGACAGAGGATGGAGGGTAAGTGGAGGACGGCATCAGCAATTCTTGGTTATGTGAATTCCGTGTTTCTTCCGTCTTGAATATATGCTTAATTTGTTTGATAACTTGTTCACGTTATATAATATGTTGCATACACGCATTACCATGCAAATTTCGCACACAGCCTCACTAAGTTGGACGATCAACTTATGCGTTCCATGTTTCATTCTTTTCAGTTTCAGGTGTTCTGGAAAATAATAGTCGGGTTGCGGTTAGGTCATCACGGTTGCGGTCCCACCCTAGTATTTGGGAGAGTAGTTACATTTTATTATTGATTTATGTTCTTTCTCGATTTTGTTTAAGACCTTGCTTAGAATATTTGAATCGTTAAAGTTGATTTATATTTTCATAAAAGATACAAGATTTTCATAAATTACTTATTTATCTCTTTCGGTTAATTTTGTTCAAATATTTTGATATTTTGTGACTAAATGCTTCCGCTTTAAACATCTACTATGGAAAATTGATTTTACTTTTTCATCAAAAACATAGTAATTTAAATTGTTCTTGCTTTGTTTTAAACCGCTTCCGCTTTAAAACTTTTGATTTATCTTTTCTGTTTTAAACCGCTTCCGCTTTAAACATTTGAATCGTCGAATTTTTTGACTGTTATTCGACGGACCCGCGGAGTCGGGCCGTCACATGATATCACTTGTTGATGTGATAGAACTTGCTGATACTACTTGGTGTAGTACATTCTTGAAAATCACTTGGCTGATGAGTTCCAGTCAGCTGATAAGAAGCAGTCTTCTGATAGCTTCATTTTGACTTATTGACAACTTCATCTTTTATTTAGGAGTACCGCTAGTCGTACACGTTCCCCCTAAGTTCAAGAATTCGTGGTCAAGTAGTCTGATGAGAGTTTCTCTTCAAAGACACTCAGCCGTTGAATTCCAGTAAGCTGTTCTGGGTTAGTCTTCTAATAAGTTCCCCCTCAACTTATGAATCCAAAATCAACAAACCAATTTCTGTTGTCACATGGTTGACTGATACCACTTGAATAGTTGGTGATACCACTTGTTGAACTTGGTGAAATTTGCAAGGCAGTCAACTCATCTTTGTCATCTCACATGTGTTTCACCTGCAAAACAGGTGACTGTTTTTGGTACCCCTTGTTTATTGGGTCCAACATGGTTAGTGTAACCTTTAACATGTGATGATCTAGTGACTTATGTTTTATCATGATAATACCACTTGTTGTTTTTCAACATTTGTTGGTCATGATTAAAACATAGCTCATAAGCAAGGTAAGATGCATGAAATATGTGATAAGCATGCATATTGAAATGAGGATGGCAATCAGCACAGTGAACATGATCAGCATGATAATATGAATAGGCATAAAGCATGTTGAAATAACAATTATCATAATGTGATCCAAATTCTTGCCAAATAATTCATTTTAACCTCAATTTCTTACCTAAGTTATTTAATAACTCTCCTTAGATTCAACAAACTTGATACCACTTTAATTTTACTCCTATCAGCAGCCTATTTCAGCTTACTCGCTGATGAGTTTTAGTAGTCTGATTTGTCTTAGGTAGCTTACTAGGTTTTCTAACCTATTGAGCATCAGTAGACTTGTTCTCTTAAGCCTCTGATTTTCTCTTTTAGAGAATGATGCAATTACTTCTTTCAGGTTTATTTATATTTTCAAAACAAATTGCATACTCAGCTTTTAGAGTTTCATTCTCATGCTCAAGCTTTTTGGTAGTCAGCTGATTCTTGAGGTTTTTCAACCTGAAGTTTCAGTAATCTGATTTGCTCTTTTCAGCAGAGTCATCTCTTCATTAAGCTTCATTAAGCTTGGCAAGTGCACAAACAATATTTGAATTTGAAATTTAGCATTTGTTCAATCGATTCAAATAGTGCATTTCATTTATAGGTAGAAGTTACCTCAATTTTCAGAATCATCAGATCCTATGGCAGTTAAGCATAAGGTTTCAGGTACTTCTTCAAATTCTTTATCAGACGACTTGCAGTCTGAATAAGATGTGCGGGAGTTTATTAGCTTTGCTGCATCAGCTAACTTTGATTTGCTCTTACTAAGCTTACGCTCCTTTTTAGCACGCTTTTCCTTTTCAGCAAGCTTCTCAGATGATGAGGTTGGATGGTCTTTGATCAAGAGCCCATACTCCTCTTCATGGTAGTCTCTAAGTTTTGCTTTGTAGGAATCCCTGTTTTCCTGAAAATGATCAGAAGAAGATGAAGTAGCATTTTTATATTTTAATTTCATTTTCTTCTTGTAGAACTTCTTGAAATCATTTAGCAGTAGGGTAACGTCGTCAGTGTATCCCTATTATGAACTCAGCACATTCTTCTGTTTTGACTTGTCTGCTGATTTTCTTGACTTGTCTGACGCCATTAGAGCAGCAGTAGGGTCTGAACTGGTTGACACTTCTAATCCCAATCTTGGCATATGATACTCATAAGCTTTGAGAGATGAGAACAGTTCGGAAAGGGAAATCTTCTCTAAATCCCTTGATTCTTCCATGGCTGTCACCTTCATGTTGAATTTAGGTGGCAAGGCCTTGAGAACCTTTGTTGTGATCTCCTTGTTCGAAAATTCTTTACCAAATCTTAGAACTTCATTCAGGGCTTTGGTAAATCTGGTATCCATCTGATCAATCGTTTCACCAGACTTCATTTTGAAATTTTCAAACTCCTCAAGAGCCACACTGAGCTTGTGTTCTTTGATAGCGTTGTTTCCTTCGCTTAGCTCGCAGACTTTATCCCACATCTCTTTGGCAGTTTTGAGATGCTTGATCTTTTGGAAATTGTCTTCGTCTACAGCTCTAAACATGATGAACTTCGCCTTTTTATCAAGATTTACCAACTTGTTTTCTTTAGGTGTCAGCTCATCCAGCTCTTTGTCAACTATCTGATCTGGTTGACCAGCAACCGTCACAATCTTCTGGAATCTGAATGGTCCCTTTGTAATACATGTAAACATGTCATCATTATAAGCAGCAAGAAAGATTTCCATTCTGATTTTCCAGTTTTCAAAGCTCATAAGACCAATGTGAGGAACATGGTTTATGGCATCCATTTTTCAAAAAGTTTTCATTTTCAAAATATGCTCTCTTTTTGAAAAATATGAAAAACACACTTTGGATCAAGCTCGTTGATCAGGCAGCTGATTCAAGATAAACCACCTACCCTGATGCTACTTGATGGTATCAGGTAAATTACCAAAGCAACCTGCTCTGATACCACTTGTTGATCCCAAAAGTGATCAATAAGGTCTAGAGGGGGGGGGGGGGGGGGTGTGAATAGACCTTTGAAAATTTTAAAACTTTTTCTCCAACTTTTCAAATCAGCAGACTAAGCTGATCGAGATTTGTAAGACTACTAAGCTGATGCGCACAAAGCTTTATCAGCAGAGTTGACCACTCATCTGATTTTCACTCAGCTGATTTCAGATGTTAAATCAGAGTTTTTAGAAACTAGTTGGCAGCGGATATTCAAAGTGTTTTTCACCAAGCTGTTCCTCTTTAAGTTTTCTCACTCAAAAGATTTTGTCCCTAGTTTTTACAACTCCTATTAAAATCTTTCGGTTAAATCGTATGTTTGAGTTCTTTTAATAAATATGCAAAGTATAACAGTAAATAATTCAAACACACAGTATTTTTATAGTGGTTATATGGATAAAAATCCTTTAGTCCACTCTTCCAAGTCACGAAGATCTTGGGTTATACTAGAAAACACAAAGTAATCAAGTATACAATGTTTGCGCTGATCAACAAATGAAAAGCCACGAGTGCGCTGTAAGAAATCACACATAAATCCTACACTCTGAAGCTATATCACTCACTTAGACGGATCTACACTGTTGGTTAATATTGGAGAAGGATTTGAAGATGACAAAAAGGGTAATCTGGAAGTCATCAACTAAGAACTGAACAGCTTAGTGAAACCTATCTCATGGTCTGAAAGCTATGTGACCGAATCAGCGAAGTGGGATATCAGATTGGTATTATCAGTCGAGTCAAGATAGATGTGTTCATTCTTGAATCAGCCGAGAAGCCATCAGCCGAGTGATCAACAAAGTGATCATCAGCAGAGTACTTCCACCAGCAGAGTGAAGACGGTCAAGTAAGCTTATCAACGGGAACCAGCTAAGAGCTGAGTGCATTAAATGCGACTGACATAAAGTAGACATCCGTACAGCAGAGTGTACAGTGCAACAGTTGCAGGGAGCCGTTCCGCGTGTCAGGACCAGAACTCGAGGACTGTAGATTCCTGCCAACCTTCAACGGGCAGAAATTCAAAATCTGAGAGTATAAATAGAAGACATAACTGAAGATCTAAAGAGAGCTTGCACAACTCAAGATCATATCATAAGAGCAAGATCCATCAGTTGAGTCGTCTGATCGTAAGCGAAGTCATCTGTTGACGAAGCTTTTTGTTGAAGAACAGAGATCATACGTTGTCTGTCTTAGTGACTTTCAACTGAGAATAGAAGGAGTGTATATCCATCATAGTTGGTACCAAAAACAGTCATCTGTTTTGTAGGTGAAGTTCATGTGAGATGACAAATCCGCGTTGTAGGATCTCTAGCGCTTTACCACTACACCAAAAGCAATTGCTGTTAATGAGGGCGCAACTATTAATCTTTAACCCAGGGTTGATTCCTGTAGGGCACCCCCTACAGTTCACAACGGCAGCGCAGAGCCCCACACTAAGCGGTGGACGGACATGAGGGGCTTCGCAAGAATTCACGTGGATCCTCGGGTCTCCTCCGTGAAACCTCGGCAAGTTGGGTTGCCAGACTCCGATGTAGCAATAGCGCCACAGCGAATCCGTAAGGGTGACTGCTGGAACCCCATAAATCCCAACAATCTCCCCCCCAGCAGCACCCGGGCGGATTCGAACCTGCAACCTCGCTCTGATACCAGTTGTAGGATCTCTAGCGCTTTACCACTACACCAAAAGCAATTGCTGTTAATGAGGGCGCAACTATTAATCTTTAACCCAAGGTTGATTCCTGTAGGGCACCCCCTACAGTTCACAACGGCAGCGCAGAGCCCCACACTAAGCGGTGGACGGACATGAGGGGCTTCGCAAGAATTCACGTGGATCCTCGGGTCTCCTCCGTGAAACCTCGGCAAGTTGGGTTGCCAGACTCCGATGTAGCAATAGCGCCACAGCGAATCCGTAAGGGTGACTGCTGGAACCCCATAAATCCCAACATACACTCCTCACGCTATTTTCAGTACAAGTAATCACTCAGAAAACCTATACTAAGAAGTTATATCACTCACAAAGATGGATATACACTCCTTCTATTTTACAGCTGAAAGTCACTCAGACAGACAACAAAGTTCTCTGTTCTTCAACAAAAAGCTTTGTCAACAAATGACTTCGGCTTGTGATCAGATGACTCAACTGATGGATCTTGCTCTTATGATATGATATTGAGTTGTGCAAGCTCTCTTTTGATCTTCAGTTATGTCTTCTATTTATACTCCCAGATTTTGAATTTCTGCCCGTTGAAGGTTGGCAGGAATCTACAGTCCTCGAGTTCTGGTCCTGACACGCGGAACGGCTCCCTGCAACTACTGTCTGTATACTCTGCTGTACGGATGTTTTCTTTATGTCAGTCGCATTTAATGCACTCAGCTCTTAGCTCGTTGCGTTGATAAGCTTACTTGACCGTCTTCACTCTGCTGGTGGAAATACTCTGCTGATGATCACTTTGCTGATCACTCGGCTGATGGCTTCTCGGCTGATTCAAGAATGAACACATCTATCTTGACTCGGCTGATAATACCCATCTGATATCCCACTTCGCTGATTCGGTCACTTAGCTTCCAGACCATGAGATAGGTTTCACTAAGCTGTTTAGTTCTTAGTTGATGACTTCCAGATTACCCTTTTTGTCATCTTCAAAACCTTCTCCAATATTAACCAACACTCAACAATGAAAGGTTTGACAAGGTCAAACATTGCAAAACTGCAAAAGAAATGTGGAACAAAGTTCGCGACATGAGCGAAGGAAATGATGCTATCAAAGAGAACAATCTAAGTCATTCCAATGGTAATAAATGAACTTGGAGTAATAAATGATGTCTGAGAAGGGTATTAATGACAAATGATTGAAGGAGTTAATTCAAAAACCTCGTATCAGCTTGGTGCATTTAATGCGACTGACAGATCCGTACAGTAGACTGTACAGTGAACAGTTGCAGGGAGCCGTTTAAGGTTAAGGACAGGAACTCGAGGAAAATCTGAAATATGTCTCACTTAAACGGGTAGAATTCAAACTTGCGAGTATAAATAGATCTGAATTCAAGAGTTAGATACAACACAACAACTGAGAGAATTCAAAACTAGCAAATTGTCTAAGTCTCAAAAACTCAAGAATAGATCAATATCAGCCTAGTCATCTGTTGACAAAGCCGAGTTCAAGAAAAAGATCATACTTTCTGTAAAAATTGAGTGTTGTGAGAAGTAGATTACTTAGAGTTCCAGAGGAACCTAAATCTTCATGATTTAGAAGAGTGGACTAAGAGACATCTTGTCTATATAACCACCATAATTTACGTGTTTGATTACTTGCATTTCAACTTGCATATTTTTATAAGTAAATAAATGTTTAAAAGATAAAGCTTTTAAAAGAGGAGTTTATAAAATTGGGGTAAAACCTTTAAAGTTAAACTTGTTTGAAAAACATACACTTTCAAATCCACTGCATACAAGTTTAAAACTCTGAGTTTATCTTAACAGATAAGCTAATCAAACGAGTGGTCATCTTGCACTGAATAAGCTAAGTGCTAAATCAGCTGAGTAGTCTCCTACGGACGATAATCTTACACTTCTTATACAAAGTTAGAGAAATGTTTTAAAGGTACAGAGGTTTATTCACCCCCCCTCTAGATCTCATCTGACCACTTGGGACTAACAAACTTGTAAAGAATGTATCATACTTAGCAACTTGAAAATTAAAGTGGAAGGGAAATTTGTTGATAAAACTTAAATTGAGAGCACCTGAGATATACAAAAGCCAAGAGTTAATGGCAAGACTTAAATTGTATCCTCTGATATTGGCTTTTTCCATAGGCTACTAAGGGGTAGTTTGGCCCCACGTTTCTACAGCAGAAAATGACGTTTGCTTCTCCACCAATTTTGACGTTTGCTTCTCCACCAATTTTGTTACCGTTGGGCCTCACTCATGGGACTTTCGCGTTGCGTTTCGAACATTAAAAACCCCGCGTTTTCAAAAGCTCCAAAAAGGCACCTTTTCTTCCGACGTCATTTCTAATATTGTTATTTTCCACAATTGCCCATCTTTTTTCCAAGAAGCACGACATTTTTTCAGAAACGGAAAAACGCCACATGGTAAATTATAATGTTTTTAATTATTTTTTCATCTCATATAAAATTGATTATTCTCCAGCAATGATGTAACTAATTGACCATTTTATTATTTTATATTAATTAAAGACGTGTGGTTAATTCAAAAGCTTAGTTAAATTTATTTGATATTATTCGGGTTTATTTGTAAATTTTAGCAGAATGTCCTGTTGAAAAATGTTTAAAATAATATGTGTATATAAAATATTATAAAATACTTTATGTGTCTAAGTACTATAATTAAAAAAAACTATAGTAAATTATTCTCACAGAATAATTATTTATAATTAACTCTAATTATAAATCTTAGTATAGTTTATTTTCGCAGAACAAACGAAAGAAATATTAAAATATTACTTTAATCTAAATTTAATTACTTACTGAATTAATTCTGAACCGGAAATAAATCGATTGAGGCTTGCTAATGCAATGTCCTTAAGACAATATTTCTGGGTTGTCAAAGGTGCAACAGTTCGTCCCAGTAGTCTCCCAAGATACAATAGTCGGATGCACAAATAACAAGTCCACAACGAACTTTAACAAGCTGGAATATTAAAACGTTTTTTAAGAGAAGAATAGAGAGAGAGAGAGAGAGAATATGATTTTGCTTTTGAATGCTAGAAAACGAGATGAGAGAATTGGCCAAATTCTCCCTCTATTTATAGCAGCAGAAAAGGTGTTGCTGGAAAGACACGCCTGTTCGGATTAAACCAGTAACACTGGTTCGGTCCGAACAGGTGCAACCGGTTCGATCTAAACCGAACCGGCACACCAATTTTTAAAAACAATGGCGCGTGGATTTAAGAGACGGGTCAGCTAGGCGGATCTTGTTCGGGTCAATCGGATCTGCTACGCAGATCTAAATTAATTTATTGGGCTATTAAGTGTTGGGCCAAAATATTAATTAAACTTTGTCCAAAAAGATAATATTCTGTTAAAGCCCAATCCCAAACCCAAACCCGAGGCCGAGACCGGACCGGTCGGACGGCGGCGGCGCACGCGCGTGTGGTGAAACCATGGTCATGCACGTCTTCTCCCCTCACAAAACTTGGTACCCCCAAGGGGCCCAACCCTTATCCAAATTTTTGCATTATAAATGACAAAAACTCTTCCAATTTCCTCCATGAGGGATGAAGGCATTTTTCTCTCCAACTTTCATTCATTTCTATTTTATGGGCTTAACTCCAATTGGGCTCAATCCAATTGGGTTAATACCCATAAAAACCAACATGTCTATCTGTAGAATTGATTTTGGAAAGTTATATCCAAAAGCCATAAATTTTTTTTTTCGAGTCTTATGTTTACTGTGTAAATCTAATATATTTCATATGATATTTAAATAAGGTCATTTTAGTAAATTCCATGAAATTTGTAATTTTTAAAATCAAGTTTTAAAAGTGAAATCAAACACTAAATCAATTATTGTATAAGTAATTAATCTATAATCAATTATTTAAAAATCAATTATGGAATCGTGCGGCCAAACTGAGCACACCTTCTCATTCAAATCAATATTTTATCAAATTATACTTTGTATTTCCACTATAAATGTATGCCACACCAAATATTGACAAAATGTGAAGTGCATATTAGTTAAAAGTAGAATTTTATTGGAAATATTTCTCAAAATTGAGAGATAAAAAATTACATAATGACAACCATTCTCTACCAACAATTATTAGAAATTAATTAGGACCGAATCAAAGTTTTCCTGTTGAAAACAGGGGATCCTCCCTTGCCATCGTCACCACCATCTAGTCCTCCCTGATATCCATCGTCACCATCACTGGTAGGGCTTTCCTCAGGGGGGTCCTCGCCAGGAGGGCCTTGTTCTGGTGGTCCTTCGCTCGGAGGGTCTTGCTCGGGTGGGCCCTCGCCAGGAGGTCCTTGTTCGGGTGGCCCTTCGCTTGGAGGGTCTTGTTCGGGTGGCCCCTCGCCAGGAGGGCCTTGACCTGGATCACCCCCTCCACTTCCACAATCTTTTACACAAGTGCATTTAAGCGTTCGACATTGTCCAAATAAGAAGCCTTCCTTCTCACATATTGTTCCACAATTCTTACGACTAAAGCAAAGCCCTTTAAATAATCTGCTTGGGGACTCGCAGGTAGCTGCTTCACCCGACCAAATCATCAACTCTTCTTCACTCATTCATGTGTATAAAGAGAAATTAAGTGTTAGTATTCAATTATTTTAACATCAAGAATTTTGATGATACATATGATCACAAAATTCAAAAGGCTACGTATTTAAAAAATAATAAAATACTTACGCAAAGCCAAGAGAAGGAGAAATGGCAATAGACTTGTGAGTTTTGTAGCCATATTATTGTTAGATATGAAATTTCAATTGTAATATGATGTTCAACCTGCATAAACGGACTGGCTTTTATAGTGAAACACATCGTATGCAAAACTATGAAGTATGGGATGTTGAATTCAATAACCCATGCACATTTCTAACCAAAATAAAAATTGAAATAATAACAATTTCCCATGAACAATATGGAATGCTAAATTGCTAATTGTTGGAATTTGAATTTTGAATTAAAAACTAATCATGACCTCTAGCTAAAGATATTGAAGATATTATTATTTGACTATGTCTTATCTTTTGATTTGTTAAGCTAGAGTTCAGAAGATTAGGATATCTCTCATTTGAAAATTGAATTGTGAGTTTGTTTTTTAGAAATAAGACTTCTCCATCTATAAATAGGAGTCTCCTTCTTCACAACTCAAAAGTAGAAAAGAAGTAGAAAAACAACATACGAAGAAAAGTTGTATTTAAAAATAAAGTAGTCTAGGTAGAGAAAAGTAGACTAGAGCTAGAGTTTAGAAAGTTATTTTCTTTTGTGTAAAGAAAAACTGAAAGAGTATCAATTGAAGTATTTTATTCTTTTAATCTGCTTCTCTATGAGATTTCTTGTGTTTAATTTCTTGTCTCTGTATCGATCAGCATGTGTAGTTGCTTCATCGGTACTCTTCCCCACTCTCCGATTTGTGTGCTTATTTTTGGGTTATTTGTAATTTATTTGCAATTCTGCTGTGTCCAATAAAGTGGCATCAGAGCCATGGTGCATATAACCACATGTACAAATAACCAATTAAGTGTTATAAGTTATAATCAATATGACAAATACCAGTGGAGCGTTTCTATTTCCCAAATTAACAAAAGATAACCATCAACGATGGAGTATGCAAATGAAGACATATCTTGGTGAACAAGATGTATGGAATGCCGTAGAAGAAGAGTATGTACCGCCAAAAAATTTGGTTACATTAACTCAACCACAAGGAAAGACATTGAAAGATGTGAGGGTCAAAGACCAAAAGGCCCTTTCAATAATCCAATTGTGTGGATGATAGCTAGCGTTTTTGAAAAAATCGCTGAAGCCACCACCACCTTTAAAGCATGGGAAATCCTTGAGAATAGTTTCCAAGGAATTGATCCAGCTAACATAGACCTCGATACACCTCCCGGTTTTCGGTTGAATAAAAAACTCCTGCATTATTTTAAATAACAAAAACCCCACTGGTTCATTTTTTTATTCGCAAAAAAACCTAATTTGAAATTCCTTCGTAAGTCACTAGGGAGGTTATTGACAATATTTTGAGTGAACGGGTTTTTTTTTGTCAATTTTCAAAGTTATAGGTGGATTATTGATAATTTTTATGTTAAGAGGGGTGCTTTCACAATTTTTTGTAGGGTATAATTGTTATTTTTTCTGTAAAATATGTATTCCGACATGAGAGGGTTTTTTGGCCTACAAAAGAATAACACAGGGGGGTTTTACTAATAGAAATAATACATGTTATGTTTACTAGTTAGGCAAAGCGTAGAGGGTATTTTGCAATTCACTCCAATTATAAATCAAGCCTTTTTGTAAAAACTTATGCAGGAGACTTAGTGTTTTAAAAACCGGACCGGACCGGCCGGTTTGACAGGTTTAACCAATAACCGGCTGATCATCCGGTCCTATTAACCCTCCAAAACCAGTCTTCTTCCTCCCCAGTTCGAACTGGAGAAAATCAGTCAAAAACCAATAAAATCAGCGAACTAATTGAACTACTGGTTCACTTATAACAAAAATAATAAAAAATAAACTAGGGATTTTTTTTATACATTTCTTCTTCCCCAATTGCAACTATTTGCATATTTTTTCATAAAAGAATTTAAGTGACAAAATTCATCCAATATTTTATTTTTTCTATAGGTGATTAGTAGAAAAATTATTATTTTGATATGTTGCATATCATAGTTTGTATTATTGCTTTGATATTATGTTATCATAGTTGTAATTTTGAATAATTGGTGTTTATTTTGAATTAAGTCTATGTTTTGGATATATGGGGATTTATTTTGGAGTTTATTTTTCTTCTTGTTGAATATTGATGTGATAATTCTTGTGTGAACATGTTATGTCGGATTCCGAATTGCATAATTACTTTTCTTTGTATTGGTTTTAGTTACTTTAATGATTTGTTGTCTACTAGTTGTGATTTGTGAGGTAGTATTTAGATTATGAAAATAACTTGAAAAAATTTGGATAAAAATTGATTTTTTAAATGATTGATTACATACATTAAATGTTAAATTAAATTATTATTTCGTAATGACGTCACACCGGTTGAACCAGTAGTTAAAATGGTTAAATCGATCCAACTAGTAACCAGTAAAACTATCGGTTCTATGTCCGGTCCGGTTTTTAAAACACTGGCAGGAGTTTGAGTCGCAAGATAGTTACATAGTTTGGGGTGGAAGCGCAAATGGAGGCAAGGCGATTGACTAATTGACAATCTTCATGAAACAAATAGACTTTTTTGCTAAACATCGGATGCAAATTAATACTGCTTATTTTCTTTTGTGCTGTTTTTGATGATTTAGGGGAATTTATCAACTGATTTTTTGAACAAATGCTAATGTTTTGTTTTCTATAGATGCTCCTATATCCTAAATGAACTTGGCATGACGTTTTTAAGTGGTGGTTTAGAGCTGAATATCATCGTATATTTCGTATCTTCAGGTTTTAATTTTGACATCTTCTGATATAGTCTCAAGTGACTTTATTACATAGCGTTAAGAACGGTTCTCATGCATTATAATTGGGCTAAATGCAAAGTATCCCCTGTGTTGTTTAATTGGCAAAAAAAACCATTGGCTTGTGTTATATTTGTCATCAACAACCCCCTTGTGTTCTTACCAAAAAACTCATTTGAATTTTTTTCATAAATCATATGGAAATTACGGTCACTTTTTTAAATGAAAAGGGGGGTTATTGTTAATTTTTAAAGTTAATAGGAAATTATTGTCATTTTTTGAAACGAATAGAGGTGTTTTCACAACTTTTGGTGGGTTTAAGAGGGATTTTTTTGTTGATAAAAATTATTTTGAGGGTTGTGGTAGTAAAAATAATACAAGGTTTTTTTACTAATTAGGCAAAGTATATGGGTATTTTTTCATTTCATTATACGGAGTAATTTCATTTGTGAAATACAAAGGCGTGTTAGCTTCGCATCTAAAAAAAAAAATGTGTTAAGGAAAAGTTTTACAAACATGTTCTTTACTTTCTGAAATATGTATATACTCTTTCAATTTTTCCAAACTAATCTATCAAAAGTAACCTATAGTTTACACAATTTATCTCACATAACAAACATAAATTGACATAAAGTCTTACACATCTTACATGTACAAATAAATCCTTACAAAATTTTATTTCCAAAAACCACTTTCTCAAAACCCAAACAAATAACATTACACAAATCGAAATTATTTCACAAGTCTCCACTACTCTCACAACTATCGAACAAACATGCCCAAATCCTTATCACTAGTTGTGCTTTCTTTGATATTAGGGGTGCTCATCCGTTTTGCCCAGGTCGCGCTCCATCTAGACAAACCAAAACATATATGAATCGATCACCTGCAAGCAGGGGCACACCTAAACCTTATTTCTTGGGGGAGGGATTAGGAACAGAGCTAGACCATTTCGTTCAGGGCAAAATAATTTTTTGTGTCAAACTCGATATTTTATCGATTTTTGATAAAAATAACAAAAATTAAATTAAGATAAAATAATCCTACAATTTCATCCTACAAAAAGTGGAGAAAAAAAAAAGATGACAATTTTCTTTTTAAGAGTATTAGCCAAGTGAATTAAGATAGTCCATTCAACAAACGATTAAAATTTTGAGGAATTTGATCAAGCATAGAAATTGCTAAATTACTTACGATGTAAATTCATTTTGTACGGAAAATAATGCTATAAAAATAGAATTGCAAAAGCATAAAAAAAAATTAACGATGTAAATCTATTTTGTATGGAAAATAATTATATAAAAATATCAACGTTGAACAATTCAAGTTGTAAGAATACCACTAATGGTCCTCCTTATCGTTAACTTTTCACAATTCAAGTTGAACTATTCAAGTTGAAAGTACAATTCAAGTTGTAAGAACACCACTAAATATCCAATGATTTATAGTGCTGATTTATTATTAAAAATCATATAAATAGTTTTGAAAAAGTTGTAACATCAATATTAGATATTTATTGTAAAATTGTGCATAATAGAATGATTATGTTAGTATATATTTATTATTATAACATCTATTAAATAATGCCCACTTGAGTCATGCATTAAATAGTTCAAAAGAAATTGAATGTTCATGAAAAAAGAGAGAAACAAAGTATATTTAAGAAATTAAACACAAGATTCATACACCAGTCCAAGAATCTTACCAAATACCAATAAAGCTCACCCATCTAAAAGTCATGTAAAGTAATTAAAAATATCAATTTTAATGCAAGACAAAAGTCGAACAATAAACCTTCAACAAAGAGACCATGAATCTTACCACTCAGCAAACTAATTAGTTTCCTTTTACCAATTATAGCAAGTATATATATATATATATACATATATATATAATTACATAAAAATATTTTATTCTTGGGGACCATGGGCCCCCGCCCCTCTTGTGGTCCGCCCCTGCCTTTAAGCAAAACCAAACTCAACATGAACATAATGAGACTCTATCTACCACTTATTGTTTATTTTTATTTGACATATATTATTCATTTTCTTTCTAAATCTCAACATTCAACTCATTTTAAATTACATTTCAAAATTTCATAATATACAAAATCAACATTTAAACTAAATAGAATGCTAATACAAATGTTGATTTTCATAATTTGAATCCTTATTCTATAAATGTTGTCTATGATAGGAATCTTTATTATTTATTTCTTTTGATTTAGTTTCTTAATATATGGTGCTTTAATTTCTATTTCTTCTAACCATTGTGTAAATGGATAATATAGCCTTAGAAAATTATTTCCTAATATTATGTCAAATCCTGATTCTTGTCTCTAAAGGAAGGGTATTACGAAATTATATTTATTTTTATGTTTACTTTCGATTTTTATTTGATTAAAATAACTTACTAGATTAATTTTATGAATACTTTCATCTGCAATCATTATTTTAATTGGTCGCTCTATTTCTTTCCAAATTAATCATTTAAGTTGTTTAGAAGCAAAACTAATACTAGGTCCTGTGTCATTATATGCTGAATAATAATATCCTTTTATCACTACTTTTATAAACGTTGAATTTAGATTTCTTCTATTCTGAGTTTGATGTTTCATATTCGCTTTCTGCTTGTAACATATAAAAATCTTCTAAATCTGATATATCTGATTCTATTGGTTCTAAATTTTTTAATTCTGCTATTTTTAATATTTCTCTTTTTTGATTATCTTTCTTTTTTGGGTATTCATTTGCATAATGTCCTTCTTCTTTGCATAACCAACATCTACATTTTTTCTTTCCTTCTGGGCAATATTTTTTAGGCTGTTTTCTTCTAAAAAATCTTTATGGTTTTCTTTTAAACATTTCCTTATAATTTTTAAATGGTTTTCTTTTCCACTTATATTTTTTGTATTTTTTCTTATAATGCTTTTTTGATTTTTCACATCCATAGTGTTGTGGGATGTCTGGATTATTACTGCAACACATTTTAATATAGGGTTTAATTATTTTTATTTCATTTATTTTTGTACATTTTTCAGCTATGTATTCTTTTCCTATTAAAATTGCTCCTCCTAGGGTATCAACAATACTTCCTTTTTCTATTCTTGCTTTAAATCTATCTATATAGGATTTATTTATTGGATATGGTAATTTTGATAAGAATATTCTTTTCATTTGATGTTGATTAGGTTGTTCTAACATGTAATAATATTTAGAAATTTCACATACATAATTTTCGTATTCGCACAAATTAAATATTTTTATGTTATCTAGATTCCGTAGAGCCTTTTGTCGAATTCTTTCAGTTGATTCTTTCCTATATTCATTTGCATCTAGTCCTACAAACTCTTTCCAAAATTTTCCTACAATTTTCCAGAAAAAATCTTCTGAACATATAGACGCTTCTTTTAGAATTTCTTTCTCTAAAAATGTATATTCAGATAAATAATTAAATACATTCCTTTAGTTTTGTATAAAATTAAATTCCAAATTGTGTCTTTTGTTCCGGTTTTGAATATTTCGTCTGTTTGTAATAGCAAACTAATTTGATTTGACTAATCTTGAATTACTGAATCAACACTTTTAACACAATTTATATCTAATACTCCTTGTGTTATTTTTTGATAGTGTGGTATTGTTGGGTTATTGGTAACGTCAGAACGTTAAAAGCAGCGGAATTTAAAATTTTTAAATAACCCAAACCAGCAATCTTTATTCATCTAGTCATACGAAAAGGATTTTTACATAAATCGAAACATCCATAGGGTGTTTAGCGATTTTACCTTACCATGGGAACGGTGGTGATTTTTCTCCGGTCTTCTTTCAGATCTGCAGGACTTTTGGTTCGGAGAAGCACCCCATGTGTTATGCCTCTAGCGGTGTCCACACCAACTGGATTGAAGCAACTCCTTTGGATCCACAGGCTCAGAACTAAGATCCAAAGGTTATCAAGCAAGGAAGAAAGAAAAGGAAGAAATCGCATGAACCCTGTGCAATTTCACAGGGTTCGGCCAACCTCAAAAGGAAGAGAGGTGGCGGCGGCAATTTTCAGATTTGGAGAAGAGGGGCAACTCCTTGTGTTGTGGCTTAGGTTTTTGAGGTCTTGAACTCCTTATATAGATAAGGAGTCTTGATCTAGATGTGTTTTAATCCTACTAGGAAACTTAAAGCCCATTACTTATGGCCTTTATTTGTTTCCTAATGGACCTAGACCATCTATCAATTAATTAAACCCTTTTAATTAATTCAGCTCATTTAATTAATTAATCCAATTAATTAATTAATCCTTCTCCATTAATTAATTAGACTACCTCTAATTAATATTTTTCTCCTTTAAGAATTAACACTTTAATTCTCCAGTTTTGATTTAACTCCTTAAATCAAACTTTCCTTTAATGATTTGTTGCAGTCCAATTGTATTGTGTGTGACCCTCTAGTTTCACCATCAATTGGCCGCGGGCCCACGACTTTCGTGATTTAATTTGCGAGCTTTATTAATTGCTCCGATTAATTGAACACCTTCAATTAATCACTCAAGAATTAATCTCCTTATTAATTTATGAGTACCCACACCTCATGGTCGATGTTTAGCCACAAGCCCATGAGGCCCAACTTCAGGTGAATTGATCTCAGTGAACCTCACCTCTTATAAGTACCATGTACATACGGTCCTTCTATCGACTTAATTTCCCGATCGAGACCTAGGGTGTGTGAATTGATCGGCACCTCTAATTATCTCGATTCTGTACTTTCTAATTCTGGATAATAATTCCAGTGTGACTGCTAAATTTGGAAACCCCTTTCCAAATCCGTCACCGACCACGACCGTGGGTTTCTCGAAATCTATTATCTAAGAACGTACAGGAAATTCTCTCAACACACTATGTTGAGTCGGTAGATCCCATATTGATGCTAACCATTCGCGTACACGACTATACGCACCCAACTTAGGCACATAATGATCAGGCTACGTGATCGGCACCTAAATCTAAGTACGCACACCCATGCACCGAATTCGCCCTAGCATCTCAAGTCTAAGGACTAAATCGTACACTATTATAAGTTTGAGAAACATCCCATCGCCTGCGCTTCCACAATGGGTTTCTCTGTTCGGGTCATTCAATGCGTTCGATCCCCTATCGAACCACCTACTCATATGCACTAGCATCAAATGCCTTGCTCATGAAACGCTACAAAAATCACTCCATGTGAATCATGCATATTTATACAAGTCTTTGCGATTCCTTCGATACCCCGTCTCGTTCGGAATCTATGACTTGTAACATGTTTTAAGATCACGACCTTAGAGACTGTTTCATGATTGCACTCATACTGAAGTGAGTCGTCCCATAGTCTATTGTGATCTAAGGATTTCATCCAATCGCTTAAGTGATTTGCGGGAGATGAAGTTGGCCATTGTTTGATTTACATACAATAAACAAACGAGCGTATTAATTCATTTATACTAGAGAAAGATTACGATAGTCCTAATACAAGCTAAATATATTGGCTTGCAGGGCACTATCCTATCAGTCTCCCACTTGCCCTAAAACCAATCACAAACGCTTCTAAGACCCATCTTCCAAAGATGTTCTTCGAACTCTTTTCGTGACAAAGGCTTTACTAGTGGATCCGCTAGATTGTCTTCCGAGTCGACGCATCCATTATGTACGTCTACTCTACCAATGATTTCTCCAATCAAATGGTACTTTTCTCTTATTGTGTTTAGATTTCAGGTGAGATCTCGATTCCTTTGCTTTAACAATAGCTCCATTGTTATCACAGAAGATAACTAAGAGCTACGCAATGCTAGGCACTACATCCAACCTTTGGATGAAGTTTTTCATCCAAACACTTTCTTACGCTGCAGTCCTTGCTGCGATATATCTTGCTTCAGTGGTTAAGATGGCAATGGTGTTTTGCTTGGAACCTTTCCAACTTACCGCTACCCCATTGAGGCAAAATATGTATGCAAAATTGGATATATATATTCATCCACATCAGACTGGAAACTCGAATCAATAAATCCTTTGAGTTTCAATTCTCCACTACCACCGTAGACCAAGAGCAATTCCTTAGTCTTTCTCAAGAGCTTAAGGATATCTGTTACGGTGGTCCAGTACTCTTCACCGGAGTTTGACTAGTAACTGCTCGTGACACTTGAGCAGGTTCTACGTCTGGTCTAGTACATAGTATAGCATATCACATGCTACCTTTTGTCGAACCATAAGGTATTTGAGACATTCTCCTTTTATCCTCATTCGATGTAGGGCACATCGATTTGGAAAAAGAGTTACACTGTCTCATTCGAAGCAATTAATAGGATAGTGCCCTGCAAGCCAACTCAATAGCTTGTAATAGGACTATTTTATCTTGTATGAATCTTTGATTTATTAATTAATACGCAAAGTTTATTTATTTGATAAGATAAACTAATGGCCAACTTCATCTTTCGCGAACACATTTAAGCGATTGGTTGAAACCCTGAGATCACTCATGACTATGGGACGATTCACTTCAGTATTGAGTGCAATCATGAAACAGTCTCTAAGGTCGTGATCTCAAAAGTGTTCCAAGTCATAGATTCCTGTCGAGACGGGGTATCGAAGGAATCGTCAAGACTTGTAGGATTATGCATGATTCACATGGAGTGAATTTGTGGAGTTTCATGAACAAGACATTTGATGTCAGTGCATATGACTAGGTGGTTCGATAGGGGATCGAACGCATCGAACGACCCGAACAGAGAAACCCATTGTGGAAGTGCGTAAAGCATATCAGTGATGGGATGTTTCTCAGGACTTATAACAGTGTACGATTTAGTCCTTAGACTTGAGGTGCTAGGGCGAATTCGGTATACGGGTGTGCGTGCTTTGATTTAGGAGCCGGTCACGTAGCCTGACCATTGTGCGCCTACATTGGGTACGTACAGTCATATACGCGAATGGTTAGCATCAAGATAGGATCTACCGACTCATTGTAATGAATGAGGGAATTTCCTGTACATTCTTAGATAATACATTCCGAGAAATCCATGGCCATGGTCAGTGACGGATTTGGAAAGGGGTTTCCAAATTTAGCAGTCACACTGGAATTATTATCCAGAATTAGAAAGTACAGAATCGAGATAATTAGAGGTGCTGACTAATTCACACAGCCTAGGTCTCGATCGGGAAATTAGTCGTTAGAGGGACCGTATGTACATGGTACTTATAAGAGGTGAGGTTCACTAATATCAATTCACCTGAAGTTGGGCCTCATGGGCTTGTGGCTAGACATCGACCATGAGGTGTGGGTACTCCTGAATTAATGGGAGATTAATTCTGGAGTGGTCAATTAAAGGAGTTTATTGATCGGAGCAATTAATTGAATATTAATTGCTCGTTAATTAAATCACGAAAGTCGTGGGCCTACGGCCAATTGATGGTGAACCTAGAGGGTCACACACAATACAGTTGGACAGTGACAGTCAATTAAGGAAAGGTTTGATTTAAAGAGTTAAATCAAATAAAAGAATTAAAGAGTTAATTCTGAGAGAGAAATAATTAATTAGATAGTCTAATTAATTAAATATTAATTAAAGAGTTAATTAAAGTGGGAGATAATTAATTAGATTAATTGGGTTAATTTAATTAAAGTGTTTAATTAAATTAATGCAAGACATGGGCCAATTTAATTAATGGCCCAATAGCAAGTCTTGCACACAAAGGGGCTTTGGAGGTGGCTATATAAAGGAGTCTAAGTTGAGACTCAAAACCAAAGCAAGCTAAGCTAGAAATCTAACCTAGCCGCCCCCCCTCACTTGGCCGCCCCCTCTCTCCCTCTTGCTCTCTCCTTCACTTAGATCTAGATCTGGATCTAGATCTGCCATTGACAAACCTTCTCTTCCATTTCTAAGCCTAAGAATTGAAGGAGTCATTCAATCCATCTGGTGTGGACTAATCTCTGGAGGCACAACACTTGGGGTGCTCTAGTGAACGAGAAGAGAAGACCGGAGAAACCACCACCTTGCCTGTGGTGAGGTAAATCTCGATTTACCATATTTCAATTTAGTAAATTTGTTGCTAAATTGTATTCAACCTTATTCATATGTGCTAATAAATGTTCTTGGGATTTGGTGTATGAAAAATTGAAAAATTTTAAATTCCGCAACGTTGTTTTTGACAATCATACCCATGAAAACCCAACAGTGGTATCAGAGCCAAATTTATTATGCACATATGAAAAGGCCTGAACACATCAAAATATATGGATATATGTGTTTGTTGTGTTCTGATTTTGATTCTTGCTTGTTATGATGAATTAATTTGTTCGGATCTATGCACTTTTCGGTTTTGGGCCAAATCTGTAATTACCGAAAATTTGAGGGCTTGTTTGCAAATTGCGATTTTTGTAAAATCTGGACAGAAAGTATAATTTTCATTTTCTGCAATTCTGGACCAAATTGTAATTTCTGGAAATTTTAAAATCTGGACTGTTTTTGCAATTTACGAAAGGTTTGGGCTGTTTTTGCAATTGCCGTAAATTCAGGGGTCTGTTTTGCATTAAACGAAAGTTTCTGGAAATTTTGTTAATTTTCTGCTTACTGGTCCGATTTGCATGTTCTGGAAATTTTGGGGCTGATTTGAAATTTCCAAAAGTTGAGGGGTCAAAATGTAATTTTCAAAAATTCAGGGGCCGAACCGAAATTTTTCAAAGGTTGAAAAACAGAAACTGTTTTGTGCACTAAAAGGGTTTAGTATATCCGAAAAGTTAATTTTATCATAATTAGTAGGGACTAGAGTGAGAATCAAAGGGATTGTTTTAAAAGGTGTTTTAAAATAAGTTTATGGATTGTTTTAAAATGAGTTTTAAAACTAGAATCTGAAAGACATTTTAAAAGGAGTTTTAAAATAGGATAAGAAATAAGAAAATCTGTTTTGCTTGTTTCTTGCTCTACGTGAACTGTTTACGTGGTTTTCGATCGCGCCGAGCCTTGACCCTTAGGGTAGATGTGATTGGTTAATTTTAATTTGTTGGTTTTATTGGGCCTGCGAGCCTTAAGTTTTTGGGCCACTTTGAGCCTTTGTAATAGATAGGGCTTTACAGTTTTAATTAGATTAGGATGAAGGCCCGTTACAAGCAAGGTGGGAGCCCAAGAAGACTAAAGGCCATGTATGCATGGTAAAATGAGTAATAGTGTAGGCCTCTTTGAAACCTATTAGATTGACCAATAGGACCATCGTCTTTGGCTCGATGGTGGTCCGCATAGGAGGCTCCCGATCGAAAACATACTGTGGTAGCATGCATGCTAGGTGTGTATGTTTTTATTTACGCATTTATATTTTAGCATGTATGGTGATACGCGCTAGTAATTTAGATCGTAAATAAAAGATAATGCATAACTGGAACGGTGAGATCTCGAGTAGAGTTACCTCAAACTCTTAAACCCGAAAACCCCCTCTTGGTAATTATATTAAGTCATATTGGGTACATTAAAATGAAGTTTTAATATCCAAGCCTTCCATCAATAGGAACTAGCGTGAGTTGTCCACTTGTCGATTAAGGTGATCCAGAGTCTGGCACCCGAGTCGAGGAAAGAGACAATACGCGAAACTCCTTGATTCTCGTTTTTAACTAAACTTGACAAGGGTGAGGATTGGTCGGGATGTGAACATCGATCATAACCAAGTTATGGGGATTTCATGACCGGGCCCGTTGCTCATCAAGATTGATGGGTTAGACTTAACGAGTAGTACCACTCATGATGTAGCAGTGCTAGATGAGTGCGAAAATCGAGGCAAAATAGCTTGAAGGTTGTGTAGGGACACAATTGGTAATAGTATACCTACCTAGGGAATTAATTGTATGGCCGCGAGTCGTGGGTGCAATTAATGTCTGCTGGGACGTCAAGACCTGCTAGGAAATAAGATTTCCCGAACAATTGAAGGGGTAATTGTTTCGAGAAAATAGTGGGAGAACTTTTTCGATAACAAGTCCAATAGTCGTTAATTATAAGTATTAATTTAGATCAGTCAGCTGAACGTTATCATTCTATTTTGTAGATCATTTTGCGAAAATGTCTAAGAATCCATTATCTATCATCCTTGACACTAACAAACTGAACGGATCAAATTTTATCGACTGGCTAAGAAATTTGAGGATAGTCCTCGACTCCGATCGTCGGAGCTATGTTCTCGATGCCCCAATGCCTGGTGCACTTCCGGAAGGTGTTTCGGAAGAGGAACGAGCCACCCATGCTAGATGGGTTGATGATGATATTCAGGTTCGTTGCCTAATGCTAGCATCAATGACCAATGAGCTGCAGAAACAGCATGCAAAGATGTTGCATTCTGTTGATATACTTCTCCATCTCCGAAACATGTTTGGAGAGAAGTCTCGGACCGAAAGGTTCAAGACAACGAGGGAGTTATTCAATCTGAGAATGGCTGAGGGTTCAAGTGTGAAAGATCACTGTCTTCGTTTCATTAATCTGATTGAAAAATTAGAGAACTTGGAAGTAGACTTGCACGCTGATCTTAGCACTGACCTTCTGCTCCATACTCTTCCACGCTCATTTGATCAGTTCGTGTTGAATTTCAACATGGAGGAGAGAAATCTCGCTCTTCACGAACTGACCAATATGTTGGTAACGGCAGAAGCTACCCTTAAGAAGGAGAAATCTGTCTTGATTGCTGAGCAACCCAAGGCTGCAAAGCCAAAGAAGGGCAAGAAGAAGAAGAAAGTGTTCTCTTCTAAAACAACCAAGAAGGTTGTCGAGAAAAAGAGAAAGAGCCCAGAAGATGAATGTTTCCACTGCAAGAAAGCAGGGCACTGGAAAAGGAACTGCCCTGACTACCTTAAAACGGTAGCCAAAGGTATCTTCTTTATTGAAGTTAATATTTCAATTAACTGTGCATCATGGGTGTTAGACACCGCAGCTGGTTCTCATATCTGCAATGATTTGCAGGTGATGGGAGCAGTAAGACCTCTTAAGCCTGGGGATAGGATCCTACGTTTTGGAAACGGAGCAAGGGTTGCGGCAGAGGCCATAGGGGACGTAGAATTAGTTTTTGGCAATTTTACTTTGGTTTTAAAGGACTGTTTGTACGTACCAACAATTATCAAAAACATTATTTCGATTCCTTTGCTGGATAATGATGGTTTTTGTTTTTCCATTTCTAATGGAAATTTTAGCATAATAAAAGGTGGTTTTACTTATGCTAGTGGTACTTTGATAGATGGTCTTTACTCCTTAGAACCTGCTAATTCTAATGTCATGCACATTCAATCAAAGAAAAGAAAACAAGATGATAATAGTCCACAGTTATGGCACGCTAGGCTTGGACATATATCCAAGAGTAGAATTCAAAAGTTGGTTTCCTCTAGGGCTCTTGAAATACAGAACCTAGATGATCTCTCAACTTGCGAGTCCTGTCTCAAGGGAAAGATGACCAAAACGCCTTTTACTGGGAAACCAGAGCGAACCAAACAAACCTTGGATTTGATCCATACCGATGTTTGTGGACCACTGAGTGTCAGTGCAAGAGGAGGATTCTCATACTTCATTACCTTCACTGACGACTACAGTCGTTTTGGGTATGTGTACCTAATGAAGTATAAGTCCGAAGCTTTTGAAAAGTTCAAAGAGTTTCGAATGGAAGTTGAGAACCAACTTGGACACAGTATTAAGGCACTTCGATCTGATCGAGGTGGGGAATACTTAAGTCAAGAATTCCTCGATTATCTTGTAGAGAATGGAATTCTCTCACAGCGAACTCCTCCTAGAACACCACAGTTGAATGGTGTGTCTGAGAGAAGGAACCGAACTTTGTTGGACATGGTTCGTTCCATGATGAGTTTCGCTGATCTACCTTTTTCATTTTGGGGCTTAGCCCTCTTAACGGCTTCAAAGATACTAAATATAGTACCTTCAAAGTCGGTGCCGACGACGCCACACCAAGAATGGTTTGGTAAAGCACCCATGTATTCGTACCTACGAGTATGGGGATCTCCTGCCTATGTTAGGAACAAGAAGGGAGATAAACTAGATAGTAGATCTAGTTTGTGCAAATTTGTGGGGTATCCAAAGGAATCCATTGGATACCTGTTCTACGACCCTAAAGAACGAAAGACGTTCGTGTCTAGGAACGCCCACTTCTTAGAGGATGACTTCCTCACTAAAAGAAGCGGGGTGTCCGTAGAACTTGATGAAGTCCAGGAACTGGACCCATCCCCACAAACAGTGGGAGTTGATCCTGAACCTATTGAACCATCTAGTACACCAGTACTTCGAAGGTCCGATCGAATTCGTAGAGAACCCGAAAGGTTCGGCTTCATCCACGAAAATGATCAATTGGATGGTGATCCAAGGACATACGAAGAAGCTATGTCAGACATAGACTCGGGTGCATGGCAGGAAGCCATGCAATCCGAAATGGATTCCATGCATTCCAACAAGGTATGGACCTTGGTTGATCCACCTGAGGGAACTGTCCCTGTAGGCTGTAAGTGGATCTTCAAGCGCAAGCTTGGAATGAATGGAGAAGTTTTGACTCATAAGGCTCGCCTTGTGGCGAAAGGTTATTCTCAAAGGCCTGGTATAGACTATGAGGAAACCTTTTCTCCAGTAGCGATGTCAAAATCCATTCGGATCTTATTAGCCATAGCCGCGTGGTATGACTACGAGATATGGCAAATGGATGTAAAGACCGCCTTTCTCAATGGAGACATTGATAAGGAAATCTTTATGCAACAGCCAAAAGGCTTTACATCTAAAGGAAGTGAGCATAAGGTATGCAAACTTCAAAGGTCAATTTATGGCCTAAAACAGGCATCCCGAACCTGGAACAAACGTTTTGATGAGACAGTCAAAGGGTTTGGCTTCATCAAGAACGTTTATGAGTCATGTGTGTACAAGAAATTCGAAAGGGGTTCAGTACAATTTATTGTGTTGTATGTCGATGACATTCTGTTGATCGGAGACGATATCAGAACGTTAACGCAGACGAAAGCGTGGTTATCCACGCAATTCTCCATGAAAGATATGGGAGACGCATCTTACGTATTGGGAATACGTATCTATAGAGATAGATCGAAGAAGATGTTAGGACTCTCCCAATCTCAGTACATTAACACTATACTGAAACGGTTCAGTATGGAAGAATCCAAGAAGGGATTGCTTCCTATGAGACATGGGATCTCTCTTTCTAAATCTATGAGCCCTACAAATGATGAAGAAAGAAAGAGGATGTCTCTCATACCTTATGCGTCTGCCATAGGCAGCATAATGTATGCGATGTTATGTACTAGACCTGACGTAGCACACGCTCTGAGTGTGACGAGTCGCTACCAGTCAAATCCAGGGGAGGAACACTGGACCGCCGTAAAGGCTATCCTCAAGTACCTGAGAAGGACTAAGGATATGTTCTTGGTCTACGGCGGTAGTGGAGAATTGAAGCTCGAAGGATTCACGGATTCGAGTTTCCAGTCTGACGTGGATGATTATAAATCCAATTCTGGATATATATTTTGCCTCAACGGAGCAGCGGTGAGTTGGAAGAGTTCCAAACAGTCCACCACTGCAGATTCAACCACTGAAGCAGAATATATTGCCGCATCGGATGCAGCAAAGGAAAGTGTTTGGATAAGAAACTTCATCCAAGAGTTGGATGTAGTACCTAGCATTGCAGAACCCATAGTAGTCTTCTGTGACAACAATGGGGCAATCGCTCAAGCAAAGGAGCCGAGATCACACCATCAGTCCAAACACGTAATGAGGAAATACCATGTGATTAGAGAAATCATTGGTAGAGGAGACATTCAAATGGAACGTGTCGACTCAAAAGATAACGTAGCTGATCCATTAACGAAGCCACTATCGCAAAAAGTGTTCGAAGAACATCTTGTGAAGATGGGTCTTAGAAATGTTTGTGATTGGCTTTAGGGCAAGTGGGAGATTAATAGGATAGTGCCCTGCAAGCCAACTCAATAGCTTGTAATAGGACTATTTTATCTTGTATGAATCTTTGATTTATTAATTAATACGCAAAGTTTATTTATTTGATAAGATAAACTAATGGCCAACTTCATCTTTCGCGAACACATTTAAGCGATTGGTTGAAACCCTGAGATCACTCATGACTATGGGACGATTCACTTCAGTATTGAGTGCAATCATGAAACAGTCTCTAAGGTCGTGATCTCAAAAGTGTTCCAAGTCATAGATTCCTGTCGAGACGGGGTATCGAAGGAATCGTCAAGACTTGTAGGATTATGCATGATTCACATGGAGTGAATTTGTGGAGTTTCATGAACAAGACATTTGATGTCAGTGCATATGACTAGGTGGTTCGATAGGGGATCGAACGCATCGAACGACCCGAACAGAGAAACCCATTGTGGAAGTGCGTAAAGCATATCAGTGATGGGATGTTTCTCAGGACTTATAACAGTGTACGATTTAGTCCTTAGACTTGAGGTGCTAGGGCGAATTCGGTATACGGGTGTGCGTGCTTTGATTTAGGAGCCGGTCACGTAGCCTGACCATTGTGCGCCTACATTGGGTACGTACAGTCATATACGCGAATGGTTAGCATCAAGATAGGATCTACCGACTCATTGTAATGAATGAGGGAATTTCCTGTACATTCTTAGATAATACATTCCGAGAAATCCATGGCCATGGTCAGTGACGGATTTGGAAAGGGGTTTCCAAATTTAGCAGTCACACTGGAATTATTATCCAGAATTAGAAAGTACAGAATCGAGATAATTAGAGGTGCTGACTAATTCACACACCCTAGGTCTCGATCGGGAAATTAGTCGTTAGAGGGACCGTATGTACATGGTACTTATAAGAGGTGAGGTTCACTAATATCAATTCACCTGAAGTTGGGCCTCATGGGCTTGTGGCTAGACATCGACCATGAGGTGTGGGTACTCCTGAATTAATGGGAGATTAATTCTGGAGTGGTCAATTAAAGGAGTTTATTGATCGGAGCAATTAATTGAATATTAATTGCTCGTTAATTAAATCACGAAAGTCGTGGGCCTACGGCCAATTGATGGTGAACCTAGAGGGTCACACACAATACAGTTGGACAGTGACAGTCAATTAAGGAAAGGTTTGATTTAAAGAGTTAAATCAAATAAAAGAATTAAAGAGTTAATTCTGAGAGAGAAATAATTAATTAGATAGTCTAATTAATTAAATATTAATTAAAGAGTTAATTAAAGTGGGAGATAATTAATTAGATTAATTGGGTTAATTTAATTAAAGTGTTTAATTAAATTAATGCAAGACATGGGCCAATTTAATTAATGGCCCAATAGCAAGTCTTGCACACAAAGGGGCTTTGGAGGTGGCTATATAAAGGAGTCTAAGTTGAGACTCAAAACCAAAGCAAGCTAAGCTAGAAATCTAACCTAGCCGCCCCCCCTCACTTGGCCGCCCCCTCTCTCCCTCTTGCTCTCTCCTTCACTTAGATCTAGATCTGGATCTAGATCTGCCATTGACAAACCTTCTCTTCCATTTCTAAGCCTAAGAATTGAAGGAGTCATTCAATCCATCTGGTGTGGACTAATCTCTGGAGGCACAACACTTGGGGTGCTCTAGTGAACGAGAAGAGAAGACCGGAGAAACCACCACCTTGCCTGTGGTGAGGTAAATCTCGATTTACCATATTTCAATTTAGTAAATTTGTTGCTAAATTGTATTCAACCTTATTCATATGTGCTAATAAATGTTCTTGGGATTTGGTGTATGAAAAATTGAAAAATTTTAAATTCCGCAACGTTGTTTTTGACAATCATACCCATGAAAACCCAACAGCAATCCTCTCTTGGATTCTTCCATACTGAATCTTTTCAGTATTGTTTCTATGTACTTAGATTTAGAGATTCCCAACATCTTCTTCGATCTATCTCTATAGATACGTATCCCAATACGCAAGATGTCTCTCCCAAATCTTTCATGGAGAATTGCATGGATAACCATGCTTTCGTCTGTGCTAACATTCCGATATCATCCCAGATAAGCAGAATGTGATCGACATATAAAATATGAGCTTCATAGAGCTCCCACTAATCCTTTTGTACACTCAAGGTTCATATTCGTTTTTGATGAAGTCAAATGCCTTGACTGTCTCATCAAAATAAATGTGAATTTGAATGGATTCAGACTTTGCTACTGGAGAAAAGGTTTCACCAAAGTCTGTTCCAGAACTTTGTGAATAATCTTTCACTAATAGTCGAGTCTTAGAGGTCAACACCTCTCCATTTATTCCTAGCTCGAAGATCCATTCACTACTTACAGGGATAAAATCCCTCGGGTGGATCGACCAAGGTCCATACCTTGTTGGAATGCATGAAATCCATTTCGGGTTGCATGGCCTCTTGCCATGCATGCACGTCTACATCCAATGTAGCTTCTTCGTATATGGTAAAACCATATCTTTCAAGCTCCTTACGAACTTGATCAGATCTACGAAGTACTGGTGTACTAGATGGTTCAGTAGTTTCTGGATTAACTCCCACTGTTTATGGGGATGGGTCCAAATCTTGGACTTCATCAAGTTCCATGACATTCTCTATTTCCTTTGACGAGGAATTCATCAACTGAGGAACGGGTAGTTAGGAGAAACGATTGTTTCTCATTGTCGTGGAACCGATATCCAATGGATTTCGTTGGATACCCCACAATTATATACAAATTGGATCTACTAGTCAATTTATCTCCTTTCTAGTTCCCAACTTAGGCAGGAGATCTCCATACTCAATAGTAAAAGTGCAGAGGTATTTTGCCATACCAATCTTGGCAAGTCATTTTAGGCACGGATTTTGAAGGTACTTTGCTCAATATCTTCGATGCAGCCAGGAGGACCAACCCCTAGAATGCATAAGCAAGCTTAACAAAACTCAACATGGATTGAACAATGTCTAACAATGTTCGATTCCTTCTCTTAGACACTTCAATAAGTTGAGGCGTCATAGGAGGTGTTTGTTGTATGAGAACCCCATTCTCAGTAAGATAATTGAGGAATTCTTGACTTAAGTATTTGCCACCTCGATCAAATCGAATGACCTTAATATTATGTCTTGTTGATTCTCTACTTCGTTTCGAAAATTCTTTGAACTTTTCAAAGGTTTTTCGGATTTGTATCTCACTAGATACATATATCACTAACGACCAAAGTCATTAGCAAAAAGGTACGAGGTATGAGTAATCTCCTCTTACATTAACCTTTAGTGGTCCACATTTATTCGTATGGATCAAATCCAAAGTTATTTGGTTCGCTCTTGATTCCCTGTGAAGGGAGATCTGGTCATCTTTCCCGTGAGACAGGATTCGCAGGTTGCAAGTTCATCTATGTTCTATATTTCAAGAGCCAGAGCCTTAGAAGAAACCAACTTTTTAATCCTACTCTTGGAGATTTGTCCAAGTCTAGCGTGCCAAAGTTGTGGATTATTATCTTGGTATTAATTGAACTTAGCACATTAATTCAATAGAATTGAGTTAACGGTTTAATTCAATTAATTTGCTTCCTTTCAATTAACTCTTTAATTGATTCATTGCTTTCAATTAACTCTCTAATTGATTCATGTCCTTTTCAATTAACTCTTTAATTGAAACGTCGTTTAATTAATTAGACCTTCTAATCAATTAAACTTATCAGTGCCTTCCTTAGATTCAGTGGGATAATTCGACTTTTAGACTACTTGCGTTCTTTCGACTACCTTTATGGTCGATTTTAGAAGAGAACAACTTCTTCTTCACATTACTCTTCTTTGACTTTGCAGTCCATGAAGTGTAAACGATCATGACAGGTTTATCCTATTTGCCTTTTACCAATACTTTGGTTAATTCATGAAACGTGATTAACTTATCAAATAAGTTCAGAGTTTTTCACGAATCGTTTGAATGAGCGGGGAGGAGAATTTAGGTGTAGATCAATGTTAAGATCACTTGCAGGCCTACGTTTAATCGATCCAGTTTTCAACTAGATTGATAAAACAAGGACAGTGATCCTTGACATTAGTTCCTTCACTTATTCTCGAGTTTTAAAACAACTTCTTAGTGGTCTCGAATCAAACGATTCGAAACTGCTCCTCAAAACAAGCTTTTGAGGTGGAGGTTTGTTTTAGAAGCTTCAGACATACTCCTGTGTCGCTTCTTTAGCTCGTTCAATCTTGATGCTTATATGAGGAAACGATCATTAAGATTCCCATACCCTATAGGTGATTCGTTCCACTTTTGAGATTCATCCTTATATGAGGAAACGATCATTAATATTCCCATACTCTACGAGTGATTCGTTACCCTTTTTAGACTCATCTCGGAAGTGCATCAGGCATAGGCTCGTCATTAAGAACATGACTCCGACTTTCGGAATTGAGGACAATCCTCAAGTTTCTAGGCTAGTCGATATTTTGATCCAGTTATTTTATAAGTCGAGGATAAATAGTAAATGGATAATTATAGATATCTCAATATCTATTTTAAAGAGAAGACAAATATATAGAAGACTAGTTAATGATTAATACTTATAATCTACGAAGGTTGGACTTTCTATCGTAAAAGTTCTCCCACTATTTTATCGAAACAATTATCCCTTCAATTGTTCGGGAAATCCTATTTCCTAGTAGGTCTTGACGTCCCAGCGGACATTAATTGCACCCACGACTCGTGGCCATACAACTAATTCCCCAGGTAGGCATACGTATTGCCAATTGTGTCCCTACACAACCTTCAAGCTATTTTGCCTCGATTTTCGCACCCATCTAGCACTGCTACATCATGAGTGGTACTACTCGTTAAGTCTAACCCAATCAATCTCGATGAGCAACGGGCCCGGTCATGAAATCCCCATAACTGGTTATCGGTCAATTATACATGTCCCGATCAGTCCTCACCCTTGTCAAGTTTATTCAATAAACAAGAATCGAGAGATTTCACGTATTGTCCCTTTCTTCGCTTCGGGTGCCAGACTCTGGATCACCTTAGTCGATTAGTAGACAACATACGCTAGTCCCTATTGATGGAAGGCTTGGATTTATATAAATACTTCATTTTATTTTAACCCAATATGACTTAATATTTAATTCAAGAGGGGATTTGCTGGTTTGAAAGTTTAAGGCAAACTCTCTCGAGATCTCACCGCTTCAATTATGAATTATCTTATTTACGTTCTAATATTCTAGCGCGCATCACCATACAAGCCAAATAATAGAAGCAATAAATATATAAGACATAAATAAATAAACCTAGCATGCATTTCTAACACAATATGTTTTCGATCGGGAGCCACCTATGTTTGGGCCATCATTGAGCCAATAATGTTGGCCCAATTGGTCTATCTAATGGGTTCTTAATGGGCCTAGGCTATTACATTAATAACCAAGCATACTTGGCCTTCATTCTCCACTAGGCTTCCTTCTTGCATGTAATGGGCCTCCATCCTAAACTATTTAGTGTAAAGCCCTAATCTATTACACTGGCACAAAAAGGCCCAAATAAAGGCTCGCAGGCCCAACAAAAATCCAAAGCAAAATAAACCAATCACATCTAAGGTCAAGGCTCGGCTCGATCGAAATCCACGTAAACAATTCACGTTGAGCAAAGAAACAAGCAAACACATTTACTAGTTTCCTATCTTACTTCAATTATTTTAAACGCCTTTAAAATATTTCTCTAGATTCTTACTTTAGTCTCTACTTGTTGGATGAAGATGAAGACTTGGAAAGTGAAGGGAGGTTTTGATGATTTCCAAAGTCATCAGCTAAGTGAAAGCTTAGTATAAACCTTAGAAGATATTTGACCAAGGAAGAAGTATTTCAGACTAGTCAAATATGGTCCAGAAGACTACTGATCCGTTGCTGAAGAAGGAATCAGACTGGTTGATTATCAGCCGACTCAATTCAGATTAGTTCAAATTTGGGATCAGCCGAGTACACATCAGACGAGTGACTTCGATCAGCAGAGTGGAAGTGGATCAGAAGTTAGTGCAACGGTAATAAATGCACTTGGTGTAATAAATGCTGAAGAGGAAGGGTATTTATGACAAATGATTGAAGAGAAACCTCGTATCAGCTTGGTGCATTTAATGCGAAGCGACAGAAAGTACAGCAGAGTGTACAGTGTTCAGTCGCAACAACCGTTCTGCAGAAAAAGGACCAGTACTCGAGGATTTGACAACTGGCGAACTCTCAACGGGCAGATTTTCAAATCCTCAGTATAAATAGCTTAGTTCGTGAGTTGAGGAAGAAGAACAACACAGAGACAACACATTTTGAGAGCAAAAATCTGAAGCAGAATTCTTCTAAGTCTCAAACTCAAGAACAGAACACTCATCAGCTGAGTCATTTGTTGACGAAGCAGAATAGAGAGAAAACAGAAAATACGTGTAAAATCTGAGTGATTTTGTTAGGATTGTGTTGTGAGGAGTAGATATCAATCTTTGTGAGCGATATTACTTCAGAGGTTAGGAATTTCTTTGTGATTTCCTACTACGAACTTGTGGCCAGTTCATTTGTTGTTTGGCACAAGCAGAGTGTAATCTTTGTGACTATAGTATAACCCAAGATCTACGTGACTTGGAAGAGTGGACTAAAGGATTTCTATCCATATAACCACTATAAAAATCCTTTGTGTTTTTAACTTGCATTATTTTCTGCATATTTAAAACAGCATACTGAAAACACTTAAAGGTTAACTATTTGAAAAGTTTTAAAGGAGTTTGTTAAAAACTGGGGATAAAACTATTTCAAGGTTAAAGAAAACTACTTGTGAAAAACACTTGATAAATCCGCTGCAAGTTAGTTAATTTTAAAAACTCTGATTTTGATAAAATCAGCTAAGTAAAATCAGAAGAGTGGTCAACTCTGCTGTTCAAAGCTTTGTGCTAGATCAGCTTAGTCTGCTTACAATTCTTGATCAGCTTAGTCTGCTGACAGAAAAATTAGAAGATTTTAAAAGGTAAAATTTTTAAAGAGGTTTATTCACCCCCCCTTCTAAACCTCATCTGACCACTTGGGACCAACAAGTGGTATCAGAGCAGGTGGTTCATCTGAATCATCTGACTGATCAACGAGCTTGATCCTTAAGTGTTTTTCAAAGGTTTTCAAAAGTTTTCAAAAGAGCATTTTTTTTGAAAAATAAAACTTTTTGAAAAATGGATTGTATTAGCCTAGTTCCCCACATAGGCGGTATGAGCTTTGAGGACTGGAAGATCCGCATGGAAATTTTCCTAGCTGCTTACAATGACAATATGTACACGTGCATAACACAAGGTCCAATAAGAATTACCAAGACAATCAAAATTGATGGCGTAGATACGGTCGTTGACAAAGAACGATCAGAGATGTCACCAGAGGAAATCAAGTTGAAGAATCTTGACAAAGTCGGAATCTTCATCATGACGAAGGCCCTGGACAATGAAAGGTTTGACAAGGTCAAACACTGCAAAACATCTAAAGAGATGTGGGACAAAGTCCGTGACATGAGTGAAGGGAACGACTCCATTAAAGAACACAACTTGAGTGTTGCCCTGGAGAAGTTTGAGAACTTCAAGATGAAACCTGGAGAAACCATTGACCAGATGGATACAAGGTTTACAAAGGTGTTGAACAATGTTCTAAAGTTGGGAAAGACGTTTACTGATAAGGAGATCACTGTCAAAGTCTTAAAGGCGCTGCCACCCAAGTTCAACATGAAGATTACAGCGATGGAAGAATCAAGAGATCTGGGGAAGATCTCACTGACTGAGCTGTTTTCTGTACTCAAGGCGTACGAGTATAAAATGCCAAGGATGGGAATAGAAGAGACCTCAACTTCTGGCCCCACTGCTGCCCTGGTCGCTGCAGAAAGAACAAGAAGATCCGCCGGAAAAAGCAGAGAAGAGGACTCATCTGATGAGGCCCCAGTACTAAGCAAAAAGGAGTACACTGCTGGCGATGTGGCTTTGTTATTGAACGGGTTCAAAAAGTTCTACAAAAGAAAAATGAAGAACAAATATAACAATGCTTCTGCTTCTAAACCTACCTCTAATTCTCATGACAATAAGGATGATTATAAATCCAAAATGATGTGCTATAATTGCAGGAAATTGGGACACTTCATCAAAGACTGCCCATATCCTAAAGCGGAGAAATATACAGAGGAGGAAAAGAAACAAAGAAAAGAGAGACGAGAAAAGAGATACCAAAAGAGCAAAGTGCTGTTGGCTGAAGCTGAAAAGATGGCAGCCATCTACTCATCAAACACAGAATCTGGCACCTCAAGTGATGACTCTGTTTTTGACGAAACACCTGCACTGCTGTGTCTCATGGCCAAGGAATCTGATGATTCTGACAATGAGGTAATACTCTCTGAAAGTGAGCTTGAACTGTTTAGCTCATTTGAGCAGATGATGAACAACAAAGTAGATGTTGTTAATGAGCTTGCTAAGCTTAAGGACGAGATGATTCTGCTGAAAAAGCAAAATGCTAAACTGAAACTTAAGGTTGGAAGACCTGAAGAATCAGCCATGTACAAAAAGCTTTCACATGAATATGAATCTCTGAAAGCAGAATGTGAAGTTTACAAGGGACAAATCATGGAACTCGAAGCTACTATATCTTTATACAATCAGTCGTCTGTTGCTAAGTCGTCTGTTGTGTCAATAGATAAATCAACTGAACAGAGCACTCCCTTAGTAAAAGAAAATTTAGAACTGAACAGAGCTGAAAAATTTATATCTGCTGATAATAGTAACATTATCTTGTATGTTCAGACTGCTAAATCTGCCTCACCTGAGAATGAGAAAAAGGAGAAGAGTCCTCCTAAGGCTAAAAAGGGTAAAAAGCCTGAAAATGAAAAACAGACTGGTAAAACCAAACAGCAGAGTAGTCCAAAGAAGTCTGCTGATAAGAGTAAAACCAATCAGACTAGTAGACCTAAGTCGTCTGTTAAAGAGCAAGTTAAGAGCAGACCTAAGAAGCAAAGAAATTATAACTATAATGCTTGGTATGGAAATGAGTCTCATTATGTGCAACCTGCTTATTCACCTTATTATGCTGCACCTCATTATCCACCTTATTATGCTGCATATCCTGCTCATCAACCAATGCATGCTTACCCTGCTTATCATGCATCTTATCCTGCTTATGAGCCTTATACTCATCATAATAATTATCAAGATAACATGCCTGCTGATTATGATGAAAATGAAGTTGCTCATGCTCCTGCTAAAACTCTGAAGCCTAAGAAGCCTAAGACCTCAACATCTTGGGTTGTCAAAGGTGACACTAATCCACCAGGACCCTCTCAATAAAGGGTACCTAAAACATTTTTATTTTGTTTTGTAGGTTAGGATTAGGAGTAGGAGTAAAGTAGTGAAGAAATGGTACTTGGACAGTGGATGTTCAAGGCACATGTGTGGAGACATACATGAACTGGCAGATGCTGTTGCTGTGAATGGTCCAAGAGTTACTTTTGGAGACAGCAAAGAAGGCAAGGTTGTAGCTGTTGGAAAGCTTATCAAAGGAAACATAGAGATATCTGACGTCTCATATGTTAATGGCCTGAAGTACAATCTGCTGAGCATAAGTCAATTTTGTGACAAGGGATTTTCCGTAGTGTTTTCATCAGATAAGTGCTATGTTGAACAAGTTGGAACAAAGAAGGTTATTTTATCTGGAAGAAGACAGGGAAACATCTATGTAGTCGACTGGAATTCTGTGGACAAGAATTCTAATGTTTGTTTGGTGGCTTCTACACCAAGTGAAATCAGTTGGCTTTGGCACAAAAGAATGAATCATTTGAATTTCAAGACCATAAACAGATTGATAAAGAATGATCTGGTAGAAGGAATTCCAAAGACAGTCATGAGCAAAGACAAGCTCTGTGATGCCTGTCAGAAGGGTAAACAAGTAAAGTCATCTTTCAAAAGCAAGAAGCACCAATCTTCAACCAGAATTTTGGAACTATTGCATATGGATTTGTTTGGCCCTATTGATCCAATCAGCAATGGTGGAAAGAAATACTGCCTAGCTGTTGTGGATGATTTCTCAAGATTTACTTGGGTGATTTTCATGAAGAAGAAAAGTGAAACCAAGGAACATCTTACTAATCTGATGGAACTGATCCAGAATAAGAAGAGTCAAAGAATATTGAAGATCAGATCAGATAGAGGGACTGAGTTTACAAACTCTACTGTTGAAGAGTATTGTAATTCCAGAGGAATCAGTCATGAGTACTCTGCTGCCAGAACCCCTCAACAAAATGGAGTTGCTGAAAGGAGAAACAGAACTCTAAAAGAAGCTACCAGGACAATGATAGCTGAAGCAAAGCTGCCCCAAAGATTCTGGGCAGAAGCTACAAATACAGCATGTTATACACAAAACAGGTGCATGATCAACAAAAGTCAAAACAAGACACCCTATGAGCTATGGAACAACAAAAAGCCTAATTTACATTATCTTAGGATTTTTGGTTGTAAATGTTATGTTTTGAACAATGGGAAAAATCACCTTACTGCATTTGCAGAAAAGGCTGATGAAGCTGTTTTTGTAGGTTACTCTACTGTTAGTAAAGCTTATAGAGTGTTTAACAAAAGAACTTTACTTGTAGAAGAATCTATTCATGTAGTATTTGATGAACCAAGTCAATCATCTGAAAAGAATCAAAGTACAAACCCAGAGATATCTGCTGAGTTTCAGAAATTGAATGTGGAAAGAAAGGAAGAATATGTACCCATCATACTACCTGATTTAACTCAAGCTGATAACTCAAGTGTTGTTCAAAATCAGTCTGCTGATTGTCTAACAGAGGAGTTGCGAACAGCTGACAGACCAGAGACTGTTCAACAGACTACTACTGAGACTCCAACAATAGTGTTGCAAGATCAATCAAGAGGACAACATCCAGATTTGCAACCTGATCTCAGATGGCTCAGAGATCACCCACCTGACTTAGTCATTGGTGATCCTTTGGATAGAGTGAGAACTAGAAGGTCTACTGCAAATGAAACAATGTTTCAATGCAAGAAGAGTTGAGTCAATTTGAAAGGAATGAAGTCTGGTACTTAGTTCCCAGACCTACTCATCAAAGAGTAATTGGCACTAAGTGGGTTTTCAGAAATAAGATGAATGAAGATGGTATGGTTACCAGAAACAAAGCAAGACTAGTTGCCAAAGGTTACTGCCAAGAAGAAGGCATTGATTTTGATGAGACATTCGCACCAGTTGCAAGGCTTGAAGCAATCAGATTGTTCCTAGCATATGCTGCTTACAAAAACTTCACTGTCTATCAGATGGATGTGAAGTCTGCTTTTCTCAATGGAGAATTGCAAGAAGAAGTTTACGTTGAACAACCTCCTGGCTTTGAAGTTTATCAACAAGGAGACAAAGTATATCGTCTGAAGAAAGCTCTCTATGGACTGAAACAGGCTCCAAGAGCATGGTATGATACTTTATTTGATTTTCTTTTAATTAAAGGATTTCGTAAAGGTAAAGTAGATAAAACCTTGTTTACTATTGAATGGGATAATCATATATTGTTGGTACAAATATATGTGGACGATATTATTTTCGGTTCAACTAACAAACAGATGTGTGAAAGATTCTCTAAGCTGATGCAGAACAAGTTTGAAATGAGCATGATGGGAGAATTAAATTACTTTCTTGGTTTACAAGTCAAACAGCTGCCTGATGGTATTTTTATTAATCAAGCAAAGTACACAAAAGATCTGTTCAAGAAATTTGGTATGGAAACTAGTTCATCTGTTAATGTTCCTATGTCTACTGGACTTCGTCTGGACAAGGATGAAGGTGGCAAATCAGTTGACATCACCAAATACAGAGGCATAATTCGGTCACTGTTATACTTAACAGCTAGCAGACCTGATATTATGTATTCTGTTGGGGTTTATGCGAGATTTCAATCAGATCTTAAGGAATCTCATCTCTTAGCTGCTAAAAGGATATTAAAGTATCTCAAAGGCACACCAGATTTGGGATTGTGGTACCCAAGGGAATCAGGATTTGAACTCATTGGATATTCAGATTCTGACCTTGCTGGCTGCAAAATTGATAGGAAAAGTACTACAGGTGCTTGTCAATTTTTAGGCAGTCGTCTGATCTCATGGATGAGCAAGAAACAGACTTCAGTATCCATATCTACTGCTGAAGCTGAATACATTGCTGCTGGAGCATGTTGTGCACAAATACTTTGGTTGAAGCATCAACTAGAAGACTACAATCTTAAGATCAGTGGAATCCCTATCTACTGTGATAATACAAGTGCAATTTCACTTACTCAGAATACTACTAGTCATTCCAGGACTAAGCACATTGAGATCAAACATCACTTCATCAGAGACCATGTTGAAAAAGGAAATGTTATTATTGAGTATGTTCATACAGACAATCAGATCGCTGACATTTTCACCAAACCACTGAATTAAGCAAGATTTTCCACTCTAAGAGCGGAATTGGACTTGTTAAAATTGGATTCATAAGCTGAGGGGGAACCTATCAGAAGACTGGGTTCAACAACTTACTAATCTGATATCAACAAGTGTTACACTTCAAGAAGACTGACTTTCAACAGACTAGTTGACTGATGAATTCTTGAATTCAGGGGGAACGTGTAAGACTAGCGGTACCCTTGTCTTAAAGATGAAATCTTCAATGACAGTAGTTGAAGTTATTTTAATCAGAAGATATGTTCTTAATTCTTGAAGATTTGAAGATTAATTATCTTGCTGGATTGACAAACAGCAAAGGAAGATCACTTGATATTGGCTTTCACTAGTGATGTATTGTATCAGACAAGTCGTCTGTCAGATAAGTATTTTACTTATCTGCTTTTATTCATGTCAACTTATATTTTAAGTGCTGTACTAAAAACGTTTTATCAGAAACACGCTTTTATAAGTAACAGACAAGTGGCGTTTTAAATTCCCACCTGTCTGACATATTAAATGCTATTTTGAAAACCGCGTATCACGATCACACGATCTGCTTTTCAAGTAACTGATCTAACGGTTAACACCTTTCACGGAAACCGACAAGAACCAACATCTATAAATCCAGATCTGATCAGCTTACTAAGTTTTTACGCACCCTAAAAATTTCAAAAGCATTCAGAGCATTTTTGCATACATTCAACTGCAAATCTACTCTCGTTTCTCTTCAATCTCTTTCAGGAAAATGGGTTCCAAGGTAAATGCAAAAGAAGCTGCGGCTGAAGGTATGTTCTTGAACTACCTGACCTATCATGCGACTGGCACACCGTTAATGAAAGAAATTCTGGAGAAATTCAAAGCGGCAACGCTGGTTAACTTCATGGAGGCCCATGAAGACATGATTTTCAAGGACGAGGTCTTTGAATTTTATGGTTCCAAAGACGATGTTGACTTCGACAAACTGGAGATTAAAGCCAAAATTGGGGACAAAGCTATCTGCGTAACCCCAAAATTGCTGAATGAGATGTACGGACTCTCTATTGAAGGGTCTACTGACATTGCAAACCTAGCTGAACCTTTTGAGTCAGATTTCTGGAATCTGGTCTCAAAGAAGAATCAAGTGCTATCTGGAAGTATCAAAAAGAATCAGCTGAAGGATGAGTTTCAGCGAATGGCAGATTTGGTTGCCAAAGTCCTCGAGAACTGCACATTCTCCTTGGACAGCGTACCAATGAAGAGGTTTCATACTATGATAGCCATTTACTATGGTTTGAAGGTAAATTGGGCTAACTTCATCTGGTATGTGATTGCTGATCACAAAGTCCGTGGTCTGACTCTGCACAGGATTTTCATTAGTCATCTGTTGGTAAATCTGAGATGTGCTGTGACTAATGGAAAAGAAATTCATAAGGCGAAGGAATTAAAGATCTATGATAAAGTGAAATCGAAAGAGCCTGCTGCTGTGCCTGAGAAAAAGCAACAGAAAAGAAAGGCTGCTGAGCCTAAAGTGCCTGCTGATAAAGGCAAGAAGAGCAAGACAGCTGTTCAAACAGCAAAGCCTGCTGTTGAAGCCAGAACAGTTGTGCTTAAAAGAAAGAATGCTGTGGATTCTGTCATTGATGAAACAGTTAAGGAAATTGATGAAATGTCAATTGGGACATCTTCTGACAAGACAATTTCAGCTGAGCTACCAGCTGAAAATGTGGCTAAAAGAACAAGGAGTGCAATGAAAGACACTGCCACATCTGCTCCTGTTCTTCATACAAAGAAAACCATCAGAAAGAGGATGACGTTTATTGATGAAGAAAAAGAACTCTCTGAAGTGGTTAGAAAAAGCCCTCCATCTGCTGAGAGGCCTGTTGAATCAGTGAAGGAGTCTGCTGAGAAGAAGTCAGCTGATCAAGTGAAACAGATTCCTACACCAACAGCTGAGGTTGATAAACCTCAAGAGGATCCTGAAGTGCAGATCCTCGAACCAATTGCTGCTGCACCTGTAGCAGTTGCATTACCAGAAACAACAGCTGTGGCACCAGTTGTTGAGTCAAGAAATGCCAGAAAGAAGAGAACTGGCAAAGCAAAAGTACCAGCTAATCACAAGAAGAAGCGCGAGGAAGCTGAACAGAGAAAACGTGAGGAAGCTGAGTTAAAGAGGGCTCTTGAGGAAAGTAAAAGGGAAGCTGATGTCAAGAACATGACAAAAGCTGAATTGGCTGCCAAGGAAGAAGAAGACTTGGCAAAGGCCTTAGAAGAGAGCAAGAAGGATGCATATGGACCAAGGAGGTCTGGAGGCATCGTGATTGGAGAAAAGCCCAAGGAAGGAGACTTCGTGCTACCTAGGGCTGCACCAATCAAGAAGAAAAAGAAGGAAGTAAGAAGAGCAATTGAAATTGTTCAGAGTGATTCTATTGCCTTCAAAAGATTCGAAGCTGAGCTGGAAAGGCTTAACCAACTGTTTCAATCAAGGACTACTTTTCTCCCTGAAAAGATTAGATACAATCAATGGAGAGAGTATAGATTGAACAAATCTGAGGAGGAAATTCAAGCCTGGAAGGAGTTTGCTACAGAAGGGAGATGGGTTCTAAACTGGCTGCAAACAACTTCAGTTGCCAAGGCTTTGGACTCGGATTTTGTAAGGGACAGACTACATGACTTTGCAAAAGTCATTGTAAGTCAGGAAGCTACTGCCATCAAGGATTCTATTCCAAAGAAGCCAAGTCCTACTGATGACAGAATCGAAAGAGCAGTCAAGATTGCTGTTTACACAACCTTGGAAAGATGGGCTGAAAGATCAAGATTTGAACCAGGAACATCAAGTACAACGCCTACTCTGCCAAGCTTACAGCAAATATGTTATGGCTCTGATATTAGTACTTATCAAGAGAAGCTGAGGATCAAACAGACTACTTCACCATTTGTGCCAGCTGACTTGATACATCAGAAAACTGTTGTGTCTGCTGATGGTACTGAAGTTATTCATATATCTGATGAGCCTGAAGATGAAGAACCAAGGAAGGACAAGCAAGCTATGGAAATCAATCTTAATACATCTGTGACACTGCCTGCTGCTGTCAAAGAGGAAATTCCTTTAGCTTTGGAGTGGAAAGCTGAAGAAAATCCTGTTCTTCATGATGCCCCTGTTCAACAGGATGATGAACCTGCTGAATCATCACCCATTGCTCCTACTGCTGACTTGCATTCTTCACTGATGGAGTCATTGCAGCTGCTGATTGAGAATTCTATGAAGGAGATGGAGATGAGAAACCAGCTGTTCATTAAGCAAATGCAGGAAGAGACTGCAAGAATGGTCAAGGATGCCATTGAAAATTTTCCTCTACCACCAGACAATTCACTTGCAATTACTCAAAGTATCTTGAGCATGCACAGAAGTATTGAAGATGTGAAGGCTGATGTAGGTCACCTACACACTGCTCTTCAAAGGAATGAAACTGATATTGCAAGGGTTGTTAGGGTCATGAAGCAAGTTGGTGAAGCAGAAACTGAAAAGAATATTGCTCTAATGCAAGAGATTACAAACGTCACCAACAAAGCACAAACTGAACTGTCAACACTTCAGTTGAATGTTGACTATCTGAATGACCAATCTGGTGAGTTAAAGGCTAATCAACTTCGCTTGGAAGAAAATCAACTTCGCATGCAATCTACTCTAAGTCATCACTGCGCTGAACAACAAGTTCTGGATAGAAACATCAAGAAGCTTTGTGCTGCTGTCAACATAACTCCTGATCAACTCAACCCTGCTGATGCTGACAAAAAAGGGGAAGAGGAATCAGCTAAGTTAGCTGTTGATGTTGCTGCAACTAGTCAAGTACGAGACCAACGGGCTGCTGCTGGAAAGCCAAAAGAAGATGAAGTCCTCGAAAAGAAAGCTGAAGATGGAGCTGATGATAAAGTAGAGCCCAAGGAAGTAGCTAAAACTGACAAGGAGTTAGCTGCCTCTAAGTACTCTGCTGAAGAACAGCTAAATCCAGACATAAAGAGTAAGAGGATTGAAGACATCAGAGCAAGATTTAAAGCTGATGAAAGAAGGGAAAAATTGAAAGGTCTTGCTGATGCTTTCACATCTGGTGAAGATGAAGACAGTAGTGATGAAGTTGAAGAAGAAGTTGAAGAGGAAGAAGAAGAAGATGAAGAAGCTGAGGACTAGACTAGTAAATAGACTAGGTCATCTGTTGAATTTCTGTAACAGCTTACTTCAGTTGTAATTTTTTTTTTAATTAAGTCAAATTTTTGCTTGTAACTTGTACTGTAATTTTAAAGATCAAATCTATAAAAAGTTCAAGCTTCCAACATATCATTTCTATCTCAGAAATTTTTGAGGACTCAACTTTAGTTTTAGGTACAGGTACTTAGCTGAAGTTTTGTCATCATCAAAAAGGGGGAAATTGTTGGATGAAGATGAAGACTTGGGAAGTGAAGGGAGGTTTTGATGATTTCCAAAGTCATCAGCTAAGTGAAAGCTTAGTATAAACCTTAGAAGATATTTGACCAAGGAAGAAGTATTTCAGACTAGTCAAATATGGTCCAGAAGACTACTGATCCGTTGCTGAAGAAGGAATCAGACTGGTTGATTATCAGCCGACTCAAATCAGATTAGTTCAAATTTGGGATCAGCCGAGTACACATCAGACGAGTGACTTCGATCAGCAGAGTGGAAGTGGATCAGAAGTTAGTGCAACGGTAATAAATGCACTTGGTGTAATAAATGCTGAAGAGGAAGGGTATTTATGACAAATGATTGAAGAGAAACCTCGTATCAGCTTGGTGCATTTAATGCGAAGCGACAGAAAGTACAGCAGAGTGTACAATGTTCAGTCGCAACAGCCGTTCTGCAGAAAAAGGACCAGTACTCGAGGATTTGACAACTGGCGAACTCTCAACGGGCAGATTTTCAAATCCTCAGTATAAATAGCTTAGTTCGTGAGTTGAGGAAGAAGAACAACACAGAGACAACACATTTTGAGAGCAAAAATCTGAAGCAGAATTCTTCTAAGTCTCAAACTCAAGAACAGAACACTCATCAGCTGAGTCATTTGTTGACGAAGCAGAATAGAGAGAAAACAGAAAATACGTGTAAAATCTGAGTGATTTTGTTAGGATTGTGTTGTGAGGAGTAGATATCAATCTTTGTGAGCGATATTACTTCAGAGGTTAGGAATTTCTTTGTGATTTCCTACTACGAACTTGTGGCCAGTTCATTTCTTGTTTGGCACAAGCAGAGTGTACTGTAATCTTTGTGACTATAGTATAACACAAGATCTACGTGACTTGGAAGAGTGGACTAAAGGATTTCTATCCATATAACCACTATAAAAATCCTTTGTGTTTTTAACTTGCATTATTTTCTGCATATTTAAAACAGCATACTGAAAACACTTAAAGGTTAACTATTTGAAAAGTTTTAAAGGAGTTTGTTAAAAACTGGGGATAAAACTATTTCAAGGTTAAAGAAAACTACTTGTGAAAAACACTTGATAAATCCGCTGCAAGTTAGTTAATTTTAAAAACTCTGATTTTGATAAAATCAGCTAAGTAAAATCAGAAGAGTGGTCAACTCTGCTGTTCAAAGCTTTGTGCGAGATCAGCTTAGTCTGCTTACAATTCTTGATCAGCTTAGTCTGCTGACAGAAAAATTAGAAGATTTTAAAAGGTAAATTTTTTAAAGAGGTTTATTCCCCCCCCCCCCCCCCCTCTAAACCTCATCTGACCACTTGGGACCAACACTACTAATTATAGGTAATATATATTCGGATAAACAAAACCATTTTATGCATAAAAACAAAATAAAAATTTTCAACTTTTGAAAATTGCAATTCGGCCCTCCAACTTTTGGAAATTGCGATTTGATCCATGAAGTTTTGGAAATTACAAATTAATCCCAAATTTAAAACTGGGTAGAGGACCAAAAATAAAAATTTTATTTCCAGAAAAATTTCGAATTTGCAATTCAGCCCCTGCAGTTTTCGGTATTTACAAAACAGTCCCAAAACTTTCGTTAATTGCAAAACAGCCCCAAATTTGAAAATTTCCAGAAAGTTCCATTCTGTCCAGAAAGTACACAGTTCGTAAAATCTCAATTTCAGTCCAGGTTTTCAAAAAATTGCTAATCGCAAAAATAGCCCTTTATTTTCGAAAAATACAAAATTGGCCCAAAACGTTTTTATGCAATTTTACCCAAAATCAGATCTACCCATAACAAGTAAGAATCAATAACACGAATATAACATGCAATACAATAAAGCAATCAAATTATATTCAGACCTTTTCGTATGATTGTAATGAACCTGACTCTGATACCACTGTTGGGTTATTGGTAACTTCAGAACGTTAAATGCAGCGGAATTTAAAATTTTTAAATAACCCAAACCAGCAATCTTTATTCATCTAGTCATACGAAAAGAATTTTTACATAAATCGAAACATCCATAGGGTGTTTAGCGATTTTACCTTACCATGGGAACGGTGGTGATTTTTCTCCGGTCTTCTTTCAGATCTGCAGGACTGTTGGTTCGGAGAAGCACCCCATGTGTTGTGCCTCTAGCGGTGTCCACACCAACTGGATTGAAGCAACTCCTTTGGATCCACAGGCTCAGAACTAAGATCCAAAGGTTATCAAGCAAGGAAGAAAGAAGAGGAAGAAATCGCATGAACCCTGTGCAATTTCACAGGGTTCGGCCAACCTCAAAAGGAAGAGAGGTGGCGGCGGCAATTTTCAGATTTGGAGAAGAGGGGCGGCTCCTTCTTGTGTTGTGGCTTAGGTTTTTGAAGTCTTGAACTCCTTATATAGATAAGGAGTCTTGACCTAGATGTGTTCTAATCCTAATAGGAAACTTAAAGCCCATTTACTTATGGCCTTTATTTGTTTCCTAATGGACCTAGACCATCTATCAATTAATTAAACCCTTTTAATTAATTCAGCCCATTTAATTAATTAATCCAATTAATTAATTAATCCTTCTCCATTAATTAATTTGACTACTTCTAATTAATATTTTTCTCCTTTAAGAATTAACACTTTAATTCTCCAGTTTTGATTTAACTCCTTAAATCAAACTTTCCTTTAATGATTTGTTGCAGTCCAATTGTATTGTGTGTGACCCTCTAGGTTCACCATCAATTGGCCGCGGGCCCACGACTTTCGTGATTTAATTTGCGAGCTTTATTAATTGCTCCGATTAATTGAACACCTTCAATTAACCACTCAAGAATTAATCTCCTTATTAATTCATGAGTACCCACACCTCATGGTCGATGTCTAGCCACAAGCCCATGAGGCCCAACTTCAGGTGAATTGATCTCAGTGAACCTCACCTCTTATAAGTTCCATGTACATACGGTCCTTCTATCGACTTAATTTCCCGATCGAGACCTAGGGTGTGTGAATTGATCGGCACCTCTAATTATCTCGATTCTGTACTTTCTAATTCTGGATAATAATTCCAGTGTGACTGCTAAATTTGGAAACCCCTTTCCAAATCCGTCACCGACCACGGCCGTGGGTTTCTCGGAATCTATTATCTAAGAACGTACAGGAAATTCTCTCAACACACTACGTTGATTCGGTAGATCCCATATTGATGCTAACCATTCGCGTACACGACTATACGCACCCAACTTAGGCACACAATGACCAGGCTACGTGATCGGCACCTAAATCTAAGTACGCACACCCATGCACCAAATTCGCCCTAGCATCTCAAGTCTAAGGACTAAATCGTACACTATTATAAGTTTGAGAAACATCCCATCGCCTGCGCTTCCACAATGGGTTTCTCTGTTCGGGTCGTTCGATGCGTTCGATCCCCTATCGAACCACCTACTCATATGCACTAGCATCAAATGCCTTGCTCATGAAACGCTACAAATTCACTCCATGTGAATCATGCATATTTATACAAGTCTTTGCGATTCCTTCGATACCCCGTCTCGTTCGGAATCTATGACTTGGAACATGTTTTAAGATCACGACCTTAGAGACTGTTTCATGATTGCACTCATACTGAAGTGAATCGTCCCATAGTCTATTGTGATCTAAGGATTTCATCCAATCGCTTGAGTGATTTGCGAGAGATGAAGTTGGCCATTGTTTGATTTACATACTATAAACAAACGAACGTATTAATTCATTTATACTAGAGAAAGATTACGATAGGCCTAATACAAGCTAAATATATTGGCTTGCAGGGCACTATCCTATCAGGTATATATTCATCGGGTATCTTATTATATTTTCCATATCTATTTTGATAATAACCATAATTTTCTCTATTATTTTCAAAATGTATTCCTTCCCATTCATGCCATTTTGTATCTTTTAGTTTTGTTTTTCTTATATCGGGTTTCATATCTGGCATTTCTTCTTCTTTAGTTCCACTATTTTCACCTTTTTCCATATATGCTGGTATTGACTCATCTGATTCGTGTCCAAATATTACTTCCTCATTTTCTATTTTTTGTACAAACTCAATTTGTTCTTCTTTTTGTTCATCCTGTATTATTTTTAACTGATCTATCATTTGTCTAATTTCTTCTATTTGTTCTTCCATTGTTTTATTAAATTCCTTGGTGGTTGTAATTCTCTGGGTTAATTAAATATTTTTTTTGCTTATTTATTGGAACTAAGTCTTTGCTATATTTTTTAATTTGTTCTAATTTGTAAATTAGATTTTTAATTTTTTCTTTAGGTATATTTTCGTTAAATTTATTATAGAATTCGTCAAAAATATTATAAATATCTTCCTTTTTTAATATTTTATTTATTATAATTAATTTTTCTTTTAAATCAACAATTTCTTCCGTTATTCCTATTAATTATTTTGTAAATCGGCTACATCTTCTTACATACCCATTAATTATTGGTTTGTTTTTTCTTTTTGAATTATCAGGGGACTTCTTCTGCAAATAAGGTTTGATATGAGTATAATGCACAAGGTCATTTTTAGAATTTCAATTTGATGAAAGGTCATTTTCAATAATTAGTCAAAAAAACCCAAAAATTTGCACCGTCTTTTTTTTTTTAACAAAACAATCCAAATCGTAATTTGCGGCATTTTACTAAAATCTTCAAGATTCTCAATCAATTTTTTTTGGCGATCCAAATGAAATGAAAGAGAGACGAAAGGCTTTCAATTGAAATCGAGAGACCCCTTACTTCTTTTCCCTTCCTCTTGTATTTACTCATCAATTGAATTTGGGTTCATTGAGAGATTTTGCAATTTGTAAGCATTCTTCCTCTAACTGATGTGTTATATTTTTAGGTTTTCTATTTACTGAATAAATCTTTTGTTTAAATCTGTTGTAGCTTTTGCTTATTCTTGTAAAGTTTAGGGTTGAATTTTCCTAGTTTGTTTCTACTATCATTAGGATCACCAACTGTTCGATAAAATGCCGTATAGGAAAACCATCAGATTTATTTGTTCATATTCACTTTTCAACTTCTCTGTAAGATTTCAATGTAAATAGCTTCGTTGAATAATTGATTTTTCTAAATAAAATGTGAAGTGAGGGGCTTGATTCTATCTATAATATTATTACTTGCATTAATGGAGTCTATGATATATGCGTGTATGATTATGCATATAGGTGAATTTATGGAGTCTATGATACATGCGTGTATGATTATGCATATAGGTAGGGGTGGGCGTTGGGTTCGGGTAACCCAAACCCGACCCGTCCCGTTTTTAAAATACCCGAATGGGACGAGTATTTTTTGGGTTTGGGTACCCGAACTTGAAAACCCGTATTTTATTACGGGAATACGGGACGGGTTTGGGATTAGCCCCTCCAACCCCGAATACCCGAAGCCGCCTATATTTTTTTTATTATTATATACACTTTACTTATATAATTGATTAAATAATTAATATCATCTAACAAAGAAACTTTATTGCTCTACTTTAATATTTCTTTTAAATCTTACACTAGTTACTAGTACATTAAGTCAGTCACAGTTCTAAAAATTCTCATGGCCTCTACGGCTCTATCACTTCTTCTTCCCACCTAGGACCACGGTACACAGTAACTTTTATTTTTATTTTTATTTTTGCTCTACAAATTAAATTACTACTAGTAGTCTACTACATACTAAATTATATGCTCTACAAAGTACTTCTACGTACTAAATTTGGGGCTCTAGGGTAACCTTTATGCATGTGTTGGAGGAATTTTGAGTTTAGTCCCTTGAATTTTGAATAAATGTAAATTTTTGGCCATTGTGAAGAGTATTTTAGGTGTGTTGTTTGGGTTTGAGTATTGACTCACAAAATTCTGTAATATTTAACTTAATTGGTATACATGCAATAGATAATATATGTGGCAGTACATATCAAGCTTATATAAGTTAATTGAATATACGTAATATTGTAATTTAATTTTGTTAAGTGCGCGAAGAATTGATTATTTAAAAAAAATATGGGACCCGTAATCCCGTCCCATCCCGCAATAATTCAAGTACCCGCTTCCGGGTACCCGAATTATTACGGGGCGGGTTTGGGATGAAAAGTGTCAATCCCGAAATTTATTATACCCATATCTCTAGCCCCAAACCCGTCCCAAACCCGCCCCGTGCCCACCCCTATGTGAAGAGTATTTTAGGTGTGTTGTTTGGGTTTGAGTATTGACTCACAAAATTCTGTAAAATTTAACTTTATTGGTATACATGCAATAGATAGTATATGTGGCAGTACATATCAAGCTTATATAAGTTAATTGAATATACGTAATATTGTAATTTAATTTTGTTAAGTAATTTAATTTTGTTAAGTGCGCGAAGAATTGATGATTTAAAAAAAATATGGGACCCGTAATCCCGTCCCATCCCATCCCGCAATAATTCGGGTACCCGCTTCCGGATACCCGAATATTACGGGGCGGGTTTGAGATGAAAAGTGTCAATCCCGAAATTTATTATACCCATATCTCTAGCCCCAAACCCGCCCCGTGCTCACCCCTACATATAGGTGAATTTATGGAGTCTAAAGAGAGGATAAAAATTAGGCAACTTGATTCGGTAAATGGGCTTGATTGTGAAATAAAAATGTTACCTAATTGCTCATACTCATCTATGTGATTGAATTGCACTTTCGTACTTTGATTAGATCCTAGAGGTGAAGCATTATCCTCAATTGTTTACATTTCATTGCCTTTAAAGTGTTTGTTGAATTGTCTAGCTTAATTTTATTATTAGTTTATTTACCAACCAATATTATCTACATTCGGGTGTTTTTATTGACTTTGATATAACAAAAAATCGATTAGTAATGAAATAGGCTACATAAGTCAAAATCCCTGTGGGAATTGATACTTGATCTTACAATTTTATATTAAGGTGATTTACACTCAGATCCTCTCAGGTTTGGGCGTATAACAAGAAACCCCCTATATATGCGTGTATGCATATGCATATAGGTGCATTTATGGAGTCTATAAACTTGCATTTATTACTTGCATCATCTAATTAATCAGACCAAATTTCGTTGTATATTACACTTGCATGATTATTTATTTTTCATATGTAAGCTTTCAGATGGAGGAGCCTAACATAAACAATCGCGGAAAGAGAAAGTTGTGTGTAGATTTGAATGCAGATCCGACATCAGAACGTTCTAATGATTTTAGCTATGATGAAGATTGGTCAGAAAAAAGATGGTGAAGAAACTTTGGATGAAAATAATTTTAGTTTTAATGAATTTGGGCCGTGTACTGATGATATGGATATGAATGAAGTCATGCATATGACATTTGATAGTGTAGAAGATGCGAAATTTTTTTACAATGCATATGCTAAATGTATTGGTTTCAGCATTCGGAAAAGAGACATGAAAAAAACAAAAGATATAATCACTTCAAGGGAATGGGTGTGTAGCAAGAATGGGTTCTGAAATAAAAAGTCATTCACGAGAGAAGAACGAAAGAGAGAGCCCAAGGCCTTAACAAGATGTGGATGCAAAACACACTTTCGAGTACCATATGAGAGGAAAAGACAATCTTACATTGTGACTAACTTTGTGAAAGAGCACAACCATGAATTTATGAACCAAGATTCTGTTATTTTTCTTTACTCGCACAAAAATTTGAGAGATGGTGATATTGCAGAGACATGTGCAATGAGCAGGGTGGGAATTAGAACAAGCCAAATCATGTCGTATTTCGCGAATAAAGCCGGTGGCTATCGAGATGTGGGGTTTACTTTAAAGGACCTCTACAATCATTTGAATAAACAACAAAGATGTGAAATTGTTGATGGAGATGCTGAAGCTGCATTAGCTTATCTGCATGCCAAGGTAGACTCCGATGTTTGCTGTTGAATATGATGTAGACGATGAAAAGAGATTGCGTAGATTATTATGGTCTGATTCAAAATCAAGATACGACTATGCGTTGTTCGGTGATGTATTAGTGTTGGATTCGACTTACCGAACTAACACTTATCATAAGCCTTTGGTTGTTTTAGCAGGTGTAAATAACCATTTTATGAACAATATTTGCATGTGCTTTATTGTCTGATGAATCAATAGAAACATATACCTGGGTGTTTAGGTTGTGTAGTTGGCACCTACAACACAATGTTGTTAAAAATGTTCATATTGCCGGAGTTACTCAAAACTTTGTTAAGTGTACAAGGAAATAGTGTACTGAAGATGAATTTGATGAGAGCTGGAGAAATTTCGTTGCAAAGTTTGATCTTGAGAGTAGTGACTGGATTAACGATACATATTCAATCCGAGATAAATGGGCTACATCATATCTGAGAGGACATTTCTTCGCTGGAATGAGCAGTACACAACGTTGCGAAGGAATGAATTCTGTTTTGAAAAAGCATGTTGATCAAGCAATCAAATTGTATGAGTTTGTCAGGTCATTTGAATTGGCTATGGGTTGGCTTCGACATAAGGAGGCTAAACATGATACTATTGTAATAATACAATGCCAGTCATGCTCACTCAATTAAAGTATCTAGATGCTCATGCTGCAAACATTTTCACTCGTACGGTGTTCTTCAAAGTTAGAGAAGAAATTGAAAAAGTTGCAGTTTTATCATATACTCACATCGAGAGACATGAATTCAGTTGTACATACTCGATGTTCGAGTATGAAAAATCTTCAAGTTGTAATGTAATAATCAATTTCAATAATCAGGAGATGCAATGCTCATGTTTGCAACTTGAAACTATGGGGTGGCCTTGTTCGCATTTGTTTGATGTAATGAAATCTGAAAATATGAGAGAAATTCCATCAAGTTGCATAAAGAAAAGGTGGACTGTAGAGGTCAAGGTTGAAGCAAGCAAACCGTATCATGACTCGATCCCTGCTGATGTAAGGGAAGTTGCATGTTATGGATCTTTTCTCCAAAAGTGCAAAGAAATGTGTTTCTATGCATCTCAAGTTGATGAAGGTCCTCAAGAATTAAGTTCTTTCATAGCCATGCAGACTATGAGAAAGAAGCTACTATACATGAAAAATAAGAATAATAATGGTGAATCTGCAAGCATTATGAATGCTGAAAGTGTTTGCAAGTTCAACCTTCGTGATCCGCAAAACGTGAAGACAAAGGGGGACCATGCAACTGAAAATGGTTCTAAATCAGGACCAAAATGCAGCATATGCCGGTAAAATCTTATACATATTTTTTTCATGGAATATACAAATGAAAGTTATGACTATTATTTTATTATCATCTTTTTAGACTTCAAGGTCACAACAAGTCTACGTGTAAAAATAAGAATGCTAATACAAATGCTCAAAACACAATGATGAGTATCGATGACAAATGCGATGATGCAAGTTTCAACACCTTTTTCACTCATGACTATATGAATTCAGCATCACAATCTCCATTGCACCAAAATTCCACTACAAATGCTGATTATATGTCAAGTGACTGGCATAATAAAAGCACTAGAAACGAGGTATATGTATAGTACAATATGTATCATTGTTGTCTTTATTCATGCATCTTGCATGAGTTTAATGTGTTTTTTCTGTTATCATTGTAGAGCCAAATATTTACCTTTAACAACAGTGTGAATGCTCAAAATGTCAGTTATGATGGTTGGAACATTGACATGGCAAATAAGGTAAAACATGTATCTTTTTTTACTTGGTCTTTGTGAATTGTCACTTTTTATATTTTTCATAGTTGAGCACTAAAAAAACCCTAAGTGTTTTTCATCCAATATTGTGATTGCAGGTTGTGGATCACAAGAATTTAGCTCAGCGAGGCGGTTGTAGTTTGGTTTTGTTTTTTTTATAGGAAAATAAATGAAAACACTACCGATTAGCTTTGAAATTAGCATATACTGATTAGCAAATTTTAGCATATACTAATATCGCATGCACGCTCATACATGTACATATTTGTTTTTTTATATAATGATTTAACCGTTGAGATTATTGTCATTTATGTGCCTTTGAGATGGGTTTTCGATAATCTTGGGCTTTGTTAAGGAAAATTGGAATATGTGATGTTGAAATTGTAGAATAATGTTTAAATTAATGCATATTGTATATACTTTAAAATTATATATATTTACTATATCATTATGACGTCATCCGGTTAGACCAGTAAAACCAGTGACCAATAAATTTATGCATATTGTACTACTCTTTAAACTTCAAATTGATATGGCAAGAAAAGGGAGCTATGCGGCTGATGATAAAAAATGATATTGTCGATTGCTGATTGCAAATTTTGGGCATTTAACCTCTTTTGTTTCTATTTGATTTTCATTTACTGTAATGATATGGCCATCTCAACTCTTGTCTATTAATATGGTTCATTTTTATAGAAAAATTAATTGACAACAAATGAAAAAGTTTTTTTGTATTCAAAGTCATGTAATTCAAACTTTCATTTGCCAGCATTAGTTATTTTATTAGTTATTAGACTGTAGAAAGAATGCCCTATGTTTGCTTAGTTGACTGAATGAATTCATGTGATTTATCTTTCCAAAAGAAAATATACAAACATGGTAGCATTTTTTGTGCTAATTCTTTTCATACGATATGTTGGATGAAGATGAAGATGGAAGGTATGAAGTGAAGGGAGATTTTGATGATTTCCAAAACATCAGAATCAACTAAGTATGGAAGCTTAGTACAAACCTTCTAAGATATTTGACCAAGGAAGATTTATTTCGGACTAGTCAAATATGGTCCAGAAGACTATTGATATGTTGCTGAAGAAAGAAATCAGACTGGTGGACTATCAGTCGACTCAAATCAGATTAGTTCAAGTTTGGGATCAGCCGAGTATACATCAGACGAGTGACTTCGATCAGCAAAGTAGAAGGGATCAAGAAGTCTGATCAACGGTAATAAATGCGATCTGACAGAATGATTGAAGAGAAACCTCATATCAGCTTGGTGCATTAAATGCGATCTGACAGAAAGTACAGCAGAGTGTACAGTGTTCAGTCGCAGGTAGCCGTTTCTGCAGAAGGACCAGTACTGGATGATTTGGACACCTGTCGATCTCTCAACGGGCAGATTTTCAAATCTCAAGTATAAATAGTTCAGTTCGTGAGTTGAAGAAGAAGAGACAACACATTTTGAGAGCAAAAATCTGAAGCATAATTCTTCTAAGTCTCAAACTCAAGAACAGAACACTCATCAGCCGAGTCATTTGTTGACAAAACAGAATAGAGAGAAAACTGAAAATACTTATAAATCTGAGTGATTTTGTTAGAATAGTGTTGTGAGAAGTAGATATCCATCTTAGTGAGTGATATTACTTCAGAGGATAGGAGTTTCTTTGTGATTTCCTATTACGCACTTGTGGCCGTTTCATTTGTTGATAGGCACAAGCATTGTACACTGTAATCTGTGTGATTTAGTATAACCCAAGATCTGAGTGACTTGGAAGAGTGGACTAAAGGATTTCTATCCATATAACCACTATAAAAATTCTTTGTGTTTATACTTGCATTATTTCTTGCATATTTTGAAAAGCATATTTTAAACACGTAAAAAGGTTTAACTGATTGACAAAGTTTTAAAAAGGAGTTTATAAAACTGGGGATAAAACTTTTTCTAAGTTAAGAAAACTACTTGTGAAAAACACTAGAAAAATCCGCTGCAAGTTAGTTACTTTAAAACTCTGATTTTGATAGAATCAGCTGAGTGAAATCAGAAGACTGGTCAACTCTGCTGTTCAAAGCTTTGTGCGAGATCAGCATAGTCAACTTACGATTACTGATCAGCCTAGTCTGCTGACAGAAAAGTTAGAAGTTTTTAAAAGATAAATTTTGAAGAGGTCTATTCACTCCCCCCCTCTAGACCTCATCTGACCACTTGGGACCAATAAGTGGTATCAGAGCAGGTGGTTCATCTGAATCATTTGCCTGATCAACGAGCTTGATCCTAGAGTGTTTTTCAAAGGTTTTCAAAAGTTTTCAAAAGAGCATCTTTTTGAAAAACAAAAACTTTTTGAAAAATGGATTGTATCAGCCTAGTTCCCCACATAGGCGGTATGAGCTTTGAGGACTGGAAAATACGCATGGAAATTTTCCTTGCTGCTTACAACGATAATATGTACAGGTGCATAACAAAAGGTCCGATAAGAGTTACCAAAACAATCAAGGTTGATGGCCAAGATACGGTCGTTGACAAAGATGAAGACGAGATGACAGCTGAAGAAATCAAGCTGAAAAATCTAGACAAAGTTGGAATCTTCATCATGACTAAAGCCCTGGACAATGAAAGGTTTGACAAGGTCAAACACTATAAAACATCAAAAGAGATGTGGGATAAAGTCCGTGATATGAGTGAAGGGAATGATGCCATCAAAGAACACAATCTGAGCATAGCCCTGGAGAAGTTTGAAAACTTCAAGATGAAATCTGGAGAAACCATTGACCAGATGGATTCAAGGTTCACTAAAGTGATGAACAACGTGTTAAAGCTGGGTAAGACGTTCACAGACAAAGAGATTACTCTCAAAGTCCTGAAGGCGCTACCACCCAAGTTCAACATGAAGATCACAGCAATGGAAGAATCAAGGGATCTGGGGAAGATCTCTCTGACAGAGCTGTTTTCTGTACTCAAGGCGTACGAGTATAAAATGCCAAGAATGGGTATAGAAGAGACCTCAACTTCTAGTCCCACTGCTGCCCTGGTTGCTGCAGAAAAATCCAGAAGATCAGCCGGGAAAACTATAGAAGTGGACTCATCTGATGAGACCACAGTACTGAACAAGAAAGAGTACACTGCTGGCGATGTTGCTTTGTTATTGAACGGGTTCAAAAAGTTCTATAAAAGAAAAATGAAGAACAAATATAACAATGCTTCTACTTCTAAACCTTCCTCTCATTCTCATGATATTAAGGATGATTATAAATCCAAAATGATGTGCTATAATTGCAGGAAATTGGGACATTTCATCAAGGACTGCCCATATCCTAAAGCGGAGAAGTATACGGAGGAGGAAAAGAAACAAAGGAAAGAGAGAAGAGAGAAGAGATACCAAAAGAGCAAAGTGCTGTTGGCTGAAGCTGAAAAGATGGCAACCATCTACTCATCCAATTCAGAATCAGGCACGTCAAGTGATGACTCTGTTTTTGAAGAGACACCTGCACTGCTCTGTCTCATGGCAAAGGAATCTGATGATTCTGATAATGAGGTAATACTCTCTTAAAGTGAACTTGAGCTATTTAGTTCATTTGAGCAAATGATGAACAATAAAGCCGATGTTGTTAATGAATTTGCTAAGCTCAAGGACGAGATGATTCTGCTGAAAAAGCAAAATGCAAAACTGAAACGCAGTGTTGAAAAACCTGAAGAATCAGCCATGTATAAAAAGCTTTCGCATGAATGTGAATCTCTGAGAGCAGAATGTGAAGTTTACAAGGGACAAATCAAGGAACTTGAAGCTACAATATCTTCACTCAATAAGTCGTCTGTTCCTAAGTCGTCTGTTGTGTCAGTAGATAAGTCAACTGAACAGAGTACACCCTTAGTAAAAGAAAATATAGAACTGAACAGAGCTGAGAAGTTTATATCTGCTGATAATAGTAAGGTTATCTTGTATGTTCAGACTGCTAAATCTACTTCACTGGAAATTGAGAAAAAGGAGAAGAGTCCTCCTAAGGCTAAAAAGGGTAAAAAGCCTGAAAATGAAAAACAGACTGGTAAAACTAAACAGCAGAGTAGTCCAAAGAAGTCTGCTGATAAGAGTAAAACCAATCAGACTAGTAAACCTAAGTCGTCTGTTAAAGAGCAAGTGAAGAGCATACCAAAGAAGCAAATAAATTATAACAATAATGCTTGGTATGGAAATGAGTCTTATTATGTGCAACCTGCTTACTCACCTTATTATGCTGCACCTCATTATCCACCTTATTATGCTGCATATCCTGCTCATCAACCAATGCATGGTTACCCTACTTATCATGCATCTTATCCTGCTTATGAGCCTTATCCTCATCATAATGATTATCAACATAACATGGATGCTGATTATGATGAAAATGAAGTTGCTCATGCTCCTGCTAAAACTCTGAAGCCTAAGAAGCCTAAGACTTCAACATCTTGGGTTGTCATAGGTGACACTAATCCACCAGGACCCTCTCAATAAAGGGTACCTAAAACATTTTTATTTTGTTTTGTAGGTTAGGATTATGAGTAGGGGTAAAGTAGTGAACAAATGGTACTTGGACAGTGGATGTTCAAGGCACATGTGTGGAGACATACATGAACTGGCACATGCTGTTGCTGTGAATGGTCCAAGAGTTACTTTTGGAGACAGCAAAGAAGGCAGGGTTGTTGCTGTTGGAAAGCTTATCAAAGGAAACATAGAGATATCTGACGTCTCTTATGTTAGTGGCCTGAAGTACAATCTGCTGAGCATAAGTCAATTTTGTGACAAGGGATTTTCTGTAATGTTTTCATCAGATAAGTGCTATGTTGAACAAATTGGAACAAAGAAGGTTATTTTATCTGGAAGAAGACAGGGAAATATCTATGTAGTCTACTGGAATTCTGTGGACAAGAATTCAAATGTTTGTTTGGTGGCTTCTACACCAAGTGAAATCAGTTGACTGTGGCACAAAAGAATGAATCATTTGAATTTCAAGACCATTAACAGATTAATATAGAATGATCTGGTAGAAGGAATTCCAAAGACAGTCATGAGCAAAGACAAGCTCTGTGACGCATGTCAGAAAGGTAAACAAGTGAAGTCATCTTTCAAAAGCAAGAAGCACCAATCTTCAACCAGAATTTTGGAGCTGTTACATATGGATTTGTTTGGCCCTATTGATCCAATCAGCAATGGTGGAAAAAAATACTGCCTAGCTGTTGTGGATGATTTTTCAAGATTTACTTGGGTGATTTTCATGAAGAAGAAAAGCGAAACCAAGGAACATCTTACTAATCTGGTGGAACTGATCCAGAATGAGAAGAGTCAAAGAATATTGAAGATCAGATCAGATAGAGGGACTGAATTTACAAACTCCACTGTTGAAGAGTATTGTAACACCAGAGGAATCAATCATGAGTACTTTGCTGCCAGAACCCCTCAACAAAATGGAGTTGCTGAAAGGAGAAACAGAACTCTAAAAGAGGCTTCCAGGACAATGATAGCTGAAGCAAAGCTGCCCCAAAGATTCTGGGCAGAAGCCACAAATACAGCATGTTATACACAGAACAGATGTATGATCAACAAAAGTCAAAACAAGACACCTTATGAGATATGGAACAACAGAAAGCCTAATTTACATTATCTTAGGATTTTTGGTTGTAAATGTTATGTTTTGAACAATGGGAAAAATCACCTTACTGCATTTGCATAAAAGGCTGATGAAGCTGTTTTTGTAGGTTACTCTACTGTTAGTAAAGCTTATAGAGTCTTTAACAAAAGAACTTTACTTGTAGAAGAATCTATTCATGTAGTATTTGATGAACCAAGCCAATCATCTGAAAAGAACCAAAGTGAAAATCCAGAGGTATCTGCTGACTTTCAGAAATTGAGTGTGGAAAGAAAGGAAGAATATGTACCCATCATACTACCTGATTTAACTCAAGCTGTTAACTCAAGTGATGTTCAAAATCAGTCTGCTGATTGTCTAACAGAGGAGTTGCGAACAGCTGACAGACCAGAGACTGTTCAACAGACTACAACTGTTCAACAGACTACTACTGAATCTCCAACAGTAGTGTTGCCAGATCAATCAAGAGGACAACATCCAGATTTGCAACCTGATCTCAGATGGCTCAGAGATCACCCACCTGACTTAGTGATTGGTGATCCTTTGGATAGAGTGAGAACTAGAAGGTCAACTGCAAGTGAAACTATGTTTGTAAGTTTTCTTTCACAAATTGAGCCTAAGTTGATTGATGAAGCTCTTAGTGATTCTCACTGGATTGAAGCAATGCAAGAAGAGTTGAATCAATTTGAAAGGAATGAAGTCTGGTACTTAGTTCCCAGACCTACTCATCAAAGAGTAATTGGCACTAAGTGGGTATTCAGAAATAAAATGAATGAAGATGGTATTGTTACCAGAAACAAAGCAAGACTAGTTGCCAAAGGTTATTGCCAAGAAGAAGGCATTGATTTTGATGAGACATTCGCACCAGTTGCAAGGCTTGAAGCAATCAGATTATTCTTAGCCTATGCTGCTTACAAGAACTTCACTGTCTATCAGATGGATGTGAAGTCTGCTTTTCTCAATGGAGAATTACAAGAGGAAGTTTATGTTGAACAACCTCCTGGCTTTGAAGCTTATCAACAAGGAGACAAAGTGTATCGTCTGAAGAAAGCTCTCTATGGACTGAAACAGGCTCCAAGAGCAAGGTATGATATTTTATCTGATTTTCTTTTAATTAAAGGATTTCGCAAAGGTAAACTAGATAAAACTTTGTTCACTATTGAATGGGATAATCATATATTGTTTGTACAAATATATGTGGACGATATTATTTTTGGTTCAACTAACAAACAGATGTGTGAAAGGTTCTCTAAGCTGATGCAGAACAAGTTTGAAATGAGCATGATGGGAGAACTAAATTACTTTCCTCGATTACAAGTTAAACAGCTACCTGATGGTATTTTTATTAATCAAGCAAAGTACACAAAAGATCTGTTCAAGAAATTTGGTATGAAAACTAGCTCATCTGTTAATGTTCCTATGTCTACTGGACTTCGTCTGGACAAGGATGAAGGTGGCAAATCGGTTGACATTACCAAATACAGAGGCATAATTGGGTCATTGTTATACTTAACAGCTAGCAGACCTGATATTATGTATTCTGTTGGGGTTTGTGCAAGATTTCAATCAGATCCTAAGGAATCTCACCTCTTAGCTGCTAAAAGGATACTAAAGTATCTCAAAGGCACACAAGATTTGGGATTGTGGTACCCAAGGGAATCAGGATTTGAACTTATTGGATATTCAGATTCTGACCTTGCTGGCTGCAAAATTGATAGGAAGAGTACTACAGGTACTTGTCAATTTTTAGGCAGTCGCCTGATCTCATGGATGAGTAAGAAACAGACCTCAGTATCCATATCTACTGCTGAAGCTGAATACATTGCTGCTGGAGCATGTTGTGCACAAATACTTTGGTTGAAGCATCAACTAGAAGACTATAATCTCAAGATCAGTGGAATCCCTATCTACTGTGACAATACAAGTGCAATCTCACTTACTCAGAATACTACTAGTCATTCCAGGACTGAGCATATTGAGATCAAACATCACTTCATCAGAGACCATGTTGAAAAGGGAAATATTATTATTGAGTATGTTCATACAGACAATCAAATTGCTGACATTTTCACCAAACCATTAAGTGATGCAAGATTTTCTACTCTAAGAGTGGAACTGGGCTTGTTAAATTTGGATTCATAAGCTGAGGGGGAACCTATCAGAAGACTGGGTTCAACAGCTTACAAATCTGATATCAACAAGTGTTGCACTTCAAGAAGACTGACTCTCAACAGACTAGTTGACTGATGAATTCTTGAATTCAGGGGGAACGTGTAAGACTAGCGGTACTCCTGTCTTAAAGATGAAATCTTCAATGACAGTTAGTTGAAGTTGTTTTAATCAGAAGACTTGTTCTTAATTCTTGAAGATTTTTAGATTATTTATCTTGCTGGATTGACAAACAGCAAAGGAAGATCACTAGATATTGGCTTTCACTAGTGATATATTGTATCAGACAAGTCGTCTATCAGATAAGTATTACTCTACTCATCTGTTTTTATTTATGTCAGCTTATATTTAAGTGTTGTACTAAAAACGCATTTTCTGAAACACGCTTTTATAAGTAAACTTGCTAGGGACGTTTCGTTTTCCCGCCTAGTCTGACATAATTAATAAATTTTGAAATCCGAAATTCTCGCCCGCACGATTAGAAACTGACAGATTAAATCAAACCGTCCGCGTATAACACGGAAACCGAAGCAAATCGAAATCTATAAATCCAGATCTGATCAGTAGGGTAAACCTTACGCACCCAAAATTATCTCAAGTTAAAAAGAAGTTACTGATTCATCTATTTTCTGTCTTCAAGTGTTTTAAATTCTCTCAAACTACTTCAATTTCACTACAATGGCCGGAGCTGAAGGACGTTACCTGAATTACGAGAAGTTCCACGCTTCTGGAACTCCCCTAATGAAGGAAATAATGGTTAAAATCAAAGAGGCTTCACTGGTAAAAGTTTTGGAAGCTCACGGGGATTATGTATTCACTGAAGATGTGGCTGAGTTCTACAAAACAAGGAAAAATGATTTGACCAGGATGACTTCTGTGGCTACTGTAGGTGGAAAGACCATCTGTGTCTCTCCTGCTGTTCTAAATGAGCTGTATGATCTGAAAAATGAAGGAGGAGAGGTATTTACTCTGGGTTCAGAAAAAGAGGAGGAATTTTGGTTCATTTGTGCAAAGGAGGGAGAAGCAATGACTGGAACCCTGATGAAAACTCAATTGAAGGATGAGTTTCAGAGGTTTGCAGATATTATTGCAAAAATTTTGGAGTGTTCTACTAGCTCCTTGGATGGGTTACCTAGAAGAAGGTACCAAACCATGGCTTGTATCTACTATGGGTTATCAGTAAATTGGGCAATTCATTATTTCTACATTCTGGCGTTGAAAAAGAATGGGCATGTGATAATGTTGAGGTATCTGCTTTCGACTCTTGGTTGTCCACTTGTAAATGGGAAGATAGTTCACAAGTTGAAGGAGATGAAGATGTATGAACCGGTAAAAGTTGAAGCCGCTCCAAAAAGAAAGGCGAAGGGAAAGGCAGAGAAGTCTGCTGCTGCCAAAAAGCCTAAAATTGATACAAAGGCTAAGTCTGCTGATCAAACAGCAAACCCTGCTGTTCAAGCCAGATCAGTAGAGTCTGATGCTGATGTTGCTGATAAGATAGTCACTGAGGTGACTAGAGAAATTGAGGAGATGACTACTGAAACATCTCCAGAGAGAACTGAGTCTGATGAACCAGTTCAAGTGAAAGAGGTTGGAAGAAGGACAAGAAGTTCAGTAAAGAGGACTGCTGAACCTCGACAAACTGAAATATTGCCTAAGCCAAAAGCAAAAAGGAAGTTAACTTTAGGTGGTCAAAGAGTTACCTTCACTGTTGATCCAACAACACAAGTCAAAGAAAATCCTGCTGTTGAAAGACCAGTAGATGCAATAGAAAAAGCTGCAGAAGACAAGACTGCAGAGGATTAGTCTCTCAACAAGTCTGCTGTTGCTGAACAGCCGACTAGTTTGACAGCAGAGGAGAATGTCCCACTCATTCATCCTACACCAATAGCTGCTGCTCCACTGCAGATAGTGGAATCCCCTGCTGCCAGAAGGAAGAGAACTGGTAAGGCAAAGATTAAAGTGGTCACTGCTGCCGACAAGAAAAGAAGAGAGGAAGAAGAAAAGAAAAAGGAAGAAGAGGCAGAGTACCAACACACTCTTAAACTTAGAGAGCTTGAAGCTCAGGCTAAAAATATGTCTGCAGCTGAGATAGCTGCTAAGGAATCTCAAGATTTGGCTCAAGCTTTAGAAGCTAGTACTAAGGATGCCCATGGTCCAAGGTATAGTGGTGGAATTACTATTGGAGAAAAGAAAAAGCCAAGGGCTGTTATGCCCACACCCAAGCTGCCAAAGAAGAAAAGATTTGAACTAAAGCATGCTCTGAAAATAGTTCAAAGTGATTCATAATTGTTCAAACAGTTTGTGGCAGACCTTGAAAGGTATAATGACGTATTGGTGCGTTAGAGTCTCTTTGTTGCTGAAAAGGTAAGATATAACAGATGGAGAGAATATCGTCTGACAAAGACCAAAGAGCAAATTGTACAGTGGAAGGAGTTTGCTGCAGAAGAAAAATGGGTTCTGCAGTTTCTGGAAACTGGGTGCTTGAGGCAAGCACTAGATTCAGATCACTTCCTGGATATGATTCATTATAGGCTAAGGAAGTTGGCAAAATCTGAAGCCAAGAAACTACAAAGATCTGTTCCTGAAACTCCAGCAGAAAATGAAGATCTGAAGGAGAGAGCAGTAAAGCTGGCACTTTCCGTAACTTTGGAAATGTGGGCTAAGAAGACCAGATATCAGAAGGGTCAACCAAGCTCTATGACACCCCTGCCAAGCTTACAACAGATTGTCTTCGGACCGGCTATTAAGACTTATGAAGATCTACCTGAACAGACAACATCACCATTTGTACCTGCTCTTATATTTACTCATAAAACTGTTGTTGCTGATAATGGTGTTGATGTTGTTACAGAAGTAAATGAGCCAGTACAGGTCCAAACGAAGACTGATGAGAAAATCTCAACATCATCAGAGCAGTTGCCCCAACAGCAGACTACTCTGACTAATGAACCAAAGGAGTCTGAGAAAACTCCTGAGATTGTTCCAGCAAGCACAGTCATTCCATCAACTTCAGCAAGCATGCAACCATCTATTTTGGAGTCCATCCAACAGTTGATTGCAAACTCTATGAAGGAAATGGAAGATAGACACAGAGAGCATTTAAAGTAGTTTGAGGAAGTGGCCTCAACTATACTGTCTGCTGCTGCTGCTGAAAGAGTCCCCAAGGCTGCTGATCCTAGCCCTCTGATAGTTGTTGGTCCCAAGTGGTCAGATGAGGTCTAGAGGGGGGGGGGGGAGGGTGGGGTGAATAGACCTCTTAAAAAATTTATCTTTTAAAAACTTCCAACTTTTCTGTCAGCAGACTAAGCTGATCAGTAATCGTAAGTTGACTATGCTGATCTCGCACAAAGCTTTGAACAGCAGAGTTGACCACTAATCTGATTTCACTCAGCTGATTTTATCAAAATCAGAGTTTTAAAGTAACTAACTTGCAGCGGATTTATCAAGTGTTTTTCACAAGTAGTTTTCTTTAACTTTGAAATAGTTTTATTCCCAGTTTTAACAAACTCCTTTTAAAACTTTTCCAACAGTTAACCTTTAAGTGTTTTAAATATGCTCTTTCAAATATGCAGAAAATTATGCAAGTAAAAACACAAAGGATTTTTATAGTGGTTATATGGATATAAATCCTTTAGTCCACTCTTCCAAGTCACTTAGATCTTGGGTTATACTATAGTCACAAAGATTACAGTACACTCTGCTTGCGCCTATCAACAAATGAAACGGCCACAAGTGCGTAATAGGAAATCACAAAGAAACTCCTATCCTCTGAAGTAATATCACTCACTAAGATGGATATCTACTTCTCACAACACTATTCTAACAAAATCACTCAGATTTATAAGTATATTCTGTTTTCTCTCTATTCTGCTTCGTCAACAAATGACTCGGCTGATGAGTGTTCTGTTCTTGAGTTTGAGACTTAGAAGAATTTTGCTTCAGATTTTTGCTCTCAAAAAGTGTTGTCTCTTTCCTTCTTCAACTCTTGAACTGAACTATTTATACTTGAGATTTGAAAATCTGCCCGTTGAGAGATCGACAGGTGTCCAAATCATCGAGTACTGGTCCTTCTGCAGAAACGGCTACCTGCGACTGAGCACTGTACACTCTGTTGTACTTTCTGTCAGATCGCATTTAATGCACCAAGCTGATACGAGGTTTCTCTTCAATCATTTGTCATAAATACCCTTCCTCTTCAGCATTTATTACTCCAAGTGCATTTATTACCGTTGCACTTAGCTTTCGATCCACTTCCACTCTGTTGATCGAAATCACTCGTCTGATGTATACTCGGCTGATCTCAAACTTGAACTAATCTTATTTGAGTCTACTGAAAGTTCACCAGTCTGATTCCTTCTTCAGCAACATATCGGTAATCTTCTGGACCATATTTGACTAGTCTGAAATACTTCTTCCTTGGTCAAATATCTTCTAAGGTTTGTACTAAGCTTCCACTTAGCTGATGACTTTGGAAATCATCAAAACCTCCCTTCACTTTATACCTTCCATCTTCATCTTCATCCAACAATTTCCCCCTTTTTGATGATGACAAAACTTCAGCTAAGTACCTGTACCTAAAGCTAAAGTTTAAGTCCTCAAAAATTTCTGAGATAGAAATAATTTGTTGGAAACTTGAACTTTTATAGATTATATCAATTGATTACAAGTTACAAGTTCAACAAATGAGATAACAGAAAGTAAAATTTTACAAGTTTTACAAAAGGATTACAAGAGACCTAGTCTAATAACTTAGTCTAGTCCTTCTTCTCTTCTTCTTCTTCTTCAAGGTCTTCATCTTCGGAACTAGAGAGATCTTGTTCAAGCATTTCAAATCTTTTTCTGAGATCCTCTATTCTCTTGTACTTGACGAATGGATCTAACTGTTCAGCAGCTGAGTCCTTGGAAGCAGCAATTTCCTTATCAGATTTTACTGGTTCTTTGGGCTCTTCATCAGCATCGTTCTCTGCCTCAGTTACTTCATCATCTGGTCTGCTTGTAATTTCATCAGCATCCTTTTCAGCAGACTCAATCTTTTCAGTAACGTCAGCTGATAGATTAGCATCAGAACCCTTCTTCTTCGTTGTAGAACTTCCATCTACCCCCTTTTTGTCATCATCAGCAGGGTAGACGGGTTCTTCAGGCAGAATTGGAGTGATGTTAATAGCGTCACATATCAATCTGATGTTTTTATCCACCGCCAGAAGATGATTCTCCCTTTTTAATTGCTGCAATGTATCATAAGATTCAATCTTCTTAAATGTAAGATCCACTTGATCACATAGTTGAATCTGAGAACTCAGAATCAGATCAGCTGAGGTAGTGAATGCTTTCAGCATGCTCTCAGTTTTCTCCTCGTGAGCCTCCATTGCATTTGCAACAACTTCAGTTATGTCCCTCCAACCAGTTGTGTTATTCTTGACCCTTGCACCAAATGTTTCCACATCCAGTCTGATAGCTTGTACTTCACTTTTGATACTTGCTATTTCGTCCACTATCAGAGGGCTCGGATCAGCAGCCTTGGGAACTCTTTCAGCAGCAGCAGCAGACAGTATAGTTGAGGCCACTTCCTCAAATTTCTTTAACTGCTCTCTGTGTCTATCTTCCATTTCCTTCATTGAGTTTGCAATCAACTGTTGGATGGACTCCAGAATAGTTGGTTGCATGCTTGCTGAAGTGGATGGAATGACTGTGCGTGCTGGAATAATCTCAGGAGTTTTCTCAGACTCCTTTGGCTCATCAGTCAGAGTAGTCTGCTGTTGGGGCAACTGCTCTGATGATGTTGAGATTTGGTTATCAGTCTTCTTTTGGACCTGTATTGGCACATTTACCTCTGTAATAACATCAACACCATTATCAGCAACAACAGTTTTATGATTAAATATAATAGCAGGTGCAAATGGTGATGTTGTTTGTTCAGGTAGATCTTCATAAGTTTTGATAGCCGGTCCGAAGACAATCTGTTGTAAGCTTGGCAGGGGTGTCAGAGAACTTGGTTGACCCTTCTGGTATCTGGTCCTCTTAGCCCACATTTCCAAAGTAACGGAAAGTGCCAGCTTTGCTGCTCTCTTATTCAAATCTTCATTCTTTGCTGGAGTTTCAGGAACAGAGTTTTGTAGTTTCTTGGCTTCAGACTTTGCCAACTTCCTCAGCCTATAGTGGACCATGTCCAGGAAGTGATCTGAATCCAATGCTTGCTTTAAGCACCCAGTTTCCAGAAATTGCAAAACCCATCTTTCCTCAGCAGCAAACTCCTTCCACTGTATAATTTGCTCCTTGGTCTTTGTCAGACGATATTCTCTCCATCTGTTATATCTTATCTTTTCAGCAACAAAGAGACTCTGACGGACCAAAATGTCATTATACCTTTCAAGATCTGCTACAAACTGTTTGAATATCTCTGGATCATTTTGAACTATTTCCAGAGCATATTTTAGTTCAGATCGTTTCTTCTTTGGCAGCTTGGGTGTGGGAATAACGGCCTTTGGCTTCTTCTTATCTCCAATTGTGATTCCACCACTGTACCTTGGACCATGGGCATCCTTGGTACTGGCTTCTAAGGCTTGAGCCAAGTCCTGAGCTTCCTTAGCAGCTATCTCAGCAGCAAACATATTTGTTCCAATTTGTTCAGCATAGCACTTATCTGATGAAAACACTACGGAAAATCCCTTGTCACAAAATTAACTTATGCTCAGCAGATTGTACTTTAGGCCACTAACATAAGAGACGTCAGATATCTCTATGTTTCCTTTGATAAGCTTTCCAACAGCAACAACCTTGCCTTCTTTGCTGTCTCCAAAAGTAACTCTTGGACCATTTATAGCAACAGCATCTGCAAGTTCATGTATGTCTCCACACATGTGCCTTGAACATCCACTGTCCAAGTACCATTTATTCACTACTTTACTCCTACTCCTAATCCTAACCTACAAAACAAAATAAAAATGTTTTAGGTACCCTTTATTGAGAGGGTCCTGGTGGATTAGTGTCACCTTTGACAACTCAAGATGCTGAAGTCTTAGGCTTCTTAGGCTTCAGAGTTTTAGCAGGAGCATGAGCAACTTCATTTTCATCATAATCAGCATGCATGTTATGTTGATAATCATTATGATGAGGATAAGGCTCATAAGCAGGATAAGATGCATGATAAGCAGGGTAGGCATGCATTGGTTGATGAGCAGGATATGCAGCATAATAAGGTGGATAATGAGGTGCAGCATAATAAGGTGAGTAAGCAGGTTGCACATAATAAGACTCATTTCCATACCAAGCATTATTATTATAATTTCTTTGCTTCTTTGGTCTGCTCTTTACTTGCTCTTTAACAGACGACTTAGGTTTACTAGTCTGATTGGTTTTACTCTTATCAGCAGACTTCTTAGGACTAATCTGCTGTTTGGTTTTACCAGTCTGTTTTTCATTTTCAGGCTTTTTGCCCTTTTTAGCCTTAGGAGGACTCTTCTCCTTTTTCTCAATTTCTAGTGAAGTAGATTTAGCAGTCTGAACATACAGGATAACATTACTATTATCAGCAGATATAAACTTCTCAGCTTTGTTCAGTTCTAAATTTTCTTTTACTAAGGGTGGACTCTGTTCAGTTGATTTATCTACTGACACAACAGATGACTTAGGAACATATGACTTATTTTGAAAAGATATTGTAGATTCAAGTTCCTTGATTTGTCCCTTGTAAACTTCACATTCTGCTCTCAGAGATTCACATTCATGCGAAAGCTTTTTATACATGGCTGATTCTTCAGGTTTTTCAACACTGCGTTTCAGTTTTGCATTTTGCTTTTTCAGCAGAATCATCTCGTCCTTAAGCTTAGCAAATTCATTAACAACATCGGCTTTATTGTTCATCATTTGCTCAAATGAACTAAATAACTCAAATTCACTTTCAGAGAGTATTACCTCGTTGTCAGAATCATCAGATTCCTTTGCCATGAGACAGAGCAGTGCGGGTGTCTCGTCAAAAACAGAGTCGTCACTTGACGTGCCTGATTCTGAATTGGATGAGTAGATGGCTGCCATTTTTTCAGCTTCATCCAACAACACTTTGCTCTTTTGGTATCTCTTCTCTCTTCTCTCTTTCCTTTGTTTCTTTTCCTCCTCTGTATACTTCTCTGCTTTAGGATATGGGCAGTCCTTGATGAAATGTCCCAATTTCCTGCAATTATAGCACATCATTTTGGATTTATAGTCATCCTTAATATCATGAGAATGAGAGGTAGGTTTAGAAGTAGAAGCATTGTTATATTTGTTCTTCATTTTTCTTTTATAGAACTTTTTGAACCCGTTCAATAACAAAGCAACATCGTCAGCAGAGTACTCCTTTTTGTTCAGTACTATGGCCTCATCAGATGAGTCCACTTCTATAGTTCTTCCGGCTGATCTTCTGGATTTTTCTGCAGCAACCAGGGCAGCAGTGGGACTAGAAGTTGAGGTCTCTTCTATACCCATTCTTGGCATTTTATACTCGTACGTCTTGAGTACAGAAAACAGCTCTGTCAGAGAGATCTTCCCCAGATCCCTTGATTCTTCCATTGCTGTGATCTTCATGTTGAACTTGGGTGGTAGCGCCTTCAGGACTTTGAGAGTAATCTCTTTGTCTGTGAACGTCTTACCCAGTTTTAACACGTTGTTCAGCACTTTAGTGAACCTTGAATCCATCTGGTCAATGGTTTCTCTAGATTTCATCTTGAAGTTTTCAAACTTCTCCAGGGCTATGCTCAGATTGTGTTCTTTGATGGCATCATTCCCTTCACTCATATCACGGACTTTATCCCACATCTCTTTTGATGTTTTACAGTGTTTGACCTTGTCAAATCTTTCATTGTCCAGTGCTTTAGTCATGATGAAGATTCCAACTTTGTCAAGATTTTTCAGCTTGATTTCTTCAGCTGTCATCTCGTCTTCATCTTTGTCAACGACCGTATCTTGGCCATCAACTTTGATTGTTTTGGTAACTTTTATCGGACCTTTTGTTATGCACCTGTACATATTATCATTGTAAGCAGCAAGGAAAATTTCCATGCGTATTTTCCAGTCCTCAAAGCTCATACCGCCTATGTGGGGAACAAGGCTGATACAATCCATTTTTCAAAAAGTTTTTGTTTTTGTTTTTTTTTTTCAAAAAGATGCTCTTTTGAAAACTTTTGAAAACCTTTGAAAAACACTCTAGGATCAAGCTCGTTGATCAGACAAATGATTCAGATGAACCACCTGCTCTGATACCAGTTGTAGGATCTCTAGCGCTTTACCACTACACCAAAAGCAATTGCTATTAATGAGGGCGCAACTATTAATCTTTAACCCAAGGTTGATTCCTGTAGGGCACCCCCTACAGTTCACAACGGCAGCGCAGAGCCCCACACTAAGCGGTGGACGGACATGAGGGGCTTCGCAAGAATTCACGTGGATCCTCGGGTCTCCTCCGTGAAACCTCGGCAAGTTGGGTTGCCAGACTCCGATGTAGCAATAGCGCCACAACGAATCCGTAAGGGTGACTGCTGGAACCCCATAAATCCCAACAATAGTAGAAGAAATAGCAAGTATCAAAAATGAAGTCCAGGCTATCAGACTAGATGTGGAAACATTTGGTGCAAGGGTCAAGAATAACACAGCTGGTTGGAGGGACATAACTGAAGTAGTTGCGAATGCAATGGAGGCTCAAGAGGAGAAAACTGAGAACATGTTGAAAGCATTCACCACCTCAGCTGATCTGATTCTAAGTTCTCAGATTCAACTGTGTGATCAAGTGGATCTTACATTTCAAAAGATTGAGTCTTATGCTACATTGCAGCAACTTAAAAGGGAGAATCATCTTCTGGCGGTGGATAAAAACATCAGACTGATATGTGACGCTATTAACATCACTCCATTTCTGCCTGAAGAACCCGTCTACCCTGCTGATGATGACAAAAAGGGGGAAGATGGAAGTTCTTCAACGAAGAAGAAGGGTGTTGATGCTAATCTTTCAGCTGAAGTTACTGAAAAATTGGATTCTGCTGAAAAGGATGCTGATGATGCAAATACAAGCAGACCAGATGATGAAGTAATTGAGGCAGAGAACGATATTGATGAAGAGCCCAAAGAACCAGTAAAATCTGATAAGGAGATTGCTGCTTCCAAGGACTCAGCTGCTGAACAGCTAAATCCATACGTCAAGTATAAGAGAATAGAGGATCTCAGAAAAGTATTTGACATGCTTGAACAAGATCTCTCTAGTTCCGAACAAGAAGATGAAGACCTTGAAGGTGAAGAAGAAGAAGGAACACAAGAAGTGAAGAAGGACTAGACTAAGATATTATACTAGGTCACTTGTAATCTTTTTGTAAAATTTTACTTTCTGTTGTCTCATCTGATGAACTTGGAACTTGTAATCAATTGATATAATCTATAAAAGTTCAAGTTTCCAACAAATTATTTCTATCTCAGAAATTTTTGAGGACTTAAACTTTAGCTTTAGGTACAGGTACTTAGCTGAAGTTTTGTCATCATCAAAAAGGGGGAAATTGTTGGATGAAGATGAAGATGGAAGGTATGAAGTGAAGGGAGATTTTGATGATTTCCAAAACATCAGAATCAGCTAAGTATGGAAGCTTAGTACAAACCTTCTAAGATATTTGACCAAGGAAGATTTATTTCGGACTAGTCAAATATGGTCCAGAAGACTATTGATCTGTTGCTGAAGAAAGAAATCAGACTGGTGGACTATCAGCCGACTCAAATCATATTAGTTCAAGTTTGGGATCTGCCGAGTATACATCAGACGAGTGACTTCGATCAGCAAAGTAGAAGGGATCAAGAAGTCTGATCAACGGTAGTAAATGCACTTGGAGTAATAAATGCTGAAGAGGAAGGGTATTTATGACAAATGATTGAAGAGAAACCTCGTATCAGCTTGGTGCATTAAATGCGATCTGACAAAAAGTACAGCAGAGTGTACAGTGTTCAGTCGCAGGTAGCCGTTTCTGCAGAAGGACCAGTACTGGATGATTTGGACACCTGTCGATCTCTCAACGGGCAGATTTTCAAATCTCAAGTATAAATAGTTCAGTTCGTGAGTTGAAGATGAAGAGACAACACATTTTGAGAGCAAAAATCTGAAGCAGAATTCTTCTAAGTCTCAAACTCAAGAACAGAACACTCATCAGCCGAGTCATTTGTTGACAAAGCAGAATAGAGAGAAAACAGAAAATACTTATAAATCTGAGTGATTTTGTTAGAATAGTGTTGTGAGAAGTAGATATCCATCTTAGTGAGTGATATTACTTCAGAGGATAGGAGTTTCTTTGTGATTTCCTATTACGCACTTGTGGCCATTTCATTTGTTGATAGGCACAAGCATTGTATACTGTAATCTGTGTTATTTAGTATAACCCAAGATCTGATTGACTTGGAAGAGTGGACTAAAGGATTTCTATCCATATAACCACTATAAAAATTCTTTGTGTTTATACTTGCATTATTTCTTGCATATTTTGAAGAGCATATTTTAAACACGTAAAAAGGTTTAACTGATTGACAAAGTTTCAAAAAGGAGTTTATAAAACTGGGGATAAAACTTTTTCTAAGTTAAGAAAACTACTTGTGAAAAACACTAGAAAAATCCGCTGCAAGTTAGTTACTTTAAAACTCTGATTTTGATAGAATCAGCTGAGTGAAATCAGAAGAGTGGTCAACTCTGCTGTTCAATGCTTTGTGCGAGATCATCATAGTCAACTTACGATTACTGATCAGCCTAGTCTGCTGACAGAAAAGTTAGAAGTTTTTAAAAGATAAATTTTGAAGAGGTCTATTCAGCCCCCCCATCTAGACCTCATCTGACCACTTGGGACCAACACGATACTCTGTTTTATTTGGTCCCATAGGATTAATCCAGTTCGGCATTTAACCATTAATATTGATCCATTGACCATGTGATTTATATTGATCCATTGACCATTAACAAATGTATCAACTTAAAATTTCTTTATATTTGCTGTTGGATGAAGATGAAGAAGTGAAGGGAGGTTTTGATGATTTCCAAAAGTCATCAGCTAAGTAATGGAAGCTTAGCAACCTCTGGAATATTCAATCTGAGAAGACAAGTAAAATCAGAAGGGTTGAATTTTGGTCCAAAAGACTACTGATCTGATGCTGAGTTCGGAATCAGACTGGTGGATTTCAGCAGAGTCAAATCAGATGAGTTCGGTTTGAATCAGCAGAGTATTCATCAGAAGAGTAGATTCGATCAGCAGAGTTGAAGAGATCAGAAAGTCATTCCAACGGTAATAGATGCACTCGGCATAATAAATGTTGTAAGAGAAAGGTATTAAAGTTCAATGATTAAAGAGAAACCTCGGATCAGCAAGGTGTATTTAATGCGACGTGACAGAAAGTACATCAGAACTGTACAGTGAACAGTTGCAGAAGCCGTTCTGAAACAGGGACCAGTGCTCGAGAAAAATCTGAAGATTTGCTTTGTTCAACGGGCAGAAATTCAAACCTTAAGTATAAATAGTTCAAGATTCAAGAGTTAGAGACACACAACTGCATTGAGAGAATTTTATTCAAGATCAAATCTTTCTAAGTCTCAAACTCAAGAACAGAACACTTATCAGCTTAGTCATCTTTCTAAATCTTTCTAGGTCTATTCACCCCCCCCCCCCCCCCCCCCCCCTCTAGACCTCATCTGACCACTTGGGATCAACATTTGCCTATAAACACATAAGCGTGACATCAAAATTTTAGTATGAGTATGAGATTAAAAATATCAATTTTCAATGTGTATCCAATATCATTAAAGAAAGGAAAATTTACATAGACACCCCTTGACTATGACCCTAATTACAAGATTTTACCCTCTTGTTTCAAATATTACAAAGACACCCCTTTCGACCAAAACTATATTACAAGAACACCCCCTGCTACCCCTTCAAAAATTACAATTGTCTATTTGATAAAATTAAGGTGTGGCTTTTGTTCTTCTCATCAAGACGAGTTCATAGAAACCAACCTTGTCAAATTTCATCGAGTAATTTGGGAGAAATGGCGACCGAGTTTGAAATTTTGGATCTAGGGTTTTTCGCGAATCAAACTTTGAACAATGATTTCTCTCAAATTACTCGATAAAATTTGACAAGGTTGCTGTCTTTTTTTTCTTCTCATCAAGACGAGTTGATAGACACCAACCTTGTCACTTTTCATCGAGTAATTTGGGAGAAATCATTGTTCAAAGTTAAGAAAAATCTTTAAGTTCCTTAATTTGAACAACGATTTGTATCAAATTACTCGATGAAATTTGACAAAGTTGATTTCTATGAACTCGTCTTGATGAGAGGAAAAAAAAGACACCAACCTTGTCAATTATTATCGAGTAATTTGAGAGAAATCATTGTTCAAAGTTTGGTTCGCGAAGAACCCTAGATCCAAAAATTCAAACTCGATCGTCATTTCTCCCAAATTACTCAATGAAATTTGACAAGGTTGGTGTCTATGAACTCGTCTTGATGAGAGGAACAAAAGCCATGACTTAATTTTGGAAAATAGACTATTGTAATTTTTGAGGGGGTAGCAGGGGGTGTCCTTGTAATATAGTTTTGGTCGAAAGGGGTGTCTTTGTAATATTTAAAACAGGAGGGTAAAAACCTGTAATTAGGGTAAAAGCTAGGGGGTGTCTATGTAAATTTCCCTCAAAGAAAATACTACGTAATACTTTATATAAGAAAATTGATTGAGTATATAAATATAAGATTTTTATGCAGTAAGGTTACATTGTGCCCCCCAAAACTATAAATCAAAGCCATAACAATTGACAAGTTCCTTAAGCATGGTTTATGAATCGCAAGAAACCAATAAACTCAATATGCAAGTCTGGTTTATCAAAGCACATCCCTCTTCTCCTTTCCTCCAATTTATGCTACACCTCATCAACTATATATAAAAAGCTTGCATTTTAATCTACAAAAATACAAGAATAAAAGAAAATGTTGTATGAGTATCACCATGTAAGACCTTAAAGAAAGCTATCATTCAATATATAAAATAGTATTTTATGCCAATATACCATAACAATGATAGCTATTTCATGATTGAGTCTCTGATTTTTTTGCCACTATCCATAAATAGCTTTTCCATGATTGATTCTCGGATTTTATTGCCACTATCCATAAAAAGCTCTATTGCTATCTTCTGACGTTCATTAACTGAATCAAACTACACATCAACATCAATCAAATAATAAATGAGTCCCAATTCAAGAAGCTTAGAAACTTACCTGTATCTTTTCTCCACCAATCACACCAACAACTATACTGAGGATCTTTCTCATAAAGTTGATGACATAGATTCCACAATCGTAATTTCCCACTTGCCTTGGAATCCAAGTTGCTGCTTCAATAGGGAAATGGTTCAAGTCACATGAGTAGCCTTTCTTATTTTTAAGTATATTGTGCGTCAGATGAACCTAAAATTGAATGAAAGACAACATTAAAGGTAAGTAAACAATAAACAAACAATAATCATGTTAAAGAAACATAACATACCACTTTTTTTACATCCGCCAATCGTTCTTCGTTGTACGTATTTCTGCGTGTCCAAAGTGAATCAAATATGACCACTTTTTGTTTAGCCAGATCTATGACAAATGCGTACCAGTGTACCATATGATCATTCATCGGTACGAAAATCTGAAAATGTATCATCGAATAAAGCAGATGTTAGATTCTAAGAGTCAATTAAAAAAGCTACAAACTTGATTAAAAATATAAATATATAATACCATATCACAAGAAGCTATGTCGTCACCTCCCTATTTGCATTCTTCAAAATATTTAGTACCAACACGTGGAGGATTCTCTAAGAGTAAGTACTACATGAAACAGAAGCATATTTATGCTAATATATTTTTCAATCTAAAAAGTATGTTATTTATCCAATAATTGCATGCTTACTATTATAGCATACCGAGTAGTGAGTTGGTAAGAACCACACGCGAGTGTCTCCTTAAGGATCCAACTGCGTTATCTTTCTCTTCTCTATTATAGAAACTAAGTTTATAATATGTCCTATAATTTAATGATTACTATTTATTGTGTAAAAAATTAAAATTTGTGTTTCTCAAAAGATAAATTTTGGATAGAATATTGACCTCACTGGATACCCATTCTATACCGGATAATAATATCATGCTTGAGCGGTACGCTTGCTCAAGTCCCAAATCCACAATCATTTCTCTATTAAATAATTTGCATGTAAGTCAATGTAAATAAGAACAAACACAATATAAAATATTGTAATATATTATTTCAACCCACCCTAAATCTAGAAAGCTTTTATCCCACAAAAACTCAAGGAGTTTGTGGACTGTCACATCATTCGTCCATTTGCATACAATTTTTCTTCTTCGGCAATGAACGTTTATCAACGTTGGCTACTCCATCATGCTAAACATCAAACAAAAGAGTTAAGCTTAAAATCTCTAAACTATCATAAAGAATATAAAGAAAAGAATTACAATAATATAGTCATACCTTATTTTTTGTTTCATTGCCTGAGTTAGCCATTTTATTAGAACTCTTATGTCTAGACTTATCGATAACCCATGGCGACTTCTTATACGGACCAAGTTTCTTCACCCTTTGGTTTCGGAGTTTAATTTTATGGGCTAGTGTTGCTGACATAGTAGTCTAAGAAGCTTTTGACTTTAATATTCGTCTCACTCTTACATTTACTCTTTGTACACCACTTTCACAATCTATTTCTTCAACATAATTGCTCGCTGATGACACAGAATTACAAGCAACATCATTTTTTTCGTTGTACAGAGGATTTAAGTCTTTCTTCTTTTTAAGATAGGTGGAGTCTTTAGAGTTGCACTTCTTGCATTCATAGGGAATATTAGATCTCTTTTGCAACTCTTGTAAAATAACACTAAGGAGAAGTGTCCACCTTACTTGCAATAGCCTCCAACTCATTTTTAACATCCATCCTGACTCCGTCAATTTATTTCTTAACATCTAATGTCAGCTTCTCAAGTTCACCTAACCTAGCATTTATGCTACATAGCTGATCTAGAACTGGTTTACTCACTGGCAATAATTGTGGTCCAATATTACTTTGGCTAACCTTTTGATGAAAATCACTCTCACTTTTAGATTCTTGGTTTTTATCATCTTGTTCGTTGTCAACACCGGAAGGTATACTCGTCTTAGGTAAGCAAGTGTTAATACTGCATGTTGGACCTTTTTTTGTTTATACCAATCTGATGCTATTACAACATCCACCCTTAGTTTGACTGCATCTTTATCCCACAAACTGAGGCGAGGTATCAAACCTTTTTGCAAAGATAAAGATTATGATCTGATATGTCCAAGGAAAAATATCTGCATGAAAAAAATTCATATAAAGGATTTAAAATAAGGACTTAAAATTTAAATGATACTTACCATCAAAATTGCCAAGCAACCACGTACATACATATTTTTTGTTTGTTGCCTTTCGTATCCCTTGCACCAAACAGTCAAATACAAGATGTGCTAAGTTTATTTCAACAAGTTTGTTAATATCCTTGAAAATGGACAAAAAACCCTTATCCACTAGCAGGACAAAAAAAAATTCCAAAACATATAAATAGCAAATTTACGTTTAAATTGCTCATCTGCATCTTCCATATTTACTAGGTCAGCCTTCAATTTGTTTAGTTTCAGATAACTGGAATCTATTGCAATATCATCAGATGGCACACATGTACTAACTCTAACCCCATGATCTTTTAAACCCAATACATGACTAATATCACTAGGACCAACACTAATCTTCCTTCCGTTGATGCTTAGCATGCAAGTGTCACAATCAAATTCATTAACCAAATATAGACATAATTCTCTACAGATCTTAAAAGGTCTTAGTTCCAAAATACCATCTAACCCTATCAAACTCACATAATCTTTTTGTTCTTCGGTTAGCTTCGACATCACATCGTATGCTCCTATCACTGACATACGAGTGCAAATTGTGTCCTGAATTTTGAGTTATAGAAAAAAATATAACATTAATATAAATATAATACTTCAACAACATGCATGCAAACATGATCTTTTGCTAACCTTTGGGACTCCTTGGGGCAACTTTTCTTTGTACTCTTTGTACATTGCCTTTTTATCGTTGTTTATTTTGATAAAATGTAATTTTTCACTATGCGAAAGTGAATGATATTTCTCCTTTATATGCTCCTTCAAGTCCTTTTCTCCAATTGTATTCAAATAATTTCCTCCATCAATATTAGCACTCTTCATTTTTTATGGTTCGTGTTTGCTGTATGACAAAAAAATTCAGTTTAATAAAAGAAACATTAAAGTCACACTATCACAAAATCCAGTCAAGGTCCATGGAAACAAAATTCAATCAAGGTCCATGGAGATTAAAGACTCTCACCATTTTTAATCTCATGTCTTACTATAGATTTAAAAAAGTGAAACTGATGAAAATGATCTAGTACTATGTGACTAAAAGTGCAATTCATTTAACTTTTTTGGAGTTCACAAAAGCGGCAGTTACAATCTACTAAATTTGTGCTTGCATAATGATTTATAATTTCACATATAAACGTGTAATGACCGTCAAGGAAGACAATATTTAGAAGAAATGTTTCATTTCCTCTATATACTTACTTTTATTTGACAAATGAGTTACTATACCAATAGTTATGAAAATAATATATGAATGTATCCAATATAACTTCATCTTTTTTTTATTAGGCAACAAAACCACAAATCAAAATGTATCTAACAATAACCACATTATCACAATCATATCTAGCATGATACAAATATATAACTTACTAGAACCAAATTCATGCAGATCCCGGCCTTTTCACCTTTTCTTTTTCAGATTTTGCACGGACATTCCTACTATTTACAACTGCACTTTTTCTTCTTTTCGATCTACACACAGAGGTATACCATGTAAATAAATTTGGAACAACATGACTTGTTCAAAACATAAGAAATATTAACATGATCTCTTAACTAAGTATTGTGATTCAATCCGGTCAAAATACAAATAATGCATCATATAAAAAATATAAATGTTCATATTTGCTCCAAAAATTCAAATTTCAATGACAATTAACATGAAAAACAAGTGTATATACTACAATTCAAAGGGAAAAAAGTTTAATTATACTAAAAGTGGGGTAAGTTACCTCGTCTTCTGCTGACCAATAATTAAATCCGTCATCCTTGAATCCTGCAATCATGTTATAAAGTTTCACAAAGATGTTAATTATATAATAAACACGAAAAACTTTTAAACACATTCAGTCAATGATTTTTGCTTACGAATCAAGGTGGACTATTCAACAAAAATACCTTAGTAGGCTTAAGAATTTCATATCATAGATGATTTATGTATTTTTGACAATAATCGAATTTTAATAGCTTCCTTGAGGTATACCAACATTTTGCAGGCAAAAGTTATAATGTAACTACTCAACATCGTATGTTATATGCTCCTTTAAAATCATATTCAATTCTTCATTCCTTATAATGTATACTCAATTCCTCAAATAGTTGAAGTGCGCAAATGATACAACATCTAGAACTTAACATAGACAATTTTGGCTTAAATTGAAGAATTGGAATCATATCATGGAATATAAATACTATATAATTGGGGCCGTCTATAACATGACTTTAACCAATTCTCCTAAACTTTATTGTTAAACGTTTTAGAAAATTTAGCAAGGATAAAAAGACTGATAATAAGCAGACATTATTCGTAAACTACCAATAGTAAAAATAAGCTAAGCTCATCGAGTTTTGTGTCTTTATTGATCGAAGCAAGGCCATCCAAAAGTAACTCAAATTCACATTTATCGACTCCGACATTAATAATAAACTGATGAATACAATAATCCTACTTTTCATCTAATTATAAACATATGTTGTACTAAAATAGCTCACTAGTTAAAACCTCCACTACATAAAGACAGAGACTTAGTTTCCCATTCAAGTTTTGGGTTTTATTTCCTTCTTATTAACCACTACTTTGCATTGATCTGTACAGTTTTACTTCAATGTCTTTAAGATACTGATATGTATACAAGACCGCAGTAAAATATCCAAAGTTTGCTAATTTAGTCTGATAATCATTCATCTGGCATTGAGATTCACTCCTATTTAAAAAAACAAGCAAAGCGTGACACACGTTAGAAACATATACATGTTCAAACTTTGCCAACAGCGAGTCAAATAATGACCAAAGATAGTATTGCCATCCAAATATTTTTCTGAAAGGTTGATAGAACGGGATCTACTCTCCGATCTGCTCACCGCCTCGGGATTACTGTGGGGCCGACCTACAGCTTTGTACATCTGGCCGAGAGGTATTCTCCTACGGACGGTCCAGCTAGCTCATTACTGTTCCTATAAATACGCGGCGCATTTATGACATCAGACGACGGTACAACTTCCAAGAAAGGCCCTAAGCTCGGACTTACTGTTCGGATTAGGAATCAACTTGTTTATTCCTTGTATTTACTTTCCTAGTTGTACGACATCCTGTAATGCTCGAGTAGACCCGTTTTGTAATCTGAACTCGATATTTGATAGTGATATATAAGATTTACGCACTCTATACACTTATTGTTTTGCTCGACTTTCCTTACTTGATACGAACGAAACACAGCTTAATCAATTGGCGCCCACCGTGGGGCCTACTCGGGTTTTAGATCGAAAAATGCCTACTACTAGGAGATTTACATACAATCGTGGCGAGCCCTCGCAAGCCATTGGAGCACAGCGCTCAGTAAATAATGAACCAAGTAACCAATCCCGAGCGGCCCACCAATCTGAGGTGCCGCCGCTCGACCCGCCGAATGATATGCCTATTCATACGACAGTGGCCGTTTTGCGTTCCATTATCGGAACTATGTGTAGAGAATTCTTGAACTCGGAGAGAGCAGATCGTGAAACTCTGCCAGGCCAGCAGCCCCCGGTCGATCAACCTACTGCTCGGGGTCCGATTTCCAACAGGCCAAGGGAAGGAAGTATTCGTCGATCTGCTTTGGGCGAACCATCTGATGTTCGACCCAACCCGCCACAAGCTAGAACCGTTGTCCGATCTGGGCAACCTTCCAGGAACGTACAAAACTTAGAGGATTCAGTGGTCGGGGAAAGTCAACCCAAAGCTGTGGAGAGGTCTAGAAAGCCAGCCTACAGAAAGGTGACTGAGGCTGACTTGGAAAAGATTGTGCAAGAAAGGGTTGCTAAGGAGTTAGAAAAGGAGATGCTAATAAAGGAAACCCGACCCGCAGATGTCAGGGCTCGAGGAGTTGGGGCCAAAGAGGATGGGGCCGTTTTCCCTGAAGGGCGAAATAGGGAATTAAGTACAAATATTATGTGATGCTCGCCTTTCTGTGAAGAAATTAAGGAGGCTCGAGGAACGGAGACAGTCCCTACCAGATTGCCAAGATATAATGGAACCTCTGACCCCGGGGAGCATATAAACAGTTTCATAAATGTGTTGAATTTATATGGACATTCGGAGGATTTTTGCTGCAAAATCATGGTCACCACGTTCGAGGGAATTGCTTTGGATTGGTTCGGAAAGCTGCCTCCGAACTCGATCTTCTCTTTTGACGAGTTGTGCGATAAATTAAAACACCAGTTTGCTAGCCAAAGGAAACAAAGGTTATCTGCTAATCATTTGGGAACGGTGAAGCAAATGGAAGGAGAAACACTGAGGCAGTGGTTGGCTAGATTTAGTATTGAACTTCTGAAAGTTGATACCCCTCAGATTGAGTTTCTGTCATCATTAATGTTCGAGCTGACCCGTAATAGCCAGTTCGGGAATGCTCTCTGCCGAAAGCAACCGAAGTCTTTCGAGCGAATTATGGAAATAGCTGAGAAATACATGATCCAGGAGGAAATGAATAAGTTAAAGAATGCACAGAATCCTAGGCCCCCGATCGTGAAGAAACCTGATCGGGCCCCTATCCCGAAGCCAAGCGACTACGGAGGGTCAAACGCGCAGCAAAGAGGCTCGGTTTGGCAGAGACTTAAGGTCTATAAACCTCAGGCTCCGACCCACAGATCTAATGTCTACGGTCGACCTGCATCTCCAGAGAGGGCTCCGAGGACGGAGCATGAAAAAAACAGCTTTACCAGATTGAATACCTCGAAGGACGAGATTCTAACGGTGCTCGAGGAGAGAAATTTGGTCCCTGGAGCTCGGCGTATCACTCAACCTAGGCCAGGGACTATGAATCACGATAAGTATTGCAGATACCACAGGGCTCGGGGGCATAGCACCGAGGATTGTTTTCAGTTAAAACAAGAGATCGAAAAACTGATTGCTCAGGGAAAGTTGAAGGAATATGTCAGAAAGGAGAACCATAACAGCCGTTACCGATCCAGAAGTCCTAGGAGGTCCTCCGAACAGCACCGTGAGGATCATCAACAAGCAAAAGACCAGACGAATCGGGTGATAAATATGATATCTGGTGGGCCAGCTGGGGGAGATGGCAGGAATGCGAGGAAAAGGACCGCTAGGTCGATAAAGACTGGTGTCTCGACCAGGAAAGAGGTCATGTCCTTAAGACCAGCGCCCTCGATAAATCAAGTCATTAGTTTTTCCGAGGCTGACAGACCTAGTGATGTGACTTGGGATACTAATGAAGATGACCCCGATTTTTCGATGGTCTTGACCCTGAGAATTGCTAACTTCGAGGTTAGGAGGGTGTTGATCGATAATGGCAGTTCGGCAAACATAATCTCTTCTGAGGCGCTCGACAGAATGAATCTACAACACCCGCGACTGGAACGGGTATCCACCCCGCTCATTGGGTTCGGTGGATCGGAAATTGTCCCTCTCGGAACCATACTCTTGAGTACTACTATGGGTAGGAAACCTAAAGATGTTACGAAGATGGTTAAGTTCTTGGTCGTGAGTACCCCGTTCGCTTATAATGCAATTGTGGGAAGACCGGCTTTAAATGTATTCAAAGCGGTCGTGTCAACTTACCACCAGATGGTCAAGTTTCCCACTTTGGCAGGGGTCGGAGAAATGAGGAACGACCAATGCATGGCATGGGAATGTTACAACACGTCCCTAAACATGAAGAAGCACTTCGAGCCATTATTGCCCTCAAAGAGGAAATTAGAAGACGAAAAGGTATTCTCTGTTTCCGACCTCCCTTTGCCAGATTGTGAAAAGTTGCAGAGTAAAAAAGGAAAAGAGATCGATATGAGCGTACAACCCCCAAATCATAAAAAAGTAACATTAATCCCTGGCTCTCCCGAGAAGTTCACCAGAATTGGGACCGAGCTAAGTCAAGGGATGGAGACCATGCTGATCGAATTCCTTAGAAACAACGCCGATGTCTTTGCTTGGAGTTCGGATGATATCGTCGGAATCGACCCAAGGGTGATCACTCACTCTTTAAATATCGATCCTAAAGCAAAGCCAGTTAGACAAAAGAAGAGGAATCACGGTCGAGAAAAAGACAAAATCATCAATGCTGAGGTGGATAGATTATTGGCCGCAAAACAGATCCGGGAAATAACATTCACTGAGTGGCTTTGCAATGTAGTGTTGGTGTCGAAGGGAGAGAAGGTCGACAACAAATGGAGAATGTGTAATGATTTTACCGACCTGAACAAATTGTGTCCAAGGGACTATCCTTTACCTCGGATCGATATGCTGGTCGACTCGACTGCTGGATTCATTTTCTTTAGTATGATGGATGCTTTCCAAGGGTTTTATCAAATATTTATGAATGAGAGAGATCAGGATAAAACAGCCTTTATTACCGAACGAGGAGTGTACTGCTTCATTGTAATGCCGTTCGGGCTAAGGAATGCAGGAGCAACTTATCAAAGGCTCGTGAATATGATGTTCAAGGATCTCATCGGTGAGATTATGGAAGTTTACGTTGATGACATGCTTGTGAATAGTATGACCGAGGAGGATCATATAAAGCACCTTGACAGATGTTTCGCAATCCTAAGGAAGTACAGAATGAAATTAAATCCGGCGAAATGCACTTTCGGGGTAAGGTCGGGAAAATTCCTCGGTTATCTGGTTCACGAGCGTGGCATTGAGGCAAATCCAGAAAAAATCCGAGCTAGGGAAAAAGATCGGCCGAGGGTGAAAGCTTTTGCTATGACCCTCCCTCGATGAATCATGTTCAAACAAGAAAATCGGCCGAGGGTGAAAGCTTTTGCTAGGACCCTCCCTCGATAAATCATGTTCAAACAAGAAAATCGGCCGAGGGTGAAAGCTTTTGCTATGACCCTCCCTCGATGAATCATGTTCAAAAAATGAGAATCGGCCAAGGGTGAAAGCTTTTGCTATGACCCTCCCTCGATGAATCATGTTCAAACAAGAAAATCGGCCGAGGGTGAAAGCTTTTGCTAGGACCCTCCCTCGATAAATCATGTTCAAACAAGAAAATCGGCCGAGGGTGAAAGCTTTTGCTATGACCCTCCCTCGATGAATCATGTTCAAAAATGAGAATCGGCCGAGGGTGAAAGCTTTTGCTATGACCCTCCCTCGATGAATCATGTTCAAAAAATGAGAATCGGCCGAGGGTGAAAGACCCTCCCTCGATAAATCATGTTCAAAAAATGAGAATCGGCCGAGGGTGAAAGCTTTTGCTATGACCCTCCCTCGATGAATCATGTTCAAAAAATGAGAATCGGCCGAGGGTGAAAGCTTTTGCTATGACCCTCCCTCGATGAATCATGTTCAAAAAAGAAAATCGGCCGAGGGTGAAAGCAAAAATTTTCACCCTTCCTCGATAGAAATTTAAGCGACTATCCAGCTCACTTAATAACGGTCGATTACGTAAGCAAACAGTTCAATTTTGATTAACTCCAACTGATGCTCCAAATGCTATGATGAAGCGGTTCCGCTCGAAACCCGAACAATCTTCAAGAATTTCTTACCACTTGGAAATTCCTTAAGTTGACAGTATTGTTTCTCAAGTTAGGATTATTATTTAATAAATGCAGTATACTACAGAGGAACTTCTCAGTTTGCAGATATTATTCATTTGGACGATTATCAGATAATTTTTCCGAGGACAGTTTATCGATCAATAAACGTTCCAGATACAAGCTCAACCTTATCATCCAAATATTTAAGTTTCATCGGATCATTAATTCGTCGTCGAGTTGATTTTTACGAGCAGAATACTAATATTAAGACGATGGAAAGATAAGTTGCAACTATTTGATTTGAAACGGAAGGTTCTTATTATTATTTTCGAGCAAGATACAAAGATCAATGAGAAGCAAAGGATACAACTTTATTAACATCCATCGAACAGATTACAAAGTCAGTATGATTACAAAGTCCTAATACAACTACTGTACACTATTCTATGATCTTCGAGCATCCTTCAGTGTTGTTGACCAGGAATATTGGCGAACATCCGATGAGTGCACCACAATTTGTTTGACAAATCAGTTGTCCCCTGGACTTGTAAAGCGGTCGAGCTGTCTATGTTTATCGTCTAATGATATCTGGGTTTTCTGATTATCTCCATACTTTTCCCAGTATTCTTGCTACCAGACGAGCCCGATCACTTCCCCGAGTTGGCGTCCAAGGTTGAAATTTCTCATTGTAAGATCCAAAAGCTAAACCTTGAACGGCCGGTCATCTTTTTAACGATCGAGAAGCTCAACCCAAAGTTACCATTCTTCAGGGAAGAAAGGAAGAAATTGGTGATTTAAGGATGAACTTCCTTTTGATTATCTGACCAGCTTTCCACCCTCAGGTATACCCCTCGAGATCCGTAATGCTAACCCTGCACAAAATACCCGACCAAGGGTCAGTCACTTATTGGTATTCCAAGGGGAGATCCCGTTTTCAGGGATCAGAGACCCCCAGATAGAGGAGGTGCTCCTATTTTCCAATTCCACCCATACCAAAGGAAACTGTATCTCTATGCTGAGATCGGAAATAAGTTCGAAGCCAAATTTCAAAGGCTTGAACGGGAAGAAGGAAGGATCCGAGCTTTGTACTCGGATAAAACATTTTTGACAGCGGAATGTAAAGATTTTCAACTGAGTGAATGCCATATTTATACTAAAAGGAAGATTTGATCGACGGTCTGTATTCAACGAAACCAACGGCTCAGACTAAGGCATTTATCACGGGTGACCGTTCCACTTCCCGAGATTAAGGTACTGTTTGGACAGACTTTCTTTGAAACTTAGCTAAAAAAAAAAAAAAAAAAAAAAAAAAAAAAAAAAGGGGGATACTATGACTTGGTCAAATATGCAGTGCATAAACTTTCCCTTTTTACTTGGTGCTCGGAATGATCACCTTTAACTCGAGTATAAATTGTTTATGCATTGAGAATGCAACATGAATGATCACTCTTAACTCGAGTATAAATTGTTTTTACAATATGACTTGGTCAAATATGCAGTGCAGAAACTTTCCCTTTTTACTTGGTGCTCGGAATGATCACTCTTAACTCGAGTATAAATTGTTTTTACAAAAAAGTACAATTTGAACGATCACTCTTAACTCGAGTATAAATTGTTTTGACAGTGAATGCAGCTTGAATGATCACTCTTAACTCGAGTATAAATTGTTCCAACAGTAAGAATGCAACTCGATTGGTTACTCTTAACTCGAGTATAAATTGTTTATACAGTAAATCAATTCACCAGACACAAAATACCATCGATTAGAAGGAAGAAAAAGTTTATTATTCCAACGGGGAAAACAAGTACAAAAGGAAGAAGTTTAAAAGTACAACATTTAGTCGAGCAAAAGAAGAAATCTCTAAACACTTTTCTCGAACATAAGCTTGCGGACTTCAACGTTGCGGGCCTCATACCCGGCATCATAACCTTTTTGATAGGCCTCTTGCTCCCGCTGCTCGGCGTTTTTCTTCTCCTGCTCGACGAGCGACTTCAGCCTATCCAGCTCCTTGCTCAACTCCTCGTGAACCTGGCTCTCTTTCTGCTTCACAGCTTTCTCTGTCTCGGAAGCCAATTTCAGCTCGATAGCTCTAGCTTCTTCAAGGGACCTTGATAATGCAACCTTCTTTTCCTCCAGCTCGAGGATAACCTTAGCACGCTGTTCGGCTTCTTGCTCGACTTGCAGCCCGAGGCTAAATAACTGTTGTCCAACCTTAAATGGACAAAAGTTGTTGTGTTAGTAAAAATAAAAAATAAAAAGGAGAGAGTGAGAGGACACTCACTTGAAAAAGCAGATCTGTGCTCGATTGCACCATTTTATTCGAATTTTTCCCTTCTGGTTCGGCCATGGCCTTACTTTTCACCTCTTCAAAAAAGGCGCTAAGCGTCCGAGCAATATTGGGGACAGAGTTTTTGGGTTCTGGGTTCCCGCCCGACGATGGAGTTTTCTTCTGATCGACGGGAGGGTCATTTATTTTGACCTTCTTATTGGGAGGCTCAACCGCAACACCCTTGTTAGCCTCCAAGGCCAGAACACTATCAGCCAATATCTTAGTATCCCCAGCCATTTGGATCAAGGCCGAGTTCGGAATCAGATCGTCCACGCGCGGTCTTTTATAGGGAGCAGGCTCAGAGTCACCAGATGTGATTTGCTTATTAGGGCTCTCGACCTTCTTGTTCCCCTCGGAGCTATTTTTTGACTGAGAGGGGGAGTCCGGAATTGGTATGACCGGCCCTTTCTCGGAGCCAGACAATTGCTTGGCCGAAGTTTTGCCAAGATCACCAGTTGATTCAATGACCGCCTTCGAAGGAGAATCGACCTTGTGCTTGCCTCGGTCGTTCTTAGAAGTCTTTCCTGCTTCCGAGGACTTAGGTTCTTTGACTCTCGACTTGGAAGATTTCTCTTTCTTGACTTTGAGCAACAACCTCGGGTCGATCTTGGAGTTCACCAGGCCTTCCATGATCTGTATGTTTCTAGTGGAGAAGAGAGCTCAACTTATTTTATCGATCAACTAGCTCCGACGAAGAGAGAATTATAATTTCAGTGATACAAATCTTAAACTGCCTTCTATTTATAAGAAAAAAGGAACGTTGCCTTTTTGAGAATCCAACAGTCGCGAATTTCAAGTTTTTTCGTGCCCTATTAAAAAGGTCGATTGTTTTGATACCGTGCCTAGTAAGTGATTCACATGCACGAAAATGCTCGATATCGACGTTCTTTTATGAATCTTATGGCTCACAAAGACTTTTGTCTGGTTGAGCAGTATAATAAATTACTGATGAGCGGACTCAGAGAACTTAAACAGAAAAAGCAGATTTTATAGATGATCGAAATAATTACAGTGCATATAATAAAGGGTCCTACAATCTATTACAAGAAATCTAAGGGTTTGACTGCTCCTCTTTGCCTTCACCCTCGGAGCCACCCTCGACATCGACGTTATTATCTCCAGAAGCTTCTCGATCGTCCCCACCATCAGAAGGATCTTGATCTTCCTCTCCGGAACTGTCATCAGAGCTATCTGAACTATCTGAGCTATCTGAACTCGAGCTCGCGCTGGACGTATCCAAGTCCATCAAGTCAGGATTGGACATTGGAACTCCGAACTCTTCCACAAACGGAGCGAACTCATGTTTTTCCCAGTTGGCGGAGCTCGAGGATGAGACTTGATAATCTTTTCCGTCCATATTCTTGAAAATGTCCATGTGTTTCAAGTACTCATCTATCTTTTTGGGAATGACTTTCGCGGAGACAAGTTGTCGAACGCCTTTATAGAAGGTAGTCTGGAGGACTTGATCGACCCTTTTACGAGCTATAGCATCCAACGCGGGAGACTCCAAAAATTCTCTTATCGAGCTTAGGCGAGAGTCTTCTTTGCCACGCTGATAAGATAACTCGGAATCAGCCTTAGTTTGCGCGAGCTCCTCTTCAAGTTTCTTAACCTTCTCCTCGAGCAAGCTCTTCTCTTCCACGACCTTCACCAAGTCTTCCTCGACGGCCGGGGTATACTTGGCTTTCATGGACTCCAATTCTTTTTGGACGGAGATAAATTGATTGCGAAGTTGGGATTCTTCCTTGAGTAAGTCCCTATAAGCGATATGGACCCGATCGGACTCCTCTTCTAACATTGAGACACGATTCACCTCAGTAAGAAAGCAGTCCCCGATCTGCAAGAACAGGGTGGTTAGTATTTTGTTCCAAGACTTAAACAGTTACAACAAATGTAAGGGGATTTACCGTGTGATATGCTTTGGAGAATTGGCCTAATACGTCAAGGTCGCAATGGCCAAGAAGCTCCTCCTGGTCCTCGGCAAACCTCCCCGCCATGAAAATTTTGATCGCCTTGTCGTGCTCGTTCTCGCCGTTTGCGGTGCGATCACTTCGAATTGATCCCCTCTCGGGATAACCCGCTGCTCGGGAACCTCTAAGTTGATCTTCGATGAAGTCCACCATATCAGGCCTACTTCGACCAGAACGGGAAGAAAGGGGTGTTCGGTGTCGACCCCACAATCCGGTCCTCCTTTTAGCCTCGGGGGGTCCCTCGAGATCTTCCCGAGCTCGCCGATTGTAGATCTCTGTCCCTTTGAGCTTCTTCATGGTAAACATGTTGTATCCTAAGCCAGAAGAAGAAGAAGGACCAGCGTGGTGAGGAGGTGGTACCATTTGGATCGGCTCAGCATTCTCGGGCTCCCCTTCGTTTCCGATCTGGTCAGTCTGAGCCGAGCTTCCCCGAGGAGGGACGACAGTTCTAGGCTCCAGTCTAATTTGTCTCCTCGGCTGATCGGGCGTCTTTCTCGAGGTAGATGCTACAGTTTTACTGACTATGGAAGCTCGGTATTGCTCCACCATCGTACCTGAAGAAATAAAAATGATAAGTAATAAAATTCTCTGAATAGCTTACTATTACGGTCACTCGGGAAAGGCTATTATCCTTACTCAACGTTCGAGGGTCGTCAGCATCTGTTAGTCGATAGGTAGCTTGGCTGAGCCCAGCTTTCCGAAGAACGGGCTCTAGGACCAGGAAGGCCGACTGATACGGGTCGGAGCGCATCTCTCTGACGACATCGTCTTGAATGACCTTCTGAAGCTGACCTAACAGTTCTCGCTTTCCGTACACCCAGTCTCGCTCACCTGGCCATTTGTGTGGAACCATCTCCGAGCTTTCCTCGGAAGCCGGTACTTCAGGCCCTTTGATAAAGAAGAACTGTTTCTTCCAGTTGAGAGAATTGCTAGAAGTTATGGTCGATAAGACCGAATGATTTGAACGCTGGGAGAAATACACAAACCCAACATTCGAGGCGGAGGAAGTACTGATCTTGAAAAATTGCCAAAAACGCCGGAAATTAGCAGCTTGATCCTTGGCCTTCATCAAAACACTGAAAGCTATCAATTACCCAATCGAGTTGGGAAGGATCTGTGCGGGAGCCAGGGTGAATGCATCTAAAACCTGCTCGAGTAACGGGGCAAAAGGAATGCGCAACCCATAGTCAAACTGCTTAGCATAGAAAGCTTGACAGCCTACTGGGGGCTTATTCACTCTTTGAGAGGAGCTCGGAATCACTAGCGAGTAGCCTTCGGGAAGGAATTTACCTATCGCAGTTTGAGGTTTGCCTCATCCTCTTTTGGATCATACGCACTGGAGATTTCATCGACCCGTTTCTCAGTCTTCTGAGCTCGACCTGTGGCTTTGGACTTTTTCGTGACACCGGCTAGGTCGAGGATTCTCACACTGCACCCGCCTCCGATTTGATATCTCATTATCTCATGCTTGTCAAACGGTACAGTCAAGCTATTCTCATTGTCGGAGTCAGCTTTTTCTCCATCTCCACCCTCCTCGCTGTCGGCCTCGGCATTTTGTTCCGCATCACTACCGTGCTCGAAATCCTGTCGACCGGATGTCCCCTCTCCAGCGTTTGACCCCATAGCATGCTCTATTTGATCAACGATTCTACGCGTCTCTTCAGAGGAGTGTTCTGCAGTTTTGTAGTCATTAATGAGTTCGCCTGTGGATCCTAGGTCGGAATCCGATTGTGTAGGATTATTGATTTGAATTTCTGGGTTCTCGGGAATAGACATGATGATAAAGGTTTATTGCAACGATCGACGAAAAATGATACCATTTATCGACCTAAATGCTCCGATCTGCAGTAAAATTGGAAAAACGTACTCATATTTCCAAGTCAACGTATATATATAAAGGTTAAAAGGGTAAATTGCAAATTCAACCCCGAGTAACCGCGACGGTTAAGCTCCCGCTTAGTAAAATTGAGGGTCATTTCCCATTAATAGCACCTATGGTCCTCCAAGTCTCAGAAATAGATATTTCGAGTCAGAAAGATAAGATTAAACTACGTTATCTTCCGAGGATATGCACTCTTTTTCCCTTCGCTCGGTTTTTATCCCCCTGGGTTTTTCCGAGTAAGGTTTTTAACGAGGCATATCCGACTCAAGATTGTTCAAGACTTGATCTCTGTTATTTATTTTCTCCGAACTTCGGATACTGTAATCTAATCGAAGTAAAATATTCTGATCAAGAACTCCGCCCTCCTGTTGTTTGAAACATCTCGCCTTTCCAAGGCCCATCCAGAAAAAATATGCGCTCTTTTTCCCTAGCTCGGATTTTGTCCCACTGGGTTTTTCCGAGTAAGGTTTTTAATGAGGCATATCAAAATCTCGTGATACAATGCTGTGATTACTTCTCAAAGCTTCAGCTTCGCTTATGCTCGAGAAGTGGGGGAGTATTGATGAGGGGTATTTCGCATACGCCGTTTTAGGAAGTACCTCCGCTCGAGATCGACCTCTTCCCCGACCAGGAATGGTATTCTCGACCGGAAGAATCTAGTTTTCCGATCAAGTCAGATTGATAGAACGGGATCTACTCTCCGATCTGCTCACCGCCTCGGGATTACTGTGGGGCCGACCTACAGCTTTGTACAACTGGCAGAGAGGTATTCTCCTACGGACGGTCCAGCTAGCTCATTACTGTTCCTATAAATACGCGGCGCATTTATGACATCAGACGACGGCACAACTTCCAAGAAAGGCCCTAAGCTCGGACTTACTGTTCGGATTAGGAATCAGCTTGTTTATTCCTTGTATTTACTTTCCTAGTTGTACGACATCCTGTAATGCTCGAGTAGACCCGTTTTGTAATCTGAACTCAATATTTGATAGTGATATATAAGATTTACGCACTCTATACACTTATTGTTTTGCTCGACTTTCCTTACTTGATACGAACGAAACACAGCTTAATCAAAGGTAAAACATTATTTGGTGTTTAATACTATCTTTGATTGTCGCTTGATTCGTTGTTGCCAACAAATTTATCTGAAGTCGTCCAAATTTTCCAAGTCAATCTATTTACTCCTAACATGGTAATGATAGACAAAATTTTCAAGAATTTTTTTATTGCATTAGCCGTCCCAAATGCAAATAGTATACACCACCTAGGTTAGAAAAAGAAATACATTGATGTTTTTCTACGGAGTAACGAGAACTAGACCATATCAAATGTCGAATTGAAAACAAATAACAACTATAAATTTATAAAAATCATTCATGGCCAAACTACCATAAATAAGTAAAAAAAACATAATGTGGATAACAATCATAAGAAAAACTTAGAATCTCTATCATGAGCACCAATTCATAGATCTAGCCAATAGGATTTATCTTATTGTTCTAAGTTTTATGTCCCAACCGTTAGTTAAACATTCTAACTTGCAATTTTTAATGATGAAATAGCTCACAATCAAATCTAGTGTATTCTAAATAAAAGTACTACAATATTAACAAAATTTGTTTTTGTACATGACATATTCTTTACTTGGATCAATTTACGTATTATTCCGTTTAAATACCTTAGGAGGCTAAAGGATTTCATATCAGAGCTACATAATTCCCTCAAAAGTTAGGCTTATGCTTGAGTTGTTTTACTTCCAAAAAAGTTGGGATGCACTTCTTAATCTTTCAAGGATTTGGAGCATTTAAATAACAGATTGTAGGTTACTATCAATGCTTCCCTAAATTCTAAACTTAATTTAGTAAAATCTGATAGCAATTCCAATATTAACAATTAATCTCATTGGTCAAATTACAACTAAGACTGATAACATGCTCCGCTAAAGGTAACAAGTAAAGTTTAATATGATTGGTCGTCAATTGGGCAAGTTCAAATCTTAAAGTGGTAATCATGAATTGGCTCCTCTAATTCCAATACAAGAATTTAAGAAGGGAGGAACAATCAATACTAATAACAATCTTTAATACTAACAAGAAATTATATTTTCTTGTTTGAGATTAACAAGAAATTCATTAGGAAAAGAGAAAATACAGCAAAATTCCTGACTTTAATTACAACGAAGTAGAGGAGAACCTAATGGTGAGCAGGGTGGCGGAGACAGAACGCGGTTGGCCTGGTTGGCGGTGGTTGGCGGATGAGAGGGGGATGGCAGTAGGGTTACGATATAAGAAGAGAAAGAGTGTTTTGTAACTAATTAAATTCTACACTAACCGGTTAAACAAGTTACCCTTTGTTAATTTAATTTTAATTTTATTTAATATAAAAAGATACATGTGGTTGTGATTAAATACTTGCGATCTAACGATTAAATTTACATTAACGGCACCTAACGTAACGGTACCCTAGATCCCCCACTAACTAAATAGAAACGTGTTTCAAAGTTTCATTTAGGTCATGGAAATTAATTTTCAGACATCAAATTCATGCAGGATAGAAACATGAATTCGTATGGACCGGGATGCCGACCACAATATAAAGTTTATGTATACAGTGTTTAATGGGAGCTTATGTCCTATTTTATTTGTGATAATTCACTATCATATTTAAAATTGGAAAATAGAGCAATATTTGAAAAATATGAAATTTCTAAATTACTTTTATCTACAATAGAAATATTTTTACCTAGATCTGGTGGAAAACTTCTAGATTTTGTGGCTAAAATGACACTACATCATCATTACATTATTCATTGTGAGATCAAATTAATGACGTGGAGACATTTTTAAGCACAAAGTCCAAATTTTTTTTCTAGACCGATTCTAGGTGATAATTTTCTCTATAGACTCTCCAACATAGTAATTCTCTCATTTTGCCTTTTGGTCTACTAAACCTTAATGAGTTTAAGGATTATATTGCGTTAGCTATTACATAAAATTCATTAAATAAAACCACTAAAAAATAATACCATTTTTTTAGAGCTCTTGTACACTTGTACACGTGGATGGGTTTTGGCAAAAAACTCATCACAAACCTATTCATTTTATCCCCAAATTCTTGAAACTTATAAAATATTGATTTGACACTTACTATCTATTTTTTTCCTCAAACTCTCTAAAAAAGACATTGATTCGACCTATACCACCTATATTTTTTCCCAAACTACAACATCCACAACCAATCCATGTGAGGTTTCAACTTTTTCAGGACCACAAAACCCAATATCCAAGACCTAACCAAATGAGGTTTCAAAGGTTTCACCGAAACCACTTAAACCATTTTTTAAAACCGAGACCCATAAAATCTGTCAAGAACACATCCAAATAGGCCAGTAGATCATATTTAATTTAGTTCTTTCTATCAACAATGACGATTAAAACTAGAAATGTTACTAATTTAGTAGGAAAACAAATAGTATATTTTTGTTAAAATATAAGTCTAGCACCTCAGCTTTAAATAAGTGGAACTCATTTATAAGAATACAAATCGTCAAGTTTTTATGCATTATTATTTACTATTTAATATTTATTTGACACCAAATCACACTCATTATTCTTATATTTTGATCAATGATGCAATTGGAGGCATTAAGAGCAAAAGAAGCTAATTAGACAATTTCTTGACAGTTTTGGCACTACTTCGTATTTTGGGCGTAACATTCTCATACGAGATCCAAATGAGATGATTCAAGATGCAATAGATCTAAAAGAGGAGGCCTACTAGTATATTATTCTTTTCAATCTACTTCTTGATTAGATATCAAATCCGTAATTGTTTGATCCATCTAATTTTGTGAAGCATCTAAGATTCATAATTTGTTGCGTCAGAAATTGTTAATCTTAAGAAGATAAATCGACTAAATTAAATCCAACCACTTGTGTTTGAATTGTTTAGTTTCATTGATCTCTCTAATTCTTAAAGAATCTGCTATATTAAGCCTTTAGTGCTTATCTTGGGTTGTTTAGTAGTAAGTATTAATTGGATCACTTTTTCTAATTAATTAAAACTGAGGAGAGAGAGGAGATTAATCCCAACGGTGAATATTCAAAGTGTGAATTACTATATATTTGCATCGATGATCAGTTATATGATTCCGACAGTGGATGTTGACTTAGACCAATATTTGTTACTTTGATTAAATTTAATTTGCATTACTCCTTAATTATTGAAATCCATCACACTTAAACCTCCATTTGTTTTTATCCATTTAGCATTAAAATAGACTAGATACTCTCCGTGGGATCGACCCTTGCTCGCTCTACTACATTATTAGAAGGAGTATAGGTTTTATTTTTGGTTGCGCACGACAGCATACCAAATTTTGGCGCCGTTGCCGGGGAGTTTTCTAGTTGATTTTTTTTGCTTTTTGTGATCCTTATTTTATTTTTATTTTTTTATGTTGGGAACTCGATCTTCTAATCAAGGTGAATTGCAGTACGATCTAGAACTTGAGAAAACTTTGCCCAGGTTAAAGAAGAAACTTCGAGAAAACATTACAGAAATCAATCCAACTTCTGATTCCCTATCTATAAGCAGTTCTGATTCTGAAGAGGAAGAAGTCATGGCTGGAAATCAAACTTTGAAAGAGCTTGCTGCCCCTGATTTGAATCAACACACTTTATGCATTACTTTTCCTACTTTAGATGTTGCTACTACTTTTGAACTAAAATCAGGACTAATACATCTTTTGCCAACTTTCCATGGTTTTGTAGGTGAAGATCCTCAAAAGCATCTAAAGGAACTACATGTGGTATGCACGAGTATGAAACCTGTGGGGGTGACTGAAGAGCAAATAAAATTAAGAGCCTTTCCATTTTCTTTGAAAGATTCGGCTAAGGATTGGTTGTATTATCTACCCTCCGGGACCATTATTACATGGAACGAGATGAAAAGGATGTTCCTGGAGAAATATTTCCCAGCTTCAAGAGCATCCAACATTCAAAAGGAAATTTTTGGTGTAAGGCAGCACAATGGAGAATCTCTTTACGAATATTGGGAACGATTTATGAAATTATGTGCAAGTTGTCCCCATCATCAAATTACTGAGCAACTACTTATCCAGTATTTTTATGAGGGTCTCCTACACACTGATAGAAACATGATTGATGCCGATAGTGGAGGAGCTTTAGTGGATAAAACTCCGGAGGCTGCTAAGAACTTGATTGCAAATATGACAGCAAATTCCCAACAATTTGGCACTAGGCTTGACGTTCCACCAAAGAATGTTAATGAGGTAAACGTTTCCTCCCTTGAACAACAAATTGCTAGTTTAACTTCTCTTGTTCATCAAATGGCTGTAGGTAATGTGCAAACAACAAAATCTTGTGGGATTTGTTCGGTAGTAGGGCATCCAACTGATATGTGCCCAACTCTTCAAGAGGAATCCATTGAGCAAGTGAATGCTATGGGTGATTTTCACGGATAACCGCAAAGGAAGTATGATCCCTACTCAGACACGTACAATCTGGGATGAAGGGACCACCCCAACCTTAGCTATGGGAATCCTCAAATGAATCAGCCCGCAAGTCAAAACCGTCAAAATTACCAACAATATAAGCAGCCATACCCTCCTAGACCACAACCGAGCCAACCTTCTAATTCTGTTATGTCGTTAGAAAATATTGTTAAGTCTCTAGCCACTAATACTTTGCAATTTCAACAGGAGACCAAACAATTTCAACAAGAAACGAGGACCGCTATTAAGAATTTGGATAATCAAATGGGTCAAATGGCAACCGCAATAAGTCAGCTAGAGGCACAAATTTCGGGGAAATTACCATCTCAAACGATAGTAAATCCAAGAGAAAATGCAAGTGCTATAGTCTTGAGAAGCGGAAAAGAGGTTGAGATTCCAATTGAGGCAGTTCATGCACCATTAAAACAAGAAAAGGAGAAAGAAATTGTAGTGGAAAAAGACATTCCTAAGGACGAGGACATAGTTAACCGTAAGTTTTTGCCTCTTTCTGATTATAAACCAGTACCCCCTTTTCCTCAAGCATTAGCAGAATCCAGGAAATATGAACAAAATAAAGATTTGTATGAGACTTTCCGAAGATGCGAGGTAAATATTCCACTTTTAGATGCTATTAAACAAGTACATCGTTATGCTAAATTTCTAAAAGAACTGTGCACAATCAAAAGAAAACAAAAACTTAAGGGAAGTGAAAAGGTGAAAGTAGGAGAGAATGTTTCTGGAATTATTCAAAGAAAAATACCTGCGAAGTGCAAAGATCCAGGCATGTTTACTATCCCCTGTAAGATAGGTAACACTAGATTTGAAAAGGCCATGTTAGATTTAGGAGCATCGATCAATGTCATGCCATATTATGTGTATGCTTCTCTAAAAATTGGAACTTTAAACAAAACTGGTGTTGTGATTCAATTGGCTGATAGATCTAATGCATATCCTAAGGGAATAGTTGAGGATATTCTCGTGCAAGTTAATGATTTGGTTTTTCCTGCTGACTTCTATGTACTTGATATGGAGAATGGTGATCAAGCTACACCTATTTTGTTGGGAAGACCATACTTAAAGACATCCAAGACTAAAATAGATGTTCATAGTGGCACGCTAACTATGAAGTTTGATGGCGAAATTGTTAAATTTCATATTTATGATGCCATGAAATATCCTAGTGATGATAATTCTGTTTTTTCTATTGATGTCATTGATTCTTTAGCACAGGAAATTTTTGAACTTGATGGAGAAGATAAATTGGAAGTTGCTATTAGTAAGCATATTGAGAAAGAAAATGAGGAGTTAGCCTTGAGCGTTGATTTACAAGAAATTGTCGCAGCGTTGAATGAATTTCCAAAGTTAAAACAAACAGGTAACATTTCTTATATTACGCTACCAATTTCTAACAAGAAACATTTGCCTTCTATTTTACAGGCCCCTATTCCAGATTTGAAGCCTCTTCCTAGACACCTCAAGTACGTGTTCCTTGGAGAAGGAAATACACTGCATGTGATCATTTCTAGCAAACTTAATGCACTACAAGAAGAAAATCTCGTGCAAGTACTTAAGGAGCATAAAGAAGCCATTGGTTGGACCATTGCGGATATCAAAAGAATTAGTCCGCCTACGGTGCATGCATCGAATTTTGCTTGAAGAAGGAGCAAAACCATCTCGACAAGCGCAAAGGAGATTGAATCCACCTATGATGAATATAGTTAAGAAGGAGATCCTCAAACTCCTTGAAGTTAGGATGATTTTTCCTATTTCGGATAGCAATTGGGTTAGCCCGGTTCAAGTGGTTCCTAAAAAGACCGGAATAACTGTCATAAAAAATCAGAATGATGAGTTGATTCCCACCCAAGTTCAGAATGGGTGGTGGGTTTGTATAGATTATAGAAAATTAAATAGTGTAACCCGCAAAGACCACTTTCCTTTACTTTTATTGATCAAATGCTTGAGATATTAGCTGGTCATGCTTACTATTGTTTTCTTGATGGTTTTACAGGTTATTTTAGATTGCAATCGCCCCAGAGGATCAAGAAAAAATGACTTTCACATGCCCCTTCGGGACTTTTGCTTATCGGCGCATGCCCTTTGGCCTTTGCAATGCCCTGCGACTTTTCAAAGTTGTATGGTTAGCATATTTTCAGATTATATTGAACACATCATAGAGGTATTTATGGACGCTTTCATCGTTCATGGAGATTCCTTTGATAATTATTTGAATAACCTTACACTTGTTCCTAAAAGATGTATAGAAACTAACCTTATTTTAAATTATGAAAAATGTCACTTTATGGTTGAACAAGTAATAGGTTTAGGCCATGTTGTTTCACCTAAGGGAATAGAAGTAGATAGAGCTAAAATTGATATTATTCAATCTTTACCTTACCCTACTTGTGTGCGTGAAGTTCGTTCTTTTCTTGGACATGCAGGTTTATATTGAAGATTCATCGAAGGCTTCTCCAAAATAGCATTACCCCTAAGCAAGTTGTTGCAAAAGGATGTGTCATTTGAGTTTAATGAAGCATGTAGAAAGGCGTTTGATAAGCTGAAGGAGTTGCTAACTTCTGCCCCAATTATCCAGCCCCCTGACTGGAATATTCCTTTTGAAATAATGTGCGATGCAAGTGACTATGCAATCGGCGCTGTTTTGGGTCAAAGAGTTGAAAAATCATCTCATGCCATTTAATATGCTTCACGGACTTTGGATGATGCCCAAATAAACTATTCGAATACTGAAAAAGAACTTTTAGCTATTGTTTTTGCTTTAGAAAAGTTTCGATCTTATTTGCTTGGTACTAAAGGTACTGTTTAGTCTGATCATGCAGCCATTCGATATTTGATGACCAAGAAAGAGGCGAAACCAAGGATAATAAGATGGATACTTCTCTTAAGTGAATTCGATTTGAAGATAAAGGACAAAAGAGGAACATAAAATCAAGTGGCGGATCATTTGAGTCACCTAGTTCGTATGGAGGATGAACTTCCTCTACACGAGGCCTTCCCTGACGAGCAACTATTTTCCACGAGTGCAACATTACCTTGGTATGCAAATATTGTAAATTTTTTGGTTACTAATATGTTACCTCCTGGTTTATCTAAGGCTCAAAAAGATAAGATGAAAAGTGACGCAAAGTATTATGTGTGGGATGACCCATACTTATGGAAGCATTGTGCTGATCAAATAATAAGAAGGTGTGTCTCTGATAATTATATTATTTCTGTTCTCAAATTTTGTCATTCTTATGCTTGTGGAGGTCACTTTGGAGCAAAAAGAACAACGAGAAAGGTACTTGAATGTGGTATCTATTGGCCATCTTTGTTTCGGGACTCGTTTATTTTCTAAATCATCCGAGCATTGTCAAAAAATGGGTAGTATTTCCCAGAAGAATGAGATGCCACAAACTTCTATACTATTTTGTGAATTTTTTTATGTTTGGGGCATCGACTTCATGGGACCCTTTCCTGTATCTTTCGGTTATGTTTACATACTACTTGCCGTTGATTATATCTCAAAATGGGTGGAAGCTAAAGCAACTAGGACTAATGATTCTAAAGTTGTTGCAGATTTTATCAAGTCTAACATATTCTCCAGGTTTGGAATCCCAAAAGCTATAATAAGTGATCGAGGCACTCTTTGCAACCGTACTATGGAGACTTTGCTTAGAAAGTACCACGTGACACATAAAGTTTCGACTGCATATCACCCACAAACTAATGGATAAGCAGAAGTATCAAACCGAGAGATCAAGTCCATCCTTGAAAAGACTGTTAGTCCAAGTAGGAAAGATTGGAGTTTGCGCTTGGATGATGCCTTGTGGGCGTATCGAACTGCATCTAAGACGCCCATCGGTATGTCACCTTATCGATTGGTGTTTGGGAAGCCATGCCACCTTCCAGTTGAGTTAGAGCATAAGGTGTACTGGGCTATCAAGATTTTCAACATGAAGATGGATAAAAGTGGAGAACATAGGAAGTTGCAACTACAAGAGTTAGAGGAAATTCGCAATGACCTATGAGAATGCTAGGATTTACAAAGAAAGGACGAAGGCTTTTCATGACAAGATGATTAGTAGGAAGGAGTTCAAAGTTGGTCAAAAAGTCCTTCTATACCATTCACGGCTTCGTTTGTTTCCAGGTAAGTTATGCTCTAGTTGGATTGGACCTTTTGTGGTTACTATTGTTTTTCCTCATGGTGCAGTTGAAATTCAAAGTATGGAGACTTCCAAAATATTCAAGGTGAATGGCCATAGACTAAAACCCTTCTATGAAGGTTTTCAAGTAGACAATGTGGCTACATTGGACTTTGAGGATCCAATTTATTATGACTAGAGAAGGAAGCAATGAGTCGAGCCAAAGAAAGTAAAAAAAAAAAAAAGGGCGCTGCTTGGGAGGCAACCCAAGGGGAGTACATCTTTCTTTTTCTTTTTTGTCCTTTTTTTTTTTGGTTTGGTTTTTTTTTTCTTTTTTTTGCTCTTTCTTCGCAATTTTACCGTACAATGGGGACAATGGCAGCTTCAAGTGTGGGGGGAGGAGATTTAGGTCGTCTTTTAAATCCCCCCCAAAAAAAAAAGGTTTTTTTGTCATGAGCGAAGATTCGATTGAGCTTGAGAAATTCATAACATGATTGAATAAGTAATCTTACAACATAAAATTGATTAGTTTTGATATTTTCTTTGAGAATGGTTTTAACTAAGTTTTGTAGACAAAAGCCGGTGAGGTTTCAAGCCTTTAGATCGACTGGTCAATATCGGTCTCATTTTTTTTTCATGAGATATATTCTTCCTTGGTCCTGTTTCTCTAGAACTTGCATTGATTCAATTTGAGGCCATATTGACTCATGCATATGTGAATATGATTAAGGCAATTTTTTTTGTGAGCCACTTAAGCCAAATAGCCTACCTTGAATTAATTTTTCTCTCGTTGAGCCCCTTTTGAGCTTTTCTTTAGCCTTTTGTTGTTTTTGAACCCACATTATAAACTTTAAAGCCGAAAAAAAATGACATCTTTACCCAAGTCTTAGAGCTAGTGGATCATTGTTCATCACTATAATTGGGTGCCAAAAATAAGTGTGGGTGTTAATGAAGTTGTGGTATGTCAAAAAAAAAAAAAAAAAAAAAAGATATAAAAAGAAAAAGAAAAAGGAAAAAAAAAGAGAGAGAGAATTGATTGAAGGGAGTTTATTATAAATTATCCATGTTTATAATATTTCATATGATTTCAGAGCATGGTCTACTCTTGGTGCAAGGATTTTATGTGGTTAATACTTTAGAGCCAAAACAAAAAAATATGATAAATAAAATGTTTGGTTCCACTTATTTTGAGATTGAGTTGATTACTTGCTCCACTAGTTTCGATGACTTTTAAGCTCAGTTCCAAATGTTCCTTCCTTGTCCCTAAGCCCCGTTACAACCCCAGAAAGGCCTTATGATTCTTGTTATGCATGTGGTCTCAATGGAGGAGAATGAGAAGATATGCAAGCTTATGGTAGATCATTTCCATAGGAATGAATGTGAGTGAAACACATACCCTTCAAACAAATGAGAGTTGAGTGTTCATTCCCGTGAGGGTCTACATATTTAGTCTACTGCATTCTCAAATGAAAATGCTTGCTATCTAATTGTAAGTTGTTTAAAAATTTTGTTCATGAGGTGTTATGGTTTTGGAAAGTTTGGTTGTTCTTTGTTGATGACATTGCAACCTTGATGTTCTTTTTTGGGAAAATGAATTTAAATTTTGCCAAAGGACTAGCAAAGAACAAGTGTGAGGGAATTTGATAAGAATACAAAGTGTCAAGTTTTTATGCATTATTATTTATTATTTAATATTTATTTGACACCAAATCACACTCATTATTCTTATATTTTGATCTAGGATGCAATTGGAGGCATTAAGTGCAAAATAAGCTAAGTAAACAATTTCTTGACAGTTTTGACACTACTTCGTATTTTGGGCGTAAAATTCTCATAAGAGATCCAAATGAGATGATTCAAGATGCAATAGGACTTTCATCTTTGGGGATTTCTAAGATTCGGATGGGATCCTAGACGAAATCGGACTTAAAGTCGTTGTACCTGTTTTATGAAAAGTTTCATAAATATCTAGTCTAATATATTGACTTGATATTGGGGCAATCCTTGATGGATGAATTTGAAAGGATGAAATCGGAACTCTCCTATTTACATTGAGATAATATTCTATTTTTTATATTATTCTTATAATATAAAGATTGGATATCAATTTTAGAATATTTTTTAGGGTTATGTTGGCTTCTTTTATAAATAGGACTTTAGAAGACTACCTCTCTTCTTCTTCATCTCTCGCACTTCTACTTAGAGTTATTAATGGCCTTACGTAGCTAAATCTTTGTTATTGGTCGAAGAAAAAGAGAAGCTTCGGAAAATTTTATAATACGATTTATGTTTTGAATATCGATTGCTCTTCTATATTAATTAATATAGTTGTTTTGTTTAATTGCTAGGAGACCTACTAGTATATTATTCTTTTCAATCTACTGCTTGATTAGATATTAAATTCGTAATTGTTTGATCCATCTAATTTTGTGAAGCATCTAAGATTCAATAATTTGCTGCGTCAGAAATTGTTAATCTTAAGAAGATAAATCGACTAAATTAAATCCAACCACTTGTGTTTGAATTGTTTAGTTTCATTGATCTCTCTAATTCTTAAAGCATCTGCTATATTAAACCTATAGTGCTTATCTTGGGTTATTTAGTAGTTAGGATTAACTGGATCACTTTTTTTGATTAATTAAAACTAAGGAGATATAGGAGATTAATTCCAACGGTGAATATTCAAAGATTGACTTAGACCAGTTATATATTTGCATCGATGATCAGTTATATGATTCCGACAGTGGATGTTGACTTAGACCAATATTTGCTACTTTGATTAAATTTAATTTGCATTACTCCTTAATTATTGAAATCCGTCACACTTAAAACCCCATTTGTTTTTTTATCCATTTAGCATTAAATTAGACTAGATACACTCTGTGGGATCGACCCTGACTCGCTCTACTATATTATTAGGAGTATAGGTTTTATTTTTGGTTGCGTACGACAGCACCCCAAATTTTGACATTAATTTTTTGATTGAGTTATTTGGCTTACATTCAATTCATAAATTTAAATGAACAGTTTGAATGCGAATTTAATTTAATTATTTGATAGAAATGAAATAGTGCAACTTATCAATTAAACATACTCACAAAAATATTACAGATAAAATAATAATGATAAAGTCAAGAATAAAATTTACAAATTAGAAAGTTAAATTTTACTTAGGATTTTCCTATCAAATTTGTAGGAAGAAATTTTATACATAGAATTTTCGTGCAGTAAAGTGAAGGAAAATTAGCAACTTCCTTACTACGAACCAAACACCATGTGAGAAAATAAAAACCACATTTCCTTCACTTTTTCGACAATCAAACAAGCCATAGGAAAACTGGCGAAGTCATACTTAAGTTGAGGCTCCGTGATCCAGAGGTTATGAGTTCAACCCTCACTAGTATGTGTATTTCTCCAGTTTAATACTATTCTTTGTAATTAGTTTATCTTTGTAGTTTGATACCAATGAAATAGATTTGAATAGATTTTCTGATATAGTGATTAATATTATAATGTATATAGCGTATAAGAATATCTCTTATATATATTGTCAAAATAACAAAATTCGCGAAACGGTAGTGTATGTTGTCGGGTCCAGTGTTTTAAAAACCGGACCGGACCTGTTGGTTCGATCGGTTTAACCGATAACCAGTTGCTAATCCGGTTCGGTTAACCCTTCAAAACCAGTTATCTTCCTGCCCATTTCAAATCGAAAAAAATGGGTCAAAAACCGATAAAACCAGTGAACCGATTGCACCACTGGTTCACTTATAACAAAAAAAAGAAAAAAATCTAGGGATTTTTTGTACATTTCTTCTTTCCCAATTTCAAGTATTTGCATGTTTTTTCATAAAATAATTTAGGTGACAAAATTCATCCAATATTTTCTCTTTTCTATAGGTGATTAGTGATAAAATTATTGTTTTGATATGTTGTAGATATCATAGTTTTTATTATTGTTTTGATATCATGTTATCATAGTTGTAATTTTGGATATTTGGTGTTTATTTTGATTTAGGTCTATGTTTTGGATATATGGTTGAATATTGATGTGATAATTCTTGTTTGAACATGTTATGTTGGATTCTAAATTGCATAATTACTTGTGTTTGTTTTATTTTAAGTTACTTTGATGATTTGTTATGTACTAGTTGTGATTTGTGAGATAGTATTTAGATTATGAAAATAACTTGAACTTTTTTGGATGAGAAACGATTTTTTAAATGGTTGATTACATACATTAAAACTTAAATTAAATTATTATTTCGTAATGACGTCACACCGATTGAACCAGTGGTTAAAACGGTTAAACCGATCCAACCAGTAACCAGTAAGACTTCCGGTTCGATGTCCGATCAGGTTTTTAAAACATTGGTCGGGTCATGAAATAATTTCTCTCGATTTAATTTGTTGTAATGTTTTTGTTATTACTTTTAAAACCTGTTTTAAACAAAAAAAAAAAAAAAAAAAGATCTCGAGTTCTCACTAGAATTCTACCGTTAGAAGTAAATTCTAGAACATTTTTCATATTTTCGAATGTTGAAAATATGGGTACTAGTTCCACATATTTCTCATTAACGACTCAACACTGAATACAAATTTAGACACGACTATACATTTTGAAACCTCAAATGACTATCAAATGATTACATGAATTCTTATTATTTATTCAAATAAATTTTTACTAATTTTTTTGCGTAAACTTCAATATTTAAAAACCTTAATACAAACATACATTCAAATGGTCCTATTGATAAGGGTTTTAAAAGTGGGATCCAGTCGTATATATAGTCCGAAACAAGGACAACTAGGAGAAGGGGGAAAATGCATGAACCTGGAGAGTATTACAGGTCACTGAGCTAAGTTATCTTCAAACAAGAAATAATTAAAGATATAGCTGCATCTCACCCTAATCCCAATTTTCCTATTTGAGAGTGAAATTAAAAAGATATGGCTTATTCTTTTGGCATTTCATTTTTTGAAATTGAGTTTTGTAGATAAATTTTTTGAAACTATGTTATTTTGTCAATGGAAAAGTCTCAAAGAAATATGATATAATTATATTTATCCATTTTCTGAAAACACTTCATATTTTTTTGGCCTCCCAGTTCTAAAAATATTTTTTTAGGAGATTTTCTATGAGATTGAATTTTTGCATATTTGAAAGATGGGGTTTGAGATTATGTTCTTTTATGATTTACAAAGTAATATATATATTGTAATCATCATCGCCCATTTTGGCGTTTCTACTAATAATTTAATGTGAAAATCAAGCAAAATGAGTGTTGAATTGTACATCGTCGATTGACGAAAAAAACACATGTTAATTTTTCAATTAGATCTTGAATTCATACGAAATCGAAGAAATTTGAGATATAATATTATATAATTTAAATAGGTAGACTTAATTTCCTTATTTGTATGTTTTCTCTAAAAAATCAATTTTTTCTGAAAACACCTCTTGAGTACATTATCTCATATTTCTCTCAAATTTTCCAATTAGCAAGAGAACAATTGTAAGAATTTTGCCATCTCTAGGATTACATTGGACAAGAGGAAACTTGTTTAATAATGTATCATAATTGGATGTCACCTGTTATTTTCTAGCACCTTGAAAATTAATATGGTAGGGAAATATGAAGGTAAAACTTAAATTGAGGGAAATTGAGGTTGTCTACTTGTCTTCAAACACGAAATAAACATATTTCTGGACCTCAACCTTACCTAGGGCTGTCAATGGGGAGGATGTCAATTCGAATTTGAGTGAAATTCATTCCGTTTTATTCGAATTTAATTCATTTACAAATTTGATGGATCTGATCCGTAATTCGAAACACGTGGAGCAAATATGAATTTAGGTCTATCAATCCAATAAAAATTTGTATCCGACATTAGTATATATATATATACACACACATACATAATCTTTTAATAAAATATGTAATATTAATAATATTTATCGTCAATTTAAGAAGATGGCAGTTAATAACTTGATTTTTATGCAAATATTGATCTAAAAATACAAATATAAGTAAAGAAAGTGTGAACATGTGAGTTACATTAAATAAAATTGTAAATTTAACAAACTTATTGCAGGAAAAAATATTGGTGTAACTGGATTCGAAAAAGATCCGATGTTCGACCGAATCCAACGAAGATCCGTTGGAGTCGAGAACCTTAGATCCGAGCAAGACCTAGATCCGACTCAAATCCAATACGACACAAATGAAATCGAATCAAAATCAAGCTTGATCTGACCCTAAATCCGACCCAAATCCGACCTATTGACACCCCTTATCCCTATTGAAATAGAGAGACTCACTTATTTAGCAAGAGAACAATTTTGCTATTTGAGGCCAGAGTAAAAGTGAAATTCAAAAATACTACGAGCTTGTTCTTTTGGCATCTTATTTTCTGAAAATGTGTTTTCATGGATAAAGTTTATGAAACTAAGTTCTTTTGACAAGCATTTCTAGAAAAATCTTATCCATTTTTTAAAAAGACTTCATTAGGTGTTTTTAGAGAAAACACAAATAAAATTTAAAAAAAAAAAGTAATTTTACCTATTTTGTATATGACCATAATTACAAACCTTCCGTTAATTTTTTTATTCTTCTTGACACATCATCTTTTTCCATCTCAAGTTCTTTCCCATAGTATGAATTCGAGACATAAATCGATAAACCAATGTACGTGGTTTTTTCCGTCGATAGACGAGGTAACAGCCATGCAACACCCAATTTGCTTGATTTACACTTTGTATTGCTCTTTGAAATGTCAAAAAATTGTGATAGAGCAAGCACAAAAAAATCATAATTTTTACATATTGGCGAGACAAAGTGGGGTGAATTTTATAAATTAGGATAAACAACATAACTTAAAGAGATTGCTGGACCTCGCCCTAATCCCTATTGAAATAAGGGTAAATTACGGATATTCCCTGAGATAAGATTTAATTACTAAAATCTCTCTCATGTATTGGATATTATAAAAACATCCCTCAGATTTGTCAACTTCTTACAATTAACCCTTTGCCCTTAATTTGTTTCAATTTTGCCCTTGGGTGTTATTTGTAGTAAATATCAAAATTTGGGTGTTAATTGTTATATTTTATAAATTATAGAAGTGGTAATCATATATTTACTACCAAAATAATTTTTAAATTTATAATTACCCAAAAGCTTTAATAAATATTGCAAAAAAAGGTATTTACATATTTATTAACAATTTAAATTGTATAAAAATAAATTAAATAGGATTTAAATATAATACTTTATATATATGAACAAATTGTTTACACATTTAATCAAATTAATTTATTTTCTAAATTAGTAAATTTAATAAAATTTTATATTGTTTAAATCAATATTTTAATTTAATACAGTTTATATTGTATTATAAATTCAATAATATTAATGCAATAAAAATATTATTTATTTAATTAGTGAAAATATAATTTTATATTTATAAATTTTATTTACTTTGTTATTATAAAAATTAAATTAATAATAAATATGTAAAAAAGTTGCAATATTTATTTAAATTTATGGGCAATTATAATTATATCATTTATTTTGGTAACATATATATGATTATAATTTTTATAATTTATAGAATATAACAATTAGCACCCAAATTTTGAAATTTATAAGATATTATAAACATTATAAATAACCCCAAAGGGCAAAATTGGAATATTTTAGGAAAAAGGGGTTAATTGTAAGAATGTGACAAACCTGAGGGGGGTTTTTGTAATACTCAATATGTGATGAGAATTTTTATAATTAGATCTTACCTCAAGGGGTATTCGTAATTTAACCTTGAAATAAACAGCTGTATAAATAGCAAGAGAACGATTGTAACAATGTTTCCAGCTCTAGGATTACTTGGACAAGAGGAAACTTGTTAATAATGTATCATGCTTAGTAGCTTGAAAGTTTAAGTGGAAGGGAAATCAGAAGATAAAACTTATATTGATGGCACCTGAGCTATACAAAAGCCAAGAGTTAATGGCAAGACTTAAATTGTATACTCTCATATTGGCTTTTTCCATAGGTTACTAAGTATTTTCTTCTCAAATTTGAGCACAACACCTTCTCATCCAAATCAATATTTTATCAAATTATACTTTGTATTTCCACTATAAATATATCCCACACCAAATATTGACAAAATGTGAAGTGCATATCAGTTAAAGTCTTGTATAATCTTAAAAGTAGAATTTTATTAAAAAAAATATTGCTCAGAATTGAGAGATGAGAAATTACATAATGACAACCATCCCTACCAATAATTATTAGAAATTAATTAGAACCGAATCAAAGTCTTCCTGTTGAAAACAGGGGATCCTCCTTTGCCACCGTCACCGCCATCTGGTCCTCCCTGATCTCCATCGTCATCACCATCACCATCACTGGGAGGGCTTTCCTCGGGTGGATCCTCACCAGGAGGGGCTTGTTCTGGAGGCCCTTCGCTTGGAGGGTCTTGCTCAGGCGGGCCCTCGCCAGGAGGTCCTTGTTCGGGTGGCCCTTCGCTTGGAGGGTCTTGTTCGGGTGGCCCCTCGCCAGGAGGGCCTTGACCTGGATCACTCCCTCCACTTCCACAATCTTTCACACATGTGCATTTAAGCGTTCGACATTGTCCAAATAAGAAGCCTTCTTTCTCACATATTGTTCCACAATTTTTACGACTAAAGCAAAGCCCTTTGAATAATCTGCTTGGGGACTCGCACGTAGCTGCTTCGCCCGACCAAATCATTAACTCTTCTGCATTCATTCATGTGTATAAAGAGAAATTAAGTGTTAATATTCAATTATTTTAACATCATCAATTTTGATGATACATATGATGTTCACAATATTCAAAAGGCTACATATTTCAAAAATACTAACATATTAGTTAAAAACAAGATACGTATACTTACGCAAAGCCAGGAGAAGGAGAAATGGAAATAGACTTGTGAGTTTTGTTGCCATATTATTGTTAGATATGAAATGTCAATTGTAATATGATTTTCAACCAGCATAAACGGACTGGCTTTTATAGTGAAACACATAGTAAGCAAAACTATGAAGTATGGGATGTTGAATTCAATAACCCATGCACATTTCTAACCAAAGTAAAAATTGAAATAATAACAATTTCCCATGAACAATATGGAATGCTAAATGTTGGAATTTGAAATTTGAATTTAAAACTAATCGTGACCTCTAGCTAAAGATATTGAATATATTATTATTTGACTAAGTCTTTATCTTTTGATTGTTAAGCTAGAGTTCAGAAGATTGAGATATCTCTCATTTGAAATTTGAATTGTGAGTTTGTTCTTTAGAGATAGGACTTCTTCTTCTATCAACATGAGTCTCCTTCTTCACAATTCAAAAGTAGAAAAGAAGTAGAAAAACAACATATGAAGAAAAGTTGTATGCAAAAATAAAGTAGTCTAGGCAGAGAAAATTAGAGTAGAGCTAGAGTTTAGAAATTCTATTTTTTTTTTTTTTTGTGTAGAGAAAAACCGAAAGAGTATTAGTTGAAGTATTTTATTCTTTCAATCTCCTCCTCCATGAGATTTCTTGTGTAGAATTTCTTGTCTCTGTATCGATTTGCATGTGTGGTTGCTTCATCGGTACTCTTCCCCACTCCCCGATTTGTGTGCTTATTTTTGGTTATTTGTAATTCCGTTGCGCCCAACAAAGTGGCATCAGTCCACGGGGTGTATAACCACAATTACAAATAACCAAATAAGTGTTATAAGCTATAATCAATGTGGCAAGTACTAGTGGAGCGTTTCCATTTCCAAAATTAACAAAAGATAACCATTAATGATGGTGTATCCAAATGTAGAAGAGTATGAACTCAACCACAAAGAAAGACCTTGAAAAATGCGAGGGTCAAAGACCAAAATGCCCTTTCAATAATCCAATCAAATGTGGACGATAAAGCATGGAAAATGCTTGAGAATAATTTCCAAGGAATTGATCCACCTAACATAGACCTCGATACACCTCCCGATTTTAGGTTGAGCCAACTTGTAAGCTTTTCTTCTTATTTCAGCATTCTTTTGTTTGGACTTCATCAATTGTAAATCAGCTAAATGCATAAATACTCCCATGCTTTGCTTAATTGGCAAAATCCCTTGCATTATGTTTAATAGCAAACACCCCCGGGTTATTTTTTTATTAGCAAAAAAAAGTCATTTGAAATTCTTTCATAAGTCACTAGGGAGGTTATTGACAATCTTTTAAGTGAACGTGTTTTTTTCCATCAATTTTCAAAGTTAACAGGGGGATTATTAATATTTTTAGGTTAAGAGGGGTGCTTTAGCAATTTTTTGTAGGGTATAATTGTTGTTATTCCTGTAAATTATGTATTCCGACATGAGAGGATTTTTTTGCCTCTAAAAGAATAACACAGGGGGGTTTTTGCTAACAAAAATAATACATGTTTTATTTACTAATTCGACAAAGTGTAGGGCGTATTTATGAAATTCACTCCAGTTATAAATCAGGCCTTTTGTAAATACTTTTTCAGGAGTTCGAGTCGCAAGATAGTTACATAGCTTGGGGCAAGACGATCGACTAATCGAACATCGTCATGAAAGAAATTGATATTTTTGCTAAACATGTTCATTTGGATGCAAATACTGCTTATTTTCTTTTGTGCTGTTTTTGAGGATTTGGGGGCATATTTATCAACTGATTTATTCGCGAAATGTTGGTGTATGTTGCCGAGTCATGATATAATTTCTCTCGATTATTATTATTTAATTTGTTGTACTATTTAATTAGTTTTTTATTATTTTTATTGTTATTACTTTTAAACTATTTTTTTAGAAAAAAAATATGATCCCGTGTGCTCACCTAGAAGTCTACAGTTATAAATAAATTCTAAAACAATTTTCATATTTTCTCATAAAATCAACACTGAATACAAATTTAGGCACAAGTATAAATTCGGAAACCTCGAATTCCAATATGGATTTCATAATTCTTACTTTTTGTTCAAATTAATTCATTCCAACTGAAACACAATTTCTAAATTAAGTCCAAAAATGAACCAATTGTATTTGCCACTGTATATTTAGGTATAAGACTCTTCTTTCTAATTCAACCTTCGACTCAAAAATGTATAACGTGGTAATTAAGAAGTGTTAATATGAGGATTCAAATTTTTATTTTAAAACTTTTGCCGTTGCCACAAAGGAAAATTCCAATGTTTTAAAACTTTATAGTATTATTGCATGATTTGAGCTGACTAAGTAATATATTTTTATTATTAAAGGCTTAATCAAGACATTGGAATGACCTAATAAAACAAAGCTAAAAACCTTGACTCAAAGGATTTTTGGAGGTATTCTATCTCTATCTCTTGTATATAATTAACCGTAATTTCCTTTTCTTTTATTATAAATTATAAATATAGTGGGCTTAACCTGTAGTGAGGCCGCACACATGGTTGGGGCCCCAAAAGCTTGGGGCCTTAGGCAACTACAAGCTGGCCCTGACAACTATCAAACAAGCATGTTCATATCGAAATTCTTATCACTAATTGAACTTTTTAGGTATTAGGAGTGCTCATCCATTTTGATTAGGTCTCACTCCATTTAGACATACCAAAATAAATATGGATCGGTTACTTGGAAGCTAACCAAACTTCGAACGAACCTAATAAGACCCTCTCTACCACTTATTGCTTTATTTTTTTGGACATTGATGGGGGCTAATTTATATCTAGCTAGGTCGGATTTCTCGATCAAATTCAGATCGAGCTATGACGCTATCGATCTGGCTTGAAACTCGTCGACCTAGACAAGCAGTCAAACGGCAAAATCCTCCGCGTATTGAGCCTGGCTAAGCTTCTGGACAGTCCATGGGCCGCGCGAAGACTCCTATGAGCCCTAGGACTTTATTAGGGCTAGATGTGTTAGGTTATAAATACTAGAATAATTATTGTAATAGAGGTTCTGAATTTTGAAATCATTAAAGATATATTACTTTTATTCTTGTTCGGTACTTTAGTCTAATATAGCATCGATAAAGCATATTATTTGTATTGTGCCATCCTGAGTAGTTTGGTCAGACCCTATATTCAGATAAATAAATACTCGATAAAGATCCTTTTATCTATTTTTGTTGATTGGTTATTTACTTTATTGATTTTACTTAACTTAGACGAAATACGGTAAAATCAGTTGACGCCCACCGTGGGGCTCTGGTCAATTACTCGATGGAAATATGGTCAATCCAAGGAATCCTTCCAGAAAAGGTACTAGAAACACAAGAAGAAATAAGTCATCCCAATCTCCCTCAGCTGTCGGGAATTGACTTGAAGATTCTGTCAGAAATAGTAGCAATAATCGCATGGATCTGAAAAGGCTGGAAAGCCAAGCGACAGCTCGTTGTACCGAGGCAAATAAGCAGCCATCCTTGAGTCATCAGGTTCCCGACCAAAATGTCCCACATAAAACCACAACCCAGACTGTCCCACCGCCTCTAGCCTCGTATGATGAACAACTAAAACAGTTAGCTTAACTGATGAGTGCGTTTTGCAATCAAATATTGCAGAAACCTACGCAAAATCCGATCGAGCCTGAACGGAATCCTATCCAACCTCCTCAAAAACCTAATATCTATAGGAGATCTCAGCAGGAACCCGATCAAAATTCCGACCAAGGTGATAGTCCGACTGCTGATCAAAGGACCCTTCAACTCGGAGTGGGTCGATAACGTAAGACAGGCGAATGTAAATCTTCGACCTGAACCAACGAATGTCCAAGCAAGAGCCGATGCTCGTCCTGAACAAGGCTGATCTAGAGAACATTCCATTATCCTAATCAACGGTAGTATTGTGCCCCCGGTCAATGACAACAGGTCCACCATACAATTTTCCGAGAGAGACATCGAAAGAATGGTGGAAGAACGAGTCGAGCAATGATTAGTGGCGGCAAGACAACCCTGGCCGCGATCTTGAAAAGTGCAAGATATTATAGCCGAATGCACGCCTTTCTGCGCGGAGATCAAAGAAGCACAAGCTTCTGGTCCACTACTGGGCCGCTTACCCAGATATCATGGGACTGGAGGTCCGAACGATTATATATTCAACTTCATGAACATAATGACCCTGTATGCACATTCAGCGGAATTTACCTCAAAATTAATGGTAACCACTTTTGAAGGTTTGCCGTTAGATTGGTTTGGAAAACAACCTCCGAACTCCATATTCAGCTTCAGGGAGCTTTGCAACAAATTAGAACAACAATTTGCCAGCCAGAAAAGGCAAAAACTCCCAATGAGTTATTTGGGAACAATTCGACAACATGAAGGGGAGACCTTGGGGAACTGGTTGCGGAGGTTCAACGTGAAATGGGTATCGGAGCCCATGATCGAGGTGAGGAGTATAAAACGCTCGACAACTATCAGGAGGAGTGGTAACTCTTTGGGTGGGTGTCAGAATCATGATTTGAAAACCCACTGGAAAATAGTGAGCGTAATCCCGTTATAACCCAACCAGATCTTCGTCTGTATATTTTGAGGAAACAAGTTCGACCGGAGCTGACACTTGGGGTTGAGTTTTTCGCCTTTTTAGAGGATTTCTTTGCCAGTTCCTCTTCTGTAGTAGTTTCTACCACAAGGCCATCTACATCTTCCTCATCACAGTTGATGACCTCGTCAGCAGGAACTCCATCCCTCAAATCCTCGTTTTCCGAGGAAGGATGTTCTGGACTTTCTACTGCGGGGGTTACAACAACTTCTTCCTCGGTATGGGGAGGTAATTTAGGGTTTGGGTGAGAGCTCGACATTTTGTGAAAGAAAGAATAAAGCTCGATAAAATCACTAAATGCAGGAAATTTCGATCTGAAAATATTACTGCACTAATTCAAAGATATAAATGGTAAAAGTGAAATGACCTCGTTAACTTCGACTATTTATATGGGATAGAGTAATGACGCTTCAACCCTTGACGACGTTTTGTATTCCCACCTTGAGAAATTGCAAAACAAACCCCTGCACTTGTTACAACATTTTCTAGCATCCTAACTATGACAGGAAAAATTCTACAGATGTGTACTCTTTTTCCCTCGTTCGGTTTTTATCCCAATAAAGGGTTTTCTGAGCTAGGTTTTTAATGAGGCATATTCCATAAATCTCCTAAACGGATGATAAAAGGCTTATTTTACTTCTCCGAGCTACAACTACACTTACACTAGAGAAGTGAAGGAGTACTGATGGGGGCTAATTTATATCTAACTAGGTCGGATTCCTCGATCAAATCCAGATCGAGCTATGACGCTATCGATCTGGCTTCGAACTCGTCGACCTAGACAAGCAGTCAAACGGCAGAAGATCATCTCTGTGTATTGAGCTTGGCTAAGCTTCTGGACAGCCCATGGGCCGCGCGAAGACTCCTATGAGCCCTAGGACTCTATTAGGGCTAGTTAGGCTATAAATACTAGAATAATTATTGTAATACGGGTTCTGAATTTTGAAATCATTAAAGATATATTTATTCCTGTTCGGTACTTTAGTCTAATATAGCATCGATAAAGCATATTCTTTGTATTGCGCCATCCTGAGTAGTTTGGCCAGACCCTATATTCATATCAATAAATACTCGATAAATCTCATTTTATCTATTTTTGTTGATTAGTTATTTACTTTATTGATTTTACTTAGACGAAATACAGTAAAATCAGACATGTAATGTTTATTTTTCTTCCAAATCTTAATATTTAACTCATTTTAAATCACATTTCAATTAATTTACAAAATAAACATTTATACCTAATAGAAACGTGTTTCAAAGTTTCATTCAAGTCATGAAAATTAATTTTCAGATTCAATTGAAGCAGGATAGGACCAACATGAATTCATATGGACCCGGGATGTAGTAGTTCCTAATTTTACCATGGACAACAATTAAACTCTTACAACAACATGAGGTTTATATATACAATGTTTCAATGGGATATTATGTCCTATTTTAAGTTTTGTGATAATTCACTTTCTTATTTAATATCGAAAAATAGAGCAATTGAAAAGTGTGAAATTTTTAAATTATTTTTATATTAAATAGAATTATATTTATTTAGACCTGATCTTAATCTAGGAAAGTTTCTATACCTTTTGACTAAATGACATTACATAATCACCACATCATTCATTCTGAGATCAAATGTATAATGTGGTTACATTCTTAAGCATAAGATCTAATTTTTTTTGTAGATCAGTTCTAGGTAAGAATAATGAGTACTTGAAAACGTAGAAAGCCACTTATTCTTGTAGGTTGAGTATGCATACTAGGTAACGCAACCTAAACCTTAATGAGTTTAAGGATTATGCTGCGTTAGCTAGTAAATTAAATTCATTAAATAAAATCACTAAAAAAAAATACACTTTTTTACAGCTCTTGTAAACTTGTAGATCACATTTATTTTAGGTCTTTTAAGCAATAATGAAGATTAAAACAATAAAACTAGAAAATGTAAATCTTATACAAACTAAGCAAAAAACAAATAGTATATTTTTGTTAAAATGTAACTTTAACACCTCAACTTTAAATAAGTGGAACTCATTTTTTGATTGATTATTTGGTTTACATTCAATTGATAAATTGATCTGAACAATTTGGAGGCGAGTTTACATAGGCAACCTTCGGTTTGTAAAATAATTTTGTGGGGAGATAACTCAGTTGGGCTGATTACATATCTGGTCCAATAATTAGTAATTCGTTCGGCAGACTACAATTGGGCTAAACTTGATTGTGTCCAATAATGAATTAGGTGATCGGTTGGCCCAATTAACAAGGAAAAGACCGAAATGCCCTCACATCCTATGTGTCTCAGACCTCCATCCCACCCTTCATTTGTCCAAATCGTAGTCGTCCAATTCAGCGTATTGAACTAAGAAAGAAACCTTAATCCGATTTCATTCCTCTCTTTCCCCTCTCTTTCCCCTCTCTCTCTCTTTCGCGAGCAAACGGCAAAAATTGGTCTGTAATTTGGTCTCTAATTTTTCTTGAATGTTTAATTTCCTTGCATCCCCGCGGCTAGTTTCCAGATGGATTCAAAATCCAACCTCAGGTAACGTTGAATTTCATTCATTTTTGTTAATTTCTCAGATTTTAGGATTTTTTTGGTATAATTTGTATTCCTCTTTTTTTTTCAGATCATGGGTTCGAGCATGGCTCCTATTCTGATCGCAGCTCTGCTCAAATCCAAATCGTAGGATGTGATGGTATATGATTGTATATGATAGCACAATAAACCCTAATCCGATAACAAATAAACCCTTATCCGCGGCTATTTTTCAGATGGATTGAAACTCCAACCTCAGGTAATCTCCGAATTCGTTCCTCAATCTATCTATATTTCGATTTTTGTTAATTTCTCAGATTTAGGGTTTTTATGGATGTAATATTTATTCCTCTTTTTTTTCAGATCATGGGTTCGAGCAGAATTCCTATTCAGGTCGCACCTCTGCTCAAAACACTATTTTTACCATACCATTGTGTCCTGGTTCAACGGTTACTTATGGTTTCAAATCATTCACTATTTTTCATTCACTATTTTTCATTTCAATTATTTTGAGTGGATGAATCCTACGTATGCTGAGAACATATCACTGCGTCGTAGGCAAAAGCCTGCGATGATCTGTGCAATATTTCTCATGCTTAGTTAAATTATTGCTTTAGCTTACATAATTTTTTTATGGTGGCTTGAGGAATGCGGTTGTGATTGTGGTGCTATGATTTTGGGTTAAAACTTTGTTAATTTTTTTTTTATATGTACAAGATTGGTACCTGCCATTTTATTCAATTCTGCTTGATTATGGTGCTATGATGCTCAGCTCAAAACTTTGTGGATTTTTTTAGTTATGTATTAGATTGGTATGATCCATGTTATTAAATTCTGCTTTCTTGTTGGTTGTTGTATGTTTTGAGTAAATTTGTACTTGTTTGCATAGACTGTTCTTAATTTGGATGTTTAAGTTTATGTTATTTTTATTCAAGTACCGTGTTTAAGTTTATGTTATTTTTATTCAAGTCCCGTGTTTAATTTAGTTATAATTTGTTGAATTAAATGCTTGGATCGAAAATAGTGGTCCTCAGTGCAATTTTCATACCTTAATTTTTTTCTACATCTCTAAAAATTTGTTACTAGTAACACATAATTAAAACATGCAAAAACCATCATAATCCGAGAGGTAATTCAAAATAAGTCACATCCATAATCATGTGCATTGATGTATAAACGAGGGGTAATCCAAAACAATATCAGTACAATTACAACTAATCCAAAAAGTAATGCTATGCCTACATAGTTAGGCAAATTACAAAAAAGTAATAACCCTTTTGTTTCAAACCTAACTACATATGCCAATCAAAAAGTAATGCACTGCCTCAACACACTTTGGAGCAAAAAATAGTGTGGATTTTAATCAAAGTTTCCAACATTAGCCAAACATCAATGCAAGCAAAATCCAAAAACTACATTTACGTGCATAATCACAGCATCTTACCATCAAGCATCATGTTTGCTTGCATCTCACGGTTGCGTTCGGACGAATTCAAAAACAAACTAATGTGCTTCGAATTATCCATTATCTTGAATGACAAATAGTTTGGGTTCTCGTCCGTTAGAGAGCTAATGCTATCAAGTGCCGCAATTATCTTTTTTGCCTTGTCGCCGTACGTGTCCTCCTCCTTGGCAAATTTCGAGCTAAGATCGGCCCATGTGGATTTAGCCGCCTTCATCAACTCCTCCATGTCCGGTTTAAACAGTTCGGACCCATAAGAATCCGGTGTTTTCCTCTTCCTTGTTTGTTTTTCCTTCTTAATCTTTTCAATCTTAACCTTCTTTGTCAACTTCGCCTTGTTAGGGCCATTGGTATGAAAACCCATGTTGTACGGTGGCAACTCCTCTCCGTAATCTGGACCGTCAGAAAAATCTGTTGTTAAATCAACCGTAGGGCTGCTATACAACATGTCATCATTGCTTGCATCATTAACGGGCTCTTTTCCCTTCGAATTAGTGTTCTTCACAGGATTGGTCTTTAGCAAATCTTCAACTATTTTCACGAAGTCCTCGGCATCATCTCCAGTTGCCCTATCTTTCCCAAAAATCTCAACCCAATCATCATAGTAGATATAGGACTTGAACCTCATGTTTGCAACATCGGGATGTGCCTACATAAGTAAAAATGTCATCAAAATCTAGGGGGGCAGTTGCAAAAACACAATCCAGGGGGGTAATTGCAATTCAAAATAAAGGGGTGTATTTGCAATTAGACAAATCCAGGGGGGTAATTTATGCCTACATAAATAACATCGAATCCAGGGGGTAATTGCAAAAACATAATCCAGGGGGGTATTTGCAATTCAAAACACAGGGGTGTATTTAAAATTAGAATAATTCAGGGGGGTAATTGCTGCCAACATAAATAACATCAAATCCAGGGGGCAGTTGCAAAAACATAATTCAGGGGTGTATTTGCAAAAACACAATTCAGGGGGGTAATTGCAATTCAAAATAAATTCTATATAAACAACGCACCTTCACGTATAGGAACCAAACTTCATCATCTACCTCGATGGTCCTCCCACTGTCGTTCCAAACGAACCCACTTGTCCCTTGCATACCTACTAATTGATAATAGGTCTTCTTCCACACGGTCAACTTTGAATTTATATGCTTAGATGAAATCTTTGACGAAGGTAATCGTGCATTTAGTGCAACCTCAAGAGCTTGCAAATACCCCGACCTAAAAGAATTATCGGCCTTCCATCCATTTGTGATCATGTCCTTCAATAGGTGGATAAGTTGAATCTCTTCGAGCGGATTCCAAGATCTACGCGAACCCTGTGTTTTCTTCTTGGTGGGAACCGCATCACCATATCGTGGTATGGATGCCATTTGTCGTTGTTCATAACCTGAAAATACAAACATACTGGTCAGATTCATGAGCATTTTATACCATACACATAAAATCTGAAAAATTAACATAAAAATTGATAAATTAAGGTAAAAAACAACAGATTATTGGGTTTACTCAACACTATCATAGCAGTCACACGATAAAACAAATTATTTGTCAATTACACAACAAATCCAATGACATAAAGGTACATAAAAAATCTGAGGACAACATGGAATTGTTTCATTGTGTATGAAAACAAGATATTCAAACTCAGATTTAACAACTTAATTCCGCTCTGCATTCCATTTCGTGAACATATCATTCGCCATTTGTTCACGAAACTGGTTCCATGCATTCGATGTCTCAACCACCTCAATGTATTCTTCTACTCGAGGATCATCCTCATCGTCACTCGAGTCGCTTGAGTCACTTGAGTCAGTCAAATTAGGATCAACAACCCAAGGCTCGTCAGTCATTGTTTTTCGCATGAAGTTTTAAATCAACAACAAAGCCATTATCATTCTATTTTGCGTCTTTAGGGGATAGAATGTGTTGCTTCTAGGAATTGCCCATTTCTTCTTAACTTGCCCGAAGCTGCGCTCTATTATGTTCCTAGCTTGAGAATGTTTCATGTTGAAATATTCATGAGCATTATGGGGGGCATCCATGCCAACTCCCCACTCTTTCAGATGGTAGCGCACTCCTCTATAAGGCGCGAGGAAACCTTCTCCGTTAGTATACCCATTGTCGCAAAGGTAGTAAGTCCCTATGAAAAAACAAAATATTAATACAAACCCATATTTGAATTTAGGTAATGGATGTTTTAAACAATCTTTGGACAATGTAGTAATTAACCTGTAGGCATTCGTAACCCATTTGGTCGATTGATGGCATCCCTTAGAACTCGACCATCTGCCGCAGATCCCTCCCAACCAATCAAAGCATACGTGAATGCCCCTCTAATATCACACGCGGCAAGCATATTGGTGGAAATAACACCCTTGCGTGATCTATAACGCGGCTTATCTACTAATGGAACCTGAACTGGAACATAGCTTCCATCCAATGCTCCGATACATCCCTACACAATCAAATGTCAAAATTGCAAAAACAATCCTTAGCAAAATACTTGTACATTTAAGCTTGAAACATAAATGTACCCAACTTACCGGAAAACAACTCCTCCTAGTGTCATCACAATCATTTGTTATCGGATCGGGTTGAGAGAGCAAAATTGGATGGAGCTTTAGCAAACAATTAAGTACACGGTAGAAACACTTGCTCACGGTGTCTCCCGAACAACGATAATCAGTCTGGACAACTCGAATCTTTTTGTGGTGAGAAAGAACCGATAAGAACATGGCAACTTGTTCTTGCATGGGAACGTACTTGGTATCCCTTAACCCCCCCAAGTTATGTAGCAAACAACAAAACTTGTCAAATGCACTCGTGTTAAGACGTATGTTGTCTTTACACCTTATGGTATCTTCATAACAAATATAATGTAAATTTTCCGCTTGCTTGCGCTTCCTACGTATTAGGCTATACCGAATCGGTTGGTTCTTGGCGTGGTGTGCAATAATTCGTAGTGAAATTAAGAAAACACCCATCCAAAAGAATTGATGGAAGATCAACAGGAAGAGATGTTTCCTTCGTTGATCCATTCGCATAATGCTGTTAAAAAGATTTAACAACTTCGCCATATAAAGCTCAAATGTTCGGATATGCATGATGTATCTAATTTAACTATAAGCAACAAAATTCTATACCACTATTATATCTATACACTTGAATCTTTTAAAAAAGCATGCATAAAATTCTTGACAAACAAATACATTCACAGGCAACTTTTTCCCATACAAATAAAAATTCACAAACAAATCCGTGAACAAAACTTGATTAACAAATCAATCAAGTGGCAGTAAGCATATTTTCTTGAATAAAATTTTGTAAACTATAACTGGCAGTAGCTATAACTATAAAATTTTGGTAACTATGTCAATCAAGTGGCAGTAGCTATAACTATAAACTGGCAGTTAACCTTATTCACCTTCAAAATATTTGATAATGAAAATCGGTGTTAACAAAATTGAATCTCTAGCAGTGAACTTCACAGCTAAAAAACCATTCACAAAATTATGGACAAACAAATACATTCATAGGCAACTTTTTCCCACTAAAATAAAAATTGACAAACAAATCCGAACAAAATTATACTTGATATAACAAATCGAAAATTGAACAACAAAATTGCAGTACATACGGGAGCTATGGAGATATACAAACCCAAACTTAAAAAAAACAACAACATCTCTCTCAATTGTTCCAGTTATCGAGCTAAAGAAGAAAAACCCAAGATTATTACCTTGGCTACAAAACTCGGAGTCTTCAATTACACTCGGAGATCTTCGAAACCTACAATGTATAAGGACGAATGTTAGTAATTTCTTACCCTAAACTTCAGAAATTAAAAAATCAAAGAAGGTGAAGCTCAAATAGCAATGGCCTAATAGAGCTGAAGAAAGAGGGGAAAAAAATTTCTAATCGCGACGTGAGAGGAAGAGAGAGGGAAGATGGGTGGGAAAATGAATTTTTGGATGTTTTATTTAATTGACACCGGTTTAATTGTAATAACGAACAAAATCAGGGGCATTATTGGTATAGAAAAATCAATCTGGGCCACTATTTTCTAATCGGACGGGGGTGCCAAATTACAATCCTATAGATAACTTGGTCTGGCCCACTTTTCATCCTATTAGAACGGGTTGCCCTACATTTTGTGAGCCCATCCGAAGTGGAGTTTGTAAAATTAGACAACATTTAGTGGGCCGAATTAGTTGTAATTGTGGGCTTGTTGCCCAAACCGAATGCTGCCATAGTTGATTAGAAATGAGATAGTGCAACTTATCAATTAGCCATACTCACGAAAATATTAAAAGATAAAATATTAGTGATAAATAAAGTCAAAAATAAAAATAAAAATAAAAATAAAAAAAACTTACATATTAGAAAGTAAAATTTTCCTTGGATTTTCTCATGATTTTCCTATCAAATTGATAAAATATTTGAAGGATATTGTGTAATTCCTGGCATATTTAATATGTCATTTGTCGGCGAGATAAAATAATTAAAAGGATTTTATTATAATATTTTATTAAAAAAAAAAATTGAAAAAATGAAAATTAATGTACTTCATTTTTTATTATTTTAGAAAGCACAAATAATTAATTATAAAATATTTTTTACCACATATATTACATAAAATATATACGCAAATAAATTAAAGGAAAATGATTATGTCACAGCCCATATGTTCACAGCCCATTGTACAACCCTTATTTAATGCATTCAAACTTAATTGTGTTACCTACTACCTGTTTAACATGTTTCTTCTTGAAATAATTTTTTTAATCTATTAACAACTCAATCAACTTTCAAAAATTACAAAAGAGACCAAAATTTTTCGATATTACTCATATAAAAAATAATTCAATACTTTCCAAATGATAATTGAACATTCACCAATATTTGAATATAAATATCTCAACTTTCAAAATTACAAAAGAACACCTAAATTATACTATATTACTCATATAAAAAATAATTCATTACTTTTCAAATGTTAATTTATCATTTATCAATATTTGAATATAAAATATCTCGAAAATTACAATAAAAATATAAACTCATAATTTAAAAGTATTTGCAATGCCTAGAATTTAGGATTTATGACATAATATTTAATTTAGGGTTTAGGGTTTAGGGGTCTAGGATTTTAGGGTTTAGATTTAGGGTTTAGGGGTCTAGGGTTTTAGATTTTATAGTTTAGGGTTTAGGGTTTATTTTATAAATAGGATTTATTTTTATTTGATGATTAGTTATGGGTTTTTTTTGCAATTTTATATTTTATAATTAATTTTTTTTTTTCATATATATCAAAATAAATGGCAAAAGAAAATGAAAATTTAAGCCCACAACCGGCTGTATATTTGTACAGCCGGTTGTGGGCTGTGAGGCTAGCATTACTCTAAATTAAATTATATATAACTAACTGATGTGACATAAAGTCTTACACTATCTTACACATAATTAACTAACTCAAACCTACCAAAAAACCTACAACTATCTTTTTTCCCAAACCACTCTCCCAAAATCCAAACAAACAACATTACGCAAATCGAGATTATTTCCCAAACATTTACCACTTTCCCAAACAACTCTCCAAAAGGCCAAACAAACAGGTCCCATGTGTTCAACTCCCACTAATGTGGGTATTTCTGTAATTTAATACTAGTGTTTATAATTAGTGTATCTTGGTACAATGAAATAGATTTCCTGATATAGTGATTAATGTAATAATGTATTCACTGTTTAAAAAAATAAATCTCATATTTATCATGTATTGTCAAAATAGCAAAATTGGCTAAACGTTGGTGTATGTTGCCGGGTCATGAAATAATTTCTCTCGATTATTATTATTTAATTTGTTGTACTGTTTAATTAGTTTTTTTATATTTTTTATAGTTATTACTCTTAAACTATTTTTTAAGACAAAAAAAAATGATCTCGTTTGCTCACCTAGAAGTCTACTGTTAGAAAAAAATTCTAAAACATTTTGTCATATTTTCGAATCTTGAAAATATGGGTACTAGTTCCACATATTTCTCATAAAGTCAACACCGAATACAAATATAGACACAACTATAAATTTTGAAACCTCAAATGACTATCAAATGATTCCATGGAAGTTTCATAATTCTTATTTTTTATTCAAAAATTAATATTTTTTACTAATTTTTTTGCGTAAACTTCAATATTTTAAAACCTTTGATACAAACATAAATTCAAATGGGCCTATTGATCACGTATGTTAAAAGTGGGATCCAGTCGAATATACAGTCCGTGCGTGCGTTACCGGTAACAAGGACAACCGGGAGAAGGGGAAAATGCATGAACCTGGAGAGTGTTACTGGTAACGGAGCTAGGGTATCTTCAAACATGAAATAATTAAAGAGATAGCTGGGCCTCATCTTAATACCTCTCGAAATGAGAACTTAATTAGTGCAAACGTTGCACCACATAATTTGTGGTACATGGTGCAACCAATAAGTTATATGTGTGGATATAATTCCACATCAGTTATATTCTAGTCCATTTTCTTTAAATAAATGTAGATTTTGAAAACTGTCTCCAAAAATGGTCTAGAACATGGCTGATGTGGAATCATATCCACATGTATAACTATTCTACGTGTGTTACACCATGTATCAGTGCAATGGCGGAGCCAAAAACTTTTTTCACCGGAGTCATATAAAACTGAAACTATACTTATTAAAGTTAAAATAATTACCCAAAAAAATTCTACAACAACAATTAAATTTGAACAATATATTAATTCAACCTCATAATCACATGGAACAAATTTTATTTGGATATAGACCCTAACTGATCTAGATAATACAAATGTATCGAAATACATACTAAATTATAAAAAAATCCACCAGAAATAAAATCACATTTGAAACTAAATAGGAGTACTATTTTGTTTTTCCTTTGTTGAGAAAACTAAATCTACTTGTTTGTTGAATCAAAGGAAAAATATATTTTATGTGTAACCTCAATTTAATAGAGATGAGATAGAGAGATATTGGTATGAAATTGGATATTTGAAAAGTGGAGTTAATGTCAATTTACATCCTTATAATGAATAGTTGTCTTAGTGTGATTTGAAAAAAAACACTTTACTCCCCTGTAATCTTAAAAAAATTTCACACCGCTTCCTTGTCATTTTTATATGTGGCTCTTTACCCCTCGTGTTATGATAATATGGCAGTTTACCCCCCTATGTTAAGATAAATGTGGCAATTTATCCCCCTATGTTACAAAAATACTTTTCATGACCATTCTTAATTTCAGCAAGTGAGTTACACTCTCTGGCTGAAGGGAGAAAACTATTTCTTTAATTTTTTTTATAGAGGGGTAAATTGCTCTTTTTCAAATCATAGGAAGTAAATTGAACATTATGAATATTGCAGGGGTAAATTGCCATTAACCCTTAAAAAGTGTATTCCTTCCCAAAATATTATTGTTTGTCCTTTTTATGATTCAAATTACAAAATTAAAAAGAATATATAAGTAGTTAGTTCACTTTATTACCATGACATGACACGCTAATAAACACGGACTCCTCTCATGTAATTTTAAGATTTTATTAGAGGGGTCTAATAAATTATACTCCTAAGTTGTGTATATACTCTAATAAAAACATAAAATTTTAAATATAATTTATTCATAAGATAAAACATCCAAGGGAGGGTCCATGCACCCCTAGTTTGAATGTGGCTAACTTGTGCAATGATTGCACTAAATAATTTATGAAAATAAAGAGGCATATGATTAGCAAGACAACAATTGTAGCAATTTTGCCAACTCTAGGATTACATTGGACAAGAGGCCAGAAAGTTGTTTAATAATATATCATAATTGGATGTCACTTGTTATTTTCTAGCAACTTCAAATTAAAATGGTAGGGAAATCAGAAGATAGAACCTAAATTGAGGGCACCTGACCTATACAAAAGCCAATAAAACCCAAGTGATAAGAAGAACAAAAGAAAGAAGATGTCTTTTGTTTGAAAATATATATTTGATCACGAGGTTTACCATTTTCTTTTTCGAATTTTGCTGTAATTATTTACTTGACTTGTCGAAGTGAAAACAGACATAAAAGGCCTTGACAACCTGGAAATAGAATGTTCTGTACACATCCTCGTGCACACACTTTTAGACTTTCATCCTTACTGATAAATGTGTATCACTTGCATTCCTTGTATCACTTAATTCTTTATTTTTTGGATCAGTATATCACTTATTTATTTCACTGACCAATTTTCCGAGCAAAATGCAGCAATGCCAAATTCAGGTGCCTACACATAACAAATTTTAGGGGTATATGTGTGGAACTATAAAAAAATTAAAAAAATTAAAAAAATTAAAAAATCAAGTTTCAATGGACAAAAAAAGGAAAATCAAATAAAAAAACCCTAATTTAATAAATTCCACCCACACCACCCAAATTCCTTCCCCTCGACAAAAACCCTAATTATGGCTGCACCACTCGAATTGCGGCATAGCTACAACCTGAAACCTGAATGGTTTTAGCCTTTTTGGCCGCGATCGAACATTTTCGACCAATTTGGAGCACAATCATTAAGCCGCCGGAGAAGTTTGGGTTGGGGGGTGGGTGGGTTGGATGGTGGCTGAATTTAACTTTCTTTTTTAATTTTTAATTTTTTATATTCTTACCATATACATTTTGAGGGGGAAGATTATCGTGTTTACTGGACATATTGTCGCCGCCTTTAGGGCATCTCCAATGGTGCTTTAGGGGTCGGGGTTGGGTGGAGAAATCATCTCCAGTGGGCGGGGCTGCAGGGCGGGAACGGGATGGAGACAGGGCTCCGCCTGTCCACGACCTGGGGGCCACGTGGGTTTGCAGAAGAAGAAGAGGGGCGCGTGCAGTTTAAGTCAGGTGGCGCCACCTGATTAGTTTTTTTTTTTAGATTTGTTTAATCTATATTATTTTTTTAATTGATTTTATAGATTTAAAATTAATTATATAAAGAAATATTTAATGAAATTAAAATTTCCTCCTAAATTAAATAAAATTTGTAGAATTGAATTGTTTAACAAAATTTATTAGTATATTTGTTGGATATGTGATAGTATTTAATAAATATATATATCAACCAATTTTTAATTGAATTATTCAATATAATAAAAATTGAATTTTTTTTATGGACAAATCGTTAATAATTAATTAGAATTGTAATCTTTTAAATAAATTCTAGTTAATTGTTTAATAAAATTAAAAATATTTTTAATTGAATATGCAAAAATTAGGTTTGTTTGAAAGTTAGAGAATTGGACTGCATTCGTGTCCGCAGGTCGCGGGCTCGCACAAGTCTTCAAGGTCCGAAGTGAATTTCAATCCATGATTTGCACCCCCCCCCACCCCGGCGCGTGAAGTAATAGACTTTTGGTAGCTATATTATTATGCCACTACATTGTCAAATCATATATAAACCTCAAGATTTTTCCTTTAAATTCCAATGTGGGATCAAACCACTTCTATTTCTTTTTTTCCATTTTAAAGGGTGATCTTTGAGAATCAATTTCTCATTTACCCGAACTCCGATTTGGGAATACCATATACCGTTTAAATCTATTAACGGAGTAGAATATAATTCCGCAAAGACCCGAATGAATTAGTTTAAATAATAATTAAACACTTAGACAAACAATTTAATTTCCTTCTTATTTTTGTGTGTGCCGTTTATTTAATGTATTTTTCGTTATTTGAATCAATTTTAATTTTATTATTATCAACCCTCTTTGATTTGAATATTTAAATATTATTATTAATATTAATATGAAAAATAAAATTAAAACTAATATTATAATAGTGAGAGTGGTGAAGGAAAAAAAATGAAATTAAATGGGGCTCGGAGCCCTGCCATTGGAGATGACCAGGCAGGGCTTGGGGTGGGGGCAGGGCATGTTGGTTTTAGGGGTACAATTGTCGAACAACAAAGTGCGGAATTTAAAATTTTTCGTACAAAACCCAAAGCCAGGAAAAGTAGATCTAACTCATACAAAAAGGGTTGAATCATAATTCAACAAGTACATAAATAAAAGATGGTAATTTCAAAAATTACTTCACCACAGGCAAGGTGGTGGTTTTCTCCGGTAGACTAGTCCACACCAGAAGGATGGTAGCAACACCTTCAAACTAGAACTAGGAGAGAAGGTTTGTCAATGGAGGAACTGGATCTAGATCCAGATCTACATGGAGAAGAAGCAATGGAGAGGAGGGGGAGGCCAGGGTTTTGGGGAGGCTAGGGCTAGAAATTTTCAGCAAAAATTTACCAGGGTTATGAGAGATTAGATGAGATATTAATATTTTAGAAGACTACTTATTCTAATAGGTATCTCATATCTAGCATATCTTTATTTCTTTCCTTATCATATAAGGAAACAGGATATACTTTAATCTCTACCTTCTTTCTTGTCTCACAAGAATATATCTCTTCTATTCTTATCTAGCAAAAAATCGCCCTTATTGCTTAATTAATTAATTCAAAATTAATTAATCAACCTTCCCAATTAATTAACACTTTAATTAATATTTTAATCAATTAGACGTTCCAATCAATTAATTAATTAGACATCATAATTAATAACTCTCCACTTTGAATTAACACTTTAATTCATATTTAATTAATTAGACCATCTAATTAATTATTCTTCCTATTAATTAACACTTTAATTCATTCATTGATTTAACTCCTTTAAATCAAATATTTCCTTTTATGACTGTCACTGACCAACTGTATTGTGTGTGACCCTCTAGGTTCACCATCAATTGGCAGCGGGCCCACGACTTTCGTGATTTAATTAATGAGCAATTTATTGCTCCGATCAATTAAACACTTTTAATTGACCACTCCAGAATTAATCTCCCATTAATTCAGGAGTACCCACACCTCATGGTCGATGTCTAGCCACAAGCCCATGAGGCCCAACTTCCGGTGAATTGATCTTTGTGAACCTCACCTCTTATAACTGCCATGTACATACGGTCCTTCTAGCGACTAATTTTCCAATTGAGACCAGGGGTGTGTGAATTGATCGGCACCTCTAATTATCTCAATTCTGTACTTTCTAATTCTGGATAATAATTTCAGCGTGACTGCTAAATTTGGAAACCCCTTTCCAAATCCGTCACCGACCACGGCCGTGGGTTTCTCGGAATCTATTATCTAAGAACGTACAGGAAATTCTCTCATCTTATCAGGAAGAGTCGGTAGATCCTTTCTTAGTACTAACCATTCGCGTACACGATCATACGTACCCAAAGTAGTCGCACAATGATCAGGCTACGTGATCGACTCCTAAATCAAAGTACGTATTCTCGTGTACCGAATTCGCCCTAATACCTCAAGTCTAAGGACTAAATCGCACACTATTATAAGCCTTGAGAAACATCCCATTACCGATATGCTTAATGCACTTCCACGATGGGTTTATCTGTTCGGGTCGTTCGATGCGTTCGATCCCCCATCGAACCACCTAGTCACATGCACTAGCATCAAATGCCTTGTTCATGAAACTCTACAAATTCACTCCATGTGAATCATGCATAATCATACAAGTCTTAGCGATTCCTTCGATACTCCGTCTCGATCGGAATCTATGACTTGGAACGGTTTTAAGATCACGACCTTAGAGACTATTTCATGATTGCACTCAGTACTAAAGTGAATCGTCCCATAGTCGAATGTGATTTTAGGATTTCATCCAATCACTTAGATACGTTGGCGACAGATGAAGATGGCCATTGTTCAATTTACGTACTATAAATAAACGGGTGTATTATCATTTAAACCATAAGAATGCAACCTAAGGCAGTCCTCTTACAAGCTAGTATTGTTTGCTTGCTGGACACTATCCTTTCAGGGCAGCCCCAGGGCTCCGGAGCCCTGAGCCCCCCCAACCATTGGAGATGGCATTATATATTTTGTAGAAGTTGATCAGTAAGATAATATGTGGAACACAAGTGACAAAAACTTTTGGGAAAATAGGAGTTTCAAATATACAATAAATAAGGATAGAATTGCATTTTTTACCGAGCTTTATGTCAATTATTACTTTTTTTACCAAACAAACGCATATGTCATCACATTTGATATCATAATTTAGCGAATAGTTTCACATTTGATACCGCCGTTAACTAAACTTGAAAATCACCGTCAAATTGGTGATGTAGCCGTTAAGTCAGCTTCAATTATTGCAAAATTAGTTTCATAACTTATACTAGCTGGAAATTTTACTGAAATGTTAATTTCTTAGCCCGAAATGTTGTAGGGTAGAATTGTCAACTAGATATGACACTAATTTTGAAATAATTAAAACCGACTTAACGGTCACGTCATCAATTGGACGGTGATTTTTAAATTTAGTTAATGGCGGTATCAATTGTGGAACAATTTTTAATTTATGGCATCAAATGTGTTGACCTGCATTTGTTTGATACAAAAAGTAAAAATTGACATAAAATACGGTACCAAAATTGCAATTCTCTCAATAAAGAAGGGACAAAAATGGCGATTCACCCCAAACTGCTGACCATTGTACTGGGATTACTGTTAAAATATGGATGAGGAAAAATTAATTGATTATATAAGAAAAAACTAATAAATAAAATTAATTATATGAAGTGATGTTGCATAAAAATGTGTTAGAGAAAAATTGTATTGGAATTGTAATAGTGAATTGATTGTCCTTCGTTTGGAAATAGGACGACATATTTATATGTACATATATGGGTGCAATAGTCTTTTTAAGAAAGACATTACAAATAATAAATACAAAGACCTTACGAGAGTTTATGATAAAGACGTTACAGATGTTATAAGACTTAAATGATAAAGACACTACAAATCTCTCATTTATATCAACATAATGTAAAGCTGTGTAATATCTTAATTATCATTGGGTACAAAATTTGCACACATCATGAAGTGTACATATATACTTTTTAAGTATGCACTGTACTATATTGCAGTACATTAATGATAATATTCTATCACTAAAAGGGTAAACACTAATTATGGTCATTCTTATCATTAACTTTTTACAGACTGGTCCCTCTTGTATTTGTTATCCCAAGTTAGTCCCCACTATGAATTATTGTTTCACTTTGGTCAATTTCAGGTGGTCCAATGTGAACTAAAGTGTCAAAACAGTTTTATGAGGGACTAAATTGATACAAAATAAGTTATGAGGGACTAAAGTGTAACCCTATAAGTAAAAGACCATTTGTAAATGACCAAAGTGAAACAAATAATTCATAGTGGGGACTAACGTGGAAAAAAAAAACAAAAGAGAAACCACTCTGTAAAAAACTAAAGATAAGGAGGATCATTAGTAATGTTTACCCCACTAAAATAATACTATTACAATAGACAAATTCAAATACTAATATATACTTCCTCCGTCCCCTTATTTTTTTTACCTCTTGGTAAAGAGACCTGTCAACTTGACTAAATGTATAAAAATTATAATAAATAATTTAATTAATATATTTAACTAATAAGTTGATAATATCATGTGAGACTATATATATTAATATTTAAAATATTTAATACACCACAAATGTGAATAATTTAATATGATAAGTCACTTAAAAGATTGAAAAGTTAGACTGAGTACTGTAATTAATGGAGTTAAAATAATGGAACGAAGGAGTATTTATATATGTGTTGCCGCAACTTCTGTTGTTTATGAATTCAAGTACAAGTTGTATGCAAACTTAATTTGAAATAATTAACAAAAGGAAAAAAGAAAAACTCTGGTGTCAAAAAAAAAATTGTGACCACCTTGGTGGCTAAATCGGCAAACAAATGAGTTAAATCCATTAAAAATGATGAAAAAAGTGCAAATATGTGAAATCGGTGAAAAGTGAGTGAAATCGGGGAGACAACATGTTAAATTGGTGAGAAACAAGTGGTAACAATGAAAACGGGTAAACTTGCATGAAATCGATGAAAACAAATTTTTTGACAATAAAAAAATAACACGGGGGAGTGTTCCTAATAAAAATAGTACATGATTTTTTTACTAACTAGGCAAAGCATAAGAGTATATTTTGCATTTCACTCCAATTAAAAATAAAAGGGGGATGCTAATAACAGTTCATGTTGTGGAAAACTGCTGACAGTTTTCCCACAATTTGAACTGAAATAATATTTTATTAGTTAAATTATGACCTGCCCTTCAAGTTGCATTTGGCCGGTCATATTGTTTTAAATAATTGTTTAATTACTTATATGCCCTCCCCCTTAAATATTCTCTTCTCCCCAATTTCATCCCTCCCCAATTAAATTGAATTCAAACTAAATAATTGACAAAGTTACATTTTCATAATAATTTAAATATTTTTATACAAGATTTGTATATCATTAAGTATTTAAAATTTTAATTTCATTCCTCATTTTCTAAAAAGGGGTTAAAATAATTATATAATTATATATTAAAATAAAGAAAAAAAAAGTTGTTGTCTTCAACCTTCCTTCACCGGTCCGGTGATAGAAGCTTCACCCCGGACCAGAACGAAGGCGGCAAAACAGCCACTGAACTCGCCACCACCACGAACCCCATCCACAAAATCCGTCACCATTTCTTCCTCACCAAAAGCCAACGCCGCCACCATATCCTCCCACGGCCACAGTTTTCCGATGGCTGTTAGCCGAAATTAGCTTGGGGTTTTGTTCGTCTTGTCGTCGTGAACACACACGTATAATCAATTTACCCTTTTCCCCAAACTAAAAGAAAAATTCATTTGTCAAAATCAAAACCCATCTCCTTATATGCGGTTCTTGTTCTTCCCCAATTTCTTAAACTCAAAACAACAATTTTTTCCATTTTCCACATTGCAATGAATGAATAGTCCGAACAATTCTTCCGAAAATAGTTGTGTCTTCAAGGTGGAGAGGAAATGTGTCTTCAAGGTGGAGAAATTTGGGAGAGGAGAAGCTTCGGTCAAATTGTGAATAGTTGTGAAGAAGAAGGAAGTCAAATTAGTTGTGAAGAAGAAGGGTATTTAGGACAATTCTCAATTCCTAGTAGTAAAAATTGTCACCCGGTTTCAAGTCATTTTGTTGCCACATGGCAACATGTGAGTGGAAAACTGCCGGTAGTTTAGCCAAGGCTGAACTACAATTAGCCAACCCGTAAAAATAAAGCCTTTTGTAAATACTTTTGCAGGAGTTTGAGTCTCAAGATAGTCACATAGCTCCGCGGGAAGCGCAAATAGAGGCTTTTGACTTATCGAACATCTTCACGAAAGAAATCGACTTTTTTTTCTAAACATCTTTATTTGGATGCAAATACTGCTTATTTTCTTTTGTGCGGTTTTTGACGATTTAGGGGCATTTATCTGATTTTTTGAACAAATGCTAATGTTTTGTTTTCTAGATGCTCTTATATCCTAAATGAACTTGGCATGATGTTTTTTTAGTAGTTGCTTAGGGCTGAACAACATCGTATATTTTGTACCTTCAGATTAAAAAGACCTTCAATGAATTCAATGACTATAACTTATGTTTTAATTTGTACATCTTTTATTAGAACGTGATGGGTCTCAAAGTCCCTATTTAAAAGGGTTTTGACTCGGTTTCGTGAGTTTTGATTTCAAAAGAATGTTTGGATGGTTTTGGTGAAACCTTTAAAATTTCATTTGGTTGGGTTATGGATGTTGGGTTTTGTGGTTTTGAAAAATACGAAACCTCACTTGAATTGAGTTTGGATGTTGGGGTTTAAGGAAAAAAATAGGTAATAGGTGTTAAATCAATATTTTTTTATAGACTTTTTTTTGGTGGGGGGGGGGGGGGGGGGTTGGTGTGAAAGTGGATGGGGGTGGTGTGAAAGTGGATGGTAGGTGTCAAATTATAGTTTTATAGGTTTCAAGAGTTTGAGTATATATGAGTTTTTGAATAGGTTTGTGATGAGTTTCGTGGGTTTAACAAAAACTCACTTGGAAGGATTTTTGTCTGGTCTCGAAAAACCCACGAGACCAGGCCAAAACCCATCCACATATAGAGTAACTTGATTACAATGTGTAAAGAGTGGTAGGAATCCTTCTGATCACTACTTGAGCTTTCTTAGGTATCAGGGGTGCTCATGGTTTTGTATTGCCCATGTTTCGCTCTATCGAGATAAACCAAAACACATATGGCACGATTACCCCCAAACAAAACAAACTCATTGCGAACCTAATAAGACCGTAGTTAACAATTATTGGTTTTTAATTTTTCTTAGAAAAAAAAGTTGACATCTATTATATATTCCTCCCAAATCTTATTATCCAAATTGATCTTGACTGTAGACACCCCCTTGAATCCCTTCCTTGCCTTTAGGCAAAGCCACCAACTCCCATGTGTGATATTCATCCAAAGCGTCTAACTCCTCAAGCATCACATTATACCAACCAAGTTAGGTTGCACGGATACTTTAAAATTATACACCATACAATATCGTATATGTATCGGATACTCAGATACTCATCCGATACCTATTAGATACGCCACCGTGGCGTTTTCAATAATAAGAATATAAAAAATTAAAAGGATATCTTATCGGATAAACCGGAAGACTATAAAAAATACTCAAGATACTTAATAACATGTTTTCTTCGAACAAAATCTAGATTATGAATATTAACAAAGTTATCTTCATGAAATACTTGATACTTTTAAAATGACCAAAGATTTTGCATATGGTAGTAATACTACTGTATTACTTGAACACTTATATGAGAGGGAGATAACATTGTTCATTTTAAAATAGAATAAAAAATAAACTAAATATATATTACACAACTTTTATTATATATTTTTAAAACAATTATTTCTTATTATAATGTATTTTTAAATATAAACACACGTATTTTAGTTGTATCGTATTTTATAAATTTTGAAAATCCGTATCACCGTATGGTACCTACTCGTATTGTCGTATCCGTATTCTTTCAACATAGCATCCGGGATGACCCAAAGCTTCTTTAACCATCTTAGGTACAACGATTGAGTCTAAATAAACAATTAAAGAACTAGGTAATAGAGACAGGTTATTATATGAAATAAAGTAGCTATGTTAAGTGATATATATTAAATGATTCGTCTTTCTAACAACTTAAACTTTTAGATGAGTTGGTCATTCAATATGGTATCAGAGCCAGGCCCAAAGAGGTCCTGTGTTCGAATCCCTTCGCCACCCAATTCTAAATTCCACGTGTTAGGCTTGAGTAAATAAATACCACCTACACGTGAGGGGCGTGTTAAGTGATATATATTAAATGATTCATCTCTCTAACAACTTAATCTTTTAGATGAGTTGGTCATTCAATAATAAAGTAACTATGGGATAAAGAGGTGTAGGAAGAGTGCACTTCCATTTACCTTTCCGAAGACCAAAATGAATGTCAAGGTTGTTTGGAGGAAGATGATCAAATGACGAAGTAGCTGGTGTAGGACATGAATCATTGGTCTTTTGTCGTTTAGATTAAACTTGAACTGTAGGCGGTTGTACCGGAGCAAACAATTGCTCAAAGGAACTGCAGGGAGATGTACTAGAAATATGATTATCCGACTGCTAAGAATGCTTGACTTTGTAAATTATCCACTCATTGTTCTCCCCCTTGTAGAGGTGGAAGGTGTGGAGAAAAAAAGATGTTGTCTTCGAAAATACCACGTCAGTAGATACTAGGTACCTATTAATTAAGACCACGAGACAAGCACCGACACCCCTTTTTTTGAAGACGAGAATATCCCAAGAAAGCACACTTCAAAGCTTTGTGCTCTAGTTTGGTGACAGAGATTCTTGCATTTCGAACATAGCAATTGCTTCCAAAGACATGTGGCTCCACTAGAAACAAAGAATTATCCAGAAACAAAATACTCTACAAAGTGTCGCTTTTAAGTACCGTGGATGGCATGCGATTAATCAAGAAGCAAGCAGTAGAAATAGTGATTGTGTGAAAACGATCAAGGGATATCTTCATATTTGTCTCCTCCTATCTTGATTGTCTTCAAATCAAGTTTTGATCACACGGACGAACGTTTAGGAAATCCTTTAGATCTTCTGGTCACTTCTTCAACTTACATTTTCAAGTGAAATGGGAATGCTATTTGTAGGGAAAAAATGGATGAGGTGAGGAGTCACTTTATTAAATTTGGGAGAGGAGAAGTTTATCATCAATTATGGTGAAATAAAATGTCTCCCACTAACTTCAGAAGTAAATATCACTATAATAAGCCCCCAATTCCATAACTGAATATCTTGAGATATTCAATTGTGAAAATTAGAATATTAATAATCTTTAAACAAGGGATCATCCCATAATTAAGAAGGAGATTATTTATTTCAAGATTGCTCCTTGATTTTGGGAAGATCTTTAGGGGAGGATTTTTCTCTTTGGGAATCTCATACTTCCATATTTAAAATTTGTTACGGGATATTTATAGACTTTCTATTCATTAGTCTTAATCACAATTCTCAAATCCCCGAAATTTGTAATCCTTTAGGAGTTTGCTTCTAAGAATATCTTCATGAGGTATGATGTAGTTTATTTTTATTTTTCTCCTTTTGTAGAGCGTATCTCAGCCCTTTTTTTTTGGTCCCGGTTGGATCCAGTTGAGATCATCATCCTCGGTCGAGCTCAGCCGAGGGCTACCTGCTGTGGCCGAGCTCAGTCGAGGTCTCCCTGTCTTGGCTGGGTTCGACCGAACCAGCCCAGCCTCGACTGCGCTCGACCGAGGTAGCATATCTCGGTCCGATTTAGCCGAGGCTACTCCGCCTCAATCAAGTTCAACCAAGGTTTTTTTGCTCTCGTTTGGTATTGAAATGTTTGTTTTTGAGTCGTGTCAGTATTTTTCATTTAAAATGTTAGTTGATTTTTTGGATTTTGATTCAGGAGTTGATCTTCCTATTGAGGAAGAAGTTGCCAGAGCTATTCGTGAATTACACCCATGTGAACTAGAGTCTTCCGATATTTCACTTTATGATGAATATGTTTCTAATATGTCCCATTTTCCTTTAGGCACTAGGCCCGAGGATGCAAGTAGTTGGGTGATGGATGAAGATAAGAGGGCTATCCAATCTTCCAAGCATAAAAGTTGGGCAGTGGATATTGATATCGCAAACATTGAAATGTCGTTTAGGGAGTTACAAAGTTCAGAAACGTAGCATTAACTTATCCCCTTATCATGAATTTTTGCTTCCTCGTGAGGGTCAGAGGATCTAGTCTTCTCCTTCAGAGTATTTTACTGTTTATAGAGAATTTTTTATTAATTTTTTATTGTGGCTTCTCAATTTCTGTTTATTCTCTTTTACTGGAGATCCTTCGAAGTTTTAATGCCTGCATTAGTCAACTTACTCCGAATCCCTTTATGTACTATGAGGGTTTCCTGCAGTGTTGTGCTAACTTGAACATTTCTCCTACCCTGACTTCCTTTAGAAACCTATTTATTCTTAGAAGGCACGAACCAAATATACTTTCACTTCTTTCCCCAAAACACATGTAAATTCTTAGAGGTTGCTCTTCACGGAAATGTTCTAAGAGTCCTTGGAAATCCAAGTTTTTTATGTGAGGAACGATAGGTGGGATTTCTTGACTGAGTGGAGGGATAGTTGGAGCGATAGTTTTTCTTCTGATAATCCTTCAGTGGATGTAGATAATATTTGCGAGAGGTTTGAGCATGCTGACCTGTTTAGAAATAATTTTAATGTTGCTCATATTTTTTCTAAGAGTATAATTATCTTCCTTCCTATTAGCTTAGAATTATTAATTTTGTATAATTCTGATCGTTCTGACTCCCATCATCCTCCTCTCCCCCACCTGCCCCCCCCCCTCCCCCACCCAGAGAAATTTCAACTAGCCATATGAGGGTGAGTTCCTCTAAGGGAAGAAATGGAGGACCTGTGCCTCCATCCTCGCGAAGCAGTCGTATCGAGATATTTGGTACCATTGTGGCTCCTGGGAAGAGTCGTCCTTCTTCCCCTTTGACTAAGCATCCTAGGAAGAATCCAAGTGAAGCTTCTCCTCGCCCAGGTGCGAGGAAAGGACTTTTCATATATGGACTCAATAGGGACAAAGGTGTTACTTCATTTTGGGATCCTGCTGATCTCGACATTGGGTACGAGAAAACAAAGGCTTTTATTTCTTCATACGACGCCACTCGTTTTGACCAGTATTCCTCCAGTACCTTGGATCAAATGCTTTGTGCTAACTTGACTCGGGTAAAGAAAAGTTATTGTTTACATTACTTATTCTTGAAAATATTTGCTTGCTCCTTTGGTTTTTCTTTATTAACCTTCTCCTATTATTATGCAGATACCGTTGATGTCTCATTTACTCAGTCAACGTTCCAACCATTTTGAGGGGGAAGCTAAAGCTGTTGAGGAGAAGCTTGCTCAGATGGTTGGGCAGCTGCAGAACTTGGAGAAGGAAAATGCCAGACTTTTAAAAGAATTGAAGCATGAGGCTCATACTGGTGACATGTTTAGAAAGTTTAAGGAGGGGAAGACATACTTCTACAAATTAGAGAGGGAGTTCGTTACCAAGTACCAAAGTTCCGTGAAAAAGGGGCTAGTTAGAAATTACAAATTATGCCGCTTATAGAGAAGACTTCATGAAAAAGTCGCTTTTAGTGTATGACCGTACTATCCGTGATTGTCACAAGGTTCTCAAGGAATCTGGACAATATCCTGGTGAAGATTATATGTTTTTGGATGCTGATGTTTTGGAAGAGCCTGACTTGGAAGAGGATGAGGCCTTGATTCCCGATGTAGGAGATAAATAGTTACTTTCATTTACCATTTATTAGTACATGTGTAGTAGGTTGATTATCATGTAATCAACTTTGCGCACTTTGATTTTTATCTCTGCTTCGAGACTTATTTTTTTATTTTTATTAATGAATAATTATGGTTATTTTGGAACTTAAGCTTCTTTTTATGTCTTACTCTTCGTTATCTTTCCTTTGAAGAATGTTTGCATAACATTTTTTCTTTATTTGGGGTTTGTTCTACCATCGCTTTTTCAGTAATTAACTTTTTTTCTTTTATTGGCGCTATACTCATGAAGAGTGTATTTATCATTTTGCTTTCGAGGTGACAACGTTTTTTCTAGCCTCTTTTAGAGGTGTAATGCTCTTTTGACGAACTGTTTATATTACTTTTCTTCGATGTGAAGCAGAATTTTTGTTTTGAACATTTTTAGAGGTGCGATATTCTTTGACACGTTATAATATATAAAGACTTCTTGAATCCATCGAACAAAAAGAATCACATGATCTGGTGAAAGAAAACGTAGTCTTTGAGATTTTCTTTCTGAACTTCCTTAGATTACAAAATAACATGCTCTACGATAATCGTGAGCTTTTATTACATAACAACTACTTACTTTATTCGTAATACTTTCATTCCATGTCCTGGAAATTTCTTCCCCACTCAAATATTGCAATCTGTAAGCTCCGGAGTTTACAACTTCGGTCACTCTGAATTGTCCAATCCATTTAGGCTGTAATTTCTTCACTTTAGGCTTATTCTTTTCTTTCTTTTCGTTAACAATGACCTTTCGAAGCAACAAATCTCTTACTTGAAAACCACTTGGCCGAACTCGGGCGTTATAAGCTGTCACCATTCTTGTACGGTAACGTTCTGCTCTAGCATTGGCTAAATTTGCCCTTAATCCTTCCTGGTTAGAATCATCATCATAATATCTTACGCGCAGACTTATTTCACCGACTTCCATTGTTATCACTGCTTTGATTCCATAAACAAAACTGAAGGGTGTTTCTCCCATGCTGATCCTCTGAATTGTTCTGTAGGCCCACATGACGCTTGGCAATTCATCGACCCATTTTCCCTTTTCCTCGTCAAATCTAGTTTTCAAGTGTTGAAGCAAAGTACGGTTGGTTAAGTTTGTCCATTTGACTGAGGATTCGCCACTGAAGCGAATGCTTGGGTAATCCTCATCCCTTCTCATCATCTCTTCAGTACTTTTCCTCGGAATTGAGTTTCTCTTTTCTTGTCCGGGTATTATGTCACATTCCATTGTATCATCCATCCATCAAAATAGTATGTTCCATTCATCGTCCCTGAAACCATGAAATAAAGAACAATTATAGTTTAAGTTGAAGAAATATTAAGAAATCAATAAACATCAAAAGATAAATAATAGAAAGAGGAAAGAAATATGAGGGGGAATTGAGTAATGGAGAATCAACCGTGGCTTTGTCATGGTGATCATAGTGGAAAAAGGTAAGTTTTTCTTTATTGGGTAGTTTTAGTGTTTTGTAATTTTAAATTTTGGAAAGTGACAATTTTTTGGTGTAGCATGGTCACAACCGCCACTTTGTGAGTAAAAACAAGCTTCTCTTTTTTAACAGTATAGATAATGCCTAGTAAGACTTCTATGACAACAATATCTGACACATGTGATTTGAAAGATGACTTTGGAAAAGTCCACCTTATGTTGTCAAATGACACGGTTTTAGCCATTAAAGAGGCTTTTTATGCACCACATTCGGTAGCACATGTATATAACCAAAAATGGCCTAGCGGAGGCACTTATTAAGAACTTACAAAGAATAGCTCGGACTTTGGTTATGCGCACCAAACTCCCGATCTCTGCTTGGGGCTATGCAATATTGCATGCAGCGATGTCAGTACGTTTGAGGCCCATTGCGACCCAACCTTACTTTGCATTACAGTTGGTATACGGGCATACACCAAACATTTCCCATTTACGCACATTTGGGTGCGCAATATATGTACCGATTTTTCCGTCACATCGGACTAAAATGGGACCTCAACATCGAAATTGGTATATATTTGGGATTTGTATCGCCATCTATTATAAGATATTTGGAACCCTTGACAGGCGATTTCTTTACTGTACGATTTGCGGACTGTCACTTTGATGAGACTGTCTTCCCGACGTTAGGGGGAGGAAAGAACGTTCACACTAACGTTCAGGATGAACGGCGTGTAGTTCTGTGGAAAAACCCCACTGTCACTCATCACTATCCCCCTGCAGTAGTCAGAGAATCTGAAGTACGTAGAATAACTGAACTTCATAAAATAGCCAATAACATGCCAAACTCATTCTCTGACTTGGCTAAGGTGACGAGATCTCATATACAAGGTGCAAATGTGCCTGCAAGGATAAAAGTCCAAGAGGGACAAAATATGGGAAGGCCATCAATCCCAACTAATCAATCATATCTCTCGGCCCATAAGAGGGGGAGACCAATTGCATAAAATGATTTGCATCCTCGAAAGCGGGCGAATGCATAACTGTTAAATTTGGTTAGCACCAATACCATTGGGATCCCACCCAATCCATCTCATGAAATAGTTCTGGACTATGGACCCGTCTTGGAGACGACGTCGGGGAAGCCTCGACATCAGTATCCATCCCCGAGAATAGGAAAATCTCGGTTGGTTTGCATTAATGAGGTGTGGCATCGGGATGAAATAATCATCAATGATGTGTTTGCTTACACAGTAGCTACTTAAATTATATCAAGTGATGATATTGAGCCTCGATCGGTGGACGAGTGCAAACAAAGGGATGATTGGCCGAAATGGGAAAAAGAAATCCAGGCTGAGTTTGATTCATTATCGAAAAGAGGAGTGTTTAGACAAATTGCTCCTACACCTCCCGGAGTTCTACCCGTGGGATACAAATGGGTATTCAAATAATTCTTTTACTATTTTTTTTTTTTGCATAAACTTCAATATTTAAAAACCCTTGATACAAACATATAAGGCTGTCAATGGGTCGGATTCAGGTCGGATCAGTCTCATCTAGATTCGGGTCGGATCAGGCTCATCCAGATCCAACTCCATTTATATCAGATCGATCCTATTGGATTCGGATCTTGCTCGAATCGGACAATTATCGTAATAAATCGAACAGAATTCGGATCGAATCCGGAATGAAATCCGCCTCATTGATAGCCCTACAAACATACATTCAAATGGGCCTATTGATAAGGGTTGTTAAAAGTGGGATCCAATCGAATATGTAGTCTAAAACAATGACAACTGGAAAAAGGGGGAAAATGCATGAACCTGGAGAGTGTTAGGCAGGACCGGTTTTAGACATTTGGGGTCACAGGCGAATTTTAAATTTCAGGCCCAATTTATTTTAAAATGCAAACATATTAATTATACATTGACAATTTATTTTCTCTAACATATTATTTGTTAGATAGATAATTAAATAACAAATCCACTTAATTTTTAAAAGATTCAATTGTGAATTTTTTTATAATTTTTAATATTGAAAATATTATTCTAGTCGAAGCAAATTTTACAAATATACGTACACTCTTAACTCTATTTCATTCTTTCGTAAATATCGTAATTGACTGCTTGACTTTATTTTATTCCGTTACATTCTTAACTCTATTAATTATATATTATCATGGTATAGATAAAGTTACACATCGTATATAAAACTAAGAAAAAAATACACATATATATATAAATATGGATGGAGCTAGACAATATTATTAGGTGTGAAATTATTTTTTGCAATGAACTGAGTAAGAAAGTAATAAGCAAAAAATCGTATTATAAAGAAAAAAACCGTTTTCTTTTTAATTATTAAGAAATTGTTTTTTTAAAGTATTTATTTAGAAAAAAATTTGACAAGAAACTATTAAGAAATTAAAGGGATTAAAAGAATAATTACTACGAAAGAAAAATAAAGAAGATGAACAATTATTAAAAAAGAAAAAAGGTTAAAGAACATAGAACAATTAAAATATTGGAAAAAAAAGTCACTAATTGGGTTTGAACCCTAGACCTCCCATCCATGAAAAGAAAGTCTAATCAAATTAGCCAAAATACATAATATAAAATTAATAAAATTAACAATATTTAGTTTTTAAATTATCCAAGGTGCCGAAATATAAATTTTGGGGCCCTCCGAACTGGAGGCTCTAGGTGACGACAGCACTTGGGACGACCCTGGTGTTAGGGCATCTCCAATGGTAGAGCTGGGGTTGGGGCTCCGAGCTCTGGGGCTGGCCCTAGCTCTGCCTGGTCGTCTCCAATGGCAGGGCTTCGAGCCTCAATTACTTCCAATTTAATTTATTCTCCACTCTTACCATTGTAATAATAATTTTAATTTTTTTTAATATTAATATTAATAATAATGATAATGATAGAAACAATAATAATAACTATTTTAATATTTTAATTAAATTAATAATTATATAATAATAATATTTAAATATTAAAATTAAAGAGAGTTGATAATAATAAAATTAAAATTGATTCAAGAGAGAAAATACAACAAACAAGAAGGAAATACAACAAAGAAGATTAAATAAACGACACACACACGAATTACATTATTTTAATGATTTTCCCCCTGGAATCGATCATTTCCTTTATTCGATGAACCTCCAAATAAATCTCGGGGAAGACTTTTTTGTTGTATTTGCTTTCTCTTATTCTTCCAATACAACTTTGTATCTGGAGTGAATGAAAAACAGTACATCGACATAATTTGTTCCTCGTATTCAAGCTCTTCTTTTTGAATTTTCATTGCGTCGTCTTCCCTTTGACGTTGGAGCATCTTTTCATTCCTTTGTCGACGTCCAGCCTCTAACATATTTGCAGTAATTCCTATGGTCAGTATCCTTTCCCTATCCAAATCAATAATCGTATGTGAACTACGGTATATGCTATGTCCAGATCGGAGTTTCGGTGAATGAGAAATTGTCGCTAAAAGATCACCCTTTGAAATGAAAAAAAGAAATAGAAGTGGTTTTATCCCACATTGGAATTTGAAAGAAAACTCTTGAGGTTTATATATGATTTTAACAGTAGTGGTACAACAATCTAGCTATCAAAATTCTCTTCCCTCATGCACAGGTGGGTGGGATGCAAATCCTGAATCAAAATTCACTTCAGACCTTGAAGACTTGTGCGAGCCCGCAACCCGCGGACACGAATGCAGCTCAATTTGGAGGCTCCCAAACAAACCCAATTTTTGCATTCAATGTTGGCTATACATTTTTATTAAATGCGCGCTAACAAAATCTATTTTTATATTTATTAAATATTAAACAATTATTTACAATTTATTAAAACAAATCAATAAAAGAAAAAAAACCAATCAGGTGGCGCCAAGTTGCACCACCTGACTTAAAGAGGGGCGCGTGCTTCTTCCTCATGCGAGCTCGAGTTTTGCAGCGAGGCGCAAGAGTCCCGCCACAAAACTCGAGCTCGTCCAGTTCCCAGCCCCGCCTCGCCGCCCTGACCCCCAAGCCCGCCCTGCCCCGCCCCGCCATCTCCACTGGAGATGGCCTTACAGGTCACGTAGCTAGGTTGTCTTCAAACGTGAAATAATTAAACATTTTTATTAAACATGTGAGCTACATTAAATAAAATCGTAAAGTTAACAAACTTATTTAGGAAAAAATATTGATATAACTGGATCCGAAAAAGATCTGATGTCCATTCGAATCCAACGAAGATCCGTTGAAGTTCAGAAACTTCGATCCGAGCAAGACCTGGATTCGATCCAAATCCGATCCAACACAAATTAAATCGGATCAGAATCGAGTCTAATCCGACCCAAATTTGATCCATTGATAGCCCTTATCCCTATTGAAATAGAGAGACTCACTTATTTAGCAAGAGAACAATTTTGCTATTTGAGGCCAGAGTAACAGTGAAATTAAAAAATACTACGAGCTTATTCTTTTGGCATCTCATTTTCTGAAAATGTGTTTTCATGGATAAAGTTTATGAAACTAAGTTCTTTTGACAAGCATTTCTTGAAAAATCTCAAATATGAGATAATTTATCCATTTTCTTAATACAGTTCATTATGTGTTTTTAGAGAAAATACAAAAAACGAAAGTAATTTTACCTATTTTGTATATGACCATAATTACAAACCTTCCGTTAATTTTTGTATTCTTCTTCTTGACACATCATCTTCTTCTATCTCAAATTTATGGGCAATTATAAATTATATCAATTATTTTGGTAATAAATATATGATTATAATATTTATAATTTATAGAATATAACAATTAGCAAATTGGAATATTTTAGGAGAAAGGGGTTAATTGTAAGAAGGTGACAAACATGAGGGGAATTTTTGTAATACTCAATATGTGATGAGAATTTTTATAATTAGGTCTTACATCAAGGGGTATCGTAATTTACCCTTGAAATTAACAGGTATATAAATAGCAAGAGAACAATTGTAACAATTTTTCCAGCTCTAGGATTACATTGGACAAGAGGAAACTTGTTAATAATGTATCATACTTAGCAGCTTGAAAATTAAAGTGGAAGGGAAATATGAAGATAGAACTTAAATTGAGGGCACCTGAGCTATACCAAAGCCAAGAGTTAATGGCAAGACTTAAATTGCATACTCTGATATGGGTTTTTTCCATAGGCTACTAAGTATTTTCTTTTCAAATTTGAGCACAACACCTTCTCATTCAAATCAATATTTTATCAAATTATACTTTGTATTTCCACTATAAATATATCCCACACCAAATATTGACAAAATGTGAAGTGCATATCAGTTAAAGTCTTGTATAATCTTAAAAGTAAAATTTTATTAAAAAAAATATTTCTCAGAATTGAGAGATGAGAAATTACATAATGACAACCATTCCCTACCAATAATTATTAGAAATTAATTAGAACCGAATCAAAGTCTTCCTGTTGAAAACAGGGGATCCTCCTTTGCCACCGTCACCGCCATCTGGTCCTCCTTGATCTCCATCGTCATCACCATCACTGGGAGGGCTTTCCTCTGGTGGGTCCTCACCAGGAGGGGCTTGTTCTGGAGGCCCTTCGCTCGGAGGGTCTTGCTCAGGTGGGCCCTCGCCAGGAGGTCCTTGTTCGGGTGGCCCTTCGCTTGGAGGGTCTTGTTCGGGTGGCCCCTCGCCAGGAGGGCCTTGACCTGGATCACTCCCTCCACTTCCACAATCTTTCACACATGTGCATTTAAGCGTTCGACATTGTCCAAATAAGAAGCCTTCTTTCTCACATATTGTTCCACAATTTTTACGACTAAAGCAAAGCCCTTTGAATAATCTGCTTGGGGCCTCGCACGTAGCTGCTTCGCCCGACCAAATCATCAACTCTTCTGCATTCATTCATGTGTATAAAGAGAAATTAAGTGTTAATATTCAATTATTTTAACATCATCAATTTTGATGATACATATGATGTTCACAATATTCAAAAGGCTACATATTTCAAAAATACTAACATATTAGTTAAAAACAAGATACGTATACTTACTCAAAGCCAGGAGAAGAAGAAATGGAAATAGACTTGTGAGTTTTGTCGCCATATTATTGTTAGATATGAAATGTCAATTGTAATATGATTTTCAACCAGCATAAACGGACTCGCTTTTATAGTGAAACACATAGTAAGCAAAACTATGAAGTATGGGATGTTGAATTCAATAACCCATGAACATTTCTAACCAAAGTAAAAATTGAAATAATAACAATTTCCCATGAACAATATGGAATGCTAAATGTTGGAATTTGAATTTTGAATTTAAAACTAGTCGTGACCTCTAGCTAAAGATATTGAATATATTATTATTTGAATAAGTCTTTATCTTTTGATTGTTAAGCTAGAGTTCAGAAGATTGAGATATCTCTCATTTGAAATTTGAATTGTGAGTTTGTTCTTTAGAGATAGGACTTCTTCTTCTATCAACATGAGTCTCATTCTTCACAATTCAAAAGTAGAAAAGAAGTAGAAAAACAACATATGAAGAAAAGTTGTATGCAAAAATAAAGTAGTCTAGGCAGAGAAAATTAGAGTAGAGCTAGAGTTTAGAAATTCTATTTTTTTTTTTTGTGTAGAGAAAAACTGAAAGAGTATTAGTTGAAGTATTTTATTCTTTCAATCTCCTCCTCCATGAGATTTCTTGTGTAGAATTTCTTGTCTCTGTATCGATTTGCATGTGTGGTTGCTTCATCGGTACTCTTCCCCACTGCCCGAGTTGTGTGCTTATTTTTGGTTATTTGTAATTCCGTTGCGCCCAACAAAGTGGCATCCGAGCCACGGGGTGTATAACCACAATTACAAATAACCAAATAAGTGTTATAAGCTATAATCAATGTGGCAAGTACTAGTGGAGCGTTTCCATTTCCAAAATTAACAAAAGATAACCATTAATGATGGTGTATCCAAATGTAGAAGAGTATGAACTCAACCACAAAGAAAGACCTTGAAAAATGCGAGGGTCAAAGACCAAAATGCCCTTTCAATAATCCAATCAAATGTGGATGATAAAGCATGGAAAATGATTGAGAATAATTTCCAAGGAATTGATCCACCTAACATAGACCTCGATACACCTCCCGATTTTAGGTTGAGCCAACTTGTAAGCTTTTCTTCTTATTTCAGCATTCTTTTGTTTGGACTTCATCAATTGTAAATCAGCTAAATGCATAAATACTCCCATGCTTTGCTTAATTGGCAAAATCCCTTGCATTATGTTTAATAGCAAACACCCCGGGTTATTTTTTTATTAGCAAAAAAAAGTCATTTGAAATTATTTCATAAGTCACTAGGGAGGTTATTGACAATCTTTTAAGTGAACGTGTTTTTTTTCCGTCAATTTTCAAAGTTAACAGGGGGGATTATTGATATTTTTAGGTTAAGAGGGTGCTTTAGCAATTTTTTGTAGGGTATAATTGTTGTTATTCCTGTAAATTATGTATTCCGACATGGGAGGATTTTTTTGCCTCTAAAAGAATAACACAGGGGGATTTTTGCTAAAAAAAATAATACATGTTTTATTTACTAATTCGACAAAGTGTAGGGGGTATTTTTGAAATTCACTCCAGTTATAAATCAGGCCTTTTGTAAATACTTTTTCAGGAGTTCGAGTCGCAAGATAGTTACATAGCTTGGGGCAAGACGATCGACTAATCGAACATCGTCATGAAAGAAATTGATATTTTTGCTAAACATCTTCATTTGGATGCAAATACTGCTAATTTTCTTTTGTGCTGTTTTTGAGGATTTGGGGGCATATTTATCGACTGATTTATTCGCGAAATGTTGGTGTATGTTGCCGACTCATGATATAATTTCTCTCGATTATTATTATTTAATTTGTTGTACTGTTTAATTAGTTTTTTATTATTTTTATTGTTATTACTTTTAAACTATTTTTTTAGAAAAAAAATATGATCCCGTGTGCTCACCTAGAAGTCTACCGTTATAAATAAATTCTAAAACAATTTTCATATTTTCTCATAAAATCAACACTGAATACAAATTTAGGCACAAGTATAAATTCGGAAACCTCGAATGACTATCAAATGATTCCAATATGGATTTCATAATTCTTACTTTTTGTTCAAATTAATTCATTCCAACTGAAACACAATTTCTAAATTAAGTCCAAAAATGAACCAATTGTATTTTCCACTGTATATTTAGGTATAAGATGCTTCTTTCTAATTCAACCTTCGACTCAAAAATGTATAACGTGGTAATTAAGAAGTGATAATATGAGGATTCAAATTTTTATTTTCAAACTATTGCCGTTGCCACAAAGGAAAATTCCAATGTTTTAAAACTTTATAGTATTATTGCTTGATTTGAGCTGACTAAGTAATATATTTTTATTATTAAAGGCTTAATCAAGACATTGGAATGACCTAATAAAACAAAGCTAAAAACCTTGACTCAAAGGATTTTTGGAAATATTCTATCTCTATCTCTTGTATATAATTTACCGTAATTTCATTTTCTTTTATTATAAATTATAAATATAGTGGGCTTAACCTGTAGTGAGGCCGCACACATGGTTGGGGCCCCAAAAGCTTGGGGCCTTAGGCAACTACAAGCTGGCCCTGACAACTATCAAACAAGCATGTTCATATCGAAATTCTTATCACTAATTGAACTTTTTAGGTATTAGGAGTGCTCATCCATTTTGATCAGGTCTCACTCCATTTAGACATACCAAAATAAATATGGATCGGTTACTTGGAAGCTAACCAAACTTCGAACGAACCTAATAAGACCCTCTCTACCACTTATTGCTTTATTTTTTTGGACATTGATGGGGGCTAATTTATATCTAGCTAGGTCGGATTTCTCGATCAAATTCAGATTGAGCTATGACGCTATCGATCTGGCTTGAAACTCGTCGACCTAGACAAGCAGTCAAACGGCAGAAGATCCTCCGCGTATTGAGCCTGGCTAAGCTTCTGGACAGTCCATGGGCCGCGCGAAGACTCCTATGAGCCCTAGGACTTTATTAGGGCTAGATGTGTTAGGTTATAATCACTAGAATAATTATTGTAATAGAGGTTCTGAATTTTGAAATCATTAAAGATATATTACTTTTATTCCTGTTCGGTACTTTAGTCTAATATAGCATCGATAAAGCATATTCTTTGTATTGTGCCATCCTGAATAGTTTGGTCAGACCCTATATTCAGATAAATAAATACTCGATAAAGCTCCTTTTATCTATTTTTGTTGATTGGTTATTTACTTTATTGATTTTACTTAACTTAGACGAAATACGGTAAAATCAGTTGACGCCCACCGTGGGGCTCTGGTCAATTACTCGATGGAAATATGGTCAATCCAAGGAATCCTTCCAGAAAATGTACTAGAAACACAAGAAGAAATAAGTCATCCCAAGCTCCCTCAGCTGTCGGGAATTGACTTGAAGATTCTGTCAGAAATAGTAGCAATAATCGCATGGATCTGAAAAGGCTGGAAAGCCAAGCGACAGCTCGTTTTACCGAGGCAAATAAGCAGCCGTCCTTGAGTCATCAGGTCCCTGACCAAAATGTCCCACATAAAACCCCAACCCAGACTGTCCCACCGCCTCTAGCCTCGCATGATGAACAACTAAAACAGTTAGCTTAACTGATGAGCGCGATTTGCAATCAAATATTGCAGAAACCTACGCAAAATCCGATCGAGCCTGAAGGGAATCCTATCCAACCTCCTCAAAAACCTAATACCTATAGGAGATCTCAGCAGGAACCCGATCAAAATTCCGACCAAGGTGATAGTCCGACTGCTGATCAAAGGACCCTTCAACTCGGAGTGAGTCGATAACGTAAGACAGGCGAATGTAAATCTTCGACCTGAACCAAGGAATGTCCAAGCAAGAGCCGATGCTCTTCCTGAACAAGGCTGATCTAGAAAACATTCCATTATACTAATCAACGGTAGTATTGTGCCCCCGGTCAATGACAACAGGTCCACCATATAATTTTCCGAGAGAGACATCGAAAGAATGGTGGAAGAACGAGTCCAGCAATGATTAGTGGCGGCAAGACAACCCTGGCCGCGATCTTGAGAAGTGCAAGATATTATAGCCGAATGCTCGCCTTTATGCGCGGAGATCAAAGAAGCACAAGCTTCTGGTCCACTACTGGGGCCGCTTACCCAGATATCATGGGACTGGAGGTCCGAACGATTATATATTCAACTTCATGAACATAATGAACCTGTATGCACATTCAGCGGAATTTACCTCAAAATTAATGGTAACCACTTTTGAAGGTTTGCCGTTAGATTGGTTTGGAAAACAACCTCCGAACTCCATATTCAGCTTCAGGGAGCTTTGCAATAAATTAGAACAACAATTTGCCAGCCAGAAGAGGCAAAAACTCCCAATGAGTTATTTGGGAACAATTCGACAACATGAAGGGGAGACCTTGGGGAACTGGTTGGGGAGGTTCAACGTGAAATGGGTATCGGAGCCCATGATCGAGGTGAGGAGTATAAAACGCTCGGCAACTATCAGGAGGAGTGTTAACTCTTTGGGTAGGTTGTTGGAATCATGATTTGAAAACCCACTGGAAAATCGTGAGCGTAATCCCGTTATAACCCAACTATATCTTCGTCCGTATATTTTGAGGAAACAAGTTCGACCGGAGCTGACACTTGGGGTTGAGTTTTTCGCCTTTTTAGAGGATTTCTTTGCCAGTTCCTCTTCTGTAGTAGTTTCTACCACAAGGCCATCTACATCTTCCTCATCACAGTTGGTGACCTCGTCAGCAGGAACTCCATCCCTCAAATCCTCGTTTTCCGAGGAAGGATGTTCTGGACTTTCTACTGCGGGGGTTACAACAACTTCTTCCTCAGTATGGGGAGGTAATTTAGGGTTTGGGTGAGAGCTCGACATTTTGTGAAAGAAAGAATAAAGCTCGATAAAATCACTAAATGCAGGAAATTTCGATCTAAAAATATTACTACACCAATTCAAAGATATGAATGGTAAAAGTGAAATGACCTCGTTAACTTCGACTATTTATATGGGATAGAGTAATGACGCTTCAACCCTTGACGACGTTTTGTATTCCCACCTTGAGAAATTGCAAAACAAACCCCTGCACTTGTTACAACATTTTATAGCATCCTAACTATGACAGGAAAAATTCTACAGATGTGTACTCTTTTTCCCTCGTTCGATTTTTATCCCAATGAAGGGTTTTCTGAGCTAGGTTTTTAATGAGGCATATTCCATAAATCTCCTAAACGGATGATAAAAAGCTTATTTTACTTCTCCGAGCTACAACTACACTTACGCTAGAGAAGTGAAGGAGTACTGATGGGGGCTAATTTATATCTAACTAGGTCGGATTCCTCGATCAAATCCAGATCGAGCAATGACGCTATCGATCTGGCTTCGAACTCGTCGACCTAGACAAGCAGTCAAACGACAGAAGATCATCTCTGTGTATTGAGCTTGGCTAAGCTTCTGGACAGCCCATGGGCCGCGCGAAGACTCCTATGAGCCCTAGGACTCTATTAGGGCTAGTTAGGCTATAAATACTAGAATAATTATTGTAATACGGGTTCTGAATTTTGAAATCATTAAAGATATATTTATTCATGTTTGGTACTTTAGTCTAATATTGCATCGATAAAGCATATTCTTTGTATTGCGTCATCCTGAGTAGTTTGGCCAGACCCTATATTCATATCAATAAATACTCGATAAAACTCATTTTATCTATTTTTGTTGATTAGTTATTTACTTTATTGATTTTACTTAGACGAAATACAGTAAAATCAGACATGTAATGTTTATTTTTCTTCCAAATCTTAATATTTAACTCATTTTAAATCACATTTCCATTAATTTACAAAATAAACATTTATACTTAATAGAAACGTGTTTCAAAGTTTCATTCAAGTCATGAAAATTAATTTTCAGATTCAATTGAAGCAGGATAGGACCAACATGAATTCATATGGACCCGGGATGTAGTAGTTCCTAATTTTACCATGGACAACAATTAAACTCTTACAACAACATGAAGTTTATATATACAATGTTTCAATGGGATATTATGTCTTATTTTAAGTTTTGTGATAATTCACTTTCTTATTTAATATCGAAAAATAGAGCAATTGAAAAGTGTGAAATTTTAAAATTCTTTTTATATTAAATAGAATTATATTTATTTAGACCTGATCTTAATCTAGGAAAGTTTCTATACCTTTTGACTAAATGACATTACATAATCACCACATCATTCATTCTGAGATCAAATGTATAATGTGGTTACATTCTTAAGCATAAGATCTAATTTTTTTTGTAGATCAGTTCTAGGTAAGAATAATGAGTACTTGAAAACGTAGAAAGTCACTTATTCTTGTAGGTTGAGTATGCATACTAGGTAACGCAACCTAAACCTTAATGAGTTTAAGGATTATGCTGCGTTAGCTAGTAAATTAAATTCATTAAATAAAATCACTAAAAAAAAATACCCTTTTTTAGAGCTCTTGTAAACTTGTAGATCACATTTATTTTAGGTCTTTTAAGCAATAATGAAGATTAAAACAATAAAACTAGAAAATGTAAATCTTATACAAACTAAGCAGAAAACAAGTAGTATATTTTTGTTAAAATGTAACTTTAACACCTCAACTTTAAATAAGTGGAACTCATTTTTTGATTGATTATTTGGTTTACATTCAATTGATAAATTGATCTGAACAATTTGGAGGCGAGTTTACATAGGCAACGTTCGGTTTGTAAAATAATTTTGTGGGGAGATAACTCAATTGGGCTGATTACATATCTGGTCCAATAATTAGTAATTCGTTCGGCAGACTACAATTGGGCTAAACTTGATTGTGTCCAATAATGAATTAGGTGATCGGTTGGCCCAATTAACAAGGAAAAGACCGAAATGCCCTCACATCCTATGTGTCTCAGACCTCCATCCCACCCTTCATTTGTCCAAATCGTAGCCGTCCAATTCAGCGTATATGAACTAAGAAAGAAACCCTAATCCGATTTCATTCCTCTCTTTCCCCTCTCTCTCTCTTTCGCGAGCAAACGACAAAAATTGGTCTGTAATTTGGTCTCTAATTTTTCTTGAATGCTTAATTTCCTTGCATCCCCGCGGCTAGTTTCCAGATGGATTCAAAATCCAACCTCAGGTAACGTTGAATTTCGTTCATTTTTGTTAATTTCTCAGATTTTAGGATTTTTTGGGTGTAATTTGTATTCCTCTTGATTTAGCCTAATTTCGTCTTAGGTTTAATCTCAGTAAATTATTAAGAACATTGGGGTTTGGCTAAAGTACTCAGGATGGAGCAATTCAAGAATAGTATCAAGAACAATAATCACGTAATTAAGAGTATGCGAGAGAGGAGAAATAGTTGTAGTATTATTGATAGGTTAAAAATTTGCCCCCTTGATACAATGTAAACTCAGTATTTATAATGATCATCTAATCCTATCGTAACTAGGAGTCCTGTTAGGCCTAGGAATCATGCATGGACTAGGAGTCTTGTATGGCCCAATAAAGCTTCGGGATCGATCTTCAGATCGACTAGACGCAATAGGGCAGATCGAACCGATCATGGAACTTTCGAGGAGACTTATTCCGGCTTCACAGGTCGGATCGACTCTGAACTGGCTTGGGAAGTACTATTCGATCATAGGTGTAAAATAGCCCTCATCAGTACTCCCTCACTTCTCGAGCGTAATCATAGTTGGAGCTCGTAGAAGTAATTAAATCATAATCTCAACCCCTAACGGTTCATGAAATATGCCTCGTTAAAAACCTGGTTCGGAAAAACCCAGTGGGATAAAAACCGAGCCAGGGAAAAAGAGTGCACATCTTAGAAACCTCAAAGTGATAAATTGTTACGAATAAAAAACATCGGTAATGATGAAGCTCGGAGAAGTAGATATTAATCGGAATGTCCTTCATCAATACTCCCCCATTTCTCGAGTGCAAGTGTAGTTGAAGCTCGTAGAAGTAAACCGAGCGGAGGTGCTGATCGACCTCGAAATTGGGATGCGTCGGATATACCTCATTAAAAACCTAGCTCGGAAAAACCCTGTGGGATAAAAACCGAGCAAGGGAAAAAGAGTATATATCCATGAGAGACGCTTAATAAAATCAGATGCTTTTGAACTGGAAAGCCACTTCTTCAAAGTTGAGGGGCCCAATATGCCATTTATCCTTTTATATTAAATCTTTGAGCAAAGAATTATATCAACAGATATTACCCATACTATTATACATTTTCGAGCACTGAGTTTATACCAAATGAATGGTTTTACTCAAATCTTCCATTAAGCCCTTTCGAGCATAGAGTCATATCAACGGATTTCACTCTTGCTTTTAGACATTTCCGAGCAAAGGGTTATAAAAAGAGATTTTACTCAAACGGTTTAATTTCTTAAGTCTTTTCCGAGCCAAGAGTCGTAGCAACAGCTTTCAGTCTTGGTCGAGACAATTTGGTAATAAATTCAGTTAAAAGGCTTTCTAATCGACAGTTTATGCTCATAAAATCGAAATTTTTACTAGCTTAAGGGTTTTATCCCATTAGAGATCGTAGATTATAGATCCTAGATCGAGCTTTATCGATCAACGATTTATGCTCAATATTTCAATCCAAGAGTACATATCCGTTGAATCCATTCCGCAGCATTTGCGTCGTATAAAGCGTTGATGTGTACTTCAGCTAGAATCGATCGATAATGATGAGGATTGATCAAGATTGAGACGCTCCAGATCGAGATTGAAATGCTCCAGATCGATATTGATCAGGTCGAAGAATCCGACCAGGCTAAATACGAAATAGCAGCCATCAGTACGAAACCCGCTTCTCAAGCGAAAGTGTATCTGTAACTCGGAAAAGTAAAATTATGCCTTTGAATGGCTTCCTGATGTATATCGAACATGCCTCATTAAAAACCTTGCTTGGAAAAACCCATTGGGATAAAAATCGACCAAGGGAAAAAGAGTACATATCCTTCGTGATATTAGGGTTTGTCAATGCATGGGTATTGTGTCGTATCGATCTCTGAGTATAGCATAATTTCTTCAATGGTTGAATTTTCGATTCTCCATAACCATAATCAGTAGGGAGATCGGAGCAGTTAAAAATCCCACACAGTAATTCTTCGATCCTTTTAAACCAAAATGTCGATCTCATAAATGAACCAAGATCTTTACATCCCGAATGGTGTCAAGATCGAACAGAATACAGGAAGCGCATAATAGAGGCATGACGGCTCATATTTTAATCAATACCAATTTTTAGAAGATTTTCCAGACTTGTTAGCCTTATAGTGGTAATAGTGTAGATCTGTATAAGACTTAGGATTCCTAATCGATCTTTAGAGATCGAGCATGAATGTAACTGTCTTTTAGTAATCTTTGTACGTCCTCTCATTCTTAATAGAGTGTTGGCTTCTGCACTCCCCTTCGTCTTCGTCTTCTTTGAATGAACTAGGTAGTTGTTGACTGATCATATAAGAGACTTATTCATCCAAATCATCCATTTCATCAGTTCGTAGTGATGAAGGTCGATTGATTGTTGTCGATCTCATACAAATTATCTTGTTTAACTCAAAATCCATACCAATTTAATGGTCTGAGCTTTAATTTTGTAGTCCTTGTATATCGTTGAGTGTATACCTAACTAACGGTTTTACTCAAATTAATAAAAATTTGGATGGTAAACCAATTATCGGTTTTAACCTTTTGTACATCGTAGATCGTAGATCGAAGATCGAAGATTGTAGATCGAGCTTTACCGATTGATGGTTTATGCTCATAAAATTAGAATTTTTACCAACTTAATGGCTTTGTTCCTTTATCTATCATAGATCGTTGATCGCAGATCGAGCTTTATCAATCGACGGTTTATGCTTAATATGTACTTGGGGGAGTTTTATCAAATTAATGGTTTTACTCAATATTTTTCGATCAAGAGTTTAATGTATTTACTTATTATTTTCGATCAAGAGTTTATACAAAATTATTGGTTTTACTCTTTATTTTCGATCAAGAGTTTATACCAAATTAATGGTTTTACTCTTTACTTTCGATCAAGAGTTTATACCAAATTAATGGCTTTACTCTTTATTTTCGATTTAAGAGTTTATACCAATTTAATGGTTTTACTCTTTACCTTCGATCAAGAGTTTATACCAAATTAATGGTTTTACTCATATTTTAGATTTAAGAGTTTATACCATTTTAATGGTTTTAATCTTTACCTTCGATCAAGAGTTTATACCAAATTAATGGTTTTACTCATATTTTCGATTTAAGAGTTTATACCAATTTAATGGTTTTACTCTTTACCTTCGATTTAAGAGTTTATACCAAATTAATGGTTTTACTCAATATTTTTGATCAAGAGTTTATACCAAATTAATGGTTTTACTCTTTACTTTCGATTTAAGAGTTTATACCAAATTAATGGTTTTACTCATATTTTCGATTTAAGAGTTTATACCAATTTAATGGTTTTACTCTTTATATTCGATTTAAGAGTTTATACCAAATTAATAGTTTTACTCAATATTTTTGATCAAGAGTTTATACCAAATTAATGGTTTTACTCTTTACCTTCGATTTAAGAGTTTATACCAAATTAATGGTTTTACTCAATATTTTTGATCAAGAGTTTATACCAAATTAATGGTTTTACTCTTTACTTTCGATTTAAGAGTTTATACCAAATTAATGGTTTTACTCATATTTTTTATTTAAGAGTTTATACCAATTTAATGGTTTTACTCTTTACATTCGATTTAAGAGTTTATACCAAATTAATGGTTTTACTCAATATTTTTGATCAAGAGTTTATACCAAATTAATGGTTTTACTCTTTACTTTCGATTTAGAGTTTATACCAAATTAATGGTTTTACTCATATTTTCGATTTAAGAGTTTATACCAATTTAATGGTTTTACTCTTTACCTTCGATTTAAGAGTTTATACCAAATTAATGGTTTTACTCAATATTTTTGATCAAGAGTTTATACCAAATTAATGGTTTTACTCATTATTTTCGATCAAGAGTTATATCAACAGATTTTACTCTTGTTAACTTCGATCCTTAGGACGAACAAAAGTTCTTGTCTGATTTCGATCCCAGGTTTATTTCAACAGATTTTACTCTTCAACTGTTTTTCCGAGCGTGGAGTTATACTAAAAAGTTTTACTCTTTAGCTCTCGATCCTCCAGTATTTTGTAAAATTACAACCATTCAAGTAAGCATCTCAATTCAAGTAATTGTAACCACTGGAAAATAGTATAATAATCAACAAGCTGCTGAACTTGTAAAACTCAAACCATTCAATGAAGCAGCTCAATTCAAGTATATATAATTACTGGAAATTAGTATAATAATCAGCCAAGCAGCTGAACTAATATCAATACGTGAAAGACTACTTCTTTATTTCACAAATACTCCATGTCTGTAAACAACTGTGAGGCCCGATTGCTGGAATCAAACAAACTCCAGATGAAAAATAAGTTAAGCATACACACCATTGATGTAGCCAATATTGACCAGGGGGCGAAAGAAAACCGAGCAAATAACCCAGAAATCACAAAGCCCGAAATTGTTCTTTCCGGCCCAAACCACAAAAATGACGAATTGGCAGTAGCAAACTGAAATTAAATTCACCTATGATTGATTTCAGTTGAAACCGATCAGAAAATCGAGCCCATACTAATTGAATCAGTCAGCCCGAAAACCTTAAACGACCAAGTAGCAGCTGGAATTGAAAATTGATGTAGAACTTCGTGATTACGAACACCAAAGAACAGGGAAACGTGACCAATTTCAGATGAATCCGCCGAAATCACAAAGCCCGATAAAGTTCTTCACGGCCCGGATCATAGGAACGGCGGATTGTTAGCAGAAATATAAAATTGATGTAATAAACACTGAATTCGACCACTAGAGAACATGAATCAATCACCAATTCACCGCAAATAGCCCCAAAACCAGAATCACGAAGAACTGTAGAAAGGGATCGCGATTTTTGACTGCTCCGTCTTTCAATCACTGAAAATCAGCCGCCTGATGTAAAATTAAACCGGTGGATGATGCTTATATGTCTCCAGGAGGTGAGTGACGAAGAGAAATTGCACAAATCCGAAGAGAAATCAGAAATCGCGAATACCTAATATTTTTGGGTTTTTTGAGTTCTAATAGTAATCAGCAAAAGAAACGAATTATATGAAGAATTGAATGGAGATTCATGATCGCGGGAGAGTGACGATTAAAATAAGTATAAGCTTGCAAAGTTTTGCTAAGAATTGAGTGAGCACGGTGAACGGATATGGCGGACTATGTGAAATCTCACACACTAGCGGTGTATTCGCACACAGTACGGGGAGAGAGGTGATCTTTTCCTTGGATTGACCATATTTCGTTCGAGCAATTAACCTGCCCCTCGGTGGGCGCCAACTGATTTAGCCTAATTTCGTCTTAGGTTTAATCTCAGTAAATTATTAAGAACATTGGGGTTTGGCTAAAGTACTCAGGATGGAGCAATTCAAGAATAGTATCAAGAACAATAATCACGTAATTAAGAGTATGCGAGAGAGGAGAAATAGTTGTAGTATTATTGATAGGTTAAAAATCTGCCCCCATGATACAATGTAAAACTCAGTATTTATAATGATCATCTAATCCTATCGTAACTAGGAGTCCTGTTAGGCCTAGGAATCATGCATGGACTAGGAGTCTTGTATGGCCCAATAAAGCTTCGGGATCGATCTTCAGATCGACTAGACGCAATAGGGCAGATCGAACCGATCATGGAACTTTCGAGGAGACTTATTCCGGCTTCACAGGTCGGATCGACTCTGAACTGGCTTGGGAAGTACTATTCGATCATAGGTGTAAAATAGCCCTCATCACCTCTTTTTTTTTTCAGATCATGGGTTCGAGCTTGGCTCCTATTCTGGTCGCAGCTCTGCTCAAATCCAAATCGTAGGATGTGATGGTATATGATTGTATATGATAGCACAATAAACCCTAATCCGATAACAAATAAACCCTTATCCGCGGCTATTTTTCAGATGGATTGAAACTCCAACCTCAGGTAATCTCCGAATTCGTTCTCAATCTATCTATATTTCGATTTTTGTTAATTTCTCAGATTTAGGGTTTTTATGGATGTAATATTTATTCCTTTTTTTTTCAGATCATGGGTTCGAGCAGAATTCCTATTTCGGTCGCACCTCTGCTCAAAACACTATTTTTACCATACCATTTTGTACTGGTTCAACGGTTACTTATGGTTTCAAATCATTCACTATTTTTCATTTCAATTATTTTGAGTGGATGGATCCTACGTATGCTGAGAACATATCACTGCGTCGTAGGCAAAAGCCTGCGATGATCTGTGCAATATTTCTCATGCTTAGTTAAATTATTGCTTTAGCTTACATAATTTGTTTATGGTGGCTTTAGGAATGCGGTTGTGATTATGGTGCTATGATTTTGGGTTAAAACTTTGTTGATTTTTTTTTATATGTACAAGATTTGTACCTGCCATTTTATTCAATTTTGCTTGATTATGGTGCTATGATGCTCTGCTCAAAACTTTGTGGACTTTTTTAGTTATGTATTAGATTGGTATGATCCATGTTATTAAATTCTGCTTTCTTGTTGGTTGTTGTATGTTTTGAGTAAATTTGTACTTGTTTGCATAGACTGTTCTTAATTTGGATGTTTAAGTTTATGTTATTTTTATTCAAGTACCGTGTTTAAGTTTATGTTATTTTTATTCAAGTCCCGTGTTTAATTTAGTTATAATTTGTTGAATTAAATGCTTGGATTGAAAATAGTGGTCCTCAGTGCAATTTTCATACCTTAATTTTTTTCTACATCTCTAAAAATTTGTTACTAGTAACACATAATTAAAACATGCAAAAACCATCATAATCCGAGAGGTAATTCAAAATAAGTCACATACATTATCATGTGCATTGATGTATAAACGAGGGGTAATCCAAAATAATATCAGTACAATTACAACTAATCCAAAAAGTAATGCTATGCCTACATAGTCAGGCAAATTACAAAAAAGTAATAACCTTTTTGTTTCAAACCTAACTACATATGCCAATCAAAAAGTAATGCACTGCCTCAACACACTTTAGAGCAAAAATTAGTGTGGATTTTAATCAAAGTTTCCAACATTAGCCAAACATCAATGCAAGCAAAATCCAAAAACTACATTTACGTGCATAATCACGGCATCTTACCATCAAGCATCATGTTTGCTTGCATCTCACGGTTGCGTTCAGACGAATTCAAAAACAAACTAATGTGCTTCGAATTATCCATTATCTTGAATGACAAATAGTTTCGGTTCTCGTCCGTTAGAGAGATAATGCTATCAAGTGCCGCAATTATCTTTTTTGCCTTGTCGTCGTACGTGTCCTCCTCCTTGGCAAATTTCGAGCTAAGATCGGCCCATGTGGATTTAGCCGCCTTCATCAACTCCTCCATGTCCGGTTTAAACTGTTTGGACGCATAAGAATCCGGTGTTTTCCTCTTCCTTGTTTGTTTTTCCTTCTTAATCTTTTCAATCTTAACCTTCTTTGTCAACTTCGCCTTGTTAGGGCCATTGGTATGAAAACCCATATTGTACGGTGGCAACTCCTCTCCGTAATCTGGACCGTCAGAAAAATCTGTTGTTAAATAAACCGTAGGGCTGCTATACAACATGTCATCATTGCTTGCATCATTAACGGGCTCTTTTCCCTTCGAATTAGTGTTCTTCACAGGATTGGTCTTTAGCAAATCTTCAACTATTTTCACGAAGTCCTCGGCATCATCTCCAGTTGCCCTATCTTTCCCAAAAATCTCAACCCAATCATCATAGTAGATATAGGACTTGAACCTCATGTTTGCAACATCGGGATGTGCCTACATAAGTAAAAATGTCATCAAAATCTAGGGGGGCAGTTGCAAAAACACAATCCAGGGGGGTAATTGCAATTCAAAATAAAGGGGTGTATTTGCAATTAGACAAATCCAGGGGGGTAATTTATGCCTACATAAATAACATCGAATCCAGGGGGTAATTGCAAAAACATAATCCAGGGGGGTATTTGCAATTCAAAACACAGGGGTGTATTTAAAATTAGAATAATTCAGGGGGGTAATTGCTGCCAACATAAATAACATCAAATCCAGGGGGCAGTTGCAAAAACATAATTCAGGGGTGTATTTGCAAAAACACAATTCAGGGGGGTAATTGCAATTCAAAATAAATTCTATATAAACAACGCACCTTCACGTATAGGAACCAAACTTCATCATCTACCTCGATGGTCCTCCCAATGTCGTTCCAACCGAACCCACTTGTCCCTTGCATACCTACTAATTGATAATAGGTCTTCTTCCACACGGTCAACTTTGAATTTATATGCTTAGATGAAATCTTTGACGAAGGTAATCGTGCATTTAGTGCAACCTCAAGAGCTTGCAAATACCCCGGCCTAAAAGAATTATCGGCCTTCCATCCATTTGTGATCATGTCCTTCAATAGGTGGATAAGTTGACTCTCTTCGAGCGGATTCCAAGATCTACGCGAACCCTGTGTTTTCTTCTTGGTGGGAACCGCATCACCATATCGTGGTATGGATGCCAATTGTCGGTGTTCTTAACCTGAAAATACAAACATACTGGTCAGATTCATGAGCATTTTATACCATACACATAAAATCTGAAAAATTAACATAAAAATTGATGAATTAAGGTAAAAAACAACAGATTATTGGGTTTACTCAACACTATCATAGCAGTCACACGATAAAACAAATTATTTGTCAATTACACAACAAATCCAATGACATAAAGGTACATAAAAAATCTGAGGACAACATGGAATTGTTTCATTGTGTATGAAAACAAGATATTCAAACTCAGATTTAACAACTTAATTCCGCTCTGCATTCCATTTCGTGAACATATCATTCGCCATTTGTTCACGAAACTTGTTCCATGCATTCGATGTCTCAACCACCTCAATGTATTCTTCTACTCGAGGATCATCCTCATCGTCACTCGAGTCGCTTGAGTCACTTGAGTCAGTCAAATTAGGATCAACAACCCAAGGCTCGTCAGTCATTGTTTTCCGCATGAAGTTTTGAATCAACAACAAAGCCATTATCATTCTATTTTGCGTCTTTAGGGGATAGAATGTGTTGCTTCTAAGAATTGCCTATTTCTTCTTAACTTGACCTAAGCTGCGCTCTATTATGTTCCTAGCTTGAGAATGTTTCATGTTGAAATATTCATGAGCATTCTGGGGGGCATCCATGCCAACTCCTCGCTCTTTCAGATAGTAGCGCACTCCTTTATAAGGCGCGAGGAAACCTTCACCGTTAGTATACCCATTGTCGCAAAGGTAGTAAGTCCCTATGAAAAAACAAAATATTAATACAAACCCATATTTGAATTTAGGTAATGGATGTTTTAAACAATCTTTGGACAATGTAGTAATTAACCTGTAGGCATTCCTAACCCATTTGGTCAATTGATGGCATCCCTTAGAACTCGACCATCTGCCGCAGATCCCTCCCAACCAATCAAAGCATACGTGAATGCCCCTCTAATATCACACGCGGCAAGCATATTGGTGGAAATAACACCCTTGCGTGATGTATAACGCGTCTTATCCACTAATGTAACCTGAACTGGAACATAGCTTCCATCCAATGCTCCGATACATCCCTACACAATCAAGAATGTGAAAATTGCAAAAACAATCCTTAGCAAAATACTTGTACATTTAAGCTTGAAACATAAATGTACCCAACATACCGGAAAACAACTCCTCCTAGTGTCATCACAATCATTTGTTATCGGATCGGGTTGAGAGAGCAAAATTGGATGGAGCTTTAGCAAACAATTAAGTACACGGTAGAAACACTTGCTCACGGTGTCTCCCGAACAACGATAATCAGTCCGGACAACTCGAATCTTTTTGTGGTGAGAAAGAACCGATAAAAACATGGCAACTTGTTCTTGCATGGGAACGTACTTGGTATCCCTTAACCCCCCCAAGTTATGTAGCAAACAACAAAACTTGTCAAATGCACTCGTGTTAAGATGTATGTTGTCTTTACACCTTATGGTATCTTCATAACAAATATAATGTAAATTTTCCGCTTGCTTGCGCTTCCTACGTATTAGGCTATACCGAATCGGTTGGTTCTTGGCGTGGTGTGCAATAATTCGTAGTGAAATTAAGAAAACACCCATCCAAAAGAATTGATGGAAGATCAACATGAAGAGGTGTTTCCTTCGTTGATCCATTCGCATAATGCTGTTAAAAAGATTTAACAACTTCGCCATATAAAGCTCAAATGTTCGGATATGCATGATGTATCTAATTTAACTATAAGCAACAAAATTCTATACCACAATTATATCTATACACTTGAATCTTTTAAAAAAGCATGCATAAAATTCTGGACAAACAAATACATTCACAGGCAACTTTTTCCCATACTAATAAAAATTCACAAACAAATCCATGAACAAAACTTGATTAACAAATCAATCAAGTGGCAGTAAGCATATTTTCTTGAATAAAATTTTGTAAACTATAACTGGCAGTAGCTATAACTATAAAATTTTGGTAACTATATCAATCAAGTGGCAGTAGCTATAACTATAAACTGGCAGTTAACCTTATTCACCTTCAAAATATTTGATAATGAAAATCGGTGTTAACAAAATTGAATCTCTAGCAGTGAACTTCACAGGTAAAAAACCATTCACAAAATTATGGACAAACAAATACATTCACAGGCAACTTTTTCCCACTAAAATAAAAATTGACAAACAAATCCAAACAAATTTATACTTGATATAACAAATCGAAAATTGAACAACAAAATTGCAGTACATACGGGAGCTATGGAGATATACAAACCCAAACTTAAAAAAAAAAAAAAAAAAAATCTCTCTCAATTGTTCCAGTTATCGAGCTAAAGAAGAAAAACCCAAGATTTTTACCTTGGCTACAAAACTCGGAGTCTTCAATTACACTCGGAGATCTTCGAAACCTACAATGTATTAGGACGAATGTTAGTAATTTCTTACCCTAAACTTCAGAAATTAAAAAATCGAAGAAGGTGAAACTCAAATAGCAATGGTCGAACTGAGCTGAAGAAAGAGGGGAAAAAAATTTCTAATCGCGACCTGAGAGGAAGAGAGAGGGAAGATGGGTGGGAAAATGAATTTTTGGATGTTTTATTTAATTGACACCGGTTTAATTGTAATAACGAACAAAATCAGGGGCATTATTGGTATAGAAAAATCAATCTGGGCCACTATTTTCTAATCGGACGAGGAGTGCCAAATTACAATCCTATAGATAACTTGGTCTGGCCCACTTTTCATCCGATTAGAACGGGCTGCCCGACATTTTGTGAGCCCATCCGAACTGGAGTTTGTAAAATTAGACAACATTTAGTGGGCCGAATTAGTTGTAATTGTGGGCTTGTTGCCCAAACCGAACGCTGCCATAGTTGATTAGAAATGAGATAGTGCAACTTATCAATTAGCCATACTCACGAAAATATTAAAAGATAAAATATTAGTGATAAATAAAGTCAAAAATAAAAATACAAATAAAAAAAACTTACATATTAGAAAGTAAAATTTTTCTTGGATTTTCTCATGATTTTCCTATCAAATTGATAAAATATTTGAAGGATATTGTGTAATTCCTGGCATATATAATATGTCATTTGAATGAATTTGTCGGCGAGATAAAATAATTAAAAGGATTTTATTATAATATTTTATAAAAAAAAATCGAAAAAATGAAAATTAATCTACTTCATTTTTTATTATTTTAGAAAGCACAAATAATTAATTATAAAATATTTTTTACCACATATATTACATAAAATCTATACGCCAATAAATTAAAGGAAAATGATTATGTCACAGCCCATATGTTCACAACCCATTGTACAGCCCTTATTTAATGCTTTCAAACTTAATTGTGTTACCTACTACATGTTTAACATGTTTTTTCTTGAAATAATTTTTTAAATCTATTAACAACTCAATCAACTTTCAAAAAATTACAAAAGAGACCAAAAATTTTCGATATTACTCATACAAAAAATAATTCAATACTTTCCAAATGATAATTGAACATTCACCAATATTTGAATATAAATATCTCAACTTTCAAAATTACAAAAGAACACCTAAATTATACTATATTACTCATATAAAAAATAATTCATTACTTTTCAAATGTTAATTTATCATTTATCAATATTTGAATATAAAATATCTCGAAAATTACAATAAAAATATAAACTCATAATTTTAAAGTATTTGCAATGCCTAGAATTTAGGATTTATGACATAATATTTAATTTAGGGTTTAGGGTTTAGGGGTCTAGGGTTTTAGGGTTTAGATTTAGGGTTTAGGGGTCTAGGGTCTTAGGGTATATAGTTTAGGGTTTAGGGTTTATTTTATAAATAGGATTTATTTTTATTTGATGATTAGTTATGGGTTTTTTTTGCAATTTTATATTTTATAATTAATTTTTTTTCATATATATCAAAATAAATGGCAAAAGAAAATGAAAATTTAAGCCCACAACCGGCTGTATATCTGTACAGCCGGTTGTGGGCTGTGAGGCTAGCATTACTCTAAATTAAATTATATATAACTAACTGATGTGACATAAAGTCTTACACTATCTTACACATAATTAACTAACTCAAACCTACCAAAAAACCTACAACTACCTTTTTTCCCAAACCACTCTCCCAAAACCCAAACAAACAACATTACGCAAATCGAGATTATTTCCCAAACATCTACCACTTTCCCAAACCACTCTCCAAAAGGCCAAACAAACAGGTCCCATGTGTTCAACTCCCACTAATGTGGGTATTTCTGTAATTTAATACTAGTGTTTATAATTAGTGTATCTTGGTACAATGAAATAGATTTCCTGATATAGTGATTAATGTAATAATGTATTCACCGTTTAAAAAAATAAATCTCATATTTATCATGTATTGTCAAAATAGCAAAATTGGCTAAACATTGGTGTATGTTGCCGGGTCATGAAATAATTTCTCTCGATTATTATTATTTAATTTGTTGTACTGTTTAATTAGTTTTTGATTTTTTTTATAGTTATTACTCTTAAACTATTTTTTAAGACAAAAAAAAATGATCTCGTTTGCTCACCTAGAAGTCTACTGTTAGAAAAAAATTCTAAAACATTTTGTCATATTTTCGAATCTTGAAAATATGGGTACTAGTTCCACATATTTCTCATAAAGTCAACACCGAATACAAATATAGACACAACTATAAATTTTGAAACCTCAAATGACTATCAAATGATTCCATGGAAGTTTCATAATTCTTATTTTTTATTCAAAAATTAATATTTTTTACTAATTTTTTTTGCGTAAACTTCAATATTTTAAAACCTTTGATACAAACATAAATTCAAATGGGCCTATTGATCACGTATGTTAAAAGTGGGATCCAGTCGAATATACAGTCCGTGCGTGCGTTACCGGTAACAAGGACAACTGGGAGAAGGGGGAAAATGCATGAACCTGGAGAGTGTTACTGGTAACGGAGCTAGGGTATCTTCAAACATGAAATAATTAAAGAGATAGCTGGGCCTCATCTTAATACCTCTCGAAATGAGAACTTAATTAGTGCAAACGTTGCACCACGTAATTTGTGGTACATGGTGCAACCAATAAGTTATATGTGTGGATATAATTCCACATCAGTTATATTCTAGTCCATTTTCTTTAAATAAATGTAGATTTTGAAAACTGTCTCCCAAAATGGTCTAGAACATGGCTGATGTGGAATCATATCCACATGTATAACTATTCTACGTGTGTTACACCATGTATCAGTGCAATGGCGGAGCCAAAAACTTTTTTCACCGGAGTCATATAAAATTGAAACTATACATATTAAAGTTAAAATAATTACCCAAAAAAATTCTACAACAACAATTAAATTTGAACAATATATTAATTCAACCTCATAATCACATGGAACAAATTTTATTTTGATATAGACCCTAACTGATCTAGATAATACAAATATATCGAAATACATACTAAATTATAAAAAAATCCACCAGAAATAAAATCACATTTGAAACTAAATAGGAGTACTATTTTGTTTTTCCTTTGTTGAGAAAACTAAATCTACTTGTTTGTTGAATCAAAGGAAAAATATATTTTATGTGTAACCTCAATTTAATAGAGATGAGATGAGAGATATTGGTATGAAATTGGATATTTGAAAAGTGGAGTTAATGTCAAATTACATCCTTATAATGAATAGTTGTCTTAGTATGATTTGAAAAAGAACACTTTACTCCCCTGTAATCTTAAAAAAATTTCACACCGCTTCCTTGTCATTTTTATATGTGGCTCTTTACCCCTCGTGTTATGATAATATGGCAGTTTACCCCCCTATGTTATGATAAATGTGGCAATTTATCCCCCTATGTTACAAAAATACTTTTCATGACCATTCTTAATTTCAGCAAGTGAGTTACACTCTCTGGCTGAAGGGCGAAAACTATTTCTTTAATTTTTTTTATAAAGGGGTAAATTGCTCTTTTTCAAATCATAGGAAGTAAATTGAACATTATGAATATTGCAGGGGGTAAATTGCCATTAACCCTTAAAAAGTGTATTCCTTCCCAAAATATTATTGTTTGTCCTTTTTATGATTCAAATTACAAAATTAAAAAGAATATATAAGTAGTTAGTTCACTTTATTACCATGACATGACACGCTAATAAACACGGACTCCTCTCATGTAATTTTAAGATTTTATTAGAGGGGTCTAATAAATTATACTCCTAAGTTGTGTATATACTCTAATAAAAACATAAAATTTTAAATATAATTTATAGATAAGATAAAACATCCAAGGGAGGGTCCATGCACCCCTAGTTTGAATGTGGCTAACTTGTGCAATGATTGCACTAAATAATTTATGAAAATAAAGAGGCATATGATTAGCAAGACAACAATTGTAGCAATTTTGCCAACTCTAGGATTACGTTGGACAAGAGGCCACAAAGTTGTTTAATAATATATCATAATTGGATGTCACTTGTTATTTTCTAGCAACTTCAAATTAAAATGGTAGGGAAATCAGAAGATAGAACCTAAATTGAGGGCACCTGACCTATACAAAAGCCAATAAAACCCAAGTGATAAGAAGAACAAGAGAAAGAAGATGTCTTTTGTTTGAAAATATATATATATGATCACGAGGTTTACCATTTTCTTTTTCCAATTTTGCTGTAATTATTTACTTGACTTGTCGAAGTGAAAACAGACATAAAAGGCCTTGACAACCTGGAAATAGAATGTACTGTACACAGCCTCGTGCACACACTTTTAGACTTTCATCCTTACTGATAAATGTGTATCACTTGCATTCCTTGTATCACTTAATTATTTATTTTTTGGATCAGTATATCACTTATTTATTTCACTGACCAATTTTCCGAGCAAAATGCAGCAATGCCAAATTCAGGTGCCTACACATAACAAATTTTAGGGGTATATGTGTGGAACTATAAAAAAATTAAAAAAATTAAAAAATCAAGTTTCAATGGACAAAAAAAGGAAAATCAAATAAAAAACCCTAATTTAATAAATTCCACCCACACCACCCAAATTCCTGCCCCTCGACAAAAACCCTAATTATGGTTGCACCAATCGAATTGCGGCATAGCTACAACCTGAAACCTGAATGGTTTTAGCCTTTTTGGCCGCGATAAAACATTTTCGACCAATTTGGAGCACAATCATTAAGAAGTTTGGGTTGGGGGGTGGGTGGGTTGGATGGTGGCTGAATTTAACTTTCTTTTTTAATTTTTAATTTTTTATATTCTTACAATATACATTCGAAGGTTATCGTGTTTTTTTTTCTTTTTGAGGGGGAAGATTATCGTGTTTACTGGACATATTGTCGCCGCCTTTAGGGCATCTCCAATGGTGCTTTAGGGGTCGGGGTTGGGTGGAGAAATCATCTCCAGTGGGCGGGGCTGCAGGGCGGGAACGGGATGGAGACAGGGCTCCGCCTGTCCACGGCCTGGGGGCCACGTGGGTTTGCGGAAGAAGAAGAGGGGCGCGTGCAGTTTAAGTCAGGTGGCGCCACCTGATTAGTTTTTTTTTTTTAGATTTGTTTAATCTATATTGTTTTTTTAATTGATTTTATAGATTTAAAATTAATTATATAAAGAAATATTTAATGAAATTAAAATTTCCTCCTAAATTAAATCAAATTTGTAGAATTGAATTGTTTAACAAAATTTATTTGTATATTTGTTGGATATGTGATAGTATTTAATAAATATATATATCAACCAATATTTTATTGAATTATTCAATATAATAAAAATTGAATTTTTTTTATGGACAAATCATTAATAATTAATTAGAATTGTAATCTTTTAAATAAATTCTAGTTAATTGTTTAATAAAATTAAAAATATTTTTAATTGAATATGCAAAAATTAGGTTTGTTTCAAAGTTAGAGAATTGGACTGCATTCGTGTCCGCAGGTCGCGGGCTCACACAAGTCTTCAAGGTCCGAAGTGAATTTCAATCCATGATTTGCACCCCCCCCCCCCCCACCCCGGCGCGTGAAGTAATAGACTTTTGGTAGCTATATTATTATACCACTACATTGTCAAATCATATATAAACCTCAAGATTTTTCCTTCAAATTCCAATGTGGGATAAAACCACTTCTATTTCTTTTTTTCCATTTTAAAGGGTGATCTTTGAGAATCAATTTCTCATTTATCCGAACTCCGATTTGGGAATACCATATACCGTTTAAATCTATTAACGGAGTAGAATATAATTCCGCAAAGACCCGAATGAATTAGTTTAAATAATAATTAAACACTTAGACAAACAATTTAATTTCCTTCTTATTTTTGTGTGTGCCGTTTATTTAATGTATTTTTCGTTCTTTGAATCAATTTTAATTTTATTATTGTCAACCCTCTTTGATTTGAATATTTAAATATTATTATTATAGTTATTATTATTAATATTAATATCAAAAATAAAATTAAAACTAATATTATAATAGTGAGAGTGGTGAAGGAAAAAAATGAAATTAAATGGGGCTCGGAGCCCTGCCATTGGAGATGACCAGGCAGGGCTTCGGGTGGGGGCAGGGCATGTTGGTTTTAGGGGTACAATTGTCGAACAACAAAGTGCGGAATTTAAAATTTTTCGTACAAAACCCAAAGCCAGGAAAAGTACATCTAACTCATACAAAAAGGGTTGAATCATAATTCAACAAGTACATAAATAAAAGATGGTAATTTCAAAAATTACTTCCCCCACAAACAAGGTGGTGGTTTTCTCCGGTAAAGTAGTCCACACCAGAAGGATGGTAGCAACACCTTCAAACCAGAGGCTTAGAACTAGGAGAGAAGGTTTGTCAATGGAGGAACTGGATCTAGATCCAGATCTAGATGGAGAAGAAGCAATGGAGAGGAGGGGGAGGCCAGGGTTTTGGGGTGGCTAGGGCTGGAAATTTTCAGCAAAAATTTACCAGGGTTATGAGAGATTAGATGAGATATTTATATTTTAGAAGACTACTTATTCTAATAGGTATCTCATATCTAGCATATCTTTATTTCTTTCCTTATCATATAAGGAAACAAGATATACTTTAATCTCTACCTTCTTTCTTGTCTCACAAGAATATATCTCTTCTATTCTTATCTAGCAAAAAATCGCCCTTATTGCTTAATTAATTAATCAACCTTCCCAATTAATTAACACTTTAATTAATATTTTAATCAATTAGATGTTCCAATCAATTAATTAATTAGACATCATAATTAATAACTCTCCACTTTGAATTAACACTTTAATTCATATTTAATTAATTAGACCATCTAATTAATTATTCTTCCTATTAATTAACACTTTAATTCATTCATTGATTTAACTCCTTTAAATCAAATATTTCCTTTTATGACTGTCACTGACCAACTGTATTGTGTGTGACCCTCTAGGTTCACCATCAATTGGCAGCGGGCCCACGACTTTCGTGATTTAATTAATGAGCAATTTATTGCTCCGATCAATTAAACACTTTTAATTGACCACTCCAGAATTAATCTCCCATTAATTCAGGAGTACCCACACCTCATGGTCGATGTCTAGCCACATGCCCATGAGGCCCAACTTCCGGTGAATTGATCTTTGTGAACCTCACCTCTTATAACTGCCATGTACATACGGTCCTTCTAGCGACTAATTTTCCAATTGAGACCTGGGGTGTGTGAATTGATCGGCACCTCTAATTATCTCAATTCTGTACTTTCTAATTCTGGATAATAATTTCAGCGTGACTGCTAAATTTGGAAACCCCTTTCCAAATCCGTCACCGACCACGGCCGTGGGTTTCTCGGAATCTATTATCTAAGAACGTACAGGAAATTCTCTCATCTTATCAGGATGAGTCGATAGATCCTTTCTTAGTACTAACCATTCGCGTACACGATCATACGTACCCAAAGTAGTCGCACAATGATCAGGCTACGTGATCGACTCCTAAATCAAAGTACGTATTCTCGTGTACCGAATTCGCCCTAATACCTCAAGTCTAAGGACTAAATCGCACACTATTATAAGCCTTGAGAAACATCCCATTACCGATATGCTTAATGCACTTCCACGATGGGTTTATCTGTTCGGGTTGTTCGATGCGTTCGATCCCCCATCGAACCACCTAGTCACAAGCACTAGCATCAAATGCCTTGTTCATGAAACTCTACAAATTCACTCCATGTGAATCATGCATAATCATACAAGTCTTAGCGATTCCTTCGATACCCCGTCTCGATCGGAATCTATGACTTGGAACGGTTTTAAGATCACGACCTTACAGACTATTTCATGATTGCACTCAGTACTAAAGTGAATCGTCCCATAGTCGAATGTGATTTTAGGATTTCATCCAATCGCTTAGATACGTTCGCGAGAGATGAAGATGACCATTGTTTAATTTACGTACTATAAATAAACGGGTGTATTATCATTTAAACCATAAGAATGCAACCTAAGGTAGTCCTCTTACAAGCTAGTATTGTTTGCTTGCTGGACACTATCCTTTCAGGGTAGCCCCAGGGCTCCGGAGCCCTGAGCCCCCCCAACCATTAATGGCATTATATATTTTGTAGAAGTTGATCAGTAAGATAATATGTGGAACACAAGTGACAAAAACTTTTGGGAAAATAGGAGTATCAAATATACAATAAATAAGGATAGAATTGCATTTTTTACCGAGCTTTATGTCAATTATTACTTTTTTTACCAAACAAACGCATATGTCAACACATTTGATATCATAATTTAGCGAATAGTTTCACATTTGGTACCGCCGTTAACTAAACTTGAAAATCACCGTCAAATTGGTGATGTAGCCGTTAAGTCAGCTTCAATTATTGCAAAATTAGTTTCATAACTTATACTAGCTGGAAATTTTACTGAAATGTTAATTTCTTAGCCCGAAATGTTGTAGGGTAGAATTGTCAACTAGATATGACACTAATTTTGAAATAATTAAAACCGACTTAACGGTCACGTCATCAATTGGACGGTGATTTTTAAATTTAGTTAATGGCGGTATCAATTGTGGAACAATTTTTAAATTATGGCATCAAATGTGTTGACCTGCATTTGTTTGATACTAAAAGTAAAAATTGACATAAAATACGGTACCAAATTGCAATTCTCTCAATAAAGAAGGGACAAAAATGGCGATTCACCCCAAACTGCTGACCATTGTACTGGGATTACTGTTAAAATATGGATGAGGAAAAATTAATTGATTATATAAGAAAAAACTAATAAATAAAATTAATTATATGAAGTGATGTTGCATAAAAATGTGTTAGAGAAAAATTGTATTGGAATTGTAATAGTGAATTGATTGTCCTTCGTTTGGAAATAGGACGACATATTTATAGGTACATATATAGGTACAATAGTCTTTTTAAGAAAGACATTACAAATAATAAATACAAAGACCTTACGAGAGTTTATGATAAAGACGTTACAGATGTTATAAGACTTAAATGATAAAGACACTACAAATCTCTCATTTATATCAACATAATGTAAAGCTGTGTAATATCTTAATTATCATTGGGTACAAAATTTGCACACATCATGAAGTGTACATATATACTTTTTAAGTATGCACTATACTATATTGCAGTACATTAATGATAATATTCTATCACTAAAAGGGTAAACACTAATTATGGTCATTCTTATCATTAACTTTTTACAGACTGGTCCCTCTTTTATTTGTTATCCCAAGTTAGTCTCCACTATGAATTATTTGTTTCACTTTGGTCAATTTCAGGTGGTCCAATGTGAACTAAAATGTCAAAACAGTTTTATGAGGGACTAAATTGATACAAAATAAGTTATGAGGGACTAAAGTGTAACCCTATAAGTAAAAGACCATTTGTAAATGACCAAAGTGAAACAAATAATTCATAGTGGGGACTAACGTGGAAAAAAAAAAAAAAAGAAACCAGTCTGTAAAAAACTAAAGATAAGGAGGATCATTAGTAATGTTTACCCCACTAAAATAATACTATTACAATAGAGAAATTCAAATACTAATATATACTTCATCCGTCCCCTTATTTTTTTTATCGCTTGGTAAAGAGACCAGTCAACTTGACTAAATTTATAAAAATTATAATAAATAATTTAATTAATATATTTCACTAATAAGTTGATAATATCATGTGAGACTATATATATTAATATTTAAAATATTTAATACACCACAAATGTGAATAATTTAATATGATAAGTCACTTAAAAGATTGAAAAGTTTGACTGAGTACTGTAATTAATGGAGTTAAAATAATGGAACGAAGGAGTATTTATATATGTGTTGCCGCAACTTCTGTTTATGAATTCAAGTACAAGTTGTATGCAAACTTAATTTGAAATAATTAACAAAAGGAAAAAAGAAAAACTCTGGTGTCAAAAAAAAAATTGTGACCACCTTGGTGGCTAAATCGGCAAACAAATGAGTTAAATCCATTAAAAATGATGAAAAAAGTGCAAATATGTGAAATCGGTGAAAAGTGAGTGAAATCGGGGAGACAACATGTTAAATTGGTGAGAAACAAGTGGTAACAATGAAAACGGGTAAACTTGCATGAAATCGATGAAAACAAATTTTTTGACAATAAAAAAATAACACGGGGGAGTGTTCCTAATAAAAATAGTACATGATTTTTTTACTAACTAGGCAAAGCATAAGAGTATATTTTGCATTTCACTCCAATTAAAAATAAAAGGGGGATGCTAATAACAGTTCATGTTGTGGAAAACTGCTGACAGTTTTCCCACAATTTGAACTGAAATAATATTTTATTAGTTAAATTATGACCTGCCCTTCAAGTTGCATTTGGCCGGTCATATTGTTTTAAATAATTGTTCAATTACTTATATGCCCTCCCCCTTAAATATTCTCTTCTCCCCAATTTCCTCCCTCCCCAATTTCATCCCTCCCCAATTAAATTGAATTCAAACTAAATAATTGACAAAGTTACATTTTCATAATAATTTAAATATTTTTATACAAGATTTGTATATCATTAAGTATTTAAAATTTTAATTTCATTCCTCATTTTCTAAAAAGGGGTTAAAATAATTATATAATTATATATTAAAATAAAGAAAAAAAAAGTTGTTGTCTTCAACCTTCCTTCACCGGTCCGGTGAAGCTATCTTCACCGGTGATAGAAGCTTCACCCCGGACCAGAACGAAGGCGGCAAAACAGCCACTGAACTCGCCACCACCACAAACCCCATCCACAAAATCCGTCACCATTTCTGCCTCACCAAAAGCCAACGCCGCCACCATATCCTCCCACGGCCACAGTTTTCCGTTGGCTGTTAGCCGGAATTAGCTTGGGGGTTTTGTTCGTCTTGTCGCCGTGAACACACACGTATAATCAATTTACCCTCTTCCCCAAACTAAAAGAAAAATTCATTTGTCAAAATCAAAACCCATCTCCTTATATGCGGTTCTTGTTCTTCCCCAATTTCTTAAACTCAAAACAACAATTTTTTCCATTTTCCACATTGCAATGAATGAATAGTCCTAACAATTCTTCCGAAAATAGTTGTGTCTTCAAGGTGGAGAGGATATGTGTTGTTGGTCCCAAGTGGTCAGATGAGGTTTAGAGGGGGGGGGGGGGGGGGGGGTGAATAAACCTCTTTAAAAATTTGCCTTTTAAAATTCTCTAACTTTTCTGTCAGCAGACTAAGCTGATCAGGAATCGTAAGCAGACTAAGCTGATCTCGCACAAAGCTTTGAACAGCAAAGTTGACCACTCTTCTGATTTTACTTAGCTGATTTTACCAAAATCAGAGCTTTAAAAATAACTAACTTGCAGCGGATTTATCAAGTGTTTTTCACAAGTAGTTTCTCTTAATTTTGAAATAGTTTTATCCCCAGTTTTAACAAACTCCTTTTAAAACTTTTCAAATAGTTAACCTTTAAGTGTTTTCAGTATGCTGTTTTAAATATGCAGAAAATAATGCAAGTTAAAAACACAAAGGATTTTTATAGTGGTTATATGGATCGAAATCCTTTAGTCCACTCTTCCAAGTCACGTAGATCTTGGGTTATACTATAGTCACAAAGATTACAGTACACTCTGCTTGCGCCAAACAACAAATGAACTAGCCACAAGTTCGTAGTAGAAAATCACAAAGAAATTCCTAACCTCTGAAGTAATATCGCTCACTAAGATTGATATCTACTTCTCACAACACAGTCCTAACAAAATCACTCAGATTTTACAAGTATTTTCTGTTTTCTCTCTATTTAGCTTCGTCAACAAATGACTCGGCTGATGAGTGTTCTGTTCTTGAGTTTGAGACTTAGAAGAATTCTTGCTTCAGATTTTTACCCTCAAATGCGCTGTCTCAGTGTTGTGTCTTCTTCCTCAACTCACGAACTGAACTATTTATACTTGGAGATTTGAAAATCTGCCCGTTGAGAGATCGACAGCTGTTCAAATCCTCGAGTACTGGTCCTTTCTGCAGAAACGGCTACCTGCGACTGAACACTGTACACTCTGCTGTACTTGCTGTCAGATCGCATTAAATGCACCAATCTGATACGAGGTTTATCTTCAATCATTTGTCATTAATACCCTTCCTCTTCAGCATTTATTACTCCAAGTGCATTTATTACCGTTGCACTGATCTTCTGATCCACTTCCACTTAGCTGACCGAAATTACTCGTCTGATGTATACTCGGCTGATCCCAAACTTGAACTAATCTGATTTGAGTCGGCTGATAGTCCACCAGTCTGATTTCTTCTTCAGCAATAGATCAGTAGTCTTCTGGACCATATTTGACTGGTCTGAATAAGTCTTCCTTAGTCAAATATCTTTGAAGGTTTTTTACTAAGCTTCCATACTTAGCTGATTCTGATGTTTTGGAAATCATCAAAACCTCCCTTCACTTTATGCCTTCTATCTTCATCTTCATCCAACAATTTCCCCCTTTTTGATGATGACAAAACTTCAGCTAAGTACCTGTACCTAAAGCTAAAGTTTAAGTCCTCAAAAATTTCTGAGATAGAAATAATTTGTTGGAAACTTGAACTTTTATAGATATATCAATTGATTACAGATTACAAGTTCAAATGATGAAGTAGCAGAAAGTAAAAATTTTTACAAGTTTTACAAAAAGATTATAAGAGACCTAGTCTAGTAACTTAGTCTAGTCCTTCTTCACTTCTTGTGTTTCTCCTTCTTCTTCAAGGTCTTCATCTTCGGAACTAGAGAGATCTTGTTCAAGCATTTCAAATCTTTTTCTGAGATCCTCTATTCTTTTGTACTTGACGTATGGATCTAACTGTTCAGCAGCAGAGTCCTTGGAAGCAGCAATTTCCTTATCAGATTTTACTGGTTCTTTGGGCTCTTCATGAGCATCGTTGTCTGCCTCAGTTACTTCATTATCTGGTCTGCTTGTATTTTCATCATCAGCATCATTTTCAGCAGAGTCCAATTTTTCAGTAACGTCAGCTGATAGATTAGCATCAGCACCCTTCTTCTTCGTTGTAGAATCTCCATCTTCCCCCTTTTTGTCATCATCAGCGGGGTAGACGGGTTCTTCAGGCAGAACAGGAGTGATGTTAATTGCGACACAAATCAATCTGATGTTTTTATCCACCGCCATAAGATGATTTTCCCTTTTTAGTTGCTGCAATGTATTATAAGACTCAATCTTCTTAAAGGTAAGATCCACTTGATCACACAGTTGAATCTGAGAATTCAGAATCAAATCTGCTGATGTAGTGAATGCTTTCAGCATGCTCTCAGTTTTCTCCTCTTGAGCCTCCATTGCATTCGCAACAACTTCATTTATGTCCCTCCAGCCAGCTGTGTTGTTCTTGACCCTTGCACCAAATGTCTCCATATCAAGTCTGATAGCTTGTACTTCACTTTTGATGTTTGCTATGTCTTCTACTATCAGAGGGCTAGGATCAGCAACCTTTGGGACTTTTTCAGCAGCAGTAGACAGCATAGTTAAGGCTACTTCTTCAAAATTCTTTATCTGTTCTCTATGTCTGTCTTCCATTTCCTTCATAGAATTGGCTATCAACTGTTGGATGGATTCCAAGATAGTTGGTTGTATGTTTTCCGAAGGTGATGAAATAACTGTGCTTGCTAGTACAATCTCGGGAGTTTTCTCAGACTCCTTCGGTTCATCAATCAGAGTAGTCTGCTGTTGGGGCAACTTCTCTGATGATGTTGAAATTTCAGCAATCTTCTTTTGGGCCTGTATTGGCTCATGTACCTCTGTAACAGCATCAACACCATTATCAGCAATAACAGTTTTATGAGTAAAGATAAGAGCAGGAATAAACGGTGAAGTTGTCTGTTCAGGTAGATCCTCATAAGTTTTGATAGCCGGTCCAAAGACGATCTGTTGTAAGCTTGGCAGGGGCGTCAATGAACTTGGTTGACCCTTCTGGTGTCTGGACCTCTTTCCCCACATTTCCAAGGTTATGGAAGGTGCCAGCTTTACCATTCTGTTCTTTAAGTCTTCATCGGCAGCTGGAATTTCAGGAACAGAATTTTGTAGCATCTTGGCTTCAGACTTCGCCAACTTCCTCATCCGATAGTGGATCATATCAAAGAAGTGATCTGAATCCAATGCTTGCCTTAGACAACCAGTTTCCAGAAATTGCAGGACCCATCTTTCCTCAGCAGCAAATTCCTTCCACTGTACTATTTGTTCTTTGGTCTTTGTCAGACGATATTCTCTCCATCTATTATATCGTATCTTTTCAGTCACAAAGAGACTCTGATGGACCAAAACATCATTATACCACTCAAGATCTGCCACAAACTGTTTGAATATCTCTGGATCATTTTGAACTATTTCCAGAGCATATTTCAGTTCTGATCTTTTCTTCTTTGGCAGCTTAGGTGTTGGCATAACAGCCTTTGGCTTCTTTGGATCTCCAATAGCAATTCCACCACTGTACCTTGGACCTTGGGCATCCTTGGTACTGGCTTCAATAGCCTTAGCCAAATCCTGAGCTTCCTTAGCAGCTATCTCGGCTTCAGACATATTTTTAGCCTGAGCCTCAAGCTCCCTAAGTTGAAGAGCATTTTCTTGTTCTTTCTTTTTCTTTTCTGCTTCATCTATCTTTTTCTGTTCAGCAGCAGTAATCATTTTAACCTTTGCCTTACCAGTTCTCTTCCTTCTGGCGGCAGGTGATTCCACTATTTGAAGTGGAGCAGCAGCAATTGGTGTAGGATGAATGAGTGGGACATTCTCCTCTGCTGTCAGAGTAGTTGGCTGTTCAGCAACAGCAGACTTGTCAAGAGATTGGTCCTCTGCTGTCTTATCTTCTGCAGCTTTTGCTACTGCATCTACTGGTCTTTCAGCAGCAGGGGTTTCTTTGACTTGAGTAGTTGGAGCAGTATTAAAGGTAACTCTTTGACCACCTAGAGTCAACTTCCTTTTTGCCTTTGGCTTGGGTAAAACCTCAGTTTGTCGAGGTTCAGCAATTCTCTTCACTGAACTTCTTGTCCTTCGTCCAACCTCTTTTACTTGAACTGGTTCGTCAGACTCAGTTCTTTCTGGAGATGTTTCAGTACTCATCTCATCAATTTCCTTAGTCACTTCAGTGACTATCTTGTCAGCAACATCAGCAGACTCTACTGATCTGGCTTCAACAGCAGGGTTTGCTGTTTGATCAGCAGACTTGGTCTTGATAGTAATTTTGGACTTCTTGGCAGCAGGCTTCTCTACTTTTCCCTTTGCTTTTCTTTTAGAGGTAGTTTCAACCTTAACTGGTTCATACATTTTTACCTCCTTCAGTTTGTGAACCACTTTCCCATTCACAAGTGGACATCCAAGCGTTGAGAGCAGATGACTCATCATTACCACATGACCATTTTTCTTTAACGCCAGAAGATAAAAATAATGAACAGCCCAGTTTACTGGTAACCCATAGTAGATGCAGACCATTGTTTGGTACCTTCTCCTAGGTAACCCATCTAAAGAGCTCGTACAGCATTCGAGAATCTTTGCTATAATGTCTGCAAACCTTTGAAACTCATCCTTTAACTGAGTTTTCATTAAACTTCCAGTCATCGGTTCTCCATCCTTAGCACAAATAAACCAAAATTTTTCCTCTTTTTCTGAAGCCAGAGTGTATACTTCTCCTCCTTCATTTTTCAGATCGTAAATTTCATTCAAAACAGCAGGCGAAATACAGATAGTTTTACCTCCGACAGTAGCCACAGAAATCATCTTGGTTAGGTCATTTTTCCTAGATCCGTAGAATTCAGCGACATCTTCAGTGAAAACATACTCTTCGTGAGCTTCCAAAACTTTTACCAATGACGCCTCTTTGATTTTAACCATGATTTCCTTCATTAGAGGAGTTCCAGAAGCGTAGAACTTCTCGTAATTCTAGTAGCGTCCTTCAGCTCCGGCCATTTTAATGAAATTGAAGTAGCTTGAGAGAAATTAAACACTTTTAAGACAGAATAGATGAGTTAGTAACTTCTTTTTCACTTAGGATAATTTTGGGTGCGTAAGATTTAACCCTTCTGATCAGATCTGGATTTATAGATTTCGAATTGCTTCGGTTTCCGTGTTTTACGCGGACGGTTTGATTTGATCTGTCAGTTTCTAATCGTGCGGGCGAGAATCGCGGAATTCAAAATTTATTAATTATGTCAGACAGGCGGGAATTTGAAACGCCACTTGTCTGTTACTTATAAAAGCGTGCTTTTGATAAAACGTTTTTGCACAACACTTTAAATATAAGATGACATAAATAATAACAGATGAGTAAAATAATACTTATCTGATAGACGACTTGTCTGATACAATATATCACTAGTGAAAGCCAATATCTAGTGATCTTCCTTTGCTGTTTGTCAATCCAGCAAGATAAATAATCTTCAAGTCTTCAAGAATTAAGAACAAATCTTCTGATTAAATAACTTCAACTAACTGTCATTGAAGATTTCATCTTTAAAACAAGGGTACCGCTAGTCTTACACGTTCCCCCTGAATTCAAGAATTCATCAGTCAACTAGTCTGTTGAGAGTCAGTCTTCTTGAAGTGTAACACTTGTTGATATCAGATTAGTCAGCTGTTGAACCCAGTCTTCTGATAGGTTCCCCCTCATCTTATGAATCCAATTTTAACAAGCCCAATTCCGCTCTTAGAGTGGAAAATCTTGCTTCATTCAGTGGTTTAGTGAAAATGTCAGCGATCTGATTGTCTGTATGAACATACTCAATAATAACATTTCCTTTTTCAACATGGTCTCTGATGAAGTGATGTTTGATCTCAATGTGCTTAGTCCTGGAATGGCTAGTAGTATTCTGAGTAAGTGAAATTGCACTTGTATTATCACAGTAGATAGGGATTCCACTGATCTTAAGATTGTAATCTTCTAGTTGATGCTTCAACCAAAGTATTTGTGCACAACATGCTCCAGCAGCAATGTATTCAGCTTCAGCAGTAGATATGGATACTGAAGTCTGCTTCTTACTCATCCATGAGATCAGACGACTGCCTAAAAATTGACAAGTACCTGTAGTACTCTTCCTATCAATTTTGCAGCCAGCAAGGTCAGAATCTGAATATCCTATAAGTTCAAATCCTGATTCCCTTGGGTACCACAATCCCAATTCTTGAGTGCCTTTGAGATACTTTAGTATTCTTTTAGCAGCTAAGAGATGAGATTCCTTAGGATCTGATTGAAATCTCGCACAAACCCCAACAGAATACATAATATCTGGTCTGCTAGCTGTTAAGTATAACAGTGACCCAATTATGCCTCTGTATTTGGTGATGTCAACTGATTTTCCATCTTCATCCTTGTCCAGACGAAGTCCAGTAGACATAGGAACATTAACAGATGAACTAGTTTCCATACCAAATTTCTTGAACAGATCGTTTGTGTACTTTGCTTGATTAATAAAAATACCATCAGGCAGCTGTTTGACTTGTAAACCAAGAAAGTAATTTAATTCTCCCATCATGCTCATTTCAAACTTGTTTTGCATCAGCTTAGAGAATCTTTCACACATCTGTTTGTTAGTTGAATCAAAAATAATATCGTCCACATATATTTGTACCAATAATATATGTTTATCCCATTCAATAGTAAACAAGGTTTTATCTACTTTACCTTTACGAAATCCTTTAATTAAAAGAAAATCAGATAAAGTGTCATACCATGCTCTTGGAGCCTGTTTCAGTCCATAGAGAGCTTTCTTCAGACGATACACTTTGTCTCCCTGTTGATATACTTCAAAACCAGGGGGTTGTTCAACGTACACTTCTTCTTGCAATTCTCCATTGAGAAAAGCAGACTTCACATCCATCTGATAGACAGTGAAGTTCTTGTGAGCAGCATAGGCTAAGAACAATCTGATTGCTTCAAGCCTAGCAACTGGTGCGAATGTCTCATCAAAATCAATGCCTTCTTCTTGGCAGTAACCTTTGGCAACTAGTCTTGCTTTGTTTCTGGTAACCATACCATCTTCATTCATCTTATTTCTGAAAACCCACTTAGTGCCAATTACTCTTTGATGAGTAGGTCTGGGAACTAAGTACCAGACTTCATTCCTTTCAAATTGATTCAACTCTTCTTGCATTGCTTCAATCCAGTGAGAATCACCAAGAGCTTCATCAATCAACTTAGGCTCAATTTGTGAAAGAAAACTTACAAACATTGTTTCATTTGCAGTTGACCTTCTAGTTCTCACTCTATCCAAAGGATCACCAATCACTAACTCAGGTGGGTGATCTCTGAGCCATCTGAGATCAGGTTGCAAATCTGGATGTTGTCCTCTTGATTGATCTTGCAACACTACTGTTGGAGTCTCAGTAGTATTCTGTTGAACAGTTGTAGTCTGTTGAACAGTCTCTGGTCTGTCAGCTGTTCGCAACTCCTCTGTTAGACAATCAGCAGACTGATTTTGAACAGCACTTGAGTTAACAGCTTGAGTTAAATCAGGTAGTATGATGGGTACATATTCTTCTTTTCTTTCCACATTCAATTTCTGAAAGTCAGCAGATATCTCTGGGTTTGCACTTTGATTCTTTTCAGATGATTGACTTGGTTCATCAAATACTACATGAATAGATTCTTCTACAAGTAAAGTTCTTTTGTTAAACACTCTATAAGCTTTACTAACAGTAGAGTAACCTACAAAAACAGCTTCATCAGCCTTTTCTGCAAAAGCAGTAAGGTGATTTTTCCCATTGTTCAAAACATAACGTTTACAACCAAAAATCCTAAGATAATGTAAATTAGGCTTTCTGTTGTTCCATATCTCATAAGGTGTCTTGTTTTGACTTTTGTTGATCATACACCTGTTCTGTGTATAACATGCTGTATTTATAGCTTCTGCCCAGAATCTTTGGGGCAGCTTTGCTTCAGCTATCATTGTCCTGGTAGCTTCTTTTAGAGTTCTGTTTCTCCTTTCAGCAACTCCATTTTGTTGAGGGGTTCTGGCAGCAGAGTACTCATGACTAATTCCTCTGGAATTACAATACTCTTCAACAGTAGAGTTTGTAAACTCAGTCCCTCTATCTGATCTGATCTTCAATATTCTTTGACTCTTCTCATTTTGGATCAGTTCCACCAGATTAGTAAGATGTTCCTTGGTTTCACTTTTCTTCTTCATGAAAATTACCCAAGTAAATCTTGAAAAATCATCCACAACAGCTAGGCAGTATTTCTTTCCACCATTGCTGATTGGATCAATAGGGCCAAATAAGTCCATATGTAATAGCTCCAAAATTCTGGTTGAAGATTGGTACTTCTTGCTTTTGAAAGATGACTTTACTTGTTTACCCTTCTGACAGGCATCACAGAGCTTGTCTTTGCTCATGACTGTCTTTGGAATTCCTTCTACCAGATCATTCTTTATCAATCTGTTTATGGTCTTGAAATTCAAATGATTCATTCTTTTGTGCCAAAGCCAACTGATTTCACTTGGTGTAGAAGCCACCAAACAAATATTAGAATTCTTGTCCACAGAATTCCAGTCGACTACATAGATGTTTCCCTGTCTTCTTCCAGATAAAATAACCTTCTTTGTTCCAACTTTTTCAACATAGCACTTATCTGATGAAAACACTACGGAAAATCCCTTGTCACAAAATTGACTAATGCTCAGCAGATTGTACTTCAGGCCACTAACACATGAGACGTCAGATATCTCTATGTTTCCTTTGATAAGCTTCCCAACAGCTACAACCTTGCCTTCTTTGCTGTCTCCAAAAGTAACTCTTGGACCATTCACAGCAACAGCATCTGCCAGTTCATGTATGTCTCCACACATGTGCCTTGAACATCCACTGTCCAAGTACCATTTCTTCACTACTTTACTCCTACTCCTAATCCTAACCTACAAAACAAAATAAAAATGTTTTAGGTACCCTTTATTGAGAGGGTCCTGGTGGATTAGTGTCACCTTTGACAACCCGAGATGTTGAAGTCTTAGGCTTCTTAGGCTTTAGAGTTTTAGCAGGAGCATGAGCAACTTCATTTTCATCATAATCAGCAGACATGTTAAATTGATAATCATTATGATGATGATAGGGCTCATAAGCAGGATAAGATGCATGATAAGCAGGGTAAGCATGCATTGGTTGGTGAGCAGGATATGCAGCATAGTGAGGTGGATAATGAGGTGCAGCATAATAAGGTGGATAAGCAGGTTGCACATAGTAAGACTCATTTCCATACCAAGCATTTTTGTTATAGTTTCTTTGCTTCTTAGGTCTGCTCTTTACTTGCTCTTTAACAGACGACTTAGCTTTACTAGTCTGATTGGTTTTACTCTTATCAGCAGACTTCTTGGGACTACTCTGCTGTTTGGTTTTACCAGTCTGTTTTTCATTTTCAGGCTTTTTACCCTTCTTAGCCTTAGGAGTTTTTATCTCCTTTTTCTCAATCTCGAGTGAAATGGGTTTAGCAGTCTGAACATACAAGACAATATTACTATTATCAGCAGATATAAATTTTTCAGCTTTGTTCCGTTCTAAACTTTCTTTTACCAAGGGAGTACTCTGTTCAATAGGTTTCTCTACTGTCACAACAGACGACTTAGGAACAGATGACTTATTATGTAGAGATATTCTAGCTTCAAGTTCTTTGATTTGTCCCTTGTACATTTCACATTCAGCTCTCAGAGATTCACATTCATGCGAAAGCTTTTTATACATAGTTGATTCTTCAGGTCTTTCAACCTTCGATTTCAGTTTAGTATTTTGCTTTTTCAGCAGAATCATCTCGTCCTTAAGCTTAGCAAGCTCATTCACAACATCTACTTTGTTGTTCATCATTTGCTCAAATGAGCTAAACAGTTCAAGCTCACTTTCAGAGAGTATTACCTCATTGTCTGAATCTTCAGATTCCTTGGCCATGAGACAGAGCAGTGCGGGTGTCTCGTCAAAAACAGAGTCGTCACTTGAAGTGCCTGTTTCTGTGTTAGATGAGTAGATGGCTGCCATCTTTTCAGCTTCAGCCAACAGCACCTTGCTCTTCTGGTATCTCTTCTGTCTTCTTTCTTTTCTTTGTTTCTTTTCCTCCTCTGTATATTTCTCCGCTTTAGGATATGGGCAGTCCTTGATGAAATGTCCCAATTTCCTGCAATTATAGCACATCATTTTAGATTTAAAATCCTCCTTGACATCATGAGAATTAGAGGTAGGTTTAGAAGTAGAAGCATTGTTATATTTGTTCTTTATTTTTCTCTTGTAGAACTTTTTGAACCCGTTCAATAACAACGCCACATCGCCAGCAGTGTATTCTTTCTTGCTTAGTACAGGGGCCTCATCAGATGAGTCCTCGTCTCTGCTTTTTCCGGCGGATCTTCTTGTTCTTTCTGCAGCAACCAGTGCAGCAGTGGGGCCAGAAGTTGAGGTCTCTTCTATTCCCATCCTTGGCATTTTATACTCGTACGCCTTGAGTGCAGAAAACAGCTCCGTCAGTGAGATCTTCCCCAGATCCCTTGATTCTTCCATCGCTGTTATCTTCATGTTGAACTTTGGTGGTAGCGCCTTTAACACTTTGACAGTGATCTCTTTATCAGTGAACGTCTTACCCAACTTCAGAACATTGTTCAACACCTTTGTAAACCTTGAATCCATCTGGTCAATGGTTTCTCCAGGTTTCATTTTGAAGTTCTCAAACTTCTCCATGGCAACACTCAAATTGTGTTCTTTGATGGACTCGTTTCCTTCGCTCATGTCACGGACTTTATCCCACATCTCCTTAGATGTTTTGCAGTGTTTGACCTTGTCAAACCTTTCATTGTCCAGAGCCTTGGTCATGATGAAGATTCCAACTTTATCAAGATTATTCAGCTTGATTTCCTCAGGTGTCATCTCCTCAACGTCTTTTTCAACGACCTTTTCTACGCCATCAACCATGATTTTCTTGGTAACTTTTATTGGACCTTGTGTTATGCATCGGTACATGTTATCGTTGTAAGCAGCAAGGAAAATTTCCATGCGTATCTTCCAGTCCTCAAAGCTCATACCGCCTATGTGGGGAACTAGGCTAATGCAGTCCATTTTTCAAAAAGTTTTATTTTTCAAAAAGATGCTCTTTTGAAAACTTTTGAAAACCTTTGAAAAACACTTAAGGATCAAGCTCGTTGATCAGTCAGATGATTCAGATGAACCACCTGCTCTGATACCACTTGTTGGTCCCAAGTGGTCAGATGAGGTTTAGAGGGGGGGGGGGGGGGGGGGGTGAATAAACCTCTTTAAAAATTTGCCTTTTAAAATTCTCTAACTTTTCTGTCAGCAGACTAAGCTGATCAGGAATCGTAAGCAGACTAAGCTGATCTCGCACAAAGCTTTGAACAGCAGAGTTGACCACTCTTCTGATTTTACTTAGCTGATTTTACCAAAATCAGAGCTTTAAAAATAACTAACTTGCAGCGGATTTATCAAGTGTTTTTCACAAGTAGTTTCTCTTAATTTTGAAATAGTTTTATCCCCAGTTTTAACAAACTCCTTTTAAAACTTTTCAAATAGTTAACCTTTAAGTGTTTTCAGTATGCTGTTTTAAATATGCAGAAAATAATGCAAGTTAAAAACACAAAGGATTTTTATAGTGGTTATATGGATCGAAATCCTTTAGTCCACTCTTCCAAGTCACGTAGATCTTGGGTTATACTATAGTCACAAAGATTACAGTACACTTTGCTTGCGCCAAACAACAAATGAACTGGCCACAAGTTCGTAGTAGAAAATCACAAAGAAATTCCTAACCTCTGAAGTAATATCGCTCACTAAGATTGATATCTACTTCTCACAACACAGTCCTAACAAAATCACTCAGATTTTACAAGTATTTTCTGTTTTCTCTCTATTTAGCTTCGTCAACAAATGACTCGGCTGATGAGTGTTCTGTTCTTGAGTTTGAGACTTAGAAGAATTCTTGCTTCAGATTTTTACCCTCAAATGCGCTGTCTCAGTGTTGTGTCTTCTTCCTCAACTCACGAGCTGAACTATTTATACTTGGAGATTTGAAAATCTGCCCGTTGAGAGATCGACAACTGTTCAAATCCTCGAGTACTGGTCCTTTCTGCAGAAACGGCTACCTGTGACTGAACACTGTACACTCTGTTGTACTTGCTGTCAGATCGCATTAAATGCACCAATCTGATACGAGGTTTCTCTTCAATCATTTGTCATTAATACCCTTCATCTTCAACATCTATTACTCCAAGTGCATTTATTACCGTTGCACTGATCTTCTGATCCACTTCCACTTAGCTGACCGAAATTACTCGTCTGATGTATACTCGGCTGATCCCAAACTTGAACTAATCTGATTTGAGTCGGCTGATAGTCCACCAGTTTGATTTCTTCTTCAGCAATAGATCAGTAGTCTTCTGGACCATATTTGACTGGTCTGAATAAGTCTTCCTTAGTCAAATATCTTTGAAGGTTTTTTACTAAGCTTCCATACTTAGCTGATTCTGATGTATTGGAAATCATCAAAACCTCCCTTCACTTTATGCCTTCTATCTTCATCTTCATCCAACATGTGTCTTCAAGGTGGAGAAATTTGGGAGAGGAGAAGCTTCGGTCAAATTGCGAATAGTTGTGAAGAAGAAGGAAGTCAAATTAGTTGTGAAGAAGAAGGGTATTTAGGACAATTCTCAAGTCCTAGTAGTAAAAATTGTCACCCGGTTTCAAGTCATTTTGTTGCCACATGGCAACATGTGAGTGGAAAACTGCCGGTAGTTTACAATTAGCCAACCCGTAAAAATAAAGCCTTTTGTAAATACTTTTGCAGGAGTTTGAGTCTCAAGAGAGTCACATAGCTCCGCGTGGAAGCGCAAATAGAGGCTTTTGACTTATCGAACATCTTCACGAAAGAAATCGACTTTTTTTTCTAAACATCTTTATTTGGATGCAAATACTGCTTATTTTCTTTTGTGCGGTTTTTGACGATCTAGGGGCATTTATCTGATTTTTTGAACAAATGCTAATGTTTTGTTTTCTAGATGCTCTTATATCCTAAATGAACTTGGCATGATGTTTTTTTAGTAGTTGCTTAGGGCTGAACAACATCGTATATTTTGTATCTTCAGATTAAAAAGACCTTCAATGAATTCAATGACTATAACTTATGTTTTAATTTGTACATCTTTTATTAGAACGTGATGGGTCTCAAAGGCCCTATTTAAAAGGGTTTTGACTCGGTTTCGTGAGTTTCGATTGCAAAAGAATGTTTGGATGGTTTTGGTGAAACCTTTAAAATTTCACTTGGTTGGGTTATGGATGTTGGGTTTTGTGGTTTTGAAAAATACGAAACCTCACTTGAATTGAGTTTGGATGTTGGGGTTTAAGGAAAAAAATAGGTAATAGGTGTTAAATCAATATTTTTTTATAGACTTTTTTTTGTTGGGGGGGGGGGGGGGGGAGGGGGGAGGAAGGGGAGGGGAGCAGGGGTGGGGGGTGGTGTGAAAGTGGATGGTAGGTGTCAAATTATAGTTTTATAGGTTTCAAGAGTTTGAGTATATATGAGTTTTTGAATAGGTTTGTGATGAGTTTCGTGGGTTTAACAAAAACTCACTTGGAAGGATTTTTGTCTGGTCTCGAAAAACCCATGAGACCAGGCCAAAACCCATCCACATATGCCCAGAGTGACTTGATTACAATGTGTAAAGAGTGGTAGGATTCCTTCTGATCACTACTTGAGCTTTCTTAGGTATCAGGGGTGCTCATGGTTTTGTTTTGCCCATGTTTCGCTCTATCGAGATAAACCAAAACACATATGGCATGATTACCCCCAAACAAAACCAAACTCATTGCGAACCTAATAAGACCGTAGTTAACAATTATTGGTTTTTATTTTTTCTTCGAAAAAAAAGTTGACATCTATTATATATTCCTCCCAAATCTTATTATCCAAATTGATCTTGACTGTAGACACCCCCTTGAATCCCTTCCTTGCCTTTAGGCAAAGCCACCAACTCCCATGTGTGATATTCATCCAAAGCGTCTAACTCCTCAAGCATCACATTATACCATCCAAGTTAGGTTGCACGGATACTTTAAAATTATACACCATACAATATCGTATATGTATCGGATACTCAGATACTCATCCGATACCTATTAGGCGGTTGTACCGGAGCAAACAATTGCTCAATGGAACTGCTGGGAGATGCACTAGAAATATGATTATTCGACTGCTAAGAATGCTTGACTTTGTAAATTATCCACTCATTGGTCTCCCCCTTGTAGAGGTGGAAGGTGTGGAGAAAAAAAGATGTTGTCTTCGAAAATACCACGTCAGTAGATACTAGGTACCTATTAATTAAGACCACGAGACAAGCACCGACACCCCTTTTTTTTAAGACGAAAATATCCCAAGAAAGCACACTTCAAAGCTTTGTGCTCTAGTTTGGTGACAGAGATTCTTGCATTTCGAACATAGCAATTGCTTCCAAAGACATGTGGCTCCACTAGAAACAAAGAATTATCCAGAAACAAAATATTCTACAAAGTGTCTCTTTTAAGTACCGTGGATGGCATGCGATTAATCAAGAAGCAAGCAGTAGAAATAGTGATTGTGTGAAAACGATCAAGGGATATCTTCATATTTGTCTCTTCCTATCTTGATTGTCTTCAAATCAAGTTTTGATCACACGGACGAACGTTTAGGAAATCCTTTAGATCTTCTGGTCACTTCTTCAACTTACATTTTCAAGTGAAATGGGAATGCTATTTGTAGGGAAAAAATGGAGGAGGTGAGGAGTCACTTTATTAAATTTGGGAGAGGAGAAGTTTATCATCAATTATGGTGAAATAAAATGCCTCCCACTAACTTCAGAAGTAAATGGGAGTAAGGTGGTTATTTTAGTGGATGAAATAAATGTAATTCTTCATTATTGATTATTTTACACTGAGAGTTTTGACAATTACTAAAATTCCTTCGTAACATAAAATATCACTATAATAAGCCCCCAATTCCATAACTGAATATCTTGAGATATTCAATTGTGAAAATTAGAATATTAATAATCTTTAAACAAGGGATCATTCCATAATTAAGAAGGAGATTATTTATTTCAAGATTGCACCTTGATTTTGGGAAGATCTTTAGGGGAGGATTTTTCTCTTTGGGAATCTCATACTTCCATATTTAAAATTTGTTATGGGATATTTATAGACTTTCTATTCATTAGTCTTAATCACAATTCTCAAATCCCCGAAATTTGTAATCCTTTAGGAGTTTGCTTCTAAGAATATCTTCATGAGGTATGATGTAGTTTATTTTTATTTTTCTCCTTTTGTAGAGCGTATCTCAGCCCTTTTTTTTTGGTCCCGGTTGGATCCAGCCGAGTCAATGCCTGGTTGGGTCCAGTTGAGATCATCATCCTCGGCCGAGCTCAGCCGAGGGCTACCTGCTTTGGCCGAGCTCAGTCGAGGTCTCCCTGTCTTGGCTGGGTTCGACCGAACCAGCCCAACCTCGACTGCGCTCGACTGCGCTCGACCGAGGTAGCATATCTCGGTCCGATTTAGCCGAGGCTACTCCGCCTCAATCAAGTTCAACCAAGGTTTTTTTGCTCTCGTTTGGTATGGAAATGTTTGTTTTTGAGTCATGTCAGTATTTTTCATTTAAAATGTTAGTTGATTTTTCGGATTTTGATTCAGGAGTTGATCTTCCTATTGAGGAAGAAGTTGCCAGAGCTATTCGTGAATTACACCCATGTGAACTAGAGTCTTCCGATATTTCACTTTATGATGAATATGTTTCTGATATGTCCCATTTTCCTTTAGGCACTAGGTCCGAGGATGCAAGTAGTTGGGTGATGGATGAAGATAAGAGGGCTATCCAATCTTCCAAGCATAAAAGTTGGGCAGTGGATATTGATATCGCAAACATTGAAATGTCGTTTAGGGAGTTACAAAGTTCAGAAACGTAGCATTAACTTATCCCCTTCTCATGAATTTTTGCTTCCTCGTGAGGGTCAGAGGATCTAGTCTTCTCCTTCAGAGTATTTTACTGTTTAAAGAGAGTTTTTTTTAATTTTTTATTGTGGCTTCTCAATTTCTGTTTATTCTCTTTTACTGGAGATCCTTCGAAGTTTTAATGCCTGCATTCAACTTACTCTGAATCCCTTTATGTACTATGAGGGTTTCCTGCAGTGTTGTGCTAACTTGAACATTTCTCCTACCCTGACTTCCTTTAGAAACCTATTTATTCTTAGAAGGCACGAACCAAATATACTTTCACTTCTTTCCCCAAAACACATGTAAATTCTTAGAGGTTGCTCTTCACGGAAATGTTCTAAGAGTCCTTGGAAATCCAAGTTTTTTATGTGAGGAACGATAGGTGGGATTTCTTGACTGAGTGGAGGGATAGTTGGAGCGATAGTTTTTCTTCTGATAATCCTTCAATGGATGTAGATAATATTTGCGAGAGGTTTGAGCATGCTGACTTGTTTAGAAATAAATTTAATGTTGCTCATATTTTTTCTAAGAGTATAATTATCTTCCTTCCTATTAGCTTAGAATTATTAATTTTGTATAATTCTGATCGTTCTGACTCCCATCATCCTCCTCCCCCCCCCCCCCCCCCCCCCCCCCCCACCCAGAGAAATTTCAACTAGCCATATGAGGGTGAGTTCCTCTAAGGGAAGAAATGGAGGACCTGTGCCTCCATCCTCGCGAAGCAGTCGTATCGAGATATTTGGTACCATTGTGGCTCCTGGGAAGAGTCGTCCTTCTTCCCCTTTGACTAAGCATCCTAGGAAGAATCCAAGTGAAGCTTATGGACTCAATAGGGACAAAGGTGTTACTTCATTTTGGGATCCTGCTGATCTCGACATTGGGTACGAGAAAACAAAGGCTTTAATTTCTTCATACGACGCCACTCGTTTTGACCAGTATTCCTCCAGTACCTTGGATCAAATGCTTTGTGCTAACTTGACTCGGGTAAAGAAAATTTATTGTTTACATTACTTATTCTTGAAAATATTTGCTTGCTCCTTTTTTTTTTCTTTATTAACCTTCTCCTATTATTATGCAGATACCGTTGATGTCTCATTTACTCAGTCAACGTTCCAACCATTTTGAGAAGGAAGCTAAAGCTGTTGAGGAGAAGCTTGCTCAGATGGTTGGGCAGCTGCAAAATTTGGAGAAGGAAAATGCCAGACTTTTAAGAGAATTGAAGCATGAGGCTCATACTGGTGACATGTTTAGAAAGTTTAAGGAGGGGAAGACATACTTCAACAAATTAGAGAGGGAGTTCGTTACCAAGTACCAAAGTTCCGTGGAAAAGGGGCTAGTTAGAAATTACAAAATTATGCCGCTTATAGAGAAGACTTCATGAAAAAGTCGCTTTTAGTGTATGACCGTACTATCTGTGATTGTCACAAGGTTCTCAAGGAATCTGGACAATATCCTGGTGAAGATTATATGTTTTTGGATGCTGATGTTTTGGAAGAGCCTGACTTGGAAGAGGATGAGGCCTTGATTCCCGATGTAGGAGATAAATAGTTACTTTCATTTACCATTTATTAGTACATGTGTAGTAGGTTGATTATCATGTAATCAACTTTGCGCACTTTGATTTTTATCTCTGCTTCGAGACTTGATTTTTTTATTTTTATTAATGAATAATTATGGTTATTTTGGAACTTAAGCTTCTTTTTATGTCTTACTCTTCGTTGTCTTTCCTTTGAAGAATGCTTGCATAACATTTTCTCTTTATTTGGGGTTTGTTCTACCATCGCTTTTTCAACAATTAACTTTTTTTCTTTTATTGGCGCTATACTCATGAAGAGTGTATTTATCATTTTGCTTTCGAGGTGACAACGTTTTTTCTGGCCTCTTTTAGAGGTGTAATGCTCTTTTGACGAGCTGTTTATATTACTTTTCTTCGATGTGAAGCAGAATTTTTGTTTAGAACATTTTTAGAGGTGCGATATTCTTTGACACGTTATAATATATAAAGACTTCTTGAATCCATCGAACAAAAAGAATCACATGATCTGGTGAAAGAAAACGTAGTCTTTGAGATTTTCTTTCTGAACTTCCTTAGATTACAAAATAACATGCTCTACGATAATCCTGAGCTTTTATTACATAACAACTACTTACTTTATTCGTAATACTTTCATTACATGTCCTGGAAATTTCTTCCCCACTCAAATATTGCAATATGTAAGCTCCGGAGTTTACAACTTCGGTCACTCTGAATGGTCCAATCCATTTAGGCTGTAATTTCTTCACTTTAGTCTTCTTCTTTTCTTTCTTTTCGTTAACATTGACCTTTCGAAGCAACAAATCTCTTACTTGAAAACCACTGGGCCGAACTCGGGCGTTATAAGCTGTCACCATTCTTGTACGGTAACGTTCTGCTCTAGCACTGGCTAAATTTGCCCTTAATCCTTCCTGGTTAGAATCATCGTCATAATATCTTACGCGCAGACTTATTTCACCGACTTCCATTGGTATCACTGCTTCGATTCCATAAATAAAACTTAAGGGTGTTTCTCCCGTGCTGATCCTCTGAATTGTTCTGTAGGCCCACATGACGCTTGGCAATTCATCGACCCATTCTCCCTTTTCCTCGTCAAATCTAGTTTTCAAGTGTTGAAGCAAAGTACGGTTGGTTAAGTTTGTCCATTTGACTGAGGATTCGCCACTGAAGCGAATGCTTGGGTAATCCTCATCCCTTCTCATCATCTCATCAGTACTTTTCCTCGGAATTGAGTTTCGTTATCAGACGCCAGAACTTGTGTTATTCCGATTCTGCAATCAATATTCTTCCATAGGAGTTTCATGACATCGTCTTCCTTTACGGTTCTCAGTGGTTCAGCCTCCACCCATTTGGTGAAGTATTCAATTGCCATAATAAAACACCTTCTCGTGCAGTAACAATATTGTATTTGTTGTAAATAGTATATATATTAGTAGGTATTCCTATTAAGTATTTATATAGTTTAGGGACTTATTTCGTAATAGTTATCCACTATCCCACATCCCAGGTATTGTGGGATTTGTAACTTCTCAATGTAACAGACTTGGTTATTAATAAGATCTCCCAATTCTCTACACGTTTATTTTCTCTGTATTATCATATCTCTCTTTACCGTTGTTATTATTATTGTTCATCAATCTCTTCACATATAATCACTAAACATAAGAGCTATAATCAATTATTTACAACACGTTATCAGCACGATATTCTTTCTGTGATCGTGGAAGAAGATTGTTGAAGGAATGTTTCGTTCAGGTGAAGAACGAGTTTTTGTGGGTCAATAATTTATAATCATTGGTGTTATTAAAAATTTTCAAGTAAGCTTGAATCTTTTGAACCTTTTTGAATGATATGCTTTAAATCTGAGAATTTATGTTTTAAAAGCATGTTCTAGAGTTTAAGTTTAATTATTGTTGCTAAGGGCTTAAATTGATTATCTTCTCGGCATTGTTGATTTTATATATTCTGCCATATGCAAGTTTCAAACTTAAAATTTAATAATTAAACTTAAAATTTAGTTCCCTTATATTAAAATCGCATTGTTTATTCTGAATCAAGAAATGGAACCGAATGGGTTCAATTATAATTACTTATGGAGGCTATATGCTCGTAAGATATATATACTTAAAGGGGTTCAATTATAATTATTTAGGAGGTTATATGCCCGTAAGAAACTGAGTATTGGCAATTGTCGGGGATAATTTGCTAACTAATGCCCAAAAAGTTGAGGCTATGATTCTAATCAATAAACACATGGACGAGGTCCTTTGGTTGGACTACTCATAAATTGAGGATCATCAAAAGACTTTTATGCTTTTTTAAACTTGTGGACAATCAGTTGTTGGTTTTTCAGACATTTTTGTTCTGGGTGGTCATATTTTGAACCATATTCAGATTTGAACTATGTTTGATTTATTTTGGACTACATTTGGGAGGCTTCGTTTTAATCTGATTATTGTGGTATTTAGTGATATTAGCTCGATTTACTTTTTCAAATAAATGTTAAATACTGGAATATATTTGATTTCTAGACATAACATGTGGGGAATAATGGCTAGCTAATAGTGCAACTACGCACACTATCCTAAGGGATAAATCATACTTTATTAAAACTAGCCGCCGTGGCACGCGGTACTCGCGTGTGTAGAATTCTTTGAATTATAATTTATCTTGGCATATTAATTTTTTATAATATATCATAATAAATTTGAATATGCATAAAATATATGCAAATATTCAACTAAGAAAAGTCCATTTCACATGTTGACTTTAAACGAAGACACACAAAAGAAAGGCAAATAGATAATTAAAATTAACTCACGCATGTTGTTTCTCTTTTCTTGTCCGGGTATTATGTCACATTCCATAGTATCATCCATCCATCAAAATAGTAAGTTCCATTCATCGTCCCTGAAACCATGAAATAAAGAACAATTATAGTTTAAGTTGAAGAAATATTAAGAAATCAATAAACATCAAAAGATAAATAATAGAAAGAGGAAAGAAATATGAGGGGGAATTGAGTAATGGAGAATCAACCGTGGCTTTGTCATGGTGATCATAGTGAAAAAAGGTAAGTTTTTCTTTATTGGGTAGTTTTTGTGTTTTGTAATTTTAAATTTTGAAAAAAGGGTAATTTTGGAAAGTGACAATTTTTTGGTGTAGCATGGTCACAACCGCCACTTTGTGAGTAAAAACAAGCTTCTCTTTTTTAACAGTATAGATAATGCCTAGTAAGACTTCTATGACAACAATATCTGACACATGTGATTTGAAAGATGACTTTGGAAAAGTCCACCTTATGTTGTCAAATGACACGGTTTTAGCCATTAAAGAGGCTTTTTATGCACCACATTCGGTAGCACATGTACATAACCAAAAATGGCCTAGCGGAGGCACTTATTAAGAACTTACAAAGAATAGCTCGGACTTTGGTTATGCGCACCAAACTCCCAATCTCTGCTTGGGGCTATGCAATATTGCATGCAGCGATGTCAGTACGTTTGAGGCCCACTGCGACCCAACCTTACTTTGCGTTACAGTTGGTATACGGGCATACACCAAACATTTCCCATTTACGCACATTTGGGTGCGCAATATATGTACCAATTTTTCCGTCACATCGGACTAAAATGGGACCTCAACATCGAAATTGGTATATATTTGGGATTTGTATCGCCATCTATTATAAGATATTTGGAACCCTTGACAGGCGATCTCTTTACCGTACGATTTGCGGACTGTCACTTTGATGAGACTGTCTTCCCGACGTTAGGGGGAGGAAAGAACGTTCACACTAACGTTCAGGATGAACGGCGTGTAGTTCTGTGGAAAAACCCCACTGTCACTCATCACTATCCCCCTGCAGTAGTCAGAGAATCTGAAGTACGTAGAATAACTGAACTTCATAAAATAGCCAATAACATGCCAAACTCATTCTCTGACTTGGCTAAAGTGACGAGATCTCATATACAAGCTGCAAATGTGCCTGCAAGGATAAAAGTCCAAGAGGGACAAAATATGGGAAGGCCATCAATCCCAACTAATCAATCATATCTCCCGGCCCATAAGAGGGGGAGACCAATTGCATAAAATGATTTGCATCCTCGAAAGCGGCCGAATGCATAACTGTTAAATTTGGTTAGCACCGTTACCATTGGGATCCCACCCAATCCATCTCATGAAATAGTTCTGGACTATGGACCCGTCTTGGAGACGATGTCGGGGACGCCTCGACATCAGTATCCATCCCCGAGAATAGGAAAATCTCGGTTGGTTTGCATTAATGAGGTGTGGCATCGGGATGAAATAATCATCAATGATGTGTTCGCTTACACAGTAGCTACTTAAATTATATCAAGTGATGATATTGAGCCTCGATCGGTGGACGAGTGCAAACAAAGGGATGATTGGCCGAAATGGGAAAAAGAAATCCAGGCTGAGTTTGATTCATTATCGAAAAGAGGAGTGCTTAGACAAATTGCTCCTACACCTCCCGGAGTTCTACCCGTGGGAAACAAATGGGTATTCAAATAATTTTTTTACTATTTCTTTTTTTTGCATAAACTTCAATATTTAAAAACCCTTGATACAAACATATAGGGTTGTCAATGGGTCGGATTTAGGTCGGATCAGTCTCATCTAGATTCGGGTCGGATCAGGCTCATCCAGATCCAACTCCATTTATATCGGATCGATCCTATTGGATTCGGATCTTGCTCGAATCGAACAATTATCCTAATAAATCAAACAGTTTCGGATCGAATCCGGAATGAAATCCGCTTCATTGATAGACCTACAAACATACATTCAAATGGGCCTATTGATAAGGGTTGTTAAAAGTGGGATCCAATCGAATATATAGTCTAAAACAATGACAACTGGAAGAAGGGGGAAAATGCATGAACCTGGAGAGTGTTAGGCAGGACCGGTTTTAGACATTTGGGGTCATAGGCGAATTTTAAATTTCGGGCCCAATTTATTTTAAAATGCAAACATATTAATTATACATTGACAATTTATTTTCTCTAACATATTATTTGTTAGATAGATAATTCAATAACAAATCCACTTAATTTTTAAAAGATTCAGTTGTGAATTTTTTTATAATTTTTAATATTGAAAATATTATTCTAGTCGAAGCAAATTTTACAAATATACTTACACTCTTAACTCTATTTCATTCTTTCATAAATATCGTAATTGACTGCTTGACTTTATTTTATTCCGTTACATTCTTAACTCTATTAATTATATATTATCATGGTATAGATAAAGTTACACATCGTATATAAAACTAAGAAAAAGATACACATATATATATAAATATGGATGGAGCTAGCCAATTTTATTAGGGGTGAAATTCTTTTTTGCAATGAACTGTGTAAGAAAGTAATAAGCAAAAAAATCGTATTATAAAGAAAAAAACCGTTTTCTTTTTAATTATTAAGAAATTGTTTTTTTAAAGTATTTATTTAGAAAAAAAATTGACAAGAAACTATTAAGAAATGAAAGGGATTAAAATAATAATTACTACGAAAGAATAATAAAAAAGATGAACAATTATTAAAAAAGAAAAAAGGTTAAAGAACATAGAACAATTAAAATATTGGAAAAAAAAAGTCACTAATTGGATTTGAACCCTAGACCTCCCATCCATGAAAAGAAAGTCTAATCAAATTAGCCAAAATACATAATATAAAAATAAAATTAATAAAATTAACAATATTTAGTTTTTAAATTATCCAAGGGGCCGAAATATAAATTTTGGAGCCCTCCGAACTGGAGTCTCTAGGTGACGACCCAAGTTGCCTAGCACTTGGGACGACCCTGGTGTTAGGGCATCTCCAATGGTAGAGCCGGGGTTGGGCTCCGAGCTCTGGGGCTGGCCCTAGCTCTGACTGGTCTTCTCCAATGGCAGGGCTTCGAGCATCAATTATTTCCAATTTAATTTATTCTCCACTCTTACCATTATAATAATAATTTTAATTTTTTTTAATATTAATATTAATAATAATGATAATGATAGAAACAATAATAATAACTATTTTAATATTATAATTAGATTAATAATTATATAATAATAATATTTAAATATTAAAATTAAAGAGAGTTGATAATAATAAAATTAAAATTGATTCAAGAGAGAAAATACAACAAACAAGAAGGAAATACAACAAAGAAGATTAAATAAACGACACACACACGAATTACATTATTTTAATGATTTTCCCCCTGGAATCTATCATTTCCTTCATTCGATGAACCTCCAAATAAGTCTCGGGAAAGACTTTTTTGTTGTATTTGCTTTCTCTTATTCTTCCAATACAACTTTGTATCTGGAGTGAATGAAAAACAGTACATCGACATAATTTGTTCCTCGTATTCAAGCTCTTCTTTTTGAATTTTCATTGCGTCGTCTTCCCTTTGACATTGGAGCATCTTTTCATTCCTTTGTCGACGTCCAGCCTCTAACATATTTGCAGTAATTCTTATGGTCAGTATCCTTTCCCTATCTAAATCAATAATCGTATGTGAACTACGGTATATGCTATGTCCAGATCGGAGTTTCGGTGAATGAGAAATTGTCGCTCATAGATCACCCTTTGAAATGAAAAAAAGAAATAGAAGTGGTTTTATCCCACATTGGAATTTGAAAGAAAACTCTTGAGGTTTATATATGATTTTAACAGTAGTGGTACAACAATCTAGCTATCAAAATTCTCTTCCCTCATGCACATGTGGGTGGCATGCAAATCATGAATCAAAATTCACTTCAGACCTTCAAGACTTGTGCGAGCCCGCAACCCGCGGACACGAATGCAGCTCAATTTGGAGGCTCCCAAACAAACCCAATTTTTGCATTCAATGTTAGCTATACATTTTTATTAAATGCGCGCTAACAAAATCTATTTTTATATTTATTAAATATTAAACAATTATTTACAATTTATTAAAAGAAATCAATAAAAGAAAAAAAAACCAATCAGGTGGCGCCAAGTTGCACCACCTGACTTAAAGAGGGGCGCGTGCTTCTTCCTCACGCGAGCTCGAGTTTTGCAGCGAGGCGCAAGAGTCCCGCCACAAAACTCGAGCTCGTCCAGTTCCCAGCCCCGCCTCGCCGCCCTGACCCCCAAGCCCGCCCTGCACCGCCCCGCCCCGCCCCGCCATCTCCACTGGAGATGGCGTGAGTTACATTAAATAAAATCGTAAAGTTAACAAACTTATTTAGAAAAAAATATTGATATAACTGGATCCGAAAAAGATCTGATGTCCATTCGAATTCAACGAAGATCCGTTGAAGTTCAGAAACTTCGATCCGAGCAAGACCTGGATTCGATCCAAATCCGATCCAACACAAATTAAATCGGATCAGAATCGAGTCTAATCCGACCCAAATTTGATCCATTGATAGCCCTTATCCCTATTGAAATAGAGAGACTCACTTATTTAGCAAGAGAACAATTTTTCTATTTGAGGCCAGAGTAACAGTGAAATTAAAAAATACTACGAGCTTATTCTTTTGGCATCTCATTTTCTGAAAATGTGTTTTCATGGATAAAGTTTATGAAACTAAGTTCTTTTGACAAGCATTTCTAGAAAAATCTCAAATATGAGATAATTTATCCATTTTCTTAATACAGTTCATTACGTGTTTTTAGAGAAAACACAAAAAACGAAAGTAATTTTACCTATTTTGTATATGATCATAATTACAAACCTTCCGTTACTTTTTTTATTCTTCTTCTTGACACATCATCTTCTTCTATCTCAAATTTATGGGCAATTATAAATTATATCAATTATTTTGGTAATAAATATATGATTATAATATTTATAATTTATAGAATATAACAATTAGCAAATTGGAATATTTTAGGAGAAAGGGGTTAATTGTAAGAAGGTGACAAACATGAGGGGGATTTTTGTAATACTCAATATGTGATGAGAATTTTTATAATTAGGTCTTACATCAAGGGGTATCGTAATTTACCCTTGAAATTAACAGGTATATAAATAGCAAGAGAACAATTGTAACAATTTTTCCAGCTCTAGGATTACATTGGACAAGAGGAAACTTGTTAATAATGTATCATACTTAGCAGCTTGAAAATTAAAGTGGAAGGGAAATATGAAGATAGAACTTAAATTGAGGGCACCTGAGCTATACCAAAGCCAAGAGTTAATGGCAAGACTTAAATTGCATACTCTGATATGGGCTTTTTCCATGGGCTACTAAGTATTTTCTTTTCAAATTTGAGAACAACACCTTCTCATCCAAATCAATATTTTATCAAATTATACTTTGTATTTCCATTATAAATGTATCCCACACCAAATATTGACAAAATGTGAAGTGTACATTAATTAAAATTAAAATTTTATTGAAATATTTTTTAGAATTGAGAGATGAGAAATTACATAATGACAACCATTCTCTACCAACAATTATTAGAAATTAATTAGGACCGAATCAAAGTTTTCCTGTTGAAAACAGGGGATCCTCCCTTGCCATCGTCACCACCATTTAGTCCTCCCTGATCTACATCGTCACCATCACTAATAGGGCTTTCCTCGGGTGGGTCCTCGCCGGGAGGGACTTGTTCTGGTGGCCCTTCGCTCGGAGGGTCTTGCTCGGGTGGGCCCTCGCCAGGAGGTCCTTGTTCGGGTGGCCCTTCGCTTGGAGGGTCTTGTTCGGGTGGCCCCTCGCCAGGAGGGCCTTGACCTGGATCACCCCCTCCACTTCCACAATCTTTTACACATGTGCATTTAAGCGTTCGGCATTGTCCAAATAAGAAGCCTTCTTTCTCACATATTGTTCCACAATTCTTACGACTAAAGCAAAGCCCTTTAAATAATCTGCTTGGGGCCTCGCACGTAGCTGCTTCACCCGACCAAATCATCAACTCTTCTTCACTCATTCATGTGTATAAAGAGAAATTAAGTGTTAATATTGAATTACTTTAACATCAAGAATTTTGATGATACATATGATGTTCACAAAATTCAAAAGTCTACATATTTCAAAAATACTAACAGATTAATACTTACGCAAAGCCAAGAGAAGGAGAAATGGCAATAGACTTGTGAGTTTTGCAGCCATATTATTGTTAGATATGAAATTTGAATTGTAATATGATGTTCAACCTGCATAAACGGACTGGCTTTTATAGTGAAACACATAGTATGCAAAACTATGAAGCATGGGATGTTGAATTCAATAACCCATGCACATTTCTAACCAAAGTAAAAATGAAATAATAACAATTTCCCATGAACAATATGGAATGCTAAATGTTGGAATATGAATTTTGAATTCAAAACTAATCGTGACCCCTAGCTAAAGATATTGAAGATATTATTTTTGACTAAGTTTTATCTTTTGATTTGTTAAGATCTGTTCAGAGCATTGGTATATCTCTCATTTGAAATTTTAATTCTCAGTTTGTTCCTTAGAGATAGGACTTCTCCTTCTATAAATAGGAGTCTCCTTCTTCACAATTAAAAAGTAGAAAAGAAGTAGATAAACAACATATGAAGAAAAGATGTATGCAAAAATAAAGTAGTTTAGGGGGTATTTTGCAGTTCACTCCAATTATAAATCAAGCCTTTTTGTAAAAACTTATGCAGGAGTTTGAGTCGCAAGATAGTTACATAGCTTGGGGTGGAAGCGCAAATGGAGGCAAGGCGATTGACTAATTGAACATCTTCATGAAATCCTTATCACTAGTTGAGCTTTCTTAGGTATTAGGGGTGCTCATCCATTATACGAACCAAAACATATATGGATCGACTACCTGCAACCTAATAAGACCCTAGTAGCTACGATCACTTGATGTTTTTTTTATTTGACATATGCTGTTTATTTTCCTTCCAAATCTTAACATTCAAAGTCATTTTAAATCACATTTCAAAATTTCATAATTTACAAAATCGACATTTAAACTCAATAGAAACGTGTTTCAGAGTTTCATTCAAGTCATGGAAAATAATTTCCAAACATCAAATTCAAGCAGGATAGGACCAACATGAATTCATATGGACCCGGGATGTCGTAGTACCTAATTTTTTTTACCGTGGACAATAATTAAACTCATAGAACCACAATATAAAGTTTATTTATACAATGTTTAATGGGAGAATATGTCTTATTTTAGTTCCTGTGATAATTCACTATCCTATTTAATATCAAAAAATAGAGAAATTTCTAAATTACTTTTTTAACAATAAAAATATTCTTACCTAAACCAGATATTAAATCTTGTGGCTAGAAATGATTATATATTATCAACACATCATTGATTGTAAGATTAAATAATTGATGTAGTGACATTCTTAATCATAAAGTAAAGTCTTTTTTTATTAAACCAGTTCAAGATAAGAATTGTCTCTTGGACTCTCCGTCCATGTGTGATGCATCTTGCGATGAGAACTTGAAAATGTAGAAAGCATATTAGCAAACGCCAAACACAACCTAAACCGTAATGAGTTTAAAGATTATATTGCGTTAGCTAGTATATTAAATTCATTAAATAAAACCACTGAAAAAACATACCATTTTATTAGAGCTCTTGTAAACTTGTAGATAACATTTAATTTAGTTCTTTCTAGCAACAACGAAGATTAAAACTAGAAAATGTAAATCTTATAGTACCTCCGTCCCAATTTTTTCATTTTCTTGGAATAGTTGATCAATTAATTTGACTAATTATTAAAAATTTTTAATAAATAATTTAATTAATTTATTTTAATAATAATTTGATAATATATATATATATATATATATATTTAAAATTATCAAAACGTTATAAATGTAAAAAATCTACTTGCTAAGTCACTTAAAAATTAAAAAGTTTGACTTTACACCGTAGCTAGTGGAGTATTAATTAAGTAGAAAAACAAATAGTATATATTTGTTAAAATATAACTCTAACACCTCAACTTTAAATAAGTGGAACTAATTTTTTGATTAATTACTTGGGTTACATTCAATTCATAAATTGGAGTTAATCGCAATTTACCCCATGTGATATTCAAACATAATGTTTAATTTATCTTCCTATAATTTGAAAAAGAGCACTTTACCCCCTGTAATTTTATAAAAGTTTCACACCGCCTACTTCAAATTTTATACGTGGCACTTTACTCCCCTGTGTTATGATAATATGGCAATTTACCACCATGTGCTATGATAAATGTAATAATTTACCCCTGTATTATCATAAATGTGGCAATTTACCCCTCTATATTACAAAACACTTTTCATGCCCACTCTCAATTTCAGCAAGTGAGTTACACTCTCCGGCTGAAGGGGGTAAATTGCTCTTTTCAAATTATAGTGGGATAAATTAAACATTATGAATATCACAGTGGTGTAAATTGCCATTAACTCCACAAATTGATCTGAATTTGAAGGCAAGTTTACATAGTTGATTGAAATGAAATAGTAGGCAAAGGAGAAGTGATATTTACCCCATGTGATCCTCCTTGACCAAGAGGTCATGAGTTCAACTTCCATTAATGTGTGTATTTCTCTAGTTTAATACTAATATTTATAATTTATTTATTTTTGCACTTTGATACAAATGAAATAGATTTGAATAGATTTTCTGATATAGTGATTGATGTAATGATATATTTACCTTCTTAAAAAAATCTTATATTTATTATGTATATTGTCAAAATAACAAAATTCGTGAAACATTGGTGTGTGTTGCCGGGTCATGAAATAATTTCTCTCGATTATTATTATTATTTAATTTGTTGTACTGTTTTAGTTATTGATTTTTTTTATAGTTATTAATTTAGATATTTTTTTAGACAAAAAAAAATGATCTCGTGCTCACTTAGAAGTCTATCGTTAGAAAAAAATTCTAAAACATGTTTAATATTTTCGAATCATGAAAATATGGGTACCTAGTTCCACATATTTCTCATAAACTCAACACTGAATACAAATTTAGTCCCAACTATAAATTCTGAAACCTCAAATGACAATCAAATGATTCCATGGATGTTTCATAATTTTTTTTAATCCAAATTAATTTTTTTTACTATTTTTTTGCATAAACTTCAATATTTAAAAACCCATGATATACAAACATACATTCAAATGGGCCTATATATTGATCAGGATTGTTAAAAGTGGGATCCAGTCGTACATATAGTCCGAAACAAGGACAACTAGGAGAAGGGGAAAATGCATGAACCTGGAGAGTATTACAGGTCACTGAGCTAGCTAGGTTATCTTCAAACATGAAATAATTAAAGATATACTGCATCTCACCCTAATCCCAATTTTCCTATTTGAGAGTGAAATTAAAAAAATACTATGGCTTATTCTTTTGGCATTTCATTTTTTGAAATTGAGTTTTGTAGATAAATTTTTTGAAACTATGTTATTTTGACAATGGAAAAGTCTCAAAGAAATATGATATAATTATATATATCCATTTTCTGAAAACACTTCATATTGTTTTGGCCTCCCAGTTCTAAAAATATTTTTTTAGGAGATTTTCTATGAGATTGAATTCTTGCATATTTGAAAGATGGGGTTTGAGATTATGTTCTTTTATGATTTAATTACAAAGTAATATATATATTATAATCATCAACGTCCATTTTGGCGTTTCTACTAATAATTTAATGTGAAAATCAAGCAAAATGAGTGTTGAATTGTACATCATCGATTGACGTAAAAAAACACATGTTATTTTTTTAATTTTATCTTGAATTCATACGAAATCGAAGAAATTTGAGATATAATAATATATAATTTAAATAGGTAGACTTAATTTCCTTATTTGTATGTTTTCTTTAAATTAAAATATCAAATTTTTCTGAAAACACCTCTTGAGTAAATTATCTCATATTTCTCTCGGATTTTTCCAATTTGCAAGAGAACAATTGTAACAGTTTTGTCATCTCAAGGATTACATTGGACAAGAGGAAACTTGTTTAATAATGTATCATGATTGGATGTCACCTGTTATTTTCTAGCACCTTGAAAATTAATGTGGTAGGGAAATATGAAGTTAAAACTTAAATTGAGGGCACCTGAGCTATACTAAAGCCAAGAGTTAAATGATAATTTATCTACGTGATTTTTGTAATCTTCAATTTACATTCTTGTAATTTGAAAAATAATATTTTACTCCTTTATAATATTATAAAAGTTTGACGGAGCCTCCCTGATATTTTTAAACATAAGAAAAATATGAATTGACAAAACCCTCTTATATGTGTCACTTTACTCGTATGTGTTATGATAAATGTGATAACTTAACCCGTATTTCGATAAATATTGCCATTTTCATTTTCCAATTTTGCTGTAAATATTTACTTGACTTTGTCGAAGTGAAAACAGACAAAAAGGCCTTGACAACCTGGAAATAGAACCTGCAGGTGATCAATGTACACAACCTGGTGCACAAACTTTGGATTACTTTGGCATTTCTAAAAGAGTAAATTGCACTTTTGGTCATCTTTATGGGTTAATTTTTGCATTTTTGTCCCTCTTAAATTATTTGTAGTAGATTCGCCTCTCTTATCAATGTAGTGTAACACATTCGTCCCTCTTTATCAAACTAGTGTAACATATATGTCACTCTTAAATTTTTTGTAGCTGATTCGTCCCTCTTCTCAATGTAGTGTAACACATTAGTCCTACATCACTTAAATTCAAAATATATCCTAAAATTGACGAAAATTGATGTATTTTGGATTTAAGATGGACGAATGTGTTACACTACATTGATAAGAGGAACACTACAAAAAAATTTAAGAAGGACAAATCTGCTACAAAAAATTTAAGAGGAACGATAGTCCAAAATTTGACCAATAAGGAGGACCCTTTCCAAAAAATTGTTTAACTTGGTTCCTTATATATTTATTTCACTGCAGCAATGTCGGATGTGCCTACACATGAAAAATTTTAGGGGTATATTTGTGCAAGTATAAAAAAAAAAATTAAATAATCAAGTTTCAAAAGCAGAAAAAAAAAAGGGAAATCAAATAGAAAAATCCTTATTTATTAAACTCCACCCCAGCCCCACCGCATCCAAATTCCTTCCCCATCGACAAAAAATCGACAATGTAGGCAAATTTTGGCTGCGCCATTCGGATCATGGCAAAGCTACAACCTAAAACCTAAATGGTTGTAGCCTTTTTGACCGCGACGGAACATTTCGACCAATTTGGGGTACGATGAGGGAAATTCTTACTAGATCGGTTGGCCAAAACCAACGTAACTACATGGCAAGTGCAATACACTTATTTTGGGATTGGATGTAACTCCCAGGGGAGTGACCAATAACAGAGCAAGTGCAATACACTTGCTCGCTGATTGGATGGGTTTGGTCAAGGCGGACTTGGACACGAATTTTCCCACGAGCATTTTGCCGCCTGGAGAAGTTTGGGTTGGGGGTGGGTGGGTTTGATGGTGGCAGAATATTTCTTTCTTTTTTAATTTTTAATTTTTAATTTTTTATATTCTTATAAGTATATCTTTGTAGGTTGTCGTGTCTTATGTACATATTGTCCCATATATATTTTGGGTTAATTTCACATACCTTCTCCGTACTCTTGATAATCCTTCATCTACCATCTCTGTACTACTAAAACCTTCAATTACCCCTCTGCCATTAACTTTTTCGTTAGAAGACCATTATCAATTGTTGATGTGGCGAAAAATTAGCTCCACTTCCCGATTTTATCCTTAATGGTTAATTTCATATGTATCCCCTGTACATTTATATATCTTCACCTACACCCTGTACTATTAAAATCTTCAATTGCATCGTAGAATCTAAATTTTTTTAATGCAATTTCGTTATATTAAAACCTTAAATTATCTTAACTAATTTCACTTTCCCTTAAAAAAATATAGCCACACAATTCTACTAATTTTTTTCATTAAACATTTTGCTCATTTTTTCATTAGAAATTTTGCTCATTTTTTCATTCGTGTTTGTTTTTCTTTCACAATTCGATTTAATTGCATTTTTTTTTTTTTTTGCATTTATAAATATTATGATTTAATAAATATTTTTAGTAAGTCTATTTTCAGCATGTACCACTATAACAATGTACATACTCCTTTGAATAGTATACAACAAACTTTTTGTGAGCACGGTGTTGTTATGGAAATCAAATTTTCGTATTGTATGGACAATGACAAACTGAGGGAGAAAACTATTTATGCCCTTAAAAGTAATGGTTTAGTGTGCCGAATCATTACATTATGTGAAAGGATACTTTTGAGAAAAATAATTTCATATGAGGAAAAAAAGTGTTGTTTTAGAACATCTTAAAATAGAAATAGGAGTAAAATTAAAAGGACAAATGGAGTACATGTTTAGCCCCGAAAAGAGATATATGACCGCTGACCAAAAGCAAATCCAATGGAACCACCTGAAACACCGAAAAACATATAGAGACGCTGACCAAAATAATTGAAAAGCAATCATACCTCTCATGCAGCTTCAAGCACCTCTATAGAAACTAAAACGAGCTTATGAGGGAAAATTCTTGCATAGACCTGGTCTATGAGCTTTTCATAGACCTTGTGATTGTAAATGCACCACATTATACATTGTGAGAGCATGACATCATCAAAATGTATTATGTGGTGCATTTACAATCACAAGGTCTACCACTAAGCTCTTAGACCTGGTCTATGTAAGAATTTTCCCTTATGAGGCTCATGCGCTTCACACCTAGTCGCGGGAGATGACTTGTTCGGCCATAAATACTGTTATGTCCCCTCTTGTGATTGAGGTGAGTTAAACAAGTAACTTTGACAGTGAACAAACAAGAACAGTAACCAAAAAAAACCCCAGGGTTTGATTTGCAAAAAACAAGAGGTCTATCTATGGTACTATGCTATAAGTTATCCTACCAATGACTGTAGTAATTAGACTATGAATATATACAAGGAAAGTGTATATTCTGTAACAAAAATGAAGTATGTATTTTTGAAAATAAGAGAGCAAAGAGTCTTTTTCAAATAAGATGTTGTTATCCCTTTTTAAAAAAGTGTACTTTCCAAAAGGGTAATTAAATCATAACATTAATTTGATTGTAGGAATGGGTAAATCATGCTACCAGTTTAGCTAAATAAACCCCATACCGACTTGAGTGTCGAAGGGCTAGAGTCGGGGGTATCCAATACTGATCATCCAGTTTATAAATGTTTAAGGAAAAAAATAATACTATCTCTAGTAATCCTCTTATTCTAATATTCAATTATGCGACTTCGGGATTTGGCGGGTTAATTTTGAAAATTATGATTTGATCTTCTCCAAGTAGCTTTGATTCTTTTATAAATGTTAATTCGTAGGTGCAACTAGTACTTATTTTCGGATTAAAGTATAATTTGAAATTGAATCTTCATGACGAACAATTTCAACTCTATTTTGAAAACTTCAATGTTGATGGACATCGATGTCCTTTTTATAACGACAGTTTATGGTCTTTGCAGAATCAAACATCACTATTTGCTTTGATATTCTTGAAGAACGTATTAAATTTGAAGAATGCCTTGGATTTAAAAAAGAACATCTTGGATTTGGTTAAGAATGTCTCGAATTTGATGAAGAACGCATTGGATTTGATGAACTTTTCAGAGAGGATTTTTATTTTTTCTTCAATTTAAAGTGTAATCTTGAATTGTATGTTTTTTTACAAAGGAACCTTTATTTATAGTGGTAAGAAAAAGAGTTCGTATGAGATTAGTTAATGAAATATTGAAATTTGATTGACTCTCATTCCTAGAAAATATACATGATTTTGATTGTCTATCACTTGTAGAAGATATACATTCTTCTGATTGGTTATCACCTGTAGAAGATATGCATGCTTTCGATTGGTTATATCACATCATCTTGAATATTTGACATGATTTAATTGATCAATTAAATATGTGTAGAAATTAATTAAAATTAATTATTTTATTTGAAATTCAATTTAGTAAAATCGCCAAAAAATAACCAATTTAATTTAATTTATAATATATAATTTTACAATGTGTCATGATTTAGTTGGACACAAAATTTGTGTCTAAACTAAGTTCTCTAAAATTTTGGATGTTGGCCATTATAAATTTCACAATGTACTCATTTAGGCACTATGTGGATGGGTTTTGGCCCAGTCTTGCGGGTTTCGAGAAATCAGGCCAAAATCCTTTCAAATGAGTTTTCACTAGATCTATCAAACTCAGGACAAATTTATTCACAAATCTACACCAAAACTCTTGAAACCTATAAAATATTGATTTGACACCTACCATCTTTTACCCAAACTCTCTAAAAAAGACATCGAGATGACACCTACCACCTACTTTTTCCCCACACCCCAATATCTAAAACCAATCTAAATGTGGTTTCAAGTTTTTCAGAACCACAAAATCTAATATCCAAAATATAACCAAATGGGGTTTCAAAGATTTCATCGAAACTACCTAAACCATTTTTTTAAAACTGAGACTCGTGAAATCGAGCCAGAACCTACCGTTCTAACTGCATCTGCTTATAAATGCATTTTTCCACACTACTTGAAATCCAGGCATTAATCAAAGATGAATTAATGACGAAGTGGGGGGCTTCACTCTCTTCCTCCATTGATTACCATAACAATCAGATAAAAAAAACAGTTTGTTCTTAAACTAGATTAATTCTCTCTTAAAAGAAACTCTTCATTCAGTTCCCAAACCTCTAAAATCAACCACCTCAATATGAACAACTCTTTTCAACGAACAACTCTTTTCAACAGGGACTGAAAATAAAAAATAATGATAGAAGTTAAGAACCGTCAAAAATTAAATATCCCATATCAATTGAAAATCATCACTAAGTTTACCATACAATGTGTTGGACAATCCTTATCCTTGTTCTATTTTTTTCAGATGATTGATGTCCAACCCTATTTAATGTGACCTTAACCAAATTCATGTGAAATCTAAGAAGAACAAATTATTAACCCAAGAGTTGATCTGGATCTGAATCAAGTTCCAGTCTTCTATATATTATGCTTGATAAAGATACTGCCGAGATGGAAGTTTATAATTTGTGGGTAAATTAAGGAAATTTTAGGGTGACGTCACGTCACATGACGTAAGCTATAACCAATAGAATTATGACACCTCATTAATAAATTACCAACTTAACAGGTTACTAACAAGTCATTATGTACCATAAGTAGTTGTACTATACCATTATTTGACCACATTCATTGTAATATTTAACCACATCAATAATAAATTACAAACTAATAAATTATTATAGAAATAAATAAATAATACATATATCATGTAATGTGAATAATTATCAGTAAATTGATTAATACTAATGGTAATATTATATAATGTGACTAATTACTACTAATATGAGACCGTACTAAGTATGTGGAGTCAATATTATTACGTGTGAGACATTATACTAAGTAATGTGAAGAATTATACATATTGGTTAGGACTAATGGAAATATTATATAATGTGACTAATTACTACTAATATGAGACCGTACTAAGTATGTGGAGTCAAAACTTGCTATGTGAGTCTATACTACTACATGTGAGACATATACCATATAATGTGAAGAATTATCAGTAAATTGGTTAGTACTAATAGTAATACTATATAATGTGACTAATTATTACTAATATGAAACCGTACTAAGTATGTGGAGTCCATACTATTACATGTGAGACATTATAATATGTAATGTGAATAATTAAACACATTGGTTAGTACTAATTATAATACTTCATAATGTGGCTAATTACTACTAATATGGGACCAACTAAGTTTGTGGAGTCAATATTATGCTATGTGAGTCTATACTTACTACATGTGAGACATATACCATGTAATGTGAAGAATTATCAGTAAATTGGTTCGTACTAATGGTAATACTATATAATGTGACTAGTTATTACTAATATATGACCGTACTAAGAATGTGGAGTCAATACTATTACATGTGAGAAATTATACCATGTAATGTGAAGAATTATACACATTGATTAATACTAATGATAATACTTCATAATGTGGTTAATTATTACTAATATGGGACCGTACTAAGTTTGTGGAATCAATACTATGCTATGTGAGTATATACTACTACATGTGAGACATATACCATGTAATGTGAAGAATTATTAGTAAATTGTTTAGTACAAATTGTAATACTATATAATGTGATTAATTATTACTAATATGAGACCGTACTAAGTTTGTGGAGTCAATACTATGCTATGTGAGTCTATACTAAATTGGTTAGTACTAATGGTAATACTATATAATGTGATTAATTATTACTAATATGAGACCGTACTAAGTATGTGGAGTCAATACTATTACATGTGAGACATTATACTATGTAATGTGAAGAATTATACACATTGGTTAATACTAATGATAATACTTCATAATGTGACTAATTACTACTAATATGGGACCATACTAAGTTTGTGGAGTCAATACTATGCTATGTGAGTCTATACTACTACATATGAGACATATATCATGTAATGTGAAGAATTATTAGCAAATTGGTTAGTACTAATGATAATACTATATAATGTGATTAATTATTACTAATATGCGATCGTACTAAGTATGTGGAGTCAATACTATTACATGTGAGACTTTATACTATGTAATGTGAAGAATTATACACATTGGTTAATAATACTGATAATACTTCATAATGTGGCTAATTACTACTAATAAGGGTCGACCGTACTAAGTTTTTGGAGTCAATACTATGCTATGTGAGTCTATACTACTACATGTGAGACATATATCATGTAATGTGAAGAATTATCCGTAAATTGATTAGTACTAATGGTAATATTATATAATGTGAGTAATTACTACTAATATGAGACCGTACCAAGTATGTGGATTCAATACTATTACATGTGAGACATTATACTATGTAATGTAAATAATTTTACACATTGGTGGTATTGTACTATTATATATGAACTAGTACCAGACAATGTGGAAGAATACAATTTTTATGGTGATTTGATATTAATTTGGATAGAAAAAAGAAAAGAAGGAAAGTAGAAATATTTATGGTAGCTAACTTAAATATATTAAAGAATATAAGATAATATTTTAACCTGTTAAACAGGTAACTCATAATTAATTAAGGTTAATTTTATTCTATATTATAAAATTTATGTAGTTATGATTATATATTTATGATCCAATGCATTAAATTAAATTGACGTCACATAACATGACGTCACCTTAGAAGTCCCCGTAAATTAAAGCTCAATTTTGGGAAATTTGGCTCAATAGCCTTATGAAATGTTGTATTTGCAAAAATAGCTTTCTCATTTTCCCTTTTTTTTTTTAATTTTAAACTTAATTATAATTAATTAAACATACTTAATACTAATTAACTACAATTAAAATAATTTAATTAATTAACGTAAAATAACAACAAAAATAAAACACACCCCCAATATTTTACAAATTCATTTTCACCCCCCACTTCAATTACAAATTCTCTCACTAAAAATACACTCTAAAATATTCATCTTCAGTTCATCCCCAAAATTAAAATTCAACAATGGAATTTAGGAATCGTGAGTTGGCACTATGATACGACATATCGGAATCATCTAACTGACGCGCAAGGGCCGAAAACTAAGGAGAATCGGTGAGTTTTTTAATTTTTCCGGAAACTTTTTTTAAAACTGCATATGCCGCCAGGTCACTTGGACCTCCAAGCGACCTGAAGACATTTGAAGATTCACAGCTTCAATGCCGCCGAGTCACTTGGTGGTCCAAGCGACCCGGCGACAAATGTTTACTTGCCGCCCATCCGCTTGGCCCTCCAAGTGACCGACGGTAAAAGCGTGCCCACCATGGCACGCACGCTGGCTTGGTCGCTAGTTCGCTCGGCCAAGCAACACAATCAGCGTGCGTCCCAGGGTGGGCACGCTTGTGCCGCCAGTCGCTTGGTGGTCCAAGCGACACGTGCATTCCAACCCTAACACGCACGCTGACTCTGTCAGTTGGCAGAGCGACCGAGCCAGCGTGCGTGCCAGAGCAACCTGGCACTGGTCGCTTTCAGGTCCAAGCGACCCGACGACATTTGTAGTGTGCATAACAGGCCAAGCGACAGAGCCAGCGTGTGTGCCAAGGCTGCCCTGGCACGCATACTGCAAGTGTCGTCGGGTCGCTTGGAGGGCCCAGCTCCCCGACGACACGTGCGTGTCCACTCTGGCATGCATGCTTGTGCTCGTGTTGCCGGGTGACTTGGCCCTCCAAGCGACTCGTCGAAAATTCCAGTGAAGGTTTTTTTGTTTTTAAAGTACAGACTTACTTAATTTATTGACTTTTATTTATGTTTTGTAAGGTCCATCTTAAAGAATAATGTACACGGATAAGTTGTCGGAGTTTCCTAGCCTTCATTTTTGGAAGATAGTTAATGAAGGGAAACTTACAACAAAAGGAGGTTTGAGCAAACTCCAAAGGTACGCAAATTTGCAACCGTATATAGGCATCGCGTTACCCTCAACCGGGAATTATCTGAATATTATTATTTCAGGAAAATTCAAGGGGATGACGTACCACCAAATTTGGATCCGACTTATGAAACGTCCGTAAAACAAGAACTTGTAAGAGTTCTAGTTTTTTGTTAATGAAAAGTCGTTGAGGTTTAGTGCAATCGAGTTCACATTGGTTTCCGGGCTGGGGTTTAGATGCAAGATTAACGAGTCCGATTTGGCAAAAATGGCGGAATCTACTCTGAAAAGTAGATACTTTGGTGATAAGGCCGCAAATATGGTCACCTTAGGCCATCTCCTATGATTAGAGGGGAGGGGGTAGTTGGATTTAGGGGGTAAAAATAATGAACTAAAATGATTAAAGGGGTTGGCAATGCAATTTTCCCTTGATGGTGACCATCCACCGCCTGGAGGTGTGAGGCAAGGCAACATTGCCTTACCTCACACATCGATCCAGCACTTGTTGGGCTGGCGAGTGCGTTGCACTCGCCCGCCCAGCAGCAGGTGGCCGACACTTGTCAGCCACCTGTGGTTCCCTTTTTTTTTTTGTTATTTCTTATTTTTATTTAATATATAAACTTTTTTTTTAAAAAAATCCTTTAAAATATCTTATTAAAAGAAATGTAACTCTTATTTAATTTTAGTTTTAGTTAATTTGTGTCTTATTTTTAAAAAGTTAATTTTAGTTTAAAAAATGTAACTCTTATTTAATAAACTCAATTTTAATTTATTTTGTTTTAATTTAATAAAAAATCTTTTTATTTTTAAAAAAATCCTTAAATTTGTGTATTATTTTAAAAAAGTTAATTTTAGTTTTAAAAATGTTGCTCGTATTTAATAAACTCAAATTTAATTTGTTTTTATTTAATAAAAAATATTTTTATTTAAAAAAATCGTTAAATTTTTAAAAAACCCTTAAATTTTTATTTATTTTTTATTTTATAAAAACCCTTTCCTTATATTGTGTACTTTCCTTATATGAGTAATTAATTGTTGTATTATTGTGTGCTTTTAAAAAAATTATTGGTTGTCAACTATTTAATTGTTGTATTGTTGTGTATTTCTAAAAAAATTATTGGTTGTCAAGTATTTAATTGTTGTATTATTGTGTACCAATTTTATTTCTTATTATTAATGTCAATCTTAAATTCTTTTTATTATTCCCAAATCGGTTTGCGTATTATTATCCATTATTAATATTGTTATTTATTATTTATTTATAATTATTTAATTTTTATTATTATTGCTAGTATTATTATTATTATTATTATTATTATTATTATTATTATTAAGTGAGAGTGCGAAAAATGAGAATTGGAATTAAATGGAATTGATAGATTGAGTCATTTGAGATGACTTATAAAAAGGAAAGGGGAAGCTGGACTTGGAATCTGAGGGGAAGCTGGACTGAGCTGAGGGGAAGCTGGACTTAGGCTGAGGAGTCACTGGAGATGGCCGGGGTCGGGGTGGGGAGGGAAACAATCTCCAGCGTAGACGGGCTCGGGGCGGGAACGGGCCAAGGTCGGGGCTCTGCGGAGCCCTGGCCGCGGCTCGTTCCCGCGTGGGAAATTTGGCGAAGAAGAGGGGCGCGTGAGTTCACGCGCCCCTCTTTAAGTCAGGGGACACCACTTGGCGTCCCATGATTGGATCCATTTTCCTTTATTTATTAATTAAAATGGTTTTTAATGTTTTTAAATAAGAAAAATTAATTATATTAAAGAAATATATAATAAAATTAAATTAAATTTGTAGAATTTAATTATTTAATAAAATTTGTTAGCATTTTTATTGTATATTTGCTAGTATTTAATAAATATAAGTAGTCACCAATTTTTAATTGAATTATTTAATATAATAAAATTTAATTTTTTTAAATTAAAATCATTAATAATTTATTATAATTGTAATTAAATTTACTTATGGACAAATCATTAATAATTAAATTCAACATTTTATTTTAATTTCTTTTATTGTAATTAAAAATTTAATCATTTAATTACAATATTGGTGGTGGCTATATAATTTAAAAATATCGAATTAGTTAAAAATATAATTAAACACTTATACAAATAATTTAAATTAATACTTAAATAATAATATATTTAAATGCATACTAAAATTAACAAGATAAGTAAATTCAAACAATTACATTCATTATTAACCGTATTTTGCATAAACATGGGCTATTAAGTCTTTTTGAAGTCTACGGTTGGTTTCTTTGGAGCGAATTGCTTCATGACGCATCATATAGTTATCCAACGTTTGTTTTCTTGGTACTGGATTTTCCAACGTTACTCCCTTACATGGATAAATTTTAGCGCGTGCTCTACGAGAAGTGCTAATGTCAGTATCATCATCGTCGGAGTCATCGTCATTATATTCGTCACGTTCGTCCTCCATGTTGGTCCCAAAAGTGGTCAATGAGGTCTAGAGGGGGGGGGGGGGGGGGGGGGGTGAATAGACCTCTGAAAACTTTAAAACTTTTTCTCTAACTTTTCAAATCAGCAGACTAAGCTGATCGAGATTTGTAAGACTACTAAGCTGATGCGCACAAAGCTTTATCAGCAGAGTTGACCACTCATCTGATTTTCACTCAGCTGATTTCAGATGTTGAATCAGAGTTTTTAGAAACTAGTTGGCAGCGGATTTGTCAAGTGTTCTTCAACCAATCTGTTCCTCTTTAAGTTTTCTCACTCAAAAGATTTTATCCCCAGTTTTTATAACTCCTTTTAAAATCTTTTGATTAAATCGTATGTTTGAGTTCTTAATAAATATGCAAAGTATAGCAAACAGTAATTCAAACACATAGGATTTTTATAGTGGTTATATGGATAAAAATCCTTTAGTCCACTCTTCCAAGTCACACAGATCTTGGGTTATACTAGAAAACACAAAGTAATCAAGTATACAATGCTTGCGCAATTCAACAAATGAAAAGCCACAAGTACGCAGTAAGAAATCACAAAGAAATCCTAATCTCCGAAGCTAGATCACTCACAAAGATGGACCTACACTCCTCACGCTATTTTCAGTACAAGTAATCACTCTGAAAACCTATACTAAGAAGCTATATCGCTCACAAAGATGGATATATACTCCTTTCTTTTACAGTTGAAAGTCACTCAGACAGACAACTAAGTTCTCTGTTCTTCAACGAAAAGCTTTGTCAACAAATGATTTCGGCTTGTGATCAGATGACTCAACTGATGGATCTCGCTCTTAGGATATGATCTTGAATAATGCAAGCTCTCTTTAGATCTTCAGTTATGTCTTCTATTTATACTCCCAGATTTTGAATTTCTCCCCGTTGAAGGTTGGCAGGAATCTACAGTCCTCGAGTTCTGGTTCTGACACGCGGAACGGCTCCCTGCAACTGTTGCACTGTACACTCTGCTGTACGGATGTCTACTTTATGTCAGTCGCATTTAATGCACTCAGCTCTTAGCTGGTTCCCGTTGATAAGCTTCCTGACCGTCTTCACTCTGCTGGTGGAAGTACTCTGCTGATGATCACTTTGCTGATCACTCGGCTGATGGCTTCTCGGCTGATTCAAGAATGAACATATCTATCTTGACTAGGCTGATAATACCCATCTGATATCTCACTTAGTTGATTCGGTCACTTAGCTTCCAGACCATGAGATAGGTTCCACTAAGCTGTTCAGTTCTTAGTTGATGACTTCCAGATTACCCTTTTTGTCATCTTCAAAACCTTCTCCAATATTAACCAACAATTTCCCCCTTTTTGATGATGACAAACCCTTCAACTAAGAACACATCTAAGTTTCTGATTTAGTCTTCATACTCTGAGATGGAAATTATTGCTCTGATACAACTAAAAAAAATTACCACTTGATGGTTCTTTTTCCCTTTCTGATCTTCTGCTTAAAGGGTTCTTAGTTGCATCCATCTTCCCCCTTTTTGTCATCAACACCAAACATTAGTTGCATCTTTTCTTCTCCTTTTATCCTTCCCCCCTTTTTAGGGTTTGTGATAACTTCTTTTTCATAAGATTGCAAGCTAGTATGCTGAAGACAGGTAGGTGAGTACTTGGCTGATTGAGGTAGTCTTCGTTGCTGTTTATCACTCCAGCTAGAAAATTTCCCCTAACTTCAAGAATTTATACCACTTGATACTATATGTGGTATGATTCCACTTGTAGTCTGATGCTACTTGTAGTCTGATACCACTTGTAACACCTTTTTCTCTGTAAGGGTGTAGATCAGATTAGTCAGCTGATATCACTTGTTGGTGTGATAGCACTTGCTGATACCACTTGGTGTAGTACATTCTTGAAAATTACTTGGCTGTTGAGTTCCAGTCAGCTGATAAGAAGCAGTCTTCTGATAGCTTCATTCTGACTTATTGACAACTTCATCTTTTATTTAGGAGTACCGCTAGTCGTACACGTTCCCCCTAAGTTCAAGAATTCGTGGTCAAGTAGTCTGATGAGAGTTTCTCTTCAAAGACACTCAGCCGTTGAATTTCAGTAAGCTGTTCTGGGTTAGTCTTCTGATAAGTTCCCCCTCAACTTATGAATCCAAAATCAACAAACCAATTTCTGTTGTCACATGGTTGACTGATACCACTTGAACGGTGATACCACTTGTTGCAAACAGTTGATGGCCTCTAATGCCACTTGGTCTCTGAAACCACTTGTTAATCTTTGATAATCTTCAACTTTTCAACAAACTCACGTTCCGTGAAATCTCCAAATGTAGAGTCTACCACTTGAATTATACCAATTGTTGATACCACTGATTTGATACCACTTGCTGGTACATGAATATTGGTGAGACTACTTGTTGAACTTGATGAAATTTGCAAGGCAGTCAACTCATCTTTGTCATCTCACATGTGTTTCAACTGCAAAACAGATGACTGTTTTTGGTACCCCTTGTTTATTGGGTCCAGCATGGTTAGTGTAACCTTTAACATGTGATGATCTAGTGACTTATGTTTTATCATGATAATACCACTTGTTGGTACTTGATACCACTTGTTGTTTTTCAACATTTGTTGGTCATGATTAAAACATAGCTCATAAGCAAGGTAAGATGCATGAAATATGTGATAAGCATGCATATTGAAATGAGGATGGAAATCAGTACAGTGAACATGATCAGCATGATAATATGAATAAGCGTAGTGCATGTCATAATAATTATCATAATGTGATTCAAATTCTTGCCAGATAATTCATTTTTGCCTCAATTTCTTACCTGAGTTTTCTAATAACTCTCCATAGATTAAGCAGACTCAATATTTTCAATTTTACTCCTATCAGCAGCCTCGGCTGATGAGTTTACTAGTCTGATTAGTCTTAGGTAGCTTACTAGGTTTTCTAACCTATTGAGCTTCAGTAGACTTGTTCTCTTAAGCCTCTGATTTCTTTTTAGAGAATGATGCAATTACTTCTTTCAGATTTATTTATATTTTCAAAACAAATTGCATACTAAGCTTTTAGAGTTTCATTCTCATGCTCAAGCTTTTTGGTAGTCAGCTGATTCTTAAGGTTTTTCAGCCTGAAGTTTCAGTGATCTGATTTGCTCTTTTCAGCAGAGTCATCTCTTCATTAAGCTTGGCAAATGCACAAACAGTATTTGAATTTGTAATTCAGCATTTATTCAATCGATTCAAATAGTGCATTACATTAATCAGTAGAAGTTACCCCAAATTTTCAGAATCATCAAATTCTATGGCAGTTAAGCATATGGTCTCGGGTACTTCATCAAATTCTTTATCAGACGACTGAAGGTCTGAATAAGATGTGCAGGAGTTTATTAGCTTTGCTGCATCAGCTAACTTTGATTTGCTCTTACTAAGATTACGCTCCTTTTTAGCACGCTTTTCCTTTTCATCAAACTTCTCAGATGATGAGGTTGGATGGTCTTTGATCAAGAGCCCATACTCCTCTTCATGGTAGTCTCTAAGTTTTGCTTTGGAGGAATCCCTGTTTTCCTGAAAATGATCAGAAGAAGATGAAGTAGCATTTTTATATTTTAATTTCATTTTCTTCTTGTAGAACTTCGAAATCATTTAGCAGCAGGGTAACGTCGTCAGCAGTGTATCCCTTTTCTGAACTCAGCACAGTCTTCTGTTTTGACTTGTCTGCTGATTTTCTTGCCTTGTCTGACGCCATTAGAGCAGCAGTAGGGTCTGAACTGGTTGACACTTCTAATCCCAATCTTGGCATATGATACTCATACGCTTTGAGAGATGAGAACAGTTCGGAAAGAGAAATCTTCTCTAAATCCCTTGATTCTTCCATGGCTGTCACCTTCATGTTGAATTTGGGTGGCAAGGCCTTGAGAACCTTTGTTGTGATCTCCTTGTTCGAAAATTCTTTACCAAACCTTAGAACTTCATTCAGGGCTTTGGTGAATCTGGTATCCATCTGATCAATCGTTTCACCAGACTTCATTTTGAAATTTTCAAACTCCTCAAGAGCCACACTGAGCTTGTGTTCTTTGATAGCGTTGTTTCCTTCGCTTAGCTCGCAGACTTTATCCCACATCTCTTTGGCAGTTTTGAGATGCTTGATCTTCTGGAAATTTTCTTCGTCTACAGCTCTGAACATGATGAACTTCGCCTTTTTATCAAGATTTACTAATTTGTTTTCTTTAGGTGTCAGCTCATCCAGCTCTTTGTCAACTATCTGATCTGGTTGGCCAGCAACCTTCACAGTCTTCTGGAATCTGAATGGTCCTTTTGTAATACATGTAAACATGTCATCATTATAAGCAGCAAGAAAGATTTCCATTCTGATTTTCCAGTTTTCAAAGCTCATAAGACCAATGTGAGGAACATGGTTTATGGCATCCATTTTTCAAAAAGTTTTGATTTTCAAAATATGCTCACTTTTTGAAAAATTTGAAAAACACACTTTGGATCAAGCTCGTTGATCAGGCAGCTGATTCAAGATAAACCACCTACCCTGATGCTACTTGATGGTATCAGGTAAATTACCAGAGCAACCTGCTCTGATACCACTTGTTGGTCCCAAAAGTGGTCAATGAGGTCTAGAGGGGGGGGGGGGGGAGGTGAATAGACCTCTGAAAACTTTAAAACTTTTTCTCTAACTTTTCAAATCACCAGACTAAGCTGATCGAGATTTGTAAGACTACTAAGCTGATGTGCACAAAGCTTTATCAGCAGAGTTGACCACTCATCTGATTTTCACTCAGCTGATTTCAGATGTTGAATCAGAGTTTTTAGAAACTAGTTGGCAGCGGATTTGTCAAGTGTTCTTCAACCAATCTGTTCCTCTTTAAGTTTTCTCACTCAAAAGATTTTATCCCCAGTTTTTATAACTCCTTTTAAAATCTTTTGGTTAAATCGTATGTTTGAGTTCTTTAATAAATATGCAAAGTATAGCAAACAGTAATTCAAACACACAGGATTTTTGTAGTGGTTATATTGATAAAAATCCTTTAGTCCACTCTTCCAAGTCACACAGATCTTGGGTTATACTAGAAAACACAAAGTAATCAAGTATACAATGCTTGCGCAATTCAACAAATGAAAAGCCACAAGTGCGCAGTAAGAAATCACAAAGAAATCCTACTCTCCGAAGCTAGATCACACACAAAGATGGACCTACACTCCTCACGCTATTTTCAGTACAAGTAATCACTCAGAAAACCTATACTAAGAAGCTATATCGCTCACAAAGATGGATATACACTCCTTTCTTTTACAGTTGAAAGTCACTCAGACAGACAACTAAGTTCTCTGTTCTTCAACAAAAAGCTTTGTCAACAAATGACTTCGACTTGTGATCAGATGACTCAACTGATGGATCTCGCTCTTAGGATATGATCTTGAATAATGCAAGCTCTCTTTAGATCTTCAGTTATGTCTTCTATTTATACTCCCAGATTTTGAATTTCTGCCCGTTGAAGGTTGGCAGGAATCTACAGTCCTCGAGTTCTGGTCCTGACACGCGGAACGGCTCCCTGCAACTGTTGCACTGTACACTCTGCTGTACGGATGTCTACTTTATGTCAGTCGCATTTAATGCACTCAGCTCTTAGCTGGTTCCCGTTGATAAGCTTCCTGACCGTCTTCACTCTGCTGGTGGAAGTACTCTGCTGATGATCACTTTGCTGATCACTCGGCTGATGGCTTCTCGGCTAATTCAAGAATGAACATATCTATCTTGACTCGGCTGATAATACCCATCTGATATCCCACTTAGCTGATTCGGTCATTTAGCTTCCAGACCATGAGATAGGTTCCACTAAGCTGTTCAGTTCTTAGTTGCTGACTTCCAGATTACCCTTTTTGTCATCTTCAAAACTTCTCCAATATTAACCAACACTCCACAATCATATTGTGAAGTATTATGCAAGTTAACATGATGTTGGACAAATCCTGCCTATGCGATCCCCTGCCGGGTTGATTAACGATTGTGAACCGAGCTTGGAGAATTCCGAACGCTCGTTCAACATCCTTGCAGAATGATTTTTGATACCGCGAGAATACCTGTTCAGGAATGGTTCTCGGGTTTTTCACATACTGGATTAACGTTCCCCACTTCGGATATATACTATCCGCAAGGTAGTAAGGCATGAAGTATTTTCGATTGTTCACCTCATACTGAACTTCGGGAAGTTTACCAGCAATGAGGTTGTCGAACAGAGGTGAACGACCAAGGACTGTAATGTCGTTCAATGCTCCTGGCACGCCAAAAAAGGCATGCCATATCCACGTATGATGTGAAGTAACAGCTTCAAGAACAATCGTAGGTTTTTTCTTCCTTCTAGAAAAACTTCCTTGATATGCGGTTGGGCAATTTGTCCACTCCCAATGCATACAGTCAATCGAGCCAATCATCCCAGGAAATCCACGTCGTTCCGATTTGTTAAGTAGGATGGCCAAATCCGTTGGCATTGGGGCACGAAGGTACTGGTCTTGATACACACGCAAAATGGTTTGATAGAATTCGCGGACAATCTCGCATGCGGTACTCTCCGCAACACGGAAATTTTTGTCATTGGAATCGTGGGAGAATGCATAAGCCAACGAACGCATAGCGATTGTTACCTTCAATATTGGTGAAAACCCTGCTCGATGGGAGCCATCATATCTTTGACGAAAGTATATATTTTTGCGCTCGCAATCCGCAAGGATACGGAGGAAAAGGGGACGCTTCATACGGAAACGTCGTCTGAATATTTCACCTTAATACAACGGTCTTTCGACGAAATAATCGTTCACCAGTTGTATGTGTCGTGCTTGGTGGTTCCTATTTAAAAATTTACGACCAGGAACAGAACCACCATGTACAGGCATAATTTATGTTTGAGAATACACAACTTCGGACCACATTTCGTGAAGTTGTATATTTTCATTATCTTGTTCTTCCATCGTGTTGTTATAATTGGACCAAAAATTATTTCGGGAAGAAGATGATTCATCACCATCACCATAACCATAATCATTGTTGTGGTTCATCTTGAGAAATTAATTATAATTTTTGAAGAGTGAATGTGTTGAGTAGAATGTGAAATATAACTATTAAATAGGCAAAAGTTGTAACTGATCTGCACCATTCAATTTATACACCAGATCATAACCATTCAATTTCTGCACCACCTCTCCACCATTCAATTTTTGCACCACCTGTCCACCGTTCAAATAATTATTATTATTATTATTATTAATAATATTAAAAACAAAATTAAAACTAGAATTATAGGTGAGAGTGGGCAAAGGAAGAAAATGGAATTAATTCCATTCCGGAGCCCTGCCATTGGAGACGACTAGGCAGGGCTCAGGGTGGGGGCAGGGGCAGCCCCGGTGCCCCGGAGCCCCGAACCCCTCCCCTCCCCCCCCCCCCCCCCCCCCTCCGTTGGAGATTGCCTTATAGAACGTCGAGGACCAGCTTTCTCTGCTACAAGAGCAAAAAGTAGAATTCACTAGTAGGCTGAAGTTAGTGTTTGTTCTGATCGTATCAAGTGTCCTGTTGCCAACCCGAAATGGGCATATTGAGGACTACGTCTTCAAGGTAAGTTTGTATAATGTGTTATATATACATGTTTTTTAATTTTATCAATAATTTGAAAATTGGTTAATGTGTATGTGTTCATACATAATTGAATTGTATTGTGTTAATGTGTTATTTATATATGTTTGTGATTATTTATTTTTTAATGTTGTTTTGAGATGAATTATATTGTGTTAATTTGTTATTTATATATGTTTGCGATTATTTAATTTTTAATGTTGTTTTGAGATGAATTATATTATGTTAATGTGTTATTTATACATGTTTGCAATAATTTGAAAATTTGTGATAAATTCGATTGGGAAAAGCGGTGTTGGGACAGGGCATATTAGAACATTGTGAATAAAGTTGATAAACATGACAACGAAGTTGACGGACAATTGAAAAACTAAGAATCACCCGGTTGCCCATGGTTTCAATTGGTATTTATTTCTCCTTGATAAGGAATACGAGATAATCTTGGTCTTCCGGGAGTCCTGTTCACATCTGGAGGTAATACTTCTCTTGTCGCAACATCGTCGGGTATATCCCTTCATTGATCTTTGGATGGAATGGGGATGATGACTTCACTGTATGCAAAGATAATGTATTGATTGGAGTAGTACGGTGAACAAAGTTGATATGCATATATGCCGGCATCCGATCGCATTCCCATACAGGCTACTATTGCATGCTCGCACGGTATATAGTCGGTTTGAAATACGCCACACGCACAACTTCTCGCATTCAAGTCCACAACTCCAGACCATTCCGTGGACCACACTTTCCACATCTATGTACTCAATTTATTTTTCGCCCACCTTCCCGCTTTACTGAATCGTTCACATATGATTTTCCCCCTTTTCAGACTAAGTTGCCCCGAAAACTTATTTGCCGTCGTACGCCGTTCCATAAACCACTTCCCCATCTTATCAATGATGATATTCAACAAGGCACAAATAGGCTCCTCTCTTGCATCCACCAAAATAGCATTTATACATTCAACAGGGTTAGAAGTTTACACGACGGTGCGACATTTTTTCAAACTTGACATCATCCTCTAGCCACCTCGCACATCCTATACTCTTGGCTTTCAACTTGGCAAAACACCTTTCAAAATCCATAATATTGTATGCGGAAGCCGCACGCTAAAAAATCGTTAATAAACCCTGAACCCTTGGCCATTTTTCTTGATGTTCCCCATGACGCGCCAATAACAGGCTCCGCGTTCTGCCAACAAATAAACAGTTTTTACCACGTTCTTAATCAATAAGCCTCTATCCGAAACAATAACCAAATATTTTCTATCTGTTATCAACTCATGCAGACACTGGAGGAACCAAGTGCACCACTCCGAGTTCTCAGAGTCACCTAGACCCCAGGCAAGCGGGTAACTATGGCGTTCACTGTCCGTCACATATACAATTAAGAGGGCTCTGTTGTACTTGTGCTTTATTAAGTACGCATCAATTACAATTACATCTCTTAGGAACTGAAATTCCTGAATAGCTTGTACCAAAGCCACAAATAAGTATTTGAACATGTTATCTGAGTAGGTATGGATGCATGTGCGTGTGCCATGATTCAATTGCTCCAACATGTAACAATACGAGGGGAGGTTGACTAAATTTTCTTCAAAATTGCCTCCAACGAGTTCTTGGGCAATCTTTTTCCACCTCCAAGCTTTGCAATAGTTAATGGCCACATGTTCTTCTTCCCGGAAAAAGTTTATCACTGCTTCTGGGTTGGGCTATTTTTTGGCTTTCAAGAATAGTCCTTGCACCCGTTGGCCAATAATGCAACTAGTTGCTTGTCTATGTTCGCCACTTCGTCCCAATAACGAACAAGTGTGCATGTTACAATATGTAGCAATGACAAAAGCATCACCAGTTTTCTCCTTCTTGGCTCGTATTTGTCATGGACAGTTATTTCTATCACACTTAACAACCTTCAATTGCGGCTTGGACCTATCAACTCTAAATTGAATTTTACGGGAAAGTACAAGTAGCGAAAGTTGATATTCGAATTGAACTTTATTTTTAAAGCGTTGACCGACTTCAAAACTTGACCCATCGATCCTCCCATCACAGTTGCTTAATTCCGGACAAATTCTTAGAAACTCACCCCCATGCTCGACACCTATTTCGTCAACTTCGTCATTATGTGCTTCGTGTTCAACCCCTACATCACTACGTGGCTCATCACCATAGTCATCACCTTCATCATCGAGTCGGGTAGCTTCACCGTGCACAAATTCTTGCGAATTCTAAGGGATAGGTTCTTCAATTATCTCTTCCTCAGATATAGGCCTAAGAGCACCAACGACATGTTCACATAAATTTGACATCGATGAAGTTTGATTGGAGTCTATGAATTCCACATATGGCCAAATCGGAATCTCACTTACTCCTAAATCAAATCTATCCTTATTATTCGGATTACTGGCTCGGTCTTGAACTTGCTTTCCATCCCGGATCAAGAGTTTCTCTGCTTTTCGAGGAGTATAAGTCACGTACAACACAATTTCAACTCTCTTCCTGTAAATGTACATAGCACCGCCAAACATACGTCATTGTTTAAGCGCAAAGGAGGCGACTCTTCCGCGCTTTTGCGTGTGATCACAATGTCATTGGTATACCTATCAATACCAATGGTTTCACAAATTGCATCGAATAATTCCTCATACTTAATCATCTTGTCAACAGACAAGGTTATTAAATCGTCATCTCTACCAACCCATTTCCATTTATCGTTGTCTTCCACCGGCTTCCACTCACATCATATCGAACATTTATAACAATTTTACCATCCATATTTCCAAATAAACAACTCAAATTAACACACACAGTAGCTACTAAACAATAAATTTGAGAAACAACTTGTGTCTCTTGTCACTTGGGACTGTGCAAAATTCCAAGTGACAAATGACAAACCGGTCTTTTGTCACCTGGGAGTCCCAAGTCCCAAGTGACAAGAGACAAAAAAAAAGTTTAAAAGTTTAAATTATAAAAATAGTCAAAAAAAAATTTTCAATAAAAATGCAATAGAAGATCGAATACTCACTGTAAATATTGATCTTCTTGTGATATTTTTTTTCTTGATTTTCTTTGAAGTGAATTTGGTAGAGTTTTTGCTAGAGAGATGTTTTTTTTTGTTAGAATGAAAAAATGAGTTTGATTTTTGAGTTTTGGTATTTAATAGGGTTTGATTAGTGGGTTTTATTTTATGTTTTTGAATTTATTGGGGTTTAATTTTTAGTTTTTAAATTTAGTGGGGGTTTATTTTGAATTTTCAAATATATTGGAGAATAATTAGTGGGGTTTGATTTTACTAATTTTTAAATTTTGTGGGGCTTAATTTTGAATTTTAAAATTTAATGGGATGGGGTTTGATTTAAATTTATTAATTTTATTGGGTTTTTTTTTTGCGATTTTTAATTTAATTAAAACACTAACTAATGGGCTAATTAAGTGGAGGCTAGTTTTGCAAATTCTAACATTATGAAGCTATTTTAATAAATTAAAAAGTTCAAAAAGCTAGTTTTGCAAATGACTCCTCAATTTTTGGAAACTTCATCATCCCAATAATAGGTTAATGTCAATTTACCCCTTGTTATTTGTATAATGTTTAATTTACCCCATGTGATTTGAAAAATAACTCTTTATTCCTTGTCAAAATTTTAAAAGAGCAATTTACATTCTTTCAACGGATAGTGTAACACACTAACCGAAATTGATAGTGAAACGAAATATCAAAATTACCCTTAAGAGTGTAAAGTGTAACATTTATTATAGTAAAATGTTACATTTATCACAACACAAGGGAATAAAGTACCACTTTTATATATGATGACTGGGTAAAAGTACAATATATAAGAGGGGTAATTTTATCAATTTTGTATTCTTAAAAATTGTAGTAGTATGAAATATTTATAAAATTAAAGGGGGGTAAATGCTCTTTCCAAATTAAAGGAAAGTAAATTGAAAATTATGCTAATAAGGGGTGTAAATGGCAATTAAGTCTCCCAATAATTGAAAAGACAAATGGGTCCAACAATGAAAAAGATAAAATCAAGAAAATTTGATCAAAATAATCCTATTTCGAATCGAGCTATTAGATGTATACAAAAAGACCCATTAGGCCAATTAGTACAAAATTGTTTGGTAGTTATACTCTAAAATATTCTACTGCCGCTGCTATTTACACTCGTAAATAAAAATGAAGAATAAAAGGAATCGATCAATTAGGTTCAATCGTGGTAACAAAGAAGCATAACTACACATCTTTTTATGATGTAAAGCCTAGCCCTTTGTTCTCTCAAAACTCCACCAAGTCCTCTGCTTGAAATTCTTCTCTTGGTGCTAATGTTCATCTTCATTTTCTTTCTTTTCTTTGAAGAGATGAGAAAAAAAGAACTACTTTTTTGTATTCTTGAAAATTTGTAGAGAAAAGAGTGTTTCGTTTTTGGTTTTGTGCTCTGGTGTTGAATGTTGCAGTTGAATGAAGCGTTGAAAGTGTTAAGGGGGTTCTTATAGGGTGTTTGTGGGGTGGGGTGGGGTGGGGTGGGGTGGGGTGGTGGGTGGGTGGGTTCGTTCTAATTAACAATTGGTCGAGTAAAGAAACTAACTATGGGGCATGAAAGAGCGTGCAATGCCCCTTAGCTCATCAAACAGTTCATGGACCCCACACAACTTTGGATTCCATAATAAAAACAATGTGGTAATTTTCATAAAACTAAACAAAATTACAAGAAAATTCGAAGAAGCAACACCTTCTATCTCGTGGATTTTTTTTACTCAGATCTGGTCAAAGAAAATTCTTACTACATTATTAGGGGTATTTGCAGTACGGTCTATTGCGATTTTGTATTCATCCAAATCCGATCTAATAGTTACAGATTTTTAAATCTCTAGTCTAAACTCAACCCAATAAGTGTTGAGATTGAACTTTGCGGTCCAATCAGGTTGGGACGGGTTTTGCGGTCTTAACATTCTTAACTTTAATGTATTTTTGTTATTTGATAAGTTAAATGTAAATGCACTAATTAATTAAAACTTTTTATTTCTATGAATATATTTCGTAAACTTTCATAGAAACTATAATGAGAGATAATGTAAAATATCAGCAAACAAAATATGATCTTCAGTGAATACAAAATATAATGAAAGCTAAAAACAACCCCAAATTTAAGTTAACAAGTTTTCATTACATAATATAAAACCTTCCCCCAGCAATAAACAAAAGATATAAGTACCTTCATATTTGAACATGATATTGGTGGTTAACACTCCCAATGAAATTTTACTTGATAAAATCATATTTTTTGCTTTTCTTTTTGTATTTTGCAGAATAATTTTTAACCTTTATGTTCTAGTTTTGGATCTATTTTGATTTTTTGACACTTAGACTTGGAGGGTTATGTAAGGCATTAGGGTTTTTATAGTATAATTGGGGTTTGGGTTGTGAAATATATACTTAAATTATATTTCTCATATTCTTAATTTTAGGACTAAATTAAATAATAAAAAAAATATATAAACATTATAAATATAATTATATAAAGTAAGGTCGAATGCGGTTATGCGGTCTAAAAAATATAAAATCAAATTCGATTGCAACTTGTAGTCATTTTTTCAATATGCCCAAGATCAACCCATCAAACCTTCAATCCGTAAATTACGGCCGGTTTAGGTTGGGACGGTCTAGTTGTTTCTTTGAACACTCCTATACATTATTATAAAAATGTAGTGTCATTACTAATCATAGAATTAAATTGTAGTGTCATTACTAATCATAGAATTAAATTTTTTTTAAACCAGATTTAAATAAGAATTTTTCTGACTTTACATCCTGTATTTAACATATATTTAAACATAGTTAAAAATTAAAAGAAATGGACTATAACGCTCTCACAGTCTCCATAAATTCATACTCAAATTGTGTTTGGCAAAATCAAAGTAACTATATGACAAATGCAGTACACTTGCTTTGGGATCCGGAGAAACTCTTGTGAAAGTAACCAATCACAAAGCAAGTGTTATACACTTGCTTGATGATTGGATAGGTTTGCCCAAGTCAAGTCTGGACAAAAATTTTCCCACGACTTCACTCTTAGGAGATAGAAGTGTGAATGGGTCAATTCAATCATGGCTATATGTAAAAGAAGAAAAATATATGGAGAAAGAACAATTATTCCTTGTTATTAATTTATGAGTAAATAGCATTTTTGGTCCTCTTTATGGATAATTTTTTGCACATTCGTCCCTCTTAAATTTTTCCTAGCAGATTCATCCCTCTTAAATCCAATATACATCATAAAATGGAATAAAATTGATGTATTTTGCATTTAAGAGGGACGAATGTGTTACACTACATTGATAAGAAGGACGAATCTGCTACAAAAAATTTAATAGGGATGAATATGCAAAAAATTGATCATAAGAAAGACCAAAAATGCTATTTACTCTTTACTATTTAATATTTAGTGCATGTACTTATTCAAGAGGTAATTGGTATACTTGGTTTGAGGGTATGTAAAACTTATCATGATTTGGTTGTCTGTTTATTCAATTTTGTTAACATATAAGGTTGATAGCATCAAATTTAATGAACATAAAGCATTTTAATTTGTGTATATTTGATTACACTACGTTATGTCAAGCTATGTATAAAAGTTAATTATTAAAAAAATGTGTGTATAGTAGTTGTTTACCATTTCTTTCTTGGTTTACAAAACTTCAAGTGAGAAAATTTGAATCAATCAGTTCATGGATAAATTTTATGAGTGAAAAAATTTAATTTGAATATAAAATCTAATTATGAGTGAAAAATTACATTCCTTGTGGATTGAATCAACATTTGTTCACGTCTCATACCATTATTGTATGCATATAGTTTATATTTATATTGATGACAAGCTACACATACTATAATTGTCCTAATATGTGTAGGCTTATACCCACCAACATAATGGGTCGGCCATTACTGCAATCAAGTAACATGTTTCCATAGTTTATGAGCTGCCTTACAATATGCTGATGATAAGGTTATCATTATTGGATTTGGTTCTATTTATATATACGTAGTATACACTAGTGTATTCATTTTTTAATTTTTCTTATCCAATAAATTAGAAAAAAAAAAATAGATTAATGAAGTCAATGCACATAGAAGTATTAGTGAAGGTGATATTAATAAGATTAGAGTGTTTCCTAATATATTTTGAAATAGGTAGTACTTTTGATCTACTTTTACTATGTATTTAAAAAGAAGAAGAAAATATAAGAAAAAAACAAATTTTAGCCAGCACCACTTTTTATGCGGGTTTTTTGCAAGTTAACTCCCTGTGATATGTCTAATGGGCAATTTACCTCCATGTGAAATAAAAATAGGCAATTTAACTCCCTGTGAATGAAATAATGAGCAATTTACCTCCTTGTGATATAAAAATAGGCAATTTACCTCCCTATGAAATGAATAATGAGCAATTTAACTCCCTGTGATATGAATTAATGAGCAATTTAGAGGGAGGTAATGTGCTTCTTTTATAAAAACACAGGGAGGTATCTTGCCATTTTTCTTATCACAGGGAGTTAAATTGCCTATTTAGAATATCACAGGGAGGTATTTTGCCCTTTTTAGAATATCACAGGGAGGTATTTTGCCCTTTTATTTATCACAAGGAGTTAATTTGCCTATTAAGAATAACACAGGGAGTTAATTTGCTATTCACTCCTTTTTATGCAGTGTCACAACGTAAGTACACAAAATAATTCATGTTTTATTCTGCATGCTACATTAATTCGAAAAATTTGTAATGAAAGAATACAAATATTTTCGTTCAAAAAACCAAGAGAAAAATCTAGGGTTCGAAATAAATATTATAAAATTAAATAATGATTCAAATAAGTCCACAAATGCATAAGAAACTGCCTCGGGAAGAAAATAATAAGATCATTTTTCTCTTTATGTCGGTCTTTTAGCTAATCGTATCTAATTTGGTTCAACATCGTCGAGTTCCCTGCATCGTCAGAATACAACAAACAAGAATATAATTTGGTTGAATCCTACTTGAGATCAACGGGGTAAATGCAAAAATACTCCCATGTGTTATGTTAAATCTGCAAGAAACTATCATGTTAAATCTTTATTGCACCAAATTTCCTTGTGTTGTCAAAAACCCTACAAAAAAACCCAATTTATAAAAAATAGGTCATTTTGGATCAGTAAAAGAAACTATTTTGAAAATACTTCAAGTTGGTCCCTACAACTTCACGTGATATATTTTTTAAATTATATATTGAAATATGTCGATCCAAAACGACCTATTTTTTACAAATTGGGTGTTTTTTGCAGAGTTTTTAAAACACACAAGAAAGTTTGACGCAATAAAAATTTCACAGGGCAATTTCTTACAGGTTTAACGTAACACAGAGGAGTATCTTGTATTTTCCCCTGAAATCAACACATCTTAACAACTCCGATCCTTTTCATTAAAGCTTGATGACAAAAATTATCTCATCTAAACTAGCTTTTGACTAGATATCTACTTGCTTTGTGTTAGGTTAGATCATCAAATTCTTAAATCATATGTCAAATGTCATTGTCATATGACATTTGTTCTAAAAAGCTACCAAACACAAGAAACTCTGAATTGCTGATGATGGATTATTGCTAGCGTTTTTCCTAATAAATGAATATTAATATTTATTGTGGAAAGTTCCAAAAAAATTAGAACACAAAGATTAAATCAGATTATTTGATTGATGTTCAAAATGAGATTGATCAGTAAAAGATTGAACTATACAAATTTTATTGTTTATAACACTTGAAAGTTTGTTTTAATTTTTGCTTCCTTAACCCAACATATATTAATTTGAACTCGACTTCAATTTAGTTAACATCCGTTTGAATTTGATCTTTTTGCCAATAAAATCAAGTCAAAACAAAAATTTAAACTCGATCTATAACAAAATTCATTTTTGTTTCAAGGGTTTTCAGTTAGGCCTTAGATATAACTTAATTATATATTTTTAGGTGTGTCGGGCACGTTAATGAACCTCTCACAATAAAACTTCGAACCTGAATTCGTTATATTATGATGCTTAGTCTCTTTCACTAGACCAACACATGGTAACGTTGCTAACAAAATCCAATATAATTATGCACATCTCGACTCATTTACAGGGTAAATACAATACATTTTCAACTAATCACTGTATAAACTTAGCTGGTAACAAAATTAAAACTATAAAAGGAAACAAATAAACATCATTGGTCGAGAGTTTTACTTTAGCAGTGCAACAAAAAGATTCTTGGAAATATGTGTGTGTAAGAATATTTCGAATCCTCAAGTTAAAATATGTTGTAAATGGAAATCTACGCTACTTGCCGAATTAAATGGATCAAAATAACAGTCAAGAACCCCCACGTGAGTTACAAATTGCTGTGCAATATTATCTTTCCAAGAAAAAAGAATTTCAAGGCTGTAACCAGGAGAAATTTTGACAAAAAAAATAATTAATCCATTTTTGCTTAATTAATTTGCAGGGTTTTTGGTTTATAGTACAAAATATTCAAAACCCAAGTAAGTGATAGATTAATATATGATTATGACCTGTTAAAAAACAATATAACCACTTGCTTCGTCTTGTGTTCCTCCCATTTAATTAACTTATGAAATTGATTTCTGATTTTTACCCTTTTCTTTTCGAACAATTGTAAGGTCAATCTTGATAATTGTGCCTAAACTATTTTGTTACTTGAAGTATAGACAAGTACCAGTTTATTTCAGAAATTTTTCCTTACTTGATTATGTATACTCTAGACAATTTTTTTACATTATCTTTGACTTACATTTTGATTTAATTAATTATGAATCCCGTTTTCCGAGAGTTAACATGAGGTTTTGATAATGGAAATTTCATTTTACTTTTTATTTCATTAAAGTATCTTCAATGGCAATTGATATATTCCGATACTCAAATTTGAGCAAATAACCACTTGTTTAGCAAATCATTTTTTACTCTTTAGTCCAAAAATATTGTTTATATCTTAATTAGTAAACTAATATATTTATTGTTTTCACCTTTTTAATTATAATGATTCACAAATAAATTCAATTATAGTTATATACATGCAACATTTATCGTAAATATATATTTTATGAAAAAACTATAAGATAATAAAATTACTATCTTATTTTATTATTGAAAAAACATAATTTTTAATTGTACTTTTTGAATATTATTTAATTAAAAAAGTTACTTAAATATTTTTATTTTTGAAGTGTCATCAAGATTAGTGAAAGTCTAGGTTGCACGGGTACTTCAATATTATACATGGTACAATATCGAATGCGTATCGGATATTCGGATACACATGTACTCGTACAATACGTTTTAGACACGACATCGTGACGTTTCCGCAAGTCCAGGGCATGTATTTCTACATATAGTTTAGTATATTATCAAAGTGATCTTCATGAAACACTTGAAAATTTTCAAAGGGCCAAAGACTTTGCGTATGGTGTTAATAATATGGCATTACTTGAACACTTAAATAAGAGGGAAAAAACATAGTTTATTTTAAAATTGAATAAAAAGTGAATTAAGTATATATTTCTAGAACAATGGTCACTACAAGAAAACCGACTTTTTCCGACGAAAAATTTCCACCGGACTCAAATCCGTCGGAAATTAAGCTTGTTTTCTGACGGACATAAAAATCAGTCGGAAAAAGTAATTTATTTTAAAAAAATAATGGAAAATTATTTCCGAAGGGAATATTCAGTCGGAAATGATATTAAAAAAAATTGAAAATTAAATTATATAATTTCCAACGGAAACTATCCGTTGGAAATCGAATTAAAATTAACCAAAAATTAAATTAAAGTTTTCCGACGGTCATAACCCGTAGGAAATTATTTTAAAAAAACAGAAAAATAAATTAATTGTTTCCAACCAACGTAAATCCGTCGGAAATTTAAAAAAAAAAAATTAGATTAATATTTTCCGACGGATTTATGACCGTTGGAAACTATTTTTAAAAAAAAAGAAAATTAAATTAGTATATTATGACGGGTTTATTCCGTCGCAAAATATGATTAAAAATAAAGAAAAATTAAAGTAATTGTTTCCGATGGATTTATGGCCGTTGGAAAATCTTTAAAAAAAAAATTAAATTAGTATTTTCCGACGGGTTTATTCAGTCGGAAAATATGATTAAAAATAAAGAAAAATTAAATTAATTGTTTCCGACGGATTTATGGCCGCCGAAAAATATTTAAAAAAAAAGAAAATTAAATTAATATTTTTCGACGGGGTTATTCCGTCGAAAAATATGAATAAAAAAATGGTTTCCGACGGCCATAAATCCGTCGGAAAATATTTAAAAAAATAGAGAAAATTAAATTAATATTTTCCGACAGGGTTTATCCCGTCGAAAAATATTTTTAAAAATAAAGAAAAATAAATTAATATTTTCCAATGGATTATGGCCGTCGAAAAATATTTAAACAAATAAAGAAAATTAAATTAATATATTCCGAATAACATCAATGTACATAATATATGGGGTCAACAATGTTGACTTTGGTCAATTAGACCTCCAAATCGAGAAATCGATCGATTTTATTTCGAATAACCTCAATGTACATAACCCAGAGGTCAACAGTGTTGACTTTGGTCAATTAGACCTCCAAATCGAGAATCGATCGATTTCATTTCGAATAACCTCAATGTACATAACCGGGAGGTCAATAGTGTTGACTTTGGTCAATTAGACCTCCAAATCGAGAATCAATCGATTTCGTTTCGAATAACCTCAATGTACATAACCCCGAGGTCAATTAAGGTTTTTTAGTCCTATTTAACAAATATTTTGCAATAATTTGATGAAATTAAGTTTAATACAATTTTTTTTTGAAATAATTAAACCAAAAAAAAAAAAAAATTTCCGACGGGTTTTCCGACGGAAACTGACTGGTATATTAGGGAAGCTTGTTGGCCCTAATTTCCAGATCTACTTTGTCTCTCTCCTTCACAAACTCTTCCCCGTCCCCGCTGCCATCTCCCCACTGCACCGTTTGGTCCCTACACCATCAGCCACCGTCCCCATCTTCGTCCACCATCTCCGTCCACCTTCTCCGTCCACCATCACTGTCCAGGTCGCGCGCGACCATCCTCAACCATCTCCGTCCAGATCGCGGGTGGACCATCTTCCACCGCTACCACCGTCACGGGACCCTGCTCCGTCGGAAACCACCGCCAACAGCCCTAGGCCCGAACTCCTCAAAGTCCAACCCGTTTTCACCCAAAGTTTGAGGTTAATTTCTCATTTTATCCCTTATTTTCATTTTTTGTTTAATCTCTACTAAGTATGTACCAATTTGTGTTATAGATTATGAAATTTGGCATGTTGGAGCTCTGTTGAAAAATTAGATGGATTATTTGTTGATTAATTTAGTGTGATTGAGGTCGTCTAAGTAGTTTGAAAATATGTTTAAAGTTTGCTAAGTGATTTGAAAATAATATTTGTGGATTATGATTACGATTTATCATTATAGTTAATATATGATATGATCAAATTGAGGATTTTATGTTATTTTTGGTTGGGTTAACAAAATGGTTAATTTAATGTTATTTGATTAAAGCTATGTTTACAAATTTCCATTCTTGTGATTAGAACTAATTTATAAGCTACATTCTTGTGAAAACTACTTTCTTGATTAGAACTAATTGAGGATTCTTGTGTTTGATATTAATTTTGTTGTTTAAAAGTACTTTCTTGAAGTTATAGTTATTAATGCTGTGAAAAGTCATTTAATTATAAGGTGGTGTTTTCAACTACTTGTGATTTTGCTTAAAGTAAAGAATAAAAAAAAAAAAAAGTCAGAAGTAATAGAGAATTAGAAGTAGGTAATGTTTGCAAACTATGCAAAAAAGTGAGTAAAAGTGATATTGTGATTGTTTGCCGAAAAAAGAATTTTTACTAATCTTTTCATGTACTACCAAAATTACCCATGAAACTTAGACATGTATTTTACTTGTTGATGATATACAAAAAACGTGTAAGCAAAATTTTGGCTTATTTTGGCTTTTTTTTTTTAGAGAAGTAGAAGTAAAATTTTGAGTTACAAACACTCCATAAGCACTTATTCTTTTTCAAAAGCTGAAAAGTACTATTTTTAAGTGGTTGCAAACACCACCTAAATGTTATGGTTCTTATAATTAAGATTTTGTGCATATATCATCTTGATTTAAATAGTTGCTTGTATGGCAAGAAGACTATGCAAAATAGATTTGAATTATTATTTTTTAATAAAGTTTGATCATAAATTATGTGGACCACCCGATGGTTGAGAGGCTTATCTTGGAAATGCATAAAAATTTGGAAAGTCATTTATAGTTATAGTTATTAACACTGTTTAAAATAAATTCCAACAACGAACTTATATGTATACATTAATTCAGCTAGAAAATAAATGGATATTCCAATTCATCGTGACTGGATGTACAATCGAATTCTCGGAAGAGACTTCAACCCAGCGTGGTAAGTTGGGGTTAACCATTTTCTTGAATTTGCAAAATCACTTTATTTAGAAAGTCGACAAATTAGGTGCCCTTTTCGTAAATGCAGAAATATGAGATATGCAAACCCCTTGCAAGTTCATGCGGATTTGCTTAGAAATGGATTTGTGGATGATTACTGGTGTTGGACATGCCATGGAGAGGAAGAGCCATATAATTCGAACAACAATAATAATGTAGCTTCGGGTAGTGCTCAGTTTATGGACGATGATGATGAAAACAACATATATGAAGATGTTGTATATGATGCCATGAGAGGTGGTAACTTTGCTGCAACGTCGGGGACACCGTGCATGCGACTAACCCTCCAAACAATGGAGCTGAAGACTTCTACAATGTGTTAGATAGTGCTCAACGACCCTTGTTTGAAGGTTGCAATACTCACACTGAGTTGTCATTAGCTCTTCAATTGATGTCCTTAAAAGTCGACTTCAACATGACACAAGGATGCTTTAATCGAATGACTGGGATTATGAAGACTGAGGTGCCTCAAGAGAATTTAGTTCCTAAGGATTTCTATAAGGCAAAGAAGTTGGTGGCAAAACTTGGTTTAACTTCTAAAAAAATCGACTGTTGTAAAAATGTTTGTATGTTGTAATACAAAGAAGATGAACATTTGACTGAATGCAAATTTTGTCACTTTTAACATTTTGAGAGTACTAAATCGCGTCGTGGTAGAAGAAGTAGTAAACCTGTTCCTCACAAGAGAATGCACTACTTGCCCTTAATTCCTAGACTAAAACAGTTGTTTGCCTCTCCGCAGTCGGCTCGAAGAATTTTAACGCCGCTCATCCGGATTTTGCCGTAGAGCCAAGAAATATTAGGCTCGGCCTATGTGCAGATGGGTTTAATCCGTTCAGTAACAATTCTCAACCGTATTCTTGTTGGCCAGTTATTATGACTCCTTATAACTTGCCTCCTGAAATGTTTCTGAGTTGCCTAATTCCTGGACCACATAATCCTAAGAGCAGAATTGATGTGTATTTGAGACCTTTAATCGATGAATTGAATCAACTATGGGAAGAAGGGGTTGACACATGATATTTAAAAAAAAAAGAATTTTCGGATGAGAGCTGCGCTTATGTGGACAATCAATGATTTTCCTGCTTATGTTATGCTATCATGTTGGTCAACTTCAGGAAAATTAGCTTGTCCGATTTGTATGGAGCAAACAAAAGCTTTCAGACTCAAGTACGGTGGAAAGATTTCGTGGTTTGATTGTCATCGTCGATATTTACCGATAAATCACCCATTTAGGGGAAGTTGAAATTTCTTTAGAGCAAGGCAGGTTGACAGATCACTTCCAACTCCAAGGTTAATTGGCCATCAGGAGTGGCAGAGAGTTTGTGATCTTCCAAAAATATCTGACTTGCATCCAAATCACGCAAAGTTACCAGGATATGGCACAACACATCACTGGACCAAACAAAGTATATTTTGGGAGTTGCCTTACTGGAAAGACAATTTAGTTGGCCACAATTTGGATGTTATGCACATCGAAAAGAATGTTTTTGATAACGTGCTTAACACAGTTATGGACGTTAAAGGTAAGACAAAGGACAATGATAAAGCAAGAAGAGATTTGGAGGAATATTGTAGACGATTAGAGTTACATCTCACTGAGGGACATGATGGAAAACATTGCAAATCGAAAGCTTGTATGAGGACTAAACGAAATGAATATGATGAACGTCTCGATCGAAATCCACATATTCTTTCGATTTTTAATCAACCTGGGTGTCCTATCGGCAGGTGTAATTCAAAGACTTTAAATGAAGCAGAGTTAAAAGCAGCTCGTCTTCTTGTCCTCAGAAATTGCGATGAAGTGGTACCATTTTTAGAGTACTTTTATAATTCTACATTTATTAAGAATATTTCATTATTTGAGGAAAACAAAACGTGAAAAATATTAATATATTTGAACTTACAAATTGTTTAGGCATTTTTCATCACTGGTTCGACAAGGTCGCCCTAATGTGACTGAGGCGGATGTTGAATGGCCAATTGAAGACCATTTCATTGAATGGTTTCACGAATTTGTGAGTATTAAAAGTCACATGTTCATATATACGTATATAACAATATATATTGAACAAATAATAGAATTTAATATATAAAACCTCAAAATTGTATAGGTATTTCATCCTTTGAACAATGTACAAAATCAACATCTAAGGGATTGATCATGGATTCCATTTACAACTGTGAAAACATGGAAAAAATGTATTGTTAATGGATATACATTCCACACACATCGTCAAGCCCAAAATCGAAAAACTTATAATGCAGGTGTGTGTGTATGGAGGGAGAAGGGACAACAAAATTCTATGGGATACTTAAAGACATAGTTGAATTACAGTATTCGGGTTGTGATGAGAATAAAATCTTACTATTTCAATGTAAGTGGTATAACTCGATTTCTCCCAGAGGAATTAGGATACACCCGAAATATGGAATTGTTGAGATCAACATAAAAAGCACATATCCTAAATTTGACCCGTTCGTCTTTGCTCAACATACATCTCAAGTATACTTTGTCCCTTATCCGGGGAAGAAAAAAGACAAAATTAATTGGCGTGTTGTAGTAAATACGAGACCAAGGAGTAGAGTGGATACTAGGTATAATGTACAAGTTACGGCTTTGCAAGAACCACCTAACATGCCAAATTTAGTTGTTGATGATGAACTAATGGATTTGAATGTTGAAGAAGAAGAAGAAGAAGAAGAAGAAGAAGAAAACGAAGAAGAGTTGGGGGATGAAGAAGAAGGAGAAGACGACGACGACGAAGAAGAAGAAGAAGAAGAAGAAGACGAAGACGAAGAAGAAGAAGAAGAAGAAGAAGAAGAAGAATAAAACGATGAAGATGAATAATGATATTTTCTTTGACTTTGTATTATTATTGTACGCACATTTGATAAATATTTAATTTCTTATTAATTAGGTGATATTGTGTAATGCTTTATATTGATGTTGGAAAATTTTATTCTTATTTCATAGTTTAAGATTTATTGTAATATGTTATTGTATTTTATTCTCTTATTTTTGTATGGCACCAAACAAGAGGTTAAAGAGAGCTGCCTTACCCACCGACTCAGCTGACCTTGAGTCTGTCATGCCTTCGTCTAATCCGAATCCTAGTCCCACTCCCAGCCCTAGTAACAGCGCTCCCGGATTAAATAATTTCTTATCGGGTCCTAGTCATTTACATGGGAGCTCTTCAGTTGGTGCTGGTTCGATTGCTAGTCCTAGTACGGGGTCTGTTAATGGGAAAGAGCTAATTGCTCCTACGAAATTTCTTAATGAGTATGTATTTATTTTCATGGTTTTTAAAATGTTGTATTAATGTTATTAATTGAGTATATGTATTTTTAATGTTTTTGTGATTCGACACAGATTTACAAATCATACGAAAGTCGTTCGTGGTGTGGGAAAAGTTGTTAGAAGAGGTTGGGAAGGTTCTTATATCACGTATAACGAACTTCCTGATAAAATTAAGACCAAGTTGTTTAATATCTTTGAGGTATTTATCTAAATTATTTTAGTATATATATTGTAGTTTAATAATTAATATCAATTAGTATATTGTTTATTCATAAAATTATTTAACGACTTGCAGAAGGATTGCTATTGGGAGGCTAAGCATGATGATGAAATTAAAAGGATATTTGAGTATAAAGCCTCATTATCACTTAGTCATGCATTTGAAGAGTTAAGGAATAGAAATTTACCTAGGCCAAACTGGATAAATGAAACTTGTTGGAAAGAATACAAAGCATATTAGGCTTCTCCCGAGTTTGTAGCGACAAGTCAAAGAAACAAGCAAAATCGAGCTTCCAATTGTGATGGTCAGGGAGCCCCAAGCCACACGGGTGGCAGTATAACACATTCGGAGAACGAGCGTAGACTAGTAAGTCACTAAAATTACTTATTCACCTTTGTTTCAAATATCTATTGTGGTATAACACAACCAATATATAATATTGTTGTAGAAACAAAAAGGAAAGGACGTATCCCAAGCAGGTCTATTTATGTATACTTATTTGAAGTATGATGAAAATGGAGAGAGAACTATATGGGTCGATGAAGGTTCGAAGAATACATATGTAAGTCAAATAAATTCATTACTTAGTTTATTAGTAATAATTGTTATGTTAGATTGAATGTATACTAATGTTTGTGTCTTCTAGAATGCGTTTAAGAAAAAACTCCCTTCTCCTCAAGTATCTGAAACTGGTGAATCACAACCAATCCCGGAAAATGTTGAGTTGCAGATACATAAATGCAATAAATAATTTATGATATTAAATAAAATATATTTATTTATAATCTAATTATGTTAGCCGAATAGTTGATGATTAACAAACGAACTTTATAATATATTGGTGCTTGTGAGTTTTATGATTTGAACATGAATTAAATTATTAAAGATCAACTCATTTGCATTAGAGAAAGTCCAAACAATGAAGAAGGACCAATTTTGAAGAAAAGACTAGTACGAAATTGGAAGTTAGCTCATGAGAAGCCCAATTGGAAAAGTAGGCTCGTTATGATTGAAGATCAAGATCGAAGACCCTAGCACCCTTGAAGGGCCCAATTTTCGATTCAAGAAAATTGTGGTCAACTTAGTAAGTAATTTCAATTGATTAAAAGAGCAAGAAAATTCTTAGCCCAAACTATTTTTTAGATATTTTGGCCCAACCTCTTCGGCCCTTTTCCAAAAATTACTTTGAACTAAAGTTGCATGCTTTTCTTCCTCAAATGAGCCGTAAACTTTTTGATTAATTATGGCTGAAAATTATTTTTTAATTTAGCTTAATAACTTCTGAAAATTTAATTAAACTTTGGCTATTAAATTTGAATTCTCTTTCAAACCAACTTTTAAAGGAAAGATTTTCTCAAAATCAATTAACTTAGCTAGCAAGTAAATTTGTCGAGCTAAAATCTTACCTTGTTTATTTGATCTTTTGAATATATTCTCCAAATCAATTCTTTAGGAAAGATTTTGTCTTCATCCAATTATCAAACCATGTCTACATTCATTGAAGACTTTGTCACATGTTTTAATCTTGCAAAATCATTTCAAAAGTGACAAAATATTTTTTGAATATCAAAACCTTTCCTTATTGAACCAACTCCACTCCCCTATAAATAGGAAGCCTTTCTCTCGACCAGAACAACAAGCATACATTCTGAAAATTCACTTTGTCAAATCATTTCTCTAAGCAAAAGTTTTTGAGTGCTCTTTAATCTTGCAAAAATTATTTTTGTCAAAAGCTTTCAAAAACCTTGTTTTCTTCTTGCTCTTTAAATCTTGAAAATACTCTAAGTGATAGAAGAAAAAGAAGAGTGTTTAATCTATTGCAAAAATCAGCTCACTTTGGAGCATTAGTTTGTAATCAAATTTTCATAATTGCTTTTGAGCGAAAGTTGTAAACTTGCAAGCTCGTTAGTGCGATAGGACCGAGTGTTCTAGCAAGCACGGTTTTGTGCGATAGGACTGAGTGTTCTAGCAAGCACGGTTTTGTGCGATAGGTAGTGACCTAGCAAGCACGTTTTTTTGGAGCGATAGGTTTAGTCCTAGCAAGCTCGAATTAAATCGAGATAAAGTTTGTAACTTGTAATCTCGTGTGGTGAAGGTTCGTCCTGCAAGCCACGTTTATAGTGAATTTCCCAGGGGTGCTGGAAGAGTGGAAGTAGGCCATTTGGGCGCGAACCACTATAAATCGGTGACTGCGTTTATTTACTTTTTCGCACTTAATTTTTGTCATCTCAATTTACTTTTCTACTGGAACATTGTTCTTAAGCTTCTGGAACATAAAACTGTTTTCACTGGAACATATAACTAATTTCTTCTGGAACGAAACTGAACAAATAAACTTTGAAAAAGTTTATAAACCTTATTCACCCCCCCCCCCCCCCCCCCTCCCTCTTAGGTAGATCTTGAGTATCAAATTATCGTTTTCATTTGTTATTCAGACGTGGGTGGAGACTGTAGGCATCGGGAAAAAAAGTACGATTTATGGTTTGAAAGGTAAGGCTCATCGGGTTAGACATAAGTCATCGAGATCACATTATTCCGGAGCTACTTCTTCCAACCTGGAGCTTGTGATGAGACTTCAAACTCTCGAAGAACAGGTATCGCAGAGTCAAGCAGTGATGGAGGAATACACCAATATGAAACAAGAGCTTGCGGATAATCGACGGGAGATGGAGGCAAATCGTCGAGAGATGGAGGAATTCCAACGTATGTTTAGCCAGTTGCCTACCAATATGATGCATAAGAAACCCCAGAACCCACAACAATCTAACAACTCTGACTCCGACTCTGATGATTGATACTCTTTATTTTCCTACTATGATGATTGATACTGTTTATTTTCTTACATATTTGAACTCCCCGGGTGATGGTTGAGACTAATTTATGATTATTAGATTTTTAATGTAAATTTGTTGAATGGTGTATTATTATGAAGATGATTGAGATTATTATGACTATGACTGAGATTAATTTATGACTATTAGTTTTCAATTTAAATTTGATGAATGGTGTACTGAATATATAAATGGGATAAATTCTTTTTAATTTTTTTAATTAATTAAATAATTTTAATAAATTAAAATTATTTTTTTAATAAATATAATTAATTTCCGACAGAATATTCAGTCGGAAATTAATAAATTATTTTTTTTTAAATAATAATAATTAATTTCCCACGGAATATTCCGTCGGAAATTAATAAATTAAATTATTTTTTAATAATATTAATTAATTTCCGTTGGAAATTAAGGTCAAACAGTTGACCCGGCAATATTTTTCGACTGAACTATACGTCGAAAATCTCGTCGGAAGTTGTCCGTCGGAAATTTTCCGACAGACTTTCCAATGACCTTGGCTTGTCGAAAATATCCCGTCGAAAAGTCCGTCGGAAAATATCCGACGAGCATATTTTCGACGGGCATTTTCCGTCGGAAAATGACGATTTTCTACGGATTTATGGAAAAATCGTTCGAAAATTCTCGTTTTTCTTGTAGTGTACGTATTTCACTAGAAGAATTCTGATATTTTGCTACGAAAAAATTTGTCACCAAAAATCATATGCACACACGTATTTCACTACAAGAATTTTGATTTTTTGCTAAGAAAAAATCCGTCGCCAAAAATCATACTTTCGTTGCTAAAGAGCATTGGGGACGAAATCTAATCGTCGCTCAGTCTGTCCCCAATTCCGTTTTGCTGAATGTATTTGGGATTTCTTGGTTTGTGGCACTCGTAGGAATAGATTGCACACTCATGTTTAGATGATCTCCTCAGGTTCCTCGAAAACTTCTTATCATATTTAGATATATGATGTTGTAAGTTCTTTCCATGCTTTAGGAATCTTTTTTACACCAACTTCATTGATGGTTATTGATGGGGCTTCGAGGATAATATTACATAAATCACAATCGATTGATATTGAGAACTCCTCCATTATGTTTTCCATATAGAGTAAGCAGTACCATCAAAGAGAGGACATTTATTGTGTGAATGTCCCTCTGCAAATACATCATTGCTAAAAGTAGACATGGATCGTTAGCTCGTGGGAGTTAACCCAAACAAATAAGTAAAGAGCATGAGACTCTTGTACAAATTAATACCCAAGTCTACCTAAGAGGATGGGGGAGGGGGGGATTTGGTAGTAAAAACTTTTAACCTTATTTATGTTTCAAAAATTTATTAATTATGTTCCAACAGAAAGTTAAGTTCCAGAAAGTAAAGTTTAGTTCCAGTAATTTTATAGGTTCCGATATGCTTAAGTATCAAGTTCAAGAGAAATAAAGGAAAATAAATTACAGAAAGATAAAGCACAAAACTAGATTTATATTGGTATGAGCCAAGACGACCTACATCCACTTTTCTAGCACCCGTGAGAATTCACTATCACACGACTTGCAGGATATTGGTCCTTTGTCAAAAAATGAGTTTACAAGAGTTGTCGTTTCTCTTCCAGCTTAAAAAGCCTTAGCTCTTCGCTCGTACAACGTGCTTGCTAGAATCTTGACTTTATCGCACAACTCACAAGCGTACAAGTTGTTACAAACATTCGATCAACTCTTTTAAGTACAATAAGTTTTCTACCAATGCTAATCACTCCCTATCGAGCTAAATTGGTAAACTATTTCTCACAAACTCTTGATTTTTTTAATCACTCGGGATACCACAAGATTTAAGAGCAGGGATAAAAAGGGAATTTTGAAAGTGTAGGCAATTTAAAAGCTAATGAATTCACAAGAGAATTTTTGTAAGTTAACAACTTGGGTTGTTGTATTTTTTAAATGAATGAAGAGACCTCTATTTATAGCTCAAAGGGCTCGACCAAAAGGGATAAAAAAAATTTGAGAGATTTTTTAACCATTTCCAAAAATATGGGATTTTTAAATTTAAGGAATGATTTATTTCTTCAAAATATAATTTAATGAACTTGGGCTAGAAGAAAAAGATCTCCTAATATTAAAATGATATTAATTCCAAAATTCAAAATTGAGAAAAATGATATCATTTGTAAGAATCTCTTCAAAGGATTTTCGGATGAATGTAGCTCATATAATGACCAAAGGCTTGATCACAAAATCTTTCCAACTAGAAAAGAAATCGACAGAATACATGTAAGCAAAAGGGGCCCAAATAATTTATTTTAAAACTTTCCTTCAAAGTAATGAAAATTGGTTGCATGTATTTGGTTAAGAAAATGACCAAAGTTAAAAAATCATTTCCTTGTTAAAAAATGTGGCTAGGGAGATTTTGATGAGTAATTTTAAATTCCTTTCCCGAGAAGAACAAAGAATGCAAGAATTAATATTTTAATCAAAGAATTCATTCCAATCAATGGTGTAAGAGAACGCTAATTTTCGAAAATAATTTGGGCTAAAATAATCCGACATTTAAGGATTTTGAAAAGATAATTTTGCTCTTAATATAGTATGAGTGGGCCAATTTAGACCACAATTTTATTTCCTATAAAATTGCGCTCTTCACGGGGTGCTGGGCATCTCTAATGATTCAGGCCTTCCATCAAAAGGGTCTTTCATAACTTGATCCATTAGTCTTGGGCTCTTAAATAATGATCTTCCTTCAACATGGTCTTCAGTTAAATTTGATCCTTTTAACTTGGGCTCTTAAAAAATAAGTTTTGTTAAGATATAGCATCGTAAAATTAATAAATTCGCCCAAACAAAATATATCAATGTTTGTTAATCATCATCCGTGGAATAAAAACATTTCGGCTAACAGTGCATAGTTTTACCAACATATGATTGGTCTAGTTGAAGGGACTAGTACCCCTGAAGTGGCGACCCTAGTTTGAATTCCTGTTGGGAGAGGTTTCCATTAAATATGTCTGACGCGCCTCATAATGGATTAAATATTTGAAAAACCAAAAAAGAAAAATTGTGCTTGGTTATTCCACTATTAAACTGTCACAATTAGTACTTACTTCCATACAATAAAAATGGTTCATATGACAATAACAATAAATTACCGACGGAATATTGAAAAATAGTATTAGACGAGTAAAACCCAAGGTGGTTGTGCCAAGTGGTAGTGACTTGCGACCCCCAAAGGCGAGACTCAAGTTTGAATCCTCCTGGAGACACCACACTGGGGATGACCTATACCCTTTGCACTCTTCAGTCCGAGCTGTAAATACACAGTCTAGTAGATAAAAAAAAAGGTATTAGACAAGTAAAGAAAAAAATGGGAAATAGGAATGAAAACACAAAAGTTTTATTATTTGATAATTAAATATCGAGGATATTTTTTACTAAAGGGAAAAAAAACCATATTCCTGTTGATAAATTTCCATCACGAAATTCTACCGGGAGAATTCTTTACATGAAGACATGACTGTCGTGAATTTTCATCCCATGAAATTTGAATTCGTCTTCACTCACACATCATTCTATGTTTTATACATATCCATCAGGCAACTTAAGCTTTCGAACTCAAGCACATACATCTCTTATTTGCTCCTTGTTAAGGATATATGACGCCTAGGGTTTCCATGGTCTTGCCCTTTCATCGAAGACCAAATGTAGTTCAGGTCGATCACAATAAAGCTCCAATTCTTGTCGGGATTTAGCGTTGTCTTTGGTTTTTCCTTTCACGTCCATCATCGAGTTTAAAATATTATCGAAAACTTTTTTTTATATATGCAACACATCCAAATTATGGCGAATAAGGTTTGTATGTCAATAAGGGGGCTTCCAAAGATGCTCTTTTTGACCCAGTTATGCAACTCTTTGAATCCATCTATTTATTATTTTTTGCTCTGAATGAAAGCTATCAACTCTCTTACGTATTTCTTCACCAGATAAGAAAGGTAGAGCACCACCCTTCTCATTTTTACCCTTTCTGATGTGTTTGTCAATCTTCCTTAGATGCTATCTTGATGGCAAAAATCATCGGTAACAATCGAATGAAGACGCGTTTCTTTCAAATTTCACGAAAAATGACTATGTGAGTTCCATACAATAAGGACATGGTAACTTTTCATGAGTCCTCCATCTAGAAAACATGGTGTAAGGCGAAAAATCACTGATTGTCTCCTTCATGCTCACATCATATGTTAGAACACCAACTGCCCACAACATCCTACACTCACCGATAACTGGCCTCAAAAAGACGTCTATATTTTTTCCATGGCTTTTGGGATTGGATATAACCATACTAAAAAACATATAAGATTTGTGCAGCACATCTACATCGGCTTATTGTAAACTATTATTGTGATCACATGCCAATACAAATAAAAATTACTGAAATTGTTAAATTGTGAGAATCCATATGTATAGAATTCAATGCGAACATTACGTGGTTCAGAAGCAAATAATTCCTGGGTGCGGTCAAAATGCTTCCAGGCCTCAACGTGAGTTGGATGTGCAATAGTTCTATTTTTTCAAGGTTTCGTGTGCCAACTCATGTGCTCAAGGCTATGGCTCAACATATGCGGTCTCTAAAGCTATTGTGTAAGGGGCAAGTAGTGTAGTAGTGTAATAACTTATAAGGACTCTTTTTCCGAATTCTTGGTTTATCTAGCTCGTATCTAGGATGATGACATACGTTGCATTCTTGTATTACAACATGTATTTGTTTATGCAAGAATCAATCTTCTCATATTCAAGACCAAGTTTAGTCAATTATCTCTTGGTTCACTTTCCCACAAGTTGTTTCAAACTAACTTATGGGACTATATGTGAATGTACTGTGAATATATTCATTGCTTGAAAGCTCGGTTTTGTCTGCGGTAAACTACAAAATCTTCAATATTTGTACCGTTTTGTTGGAGCTAATGCCTTCTTAGAAGTGTTTTTTTTTAAGAAAAGAGATTACAAAAATATCGCACCTGAGAGATCTCCAAAAGGGTTTCGCATAAGGCCTTCTACTTTGGATCAATGATGCTGCAAAGTCACAATGAACAACTTTGTGGAACAACTTTGCATAGTCACCAATTCAACACCAAGTCACTGCGTATTTGATCGCTTAATTCTCTGCAAATTGAAATTGGTATTGCTGCTGCAAAGTCACAATGTCACGATTTCCAAAAGGGTTTTGGTAAGTGAAATTGGGTCGGATAATTCACTCTGTTTGAAAGATATATCGCTCTGAACCAGTTGTGCCGATCCGACACGGTTCAGGGCTGATATATCTTTTTGTATGTGGATGGCCTGAAAGGCCAGCCCTCAAACATTTTTTTTAAAATTTATGCTACACAAGTAAAACCTTAATTGTGGTAGATTAATTATATCTTCAGACCATACGTGACAAATAAGGCCTCACTGTTTCTCATAACATTAATTTACAAGACAATTACAACCTAAGTTGCGGAGAAATTGAGTTTAATTTTCAAGAACATCCCCTAATGAAATTTTTTACGAGATTTTTTTTTAGCGAAAATCACTCTTTATTTTTATATATAGTAATTTATCTTAATTATTAAAACTTAAGTGAACAATGTAAATCGATAAAATGCATCGTAGCGTCTTGTTCGAATAACACAAAGTTATTTGTAGAATATTTTTCTGACGACTTTGGTAATAACCTCAAGTCAGATTTAGGTCCAACCTCGTAGTTTCGACATTCCTTTCAAGAACAAACCACACACCCCCACCCCCACCCCCCCGCGGCGCCCTCAACCTTTTGAATTTTTTAATAAATCCCAAGTAAGGGGTGTTATTCTTGGAACCACATGAGTTTTTTTCAATATTCAAATATATTTCAAAGTGAAGATTTTGATCCACCCTCGTAGTTTCAACAAAAAATGGCTTAGTTCAAATACGTAGTAATATTTTTCCTGATGAAATTTTTCGAAAAATATCTTCCAAATAACCCGAGATTTATCAGTATTGAAAAAAACCCCTTGTGGTTCCAAAATTACAAGAAAATCCCTTTCAAGAATATTAATTAAGGCCTTACCTCATTCGAAAGTTCAATTGTATCTCATTCAAGTAAGGCAGTACTTTCCTTGTAGAAATTAAGTTATGTGTTTATTAAGGAAAATGAAGCATTTCTTATACAACATATATTTAAGTTATTACGTCTTTGTTCCAAGTTGGTAGGCAATTATGAAATAAATAAAAATCTTAAGTTAGACTGAGGTCCATATTATGCAAGCGCTAGGATAGACTCATTCAACATTCCTTTCAAGAACACCCCTGAAACTTAGAATCATAATCAAATTTACAGAAGTTCATCATAGTCATGTCAGACTATATACAACAAAATATATCATCAAAATTAATTATTACACCTTCTATATGCTAAGATTGTATCTCAAAATAAGTATAAAGAATGTGAATACCAATATATAAATATTAACAAAAACAAAAATGTCTATATTCACATTTGACTCTTAGCATTATACAAAGAAGTAACGTCTTGATCACCCCATATTTCTTCAAACATCTCTGGAAATAAAAGATAAATGTTCATAATCACTTTCAAATATTATCTTAAAACTAAAAAAAATAGAGAAAACGAACCATGAACCATGACATAATGGGCAAAACAATCAGCTAGATTTGGCTCATGGTGTGAGCTTGGTCCTGCCTCATAGGCCTCACTATCTGTACGAAGTTCATATTCAACACTGTTAGTGGGATTTTTTTTTTTAACTGTAGAATGGAAACCAACTTGGACTTGTTGCAGGACTAGCACTCGAGTCTACCTCTACGATAGTGTGCAATGAGCCTAAACCGTGGGGTTAGTAAAAGAAGAGTTAGTATTTTTGAGCTCTAGAACATATTATTACAATGTCTGCATTGTATTATCTCGTAGGCCAAATGCTAAAGCAAATTATTAGCACAATAACACTGGAAATAGGAAATTGGATGACACAAAAATATGGCTTCGGTCGCTAGATGCTATTGAGGTTGGCCTGAAAACAAATGAAATAGCATAAACCTACTCAAAATTTCATAGCTTAATTCCATATTTGTTTTCAAATAATTTAGAATTTGCATCAATGTTAGCATAGCACAATCAAGAAAATTTCTTTCTATTAGGTCTACAGTGAACTTAAAAATGATTAATTTGTTTCATAGTCCGTAAAACCAACCTGATATATCACAACCACAAGATGGACACAGAGAAGTAGACGAAGACGGAGACAACACAACACGATGACAGAGTTGACGTTGTAATACTAGTACCATATTTGTAACTGACACAAGAAATGTCAGTATCAAGAGTATTTTCATATGTAAAAGAAAATCCAAAGGTTAGAAATGTGTAGGTTTCCATCTGTACAATGAGGTTCACAAAAACAATCTCTTTCAGCATAGGAAACTTTCAAGAGTATAAAATAACAAACCTTTCACAATGTTACTCCCTACTCAGTGTTAAGGCATCAAAATCAAACAAATCTAAAAATTTATTTCAAACTCATCAGATTAAGATATTTCAAGTAATTCTACTTCAATTAGTGTAGAACTTATTAAATATCAATGTATGTGTTGTAGATTATACATATAGGAGATAAAGGTGTAGAAACTTCAAATTATATTAATCAAATGCTCATCTAACATTTGTTGAAGAGTTTCTGAGGCAATGTCTCTACCAACTCGATTTGATCATCTCCACTGCAGCCATATTGCCAATTTTGTCCCAATTTTTTGCATAGTTCTGATTTCCATTCCTTAATATAGTGTGTTGTTTTCTTAAAGAAGTTATGTGCATAGTTTTGTGCATGTCTTAAAGAAGTTATGGAAAGCACAGGGGTTTAATGCATAAAATAAGAAAAATAGGTTTTTTTTTGCTATTTAAAATAAGACAGGGTTTCTTTTTATTTAGACAAAGCACATGGGTGTTTTTAAATTTAGATCTATAGGAAATAAACACTTCATGCAAAACCCGAAAATTTTCTACTAGAATTCATCATTTAAACTAAATCTCAAACCAAAAATATCCACAAGCCCAAGAAATGATTTTGGAGGTGGACTCTTTATGAGAACTGTACAAGCCGAAACTTTCCAAAGAAACCATGTCCCTTCTGGGGAAATCAATGGATGTTTTTCTTAGCCCAATGAATGCTTATGGAGAAATTAGGAGAAACAAAAAGGTGATTTGATGTTACACTGTAAGCAAGCATGGGGAAGGGGAAGATGATGTGATAATTGTATTTTAGTAATTTTGAATTTTGACTTTTATCACACATATTGGATATATATTTGACACATTGTTCAAGCTTAATTTGAATTTTATCGAACTTGAAAGTGGGAGAATATGATTCGAACTCGAGTATAACTTGATATATAACTTTGATGTCATTGTGTAATTTTCTTCAAATTAAGTTATTTTTTATTGTTAATTGTAATTTTTTTAATTATTAATTGTCATTTAAGAAATCAACCGAGCTCAAATACAAAATTCCAAATTCGATAAAATTCAAATTATGCTTGAACAATGTGTCAAATGTATATCCGATATGTGTGATAACAGTAAAAATTACACATTCGGTATGTGTCAGATACATTCGATACTCGACTCGAGCTCGTTCGATGAAATTCAAATTAAGCTTGAAAAATGTGTCAAATATATACCTGACGTGTAATAACAATTAAATTCAAAATTATTAAAATACAACTATCACATTTTCATCTCTCCCATGTTTGGTTACAGTGTAACATCAAATCACATTTTTATTTATGTTCTCCTCGTTTCTCCTCAAGAATCATTCCTTTCCATTTCAGTTCGGCCTTTTTCATTTAAACCCTACTTACCCTGTTTTGTTAACAACTGGCCTTTTTGTTTTTGAGCAACAACATGGTTTCTTTTGAAAGTTTTGGCTTGTACGGTTCTCCTAAAGAACCCACCTCCAAAAGAATTAGACCAAATGATGATTTTAGTTCACAGACCAATTTCTTCATTTCTTGGGCTTGTACGGTACACCTTTTCCCAGTTTGAAACAATGATTTTTTGTTCTAGTCTTTTGACGGAAATATGTTGAAACAAGAGGGGCAAAGTTATTCAATTGATAGTTGAGGGGGTAAAGTGGGACCATCGATAGTTTGAGGGGCAAAATGGAATTTAGCCTATCTTAGACAATTAACTTGTATTTATATACATACTTGTATCGAATAAATAAGAAGTTTTTTTTTTTGCTAAAGTGAAGGACAATGTCTCATTTTACTAGATATAATTTCGTTACATAAATTGTTGTTGAACATAATGAGACCGAAACTATATGTTTCAAAGTTTTGACGTTGGCTCATTTTCGAGATAAAATTGTGTTGATATCTATGTTGAATGGATTGTCATGGCTGAAACCACCATCGTCTATCCCATTTCGTCTATTCATCCTGTACGTATACATTACAATTTACACATATACTATATTTACCTCACTTATATGTCATATATGTCATTAATTTATATAAGCTAAGGGAAACTTTCATTTTGTGATTAGTTAATTGTGTGTTAAATTGCATATGTACAGGTTATTAAAATAAATGAGAACTTTCCAATGCCACTACAAATGATTTTGTTCATGTGAATGTGTTCAACAATTTGGACGAATCTTTCCTCTTTACATGGTATGAGCTATATATTAGCATTGGTACATATATATCATGAGTTCTAACTATTGCTTTTCTCCAGTTAAAGCACAAAATTAGGCCCCGGTCCATGAACTAGTAACGTAACCTTAGGGTACAATTGCATAGGCCCTATTTTACAATGGCTTGATTTTTATGAATACGAGGTTATTTTTAAATTTTAGATACATATATGCAATTTTTCTTATGACTATAGGTTATAAGACGGATGTGATTCATATGATGTTGGGGAGTGAATTTTTGTAGTAATGCAACACAGACAAACACCGAGACATTCAACACCGATGATACTTATGAGCTGATGTGAAAAGGGGACTATTGGAAAACTTGTATGAGTCTATCTGGTTTGAGAGACAGTTAACATTGTTTCTTCACGAGGTCAAGGACGTGTTTAATTTTATGTAATTATGTGACACATGTTTTGTGGTCTTTCCAAGGGCTCTCCTTGTATAATGTAACTAATTTAACTTACATAACAGTCAGAGATGAATACATCTGTTGTTTTACATGCTTGTTGACTTATTGTGTTTGTGATTATATGTAGATTGGCCTTTCTGTTATTATGTAAGTAGGCATTTGCATATCTTCTCTTCGGATTTTAAGATTTGAATGAAGCCTCTTAGTTGTTAATTTGATTTTTCCTTATTCGATAAGCTGTAATACACACTCCAATTTATCGAAACAATGGTTGAATAGTTTGATAAATTAGTAAGAAGAATGAATCCTTCCAGGTGTATTACATATATATGTCTGTATATATCTCTATCTTATATTCCTATGTTCAATTTAATGTTCATGTAATCTTGAATTTTGATTTTCTATAGGTGTGATTGACAATGAATCTTGCAAAAACACAATCGTTATTCGATTATAGTGCATATCGTCTTTTAATGCAGGTGGACAGTGCAAACAAACATGGAATTCTTTTACAAGTAGTACAAATCATTTGCAGATCTCAATCTTATGATAACCAAAGCTTTTATATATGGATGGTTCATGGATGGTACCCACATTTCCCCCTTTTTCTAACTATCAAATACGTAAAATTTTCATATTAGATAGAGCAAAACAATAAAAAAAATTATCTAGTTTGCTCCCACCAGTTTTAATGTCTACAACCATGACGAAAATCAGATAACCGGTGAAGAAATTCTCGACCTAACAAGTGATAGTTATAGTTCATACTCATCTGGGGAATGACTTTGATATTGTTGCTGAGACTAAAGAAGTTAGAATTTGTAGTCAAATTTGAAAGAGGACTTGAAATCTTAAGTAAATTCATATTATATGTGGCTTTGTTTCTTTGGATGGATGGAGACAAGCCTTGAAGAAGTAAAACATTCATATGGTAAAAACTCTTAGTTCAATTTTGTTGTCGCATAAATTAATTATTGATTGCTTTTTAAAATACTATTAGCTTTTGATCTTAATTTGTTATTTCAAAAGAATATAATCATTTCAGATTCTTTATTGTGACTGGCAATATTTCTTAATAAAAATTGCCAAAATTTTGTCCGTAGTGGAAGAGTAAACTATTTTATTTTCAAATATACAAAACAAATTAAAACACAATTGATGCTTAGAAATCATCGAGGCATTTCTACTCCCGTCGCCTTCTCGTGATATTGATATGACAAGTGATATTGACCTGACAAGTGATAGTGATAGTTTTTCCACATCTGGGGAATGAGTTTGATATTGTTGCTGAGACTAAAGAAGTTAGAATTTTGAGTCAAATTTGGAAGAGGACGTGAAATCACAATTAAACCCATACTATATGTTGTTGTTTTTTCTTTGGATGGATGAACACAAGCCTTGTGAAAAATTAAAACATGTATATGGTAACTCTTAGTCCTATTTTGTTGACAGAACATTAATTATTGATTACTTTTATAATACTATTAGTTTTTAATTTTAATTTGTTATATTTTTTTTTAAAAGAATATAATCATTTCAGATTCTTTTATGTGATTGACAATATTTCTTAATAAAATTTGTATATAATCATGTCCGTAAAGGAAGATTAAACATTTTTCATCTCAATATACAAAAACAAATTAAAACACAATTGATGCATAGAAATCATCGAGGTTTTTCTACTCCAGCCGCCTCCTCGTCCTTTTCTCTCACCTCATCCTCCTCCTCCGAATAACCTCTTCGGTCCTATTACCGACAACCTCCTCCCCCAATGCCTCTGTTTCAACCTAATTTTTCTTCTAACCCTTTTACCCATTTGATGCTCCTTGATTCTTCTGATCCAACTCAATCCTACTTGCCGGATGATGTTGATGAACAACGTGAAATTCTTCCTCTTTCTACGATCAATCATCAACATTCGCAACAAGAGTTTCTTACTGCTGACGGAATAACATTTACATCGGTATTACTTGAAGATATCAAATAATTACCATTTGAAGATGGTGTTGTGGAAGATGTTATATTAAATTCATGGTTTATATCATCACCAAGTTTAGGACATTAACATTTACTGACATGTATGGTGAGAAAATGTTATCCCAAATCAAGAATTTAGCTATAGGAATGTATGTTGTTTGGTAAGATGAGAATTATGTACACTATGTGGTTTCTCGTATGGTAAAATTTTAAGGAAATTAGCATTATTTAAGCCAGGTGACAATTTATTATTAAACTGTTAATTTTTTTTATTTAATATTTATTTGACCATATAAAACAAATGAAATATTTGTTATTAATAGATACCCAAAATATTGAAAGACTCGTTAACATTTCATTCTTTAGGTTATGTTCAATATACTTCTTCATCTTGTGATTATGTCCATTTTTATTTTAAATAATCAGTTTAAATTAAGTAATCTTACTTATGATAGCTGCCTTAGTATCATCAAAAGTATATATGAAATGTATTTAACAATAAGGAAAGTTATAAAAAAAATTGCATTATTTATTCACATAGCATACCTCTGAATACTGTGACGCTTCAATTGACATGTCATGAATCTAGTATTAGTGGCATAAAAATTGATCCTCTGTAAAGTGGACTTTGTTATACAAAAGTCCCGTGGTTATTTGATATTTGCACTCTAGTTGTTGTTTTTCTCTTTTTTGTAGCTTTCTCAAGATCAGTTCTCGGTCTTTTCCTCGATTTGTATGTAATATTTTCTTTAAGTTTTATCGAACAAAGTTTCTTGTCCCTAATATTATCATTTACGGTACAGTCAAGGGGATACATATGCAACATCTGCACCACTCTTGAGATCCTTAACTTCATCATTCTTAAAACTTGCAACAACTAAATCAAACACCTTTCGGAGACCTAACCTAGCAATTTCATAGTCATTTTGACTTTCTGCAGCCCTTGTAATCAAACGTGTATGAAATTGACACTATTCTTCGTATTGATAGCTCAACAATTCTTTAATGTCTACTGGCTCTTGTCTTCGTCAAGTACTTCTATTTTTTTGCAGTTTTCATGCATATTTTCTTAATATAATGATCATAAATTCTTACAATGTGCTTGAAATTTAGAACATTCAATGCATGCAAGCATAATATTCGTACGAACTCGAAGTACTTGCAACTACATGATTTTGAATTGTCGACTAAATCATACCTCACATTATGATGATGATGATGACTAGTGTAATATGACACTTCAAATTCAATTTTAGTATCATATTCACCACAAATCTCCAAGTTACATACATGAGTTTTGCATAACTCTGCTTGAAATTGTTCAAGAATTTATGGAGTGTATATAGTTGCAACATGCTTCAAAATCTGCACATGAAATGATAATACTGGTACAATTTGATTTGTACTTAAATCTACTCTTGATTCTTTGTAGGGGCAATCCTTGAGCAATCTCTCAAAAATGTTCAAAAAACTCCAATAACTCATTTTTGTAACTTACAGAATTTTTAATTACTCTATTCATGGACTCACTACATTGTGTAGTACTCATATTTGTACTACCTATTACATCATTATATGAAACATTCCTTCCAACTATGCATTAGCTTAGAGACCATAATTCTCTAACATTTCATTCCATGCATTAATAAATCCGTGCTCATCTTCAAAGTCATACATACAACTACTAAAGTCTTTGCAAAAGTCAAAAACCAAAAATATTGCTGAGATGAATAGTTGCATTCTGATTGATATGCCAACGCAATGGCGGTGATAAGTTTCTGGCCACTGAGAAGCTAATGCTTTTGATGTAGTCTTGTCTTGATCTGTAAGAATTGTTTGTGGTTTTTTTCCTGACATGGTTGTAGCAAAAGTATCAAATAACCATGAAAATATTATAACGTTCTCGTCAAATAATAAAGCCGCCCGAAAAATTGTAGTTTGTTTATGATTATTTACACCGACGAATAGAAAGATCGGTCAATCGTCTTTGTGCTTTCTATAAATAGTGTTAAAAACAAACTACATCACCAAAATGAGAATAATCATATCGAATTTTCGCATCAACCCAAATTATATTAGTTATGAAATCTTCTTCATACACTTGTATTTCGTAAAAAAAATCAGATGTTCTGCTTGCTTCCTTTGTAAATACTGCAATACTCCTCCAGTATCACCCAATCTCATTTTGTTTGTTCTTTTCGAACGCAAGTACTTTTTGTAATCATCGGATATAAAATCAAGATGTACAAGACCACCAGCATGCTTGGCTAATAGTTCATGTCTCCCTAATCCCGAATCTAATTACTATGTCTACTTCAGTCTTTTGAGCATCAACCATTTTTCGATGGGATCAGATTAAATGAGTTTTTGAAGGAGTCACACAATCATGATTATGTCCAGTTATAAATTTAACAATACTATAATTACCTAGTTGATAAGGACCGAATTGACGATAACTTATTTTCATTTCAGCATAACAATTGCATCTAGTTAAAGGACGATGAGATTTTACTCGAGTGTACATCTTTCTTTCTTTCTTCTTGTAGAAATCAACAAAATAATCTATCCAAAATCTTATTCATTGCTATGTCTCTATTTGCTCTAGAAATCTTACTCCAAATCCAACTGCTTTTGCATATGCCAAGTAGAATTTAGGGGTGATTTCTTCGGTTTCAAACTTCAAACCAGCTTCTAGAATTAACTCTTTTTACATATGCATGATTCTCATCTATACTTTTGGTTGGGTGCATCCACGTGACCACTCATATCATTTTCATGGTGCACGTCAACCACAAAGAAAACTGACACAATGTTTGAGTAAATGAAGGAATCTCCTGATATGTTGCGTTCCATGTTACAAAATATGGGTTTCCACTAACCGTTTGTATGTCGGTGGGTCGGGTCGTAACCAGCAAGACCATCTAAATGACACAGATTCTAGCAATGAAGACAACTTTGATGAACTTATGGAAGCAAGTAGAAACAGACCAAATGATTAAGACAAGATTAGTCGTCTAATGGCAATCATAGTCATAGAGGTGGAAAAAACAAATAATATTTTTTGTCTTATCTCGCCTATTTATTTTCTAAATTTTGATGATTTTCAAGTATTTCCAGACCCATTTTGAATTATATATCTGAATTAATTTATATAGTTGAATTTTTAATTAAAACCTAAATTGAATTATTTATTACTTTTTCCAGCGATTTTCCTACTTATTAATAGCTACATATAAAAATATATTCACATTAAAGCTCGGGCGCCGAAGCATTACCCAGGCCCTCCGATAAGGCCAAGGTGGAGCACAGGCGCCCAACCAAAGCTCAGTTGCCTAGTCAAAGACCGACCCCCCTGCAAAAGTCAGGCGGCCCAATTGAAGTCTGGACGCCCAAGCCTAGGCCAATCAACGCCCGAGCGCCCAGGCAAAGCTCGAGCAAGGGCTAGGCTTCTTGGCCTGGCCAGGCAAAACCTAGTCGCCCTGTGGTAACTCGAACGAAGCCCGGGCGTAAACCTGGCGCCCAAGCATAGTTCAAGCTCCCGGACAAAACTTAGTCACTCTCGGGCGTAGTCCAGGCGCCCTAATGAATTCTAGGTGAAGCCAGGCATAAACATGGGGCCCGGACAAGGCATGCTCGAGCGAAGTCCTGACGCCTAGGCAAAGTTGCAGTTGCGGTCCAGGCAAGGATCGATTGGGGTCTTGGAATGGATACCCAATAATGGAAATAACGACAAAATATATGTCACTACGTCCAACTAATTTACTACACAATAGTGACAGAAATGAGCCCAATGAAAAATATATTGATTCTACATCCATCGGTATTTTCCAACCAAGTGGTGATAGGATGCCAACAAATTTAAGTTGACAGAAAAGTTCTTATGCTAAATCTGTTGGAATGCTTTCAATGGATTAGCGACAGAATACCAAGATTTTTCAAGCCAAATAATTATTCTGATGCTAGATCCGTAGAAATATTTCCAACCGATTATTTATCCTGACGGAAATCTGTTAGTAATATTCTAACATATACCAACAAAAAAAATTGTTGCAGAGACATCTGAATCGGAGCAATTTCGAACGGAATGACCAACAAAAAGTTGTACTATCACCATATTTACTAACGGAAAATGATCCATCCCTCCATTTACCTATGAAACCTTCACACAAAAAGCATCAAAAAAGTCACCGCTAAGCTTGAATACCAACAAATTTCATTGGTTAATTCATGTTTTCTTGTAGTAAAAGACACAGAAAAATAATACATATATGGATTTTTTAAAACTTGTTTTAAATTAGAGTTAAAAACTACATTTATAAATAACTAGATATAAATTTCCTTTCCAAATTAATATGATTTTATCTGGAGTGATATATATTATGATTTGTTATTATCATCGTACCTAATATCTATATATGAATCATATGATGATTAAAAGCTTTAGACCACTGTCCACCTCTCCTTACACACCACCCCCATATATTTTTTCACAATACAAATGGTTCTACTCATTTAAACCAACAATTGACATACTTACACAATCAATCGACATACTTAAATAATTAGTGTTTCATAATCACAAAGATAATATTTATACAAAATAAGGATTTTCGCACATCACCTCTCCGATTGATTTTTTTTTTTTTTTTTTTTTTTTGGTACTTCCCCACTTGAAGTTGATAAGTGCGTGCACTTTGCACCCTGGTCAATATGTTATTGGATTCCGAAGGATAGGGTAATTTTGGGGTTTAGTGTGATAAGTTGAAACTTTTGGTAGGCTAAATGCAAAAATAAGAAAATTGGGATGAGATTTATTATTTGTCCAAAAAAAGACATTTTATGGGGTTCTTATGGTTCACTTTTATTTTTTATAATTTAAAAAAATGGTATATTGTTTCAATAAAGTTAATATGTTCAACATAAATCTTTAAGTTTCCATTTAAATTTCGTATTAATACATAAATTGTTCATTTGTAATTCCAGCCATGTATATATTAATTATCTAATTTCAGGATTTGTTTTTTAAATACATTTTTTATCAAAGCACAATTTCATAAATATTCTTACATTGTTGATTATATCTTACTTTAATTTTAGACTTATAACATATTTTTTATTGTTTTTGTTTTTCTTTCAAAAAAAATTATTGGATTAAAAAATTTTAAGTATTGAGATAATTTATTTTTAAATAAATAAATAAAAAATTATGAAAGTGTTTGAACTACAAACTTCGTTAAGAACTTATAAATATGTATTTGTGTACAATAGTACAACAAGACATGATTTTTTTTTTATTTTTTATTTTTTTAATAGTGTCACATCTTGATATTTTAAAATTTTGTGCACTTAACCACCCAATTATATTTAGTTATTGCACTAAACCCCCAAAATAACACTTCTACCCTTTCAGTTTATTGAAAAAATTATCAGGGGCCAAGTGCACTAATTTATCAACTTCAAGGGGTGATGTGCAAAAATTATTATATATTATATTATAATCACATGCAAATTCAAATCATGTATTAACTACATAATTCAAATTGTTGGTCCAGGGAGGGTGAATAGACCTCTGTACCTTTAAAAAAACTTCTCTGACTTTGCTAAAGTAGAGTAAGCCTATCTATCGTATGAGACTACTCAACTGATCTAGCACTCAGTTTATTAGCGTAAGATAGACCACTCGTCTGATTTACTTATTTTTTCAGACAAATTCAGAGTTTTAAACTTGAATGCAGCGGATATGTAAGTGTGTGTTTTTCAAACAAGTTTTACTTAAAGGTTTCATCCCCATTTTAATAAATTCATTTTTAAAAGATGAATCCTTTCAAAGTGTAGTTTACTTATGAAAATATGCAATGTGAAAGCAAGTAAGTATACGCAGGAATTTTTATAGTGGTTCGGCAGGCAGAATACTCCTTAATCCACTCTTCTAAATCACGAAGATTTAGGCTCCACTAGAACACAAAGTAATTAGCACAAACACTTGTGTTTTTACAACAAATGACCAAGCAACAAGCTCACAATAGGAGATCACTTAGAAAACCTATTCTACGAAGTAATATCACTCACAAAGAAGGATATCTACTTCGGTTGAACAAAACCACTCAGATTTTATAAGTTTTTAAACTTTTTTTTCAACTATGCTTCGTCTACGTATGACTAAGCTTATGATATGGTCTTGAGTTGAGACTTAGAAAATTTGCTCTTTGAATTCTCTCTTGCATTATTGTCTTAACTCTTGAATTGTAGATCCATTTATACTCGGCAAAGTGAATTTTGTCTGTTGAAGTGAGACAGAAATTCAGATCTTCCTCGAGTTTCGGTCAAATCCTAAAACGGCTCCCAACAACTGTTCACTGCAACTCTGTTGTACGGAGTTGTCAGTCTTATTAAATGCATCATGCTGATACGAGGTAATTTGAATTAACTCCTCCAATCACTTGCCATAAATACCTTTTCAGCTCTCATTTATTACGCCAAGTGCATTTATTACCGTTGGAATGACTTCTGATCCCTTCCACTTAGTTGATCGAATCCACTCTGCTGAATCAAATCGAACACATCTAACTTGACTATGCTGATATTCACCAGTCTGATTATGTACTCAGCTTAGGATCACTTGTCTTCCTGACCGAAATTCAATCTTCTGATTTGTACTTGTCTGATTGAATCTTCAAATGCTTATTTAGCTTCCATTACTTAGCTGATGACCCTTTCAGAAATCATCAAAACCTTCCTTGAAATTCCTCAACTTCATCCAACACAAATATATATATATATATAGAGAGAGAGAGAGGGAGAGAGAGATGTAATATATAAAGGAAATGCATAGTTGTTTTAATTTTGATTTAGTTATTTTCCTTATGAATCAAAGTGATAAATAATTAAATCTCAATAGAAGTCATATAGTTGTGTGTTTGAAATTTCTTGAGTTCTTTTTTGGTTAATATTAATTTTAATTTAACGTGGTTTTTAGGTCTATAGTTAGTATGATCTAGTGAAATTACTTTTTATCTACGACAATATATATATATAACTTTTGAACAATTGTTTTTCATTATTGTCATTGAATTAAAGTTTGTCATGACTGAATAAACGTTTTTGTTGTGACATAAATAAATCATGCAATTGCAAGAATGACTAATATACAGGGAAGTAACAAAAATGAATATGTGGTCCTGTAAGGTCATTTTGGCAATTTTGTCTTGTATTTGACTAGCTAGCCATCAGTTTGTCCTAAGCATACTCCAAGAATTGTTGAAACTAGAAATGCAAGGTTCATTAAGAATGGTGAGATTAGTGGGAGCGACAGTGAACAAACTGTTATTAACGAGGTAAGAGAGTAACACCTGCAATCTTCCATGACATTACTCACCTATTGGTTGAGCAGCTTGATGTTGAGCAACAAAATGAAGTATCAATACATAATGAAATCGTTCAACATGAACCTGTAGAAGATGAGCCACGAGGAATTGCATTAAGACGAATGCAAAGGGAAAGACGATCTGCAATACCTGATGACTATGTTGTTTATTTTCAGGAATTGGAGAATGATATTGGGATAGACAATGATCCGGTTTTGTATTCGCAAGCCATTGAAAGTGAAAATTCTTAGAAATGGATCAAAGCCATGAATGAACAATTGAAATCTATGGGAACCAATCATGTATGGGAATTAGTCACATTGCCGGAGGGACCAAAACGAGTCGGTTGTAAGTGGGTCTTTAAGACCAAACGCGACTCCAAAGGCAATGTTGAACGATATGAAGCAAAATTGGTTGCCAAAGGTTTCACTCAGAAAAGTGGCATTGATTACAATGAGACATTTCCCCTGTCTCTATGAAAAATTCTCTCGGAATTATTCCTGTACTTGCAGCTCATTTTGACTTAGAGTTACATCAAATGAATATAAAAACAGCCTTTCTAAATGGAACATTAGTGGAAGAGTTTACATGGACTAACCTGAGGATTTTCGAGTCGAAGGACTCGAACACATGGTGTGTAAATTGAATAGGTCAATATACGGACTTAAACAAGCCTCACGACAATGGTACATTAAATTCAATGATATAATTGTTAAATTTGGATTTAAGGAAAACGTCGTTGATCAATGTATATATTTGAAGGTCAGTGGGAGTAAGTTTATTTTCTTGATTCTGTATGTTGATGACATTCTTTTGGAAAGTTCGATCTTGGTTTGCTACACGAGACTAAGAAATTTCTCTCTGAGAATTTTGAGATAAAAGACTTGAATGAGGCATCTTACGTGATAGAGATTGAAATATCCAGTGATAGGTCACAAGGATTGATTGGGTTGTTTCAAAAGGCTTACATCAACAAAATTCTTGAAAGGTATGGGTTAGAAGATTGTAATATTAGTGTTGTCCCAATTAACAAGGGAGAAAATTTTAGTCTCAAACAATGTCCAAAGAATTATTTCGAGAGGAAACAAATGAAAAATAATCCGTATGCCTCGATAGTCGGAAGCTTGTTATATGCTCAGGCATGCACCAGACCAGACATAAGCTTCGTTGTTGGTATGCTTGGCCGTTACCAAATTAATCCAAGCTTGGATCACTGGAGAATTTCCAAGAAGGTTCTACGCTATTTGCAAGGATCTAAAGACTATATGCTCACATATAGACGATCTGATCGGTTGGAGGTGATTGAATATTTTGATTCAGACTTCGTTGGATGTCTTGACAGTAAAAAAAACACTTTTGGCTATTTGGTATTTTTGGTTGATGGGGCACTATCATGGAAAAGCGCAAAAACAACTGTTCTAGCCGCATCTACTATGGAGGCTAACTTTCTGGCGTGTTTCGAGGCCACAAATCATGCATTATGGTTGCGGAACTTCATTTTAGGACTTCGAATTGTCGACAGTATAGCCAAGTCGCTGAAACTTTACTGTGATAATTCCGCAGCCGTCTTCTTTTCAAAGAACGATAAGTATTCCAAAGGTGAAAAACATATGGATTTGAACTTTCTTATCGTGAAGAAGGAAGTTTGGAAACATACAGTGCCAATTGAACGCATCAGTACTAATATGATGATTGATGATCCTTTAACTAAGGCAATACCACCAAAATCAATTTTGGAGCATACTGAACGTATGGGTCTTGGTAGTATTTGATGTAAATTGTTGAGGATTTTATGCGTTTTTATTGATATTGACACTTTTGAGCTCTACATACATGTTTCTGATAACTTAAAGTTATATTATTGTTATTTGATGTATGTGTACACTATCATGGCTATTATGTGAATAATAATAGGAATGGACATTATGAAAGTTTCCAAATTTAGGTCTTGTATAGTAAGTCACTTATATCGTGGTACATGGAAGGAATTTTGTTGGTTGATGATAACTTAGGACCGCCATGACTCATATATATGGTTTACTATGCAAAGGCGATTTGGGCCAAGTTGTAGAATGTAAATTTATGGCCCATTAGGGTTAGGCCCATAGATTAAGAATCCTTGAGTAGTGATAATTAGGGTTCTACATCTATATAATTAGGAAACTAGTCCTCCCTCTACACAATTTTAGAGAAGTTAAATTCCCTCATAGTTTAACCGCATTTATAGAAACTCGAAGCAGTGGCAAGAGAGAGAAACCAAAAATTTCATATCATTCCGCACTGATGTCTTTCACGATGGAATCAAGAATCTCTAAACCGAATTTACTTATTGAACAATTAATGCATGTTAATGTCGATCAATTAATGTTTCATGTCTTTCGTACATGATTGCTAACATGACTATAATATATAGTGCAGTAACAAAAATGAATATGTGGTCCTGTAAGGTCAATTTGGCAATTTTATCTTGTATTTGACTAGCTGGCCCTGAGTTCGTTCTCACAAGCGTTTAATATTAACAATTAACCTTAATATTATAAAAGTTAAATAAGCTCAATTTGTAACGTACGGGTCGTGTGACAGAATCATTGGACTTTTGCATTTTAGTCCATAATTGATAGGTTTCAAGCAAAATCACATTGCTGGGTGAATTGAAAACTCATCACACATTTGATCCATATAAAATTCAATTATACACATTCTGAATTACTACCAAAAAGAAAAAATTTGGATTTAAGGAAAACGTCGTTGATCAATGTATATATTTGAAGGTCAGTGGGAGTAAGTTTATTTTCTTGATTCTGTATGTTGATGACATTCTTTTGGAAAGTTCGATCTTGGTTTTCTACACGAGACTAAGAAATTTCTCTCTGAGAATTTCGAGATAAATGACTTGAATGAGGCATCTTACGTGATAGAGATTGAAATATCCAGTGATAGGTCACAAGGATTGATTGGGTTGTTTCAAAAGGCTTACATCAACAAAATTCTTGAAAGGTATGGGTTAGAAGATTGTAATATTAGTGTTGTCCCAATTAACAAGGGAGAAAATTTTAGTCTCAAACAATGTCCAAAGAATTATTTCGAGAGGAAACAAATGAAAAATAATCCGTATGCCTCGATAGTCGGAAGCATGTTATATGCTCAGGCATGCACCAGACCAGACATAAGCTTCGTTGTTGGTATGCTTGGCCGTTACCAAATTAATCCAAGCTTGGATCACTGGAGAATTTCCAAGAAGGTTCTACGCTATTTGCAAGGATCTAAAGACTATATGCTCACATATAGACGATCTGATCGGTTGGAGGTGATTGAATATTTTGATTCAGACTTCGTTGGATGTCTTGACAGTAAAAAAAACACTTTTGGCTATTTGGTATTTTTGGTTGAGGGGGCACTATCCTGGAAAAGCGCAAAAACAACTGTTCTAGCCGCATCTACTATGGAGGCTAACTTTCTGGCGTGTTTCGAGGCCACAAATCATGCATTATGGTTGCGGAACTTCATTTTAGGACTTGGAATTGTCGACAGTATAGCCAAGTCGCTGAAACTTTACTGTGATAATTCCGCAGCCGTCTTCTTTTCAAAGAACGATAAGTATTCCAAAGGTGAAAAACATATGGATTTGAACTTTCTTATCGTGAAGAAGGAAGTTTGGAAACATACAGTGCCAATTGAACGCATCAGTACTAATCTGATGATTGATGATCCTTTAACTAAGGCAATACCACCAAAATCAATTTTGGAGCATACTGAACGTATGGGTCTTGGTAGTATTTGATGTAAATTGTTGAGGATTTTATGCGTTTTTATTGATATTGACACTTTTGAGCTCTACATACATGTTTCTGATAACTTAAAGTTATATTATTGTTATTTGATGTATGTGTACACTATCATGGCTATTATGTGAATAATAATAGGAATGGACATTATGAAAGTTTCCAAATTTAGGTCTTGTATAGTAAGTCACTTATATCGTGGTACATGGAAGGAATTTTGTTGGTTGATGATAACTTAGGACCGCCATGACTCATATATATGGTTTACTATGCAAAGGCGATTTGGGCCAAGTGGGAGAATGTAAATTTATGGCCCATTAGGGTTAGGCCCATAGATTAAGAATCCTTGAGTAGTGATAATTAGTGTTCTACATCTATATAATTAGGAAACTAGTCCTCCCTCTACACAATTTTAGAGAAATTAAATTCCCTCATAGTTTAACCGCATTTATAGAAACTCGAAGCAGTGGCAAGAGAGAGAAACTAAAAATTTCATATCATTCCGCACTGATGTCTTTCCCGATGGAATCAAGAATCTCTAAACCGAATTTACTTATTGAACAATTAATGCATGTTAATGTCGATCAATTAATGTTTCATGTCTTTCGTACATGATTGCTAACATGACTATAATATATAGTGGAGTAACAAAAATGAATATGTGGTCCTGTAAGGTCAATTTGGCAATTTTATCTTGTATTTGACTAGCTGGCCCTGAGTTCGTTCTCACAAGCGTTTAATATTAACAATTAACCTTAATATTATAAAAGTTAAATAAGCTCAATTTGTAACGTACGGGTCGTGTGACAGAATCATTGGACTTTTGCATTTTAGTCCATAATTGATAGGTTTCAAGCAAAATCACATTGCTGGGTGAATTTAAAACTCATCACACATTTGATCCATATAAAATTCAATTATACACATTCTGAATTACTACCAAAAAAAAAAAAATTTGGATTTAAGGAAAACGTCGTTGATCAATGTATATATTTGAAGGTCAGTGGGAGTAAGTTTATTTTCTTGATTCTGTATGTTGGTGACATTCTTTTGGAAAGTTCGATCTTGGTTTGCTACACGAGACTAAGAAATTTCTCTCTGAGAATTTTGAGATAAATGACTTGAATGAGGCATCTTACGTGATAGAGATTGAAATATCCAGTGATAGGTCACAAGGATTGATTGGGTTGTTTCAAAAGGCTTACATCAACAAAATTCTTGAAAGGTATGGGTTAGAAGATTGTAATATTAGTGTTGTCCCAATTAACAAGGGAGAAAATTTTAGTCTCAAACAATGTCCAAAGAATTATTTCGAGAGGAAACAAATGAAAAATAATCCGTATGCCTCGATAGTCGGAAGCTTGTTATATGCTCAGGCATGCACCAGACCAGACATAAGCTTCGTTGTTGGTATGCTTGGCCGTTACCAAATTAATCCAAGCTTGGATCACTGGAGAATTTCCAAGAAGGTTCTACGCTATTTGCAAGGATCTAAAGACTATATGCTCACATATAGACGATCTGATCGGTTGGAGGTAATTGAATATTTTGATTCAGACTTCGTTGGATGTCTTGACAGTAAAAAAAACACTTTTGGCTATTTGGTATTTTTGGTTGAGGGGGCACTATCATGGAAAAGCGCAAAAACAACTGTTCTAGCCGCATCTACTATGGAGGCTAACTTTCTGGCGTGTTTCGAGGCCACAAATCATGCATTATGGTTGCGGAACTTCATTTTAGGACTTGGAATTGTCGACAGTATAGCCAAGTCGCTGAAACTTTGCTGTGATAATTCCGCAGCCGTCTTCTTTTCAAAGAACGATAAGTATTCCAAAGGTGAAAAACATATGGATTTGAACTTTCTTATCGTGAAGAAGGAAGTTTGGAAACATACAGTGCCAATTGAACGCATCAGTACTAATCTGATGATTGATGATCCTTTAACTAAGGCAATACCACCAAAATCAATTTTGGAGCATACTGAACGTATGGGTCTTGGTAGTATTTGATGTAAATTGTTGAGGATTTTATGCGTTTTTATTGATATTGACACTTTTGAGCTCTACATACATGTTTCTGATAACTTAAAGTTATATTATTGTTATTTGATGTATGTGTACACTATCATGGCTATTATGTGAATAATAATAGGAATGGACATTATGAAAGTTTCCAAAATTAGGTCTTGTATAGTAAGTCACTTATATCGTGGTACATGGAAGGAATTTTGTTGGTTGATGATAACTTAGGACCGCCATGACTCATATATATGGTTTACTATGCAAAGGCGATTTGGGCCAAGTGGGAGAATGTAAATTTATGGCCCATTAGGGTTAGGCCCATAGATTAAGAATCCTTGAGTAGTGATAATTAGGGTTCTACATCTATATAATTAGGAAACTAGTCCTCCCTCTACACAATTTTAGAGAAGTTAAATTCCCTCATAGTTTAACCGCATTTATAGAAACTCGAAGCAGTGGCAAGAGAGAGAAACCAAAAATTTCATATCATTCCGCACTGATGTCTTTCCCGATGGAATCAAGAATCTCTAAACCGAATTTACTTATTGAACAATTAATGCATGTTAATGTCGATCAATTAATGTTTCATGTCTTTCGTACATGATTGCTAACATGACTATAATATATAGTGGAGTAACAAAAATGAATATGTGGTCCTGTAAGGTCAATTTGGCAATTTTATCTTGTATTTGACTAGCTGGCCCTGAGTTCGTTCTCACAAGCGTTTAATATTAACAATTAACCTTAATATTATAAAAGTTAAATAAGCTCAATTTGTAACGTACGGGTCGTGTGACAGAATAATTGGACTTTTGCATTTTAGTCCATAATTGATAGGTTTCAAGCAAAATCACATTGCTGGGTGAATTGAAAACTCATCAAACATTTGATCCATATAAAATTCAATTATACACATTCTGAATTACTACCAAAAAAAAAAAAAAAGAAGAAGAAGAAGAAGAGGTCTTTCCCATAGAATGTACATTTAACTTTATTATCCCTAAAATTCATTTTGAAAATGCGTCCTACGTTTCCCTCTAAAATTTGGTCAATATATTTAATTTAAGAGGAAATTGCATATTTAATATTAAAATTTTACCTACTTTGGATATTTGGTACCAAACCTTCGAAAAATACATATTTAATATCAAAATTGAAGGACTTTTCTTACATTTTCTTTCTCCGTCAATTTACAATGCCAAATTTTTTATTATTTATATAGTTGGAAAGCACGTGACGAGAGCATTCTAATGATATGAGTTTCAATTCATGAAACGCAATAAATAATCTGCAGAAAATCAAAAAAGTTTCATCATATTAATCAAAACGAAAGCATATCTCATAATCTACAAGGAAACTGCCACAATAATATATTTTCAGATATGATATATGGCGCATAAGCATGCTATGGTAGAAAGTTTGGAGCATAATTTTAAGCATACCAAAAATCACCACTAAAGCTCAAGCAAATGTGAAAAAAATCATTCAAATTTGGTATTAAATGTGTCTTTTTTATAGATTTGGTACTAAATGTCTAGAGTAGGTAAAAGTTTGGTATGAAAAATACAATTTCCTCTTAAATTAAATCACCACTTTCTTCAGGAGAGTAAAACACTTTTGATACCAAACTTTATTTCAAAAAATACATTTGGTACCAAGCTTTTTCGAAAAATATATTTCATACCATGATTCACAAAATATTGACACATTTAGTTTTGCCGTCAATTTTCGGACGAAATTCAGAACGTGCCGCTCATGTGCCCGTTAAATTGACAATGGGATGGAGAATATGCACGGGTTTTAAAGACCCACACATGAACGACACGTGCTAAATTTCGTCTGAAAATTGACGGCAAAACTAAATGTGTCAAGATTGTGTGAATTATGGTATGTAATGTGTTTTTTGAAAAAGCTTGGTACCAAATGTGTTTTTTGGACTAAAGTTTGGTATCAAAAGTGTTTTTCCCTCATTTCTTCAGTTGCAGGGTCTTTATATGATTTAACTTTAACTTAATCAATATTCAAAGTAAAGTAGGCCGATAATTGCAAAATGATTGTGTGACATAATTGACAATCTACCATAAGTACTATAGGACCAAAATTCTAGTCTATTTTTTTTTTTCTCAGGATGTTGGAGGTTCAAACTTCATACATAAGAGTGGTTAATTATTTGAGAGAAAATAGAATATTAAAAAAAATTGATTAATATAAGAAATATTTTATATTATTATAATTTGTTAAACGTTCTAACTTTATTACAATATTTTTATTTATTTTTAAAGTAGATGTAATTAATAGCAAGACTAATAATTTACGAATATGCATGCATAATGGAGAATGGAGAATAAATATTAGAAATTCAACGAGATCATGGAAGAGCAGTGCCGATTAAATTATTAATTACTGAAATCTGTACTCATACATAAGGAAAGAGTACTTCCAGAGAAATTATATATAAAAAAAATAAAAAATAAAAAAAAGTACTTCCAGAGTAGTTTAAAGTGTCCCATGCTGTTGTTGCATGTTGTACCTTTTATATATATTGAAAATTCTGAGTTGTACTGAACAAGAAAGTCATGCCACACGTGAAGTTCTCGTGGCTGATACGCCTGTTGCTCCTAATGTTCCCGACCTATCCAATAAAATTTAATTTTCATCAAGGCTAATCTTAATTTTGAATCTTACTTTATACCCAAAAAAAAAGGGTTTATGAGGTTTTCTAATTTAGCAACTGGGATCCTCTATATAGCTCAAGTATTAAAGTAATATTATCATTTGAAATAACACTTGAAAATACATTTTCTTCTCAAAGTAATTTTACCTCACTTATAAAAAAAGTTCAGAAAGTCTGATGGACTAATTAATTAATTGTATTTTGCACAAAATAAAAATAAATCACTTTAAAAACAAAATACTCTAATATGCACTGCACTTTTATAGTTTCTTTAGCCATGCAAAAATATTATATATGTTTTGCCTTATTGGCAAAAACCTCCCCATATTATTTTTAATTATTAGCAAAAAACTCCATATGTTCTTGGATTAAGTGAATATGAGTATTTTTGCATCTTATGGTAGTGTATAATTGTCATATTTCCTGCAAAATATGTATTGAGGCTTGGTACATGTTTTTTGTTAACTAAAAATTAAAATTAACACAAGGGATTTTTTATAATAAAAATAATAGATGAGATTTTTATCAATTAGGCAAGAATAATGGGTACTTTCACATTTCACTCTAAATCTGAGGTTGGGTTGTCAATGGGGATATCAATTCAAGTTGGATTTGAATTCGACTTGATTATTAGAATTTTTATCCGGTTAGAAATTTGATGGATATAATCATATTACGAAGATTTAATTCAAAATATATGGAGCGAATATGAATATAGGTAGATCCGATCTGTTAAAAATATGTATCCGACAATAAATAATTTTTTAAATATACAGCTGCATGATGTTTTAAGACAATAAGTAACATTAATAATATTTTACCATCAATTTATGAAGATATATTATTTTATAATTTATTCATAATTTTATTTTTATGCATATTTTTATCTAATAGGTGGAATATTAGTTAATTAAGAAAGTTGAATCTGTGAGCTAACTTAAATGAACTTACAATGCTAATAAATTTGATTTAAAAAAACTAATGGTGTGAATTTTGTAAGTGAAAAATTCTATTAACTATTTGGATCTGATATTCATTCAATTTCGTAAAAGATCGACTCATTAACAACTCATGGGACATATATGCCTAGTTTGAATCCAGTTTTGGCCCAAATTTTAGTTATTAAAACAAGTAAAATACATTTTGTATTCATTTTGGCTCAATTTAATATTCATTCAATTTCGTAAAAGATCGACTCATTAACAACTCATGGGACATATATGCCTAGTTTGAATCCAGTTTTGGCCCAAATTTTAGTTATTAAAACAAGTAAAATACATTTTGTATTCATTTTGGCTCAATTTATTACAAACTAAAACCCATATCAAATATTTTTATATTTTATTGATTCCATAACTATTTTTTAACATTATAAATTTTATATTTAAAAATATTTACTGGAATAGATTCAAATCATATTTCACATGTTCCGCATAAATATCTTAAAAGATCTTGAAATAACAAAACAAAATTATCAAGATTAAATACCTTCTAGTATGCGGCCATCCGTTCCAACTCTTTAAGGCTTCAATTATATCAATATTATTACAATTGCCACACATTATTAAGCAGAAATTAAGTCTTAAGTGATTATTTTATGAAGTTAAGTCAGTGATTAATGTACTATAAGATTAGTTTATACAGTTGTAATCCTACGTGCGGATCAAATTTCAATAAACTTTGCTTCAGATGGAATTATAGTAAAGTACTGCCAAGATTAGTTTAATACTTAATGACATTGTGTTAATAGTCTTAATTATTAAATTTTATTTTGCATGTCACAACATTATACCTCATTTCCATGTGATCATGATATTTATAATTTTCAATTTACCTCTCTGTGATTTTAAATATAGCATTTTACCCCGCTGTAATCTTATAAAAGTTTCACATCGCCTCCTTGATATTTTTATATGTGTTACCTTACCCCCTTGTGTTATAATAATGTGGCAGTGTAACCCTTGTGTTATGATAAATGAGACAAATTATCTCCTTGTGTTATGATAAATGTGGAATGTATCCCATTGTATTATGATAAATGTAGCATTTTACCCTCTATGTTACAAAAACACTTCTCATGTCCACTCTCAATTTTGACAAGTGAGTTACACTCTCCGATCGACTGAAAGAGGTAAAATTGCTTCTTCAATTTTTTTTTAATGAGAGGTAAAGTATTTTTATCAAATCACGGGGTACATTGAACATTATGCATTTCTTAGGGCGTAATTTGACATTAGCTCTTATATTATTTGCATATAGTACAAATACATCAATGTCAGTGACATTTATCTTTTGAAATCATATATAAAAAAGGGATAAGTGTACATCTTCTCAAGATAAGAAGTTTTAGAACTTTACCTTTTTGAAGTGTTAAATAATCATTTTACTCCAAACTTCACTACTAGAGAATAAAATATTATGACTAATTTGCCCTTACAATGCGCGCAATTTTTTTTATATTCAAATATTCTATCCCATAACATAATAAAAAATAGGGAAGCCCCTATCGAAAAAATCATTAATAGGAACATGATAAAATGAAATATAACAAAAATGATTAAACCAACTCAAGTTTACAGCCCAAAAGCCTGATTATGAGCCACAAAATGAATCTGGCGAGACCCGGTCCATGCCCCAGGTGGGCGCTACTAGGAGCTTGGGATCGAGCCAGTCGAGGGAGAAACACAACGACTTTGCTAACAGCAGGGATTTGTAAGGAGACAGGTATAATTTAGATCTGAATTATTCCAGTCGTTTTATTATTCATATATATACAACCAGTTTAGTATCCTGGCAAGATTCCGTAAGAGGTCCTAAAATTTTAATTTTCGCTGCGTTAAGGGCTGTTTATCTTACCGAGTCCCAACACAGGCTTGTGCTCGGACTTTTCAATTTTTACCAAAACTGAACTGACATCCTCTCCTGATACTGCTATGTACAAATACAAAGTCTCCCCCTCGACAGGTTTTGCTAGCATTGGGGGAGAGACTAAGTATTTTTAAGTTCCTCGAAAGCCTTATCACACACTTCATTCCACTCGAAATCCTTAGACTTTCTCAACAACTTAAAGAAGGGTAGTCTTTTATCTCCAGAACGAGATATAAATCTGTTTAAAGATATAATCTTTCCGATCAAGCTTTGAACCTCGGAAAGTTTTCTTCGCGGCTTGAGCTCAGCGATAGCTCTAATCTTTTCTAGATTTGCCTCAATACCCCGCTTGTGGACGAGGTAACCCAGAAACTTTCCCGATCTTACTCCAAAGGTACACTTCGCAGGATTCAACTTCATCCTATATTTTTTCAAAATTCCGAAGCATCTATCCAGGTGCTTAATATGATCCTCTTCGGTCATGCTTTTTACGAGCATATCGTCAACGTAGACTTCCATAATTTCCCCGATCAAATCCTTAAACATCATATTTACAAGTCTCTGGTACATTGCTCAAGCGTTCCGTAACCCAAAGGGCATTATGATGAAACAATATACTCCACGTTCGGTAATGAAAGCGGTTTTGTCCTGATCCCTTTCGTTCATGAAGATTTGATAGAAGCCCGGAAAGGCATCCATCATACTGAAGAAAATAAAACCTGCAGTCGAATGACCAACATATCGATCCGAGGCAACGGATAAGGATCTCTTGGACATAACTTGTTCAAATCTGTGAAATCGTTACACATTCTCCATTTGTTATCGACCTTGCTTCCTTTGGACACCAAGACCATGTTGCAAAGCCACTCAGTAAACGTTATTTCTCGAATCTGACCAGCGGCCAAAATTCTGTCTACTTCCGCATTGATAATCTTATCCTTTTCTCGACCATGGTTCCTTTTCTTCTGTCTAACATGTTTTGCTTTTGGGTCGATATTTAAAGAGTGTGTAATAACTCGCGGGTCAATTCCCACAATATCGTCCGAGCTCCAAGCGAACACATCAACATTGTTTCTCAGAAAATCGATCAGCATCGTCTCCATTCCCGGACTCAGCTCGGTCCTGATCCTAGTGAACTTTTCAGGGGAGCCAGGAACCAGCGTAACCTGTTTGTGGTTCGGGGGCTGCACACTCATATCAACATCCTTCCCCTTTTTTCCTTGCAACTTGTCACAATCAGGCAGAGGGAGGTCGGACATTGTAACCACCTTTGGATCGATCAACTTCCTTTTAGCTGGTAACAAGGGCTCGACTTTTTGCTTAATAGTTAGAGACGTGTTATAACATTCCCATGCCATATTCTGGTCGTTCCTCATTTCACCGACCCCCGCCATAGTTGGGAACTTAACCTTTTGATGGTAAGTCGACACAACAGCTTTGACGATATTCAATGCTGGTCTTCCCAAGATGGCATTGTAAGCAAATGGAGTGCTTACTACAAAAAGTTTAACCATTTTTGTTACGTCCTTAGGTTTCTTTCCCAAAATGGTGCTCAAAAGAATTCTTCCAAGAGGGACAATTTCCGAACCGCCGAATCCAATTAGAGGAGTAGAAACTTGATCCAGCCGTGGATGTTGCAAATTCATCCGATCTAGAGCCTCTGAAGAAATAATATTTGCCGAGCTGCCGTTGTCAATCAATACTCTATTGACCTCACTTACATACCAGGTTACGTCATGAGGCCTATCAGCATCACTAAAGCTAATGACCTGATCTATCAACGAATGGGGTTCTAATGACATAACTTCTTTCCTGGTCGAGACACCTGTCTTTATCGGACCTCGCAGTTCTTTTTCTTGCATTCCTGCTATCTCCCCCCGCAGGTCCTCCAACGATCACATTTATTACTCCATTTGTTTGTTCATCAACTTGCTCTTGAGCATTACGCTGTTGCCCAGAAAACTTTCGTGGGCTCCTTGATCTGTAACGATTGTTGGAGTTACCCCTTCTCACTTATTCCTTTAGTTTTCCTTGTGCGATTAACTTTTTAATTTCTTGCTTTAGGTGGAAACAATCCTCCGTGATATGTCCCCGAGCTCTGTGGTACCTGCAATATTTATCATGATTCATTGATCCTGGTCTCACTTGAGTGATATGTTGAGCTTTGGGGATCAAATTTCTTTATTCGAGTACGGTAAGTATCTCGTCCCTCGAGGTGTTTAATTTGGTGAAATTAATTATTTCTGATTCTCTCCTCGGTGCCTTTTCTGGAGAAGCAGGTCGACCGTAGACATTAGATCTGTGGGTCGGAGCCTGTGGTTTGTAGACATTAAGTCTTTGCCAAACCGAGCCCCTCCGCTGAATGTTAGACCCTGGTTAGGGATAGGCGCTCTGTCCGGTTTTTTCCCGAGCTGAGGCCTCGGATTCTGAGCATTTTTCAGTTTATTAATTTCTTCTTGGATCATGTATTTTTCAGCAATCTCCATGATCCGCTCAAAAGATTTCGGCTGTTTTCGACACAAGGCATTCCCGAATTGAGTATTCCGAGTTAACTCGAACATGAGTGATGACAAGAATTCGATCTGAGGGGTATCAACCTTCAAAAGTTCAATGCTAAATCTAGCTAGCCATTGTCTTAGGGTCTCTCCTCCAACTGCTTTACCGTTCCAAGATGATTCGCCGATAATTTTGGTTTTCTCTGACTTGCAAACTGATGCTTCAATTGGTCACATAATTCATCAAAAGAGAAAATCGAGTTCGATGGTAACTTCCCAAACCAATCAAGAGCAATTCCTTCGAAGAAGTTAAATGTTATCAAATATATATTTGAAAATAAGTCATTTCACAATCGCTTCAAAAGAATACAATCTCATAAATTAAAACTAAAGTACATCTCATAAATAAAAAGCTAAAAGAACAATATCTCGAAACACATCTGTTATCTTTTTCTTAAAAAAACATCTCAGATCTTTAAAAATCAATCTTATAAAAGATCTCATAAAAAGTCATCTATAAAAGTGAGAAGCCAGATGAACATGCCATAAGGTCTTCAATCTTGCTCTTTCCTCCTTTTCGAATATTTCTTTTATCTCAAATGAGGGAAAAACACTTTTCATATCAAACTTTTATCAACGCAACACTTTTCATACCAAGCTTTTTCGTAAAACACATTTCATACCACAATTTCAGAATTTTGGATACTTTTGCATTTCCCGTTAAAAATTGGACGGAACAACGCGCGTGTAACTTCATAACATAGGGAGAAAATCACGTGTTGAGCACATGTGAATTTCGGACAGAGAGTGATTACATTTGGGCAGGGAAGACCTAATTTTTCCCTCCTTCTTATACACCATTTCCCTCCATTTTTTCTCATTCTTATACGCTATTCCTCCATTAATTTCCTCTCTCTTTCTTTAGCAAACCTCCATTAATTTCCTTTCTCTTTCCTTCTACCAAATCATACAATATATTGAGACTAAATGTCACACACTGGTTGAAAATCTTAAATCCACTTTATAAGGTCTTGGGCAACCCTCATCTTACAAGCTAGCTTTTGAGGTTGAGTTAGGCCCAAACCATGTGGTGAATTCTAATATGGTATCAGAGCCAGGTTGAAGTGGGCAACCACCTTCCGTGATAGACTCCTCCTTGTTAGCATGATGAAGTCATTCTTCATCCACACACTTCGCCCGGATAACAAAGGCTTGGGTTGTCATTCTTCGTCCAGTTAACAAAAGGCATGAACGATCATTATTCGTGTGTTGGGGCACACATGTTGTAATCCACAAGGTTGGACTTTTAATATGTCACGTGTAGGACTTGTTTCACCCACACATTCAGCCTGTCCACACGTGAAGGGGGAGTATTGAGACTAAATGCCTCACAATTGTTGAAAATAATAGTTAAGTCTACTCTATAAGGTCTTGGGCAACCCTCAACTTACAAGCTAGTTGAGGGTTCAAGCTAATATAAAATTTTCACCAAAATTCCCACCGATTTTGGAAAAAATCGGTCGAAAATTCAATATACCCACCGAAATTCCGACCGGTTCAAATTCCGACCGAAATTCCCACCGATTTAAATCGGTGGAAATTATTCCGACCGATTTAATTCGGTGGGAATATAATTCCCACCGATTTTCAATCGGTAATCGGTCGGAATTTTAGAAAAAAAATAAAAAATATGTAATTCAATACCAAATTTCCCCACTAAAAACCCTAAATTATAATTCAACCCCACATTAATACCAAAATCTAATTTTATTTTCAAGCACACTCAACAGTTTCAAACACAATATAATTAATAACAAAATCTAAAAATTTCAAACACACTATAGTAACAAAAACTAGTAATTTATACTAATTTTAAACACACTATAACAACAAAATCTAATCATTTCTACTAACAAAATTTAAATCTATAACACTCAACAATTTATAAATCAAAATAGTATATATATATATATACCTCTAGCTAGATCTTGAAATGAAGAAGAAGAATGGTGGTGCTACGACGGTGGTGGTGCTTCTGCGGTGGTGATAGTGGGGGTGACGGCGATGGCGATAGTGGTGGTGACGGCGAAATCGGTCGGAATTTATCCGGTTCATTTGAAAATATTTAAATAATTCCGATCGATTTAAAATCGGTCGGACTTTTTACATCCAAATTCCAACCGATTTTTTTTTGGTCGGAATTCATGGAAATTCCAACCGATTTTTGTTCTGTTGGAATTTTTCGGTGAAATTTTTTATTTTTTCTAGTAGTGATGGGCCAAAAAACTGATCCAAACAACTGACACAAACCCTAAATCCCTAATAAAATTTATCAAAATGGAATCGATCCAGATGACATTAATGGCCCAAATCGCATCGAGTCTGGTCAAAGAAAGCAAAAGGGGCCTTGATATTTAAACTTCATCTTATACGGCCATCCGTTTTGATTCTTTGAGGCTTCAGTTATAATTATATTATTACAATGGCCACACATAATTAAGCAGAAATTAAGTCTTAAGTGATTATTTTATGAAGTTAAGTAAGTGATTAATGTACTACATGATTAGTTTAAACAGTTGTAATCCTACGTGCGGATCAAATTTCAATAAACTTTGCTTCAGATAGAATTATAGTAAAGTACTGCCAAGATTAGTTTAATACTTAATGACATTGTGTTAATAGTCTTAATTATTTAATTTTATTTTGCATGTCACAACATTATACTTCATTTCCATGTGATCATGATATTTATAATTTTCAATTTACCTCTCTATGATTTTAAATATAGCATTTTACCCGCTATAATCTTATAAAGGTTTCACATCGCCTCCTTGATATTTTTATCTCCTTGTGTTATGATAAATGTGGAATGTATCCCATTGTATTATGATAAATGTGGCATTTTACCCTCTATGTTACAAAAACACTTCTCATGCCCACTCTCAATTTTGACAAGGGAATTACACTCTCCGATCGACTGAAAGAGGTAAAATTGCTTCTTCAATTTTTTTTTGCTGAGAGGTAAAGTATTTTTATCAAATCACGGGGTACATTGAACATTATGCATTTCTTAGGACGTAATTTGACATTAGCTCTTATATTATTTGCATATAGTACAAATACATCAATGTCAGTGACATTTATCTTTTGAAATCATATATAAAAAAGGGATAAGTGTACATCTTCTCAAGATAAGAAGTTTTAGAACTTTACCTTTTTGAAGTGTTAAATAATCATTTTACTCCAAACTTCACTACTAGAGAATAAAATATTATGACTAATTTGCCCTTACAATGCGCGCAATTTTTTTTATATTCAAATATTTTATCCCATAACATAATAAAAAATAGGGAAGCCCCTATCGCAAAAATCCTTAACAGGAACATGATAAAATGAAATATAACAAAAATGATTAAACCAACTCAAGTTTACAGCCCAAAAGCCTGATTATGAGCCACAAAATGCATCTGGCGAGACCCGGTCCATGCCCCAGGTCGGGGTTGGTTGGGGGGGGGGGGGGGGGGGGGTTGTGGGTGCTGGGCTTATATATAGGCCTGACCAAATTATAAATTCATTTAGATCAGATTTTATTTAAAAATATTATTCTTTCTTTGATATTCCTTTCATTTCATATTATTTGTCGTTCTGGATAATGTTACACAAATTAAGAAATCTATTGTTGGTGTTGATTGGAGAAGGTTTAAAAGATGACAAAAAGGTCAAAAAGAGTAAAAAGCTAAAAGGGAAGTCATCAACTAAGAACTGAAAAGCTTAGTGAAGCCTATCTCATGGTCTGGAAGCTAAGTGACTAGATGAGCTAAGTGGGAATATCAGATTGATTATCATCAGTCGAGTCAAGATAGATGTGTTCATTCTTCAATCAGCAGAGTAGCCAGCAAAGAGATCATTCAGCAGAGTGATCATCAGCAGAGTAATCCCATCAGCGAAGTGAAGTTGGTCAGTAAGCTCATCAACGGTAACAAGCTGAGTGCATTAAATGCGACTGACATAAAGTAGATATCCGTACAGCAGAGTGTACAGTGAAAAGTCTGCAAAAGCTGCCGTCAGAAAGAAGACAGTTGCTCAGGATTAAAATGTAATTTCGCCTATCTTCAACGGGCAGAATTTTAAATCCGAGAGTATAAATAGATGATAAACTGAAGATTGAAAAGAGACTTGAACGATTCAAGATCACATCTTTAGAGCAAGAATCCATCAGTTGAGTCGTCTGATCACAAGCGAAGTCATCTGTTGACGAAGCTTTTTGTAGAAGAACAAGATAAAACTCTTGTCTGTCTGAGTGACATTCAACTGAAAATAGAAGGAGTTTATATCCATCTTTTTGAGTGATATAACTTCGTAGTATAGGTCTTCTGAGTGATTTCCTATATATAGTGAGCAAGGTTAATCTTTGTGATTTTTCGAGAGTGAACAGAAATTTCTTACTTATAGCTTATCATTTGTTGTAAAGCATAAGTGTTCTAGTTGCTGAGTGCTTTAGAATAGGTTTTTCTAAGTGATCTACCTGAGAGTTGTTGGGTTATTGGTAACGTCAGAACGTCAAAAGCAGCGGAATTTAAAATTTTTAAAACAACCCAAACCAGCAATCTTTATTCATCTAGTCATACGAAAAGGATTTTACAGCAAATCAAAACCAAGCACAGGGGGTTTGTCGAATTTACCTTACCATAGGAACGGTGGTTGTTTTTCTCCGGTTTTCTTTCAGATCTGCAGGACTTTTGGTTCGGAGAAGCACCACATGTGTTGTGCCTCTAGCGGTGTCCACACCAACTGGATTGAAGCAACTCTCTTGCATCCTTAGGCTCAGAACTAGGATGGAAGAGTCATCAAGCAAGGAAGAAAGAAGAGAAGACCAGATCTAGATCCAGATCTAGATCTGGAAGAGAGAGGGGGCGGCGGCCACTCCTTGGAGAAGAAGGGGGGCGGCTTTTCTTGTGTAGGCTAGGGCTTAGGTTTTTGAGGTCTTGAGCTCCTTATATAGATAAGGAGTCTTGATCTAGATGTGATCTAATCCAAGTAGTACTTAAAGCCCATTTACTTATGGCCTTTATTTGTTTCCTAATGGACCTAGACCATCTTTTAATTAATTAAACTCTTTTAATTAATTCAGCTCATTTAATTAGTTAATCCAGTTAATCAATTAAATTAATTCATCTCTTATTAAATTAACCCTTTAATTAATTAGTTTTTCTTCTTCTTCAAGAATTAACACTTTAATTCTTCAGTTTTTGATTTAACTCTTTAAATCAAACTTTCCTTATATGATTTGTTGCAGTCCAATTGTATTGTGTGTGACCCTCTAGGTTCACCATCAATTGGTCGCGGGCCCACAACTTTCGTGATTTAATTAATGAGCTTATAATTGCTCCGATTAATTGAACACCTTCAATTAACCACTCAAGAAGTAATCTCACAATTAATTCATGAGTACCCACACCTCATGGTCGATGTCTAGCCACAAGCCCATGAGGCCCAACTTCAGGTGAATTGATCTCAGTGAACCTCACCTCTTATAAGTATCATGTACATACGGTCCTTCTATCGACTTAATTTCCTGATCGAGACCTAGGGTGTGTGAATTGATCGGCACCTCTAATTATCTCGATAACTATACTTTCTAATTCTGGATAATGATTCCAGTGTGACTGCTAAATTTGGAAACCCCTTTCCAAATCCGTCACCAACTATGGCCATATGTTTCTTGGAATCTATTATTTAAGAACGTATAGGAAATTCTCTCAACACATTAATTGAGTCTGTAGATCTCATATTAGTGCTAACCATTCGCGTACACGATCCTACGTACCCAAAGTAGTCGCACAATTATCAGGTTAAGTGATCGGCTCCTAAATCAAAGTATGTACTCACGTGCACCGAATTCGCCCTAGCACCTCAAGTCAGAGGACTAAATCGTACACTATTATAAGTCTTGAGAAACATCCCATCGCCGATGTGCGTCATGCGCTTCCACAATGGGTTTCTCTGTTCGGGTCGTTCGATCCCCTATCAAACCACCTACTCATATGCACTAGCATCAAATGTCTTGCTCTTGAAACATTGCTACTAGAGAAAAGGTTTCATCAAAGTCTGTTCAAGAACTTTGTGTATAACCTCTCACCATTAGTCGAGTCTTAAAGGTCAATACCTATCCATTCATTCCAAGCTTGAAGATCCATTCACAACTTACAGGGATAAATCCCTCGGGTGGATCGACCAAGGTCCATACCTTGTTGGAATGTATGGAATCTAATTCGGGTTGCATGAACTCTTGTCATGCATGCACGTCTGCATCCAATGTAGCTTCTTCGTATATGGTAAAATCATATCACTACAAAAATCAATCAAAATAGTGACGGAATTAGTGACGGATTTAGGAGAAAAATCCGTCGCTAATCGATTTAGCGACGGATTTAGTGATGGATCAAAATCCGTCGCTAAAACATCGTCGCTAAATATTGGCGACGGATTCATCAACGGATTATTCAGCGACGGACTTAACGACGGATTTAGTCCGTCACTGTATATTTAGTGACGGAATTAATTTCCGTCACGTCACTATATTTTGTTTTAGCGACGGAAATTGTTTCCGTCGCTGTTTGTATTTTTAGCGACGGATTTTCAGTCCCATCGCTAAATTTTTGAATTTCAGCGATGGAATTCAATCCGTCGCTGATTCTTTGAGAATATTTTTAAATGCATATTTTAGCAACGGATTGGATCCGTCGCTAAGTTTTTGTTTTTGTTTTTGTTTTTTCAAATTAATTTTTAATTTTTAATTTTGTTCCATAATAATCCGTATTACCACAATTAATCCAACAAAAATCAACAATTCACTACCACAATTAATCCAACAAAAACAAACAATTCACTACCATAATTAATCCAACTAATCACATATATAAAATAAATTAGTACTCAATAATAAGTATCATTTTCCTAATCATAAAAACCTATAAATTCAGTTCAAAATTATCATAAAACTAAATTGAAATTGTTCCAAAATAATGTGAGGGTCCTCTTGATGAACCACCTTTAACAAAATTGGCCTCTGCAGCCAAACCATAACACCTCCCTTTCTTGTTTGGTGGCCCAACGACTTCTATCCACGTCTACATAAGAAACATGTATAACAATTGATTACTATTTAACTATAAATAATAATTACGTAGTCTCTAGATAAAACTATAAGTCATATTTATATTACCTCAAACTCAATGTGGATCGACTACACCAAATTCTGTGGAATCTTGACTCGAAATGACATCCACAAAATTTTCCTACAAGACAAGTTCATTAATATTTATTAATATAGATAACTAAATGTACATATTAAAAGATTTACAATTGTATAAAGTAACTTACGTGTGCAAACTCAGAACGATCGTCGCCCCATTTACGTTGGCCACCAACCATGTTGAATTTGAATATTATCCATCTTCTACAAAAATAAATAATTAATTAGTCATTTAAATTTTAGTAAACTTATGAAAGATTCAGGCAACTCAATTCAAAAACTCCATATATATATACATATGAACAACTTTACAATTGTTTTGCACTTTTGGTCCCGAAATATTTCATGAGACTAAAATTGCAAAATATGAATTAAGTTTTAGAGAAAGACTACACATATAAACAACTTTACAATTGTTTTGCACTTTTGGTCCCGTAATAGTCAAATTAAGACTACAAATATAAACAACTTATGAAAGATTCAGGCAACTTAATTCAAAAACTCCATATATATACATATGAGCAACTTTACAATTGTTTTGCAATTTTGGTCTCGAAATATTTCATGAGACCAAAATTGCAAAATATAAATTAAGTTTAAGTGAAAGACTACACATATAAACAACTATACAATTGTTTTGCACTTTTGATTTAGTTAGCTATCAATATGTGATAATGCGAACTATTCAAAATGTAACAATAGTTCATTGTATTTGATTCATCTTCAAATCACAACTCAAAAAGAGGACTTGAAAACAATACAGCCAAAATGGGTCCTTAAAATTGCAAAATATTCATTTTGTTTTGGTTTTACTATAATGTGTACAATTATGTTCCCCAAATTAGAGATATATGCAAAATTTATTTACTTATCAGACATTAATAGTATTATCTATCTATCCATAATAGCAAAATAATTACTCAAAATTTCAAAAAACCAACTTTCCTAGAATTAGTCACGAACATTGTCAAGTACCCACATTCAAAAATTAGGAGCGACAGGCACAATCTTGAATCCTATATTATATACATATTTTGAGAGTATAAGAAGAATTATCTCCTCTGATATAATAGGAAATCAATCATCCTTTCGACCCTTCATAGTTCTGCCGCCCATTTAAGCTATTATCAATGGAGTCTTCACACATCAAAAACATTTAAACATTATATCAAGAGCATGGGAATTACCTCGAATTTGGGCCGGGGCAGGCCGGGTCATGCCATTTCGAGCAGCAGCAGGGGGAGGGCTGGGCTGGGCTGGGCTGGGCGGGTATGCACGAGTTCAGGCAGAGGCGGGCTAGGCTGGGCGGCGCGAGTTTGGTGAGGAGCAAGGGACGTCGTCACGAGGGTTTGGGCAGTTGTGGCAGGTGGCTAGCTCATTACGGTCAGTGGTGGAGTCGGCCGGTGGTGGTTGGGTTGTGCAAACAGATGGTGGTGGCGGTAGAGAGAGAAATGCAGCGGGTGGGAGAGGGGCAGAGTGCAACATAGATTAAGAGCTAATATTTTTTTTAATTTCCCAGTTTAACCTCTTTCGAGAAGGGTTATACACATTAAGTGTATACCTCTCCCAACAGAGATTCGAACATGAGTCCGCTACTTTGTAGTGACTAGTCTCTTACACTAGACCAATCACATGTTGGTATTGAGAACTAATATTAAATATTCATAAGTTGGCGTTTTATGATTGGAGACAATGACCAACCACAAAATGTGTAGAATTTATTCAATTTTGCATTTTTTGTTTTGATCTTGTGTGTTTAAATCATGTTTTTTCAAGAATTTAAGAAACAAAATATCAGTCTAGCTATTTAGGTAAAAATAAATAATGAAGCAAACAAGAAATTGATTTAGGATCCGTGAATCCTATTTATAGTGGGTACATGATGGGTTCGTGTAACCCAAATTCGACCCGTCTTTTTTTTTTAAAACTCATATTTTATTACAGGAATACATGTATAAGTTCGGGATTGAGATCTCTAACATCAAATATACAACTCGTCTATATCTTTTTAATATTACTTGTATAGTTACACTTAGTAGTACTAGAAAAGTGCACGTACGTAGTACATGTCTAGTTAATTTCATGAGTAAATTTGATAAATTATTGTAAAATTAACTTTATCATGTCAAAAAATAGCACAAATTAATGACTAAGATTCAATCTAATTATCGTTTACAAATGATGGCTTTAAATTATTGTAATGAAATACTGTTCATAAGATCTTGTAAAAAAAAATTCTAAAATAAAATCATAACAAAATTATTTAATTCATTCAATTATAGTAGTTTTCATTTAAAAAGCACCATTTTAAGAGCACTATTTATTTGTATTAATTTGAAATAATATCACGTCATTTGAAATGTATTTGTTTACACACTCAATCCATTTTTCATCTATTTAATTCATATATTTAATCTATTTTTTCATGAGTTTAACCCGTCTTTTTACCAATTTCATTCACTTTGCATCGATTTAATATATTTTCCTCCAATTTACCAGCTATTTTATCGGTTTAACCTACTTTCATTACTTTTCTCATTTTTTGTCGATTTCTTTTATTTTTCCAGTTTAAATTATTTTCTACCAGTTTCACCCAATTTTTCTGATTAAACTACTTTTCCTTTTTCTAGATTTTACTCGTTTTCACCTATTTCACATGTTTTCATCGAATTTACCTTTGTTCCCAGATTTACTGATTTCACCAATTTTAAACGATTACATCCGTTTTTCACTAATTTCATTTATCTTATCCGGTTTTCACAAATTTCATCCAAAGTTATTCGAATGCATATGTATTTATCAATTTCACATGGCCTTTTTAACGTGTTCACCAATTTCACCCAATTTTCTTTTATCACTTTCACATGTTTTAACCGAATTTTATCGATTTCACCCGTTTTCCATGATAAGAACTCCATGAAAATTCGAGTATCAACGATTTCATCTGGTTTTCACGAATTTCACCGGAATTTTCATCGATTTCACATGTATTTACCGATTTCACGAATATTTTTTTTACCGGCTAATTTTACCGGTATTTATATTTGAAGTTATTCATGTCTTGATTATTCGAGATAATGCATGTCTTGATATTCTTGGATAATGTTTATATTTTGCTTCTCTAGCCAAACAAAAATTACATACATTGATTATAAAAATTGATGTAAAAGATAATTTTTAGATTTTAGGAGTTTATGTCGAAAATAAATATACTAAGACTCCATGTTTAATTATACATCTTCATTTAGTTTTCTTATTTTTATTCTATTTATATTGAAGTGTTCATATTGAAGTATACTTCTTTTATTTTAATATCTTTCAAGTAGGGGTATATTAGTCATCACAAAAAATTCAAGAAATTCTTTATGATGAATCCGTACTTTTATATGTATAGAGATTAATTAATTACAAGAACTAATTAATTAATTAGTTAAACATCATCTAATTAAAAACTTTTTTACTTTAACTTAATATTCTAACCCTTTTAATTTTACATTACAATTATTCTACAATTTTAAGTTCTAAGAACTCTTCAAAAAGAAAAGATTGTTTTAGATAATAATATGACTTATGTAAGTTAAGGATGTATACTTTTGTTGGGTGCATGGAGAACTGATGTTTAAAATATAGAACCCCCAATCTTGTCTCATTCCGTTCCGCAGCAATTTGAATTATTATGGGACGGGTTTATGACTAAAAGTGTCAATCCTTAAATTTACTATACCCATGTCTCTATTCCAAAATCCATCTCACATCCGTCTCATGCGCACCTCTAATCATAGTATAAAAGTAATTAGTTCATAATATAAAAGGAAGATCCAACAATAAAACAAAGAAAACACAAATTCATCCCTTCAAATCGAGTTATGTACAAAAATACATTTCTAAAGAAAATCTACGATAAACTCGCTGAATCTTGATCTTCTCTGCTTCTTTGATGTGTACCACTTAGAACAAAGAAAATCAATTAGTAGCATACAAGTGAATTTTGAGAGAAAATATTCTCGTGTATATTGGCTTAGTTAAAAAAGCCTGTAAAATATTGTAGTCTAATTTTAGAGTGAATAACAAATTAGCTCCCTGTATTATCGTTAAAAGGCTATTCACCCCTATGTGATAAATAAAACGGCAGAATAGAGTAATTGCTTGAAATGACCTTATGGAAAGTTATATTTTTTAAAATGATCTTCCTTTGTTTTTCAATTTCTTTTTAATTCCATTATCAACTAAACTCACTTATTTCTCCTAAACATTTTCGATAACTCTCTTATTTTCCCCCTCTTCTCAAATTCAAATTCAAATTATCCCAACTCTCTTTCTCTTCTCCCAACTTTCTCAACTCTTCTTCTTCTTCTTCTTCTTCTTCTTCATTTTCAAACTCTCCCATAATTTCCACATCTCTCACACAAATGATGGTGCTGAACATAAATATGTGATTGTGATGAATATGCAACAACCGTGCCCGAATATGAATTTCTACTTCTTATTTTTCCTGATTTGCGCCTGAAAATGTTCCTGGGCGACTAGTCAGTCGCCCAAGAACAGCCTGGGCGACCTGGCGACCGGCTCGGTTGCCTGGGCGACTGTCTCGGTCGCCCGGGCGACTGGCCAGTCGCTCGGGCTGTTCTCGGGAGACTGATCAGTCGCACGAGAACATTTTCAGGCCCCATAAATACTGAAAATTTCAATTTCAAAATCTGAAATTAAAATTGTAATGATAATTAATTGTAGTTTAATTAAAATTGATTAATTCCATTTTAAACTAATTAATTATCCTATTAACTAATTAATTAAAATGGAGGTCATTTCTAATATTTTAAATATTTTGAGGTCATTTTTAAAAATTAAACTTCCTAGAAGGTCAATATTAAAATCCACTCGGCAGAATACCTCCTTTTATTTTTTAAAAGAAGCACACTAACTCCCTCGTAGATTTTTTCAATTTTATAGGGGGGTAAAGTGACTCTTAGGGAATATTACAGGAAGGTAAAATGTCTATTAGACAATATCACATGGAGGTAAAGTGCCCATCATAGACCCATCACTGCTTTAAGTCTCTGCAAGTAATATATCCATCAAATATTCAAATTAATTGCTTGTAATAACATACTGATATATATGATCTTTTGTATGTAAATCGAACTCTATATACATGGTAAAAAAATTAGGAAAATGATTATATCACAGCCTCAAACTTCACAGACCTTTGTACAGCCCATTTTTTATTTTTTTGAAGGTAAATGTGTTACCTACTACTTGTTTAACATGTTTTTTTCTTTAAATAATCTTTTAATCTATTAACAACCCACTCAACTTTAAAAAATTACAAGCACATAAATTATACAATATTACTCATATAAAAAATAATTCATTACTTTCCAAATGATAATTTATCATTTATCAATATTTGTATATAAAATATCTTAAAAATTACAATAAAAATATAAACTCATAATTTAAAAGCACTTGCAATGCCTATAATTTAGGGTTTATTCCATAATGTTTAATTTAGGGTTTGATTTAGAGTTTAGGGTTTAGGGTTTTGGGGTTTAGGGTTAGGGTTTAGGGTTTTTAGGGTTTTATTTTAAAATAATATTTTGAAGTTTTTCTTGGCAAAAGTCGTAGATATGGTTTGAAATTGATGAATTATTTTATAAATAGGGTTTATTTTTGTTTGATCATTAATTATGGGTTTTTTTTGCAATTTTATATTATGGGCTGTGATGTTGGGCTGTGATAATTGGCTGTGATGCTAGCATAGTCCAAAAATTTAATACAATGCAAACAATTAATTGTTCTTATAGATCCTTATTTTAAACAGAAAATTCTATTTATTAAATAATTAAAGCAATAAAAAAGACACGACTTTGTGTATATACGGCAAGAAGCAAATCATAGTATTGAATCATATTTACAAAGATAATCAAGCAATTACCTCACGTGCAGAATCAATGGAAGAAGAAGAGAAGAAATTAGAGATCGATTGAATGTAATTATGTTTTCCCCAATTTGTGTAAATTAGGTTAAGTTTATTTCTAATGTTACCGTTTATTATAGATAGGTTATATTTCAGTTAATTAATTAGCCTTAAGTCGGTTTAGTCTTTCTTATAAATAGGCGTACCCATAGTGTAAATTGTACAACACACATAATTTATTTTCTACTACTTTGAATAATATTATCTTTTTCCTTTCACTATTTTCTATTCAAAAGATCAATTAACAGATTCATGTTCATATACATCAATTCACAATTCTACATGGTATTAGCAGTTTAAAACAAATTACTCTATCAATTACGATCTTCACCATCATCCATACTTCTTCAATCAGTCATTCAATCCCTAGATCTTCGTCTGCCATTAACATCCTCTCTCTCTCCTTCTCCTTTCGCATCAATACAGGTACTAATTCCCTCTTCTCTTCTGCCTTTTCTTAAGAAACCAGATATTTTTTTTCTGATCAAGAAAATCCCCCATTATCACTTTCTTGATCTCTTTCTTCTTCAAGAAAACTATATAAACACCCGCCCTTACTCTCTTCTCCCATCATCATCATGACTGATAACACAAGCCACACCACATCCCTCACTCCACAAACACCCCGATCAAGGCCTCCAGTAGAGGATCCTTCAAGTCCTTATTACTTACACCCGGCTGATGGACCAAGTATCACTCTGGTCAACAAATCCTTAACAGAAGATAACTATCAATCCTGGAGCAGATATATGAAGATGAGCCTCACTGTCAAAAACAAATTTGGGTTTGTTGATGGCTCTGTTCCCAAACCTGACAATGATCCAGTCCTCCTCAACTTCTGGGAACGGAACAATACAATTGTTCTTGCATGGATCTTGAATGCAGTATCTTCTGACATTGAATCTAGTGTTCAATATCACACCTCTGCATTTGATCTGTGGAATGAATTAAAAGAAAGGTTTAAACAAGGCAATGGTCCAAGACTCTATCAATTAAGGCGAGATTTACTAAAACTACTCAAGAACATCTTTCAGCAAACACATACTACACAAAATTCAAAGTTTATTGGGATGAAATCTTAAACTCACGCCCTGCCTGTACATGTGGGAAATTAGAAGAGTATTTTCAGCATGAATACCTATTCATTTTCCTTATGGGATTGGATGACTCCCTTTCCTACACTAGAAGTCAGATCCTTTTAATGGATCCTTTGTATAAGTGAACAAAAACTCAATGGCTTTTGCTGTTAAGCCCTCTATCCCCAATACTTTTTCTGCATCACGCAGACCACCCTCCTCCTTTTCCTACAGACCAACTTCATACACTAACCCCAAACCACCCACTTTTCCCACAAACCCTTCATACCTACAGCAACAAAGGCCTGCTTCCAATCCAAATTACAAAGGAAACAAGCCAAGACCTTATTGTACCCACTGTAACATGCAGGGGCACACTATTGAAACCTGTTTTAAACTACATGGCTTCCCACCAGGATATAAATCTAACTCCTACAGACAACCCACTACACAAGCAAACACACTGAATTCATCAAATATTTCCAACACAAGTACCCACACTGGACTTCCTGAATTTCTACAGAATCTAACACAAGAACAGTTCAACATTAATCTTTCTACCTTACTCAATGCATAGCATTCTGGTCAGTCTCAATCTACTCCACCAACTACATCTACTGTCAACTCTTTCAATTTTCAACCAATCACAGGTAGATGTCTCTCTGCCTCCTCTTCTCCTTTACCTTTTTCTAAATATCATTGGATTTTGGATTCTGGTGCTACAAATCATATATGCACTGACATTTCACTTTTTTCCTCCATTCACCACACTACTTGCACTGGCATTACATTACCTAACAACACATTTATTCAAGTCTTTTTCATTGGTTCTGTGTTATTAAACTCTTCCATCTCCCTCTCTAATGTTTTATATGTTCCTTCTTTTAAATTTAACCTTCTCTCTGTAAGCTCTCTTTTACTTAACCAATCTGTTAATATAACATTTACAACAAACACCTTTTCTATACAGGAGATACCATCTCTGAAACTGATTGGGAATGGTGATCTTCAACAGGGTCTTTACATATTTCAAGCTCGACAACCAAGTTTACCCATTCATGCTTCCTGTAATAAAGTTGTCACTGCACACACATGGCATTCTAGACTAGGACACCCCTCTCCCCAAAAGTTATTTTACTTAAAGGATGTTTTGAATTTACATGATGTATCATCTTTACATAATCATTCTTGTACTATTTGCCCTTTAGCCAAACAAAAAAGGCTCCCCTTTCCTAATGAAAATAACATGTCTTCTCAAGCATTTGATCTAGTTCATTGTGACACATGGGGCCCTTTTCACATCCCATCCCACAATGGCTTTAGATATTTTATTACTATTGTGGATGACTTCACCAGATTTACATGGATCTACCTAATCAAACATAAGCATGAAACCAACATTTTTATACCAAAATTCATTTCTATGATCCAGACACAATTCAATAAAACCATAAAATCATTTAGGTCTGACAATGCAAAAGAACTCCTATTCACCAAACTCTTTTCTGACCTAGGCATTCTTCATCAATTTTCAAATGTCCAGACACCCCAACAGAACTCAGTTGTTGAACGAAAGCATCAACACATTTTAAACATAGCTAGATCACTCCTATTTCAATCTCAACTACCTATCACAATGTGGTCTGAATGTGTCCTTACAGCTGTTTACTTGATGAACAGAACACCTTCACCCCTCCTCAAGCTCTCTTGCCCATACACTCTCCTCTACACCAAACCTGTTAACTACTCCTTCCTAAGATCCTTTGGTTGCTTGGCTTATGCCTCCACTTTACATGAACATAGAAGAAAATTTGACCCTAGGGCTAGACAGTGCACCTTCATAGGCTATGCCCCTGGCATTAAAGGGTACAAGATTTTGGACAATCTCGCTAATGAGATTTTTATGTCTAGGGATGTCACTTTCCATGAAGACATTTATCCCTTTCATGACTCCAAACCTACAGATCCCCATCCCACTGTTCTTCCCACTGGACCTCAACCCCTTTTCACCACCATTCCTGACACACCACCAGACCCCTCTCTTCCCTCTGCCCCTCCTCCAGATGAACCTCCCCAATCTAACAATCCCAACATCCTATCTCCTGATCCCCCTGTCAGAAGATCAACCGACCTACCAAACCTCCCTCCTATCTCAAAGACTTTCATTGTAACTCTATTCTCCCATCTGACTCCCCTTACCCCTTGGCCTCTGTCCTTTCCTATGATAACATTTATGCACCCTTTAAAGGGTTTATTTCCAACATTTCCTCTGTCCTTGAGCCTCACACTTATAGACAAGCTATTAAACATCCCCACTGGGTTACAGCTATTAATGAAGAACTTGAGGCCATGCATAAAAACAAAACTTGGACAGTCACTCCCTTACCACCAAACAAATCACCCATTGGATGTAAATGGGTTTTTAAGGCTAAAAGGAAATCTGATGGCTCTGTTGATAGATATAAAGCACGCTTAGTCGCCAAGGGTTTCACTCAAACTGAGGGAATAGACTATACAGACACCTTTTCCCCTGTGGCCAAGTTGGTCACTGTAAGGGTTCTCCTTGCTCTTTCTATGGCAAAAGGTTGGTTCCTTCACCAGCTAGACATTAATAATGCCTTCCTCAATGGGGATCTTAATGAGGAAGTATACATGGAACTACCCCCTGGCTATACCCCCCCCCCCCCCCCCCCCCCTTCCTCTCCTTATTCAGGAAAACTGGTCTGCAGACTGACTAAATCCATTTATGGCTTAAAACAAGCCAGTAGACAATGGAACAACAAGTTGACTTCTGTTTTACATACTCTAGGCTTCACTCAGTCACTTTCTGATTACTCTCTTTATACTAAAGGTTCTGACCATTCTTTCATTGCTCTATTAGTCTATGTTGATGACATCATACTTGCAGGTCCTAACTTGGATGTTATTCAGTCTACTAAATCTTCTCTTAGCTCAGCATTTACACTTAGAGATCTGGGAACACTCAGATTCTTTCTTGGGATAGAACTAGCATATTCTACTTCTGGGTTGGTTATTTCACAAAGGAATTACACTCTATAGTTGCTTGAAGACACTGGTTATCTGGCCAGCAAACCAGTGCCCCTACCTATGGATCCAAACATTAAGCTTGCTCATGATCCTCATAATCTCCTTCAAGATCCTTCATCTTACAGAAGGCTAGTAGGAAGGCTTATCTACTTGACTCTAACCAGGCCAGACATCAGTTTTGCAGTGCACAAACTGAGTCAATTTCTGGCCAAACCAGCTCAAATTCACTTGCTTGCTGCTCATCACCTACTAAAATATCTAAAGGGTAATCCAGGTCAAGGTTTGCTCAATACTACCAATTCTAACATCAATTTATCTGCTTTTTGTGATGCAGATTGGGGGTCCTGTGTTGACACTCGTAGATCAACAACAGGTTTCTGCATCTTCCTAGGATCATCACTAATATCTTGGAAATCAAAACGCCAGCAGACTGTATCCAGGTCCTCTGCAGAGGCTGAATACAGGTCTTTGGCAGCTACCACTAGCGAAATCTTATGGCTGATTCAATTACTTAGAGATTTAAACATTCGTACCTCAACCCCTGCTCTGTTCTGCGATAATGCTTCCGCTATTCACCTAGCCACGAACCCAGTCTTCCATGAGAGGACCAAACACGTGGAGATTGATTGCCATTTTGTGCGTGAACACGTGAGCCGTCGTCACCTCAAGCTTCTCCCAATCAAATCTTCACTCCAGCTAGCTGACATATTTACAAAACCCATCGCGAAACCACCATTCACGTTCATCGTTTCCAAGTTGGGAATAAAAGATCTTTATTCACCAACTTGTGGGGGGCTATTGAATCATATTTACAAAGATAATCAAGCAATTACCTCACGTGCAGAATCAATTGAAGAAGAAGAGAAGAAATTAGAGATCAATTGAATGTAATTATGTTTTCCCCAATTTGTGTAAATTTAGGTTAAGTTTATTTCTAATGTTACCGTTTATTATAGATAGGTTATATTTCAGTTAATTAATTAGCCTTAAGTCGGTTTAGTCTTTCTTATAAATAGGCGTACCCATAGTGTAAATTGTACAGCACACAGAATTTATTTTCTACTACTTTGAATAATATTATCTTTTTCCTTTCACTATTTTCTATTCAAGAGATGGTGTGATTTGATTTTTTTTCATTTATCTCGGTCTTACGAGAAAAACGAAAAATCCGAAATAAAGAATTTGTGTTTTGGCTGATCATTCGTTCCTGAGAGTCCTCGAAAATTTAAAGTAGGTACAAATTGGGTTCAAATTTTTTGGCTGAAAATCCACATTTGATCTCTCAATAGAAAAGCGAGAGAATACTAATTTGTTAAGAATTAAGCGAATTGAAGATCCTTTTTTTTGGAAGAAAGGGCGGATCCTAACAAAATTGATGAAACGGAAGAAATCCGAGTGAATGGAAAGGAAGATGAATTTAAGATCAATTAACAGATTCATGTTCATATACATCAATTCACAATTCTACACATAGGAACATTAGGTGGTGTTGTCATCAAACAACTTCATGTCCTTTTCAACCAAGTTAACCCATGCTTCAATACCTTCCCCACAAGGAGTACTCATCAAAATCACCAAATTCTTAAAGGGCAGGGTCGCGGGACAAGCCCAAACAGGCTTCCCCCAACCAAAATCCACCTCGTACACAGGAAACCTGCACCAACTGCTAAAATTACAAAACTCAATTTCCCCAGATGAATAAAGATCAGTCGTTTCACTATAACGACTCATATACGCCCCATTTTCCACTTCCTTGATGAATTCGCTGTCAATTTTTCTTATGGCGGCCCTCAACTTCTTTGCACATCCTGAGATGCTTGTATCCTCTTGTTCAGACAATAATGCAATTGCATAACTCCAGGAATTTCCAAAAACGTGGTCTGGTAATGGTGGGATCGATCTTTGCCTCAAGTTCACTGCATGAACTGCAGCAAACTTGGTCTTTTTGAAGACATGGTGCAAAATGAAAGCTGAAACAGTTTCCACTCTGGTTGGACTCTTTAGTTCCTCCGAAACAGCAACTTGTTTAATTTTTTCCAACTTTTCCTTGTCGAAAACAAATCTCTTTGTTATGATTTTCTCTTTTGTGATTCCGGCTTTTGAGGTGACTTTAGTGCCCGAGAGGTCTCTTGGTGGATAATGAACTGCAAAATCGAAACTAGGCTGGATTACTTTACTAGCTTCCCCTCGGCACATAGCAGCCCATGCGTTGACAAACGCAACCAATGAAGTGCCATCGGCTATTTTATGAGACAAACAAACGCCAATCGCAATCCCACCACAAGTAAAGAAACTAATCTTAACTGATAAAATTGATTTCTGAGTTTGGTCTAAAGGCTGCACGGGTAAGAAGTGTTTGAGTTGTTCCATTTTGGGATCTTGTATGATTTCTGAAAGGCGGGCGTTAACTTGGGCTTTGATGTAATTAGCCCCTGCATCATTACAATCAATGGATGATTTTTCTTGATTCAGTTTTCCTGCTAATGGATAGAACATGGTTAAAATGTTGGATAAAGATTGTTTAAGGGAATGAGATATTTTGACATGATTAATATCGCGGTTTAATTGGTCGTTTTGATAGAAGAAAATAAGGGGAATGAAAAATGGTGGTGTAATTTGGTCTAGAAGTGATAGCTTAAAATTTCTGAGGTGATTGGGAGTTGGAGATGATGGCTTAATCGTCTCCGCCGAGATTAATTCCACATTGGGCAACGACATCTTTTTGCAAGATTATGTGAGTGTGAAAGAGTGGTTGATTGATATGGAATTCAAAAATGCTAATTGCTATTTAAAGAGAGAAGAAGTGGAATGTCAATTTCAGCTTGACAATTTCTAGCTTAATATAAATAATATTCGGTGTTGAATCGTTCAATTACAGATTAAATATATAGTATTAACACATTGTTTTTAGGAAAAAATGCAATAGATTATGTTATCTGAAAGATGCAAGTAACTAGGGGTCTATTTGGATGAGTTTTGGCTCGGTTTCACCGGTCTCGATTTAAAAAAAATGGTTTGGGTGGTTTCGATGAAACATTTGAGACCTCATTTGGATGGGTTTTGACTGTTGGGTTTTGTGGTTTAAATAAGTTGAAACCCCACTTGGGTTGGATTTTGATGTTGGGGTTTAGGGGGAAAAGTAGGTGGTAAGTGTCAAATCAATGTCTTTTTTAGTGAGATTTGGGAAAAAAAATAAGTGGTAGGTGTCAAATCAATGTTTTATAGGTTTGAAGAGTTTGAGTGTGAGTTTCTGAATAAGTGTTTGATGATTTTATAGGTTTGATGAAAACTCATTTGAAAGGGTTTTGGCTCGGTCTCGCGAAACCCGCGAGACCGGGCCAAAACCTATCCACATACACCCTAGGACATAATGCAAGAAAACCCTCTTTGTTGTGTGAAATCTCCATTAAGCAACTCTTTGTTAATTTAAGGTGTGTGTTCATACTCGCTGTCAGTGAGAGTGAGACTTAATTTTTCATCTATCTAATTAATTAAAATACACAGAGACCCCGTGTGTTATGAGAATCATAAAACTACCACTGTCTTAAGTTTTATTGCGCACAATTCCCTTCTATGTTTATAAACCATGCACGAAATCCTCCTTTTGTTTTTAAGTTTTCGATATTTTATTACTTTTTTCAATGTACTGAATTTATAATATTCTAATAATTATGCAATATTATCCTAAAATTTAAATAAGTATTTTTTTTATATATTATGAAATATTATATTAAATTTTATTAAAAAGTTTACAAATTAAACTCTTAAGGTAAATGTAAAAATAAGATTTTTATTTGTTATATAATATACATTAAAACTTTATATAATTTATTAATTAATAATATATAAAAGGAGAGAACTTCACTTTTGGTACCATAAGTTACGATACTTTAAGGGTATGGTACCATAAGTTTTTCATCCGACACATTTCATACCATTACTTAAAGGTCTATTACACATTTGGTACTAATTGGCGTAATTCCCAATTTTAGACGGAAAATGGATGGACAATTTGCAAAAATTGGTCCCATAATTAAAGCTTGATGGCAAAGTTTGCCCACATATTTTTAGACAGGCAAATTTACCCCACAATTTACAAGTTTGGAGCATTTCAGTTCCAAATGCAGAAATAGTTAAATTATTAATCGTATTTAATAAATTTATTATTATTAAATCTTTTAAGCTAATTAGACTTTATATTTAGATTTTATATAAAACCTAAAAAAATAAATATCTATTAAACTTATTAGAGTTTTTAAATTAAAAAAATTAACTTATTAGATTTTACATATAATATATATAAATTAAATAATATTTTATATAAAATCTAGAAAAAAAATCTTTTAAAATTACATAAATCAGCAGCAAACGAAATCAAGAAACAAACAAAAGATGAAAGCCATCAACAAATCCGCGTAGCAGCAACGAAAAATTAAAAATTTAGGCTTTATCCACGAATCGCGCCGCCCCTTGGACGAAGCTCCCACGTCCACGGCCGCCGCAATTAACCCATGAAAAATGTTGCCCACGGTGAGAGGAAGCCATAGAAACAAGAATCACGAAGTTTAGTTGAGAATCGAGGGAGAAATCAAGGTTTAAAATTTCAAAAATCTAACCCTACGTGATTCAGGAATTGCAACTCGAAATTCGAACTGATTACTCAAAGGTTTGAAGAGATCACTATACGTACGAGCGCGCCACGATACGAGTAAGGAAATAAAGACTAAAATTTTAAACTCAAGATGGTTGGATCAAGTGGTAGCTGCTTAGCGATCTTCAGAGGTGAAACTCAAGTTTGAATCTTATTTCATCCGGCCCGTGCTATAAATACACAATTTAGTAAATAAAAAAAATGGTATTTTTTTTTTTTTTAATTTAATCTTAAAAATTATATAATTACATTATTTTGGAAATTTTAATTATTAAAATTGAAAATCAAAATTTCAATTTCCTAAAAGGCGTGTCAGTTCACTCCGTGAAAAAACTAACAGAGTTTGAGAGACCACTATTTTGTATCGAATATTTATTTAATAGTAATATATGTACTCGAATTACGTACGTAAACTTTCACCCGGCTTCATAAATAATTTAATTATTCCACTGCATTCCAGAGTAGACTCGGCTGTTATCCTGGATAAATTTATCATATTGACCCAATAGGAAGAAAGTTGACCTCTAAAATATTTAGGGCATGTTTGTTTGGCGTTTGAGAAACTAGTTTGGGAGAGTAGTGGAGGTTTGTGAAATAATCTCGATTTGCATAATGTTGTTTGTTTGGGTTTTGAGAGAGTGGTTTGAGACATAAAGTAGTTGTAGGTTTTATTGGAAGAGTTGAGTTGTAGGTGTAAGATGTGTAAGACTTTATGTCAAATCATGTTTTTTATGTGAGATAAATTGTGTAAGAGATAGGTTACTTTATGTCAAATCAAAGTAGAGTTTGTATAGGTTTTGTTTAGAGATAAAAAAATTGTTGTTTGTTTGGCTTTTGAGAGAGTAGTTTGAGAAAATTAATGGATGAAAAATTTATTTCAGAAAATAAAAAACATGTTTGTTTAGCATTTCCCAAAGACGAAAAAATTCTGGGAATGGCCAAACAAACAGGCCCTTAGAGGAGCTTCGGCTAAGTGTGAATGATAGCGATTCTTATTATTAAAGTACTTCGTAAAAAGTTTGGTCAATTAAACAAAGCTGGACTTTGCTTGGATTATATTAATTATCAATTATTTTTGGACTTTATGTACGTAATAGCGGGAGTCTGACTTTTGTTAGCCTTTCACATTGTATTCTTAACAGTTTTTGGCTCATCTGTTTTTTCCTATCGATATTTCCGAGATCGCATGATGTAATTGCCAAATATGTCTAAGACAGAAGGAAAATATGAAATGCTTACTTTCATCGAATTTGTTTAATCTTATAAATTGTTGTGGAGTTATGGTTAATCTGGAGATGGCATTTATCCTGAAGATTTATTGAGATATTTTAAAGAGAAAAGCTCGGAGATATACTTATAATAGAGTAAAATATACTTATTTATTTAGTTTTCTAGGTTAAAATAGGGGTGGGCGTTGGGTTCGGGTAACCCAAACCCGATCCGTCCCGTTTTTAAAATATCCGAACGGGACGAGTATTTTTTGGGTTTGGGTACCCGAACTTGAAAACCCGTATTTTTTTACGGAAATACGGGACGGGTTTGGGATTAGCCTCTCCAACCCCGAATACCCGAACCCGCCTATATCTTTTTTAATATTATTATTATATAATAATACACTTTATTTATGTATCAATTAATTAATTAATTAATATCATCTAATAAAAAAAAATTACTTTACCCTAATACATTTTTTAATCATACACTAGTTATTAATACTTTTTTCATTAAGTTTGTCTTAGTTCTAAAAACTCACATAGTCTCCACGACTCTTACCACTTCCACTTCTTCTTCTTCTTCTTCCCACCTATGTCATGGCATACAATAATTATTTTTTTGGTTTTTGTTTGCTCTACAAATTAAATTACTACTACTACTAGTCTAATACATACAAAATTTTACATTAAGTGCGTGAATTATTAATGATTTAAAATAATATGAGACCCGTAATCCCGTCCCGTCCCGTCCCGCAATATTTTGGGTACCCGCTTCCGGGTACCCGAATTATTACGGGGCGGGTTTGGGATGAAATGTGTCAATCCCGAAATTTATTATACCCATATCTCTAACCCCAAACCCGCCCCGTGCCCACCCCTAGGTTAAAATAGGATTCTAAATAGCATAATTATGAGTCATTATTCTGGTATCCAGTGCATTAAGAATTGAGTAGGATGAGTTTATTGTTATGCTAATAACTATTAGGCATGGTGCTCTTGAAACGTTATTTGTACATTTTTTAATTGAATATTTAAATTCGATATTTATTTTTTCATATAATTATTTCAATTATACATTTATTGCATAATATAAACATCAAAAAATTCCAAGTCTATTATAGAGACTATAACTTAAGTACACATGTTATACTGGAGGATTAAAATTATAGCTAATAGACCAAAAAATACGTGGTTAGTTGAAGTTGAAATCTTTAACTAAACACTGCTAGTACGGTCCATATAACCTTAATAATGTAAGAATCTTGATCCAGAATACTGATGTAGAGACATTGAAGGTGGATGTATTTTGTGTAATTATATTACATAAGATTGTACCAGACATGATCTAGAATCATAAAATAAGATACCACTAATATTATGATTCTAGAAAATGTCAAATGATGATTATATGCAAATTGATCTAAATTCTGGATAGGCATAAACTCTTGTTTATGTGAACGAGTTCTTTTGACTCGTAGGTAATTGCCTATAACCATGTTGAGCCTAACACTTACGTTGGTCCCAAGTGGTTATGATGAGGTCAAGAGGGGGGGGGGGGGGGGGGGGGGGTTGTGAATAAGCCTCTAACCTTTTTAAACTTTTTCTCTTTTACTCTTAAGGATAGTCTACTTATCAGCAAGGTAAGACTACTAAGTTGTTCTTGCACTAAGCTTGTCAGCAGGGTAGACTACTTAACTGAGTTTGCTTATTAAACTTAAGTTATCGGAGTTTCAATATAATGATGCAGCAAATAATGTATATGTATGTTTTTCAAAAAATGTTTTGACCCAATTAAAATTTTCAAAATGTAAAGAGAGTTTTACCCCATGTTAATGAATTCCTCAATATAAAAGACTCTTTTTTCAAACGATTTACTTAGCTACTGAAATATGCAATGCAAGACAAGTAAAGTAAGGTAAATCACACAAGGAATTTTATAGTGGTTCAGCAGGAACAAATCCTCTTAATTCACTCTTCTAAATCATAAGGATTTAGGTTATACTAGAAACACAAAGTAACCTAGTACAGGACTTGAACTTTTACAACGAATGACAAACTGCAAGTAGAACACTCAGTTCTCAGGAAATTCACTTAGAAAGTCCTACTCTAAAGCACTCAGCTAAAGGACACTTTGAGCTTTGCAACACATGTTAAGCCTTAAGTAAGAACACTCAGTTCACTCACGAAAAATCACTCTGATGATCCTAGCTCTCTGAAGTTATATATTTTCACTAGGATTGGATATACACTCCTTACAACAATAGTTGAATATCACTCAGATATTGAAGTTGTTTTAATCTTTTCTTCAACACTTTGCTTCGTCAACACATGACTATGCGAGTGATCAGATGACTCAACTGATGGATACTTGCTCGTATAATTTCATCTTGTATTTTGCAAGTCTCTCTTCAATCTTCAGCCTTTGATCTATTTATACTCCAGGATTTGAAATTATGACCGTTGACAAATGACAAAATTATATTTTACTCCTTGAGCAAAGGTGCCCTTTTGAATGACAGCTTTTGCAGACTGTGGCACTGTACACTCTGCTGTACGGAACTATACATCTGTAACAGTAGCATTAAATGCACTAGGCTTGTTACCATTGGAGAGCTTACTGATCGACTTCACTTAGTTGATGGGATCTACTATGCTGATGGCCACTCTGCTGAATCAAGACCGAACTAATCTTACTTGAATCTGCTGAAATCCACCAATCTGACCTTCATTGATCTGAGGTTCTCACTAAGCTTATTTTGGTAACTTAGCTTCAAGACTTTAATTTAATCATGATAAATGATTGAACCTTCATTCCTTGAATACTTCTAACATAGATAAGCTTCTTTTAATCCAAGTATTCAATCTTCAGAAAGGTTTACTAAGCTTCCCATTACTTAGTTGATGACACATTTTTGTTATCATCTAAATTTCTAACTCAATTAATTCAGCTTATAAGATCACTTAGTTGTTGCTTTGAGTTAATAAATTCTTCTAACAATTTCTCCATTTTGTATGATGATAAAACTTTCAATTAAGAACGTCTTCCAAGTCTTCAGTTAAGTCTTCACACTCTAAGATGGAAATTATAAGATCTGAAAGAAAATGCAACTTTTCTTTTGCTTCTGCATCATTTTTCCTTTATGTTAGAGAACTGAAAGTGATTCAAAGTTATCATCAAAACCTTCTAACTCAATTAACTCAGCTGATAAGATCACTTAGCTGTTGCTTTGAATTACTAAATTCTTCCAACAATTTCTCCCGTTTTGACGATGACAAAACTTTCAACAAGAAAAGTCTTCCAAGTCTTCAGTTAAGTCTTCAAACTCTAAGATAAAAATCATTAGATCTGAAAGAAAATGCAACTTTTCTTTTGGTTCTGAGTCCTTTTTCCTTTTCCATTCCATTTCCCTTTATGTTAGAGAATTGAAAGTGATTCTTAGTTGTATCCCTTTCTCCCTTTATTGTCATCAATAACCGATCAATAATCTTTGTGCGTTGAAAACAAAATAGGTGAACACTTAGCAGTTCGGAGTAGTTGGCTGTTAATAAATTCATCGTTTGAAGTAAGCCAACAGTCAATTGTCTTCCTTTACAATTTGTTACTCCAGCTAGAATAATTGATCTCCCCAACTACAAGAAATTTCTAGATGAGTAATCTGATGAAGTTTATTCTTGAACGTCATTTGGCTGTTGAATTCTAGTCGGCTGATGAGAAGTAGTCTTCTGATAAGATAACTTCATCTGACTTACTGAGAACTTCATCTCTAATCAGGAGTACCGCTAGTCCTACACGTTCCCCCTTAATTCAAGAATATGTAATCAAGTAGTCTGATGAAAGTTAAAGTTTGCAAGACACTCACCCGTTGAATTCCAGTAAGTTGACGAGAGGTAGTCTTCTGATTGGTTTCCCCTTTGCTTATGAATCCAATTTCAACAATCCTAATTTCAACTTTTGAGAGTTGAAAGTTTATTGTCACATGATTGACTAATGCTCGGCACATTTTAGTTAAGGCCTTTGATATAAGAGATGTTTAAAACCTCCATATTTCCTTTGATAATCTTCCATTAATCTTTCCTTCCTTGTTATCTCCAACTATAACGGATACCACTTTGTTGTTACCACTTGTTGAACTGATATCACTTGTTGAAATCAGCAAGGTTAGTCAACTAATTATTGTCACTACACATGTGCTTCGCTTCTTGTTTATGCTACTCCTAACCTACAAAAACGATGATTTCTTTTTGTACACCTTATTGATTGGGTCTTGCAGGGTTAGTATTACCTTTGACAACCCAACCTTTAGTAGACTTAGGCTTCTTAGGTTTGTTAGCTTTAACATGTGATGATCTTGTGACTTTAGTTTCATCATGAATTTCAGCAAATTGAGCATAGTAATAATTATCATGATGAGAATAGTGCTCGTAAGCAGGGTAAGATGAATGAAGTCTGTGAAAAACATGCACGGGGTAATTAGGAGGGCAATCGACATAGTGGATATGAGGAGCATGACAATATTGATAAGTATAGTGTATGTCAAAATAACTATTATCATAATACGACTCATATCCTTGCCAGTTATTATTTTGATGGATACGTTGTTGCCTCATTTTCTTACCTGAGTTAGATATTAATTCACCTTTAGACTTATCAGACTTAACATTTATATTTCTAACTTTACTCCTATTAGCAGCATCTTTCAGCATACTTGGCCGATGAGTTTTATTAGTCTGTTTAGTCTTCTTAGGTTCCTTATTATGTTTCTTAACCTTTTGAGCTTCAATAGACTTCTTCTCTTTAGCCTCTTCTTCCACTTTAGAGTTTGTGGAATTACTTTGATCAAACAGAATAATTCTACCATCATTACTTGATGTGAATTTTTCAGCATTATACTGTTTAGTATAGTCACAATCTAAACCTGTTTTATCAAATGCAACTTTTTGAACATTTATAGGATCATTAACAGTTTTAGATGGTTTAGAGAATTATGAAATTACTCTTTCAAGCTCATATATTTTTCCTTTATGTACTGCACATTCAGTTTTTAAAGTTTCATTCTCATGCTCAAGCTTTTCGTATTCAGCTGATTCTTGAGGTTTCTCAATCACTAGTTTCAGCGAACTGTTTTGTTCTTTCAACAGAGTCATCTCTTCCATAAGCTTAGAAAATGCACCAACAATATTTGAATTTGTAATCATCATTTGTTCAAACGATTCAAATAGTGCATTTTTATTAACAAAAGAGTTTACCTCAGTTTCATAATCATTAGATTCCATAGCCATTAAGCATATCGTTTCAGGTACTTCTTCAGATTCATCATCAGAATAGTCAGTGTTTGAATCAGATGTGTCGGAGCTTATTAGCTACATTGCCTCAGCTAACAATGCTTTTCTCTTACTCAGTTTGCGCTCCTTTTGGCAAGCTTTTCCATTTTAGCAAACTTCTGAGAGATTGGATGTGGACGATCTTTAATGAAGAGTCCATACTCCTTGCAATTTTGGTCTCCAAGTTTTGCTTATGCGGAATTCCTATTTTCTTGAAAATGATTAGAAGAAGATGAAAATAGCATTTTTATATTTTAATTTCATTTTCTTTCTGTAAAACTTCTTGAAATCATTTAGAAGTAAGGCAATGTCGTAAGCAATGTATGCTTTTTCTAAATTCTGCATAGTCTTCTCTTTTGACTTTTCAGCTGATTTCTTTGAACTGTTTGACGTGATAAGAGCAGAAGTTGGATCTGAACTAGATGACTCATCTAATCTCATCCTTGACAGTTTACACTTATATGCCTTGAATACTGAGAACAACTCAGTGAAGAAAATCTTCTCTAAATCTCTTGATTCTTTCATGATCATGGCCTTCATGTTAAATTTGGGTGGAAGAGCTTTCAGAACCTTTGTGGTCATCTCCTTGGCGAAAAACTTTTTACCAAGACTTAGAACTTCGTTCAGAGTTTTGGTAAATCTGGTACCCATTTGATCAATCGTTTCACCAGACTTCATCTTGAAGTTTTGAAACTTCTCTAGAGCCACAGTAAGCTGATGTTCCTTAATGGCATCGTTTCCTTTGCTTAACTCACAGACTCTATCCCACATTTCATTAGTTGTTATAAATGTTTGATCTTTTGGAATCTTTCTTCGTCGAAAGCGTCAACCACTATAAATCTAGCTACCTTGTCAAGGTTTACTAACTTGACTTCTCCCGGAGTCATCCCGCTTAAATCTTTTTCGACTATCTGATTAGGCTAGTCAGTAACATTCACAGTTTTCGTAAATCTAAATGGACCTTTTGTAATACATGTAAACATGTTATCATTATAAGCACCAAGAAGGATTTCCATTCTGATTTTTCAATATTCAAAGTCCATACTGCTATTGTGAGGAACAGGGCTTATGCATTCCATATTCAAAGTTTTTGATTTTCAAAATATGCTAGTTTTGAAAACGTCTGAAGAACACACCTAGGATCAAGTTCGTTGATCAGACAAATGATCTTAAAGAACCACCCGCTCTGATACCATTTGTAGGTAGACTATATGACCGAGTTTGCTTACTGTGTGTTGGTCCCAAAAGTGGTCAGATGAGGTCTAGAGAGGGGGGGGGGAGGGGTGAATAGACCTCTGAACTTTACAAACTTTTCTCCAACTTTTCAAATCAGCAGACTAAGCTGATCTTACTCGTGAGACTACTCTGCTGATTTTGCACTTAGCTGTTTCAGCAAGGTTGACCACTAGTCTGATTACATTTATCTGATTCAGATATACTCAGAGTTTCAAAACTTGTATGCAACGGATTTTATCAAGTATGTTTTTCAAACAAGTTTATCTTCAAAGTTTTACCCCAGTTTTATAAATTCCTCTTTTAAAATCTTTGTCTTTTAAACGTTTGTTTACTTATGAAAATATGCAAGTTAAAAACAAGTAATCAAACACAGGAATTTTTATAGTGGTTATATAGACACAAAGTCTTTTAGTCCACTCTTCTAAATCACACAGATTTAGGTTCCACTAGAAACACAAAGTAACTAGTACTTGAGCTTTTACAACAAATGACAAGCCTCAAGTAGAACACTTAACTCTCAGGTAGATCACTTAGAAAAATCTATTCTAAAGCACTCAGCAACTAGAACACTTATGCTTTACAACAAATGATAAGCTATAAGTAAGAACTCTCTGTTCACTCTCGAAAAATCACACAGATTAACCTTGCTCACTCAGTACAGAAAATCACTCAGAAGACCTATACTACGAAGTTATATCACTCACAAAGATGGATATAAACTCCTATTCTCAGTTGAAAGTCACTTAGACAGACAACGTTTGATCTTTGTTCTTCAACAAAAAGCTTCGTCAACAGATGACTTCGCTTATGATCAGACGACTCAACTGATGGATCTTGCTCTAATGATGTGATCTTGAATTGTGCAAGTCTCTTTTCAATCTTCAGTCCCTGGTCTATTTATACTCTCGGATTTGAAATTCTGCCCGTTGAAGATAGGCGAAATTACATTTCAATCCTGAGCAACAATCTTCTTTCTGACGGCAGCTTTTGCAGACTGTTCTCTGTACACTCTGTTGTATGGATATCTACTTTATGTCAGTCGCATTTAATGCACTCAACTTGTTACCGTTGATGAGCTTACTGACCGACTTCATTTCGCTGACGGGATTACTCTGCTGATGATCACTCTACTGATGATCACTCTGCTGATAGCTACTCTGCTGATTCAAGAATGAACACATCTATCTTGACTCGGCTGATGATAACTAATCTGATCTTACTGATCTGATATCCCACTTAGCTGATTTGGTCACGTAGCTTCCAGACCGTGAGAGTGGTTTCACTAAGCTTTTCAGTTCTTAGTTGATGACTACTCTTTTGACCTTTTTAATCTTCAAAACCTTCTCTAATACCAACCAACAATTTCCCCCTTTTTGATGATGACAAAACCTTCAACTAAGAACGTCTTCCAAGCTTTTAGTTTTAGTCTTCATACTCTGAGATGGAAATTATTTGATCTGATGCAACTTTCAGAAACCAATTGTTGGTTACTTTCCCTTTTTGATTTTCTTCTTTTAAAGGGTTCTTATTTGCATCCTTTTCTTTCCCCTTTTTGTCATCAACACCAATACTTAGTTGCATCTCTTTCTTCCCCATTTTTCCTTTTATAAAATTGTTAACTTAGTATGCTGAAGACAAGTAGGCGAGTACTTAGCTGTTCGAGGTAGTCTTCTTTACTGTTTATCACTCCAACTAGAATAACTGTTCCCCCTAACTTCAAGAATTGATACCACTTGTGGTTTGATTCCACTTGTAGTCTGATACTACTTGTATGAGCATATATCAGATTAGTCAGCTGATATCACTTGTTGTAGTACATTCTTGAATATCACTTGGCCGTTGAGTTCCAGTCGGCTGGTGAGAAGCAGTCTTCTAATAAACTTCATTTGACTTATTGAGAACTTCATATCTGATTAGGAGTACCGCTGGTCGTACACATTCCCCCTGAATTCAAGAATATGTGGTCAAGTGGTCTTATGAGAGTTACTCTTAAAAGGAACTCAACCGTTGAATTCCACTAAGCTGTTGAGATAAGTCTTCTGATATGTTCCCCCTCAGCTTATGAATCCAAATTCAGCAAACCCGATTTTAACTTTTGAGAGCTGAAATACTATTGTCACATGTTTGACTGATACCACTTGTTGCGAGCAGTTGATGGTCTCTAATACCAATTGTTATCCTTTGATACCAATTGTTGTTCTGTGATAAGCTTCAACTTCCAACAATTTTGCTTTCCTTGAAATCTCTACCAATTGCTGATACCACTTGTTTGATACCATTGGTTGATACACACACTTGTTTGTAAGACCACTTGTTAGTTTCAAAATATGCTAGTTTTGAAAACTTCTGAAGAACACACCTAGGATCAAGCTCGTTGATTTTCAAAATATGCTAGTTTTGCAAACGTCTGAAGAACATACCTAGGATCAAGTTCGTTGATCAGACAAATGATCTTAAAGAACCACCCGCTCTGATACCACTTGTAGGTAGACTACATGACTGAGTTTGCTTATCAAACTTAAGTTATCAGAGTTTCAAAACAATGATGCAGCGAATAATGTTATGTGTGTTTTTCCAACAATGTTTTGACCCAACTTAACTTTTCAAAACATAGGAGAGTTTTCCCCAAGTTAATGAATTCCTCAATATAAAAAACTCTTCATTTTAACGATTTACTTAGCTTGTGAAATATGCAATGCAAGACAAGTAAAATAAATCACATAAGGAGTTTTATAGTGGTTCAGCAGGAACAAATCATCTTAATTCACTCTTCTAAATCACAAGGATTTAGGTTATACTATAAACACAAAGTAACCTAGTACATGACTTGAACTTTTACAATGAATGACAAACTGCAAGTAGAACACTCAGTTCTCAGGAAAGTCCGTCAGAAAGTCCAACTCTAAAGCACTCAGTTCGAAGAACACTTTGAGCTTTACAACACATGTTTAGCCTCAAGTAAGAACACTCAGTTCACTCACGAAAAATCACTCAGATGATCCTAGCTCTCTAAAGTTATATCATTTCACTTAGATCGGATATACACTTCTTATAACAACAATAGAATATCACTCGGTATGGAAGTTGTTTTGATCTTTTCTTCACTTTGCTTCGACAACATATGTACCTGCGAGTGATCAGATGACTCAATTGATGGATACTTGGTCGTACAATTTGATCTAATATTTTACAAGTCTCTAATTAATATTCAGTCTTCGATCTATTTATACTCAGGATTTGAAATTCTGCCCGTTGAAGAATGGCAAAATTATATTTTACTCCTTGAGCAATGGTCTCCTTTCGACAGCTTTTGCAGACTATGGCACTGTATACTCTGTTGTACTGATGAGGGATATTTCGCATACTTTATTTTAGGAAATACCTCTGCTCGAGGTCGACCTCTATCCCAACCAAGATGATATTCTCCGACATGAAGAACCTTGTTTCCGATCGAGCCAGATTGATAGCACTAGATCCATTACTTCGATCTTCTTTCCGACCTTCTGGTTTCCTCGAAATTACTGTGGGGCCGACCCCCAGTACTGGACAGCTGGCGAGACGTATTCCCATGTGGAGGGTCTACCTAGCTCATTACTGTTCCTATATATACGGGGCGCATTTATGACATCAGGGACGACACAATTCCCAAGAAATTCTCCTGCTCGGACATAGAGATCGGAATAGGCTTTAGCTTGCTTTTCTTTGTATTTTATCTAGCTAGTGGTACGGCATCCTGTAATGCTCGGATAGACCAACTTTGTAACTTGTATTCGGATCTTGAAATTATTATACATCATTTACACGTTCGATATATTCATTTATTTACTCGGATTTCCTTATTTGACGCGAACGAAAAAGAGCATAATCAATTGGCGCCCACCGTGGGGCCTACTCGAGTATTAGATCGAAAAATGCCTACTACTAGGAGACATACGTACCAACGTGGCGAGCCTTCACAAGCTGTTGGAGCTCAGCAGTCAGTAAACAACGAACCAAGTAACCAATCCCGAGCGGCCCGCCAGTCTGAGGTGCCGCCGCTCGATCCTCCCAATGACTTACCTATTCATACGACAGTTGCCGATCTGCGTTCTATTATCGGAACTATGTGTAGAGAATTCCTGAACACGGATAAAGCAGATCGTGAATCTCTGCCTGGTCAACAACCCCCGGTCGATCAACCTATTGCTCGGGGTCCCGTTTCCAACAGGCAGAGGGAAGGAAGTATTCGTCGATCCGCTTTGGGTGAGCCGTCCGACGTTCAACACAAAGCTCCTCGAGCTAGAACCGTTATCTGCTCAGGGCAACCCACTAGGACCATCCAAGGCTTGGAAGATTCCGTGGTTGGGGAAAGTCAACCCGAAGCCGCAGATAAGTCCAAAAAGCCGATCTACAGAAAAGTGACTGAGGCTGACTTGGAAATGATTGTATAGGAAAGAGTTTTGAAGGAGTTAAGAAAGGAGATGCTGGTAAAGGAAACCCGACCCGCAGATGTCAGGGCTCGAAGAACTGAGGCCAAAGAGGATGGGGCCGTGTTCCTCGAGGATGGGCGAGACAAGGAGTTGAGTACGAATATCATGCGATGTTCGCCTTTTTGCCAAGTAATCAGAGAAGCTCGAGGTACGGAGACCGTCCCTACCAGGTTGCCAAGATATAATGGAACCTCCGACCCGGGGGAACATATTAACAGTTTCATAAATGTGTTGAACTTGTATGGGCATTCAGAAGATTTTTGTTCCAAAATTATGGTCACCACGTTCGAAGGAATTGCTTTGGATTGGTTCGGAAAGTTGCCTCCGAACTCTATCTTCTCTTTTGATGAGTTGTGCGATAAGTTAAAGCATCAATTTGCCAGCCAAAGGAAACAAAGGTTGCCTGCAAATCACTTGGGAACTGTGAAACAGATGGAAGGAGAAACTTTAAGATAGTGGCTGGCAAGGTTTAGTATCGAACTTCTGAAAATTGATACCCCCAGATCGAATTTCTGTCGTCACTGATGTTCGAGCTAACCCGTAATAGCCAGTTCGGGAACGCTCTCTGCCGAAAGCAACCTAAGTCTTTCGAGCGAATCATGGAAATAGCTGAAAAATACATGATTCATGAGGAAATGAATAAATTGAAGAATGCTCAGAATCCTAGGCCCCCGATCGGAAAGAAACCTGATCGGGCCCCTATCCCAAAGCCAAGTGACTATGGAGGGTCAAACGCGCAGCCAAGAGGCTCGGTTTGGCAGAGACTTAAGGCCTATAAACCTCAGGCTCCGACCTACAGATCTAATGTCTACGGTCGACCTGCATCTCCAGAGAGGGCACCGAGAAGAGAACCCGAAAAAAGCAGTTTTACCAGGTTAAATGCCTCGAGGGACGAAATCTTAACTGTGCTCGAGGAACGGAATTTGGTCCCTGAAGCCAGACGTGTGGCTCAATCCAGGTCGGGGACTATGAATCACGATAAGTATTGCAGATACCACAGGGTTCGAGGGCACAACACCGAGGATTGTTTTCAGTTAAAACAGGAAATTGAGAAATTGATCGCTCAGGGAAAGTTAAAGGAGTATGTTAGAAAGGGGGAGCCTAACAACCGTTTTCGATCTAGAAGCCCACGGGGGTTATCCGAACAGCATCGTGATGATCAGCATCAAACCGAAGAGCAGACGAATGGGGTGATACACGTAATAGCTGGTGGACCTGCCGGGGGAGATAGCAGGAATGCAAGGAAAAGGACAGCTAGGTCGTTGAAGACAGGTGTCTCCACCAGGAATGAGATCATGTCCTTAAGGCCAGCGCCCTGGACAAATCAAGTCATAAGTTTTATCGAGGCTGACAGACCAAGTGAAGTAACTTGGGATACTAATGAAGATGACCCCAATTTTTCGATGGTTTTAACCTTGAAAATTGCTAAATTTGAGGTTAAGAGGGTGTTGATCGATAATGGAAGCTCGGCAAACATAATCTCTTCAGAAGCTCTCGATAGAATGAATTTACAGCATCCACGTCTGGATCGGGTATCAACCCCGCTTATTGGCTTCGGCGGATCAGAAATCGTTCCTCTCGGAACCATCCTCCTAAGTACCACAATGGACAAGAAACCAAAAGATGTCACGAAGATGGTTAAGTTCTTGGTCGTGAGTACCCCTTTCGCTTATAATGCTATTTTGGGAAGACCAACTTTAAAACATTTTCAAAGCAGTTGTGTCGACTTACCATTAGATGGTCAAGTTTCCCACTTTGGCAGGGGTCGGATAGATGAGGAATGACCAATGCATGGCGTGGGAATGTTATAACACGACCCTAAAACTGAAGAAGCAGTTCGAGCCAACATTACCATCAAAAAGAAAATTAGAGGATGAAAAGGTATTCTCGGTTTCCGACCTCCCTTTGACAGATTGTGAAAAACGGCAGAGTAAAAAAGGAAAAGAGATCAATATGAGCGTTCAACCCCCGAACCATAAACAGGTAACATTAGTTCCGGGTTCACCCGAGAAGTTCACCCGGATCGGGACTGATCTAAGTCAAGGGATGGAGACTATGCTGATCGAATTCCTAAGAAACAACGCCGATGTCTTTGCTTGGAGCTCCGATGACATCGTCGGGATCGACCTAAGGGTGATTACTCATTCACTAAATATCGATCCTAAAGCAAAGCCAGTTAGGCAAAAGAAGAGGAATCATGGTCGGGAAAAAGATAAAATCATTAATGCTGAGGTCGATAGATTATTAGCCGCTGGACAGATTAAGGAAATAACTTTTACCGAGTGGCTTTGTAATGTGGTGTTGGTATCGAAGGGAGAAAAGGTGGACAACAAGTGGAGAATGTGTAATGATTTTACCGACTTGAATAAGTTATGTCCAAGAGACCCCTATCCCTTACCGCGGATCGATATGCTTGTCGACTCGACCGCTTGTTTCATCTTCTTTAGCATGATGGATGCCTTCCAAGGATTCTATCAAATCTTTATTAATGAAAGGAATCAAGACAAAACCACCTTCATTACCGAACGAGGAGTGTACTGTTTCATAGTAATGCCTTTTGGACTAAGGAATGCTGGAGCAACTTATCAAAGGCTCGTGAATATGATGTTCAAGGATCTCATCGGTGATATTATGGAAGTTTACGTTGATGATATGCTCGTGAAGAGCATGACCGAGGGGGATCATATAAAGCACCTCGACAAATGTTTCGCGATCTTAAGGAAATACAGAATGAAACTAATCCCGTAAAATGCACTTTCGGGGTGAGATCGGGAAAATTCCTCGGCTATTTGGTCCACGAGCGCAGCATCGAGGCAAACCCAGAGAAAATCAGAGCCATAGCCGAGCTAAAACCACCAAGGAAGTTGTCTGAAGTGTAGAGTTTGATAGGAAAAATAATATCGTTGAACATATTTATATCCCGCTCAGCGGACAAAAGTTTGCCTTTCTTCAAATTGTTGAGGAAGTCAAAAAGTTTCGAATGGAATGAGGAGTGCGATAGAGCTTTTGAAGAGCTAAAAAAGTACTTAGTCCCCCCACCGATGTTAGCAAAGCCGGTCGAGGGGGAGCCTTTGTATTTATACATAGCAGTGTCGACCGAGGCCATAAGCTCGGTTTTGGTGAGAGTTCAGGATTCCGAGCACAAGCCGGTGTATTATCTAAGTAAGTTGCTTCAAGGGGCGGAGAAGAATTAATTGGAGATCGAGAAGTTCGCGCTTGCTTTAGTTGTCGCCGCACAGAAGCTGAGACCTTACTTTCAGACTTACAAAATTATTGTTTTGACAAACCAGCCTCTAAGGCAAGTTCTGTCAAAACCAGAGACGTCCGGAAGATTGATTAAATGGGCAGTGGAACTTGGACAGTTTGAAATCGAGTACCAACCCAGAACAGCGATCAAGGCCCAAGTACTGGCCGATTTCATTGCAGAGTCGACAGGATCTAGTTCGGAAAAGCAACACATTTCCGAGGTGAATCTAGTGGTAGATGTTCAGGAGAAAGTTTTGGTAATGCATGTCGATGGATCGTCGACCAGAGAAGGGGGCGGGGCCGGAATTCACTTTCAGGGTCCCGAGGGGGAGGACCTCAGCTATGCAATTACCCTTGATTTTGTGGTCACGAACAATGAAGCAGAGTACGAGGCCTTAATCGCTGGATTAGAAATGGCAATTAAAGCAAATATAAAATCTCTTTCTGTGTTAACCGACTCCGTGCTGATACATAGGCAAGTGAAAGGGGTATATGAAGCGAAGGAGTTCAACCTGGTGAAGTATCTGAAAAGGGTGAAGGATCTGGTTGCAAAGTTGAATACGTTTGATATCCAAGGTATTCCTCGAGAAGAAAACTCTTGGGCGGATTTGCTTTCAAAATTTACGGGGTCGATGGATGGACGTAAGGAGAGAGTAATAACTTGGTTGATGTCCAACTCTCCGGCTATAGATTTGACGTAACTCCGAGCTCGGAGATAATGGAGATAGATACTCAAGGGCCTTCATGGATGGAGCCTTTGAAAACTTATCTAAGAAATGGTACTTTGCCTGAGGACACAAACGAAGCCCGACGAATTAAATATCGAGCTCCAATGTACGTTTTGATCGAGGACCAGCTTTATAAGAGGTCAAGCTCGGGAATTTTGTTGAAATGCATTCCGGAGAGTCAATTCAATCTTATTTTAAAGGAAGTTCACGAAGGAGAAGCTGGAAGTCATTGCGGTGCAAGAGCATTAGCCTTGAAATGCTCGAGGACGGGATATTATTGGCCTACTATGATTTCAGATTCCATCGACTATGTTAAGAAATGTCATCTTTGCCAAATTCATTCAAATTTGATTCATCAGCCCGCCGAACAGCTGCATTCTATTCCGATCTGTTGGCCATTCGATAAATTGGGAATCGACATCGTGGGACCTTTCCCAACAGCTAGATCGAGAAAAAATTATGTCCTGGTTGCTGTTGAATACTTCAGTAAATGGGTCGAATGCATTGCATTAACCAAGATTACTCAGTTTCAGGTTATAAATTTTCACTGGAAATTTATTGTTTGCAGGTTCGGGATACCGAGGATCTTAATCTCCGACAACGGAACTCAATTTGCGGGAAGGCAGATTTTAGAGTGGTGCGAAAAGTTTGGAATCCAGCAGAATTTCACCTCGGTCGGGCATCCCCAGGCAAACGGACAGACCGAGGTCACCAACAGAGAAATTGTCAGGTCACTTGAAAAATGTTTGGCCGAAGCAAAAGGCAATTGGTTAGACGAGCTTCCTGGAGTGATATGGGCGAACAGAACCTCGGTAAAATCAGCTACTAGAGAAACTCCTTTCTCGCTGGTGTATGGTTCGGAGGCTGTAATCCCGATCGAAACGTTAGTTCCATCACCAAGGGTTGAATCTTACGATCCCGACCAGAACCAGCTTCTGAGAGAGATGGACATCGACCACGCAGATGGAAAATGCGACCGAGCGTGCATAAAGATCCAAGCCACCAAATCTAGCATGGAAAGAGCTTATGACAAGAAAGTCAGGATAAGAACGTTCAAAGTAGGGGACTTGGTCCTCAAAAAGGTGGAGGTATCCAAGCACGTTGGAAAGCTTCAACCGAACTGGGATGGCCCTTATGTCGTACAGGAGGTCGGAAAGAGGGGGTCCTATAAAATTGCTCACCTCAACGGTGAAATTCTGCCAAGAACTTGGAATGCAGTTAACCTGAGGAAATACTATGGAAGATAGTTGCAATCATTTTAATTTTCTTGTAATTTACAGTTTTTTACAACTCTGTTGTCCCCCAAGTGTAAGGACAATCAATGAAATCCTCTATTTAAGTTCCAATTGTATTCCGAGTATCACGAAAAAGTCTCGACCGAGGGTGAAAGCTGTTGCTATGCCCCTCCCTCGATAAAGACTTGCTCAAAAACAAAAAGTCCCGACCGAGGGTGAAAGCTGTTGCTATGACCCTCCCTCGATAAAGACTTGTTCAAAAAAAAAAAAAAAAAAAAAAAAAGGGTCTCGACCGAGGGTGAAAGCTGTTGCTATGCCCCTCCCTCGATAAAGACTTGTTCAAAAAAAAAAAAAAAAGTCTCGACCGAGGGTGAAAGCTGTTGCTATGACCCTCCCTCGATAAAGACTTAAAAGTCTCGACCGAGGGTGAAAGCTGTTGCTATGACCCTCCCTTGAAGAATACTGGTTCAAAAAAGAAAAAAAGTCTCGACCGAGGGTGAAAGCTGTTGCTATGACCCTCCCTCGATAAAGACTTGTTCAAAAAGAAAAAGTCTCGACCGAGGGTGAAAGCTATTGCTATGACCCTCCCTCGAAAAAGACTGGTTCAAAAAAGTAAAAAAGTCTCGACCGAGGGTGAAAGCTGCTGCTATGACCCTCCCTCGATAAAGATTTGTTCAAAAAAGAACGTGACTATCTAGCTCGGAAAACAGTGCTCAAATAATGAAGTCAAAAGATTTATCGTTGGATAAAATCAACTGAGGCTTGAAATGATATAATGAAGTAGCTCTGCTCGAAATTTGAAGATTTTTCGAGGACTTCATATTCCTCAAGTTGGGATTATTATCTCTTAGTTCAATTATGCTCGAGGAAAACTTCTCTAATTTAAGTTATTATTCATTTGAATGCTTATCGGATAATCTTTCCGAGAAGACTTTATCGATCAATAAGTATTCCAAACGTGGGTTATGTCCGTTCAGATTTTTAAACTTACATCAGATTATTAATTCGTCGTCGGATTGGATATTGCGAGCAAGTAATCAAATGATAAGGACGGTGGAAAAGAAAGATTGCAAGTATTCTATTTGATACATAAGGTCATATTATTAATAAAATCAGAGCAAGATACAAGAGATCAGAGAAATACAAAAACTACAACTTTATTGATGTTCGTGAACCGATTACAAAGTTATCGAGTATGTTTACAAATAAAGTCCTAATACAACTACTGTGCCCTATTCTATGGTCTTCGAGCATCCTTCAGTGTCATCGACCAGGAGCATTAGCGAGCATCCGATGAGTGCACCACAGTTTGTGTGACAAATCAGTTGTCCGGTAGACTTGTAAAAGTGATCGAGCTGTATATGTTTATCGTCTGATGATATCTGGTTTTGAAATAAGGCAATATGGATCGCAGATTACTTTTTCTGATCTCCATACAACCCCCAGCATTCTCGCTACCAGCCGAGCCCGATCACTTCCCCGAGTTGGCGTCTAGATCAAAATTCCTCATTTTAATATCCGAAATTTCAACCTAGAGCGGCCGGTCATCATTTTATGATCCGAAAGTTCGAACCAAAGTTACCATTCTTCAAGGAAGAAAGGAAGAAATTGGTACTCGAGGTCGAACTCCCTTTTAATGGATTGACCAGCTTTCCGCCCTCGGGGATACCCCTCGAAATCCACAATGCTAACCCTGCCCAAAATACCCGAGCAAGGGTCAGTCACTTACTGGTATTCCAAGGGGAGATCCCATTTTCAGGGATCAGAGACCCCCAGATGATCGAGGGGCCCCTCTTTTCCGATTTCGCCCATACCAAATAAGTATCAATCTTGTTTGTAAGATCGGAAGTACGTTCGAAGCCAAATCTCAAAGGCTTGAACAGGAAGAAGGAAGGATCCGAACTTAGTCCTCGGATAAAACATTTTGACTGTGCCAGGTAAAGATTTTCAGCTGAATAAAAAGCCCTTTATGTACTAAAACAAAAATCTGATCGACGGTCAGTAATCAACAAGGCCAACGGCCCAGATCAAAGCATTTATCACGGGTCACGGTTCCGTTTCCCGAGGATTAGGTACTGTTTGGTCAGAATTTCCTTGGATTTTTGCTAAAAATAAGGGAATACTATGAATTGGTCATATGCGCGGTGCAGAAACTTTCCGTTTTCACTTTACGCTCGGAATTTCGATCACTCTTAGCTCGAGTATAAATTGTTTCTACAGTAAGACTTCCCGAACACACAGTGACGCCGATTAAAAGAAAAGATTTATTATCCCAATGGAAATAACAATACAATAAGGAGAAAGATAAAGAGTACAACATTTGATCGAGCAGAAAAGCAGAAAAGTTACACACGAAATCTCTACACTTTATTTCTCGAATAAGAGTCTGCGGAGTTCGACATTGTGGGCCTCGTACCCCGCGTCATAACCTTTCTTGTAAGCCTCTTGCTCCCGCAGCTCGGCATTTTTCTTCTCCTGCTCGACAAGGGACTTCAGCCTATCCAACTCCTTGCTCAACTCCTCGTGAACCTGGCTCTCTTTCTGCTTCACAGCTTTCTCCGTTTCAGAGGCCAATCTCAGCTCGATGGCTCTGGTTTCTTCAAGAGACTTTACCAGTGCAACTTTCTTCTCCTCCAACTCGAGGACAGCCACAGCACGCCGCTCGGCTTCTTGCTCGATCTGCAGCCCGAGGTTAAATAGCTGCTGTCCAACCTTCAATAATTAAAGTTGGAGTGTTAAAAATAAAAAAAAATAAAAAAAAAAGTTGTGTGAAAATTGGAGATTCACTTGGGTAAGCAGATCTGCGCTCGATTGCACAATTTCTCGAGCACTTTTCCCCTTCAACCGTTCCTGCTCGGCCAACTGAATACTGCTGAGGAGGATCTCCCAACTGCTCGGGGCAGCTCCTGCAGCTACTGCCTTATTTTTCACCTTTTCAAAGTAGGCGGCAAGTGTGCGATCAACGCAGGAGACCGAACTCTCGACCTGGGGATTCTCACCCGACGGAGGAGTTTTCTTCTGATCGACAGAAGGGTCATTTATTTTGACCTTTTTATTAGGAAGGTCGTTTATAACGCTCTTATTAGCCTCCAGAGCCAAAATACTCCCAGCCAAGGTCTTAGTTTCCCTAGTCATTTGGATTAAGGCTGGGGTCGGAATCAAATCGTCCACGCGCCCCCTTTTGTTGGGGGCAGGCTCGGAGCCACCAGATGTGACTTGCTTATCAGGGATGACAACCTGCTTGCTCACCTCGGAGATATTCTTCAATCGATAGGGGGAGTCGACAATTTGTATAACCGGCCTTTTCTCGGAGCGAATGGGCACGGAGTTGGATGAAGAGTTGGCCTCAATTTTGGCAAGATCACCCTTAGGAATCTCGGATTGTTTGGGCTCGGGATTCGAAGGGGAGTCGACCTTATTTTTTCTTCGATCGCCCTTAGAGATTTTTCCTGCCTCCGTGGAGGACATAGAATCTCTGACTTTGGATTTGGGGCCCTTTTCCTTCTTGACTGTGAACAGTTGTTTTGGGTCAAGCTTCGAATTCACCATTCCCTCCATGGTCGATTTTGTTTTTTAGTGAAGAAGAGTGCTCGATTTATTCTATGGGTCTATGAGCTCCGACGTAAAAATATTTATGGTTATGTATTGCAAATCTAAAGTTCTCCCTTCTATTTATAAGAAGAAGAAACGTTGCCTACTGGGGACCCAACAGTCGCGAATTTCAAGTTTTCTCGTGCACGAATACGAAGATCGATCGTTTCCCGTACATTTGATCGATGGTGCCTAATTCGCTATCAACGTTATATTTCGAGCTCCTTACAGCTTACAAAGATGATTGTCTAGATGAGATGTATAATAAATATTGACATACTTTAAGCACGGAGATGCGGATTATGTTAACAGAGAAAGGAGATCTTATATATGCTCGAGGAAATTACAGTACAGATGAAGGAACATCCTATAATATATTACAAAGAATCCTTCTAAGGTTTTTGCTCCTCCTCTTTGCCCTCGTTCTCGGAACCGTCCACGACATCGACCTCTTCATCTCCGGGAGCCTCTCGATCATCCTCATCTCCAGAACTATCTTGGTTGTCTCCGTCCTCAGAACTATCTCAACTTGAGCTCGAGCTGGACGTTTCTAAATCCAGCATGTCGGGATTAGGCATTGGAACTCCTAACTCCCTCACAAAAGGAGTGAACTCATGTTTTTCCCAGTCTGCGGAGCTCGAGGATGAGACCCGATAGTTTTCCCCGTCCATATTCTTGAAGATATTCATGTGCTTTAAATACTTATCTATTTTGTTGGGGATAACTTTCGCAGAGACCAGTTGTCGAACGCCTTTGTAAAAGGTGGTCTGAAGAATTTGATCAACCCTTTTCCGAGCTATGGCATCTAGCGCGGGAGACTCCAAAAACTCTCTTATCGAACTTAGGCGTGAGTCTTCCTTGCCGCGCTGATAAGACAACTCAGAATCAGCTTTGGTCTGCGCGAGCTCCTCTTCGAGTTTCTTGACCTTATCCTCCAGCAAGCTTTTCTCGGCCACAACCTTTCACCAAGTCTTCATCGACGGCCGGGGTGTACTTAGCCTTGGAAGCCTCCAATTCTTTCTGAACGGCGACGAGCTGATCGCGGAGTTTGGATTCTTCCTCGAGTAAATTTCAGTAAGCCATGTGGACCCGATCGGACTCATCTTCCAACATCGAGGTGCGATTCAGCTCAGTGAGAAAGCAGTCCCCAATCTGCAAGGGAATAACATGGAACAATTAATAATTTGTTTAAGGACAAAGAGTTAAAATCACCATAAAAGAGTTTTACCGTATGATGTGCTCGAGCAAACCGACCCAAGACCTCAAGGTCGCTGTGAGACAATAATTCCTCCTGATCCTCAACGAATCTACCCGCCATAAAGATCTTTATTGCCTTATCGTGCTCGTTCTCGCCTCTTGGGTCACGATCACTCCGAATCGATCCTCTCTCGGGATAACCTGCCGCTCGGTAACCTCCAAGTTGATCTTCAATAAAGTCCACCATATCAGGCTTACCTCGACCCGGACGGAGGATGAGGGGTGTTCGGTGCCGACCCCACAGTCCAGTCCTCCTTTTTGCCCGGGGGGTCCTTCTCGATCTTCCCGGGCTCGCCGATTACAGATCTCTTTCCCTTTAAGCTTCTTCATGGTGAACATGCTGTATCCTAGACCAGATGAGGAAGAAGGACCAGCTTGGGTCGAGGGAGGTATCATTTGGATCGGCTCAGCGTCCTCGGGCTCTACTTCAGCTCCGATCTGGTCAGGTTGAGATGAACCTCCTCGAGGAGGGATTGCGGCTTGATCAGATTGCATAGGGTGCGGCTTAACTTGCCTCCTCGGCTGACCAGGCGTCTTTTTCGAGGTGGAGGCCACCGTTCTACCGACTATGGAAGCTCGGTATTGCTCTACCATGGTACCTGAAGAAAGGAAAGATTAATTTGATTAAGGAATGAAACTCTATGAATAACACGCTATTGTGGCCGGTCGGAAAAGACTTTATTTCTTACTTAATGATCGAGGATCGACGGCATCTGCAAGTAGGTACGTGGCTTGGCTAAGCTCCGCCTTCCGAAGAACGGGCTCCAAAACAAGAAAAGCCGACTGATACGGGTCGGAACGCATCGGGGTAACAAGGTCATCTCGGATAACTTTCTTGAGTTGACCTATCAATTCGCGTTTCCCGTACACCCAGTTTTGCTGACCTTTCCATCTGTGTGGAACCATCTCCGAGCTCCCCTCAGAAATTGGTTCATCAGGTCCTTTAATGAAGAAGAACCGTCTCTTCCAATCAAGGGAGTTACTGGAGACAATGGTCGACAGGATAGAATGATTCGAACGCTGGGAGAAGTACATGAACCCAGCGTTGGAAGCCGAGGAAGTGCTGACTTTAAAGAACTGTCAAAAATGGTGAAAATCAAAACACTGAAAGCTATCAGATATCCGATCGAGTTGGGGAGAATCTGCGCAGGAGCCAGGGAAAATACATCTAAAACCTGCTCGAGTAATGGTGCAAAAGGGATGCGCAACCCGTAGGCAAATTGCTTGGCGTAAAAAGCTGGACATCCTTCTGGTGGCTGATTGACCCGTTGAGTGGGGGTCGGAATAACTAATGAATAGCCCTCAGGAAGGAATTTACCTATCTCAGCTTTGAGGTTTGCTTCGTCTTCTATTGGATCGTATGCACTAGAGATCTCGTCGACCCGTTTCTCTGTCTTCTGAGACCGGCCTGTAGCGGTGGTTTTCTTCAAGATGGTAGCAAGGTCGAGGATTCTCACGATGCATCCTCCTCCAATCGAATATCTCATTATCTCGCGCTCACCATGCGCCTCAGTCGAATTATCCTCGTCACCGAAATCAGGGTTTTCTCCACCTCCTCCTTCCTCGCTATTGGGCTCGACGTTTTGTTCTGCGTCCGCATCACGCTCGGAATTCCGTTGATCAGACGTCACCTCGCCAGCATCTGATCCTAAGGCACGCTCAACTTGATCAACGATGTTATTCGCCTCATCAGAAGAGTTTTCCGTAGTTTTGTAGTCGTTAATGATTTCGTTCATTGACCCTAGGTCGGAGTCCGATCTCTGAGGAATATTCGTTTGAATTTCTGGGTTTTCAGAGGTAGACATGCTAGGAAGTGTTTATTGCAACGGTCGACAGGAAAGGATATTCTTTATCGATCTGAATGCTCCGATCTGCAGTAGGTTAGGAAGACGTACTCGTCTTTTCTGGTCAACGTATATATATAAAAGTTAAAAGGGTAAATTGCAAATTGAACCCCGAGTAACCGCGACGGTTAACCTTCTACTCAGTAAATTGAAGGTTATCTTTCCATAAATGGCATTATGACCCTCTAAGTTTTGGAATTTGGTTTTTCGGCTCGGTAATTTATGATTAACGACATCGTCTTCCGAAGATGTGCACTTTTTTTCCCTTCGCTCGATTTTTATCCTGATGGGTTTTTCCGAGTAAGGTTTTTAACGAGGCATATCCGACCCAAGACTATTCAACACTCGACTTCTATTATTATATCTCCGAGCTGCAAATATGGCAATGTCATCAAAGCGAAATATTCAGATTAGAAAACTCTTACAAGGCTCCTCCATAGAAAAATATGTGCTCTCTTTCCCTGTCTCGGATTTTGATCCCACAGGGTTTTTCCGAGTATGGTTTCTAATAAGGCATACCAATGCTGTTTACTTCTCCGAGCTTCAGCTTCACTTACGCTCGAGAAGTGGGGGAGTATTGATGAGGGATATTTCGCATACTTTATTTTAGGAAATACCTCTGCTCGAGGTCGACCTCTATCCCGACCAAGATGATATTCTCCGACCTGAAGAACCTTGTTTCCGATCGAGCCAGATTGATAGCACTAGATCCAGTACTTCGATCTTCTTTCCGACCTTCTGGTTTTCTCGGAATTACTGTGGGGCCGACCCCCAGTACTGGACAGCTGGCGAGACGTATTCCCATGTGGAGGGTCTACCTAGCCCATTACTGTTCCCATATATACGGGGCGCATTTATGACATCAGGGACGACACAATTCCCAAGAAATTCTTCTGCTCGGACATAGAGATCGGAATAGGCTTTAGCTTGCTTTTCATTGTATTTTATCTAGCTAGTAGTACGACATCCTGTAATGCTCGGATAGACCAACTTTGTAACTTGTATTCGGATCTTGAAATTAATATACATCATTTACACGTTCGATATATTCATTTATTTACTCGGATTTCCTTATTTGACGCGAACGAAAAAGAGCATAATCATGTACGACATTGTACTTTTCTGACAATCGCATTAAATGCACTATGTTTGTTACCGTTGGAGAGCTTATTGACCGACTTCACTTAGCTGATGGGATTCACTATGTTGGTGGCCACTCTGTTGAATCATGAACGAACTTATCTGACTTGACTCTGCTGAAATCGACCAATCTGATCTTCACTGATCTGAGATTCCCACTAAGCTTATTTTGGTCACTTAGCTTTCAGACAGTAATTCAATCATGATAAATGGTTGAACCTTCATTCTTTGAATACTTCTAACTTAGTTAAACTTCTTTAATCCAAGTATTCAATCTTCAGAAAGGTTCATTAAGCTTTCCATTACTTAATTGATGACACATTTTTGTTATTATCAAAACCTTCTAACTAAATTAACTCAACTGATAAGATCACTGATTATGCAACTTTTCGTAGGGTAACAATTGTAGCAAGTAATGTTAACACAACAATAAAAAGGGATGAATTGGTGTATATTAATATTCCGATGTGATTATAATTTACAAGGGTCTATTTGAGCATTATAGGATGCCGTACAACTAGTAAACAAAATACAATGAACGAGCTAATCTAAATCCCGAAGAGTCCGAGTTGAAGGTCCGAGCAGGGTGCACCTGGGAATGCGTGCATGATGTCATAAATGCGCTTGATATTTATAGGAATAGTGGTGTTCTAGGTAGACCCTCCGCATGAGAATATATCTCGGCCCAAAGGCCTGGCCCGGGGGTCGGCCCAACAGTGAACCCGAGGAGAGGGGTAGATCGGAAATAGGGCCTTGGCCGTCAAACTGGCTTGATCGGAAAATGAGTCATGCAGGTCAGAAAACATGCATTCCTGCTCAGAAACCATCAGATCTCGAGCAGGGATATTTCCTAGAATAGAGCATGCGAAATATCCCTCATCAATACTCCCCCACTTCTCGAGCGCAAGTGTAGCTGAAGCTCGGAGAAGTAGATACTGCTTCAAAGCAACTGATTTTGAATCCTTGGTGCTTGGATATGCCTCATTAAAAACCTAGTCCGGAAAAACCCCGTGGGATAAAAGCCGATCTAGGGAAAAAGAGTGCACATCTTTGAGTGAAGCAAGTGTAGTTGAAGCTTGTGGAAGTAAGAATTGTGCTGAGGTGTTGATCGACCTCGAAGCCTTGTTGCATCAGATATACCTCATAAAAAACCTTACTCGGAAAATCACTGTGGGATAAAAAACCGAGCGAGGGAAAAAGAGTATATATCCCTGGGAGATGCTGACGATAATTTTCTGCTTTCGAGCCGAAAAGTAATACTCCCAAAACTTGCGGACCTGAAATGCCATTATTGGAAAGATAGATTCTTGGAATTACTGCATGGAAACTTAACCGTCGCGGTTACCCGGGGTTTGAAGTGCAATTTACCCTTTTAACCCTTATATATATACGTTGACCTGAAGAGACGGGCACCACATCTAAATCTTCTGCAGATCGGAGTATTCAAATACATCTACTTATCAAACAACAAAATAACTTTTTTCAGAATGTCTAGCACGAAGAATATCAAGGGCAAAGCGATAGTTCTAGAGGGATCGGAGTCTGATTCCGACTACGAAACTCATCTAATATACGCATACGTACCGTCAGGTGACGGGACAGATGAAGTGGATTCTGCGATTGATGCTGTGCTGGAATCGTTATCCTCTAAAGAAGCCGAGGAACCTTCGAATAAGCAAGCTATCGAAGTTAGGATAGACACCGAGCAGGATGCGGAGGTCGATAAAGATGAGGAATCGTCGAAATTTCCGGGGGATCACGAAATAATGAGATATTCCATAGGGAATAATACCTACATGAGAATTCTCTATCTAGACGCCATCCCGAAAAAGTCAAATGCTACGGGGAAGCTTCAGAAAATTGAGAAACTGGTCGATGAAATTCTCTGCTCTTATAATCCGATCGAGAGCCGAGCCGAGCTAGAAGTTGAGGTAGGGAAATTTCTCCCCGAAGGTTATTCAATTGTTATTCCGACCGCCGAACAGTGCGTCGATGCCCCCCCCGAAAGGATGTCAAGCCTTCTATACCAAGCAATTTTCGTATGGGCTAAGGATCCCATTCATCCCGCTGCTAGAGGAGGTTCTGGATCTGTTTTCCTTGGCCCCCGCGCAGATTCTTCCGAACATGATCGGGTACTTGGTCGCTTTTTGTGTCTTGATGAATGTTGCGGAATTTAAAATAAACGCAAGTGCACGAATCGAACAAGTAATAAAGAGTAAGTATAAGAGTATCGTCTCAACAGGGACTTGACTAAATATCTACCAATTTCAATTCCGAATTTACTTTTAATTCGGTTCCAAATTCCAATAGTTATTTCGGGTTTTTTAACTAGATTAACTAAATTAGCTAACTAACTAAAGTACTTGGATTGAGTTTGAATAATGAGAAGAGAAACCTAGGGTTATAATCCACTATGTTTTCTATTGATTGCTCAATTAAGATTTCCGTAGTTATTGTGGTGACAAGAGTGCTACCCGAGGATTCAAGTATTTTCCTACGTATCTTCCGAATTACGTAAGAACTAATGTATTATCCAAATCAACTCTATCCCTAGGTGATTCGTAAATAAAACAAAGCATTAAACACAAACCTCATGTAACGGGTATAAACGCCTTAAGTATATTCCTATCCTAAGGGTCGTTTACTATTCAATTTCTATCTGATCCCAATCTCCCTTTTCCAAGTTCAAATAGGATATTAAATCTAACAACTAGGTGATCAATCAAGTTGCAAGCATAGAGAACAAAATTGAATCAAACACAAGAATTGCCTCTAACTACGAATAATCCAATAAAAATAATCAAAGTAACATAGGTTCATAAAATACCCTAGATCCTAAAGAATTAGTTCATGATAAATATATGAAGAAAAATAATAAAGAAAAACAAATATGAGTTCATGTGGTTTTATAGACAAAACGATGAATCCGAGATGAAGATCTTCAATATTGTGTTATTCTTGCTTGGGTGATCTTCAGGACTTCTCTCTTTTCTTCTTCAATCTTTCTCCAAGTAGATCTTTGATGTTGTAGATGTATTCTATGAGAAAAGTATGTTGAAAGCTGATCAAAGATGTGTAATTTCGTGACCTAGAAGTCCTTAAATAGACCTACCAAGTTGAGTCCTATTAGGAGACTTTGGGCCCAAGTTTTCTCTTAAAATCCCGCTGAAAATCGCGTCAGATTTGCGCGACAGTTTTGCAAGTGTCATAACTTTTAGCTCCGAACTCCAAATCAAGATCCGTCAAATCTGTGGTGTAGCTAACTCATTCCTCTAAAATATAGTCGAATTTCAGATCAATTGGAACTTCCTTGAAATAGTTATGGTCCTCGGAATGCATAACAACATTTCTGACAGCTTTTTATTTCTTCGTTTGTTGCACTACTTGACTTCATTTGATCTTTAATTCGTTGTTCTTCACTTCCAATCATGTCCTTAGATCCACATTAGCTTAGGCATACAAATATGAACACAATATATAAGAAAATACCTCAATTCATGCATAAAATAAATAAACCAATGACTCGAACGAACAAAATGCAAAACTAACTAAAATTGCCTAAGATTCTACCAAAACTCTAATAAAAGTAATCGAATGAGTAAAGGAAATAGACTTGATAACAATGTTTTCACAGAGTTATCAATGAAAGCCAAAAATAAGCGTGCCATTTTCCAAAAATTTTGGCAGATCTTCTAGATCAGTAACTCCCCGGCTTCCAATGCTAGGTTCATGTATTTTTCCCAACGTCCGAACCAATCCATTATGTCAACCATCGTTTCGAGTAACTCCATGGACTGGAAACGTCGGTTTTTCTTTAATAAATGTCCAGAAGTGCCAGCTACTAAAGGGAGATCGGAAATGGTTCCACACCGGTGGAGTGGTCAGCTCGATTGGGTGTATGGAAAGCGAGAAATCCTGGGCCATATTCGGGGGGCTTTTAGCGAGTCCTTCGTCGCCTCCATGCATTCCGATATATATTAATCGGCTTTCCTTATATTGGAACCCGTTTTGAGAAAAACGGGTCTAAGCAAAGCCACGTTTGATCTTGGGGTCTGAGGATCCTCGAACTTTGAGTAAGGCACTTTTCTTCTTTAGGCAATCATCTCCAAGATTTTACCGTTTTTTGATTGTATTTCTTTCTTTCGTTTCTTAGGTGAGATGATAGAAAGCTATCGAGCTTCCGTGGTGGGCAAAACCGTTGCGTCGACCTCGAAAAAGACGCAAGTTCAACCAAGGAGGCAAATTCAGACGCCTCGACCTCAAACCGTTGATCCTCCCCGAGATAATACTTCTCAAGGGGCCCGAACTGACATGGAGGACGACCCTAAAAATGCCGAGCCGCTACGAGTAGTTCATCCTGCGGACCTCAGGGCCCCTCCTTCTTGACGGGACAAGGGTACAGCTTGTTCACCCTTAAGAAAATGAAAGGGAAAGAGATATTTCGGAAACGGGCGAGTGAGGATTGGAACAGTAGGATCCCTCTTGCGAAGAGAAAGAGAGATCTTCTAGGTCGAAACAATAGACCTCTTCCGCGTCGTGAAGGACGATCCTCGCCGGATATGGTGGACTTTATCGAGGACCACCTCAAGGGTCGAAGGGCGGGTGGATATCCCGAAGATGGGTCCATTTCGAGCAATCGTGGCCGTGTCGGAGAAAATATCTTCGATAAATCTGTGAAGGTTTTTATGGCGGGGCGCTTTGCCGGTGACCAAGATGAGCTCTTTGCTCATGTGACCTCGACATCCTAGGCCGGTTCTCGCTCGCATATCAAGGGGTAAAGTATTTTTAATGGACTATTGTAATTTTTCCTTCCCTTGAGTATATATATTCACGAATTTTCCACTGCTATCCCTGTGTAGGTCGGAGATTACTTTCTCCATCAGGTATATCGGACTGCACTTTTGGAAGATGAATCCAACCGTCTGCACTTGGCCCTCCAAAAGTCTCTCTTCGAAGGGGCCAAGCTCCGAGCTCAAGTTGATAAAACTACCAGCGAGCTTATTGAGGTTAACAAAGAGCTGGCTGAGGCTAAGAAGGAAAAATATACGCCAGCGGTCGAGGAGAGCCTGGTAAAAGTGGTTGCAGAGCAGAGCGTCCTCGAGGAGGAAAACCAAAGACTCAAGGAAGAGCTCGATCAGATCAAGGAGGATTCAGAGCAGTCCTATAAGCGGGGCAAAGAAGAGTAGCATATGAGCTCAATAAGGGAGTTCCTGGAATCCCCTGCGCTGGACGCCACAGCTCGAAAAAGAGTTGGTGGGATTCTCCAAACCACCTTCTATAAAGGAGTTCAGCAATTGATAGCGGCAGGAATCATTCCTGACCACTGAGTACACTAGTCATATGAACATCCTGAAGAATAGAGATGGGAAGATTATCAAGTCTCATCTTCGAGTTCCACGGCCTGGGAGAAACATGAATTTGCTCCTTTCGTGACCGAGTTCGGGGTTCCCATGCCAAATCCCGACATGTTGGAGTTAGAAACTTCCACCACGAGCTCGGGCTCAGGAGAGGATGATGAAGACTACTCCGAGAAGGACGATGAAGGTGACTCGGAGGATGATGAAGACGTTGATATCGAAGATGGTTCGGAAAGTCAAGATGATGGAGAAACTCCCGACCCCTGATATACTTTGTAATAGAGAATAGTAGTAGGTTTCTTCTTTGTTGTTTTGTAATCGTTTGACAACTTTTTAATCAAGGTAGCTCGAGGTTTCTTTTCCGTTAGAATTTTGTGTTGTGGCCAAAGTCATCCGCAAATAATTTATGTAGGATTCTGGTGTGTAACTTATCTTGGACAAAGATCTTCGTAAGTTATATGTAAGTCGAATATCATCTCGAACCATCAACATGTAAGTTATATGTAGGGAAAAGCTCGAATTCTTTTCATAGATAACAACATGCAGATAATCGAACTTCGTCTTTTAGCTCGGAATAACTAGGGAGTCGCGACTGTTGGGTCCCAAAAGTAATTTTTTCTTTCTTATAAATATATGGGGAGTAACTTCATTTCATTATGTCCTTGTCTCCAATTATCTCACCTCTGAGCCCATAGATCGATATTATATTCCGAACACATTGCTCTTATCAGCGGAGAATGAACGATCTAGTAGGTGCCTCCATTAATCCTAGCCAACTCTTTAGGGTCAAGAAAGAGAAAACCCAAAAATCTCGATCCAAGGATCCAAATCTCTGAAAAATAATCCCTAAATCTTCTAAAGCCGAGGGGAGCAAAACAAAGTTTGCCGAGGGGAGCAAAACAAAGTTTGCCGAGGGGAGCAAAACAAAGGTTGACTCACCTCCGAAATCCAAACCTACTCAAGTCGAGAAAGAGCCTGTCATACAAGTAGCCGACTCCCCACCTGGATCGATAGCTGGTCCTAACGCGAAGGGATTGGACAATAAAGATTCGAGTGAGCAACCCGGCTATGGTGGTATTTCCCATGCTTCGAATAAGAGGCCCCGCCCGGAGGACCTAATTCCGACCCAGGCGTTACGCCAAATGGCTGGGGAGAAAAAGCCATTGAGCGAAGCAATCTCGACGTCTGAGGTTTCCAAGACCATTCTCCTCGAGATCCGAGATAAAAGGATCAAAATAAATGACCCCACCCTTGACAAAACCGTGTTGCGTACTCCTCCACCAACGCCTAAAAATCCCAATGCTTCCAGGTTCATTTCCGATGTTACTCGCACACTGACTGCGATTTATGAAGAAATGAATGATAAAACTCGAGCTGAGGGTGTTCTTCCGAACTGCTGGGATATTGCTTTGAGTAATATTCGGGTCGCCGACCAAGAACGGCTAAAAGAAAAAAATGCTCGGGAAATTGTGCAGTCGGGCTCCGATTTGCTTACTCAAGTGAGTCTTGTACTCTTGTATTCCTTTTCTATATTATTTTTTATATTTTTTATTTTTTTTAATTTTTTTTTCAAATAACTTTTTGTCACAAGTGCAGCTCGGGCAGCATCTCTTCAACCTCGGGTTGGGGAATCATTCCTGACCAGATGACTGACATGAATTCGCTCCTTTCTTGATCGAGTTTGGGGTTCCCATGCCAAATCCCGACATGTTGGGGTTAGAAACTTCCACCACGAGCTCGGGCTCAGGAGAAGATGATGAAGACGACTCCGAGGAGGACGATGAAGGTGACTCGGAGGAGGATTAAGACGTTGATATCGAAGATGGTTCGGAAAGTGAAGATGAAGAAACTCCCGACCCCTGATATACTTTGTAATAGAGAATAGTAGTAGGTTTCTTCTTTGTTGTTTTGTAATCGTTGGACAATTTTTTAATCAAGGTAGCTCGAAGTTTCTTTTCCTTTAGAATTTTGTGTTGTGGCCAAAGTCATCCGCAAATAATTTATGTAGGATTCTGGTGTGTAACTTATCTTGGACAAAGATCTTCGTAAGTTATATGTAAGTCGAATATCAACTCGAACCAACAACATGTAAGTTATACGTAGGGAAAAGCTCGAATTCTTTTCATAGATAACAATATGCAGATAATCGAACTTCGTCTTTTAGCTCGGAATAACTAGGGAGTCGCGACTGTTGGGTCCCAAAAGTAATTTTTTCTTTCTTATAAATATATGGGGAGTAACTTCAATTCATTATGTCCTTGTCTCCAATTATCTCACCTCTGAGCCCATAGGTCGATATTATATTCTGAACACATTGCTCTTATCAGCGGAGAACGAACGATCTAGTAGGTGCCTCCATTAATCCCAGCCAACTCTTTAGGGTCAAGAAAGAGAAAACCCAAAAATCTCGATCTAAGGATCCAAATCTCTGAAAAATAATCACTAAATCTTCTAAAGGCGAGGGGAGCAAAACAAAGGTTGACTCACCTACGAAATCCAAACCTACTCAAGTCGAGAAAGAGCCTGTCATACAAGTAGCCGACTCCCCACCTGGATCGATAGCTGGTCCTAACGCGAAGGGACTGGGCAATAAAGATTCGAATGAGCAACCCGGCCATGGTGGTTCTTCCCATGCTTCGAATAAGAGGCCCCGCCCGGAGGACCTCATTCCGACCCAGGCGTTACGCCAAATGGCTGGGGAGAAAAAGCCATTGAGCGAAGCAATCTCGACGTTTGAGGCTGCCAAGACCATTCTCCTCGAGATCCTAGATAAAAGGATCCAAATAAATGACCCCACCCTTGACAAAATCATGCTGCATACTCCTCCACCAACGCCTAAAAATCCCAATGCTCCCAGCTTCATTTCCAATGTTACTCGCACACTGACTGCGATTTATGAAGAAATGAATGATAAAACTCGAGCTGAGGGTGTTCCGAACTGCTGCAGATATTGCTTTGAGTAATATTCGGGTCGCCGACCAAGAACAGCTAAAAGAAAAAAGTGCTTGGGAAATTGTGCAGTCGGGCTCCGATTTGCTTACTCAAGTGAGTCTTGTACTCTTGTATTCCTTTTCTATATTTTTTTTATTTTATTTTTTTAATTTTTTTTTTCAATTAACTTTTTGTCACAAGTGTAGCTCGGGCAGCATCTCTTCAACCTCGGGTTGCAAGTCGAGCTGGAGGCTGGACAACGCGGAGCAATCGCTCTTGAATTGGAGAAAAATAAGGCTGCCCTACAGCAATCTCTCAAGGAAACTAAAGCCGTCGAGCAGAAGCTAACTTCTGAGAAGGAGAAAGTCGTGAAGCAGAAGGAGGACAAGGTCCACGAAGAATTGAGCAAGGAACTGGACAAGTTGAAGTCCATGATGAGCACGAGAAGAAAGATTCCGAGCGCTATGAACAAGAGGCATATAATAGAGGTTATGAAGGCCGCAGCGCCGAGCTTCGGAAAATTCTGGCCGAGAATAAACTAATCTAGAGATTTAGCTTTGTTGTAATTTTATCCTCTTTGCTTGTTGTAACTTTATTTTCTTAGTTCCGCATTGTCTTTTGTAAGAAACAATAATCCTCTTCGAGTTTTTTAAAGCATGTTTTTCTCCTATTAATACTTTGATCGTATTCTGCTCGAAATTTTATCCATTGCTTAAGATTCACTAAACCGCGCTGCTCGAGATTTATTTTAATCTGGCGCACTCTCGTAGAGAAGACAAAATAGAATTAAGTTTCTGATTCCGATCCGAATCTAAAAGATTTTCGACCTCCAGAATAAGGTGGAAATAAAGTTATAAAAGATTCTGACCAAATCAGAGAATCTCCACTTTTCCAGCTTAATTCCAAATTTTTTGTAGGACCTCAGGCGCTACCAGTTGCCCCAAAACCAATTGGTGTTAGGAAATGCGCATACCCTTCCCTTATAGTGCATTCATTCAAGCGCCCACGATATTCGATTGTGACTCCACCCGCACACTCAGTTTGGGTGCCACTGGACAATTGTTGTCACCCACACACACAGTTTGGGTGCCCAACATTTTCTGACCAAACAGTACCTATTTCTTGGGAAGTGGAATGGTCACCCGTGATTAATGCCTTCATCTGGGCCGTTCAATCGCCTAACATCCTGACCGTCAATTTTCAGATCTCCATAGTATGAAAAGGGTTGTTTCCTCGTTTAAAAACTTTCACTCTACTAAGTAAAGATGAGTTCTCCGAGAACCATGCTCGGAACCTTCCTACTTCCCATTCAGTGTTTCGAAATTTGGCCTCGCACTTTCTTCCGAGTGCTTAGATACCTCACCCTTTAATTTGGTATGGGTGGAATCGAAAAATGGGGACCTCTCAAAGACCATGAAGTCCCCGATCCTAGAAAGATGGGATCCCCTTTGAAATACCGATAAATGGCCGACCATTGGCATTGCGGTTTTTCGAAGGGTCGCTTCGAGGGCAGAAAGCTAGTCAGTTCATTAAAAAGGAAGATCGGCTTCTAGCACCAGCTTCTTCAAGGTTTTTTCTTGAAGAACGGTGACTTTAGGTCGAAATTTCAGATCTTAAAATGACGACTGTCCGCTTTACATGTTGCCTCGGAGAAGTGTTCGAGCTCAGCTGGTGGCAAGAATGCTGGAAGGCATATGATGATAAACAAAGACAAGTCTGGAATTCATATTGCCTCACTTCAAAACAAGATATCATCGGACGATAAACCGAGCCAGCTTGCTCGCTTCTTACAAGTCTACTGGACAGTCGAGCTTCATAGAATAGGACTCTTAAACATGTAATAGGATTCGAACTCGAACAGTGTAAAGAACATTTGTAATTTCCGAACCTCGAACAATTGTAACCACTCGGAACTATGAATGAACTGTCTTTTAAGTAAATCTTGTATCTCGAACATCTGTAACTGCTCGGAATTTATGAATGTACTATATTACTTTATAATACTTCGTGTCCTTGTAATTGCTCGAAAATTTGTAATAAAATCAGAAGTTGGACTTATACTTCCATGTTTGGTTGCTTTATACTTTAGCCTTTTGTACTGTTTTGAATTCCGCAATGAAACTCGATTTTCTCAAAAGTCTGATATTGATCTAAAAACAAGATATTCATCGAACAATAACCAACTCGACAAATCCACCTCGAGACATAAGATATTCGTATAGTAATAATTTCAGTCGGAAAAATCACTTCGAGGAGTAAGATAATAGTTGAACGATACTTCGACTCGGCAAAACCACTTCGAGTAAAAGGATTTTCATAAAAACTCAATCCAAAATCACTTGCTTAAAATAATCAATCAATTTGTGAAGAAAACTTCGAGGAACAGAACTATTCCGAGACTGCCATAACTTGAACACATTATCTAATAACCTTTTAACATACAATTTGATTTTTGTGCAAGTCAGTTTTCAATCTAATAGTCATAGCAACGGCTTTCACTCTTAGTCGAGACATTTATTTTTACAAGTCTTCTGTTTTCGAGCTAAGAGTCATAGCAACAGCTTTCACTCTTAATCGAGACATTTAGCTTCTGCAAGTCGTCTGTTTTCGATCTAAGAGTCATAGCAACTGATGGGATTCGGTAAGATAAACAGCCCTTAACGCAGCAGAAATTAAAATTTTTTAGGACCTCTTACGGAATCTTGTCAGGATACTAAACTGGTTGTATATATATGAATAATAAAACGACTGTAATAATTCAGATCTAAATTATACATGTCTCCTTGCAAATCCCTGCTGTTAGCAAAGTCGTTGTGTTTCTCCCTCGACTGGCTCGATCCCAAGCTCCTAGTAGTGCCCCACGTGTTGCGCCTCTACGGGTTGATACACCACAATATCACGAAAATTAATATATCCTAATCGGCTAGAACATAAGATATATTAAGATCTGAAAGCTAGAGAACAATTTGGGAGCAGGAATCGAAAAACGAAAACTCTTCCAAAGAAGAAAGATGTTCGGCCGATTTGGGCAGAGAGGGAGAGAGAATTTTTCTTGACTTAGATTTTTGGCTCTTGAGTTGTGTGTATGAGATATGACATCAAGTCTCCTATTCATAGGTATCTCATTTTCCTAATCCTCCTAGGATTAGGACTCCTAAGTCTTCTAACTCTCCTACATGGGCCATGGCCCTTTTAATTGGAAGACTAAGTCTTCTAATTAATTCATGGCCCATGCTTGATTTAATTAATTGGGTCTTTATTTAATTTCTCAATTAAATGGCCCAATTAATTTATTTCTTTCTCATTTAATTAAATTAGACTCTAAGTCTATTTAATTAAATATTTTCATAATTAATTAAATCCAATTTAATTAACTAACTCACAAATTAAATTCCAATTTAATTTTTCAGTCTTGATCCAATTTCAATTGGATCAAGTTCGCTCCAATTAGGTCGACCCAGTCAACTCAATCGACACAGTCGATCTAGTTGACTCAGTTGTTCTCCATTTTCTTGCTTTCGCTTCATGTGTATTGTGTATGCCCCCGTAGGTTCACCACATAATTGGCCGTGGGTTATAATTAAATATTAATTTAATTACTCGAGTATTAAATACTTTGAATCAATCGAACACTCTGTCGACTGATCATTCCAAAATTAGCACCCCTGCCAATTTGGGAATTCTCCCACACTCCACGGTCGATGTCAGGCCACAAGCCCATGGAGCCCAATCACTGGTGAATTAATTCAGTGAACCTTTTAATCATTTACAATTTCCATATACGCTATAATCTCTCCATCGATCGATCTCCCAGTCAAAACTTAAGGGCATGGATTTTTCATCGGTTCCCTTTTTGATTTGTCTTGACTTTATGCATTCTGATCTCGAAATAATTCTCTTTGACTTAATCTTTATGAACTACTTTCATAAAGCCGTCAGATACCTTGGCCAAGGATTTTACCAGAATTAATTTCTCACAGAAATCCATAGGAGAATTTCCCAACCTATCAAGTCGGGTCAATGGATCCTTTGTTGATGATATGAACCTGCATACGAGTCCCTCTATACCTAACGTGAATTCCACAGAGACTTTCTGGTAATCTCCAGTCGGTCGGAACTCACATCTAAGTATAGACGTTCTTGCACCAGATAAACCCTATCACCTCAAGTATTTAGGGATCATTCCTCGTATACTATTTTAAATTGGAATAACTTCAACTCCGATATGCGACTACCGCTTCCATGATGAGTTATTTCCTAATTGGGGTATTCAGTGCACTTGCCATCCCAGCAAGTCACCCACTTATGTGTATCGACTATCCTAGTCACGCTCGTGGACCCCAGCGTTCTCCAGTTCATCGGAGTATACACATTAGTGAGAGTCTAACCGAATCCAACAATGTCCTATCTCGATTGGATTCTACGACTCTTGAATATGTTCTAGATCACGGCCTTGGAGATCAGTCCACGGGTTGTCCCATAGCCCTGTGATCTAAGGACTTCTATCCTTATGCGTAGTTAATTATTACATAAGATGAAGGTGACCATATAAATAAATGCATTTATTAATCCATTTGAATGGTCCTTTTAATTTAAATGCAACCAAAACAGTTGGCTTGCAGGACACTATTCTATCAATCTCCCACTTGTACTAAAGCCAACTCTCCATACTTCTGATTCCCATCTTAGACAGATGTTTCTTGAATGCCTTTGAGGCAATGGCTTAGTTAGCGGGTCCGCCGTATTATTCTTTGAGGTGACACGTTTCATCTTTATGTCTGCTTTACCAATGATATAACATATCAAATGGTATCGTCTTATTTCGTGCTCGGATTTCTGATAAGATCTCTACTCCTTCGCTTGCGAGATAGCTCCATTATTATCACAGAAGATAGTAATGGCTCGGCAATGCTAGGTACGACGTCCAATTCTTGGACGAAGTTTTTCATCCAAACACTTTCTTTTGCAGCTTCACATGCTACAATATTTTATGCCTCGGTGGTTGAATTTTCGGTAGTATCCAACTCACCGCACCACCTTTGAGGCAGATATATCCAGATGTTGACTTGAAATCATCTACATCACATTGGAAGCTAGAATCAGAATAGCCTTCCAATTTCAATTATCCCCCGCCGTATACTAAGAACAATTCTTTAGTCCTTTTCAGGTACTTCAGAATTGACTTTACGGCTACCCAGTGATGCTCTCCTGGGTCAGACAAATAGCGGTTAGTTACGCTCAGGGCGTATGCTATGTCTGGTCTTGTACATAGCATATGATATTATGCTTCCTTTCATAGAGGCATGTGGTATCTTAGACATCTTGCTTCTCTCCTCAGAGGTCTTTGGGGCCATAGACTCAGAGAGAACAATACTATGTCTCATCGGAAGCAATCCTCTCTTGGATTCTTCCATACTGAATGTCTTCAGTATTTTATCTATGTACTTTGATTGGGAGAGGCCCAGCAGTCCTTTCGATCTATCCATGTAGTTCCTTGTACCCAGTACAAGGATGCTTCTCCCAAATCCTTCATTGAGAATTGTGTAGAAAGCCATGCTTTCGTTTCAGATAACACTTTTGCATCATATCCAATGAGCAGAATGTTATCAACATAAAGCATAAAAATTCAACTGTACTCCCACTAACTTTCTTGTACACACACTTCTTGAACACGTTTTTGACGAATCCAAAGGTTTGGATTATATCATCAAAATGTATGTTCCGGCTTTGGGAAGCTTGCTTAAGTCCATATATGGACCTTCGGAGTTTGCACACTTTGTGCACATCTCCCTTGGATGTATATCCCTTTTGGTTGCTTCATGTAGATCTCCTTATCAATGTTTCCATTGAAAAACGATCTTTACATCCTTCTGCCATATCTCATAGCTGATACTACGCTGATATGTCTAAAAATATCTGAATGGATTTGGGCATCGCTACATGCAAAAGTTCATCAAAGTCAATGCTCGACATTTTAGTGTATCATTTTGCGACTAGTCGTGCCTTTTAGGTAATAACCTCTCCATTCACTCCAAGCTTCCTCTTATAGATCCACTTGCAACCCAAGGGAGCTACTCCCACTGGTGGATCTACCAAGGTACAAACCTTGTTAGAGTGCATGGAGTCCATTTTAGATTCCATGGCTTTTTGCCACCTTCCCAAATCTATGTCTTGCATAGAATCTTCGTAGGTCCTTGGATTAGTCTCAGACTGTCCAATTTCATGCAGCAGACTGTAGTACCTCTCGGGTTCCCTACGTTGTCTTTCAGACCTTCGAAGTTCATGTGTACTAGTTGGTTCATTTTCATGCTCAGGTTCTCCCACTGCCTGTGGTGATGGGTTGATTTTATGAACCTCATCTAGTTCTATGTTGTTTTCTTTCTTGTCCAACAAGAAATCCTTCTCCAAGAAGTTAGTTTTCCTAGAGACAAAGGTTGTTTGTCTTAGAGGAACATAGAACTTGTATCCTATTGAGATTTTGGATACTCCACGAAATGCATAAGATGGATTTTATTTCCAGCTTATCTCCCACTAGCTTATTCACATAAGCGGGAGACCTCATATGCGCATGAATGCATATGAAGGTACAATACCAAAACCCATATCACTTGATATGTTTTGGAACTGGCTTCATAGATACTTAGCTCAGTATCTTCGATTTTCTCGATCAAGTTATAATTGATTGAATAAGGAATTTCATGTAAGATTTCCTAATGGACATTTTCATGTCCAGAATGCTCGACAACTGACGATGTTTCGAGCGGGTCTTACATTTTGAGAATCTAATTCTCTACTAAATAATCAATGGCGTATTTGCCAATGCATGTTCGATTTTGAATCGATCCAAATCTCTTACATGCTTTCATTGATTAGGCTCTCTTCTTTATTCCAAAAATAATTTTGATTTGTACTTCACAACGTACTTTTACCCATGAGGGTACAAGAGACGCCTTATCTCCCACTAATGCTTTAGTGTTTTCACACACTTTTAAATGGATTAAATCCATTACAATTGTTTATTCATCTTGGTTGCCTAGCAACCAACTACTAAATTTGATTTCCGTTTAAGTAAGATTCAAAAATCGGTTACTATTTCTAGTGTCCCTGTCAAGCTCGACCTAGTCGAGCTGAATCTTTTGAATCTTTAATTCGGAAATTTATTTTAGTGCTCGTGTATCGCCTTTCGGTTACACAACGACTCAAGTGTGTGGAATCTTGATTATTTATATTTTATTGACTATGCATATTATATTTAGTCGTTATATGAGTATTCATACCCATTTGCTTATGCATACCTTTTGCGTATAGGTCTTATAGCGCAACCAGTTCCAACCATTATGGAACCATCACATCCCTTAATACAAGGGATGGTCTAAGCAAATTCTAACGATCTAAATAATTCATGGCTTTAGATGCATTCAATGCATCAATGAGTACTTCATCGGGTGTCCAACATCCTTATGCATTACTTGACCATAAGGTTAAGTTCAATAAAATTTAATCATCCCTTACGGGATGAGTATGTTCAATTCCTTCTTTCCCTTGATCTTAATCCATGGAAGAACCATTTTCATTGACTTTTCAACTTATCATCCTTACAGAAAAACCTCTAAGGTTATTTCCATTCAGAGAGGATCCATTCCTCTTCTTCCATCTCTCGAGACTTTTCAACGAGATATTACTTCCCATTTAAGGGAGACTTCATGTTTGCCTTCAAGAAAATTTGGGCTTGAGAACCATCCTCAACCCATTGGTGAAACTTATCACCTTTCTTATTTGAAGAGTAACTTCGAAAAAAGGCAGCTTGGTGAAACCTATCACCATTCCAGTCGAAGCGTAACTTCGAAAGGATAACCAATGAAATCTTTGTAAGGAGATGAGTCCTTGCTTGGACTCGAGAATAATTTCTCAAGTTTTGAAGTCATTCAAAATTCATTTGGGTTCAGTCAATTTATTTGATTCAAGTATGATGGTAAATATTCTAGGATATATCACTTATGAAAAATTATCATAAACATGACGATAAAAGAAATAAATACGCGACAGATTAATATCAATGCATAATTTACAAACATGGTTTTTATTTGTAAATTACTCCCACTATTTTTATCGAATACTTATGCCCCCACATAAGGTTCGGAAAATAAAAATTTCCTAATGGGCTCAAGGCCCAAATGCAATCGCTCAGTACCCACGACTCGTTGGACATACCAATTGATCCACTTGGTGGGCGATCACGTCGCCGGTTAACCATCATAGCTAACCCTTGAGTTCATTTAGCCTCGTTTTTCATTATGGACCCACGAATCGTGAGACATCCATACTTACTCGCGTTAAATCATGTCCAATACTCGTGAAGAGAAACAGTTCAATCCTAGACGCCCCACGACTCGTGAGACAGCGCCTAGAACCTTGCTATCCTCTCCCTTGGCACTAAACTGTGCATCGAGGCAATAGACATACCATCTTCCTATAACTCGACCCACGACTCGTGAGACATCGAGATATATTCATACGATATGCCTAAGACCTAGTAATTGGATAGGCTCGGACCATAAATACCATTCTATGCGCCCGTTTTACGATTTAATATTATAATTGAATTTTAGGTTCAATTGGAGGTTTAATGAAATTTTCAAATGCGAGGTCTCATCAGATTATCAATTATCTTGTTTACGTTTTTCTATCCTAAGCATGCATCTCATACATCAAAGAATAAATACGAAAAAGTAAACATTCATCACCTAGCATTGCAAATACGATTGATCGATTGCCCATCCTATGTGATCCATCACGAGCCACGTGATGGACCAACTGGTCAGTCTAGGTGAAAATAAATGGCCTAATCTATTACAAAATAATTCCCATGCATACATGGGCCTTCACTTGTAATGTCCACCATCTTTCAGAATTGGGCCTCCATGTCCTCCAAGGTAACGGGCCTCCATGTTGATCTCCAGAGTCTCCATGAGGTCTTTCGGGCTCCAAGCCTAATCTAAGTCTAACTTAAGACCCTATTCTATTACATTTGAATTCAACAAAGAAGGGGCACCAATCAGGCCCATTTAATTACAACCCATAATGAAAAACCAACTAAACTGCATAGGGTTTAAGGGCAATTCGATCAATCCACATATTCAAGCAAGAACATGCATAAATTCACATAAGGGCAATAATGTAAATTTACCGGCGTTTTAAATTTTAATTCGAAATATTATCCATATAATTAATTTTGAATTGTCCAATATTAAAAAGGACCATTATGCTCTTGCTTGAGCATCAAGGAATCTAATCTTGCAAGTTAATTAAAGATAGAAATAATTTAGTTATCTATCCTTATCTTGATACTCTAAGTTTCATTGTTTAATAAGATCTCTAAGATCTATAATCAAGGTAACTTGCTAGAAGACATTAATTTTAATTAAATGTCTTATCACAAATGAAACTCTAAGTTTCCTTGTTTAATAAGATCTCTAAGATCTTTAATTAATCTTGGTAAGAAGACATTAATTTTAATTAAATGTCTTATTACAAATGAAACTCTAAGTTTCCTTGTTTAATAAGATCTCTAAGATCTTTAATCTTGGTAACTCACTAGAAGACATTAATTTTAATTAATTGTCTTATCACAAATGAAACTCTAAGTTTCCTTGTTTAATAAGATCTCTAAGATCTTTAATCTTGGTAATTAACTAGAAGACATTAATTTTAATTAAATGTTTTATTTTAAATGAAACTCTAAGTTTCCTAGTTAATTAGATCTCTAAGATTAATCCAAGATTCACCAAGATTCCACAACAACCAAATCTCCAAGATTTTGTCCAAGATTATCCAAAAAACGAAAATTCCCGAAACCCTAATTTTTCACTATCGCGCGTGTGCAGTTTACGTGCAACTACCGTGCATCTGCCGTGCAATAGTTGTGCAACTGCCGTGCAGTCGCTGTGCGTCTGCCGCGCAACTGCTGTGCGTCTGTCGTGCAACTGTTGTGCATCTGCCGTGCAGTAGCCGTGCAGTCACTGTGCGTCTGCCGTGCAATCGTCGTGCAACTGCTGTGCAATTTTCAGATTTCGGTTCCCAATACGTTTTTATATAACAATTTCTTGATTCCGTAATTAATTAAAATCAACAGTTTTAATTAATTTAATCCAAAATTAAAAACATGATAACAATAACGAATCTAAAATTACAGTTTTAACAATCCAGTTAAAATTTAAAGATCTATCCAACAGATCTACTCTACAGATCTAACATGCATGTTAATCTAATCAACAGCTAAAATCAAACATATGATTTTAATCCATAGAATTTGCAAATTCATATATATACAAAGCCAGAGTAGGCTCTGATACCACTGTTGGGATTCGGTAAGATAAACATCCATTAACGCAGCGGAAATTAAATTTTTTTAGGATCTCTTACGGAATCTTTCCAGTATACTAAAGTGGTTGTATATATATGAATAATAAAACGACTGTAATAATTCAGATCTAAATTATACCTGTCTCCTTGCAAATCCCTGCTGTTAGCAAAGTCGTTGTGTTTCTCCCTCGACTGGCTCGATCCCAAGCTCCTAGTAGCGCCCCACGTGTTGCGCCTCTACGGATTGATACACCACAATATCACGAAAATTAATATATCCTAATAAGCTAGAACATAAGATATATTAAGATCTGAAAACTAAAGAACAATTTGGGAGCAGGAATCGAAAAACGAAAACTCTTCCAAAGAAGAAAGAGGTTCGGCCGATTTGGGGAGAGAGGGAGAGAGAATTTTTCTTGATTTAGATTTTTGGCTCTTGAGTTGTGTGTATGAGATATGACATCAAGTCTCCTATTTATAGGTATCTCATTCTCCTAATCCTCCTAGGATTATGACTCCTAAGTCATCTAATTAATTCATGGCCCATGCTTGATTTAATTAATTGGGTCTTTATTTAATTTCTCAATTAAATGGCACAATTAATTTATTTCTTTCTCATTTAATTAAATTAGACTCTAAGTCTATTTAATTAAATATTCCCATAATTAATTAAATCCGATTTAATTAACTAACTCACAAATTAAATTCCAATTTAATTTTTCAGTCTTGATCCAATTCCAATTGGATCAAGTTCGCTTCAATTGGGTCGACCCAGTCAACTCAATCGACCCAGTCGATCTAGTTGACTCAGTTGTTCTCCATTTTCTTGCTTTCGCTTCATGTGTATTGTGTATGCCCCCGTAGGTTCACCCAGTCAACACTCTGTCGACTGATCATTTCAAAATTAGCACCCCTGCCAATTTGGGAATTCTCTCACACTCCACGGTCGATGTCTGACCACAAGCCCATGGAGTCCAATCACTGGTGAATTAATTCAGTGAACCTTTTAATCATTTACAATTTCCATATACGCTATAATCTCTCCATCGATCGATCTCCCAGTCAAAACTTAAGGGCATGGATTTTTCATCGGTTCCCTTTTTGATTTTTCTTGACTTTATGCATTCTGATCTCAAAATAATTCTCTTTGACTTAATCTTTATGAGCTACTTTCATAAAGCCGTCAGATACCTTGGCCAAGGATTTTACCAGAATTAATTTCTCACAGAAATCCATAGGAGAATTTCCCAACCTATCAAGTCGGGTCAATGGATCCTTTGTTAATGATATGAACCTGCATACGAGTCCCTCTATACCTAACGTGAATCCACAGAGACTTTCTGGTAATCTCCAGTCGGTCGGAACTCACATCTAAGTATAGACGTTCTCGCACCAGATAAACCCTATCACCTCAAGTATTTAGGGATCATTCCTCGTATACTATTGTAAATTGGAATAACTTCAACTCCGATATGCGACTACCGCTTCCATGATGAGTTATTTCCTAATTGGGGTATTCAGTGCACTTGCCATCCCAGCAAGTCACCCACTTATGTGTATCGACTATCCCAGTCACGCTCGTGGACCCCAGCGTTCTCCAGTTCATCGGAGTATACACATTAGTGAGAGTCTAACCGAATCCAACAATGTCTGATCTCGATTGGATTCTACGACTCTTGAATATGTTCTAGATCACGGCCTTGGAGATCAATCCACGGGCTGTCCCATAGCCCTGTGATCTAAGGACTTCTATCCTTATGCGTAGATAATTATTACATAAGATGAAGGTGACCATATAAATAAATGCATTTATTAATCCATTTGAATGGTCCTTTTAATTTAAATGCAGCCAAAACAGTTGGCTTGCAGGACACTATTCTATCAGCAACGACTTTCACTCTTAGTTGAGACATATTATTTTCACAAGTCGTCTGTTTTCGAGCTAAGAGTCATAGCACTAGCTTTCACTCTTAGTCGAGACATTTGGCTTTTGCAAGTCGTCTGTTTCCGATATAAGAGTCATAGAAACGGCTTTCACTCTTAGTAGAGACATATTATTTTTACAAGTCGTCTGTTTTCGAGCTAAGAGTCATAGCAACAACTTTCACTCTTAGTCGAGAAATTTTATTTTTACCAGTCTGGTATCGATCTAAGAGTCATAGCCACAACTTTAACTCTTAGTCGAGACATTTTGCTCTTATGCGAGTCTGTTACCGATCACAAAGTCATAGCAATAACTTTCACTCTTAGTCGAGACATTTTGCTCCTATGCAAGTTTGTTACCAATCTAAGAGTCATAGCAACAGCTTTCACTCTTAGTCGAGACATTTTGCTTTTATGCAAGTCTGTTACCGATCTAAGAGTCATAGCAACAACTTTCACTCTTAGTCGAGACATTTTGGTTTTATGCAAGTCTGTTACCGATCTAAGAGTCATAGCAACAACTTTCACTCTTAGTCGAGACATTTTGCTTTTATGCAAGTCTGTTACCGATCTAAGAGTCATAGCAACAGCTTTCACTCTTAGTCGAGACATTTTACCTTTTTTTTTTTTTTTAAAGATATCGGATACACATCGGGAACAAAAGAAAACTTCATTAATCATGCGGACACTTGAATAAAAACATAATTACAAAAACATTGTCTGGTTACAAAAGCTATTTTCCATAATATTTCCGTAAGTTAACAGCATTCCGGCTTCTTGGCGATGGCTCGACGTTGAGGTGAGCATTCTTGTATGATCCCTTCTTCCCGACCTCCTGCACAACGTAAGGGCCATCCCCGTTGGGCTGAAGTTTTCCGAAATGTTTCGAGACCCCTATTTTTTTTAGGACCAAGTCCCCGACCTTGAAGGTTCTGATTCTGACCTTCTGGTCGTATGCCTTTTCCATTCTAGATTTCGTAGCTTGGATCTTTAGTCTGGCTCGATCCAGCTTGCTGTCCGCATGGTCGAAATCCATTTCTCTCAAAGAGTGATTTACATCTGACTTGTAAAACACGACCCTTGGTGATGGCACCAAAGTTTCGATCGGGATAACGGCCTCCGAACCATAACCAAGCAGAAAGGAGTTTCACCGGTAGCCGTTTTGACAGAAGTTCTGTTTGCCCAAATGACCCCAGGAAGCTCATCCAACCACTTTCCTTTTGCATCAGCTATACGCTTCTCTAAGGATCGGACAATTTCTCTGTTTGTGACATCGGTCTGCCCATTCGCTTGGGGGTGGCCGACAGAAGTAAAAATTTGTTGAATCCCAAACTTTTCACACCATTCTACGATTTGCCTGCCTACGAACTGTGTTCCGTTATCTGAGATCAAAACCCTCAGTCTTCCGAACCTGGCGGTGGGAAAAGGACCTATTATATCGATTTCCCATTTATCAATAGTCCAACAGATCGGGATCGAGTGCATTTGCTCGGCGGGTTGGTGAATTAAATTCGAGTTAATTTGACAGTGGTGGCATTTTCTCACGTAATCTATCGAGTCCGATGTTGGGTTTTACGCGGTACTATTGTCAAAAAACAACGTGCGGAATATTCAAAAATTTTTAATACACACGAAAAACCCATGAGCCCAGGATCTCAGTTATCTAACTCATACGAAACACTGGTATTTTGAATTACAATTCAAAACATAAACAAGTTGGTAATTTCGAAAAGTACCTCACCACAGGCAAGGTGGTGGTTTTTCTCCGGTCTTCAAAAGTTCACTAGAGCACCCCAAGTGTTGTGCCTCTAGAGAAAGTCCACACCAGATGGATTTGAATGACTTCACGTAATCCTCAGGCTCAGAACTAGGATTATGGAATTGTCTATAGAGGAATTTAATCTACATCTAGATCTAGATGGAGAAGAAACAAGGAGAGGGGCGGCTAGGGCTTATAATTTTCAGCTCCTTTCTTTTGCATTGGTTGTGCATTAGTTGTTAAGGTTAGAGATGTTATGATATATATATATCTCTTATTAGAAGACTCCTTCTTCTAATAGATATATATCATATCTAAGCATATCTTTCCTTATCAAATAAGGAAGATATATATATATCATATCTTTGGTATATCTTTCCTTATCACATAAGGAAACAAGATATACTCTTATCTTCTTCTTCTTTCTTGTCCTACAAGAATGTATCTCTTCCAACCTTATTTCCTAGCAAAATCGCCCCAAGCTCAATTAATTAATCCGAGATTAATTTAATTAATATTCCCTTAGCTTAAAATCGGCCCTCATGTTTAATTGATTAATCCAAGATTAAACAATTAACATTTCCATGGTTAAAATCGGCCCATGAAGTTTAATTAATTAATCCACTATTAATTAATTAACCTTCCTAATTAATTACTTTAATCAATTAGATGTTCTAATCGATTAATTAATTAGACATTCTAATTAATAATTCTCCACTTTGAATTAACACTTTAATTCACATTTAAATTAATTAGACTATCTAATTAATTGTTCTTCTCATGGAATTAACACTTTAATTCACTAATTGATTTAACTTCTTTAAATCAAACATTTCCTTTTATGATTGTCACTGTCCAACTGTATTGTGTGTGACCCTCTAGGTTCACCATCAATTGGCAGCAGGCCCACGACTCTCGTGATTTAATTAACGAACAGTTAATAAGAAATTAATTGTTCCGATCAATTAAACACTTTTAATTGATCACTCCAGAATTAATCTCCCATTAATTCAGGAGTACCCACACCTCATGGTCGATGTCTAGCCACAAGCCCATGAGGCCCAACTTCAGGTGAATTGATATTCGTGAACCTTCACCTCTTATAAATGCCATGTACATACGGTCCTTCTAGCGACTAATTTCCCGATTGAGACCTAGGGTGTGTAAATTTGGTCGGCTCCTCTAATTATCTCAATTCTGTACTTTCTAATTCAGGATAATAATTCCAGTGTGACTGCCAAATTTGGAAACCCTTTTCCAAATCCGTCACTGACCACGGCCGTGGGTTTCTCGGAATTTACTATCTAAGAACGTACAGAAAATTCTCTCATCTTATCAAGATGAGTCGATAGATCCTATATTAGTACTAACCATTCGCGTACATGTTCATACGTACCCAAAGTAGTCGCACAATGATCAGGCTATGTGATCGGCTCCTAAATCAAAGTACGTATTCCCGTGTACCGAATTCGCCCTAGTAACTCAAGTCCGAGGACTAAATCGTACACTATTATAAGTCTTGAGAGACTTCCCATTACCGATATGCTTAATGCACTTCCACGATGGGTCTCTATGTTCAGGTCGTTCGATGCGTTCGATCTCCTATCGAACCATCTAGTCATATGCACTGATATCAAAATGTCTTGTTCATGAAACTCTACAAATTCACTTCATGTTAATCATGCATAATCCTACAAGTCTTAGCGATTCCCTCGATACCCCGTCTCGATAGGAATCTTCGACTTGGAACAGTTTTAAGATCACGACCTTAGAGACTGTTTCATGATTTCACTCAGTACTGAAGTGAATCGTCCCATAGTCGAATGTGATCTTAGGATTTCATCCAATCGCTTAGATAAGTTCGCGAGAGATGAAGTTGGCCATTGTTTAATTCACGTACTATGAATAAACGGGTGTATTATCTTATGAATCATAAGATTGCTTTCTAAGGTAGTCCCTTTACAAGCTCGTATTTGTTGGCTTGCTGGGCACTATCCTATCAATCTCCCACTTGCCCTAAAGCCAACCACATACATTTCTAAGGCCCATCCTTCTCAAGATGTCCGTCGAACCCTTTTGTGATTATGACTTAATTAGTGGATCTGCTATGTTGTCTCTTGACGTGGATTACTTCCACGTCTTTTTTTTTTTTACCTATGATTTTCCAGATCATGTGGTATACTTGTGTTTAGATCATGGGTGAGATCTCGATTCCTTTGTTAAAGCAATTGCCTTAAGTTATCACAGAAGATAACTATAGGCCTTGCAACGCTAGGTACTACTTCCAATTTATTTGAAGAAGTTTTATCCAAACACTTTCTTTTGCTGTATCCAATACTGCGAGATATTCTATTCTAGTGGTTGAGTTGGCATTGATTCTTTATTTGAACTCCTTCAAATCATCGTTGCCCCATTAAGACAGAATATAGAATCCACATCAGACAGGAAACTCGAATCTCTAAATCCTTCGAGTTTCAATTTCTCCATTATTACCGCTGACCAGCAATATTTCCTTTAAGCTTGTCAAGCTCTTAAGGATTGCTCTTTTCGGTAATCCAGTCCTCCTAACTGGTGTTCGACTAACAGTATAGCTCATAAAATTTTGAGCACGTGTCTAGTCTGGTCTTGTACATGACGTTGCATACCTTATGCTACCTTTTCTCAAAAGGGTGTTCAGAGACAATCTCCTCTTTACTCATCACATGTAGGGCACATTGATTTTGAGAGAGATTTTGTGTCTCTATGGAAGCAATCCTCTCTAGGATTCTTCCATACTGAATCCATTCAGTTTTTGTCCATGTACTTAGATTTGGGATTTCAGACATCTTCTATAATCTATCTCCATAGATACGTATTGCCAATACGTGAGATGTATCCCTTAAATTTTTTAATGAAGAATTGCGTGATCGAACACGCTTTCGTCTGCGTTTTAACATTTTTACATCTCTATGTTATCTTCAATGTTATTATCATGTTACATTAAGAACAGCACAAAACTCCCACTGATTCTTTTGTTCATTCAGATTTACATGTAACTTTGATAAAGTCAACTACCTTGACTGTCTCATCTAGTCGCATGTTCCAGTTTCGGGTTACTGGTCCAGAGTCATAGATTTACCTTTGGAATTAAATCCAATGGTTATTCTTCGTAATCACATCACGCTACTATGGCTCAGTGTTTCTTAATGGATTTTGACAATCCATTTAGATTACATGGCGTTAAGCTATGTGCCCGAGTCTATGTCATACATAGCCTTTTCGCAAGTCCTTGGATCACTATCCAACTGATCATTTTCGTGAATGAACAGGTTCTTTACGAATTTGATCGGATCTTCGAAACTTTGGTGTACAAAATTTTGGTTCAGTAAGTTTGGAAAGAGTCTCCCACTATTTGTAGGGATGGGTCCAAGACTAGGACTTCATCAAGCTCTATGTTAATCCCATTTCTATTCGCGAGGGAATCACCCTCTAAGAATTGGGTATTCCTAAAACGAACTCCTTTCGTTCTTTAGGATCATGGAACAGGTATCCAATGGATTTGGTTGGATACCCTACAAATTTGCTCGAATTGGATCTACTATCCAATTTACAATTCATGGGTCATACACCATACTAAAGTTAGTACGGTATTGTAGGAATTGACTTTAAAAGGTACTAGCCTAAGTATCCTTCTAGAGTCATAGGGTTGAACCCCAGAATTGATTGAAGAATTTTAGCAATACCAATTAAGGAATGAATCTAGTCTTGCATAGTTCGATTCCTTCTATTAGATTTAACTTGCTATTCAAGAATTATATTCTTGATTTAGATAATTTGAGTAATTTAAGGCTTATGTCTTCATCACTTCGATCATATCGAACGACCATACATCAATGTCCTTATTTGCTTCGGTTTTTGGAACTCCTTGGAATCCCTTCAACATTTCCAAAAACTTGTACTTTCAAAGTACCTATATCCTAAATGCCATCAGGATATTTTATGAAGCAATTAATTTCTCACACTAACGTTTTAGTGATCCACAGGTGTCTTTATGGATAAGATCCATTTGATCACTTGGTATGTTTACAAATCGATCAATTTTCCCTTATCAGACAGGATTCGCAAGTTCAGTTCATCAAGGTTCTTTATTTCAAGAGACCTTTAAATGATGAACAATCCATTGACTCCTTCTATGGAAATAAGTTCGATTTTAAGCATGTCATAATTGTGGATAATTATCTATTTTGTTTTACTTTTCTCTATTTAGCATAAATGTCATTCGGTTTTATCATCATTTATTTCTTTGCTTTAAATGTATTCCATTCATAATGGTAAAGCGATTGTGTACGAAGTAAAAGCTTTATCTAAAAATAATTCCATTCATAATGGTTAAAGCTAAAAGGTTTCGTACAAAGTTTTGAAATAAATCTTAAATAGATAAAACTATAACTAATGCTTAATTCGAAGAAATTAGGTAAAACAATTGCTAAAAAGAAAAATCTAGGTGCGACTTGACCCAGCTCCTGAAGCACTTTTCCCTTATTTGTCGAAGCAACTCTTTCCTTCGTCTTACAAGGTGTGCCCTCTTTCCCAAGGGCAAGGGAATGCCATCATCACCTGCAAACACTTTACAGATGTGAGTGACTATTCAGATGTCATACATCAAAGAATAACTAGGTCATACCTTTGTTCATTCTCTTCAGGAATTTCTTTCCAGCAAGTATCCTCAACTCTTTGTCTTTCCCACACAGTGGGCAATCCTTTCCTTCACTCAAACCTTCTCCTTTCTCAAAGGCTTTTCTCATATTTGTCCAACAACTTATGTAAATCATTTGTTTTAATTCCGTCACACGGAATGTCACAATGATCCATAAAATGAGAAAAAGTGTCAGACAAGCCATTGATGATAATCTTTATCTCATCATTTTGATCCAAATCAGAGCCTAGCTTTTTGATTCGTTTCATCATTTTGATCAGGTAAGAACAATATTCACTAACATTGTTAAACCCAATCATTCTTGTCTCGTGGAGTGTATTTATCATGAGTTGTGCTAATGTTTGTTCGTACATGATGGTGGATTTTTCAAATGGCTAAAATTAAATAAAAGACAACAGTAAGCAGACTAGTTTAAGATAAATACTTATAATTAACGAAAAATTGTCTTTCTATCGAAAAAGTTCTCCTACTATTTTATCGAAACAATAACCCCTTTAATTGTTCGGGAAATCCTATTTCCTAGTAGGTCTTGACGTCCCAGCAGACATTAATTGCACCCACGACTCGCGGCCATACAATTGATTCCCTAGGTAGGTATACATTTACCAATTGTGTCCCTACACAACCTTCAAGCTATTTGCCTCGATTTTCACATTTATCTAGCACTGCTACATCATAAATGGTACTACTCGTTAAGTCTAATCCATCAATCGTGATGAGCAACGGGCCCGAACATGTCAATCCCTGGGACTCCCAGTCGATCGCATGCCCCGACCAATTCCCACCTTTGTCAAGTTTATTTAAAAACGAGGATCGAGAGATTTCGCGTATTGTCCCTTTCTTCGCCTCGGGTGCCAGACTCTGGATCACCTTAATCGATAAGTAGACAACTCACGCTAGTCCCTATTGATAGAAGGCTTGGATTTATAAAACTTCATTTTATAGTTAACCCAATATGACTTAATATTTTATTTCAAGAGGGGATTTTCGGTTTTTGAAAGTTTGAAGTAACTCTCCTCGAGATCTCACCGCATTTAATTATGCTTTATCTTTTATTTAGTGATCTAATTTCTAGCGCGCATCACATACAAGCCAAAATAAATCAATAAATAATATAAAGCATTCACACCTAGCATGCATGCTACCACAGTATGTTTTCGATCGGGAGCCTCCTATGCGGGCCATCATCGAGCCATGATGTTGGCCCAATTGGTCAATCTAATTGGGTTCTTAAAGGATCTAACAAGTTACAAGTAACCATGCATACATGGCCTTCATTCCTTCTTGGGCCTCCACCTTGCTTGTAATGGGCCTCCATCCTAAACTATTTAAAATAAAGCCCTAATCTATTACAAAGGCTCAAAGTGGCCCAAAAACTAAAGGCTCGCAGGCCCAATAAAAACCAAGACAATTAAATTAAACCAATCACATCTACCCTAGGGTCAAGGCTCGGCGCGATCGAAAACAACGTAAACAGTTCACGTTGAGCAAGAAACAAGCAAAACAAATTTTTCTTATTTCTTATATTATTTTAAAACTACCTTTTAAAATAACCCAAGATTCTAATTTTAAAACCCCTTTTAAAACAATCTCTTAACTTTCATTTTAAAACTCCTTTTAAAATAAACCACAATTTCTATTTTAAAACCCCTTTTAAAATATCTCATGGTTCTTACTTTTAGTCACTACTAATTATGATAAAATTAATCCTTCGGTTAATAAAACACCTTTTAAGCATAAATCAGGTTCTGGATATTTCAACTTTTGAAAATTACAGTTTGGTCCCTCAATTTTCGAAAATTACGTTTTGACCCTAAAACATTCGGAAATAACAAATTAAACCCAAAAATTCCAGAACATGCAAATCGGCCCAGAAAACAGGAATTAACACTTTAATTCCAGAAACTTTCGTTAATCGCAAAACAGCCACTTGATTTACGGAAATTGCGAATAGACCCAATTTCAAGAAAAACAGAATTTCAATCCCAGCCCAGATTTTGCAGAAAAATAAAATTACAGATTCTGTCCAGATTTTGTAAAAATCGTAATTTGCAGTTTTAGTCCTGTAAATATCGTAAATTGCAGATCTGGCCCAAATAAGAATTATGCTATTATCCGAACACATAATTAATCATAATCAGCAAGATCCATGCACAGAACACGACAAATATATATATCCATAAAATTTGAAGTGTTCAGATCCATTTTCGTATGAGCGTAATAACTTTGGCTCTGATACCACTATTGGGTTTTACGCGGTACTATTGTCAAAAAACAATGTGCGGAATATTCAGAAAAATTTAATACACACGAAAAACCCATGAGCCCAGGATCTCAGTTATCTAACTCATACGAAAAACCGGTATTTTGAATTACAATTCAAAACATAAACAAGTTGGTAATTTCGAAAAGTACCTCACCACATGCAAGGTGGTGGTTTTTCTCCGGTCTTCAAAAGTTCACTAGAGCACCCCAAGTGTTGTGCCTCTAGAGAAAGTCCACACCAGATGGATTTGAATGACTTCACGTAATCCTCAGGCTCAGAACTAGGATTATGGAATTGTCTATAGAGGAATTTAATCTAGATCTAGATCTAGATGGAGAAGAAACAAGGAGAGGGGCGGCTAGGGCTGGGATCGGCCAAGGGCTTAGGGGCGGCTAGGGCTTATAATATTCAGATCCTTTCTTTTGCATTGGTTGTGCATTAGTTGTTAAGGTTAGAGATGTTATGATATATATATATATATATCTCTTATTAGAAGACTCCTTCTTCTAATAGATATATATCATATCTAAGCATATCTTTCCTTATCACATAAGGAAGATATATATATATCATATCTTTGGTATATCTTTCCTTATCACATAAGGAAACAAGATATACTCTTATCTTCTTCTTCTTTCTTGTCCTACAAGAATGTATCTCTTCCAACCTTATTTCCTAGCAAAATCGCCCCAAGCTCAATTAATTAATCCGAGATTAATTTAATTAATATTCCCTTAACTTAAAATCGGCCCTCATGTTTAATTGATTAATCCAAGATTAATCAATTAACATTTCCATGGTTAAAATCGGCCCATGAAGTTTAATTAATTAATCCACTATTAATTAATTAACCTTCCTAATTAATTAACACCTTAATTAATTACTTTAATCAATTAGATGTTCTAATCGATTAATTAATTAGACATTCTAATTAATAATTCTCCACTTTGAATTAACACTTTAATTCACATTTAAATTAATTAGACTATCTAATTAACTGTTCTTCTCATGGAATTAACAGTTTAATTCACTAATTGATTTAACTTCTTTAAATCAAACATATCCTTTTATGACTGTCACTGTCCAACTGTATTGTGTATGACCCTCTAGGTTCACCATCAATTGGCAGCAGGCCCACGACTCTCGTGATTTAATTAACGAACAGTTAATAAGAAATTAATTGTTCCGATCAATTAAACACTTTTAATTGATCACTCCAGAATTAATCTCCCATTAATTCAGGAGTACCCACACCTCATGGTCGATGTCTAGCCACAAGCCCATGAGGCCCAACTTCAGGTGAATTGATATTCGTGAACCTTCACCTCTTATAAATGCCATGTACATACGGTCCTTCTAGCGACTAATTTCCCGATTGAGACCTAGGGTGTGTGAATTGGTCGGCACCTCTAATTATCTCAATTCTGTACTTTCTAATTCAGGATAATAATTCCAGTGTGACTGCCAAATTTGAAAACCCTTTTCCAAATCCGTCACTGACCATGGCCGTGGGTTTCTCGGAATTTACTATCTAAGAACGTACAGGAAATTCTCTCATCTTATCAAGATGAGTCGATAGATCCTATATTAGTACTAACCATTCGCGTACACGTTCATACGTACCCAAAGTAGTCGCACAATGATCAGGCTATGTGATCGGCTCCTAAATCAAAGTACGTATTCCCGTGTATCGAATTCGCCCTAGTACCTCAAGTCCGAGGACTAAATCGTACACTATTATAAGTCTTGAGAGACTTCCCATTACCGATATGCTTAATGCACTTCCACGATGGGTCTCTCTGTTCTGGTCGTTCGATGCGTTCGATCTCCTATCGAACCATCTAGTCATATGCACTGACATCAAAATGTCTTGTTCATGAAACTCTACAAATTCACTTCATGTGAATCATGCATAATCCTACAAGTCTTAGCGATTCCCTTGATACCCCGTCTCGATAGGAATCTACGACTTGGAACAGTTTTAAGATCACGACCTTAGAGACTGTTTCATGATTGCACTCAGTACTGAAGTGAATCGTCCCATAGTCGAATGTGATCTTAGGATTTCATCCAATCGCTTAGATAAGTTCGCGAGAGATGAAGTTGGCCATTGTTTAATTCACGTACTATGAATTAACGGGCGTATTATCTTATGAATCATAAGATTGCTTTCTAAGGTAGTCCCTTTACAAGCTCGTATTTGTTGGCTTGCTGGGCACTATCCTATCAATCTCTCACTTGCCCTAAAGCCAACCACATACATTTCTAAGGCCCATCCTTCTCAAGATGTCCGTCGAACCCTTTTGGGATTATGACTTAATTAGTGGATCTGCTATGTTGTCTCTTGACGTGGATTACTTCCACGTCTTTTTTTTTTTTTTTACCTATGATTTTCCAGATCATATGGTATACTTGTGTTTAGATCATGGGTGAGATCTCGATTCCTTTGTTAAAGCAATTGGCTTAAGTTATCACAGAAGATAACTATAGGCCTTGCAACGCTAGGTACTACTTCCAATTTATTTGAAGAAGTTTTATCCATGACTTCCGCGCTCGGAGATGCGTTCAAATCAATCGCCGAAGTATTGGACAATAACCAAGTTATAATTCTTTCTTTCTTTCCGTCCATGGAACCTGTAAATTTTGACAATAAATCTGCCCAAGAGTTTTCCTCCCTAGGGATAGCCTAGATCTCGAACTTATCAAACTTTGATGTTAAATCCTTTACTTTTTTCAAGTATTTTACCATATTGAATTCCTTTGCCTCATAGACTCCCTTCACCTGTCTATGCAACAGCTCGGAATCGGTCAATATAGTAAGAGACTCAATGTTCGCTTTTATCGCCATTTCCAGCCCTGCGATTAAAGCCTCATATTCAGCCTCGTTATTCGTAATCACAAAGTCCAAGGTAATTGCGTAACTTAGATCTTCTCCTTCGGGCCCTTGAAAGTGAATTTCGGCCCTTCCAACTTCTCTGGTCGATGAGCCATCACATGCATTACCCATATCTTTTCCTCGACCTCCGTAACCAAGTTGACTTCGGAACTCTCTTTCTCGAGACGTTCCGTTCCCGTCGATTCCGCAATAAAGTCTGCGAGGACCTGTGCCTTGATTGCCGTCCGGGGTTGATACTCGATCCCAAACTGCCCACTTGATTAGTCTTACAGAGGGCTCGGGTTTTGACAACACCTGCCTCAGAGGCTGGTTCGTCGAGACTATTATTTTGTAAGTCTGAAAGTAAGGCCTTAGTTCCTAGCAGCAATTACTTGGGCCAGAGCAAACTTTTCAATCTCCAGATAATTTCTTTCCGCGCCTTGAAGTAACTTGCTTAGATAATAGACAGGCTTGTGCTCGGACTTTTCAATTTTTACCAAAACTGAACTGACATCCTCTCCTGATACTGCTATGTACAAATACAAAGTCTCCTCCTCGACAGGTTTTGCTAGCATTGGGGGAGAGACTAAGTATTTTTAAGTTCCTCGAAAGCCTTATCACACACTTCATTCCACTCGAAATCCTTAGACTTTCTCAACAACTTAAAGAAGGGTAGTCTTTTATCTCCAGAACGAGATATAAATATGTTTAAAGATATAATCTTTCCGATCAAGCTTTGAACCTCGGAAAGTTTTCTTGGCGGCTTGAGCTCAGCGATAGCTCTAATCTTTTCTGGATTTGCCTCAATACCCCGCTCGTGGACGAGGTAACCCAGAAACTTTCTCAATCTTACTCCAAAGGTACACTTCGCAGGATTCAACTTCATCCTATATTTTCTCAAAATTCTGAAGCATCTATCCAGGTGCTTAATATGATCCTCCTCGGTCATGCTTTTTACGAGCATATCGTCAACGTAGACTTCCATAATTTCTCCGATCAAATCCTTAAACATCATATTTACAAGTCTCTGGTACATTGCTCAAGCGTTCCGTAACCCAAAGGGCATTATGATGAAACAATATACTCCACGTTCGGTAATGAAAGGGGTTTTGTCCTGATCCCTTTCGTTCATGAAGATTTGATAGAAGCCCTGAAAGGCATCCATCATACTGAAGAAAATAAAACCTGCAGTCGAATGACCAACATATCGATCCGAGGCAACGGATAAGGATCTCTTGGACATAACTTGTTCAAATCTGTGAAATCGTTACACATTCTCCATTTGTTATCGACCTTGCTTCCTTTGGACACCAAGATCACATTGCAAAGCCACTCAGTAAACGTTATTTCTCGAATCTGACCAGCGGCCAAAAGTTTGTCTACTTCCGCATTGATAATCTTATCCTTTTCTCGACCATGGTTCCTTTTCTTCTGTCTAACATGTTTTGCTTTTGGGTCGATATTCAAAGAGTGTGTAATAACTCGCGGGTCAATTCCCACGATATCGTCCGAGCTCCAAGCGAACACATCAACATTGTTTCTCAGAAAATCGGTCAGCATCGTCTCCATTCCCGGACTCAGCTCGGTCCCGATCCTAGTGAACTTTTCAGGGGAGCCAGGATCCAGCGTAACCTGTTTGTGGTTCGGGGGCTGTGCACTCATATCAACATCCTTCCCCTTTTTTCCTTGCAACTTGTCACAATCAGGCAGAGGGAGGTCGGACACCTTTGGATCGATCAACTTCCTTTTAGCTGGTAACAAGGGCTCGACTTTTTGCTTAATAGTTAGAGACGTGTTATAACATTCCCATGCCATATTCTGGTCGTTCCTCATTTCATCGACCCCCGCCATAGTTGGGAACTTAACCTTTTGATGTTAAGTCGACACAACAGCTTTGACGATATTCAACGCTGGTCTTCCCAAGATGGCATTGTAAACAAATGGAGTGCTTACTACAAAAAATTTAACCATTTTTGTTACGTCCTTAGGTTTCTTTCCCAAAGTGGTGCTCAAAAGAATTGTTCCAAGAGGGACAATTTCCGAACCGCCGAATCCAATCAGAGGAGTAGAAACTTGATCCAGTCGTGGATGTTGCAAATTCATCCGATCTAGAGCCTCTGAAAAAATAATATTTGTCGAGCTGCCGTTGTCAATCAATACTCTCTTGACCTCAAAATTTGCAATTTTAAGGATCAAAACCATTGAGAAATCGGGGTCATCCTCACTTACATCCCAGGTTACGTCATGAGGCCTATCAACATCACTAAAGCTAATGACCTGATGTATCAACGAATGGGGTTCTAATGACATAACTTCTTTCCTGGTCGAGACACCTGTCTTTATCGGACCTCGCAGTTCTTTTTCTTGCATTCCTGCTATCTCCCCCCGCAGGTCCTCCAACGATCACATTTATTACTCCATTTGTTTGTTCATCAACTTGCTCTTAAGCATTACGCTGTTGCCCAAAAAACTTTCATGGGCTCCTTGATCTGTAACGATTGTTGGAGTTACCCCTTCTCATTTATTCCTTTAGTTTTCCTTGTGCGATTAACTTTTTAATTTCTTGCTTTAGGTGGAAACAATCCTCCGTGCTATGTCCCCGAGCTCTGTGGTACCTGCAATATTTATCATGATTCATTGATCCTGGTCTCACTTGAGTGATATGTTGAGCTTTGGGGATCAAATTTCTTTATTCGAGTACGGTAAGTATCTCGTCCCTCGAGGTGTTTAATTTGGTGAAATTAATTATTTATGATTCTCTCCTCGGTGCCTTTCCTGGAGAAGCAGGTCGACCGTAGACATTAGATATGTGGATCGGAGCCTGTGGTTTGTAGACATTAAGTCTTTGCCAAACCGAGCCCCTCCGCTGAATGTTAGACACTGGTTTAGGGATAGGCGCTATGTCCGGTTTTTTCCCGAGTGGAGGCCTCGGATTCTGAGCATTTTTCAGTTTATTCATTTCTTCTTGGATCATGTATTTTTCAGCAATCTCCATGATCCGCTCAAAAGATTTCGGATGTTTTCGACACAAGGCATTCCCGAATTGAGTATTCCGAGTTAACTCGAACATGAGTGATGACAAGAATTCGATCTGAGGGGTATCAACTTTCAAAAGTTCAATGCTAAATCTAGCTAGCCATTGTCTTAGGGTCTCTCCTCCAACTGCTTTACCGTTCCAAGATGATTCACCGATAATTTTGGTTTTCTCTGACTTGCAAACTGATGCTTCAATTTGTCACATAATTCATCAAAAGAGAAAATCGAGTTCGGTGGTAACTTCCCAAACCAATCAAGAGCAATTCCTTCGAAGAAGTTAAATGTTATCAAATATATATTTGAAAATAAGTCATTTCACAATCACTTCAAAAGAATACAATCTCATAAATTAAAACTAAAGTACATCTCATAAATAAAAAGCTAAAAGAACAATATCTCGAAACACATCTGTTATCTTTTTCTTAAAAAACATCTCAGATCTTTAAAAATCAATCTTATAAAAGATCTCATAAAAATTCATTTATAAAAGTGAGAAGCCAGATGAACATGCCATAAGGTCTTCAATCTTGCTCTTTCCTCCTTTTCGAATATTTCTTTTATCTCAAATGATGGAAAAACACTTTTCATATCAAACTTTTATCAACTCAACACTTTTCATACCAAGCTTTTTCGAAAAACACATTTCATACCACAATTTCAGAATTTTGGATACTTTTGCATTTCCCGTTAAAAATTGGACGGAACAACGCGCATGTAACTTCATAACATAGGGAGCAAATCATGTGTTGAGCACGTGTGAATTTCGGACAGAGAGTGATTGCATTTGGGCAGGGAAGACCTAATTTTTTCCTCCTTCTTATACACCATTTCCCTCCATTTTTTCTCATTCTTATACGCTATTCCTCCATTAATTTCCTCTCTCTTTCTTTAGCAAACCTCCATTAATTTCCTTTCTCTTTCCTTCTACCAAATCATACAATATATTGAGGCTAAATGTTAAACATTGGTTGAAAATCTTAAATCCACTTTATAAGGTCGTGGGCAACCCTCATCTTACAAGCTAGCTTTTGAGGTTGAGTTAGGCCCAAACCATGTGAGTGGACTTAACCCAAACCATGTGGTGAATTCTAATATGGTATCAGAGCCAGGTTGAAGTGGGCAACCACCTTCCGTGATAGACTCCTCCTTGTTAGCATGATGAAGTCATTCTTCATCCACACACTTCGCCCAGATAACAAAGGCTTGGGTTGTCATTCTTCGTCCAGTTAACAAAAGGCATGGACGATCATTATTCGTGTGTTGGGGCCCACATGTTGTAATCCACAAGGTTGGACTTTTACTTGTTTCACCCACACATTCAGCCTGTCCACACGTGAAGGGGTAGTATTGAGACTAAATGCCTCACATTTGTTGAAAATAATAGTTAAGTCTACTTTATAACACTACAAAAAAGGGGGCTTCACCTACGACCTGATTACAATGAAAACAAATTTGTCGCTATTAGTGACGGATTAGTAACCAAATACCAACATAATTTCAATTAAAAAATCTACCTTCAATAACAGCGACAAATTACCGACGGAATGTCGAAAAAAAAAAAAATTTAGGAATTCGGTTGCTAAGTTGTAGGGAAAAGTTATCCATAGCGACGAAATCATTCCAACGGAAAATTATTTGTCGCTATTTAGATTTTAGTAACTGAACAGCGACGGAACCATCAACACAAATTTGTTCCGCCAAAAATAACGACAAATTACCAACAAAAAATTGGGAAAAAATATTTTTCATAGGAATTCGGTTGTTAAGTTGTAGGAAAAAGTTATCCATAGCAATGAAATTGTTCCAACGGAAAAATTTTCGTTGCTATTTAGCTCTAGTAACAAATGTGTAACTGAACAGCAACAAAACCAACGATAGAAATATGTTTCACGAATAATAACAACAAATTACCAAAGAAATTTTGAAATAAAAAATATTCTATGTATGACATTTGTTATTAAGTTGTCGGAAAGATGGTCCATAGTAGTGAAATCATTTCGGTGAAAAAGATACATCACTACTTCTCTTTCATAACACACAAAAGTTTAAGTGATTTTATATATAAGCACTATGAAACAAGAACCGATAAATTAGATTTTCTTGAAGTAAGATATTTCCCCCCAATCCAAAGATAATAATTATGTCCAACTAATCAAATTTCTAGGAACGTAGAGTAAATGCAATTACACTTAATCAATTACATTGTAACTAAGATCATTAATAAATCAGCTAGACATAGAACTGGTATTATGGATCGATCTGCTGGATCCGATCCATATGGGATCCACTAAATTTTCAACATGATCAAATCTGCTGGATCCAATCCACTATGGATCCATAAATGAAAATTGTGGAAACATACTGGATCAATGTTGGTCCCAAGTGGTCAGATGAGGTCTAGAGGGGGGGGGGGGGGGGTGAATAGACCTCTTCAAAATTTATCTTTTAAAATTCTCTAACTTTTCTGTCAGCAGACTAAGCTGATCAGTAATCGTAAGTTGACTATGCTGATCTCGCACAAAGTTTTGAACAGCAGAGTTGACCACTCTTCTGATTTCACTCAGCTGATTTTATCAAAATCAGAGTTTTAAAATAACTAACTTGCAGCGGATATTTCTAGTGTTTTTCACACGTAGTTTTCTTAACTTAGAAAAGGTTTTATCCCCAGCTTTAATAAACTCCTTTTATAAAACTTTTCAACAGTTAACTTTTTGTGTTAAAATATGCTCTTTGAAATATGCAGAAAATAATGCAAGTATAACTCAAAGGATTTTTATAGTGGTTATATGGATGGAAATCCTTTAGTCCACTCTTCCAAGTCACTTAGATCTTGGGTTATACTATAGTCACAAAGATTACAGTATACAATGCTTGCGCCTATCAACAAATGACACGGCCACAAGTGCGTAATAGGAAATCACAAAGAAACTCCCATTCTCTGAAGGAATATCACTCACTAAGATGGATATCTACTTCTCATAACACGATTCTAACAAAATCACTCAGATTTATGTGTATATTCTGTTTTCTCTCTATTCTGCTTCGTCAACAAATGACTCGGCTGATGAGTGTTTTGTTCTTGAGTTTGAGACTTAGAAGAATTCTGCTTCAGATTTATGCTCTCAAAATGTGTTGTCTCTTCTTCTTCAACTCACGAACTGAACTATTTATACATGGATTTGAAAATCTGCCCGTTGAGAGATCAACAGGTGTCCAAATCATCGAGTACTGGTCCCTTCTGTAGAAACGACTACCTGCGACTGAACACTGTACACTCTGTTGTACTTGCTGTCAGTCCGCATTAAATGCACCAAGCTGATACGAGGTTTCTCTTCAATCATTTGTCATAAATACCCTTCCTCTTCAGCATTTATTACTCCAAGTGCATTTATTACCGTTGATCAGACTTCTTGATCCTTTCTACTCTGCTGATCGAAATTACTCGTCTGATGTATATTCGGCTGATCCCAAACTTGAACTAATCCTATTTGAGTCGGCTGATAGTCCACCAGTCTAATTCCTTCTTCAGTAACAGATCAGTAGTCTTCTGGACCGAAGGTTTGTACTAAGCTTTCATACTTAGCTGATTCTGATGTTTTGGAAATCATCAAAACCTCCCTTCACTTTATATCTTCCATCTTCATCTTCATCCAACAATTTCCCCATTTTTGATGATGACAAAACTTCAGCTAAGTACCTGTACCTAAAACTAAAGTTAAGTCCTCAAAAATTTCTGAGATAGAAATAATTTGTTGGAAACTTGAACTTTTATAGATTATATCAGTTGATTACAAGTTACAAGTTTATCAGACGAGGTAGCAGAAAGTAAAATTTTACAAGTGATTTACAAAAAGATTACAAGTGACCTAGTCTAATATTTTAGTCTAGTCCTTCTTCTCTTCTTGTGTTTCTCCTTCATCTTCACTTTCAAGATCTTCATCTTCTTGATCAGAGCTAGAGAGCTCTTTTTCCAGCATCTCAAACTTCTTCTTGAGATCATCTATTCTGTTATACTTGACGTGTGGATTGAGCTGTTCAGCAGCTGAGTCCTTGGAAGCAGCAATTTCCTTATCAGATTTTACTGGTTCTTTGGGCTCTTCATCAGCATCGTTCTCTGCCTCATTTACTTCATCATCTGGTCTGCTTGTATTTTCATCAGCATCCTTTTCAGCAGACTCAATCTTTTCAGTAACTTCAGCTGATAGATTAGCATCAGCACCCTTCTTTGTTGTAGAACCTCCATCTTCCCCCCTTTTTGTCATCATCAGCAGGGTCAACGGGTTCTTCAGGCAAAACTGGAGTGATGTTAACAGCTTCACATAGTAGTCTGATGTTCTTATCCACCGCCAGAAGATGATTCTCCCTTTTTAGTTGCTACAAGGTATCATAGGACTCAATCTTTTGAAGCGTAAGATCCACTTGCTCACTTAGTTGAATCTGAGACTTCAGAATCAGATCAGCTGAGGTTGTGAATGCTCTCAACATGTTCTCCGTTTTCTCTTCTTGAGCCTCCATTGCATTTGCAACAACTTCAGTTATATCCCTCCAACCAGCTGTGTTATTCTTGACCCTTGCTCCAAATGTTTCCACATCTAGTCTGATAGTCTGAACTACATTTTTTATACTTGCTATTTCTTCCACTATCAGAGGGCTAAGATCAGCAGCCTTGGAAGCTCTTTCAGCAGCAGCAGCAGACAGTAGAGTTGAGGCCATTTCCTCAAATTTCTTTAACTGTTCTCTGTGTCTATCTTCCATTTCCTTCATAGAATTCGCAATCAACTGTTGAATGGACTCCAAGATAATGCTTGAGACAACTGCTCTGATGATGAAGGTAACTTCTGGACCAGTACTGGTTCATCAATTTCTGTAACAACATCAATACCATTATCAGAGACGACAGATTTATGAGTAAAAATGAAAGCAGGCTCAAACAGTGATGTTGTCTGTTCTGGTAGATCTTCATAAGTTTTGATGGCCGGTCCAAAAACTATCTGTTGTAAGCTTGGCAGGGGCGGCATAGAACTAGGATGACCCTTCTGATATCTGGTCTTCTTAGCCCATATTCCCAAAGTCACGGAAATAGCCAGCTTGACTGCTCTGTCATGTAGATCTTCATTCCTTCCAGGCTTTTTAGGGACAGAGTCTTGAATTTTCTTGGCCTCAGTTTGGCCAACTTTCTTATCCTGTAATGAACCATATTCATGAAGTGATCTGAATCCAGTGCTTGCTTCAAGCATCCTGTTTCCAGCCACTGCAGAACCCATTTTTCTTCTGCAGCAAACTCCTTCCATTGGATTATTTGCTCCTTGGTCTTTGTCAGACGATAATCTCTCCACCTGTTGTATCTTACCTTTTCAGCAACAAAGAGACTCTGACGGACCAGTATATTGTTATACCTTTCAAGCTCTACTTCAAACCTTTTGAACAACACTGAATCATGTTGAACAATCTTCAGAGCATGCTTCAATTCAGATCTTTGTTTCTTTCTCAGCTTGGGTATAGGCATAACTGACTTAGGCTTTTTTTTTTCTCCAATTACAATACCACCAGCAGACCTTGGACCGTGAGCATCCTTGGTACTGGCTTCCAATGCTTGAGCTTCCTTAGCAGCAATCTCAGCTTCAGTCATGTTTTTGGCTTGAGCTGCAAGCTTACTAAGGTCGAGAGCTTTCTGGTACTCTGCTTCCTCTTGCTTCTTCTGAGAAGGAGCAGTTACCTTCCCTTTACCAGTTCTCTTCCTTCTGGCTGCAGGGGACTCCACTACTTTTAGTGGGACAGCATCAATTGGCTTGGGATGAATGAGTGGGACATTCATCTCTGCTGTCGGATTAGTCGGCTGTTCACTCTCAGCAGCCTTGTCTACTGCATCCACTGGTCTCTCAGCAGCAGTAGAAGTTTCTCTAACTTGTATAGTTGGATCAACAGTGAAGGTAACTCGTTGTCCTCCCAAAGTTAGCTTCTTTCTTGCCTTTGATTTAGGCACAATTTCAGTTGGTTGAGGATCAGTAGTCCTCTTTACTGAACTTCTTGTCCTCCTTCCAACCTTCTCTATTTGAACTGGTTCATCAGACTCAGTTCTTTCTGGAGATGTTTCAACAGTCATCTCCGCAATATCCTTAGCCACATCAGTGACTATCTTGTCAGCAACAGCAACTTCAGACTCTACTGATCTGGCTTGAACAGCAGGGTCAGCTGTTTGATCAGCAGACTGAGTAGTCTGTTTGACAATCTTTGGCTTCTTGGTAGCAGCAGGCTTCTCTGCCTTGCCCTTTGCCTTTCTTTTCGGAGTTATCACCGCCTTGGCATCAACTTTAATAGGCTCATACATCTTCATCTCCTTCAGCGCATGAACCTTTTTCCCATTTGCAAGTGGACAACGAAGAGTCGCGATCATATGACTCAACATTATCACATGCCCATTCTTCTTCAATGCCAGAATGTAGAAATAATGAATTGCCCAATTGACTGGCATCCCATAGTAGATGCAAACCATGGTTTGGTAACACTCCAAAATCTTCGCAATGATATCTGCGAACCTCTGAAACTCATCCTTCAACTGAGTCTTCATCAAGGTTCCAGTCATCTCCTATCCCTCCTTTGCACAGATATTCCAAAATTCTTCCTCCTTTTCTGAACCCAGTGAGAAAACTTCTCCTCCTTCATTTTTCAACCCATAAATTTCACTCAGCACAGCAGGAGAGACACATATAGTCTTCTCTCCAATAGTAGCCACCATTGCCATCCTGGTTAAATCGTTCTTCCTTGTTTTGTAGAACTCAGCCACTTCGTCAGTAAACACGTAATCTTCATGAGCTTCCAAAACTTTTACCAGTGATGCCTCTTTGATTTTGACCATGATTTCTTTCATGAGAGGAGTTCCAGAAGCGTGGAACTTCTCGTAATTCAGATAGCGTCCTTCAGCTCCGGCCATTGTAGTGAAATTGAAGTAGTTTGAGAGAGTTTAAAACACTTTAAGACAGAAAGCAGATAAATCAGTAACTTCTTTTTCACTTAAGATAATTTTGGGTGCGTAAGGTTTACCCCTCTGATCAGATCTGGATTTATAGACTATGAAACGCCTAGGTTTCCGAGTTTTACGTGAACGGTTTGATTTAATCTGTCAGTTTCTAATCGTGCGGGCGAGAATTGCGGATTTCAAAAGTTATTAATTATGTCAGACAGGCGGGAATTAGAAACGCCACATGTCTGGTACTTATAAAAGCGTGCTTTTGATAAAAACGTTTTTGTACAACACTTAAATATAAGCTTACATAAAAAACAACAGATGAGTAAAATACTTATCTGATAGACGACTTGTCTGATACAATATATCACTAGTGAAAGCCAATATCTAGTGATCTTCCTTTGCTGTTTGTCAATCCAGCAAGATAAATAGTCTTCAATTCTTCAAGAATTAAGAACAAATCTTCTGATTAAAACAACTTCAACTAACTGTCATTGAAGATTTCATCTTTAAGACAGGAGTACCGCTAGTCTTACACGTTCCCCCTTAATTCAAGAATTCATCAGTCAACTAGTCTGGTGAGAGTCAGTCTTCATGAAGTGTAACACTTGTTGATATCAGATTAGTAAGCTGTTGAACCCAGTCTTCTGATAGGTTCCCCCTCAGCTTATGAATCCAAATTTAACAAGCCCAGTTCCACTCTTAGATTAGAAAATCTTGCATCACTTAGTGGTTTGGTGAAAATGTCAGCAATCTGATTGTCTGTATGAACATACTCAAGAATAACATTTCCTTTTTCAACATGGTCTCTGATGAAGTGATGTTTGATCTCAATATGCTTAGTCCTGGAATGACTAGTAGTATTCTGAGCAAGTGAGATTGCACTTGTATTGTCACAGTAGATAGGGATTCCACTGATCTTGAGATTATAGTCTTCTAGTTGATGCTTCAACCAAAGTATTTGTGCACAACATGCTCCAGCAGCAATGTATTCAGCTTCAGCAGTAGATATGGATACTGAAGTCTGTTTCTTACTCATCCATGAGATCAGACGACTGCCTAAAAATTGACAAGTACCTGTAGTACTCTTCCTATCAATTTTGCAGCCAGCAAGGTCAGAATCTGAATATCCAATAAGTTCAAATCCTGATTCCCTTGGGTACCACAATCCCAATTCTTGTGTGCCTTTGAGATACTTTAATATCCTTTTGGCAGCTAAGAGATGAGATTCCTTAGGATCTGATTGAAATCTCGCGCAAACCCCAACAGAATACATGATATCAGGTCTACTAGCTGTTAAATATAACAGTGGCCCAATTATGCCTCTGTATTTGGTGATGTCAACTGATTTGCCACCTTCATCCTTGTCCAGACGAAGTCCAGTAGACATAGGAACATTAACAGATGAGCTAGTTTCCATACCAAATTTCTTGAACAATTCTCTTGTATACTTTGCTTGATTAATAAAAATACCATCAGGTAGCTGTTTAACTTGTAATCCAAGAAAGTAATTTAGTTCTCCCATCATGCTCATTTCAAACTTGTTCTGCATCAGCTTAGAGAACTTTTCACACATCTGTTTGTTAGTTGAACCAAAAATAATATCGTCCACATATATTTGTACCAACAATATATGATTATCCCATTCAATAGTGAACAAAGTCTTATCTACTTTACCCTTGTGAAATCCTTTAACTAAAAGAAAATCAGATAAAGTATCATACCATGCTCTTGGAGCCTGTTTCAGTCCATAGAGAGCTTTCTTCAGACGATAAACTTTGTCTACTTGTTGATAAGCTTCAAAACCAGGAGGTTGTTCAACATAGACTTCTTCTTGCAATTCTCCATTGAGAAAAGCAGACTTCACATCCATCTGATAGACAGTGAAGTTCTTGTAAGCAGCATAGGCTAAGAATAATCTGATTGCTTCAAGCCTAGCAACTGGTGCAAATGTCTCATCAAAATCAATGCCTTCTTCTTGGCAATAACCTTTGGCAACTAGTCTTGCTTTGTTTCTAGTAACCATACCATCTTCATTCATTTTATTTCTGAATATCCACTTAGTGCCAATTACTCTTTGATGAGTAGGTCTGGGAACTAAGTACCAGACTTCATTCCTTTCAAATTGATTCAACTCTTCTTGCATTGCTTCAATCCAGTGAGTATCACTAAGAGCTTCATCAATCAACTTAGGCTCAATTTGTGAAAGAAAACTTACAAACATTGTTTCATTTGCAGTTGACCTTCTAGTTCTCACTCTATCCAAAGGATCACCAATCACTAAGTCAGGTGGGTGATCTCTGAGCCATCTGAGATCAGGTTGCAAATCTGGATGTTGTCCTCTTGATTGATCTTGCAACACTACTGTTGGAGTCTCAGTAGTAGTCTGTTGTACAGGCTCTGGTCTGTCAGCTATTTGCAACTCCTCTGTTAGACAATCAGCAGACTGATTTTGAACAGCACTTGAGTTAACAGCTTGAGTTAAATCAGGTAGTATGATGGGTACATATTCTTCCTTTCTTTCCACACTCAATTTCTGAAAGTCAGCAGATACCTCTGGATTTGCACTTTGATTCTTTTCAGATGATTGGCTTGGTTCATCAAATACTACATTAATAGATTCTTCTACAAGTAAAGTTCTTTTGTTAAACACTCTATAAGCTTTACTAACAGTAGAGTAACCTACAAAAACAGCTTCATCAGCCTTTTCTGCAAATGCAGTAAGGTGATTTTTCCCATTGTTCAAAACATAACATTTACAACCAAAAATCCTAAGATAATGTAAATTAGGCTTTCTGTTGTTCCATAGCTCATAAGGTGTCTTGTTTTGACTTTTGTTGATCATACATCTCTTATGTGTATAACATGCTGTATTTGTGGCTTCTGCCCAGAATCTTTGGGGCAGCTTTGCTTCAGCTATCATTGTCCTGGTAGCTTCCTTTAGAGTTATGTTTCTCCTTTCAGCAACTCCATTTTGTTGAGGGGTTCTGGCAGCAGAGTACTCATGATTGATTCCTCTGGAGTTACAATACTCTTCAACAGTAGAGTTTGTAAATTCAGTCCCTCTATCTGATCTGATCTTCAAAAACTTTTTGACTCTTCTCATTCTGGATCAGTTCCATCAGATTAGTAAGATGTTCCTTGGTTTCACTTTTCTTCTTCATGAAAATCACCCAAGTAAATCTTGAAAAATCATCCACAACAGCTAGGCATTATTTCTTTCCACCATTGCTCATTGGATCAATAGGGCCAAACAAATCCATATGTAACAGCTCCAAAATTCTGGTTGAAGATTGGTGCTTCTTGCTTTTGAAAGTAGACTTAACTTGTTTACCCTTCTGACATGCGTCACAAAGCTTGTCTTTGCTCATGACTGTCTTTGGAATTCCTTCTACCAGATCATTCTTTATCAATCTGTTTATCGTCTTGAAATTCAAATGATTCATTCTTTTGTGCCACATCCAACTGATTTCACTTGGTGTAGAAGCCACCAAACAAACATTAGAATTCTTGTCCACAGAATTCCAGTCGACTACATAGATATTTCCCTGTCTTCTTCCAGATAAAATAACCTTCTTTGTTCCAACTTGTTCAACATAGCACTTATCTGATGAAAACATTACAGAAAATCCCTTGTCACAAAATTGACTTATGCTCAGCAGATTGTACTTCAGGCCATTAACATAAGAGACGTCAGATATCTCTATGTTTCCTTTGATTAGCTTTCCAACAGCAACAACCTTGCCTTCTTTGCTGTCTCCAAAAGTAACTCTTGGACCATTCACATCAACATCATCTGCCAGTTCATGTATGTCTCCACACATGTGCCTTGAACATCCACTGTCCAAGTACCATTTCTTCACTACTTTACTCCTACTCCTAATCCTAACCTACAAAACAAAATAAAATTGTTTTAGGTACCCTTTATTGTGAGGGTCCTGGTGGATTAGTGTCACCTTTGACAACCCAAGATGTTGAAGTCTTAGGCTTCTTAGGCTTCAGAGTTTTAGCAGGAGCATGAGCAACTTCATTTTCATCATAATCAGCAGGCATGTTATGTTGATAATCATTATGATGAGGATAAGGCTCATAAACAGGATAAGATGCATGATAAGCAGGGTAAGCATGCATTGGTTGATGAGCAGGATATGCAGCATAATAGGGTGGATAATGAGGTGCAGCACAATAATGTGAGTAAGCAGGTTGCACATAATAAGACTCATTTCCATACCAAGCATTATTGTTATAATTTCTTTGCTTCTTAGGTCTGCTTTTTACTTTCTCTTTAACAGACGACTTAGCTTTACTAGTCTGATTGGTTTTACTCTTATCAGCAGACTTCTTAGGACTATTCTGCTGTTTGGTTTTACCAGTCTGTTTTTCATTTTAAGGTTTTTTACCCTTTTTAGCCTTGGGAGGACTCTTCTCCTTTATCTCAATTTCCAGTGAAGTGGATTTAGCAGTCTGAACATATAAGATAACATTACCGTTATCAGCAGATATAAATTTCTCAGCTCTGTTCAGTTCTAAATTTTCTTTTACTAAGGGTGTACTCTGTTCAGTTGATTTGTCTATTGACATAACAGACGACTTAGGAACAGACGACTTATTTAGTAAAGATATTGTAGCTTCGAGTTCCATGATTTGTCCCTTGTAAACTTCACATTCTGCTTTCAGAGATTCATATTCATGCGAAAGCTTTTTATACTCAGTTGATTCGTTAGGTTTTTCAACACTACGTTTCAGTTTAGCATTTTTCTTTTTCAGCAAGATCATCTCGTCCTTAAGCTTAGCAAATTCTTTAACAACATCTGTCTTGTTATTCATCATTTGCTCAAATGAGCTAAATAGCTCAAGTTCACTTTCAGAGAGTATTACCTCATTGTCAGAATCATCAGATTCCTTGGCCATGAGACAGAGCAGTGCAGGTGTCTCTTCAAAAACAGAGTCATCACTTGACGTGCCTGATTCTGAATTAGATGAGTAGATGGCTGCCATCTTTTCAGCTTCAGCCAACAACACTTTGCTCTTCTGGTATCTCTTCTCTCTTCTCTCTTTCCTCTGTTTCTTTTCCTCCTCTGTATATTTCTCCGCTTTAGGATATGGGCAGTCCTTGATGAAATGTCCCAATTTCCTGCAATTATAGCTCATCATTTTGGATTTATAATCATCCTTAATATCATGAGAATAAGAGGTAGGTTTAGAAGTAAAAGCATTGTTATATTTGTTCTTCATTTTTCTTTTGTAGAACTTTTTGAACCCGTTTAATAACAAAGCAACATCGCCAGCAGTGTACTCTTTCTTGTTCAGTACTGTGGCCTCATCAGATGAGTCCACTTCTCTACTCTTTCCGGCTGATCTTCTAGTTCTTTCTGCAGCGACCAATGCAGCAGTGGGGCCAGAAGTTGAGGTCTCTTCTATTCCCATCCTTGGCATTTTATACTCGTACGCCTTGAGTACAGAAAACAGCTCCGTCAGTGAGATCTTCCCCAGATCCCTTGATTCTTCCATCGCTGTGATCTTCATGTTGAACTTTGGTGGTAGCGCCTTTAAGACTTTGAGAGTGATCTCTTAATCAGTAAACGTCTTTCCCAACTTTAGTACATTGTTCAACACCTTTGTAAACCTTGTATCCATCTGGTCAATGGTTTCTCCAGGTTTCATTTTGAAGTTCTCAAACTTCTCCATGGCTACACTTAGATTGTGTTCTTTAATGGAGTCGTTCCCTTCGCTCATGTCACGGACTTTGTCCCACATCTCCTTAGATGTTTTGCAATGTTTGACCTTGTCAAACCTTTCATTGTCCAGGGCCTTGGTCATGATGAAGATTCCAACCTTGTCAAGATTATTCAGCTTGATTTCATCATGTGTCATCTCTTCAACGTCTTTTTCAACGACCTTGTCTTGGCCATCAACTTTGATTGTTTTGGTGACTTTTATTGGACCTTGAGTTATGCATCTGTACATATTATCATTGTAAGCAGCAAGGAAAATTTCCATGCGTATTTTCCCGTCCTAAAAGCTCATACCGCCTATGTGGGGAACAAGGCTGATACAATCCATTTTTCAAAAAGAGGCTCTTTTGAAAACTTTTGAAAATCTTTGAAAAACACTCTAGGATCAAGCTCGTTGATCAGGCAAATGATTCAGATGAACCACCTGCTCTGATACCACTTGTTGGTCCCAAGTGGTCAGATGTGGTCTAGAGGGGGGGGGGGGGGGGGTGAATAGACCTCTTCAAAATTTATCTTTTAAAATTCTCTAACTTTTCTGTCAGCAGACTAAGCTGATCAGTAATCGTAAGCTGACTATGATGATCTCGCACAAAGCTTTGAACAGCAGAGTTGACCACTCTTCTGATTTCACTCAGCTGATTTTATCAAAATCAGAGTTTTAAAATAACTAACTTGCAACGGATATTTCTAGTGTTTTTCACACGTAGTTTTCTTAACTTAGAAAAGGTTTTATCCCCAGCTTTAATAAACTCCTTTTATAAAACTTTTCAACAGTTAACTTTTTGTGTTAAAGTATGCTCTTTGAAATATGCAGAAAATAATGCAAGTATAACACAAAGGATTTTTATAGTGGTTATATGGATGGAAATCCTTTAGTCCACTCTTCCAAGTCACTTAGATCTTGGGTTATACTTTAGTCACAAAGATTACAATATACAATGCTTGCGCCTATCAACAAATGAAACGACCACAAGTGCGTAATAGGAAATCACAAAGAAACTCCCATTCTCTGAAGTAATATCACTCACTAAGATGGATATCTACTTCTCACAACACGATTCTAACAAAATCACTCAGATTTATGTGTATATTATGTTTTCTCTCTATTCTGCTTCGTCAACAAATGACTCGGCTGATAAGTGTTTTGTTCTTGAGTTTGAGACTTAGAAGAATTCTGCTTCAGATTTATGCTCTCAAAATGTGTTGTCTCTTCTTCTTCAACTCACGAACTGAACTATTTATACTTGGGATTTGAAAATCTGCCCGTTGAGAGATCGACAGGTGTCCAAATCATCGAGTACTGGTCCCTTCCGCAGAAACGGCTACCTGCGACTGAACACTGTACACTCTGCTGTACTTGTTGTCAGTCCGCATTAAATGCACCAAGCTGATACGAGGTTTCTCTTCAATCATTTGTCATAAATACCCTTCCTCTTCAGCATTTATTACTCCAAGTGCATTTATTACCGTTGATCAGACTTCTTGATCCTTTCTACTCTACTGATCGAAATTACTCGTCTGATGTATACTCGGCTGATCCCAAACTTGAACTAATCTTATTTGAGTCGGCTGATAGTCCACCAGTCTAATTCCTTCTTCAGCAACAGATCAGTAGTCTTCTGGACCATATTTGACTCGTCTGAAGTAAATCTTCCTTAGTCAAATATCTTCGAAGGTTTGTACTAAGCTTTCATACTTAGCTGATTCTGATGTTTTGGAAATCATCAAAACCTCCCTTCACTTTGTATCTTCCATCTTCATCTTAATCCAACAACTTAAAAAAGATAATATTTGTAAACTTCAATTGTCCAATCTCCCCACCCCCACCCTGCCACCACCCCCATCCTTAGCCACCTCCCAACCATCCCCACACCCGGGCACCAACCACCCTCCACACGGATCACCCTTATGTGTTGGATCCATATTCAAATTGGACCTAATCAAACTCACGTTAATTTTGACCCATTTTTTCGTCGTTTTAACTTTTTTTTACCAATTTCACCGGTATATCCCATTTTAAACCGATATTATCGATTCCCTCGTATTTAATCCGTTTAACCCGTTTTTACTTCTATTTCATCGATTATTTCACCAATTTCACTAGTTTAACCATTTTTAACGATTTAACACGTTTTTCAACGAATTTTTAACCAATTTAACTCATTTTTTACCGACTTCACTCATTTTCTTCACTAATTTTATCAGGTTTACTCGTTTTAATCAGTTTAACATATTTTTCACGAATTTCACCATATTTTCAATAATTTCACCGATTTCATCAATTTTTTAACTAATTCCATCATTTTATAACACTTTTAACCGATTTTATAACATCGATGTTTTCACTCGTTCACCTATAAAACTCGTTCTCAATTGATTTAACCAGATTTTTCATTGATTAAATTCTTTTTACAATGGATTAACCAATTTTTTCTCGATTCATAAATTCCATATATTTTAACTGATTTTACACTTCGCTAAAATTAGTGAAAAACAAGTTATTTGGTGAAAAAAAACGTGTAAATCTGTAAATTGGTGGAAAAAATGGTGAAGATGGTTTAAGTCATTGAAAACAGATGATTTTATTATATTGAAGAAATTTTTTTGGCGAATTCGATTTTAAATGGGTTTAACCTATCAGGAACATGTAAAACTGATGAAGTATTCGTAAAAACGAATGAAATCGGTATAAAAAAAAAGAAGACTTTAATTGTTTTGAAACATGTTGAATCAGCTAACTTAGTTAAAAACAAGTGAAGTCGGTGAAAAATGGGTGAATACGGTTAAATCGGTCAAACAAATCAAGTTGATAAAATTTGTGAAAAAAAAAACAATTGACGAAAATGGCGAAAATCGATGAAAATGGGTGAAAACGATGAAAAAGGGTTATACTGGTCAAAATATTTTAAATCGATAAAATTGATGAAAAATGGGTGAAATCGATGAAAAAATGGGTAAATTGATGAAATTAGTTAAAAGCATGTGAGATTGGCGAAAAATTGAGTTAAATCAGACCATACTATTTTAAATCGATGAAATTGAAGATAAAATAGGTTGAATCGGTCAAAATATGTTTAGATCGACGAGTCAAATTGGCAAAACAATGATATAAATTGATGAAATTAGTGAGAAAAACTAGTGATAATTAAAAAAATATTGGTTAAGTCGACGAAATTAGTGATAACGATGATTAAACGAGTTAAATCGGTCAAAAATAATTTAAATCGATAAAACTAGTAAAAAGAGGATGAAAACGGTGGAAAAACTAGTTAAATTGGTCAAAATGATTTAAATTGATGAAATTAAGGGGAAAACTAGTTATATCGATAAAAAAATTAAATCAATGAATTCGTGAAAAAAATGGGTGAGGGAAAAATGGGTTCAATCATGAAATTGAAAAAAAAATTATGAGATTGGTGAAAAAACGAGTTAAATTGGTCCAAAAAAGTTTAAATCGCTGAAATTTGTGAATAAAGCGGGTTAAATCAATCAAAAAATATTTACAATCGATGAAATTAATGAAAAAACAGATGAAATCGGAGGGAAATGGGTCAAACGATTAAAAATGGTTTAAATCGATGAAAAATTGGTGAAAATAATTTAAATCAATCAAAACAGTGCAACTCGATGAAACTATTGAAAAAAAAAAGATGAAATCGATGAAAATTAGGTTAAATCGATCATAATCTTATAACTCGATCAAAAATAGTGAAACAAAATAGTGAAAAAAGGGGCTAAATCGATCAATAATATTTTAATTCGATGAAATTAGCGCAAGGACAAATGATATCGGTGAATAATCGGATACCTCAGTCAGAAACGGTCTAAATAGATGAAAATGGTGAAAAATGAGTTGAACCGATAAAAAATAGCTTACATTTATTAAAAAAGAGGGTTAAACTGGTGAAAACGATGAGTAAACATGTTAAATAGGTCAAAAAATGTTTAAATCAACGACATTAGTGAAAAAAATTGATGAAAACCGGGGGAAAATTCAAAATGATTTAAATCGATCAAACTAATGAAAAATGAGTTAAATCATTGAAAAAATTGATAAAATAAAATTTTAGGTGACTCATATATATAATTGTTTAATGAAAATACAACAAAGTTGTCCAGCTCAACTGGTTTAATCCTTTAATATGTATATATATGAGGTCAAGGGTTCAAATCCTACATCCAACAAGTTAATTAAAAATACATTGCCTAGTCGCCCAGGCGTCGCTTGGGCCTACATTGCCCAGGCGAGACCTAGACACCCGAGGCAGCCCCATGAGTGGCCCAGGCAAGACCCAGGCGTGGCTTAGGCATCTAGGCCAAGCCCAGGCGAGCCCGAGGCAGCCCTATGAGTGGCCCGGGCGCCCGGGCTAGAACCAAGCGTGGCATTGGCGACTAGGCCAAGCCCAGACGATACTGAAGCGCCCGAGGCAGCTCCATGAGTGGCCCGGGCGCCTCAGCCAAGCCCAGGCGAGACCTAGGTGCCCGAGTCAGGCTCAGGTGCGCCCAGGAACGACTCAGTCAACGCTAAGTTGAGGTTCAATTTTTTGCTCAGACCCGATTGCTAGTAACGGAATCAGCAACAAAAACCAAGCATGGCCTAGGCGCCTCAACCAAGCCCAGGCGAGACCTGGGCGCCCGGGTCAGAGGCTTAGGTTCGCCCAGGAACGACTGAGTCAATGCTAAGTCGAGGTTTAATTTTTTGCTTCGACTCGATTGCTAGTAACGGAATCAGCAACAAAAAAGTTGTCACTAGGTTCCAACTGATTTCCAACAAATTAGTGACAAAAATAAGCTAACGGAAATATTTTGATGCTAAATCCGTCGGAATGATTCCAACCGATTGGCGACAAAATACCGACAGATTTTAGCCAACGGAATATTTTTGATGCTATATTCCGTCACAATGTTTCCAACGGATTGGCGACAGAACACCAACAAATTTATGCCGTTTAAAATCAGTTAGTAATTTTCCTACGCATTTCCAACAACAAAATTTGTCGCAAAGATATTCGGGCCCGATCATTCATCCGACGCTTTTTCCAACAAAAATGAACCGTCGCAACATTTACCAACAGAAAAAAAAAATCCGTTGCTGCATTTACCTACGGGGCCTTCACCTACGAATCAACTAACGGAAAAAATCCGTCACTACGCATGAATACTAACGAAAATCAAGGCTTCACCCTCAACTTACAAGCTAGCTTTTGAGGTTGAGTTAGACCCAAGCCATGTAAGTGAACTTAGCCCAAATCATATGGTGAATATTAATACAACAAAAAAAAATTCTCCATTAATTTCCTTCTACAAGCATACAACAAAAACCAAAGAAAGCCATGTGAGTGAACTTAGTCCAAACCATGTGATGAATTTTAATACAACAAAAAAAATTTCTCCATTAGTTTCATTCTATAAGCACCTGATATTCTACCTCTGTTTATGACGTAATGGACGTGTGTTGCACACGCGCGTTATTATATCCAATTTTTAACGGAAAATGCAAAAGTGTCCAAATTTTAAAATTGTGGTAGGAAATGTGTGTTTTGAAAAAGTTTGGTATGAAAAGTGTCAAGTTGATAAAGGTTTTGTATGAAAAGTGTTTTCCCTCATTTATGAAGTTAAGGGGCGCGTGTTGCACATGCGCGTTATTCCGTCCAATTTTTAACGGAAAATGCAAAAGTGTCCAAAGTTCTGAAATTGTGGTATGAAATGTATTTTTTGAAAAAGCTTAGTATGAAAAGTGTCGAGTTGATAAAAGTTTGATATGAAAAGTGTTCTTCCCTCTTATCTCAATAGCTGCTTGTACTACTTACAATTGTGAGCTACACAAATTTTGTAGGTGTGGAGGCGAATTATACTTGTGAACTGAGGTGAGAAACGGATGTAAATCTATATTTTCGATTTACATTGTGAAAGACGAAAATAAATTAAGAGAATACTTGAATTATTCGAACGAAAACTCGAAGCTTCAGTAACCAAAACCAATGCTACAATTATGATGATTAATGGAGAAGTAGTCAGCCATTTTTTTAAAGGTGAGGAATTTTTTTTTTATGGAAATGAACTAGGTTACAACAAGTGTTGGACAAATTATGTGAGGGCAAGTTAGTCATTAACACAAACTTGGGCAATAATCTATTTAAAATAATGTTGTCTGATTATGCACTACTAGATAAATATAAAATTTTCACCGAAATTCCCACCGATTTTGGAAAAAATCGGTCGAAAATTCAATATACCCACCGAAATTCCGACCGGTTCAAATTCCGACCGAAATTCCCACCGATTTAAATCGGTGGAAATTATTCCGACCGATTTAATTCGGTGGGAATATAATTCCCACCGATTTTCAGTCGATAATCGGTCGGAATTTTAGAAAAAAAATAAAAAATATGTAATTCAATACGAAATTTCCCCACTAAAAACCCTAAATTATAATTCAACCCCACATTAATACCAAATCTAATTTTATTTTCAAGCACACTCAACAGTTTCAAACACAATATAATTAATAACAAAATCTAAAAATTTCAAACACACTATAGTAACAAAAACTAGTAATTTATACTAATTTTAAACACACTATAACAACAAAATCTAATCATTTCTACTAACAAAATTTAAATCTATAACACTCAACAATTTATAAATCAAAATAGTATATATATATATATATATATATATATATATATATATATATATATATATATATATATATATATATATATACCTCTAGCTAGATCTTGAAATGAAGAAGAAGAATGGTGGTGCTACGACGGTGGTGGTGCTTCGGCGGTGGTGATAGTGGTGGTGAACGGCGATGGCGATATTGGTGGTGACGGCGGTGGTGATAGTGGTGGTGACGACGGTTCTCCTTGGTGCTAGTCGTTTGGTGGTTGAAAGTGAGTTGGTGGCGGTGGCTTTGCTCGGATGAAGACAATAGCCGGAAGTGAGATGAGGTGGTGGCCGTACGCGGAGGAGGAAGAAGAAAGGAGAGAAATTTTTTTTTTGTTCAAGTGAAGAAGAATGGAAGAGAACTCACGGAGGTTTGCAAAGTATATGTACATAAATTTCCACCGATTTGGAATTGGTGGGAATAATTAAGACATATTCCCACCGATTTCAAAATCGGTGGGAATTTTTAGTGCATAAATAAATAGCAAAATTCCCACTAATTTAAAAATCGGTGGGAATTTTGCACTTAATTTTTTTTTTCAAAAATTCCCACCGATTTCAAAATCGGTGGGAATTTTTAGTCAATAAATAAATAGAAAAATTCCCACCGATTTAAAAATTGGTGGGAATTTCGGTGGGAATTTTGCACTTACTAATTTTTTTTTTTTCATTTAAAAAATTCCGACCGATTTTGATATCGGTCGGAATTTATCCGGTTCATTTGAAAATATTTAAATAATTCCGATCGATTTAAAATCGGTCGGACTTTTTACATCCAAATTCCAACCGATTTTTTTTCGGTCGGAGTTCATGAAAATTCCAACCGATTTTTGTTCAGTTGGAATTTTTCGGTGAAATTTTTTATTTTTTCTAGTAGTGATGGGCCAAAAAACTGATCCAAACAACTGACACAAACCCTAAATCCCTAATAAAATAAATCAAAATGGAATCGATCCAGATGACATTAATGGCCCAAATCGCATCCAGTCTGGTCAAAGAAAGCAAAAGGGGCCTTGGTATTTAAACTTCATCTTATACGGCCATCTGTTTTGATTCTTTGAGGCTTCAGTTATAATTATATTATTACAATGGCCACACATAATTAAGCAGAAATTAAGTCTTAAGTGATTATTTTATGAAGTTAAGTAAGTGATTAATGTACTACATGATTAGTTTATACAGTTGTAATCCTACTTGCGGATCAAATTTCAATAAACTTTGCTTCAGATGGAATTATAGTAAAGTATTGCCAAGATTAGTTTAATACTTAATGACATTGTGTTAATTAATAGTCTTAATTATCAAATTTAATTTTGTATGTCACAACATTATATTATTTGCATATAGTACAAAATACAGCAATATCACTGCTGGTTGTTTTTGAAATAATAATAAATATATAAATAAAAGGATAAAAGGATAATTATACATCTTCTCAAGAATCAAGATCACAACTTTTTAGAATATTACATTTTATTTTGAATGTTAAATAATCGCTTTACTCCAAACTTCACTACTACTTACTAGAGCTTAAGAATGTTATGACCAATTTGTCCTTACTAAGCGTGCATTTTAATTTTATTAATATTCAAATATTTTATTTCATAACATAATAAAAAATAGGGAAGCCCCCGTCACAAAAATCATGAAGTAGATAAAATGAAATACAACAAAAATAATCAAACCAACTCAAGTTCACAGCCCAAGAGTCAGATTATTTGAGCTAATGTCAATTTACCCCCTCTGATAATTATAATGTTCAATTTTCTCCTATGTGATTTGAAAAAAAAACACTTTATCCCTCTCCAAAAATTTAAAAGCATCAATTTACCTTCTTCAACCGGAAAGTGTATTTCACTCGTCGAAATTGAGAGTGGACATGAAAAATATTTTTATAACATAGGGGGTAAATTACAACATTTATTATAACACAGAGGATAAATTGCAATGTTTATCATAACATAGGAGGTAAAATGATATATTTAATATAACACAGGAGGTAAAGTGCTACATATAAAAGGGGATAATTTTGTCGATTCATATATTTTCTAAGTTTAAACATGTCAGGAAAACGGTGTGCAACTTTTATAAAATTATAAGGGAGTAAAACGCTCTTTTTCAAATCAAAGAAATTAAGGTAAATTGAATATTATGCAAATCACAAAGGAATAAGTTGCCATTTATTTCGAGTCAGATCAACAAATATAATCCTTTTTGAGTTTCTATAAGCATAAAGTTAATCAAGTATACTTAACTTTTCTTGTTATTATATTTCAATAAAATTTACATTTAAAAAAAAAAAAAAGATAATGTGTATATTTACATGATCACTCATTCTTCTTTAGGAATCCACCTACTCCACCACAAGCTCTTCCTCTGCTGATTAAGTTCATCAACACTCTCCTTTACTGTCCTAATAACTTTCCTCTGTAACCTAAGAGCGGAAGCAAGAGCATTCCTTTGCGCATTCGACTTTTTCTTAGGCTCGATTTCCTGCACATAATACCCAAAAACGAATATCAACCTTCCTTGTTCGGTTGAAAAAGAAAGAGTAATTGACACTTTGCCCCCCAATAAATACATCGTTTTGACACTTTGCACCCTTCAAATGTACACCCTACTGGGGTGCAATGTCCAATGTGCAAAATGCCAGAATGATGTAATTTCAGGGTGCAAAGTGTCAATTACCCAATAAAAAAATGCAAATTATACAAACATGTACGAACCCTAAGTTCTAACAACTGAGCTTCCGTAAATCCACCTTCTCTCTCTGTACCCGACTTAGCCATGAGTTGAGTAATCCATTTTGCAGCTTCACTATAATCCTGTTGTGTAGCTCTGAAAAATCGCATTCTTAGATTCTGCATAAAGGATAATGCCAAAAGGCCCTCACGGACGAAGTACGGATGAGCTAAAGCGGCTTTAGCGCTAATTCTCTGACGTGCTTTGTACCGAACCATGGAGGTTAAAAGTTGCCACCCGATACCACCATCTAAATCTAATAACTCGAATCCGCGTCTAAGTTCGGGGCTCGCACGTGGCTCCACGGTCTTTCTCCATGCTATTAAATCATAGTCGCATCTCTTAAGCTGACGGTTGAATTGTATTAGAGCATTGTCCGTCCTCAATGATGGGAATGCCTACATGGGAAATTGTACAAGGTTAGGTAGAGATGAGAAAATTGGAAAATTTCAAGATTTCCAATTGTATATGTAAGTCTATTAATCTTTGATAATGGCATTGGCACAAAAATGTCATGCTAATTTGATAAATTATGTGTATAAACTAAGCACAAATTACCTTTTTAGAGAAATATACACTAAATGCCTCGTCTCTAACAATTCAAGCTTAAAATTTTAGATGAGGTATCATTCAATAACTTTTAGGGTGATTTACGCTCATACCCCCTCTGGTAAACCGTAATAACATAAAACCCATGCAGTTTCAAAAATTACAAGATCACTCTTATAGAGGGCTTGTTATAAAAAAATTCAGAAGTTGTAGGGAATCTGCATGTAAGGATAGTTGAAGTTGTAAGGGATGTTGTGGTACATAGTCTAAACAAGAAGGGGTCTCTTTGTAATTTCTGAAACGTCAGGGGGTTCCTTGAAGGCAAACATTAGGGGATCCGATCGTAAATCACCCTAACTTTTAACCCATAGTCCATTCAAAGTCAAACGATAAGTTTATGCTATCTGGGATGTGTTACATACATTGTGCACGGATCCAAACAATGCACTAGGCACCTTAAGAAATAGAGTAAGACCCCTCTTTTAAAAGGGACTAAAATATTTGTGAAATGTTAAGGTAGTTTATTCTTTTTGTCTTAATAAATGACATGTAACGTTTTTCATACCAATGATAAATAACCGAGTTGTTTACTCCTTACTACAAATTTGTTGGCCCCCTTTTGTAGCATAGTTATACGAGTACCAAAAGTATAGCCTTGCATTATTGACATTATAGCCAAGGGCGGAGCCAGGAATTTAAACCGAGGGGGGCGAGATTAAAGTGAAAATCTATTTATCTCTATCATATTATTATTCCTAAAAAAAATTAACTTGCAATTTTCATGTCACATTGTTTTCAATACGTCTATAATTTTATAATAATTTGTATAAAAAAATCATTAGACATTTTCATATTATGAGATAAGCAGTCATTAGACGTAAGGAAAATATAAAGTAATTTGACGAAAATTGAATATCAACAACTAAAATTTAATATACTTAGACATCCTAAATTGTGTCTACGACTCTACGCTCTTTCATGAAATCAGATGATTTTACCCATATAGTTTGTCAAGAAATAAAGAAATAGATCAAGCAAGTTATCAAACATAATATAAAATTGTAGAAATAAAATTTTCTCCTAAGTAATAAAACTAAGAATACATTTAAATATTCATGATTTAAAGTTTTAGAATAACACCTTTTTTTATAATATTTTGATGATTAATCTACCTACTTTGTGAAAAAAAAAAGGAAAGAATAACTATCTAACTAGAAGTTTAATAAGGAAATTACGTTTATTTATAGGAATTTTTTTTAACCAACTAAAATAATTGTAGAAGTTTACTATAGTAAGTGAAGAATAAATATTATATTGTAGGCTCTATTTTCAATGACCCGAATATTAATCACTTTGGAGGCTTGGATATTCGCTAGGATTAGAAGACCAATTAAAAAAGACTAGAACCATGTAATTAATACACTTAGGGTGAGTTTGGCCAAGCGATCCGAAAATCAATTATAGGAGAATTAATTTTACTAATATGGATTTTGGCAATAAGTGATTATGATAAAATTCAATTATAAAATAATTGCTTTTGAATAATAGCTTTTGCAAAAGTAACACTTTAGTAGCTTCTGAAATAAGTTGATTTTTAGCTTCTGGAGATCTCAAAATCGATTATGATATTAGGGGCCAAACACCATTAAAATCACGATTGACTAAAAACAATTTCTATAATTGGGACCAAACACTTAAAAAATCACAATGGAGGTCTAGAAGTGCTTTTAAGAGCTCCCACCGCTGGGCCAAACTCACTTTTAGACTAGAAAATAAGTAATTGGCTGGGGGGCACCCGCACCCCATGTCTCTCCGCCCCTGATTATAGCTATTGATTAATCTAGACCATCTGCCATATTAGAGCACTTTTAGGGACACTTTTATATAAAAAGTGTCCCTATACCCCCCTAACATGGCAGATGGTGGCTACCTCAGAGGGTAGCCACGAAAAATTGACACTTTACTAACGACCTCAATTATAAAAGTAGGACCAGTTCCGCTTAAAACCTACCTAAAATTTTATTTTATCGTCGTATTTGATCAAGGAAACAAACACAAAAGCAAGATCTTTACCTCTATATTAGTTTTTGTTGTTTGAAATTATAAGCAAACCTTCAAATAACTGTACTTACAAATAACAAGTAATGAACAAACCAGTGATACTTACCATTTGTAGGTATATCAAACCAGTACTGTAGATGTCAAATCTGTCTGGTAAATTCAACTGGAGAAAGAAATCAAAATAAAAAAGGTCATTAAACCATTAAACATTAAGTCAAATTTAATTTATTAAACTAGGAAAAGGAAATTGCAAAGAAGACCTGCCACAGAACAGGGGAAAGTGCAGTTGCCACCGGAGCCGAGGGAGCTGAAGGTGTTTGAGTGCTCATAATATATTGTTCAGGTGCAGCATACCTGAAAGGAAAAACAATTGGAACTGATATTTTGATATCCAATAAATTAATTAAGGTTAATGCCAATTTACCCTCTATGATACGCATAATATTCAATTTACCCCCTCCCCTTGAAAATTTTAAAAGAGCTATTTACCTCCTTCCAATAGAGAGAGTAACACACTCGTCGAAATTGAGAGTGGCATGATAAGACATTTATAATAAGACAAGATGATACATTGCCACATTTTTTTTTTTTTTTTTTTTTTGGTACATTTATCATAACATAACACAGGGAGGGTGAAGTGCCAAATTTATAACAACACGGGGGTAAAGTGTTGCATTTATAAGTTGACTAGGTCAAAGTATAATATATACGAGGGGTAATTTTATCAATTCGTATTTTATTTCAAGTTTAAAAATGTTAGGGAATAAGTGTGAAACTTTTATAACATTACAGGGGGAGAAGTGCTCTTTTTCAAATCATATGGGCGTTAAATTGAACATTATGCATGGTAACTTGCCATTAACTCGATTAATTACAGCAAAAGTTATAACTATCGAATAAAATCGACAAATTACCTAGGATCCAGTAGAAACTCTTTGGGAATATAATTGATTCCAACTCTCAAATCTGCAGCTGCTCCAAGATCAATGATTTTGAATGTTCGAGAATCTGCTTTGATTTAATCACAAAATAGGTAAAATATTCCCAAAAAACCAAGAAAATGTTAGAAAATGAAATAATGTTTAGTAGTTAGATAACCTTCGGAGAAAATAACATTTTGTGGCTTTATATCTCTATGGACAATTCCGGTCGAGTGCAAACCATCCAATGCAAATAAGAGTTGTCTCATTATAGTTTGTATGATTCTATTTTCCCTCTCCATTCCTTTAGGCAAGTCCTGAACCTCTCCAAGAATCATTGCTTCTACCTAATATTTCAAATTATTAAAACCTTGTAGAGTGAAATGCAATAAAATAGCCCCTATGCTTTGCCTAACTAGAAAAAAAACCCGTGTTAATTTTATTAGCAAAATCCCACCTCTGTTATTTTTTTATTTGGCAAAAAGACCCTTCCATGCCGGAATACATATTTTCCAGAATAGACCCTATTCACTTAAAATTGACAGTAATCACCTGTTAACTTAGAAAATTGACAATAAACCCCCTGTTCATTTAAAAAATTGACAATAATCTCCCTATTAACTTACGAAGGAATTTCAAATGGTTTTTTTTGCTAATTCAAAAGAACTCGGGGGTTTTGCTAATTAATATAACACAGGGGGGTTTTGCCAATTAGGCAAAGCACAGGGGTAGTTTTGCATTTAGCTCAAACTTGTATTATAAGAGTTTCTATTGAACAATTTAAGTTATTTTCAGTGAGGGTAAGTACTAACATTATAAGGAAACTCTTTACTCTGCAATAAATCAGCAAGCGTGGATTCCCCTTCAAACTTCCATATTAGCCAATATTCAGCACCTTTCTTAGGAGAATTCTGTGATAAATTTGATAATATCAAATTAACTACCTAACTTTGAGATAAAATAAACCATAAATATAAGATAATTACTCAAACTATCCCTGAGGTTTAGTGTAATTACACGAAACCACCATCCATGTTCTGGAAATTACTCAAACTATCCCTGAAGTATTCGATTCATTGCAGCTACCTACGACATTACTTTCATCAAAAAAATAAATACCTCTAGGTACCATCTAGGAAATCACAAAAATCAAGGGTGTCAAACCAATCTCACTCGTTTTTCCACTAATTTCACCCATTTTCTTTTCCAAATTTCAGCCATTTTTTAGCCGATTTAACCCAATTTCACCCGTATTTTCAAGTCAAATTCTTACCTTAGATGGTACCTAGAGGGATTTCTGGAATTTAATTTTTTTCTTGATAGAATTAACAACGTTAGGGGGTAAGTGTATTGAATCAAATTTTCTCAGGGTAGTTTGAGTAATTTCCCGAACATGAAGGATGGTCAGTGTAATTACATTAAACCTCAGGGCACATCGAGTAATTCTCCCTAAATATCAAATTAACTAGCTAACTTTGAGATAAAATAAACCATAAATATAAGATAATAGCAAGTATAGGAATGAATACTAGAGCAACACCTCAAGAAAGCCATACATAAAATCAGCACAACTATTCGCACAAGCCCTTCTTACACGCTCGTTCATCCATATCTCCACCGCTCCATATTCAGTCGCTTTTTTCAAGACAATCTCACCATCCTTTTGGAAAAAAACATAAGAAATTATAAGGACAAAGCAATGATGAAGTCCTTGATCAATTTCTAAGCCCTAAGCCTTTCATTTTTCTTTCTTCACATATTTATGAAATTTATAATTATGGCATATTATGAGCCATGAGAAAACATAATGATGCAATGGAGTATAGTCGAGTATTTGGCACTTTGCACCCCATAAATACATTGTTTTGACACTTTGCACCCCCGAATTGAAATATTGGCACTCTGCACCCTCAAATTGTATATTATTTGGCGTTATAGCGAGCATTTTGCACCCGAATATGGTGCATTTTGCCAAATATTATGCAATTCGAGGGTGAAAAGTGTCAATATTTCAATTATATGGTGTAAAGTGTCAAAACAATGTATTTATGAGGTGCAGAATGCCAATTCTAACTTAAACGCAGCAGAATGAATATCAAGAACCATGTTCAGTCAATTAATTAATCCTACAAAAATAACTTAAATTCAAAAGAAAATCAAATCAAACCCAACCTTTGAGGATTGCTTTTTACCCAATGAAGCTCTATAAACCATTCCAAAAGACCCTTCACCCAACTTCTTCCCCAACACAATATCATCCTGTCACCAAATCTCAAATTAATAATATCATATCAAAAAACTCAAGAAAACTAAAAAAATTAAAAAATTCACAAACCCTCTTATAAGTTGGCCTAAAGATTCTTTCAACAAAGGCAAGAACAAACATATCAAAGAACCCAGGAGCCACACCAGGGGTGGCCCACAAGTAAGAAAGAGTGCTCATAGCCAAAATCACACCAGGAACAGTAAGTGTAATTTCATTTGATCTTGGAAGTGTACTTCTATATATCATATCACCACACTCCATAACTGTACAAGGGAGTCCAACCCCAACACCAAGAAAAAGATCATGAACAAGATTTAATATTTCTCCTCCAGAAGCGAAAACAACTAAATTCTTGGACCTTAAAGTTGAGAAATTTTTGTGGGTATTTGATTTAGATAAAGTTTTGAGATTTAATTTCTTGCCAAGAAATGAGGAAAAGGGTTTGGAATTGAAGGAGTGAAGTTTCACTCCACCTAATCCGACAACTGTTGCCATTGGGATTTTTTATTTATTTTAAGTACTACTTTGATTGGAAAAATAGAGGGAGATCATTAGTATGTTTGATTTTGTTTCTGAAGATTTTAGGGTGGATTTTGCTTCTCTTGGTTGAGATTTTGGGTTTCGCTTTTGTTTTTTTTTGGGGATGACGGTTAATTTTATGTATTTTTTGTGGAGGGAATGACTTTGAGATATAGGCCACAAGCACAAGTTACATCTAAATACAAAAATACCCTTATACTTTGCTTAATTTTTAAAAATCTTCCCATATTATTTTTGTTAACAAAACCCCTATGTTATTTTTCATTAGAAAAAACCCCGATGTCATTTTATTTTATAAATCATAGAGAGATTGTCAAATTCTTAAGTAAACAAAGGGATTATTGCCAATTTTTAAAACTAATAGGTATTATTGTTAAATTTTAGGTGAATACGAATATTTTTACATCTTCTTGTCGGGTATAATTGATATTTTGGTTTGGGAAAAAGTATTTGCTAAAAACATTATCCGGGAAGGTTTTGATAATAAAAATAACAAATGAGTTTTTTTTAATAATTAAACAAAGCATAGGGGTACTTTCACATTTCACTCCTACAAATTACATGCATGCAGAATTATTTGTTGGGCTTAATTTGGATTTTGGCCTAAGTAGCCACATATAAATTCAAATTAATTTTAGTCGTACCATGTTCAAGTTATTTAATATGCTACATACGATTGTTTGGTGTAAATGAGTTGTGTAGTGTCGAACGACACATTGTTTAAGTTTTGTTTGAATTTTTTATTTGAATTTGAAATTGTGTTTAAATTTGATTTGATTGTTAAGCGAACCGAACTCAAACGAGCTTTAATTGAACGAGCTCGAGCAGTATTAAGTAACTTGATATTTTAACATGTAATTTTATCAATTTTTGGCTTATTGAGTTGGGCTTCAAAAGTTATCAAACGAATAATTGTGTTCAAGCTTGTTTGACTTGGACGACAAACTGAACTTAAATGACATTTTATCGAACGAGTTAACTATCGAGTAGCTTGTTTTGATTTTTCGTCCTACCTAATGTGAAAGAGTTTTTGTCACGGTTCCGTTCTGGTTTGATTTTCAAACATTGTTTAGAAATTTACGGGAAACTTTTGACTCGATTTGAATTGGTTTTTATATTTATTTTTATAGAATTCGAACTTAATAACCAAAAAAGAAAAGGTTTCGACAATGTTCTAAAAAGTGATAACACTCATTAAAAAAAATCGATTTTAATTCTTAGCAATGTACTTTTTTTTAATAAGAATACTTAGCAATGTACTTGAATCTCCATTTTGATCACCTGTGGCAAAACTTTTTGATCTCATCCAGGGCCGGCCCTAGACATTTTGGGGCCCTAGGCGAAAGTTAAATTTTGGGCCCTATATTATAAGAAAATTGTGTAGTAAATATTATTTTCTTATATTTTTTTAAAATGCAAAAGTATTGATTAATATACATTTTAATTTTTACCAACTACCCTTTCTATATAGATAAAATGTCAAATACTCTTAATTTTTTGATATAGTTAGTCGTAAATATGTTTTCATTAAAGCTTAATTTTTAAAATTTTCTTTCAGCAAACAAATATCATAAATGTGATAAATATAATTATAGGAGTATAACAAATGCACATTAATAGAAAATAGATTTTTCTTGTCAAAAATTAATAAAATATAGTTAAAATGTATTAGAATAAATTTTTTATACTCGTGTAAGATTACTACAAAATGTGGCTGACATATGCAACTTCAAAATGGATAAACAATTCAAAATCTAATAAAATTAAACCAAATCACTTTATATTTTATTTCACCTGCTACAGCATACTAGTCCTTAGGTAGGGAGGGACAAAGACCGACCCTTAAGGGCATCTCCAATGGTGCTTTAGGGGTCGAGGTTGCAGGGTGGAGAAATCATCTCCAGTGGGCGGGGCTACGGGGCGAACTTGAGGGCGGGGCAGGAATGGGGTTGAGACAGGGCTCTGCGGAGCCCTGTCCGTGGCCTGGGGGCCGCGTGAGTTTGGGGAAGAAGTGCACGCGCCCCTTTTTAAGTTAGGTGGCACCACTTGGCGTCACCTGATTAGTTCTTTTTTTTTAATTTGTTTAATCTATATTTTTTAATTGATTTTATAGATTTAAAATTAATTATACAAAGAAATATATAATAAAATTAAAATTTCCTCCTAAATTAAATTAAATTTATAGAATTGAATTATTTACAAAATTTATTATTATATTTGTTGGATATGTGCCAGTATTTAATAAATATAGATATCCACCAATTTTTAATTGAATTATTTAATATAATAAAAATTGAATTTTTTTATGGACAAATCATTAATAATTAATTAGAATTGTAATCTTTTAAATAAATTCTAGTTAATTGTTTAATATAATTAAAAATATTTTTAATTGAATATGTCCGAAAGTTAGAGAATTGGACTGCATTCGTGTCCGCAGGTCGCGGGCTCGCACAAGTCTTCATGGTCCCAAGTCAATTGGGAGTGATGGCTGAGTGGACTAAAGTGTCGGATTGCTAATCCGTTGTACGAGTTATTCATACCGAGGGTTCAAATCCCTCTCTTTCCGCTTCCGTTGATGACTTGATTTCGTTTTTTTTTTCAAATTTTCAAAATCTTTAGTTAAATAGTTTTGGAAGCTAGATTATTATACCACTACATTGTCAAATCATATATAAACCTCAAGATTTTTCCTTCAAATTCCAATGTGGGATAAAATCACTTCTATTTCTTTTTTTCCATTTCAAAGGGCGATCTTTGAGAATCAATTTCTCATTCACCCGAACTCCGATTTGGGCATACCATATACCGTTTTAATCTATTAACTGAGTAGAATATAATAATCAAAGACCCGAATGGATTAGTTGAAATAATAATTAAACACTTAGACAAACAATTTAATTTTCTTCTTATTTTTGTGTGTGCCGTTTATTTAATGTCTTTCTCGTTCTTTGAATCAATTTTAATTTTATTATTATCAACTCTCTTTGATTTGAATATTTAAATATTATTATTGTACTTATTATTATTAATATTAATATAAAAAATAAAATTAAAACTAATATTATAATAGTAAGAATGGGGAAGGAAAAAAATGGAATTAAATGAGGCTCGGAGACGACTAGGCAGGGCTCGAGGTGGGGGCAGGGACAACCCCAGGGCTCCGGAGCTCTGAGCCCCCAACCATTGGAGATGGCCTAAGGGGTTGGCCTAAGGGGTTGGGGGCGACCGCCCCAAAAAAAAAGTTTAGGTTTATATAAATTAGTAGTCATGTTTGTCAATATTGTTGATTGGACTATTGTAATACCAACCAATGGTTCATGGTCGACTCCCACTATTTAATTTATCTTTCTTTCAAATGTTTTAAGCGTTTTTTCTTTCTTTAAATGCAGTTAAATAATATGGTTATTTAAGCCTTTTTTGTTTCATAATAAACAATTAAACTAATATGGTTTAAGTAATTAATATATAAACATGAATATGGTCATATGAATTAACGTATAAACTTGTATGTTGAGAATTAATTATATCAATGTGAATATTTTTATTTTAATAATTTTATCAATGTCTTGATTATAATTATAATATAATATGACAAAAAAAAATTGATTGTCATTAATGTACTTCGTGAGCAGTAAAAAAGTTTTAGTATTAATTTTGGTAGTTTTTATTGCATTGATTTCTTTACAGAACTAGATTCATGTTGCAATTTTTTATTTTTTTTATATTTTTTTATTTTTTATTTTTATGTTTTATCAGTTTGTCAATATCTTGAAAATTGATTCATTACCCCTGCTCGAGCTGCTCATGTGAGTTTTCTTCGCTTCAAATGTGGACTTAACATGACATTTCAGTCCAGAAATTGACGGCCAGTGCTAATGTGTCCAAATGCCTTAAATCATAGTATTAAATCTGTTTTTACAAAAAACTTGGTATAAAAAGTGTTAAGTGGATATATGTTTGATATCAAAAGTGAATTTCCCTCATGTGTGTATATATATATATATATAAAAACCAATCAATATAAAAAGTATAAGAGTATTTGTCATGACAACATTAACTCTTTTAAAATATATTCTAAAAAGTTGATGAGTTAGCCTATTGTGGCCTAATGGGCTATAAACTTACATATCTCAGTTTTTCCTATTCAATCTTTTAAATTTTATTATTTTCCTTTTGAGAAACAAACTATAATTTATTAATTGATCAAGTTGGTAATTACAAATTCCATAGCAGAACTAGGTGCAATTGAAAGGCGCAAAGTATATGTAATAGCTAAGCGAGCTAAAGAATGAGTTAATTTATTGCAGTCCCACCGCGTATAAAAAGCTTCAAAGTATGCAAGAGCATATTGTGAAGCCCCAAAAATTTGCACGACCAAGCCGACTGGGCACACGGGACAGTTGGCATGAGGGGCCTTGGGCGTGACTCAACTAGAGGGACAAATTTTTCGGCATGGACATGGTGTAGCTCAGAGGTTCGTGCAAGAAGACGGGACAATGGGACTACCGGCCAGCCAGGAAGCTTAGTTGGGCAAGCCCAGCAAAACCATGGAAGTAGCCAAAGAAAAAAGATAGGCCACAACCCAGCGACAACACAAAGTTCGATCAGGCCAGCGGCCAAGTGATGGCATAATGAGTTGTTGACAAAACAGGGCACTGGGGGCTTTCACAAAATTCTAGAAGGATTTGCATAAAACCAGAGGGTTTCATAAGAGTCTAGAACAATCTTGAAGAGTCTACACACTTGGGGAACAATGTGGAACATTCTAGGGCATCCTAGAATGCCTTGGAACGTTGTGGAAGACCTTAAAACCTTGTTCTACTAGTGTAAAGGGTTTTAGAGATTTAATTTCAACCCTTGGATTAGTTTGATCTTAGCCATTCGTTTCAAGTAGGACTGCTATAAATAGATTGCTCATTTCATTTGTATACCATCTAATAACAATTGTAATAGATTTACTTTCTAGAGAAGTAATTATCAGGAGCGCGATAATTTTTCAATTTTTTGTATTTTTTAATATATTAATTGAAGAACAATCAATTAATAGAAGGAGATTTATTAGAGAAAATGAAGAAGAGAGGAGAATTTGGACAATTTTCTGGATATTCATTAACAGTTATGGATTTTTGAATTTGAAAGTTAAATTACATAGGTTGAAACAAAAATTGAGGTGGCGGAACTAATCTATTTTTGGAGACATTTTTAAAAGGCTTAATAGTTCCACCACTGCGGTTACACTTGTTCAGGAAAAATTTGATGATAATTCTAGTGATAAAAATTGATTGAACTCAATAGGCTCAATACTCTCCATACTCTTCCTTAAAATTTGAGGAATGATGGGGGCTATTTTACAATCAGAGACTGAATTGTACCTTTCGAACTGGTTCAGATCATTCCGACCCGCACAATTGGTCGAGTCTCCTCGAAAGATCCAAGATCGGCCTGATCTGCTATTCGCATCTAGTCGACCTGGAGAAAGACTCCGAAGATTTCATGGGCCATGCAGGTTCCCTAGTCACGTTAGGATACTACTAGGGCTAGGATTAAATATTATTATATATTGCTGATCCATCATTGTAAAGGGGGTTGAACTCTTAATTTCTCCATTGATAATAAAGGATTTTACTCTTTCTTCTCCATTAATCGATTACTTATACTATTCCGTACAATTTCTTACTTGCATCATCCTGAGTACTTTAACCAAGCCCTAATATTATTGTTACTTGAAGTATCATATTGATATTACCTTACGTACAAAATTCGGTAAAATCAGTTGGCGCCCATCGTGGGGCAGGTTAATTACTCGAACGAAATATGGTCAACCCAAGGAAAAGTACGCGCAACACCGGAAAAAGCACGGCTTCTCAACCTCCACGTACGGTTGAGGATTTACCTGAAAATTCCTGGAGAATTAGTGGCAATAATCTGCAGCCTCCAGCCGGACGATAGGAATCTGACCATATTGAGACTCGCGTTACGGGGAACGCAGTTAACGAACAAAATGCTGAAGGACGACAAACCCATAATCGGAGTAGGCCACTAAACTCACCTGTTCGACCCATCCCCCCTCCCCTACCGGCTGATCAGGAAAAATTGAAGCAAATCGCTCAACTTATGAACTTGCTATGTGCTCAAATTCTGCAAGCACCGGCACAGACCAGTGGCAGCTGCAATTCAGCCCCCAAGAGGGCTCAATACTAATAGGGTACTCCGAGGTGAAGTGGATCGAGTTTCTGATCAAGCAGAAAGTCCAGACGTCGATCAGCGATATCAAATTTCCCCACCAGTCAACTATGGAAGACCAGCTGGTCAAAGAACCAATCAGGCAAGAGTTGATGCTCGTCCTGAACCACATCAGTCTAGGGAAAGAACTGTTATTCCCATCGATGATGACTTGATACCTCCAATCAATGACCGTCGAACTACGAGAAAATTCTCAGAAAGAGATATCGAGAGGATGGTGGAGGAACGAGTGGAACAAAGGCTGTTGGCAGCAAGACAGCCCTGGCCCTGATCGAGAGACGTGCAAGATAGCATTGCGACCTGTTCACCCTTCTGTCCGGAGATCAAAGAAGCGCGGGCCTCAGGTCAATTACCTAGTCGGCTCACCCGATATGACGGAACAGGTGATCCATGTGATTATATATTCAGCTTTACGAATATTTGTATGCGCACTCGGCCGAATACACGCAAAAATTGATGGTCACAACGATCGAGGGATTGGCGTTAGATTGGTTTGAAAAACAACCTCCTAACTCAATATTCAGCTTCAGGGAGCTATGTAACAAACTAGAGCAACAACGAGGGACAATTCCCCAACAGGAAGGAGAATCTTTAAGAAGATGGCTGGCAAGGTTCAATGTCGAGTTACTGAAGATTGATTCTCCAAATATCGACTATATAATATCAATCTTATTTGACCTTACAAAAAACAGACAATTTGGTGATGCACTAAGTCGGAAACAACCTCGGACTTTCGCAAAAATTATGACATTGGCTTCCAAGAATATGACACAGGAAGAGATGAACTCGTTCAAAGATAAGAATAAGAACAAGGCTTCCACCTCGGGATCAAAGAAACCTGATAAACCCCGATCCCTAGAATAACAGACTATGATCTGTCCTTCAAAAAAGGAAATGTCTTTCAAAGATTGGAATACGGAGGAAATAACCCTAAGAAAAGACCTAATGTCTACCTCAGACCCCGAACTCTAGACATAAATATCAGGGATCGAATTGATCATGTGGAGTATACCAAATTAAATGCTTCTCGAGAAGATATATTGGTTATACTCGAGAGGAACGACTAGATTCTTCCGGCAAAAAGGATTACTCAAGCTAAGCCCGGTGCAAAAAACTACAATCTCTATTGTAGATATCATCGAGCTCACGGTCATAGGACCGATGATTGTTATCATCTGAAGCAGGAGATCGAAAGATTGATACATGAACGTAAATTGAATGAATTTGAGGAAAGGACGGACCAAAGGAGACAATGGACACGTAGTCCCAGAAGGAGGAATGGACATAGAAGTCCATTCAGACGATCTCCAGTTAATAATGCGCCTCGTAGAGAAGACACGAACAACGATCATGTAGATGGAACCATACATGTGATCTCTGGTGGTCCGGCTGGAGGGATAGTCGTAATGCGAGGCGAAGAACGGCTCGATCTTTAGAAAATGAGGTAGTGATCCCTAAGGAAGTATGGGCCTCGAGAATAAAAGTTCTGAGAAACAAATAATCAGCTTTGATGAGAGTGAAGTTCCAAAAAATTTGAATTGGGACATCAACGAAGACAACCCTGATTTTCCTATGGTAGTCTCACTTAAAATTTATGACTTCAATGTCAAGAGAATTATGATCGATAATGGCAGCTCAGCTAACATAATAGCCATTGAAGCTCTGAACCAAATGAACTTGGGAAAATTAGCTCTACAAAAAGTGGCCACCCCTCTTGTCGGATTTGGAGGATCATAGATCGTGCCAGCATGGATGATCAATCTAAGTGTCACCCTCGGTAATAAACCTCAGCGAGTTGTGAAAATGATAAAGTTCCTGGTGGCGGAGACGCCGCTCGCTTATAACGCCATTCTAGGTCGATCGGCCCTAAACTTGTTTCGAGCTGTTGTATCAACCTACCATCAGAAGATAAAGTTCCCCACTCTCTCTGGGGTCGGAGAACTTGTTAACGACCATTGCATGGCATGGGATTGTTATAACACGGCGCTTTCCCTAAAACGGAATATCGACCCACTCACACCTGCGAAAAGGAAAACAGTAGGATCTTCAGTGGAAAGGTCAAGGGAACCAGAAATTCCGAGTACCGAAAGGATCGATAAAAAAGGGAAAGAGCCAGTCGATCTGACTGTTCGCACCCCCGAGCATAAGGATGTTCAATTAATAGAGAACGATCCGAGCAAGATCACTAGGATCGAAACGGAGCTCACACCGCAAGGGGAAATTATGTTGATTGACTTCTTGAGAAAGAATACGGACGTATTCGCCTGGAGTTCAGAAGATATAGTGGGGATAGATTCGAACGCGAGAACAGTTAGGCAAAAGAAGAAAAATTACGGCCCTGTTAAAGACAAAATAATAAAAGCCGAGGTCGAAAGGCTTTTAGTGTCTAAACAGATAAGGGAAATACACTTCACAGAATGGTTGTGTAACGTTGTGCTGGTCTCAAAAGGCGATAAGAAAGACAATAAATGGAGAATGTGCAATGATTTTACGGACCTAAACAAATTATGCCCAAGGGATCCATATCCCCTTCCTAGAATCGACCTATTAGTCGACTCTACAGCGGGATTTGCTATTTTTAGTATGATGGACGCATTTCAAGGATTTTATCAAATATTTATGGACGAAAGGGATCAAGAAAAAACTGCCTTTGTTACAGAACATGGAGTATACTGCTTCATAGTAATGCCTTTCGGATTGAGAAACGCTGGAGCAACTTATCAACGACTAGTAAACCTAATGTTTAAGGAACTATTCGGAGAGATTATGGAAGTATACGTGGATGATATGCTGGTCAAGAGTATGAGTGAGAAGGACCACATTGATCATCTAGATCGTTGCTTTAGGATTTTGAGGAAATACGGAATGAAGTTCAATCCGGCCAAATGTACCTTTGGAGTAAGATCGGGAAAATTTCTGGGTTACTTGGTCCACCAAAGAGGTATCGAAGCAAATCCCGAAAAGATACGCCCGATCACCGAAATGAAACCTCCCAGAACTATCTCTCAGGTTCAAAGTTTAGTAGGTAAGATAGTTGCTCTGAATAGGTTTATATCGAGATCGGCAGATAAAAGTTTGCCATTCTTTCAGACTCTGAGAAAGTCTAAAACATTCGAATGGACCGAAGAATGCGATCGGGCTTTCGATCAGTTGAAAGAATATCTAACTTCTCCCCTACTGCTCACCAAGCCAACGGAAGGACAACCTCTTTATGTATACATTGCAATTTCCGAAGTTGCCGTAAGTTCGGTATTGGTCAAAATAGACGGATCAAAACATAAGCCAGTCTATTACTTGAGTAAGCTACTACAAGGAGCTGAAAAGAATTATTTGGAGATAGAAAAGTTTGCCTTAGCTCTAGTAACGTCAGCACGAAAGCTACGACCTTACTTCCAAAAGTACAAAATTATTGTCCTCACCAATCAACCCTTAAGACAAATCTTGTCAAGACCCGAAACATCGGCAAGATTGATCAATTGGGCAGTGGAACTAGGTCAATATGAGATCGACTACCAACCACGAACTGCGATAAAAGCCCAAGTGCTTGCAGATTTCCTTTTGGAGACCCCCAATCCATCAGAAATGATCCTTGGCGAGACAAGTTCAAGCAATAACGACATCTTGGTCGTCAACAATCCAGTATGGCTTATGCACGTTGATGGCGCATCGAGGCTTTAATTGCAGGAATGGAAATGGCCATAAAAGCCAGCATAAAAGTCTTGAACATCTTAACAGACTCCGAGCTGGTTCAAAGACAAGTCAACGGGTTATATGAGGCCAAGGAATACAACATGATCAAATACTTGGCCAAAGTAAAAGAATTGACTAGAAAGTTTGACAAATTTGAAATTCAAAACATCCCACGAGAAGAAAATCGCTGGGCTGATCAATTATCTCGGTTTACAGGGTCGAGAGACTGTAAGACTAAAAGGGTGATCACATGGTTGATCTCCAATACACCATCGATCGATCTCGACACCATTCCTACCACTGAGATAATGGATATTGATCTGGCTACGGATAGCTGGATGAGTCCTTTGTTGAGTTATTTAAAAGACGGATCTCTCCCTAATGATAAAAACGAAGCTCGGAGAATTAGGTATCGGGCACCTAGATATGCTATAGTTGACGAGAAACTTTACAGGCGATCCGTTTCTGGAATACTCTTGAAGTGTATCCCCGAACATCAGACTCAGAGTATCCTCAAGGAGATTCATGAAGGAGAGGCCGGAAATCATAGCGGGGCTCGAGCACTCGCTCTGAAGTGTTTAAGGACCCGATATTATTGGCCGACCTTATATTCAGATGCACAAGACTACGTGAAATATTGCCATCACTGCCAAGTACATTCGAACATAATTCATCAACCAGCATAGATAATGCACCCGATTCCAATCTGTTGGCCTTTCGATAAATGGAGAATCGATATTGTGGGCCCATTCACTAAAGCCAGATAAAAAAAGAGCTATGTCCCGGTCGCTGTTGAATATTTCAGCAAATGGATCGAATGTGTGGCACTCGCGCCAATTACACAATTTCAGGTTATAAATTTTTTTTGGAAATACATAGTCTGCCATTTTGGCATCCCGAGAGTGCTAATTTCCGACAATGGAACTCAATTTGCTGGAAAACAAGTTTTAGAATGGTGCTCCAAGTTTGGAATACGGCAAAACTTTACATCCGTAGGTCATCCTCGAGCGAATGGACAAACAGAGGTCGCAAATCGGGAAATCATAAAATCCCTTGAAAAAAGATTGGATGACGCCAAAGAAAAATGGTTGGATGAACTCCCTGGGGTCGTATGGGCAAATAGAACTACAGTAACAGCTTTTACGGGAGAAATACCTTTTAGCTTGGTTTATGGATCGGAAGCGGTCATTCAGGTCGAGCACTTGTCCCCAGTCCGAGAATTGAATTATATGATGAAGAGAATAATGACCAGTTGAGGAAAGTCGACGTTGACCTAAGTGAGGCCCTAAGAGACGGGGCTAGTCTTCGTTTACAGGCGGCTAAGTCAAGCATGGAAAAAGCCTATAATCAAAGAGTAAGAATAAGATCGTTTAAGGAGGGCGATCTGGTCCTTAAAAAGGTCGAAGTATCCAAACACGTCGGAAAGCTACAGCAAAATTGGGAGGGTCCTTTTATAGTGACCGCGGTCGGCAAAAAAGGATCTTATAAAATTGCTCAGTTATATGGAACCCGCTTCCTCGGACGTGGAACGCAGTTAACCTTAGATGATATTATGGTCGTTGAGATCATGAAGAAAACCCTTGTACTTCGTTTATTGTTTGTTTTCAATATATGGATTTCCTTGCTCTTTCTTTTGGACATCGGAGTTTTTCTACAATAATACCAAAAAAAAAAAGGCTTTTGCTTAATTTTCTCCATACATTGTATTATGACGGCACGATAAAACCATTATCGATAGCTCTACAAGGGTTAAAACCAATAATTGGTATAAAACCTAAATAAAATGAATTTTGAGTAAAACCAATTGGGTCGGTAAAAACTCATCGATCTCCTAAAATCGATCTACAAGGGTTAAAACCAATAATTGGTATAAAGCCTAAGTAAAATTGAATATTGAGTAAAACCGATTGGGTCGGTAAAAACTCATCGATCTCCTAAAATCGATCTACAAGGGTTAAAACCAATAATTGGTATAAAACCTAAGTAAAATTGAATATTGAGTAAAACCGATTGGGTCGGTAATAACTCATCGATCTCCTAAAATCGATCTCCATAATTGGTGTAAAACCGATTGGATCGGTATAAACTAGTCGATCTTCTGAAAAATTCGATCTACAAAGCTTAAAAAATCAACGGAAGTATAAAATTCAACCTCTGATTTTGTTACTTACTGAACAAATTGCTTGAGCACAAAGTATTATGCGAAAAATAAGTTTATTCATAATTCTGAGCAGTTACCAATGATAAAACTTCAAAAGTTACAAAGATTCCCTACACTGATCAACGACAAGTCCTATTACATGCTAAAAGGGTCCTATTCAATATGAATTACAGACTTCTGTCTTTATTTTATCATCATACGCCTTCCAGCATTCTTGTCACCAGCTGAGCTCGATCGATGAGGACAACCGCCATTTTAAGTTCCGAAATTTCGACCTCAACCTTGGAGAAGATGGTGCTCATACTTCACCAGAGCTACATGAGGTCGAAATTCTCCTTCGATCGGTGGTGGTCAGCAGTCTGGAAGTCATTTTCTTCTTTTAATGAACTTACCAACTTTCCACCGACCTTGGAACTGTTAGTTCGGAATACCTCAGCATCGATCCTTATCCATTTGCACATGATGGCCGGTAGACCGTAGGCACTCCGCTTCATCCCATTTTTCAGGGATCGGAGACTTCATGGTCTTTGAGAAGTCCCCATTTTCCAATTCCACCCATACCAAGTCATAATTTTGAGGAATTTTCGAGATTTTCGAATTGGGTGGACGACCACCGTTTTGAAAAAGGAAAAAATCCATCTAAAGAAGTTTCACCTGAGATAGAAAAATAAATGAGAGGTCAAACCCTTTTTATAGATGGAACTGTAAAGATCCAAGGGTTGAAATAATATCAAATCAACAGTGGCAATAGTTTATCGGGACTCGCGTTAAAATGTTTCAACTACCAGTAATAAATATCGGATCAATATTAAATGCAGTACAAAAATGATCGATTAATACTATATCCTAGATCGAGGCTCAACTTGGATAACATCGAATCAAGCAAATTTTACAAAGATCATATTACATGTTTATGACTCCTATCCTACAACGCTCGATCATCCCATAGGATGGTAAATAGCAAAGGAACTCTCTATAAAGGTCAAGAGAAGATTGTTTATGTTTATCACCATCAAGGGAAAATAGTTCCGATCTTCAGATAGTTTGAGCTGTTGGATGAAGATGAAGACTTTGAAGTGAAGGGAGGTTTTGATGATTTCCAAAGTCATCAGCTAAGTGAAAGCTTAGTATAAACCTTAGAAGATATTTGACCAAGGAAGAAGTATTTCAGACTAGTCAAATATGGTCCAGAAGACTATTGATTTGTTGCTGAAGAAGGAATCAGACTGGTGGATTATCAGCCGACTCAAATCAGATTAGTTCAAGTTTGGGATCAGCCGAGTACACATCAGACGAGTGATTTCGATCAGCTGAGTGGAAGTGGATCAGAAGTTATTGCAACGGTAATAAATGCACTTGGTGTAATAAATGCTGAAGAGGAAGGGTATTTATGACAAATGACCAGTGTACAGTGTTCAGTCGCAGCAGCCGTTTCTGCAAAAAGGACCAGTACTCGAGGATTTGACAGCTGCCGATCTCTCAACGGGCAGTTTTCAAATCTCCAAGTATAAATAGTTCAGTTCGTGAGATTGAAGAAAATACAACACTGAAACAACACACTTTGAGAGAAAATACCTGAAGCAGAATTCTTCTAAGTCTCAAACTCAAGAACAGAACACTCAACAGCCGAGTCATCTGTTGACGAAGCAGAATAGAGAGAAAACAGAAAATACTTGTAAAATCTGAGTGATTTTGTTAGGTTGTGTTGTGAGGAGTAGATATCAATCTTTGTGAGCGATATTACTTCAGAGGATAGGAGTTTCTTTGTGATTTCCTATTGTGAACTTGTGGCCATTTCATTTGTTGGTTGGCGCAAGCAGCGAATATTGTAAACTGTGTGTTTATAGTATAACCCAAGATCTAAGTGACTTGGAAGAGTGGACTAAAGGATTTATATCCATATAACCACTATAAAAATTCCTTTGTGTTTTTAACTTGCATTACTTTCTGCATATTTCAAAGAAGCAAACTTGAAACACTTAAAGGTTGACTGTTAAAAAGTTTTAAAAGGAGTTTGCTAAAACTGGGGATAAAACTTTTTCTAAGTTAAAGAAAACTACTTGTGAAAAACACTTGATAAATCCGCTGCAAGTTAGTTTATTTTAAACTCTGATTTTGGTAAAATCAGCTGAGTGAAATCAGAAGAGTGGTCAACTCTGCTGTTCAAAGCTTTGTGCGAGATCAGCTTAGTCTGCTTACGATTCTTGATCAACTTAGTCTGCTGAACAGAAAAGTTAGAGATTTTAAAAGGTAAATTTGAAGAGGTCTATTCACCCCCCCCCCCCCCCCCTCTAGACCTCATCAGACCACTTGGGACCAACAAGTGGTATCAGAGCAGGTGGTTCATCTGAATCATCTGACTGATCAACGAGCTTGATCCTTAAGTGTTTTTCAAAGGTTTTCAAAAGTTTTCAAAAGAGCATATTTTTGAAAAACTAAACTTTTTGAAAAATGGATTGTATTAGCCTTGTTCCCCACATAGGCGGTATGAGCTTTGAGGACTGGAAGATCCGCATGGAAATTTTCCTTGCTGCTTACAATGACAATATGTACACGTGCATAACACAAGGTCCAATAAGAATTACCAAGACAATCAAAATTGATGGCGTAGATACGGTCGTTGACAAAGAACGATCAGAGATCTCACCAGAGGAAATCAAGTTGAAGAATCTTGACAAAGTCGGAATCTTCATCATGACGAAGGCCCTGGACAATGAAAGGTTTGACAAGGTCAAACACTGAAAAACATCTAAAGAGATGTGGGACAAAGTCCGTGACATGAGTGAAGGGAATGACTCTATTAAAGAACACAACTTGAGTGTTGCCCTGGAGAAGTTTGAGAACTTCAAGATGAAACCTGGAGAAACCATTGACCAGATGGATACAAGGTTTACAAAGGTGTTGAACAATGTTCTAAAGTTGGGAAAGACGTTTACTGATAAGGAGATCACTGTCAAAGTCTTAAAGGCGCTGCCACCCAAGTTCAACATGAAGATTACAGCGATGGAAGAATCAAGAGATCTGGGGAAGATCTCACTGACTGAGCTGTTCTCTGTACTCAAGGCGTACGAGTATAAAATGCCAAGGATGGGAATAGAAGAGACCTCAACTTCTGGCCCCACTGCTGCCCTGGTCGCTGCAGAAAGAACAAGAAGATCCGTCGGAAAAAGCAGAGAAGAGGACTCATCTGATGAGGCCCCAGTACTGAGCAAAAAGGAGTACACTGCTGGCGATGTGGCTTTGTTATTAAACGGGGTCAAAAAGTTCTACAAAAGAAAAATGAAGAACAAATATAACAATGCTTCTACTTCTAAACCTACCTCTAATTCTCATGACATTAAGGATGATTATAAATCCAAAATGATGTGCTATAATTGCAGGAAATTGGGACATTTCATCAAGGACTGCCCATATCCTAAAGCGGAGAAGTACACGGAGGAGGAAAAGAAACAAAGAAAAGAGAGACGAGAGAAGAGATACCAAAAGAGCAAAGTGTTGTTGGCTGAAGCTGAAAAGATGGCAGCCATCTACTCATCAAACACAGAATCTGGCACTTCAAGTGATGACTCTGTTTTTTACGAAACACCTGCACTGCTGTGTCTCATGGCCAAGGAATCTGATGATTCTGAAAATGAGGTAATACTCTCTGAAAGTGAGCTTGAACTATTTAGCTCATTTGAGCAGATGATGAACAACAAAGTAGATGTTGTTAATGAGCTTGCTAAGCTTAAGGACGAGATGATTCTGCTGAAAAAGCAAAATGCTAAACTGAAACTTAAGGTTGGAAGACCTGAAGAATCAGCCATGTATAAAAAGCTTTCACATGAATATGAATCTCTGAAAGCAGAATGTGAAGTTTACAAGGGACAAATCATGGAACTCGAAGCTACTATATCTTTATACAATAAGTCGTCTGTTGCTAAGTCGTCTGTTGTGTCAATATATAGATAAATCAACTGAACAGAGTACTCCCTTAGTAAAAGAAAATTTAGAACTGAACAGAGCTGAAAAATTTATATCTGCTGATAATAGTAACATTATCTTGTATGTTCAGACTGCTAAATCTGCTTCACTTGAGAATGAGAAAAAGGAGAAGAGTCCTCCTAAGGCTAAAAAGGGTAAAAAGCCTGAAAATGAAAAACAGACTGGTAAAACCAAACAGCAGAGTAGTCCAAAGAAGTCTGCTGATAAGAGTAAAACCAATCAGACTAGTAAACCTAAGTCGTCTGTTAAAGAGCAAGTTAAGAGCAGACCTAAGAAGCAAAGAAATTATAACTATAATGCTTGGTATGGAAATGAGTCTCATTATGTGCAACCTGCTTATTCACCTTATTATGCTGCACCTCATTATCCACCTTATTATGCTGCATATCCTGCTCATCAACCAATGCATGCTTACCCTGCTTATCATGCATCTTATCCTGCTATGAGCCTTATCATCATCATAATGATTATCAACATAAAATGCCTGCTGATTATGATGAAAATGAAGTTGCTCATGCTCCTGCTAAAACTCTGAAGCCTAAGAAGCCTAAGACTTCAACCTCTTGGGTTGTCAAAGGTGACACTAATCCACCAGGACCCTCTCAATAAAGGGTACCTAAAACATTTTTATTTTGTTTTGTAGGTTAGGATTAGGAGTAGGAGTAAAGTAGTGAAAAAATGGTACTTGGACAGTGGATGTTCAAGGCACATGTGTGGAGACATACATGAACTGGCAGATGCTGTTGCTGTAAATGGTCCAAGAGTTACTTTTGGAGACAGCAAAGAAGGCAAGGTTGTAGCTGTTGGAAAGCTTATCAAAGGAAACATAGAGATATCTGACGTCTCTTATGTTAATGGCCTGAAATACAATCTGCTGAGCATAAGTCAATTTTGTGACAAGGGATTTTCCGTAGTGTTTTCATCAGATAAGTGCTATGTTGAACAAGTTGGAACAAAGAAGGTTATTTTATCTGGAAGAAGACAGGGAAACATCTATGTAGTCGACTGGAATTCTGTGGACAAGAATTCTAATGTTTGTTTGGTGGCTTCTACACCAAGTGAAATCAGTTGGCTTTGGCACAAAAGAATGAATCATTTGAATTTCAAGACCATAAACAGATTGATAAAGAATGATCTGGTAGAAGGAATTCCAAAGACAGTCATGAGCAAAGACAAGCTTTGTGACGCATGTCAGAAGGGAAAACAAGTGAAGTCATCCTTCAAAAGCAAGAAGCACCAATCTTCAACCAGAATTTTGGAGCTATTGCATATGGACTTGTTTGGCCTCATTGATCCAATCAGCAATGGTGGAAAGAAATACTGCCTGGCTGTTGTGGATGATTTTTCAAGATTTACTTGGGTGATTTTCATGAAGAAGAAAAGTGAAACCAAGGAACATCTTACTAATCTGATGGAACTGATCCAGAATGAGAAGAGTCAAAGAATATTGAAGATCAGATCAGATAGAGGGACTGAATTTACAAACTCTTCTGTTGGAGAGTATTGTAATTCCAGAGGAATCAGTCATGAGTACTCTGCTGCCAGAACCCCTCAACAAAATGGAGTTGCTGAAAGGAGAAACAAAACTCTAAAAGAAGCTACCAGGACAATGATAGCTGAAGCAAAGCTGCCCCAAAGATTCTGGGCAGAAGCCACAAATACAGCATGTTATACACAGAACAGGTGTATGATCAACAAAAGTCAAAACAAGACACCCTATGAGCTATGGAACAACAGAAAGCCTAATTTACATTATCTTAGGATTTTTGGTTGTAAATGTTATGTTTTGAACAATGGGAAAAATCACCTTACTGCATTTGCAGAAAAGGCTGATGAAGCTGTTTTTGTAGGTTACTCTACTGTTAGTAAAGCTTATAGAGTGTTCAACAAAAGAACTTTACTTGTAGAAGAATCTATTCATGTAGTATTTGATGAACCAGGTCAATCATCTGAAAAGAATCAAAGTGCAAATCCAAGATATCTGCTGACTTTCAGAAATTGAATGTGGAAAGAAAGGAAGAATATGTACCCATCATACTACTTGATTTAACTCAAGCTGTTAACTCAAGTGCTGTTCAAAATCAGTCTGCTGATTGTCTAACAGAGGAGTTGCAAACAGCTAACAGACCAGACTGTTCAACAGATTACAACTGTTCAACAGACTACTACTGAAACTCCAACAGTAGTGTTGCAAGATCAATCAAGAGGACAACATCCAGAATTGCAACCTGATCTCAGATGGCTCAGAGATCACCCACCTGACTTAGTGATTGGTGATCCTTTGGATAGAGTGAGAACTAGAAGGTCTACTGCAAATGAAACAATGTTTGTAAGTTTTCTTTCACAAATTGAGCCTAAGTTGATTGATGAAGCTCTTAGTGATTCTCACTGGATTGAAGCAATGCAAGAAGAGTTGAATCAATTTGAAAGGAATGAAGTCTGGTACTTAGTTCCCAGACCTACTCATCAAAGGGTAATTGGCACTAAGTGGGTTTTCAGAAATAAGATGAATGAAGATGGTATGGTTACCAGAAATAAAGCAAGACTAGTTGCCAAAGGTTACTGCCAAGAAGAAGGCATTGATTTTGATGAGACATTCGCGCCAGTTGCAAGGCTTGAAGCAATCAGATCGTTCCTAGCCTATGCTGCTTACAAGAACTTCACTGTCTATCAGATGGAAGTGAAGTCTGCTTTTCTCAATGGAGAATTGCAAGAAGAAGTATACGTTGAACAACCTCCTGGCTTTGAAGTCTATCAACAAGGAGATAAGGTATATCGTCTAAAGAAAGCACTCTATGGACTGAAACAGGCTCCAAGAGCATGGTAGACACTTTATCTGATTTCCTTCTAATTAAAGGATTTCGCAAAGGTAAAGTAGATAAAACCTTGTTCACTATTGAATGGGATAATCATATATTGTTGGTACAAATATATGTGGACGATATTATTTTCGGTTCAATTAACAAACAGATGTGTGAAAGATTCTCTAAGCTGATGCAGAACAAGTTTGAAATGAGCATGATGGGAGAATTAAATTACTTTCTTGGTCTACAAGTCAAACAGCTACCTGACGGTATTTTTATTAATCAAGCAAAGTACACAAAAGATCTGTTCAAGAAATTTGGTATGGAAACTAGCTCATCTGTTAATGTTCCTATGTCTACTGGACTTCGTCTGGACAAGGATGAAGGTGGCAAATCAGTTGACATCACCAAATACAGAGGCATAATTGGGTCACTGTTATACTTAACAGCTAGTAGACCAGATATTATGTATTCTGTTGGGGTTTGTGCGAGATTTCAATCAGATCCTAAGGAATCTCATCTCTTAGCTGCTAAAAGGATACTAAAATATCTCAAAGGCACACAAGAATTGGGATTGTGGTACCCAAGGGAATCAGGATTTTAACTTATTGGATATTCAGATTCTGACCTTGCTGGCTGCAAAATTGATAGGAAGAGTACTACAGGTGCTTGTCAATTTTTAGGCAGTCGTCTGATCTCATGGATGAGTAAGAAACAGACTTCAGTATCCATATCTACTGCTGAAGCTGAATACATTGCTGCTGGAGCATGTTGTGCACAAATACTTTGGTTGAAGCATCAACTAGAAGACTATAATCTTAAAATCAGTGGAATCCCTATCTACTGTGACAATACAAGTGCAATCTCACTTACTCAGAATACTACTAGTCATTCCAGGACTAAGCATATTGAGATCAAACATCACTTCATCAGAGACCACGTTGAAAAGGGAAATGTTATTATTGAGTATGTTCATACAGACAATCAGATTGCTGACATTTTCACCAAACCTTTGAATGAAGCAAGATTTTCCACTCTAAGAGCGGAATTGGGCTTGTTAAAATTGGATTCATAAGCTGAGGGGGAACCTATCAGAAGACTGGGTTCAACAGCTGACTAATCTGATATCAACAAATACTGCACTTCAAGAAGACTGACTCTCAACAGACTAGTTGACTGATGAATTCTTGAATTCAGGGGGAACGTGTAAGACTAGCGGTACCCTGGTTTTTAAAGATGAAATCTTCAATGACAGTTAGTTGAAGTTGTTTAATCAGAAGATCTGTTCTTAACTCTTGAAGATTTGAAGATTATTTATCTTGCTGGATTGACAAACAGCAAAGGAAGATCACTAGATATTGGCTTTCACTAGTGATATATTGTATCAGCCAAGTCGTCTATCAGATAAGTATTATTTTACTCATCTGTTGTTATTTATGTCAGCTTATATTTAAGTGTACTAAAAACGTTTTATCAGAAACACGCTTTTATAAGTAACAGACAAGTGGCGTTTCAAATTCCCGCCTGTCTGACATATTAAATGCTATTTTGAAATCCGCGTATCACTATCACACGATCTGCTTTTCAAGTAACTGATCTAACGGTTGACGCCTTTCACGAAAACCGACAAGAACCAACATCTATAAATCCAGATCTGATCAGCTTACTAAGCTCTTACGCACCCTAAAAATTTCAAAAGCATTCAGAGCAAATTCTGCAAACTATCTACTGCAAATTTCTCTCCGTTTCCTTAATCTCTTTTCAGAATGTCTGCCAAAGAAGCTGCTGCTGAGGGTATGTTCTTGAACTACCTGACTTACCATACGACTGGCACACCATTGATGAAAGAAATTTTGGAGAAATTCAAGGCAGCTACACTGGTTAACTTCATGGAGGCCCATGAAGATATGATTTTCAAGGACGAGGTCTTTGAATTTTATGGTTCAAAAGACGAGGTGAATTTTGAAAAGTTGGAAATCACTGCCAAAATTGGGGATAAAGCCATCTGTGTTACCCCCAAGTTGCTGAATGAGATGTATGGACTCTCTCTTGAAGGGTCTACTGATATTGCAAACTTAGCTGAACCACTCGAGTCAGATTTCTGGAATTTGGCTTCGAAGAAGAATCAAGTGATGTCTGGAGGCATCAAGAAAAATCAGCTGAAGGATGAGTTTCAGCGGATGGCAGATTTGGTTGCCAAGGTTCTTGAGAATTGTACATTCTCATTGGACAGTGTACCAATGAAGAGATTTCACACGATGATAGCCATTTTCTACGGCTTGAAGGTGAATTGGGCGAACTTCATTTGGTATGTGCTTGCTGATCACAAAGTGCGTGGTCTGACTCTGCACAGGATATTCCTTAGTCATCTGCTGGTCAATTTGGGATGTGATGTGACCAATGGCAAGGATGTTCATAAGGCGAAGGAACTGAGAACTTATGACCCAGTGAAAACTGGAAGATCAAAAGAGCCTGCTGCTGTGCCTGAGAAAAAGCAACAGAAGAGAAAGGCTACTGAGCCTAAAGTGCCTGCTGATAAAGGCAAGAAAAGCAAGACAACTGTTCAAACAGCAAAGCCTGCTGTTCAAGCCAGAACAGGTTCGTCTAAGAAGAAGGATGCTGTGGATTCTGTCATTGATGAAACAGTTAAGGAGATTGACGAAATGTCAGTTGGGACATCTTCTGACAAGACAATTTCAGCTGAGCTACCAGCTGAAAATGTAGCTAAAAGGACAAGAAGTGCTATGAAGGACACTGCTACATCTACTGCTCCTGTTCTCCATACAAAGAAAACCATCTGATTTAGCCTAATTTCGTCTTAGGTTTAATCTCAGTAAATTATTTAAGATCAAGATTTTATATAATAAGGGTTTGGTTAAAGTACTCAGGATGGTGCAATTCAAGGACAAGCAAAATAAAAGCAAAATAATGTAATGATGTAAAATAACGATTGTATGAAGAGGCGAATAATAGTAGTATATTTCGTAGGTTAAATTCCCCCCCAAGTACAATATAAAACTCCCTATTTATAATCATTCTCTCGTCCTAAGTAAACTAGGAGTCCTATTCAGCCTAGGAATCCTGCATGGCCTAGGAGTACAATATGGCCCATCAAGTCTTCTGGGTCGGACGACAGGTCGAGCAGATATGTTTGGCGGGTCGACCCAATCTCATGGTTCAATCAGGTCGGATCGACCTTGATTCTCATCGGATATTCCAAGTTGGTTATATGTGCGAAATAGCCCTCATCAGTACTCCCTCACTTCTCGAGCGTAATCGTAGCTGCAGCTCGTAGAAGTAGATGTAGTATTCACCTTGATATTCTCGTCGTTCATGAAATATGCCTCATTAAAAACCTAGTTCGGAAAAACCCTCTTCGGGATAAAAACCGAACGAGGAAAAAAGAGTGCATATCCGTTTGAACTGTCTACGAATAGACACGTACTTTAGCTAACGTGTGTCAGATGACGGCAAGGTCTTTTCAGAATTTTGATTGGCGGGAATATGAAGAGACGCGAAGGGTTGAATCTGTCTTTTCATCGCCCATATATATAGATAAAATTAGCGGGATATTTCACTTTTTACCCTGGATATACAGATTTTCCAACAGTAAAAGTTCATTTCGATAATCTAGCAATTTTCTTGTTTTCTCGAGCGCATCGCTTCTAAGATCAATGGCTTCGACCTCTCAGAATCCCTCTTCCCCAATTCAGAATGTAGGAGAACAAGCACCACCCAACATTCTCAATCCTAATATTCCTTCTCTGACAACGAAGCAGCGGACGATTCTCAAGCAGAAGAGGTTAGAGACTATGCCGAGGATGAAGTTGATAGTCTGGTCGTGGAAATTATTTCAGAGGAAGAAATGATGTCGAGGGCATCTAAAAAATCCAAAACAGCCCAACCTCAAATTTCCAATCCTGTGGAACTTTTTCCTTCTCGATTTAAAGAGAAAGATCTACCTTTTCTGAGAAAGGAATATGGTCGCTACTTCCCGTCAGATTTTGAGATCATCATTCCCACTTCCGAGGAAAGAGTAAACACTCCACCTGCTAACTGTCGAGCTTTTTATACGTCCCATTTTGAGCACGGGCTCCGTTTTCCCTTATCTTCAATTCTCCGTCAATTTCTGGAGACCTTCATCGTCTCACTGACCCAACTTGTTCCTAATGCCATAGCCTTTATTATGGCCTTCTCAGTTTTAATGGTAGCGCGAGGTTTTCAACCATCGTTCCGTAATTTCCTTCACTTTTTCCGATTTTCAGTATCGACCTCCTCTAACAGGGGTTATTATTACGTTAGTCAGAGACCTGGGTATGCTGTGCTTGAAAATGCCATTTCCAGCAACAGCACGGAGTGGAAGTCGAATTTCTTTTTTGTTAAAGCTCCGACCGTGTCTATTCTTGAAAATGGAGAAACAGAGGAGTTTTCTTACGACTGGGGATACGATGATCTTTGGGTATACGGTGGTCGAAAGGTGATTGGTCAGATGGCCCCAGACGACCAGTTTCCAACTGCTTTGATCGAGGAGATGAGATCAAACAAATACCAATCTGCTTATTTGATTGGAGAAATCTTTCTTCGGAAGGAAGGATTGAGTTCCTTGGATTTTCCTATTTCCTCGGATGATCGATCCATATGTAATGTTTCCTGATAATAATAAATTTAACAAAGTATATATATGATCTTGTTGCTCATCCACATTTATTGATTTCATGTGCAGCTTCCATGGTCGAGAAATGCCGCTTTTCTGTGGTCGGTAAATCAGTCCTTTCGAACTCAAAAAAGTCTTGGGGCAAATCTCCCATAGAGCAAAAAGAATCCAGAAAAAGAAGAAGAGATCAGTTTATGGATTTGGAGGATATCGAGGAGGAGTCGTTCGAGAACGCTGATCCTATCCGAGTAGCTCCTCCCTCTTCTGGTCAGACCTCATCGGATATACCGTCTTCAAGCTCTCGCCCAGGTCGCGGTTATCTGCCCAAATTTCTTAGGGATGAACATGGTATTCTAGGCTGTCAATCTTGGTCGTAGCGCAATCCTACCGGCCCTGAAGCTAAAAGGAGAAAACAGTTCTTCGATAAAGGAGGGGAATATTTTACTCACGTCGGAGATACTAGCCATAAAGCTTCCCTGGTAGATATGATCGAGAGTCATCTTCAAGGGAAACGGGCGGCTGGATATTCCGAGAAGGATACATTAGTGTCTGATGATAAGGAGAATGTCGTCGATAAATCCATTCGAATTCTCCTTTCTTCGACCTTCACTCAAGATGTAAATAGGACGATCAAGAAAAAACCTCTCGAACAGCTGGCAAGGGCAGCTCATGCTCATGAAGTGGTAATGTTCTTTAATTTGTCAACTCCTCTAATAAACGTTTCAAAATTTTTTTTTTTTTTATTCTACATTGAGTTAGATAAATTTTTCCTTCACACAGACTGGAAATGCTTTGGTGTCGGCACTGTATGACATGGCGTTGCATAGGGATCAATGCAGCTTTGTTGAAGAAAGCAACAGGATCTTATCTGCCAGAGTTAAGGAGCTTGAAGATCAACTTGCTCAGGTCGATAGTTCTCGATCTTCCGCTGCCACTTCATCAAATCCTCTTGCTAATCCTAATCTGGAGACTGACAATCCTCACATTATTAGCATGATGACGGATTCTAGTCGATATCAATCGCAGGTCGACCAATTGACTCGTGAAAAGGAAGAGCAACGAGTTGCGCATGCCACCCTCGTTAGCAAGCTTGAGTCGGATATTGATGCTCTTCGATCCCAACTTGCGACCAAGGAAGATGATTCTTCCGACTTAGAGAGGGTCATAGATGAGCACCAATCTTCAGACGTCGAGCCCATAGTCCGAGAGTTTCTCAATTCTCCCGTGCATACTGCCATAATTCATCAAAAGATTGGAGGTCTGCTCTTAAGCTCGTTCTATAAGGGTGTCGATCAATTAATCGAGTCTGGGCAGATTCCTGATAAGCGGGAGGAATATCGCAAAGTTATGGCCATTGAAAAGGACCGAAGTCTTCAAGACTATCCTCCCGACTGCTTATCCTCTGTTGAGTATAGTAATAATCCACTGGCTCACCTAGTCGAGGAGTTTGGAGCCCCAATTCCTGTGCCAACACCTGATTTGGATTTGATAAAAGATATCATGGAGAATCAGTCAGGCGAAGAGGAAGGCGATGATGCTGAGGAGGATATCGATGGAGACCATGTTGACGAAGAGAATGAAGAAGGAGAGGAAGGATCGTTCCCCAAGGAAACCAATTTACCCAATTAGGATGTTTTTTTATGATTTTCTTTTATTTTGTTGTAAAGCTAGGCCTTTTAGATCTCGTAGATTATGTAAAACTCCTTTTTGAGATATACATCATTTTAATTCTGATATACTTTGTCATTATGATGATCATAGTACATATTTGATGACCGCTTTTACCTTATTTTTGAATTTTTACTGTGCGCGCCAAGGTCCGAGGACATAATTGTCATTTCCTTAGCTATATATAAAGGTAAATCTTTTTGGAGTTTTACCGCGCGTCCCCACTTGCAATATAAAATTTTCATACTATTGATCGGAGCTTTTAGTTCGATATTTCATAGGAATTCTTGATTTTCAGACCATGAGTTCCAATCTATTTTCTGGAGCTTCCAAACGATCCCAACGGGTTTTACCTCGTCGGGAGACTCCGAGAAAGAAGTCTCGAACAGACGGTTCACATCCATCATCTTTCCAGGGAGGAGTTTCTTCTCGGGAAACCATTCCTCGACCCGATCCCAAATTATCTTCATCAAGCGGGAACTTAAAAGAGACGAAGAACATCCCTTCTAATGCTCCGATCCGCAGTCCAATCGTCGATCCGAAGATACTGGAGGCTTTCCAGAGTGAAGGTTCTCGCTCTACTCCTTCTCCTTTAGTAGAACAAACATTTAATGAGGCATCACGAACCGTTTCCCCTCCTCCAGTCGTCCATACGACGAACGAAGAAAGTCGAGCTATTTCTCCTATCCTCGGTGAGCAAACCAATAATGATGAGTTGCGAGCCGTTTCTCCTCCTCCTGGCGTCCATATGATGAACGAGGATAGTCAAACTATTTCTCCTACTCTCGTGGAACAATCAACGATTGAGGAGTCACGAGCTGTTCCGACTTTTCCAGATGAACGCTCAGCGGATGATCATCCCCCTACGGGCAGAGATGTAACAAATCAGTCTATAAGTCGAGATGGTTGTGCTCAGGTCGAGGCTACTGCTTTGCATTCTGAAATTGCCACTCCCAATTCTGAGATCGATCCCACTCTACAATTAAGGGGGCCTCTGGAAGATATTCCAGAATCTTTCTTTGCCCCTCCAGGTTCGCAGGTTGTTTCGACCTCTCAAGACACTCAGGTTGTCTCCCCTGTTCGTATTCCACAAGGAGCGTCAAAAACTGGGTCTGGTCCCAGTCGTTCTGCAATTGAAAGGGTCGCGGACGACCCGTTTCTTTTAGACGAACGTCCATTTAAGGAGCAGGTCGAAGAGATAACTGAGTTTGATATGACCCGATCAGGTGGGGTTTCAATTGATGCGAGTATTCCAACAACTCTCGAGCCTGATGGGGTTTCTTGGAATCTGGGAATGGGTACTATCTTGCCTAAGGAGCTTGAAAAATTGAAGAACCACTCATCTTTGCAACTTGTCCAGTCCATTTTCAAACGTTTGGAGATGGTAAGCGTATTTTGTTGTTTGTCAAAAAAGATCTAGGTGTTTTAAGTTTTTTACCTATATTTCTCAATACAGGCTAAGCATGAAGCTCTCCAGCTCGGGATACAAAATGACGAATTCTATTTTGCTCGAGAAGAATCACTCGATCGGGTAAATTCAATTGTCGCTGCTCATCGATTGCAGATGATTGAGGTTGAGCACCTCCGAACTACCACTGAAGGCTCACTAAAGAGAAGGAAGAACTTGCTCGAGTAAATAGCAGTTTGGAGGCTGAAAAAGAGCAGCTTACCAAGGAGAAAACAGATCTTCTTCAATTGAAAAATCTGGAGTTTGACAGGGGTTTTTCCCTTGGATATGAGCAGCGTGCCCAAAAAATGATGACCTATCTTGGTTATCCGACAATTCCTGCTCATGTTCACGAAACAGTAGACAAAGGTCTTACCCCCGATCATACTCCTGAGCAGTAGACAAGAGTCTTTCTGCATTTTTTTTTTTTTTTTTTTTTTTTTTTAATGTAATGTAAATATATATTTTTGCCTGATAAATGGAAGAACATGTTTTTTGTTCGATTTCTGCGCCTCTTCGACCTGTATGTTGATAATTAATTTCTTGCAATATTATTGAAAGATGAGAAGTCAACTTGGTAGGTGTGCCATAACTGTAGGAACGATTCGTATGCCTTGTCCGTTGATTGGTTAATTCCCCATAGTATAAATAACTTATTGGAGGAGTAGGAAAAGAAGAAAGACTGAAATAATATGCCACCTCTGAAAAGTTTAACTTGGTTTTTATGGCCTGTTGACTACGGTGGAGATATCAAACCAGAGAGTTCTTTAGATAGACGAGAGCTGGTTAGTTCACTAAAATGGTGTTTCGTCCATGCATGCTCGAAAACTTGCCCCCAAGGCAAGGAGAACGAACCTGTCTCAATTGTATGACAGCAAAGTTCTTCCCTTCGTAGTGTGCTTTAGCTTGATACTGTGATCGACCCTAGATGCAGTATGCCTCCTGGTTGCCATTTGGCTTATTTAGAGGTCGGTAATTCACCAGCATCAGCAAATATACGCACTTCTGCATGTTCCTCGTTTTCATGCAGCGGTAGTAGTCCGAGGAGAAGGTCGATTTGAAGGAGCAGATCATTCCGAGGAGTAGCAAAGTAGGATTAATGTTTGAAATAATTGTAACGATCCTTGAATGTAAATGTAGTTTTTTGTGACGATATGGCTGTTCTCGTGAAATGTAATGACTCTCTCAAAGATCTGAATAAAATCCATTATTCCTTGTATGTTCAGTCCGATAACAATGATTGATCGTTTGTTCTGATACTGCGAACCATTCTTATAACGTTTTAAATCTGGACCGTTGATAGGACCTCAATTTAATACCATTGGATCCTTTATCCTCCGCCTATAAATAGATTCACTCCATCCCTCTCCATTTCTCAGAAGATGAAGTCATTCAATATGAATATGTATTGTTATAAGTATTATCGGCCACCAAATTTGTCGATTTATCTACCTAGGAGGTCATGACTTGGTATGGGAGGAATTGGAAAAATGAGATCTCTATCTTAAACGGTGATGGTCGGGCAAATCTCACAACTGGGGATTGGTTGACCATATACAACGCCGTATGATAGAGGTCGAGAGTGGAGGAAAGCAGGATTCTATGCTTTATCGAAATCAACTTGTTTCTAACTGGTTGGTGACGTCATGCATGAGACCCTTCTGATCTCTACTTTAATCGACAAAGAAGAAGCATCAACTTCTTCAAGGTGGTGGCATCATGATAGCATGCGGCTTAGGTCGCCCACTGGTACCCACCGATCTGTAGAATAAGCCTGAACATTAGGTTCTCGTCACTGTTCTCAAAGTAGGATAAAAGATGATCGTTGCGAGGAAGCTTTGAAGCGTTTTGACATCGAAGTCTTTCCTTTAATATTTTGTAGTTGTAATTGCTTAGTGCTTAGATCGATGATTTCCGTTCAGATAAGGCTCTTGTATATGTAATATTGCTATTGCTCTATAATATTCTTTGTAATGTATCTATCGATCTAATATATGACTTTTGTCTCGACCGTCTCAAGGGCGTATTTACTTCCAATCTTGTTTATTTAAGGCTTGCAGTTATGACTTTGGAACGCAATTCCCGAAGTGGCGTCATTGCCGTTGATTATATGAGAGTGTGACCGTTGGATTTCAATTCATCTTGTCTATAAAAGGAATCTTTTATCTTCCATTTAGTTACCTTCAGGAGTAAAGTTCTAAACAATGTACTTCCACTTTGTTCACAACCGCGGTCGTCCACCTAATTCGCGAATCCAACTGATCATTCATTACTTCGACTCGGTATGGGCGGAATCGGAAAATGGAGGCTTTTCAAAAACCATGAAGTCTCCGACCCCTAATAAGGGGATTAGATTGGGACGTTGTCCATAATTCGACCAACCTATTTAAATAGGTAAAGGTCGGTGTTGTAGGGTTCCGATCTAATAGTTACGTGGCAGGTGGAAAGCTGGTCAGTTCATTAAAAATATTTATGTGTGACCGGGAATGCTGACCACCATCGACCATCGTAACATTATGATCTCACAAAGCTCTCTCTGATTCCAAAGCTTTGTGGTCGTCATCACAAAACTTAAAGGCGGTCGTCTTCGTCGAGCTTTGGCGTTGATGGTATCAAAGATGGATATAACATGTAATAGGATCTGGTGTCGTTAGATCAGGGATATCTGTTTTTGTCTTTTCAAGATATTTTATGTATTTGTAATATTTTTAGGGTCATAAATAAAATTCTTCTTTTTACTTATTAAATTCCCATTTATACCAACTGTGGTTTTTACCTTTGTAGATCGTTTGTTAGTAGATCGATGAGTTTATACCGACCCAATCGGTGTTACTCAAAAGATTTATTATACTTAGATTTTACACCAACTGTGGTTTTAACATTTGTAGATCGTTCTTTATTAGATCGATGAGTTTATACCGACCCAATCGGTGTTACTCAAAGATTTATTATACTTAGGTTTTATACCAAATGTGGTTTTAACCTTTGTAGATCGTTTGTTAGTAGATCGATGAGTTTATACCGACCCAATCGGTGTTACTCAAAAGATTTATTAGGTTGTATACCAATTATTGGTTTTAACCTTATTAGATCGGTCGTTAGTAGATCGATGAGTTTATACCGACCCAATCGGTGTTACTCAAAGATTTATTAGGTTGTATACCAATTATTGGTTTTAACCTTATTAGATCGGTCGTTAGTAGATCGATGAGTTTATACCGACCCAATCGGTTTTACTCAAAGATTTATTAGGTTGTATACCAATTATTGGTTTTAACCTTATTAGATCGGTCGTTAGTAGATCGATGAGTTTATACCGACCCAATCGGTGTTACTCAAAGATTTATTAGGTTGTATACCAATTATTGGTTTTAACCTTTGTAGATCGTTCTTTGACAAGAGTCTTTTGAACATGTCAAATGTGGAAATAAGCAAAAGCTTTTTATTAGAATTGTAGGTAATTTTAATGCATGAAAGGAAAAAAGCAAAACATCCTAGAAAATGAAAAAACTAATTTCTTGCAAATCCTATCTAACTTCTAAATCTTCTTGGCTCGAACTTAACGACCATAATATCTTCTGAGATTCACCGCATTCCATGTTCGAGGAAGCGGAGTCCCATCCATATGTGCTATCTTGTACGATCCCTTTTTTCCGACCGCAATCACCACGTAGGGACCTTCCCAATTTTGCTGTAACTTTCCCACGTGTTTGGAAACTTCAACTTTTTTAAGTACCAAATCACCTTCTTTGAATGAGCGTATCCTCACTTTTTGATTGTAGGCTTTTTCCATGCTGGACTTAGTCGCTTCTAAACGCAGACTGGCTTTTTCCCTTAAGGTTTCGCTCAAATCGATGTCATCTTTTCTTAGTTGATCGTTTGATTCCTCCTCGTAGAGCTCAATTCTAGGGCTGGGGACTAGTGCCTCTACTGGGATGACTGCCTCCGATCCATAGACTAGGCTAAACGGTGTTTCACCCGTTGAGGCTTTTACTGTAGTTCTGTTGGCCCAAATGACGCCTGGCAGTTCGTCCAACCATTTCCCTTTGGCGTCGTCCAGTCTTTTCTCGAGTGATTTGACAATCTCTCTATTTGCCACTTCAGTTTGTCCATTAGCTCTAGGATGTCCGACAGACGTGAAGTTTTGCTGTATTCCAAGCTTCGAGCACCATTCTTGAACTTGTATTCCAGCAAATTGGGTTCCATTGTCAGAAATCAGAATTCTTGGGATTCCGAAACGACAAACTATATTTTTCCAGAGAAAATTTTTAACTTGGAACTGTGTTATCCGAGCTAAAGCTATGCATTCGATCCACTTGCTGAAATATTCGACAGCGACCAAAACATAGCTCTTCTTTGATCTGGCCATTGGGAATGGTCCCACGATATCGATTGCCCATTGATCAAAAGGCCAACAGATCGGAATTGGGTGTATCGTTTCAGCTGGTTGGTGTATTATATTTGAATGTACCTGACAGAAATGACAGTGTTTAACATAGTCTTGTGCGTCGGCGTACATCGTCGGCCAATAATAACCTGTTCTCAAGCATTTGAGCGTAAGTGCTCGAGCGCCACTGTGATTCCCAGCTTCTCCTTCATGTATGCTTCTAAGGATGCTTTCGGAATCGTGTTCGGGAATGCATTTCAACAGAATTCCTGAGACGGACCGTCTGTAGAGTTTTCCTTCTACCGTTGCATATCTGGGTGCTCGATATTTTATCCTCCTAGCTTCATTCTTACAGCTAGGGAGTGATCCATCTCTCAAATAGGTGATCAACGGAGTCATCCAACAATCCGCTGCTAAGTCGATATCCATTACTTCGATAATTGGAACAGTATCGAGGTCGATCGAAGGAGTTTTGGAGATTAACCAGGTGATTACTCTTTTAGATTTACCATCCCTTGTCCCTGTAAATCTAGATAGTTGATCAGCCCATCGATTTTCTTCTCGTGGGATATTTTGGATATCAAACTTATCAAATTTCCCAGTCAAATCTTTTACTTTCGCCAAATACTTTATCATGTTGTATTCTTTCGCTTCGTACATTCCATTAATTTGTCTCTGAATTAGCTCGGAATCCGTTAAGACATTTAGAATCTTTATATTGGCCTTTATAGCCATTTCCAATCCCGTAACCAGAGCTTCGTACTCAGCTTCGTTATTGGTTACCACGAAGTCTAAAGTAATGGCATAATTCATGTCCTCGCCGTTTGGCCCTTGAAAATTAATTCCTGCGCCTCCACCATCTCTGCTTGAAGCACCATCGACGTGCATAAGCCATGGTAGATTATTGACGATCATAACACTATTATCGCTTGTCGATGTCACATCGGAGCTTGTCTCCGACATACCTGGGGTTTCAAGGAGGAAATCTGCAAGTATTTGAGCCTTGATTGCCGTTCGCGGTAGATATTCTATCTCGTATTGTCCCAATTCTACTGCCCATTTGATCAATCTTCCCGAGGCTTCTGGTTTGGATAACACTTGCCTCAGAGGCTGATTGGTAAATACAATGATCTTGTATGTTTGAAAGTAAGGCCGCAACCTTCGTGCTGATGTCACCAAAGCTAGAGCAAATTTTTCAATTGTTAAATAATTCTTTTCCGCTCCCTGCAATAACTTACTCAGGTAATAAACAGGCTTGTGTTCCGCGCCCTCAATTTTTACCATAACCGAGCTCACGGCCGCCTCGGAAATAGCAATGTATATATATGGAGGTTGTCCCTCCGTAGGTTTGGCGAGCATAGGTGGTGAGGTTAGATAGCTTTTCAGTTTCTCGAATGCATGATCACAATCTTCAGTCCATTCAAAGGTCTTGGCTTTTCGTAAAGTTTGGAAAAATGGTAAACTTTTATCCGCGGACCTTGATATGAATCTATTGAGAGCAACAATCTTCCCTACTAGGCTTTGTACCTGAGTAATATTTCTGGGGGGCTTCATTTCAGTGATCGCCCGTATCTTCTCTGGATTTGCTTCGATGCCTCTCTCATGGACCAGGTATCCTAAGAATTTTCCCGACCTTACCCCAAATGTACATTTTAAGGGGTTGAGCTTCATTCCATATTTCCTTAAGATCTTGAAGCAACGATCAAGGTGCTTTATATGATCTTCTTCGCTCATGCTCTTTACTAGCATGTCATCGACGTACACCTCCATTATTTCTCCTATTAGCTCTTTAAACATCAGGTTAACCAATCGTTGATAGGTTGCTCCAGCATTTCTTAATCCGAACGGCATTACTATGAAACAATATACGCCTTGTTCGGTAATGAATGCAGTCTTTTCTTGATCTTTTTCATCCATGAAAATCTGATAGAAGCCTTGGAATGCATCCATCATACTGAAGATTGCAAATCCTGCTGTGGAGTCAACCAACAGGTCGATCCTTGGGAGAGGATAAGGATCTCTTTGACACAGTTTATTCAAGTCTGTAAAATCGTTGCACATCCTCCACTTGTTATCCTTCTTGTCTCCCTTTGAGACAAGTACGACATTACACAACCACTCGGTAAAGTGTATTTCTTTAATCTGTTTAGATAGTAAAAGTCTTTCGACCTCTGCCTTTATTATTTTATCCTTCACTGGGCCATGATTTCTTTTCTTTTGCCGGACCGGTTTTGCGCTCGGATCTATCTTCAAAGAGTGAGTTATGATTCTTGGGTCGATTCCCACTATATCTTCCGAGCTCCAGGCGAAAACATCCACATTTTTTCTTAAGAAGTTGATCAACATGATTTCTCCCTGTGGAGATAGTTCAGTTCCGATCCTGTTGATCTTGGTTGGGTCATTCTCGATAAGCTTGACTTCTTTGTGCTCTGGTGCACGCAGAGTCAAATCTATTGGCTCTTTTCCCTTTTTGCTGATCGGATCCGTGCTTGGCAATTCAGGTTCCCGAATTCTTTCCGTCGAAGATCCCACTGTTTTCCTTTTTGACGGTGTTAGAGGATCGACGTTTCTTTTTAAGGATAGTGACGTGTTGTAACAATCCCAGGCCATGCAATGGTCGTTGACTATTTCACCGACCCCAGAGATTGTTGGAAATTTGATCTTCTGGTGATAGGTCGACACTACCGCTCGGAATTGGTTTAGTGCTGGTCTTCCCAGAATGGCGTTATAAGCGAATGGTGTTTCAACCATTAAAAACTTAATCATTTTGGTCACTCGATGAGGTTTATTTCCAAGAGTTACACTCAAGTTAATAGTTCCAGCTGGAACTATTTCTGACCCTCCAAATCCTACTAGGGGCGTAGCTACTCATTGGAGGGTTAATTTTCCGAGGTTCATTTGACTCAGCACTTCAATGGCTATTATGTTAGCTGAGCTTCCGTTGTCGATCAGAATTCTCTTAACGTTGAAATCGGATATTTTCAACGAGACCACCATAGGGAAATCGGGGTGGTCTTCGTTGTTGTCCCAATTCAGATTTCAGGGAACTTCGCTTTCGTCGAACTTGATCACTTGCTCGTTAGAGCTCTTACTCTCGAGTGCCCATATCTCTCTGGGAGCTATTATTCCTTTTTCTAGAGATCGTGCAGTTCGTCGCCTCGCATTCCGACTGTCTCCCCCTGCTGGTCCACCAGAGATTATATGTATAGTTCCGTTGATCCGATCGTCATTGATATCGTTTCGTCGGGGTGGATGGTTACTGGGAGATCTATCACGAGGACTTCTATTTTCCTCTCTCCTTCTAGGACTTCTTGTCCTTTGTCTTCTTCGATCTGCTCTATCAACAAATTCATTTAATTTACCTTGTTGAATCAATTTTTCGATTTCTTGTTTCAGATGGTAACAATCTTCGGTTCTATGACCGTGAGCTCGATGGTACCTACAATATAAATCGTAGTTCTTTGCCCCCGGTTTTGCTTGTGTGATTCTTTTTGCTGGGGGAATCATATTATTCCGTTCTAGTATCACCAGGATGTCTTCTCTTGGGGCATTTAGTTTTGTAAACTCCACATAACTAATTCGATCTCTTATATTCCTTTCCGGAGATCGAGGCCTGAGGTAGACATTGGGTCTTTTCTCTAGGTTACTCCCATTGTGTTCTATTCTTTGAAAAACATTCCCCCTTCGGGGAAATCGATCATATTCCGTTACCCTATGCATCGGGGGGTTTTCAGGTTTTCTTGATCCTGAAGTCGATGCTTTATTCTTATTTTTGTCCTTGAAAGAGTTCATCTCTTCTTGGGTCATATATTTGGAGGCCAGCGTCATGTTTTCCGCAAAAGTTCTAGGCTGCTTTCGACTCAAGGCGTTGCCAAATTGCCTATTCTTAGTCAGATCGAATAGAATTGATATGATGTAATCAATGTTTGGAGAGTCGATCTTCAAAAGTTCCACATTGAATCTCGCTAACCAAGTTCTTAAGGACTCCCCTTCTAGCTGGGTTATAGTTCCTAGATAACTCATGGGGAGTTTTTGTTTTTTCTGGCTGGCAAATTGTTGTTCTAGCTTGTTGCATAATTCTCTAAAGCTGAAGATCGAGTTAGGCGGCTGTTTTCCGAACCAATCTAGTGCCAACCCCTCGAACGTTGTGATCATCAATTTGGCCGTATACTCTGCTGAATGAGCATACAAGCTCATTATGTTTGTAAAACTAAATATATAGTCGGTCGGATCACTAGTTCCATCGTATCTGGGGAGCCGAGCAGGTAGAGATCCAGAAGCATGGGCTTCCCTAATTTCTAAGCAGAAATGGGAACAAGCAGCTATACTATCCTGTATTTCTCGGGAGCGAGGCCAAGGTTGTTGCAAAGTCAAAAGCCTTTGTTCCACTCGTTCCTCGACCATCCTCTCCAATTCTCTTTCAGAAACTCTTCTATTTGTTTGTCGATTGACAACTGGGGGTTCGTCCACGTCGTCGATCGGTATAACCGTGCGTTCCTTGGATATACGAGGTTCAGGTCGAGCATTAGCTCTTGCCTGATTAGTTTTTCGACCAAGGTTCCTTCCTGCTACGTTTGGCGGGAATATTTAAGATCGTTGATCCGCGTCCGGACTTTCTGCTTGAGTCGATTGGTGGTCATTATTCTCCTGAGGTTCCCTGACATGGTTAACCGCTCTTGTAAAATTCCCAGCTGCCCCTACTGGTTCCGCAACTGCCTGAGTTTGTAGAATTTGAGAAAAAAACGAACTTAAAATTTGAGCAATTTGTAGTATTTTTTCCTGGTCAGCGGAAAGCGGTGCGGCAGGGACGGATTGGACAGGCGGGTTAGGAACCCTACTTGTGGTAGGAGTTTGTCGTGCTCCCTCGTTCTGATTGACGTTTTCGTTTGGTGCAACTTGTTCCTCTAAAGGATCAAGATTCTGCTGGTTTCCCGGAGGTTGTGTATTGTTAGCGCTGATTCTTTGGGAACCTTCAGGCAAGCTATCCATAGCACGAGAAGGTCGAGAATTCGTGCTTCTTCCTGCGTTACGTGCGCTTTTCCTTGGATTGGCCATATTTCGATCGAGTAATTAACCTAGCCCCTCGGTGGGCGCCAACTGATTTAGCCTAATTTCGTCTTAGGTTTAATCTCAGTAAATTATTTAAGATCAAGATTTTATATAATAAGGGTTTGGTTAAAGTACTCAGGATGGTGCAATTCAAGGACAAGCAAAATAAAAGCAAAATAATGTAATGATGTAAAATAACGATTGTATGAAGAGGCGAATAATAGTAGTATATTTCGTAGGTTAAATTCCCCCCCAAGTACAATATAAAACTCCCTATTTATAATCATTCTCTCGTCCTAAGTAAACTAGGAGTCCTATTCAGCCTAGGAATCCTGCATGGCCTAGGAGTACAATATGGCCCATCAAGTCTTCTGGGTCGGACGACAGGTCGAGCAGATCTGTTTGGCGGGTCGACCCAATCTCATGGTTCAATCAGGTCGGATCGACCTTGATTCTCGTCGGATATTCCAAGTTGGTTATATGTGCGAAATAGCCCTCATCACCATCAGAAAGAGGATGACCTTTATTGACGAAGATAAGGAACTTTCTGAGTTGGTTAGAAAAAGTCCTCAATCTGCTGAGAGGCCTGTTGGATCAACAGAGAAGTCTGCTGAAGAGAAGTCAGCTGATCAAGTGGAAAAGACTTCTACACCAACGGTTGAGGTTGCTGAACCTCAAAAGGATCCTGAAGTGCAGATCCTTGAGCCTATTGCTGCTGCACCAGTAGCAATTGCACCACCAGAAACAACAGCTGTGGCACCAGTTGTTGAATCAAGAAATGCCAGAAGAAAAAGAACTGGCAAGGCAAAGGTGTCAGCTTATCACAAAAAGAAACGTGAGGAAGCTGAACAAAGAAAACGTGATGAAGCTGAGCTGAAGAGAGCTCTGGACACAAGCAAAAAGGATGCTGACGTCAAGAAAATGACAGAAGCTGAATTGGCTGCCAAGGAAGAAGCAGACTTGGCAAAGGCCCTAGAAGAGAGCAAGAAAGATGCTTATGGACCACGGAGGTCAGAAGGCATCAAAATTGGAGAGAAGCCTAAGGAAGGAGCTTTTGTTCTGCCAAGGGCTGAGCCAATTAAGAAGAAAAAGAAGGAGGTCAGAAGAGAAATTGAGATTGTTCAAAGTGACTCTGCTGCCTTTAAAAAGTTTGAAGCTGAGCTGGAAAGGCTTAACCAGCTGTTTCAATCAAGGACTACTTTTCTCCCTGAGAAGATCAGATACAATCAATGGAGAGAGTATAGATTGAATAAATCTGAGGAGGAGATTCAAGCCTGGAAGGAGTTTGCTACAGAAGGAAGATGGGTTTTGAACTGGTTGCAAACAACTTCTGTTGCCAAGGCATTGGACTCAGATTTTGTAAGGGACAGACTACATGACTTTGCAAAAGTCATTGTAAGTCAGGAAGCGACTGCCATCAAGGAATCTATTCCAAAGAAGCCAAGTCCTACTGATGATAGGATTGATAGAGCAGTCAAGATTGCTGTTTACACAACCTTGGAAAGATGGGCTGAAAGATCAAGATTTGAACCAGGAACATCAAGTACAACGCCTACTCTGCCAAGCTTACAGCAAATCTGCTATGGCTCTGATATCAGCACTTATCAAGAGAAGCTCAAGATCAAACAGACTACTTCACCCTTCGTACCAGCTGACTTGATTCGTCAGAAGACTATAGTGTCTACTGATGGTGCTGAAGTCATTCACATTGCTGATGAGCCAGCTAGTGAATAACAAAGAAAAGACCAGCAAGCTGAGGAAATCAATTTGGATACATCAACGAAGCTGCCTGCTGTGATCAAGGACTTAGCTCCTTTTTAGCTCTGGAATGGAAAGCTGGAGAAAGTCCTGTTCTTCATGATGCCCCTGTTCAACAGGAAGATGAACCTGCTGAGTCATCACCCATTGCTCCCACTGCTGACTTGCATTCTTCACTGATGGAGTCATTGCAGCTGCTGATTGAAAATTCTATGAAGGAGATGGAGATGAGAAACCAGCTGTTCATTAAGCAAATGCAGGAAGAGACTGCAAGAATGGTTAAGAATGCCATTGAAGATTTTCCTCTACCACCAGATAACTCCTTGATGCTAACTCAGAGCATTTTGAACATGAATAGAAGTATTGAAGAAGTGAAGGCTGATGTAAGTCACCTCCACACTGCTCTTCAAAGGAATGAAGCTGACATTGCTGGAGTTGTTAGGGTCATGACAACAAGTTGGTGAAGCAGAGATGGAGAAGAATGTTGCATTAATGCAAGAGATTACCAATGTCACCAACAAAGCACACACTGAACTGTCAACACTTCAATTGAATGTTGACTGCCTAAATGACCAAGCTGGTGAATCAAAGACAAATCAACTTCGAATGGAAGCTGCTCAACTTCGCATGGGAACCACTCTCGATCATCATTGTGCTGAACAACAAGTTCTGGACAGAAACATCAAGAAGCTTTGTGCTGCTGTCAACATAACTCCTGATCAACTCAACCCTGCTGATGCTGACAAAAAGGGGGAAGAGGAGTCAGCTAAGTTAACTGTTGATGCTGCTGCAACTATTCAAGTACGAGACCAACGGGTTGCTGCTGGAAAGCAAAATGAAGAAGTACTTGAAGAAGAAGCTGAAGATGAAGATGATAAAGTAGAGCCCAAGGAAGTAGCTAAAACTGACAAGGAGCTAGCTGCCTCTAAATACTCTGCTGAAGAACAGCTTAATCCAGACTTAAAGAAGAAAAGGATTGAAGACATCCGAGCAAGATTTGAAGCTGAAGAAAGAAAGGAAAAATTAAAGAGTCTTGCTGATGCTTTCACATCTGGTGAAGATGATGATAGTAGTGATGAAGTTGAAGAAGAAGTTGAAGAAGAGGATGAAGAAGAAGATGAAGAAGCTGAGGACTAGACTAGGTCATCTGATGAATTTATGTAACCAGCTTACTTCATATGTAATTTCTCACTTAAGTCAGTTTTTGCTTGTAACTTGTACTGTAATTTCAAAAATCAAATCTATAAAAGTTCAAGCTTCCAACATATCATTTCTATCTCAGAAATTTTTGAGGACTCAACTTTAGTTTTAGGTACAGGTACTTAGCTGAAGTTTTGTCATCATCAAAAAGGGGGAAATTGTTGGATGAAGATGAAGACTTTGAAGTGAATGGAGGTTTTGATGATTTCCAAAGTCATCAGCTAAGTGAAAGCTTAGTATAAACCTTAGAAGATATTTGACCAAGGAAGAAGTATTTCAGACTAGTCAAATATGGTCCAGAAGACTACTGATCTGTTGCTGAAGAAGGAATCAGACTGGTGGATTATCAGCCGACTCAAATCAGATTAGTTCAAGTTTGGGATCAGCCGAGTACACATCAGACGAGTGATTTCGATCAGTTGAGTGGAAGTGGATCAGAAGTTATTGCAACGGTAATAAATGCACTTGGGTGTAATAAATGCTGAAAAGGAAGGGTATTTATGACAAATGATTGAAGAGAAACCTCGTATCAGCTTGGGGCATTTAATGCGCATTTAATGCGAAGCGACAGAAAGTACATCAGAGTGTACAGTGTTCAGTCGCAGCAGCCGTTTCTGCAAAAAGGACCAGTACTCGAGGATTTGACAGCTGCCGATCTCTCAACGGGCAGATTTTCAAATCTCCAAGTATAAATAGTTCAGTTCGTGAGATTGAAGAAAATACAACACTGAAACAACACACTTTGAGAGAAAATACTTGAAGCAGAATTCTTCTAAGTCTCAAACTCAAGAACAGAACACTCAACAGCCGAGTCATCTGTTGACGAAGCAGAATAGAGAGAAAACAGAAAATACTTGTAAAATCTGAGTGATTTTGTTAGGTTGTGTTGTGAGGAGTAGATATCAATCTTTGTGAGCGATATTACTTCAGAGGATAGGAGTTTCTTTGTGATTTCCTATTGTGAACTTGTGGCCATTTCATTTGTTGGTTGGCGCAAGCAGCGAATATTGTAAACTGTGTGTTTATAGTATAACCCAAGATCTAAGTGACTTGGAAGAGTGGACTAAAGGATTTATATCCATATAACCACTATAAAAATTCCTTTGTGTTTTTAACTTGCATTACTTTCTGCATATTTCAAAGAAGCAAACTTGAAACACTTAAAGGTTGACTGTTAAAAAGTTTTAAAAGGAGTTTGCTAAAACTGGGGATAAAACTTTTTCTAAGTTAAAGAAAACTACTTGTGAAAAACACTTGATAAATCCGCTGCAAGTTAGTTTATTTTAAACTCTGATTTTGGTAAAATCAGCTGAGTGAAATCAGAAGAGTGGTCAACTCTGCTGTTCAAAGCTTTGTGCGAGATCAGCTTAGTCTGCTTACGATTCTTGATCAGCTTAGTCTGCTGAACAGAAAAGTCAGAGATTTTAAAAGGTAAATTTGAAGAGGTCTATTCACCCTCCCCCCCCCCCCCCCCCCAGACCTCATCTGACCACTTGGGACCAACATGAGCGATCTTCGACCCAAAATAGGAGTAATTTCGGAGGCTTCGAGGGACGAGGACAACCACCATTGCGAAACTCAAATATATCGACCCCCTTAAAGAAACTGCTGCTCATACTTCACCAGAGCTACACTAGGTCGATATGATCTCACACATGGTGTTCTCGTTCCAACGTGAACAAATTGATCTCGACAAAGCAAGAATCCAACTTTCCTCTAACCTCGGGCTGACCTATATGGCACAAGCAGCGATCAACCAACATCCAGCTATAAGGGATGCTCGATCACTACCTCATATTCCATTAGATCCCGTTATATTGGGATCAGAGCCTTTATTTTATATAAGAGGTCTCATATTTCCAATTCCACCCATACCAAGTCGGAAACTTGTCCATTCTTAAGGATAACAGAATCTGGTGGACGACCATAGTAATAAATACAAAGGTTTTTCCTTGACAGCATTTTTACTGGAGTAAATAAGGAAAGAGGTAAATGTCTTTTTATAGGCAAGTTGGTGAAAATCCAACGGCGGTGGTTAAAGGTCTCATCAACGACCTAGATTATTTTATCAGCAGTATACTTTCGAACGTCCGCACGTGTTGCAAGTACATCCCTGCTATATAGGATGCAGCAGTTGGAAGAAAATTGTACATATAATCGAAATTATCTACGATTATTGGTCGATAATGGATAACAGTATAAAGATATTTAACAAGGATCGAAAATTTGGCTAAGGAAATGATCCATAAATGTTTGTTCATTCAGAAAAGGTTGCTACATACGTACAAATGGATACAAACGATTGAAGATTGCATTTATTGCAAAAAACTAACTATACTAAATCTAAAACAAAAACTACAAAATTAAAGTATTTCGGTTATCCGTATTGAAGACGCTCCTCGAGCTTATTGCTTCTCCAAACCGAACGAATTCTTGTCTTCTTAGACAACTGGAGCTCGGGATTTTGAAAGCCAATTGTCGACCTACATTTGATGAGATCGGTGAATATACTTCACCAGAACTTTACAAAGTATCCTCCTTGGTCGATGAATACCTCACCAGACTCTTACAAAGTATCCTCCTTGGTCGAAGAAGATGACTCGATCCAAGGAATAACTTCTTTTTAATGAACTTACCAGCTTCTCCTTTCAACAGCCATTATTGGCGTGGATTCCATCGTTATCATGGAACTAAAAGTTTCCGATACCTCCCATACTGAACGGTAAAAGACCAAGATATCTCTGCCATCGCCAAAAGGCCCGCACAAACTAGTTTTAATAAACAAAGTATGCCTTACGTATGAAGACATGATTCTCACTTATATCGAGTTCTTTATTGGCAAAGAGTTGCTACTTATAGTTGAGAGAATTTGTGATCTAACGGACAGAAGATGAACCGTTCTATGGCTACGATAAAGGTGCGTATATCTATGCGACGTTTCCACTCCCAAGGAAATGGTCAATACAAGTTAATCTATTCAGTTAGGAACGATGAACTTTAAGTACATAAAAAGAATATGAGTACATCACATATTGATCGATACATAGTCAATCCCATACACATACGAGTCATTACTCTACAAATATATATATATATATATATATATATATATATATATATATATATATATATATATATATATATATAATCTACTAATCTACTGTTCGAGGATGTGGTCGGGACTTGTGCTATGACCAAGATAGGTGATCAACTCTTGGGTACGTTGTTTATATCCAAGAGCGAAGCCTTTGTCGAACTCCTGTTTTTTCCCTTTCTCGATTTGAGATTGGTTGACTTCCTCCAGATTCTTGTTCAGCTGAAGCAAGTCTTCTTTATCCTTTTTAAGACGCTCTCTTTCAAACTCCAGATTGCAATTCACACGAGCAAGATCTTTTATCTCCCTTGCAAGCTTCTCATTATCAGCTCGAAGATTTTCCACTTCGATCATCAATGCTCGATGAGCTATATTATCCAATTTGGAATCGGTAGCAAGCCGAGCTAAACAGGTTTCTTCATTATGAATTCCGAGCTGAGCAGCTTGATGTTTCACCTACGACAAAACATAAGGGAGTTAGAATATAAAACAGTGTGGTGAAGCTCAAATTAAGGCATAAAGTTACCAGCTCCAAATGCTTGAAAATAGACTAAACAAGTTGTAGAGAAGAATAATCTTTCAATTTTTCAAGTTATCCTGGGAGGATTGTGCCCATCCCCAAATTCCAGGATACCCCATCGGGTCCATGGAAGTAGGAATGCTGGCATCAAGGGATACCCCTCCTGATCAATCCATAGCAAAGTCGAATATTTCTTCGACTTGTGTTCTAAGCGGACGATCATCTAGCAACGAAGGATCATCTAACGGATTTATGGAGCTCGGTTTAGACGGCCCGGATCCTGATTCAATCATTCGATGAAACGAGAAGAAGGAAGAACTTGGGTACTAAGGGAACTCGGATGTACGACAGCAGTTTCGGAGGTCGACATGACGAAAAGAGATTCTGGAATATCTTCCATCATGCTCCTCTCGACCTGTGAATTAGGATCGGCCTCGGAATTAGGGGGAACAGACTCAAATTGCCGACCAGTCTCTTTTTTGGAAGCTTGAATTATTGCGACATTCGAAACAGGAATTTGTGGAATGGCTTCTTCCTGATCTTTAAGCGTTGGAGAATTAATATGGGAATCCTCATTCCGACAAGCGTCAAGAATATCTTGATCAACCAAAGGACTGCGGATCAGAACTGCGGACGAGTTTCCAGAACCTCTGGGAGAACCCGTGTTAGTCGTGATCGGGAAAAGGGTATTCGTCTCAGAGAACGAAAGATCATCAGAATGAATCCGAACTCGATTATCGAGAGGCGTGGAATGACGAGGAGCTTCTCCCCCTTCGGAAAACATTGGTCGAGAACTCTCTTTTAGAGGAACCACGTAAAGTTCGCTTAGCAGCGCCAGAAAAGAGGTTAGAACTCATCCTCGAAAATTTGCGAAAACCACGTAAACTTCGATCTATTGCTTTGAACTACTGCAGAGAATTTTATATTTCAAGTGGGGACGCGCGGTAATTCTTTGAACATTTTACCCTTATATATAACTAAGGAAATGACGTTTTAACCCTTAAGGGAAGGCGCGAAAAAAAAATTCAAAAATATATTGAAAATGATAGATTGTTAAAGCCTCTTGATCGTATTAGAAATAAAGGAAAAATTCAACGAGACAACAGTGCAATAAAACAAATATATAAATCAGGGAAAGGTTGATACAAATTCATCTACAAGGGATTACAAGTTCAATACGAAAATTAGTTAGAATTGTTACAAAGGATAATCAACTATCTTCAGTAAATTCCTTGTCATTAGAAATGGCCTAGTCAGAAGGAGCAGCCTCTTTTAGGGACGCTTCATCGTTAACTTCAGCCTCATCCCTATTTTCTTGATCAACTTCGACCTCATCTTTAGACTCTACATCGGGGTCGGGCACAGGTAAAGGATTTCCGAACTCTTCTACCAAATGAGCCAGGGGATGACCGCTATATTCCACAGAAGTTAGGGACTCAGGTGGATAATCTCGAAGCTTTCGATCATTGCTAATATCCGTAGCTTCAAGATAGTCTGCCCACCTGTTAGGAATTAACCCCGACTCGATCAGCTGATCGATCCCTTTGTAGAACGAACTCAACAGCAAATCTCCAATCTTCTGATGAATTATAGCAGTATGAACAGAAGAATTGAGGAATTCCATGACGATGGGCTCAACATTCTCAGTCTGAACTTCTTTCATTTTTAGCCCGAAGTTGGGCTTGAAGTGAAAGATTCTCCAACTCTAGTATGCTCAAGGAAGTTACGTAGGAGACCCGTTGCTCCTCCAGTTCTCGAGTCAGTCGATCAACCTGATCTTGGTACCGACTAGCGTCCATCATAGTATTAATAATATGTGGATTGTCAGTTTCCAAATTATGATTATTACTGGGACCAGCCTGATTTCCTGCTGATGCTCGAGAACTTTCGACCTCGGCAAGCCTATTCTCCAGCTCTTTATTCCTTGCCACGAGGATTTTATTGGTTTCCTCCACGAATCTCCACTGTTCTCTGTGCAAGGTTGTGTCGTACAGAGCAGTCACCAACGCGTTTCCAGTCTACAAGATTGAATTACACAATTAAATATGGATAAATGGTTTTCAGATTTTGTTGAATAACGAACCCAAAAGATATGCTACCACTTCATGAGCATGTTGCTGCTCTTGCCAGCTGATCAAGAGGTTCCCTCTCGAAGGTGCGTTGGACATCTTTGGTAAATACCGTGGAGAGGAGTCGAATGGATTTGTCGAGAATATGCTCCTTATCATCTGACAATAAAGAGTCCTCCGCAGAATATCCGGCTGCTCGTTTTCCCTCGAGGTGGCTTTCGATCATGTCTACAAGAGAAGCCTTGTGACTCGAATCTCCGATATAGGTAAAATATTCACCCTGTTCGTCGAAAAATTGCTTCCTCCTTTTCGCCTCTGGACCGGTAGGGTTTCGTTCAGGCCAAATTTTGCAACCGAGGATCCTAAATCGCTCTCTAATGGCCTTGGGAGGATATCCACGCCCGGGACTAATGCTCGAGGAAGAAGGTTTAGCTGATGGTTGATCAGTACTGGGGTGAATGCTGCGGATAGGATCAGCATTTTCGAAAGACTCTTCCTCGATGTCTTCAAGATCTTCATATTGATCCCTTCTTCTTTTCCTAGACATTCTTTGCTCTATGGGTACTTTTCCCGAAGACTTCTTGGAGCTCGAGAGAACAGTATTTCCGACCACGGAGATGTTGGGATTCGGTAAGATAAACAGCCCTTCAGGCAGCGGAAAACAAAAATTTAAGGACCTCTTACGGAATCTTGCCAGGATACTAAACTGGTTGTATATATATGAATATAAAAACGACAAGGATAATTAGATCCAAATTATACCTATCTCCTAGCAAATCCAAGTAACTAGCAAAGTCGTTGCGTTTTCTCCCTCGGTAGAATCGATACAAGCTTTGTTAAAGCGCCCCACGAGTTGCGCCTCTACGAGTTGATACATATCCTAATCGGCTAGAACATTGGATATATTAATATCTAGGATTAGAGAACAAGATTGGAACGAAAAACGAAATCGAAAAATTCTTCCAAAAGGAAGAAGTGGTTCGGCCGATTTCACTAGGGAGAGATGGAGAGAATTTTCTTGACTTGGCTTTTGGCTCTCTTGATTAGTGTATTTGAGATATAACATTAAGTCTCCTATTTATAGGAATCTCATAATCCTAATCCTCCTAGGATTAGGACTCCCAAGTCTTCTAATTCTCCTACATGGGCCATGGCCCTTTTAATTGGAAGACCAAGTCTTCTAATTAATTCATGGTCCATACTTGATTTAATTAATTGGGTCTTTATTTAATCTCTCAATTAAATGGCCCAATTAATTTATTTCTTTCTCATTTAATTAAATTAGACTCTAAGTCTATTTAATTAAACTTTCCCTTAATTAATTAAATCCAATTTAATTAACTAACTCACAAATTAAATTCCAATTTAATTTCCAGTCTTGATCCAATTCCAATTGGATCAAGTTCGCTCCAACTGGGTCGACCCAGTCAACCCAGTCAACCCAGTCGACCCAATCGACCCAGTCAATTTAGTTGACTCAGTTGTCCTTCATTTCCTCGCTTTCGCTTCATGTGCATTGTGTATGCCCCCGTACGTTCACCACATAATTGGCCGTGGGTTATAATTAAATATTTATTTAATTACTCGAGCATTAAAAACTCTAAATCAATCGAACACTCTGTCGACTGATCATTCCAAAATTAGCACCCCTGCTAATTTGGGAATTCTCCCACACTCCACGGTCGATGTCTGGCCACAAGCCCATGGAGCCCAATCACTGGTGAATTAATTCAGTGAACCTTTTAATCATTTACAATTTCCATATACGCTATAATCTCTCCATCGATCGATCTCCCAGTCAATACTTAAGGGCATGGATTTTTCATCGGTTCCCTTTTAATTCGTTTTGACTTTGTGCATTCTGATCTCGAAATAATTCTCTTTGACTTAATCTTTATGAGCTACTTACATAAAGCCGTCAGATACCTTGGCCAAGGATTTTATCAGAATTAATTTCTCACAGAAATCCATAGGAGAATTTCCCAACCTATCAAGTCGGGTCAATGGATCCTTTGTTGATGATATGAACCTGCATACGAGTCCCTCTATACCCAACGTGAATCCACAGAGACTTTCTGGCGAACTCCAGTCGGTCGGAACTCACATCTAAGTATAGACGTTCTCGTACCAGATAAACCCTATCACCTCAAGTATTTAGGGATCATTCCTCGTATACTATTGTAAATTGGAATAACTTCAACCCCGATATGCGACTACCGCTTTCCATGGTGAGTTATTTCCTAATTGGGGTATTCAGTGCACTTGCCATCCCAGCGAGTCACCCACTTATGTGTATCGACTATCCCAGTCACGCTCGTGGACCCCAGCGTCCTCTAGTTCATCGGAGTATACACATTAGTGAGAGTCTAACCGGATCCAACGATGTCCCATCTCGATTGGATTCTACGACTCTTGAATATGTTCTAGATCACGGCCTTAGAGATCAGTCAACGGGTTGTCCCATAGCCCTGTGATCTAAGGACTTATATCCTTATGCGTAGATAATTATTACATAAGATAAAGATGACCATATAATAAAGATGCATTTATTAATCTAAATTGAATAGTTCCTTTATTTATTACAATAAATGGCAGCCATACTGTTGGCTTGCCGGACACTATTCTATCAATCTCCCACTTGTCCTAAAGCCAACTTTCTATGTCCTTGAGTCCCATCTTTATCAGATGTTTCTCGTATGCCTTTTGAGGCAGTGGCTTCGTAAGCGGGTCCGCGGTATTATCTTCAGAGTCGACACGTTCCATCTTAATGTCTCCTCTACCAATGATATCCCTTATCAAATGGTATCGTCTGAGTACGTGCTTGGATTTTTGATGAGATCTCGGCTCCTTTGCTTGCGCTATTGCTCCATTATTATCACAGAAGATAGTAATGGGCTCAGCAATGCTAGGTATCACATCCAATTCCTGGATGAAGTTTTTCATCCAAACACCTTCCTTTGCGGCTTCACATGCCGCAATGTACTCTGCTTCGGTGGTTGAATCTGCGGTAGTATCTTGCTTGGAGCTTTTCCAGCTTACCGCACCACTATTGAGGAAGAATACGTATCCAGATGTTTACTTGAAATCGTCTACATCGCATTGGAAGCTCGAATCTGGAAAGCCTTCCAATTTCAATTCTCCTCCACCGTATAATAAGAACAATTCCTTAGTCCTTCTCAGGTACTTCAGAATTGCCTTTACGGCTATCCAGTGCTGCTCTCCTGGATCAGACTGATAGCGACTCGTAACGCTTAATGCGTACGCCACGTCTGGTCTAGTACATAGCATACCGTACATTATGCTTCCAATAGCGGAGGCATATGGTATTTGAGACATATTGCTTCTCTCTTCAGGTGTCTTTGGGGCCATAGACTTAGAGAGTGCAATACCATGTCTCATCGGAAGTAATCCTCTCTTGGATTCTTCCATACGGAATCTCTTCAGTATTTTATCTATGTACTGTGATTGGGAGAGGCCCAGCAGTCCTTTTGATCTATCTCGGTAGATCCTTATACCTAGTACAAAGGATGCTTCTCCCAAATCCTTCATTGAGAATTGTGTAGACAACCATGCTTTCGTTTCGGATAACACCTTTACATTGTTTCCAATGAGAAAGATGTCATCAACGTAAAGCACCAAAAATTCAACTGTACTCCCACTGATCTTCTTGTACACGCAAGGTTCGAACACGTTTTTGATGAATCCAAAAGTTTGGATTGTTTCATCGAAACGGATGTTCCAACTTCGGGAAGCTTGCTTCAGTCCATAAATGGACCTCTGGAGTTTGCACACCTTGTGCTTATCTCCTTTGGATGCATATCCTTTTGGTTGCTCCATGTAGATCTCCTTATCAATGTCTCCATTGAGGAAGGCGGTTTTTACATCCATCTGCCATATCTCGTAGTTATACCACGCAGCTATGGCTAGCAAGATTCGAATGGATTTAGGCATTGCGACGGGCGAGAAGGTTTCCTCAAAGTCAACGCCTGGTCTTTGAGTGTATCCTTTTGCCACTAGTCGCGCCTTGTAGGTTATCACCTCTCCGTTCACTCCTAGCTTTCGCTTATAGATCCACTTGCAACCCACGTGAGTCACTCCCACTGGTGGATCTACCAAGGTCCAGACCTTGTTTGAGTGCATGGAGTCCAATTCGGATTCCATGGCTTCGCGCCACTTTCTCGAATCTATGTCCAACATAGCTTCATCGTAAGTCCTTGGGTCGGTTAGAGACTGTCCAGTCTCATGCAGCAGACCGTAGTACCTCTCGGGTTCCCTACGTTGTCTTTCTGACCTACGAAGTATTGGTGTACTTACTGGTGCACTTTCATGCTCTTGTTCTCCCACTGCCTGTGGTGATGGGTCAGCTTGTTCGACCTCTTCGGCCTTTTCAGCTTCAGTGACCTCATCCAGTTCTATGTTATGTTCTTTCTTGTCCACCAAGAAATCCTTCTCTAAGAAGTGTGCGTTCCTTGAGACAAACGTAGTTTGTCTTGTAGGATCATAGAACTCGTATCCTATCGAGTTTTCTGGATACCCCACGAATTTGCACAAAGTGGATTTTGTTTCCAACTTATCTCCCACTAGCTTTTTGACGTAAGCGGGAGATCCCCATATGCGCATGAATGCGTATGAGGGTGCCTTGCCAAACCATAATTCGTATGGTGTCTTTCGTACGGATTTAGAAGGTACCATGTTTAGTATCTTCGTTGCCGTGTTGAGGGCATGTCCCCAAAATGAAAGAGGAAGGTCAGTGGCACTCATCATGGATTGAACCATATCCATCAAGGTTTGATTCCTTCTCTCAGCTACTCCATTTAATTGTGGTGTAGCAGGAGGAGTCCACTGAGATAATATTCCATGCTCTACAAGATAATTCAGAAATTCGTTACTAAGAAATTCTCCACCTCGGTCAGAACGAAGAGCCTTTATCGTATGACCAAGTTGATTCTCTACTTCCATCTTGAATTCTTTGAATCGTTCAAAGGCTTCAGACTTGTGTTTCAGCAAGAACACATACCCATAACGACTATAGTCGTCAGTGAAGGTAATGAAGTAGTCGTAGCCACCTCGGGCACTTTTTCTTAGTGGTCCACATACGTCAGTATGTATCAAGTCCAATGTTTGCTTGGTTCGCTCAGGGTTTCCTTTAAATGGTAACTTAGCCATTTTACCCTTAAAACATGGTTCACATGTTGGCATTTCATCAATGTGCTTGATCTCAAGCGCGCCAGATGATGCTAACTTTTGAATCCTTGACTTGGATATATGTCCAAGTCGAGCATGCCATAATTGGGCAGACCTTTCATTATCTTGTTTTCTTTTGTTTTGTTGTACGTGCATAACTAACTTAGGTGGTTCTATGGTGTATAGTCCATCTTTCAATGTACCAGTGAAAAACAAATGATCATTCATGAAAAGGAACCTTTATTAATAGTAAATTTAAAACCTTCATTATCCAAAACAGGAATAGAAATAATGTTTTTCACTAAGCCAGGTACATAAAGAACGTTCCTAAGGACTAACTTATTACCACCTAAATCTAATTCCACTTCGCCTATGGCCTCGGCAGCAGCTCTAGCTCCATTGCCAAATCGCAGGATCCAATCCCCAGGCCTAAGTGGCCTTGTTGCTCCCATCACCTGTAAATCATTACAAAGATGAGAACCACAAGCAGTGTCTAACACCCAAGATGCACAGTTAATTGATAAATTAACTTCAACAAGGAATATAACTTTTGGAGCTCTCCAAGAACTCCTTGCAGTTCATCTTCCAGTGTCCAGGTTTCTTGCAGTAGAAACATTTATGTTCACCAGTAGAAGCTTTTCGCTTCTTTCCCTTTCCTATGGGCCCAGATGGTCCTTTCGCTTTGCTCGGAGGAGCATTTCCCTTCCCCTTCCCTTTCTTGGTCCTTTTAGACCTCGATTGGGTGGAAGTTGCAACCATCACTGGCTTCTCTCTTTTCATGGAAGCCTCTGCAGTGGCGAGCATATTTGCCAACTCGTGAAGTTCAACATTCATCTTGTGCATGTTGTAGTTCACTACGAATTGCTCGAATGATCTTGGCAACGATTGGAGGATTATATCCTGGCAGTATGACTTGTCCATTTTCACCTCAAGTTGACCAAGCTTTTCAATAAGCCCAATCATTTTGATACAGTGAGAGCGGACATCAGTACCCTCTGCCATCCTCGTTTGTTGCAAAGTCTTAGCAGTTTCATACCGCTCATATCTACTTTGCACCCCAAAGAGGCCATTGAGGTGTGTGTAGATTTCAAAAGCAGATTTCATATGCTCATGCTGCTTTTGAAGCTCATTCGACATGGATGCTAGCATGAGACAACGTGACTGTAAGTCATCGTCTTGCCACAACTCAGTAGCTTCTTTCTCAGTGTCACTAGCATCCAGAGCAATTGCAGGTGGGGTCCATCAAGGACAAAAGATCGTTTCTCAGAAGCAAGAATTATCTTAAGGTTTCTGACCAGTCATGAAAGTTGGGTCCAATCAATTTGTTTTGTTCAAGTATGATGGAAATCGGATTCTTAGACATTATATCTACAAAAAGACGATAGAAGATATAAATACGCGAATGATTAATTTTAAATGCATAATTTACAAACATGGTTTTCATTTGTAAATTACTCCCACTATTTTAATCAAAACCTTATGCCCCCACATAAGTTTCGGGTATATTAAAATATCCTAGCGGGCTCAAGGCCCAAATGCAATCTTCTAGTACCCACGACTCGTTGGCCATACTATTAGATCCACTTGGTGGGTGATCACGTCGCCGGTTAACCATCGCAGCTAACCCTTGAGTTCATTTAGCCTCGTTTTTCGTTATGGACCCACGACTCGTTAGACATCCATACTTACTAGCGTTAAATCATGTCCAATACTCGTGGAGAGAAATAGTTCAATCCTAGACGCCCCACGACTCCTGAGACAGTGCCTAGAACCTTGCTATCCCCTCCCTTGGCACTAAACTGTGCATCGAGGTAATAGACATATTATCTTCCTATAGCTCGACCCACGACTCGTGAGACATCGAGATATATTCGTATAATATGCCTAAGACCTAGTAATTGGATAGGCTCGGACCATAGACACCATTCATATGCGCCCGTTATTCGATTTAATATTATAATTGAATTTTAAAGTTCAATTGGAGGTTTTATCAAATTTCCTTGTGCGAGGTCTCATCAGATTATGCTTCATCTTGTTTACGTTATCTATTCTAACCATGCAAGACATTCATCAAAGAATAATAAGTAAACACACATCACCTAGCATGATATGATTGATCGATTGCCCATCCTATGCGATCCATCACGAGCCATGCGATGGATCAATTGGTCAGTCTAGGGTGGAAATTAAATGTCCTAACTATTACAATTTTCAAACCGATACATGCATGGGCCTTCTTGTAATATCCTCCTTGATTGGGCCTCCATGTATTGAATTGGGCCTCCATGTCCTCCAAGGTAATGGGCCTCCATGTGGATCTCCTAGTCTTCATGAGGTCTTCTCGGCTCCAAGCCTAAACTAAGTCTAACTTAAAATGGCCCTATTCTATTACATTTTAATTGCGCAAGCAAGGGGCACCAATCAGGCCCATTTAATTACAACCCATAAAAATTAACCAAAAACTACACAGGGCTTAGGGGCAGAAATCGATCAATCCACATAGTCACTCAAGAACATGCACAAATTCACATAATTACAAAAATGTAAATTTATCGGCTCCTTTTAATTTTAATTCACAAAAATTATCCAAGTTAATTAATTTTGAATTAACAATTAATCTCTAAGATTAATTAACTCTTACTTGAGTTCTAAGTAATCTACAATTCTTATCTTAATAAAGTTGGTTAATTAAGATAGTTACAAATCTTCCAAGATTCCTATCTTGTCCAAAACTCTAAGTTTCCCAATTTTCCAAATCTCCAAGATTCTCAAGATAATCCTATTTTGATTAGATTAGATAACTAAGGTAGTTCCCAAATCTTCCAAGATTCCTACCTTATCCAAAACTCCAAGTTTCCTAATCTCACAAATCTCCAAGATTCATCAAACTTTCCAAAATAGGCAAATTAGAGACCAACCAAAAATCAGCCAGACAGTGACCAATCGTGGACTGCCATGTGGCCAACCCACACTCGGCCACAATGGCCGCGCGTGGACTGCTCACGGCAGCCGCTGCTGCGCGTAGCAGCGCACGGCAGTGCGCGGCTGCGCCTGACAGCACGCGGCAGACAGCCCGTAGGCTGCTGCCGTGTGCCGCACGCGCATCCAGCGTGCTGCTGGCACGCTGCTGCCGCTTACGGTGGCTACCTAGCCGCGGTTAGGTCTAAATTTTTTTTTTTTTGTTTTCTTGATTACTTTTGATTTAATTAAAACGGATCCAATTAATTAAATCATAATCCAAAAAAAAAATTAACATGATAAAATTTCGAATCAAAATTTTCTATTAACTCCAAGTTAATCAGATATACGTTCTAAAACACATACAGTAAAAGAACTAGCCACAATCAAACATATGATTTAAAACACGGAATTTGCAAATTCATATATATACAAAGCCAGAGTTGGCTCTGATACCATTGTTGGGATTCGGTAAGAAAAACAGCCCTTCAGGCAGCGGAAAACAAAAATTTAAGGACCTCTTACGGAATCTTGCCAGGATACTAAACTGGTTGTATATATATGAATATAAAAACGACAAGGATAATTAGATCCAAATTATACCTGTCTCCTAGCAAATCCAAGTAACTAGCAAAGTCGTTGCGTTTTCTCCCTCGGTAGAATCGATCCAAGCTTTGTTAAAGCGCCCCACGAGTTGCGCCTCTACGAGTTGATACACCACAATATCACGAAATATAATATATCCTAATCGGCTAGAACATAGGATATATTAATATCTAGGATTAGAGAAACAAGATTGGAACGAAAAACGAAATCGAAAAATTCTTCCAAAAGGAAGAAGTGGTTCGGCCGATTTCACTAGGGAGAGAGGGAGAGAATTTTCTTGACTTGGCTTTTGGCTCTCTTGATTAGTGTATTTGAGATATGACATTAAGTCTCCTATTTATAGGAATCTCATAATCCTAATCCTCCTAGGATTAGGACTCCCAAGTCTTATAATTCTCCTACATGGGCCATGGCCCTTTTAATTGGAAGACCAAGTCTTCTAATTAATTCATGGCCCATACTTGATTTAATTAATTGGGTCTTTATTTAATCTCTCAATTAAATGGCCCAATTAATTTATTTCTTTCTCATTTAATTAAATTAGACTCTAAGTCTATTTAATTAAACTTTCCCATAATTAATTAAATCCAATTTAATTAACTAACTCACAAATTAAATTCCAATTTAATTTCCAGTCTTGATCCAATTCCAATTGGATCAAGTTCGCTCCAATTGGATCGACCCAGTCAACCCAGTCGACCCAGTCGACCCAGTCGACCCAATCGACCCAGTCGATTTAGTTGACTCAGTTGTCATTCATTTCCTCGCTTTCGCTTCATGTGTATTGTGTATGCCCCCGTAGGTTCACCACATAATTGGCCGTGGGTTATAATTAAATATTTATTTAATTACTCGAGCATTAAATACTCTAAATCAATCGAACACTCTGTCGACTGATCATTCCAAAATTAGCACCCCTGCTAATTTGGGAATTCTCCCACACTCCACGGTCGATGTCTGGCCACAAGCCCATGGAGCCCAATCACTGGTGAATTAATTCAGTGAACCTTTTAATCATTTACAATTTCCATATACGCTATAATCTCTCCATCGATCGATCTCCCAGTCAATACTTAAGGGCATGGATTTTTCATCGGTTCCCTTTTAATTCGTTTTGACTTTATGCATTCTGATCTCGAAATAATTCTCTTTGACTTAATCTTTATGAGCTACTTACATAAAGCCGTCAGGTACCTTGGCCAAGGATTTTATCAGAATTAATTTCTCACAGAAATCCATAGGAGAATTTCCCAACCTATCAAGTCGGGTCAATGGATCCTTTGTTGATGATGTGAATCCACAGAGACTTTCTGGCGAACTCCAGTCGGTCGGAACTCACATCTAAGTATAGACGTTGTCGTACCAGATAAACCCTATCACCTCAAGTATTTAGGGATCATTCCTCGTATACTATTGTAAATTGGAATAACTTCAACCCCGATATGCGACTACCGCTTTCCATGGTGAGTTATTTCCTAATTAGGGTATTCAGTGCACTTGCCATCTCAGCGAGTCACCCACTTATGTGTATCGACTATCCCAGTCACGCTCGTGGACCCCAGCGTCCTCCAGTTCATCGGAGTATACACATTAGTGAGAGTCTAACCGGATCCAACGATGTCCCATCTCGATTGGATTCTACGACTCTTGAATATGTTCTAGATCACGGCCTTAGAGATCAGTCCACGGGTTGTCCCATAGCCCTGTGATCTAAGGACTTATATCCTTATGCGTAGATAATTATTACATAAGATAAAGATGACCATATAATAAAGATGCATTTATTAATCTAAATTGAATAGTTCCTTTATTTATTACAATAAATGGCAGCCATACAGTTGGCTTGCCGGACACTATTCTATCAGGAGAAGCGGCATTTTTCGACCATAGATGCTATAATGTTAACATATGAAAATTGCTCAATTAGAGAATAAATTATTATGGAATCTTCTAAGACGAAATGATTAAGAACATAAGTCTTACCCAGAGGACGATTGTCTGAAGGGATGGGAAAGTCAAAAGAGCTTAATCCTGCCTTACGAAGAAAAACTTCCCCGACTAGAAAAGCTGATTGATATTTGTCCGATCTCATTTCCGCGATTATACTTGAAGAAAAATGATCATCAGAAGCCAATTCTCCGATGACCTTCCGACCACCATATACCCAAGCAGAGTCATAACCCCATTCGTGAACATACGGCTCGATCACCCCGTTCTCAAGCACGCGATGGGTCGGAGGTTTGACGAAGAAATAGTTTGCTTTCCATTCCATGCTATTGCTCGAAATAGCATTCTCCAGAATGGCAAAATCTGGTCGTTGGCTACTAACGTAGTAATAACCCCTGTTGGAAGAGGTCGAAATGGAAAATCGAAAGAAATGAAGGAAATTGCGAAAGGAATGTTGAAAACCCTTCGCAACCATGAGGACGGAAAAAGCAATAAGAAAAGCAATGGCATTGGGGACAAGTTGGGTTAACGAGACGATGAAGGTCTCTAGAAGGTGAAGGAGGATTGGAGAAAGAGGATAACGGAGTCCATGATCCAAGTGGGAAGTGTAGAAAGCTCGGCAATTTCCCGGGGGATTATTTACCCTCTCTTCGGCAGAAAGGATGATTATTTCAGAATCAGAAGGAAAATAACGACCATAATCCCTCTGTAGAGCAGGCAAATCTTTCTAAATTGAGAAGGGAAAACTCAATAGGGCAGAGACCTGGGGTTGAGCAGTCTTTGACTTCTTCGAAGTCTTAGCGGCCACCTCCTCTTCGGGAATAATTTCGACTACTAGCCCGTCTACCCCCTTTTCTACGAAATCCTTGACCTCCTCGACAGGAATCCCATCTTCTGTCTCCTCATTTTCAGTAAAAGGACCTTTGGGGTTTTCAACGACATGAGTAATAACTGCTTCTTCTTCGTTGCGAGTCGGAGAGTTAGGGTTACGTGATGGAGAGGCCATAATTTGCTTAAAGACAGGAAGTTCGATGAGATGAATAAGTAATGAGAATCTCAACTTAAGTTTTTACTGCTTAAAGCTCAGGATATTGAGGTAAAAGTAAAAAAGATCTCATTTAATTCGACTATATATACAGCCAAGGAAATGACGCTTCAGTCCTTGGTGACGGTTCAGTTTCCTGCCAATGAAATTGTGGGAAAATCCCAAGACGTCTGATATACCTTATTAAGCAACGTGTATTTACATGAATGGGTTCAATGAATATGTACTGTTTTTCCCTCGCTCAGTTTTTATCCCAAAAAAGGGTTTTTCCGACCAGGTTTCTAATGAGGCATACTTCATGAATCTCAGCGTGTGGAATCGATCCAAAGGCTATATTTATTTCTACGAGCTTCAGCTACGTTTACGCTCGAGAAGTGAGGGAGTTGATGGGGGCTATTTTACACTCAGAGACTGAATTGTACCTTTCGAACTGGTTCAGATCATTTCGACCCGCACAACTGGTCGAGTCTCCTCGAAAGATCCAAGATCGGCCCGATCTGCTATTCGCATCTAGTCGACCTGGAGAAGACTCCGAAGATTTCATGGGCCATGCAGGTTCCCTAGTCACGTTAGGATACTACTAGGGCAGGATTAAATATTATTATATATTGCTGATCCATCATTGTAAAGGGGGTTGAACTCTTAATTTCTCCACTGATAATAAAGGATTTTACTCTTTCTTCTCCATTAATCGATTACTTATACTATTCCGTACAATTTCTTACTTGCATCATCCTGAGTACTTTAACCAAGCCCTAATATTATTGTTACTTGAAGTATCATATTGATATTACCTTACGTAAAAAATTCGGTAAAATCAGTTGGTGCCCATCGTGGGGCAGGTTAATTAATCGAACGAAATATGGTCAACCAAAGGAAAAGTACGCGCAACGCCTGAAAAAGCACGACTTATCAACCTCCACGTACGGTTGAGGATTTACCTGAAAATTCCCGGAGAATTAGTGGCAATAATCTGCAGCCTCCAGCCGGACGATAGGAATCTGAGCATATTGAGACTCGCGTTACGGGGAACGCGGTTAACGAACAAAACGCTGAAGGACGACACAAAGTTCGATCAGGCCAGCGGCCAAGTGATGGCATAATGAGTTGTTGACAAAACAAGGCACTGGGGGCTTTCGCAAAATTCTAGAAGGATTTGCATAAAACCAGAGGGTTTCATAAGAGTCTAGAACAATCTTGAAGAGTCTACACACTTGGGGAACAATGTGGAACATTCTAGGGCATCCTAGAATGCCTTGGAATGTTGTGGAAGACCTTAAAACCTTGTTCTACTAGTGTAAAGGGTTTTAGAGATTTAATTTCAACCCTTGGATTAGTTTGATCTTAGCCATTCATTTCAAGTAGGACTGCTATAAATAGGTTGCTCATTTCATTTGTATACCATCTGATAACAATTGTAATAGATTTACTTTCTAGAGAAGTAATTATCAGGAACGCGATAATTTTTCAATTTTTTGTATTTTTTAATATATTAATTGAAGAACAATCAATTAATAGAAGGAGATTTATTAGAGAAAATGAAGAAGAGAGGAGAATTTGGACAATTTTCTGGATATTCATTAACAGTTATGGATTTTTGAATTTGAAAGTTAAATTACATAGGTTGAAACAAAAATTGAGGTGGCGGAACTAATCTATTTTTGGTGACATTTTTAAAAGGCATAATAGTTCCACCACTGCGGTTACACTTGCTCAGGAAAAATTTGATGATAATTCTAGTGATGAAAATTGATTGAACTTAATAGGCTCAATGCTCTCCATACTCTTCCTTAAAATTTGAGGAATGATGGGGGCTATTTTACACTCAGGGACTGAATTGTACCTTTCGAAATGGTTTAGATCATTCCGACCCGCACAATTGGTCGAGTCTCCTCGGAAGATCCAAGATCGGCCCGATCTGCTATTCGCATCTAGTCGACCTGGAGAAAGACTCCGAAGATTTCATGGGCCATGCAGGTTCCCTAGTCACTTTAGGATACTACTAGGGCTAGGATTAAATATTATTATATATTGCTGATCCATCATTGTAAAGGGGGTTGAACTCTCAATTTCTCCATTGATAATAAAGGATTTTACTCTTTCTTCTCCATTAATCGATTACTTACTTATACTATTCCGTACAATTCCTTACTTGCATCATCCCAAGTACTTTAACCAAGCCCTAATATTATTGTTACTTGAAGTATCATATTGATATTACCTTACGTACAAAATTAGGTAAAATCAAGGAAGAATATTGGGGACACAAAAACTAATGTTAAGTGGTCTTGTGAGGGTGAAAGGAACATTAAATACATTGTAACTTGATCAGGCTTCGACATCTGAAAATTTTGAAAATGTTTTTTATTTTGTTGAACCTGACATTGAGTTTGATGATCTTGAGATCATTCCACGGTTATTGAACAATCTGAAAATGACATTTTGACTGCACCACCAACATTTACTGAAATTAAAACTGCTGTGTTCGGTATTTCACCTTATAGTGTTGGAAAATGACATTTTGACTGCACCACCAACACTTACTGAAATTAAAACTGCCGTGTTCAGTATTTCACCTTATAGTGTTGCTGGACTAGACAGTTTTAGTTCCCATTTCTACCAAAACTGTTGGGAGGTTGTCAATAACGATCTGCTTGATGCAGTGATTGATTTTTTCTCCGGCACATCCCTCCCCAAAAGCATTACTTCTACTACAGTAGTCTTGATTCCAAAGTCCCAGGATGCAGTCAGTTGGTCTGAGTACAGACCAATCAGCTTGTGCAATGTGTCTAACAATATTTTTACTAAAATTCTTAATGATAGGCTTGTGAATATTCTCCCTAAACAGATTTCTGAAAACCAGTCTGGTTTAATGCAAGATTAGTTGATTTCTGATAACATTGTACTTGCTAAAGAACTTGTGCATGAATTGAACCATCCTAGGGCCAAATGGGGTAATATGATTGTGAAGGTCCAGTGGCCCTTTCTATTTGTTGTGTTGGAAAAAACTGGATTTTCTAAATATTTCATTAAGTTGCTCACATCCAGTGTTGAAAAATCATTTGTTTTTATGCTTGTGAATGGTCAACCTTCAGGGTTCTTTAAGTCACATAGGGGAGTTAGGCATGGAGATCCTATATCCCCCACCTTGTTCATTTTAGGCTCTGAATTGTTTAGTAGGGGCTTAAATAAATTGTTTGTTGATTGATATAGCATGGGTCCAAATCCTATCCTGACCCAACCCGAAAAGTGATCTGAACGAGGCAGTCTCCAAGATGCGAACTGAAGCCCTGGTAATGGGCCCTGGGTATCCATGTTGCTCTCCAAAGCAATGCCATTGCACTCGCGGTGCGTTCAACGACCTTGGGTAAGTCCGCAAGGTAATGACCCAGCGACCCGAAACAAAACAATCTAAAACGGTCAATATGAATCCCTATTTTCAGTAATATTGACTCTATCCAAGGAAGAGTTTCCATACAACAAGATCCTCACAATGAAAAAAGATCTCCCACTACTACAAAAACAAATTGTTGGGACGCTGAAAAGTGTCATAAGTAGGGGGTTTTGTGACAGTTAGCCTATTGGGACGGCAGACCAAAGTGTCACGTAGGTGGCCGTCCCAATATGTTAATGTGACGCGCAGGGTGCTGTCCCAATATCCCCTGGAGTTATGACACATCCGTGCGTCACAAAAATTGATCTTTGTGACGCCTCCAGCTGTCACGTTAATGCTTCATAACTACTAAAATGCTAGTATATTATGACGCTATTAGTGTCTTCAAAGTTATTTTCTTGTGACATCTCTTGATGTCACATAAATGAAACCCGCCAATTTTAACCACCTTTATATATGACACCCTCGTGTGTCCTAAAATGTACGTATTAATTTTTTTTTTTAATAAATTATTTGTCTTTAAAACTAATTATTGTGATAATTTTACAAACATAAGCAACCAAGTCTCAACATATTCAATAAAAAAAACCATTACTTTTTATATGAACCAATCAAACACAAATATATAAATCAACATCAATTTCATTGTTTCCAAAATAAAGTCAATATTAAAGAAACATAAATATGTCATAGCTCTAGTCACAGCTCTTAACAAAAAATTTCAAAATATCATTCTAAAAGTGTTCAAGCAACCCACACTATCACTACTATCTCAACATTACCATGAAAACACATGTAAAGCATTCTAAAAGTCTTCAAGCAACCCACAAACATTTTAACTTAAAAACTAACTGCCATCAACTCGAGGGACCTCTATTCCCACACTTCTTCATCCATGGTAACCTATTAAAGCAACAAAATATGAAATTAGTTTAATTGAAGAGATTCTTAAATAATTGGATTATGGTATTAAAATATAAAAGACTATTACCAAATTTTGTGGCCAAATAATAGCTTCACCAATAGCATCACCAATAGTTCTTGAATGTGAAACGGGACGAATTAACTCTTCATCGAACTCAATTCCAACATTAATAATAACTTCACACCAATTTTTTCACAATTGTGCTTGCCCAACATAGTTTGATGGATCTATGCTTACAAGAAAACCAATTGCTACACATTTTGCTAAATCAAAGATACTTCTCAAATAAACTTTGGCTCCAACCTACAATAAATATATAAGTAAAGCTAACTTAACATAACTCGCCAATTATATATAAAGTCATAAGTAAAAAAACACCAAAAATTTAACATGCTGTCATACACAAAGCAATAAGAAAAACAACTAAACTACTTTAGATTATAGTCAACTTACCCGTAAAGGCATCTGGCTTGAGGTTGAGGTTGAGGTTGAGGTTGAGGGACGACGAGAGACTGAGTGGTGTTGAGATGATGATGAAGGGACTCTAGTCACTTCTGGTGGAGAAGATTGTCCAACTATTTGCTTGTTCATTCTTATGAGCTCTTGTATTTGCCTACTTTGCTCCATCATAAGTTGATCTTGTTTATCAGCTCTTTCTTTCAGTGCATCTATTTGATTCTTGTAGGCTATGTTCATATGAGAAGACTTGCCTCGCTTGGGCATAATCACTATATACATCTGAGGCAGTGACACCAGGTCCATACATCTTTATATACCCCCTTTTATAATGTCCAACCACTTGGGAAAATATGTCATTCGGGCCAACGTCTATTGCACCACTAGGAAGTTTACTAACTAAATCTTTCATCTTACGCTGCGTATAAAATAATAAAACCATTGCATTATTAAATTTGATCTCAAATTAAGTAAGAGTCAATATGATCAGAACTTACCAAAGAATCTACCACAGTAGGATTAGATGATTCCCCATTCCGAGAATAACATTTTGCAAAAGGATCATACCTGCTTGGTTCACTTATACGTCCATTTATTTTAGTGTTATCATCTGTTTCATCTTCATTAGCTTCACTATCGACTTCTTCGTCATCAACCAATACAACTTTTGATTTTTCCATCTCCTTCTACAAAATGACATAATTAGTTGGCCAAGTAAGTCAACAAAAAATTATAATACTATGGTGATATAGGGATAGATAAAAACCTTCATTTGATCCTTAACTTGAGCAAAACTCTTTTTCCCTGTAATATGATGCATATTCTTTTTTGCTCTATTTTCTTTATTTTTAGCACTTAACATCTGAATAGGCAAAAGAGGACAACATTTATGAATCAATAATAACAAGATATATTAATCTAATTAATATTGTAAAGAGATATGTAATTGCAAAGTTAACTTTTTACCCGGGCCTCATCACTGCTCCAACGAATCACTGCTTTCTCCCACTGTTCAGGCTTGATTCTTTCATCAATCAAATGAGGTTTCTTGCGCTTGTTTTCATCCAATGATAAGTTTGGATCGAAATAATCAGTCTTTATTCTATTTTTCCAGCTCCTCCAACTTTTTGCAAAAATCAGTAATGTGCTATATTCAAAGCCAGTTGTAACGTTGAACTTTTCCTACAATATTAAAAGATACATGATTAGATGGTTATATGAATTTAAATATTGCACTTACATAAAGATGAGGATATCTTAATATTACCTTAACCAACTCCAACAATTCATTTTTTGTATCATTTGACACTGTATGCCAATCTGGGGTGGCAATAGGTAGATACACACCATTTCTGACTAATGTACCAATGTATTCAACATATTCACTTTTATTTGGACCTATAGGATGCCCAAGCTCATCGAACTCAACTTCTTTACAAACTTTTCTTGCCCAAACACGTGCCATATTAGTAGGCCCTCTACCTGTTTTTCCATGATCATCTTCCAAAAAGAAAAATGTTATTGAAAAATTAACATTTCAAGCTACTAAAACCTTAAACGCATAAATTATTAATATGTTCAAGTATACTTGTATTGTCGCGAATTGCATTGTCCATAGCATTAGAATGTGACTGAAATGGATGGTTGCCATTCTCAATCCTAATTCTCTTACCACGTCGAATGCTTTCCATTACTATATAACATTTTCATAAAATGTTAATAATAATTAATTATGCACTTTCCAAGTAAGTTGCACCATTTATAAGAAATAAACAAGTTCAACACTTCTTCACACATGTAGAGAGATAGAAAGAGTAAGATAACCTACATGTGGTATCTTCATGTAGCTATTCATTGAGCATCCTAGTAGAAATTGACTCACTCGGTTGATTGTTGTTTTTAGCATGCTTAGTTCTTGCCATCACTCTGAAAAACTGCCATTAGTTTTAACAGTTTATAATTTCTAATCTCAAAATGCACAAGTACAATTATATAACTTCTGAAAATCTAGTTGAATGCGAACATCATTCGAAAGAGCATAAAGATGAAATGTAGCATAGAAAATCATAATTAATAGAAATTTCTTAAACATTTATCAAATGCTAGTGTTCTAGTTATGCACATTCTTAAATTTCTTCTAAACTATCCACTGGAATCTCAGAAACCCCTTCGCGAACCCAAACAACAGGTTCATCTTCAATAATTGGACGATCATTGCATGGTTTACTTTGCAAGATAGTGTCAACACCATCATTAGATAAGTGTTTCTCGTCATCAAACTTGTCCCTGGCTTTCGTTTCTATGACAACATGCCAACCTTTTTCAGTGGGATCCTCAACATAAAACACTTGCTCAACTTGAGATGCAAGAACAAAAGGCTCATTTTAACTCCTTATATTTGTGAAATTCGCTAAAATGAATCCATCTTCATCCTCTTTTTGTCTTTTGCCCTTTGATACCCAATCACAATCAAACAATACAATCTTCTTACCACCAGTGTAATCTAACTCAATAATATCTTTCAAGATCCCAAAATACGTCATCCCTTGTAAGATAGGCCTCTTATCTTTCTTACTAGCAAAACTCGTTGTCGTTGCATTAACCATCACTCCACTATTTTGAGTTTTTCTTTTCCTCTCTGTTTCTTTAGTATGAAACCGAAAACCGTTTACTTTAAAACCTTTATATTTTATTCCAACAGGTACAGGTCCCCTCGCAAGACGTATTATGTCACTTAGCTTGGGATCATTTTCACTTGGGCGCAACTCTTGAATCTGTCAAAACATATTAATGCTTAGGAAGCTAAAAACATTATATGCAAAGTAACTTCATGTATCATGTTCAGAAAAAAAAAATTATAAGTACCCGACTATGGAACCAAGAAGCAAATGAATTGCTATGAATCCGTTTGATTTCATGTTCACTAGAACGACGTTTCTTTCGCCTAATTTGGCTTTCATGTTCCCTGCATATATACCATTAAAAATTGTGCATATCATAATTTAACATTTCACAACTGAATTAATCTTTTATTGTTTAGTTAACTTACTCTCTGTACAATATAATCTCATCGCAATTGAATAACACATATCGATGAGCTTTTGTTAATGTGTCGTTATCCCAAACAGTTGGCTTTCCCTTCCGTAATGGTGAACCAGGCATCGAAAAAATATCCAAACCTGGTGTGCTTTTGCAAACTTCAACATTATTTCGACTAGCTCGATTGCGTCTTGTTTCAACATTGTCATCGAAGTACAAAGAACAAAAAGCTAAACATTCTTCAGCTAAGTATCCTTCAGCAATTGAGCCTTCTGGACGACCTCTATTGCGTACGTAAGATTTTAAAATACATAAGTACCTAAAAAATAATCAATATTAAACACTCAATATTATACAAAAATAGAACAAATAAAATTGACTAAAGAAAATATTAAAAATTTACTTTCAATGGCATACATCCAACGATAATGTACGGGCCCAGCTAACTTTGCCTCAGTAACCAAATGCACCGTCAAATGTACCATGATATCAAAAAATGCTGGAGGAAATATCTTTTCAAGTTGGCAAAGTATAACAGCAATCTCTTTTTCCATTCGAGTCAAATCACTATGACAAAGTGTTTTAAAGCACAAATCTCTAAAATAACGACTCAAATGAATCAAAGGTGCACGTACGGACTTCGGCAAAAGTTTACGCAATGAAATTGGTAGCAACTGCTGTATTAATATGTGACTATCGTGACTTTTTAGACCAAAAATCTTAGTTGGTTTGAAATGCACACACATTGAAATATTTGCAGCATAACCATCAGGCACTTTGATATTTTTTAATACCCTACAAAATCTTTCCTTCTCAGTTTTATCTAATGTGAATGATGATGTTGGTATCCACTCTTTCCCAAACTCATCAACGAAAGGATGGAGTCCAGCCCTTATACCCATTTTTTGCAAATCCAATCGTGCTTTGTAATTATCCTTTGACCTATCAGAATTAATGAGTGTATACAAGACTTTGTCACACACATTTTTCTCAATGTGCATAACATCAAGATTATGACGCACCAAGTTTTTTTCCCAATATGGAAAATCAAACAAAATGTTTTTTTTCTTCCAGCTGTAAGGTAAATTTAAATCACCAACATTTTTCCCAAACTTGTTATCAATATCCTTTATGTCATCTAGTACAGTAGATCCCCTCAAATAAGGAGGAGCCTTTCGAAGCTCCTTTGTGCCATCAAATGAAGCTTTCTCATTTCGATAAGGATGATCCTCGGGTAAGAAAATGCGATGACACATGTAACAATACTTATGAGAGTTGTCTAGCCATTTTGAGTTGGTAAAACTTATAACACACAGGACAAGCATATTCTCCTTTCGTACTCCAACCTGATATAGCTTCAAGGCCTGGAAAGTCACTAATAGTCCATAATAAAGTTGCACGCATTTGAAAATTCTCTTTAGATGAAGCATCATAGGTAGTTACTCCAATCTCAAACAATTCCTTCAACTCAGCGACTAATGGTTGCAAATATACATCAAGATTGTTTCCAGGTTCAGTAAGACCGGGTATAAGTGTTGACAACATAAAATATGACTTCTTCATACAGTCCCCAGGTGGCAAATTGTACGGTATAATGATTACAGGCCATGTACTGTGGGCAACATTCATGGTAAAAGGATTAAAGCCATCACATGCCAAACCCAACATTACATTGCGAGAGTCTTTAGCAAATTCTGGATGATGATAGTCAAAAGTTTGCCATGCTGGAGAATCTGCCGGGTGTCTCATGACACCATCCTTGGTCCGTTCTTCATCGTGCCACTTCATAAGAGCTGCAGTTTTCGAATTCATAAATAGCCTCTGCAACCTTGGCTTCAATGGGAAATGCCAAATAACCTTTTTGGGAACCTTCTTATCTTTCTTAGATTTTTTATTATAATGATCATGCTCATCTGGATTAGGTTCATGAGTTATCCACCTTGGCTCATCACAAGTGTCACCCTTGGTCTTACTTTCATTCACACCCCAATACAACATACAGTCATTCTTGCATGCGTCAATCTTATTATAGTTCAAACCCAAATCTTTCATTATCTTCTTGGTTTCATAATAATTTTTAGGCAATTCAACACCCTCTGGAAATGATTCCTTTAATAAATTAAGCAGCAAGGTAAAAGAGCTATCACTCCAATTACCAAGGCACTTGATTTGGAGCAACCGTATGAGGAAAAAAAGTTTGGAAAACTTCTGACATCCGGGGTAAAGTTCCTTTTCAGCATCTTGCAAAAGCTTATAAAATTTCTCTGCTTCTTTGCAAGGTCTTTCTACTTCCTCAACTCTTGGAGTTCTTTCTACATTATTAATATCATCTTGCAACCCAAATGCATCATGTAGCATTTCTTGCATATTATCTGATACATTTAAGCCATCATGATTATTTGGCATTCGTGCTTCAGTAGATAACAACTCTCCATGAAGAACCCATTTAGTGTACCCACTTAGAAAACCATTCCAAAGAATATGTTCTTCTGCAACCGTACGCGTTCTACATATTCCATTTTTACATTTTTTGCAAGGGCACAAGATCATCCCATCATTTGAATTTGAAACAGCAAAGTCCAAAAAATATTGCAACCCTATATGGTATTCACTGCTTGACCTTGGTAAATCCATCCATCTTTTGTCCATTTCACTATTTTTGAACTGAACACGAAATATTTATGACAAAATAAAAGTAAAACGAGAAAGAAAAACAAATATCAATCAAGTTTCAGTTAATAATTGCTCTATTAAGTATTAGAGACAAAGTTATCACAATATTTGCATGACATACTCAATATTATATTATTAAATTATATACTCATATATATAGGCCACTTCTAACTATTCATTGGCGGCTGCCAATTCTTTGTGGAGTAAGATTACATCTTTATATGCATAAGACAAGTTTGATACTACTCTTCCCACAAGGTCTAAATAGTTTATATATAAACTCTACAATTTAGTAATAAATTTGTCATTTCTTTGCCAAATAATATTGTTTGATATTGGAATGATGGGGCGGTGATCTGATTCCTTTTACCATTGCTACAGTTTCCATATACAAATTGAGGACTAGTACTTGTGTCAATGATCTAATAACTGGGAAGAAGACTTTTTTTTTATTGAATCTTAACTTTAAACAATTAAATTTCATCAGTTGTAGGAGTAGTTTAATGTAAAATAAGACACTTCCTTAGTTTTTCCTCATTAAAAGTTCAAGAACAGAACATAATCTAAGTAACTATAAACATAAATACAATAACCAAAGAACATTAAGGAGCATAAGTTATATTTATCATAAAGTAATATGCAAACATCATCAAAAGAGTGAGACAAATCTAAAAGAAGTGGAATGCTATTCCATCAAGAATCATAATCGACAAATTTAATACCATAGATTCTAAGAGTAAAATATCACATATTAGTGGAATAATTCCTAAAATTAGACAATATGGAAAATGAATAAATCACAATAAACTGAATATAGTTCACATTTAACTCCAGTTTTCATGTAGCCCGTCCAAGATACTGCTTCTATAGGTTTTCAAGTAAATACCCCTTTTTGTTATTCTTAATTGTCAAAAAAATCTCTTAATTTTATATAATCTAGCAAAACTCTCACTGTATTATCAACCATAGCATACTACACCCAACAACTGACTATTAACATAACATTGAATATTTTAATGGTCAAAATCTACAAGTGTAAAAAAATTCCATGTGTTATTCAATCATAGAACACTACACCCAAATAAATCTAGGATTTAGACTTACTCTCGGCACTTAATTAATCAAGTGACAAAATTAAATACATAGGTTAAAGGAATAAATTTGTTTCTAACATTAAAAATCAGACCCATTGTTCAAAAATCCCAAAATCAACATTTCAATCGAGCACAAAATCAAGATTAGAATCAAACCTGTGAGAATTGAGTGAAAAGAAGGGCTGGTCACACAAAACCAACTTGGTTGCTTGAATGGGTGAAACCACTTTGCCGTGTGAAGAAATCGAGCACAAATCAACTATACATATTGTTCGGCAGTGGCGGGTTTTGAGAGAAGGGTCTGGCAGTGGGGGTTTGAGAGAAGAGTTGAAGAGACAGCTGAATTTTGGTGAAGATAATGGGTGGTCGTGTGAATGAGAGAAAGAGGAAATTGAAGGGTTTTGAGAGAAGGTTTGGATGGGAATTTTTTTTGGGAATTTTTTTGGAGTAGTCAATAAATTTCATAAGGATTTGGAGGGTTTTTTTAACGCCTAAAATATTTCCCTTTCAGGAGATATTAAGACGCCTTAAGTGTCTTAAAATTTATAATTTATGAGTTAAAGAAAAAGAAAAAAGAAAATAATTGAACTCATGAGACGCCTATACTCTTAAGACGCCTGCAACGTCTTAAAATATAAATTTTTTGTGTTAAAGAAAAAGAAAAAAGAAAATTATTGAACTGATGAGACGCCTATGCTCAATGTGTCATAATAGAGATATTGTTGAGACGGCTTATTTAAATCTGTCACATTATGGTGTCATAAAATGTTATTTTTCTAGTAGTGTCCAGATATTAAAATCTCTTCCAACTGGTATAAATACAACCCTGTTATGATCATTATAATCCTAATACACAATTCTTCCGCACCCTTCTCTGCAAAATTCCATTGTTTAAACTTTGATCAAATCACTGACAATAAATTTGTGACCTCTTTTTTGCAGAAACAATAAGCTCGGAACCAACATGACATTGAGGCAAGGAGTACCGGGTTCGAAAACCAGATATTTACCCTGCATCAATTGGCACAGTCTGTGGGAAATTTCAGCAAGTAAATTCTGAGATGGCAAGGCAAAGGGCAAATCAGATCGGTACAATCCTGACCAATCAACCTCCCCAGAAACATGAGTCCTCTAAAAGGGCGGCGTCAAACCAGAAACAGGGTCCTGGGAATAGGCAGGAGCATCGGACCACAAATTCCTCCTCCGCCTCCCAACCCGGTTCTGCAACAATTGAACGTCGCCTTCGACGTCCTTTGGGAGGAATTTTTGGCTCCGGTAGACGCTCGGTTGGCCCAAGTCATCCCACATGGCCCTGGTCAGCAAAGGGTACCTCAAGGTCCCCAGGATCATCAGATTCCCATTGGGAACCCTGAGAGACAACAAGATCAACCTAGAAATGTGAGGGATCCACCAGCGACTCAGGCGCTGCATCCTCGCACGATAGAGAATGCGGTTCTTGGAGGGGGGGCGCCCGAGGCAGTTTCCGACCATGCGGATGATGCGCTTAGCAGGCCACGAACGCCCCAGGGCAGTGAAGGAAAAAACCACCTCGAAATGAATAACTGCACCAACTTTGGCAGCGGATCAACGAACTACATGAAGAAATTTTACAGAGTAGGGATCAACCGTGACCTCGACTGAAGAACTCCTTTCCGCTATGCGAAGAAATGCTCGCAGAGAGGCCCAACTTGGGACTTAGGCTCCCTAACAATTTGCCTCAATACGAGGTGACTACTGACCCGGTTGAACACGTGAGATCGTTCGACCATCAGCAAACAAAAGGGATCAACGCCAAGGCATTCGCGACCACTTTCAGAGAAAAGGCACAATGCTGGTAAGCGTCTCTTCCCCAAGGGTCAGTCAAGACATTCGAAGAAATGTGTGAGCTTCTAGTGAATCAATACGCTTCATGGATTCCTCCTAAGAAGACATCCCTCCAACTCTACGGTGCACCCATCGGACCCATAAAGTATCTTTTTTGTTATATATATTCCAGAAGCATTTAGCCAAGAGAGAATCATTCCAAACCTTAAGATCACGGAAGCCCAAACCACCTTCAGCTTTCGGAAAGCATAAGTTCTTCCAAGCAATCAGATGATGGTGTTTGTTCCACAAGAATTTCTACATAACCGAGTGACACGGTTAATGACTTCCACCGGAATAGGGAAGATAGATAGCCAAAAACACTCGACCCCTTGAAGTATTGATCTAATAAGCTCGGTACGACCTGCATAAGAAAGGGAAGATGTTGTCCAAGAGTTGATGTATGATGTGATCTTATCAATGAAAGGTGCAAAATGAGCCACGGGAAGTCTTTGGGCAGCCATCAGAATGCCTAAATTTCGGAAAGGCATAGTCCCTCTAGGAATGTTTGTTAAGCTCTGAATAACACCCAGTTCCTCCCCAAAAATACCCGCGGTATACAGGCTCGACTTAAGCACATTTGCGTGAAGGCCTGATTTAGATCCGAAGTCGTTAAGGCCTTCCATCAAAATCTGAACTGAAATTGGATCCCCCCTTGCCATAAGCATTAAGTCATCTTTGATCATTAAGTCATCTTTGATCATAAGCATTAACAGAAATCCGAAGCCCCTTCTTGCTTTCAATCAACCACAAATACCTCAATTCAAAGCAATAAAATACGAGGTGGAAGACACACATTCCATAATCCATTTGACGAATCGGGGTGGAAGTGAAGTCCCACTAACACAACTTCAAGAAATTCCCAACCAACTGAATCATAAGCTTTACAAAGGTCAACTTTGATCAAGCATCTCGGGGATACACTTTTTCGATTATATTGCCTAATAAGCTCTTGAACAAGGTGGATATATTCAATCATACAACGACCCTTCACAAAGGCGGATTGAGACTGATCAATAATTCCTCCGAGTATCGGTATCAACATTGCCGCAATGATCTTGGAAATAACCTTGTAAGTAACATTACTACAAGAGATAGGCAAAAAATCTCCAACCAAGTTGGTATTGCAAGATTTAGAAACTAAGGCCATAATTGTATGGTTAATTTGCTTCAGTAGCGACCCAGTGGCAAAGAACTCCTTCAATGCCTGACAAAACTGAACATCCACAACATTACATAACTTCTTAAATAACAGGGACGTATACCCATCAGGCCCCGGGGCCTTATCATTGTCTATACTGAACAGGGCAACCTTTATTTCGTCCCTGGAAATATCTTTAACAAGGTTTGATCCCTGTTCCATTGAAATAAAATACCCAATATCCAAACAGAAGTATCAATAAGATCACAAAGAGTTTGAGTCCCTAAAAGATTCTCGTAATAATGAATAAACTCACCCGCAACTTCGGGAGATGAAGTAGTGGCATTACCATCCTCTTTACATATGGCAGGAATATGACCTCGATTCTTGTTCCGTTTCACCACGGCATGAAAGAATTTGGTGCACTTATCCGACTTGGTAATATAATTGCACTTAGCTTGCTGATAAAAGAACTCCAATTTAGCCCTCGATAAGACTAAAGCGTGTTTGTTCAACTCGGCAACTCTAGCCAGGATATCAGAATTATTATGATGAGCTTGAAACTGCTCCTGAGCAATCTTAAAGTCAGATCTTGCCTATTAAGCTCTCGTAGCAATGTGGGAAAAGTGCTAAACATTAAGAAGTTTCAGCGGTGTTTTCAACCATTTAAGTTTACGGCACAAGGAGAATTGAGATGTTCCGACGACCTCCTGTTCCTAAACATTTTGCACAAAGGGGATAAACCCTACATGGAAAGCCAACATATTAAGGAATTTGAAAGCCCTGTTTAGGTTGCTTTCATGTTGGAACACTGTAACAATCGAAGGGGAATGGTTCGACAAACACCCCGACGTCAAGAATTTAACAAAAGTGTTCTCAAAAGAATGTATCCAAGAAATGTTACTCATAGCTCTTTCCAACTTAGACCAAACGTCTCCATTGGTCCATGTCATACAACATCCGGAATATTGTAAATCAAAAATACATAACTCATTACAACAATCAGAAATATTGTATCCAAGAAATGTTACTCATAGTCCTTGAGTTGATAAAATGTGATTGGTGCACCATTCAATCGCTCATCATCCTTAAGTACATTATTAAAGTCTCCCAAAAGTAACCACGGAGCCGAGAGTTGAGTGCCAAAATCACTCAAACTAGTCCACAAGCCACGACGATTCACCAAAGAGTTATACCCATAAACAAAACTCAAGTGAAATGTAGTAGAACTTACCTTACAAGTAGCCAAGCAATGAATAACTTGAGTTGAGATATCTGCCGAAACAGTAGTGGTTTTAGATAGATAAAAAAGGATCAGAATCCTACTCGCATCATCAAAATCAAAGTTGTTAATTTGCTGCCATTTACAAAATTTATTTGCCATAAGAGAATTCAGCTTATCCACACTAAGTTTCGTCTCTAAGATGCCCAAAATGTCAATATTATGTTGCTAAGAAAGGAAGCAACTCCCTTTTGTTTAAGAGGGTTGTGGAGGCCCTTATATTCCAAGATGCAATAATCATGGTGGAAGAAGAGGGACAACGCCATTCGTTCTGCCCTTGGAAACATTTAGCGGTTGAGTAAGTTGAGACTTTCCCTTATCCTTTTGAGCTTCTTGCAAAGAACGTCCAGGTGCATCTAACTTGTCCTAGGGAATAGAATCTGGATCATCTACTTTGCTTGGTTTAATCCTCCTTCTCGGGATTGTTTTGTTTTTAACGGTTCCTCACTAGGTTCTTGATTCAAATCATGAGCATGTACAATAGCCGGAGTGTTAGGAGAAAACCACATTGTGCAGGACCATGTGCCTCCAAGTCAATCGAAACCAATAAAGTATTTTCCGTTGTCTTATTCTTTTTGGTTTTTACATTGCATCCCAAAGTAGTGTGGCCAAAGAAATTACAAGATTTACAAAACTTAGGTGCATGTTCAAAGATAACTTTTTGAACTCTAACCTTGTTGATGGTTAGCTGAATTCTAACAGATCGAATAAGAGCTTCAGAAGCATCAACTTCAACCATTACTCTTGCATAGGAAAGCCTTTCTTTTGTAAGAGTAAGTTTGTCAGTTGTTATTGGTTTGCCAACCTTCGAAACAATCTTGCTTAATGACTTGGCATTCCAACATTCCAACGGAGGTCCGGTAGATTGATCCATACCGGAACTGAACTGACCCCATCGTCCCCAACTCAATTCAATGGGGCATCACCTTCAACAACAAAGGCCTCCCGTAAATGAAATAAGGTCACCCCTCAAGCACTCTATCTCTATCAATCGTTGAGTTAAACTTGAACACTAACCAGCGCCGGAATGATGGACATAGAACTTATACTCGGTGTTCCAAACTTTACAAATTTGATGCACTGCATCCCGCCCCGAAAATCTTCCCGCAGAGTAGCCAATAAGACAGAAACCCCAAGCGGTTTCAACATCATCAATGTCTTCTTCAGCCAAGACAACAATATCTTGATCATTGCTAATGGCAGCCAACTTGATATCGTGTCCCACATTCCGATTGTCTTTAAACTGATTGACCCGTGGTACCTTAGTATCATCCAATCCGGAAGCTGAAGCAAGTGTTTTTTGGTTCTGTTTTGGTTCAATACTTCTATCAAACACTTGGTGTGCAGGTGACTTAGGCATTTCATCAAACACATTGTGGGTAGAACTTGAAGTAGCCTTTGCCACTTCAGTTGAATATATGCAATGCCCCTTAGATTCATCTGATTCAATGTCCATATCCCCTAAAGTGCAAGATACACTCGATAGCAAAGGCGCATCAACAGCAGTTGGTTGCAAGTTACTTGAAAGATTTCGGGCATGAATAGCCCCTTTGGCAGCCCCCAAAACGATATGTTTAGCCATGGCAACATCTCTTGCTTTCTTCCATCTCGTTTGTTCATGGTTTCCTGGGTGAACAATAGGGATTCACCACAAAAAATCGAAGGAACAACAAGCAAAACATGAAAATCTGAAACCCTAGAAAAAGCGCGGAGCAGAGGTTCAGATCGCGAACCTAGGGTCTGATTTTCAGGAACCAATCTGTATGATACGTGTATAAAGTGATTGAGGTTTCAGGTCTGTTAACAAACAGCAAGAAATTTGAGATGGAAGAAGGATCAAAAGAAGAAAAAAACACAAGGAAGAAAATCTCCAAGTTGAGAGCACATCTCTCTAGCTTTTTTTTAGAGCTCTTTCTTGATTCTTGAGAGCTCTTTCTTGGGGCGAATGTAAATGATATATATATGCCACAAAAGTTAATTACAAAGCCCTGGTCACGCCAGGCAAAAACAACAGAATAAAGGTCAAAACATATAGACCAAAATCAACCTAAAAACGAATCAGATCATGCGAGTACAAAGAATACAAAACGATGTACACGTGTGATCTGATCTTGATACAAGTAGTATCAATACAAGGATTAAGTCCCTCAAAAGATTTACGGTTCCGTGCATTACAGATAAAGTAGACATTAGCAGCCAAGACTATTCTTTTGGCTTTGCTCAAATAAGTCGTCCCTCGGGCCTCCTTCTTGATTTATTTAAGAGCACTAGCAAGTGTTGACATGGCTCGGGTGATGCCCAACCAGTCCCTGATCTTCTTCCATACCGTTGCTGAAAAGGGGCATTGAAAGAACAAGTGACGTACCATTTCATTGTTCCCCACACACAAAGCACACAAGATTTATCAATATCAAGGAAGTGTAGCATGTCCTTCATAACAAGCTTGGATTTAGCTGAGAGCCACAAAATGAAAGAATGTTTCGGAGTAACATAAGAATTCCATATCAAAGGCGGCCAGATAAGTTTGGTACCCTTATCACGAAAATAATCATACCCAAGAGCCACACTCAGTCGGTTACCCTTGACCCAAGAAGCAAATCGATGTTGAGCAGCTTCAGTCGAACCTTCAATACGGTACACTCTGTCCCGAATCAATAAGAGTCTCTTAAGCAATGGAGAATCATCTCTGATGCATTTGCAGTCCCATGCCGTAGTGCTGCCGTTAAGATAAATATGATGCACCCATCGGACCCATAACGAGTCTTTTTTGTTATGTATATTCCAGAAGTATTTGGCCAAGAGTGAATCAATCCAAACCTTAAGATCACGGAAGCCCAGACCACCTTCATCTTTCAAAAAACATAAGTCCTTCCAGGTAATCGGGTGATGGTGTTCGTTCCACAAGAAATTCCTACATAGCCGAGTGATACGGCTAATGACTTCCGCTGGGATAGGGAATATAGAAAGCCAAAAGCACTCAACCCCTTGAAGTACTGATCTAATAAGCTCGTTACAACCCGCAAAAGAAAGTGAAGCCGCTGTCCAAGAGTTAATGTACGCTATGATCTTGTCAATAAAAGGTGCAAAATGAACCACGGGCAGCCTTTGGGCAGCCATCGGAATGCCTAGATAGCGGAAAGGCATAGTCCCTGTTGCAATGTTTGTAAGGCTCTGAATAACTCTCATATCCTCCCCGACAATGCCCGCGGTATACAAGCTCGATTTGAGCAGATTAGCATGAAAGCCTGACTTAGAACCAAACACGTTAAGGCTGTCCATCAAGATTAGAACAGAAGTTGAGTCTCCACTTGCCAAAAGCATCAAGTCATCCGTAAAGGCAAGGTGTGTTAACTTCACGTGCCCGCATCTCGGGTGAAAATTGAATTCCGAACAGTTGGTAGCATTCTTCAATTGCCTAGAAAGATATTCAAGACAAATAACAAAAAGAAAAGGAGATAAACGATCACCTTGACGCAGCACCTTTTTGCCTTTAAAGAAACCACAAATTCCACCATTCAAGGCTATAGAATACGAGGTGGAAGACACACATTGCATGATCCATTTGACGATACGGGGAGGAAAGTGAAGTCCCACTAACACGGCTTCAAGAAAATCCCAATCAACTGAATATTAAGCTTTACGAAGGTCAACTTTGATCAAGCATCTCGGGAAAACCCTCTTCCGATTGTATTTCCTAAGAAGCTCTTGAACAAGGTGGATGTTTTCAATCATACTACGACCCTTAACAAAGGCAGATTGAGACTGGTCAATAATTCCACCAAGTAGGGGAATCAACCTTGCCAAAATTATCTTGGAAAGTACCTTGTAACATTACAACACGCGATAGGCCTAAAATCCTCAACCGAGTTGGTATTGCAAGATTTAGGGACTAAGGCAATAATTGTATGATTTATTTGCTTCAGTAATGACCCCGTGGCAAAAAACTCCTTCACTGCCTGACAAAACTACACACCCACAACATTCCATGACTTTTTAAAGAACACGGAAGTAAATCCAATGCTGGACAGGGTAACCTTGATTTCTTCGCTGCAAACATCTTGAACAAGGTTAAGGCCCTATTCCATAGAAATAAATGAGTCATTCTCCAACACAGAAGTATCAAGAGGAACACAAAACGATTGAGTCCTTAAAAGATTCTCGTAATAATGATTAAACTCACCCGCAACTTCAGAAGATGAAGTGGTGACATTACCATTGACTTTACAAATGGCAGCAATATGACCCCGATTCTTGTTCCGTTTCACCACGGCATGGAAGAATTTGGTGCACTTATCCGCCTTGGTAATATAATTACCTTTAGCTTGCTGATAAAAGAACTCCAATTTCGCCCTTGATAAGAATAAAGCACGTTTGTTCAGCTCGGCAACTCTGTCCCGAAAATCAGAATTAGAATGATGTGCTTGAAACAACTCCTGAGCAATCTTCAATTCGGATCTAGCCTTTTCAGCCCTCGAAGCAGTATGTGCAAAGTGTTTGATATTAAGTAGTTTCAGCGGTGCTTTCAAACCTTTAAGTTTACGGGATAAGGAGTATTGAAAAGTACCGATGACCTCCTGATCCCAAATACTTGCCACATCAGGAAAGAACCCCTCATGCTCAGCCAGCATGTTAAGGAACTTGAACGGCCTGTTAATATTGCCTTCATGATTGGTCACTGTGACAATGCGAGGAGAATGGTCCCGCAAACACCCCGACGGCAAGATATTAACAGAAGTGTTACCAGACGAATGCATCTAAGGAATGTTGCTCATAGCCCTATCCAGCTTAGACCAAACGTCTCCATTTGTCCATGTCATATTACACCCAGATTAATGTAAATCAGAAATGCAAAACTCTTCACAACAGTCCACAAAATCCTTAAGCTGATAAAAAGTGATTGGTGCACCATTCAATCGCTCATCAACCTTAAGTATATTATTAAAGTCCCCCAAAAGTAACCACGGAGCCGAGAGTTGAGTGCCAAAATCACTCAAACTAGTCCACAAAGCACGACGGGTCACCAAGGAATTAACCCATAAACAGAGATCAAGTAAAAGGTAGTAGAAGTTACCTTACCAGTAGCCGAACAATGAATAACTTGAGCTGAGATATCCATCAGAACAATAGTGAATTTAGATAGATAAAAAAGGATCAAAATCAGTAGGATCTTGATTCAAAACTTTCCTAGGTTTGATCCTCCTTCCCGGGACAATTTTTAACGGTACTTCAGTAGGATCTTGATTCAGAACAGGAGTAAGAACAATAGTCGGGTTATCACCGGAGGAAACCACATTATGTACGATACCATGTGCCTCCGGATCAACCAAAACCAATGAAGTAATTGCCGCTATTTTAATCTCTTTGATTTTCAGATTGCATCCCAAAGTCGAGTGGCCAAAGAAATTGCAAGATTTGCAAAATTTAGGTGCATGCTCAAAGATAAACCTTTGTAATTTAACCTTGCCGTTAGGTAACTGAATCTTAACCGAACATATAAGGGCTTCGGATGCATCATTTTCAACCATAAATCTTGCATAGGATAACCTTTCCTTTGTAAGAGTAAGCTTATCCGTTGCTATTGGTTTGCCAACCTTCGAAATGATTTTGCTTAAGGACTTGGCATTCCAACACTCCAACAGGATGTCCGGTAGATTGATCCATACCGGAACAGAACTGACCCCGTCGTCCCCAAACTCAAAACAGCGGGGCATTACCTTAAGCAACAATGGCCTCCCGTATATGAAATAAGGTCCCCCCTCAAGCACTCTATCTCTATCAACCGCTGCTTTAAACTTGAACACTAACCAATCGGAATGATGGACATAGAACTTGTACTCGGTGTTCCATATTTCACAAATTTGATGCACCGCATCACGCCCCAAAAAATTTCCCGCAAAGTAGACAATAAGACAGAAGCCCCACGCGGTTTCAACATCATCAATGTCTTCATCATCCAAGACAACAATATCTTGATCATTGCTAATGGCATCCAACTTGATGCCATGCCCCCACATTCCGATTGTCTTTAAATTGATTGACCCATGGAACCTTAGTATCATTCAATATGGAAGCTGAGTCAACTGTTTTTGGTTTTGTTTGGTTCAGGACTTTTATCAATCACATGGTGTGCAGGTGACTTAGGCATTTCATCAAACACTTTGTGGGCAGAACTTGAAAAAGCTTTTTTCACTTCGGTTGAATCCATGCAAAGCCCCTCAGATTCATCTGAATTAGCGTCCGTAGTCCCCAAAGTGCAAGATACACTCGAGGGCAAAGACTAAACAACATCCAACGGTTGCAAGTTACTTGAATGATTATGGGCAAGAACAACCCCTTTAGTAGCCGCAAAAACGATCTGTTTTGCTAAGGCAGCAGCCCTGACTTTCTTCCTTTCCAGTTTGTTCATGGTTTTCGGGATGAATTACAAGGATCCGCAGCAAAAAACCAAGGAACAACAAGCAAATCAGCAAAATCCGTAGTACAAGAAAATTCACGGAACAAGAGGTTTTGTTCGTGAACTAGGGGGCTGATTTCCAAGATCCAATCCGTAAGATAAGTGTATTTAGTGGTTGAGGTTACGGATCTGTAACAACCAGCAAGCAATTTGAGGTGGAATCGCAAAGAAAGATCAAAAGTCGAAAAAAGCACAAGGAAAGGTTTTTCCAAGTTGAGAGCACATCTCTCTAGAGAGCTCTTTCTTGATTCTATGGGTTGTGGTTCTTGAGAGCTTTTTCTTGGGGCGTATGTAAATGATATATATATATATATGCCTCAAAAGTTATTTACAAAGCACTGGCCAAACCAGGCAAAGACAACAAAAAAAGGTCAAAACATGTAGACCAAATTCACCCTATTGACTTTACTGTAATTCATCGGAACACGTAAAAACAGTAAATAAAGTAAAGTAATACAATAATTGGGAGAACTCGTACTTTATTAGATAATATCGATCTATATTACAGAGTAAATAGGGCCTGTACAAGCTACTGAGGATGGCACAAGACAAAGAAACACCAATATGTATGTAATATCGAGCGAGAGTACCGAGCTAACAAAGTGAGAATACGTGAGGAATGCCAAAAGTTCCTCTAACATTAATTATTCTAGTATTTATAGACTAACACGTGTCTTCATAATAGAGCTCTAGGGCCCATGGAAGAGTGTGTATGGCCTGAGGACTGGTCAACATGTGTAGATCGACCAAGCCGATCGTTGAGAGGGATTGTGATATATATATAGCCATGCCGATCTTGATCGATGATGATAGAGATCGATCGAGATAAGAAAGATCCAGGTCGATCTTAATTAGTTCGAAGAATCCGATTTGGTGAGATACGAATTTGCCCTCATCACCTATAAACGAATCAGATCATACGGGTCCAAAGAATACAAAACAATGTACACATGTGATCTGATTTTGATGCAAAATGCATCAACACTAGGATTATGTCCCTCAAAAGATTTGTTGTTCCGTGCATTCCAAATGAAGTAAACAGTAGCCGCCAAGGCTATTCTTTTGGCTTTGCTCAAATAAGTCGACCCTCTTGCTTCTTTCTTGATCCACTTGGGAGCACTAGCAAGTGTTGACATGGCTCTTCTTCCATACCACTACAGAAAAAGTGTATTAAAAAAACAAGTGTCGTGCAGATTCATTGTTCCCCACACAAACACACAAGATTTATCAATATCAAGTCTTTAGTAACAAGTCTGGGAGCCACAGAGTGAAGGCATGTTTCAAAATGACATAGGAATTCCAAACCGATGGAGCCCAGATTAGTTTGGTTCCCTTGTCACGAAAATAATCATAACTAAGAGCAACACTAAGTCGGTTACCCTTATCCCACAAATCTATCTGTTGTTCGGCAACATCAATTGAACCATCATTACGACACACTCTGTCCTGAATCAATAAGAGTCTCTTAAGCAATGGGGAATCATCTCTGATGCATTTCCAATCCCAAGTTGAAGTACCGCCGTTAAGATAAATATGGTGACACATCGGACCCATAAGGTATCTTTTTTGTTAAGTATATTCCAAAAACATTAGGCCAAGAGAGAATCATTCCAAACCTTCAGGTCTCAGAAGCCCAGACCACCTTCAGATTTCGGACAATATAAGACCTTCAAAGATATCGGATGATAGTGTTTGTTCCACAAAAAAATTCCTACATAACCGATTGATGCGGTTAATGATTTCCACTGGGATAGGAAAAATGGAAAGCCTAAACACTCAACCCCTTGTAGAACTGATCTTATAAGCTCAGTACGACCTGCATAAGAAAGGGAAGATGTTGTCCAATAGTTAATATATGATGCGATCTTATCAATTAAAGGTGCACAATCAGCCACGGGATGTCTTTGGGTAGCCATTGTAATGCCTAAATACCAGAAAGGCAAAGTCTCTGAAGGAATGTTCGTTAAGCTCTGAATAACTCCCAGTTCCTCCCAAACTATGCCCGTTGTATAAACGCTCGATTTAAGCACATTTGCAACAAGGCCTGAGTTGGATCCGAAGTCGTTAAGGTCGTCCATCAAAATCTGAACAGAAATTGTATCCCCCCTTGCCATAAGCATTATGTCATCAGCAAAAGCAAGGTGCGTTAACTTAACATGGTCGCATCTCGGGTGAAAATTGAACTCCGAGCAGTTGGTTGCCCTTCTCAATTACCTCGAAAGATATTCAAGACAAATAACAAAAAGAAAAGGGGATAAAGGATAAACTTGTCGAAGCCCTTTTTTGCCTTTAATCATATCACAAATACCCTCCATTCAAAGCAATAGAATACGAGGTGGTATACACACATTGCATAATCCATTTGATGAAGCGGGAAGGGAAGTGAATGTTGGGATTCTATGGGTATGATTGTCAAAAACAACGTTGCGGAATATAAAATTTTTCAATTTTTCATACACCAATTCCCAAGAACATTTATTAGCACATATGAATAAGGTTGAATACAATTTAGCAACAAATTTACTAAATTGAAATATGGTAAATCGAGATTTACCTCACCACAGGCAAGGTGGTGGTTTCTCCGGTCTTCTCTTTTTCGTTCACTTGAGCACCCCAAGTGTTGTGCCTCCAGAGATTAGTCCACACCAGATGGATTGAATGACTCCTTCAATTCTTAGGCTTAGAAATGGAAGAGAAGGATTGTCAATGGCAGATCTAGATCCAGATCTAGATCTAAGTGAAAGAGAGAGCAAGAGGGAGAGAGGGGGGCGGCCAAGTGAGGGGGGCGGCTAGGGTTGTAAGTTTGCTTAGCTTAGGGTTTGAGTCTTAACTTAGACTCCTTTAAATAGCCACCTCCAAAGCCCCTTTGTGTGCAAGACTTGCTATTGGGCCATTAATTAAATTGGCCCATGTCTTGCATTAATTTAATTAAACACTTTAATTAAATTAACCCAATTAATCTAATTAATTATCTCCCACTTTAATTAACTCTTTAATTAATATTTAATTAATTAGACTATCTAATTAATTATTTCTCTCTCAGAATTAACTCTTTAATTCTTTTATTTGATTTAACTCTTTAAATCAAACCTTTCCTTAATTGACTGTCACTGTCCAACTGTATTGTGTGTGACCCTCTAGGTTCACCATCAATTGGCCGTAGGCCCACGACTTTCGTGATTTAATTAACGAGCAATTAATATTCAATTAATTGCTCCGATCAATAAACTCCTTTAATTGACCACTCCAGAATTAATCTCCCATTAATTCAGGAGTACCCACACCTCATGGTCGATGTCTAGCCACAAGCCCATGAGGCCCAACTTCAGGTGAATTGATATTAGTGAACCTCACCTCTTATAAGTACCATGTACATACGGTCCCTCTAACGACTAATTTCCCGATCGAGACCTAGGGTGTGTGAATTAGTCAGCACCTCTAATTATCTCGATTCTGTACTTTCTAATTCTGGATAATAATTCCAGTGTGACTGCTAAATTTGGAAACCCCTTTCCAAATCCGTCACTGACCATGGCCATGGATTTCTCGGAATGTATTATCTAAGAATGTACAGGAAATTCCCTCATTCATTACAATGAGTCGGTAGATCCCATCTTGATGCTAACCATCCGCACATACGACTATACGTACCCAAAGTAGGCGCACAATGGTCAGGCTACGTGACCGGCTCCTAAATCAAAATACGGACACCCGTATGCCGAATTCGCCCTAGCATCTCAAGTCCAAGGACTAAATCGTACACTGTTATAAGTCTTGAGAAACATCCCATCACTGATATGCTTTACGCACTTCCACAATGGGTTTCTCTGTTCGGGTCGTTCGATGCGTTCGATCCCCTATCGAACCACCTAGTCATATGCACTGACATCAAATGTCTTGTTCATGAAACTCCACAAATTCACTCCATGTGAATCATGCATAATCCTACAAGTCTTGACGATTCCTTCGATACCCCGTCTCGACAGGAATCTATGACTTGGAACACTTTTGAGATCACGACCTTAGAGACTGTTTCATGATTGCACTCAATACTGAAGTGAATCGTCCCATAGTCATGAGTGATCTCAGGGTTTCAACCAATCGCTTAAATGTGTTCGCGAAAGATGAAGTTGGCCATTAGTTTATCTTATCAAATAAATAAACTTTGCGTATTAATTAATAAATCAAAGATTCATACAAGATAAAATAGTCCTATTACAAGCTATTGAGTTGGCTTGCAGGGCACTATCCTATCAGTGAAGTCCTACTAACACATCTTCAAAAAAGTTCTAATCGACTGAATCATATGCTTTACGAAGGTCAACTTTGATCAAGCATCTCGGGGAGATTCTCTTCCGATTATATTTTCGAAGAAGTTCTTGAACAAAGTGGATGTTTTCAATCATACTACGATACTCCACAAAGGCATATTAAGAATGATCGATAATATATCCGAGTATCAGTACCAACCTGGCCACAATGATCTTAGAAATAACCTTGTAAGTAACATCACAACAAGCGATAGGCCTAAAATCTCCAACCGAGTTGGTATGGCAAGATTTAGACACTAATGCAATAATAGTATGGTTGATTTGCTTCAGAAGCGATCCAGTGGCAAAAAACTACTTCACTGTCTGACAAAACTGAACACCTACAAAATTTCATGACTTTTCAAAGAATAGGGAGATTTAGACACTAATGCAATAATAGTATGGTTGATTTGCTTCAGAAGCGATCCAGTGGCAAAAAACTACTTCACTGTCTGACAAAACTGAACACCTACAAAATTTCATGACTTTTCAAAGAATAGGGACGTAAACCCATCAGGCCCTGGGGCCTTATCATTGCCTATACTGAACAGAGCAGCCTTGATTTTCTTCGCTGGAAATATCTTGAAAAAGGTTTGAGCCATGTTCCATGGAAATAAAAGACCCACTCTCCATAACAGAAGTATCAACAAGATCACATAGTTTTCGAGTCCCTAATAGATTCTCATAATAATGGATAAACTCACCTGCAACTTCTGGAGAAGACGTGGTGACATTACCATCCTCTTTACATATGACTGCAATATGACCCTGATTCTTATTCCGTTTCACCATGGCATGAAAGAATTTAGTATACTTATCAGACTTGGTAATATATTTACACTTAGCTTGCTGCTAAAAGAACTGCAGCTCCGCCTACAATAAGAATAAAACAAGTTTTTTCAGATCGACAACTCTGGCCCGGATATCAAAATTTGTATGATGAGCTTGTAACTGATGTACCAAGTCTTCGTCCTCTGACGTGGCAGTCAAATAAATATTACAATAAAGAACCCCTGGCAAGGGTGGATACCGACGATAGAGAGCATCTAGATAACAATGTCTGTGCAAGCGACCATTCACATCGATCTGTCTAAAACCGACTTGCACATCGATAGATGATAAAATAATATCGGATCCACTTCCCGCTGGATCGAATCGAATAGTTCGGATCCATATCCGATCCCGTGCAATTTACCCTGATCCAACCCGGTAGGAGAAACCTATAAATACTCCTCTTTATGAAAGAAAAGTTATGCACAATCTACGAACCATAACTATAACTTTGATCTCATATCTCGAGACTGACTTAGGCATCGGAGGGTTATCACCGGGTCACCACCGGTATTAACCTGACGTAGTCTTCTTTAATTACAAGTTAGGATCCCTTATACAAACGAGGAGAAGTTTGATTGATCTGTTTGTCCCCACATTGAGGAGTAGTGTTTGATTTGATACCTGGACTTGAACCTTAAAATAATATTAGACTGAAAACACACTCGTCAATTGGTGCCGTCTGTGGGAACTTTAACTTCGAATCGAAAAAAGATGACTACGAGATCTAAAGTCGCCCTTACACGCGATCGAGAAGAATTGAGAAACCAGAACGGAGAGGGACAAGGAGATAATATTCCTCGTCCTAATCCAAACACCACACCTATGGAAGAGGTCGGACCATCAAGGCCCACAGAGCCTGTTGTTTTTCAGCTTACAAGAGAGGATTTGAAGACTTTCTTGGACGATGCCCATAAACAATGGAGGGCTGAATATGCAAATGAAGAGAACAATCCCCCTCAAGAGCTCCCACCTGTCGAGAGACCAAATGCCGGGATAAGAGTAGAAATCGATGAGGCAAATCGTAGAGCTCATCAAAATCGAGATAAACAGAAGAGAAGGGATGATGAGCGGGAGCAATCAGTGAGGGAGTTAAACAAGTTGGCCTCCGAGGTCAGGTCCCTCCATCAAAAATTGGATCGACAGGAGAAGAAAAACGAGACGCCCGTATCTAACTCTCGTTTAAGAATGTCCCCTTTTTGTGACGAAATCTTCTTCGAAAGACTTTCCCTGGATAAAAGACTACCGACCCAGCTGCCAAGATACTTCGGTACCAAAGACCCCGAGGAGCATCTGGCATCCTTTAATCTACAAATGCAGCTACACGGGATATCCGACAACATAGCAGCAAAGGCCTTCTCGACAACCTTAGACGGCATGGCACAGTCGTGGTTCGATAGGCTGGAAGAAAAATCGATATTTGATTTCGATCAGCTATGTGATAAATTCATGAGCCAGTTTGGAAGTAAAAAAGCTATATGACCACCGTCCAATCATTTATACTCAATAATTCACTTACCCGATGAGAGTTTCAGAACATTCATGTGGAGGTTTAACAACGAATTATTAAAAGTCGAAATGCAAAGAGTTGACTTCCTTATCACGGTTTTGTTCCAAAGCTCGCTTAACCGAGGATTTGCCAGCGCCATAGTCAGAGAAAATCCCTCGTCATATAAGAAACTTATGGAGATGGCGAATAAGTACATGGTCGAGGAAATGATAAAAATGAGAGGAACTTTCTTCTGTTTAAGTAGGAGCGAGGAGAAAGAACCACAAGCCCAATTTTCAAATTACGAAAAAACTGTCGATATAGCACATGCGGGTCGATATAATGAAAGAAAGAACAAAAAGGAGTTTAGGGAGGAGGATAGGAATTTTGACACAAAAAGAATGACATCTGGAAGATCACCTCGAAGGTATAATGATAATTATACCCCGCTGAAGAAACATAGGTCCGAGATTTTATTTGCTATCCAGGACAAAAACTACTTAAGGCGACCTCCACCCCAAAGAGAGCCTCCAAATTCTAAAAAGTACTGTCGGTTTCATCAACAACGAGGACACGACATAGAAGACTGCTATCAATTAAAGGATGAGATTGAGAGATTGATTGATGAGGGCCACTTGACGGGGTATGTTAAAGTGGACAAAAATAACCAAGCAGAAGTCAGGAACAGAAAGGAGCTATCTCCCTCGAGATCTCCAGAAAGGCTAAGAGATAACCAAGGAAATCGCGACAACCAACCAAGAAGAGCTCATCCGGGGACTGTCGTCAACACGATTTCGGGGGGCCCTGCCAGAGGAGATAGCAAGAACTCAAGGAGATTGGTTTCGAAGGTGCTCCGAGATAGTAGCAGAAACAATCAGAAGGAGATATTCTCGATAAAACCAATTGCTCCGAGTAAAAAGATTATTTTCGACGACTCGTACCTCCAACCAGGATATCTTCCGTATGATGAGCATGACGTTCCCGATTGCCCGATGGTAATTACAGCGCAAATAGCAAGTGCAACCGTCAGAAGGATACTCGTCGACTCTGGAAGCTCAGCAAACATCCTCTTTCTGGACGCATTGAGGAGGATGGACTTAGGACATACACCGCTCGATTCCGTTAATACCCCCTAGTAGGGTTTGGTGGAGCACAAATAATCCCCCTTGGAACTTTAACTTTATCCTTAATGAGAACAACTCCAAGATAAGAATGGTTAAATTTCTGGTTGTCGACGCTCCATGTGCGTATAATATAATCCTAGGACGACCTGCCTTGAACAGCTTCCAAGCAGTAATTTCTACGTATCATCAGAAGCTGAAATTCCCAACTTCGAGAGGCATTGGGGAAGTGCTAGGAAATGTGAACGATGCGTGGGATTGTTATACGGTCTCAATCGATAGGCAAGTGCGTGAAGAACCGATGTACCCCGTAAAAACTCAGAAATCAAACGAAGAGGTTCACGCTAAGCCAGTCGCTCCCATTATTGTGGATCATCCAGTCGAAAAAGATTTGACCAGAAAATTGAAGGAAAAGCAAGAAGAAATCAATGCAAGAAAAAGAAAGTTCGAAAGAATGGAGTCGTCAGAGGGTCACAAGACCATCGAGTTGATACCTGAAGAGTCGTCGAAAACGACTAGAGTGGGAACTCAACTTTCTGTGGGTCTAGAGACCCAGTTAATCGAATTCTTGAGGCAAAATATGGATGTCTTTGCATGGTCGACCACGGACTTGCAAGGAATAGACCCGAAAATCATTGTTCATAGACTGAATATCGACCCCTCTGCGAGACCTACCCGGCAAAAGAAGAGAAACTTCGGACCAGAGAGGAACATAATAATCAAAGAGGAGGTTAAAAAACTTCTCGACACTGACTACATTGCAGAAATTCAATTCACCGAATGGCTCTGCAATGTAGTATTGGTATCTAAGGGTAGTGGAGAATGTGTAATGACTTCACTGATCTCAACAAGCTATGCCCCCGCGACCCTTATCCTCTCCCAAGGATCGATTCTCTAGTCGACTCGACAACAGGATGTGCAATCTTAAGTATGGTGGATGCATTCCAGGGCTTTTATCAAATTTTCATGGCACTGGAAAAAACGGCTTTTATTACCGAGATGGTACTTCTTCAAAAAATTTACTAGTATTTAAACCCGAAGATAAGCTAATAATTAAATATATTTTCAATACAAACTAATATTAGATTATAAATATATGAAACAGAACACAATAACATTATAAATAAGTTAACACGTCGTCCCATTAAAATAATACTTCATTCGTTCTAACTCATTTTACTTTTGATACAAATTAAACATGAGTCAGAGTTAAAAAAAACTCTTTTGACATATTTGTATTTATGATCTTAAAAGTAGTATGATAAGAATTAATGTCATCAAATAATTACTTAATATGAAAGAATAATTTTGAGAAAAATAACTCCAAAAAAGAAATAGATTATTTTGTGTTGGTTGCAAGCTAAAGGGTGGAAGCACTAGTGGTTAATGGACTAACGTCCCTCAGTGTTGACATTAAGAGGTTAGCGAGTCCATTAGATTATTTTATAGTCACCCATGCCTTGAGGAGAAAGCAACTTGGTGATCCATTCTACGTCTCAGGTATTTTTTTTTTTTTGAGCTTTCACCTTGTTTTGTTTATATTTTGATCTTTCCCTCAAAATTAAATGTAACACTTTACGCTTTCTTCGACATTCAATCCTAAAATTCATTAACTTATGTTTGAATGTATCAAGTGCCCTTTCATTTATGAAGTTCTTTGACAGTGTTGTATATGTACCAAATTGTTTAATAATTTTATAATTGTGAGTAAATTATAAACTGTAATATTATTATAATGAATTTGTTTAAGCATGTACGAACAATTTCTCACCACATTTAAAAATTAATATTAGTTATGAAGAACAGTACTTAATAATTTCTACACTTTATGATTATTGTGAAGTATATCAGTCAAGATCAACTAGACTAAATATAAAAGTTTCTTAAATAGACTTTAAGAAAAGTTTTCACCCTAATTTTAATAATCAATTGTGAAAGTTCACTTTAATACTTCAAGATTTATTTATTACACTTGAAGAAAAAATGATTTGTTTATGTAATATCAACGTTTATACAGTTACTGCATGGCAAAAAAAACATATTGGTTCTATTTGAAAGTGTTTTGACTCGGTTTTGCGGGTTTCGGTTTCAAAAAAATGATTTGGGTGGGTTCGGTGAAACTTTTGAAGCTCCATTTGGTTAGGTTTTGGATGTTGTGGTTTTGAAAAAGCTGAAATCCCACTTGGATTGAGATTGGATGGTAGGGTTTAGGGAAAAAAAAGTATGTGGTAGGTGTCTAATTAATGTTTTACTGATTTCAAGAGTTTGGGTATGAATTTCTGAATAGGTTTTATGGGTCTATGTGGATAAGTTTTGGCCCGATCTCGCGGATTTCGTGTGACCGGGCAAAAACCCTTCGAAATGAGTTTTCGTCAAACCCATGAAACTTATCACAAACCTATTCAGAAACTCACACACAAACTCTTGAAACCTATAAAACTTTGATTTGACACGTATCACCTACTTTTTTCCCTAAACCCCAACATCCAAACCCAATCCATGTAGAGTTTTAGTTTTTAAAAAACCACAAAACCCAGTATCCAAAACCTAACTAAATAAAGTTTTACCCACAAAATCAGGCCAAAACACATCCACATAGGCCCAATATTACTCGAGTATGTTAGTGTTACAATACAATTTAACACCTAGTACGTAAACCTAAAGTTCATCCTTTGTTTTTTAGAAAGAAGGGATAATTACATGGACCTTCCCTGTGGTTTAGTGCATTTCGTGTCCAATTTCCTCCAAGAATCACAATTATAATGACCTCCCTAAGGTTTCAAGAACTTTACATCCGTTACGGTTATGTTAGTTTGTGATGACGCCATCGCCTATTTTTTATTTAACTTCTTATTTTACCCTTGAGGTTACTGTAGCTATATTGGTGGACAATTATACTCTTGTTATGTTTGATACATAAGAGGTTTTCTTTGTAATGTATATGTTGAGACAAGTGGTAGTGACTTGCAACCCCCAGAGGCGAGACTCAAGTTTCGAATCCTATTGGGGACAACCACACTGGGGAGGACCTATACATTTTGCACTCTTCGGTCCGAGCGATAAATACACAGTCGGTAGATAAAAAAAAAAAAAAAAAGATGGATTCAAATGTTGTAAATTTACATTAAACTTATAATCAAATTATTAGTGTAATATATTCTTAAAATAAAAATATAATAACACATCAATTTTTTTTTTCATAATGCTTTTACAATTAAAGTACAAGGAAAAGTAAAAATTATGGTTAATTATAATAAAAATATTGTAGCACATAAATAAAAATGTAAATACATTCTACTTTCACATTTAATCCGTAATTTTTATAATTTAAAAAAAAAATCATAATTAAAGTACAAAGATAAATGAATGAATTACGTTTAATCATGAGAATAAAAAAACTTGAACAAAAATTATTAGACATTATAAAAATGCTCACATGTTCATAATTAACCCGTACTAAATTTTTTCGTAAACTTTCAACTGATTTATTTTACAAAAATTAAAAATACCATTCAATACACGATTAATAAAATAGTTAATATAAAATCATAATATATTTGTTAATATTTCTTACATGTACAATAATATTAAGGATTAATGAAATAGTTTCCTATAAAATAGAAATTAAAATCTCTTATTTACCTATTTAGTAATATTAATATATATTATTCATAATAAAAAAATAAAAACTCACCATCCCTAACCACCCCCAAGCCCAACCGCAGTCCCTAGCCCGACACTGCTCCTCCCAGGTCGTGCTGCCGGCTTGGAAGGAAAACTTGGTTGTCGTCGGCTTGGTTGGGTCGAAGAACCCAGGCCTGCGACGGCCTTGGAAAAAAAACCTAGGTTGTCGCAGGCCTGGGTTCTACGACCCAGGACGGTGACGGTCTGGGAGGATAGGTACCGGTAGGGACAGCGGGTGGGGGTGGGGGTTAGGGCTAAAGTTTTTTCTTTTTATGTATAAAATTAATTTTTTTTCAAATTAGGAACCAATGTGCAATAATGATTTTTTATATCTATTCATACTTAAATTTTGTAAGGGTAAGATGATAATTTTTTGCATCATTGCAAAAGTAAATATGACATTTTGTTAATCAAATTTTTTACTGATCATTTTCTTTTTTTAAATTAAAATTGACAAGGGCAATTAATCATTTACATATTTCGTTCAACTCCGTTAGTATCCTTTAGAGTTTTGTAATATTTTAGAAACTTTAAAGGAAATCATTATAATTATGATTCTTGGAAGAATTGAACATGAAATGCACTGAATGTAATTCCTTAAAAAGAATAAAGGGGAAGAAAAAGAAAGTTACTAAAACAGCTTTAAAACCGAGCACAAAAGGTATCCATTAATTACAAAACTAACCTTGACCGACACTTTCCCCGTGATTTATTGAAACAGAGTAAAGAGAGAATATAGAATACATACAATGAATATATTTCCAAAATTGATGTGACATGAACAAAATAAAGAATGTATCCACAAAATTATAAACATCAATTAAAGAAAATACTCATCACGAATTTATTGATCAAAATTATTTAAGAACTAAAAAAATAGTAGGACAAAAAGTGATGAATTACATACAAACACATTCCTTCCATATAATAATAGTGTAATATACACTTACCCCCTCCCCTACCCCTACCCACCCCATCAACATCAAGACAACCGTCAACAGTAATACGAAAATCACATGCCCAACTATCACAAACACTACATTTTTTTTTTTTTAATAATTCACTACATTATTACAATTAAATTTAGAAAAAAAAATAAAAAATTCCCATCACCACCAGCATCACGGCTGAGCCGCCTCCCACCACCACCAACAAACACTTGAAATAAAAATTGAAATTGTCGTTTCACTAAATGTAACAAAGAATTTTGTACATATTTTATTTACTACCCAAAATTCACGAATTCCAATATTGCCCCTTGTCCTATACCATGACATTCCGCCCACTTTTGTCCTCACCCGTCATTTCACTTCACTTCCCCACTGTCTCCAGCTCACTCACTCACTCATATGGGAAATAATCCTCTACACTCGACATCATCAACTATCAGAAAACAAAGATTGATGCCTCAACAAATCATATGGGGCCCACATATTATCCAACGTACAAGCCCTCTTAGCGTCAAGTCTCAACCACGGTTTACCTTTCCCACTCCAATGCAACAAACTAACCGGGCCAGGGTGTAGATCTCTACACAAACCTTCAATATTATCTCCCCCCAACCCATGTTGGTTCCACCTATGCTCCACCCCTTCAACATTTCCGGCGAAAACCAGCAAAAATGGAGGTAAGGACCCCAATTCGTAGATTCTGTGCCTCTTCTGTATTCTCATCCAGTATTCAAGTTTTTTAGTGAAATTAAATTCCCTCCATTTAATTAAATCGATTACCATTACACCAGTGTTGAAGTAACACGGGTTACGGTTTTTAAACGTGGAGGAGAAGAAATGGTTGGACCAGAAATTTTTAGTGAAGTAATGGCTGAAATTTGCGTGGCAGTATTCCGGTGCGCCGAGTACATGGGAGTTGAGGTTGATTTTCCATAGATTTGAAATGTCGTCGACGACGATTAGATCCGAATCGAGATAGATGATTCGGTTTATGGAGGTGGGGAGGAGATCGGCGAGGTAGATGCGAGCGTAGTTGAGTGGTTGGTCTAAGGCGTGGCGGATGGAGGAGGAGATGAGGTGGTTGACGGTGGTGGGGTCGAAAGGGTAGAGGTGGAAATGGAGGTAAGGGAAAGTGGACTTTATTGTTTTGTGGAGGTGGGGGTGGTGGTGTGGGGTGGCGAGGAAATGGAAGACGGTGTTTTCCGGACACGTGGAGTGTTGGAGGACGGAAAGGACGGCGGCGATTGAGCCACGTAGGTAAGGGGAGTAGTCGAGTGTCATTGCGATGTGGATGTTGTTTTGATTGTGTTGTGGGGGACAGGTGTTGCCATTGATGAAGGCGGGGGCTTCCCGGAATTGTTGGTGACTCACGGCGGAGTGGAGGAGGAGGAGGACGGTGGTGGTGATGAGGAGGAGGTGGAGGGGCATGATGGTCATTTTGAGTGGTGGTGGTTTGGTCTCTTCAGTTGTACTTCAGTGAAGATGATGAGATAAGGATGAGAGATGTGAAAGCGAAGGACATTTATACCCAAGTATTTTTTTTTGGGGGGGTAAAATATTAAATTATGAGTAAATTGTTGACCATTTGTGTAAATTGTTTACCAATATTGAAAATAGATTTATTTCCATATTAAAGATAAATTGAGGCAAAATATTCGCTTTGGGATTGTTTATTTTGGAATTTGGGTCATATTTAGTTGTCTTTGTAATTTAGTAGTCCAATTTACTTAGTACTAAGTAATATATATTCAGTGTGATTTTTTAGATTTGTTGAATGAGATTCTGTGCAGGAGATTGAATGCATTTAATATATGAGATTAATTTTTTATTTTGGTTGACTTATATTGGGAGAAAAGATGATGAATACTAGGAGAATTGTTCATTCCTTTAGCAACTTCGACTTTGAGGACCTGCGTGGGATTAATTTTGACTCGATTTCGTTTAGTTTTGATTTCGAAAAAATAGTTTATATCAATAGTTTCATTAAAACATTTGAAATATTATTTGAAGTTGGGTTTAGTGATTTTTAAAAAATTGAGAACTGATTTGAATTTCGTTTTGATGTTGGAGTTTGAGGGAGAAAGTAGATCAAAAATGTCAAATCAATTTTTTTTTTTTATAGATTTATATATATAAGTTGAAACTTAGATTTTACGAATCAATTTCCTTGACTTCATTTGAAACGGGTTTGACCCAGTTTCGTGAAACCGCGAAATTGAAAAAATTATTTGATGTATCCGTTGTATGGATAACGAGGTATAACACAAAAAGAAAATTATATTCAATCTCTAAATTTGAGGGAAAGTTGGCTCAATGATCTCATCTTTACCATGTATTGCTGGTATGCAAACACTATTTCAACCAAATCTCAACCGTTTGCAGCACCGCGTCATCCATGTATTGATTATACCAAATAATCTCTCGCGAAATTAAGTCATAACATTTCCATATTGGCCCTAAGGTTTTCTTTCCAAAAAACTAACTATACCTCTGGTTATACGAATCTTACAAATAAAGGTTGTGTTAATTACTTTCCCTTTTGTCACATTTCTCTTATATGTCCAACAAAATCATGTTTAACATAAAATATTGCTCAGAAAATCCAACAATGTGGACAATATTTATAATTGTCAATCTTAAGAATAATAAAAAGTAAATAATATATGATGGAGAAAATCATGCTAAGTGTATAAATCTTTTTTAAGATTGCTTACAAATTAATTAATTGAACTCAATTTATTGATCGGTTGAATTGTGTTAAGTTTACTCCGTTCACCTTGTTCCAATTCGTAAGCAACAATTTCACTTAATTCGACTTGGTTAAATTCAATTGGCTCCATCCAATAGTTGTCAAATAAATAGACCTTGCTCTATTCATTGCTACGGTTGATAATTCAATTAAATTGAACTTAAAAATATTTATTTTAATAATAATTTAAAAATATTAGGTAAAACCATATTATATTAAGATATACAAAGTTTAAAATATCATAAGTGTAAAAAAATATGATTTATCACACAAATGATTGTGAAATTTATTAAATATCATACCAAATAGAGTAAAAATTTTGTGACAAATGATATCATAAAGCTGATAAATAAAATATAACCAATAAAGAAAAAAAAAGTTTTTTTTTTTGATAATTAAAGAAAAAGGAAGTTGGATATAATCTCATCACTCATTACACTCGAGGGTATATTTGACATTTCAATTACCAAGTGTAGTCCTGGGACCATTTGTATGGTAAGAGAAGGGACTTGATATTTTTTTTGGATTTTGTGAGGGCCAGGCTGGAAAGTCAATCTCATAAATTCTATTTTTGGTCATAATTTCATAAAATTTTAAGCTCTTTATTAAAGTAATAATGAGGAAGCCATAATCCTGTATGGGTGGTTCATGGTTGTATGGTTCAGATTACGCTCCCAATCGTACAAGACAACGGCCAGTCATAAGTTCACTCGAGTTAGTGCTGCTGACGGTAAAGATTTAGCTCGTAGTTAATATAAACTATGATTAATGATTTAAACAATATTTTCTTCCGGTTGGGCTAGTTATTTTTTTAGAAATGATCATTGCACTAATTAATATCATTACATCTATATCACTAAATCAAGAATCATTACTCGCTCATCACCAAGTTTCTCGAATTTTAGCTAATTATTCATAGTTTACTATTTTAAATATCGATTTATAAGAGAATATAAATAACATTTTACTATGCAATAAAAATTTAGTTCTTTAACTTTTGGAGAGACACGGAAATGGGACAATTGTAGTTCCGGCAAGCAGCAATTTACATTATTTATGTTAAGTTGTTGCAAGTTTTATTCTCTTATCCACACTTTTAGTCATAACTTCGTCGGAATTAAAATATTGACCATAAATTATCATGCAAAACAAACAAATTGAGACAATATAACTTTTTTGTCCTTATAATCAATAGATAGGGGAAGAAATAGGGGGAATAAAATGTTACTTTTCCTCAAATTTAAACTAATTTGGCAAGGTGACATGATGAGTTACAATCGCGAAGCAGTCAAAGAGATAAAATCTCCAATTTGTTTGCTTGTGTGATAATTTATAGGCATAAATTACGTAACTTGCTTGTCGAGACTACAAGTGTTTCATATTCGTTTTCCTACAAAATTTAAAGGATCAATTTTTATTTTTTTATTTTTTTCCAATATTATACCAATGCCCTAACAAGTAATTCCTTTCACTTATATTTTTAACAAGACAACCAACTCCCCTCCCCCCCTCCAAAAATAAAAATAAATAAATAACAGCAACTACTTCATCATCATAAGGATTTCCGGAAAACGATTACTCAATCCCCTTTCATAAGACTAAGAATTTCTAAAACTACATCCAGCATTTAAGACAAATAGCTTGTTTGCAAAAAAATTGGAAACTAAATTTTAGTTATTGAATTTTGAAAAGTTAGTTAGTTACAATTTAACTAATAACTTTACCTTTTATGTATCCCAAAAAAAAAAAGAAAAAAACTTTGGCTTTTGGCTAAGCTAACAATAATATAGAAGCAGTTGGAAGCTAAATACAAGTTAGAAGACACAAGATTTTTTTGTTTGACTTTTGAGACAATATTATTGTGCTTTCTGAAAAGCATTGAAATGCCAAACAAAAAAGTTTTTATTTTCAGAAAAAAAAATCTTGTAATTTTATTTTATATCAATTCTAGAAAAAATCGCTTCTTAAATATTTGTGGATCCTCTTTGTCTCGCTTTTCAGAGAGCATTATGGTGTTATCTCAAAAGCCAAATAAATAACATTTTTTATTTTTAGAAATAAACATATATTCTCTCAATATTTACAAACATATCTAATCTCAAAAAAAGCTCTTTATTAAAAAACCCTAGACAAACTCGACTTGATTTGATATAAAATAACATATATCTTATACTATATATTTCTCTTAAAACCTATAATATTTTATTTCTGAAACCATTTTCACAAAACTCAAAGAAACAACACCACGAATTTTAGAAATTATCATTGCACTAATTAATATCATTACATCTATATCACTAAATCAAGAATCATTCTCACTCATCACCAAGTTTCTCGAATTTTAGCTAATTATTGTTGGAATTTTAGAAGTTTTTAAACTTCAAAATAATTAAAATAAATTTTGTAACGTCAATTGCATTATCATCCCCTTAATGTGCCATTATGTGGCCCTTAATATTTTGACCATTAAGGTCTCCCATGAACACTATAAATAGGAGTGTCCTAGGGTCTTAGAAACACACACTCACTAGTTAGGTTGCATTCACAAAATATTTTCTATATTGTTATTGGGCACTAGAGATAAAGTCTGGTTCTTTGTCTTCCTGTGAACGTGCTCACGGATGAGGACGCCGGCGAGGCCATTTGGGTTTTATCTTGGGATTGTGATCAGCCGCCAATACCTGCACGAGGGGAGGCAATCACTTTCTTAGGACAGCGTCTAGTGGCGTGACTCCTCTACAGGCCAGTCGTTTTATATATTTTAATTATTATATGTCAAATATCATATTATAAAATTATATGAGTTGTTTATTTTAAAACTATGATTTATTTAAATTTAGTGTAAAACCAAAATTTCACAACAATCTAAGAAAGTGATTACTGATAACTCATGTTTTGATTTCCAAGGACAAAAGAATTGAGGGATTTGTACAAGAAAGAGCCGTGCATTGCTTTGTTAAGCAATTTGATAATGATATTGGCATGTTCAATTGGGTTCTCTGGAGAGATGCATTTGGTGCAAAAGAGTTTTGTTGGACATATTAGATGAGCACATACTGGTGAGCAATGGGTAAAACTATCTTCAAAAGGTATGTAATTCTTCAATTTAATTAAAATGTTGTGATGGGTGTGTTTTGGATTATTAAACATGCGCTATTTTACTATATAACATACACAAATTAAATTGAAAGATACAAACTAAAGAAGTGTTTTTATCAATCCATATTACTAAATTAATTAGTTACTTGTTTGTTGGTTGTTTTGCTATGAGACATTTGCTCCTTCATACTTTAATTTGAAGGGTATATGTGTATTTTGATGATAATTATATGTAAATCAATATTGTTATTAGAAATTTGCAGTTGTAAATAAAGAAATGGATTAAGACTAAATTGTCATATATTTATATAGCTGGACTTGATGCTAGTACATCACCGCATGCTCAATCATAAATGGATTTGTAGCTTGTGTTCTAAAATAAAAGATAAAGGATTATTAGCTATATATTTTATAAAAATAAATTAAAATAGAAGCAAATAATTATATCAGATTATATCACTATTATGTATTTATGTGAAATAAATTTCATCACTAATGTTTTAAATGACAATATATTCACAAAGGCATGTCATCGGTTACAACATTCTTGAGTTATTAGTACTATGTTATTAACATTTATGATTATGCCTCTAGCCAATGGTGAGGTTAAAACTTATATTTTGTGCAAGATAATATATATTTTGTTAGAGTTAATAAGTAAATTATTAATAATTTTATGACACGGCATTTGTGTAAATTAGGAGGAAAATAATACAGTAAATTGTCATGTTAGAAAAATTGTTGATTCTATCAACTCAATATTTAACTCTAAGACATATTTGAGCACGTGTGCGCGCGTCTAGCATGTACTTATATGTTTGCTATGATATAATTGATCAGTTTAGATGATACTAATTGTATATTTGCATTTTGTATGAATTAAGATAAAAATGAAGTTTTAAAGAAATAGATAAATAAAATAAAACAAGGTAAGAAGTATAAATGGTTACTCTCTTCCTGAACTATATATATATACATGACACTAATTTTCTAATTGAGTTAAATTCTAATGCAATAAATAAATTGTACGTTACAAGACATCTCATATTGGCCTAATTAAAACAATGTAAACTGAATATGATGACTCTTTTCTTTCTAGCACATAAATTCGTATTTAATACCAAGCTGGTGAGTGGTATGCTAGATGCATGACTAAAGTTTCATATAACATATACATGCGACATTTTATGTGAAATCTATTTTCTTTAGTGTGCTTTATATGTGAATGTGATGTATGATTTTTTTTTTTTTTTTTTTTTTTTTTTTAATAAAAATGACTAAAGTTGTAGGAGGGTGTGTAACTCTTTACATGGACTAAAATGAATTTTTCGTGGGTATATATTCTAGACTAGTTTGTTTGACATTTGTACTAGATGGTGTTGTTTTGGTAATTAGTACTATAACACTGAGAATATATATATACCTTGCAATTTGGTCAACTACTGAAACGAGAGGGAAAAGGAAAAGGAAATGGATGGATTATATATTTCCTGAACATATATGCATTTAATATTTGGCAATTTAAATATGCTTTAATTATCTGGAAAGAAAAAAAAAAACTTCTACAGGTCATGAGATTATATTCAATATATTAAAAGCTTTCTACATCTGAATAGCAAAGTCGTTTTCGGAAAACGTCTATATAATTAATTGGTTGTAGATTTCACTCATATCAAATTTTGAAAATACCAAATTGCATGATGTGGTCAAATGTTTTAAACATAATGTTACTGATTAAGTAGCCAATACTATCCAATATGGCGACTTTAATGCAATATAATGATCTGCTCAATGCTATAGCATCTTTGTTAGCAATGATTATAGTTGCTAATATATTTTTATTGCTTGCTTAATTGATTATAAAATACAAGCCATGGTGGTATTTGCACTTAACTGATTATTTGTAAGTGTGAGTAAAAATCCCATAAATTACTATACTCACTGTGGGAAATTAAATGTGCCTCATATTTATATTTATTTAAGTTGTTAATTATATATGTCATGACATGAGAAACTAGCTAAAGATTAATTATCTTTTAAATTTTCTTTTATCTAGTGTAACCCGTGAGATGGCTCAAACAAATTTGATTACTATATGAAATGACTTAATTAATAATGTGAAAAAAAAAATTTGACTTTACAATTCTAGTGCACAAGTGATTTTATTAATTAATTCTTTGTATATGACCTAGTGAAATGTGGGGGTTCGTCATTATAAATAAATTTTATGAAGGGTAGTGTTAATCCTTTGTGATACTAATTAAATTGAACCTAAATGAGAAAACTGAATTTTGCTAATGATCAGTATTATAAAAAATACTTGTAAATCATGAGATTGATGTTTGTGGAAGCTACCATGGTTATACAAAATGGCCTCGACCATTTTAAGACATTGTTCTCAAATCTATTGACCATTTTTTGTTTGTGAGGTCAGTTTTGTATACAGGTGCACGTGCACGAGACAAAGAGGAATATCTAGATATTAATAATGCGACACATATCGCACTTCAAAAATAATGGTGATAATTAAATTATAAGAGGCAATATATAATAATTTCACGAGGTGGAATTTTGTCTCAGGACTAGCTATAAAGGCTATATCCTTAATCATCGAGGGGGATGGGCGTAAGCCCGTAAGGGAGTCACCTCCGGGAGTAACCCAACCTTTGTGATTGGAGACCCCATGAAGAAGGTTCAATGGGTAGGAACAACCTGTAATGCGTGACTCGGTTAACACTAATTTATAGGAGAGCACCTCCTTCCCATCCCTATGGTGATAGTGTTTCATAGTGTGATATTACGGTTGGGTTTAACCCTTAATGAGATCGAGGCGGGAATTCCGCAGGGTATAGGTCGCACGTACCCTTGGAGGTTTCACCTAAGTGAGAGTTGCCATGGGGCCGTGGCTATGGGTTTGGGCTGACCCTAGAAACTCTCATGAGAATCAAGATTCGAGCGCATGGCCGTTAACGCGCTAACCCGCGAACTAAGACTGATGTCGATACTCTGTGTGTGATGTATTGAAGTTTGGCCAAGGGACCTAATTCAAAGCGCTTGCGCCATTACGGTTTCCTCAAATGAAAAACATCAACACTAAGTGTAGGTTCAAGCCCGGAAGGCTCCTGCACCCATTGCATGGTATTTTAGTGCCCAATTATTTTATATGCATATTTTGAAGTTTTAAATCTTGTGGGGGATTGTTGGAATTTTAGAAGTTTTTAAACTTCAAAATAATTAAAATAAATTTTGTAACGTCAATTGCATTATCATCCCCTTAATGTGCCATTATGTGGCCCTTAATATTTTGACCATTAAGGTCTCCCATGAACACTATAAATAGGAGTGTCCTAGGGTCTTAGAAACACACACTCACTAGTTAGGTTGCATTCACAAAATATTTTCTATATTGTTATTGGGCACTAGAGATAAAGTCTGGTTCTTTGTCTTCCTGTGAACGTGCTCACGGATGAGGACGCCGGCGAGGCCATTTGGGTTTTATCTTGGGATTGTGATCAGCCGCCAATACCTGCACGAGGGGAGGCAATCACTTTCTTAGGACAGCGTCTAGTGGCGTGACTCCTCTACAGGCCAGTCGTTTTATATATTTTAATTATTATATGTCAAATATCATATTATAAAATTATATGAGTTGTTTACTTTAAAACTATGATTTATTTAAATTTAGTGTAAAACCAAAATTTCACAACAATTATTCATAGTTTACTATTTTAAATATCGATTTATAAGAGAATATAAATAACATTTTACTATGCAATAAAAATTTAGTTCTTTAACTTTTGGAGAGACACGGAAATGGGACAATTGTAGTTCCGGCAAGCAGCAATTTACATTATTTATGTTAATTTGTTGCAAGTTTTATTCTCTTATCCACACTTTTAGTCATAACTTCGTCGGAATTAAAATATTGACCATAAATTATCATGCAAAACAAACAAATTGAGACAATATAACTTTTTTGTCCTTATAATCAATAGATAGGGGAAGAAATAGGGGGAATAAAATGTTACTTCTCCTCAAATTTAAACTAATTAGGCAAGGTGACATGATGAGTTACAATCGCGAAGCAGCCAAAGAGATAAAATCTTCAATTTGTTTGCTTGCGTGATAATTTATAGGCATAAATTACGTAACTTGCTTGTCGAGACTACAAGTGTTTCATATTCGTTTTCCTACAAAATTTAAAGGATCAATTTTTATTTTTTTATTTTTTTCCAATATTATACCATTGCCCTAACAAGTAATGCCTTTCACTTATATTTTGAACAAGACAACCAACTCCCCTCCCCCCCCCTCCAAAAATAAAAATAAATAAATAACAGCAACTACTTCATCATAAGGATTTCCGGAAAACGATTACTCAATCCCCTTTCATAAGACTAAGAATTTCTAAAACTACATCCAGCATTTAAGACAAATAGCTTGTTTGCAAAAAAATTGGAAACTAAATTTTAGTTATTGAATTTTGAAAAGATAGTTAGATACAATTTAACTAATAACTTTACCTTTTATGTACCCCAAAAAAAAAAAAGAAAAAAACTTTGGCTTTTGGCTAAGCTAACAATAATATAGAAGCAGTTGGAAGCTAAATACAAGTTAGAAGACACAAGATTTTTTTGTTTGACTTTTGAGACAATATTATTGTGCTTTCTGAAATACATTGAAATGCCAAACAAAAAAGTTTTTATTTTCAGAAAAAAAAAAATCTTGTAATTTTATTTTATATCAATTCTAGAAAAAATCGCTTCTTAAATATTTGTGGATCCTCTTTGTCTCGCTTTTCAGAGAGCATTATGGTGTAATCTCAAAAGGCAAATAAATAACATTTTTTATTTTTAGAAATAAACATATATTCTCTCAATATTTACAAACATATCTAATCTCAAAAAAAGCTCTTTATTAAAAAACCCTAGACAAACTCGACTTGATTTGATATAAAATAACATATATCTTATACTATATATTTCTCTTAAAACCTACAATATTTTATTTCTGAAACCATTTTCACAAAACTCAAAGAAACAACACACGAAAATTGAGATATTCTCAAAAATCTCAATTTGTTCTTGAAGTTATTCTCATAAATACGAGACAAACAGGGCCGATTTAGTTATAAGAAAATATAAACAAACTCTATTTCGATTTTTCATAAAGTAACATATCTTACTCAATTATCTTACATAACAAATTTGATATAATATTAAGTAATATATCGCATACACTATTCCCGTTTGTAAGGTTGAGTTCTTATAACCAAGAGGTATTGAGTTCAATTTCCACTAATGTGCATTTTTCTTTAATTTAATATTTATATATCTTATATTATTTTTCATCTTTTCATAAAAAAAAAAATGCACCAAAAAAAAGTTAATCTCTAAAAAAGAAAAATAAAAAAAAATCAACTTCTTTCAAATATACAAAAATAAAAATATTCCAAAAATCATCTAAATTTCATATAACTCTCAAAACCGAAATAAATATGTCCACAATATTTTACAAACAAGACCATAGTACAAACATAAGAAATCCCGCTTGCCAGCTAATATGTCCAAACAAAGCCAAACCCTAATCTAGAAAAATAATAATAGAATATAAGATCCAAGAAAGTATGGCCTGCATGGCCCTGGGAGAATTAAGGAGCATATATACCAAATACTTTATTAAAATTGCCTAACCTATTACATATAGGTAGGGCTGTCAATGAGGCGGATTTCAATTCAGATTCGTCCAAATCCGATCCGATTTATTAGGATAATTATCCGAAACACATGGAGCGAATATGAATTTAGGTCGATCCGATCTGTTAGATATCCGTATCCGATAAAAAATAAAACAGAATGATATATATATATATATATATATATATATATATATATATATATATATATATATAATGTTTTATAAAAGTAAGTATCATTAATATAATTTCACTGTCAATTCAAGAAGATAGTAATTTATAACTCATTTATAAATTTATTTAAATCAATAATTTGATCTAAAAATATGAATATTAGTAAAGGATGTTTGAACATGTGAGCTAAAATTAAATATATTGTAAAGTTAATCAACTTGTTTTAGGAAAAAAATATTAATCTAATTTTTTAAATGACAATTTTATTAGATTCGAAAAAGATCCGATATCCGGCCAGATCCGACCAAGATCCATTAGATTAAAAAAATCTAGATCCGAGCACACTCCGACCAAGATTCTAATCCGACAGGATCCGATCCGATATAAACGGAGTCGGATCTGGACGAGCTTGATCCTACCAGAATCCGACCCATTGACAACCCTACATCTAGGTCTGTCAATGGGGCGGACTCGGAGCTGATCAGGGTGAATCTGGATTCGAATCCAAAAATCAAAAAGTGTATCATGATCCGATCCAAGATTCTATTGGATTCGAATTCGGAAAAAATTCGATATTCGACACAAAGATCCGAATCTGAATAAAAAATATTTTTATGTATATTTTTGATAAAAATTATGAATTATCTAATTCAAAAAACTTATACAAGCTAAAGAGGAATGAAAATCATTGTAGGTAATATGTATAATCAAAATACAAAGTTTACAAGTTCTATAATAATTGGTAAAATACTAAACACCACTATTTATAATCAAATGAAGGTTATCTTGTTGGCAATACTACCGTGATATATGAACATGTTTAATTGGCAATATAACATCGTTTTACCATAACTACAATTTATAGTAGAATTATTTTTCCTTTTTTTATTAAATATAAATCAAACAATATGATAAAATATCTTTCCTTTTCACTTGTAGCTATCAATATTATAATTCCAAATCAACATAATAAATTACCAAAAAAGAAGTGAACATTAGAAATAATCTTATGAAACATGAAAGTTAAATGTATATAGTATTATATTAAATATTAATCGGACGTGGATATTTAGCAGATCGGATCAGCCTAGATCCATATTCGCTCCATATAATTCGAATTACAGATCTTCTTAATCGGATCAGGTCCATCGGATTACTAATCGGACAATTATCATTGTAAATCAGATCTGATCCAGATTGAAATCCGTCCCATTGAAAGCCCTAATTACATAAAGGGTTGTCAATGGGTCGGACTCGACCCAAATAAGGGCCGATCCGGGACTAGGCCCAGATCAAGGCTGATCCGGATCCGAGTCCGATTTCCATTTCTTCTATCTGGATCCTGGTCCGGATCCGCTTGAATCTTGAATATTAGCGACTGGATCCGAATTCGGAGGATATCCAGAATTTGTATAAATTATCCGGATCGGTTTAGCACATTTAATAATAATTTTTTTGCTTCCATTTTCCTTCAAATCACTTGCAGATTCAACCATCATGAATTAAAAATGTAATATTTTACTTGTTTCATCGAAACTATTTTTTGAAAATTGTAGAAGATGGAATATGGTGGTCAAATATAAACGATAAAAATTAGAACAAATGAATAAAACAAAAATATAAATATAAAAAAATAGAAAATGGGACAAAGAAGAAGAAAATCTAATAATGACAAAATGGAGGAGAAGACAAAAAATTAGAGGAAGAAGTAGAGGGAAGATGTCGGCTACTAAATAAATAATTGATTAGAGTTTTGGTTTTTCTTATCAAATAGCATAAATTAATATGTTGTAGATATGACCCAATTAGTTACCAGACCAGTTCAACAACGTATCTCATGCATTTTTTTAAGATTTTTTTTAATGTACTTAAAGGTTTTAGTGGAACATAAATAATTTTATTTTTATTTTGGTTTAAATACATAATATATAAACAATATATATTAATATATATCGGATATGGATATGTAACAGATCGGATCAGGTTAGATCCATATTCGCTCCACATATTTCGAATATTTTTAATTACATCAGACCCAACGAATCTTTAATCGGACAAAAATTCTAATAAATTGGATCGAATTCGAATTAAATTCCGCTCCATTGACAACCCTAATTATATCATGTAATGGAGAGAGAAATTCCATGTTGAATGTCCTTTTCTAAGAGATTTAGGATGTAATTTGGATGTTTGGTTCTCCTGCAAATTTCTGTCACTAAATTTGCTTGTGTATATATGGACAAGTTTCACTAAATTTGTGCACGGAATGCCGCGCGTAAATATGAAGGAAGATTCATGAGTAAATTAAATGAATTGAAATGTCATTCTCATCTATGCCATCTAGAAGGGGGAAAATGCATGAATCATGTGAAACATGCATCAAAATACCCTGTGAATTTTTTTTTTTCATCAAATTTTCTTATACTTTTAAAAACCCTGCACAAAATATTTAATTCGTCTCCTTCAGTTCATTTTTTAACACATGTATATCCCACACGAATAATGTGCGATTTTTGTTTTTTTTGCATATATTTTTCAACACAAAAATCTCTTGTACTTTTGAACGTTTGTACAAAACTCCTTTGTACTTTTGAACATTTGCACAAAACTATCTTGTATTTTAATTATAGGGAAAATTATTTTTTTGGTACCATAGGATAGGCTAACTTGCACCTTTTGTACCATTGGATACAAAAATGTAAATTTGGTACCATATGATAGGTTTTCATTGCAATTTTGGTACCAAACCCAATTTTTCTACAAAGTTAATGGCAATTTACCCCCTATAAAATGCATAATGTTCAATTTACCCCTCTATAATTTGGAAAAAAAATAATTTACCCCTCTATAATTTGGAAAAAAAATCAATTTACCCCCTGTAAATTTTTTAATGAAGCTATTCATCCCTTCAGGTGGAGGGTGTAACTCACTTGCCGAAATTGAGAATAGACATGCAAACTATTTTATAACATAGGGGGATATATTGTCACATTTAATGCAAACTATTTAATGGCAATTTACCCCTCTATAATGGTAAAAAAAAATAATTTACCCCTCTATAATTTGGGAAAAAATCAATTTACCCCCTGTAAATTTTTTAATGAAGCAATTTATCCCCTTCAGCTGGAGAGTGTAACTCACTTGTCGAAATTGAGAATAGACATGCAAACTATTTTATAACATAGGGGGATATATTGTCACATTTATCATAACACAGGGGATAAAATGCCACATTATCATAATAAAAGTGGATAAAGTGCCGCCTATAAAAATATCAGGGAGGCAAAGTGAAACTTTTACAAAATTTCAGGGGGTAAAATGCTCACGAGGGTGTAAATTGAACATTATGCATTTCATAGGGGTTAAATTATCATTAACTTTGGGGAAAAAATGGGTTTGGTACCAAAGTTGCTATGAAACCCTATCCTATGGTACCAAATTTGCATTTTCATATCCAATGGTACCAAAATTGCAAGTAGGTCTATCCTATGGTACCAAAAAAGCAATTTTCCCTTTAATTATATCTAGGGGTAATTTAGGCAATTCAATTAAAAATTAGCGGTGTTAGTAACTAACGGAGATTGGGTATTTTATGCAGAAGTTTGATGCAAAAAGAAAAATTCACAGGATAGTTTTATGCCGATTTCGCATAACATAGAGTAGCATCGTGCATTTACTCCATCTAGAAGATTTGATTCAAAGATTTGGTTAATTTGTTACCTCCTAATTAGTTAAATATAAAGTTGTTAGAATTGGAGATAAGGATTAACGATATCTCCTAATAATTTCAATTTTAAAATTTGAATGTTGCCGAATGCATATGATCTTCGCTCCTATAAATAGAAGCCTTGCTTTGTCATTTTAATATGTAGGAAAAGATAGAGTTGGCAGAGAATAGAGTTTATAAGAGTTATAATTATTTTCTTTTGTGTAGATAAATTTCGAAAGAGTTTTGATTGAAGTATTATATTCTTTCTATCTCCCCCTTTACGAGATTTATCAATGAATATTTCTTGTGTGTTTTGTGTTTGATTATTTGAGCTTACACTTAGCCCTGTATTGTATAGAAGTAGTTTGAATGAAGTTGGTCTCATTTAAATCTGATCAAACTACATTTAGTAAAGAATTTGAAAATATTTCAACTCAAATATCAAGTTTCAGCCAAAGTGACACAACCTACTTCATAGTTATAAAGTTATTGATTTAACATATGTCATCTTTGTTTTAATTTATACAATAAAATTATTGATTTAAAATATATCACTTACTTTTCTCCTACAAACCCCAACAACCAAACATCAATCCAAATCATATCGCAAATTTTCAAAACCCACTACCTAATATTCTACTATCTTAATATTTCATTGACACCATTATATATGCAAATTGAGTTTAAAAATTTCTCCAAAATTCTCAGACCATTTTTTGAGACCAAACCAAGATGAAATCCGGTCAAACTACTTTCTGTTGTTTTAAATCTAAATCAATCGTAATTTACTTACTTGAATCGGATCGGATAATCGCCGGTTGCTTGAAGTGGGTGATCCGGAGAGAATCCTTCTTTGCCATCGATCTAAACGTGGTAGAATCACCGATGCTCTAATGTTTTGGTGCTCCCAATCCGGGTACAAATCACTAATGGAAATGAACCACAATTCACAATCCAAATGCCCCAATTATAATTGATAATATGTGTATGAATATATTTCCCTTAATATATATGTATGTAAATCCTTTTATCATGTGAATATATATATTTATTATATATATGTGTGTACGTAGGAGAACAAAAGAGAGAAAGAGAGCTTGAGAGTTAAAGTGCCCAAAGGCACTTATTAATTTACAGAGAAGCCGTTGTCTCAAATTGGAGAAGTCCACTTTTGGACTTCTCTCATTTTCATTTTCAGATTGTGTGGCTTCCCCCACTTCAACTAAGTGGGGAGTTAATCTCCCACTAAGGGACACTACTAGAAAAATCAAGAATTCCAACCGAAAAATTCCGACCGAACAAAAATCGGTTGAAATTTCACTGAATTACGACCGAAAAAAATCCGGTCGGAACTAATTCCGACCGATTTAAAATCGGTTGGAATTTTAGTAATTATTCCGACCGATTTTGTAATCGGTTGGAATTTTTTTAAATATTCCGACCGATATATACAATTTAAAAAAAAAAAAAAACTTTTTAGCAATTCCAACCGATTTAAAATCGGTTGGAATATTTTCAAAAATTCCAACCGATTTTGAAATCGGTTTGAATTTTATTAGATTTTTTTTTAAAAATTTTCGTTTTTAAATTAAAAAAAAAAACATCTAATAAAATTCCAACCGATTTTAAAATCGGTTGGAATTTTTAAAAATATTCCAACCGATTTTAAAATCGGTTGGAATTTTTAAAAATATTCCAACCGATTTTGAAATCGGTTGGAATTATTAGATGTTTTTTTTACAAAAAAAATGAAAACAATTCCGACCGATTTTTAAATCGGTTGGAATACTATATTTTAAAAAAGAATTGTCGGTTAAAATTCCGACCGACTTAGAATCGGTCGGAATACTTTATTTCAAAAAAAAATAAATAAATTGAACAATTACTTTATTTAAAAAAAAATTCCAACCGAAAATAGAATCGGTCGGAATTTTTTTCAAAATTCCAACCGATCTTATTTTCGGTCGGAATTTTCATAAGCTATTTAAATTCCCGTGCACAACTCAAATAAGAAAAGCATAAATCCCAAAACTTCTCTTGAACTCCATCTCCACCTCTTTCATCTCCATCTCCACCAAGAACATTTCCCAACTCCATCTCCTCCTCCTTCAAAAGCCGCTCACCACCACCTCCACCGGATGGACGACCACCGCGCACCAGCCGCTCACCACCACCACCTTCATCTCCACCATCGCGCACCACCACCACCACATGATGCACCACCACCGCGCACCACCACAACCACCGTCGCACACCACCATCTCTCTTTTTCCTCAAGTCTTCTCTTCTACAAAATTTAGAGGTATTACATATATTGTATACTTTAGTTTAATTAATTGTATTAGATATATAATATTGTAAATTAGAATGTTTGTTGTTTAATTAGTACAAATAGTTAGGTTTTGTTATAGAATTACATAAATTATATTCCAATATTGAATTAGATCTTGATTTAGGGTTTGATTATTAGGGCTTAATTTGGGGATGAAATTGAGAATTAAATTATGGTTCGTTTTAGGAATTTAGGGTTCATTTGAGGATCTTAATTTTGGGAATTTTAGGGAAAATGGACCTGATTTTTTTTTTATTTTTTTTTTCAAAATATTCCAACCGATTTGAAATCGGTTGGAATTTTTGTGAAATTCCGACCGATTTTATTTTCGGTCGGAATTATATTTCGACCGAAAATAAAATCGGTCGGAATTTTTCCGACCGATTTTTTCGGTTGGAATTTCGGTCGAAATTTCTTTCGGTTGGAATTTCGGTCGGAATTCGATTCCGACCCGGGTTTTTCCAACCGATTTTTGCGGTCGGAAAATCGGTCGGAATCACGTTTTTCCAACCGATTTTGGGCAAAATCGGTCGGAATTTCGGTCGAATTTTCAGTTTTTTCTAGTAGTGGGAGGTTAACTCCCTAATGGGGTGTGGTTAAAAATAACCACTTCTTCCAAATCTCTCTTTTTAAAATATTCGACCGAGTCGGGTTAGCTCGAATGGGCATACCCACCCATCTGAAATCAACACAGATACACATGTCTCATTAATGCTCAAGAGATCAATTGCAGTATACTAAAGGTTTTTCGATAACCTTTTCACTAAAATTTAAAATCATGCAAATGATTTGACTTATAACTATTGACCAGATCCTTAGTACAACATAAATCAGAGTAGGTAATTGATTGCGAACCAATTAATGATTCCATCTAGATCGGAATTAGTGATGTAGACATTTCACTCAAAGTGCACATTTCAAGAATCGAAATTCTACCTCTTACTATGAGAGTATCAGTAGGTATTAAATTCAGAATTATTCAAGTGTCAGTTGACCACCTTATAAAATTCAATGAATTTCACCAAGTCTTCTACCTACAAGTTCTCAATTCATTCATAAATTAAGGACGACTATTTTCGAAACGATCTTTTTTATACTCAAGGTTATCCCAACAAATAGGGTAACTCAAACATTAAGAAATGGAATACAGTATTCCTAATAATAACTTAAGGTAAATGGTGTTCATCCATCAAGATGAAAACCTAAGTGATTGTTCAAACAATCTCTTATTGCCTAAATTAATCTTAAAGCTAAGAGATTTCAAGTTCGGGAACTTTGATGTCTCAACTTTTTAGATTAATAGTCTTTTATTCATTTGGAATACTTCCATATGTAAAATTTGACTATAGTAAGATACATGTAAGAAACCATGTGCCTATTTGAAAATTAACCAATACAAAAATTGGTTTAAATCAAAGGAAGGTACTAAGTCTTCCTTCCATTTGTTTAAAGTATCTCACCCATGAGATAAGAGAACATCTTTCAGTATTTGAAACAAGTTACGGTTCAGGTGTAGTCCCTTCATTTGAATGGATCCAGTAGAACATAAATTTGCTCCCACTAAAAAAAGAAGCAATGTTGGATAATCACTTCCAAGTGATAAGTCAAAAGAATGATTACCCCTTTAACCGGTTTACACTAACACATTCAAAATACAAAATTCATTTATCTAGTAAATACATCTTTCGAAAGATTGTATTTCTTGATTTAATAAGAATATTACTTCCATCTTATTGTTCATTCAAGAACATAAACCATTAGACATTATACATCCTCCAAATATATGTTATCTTGTGTACTCATGTTTCTAAACACATTAGAAATAAAGTTAAGACAAACTCAACAATTTGATCACATCGTCGAAGGTAGCTTATGTCAAGTCATCATCTAACCCTAGTTGTTAGATGTTGGAAATTACTATTATTGAAGGTTCACAAAATATGTACTTAATGTTAACAAAATTTCCACATGAAAATTCAAAGGGTTAACTTGAAATGCTTTGAATCCCATCAAATCTAATAAATTGAGTTACTTCCCTTGACACATTTATACAAATAAGAGTGTTATAAATAACTGATACTCAGATGTTTCATTACATGGATCACAAAATGATCGTATAGATATTCATATCGCTGATCTAGTATCAGAACCTTATGTTCGTCGATACATTTGACTCTTTAAAATTTCATAAACACTGAAGTATGTCAATTTTCCAAGAGATCAAATTAAAATAATCAAGACATGTAATATCCTTATAAAAGTAATGAAAGGACGAATTCATCCAACCTTCACATATTAAATCACTAGAATTGATCAAAATGAAAGTTTAACTTCAACGGCCTACCGAAATAGTTCTGGTGTCATGTTTCAATTGAAATAGTGCAAGGGAAAACCAATTTTAAAAAAACGACTTGAAAAAGTCTTCTCATTGATTATATTTCCACAAGCCCAAATTGACCTAAACAAATATGCCTTCAACATATTTTGTGATGCATCAGGTGTTGATAGAACAACAACAATCAACTATGCAATTGAAACGTTTAGTCAAGAATGACACTTGAAACTATCGTTAAATCTCTAGATCATTTAAGTATCATTCAAAATGATATTAATCAAGTCAACGATGAATTCAAGTCTAAATCTAATCCAAGAATAAACTCAACAATCAAGTTTAGTTTCCCGAAGGTACACAAATGTAACTTAATAAACTTGAGTGAGGACGCAAACACTTTCAATTATTAGTTACCATAAACCTATAGTCCACATAGGATAAGGTTAGTAACGTGTTTTCGACAAAACAATAATTATAACAGTGTTATTGAGTGCTACCTTTTCAACTTCATCCATTAACGAGTGAAAGAACCAAGGAAATGGTAAATCGAGCACTTATGGTCCCATGCCGTTTCAAATTATCAAAATCCGGCAGTGATTGTTCTTCCACATCTAGAATAATCTTCAGTCTCCTTTATTTCATTGCCTCTATTAATCTAGTTTTATTTTCCGTAGAGCTTATGCTCTTTTAAAACAGATTTGTCAAAAAGACTTCAGTTCTTGGCCTAGAAACACCAAATAACATTGTAAGAAGCCCAATGAAATACTTGCCATTTGAGAAAGTCGTTTTCCAGAAATGTGAATCGACACGACCTTTGAATGGTCTTACAATGGAACGAGACTGAATCTAATTTGAATTCAATAACTCAAAAGAGAAGAATTATGACTTGACTTTTAATCATTCGTTAAGTTTGACTTCACTCTCATAAGTATCCAGCATACTAGGCAAAAGTAATTGTCCAATTGGTCAAACTCTAAAAGTCCAACGTCTACCTGATTAGAGTTGTATTTTCATACGGCTATTTTAGGCAAACGTTGTACAAGGCCATAATTTCAAGACTAGGAGTGAAATTATGTCAAAGGACATTTAAAACGTCTTTTATCTCTTTCTCGAGTAATAAGACCACAACATGTCTTTAATGACTTGATAGATGTTTTCTACAACGTCACATTATCTTACTCACATTCTAAATCTACAGCGACAAAGTGTCGCAACTTTGTCAATGAGTATTTTTGCAAGTACTCATCTAATTAGAATCGATCACCATGATCTGTCAATATAGAGATATCATATTAGCCCATATAAGTATAGGTGATTTTATACATAGCAAACTGAACTCGTTTGAAATCCCATAAGGTACTAAATCGAAAGGGTCACTAGGTGGCCCAATCATCTCCCGTATCCAAATGATCGTTATCACTAATTCAATTCCCTAGTTTACAATCTAGTAGTTCCAGGTGAGAATTACTTATATTCTTCCAACCTAGGAACTCCTACTTGAGTACTTAATTCAAAGTACGTACAAATATTTAATGTGCATCATGTTACATCTTAACACGACTCAAAAAATGCACATAAGGAGATATGCGCGTATCAAATACGTATCGAAGCAATAACACATAAACGAAATCATGTGTTCAATTAAGAATCACCTTCGAAGATTCTAATGTCAAAGCCTCAGGGAACAAAAACTAACGAGACTTGTCTTACTTAAAATAAAATTGAGAGAAAAACTCAAAGTTTTGGAAATGTTTAAAGTTTTAAAACTTTTTTTTTGGAGACAAAAAAAAAATTCAAAAGATTTTTCCTTCAAATTGTTAGTAAGACCAATTTCAAAATTTCAAAAAGAAATTTATAACGTCGTTTTTCAACCAATTAAATAAACGGCAGATTCATTCCATTAAGATGGAATTCAATTGTTCAGTTTTCTTCTTTTAGCCCTCGGCTAAAAAATGTCCCTATTGCATCAACTTTAACGTTTCAAGTCCAAGACCAAGAAACTCGAAAGTGTGCAGAAACTTTCATTAGAATTTCTAATGTTTTGCAACTTGTAGAAATTGCAAAACAGATTCCGATTCCTATTCAAATTGTCGTTCTCCCACTAGGTCCGCCATACGTCACGTTCTCAAACTAAATTGAGTTAAATATTAGATCAAGTTCATGAACTAATAAAAATATCTTAACTCATGCTCATAAAATAATATTTTACACTTATGATTGCTCACAAGCAAATCAAATTCTAATTTCACAAAAATTAATGGAAAAATAAAATTTTCAATTTAAAAAAAATTTCGTTAGAACGTCATAAATAAGTATTGAAGTACTTCCAAACGTTTGAAAATATTTTCAGAGGTTTCAAAAATAAAATTCATAAATTTTCTTGATTTAAAATGATTTAAAATCATTTTCTACATGGATTAGAAAATTGAAATTAGCTTAAAGTGTTTCCAAACACTCCCACTTGCTAGCCATTTCCTCAAAATTATTTTTCTGGACCAACATAAAAAATTTCAGAATTTTTCTTCAAAGAAAATTATTTTTCTATATTTTAAAACATTTTCCAAGTATAAAAAATCAAGAAAACTATTTTTACATTATGAAAAATTAGTTTAAATTCACGTGGCACTGACGTGGCAAGCCACATGGACACTTATATGTCAAGCCACGTGGATATCCACATAGTGCTGAGTACACGCGTGGCCCCTAGCTGGCTGCCATGTGTATGCTGACTGGGCTGTCGACCAGCCCAACACCTTCACGTGCTTGTGTGGCGCGTGTGACACACGCACCGCCCTAACGGCGTTTTCCGGCGAAACGCTTCCAGCTATCCCCACATTTTCGGGCCTTCTGATTCCAATGGTGAACTCCGTCTTTCAGTTTGACCTTCGGAAGTACATATTTGAGCAACCAACAGCCGCGACCAAGAGTGGATATGAACAAAGTAAATGTACATCTTCTTCAAATTTCCAGCAACTTGAAGAAATGCGACTCGAACTTCGATTGGCAATATCTCCTTCGTTATAAGTCGGAATTATGCATACTATATATGGTTGGAAACCTCTCGACTAGATCTTTCTAACAGTACATGATTCATCTCACAAGCCGCAACATATAATCAGCAAAAAACTAAACAAATTTCGGCCAAATAATAAACAAAAAATCATATCTCAATTTCTACATATTCAATGAGCATGAAATTTTGCAGAGATGATTAACAACATGTAAGCATGCTATGTACAAATTTTCGGATAAAAATACTAAGTGTTAAAACAATCAATTCAAGTGGGGGCCACCACTCAAATGATTAAACAACTTGCAACTACAAGTTGCAAAATTCAGTTTGAAGTCACATTTCCAACTTCAGAAGCCATCATTCTTCTTGCAAATTGCAAACAAACTTGGCAGGAATTGTCTCATTTGAAGCCTATAAATACCTTGATTCTCATTCAGTTGAAAGCACACCATCAAACCTCTTTCACCAGCAATTCTTTCAAGCATAGTTTAGGCATAAATTTTGAGCGCAAAATTTAAGAGAGTTTTCTTAAACTGTGAGAGATATTGTGTGAAAATTAAGTGAGTAATTTTCTTTGGTGAGTTGAGAGTTGTGAGTATTTTTAAACACTGTGTAATTATCTCACAACCCGTGGATGTAGCCTATTTTACGTGAACCGCGTAAATCTCGTGTTTTACTATTTCATTAAATCTGGTTGTGGTTTTCCTAACAACTGGTATCAAGAGCTCATGAATATTTATTCCAGGCCAACCATATTTAAGTGGGAGTAACGGCGGCAGATGAAGGGAAAATGAAACTCGAAAAGTTTGATGGTGCGAACTTCGGATTGTGGAAGATGCAAATAGAGGACTATTTGTATCAGAAAAATTTATTCTTGCCTCTCCAAGAACAGAAGCCATAATCCATGAAGGATGATGATTGGAAACTCCTTGACAGACAAGCTCTTGGAGTTATCCGGTTGATATTATCTCACAATGTCGCTTTTAACATAGCAAAGGAGAAGACCACGACGTGTCTTATGAAGGCACTCTCAAATATGTACGAGAAACCTTCGGACTCAAATAAAGTGCATTTAATGAGGCGGTTATTTAATTTACGGACGACCGAAGGGGCATCGGTGGCCCAACATCTCAATGAGCTCAGTACAATCACGATCCAATTGGGTTCGGTCGAGATTGGATTTGACGATGAAGTACATGCGTTGTTACTTTTGTCCTCCCTTCCAGAAAGTTGGAATGCTACGGTCACAGCTGTGAGTAGCTCGTCGGGAAGTAATAAGTTAAAATTTAACGATGTACGTGATCTCGTTCTAAACGAAGAGAGTCAGGTGAAACTTCGACCCCCTCTGCTTTGTCGATGGAGTCGAGAGCCCGATTGTAACACCTCATATTTTTAAAAGAAAACAAATAGATACTTAAGATATAATGGGGGACTTGTTTGAATTAACCAAGACTTTAGGAATTAAAATAGGACTACCCACTTCTTTGAGGGTGTTAATTGCAAATTATCCATTAAATATGAACAAAAGTCAACCCATTTCCCTCATTCTCTTCTTCTACTACTATTACACACACTAAAACACACACATAATCCCTCTCCTTAATTTGTTTATAACTTCTTCATTTCTTAACCAAATCAAGTAAATGAGTAGTCAAAATTGATCTACTCGACGAGAGGAACACAATGGTGGTGGTAATTGAAGGAATAGAAGGTGTTTTCCTGTGAAAATTAGAGGTGGAAGTGGCTGTTTTAAGTGGGTTTCTTTGCATGCCCCTTTTCCGGTCATGTCTTCGACAATCAGGCTTCACAACGGTGTTGTAGGAAAAGAGGAGAGCGTATAAATGGTGGATGCTTACTTTTCCTGCAGCGGTCAACGGTGGTCAACTTCGGTCAACGCGATCAACGGTGGTTAGTTCGGCAACGACTTCATTTCGGCGTGGGTATTCCATATCCGGTTCTCATTTGACAATGGGAGTTCGTTTAGGTAATAATTCTCGAGCCTAAAGGTTATTGAGCATTAATTACATTGTAGTTCATTTATTGGCTTTAGGATTAAGTTTAACGTTAGTTTGTGTTTGTATTATATTATGCATGTATATCTAGGTAAGCTTAAGGTTGGTTAATTAAATGGTTAATTGAACTATCATGAGCCTTAAAGTTGGAAACTAGATAAGTTAAGACTACGTTTGAATTGAATATAATCAGTTCTTTAGAAGAACAAAATGAAGATATTTATGAAGATTAAATGAGTAAATACAAGACTTTAAGTTTTATCAATATGAATATGATTAACTAAATGTAGTCGTATGACGAAATTCGATTGTTAGAAATGCCGTCCTCGTATTAGGTAGATATTTGATATTCGTGCTATTGAGTACCTTGCGCTTAGTCCGAATCAAGTTGTGAATTTAACATGAAATTAACTATTCAACTTAGATTATTTAAAGAAATGTAATTTATATTTAATTAGATTAATTAGTCTCTTGGGTATTACTTAGCTAGACGAATTTGATGTGTTAATTTAGCTCAATATATTAGATTTGAGTGTAATATAGTGGACTTAAATAGATTGTGGATTTAAGGTTTGAATTAATTCAACTAAAGAATTATACTCTATATAACTAGGTCATATAAATAAATTTCAAGGTAAAGGTAGTAATTTACTAATGGAGTAGAGTCAAGTAGTTTAAGTCGATTCGAACGAGCTAGTGTCAGTAATATTAGAAGTCGTAATATACGGTCATGTATGGATATGATTCTTATATATATGATTGGGCGACGAGGCCATCACCGAGGTTACAACTACGGCTCCAAGTATCTAGTAGAATATCCATCCAATGTCGATTAACTAAGGTGAGGGGTTCTATCTTTTCTTTTCGTACTGTTTTGGCACTAAGTCCTGAGGAAATTGAACTTGATTATTTGTTGTCTTCTATAGTTGCTTTTGTTGCAAAATGATCACACTGTCTTTACTCTTTTAATTGTTTGGCTATTTTCTATCATGATTGTTCTAGAATTCGTTATTCGGTCATTATAAAGTATACATTTCAATTGGGTACATGAGTCGATAACTCCTCTTGAATTGAAGGTAGAACGATCAAAATGTCGTAACTTCTCCTTGAACATCAAAGTCACTCTATGTTCATTTTAAAGTTATTAACCTCACTCCGTATGCGAAATTGACGGAGATTTCCTTGAACTTCCGTTGAATCTTATTCTTGAAATTAACTCTTTCTAATTTGTATTTGATAATTCTCATTCTTGATCATAAAGTCTTGACTTGGTCTTTTTAATTGATATTTCAATCATCAAAACATCTTTGAAGGCTTGCTACTCATCTTCAACTTTCTTCTCGTTATCTTAATGAACTTCTAATCTGAACGTCTTTGCGTTAACTCATTGGACCTTAATTCAAATGATTTCCCTTTATCTTGTTGGAATCTTTGTAGCAGGGCGCAACTTCAGGACTTAAGGGATGCCTTAGATAATTGCAGGTTATTTGACCTGGGGTGCGTCGTAGAAAATTAAGAATTCTAATTTGCCGAATGACTTTTATTGGAATAGTGAATTTCGTCTTGAACTGATTTTCTCGTACCCTATTGAGTTTCCTATTCAGCTGAATTCTAGCATTTAATTGTGCTTCTAATCTGCCTTGAAATCTTATACATGTTATCTTAAATTTAGTAGAAATCGATACAAAAAGTTTATCTTGTCTTTTACATGACTACGGATTCTTTATCTTAAATTTCGAGCATGTAAACCAATTACAAGTACAAGTTACAAGTTACAAGCTTAAAAGGTAGAAGCTTGAAAGTTACAAGTTATAAGCTTAAAAGTTAGAAGCTTACAAGTTACAAGTCAAGCCACGAGGTCGCTACTCGATGAAATATATATATATATATATACAAGGTGATATTTTATATGGTATACGTGCTCACATCTAACATAACTTTGTTCATATACATAACTATACATGAAAGTCTCTCCATTCTTAAATTTACATGTGAATTGATTCAAGTACATTCTATGTCTATCATGTTCGTATTTCGGTTCATTTGTACGAATCATACCTTATCAATTGTTCATCTTAAATTCATCCCATTTTCATTTGATTTTGGTTGTGCTCATACCCTCGCTGAGTCATTCGGGACTCACCCTCTTTGTTTCCTTGTGTTCTATTTCCTCAGGATGAGATTTATTATCTGGCATAGATGATGTAATTCTTAAGTAACGACATTTAGTAAGGACGATTAAAGAAACTTTATCGGACCACCATTTCAGGCATACTCGAGTGAATGATGGAACTTAAGAATTTAGTACATGGCTCTGTTGTTTTTTTTCTTTAGGCCGTTCCTGCGACTTATGTTAGAGAAAGACAAATCGCAGGCGGGTGACACCTCATCTGAAAGCAGGGTGCTCTTTTGTTGTTGTTATATCATCACTTGTGCACATGTTTCTAATTACTTTCACAGTGACTTACGCTTTGAGAGTTTCAATTAATATCTTATACTCATACATCTTTACATCTCGTTATTGTTCTTCCAACTTGTTATCCTGCTAGCATCTAAATCTTTTCAAAGGAATTTGGCTAATTCCCAGTTGCAATTAGTCTCTCTCGAGGTTTACATTTTTTTTCTTGCTTTCATTGCCATTACTTTATTCATCGATCTCTATTATCTAGCTTGTCATGTAATGAAGTTAACCCTTAACGACCTCAAGTTTGCATAGTCGTATTTTGCTGTATGAAATGGTTAATGAAATCGAATGTAGATTGTTCATTCAAATTCTTTTGCAATCTTTCTACAATCGAGCCTATTGCATCCATTAATGTCCACTTTACCCTATCTTCAGTTGTTTGTTCCACCGAGGCCTTGTATCAGTTTTCTCTAATTCTCTGTCTTAACGTAAAATACTTGGTTTATTGAAGCATAATTCCATTTATTAAACTTCGGCCCATACAATTTCCTTTCGAATATGTTTTGAGAATTCAAGGTCCTCTTGTGCTTTCTTCAATTATATATATAATGAAGTTTCGATTAACTACTTTGATAAAATAAAGTTAACTTGAATAAACTTCGAGTTAGTTTCTTTAATATAATATTTCGAGAGTAATAACTCAAATATGAGTTTTGCACAAGGTTTGAGTCGAAAGATAGATATAAGGAAACTTTACAACTCGAGAAGAAGAACCAATAAAAACTGAGTATCCACTGATGATTGAGGTGATCAAATGAATCTCCTAGCCCCGATTCGGATCATAAGAACAAAACTTCCTCCCTACGTGCAAGTTTTGGTGCGAGAGTATGCGACTTTATCAAGGCCAAGCACTGTCTGGTAGCGCTATACAAAACTTCCTCCCTACATGATCAGGCGTTGGAGGGATTCCTGAGTTTTTGTGTAGATTTACTCTACAATTTGAAGAATGCGCCTATGAGAATAAAAATAGTTATTAAAACATAACCTTGGATTAAAACAAATAATAAATCTTACTCGACCAATCTGATCAAGCAACGAACCAGACGACTTCTTATGAAGCCTTATACGGTGGAAGATTTCATTCACAATATTTACGTTAGGATTATCTAAATGGTTTAAGACTTCAAATCGACAATGAAGGACTATGATGACAAGCGTATGGATGATTTAAAAATTGAAATTTAGAGATATCGCATTTCTAAAGGTTTCGTCAAGACTGACGGCTCAAACGTATCAGACTAGGATGAAAATCAATTATATATTGTAGGAGGTCTTTCAAGATTTGTGAACTTATTAGGTGTATATCGTATTGATGTTGGGATATCTCGGTTGTCAAAACAACAGAAGTGCGGAATTTTAAAATTTTTCCGAGATACCCATACAGCCCATGATCTGTTTCCACCTTATGTATGCGAAAAGTTTGAATAAAACAACAATAATACTCAAAAAGAGGTGATATGCGATTTTTACCTCACCACAGGCAAGGTGGTGGTAACCTCCGGCTTTGTTGTTTGATTCACAGTTAGCGATCCAAGTGTCTCTCCTCCAGAGTGTATCCACACCAGCTGGATTGTAGTAACACCTCCAAGTCACAGGCTACGAACTAGATATTGGAGATTGTCAGTGGAGGAAGAGGCAGATCTAGATTCAGATCTAGATCCGGATATGGAAGAATAGAGAGAAAGGGGGCGGCACAGGGTAGGGGCAGCTAGGGCTGGATTTTCAGCAATGCAACATTAGGTTTTGAGTCTCTCTTAGACTCCTTTTATAAGCCCCTTTAGTATCCTTGTTGTGCAAGACTTCTTATGGGTCATTTAATTCAAGTGGCCCATGTCTTACTTTAATTTAATTAACACTTTAATTAAATTGACCCAATTAATCTAATTAATTATTTCTCTCAATTATTAATTAACACTTTAATTAATATTTTAATTAATTAGACCATCTAATTAATTATTCTTCCAATTGAATTAACACTTTAATTCATTTATTGATTTAACTCCTTTAAATCAAATATTTTCTTTTATGACTGTCACTGTCCAACTGCATTGTGTGTGACCTTCTAGGTTCACCATCAATTGGCAGCAGGTCCACGAACCCTTCGCTATTTAATTTATGAGTAATTAATTGCTCCGATCAATTAAACACTTTTAATTGACCACTCCAGAATTAATCTTCTTATTAATTCAGGAGTACTCACACCTCATGGTCGATGTCTAGCCACAAGCCCATGAGGCCCAACTTCAGGTGAATTAATCTTTGTGAACCTCACCTCTTATAACTACCATGTACATACAGTCCTTCTATCGACTTAATTTCCCGATCGAGAACTAGGGTGTGTGAATTGATCGGCACCTCTAATTATCTCGATAACTATACTTTCTAATTCGGGATAATAATTCCAATGTGACTGCTAAATTTGGAAACCCCTTTCCAAATCCGTCACCGACCGTGGCCACGGGTTTCTCATAATCTATTATCTAAGAATCGTATAGGAAATTTTCTCATCCATTACGATGAGTCGGTAGATCCCATATTGATGCTAACCATTCGCGTACACGACTATACGCACCCAACTTAGGCACACAATGGCCAGGCTACGTGACCGGCACCTAAATCAAAATGCGTACACCCATGCACCGAATTTGCCCTAGCACCTCAAGTCCAAGGACTAAACCGTACACTATTATAAACCTTGAGAAACATCCCATCACTGATATGCGACATGCGCTTCCACAATGGGTTTCTCTGTTCGGGTCGTTCGATGTGTTCGATCCCCTATCGAACCACCTACTCATATGCACTGACATCAAATGTCTTACTCATGAAACGCTACAAATTCACTCCATGTGAATCATGCATAATCATACAAGTCTTAGTGATTCCTTCGATACCCCGTCTCGTTCGGAATCTATGACTTGGAACGTGTTTTAAGATCACGACCTTCGAGACTGTTTCATGATTGCACTCAAACTGAAGTGAATCGTCCCATATGGTGAGGTAAAATTGCTATTTCACCCCCTCTTGTTTTAATTATTGTTTTGATCAACCTATTCGCATATATAATATGAAAATCGATTTATGGGCTGATGGGTACATCGGAAATTTTTTTAAATTCCGCACTTTCGTTGTTCTGACAACCGAGGTATCCCAACACTGGTATCAGAGTCAATTCAAATATTATTATGCGGAAAGTCCTGAACATAATTTAATATATGGATATTTGTGATAATTATGTTCTGTGTGATGATTCTTACTTGTTATGATATGATCTATGATTGGATAGAGTTGCCTAATTTGATTTGGGGCAAGAGTGCAGTTTTTGAAATTATAAGGGCTGTTTTTGCAAATCGCGATTTTTGATAAATCTGGACTGAAAATTAATTTTCTGTTTTCTGGAAATTCTGGACTGTTTTTGTAAATCTGGACTGTTCGTTTTTTGGGGTCGTTTTGTAATTTCCAAAAGTTAAGGGACTGTTTTGCAATTTTCTTAACTTCAGTGGTCTGTTTGAAAAACCGAAAATTTTCTGGATTCAAATTTTTTTTTTCAGTTCTCTGGCCGATTTGAATTTTGGGGCTGACTTGTAATTTTCAAAACCTTTGGGGTTAAAATGCAATTTTCGTAAATTGAGGGGCTGAACTGTAATTTTCAAAAGTTGAAACATCCGAATCTGTTTTTATGAAGAAAATTGTTTTGTTTATCCGAAAATTGATTTTATCATAATTAGTAGTGACTAAAGTAAGAATGATAGTTTATTTTAAAATGTGTTTTAAAGTAAGAAAGAAATACGTAAAAGAAGTTTGCTTGTTTCTTGCTCTACGTGAACTGTTTACGTGGTTTTCGATCGTGCCGAGCCTTGACCCTAGGGGTAGATGTGATTGGTTTATTTTATTGTTTGGTTTTTATTGGGCCTGCGAGCCTTAAGTTTTTGGGCTACTTTGAGCCTTTGTAATAGATTAGGGCTTTAATGTTTTAAATAAGTTTATGATGGGGGCCCATTACAAGCAAGGCGGAGGCCCAAGAAGAGTTGAAGGCCATGTATGCATGGTTATTATTGTAATAGCTTAGGTCCATTAAGAACCCTTTAGATTGACCAATTGAGCCAACATCATGGCTCAATGATGGCCCGCATAGGAGGCTCCCGATCGAAAACATATTGTGGTAGCATGCATGCTAGGTTTGTATGTTTTAATTTATTTATTGATTTATATTTAGCTTGTATGTCATGCGCGCTAGAATCTAGATCGTAAATAAAAGATTAAGCATAATTTATAGGGTGAGATCTCGAGGAGAGTTAGCATGAACTTTCAAACCCGGAAAACCCCTCTTGAATTAAATATTAAGTCATATTCGGTACATTAAAATGAAGTTTTAAAGATCCAAGCCTTCTATCAATAGGAACTAGCATAAGTTGTCTATTTATCGATTAAGGTGATCCAGAGTCTGGCACCCGAGTCGAAGAAAGGGACAATACGCAAAATTCCTTGACTCTTGTTTTTAATAAACTCGACAAGGATGGGGACTGGTAGGGACATGAATATCGACTGATAACCAGTTACGGGGATTTCATGACCGGGCCCTTTGCTCATCAAGATTGATGGGTTAGACTTAACGAGTAGTAACACTCATGATGTAGCAGTGCTAGATGAGTGCGAAAACTGAGGCAAAATAGCTTGAAGGTTGTGCAGTGACAAAATTTGTAAAAGTATACCTACCTAGAGAATTAATTGTATGACCATGAGTCGTGGTGGCAATTAATGTCTGCTGGGACGTCAAGACCTACTAGGAAATAAGACTTCCCGAGCAATTAAAGGGGTAATTGTTTCGAAAAAAGAGTGGGGAGAACTTTTTCGAAACCAAGACCAAATTTCGTTAATTATAAGTATTGAGCATAGATCAGTCAGCTAAACGTTGTCTTCTTTCCATTTGTAGATTATTTAATAATGTCTAAAAATCCATTATCTGTCATCCTCGACGCTAATAAATTGAATGGATCAAACTTTGTCGACTGGTTGAGAAACTTGAGGATAGTCCTCGACTCCGAGCGTCGGAGCTATGTTCTCGACACACCTATGCCTGATGCACCTGCAGCAAGAGCAATTGATGAACAACGAACCGCCCATGCCAAAGGGGTTGATGATGATCTTCAGGTTCGTTGCCTCATGCTAGCTTCAATGTCAAATGAGCTGCAGAAACAGCATGATAAGATGCCTCTTGCTCGAGATATACTTCTCCACCTCCAACAGATGTTTGGAGAGAAGTCTCGTACCAAAAGGTTCGAGACAACTAAGGAGTTGTTCAATCTCAAGATGGCTGAGGGAAGCAGTGTCAAGGATCACTGTCTGCGTTTCATCAACCTGATTGAAAAATTGGGGCGATTGGACGTGGCATTGCACGCTGATGTTAGCACTGACCTTCTCCTCCATACTCTGCCTCGCTCGTTTGACCAGTTCGTGTTGAACTTCAACATGGAAGAGAGAAATATCGCTCTCCAAGAACTGACCAATCTGTTGGTTACGGCAGAATCAACCTTTAAGAAGGAGAAACCCATGATGATCGCTCACCAATCGAAGGCTGCAAAGCCTAAGAAAGGTAAAAATAAGAAGAAGGTGTTCTCTTCTAAAGCAATCACCAAGGTTGTCGAGAAAAAGTGCAAAAGCCCAGAAGACGAATGTTTCCACTGCAAGAAAGCAGGGCACTGGAAAATGAACTGCCCAGACTACCTGAAGACGGTAGCCAAAGGTATTTTCTTTATTGAAGTTAATATTTCTATTAACTGTGCATCATGGGTGTTAGACACCGCAGCTGGTTCTCATATCTGCAATGATTTGCAGGTCATGGGAGCAATAAGAACACTTAAGCCCGGGGATAGGATCCTGCGTTTTGGAAACGGAGCAAGGGTTGCTGCAGAGGATATAGGACACGTGGAGTTAGTGATAGGGAATACTAGTTTAGTTTTAAAGGATTGTTTATACGTATCAACTATAATTAAGAACATTATTTATATTCCTTTGTTAGACAATGATGGTTTTTGTTTTTCATTTCGAATGGATCTTTATGCATAATGAAAAATGGTTTTACTTATGCTAGTGGTACTTTGATAGATAGTCTTTATTCCCTTGAACCAACTAACTCTAACGTCATGCACATTCAATCAAAGAAAAGAAAATATGATAATAACAAAACTTTGGCACGCTAGACTTGGACATATCTCCAAGAGTAGGATCCAAAAGTTGGTTTCTACTAAGGCTCTTGAAATACAGAACTTAAATGAACTTCCGACTTGCGAATCCTGTCTCAAAGGAAAGATGACCAGATCTCCTTTTACAGGTAATCCAGAGCAAACCAAACAAACATTGGATTTGATCCATACTGACGTTTGTGGACCACTGAGTGTCAGTGCGAGAAGAGGATTCTCCTACTTCGTAACATTCACTGATGACTTCAGCTGTTATGGATATGTATACTTAATGAAATACAAATCCGAGACTTTTGAAAAGTTCAAAGAGTTTCGAATGGATGTAGAGAACCAATTGGGACACAATATTAAAGCACTTCGATCTGATCGAGGTGGAGAATATTTAAGCCAAGAATTCCTCGATTATCTTAAAGAGAATGGGATTCTCTCACAGCGAACTCCTCCTAGGACACCTCAACTCAATGGAGTGTCTGAAAGAAGGAATCGAACTTTGTTGGACATGGTTCGTTCCATGATGAGTTTCGCTGAACTTCCTTTTTAGTTTTGGGGCTTAGCCCTCTTAACTGCTTCGAAGATACTAAACATAGTACCTTCAAAGTCAGTGCCTACGACACCACACCAAGAATGGTATGGTAAAGCACCCGTGTATTCGTATTTGCAAGTATGGGGATCTCCTGCCTATGTTAGGAACAAGAAAGGAGATAAATTGGATAACAGATCTAGTTTGTGCAAATTTGTGGGGTATCCAAAGGAATCCATTGGATACCTGTTTTACGATCCTAAAGAACGAAAGACGTTCGTGTCTAGGAACGCCCACTTCTTAGAGGATGATTTCCTCACCAATAGAAATGGGACAATCGTAGAACTTGATGAAGTCCAAGATTCGGACCCATCCTCACAAATAGTGGGAGTTGATCCTGAAACTACTGAACCAACTAGTACACCAGTACTTCGTAGATCCGATCGAATTCGTAAGGAACCAGAAATGTTTGGTTTCATTCACGAAGACGATAAGTTAGATAGTTATCCAAGGACTTACGAAGAAGCTATGTCTGACATAGATTCGGGTGCGTGGCTCGATGACATGCAGTCCGAAATGGATTCCAAGCATTCCAACATGGTATGGACCTTGGTCAATCCACCTGAGGGAACTATCCCTGTAGGATGCAAATGGATCTTCAAGCGCAAACTTGGAATGAATGGAGAGGTATTAACTCATAAGGCTCGCTTAGTGGCGAAAGGTTATTCTCAGAGACCTAGAATAGACTATGAGGAAACATTTTCTCCAGTTGCGATGTCGAAATCCATTCGGATACTTTTAGCCATAGCCGCGTGGTATGACTACGAAATATGGCAAACGGATGTAAAGATCGCCTTCCTCAATGGAGACATTGACAAGGAGATCTTTATACAACAGCCCGAGGGCTTTGCGTCCAAATGGAGTGAGCATAAAGTATGCAAACTTCAAAGGTCAATTTATGGCCTTAAACCGGCGTCCCGAACCTAGAACATACGATTTGATGAGACAGTCAAGGCATTTGGCTTCATCAAGAACGTATTTGAGCCATGTGTGTACAAGAAAAATAGTGGGAGTCTGGTACAATAGTATATACATCGATGCTATTCTGTTGATCGGGGACGATATCAGAATGTTAGCACAGACGAAAGCGTGGTTATCCACACAATTCTCCATGAAAGATTTAGGAGAGGCATCTTACGTATTGGGGATACATATCTATAGAGATAGATCGAAGAAGATGTTAGGACTCCCCCAATCTCAGTACGTCTACACAATACTGAAAAGATTCAGTATGGAAGAATCCAAAAAATGATTGATTCCAATGAGACATGGAAACTCTCTTTCCAAGTCAATGTGCCTTACGAGTGACGAAGAAAAGAAGAGAATGTCTCTCATACCTTATGCCTCTGCTATAGGGAACATAATGTATGCGATTTTATGTACTAGACCTGACGTAGCACACGCTCTAAGTGTCACGAGCCGCTATCAGTCTAATCCAGGCGAGGAGCACTGGACTGCCGTAAAAGCAATCCTTAAGTACTTAAGATGGACTAAGGATATGTTCTTGGTCTACAACAGTAGTGGAGAATTGAAACTTGAAGGATTCACTGATTCGAGTTTCCAGTCTGACGTGGATGATTATAAATCCAATTCTGGATATATATTCCGCCTCAATGGCGCAGCGGTGAGTTGGAAGAGTTCCAAACAGTCCACCACTGCTGACTCAACCACTGAAGCAGAATATATTGCAGCATCACATGCGGCGAAAGAAAGTGTTTGGATGAGAAACTTTATCCAAGAGTTGGATGTAGTACCTAGCATTGCGGAACCTGTAGTAGTCTTCTGTGACAACAATGGGGCAATCGCTCAAGCGAAGGAACCGAGATCGCACCACCAGTCTAAACACGTGATGGGGAAATACCATGTAATTAGGGAAATCATTGGTAGAGGAGACATTCATATGGATCGTGTCAACTTAGAAGACAACATAGCTGATCCACAAACAAAGCCACTTTCGCAAAAGGTGTTCGAGGGACATCTTGAAAAGATGGGTCTTAGAAGTGTTTGTGAATGGCTTTGGGGCAAGTTGGAGATTGATAGGATAGTGCCCAGCAAGTCAATTCATTTTAGCGTGTAATAGGTCTATTCTGTAATAAAAACAATATTTGATTCAATGAATAATACGCACGTTTATTTATAATTATATAGAATAAACAAATGGCCAACTTCATCTCTCGCAAATACATCTAAGCGATTGGTTGAAATCCTTAGATCACATTCGACTATGGGACGATTTACTTCAGTATGAGTGCAATCATGAAATAGTCTCTAAGGTCGTGATCTTAAAACACGTTCCAAGTCATAGATTCCGAACAAGACGGGGTATCGAAGGAATCACCAAGAATTTTACGATTATGCATGATTCACATGGGGTGAATTTGTAGCTTTTCATGAACAAGACATTTGATGTCAGTGCATATGAGTAGGTGGTTCGATAGGGGATCGAACGCATCGAATGACCCGAACAGAGAAACCCATTGTGGAAGCGCATGTCGCATATCGGTGATGGGATGTTTCTCAAGACTTATAATGGTGAACGATTTAGTCCTTAGATTTGAGGTGCTAGGGCGAATTCGGTGCACGGGTGTACGTACTTTGATTTAGGTGCCGGTCACGTAGCCTGATCATTGTGTAACTACGTTGGGTGCGTATAGTCGTGTACGCGAATGGTTAGCATCAATATGGAATCTACAGACTCATCGTAATGGATGAGAGAATTTCATGTACATTCTTCGATGATATGTTCCGAGAAATCCATGGCCATGGTCGGTGACGGATTTGGAAAGGGGTTTCCAAATTTAGCAGTCACATTGGAATTATTATCCAGAATTAGAAAGTACAGAATCGAGATAATTAGAGGTGTCGATCAATTCACACACCCTAGGTCTCGATCGGGAAATTAAGTCGATAGAAGGACCGTATGTACATGGTAGTTACAAGAGGTGAGGTTCACAAGATCAATTAAGAGAGATAATTAATTAGATTAATTGGGCCAATTTAATTAAAGGGTTAATTAAATTAAAGTAAGACATGGGTCACTTTAATTAAAGGGCCCATAAGAAGTCTTGCACATAAAGGGTTCTAAATGAGCTTATAAACAGGAATCTAGGAGAGACTCTAAACCTAATGTTGCATTGCTGAAAATCCAACCCTAGCCGCCCCCTATAGCCGCTGCCCACCTCTCTCTTCTTCTTCCCCATCTGGATCTAGATCTGAATCTAGATCTGCTTCCTCCATTGACAAATCTCCAAGCGCTAGTTCTTAGCCTGTGACTTGGAGGTGTTACTATAATCCAGCTGGTGTGGATACACTCTGGAGGCGAGACACTTGGATCGCTTTTGTGAATCAAACAAGAAGACCGGAGGTTACCACCACCGAATCTATGGTGAGGTAAAATTACGATTTCGCCCCCTCTTGTTTTAATTATTTTTTTGATCAACCTATTCGCATATATAATATGGAAATCGATTTACGGGCTGATGGGTACCTCGAAAAAATTTTAAAATTGCGCACTTTCGTTGTTCTGACAACCGAGGTATCCCAACATCAATAGCTATCATTGTGATCACTTCCACCATTTCCCCCACGCCACTCTTTCACAGTTTGTGTTGGTTTAGAGAACCATAATTTTTTTCTTTTCTTTTCATTCCTTCTCTTTTTTTTTTTCTTTTATTATTTGTAACATTTGTTGTAACATTGAGTTGGAAATCTTGTAGGCATATTTTATAAACCATGGATATACCCACTGGAATCAAATGTTAAATGCAACAATTCCATTAAGATAAATCTTCATACTATTATAACTAAATAAAAATGAGATCTATAGATATTTTAATAAAAATTGGAAAGATAAATCTTTAACATGATCCTAACAACTTGTCTAACTTCTTCTACCTCAAAAGTTTATTTTCCTTCGTAAGAAAACTTGTTCCAATCGAACCCACAATCTGCAAATGAATTCAAGTCAAAATTTGTTGCAACTTTCTTATTTGAAATATCAGCCGACAAAGCATTGAAATTAAATCATTGCAGTCTTGAACATCCATCGAGTCCTCAAATCTCCAACTCTCTCTTCAAAACCCATTGAATCTTCAATTTCCATGTTCTTTTTTGCAATGCCCAATTTAGTTTTTTCATCTTCCATTTGGTGGAAGTAAATTGGGGTATTCTCTTGATCCCACTATTAAATCTTCAGAGAAGAAAGTTATCTTGGAGTCTTTTTTAATTTTCAAAGAATATGATGAGCCCGCTTGATACATTATATTGTTTATTAAATAAATGCACAATATTGCAATTGGTTAGCACTAGTATTTATAAGAGAGAGAGAGTTTTTGGGTATAATAAATAAGGAAAATTTTTGAAAAGGGCCAATTGATATGGAATTGGAATCCTAAAGAGAGTTATTTGAATCAATATTTTTTAAAAATGATTTTTAGTATGGAACGGATGGTGTATTAAATAATTGCATTTCAATTACTCATTATCTCTAAATACTCATTGCTTAGAAGCATTTACTCAAATTAAAACATATATATAGAAATTTGTGGTAGCATTAAAGAAACATATATGCATGTATGTTAGCTAACGATAAAGTTTCTGGCAAGAGTGTTCCATGCTTTTTAACTAATATTGTAAAGTCTTGTAGCAGTGCTAACATACCAAACGAAAATGCAAAGAGTTGCACTCTAAAGAATATAACAAAATATTAATTTACTAACACTTCAAATATTCAGATTTATATTATATATGTTCTTATTAGGAAATAGTTTTTTAAATTCCAATTTCATTGAGAAATTATGTATATTTTTTATGAGTTATCGAGTCAAATGTATCATGTGAATGTCAAGTTTAGCATTAGTTCATTCTACACACAAATAATTACATGAACTTCTGAGTCAAATAATATTCCATGTATCAAAAGTTATCAACCCTTGTATTGACTCAATCTCCATTTCCTTACTAAATGGGATTCTAACGATAGCAATAAATACACAGATACAGGAATTACTAGTTGTTGTTTCTCCAATTCCTTATGTACTCATTGTTGGGTATGCCCCGGTTGTCAAAACAACGAGAGTGCGGAATTTAAAATTTTCCGAGGCGTCCCATTAGTCCCATAAATCGATCTCCATATTATTTATGTGAAATAGGTTGAATCAAACAGTAATAGAAAACAAAGGGGGTGTTTTGCGAAATACCTCAAAACTTGTTTCGGCTTTTCTAGTTTGATTCACGAAGCAGTGATCCAATTGTCTCACCTCCAGAATGTATCCACACCAGATGGATTGTAGCAACGTTTCCAAATCACAGGCTACGAACTAGATCTTGGAAACTTGTCAGTGAAGGAAGAGTTGGAACTGGATCCAGCTCTTGAACCAGATCCAGATGAAGAAGAGAAGAAGATGAGGGCGGCGGCGGCACTGGCCTTTTGGCTAGGGCTGGTCGATTTTTCTCTTCAATTTTCAGCTATTGAAAATCTCTTGTGTTTTTGATCACCTTTTTTTTATTATTGCTTCATTAGCTTATGGAAGAATTATGAAGAGAGATATTTATTAGAGAAGAGTCCTTCTCTTAATAGATATCCTTTTCCATGTACATCAATATCTCTTTTCCTTATCTCATTAGGAAATAAGATATACAAGTATATCTTATAGATTTTCCTTATCTCATTAGGAAACTAGATATACATGAATCTCTTCCTTCTTTCTTGTCCCACAAGAAACAAATTCTTCCAACTTTCCTTAGCCTCAAAAATCGCCCCTATGCCTTATTTATGTAAATCCGAAAATTTCATGATAAATCCTTCTTCCATTTAATTAATTAACTACTTTAATTAATCTCATAATTAATTAGATAATCCAATTAATTAATTAGACACTCTAATAAATTAATTAGGTATTCTAATTAATAATTCTTCTTCTTGAATTAACACTTTAATTCATTAACTTTGATTTCTTTGAATTAACACTTTAATTCATCAACTTTGATTTAACTTCCTTAAATCAACTATTTCCTTTTTGACTGTCACTGTCCAACTGTATTGTGTGTGACCCTCTGGGTTCACCATCAATTGGCAGCAGGCCCACGACTTTCGTGATTTAATTAATGAACAATTAAATGCTCCGATCAATTAAACACTTTTAATTGACCACTCCAGAATTAATTTCCCTTATTAATTTAGGAGTACCCACACTTCATGGTCGATGTCTAGCCACAAGCCCATGAAGCCCAACTTCAGGTGAATTGATCTTGTGAACCTCACCTCTTATAATTGCCATGTACATACGGTCCTTCTTTCGACTTATTTCCCGATTGAGACCTAGGGTGTGTGAATTGATCGGCACCTCTAATTATCTCAATAACTATACTTTCTAATTCAGGATAATAATTCCAGTGTGACTGCTAAATTTGGAAACTCCTTTCCAAATCCGTCACCGACTGCGGCCGCAGGTTCCTCGGAACATATTATCTAAGAACGTATAGGAAATTCTCCCACCTTATCAGGATGAGTCGATAGATCCTTTCTTAGTACTAACCACTCGCGTACACGACTATACGCACCCAACTTAGGCACATTAAGGTCAGGCTACGTGACCAGCACCTAAATCTAAATACGTACACCCATGCACCGAATTCGCCCTAGTACCTCAAGTCTAAGGACTAAATCGTACACTATTATAAGCCTTGAGAAACATCCCATCACCGATATGCGTCATGCGCTTCCACAATGGGTTTCTCTGTTCGGGTCGTTCGATGCGTTCGATCCCCTATCGAACCACCTAGTCATATGCACTGACATCAAATGTCTTGTTCATGAAACTCTACAAATTCACTCCATGTGAATCATGCATACTCGTACAAGTCTTAGCGATTCCTTCGATACCCCGTCTCGTTCGGAATCTATGACTTGGAACGTGTTTTAAGATCACGACCTTAGAGACTGTTTCATGATTGCACTCAGTACTGAAGTGAATCGTCCCATAGTCGAATGTGACCTTAGGATTTCATCCAATCGCTTAGATAAGTTCGCGAGAGATGAAGTTGGCCATTGTTTAATTTACATACTATAAATAAACGGTCGTATATTTATTAATCCATAAGAAGATAGTCCTCTTACAAGCTAATTAACATTGGCTTGCTGGGCACTATCCTATCAATCTCCCACTTGCCCTAAAGCCAATCACATCATTTCTAAGACCCATCTTATCAAGATGTCCTTCGAACTCTTTTGCGATAATGACTTTACTAGTGGATCTGCTAAGTTGTCTATTGAGATAACGTAACACTTTTACGTATCTCAACTATCTATGATTTATCTAATCATATGTTTTTGTGTTCAGATCGTTGGTGTGATCTCGATTCCCTTTCATTTAGCAATTGCCCTATTTTATCAGTGAAGATAACGATAGGCTTTTGCTATGCTAGGTATTACATCTAACCATTAGATGAATTTACTTATCCAAACACTTCCTTCTGCTGCATCCTATGCTGCGATATATATTCTGTTTGAGTTGGCAGTGGTAGACTATTGGGGTTTATTCCAATTTACCTCTGCTCCATCGAGACAGAATAAATCATCCACATCAGACTTGAAAGCTCGAATCATTAAATCCTTCGAGTTTCAATCCTCCACTACTACCGCAGACCAGCATTATATCCTTTAACTATCTTCGAGGATTGCTTTACGGCAGTCCAGTGTCCCTTACTGGTGTTTGACTAACAGTAGCTCGTGAAAATCACAGCATGTGTTAAGTCAGGTCTAGTACAAGACTTTGCATGCTACATGCAAACCAAATGCCTAAGCATAAGACTTTTTGAGACATCCTCTTCTTTCCTTATCAAATGTAGGGCACATTGAATAAGAAAGAGAGATTTTGTATCTCCTTGGAACTAATCCTTTCTTGGATTCTTCCATATTGAATTCATTCAATATTTAGTCTATGTACTTAGATTTGGAGAATTCCAACATCTTCTTCGCTCTATCTCTATAGATACGTATTGCCAATACGTGAGATGTAATTTCCAAATCTTATCATGGAGAAATTGCGTGAAAGACACGCTTTCGTCTGCGTTTGATATTCTGATATCGTCCTTGATAATCAGAACGTCGTCATGTTTTATTACGAACTTCACTATGCTCCCACTGATTCTTTTGCACAGTTGGAATCTATATGCCTTTTGACGAAGTCAACAGTCTTGATCATCTTATCAAGTCGCATATTCCAAGTTTGGGATTGTGTTAAAAGTCATAGATTGACCTATGGATTTGAATAAAGATCTTCTCATCAATTTCCAATTGTGAGAGGCAGAATTCATATCCAATAGTCATATTTTAGTAGTCAAACCACTTTTCTATGGCTAATAATTTCGAAATGGATTTTGACGTTTGAAAAATGGAGCGAAGGTATCTTCATTAGTCTTCAAAAAGCTTTTGAAGAATAACCTTCCGCCATTAAGCGAGTCAAATAAGTTGAACCTTTCCATTTCGGATCTCATGGCCTCATGCCACATCCCTAAGTCTATGTCAAACATAGTTTCTTTGTAATCTTGGATCAATATCCAATTTGTCAATCTCGTAAAATGGAATTTTGAGTTCCTTACGAATTTGATTTGAATTACGAAGTGTTTGTGCGTAATTTGGTTCAGTAGGTTAAGGATTTGCTCCCACTATTTGTGGGGATGGGTCCAGATCTTGGACTTCATCAAGTTCCATGACATTCCCTATTTCCTTTGACGAAGAATTCATCAACAGAGGAACGGGTATTTGTGAGAAACGATTGACCTATTGTTTCTCATTGTCGTAGAACAGGTATCCAATGGATTTCGTTGGATATCCCACAAGTTTGCGTGAATTGGATCTACTATCCAATTTGTACTGCAAGGGTATTATGCCATATCGTATATGGTATGGTGGTGTAAGGACTTACTTCAAAAGGTACTAGCCTAAGTATCTTCTTTTGAATAGTCAGGGGAGGCTATCCCCAAAAGTAAATAAGGAAGTTCAGCGAAGTCTTATCGTGAAATGAACTAAGTCTAACCAAGTTCAATTCCTACTTAATTCGCTCCGTGAGAATCCTATTCTCGTTTAGATAATCGTGGAACTTATAGCTTATGTTTCGGCCAGTTTGATTAGATCAAACGGTTTCAACATCATGCTCTTAATTACTTCATTTCCAAACTTCTTTGAACATTTCAACAGTTTTGGAACTGTACTTTCACAAAGTACTCATATGCTTTTGACGATCAAAAAAATCGTAAGTATACATGAAGTAACGTCCTTTTGAACTAACCTTTTTAGTTCTCCACGTTTGTCCCTATGGATTAAATCCATTCGGTTGATATGCTTAGAATGCCTAGCAAACTTTATTTTGGTCATTATTCCTTTGAGACAAGATTCGTAAGTTACGAGTTCATCTAAGTTCTGTGTTTCAAGAATCTCAAATGAAATCAATCTTTCGAATCCTTCTTTTGGAAATATGTCCAAAAATGTGCATTTCAAGTATGTGGACGATTATCTTGTTGTTTTACCTTTCTCGATTTAGCATACAATTTACTTGAAGTTTTAATTGTTTATTATTGATTCATTTCTATGCTTTAAAGACATTCCATTCATAATGGTAAAGCATCAATATTTTGTACAAAGTAAAAGCTTTAAATAAATAATATTCCATTCATAATGGTAAAGCAATGCTGTCTTGTACAAAAAAAAAATTCGAAAGAATACTCAAAAACAAAATAAAACCAAAATTCATGCTAAGACGAAAAACTAAGTAAAACACTTTGCTAAAAAGTAAAGTCTAGATTCTTCTCGACCCAACTCCTGAAGCATTTTTCCCTTATATATTGTTGCAACTCTTGCCTCCTCCTTCCAAGGAATGCCCTTCTTCCCAAGGGCAAGGGAATGCCGTCATCACCTGCAAACACTTTACAGATATGAGGGTCTATGAGATGTCATACATCAAAAGAAATAACTAGGTCATACCTTTGTTAATTCTCTTCAGGAATTTCTTTCCAGCAAGCATCCTTAGTTGCTTATCTTTCTTACACAAGGGGCAACCCTTTCCTTCACTCAGACCCAATCCCTGTAGATGGGCTTTCTCATATTTGTCCAACAACTTGCGCAAATCGTTTGTCTTAATCCCATCACATGGAATTTCCAAATGATGCACAAAATGAGAAAATGAGTCAGACAAGCCAGTGAGAATAATTTCTATCTCATCATTCTGATCCAAATCAGCGCCTAGCTTTTTGATTCGTTTCATCATCTTGATTAGGTAAGAACAATATTCTCTAACATTGTCGAACCCAACCATGCTTGTCTCGTAGAGTGAATAACTCATGATTTGTCCCAAAGTTTGTTCGTACATGATTGTGGATTTTGAATGGCTATATATAAACAATTTAAAAGACAACAATAAGCAGACAGGTTTAATAAAATACTTATAATTAACGAAAATTGGACTTTTTATCGAAAAAGTTCTCCCACTATTTTTATCGAAACAATAACCCCTTATTTGTTCGGGAAATCCTATTTCCTAGTAGGTCTTGATGTCCCGGCATACATTAACTGCACCCACGACTCGTGGCCATACAATTAATTCCCTAGGTAGGTATACTTTTACCAATTGTGTCCCTACACAACCTTCAAGCTATTTTGCATCGGTTTTCACATTTATCTAGCACTGCTACATCATAAATGTTACTATTCGTTAAGTCTAACCCATTAATCATGATGAGCAACGGGCCCGGTCATGAAATCCCCGTAACTGGTTATCGGTCGATATACATGTCCCGACCAGTCCCCACCCTTGTCAAGTTTTTAAGGAAAACAAGAATCAAGGAATTTTGCGTATTGTCCCTTTCTTCGCCTCGGGTGCCAGACTCTGGATCACCTTAATCGATAAGTAGACAACTCACGCTAGTTCCTATTAATGGAAGGCTTGGATTTATAAAACTTCCTTTTATAGTTAACCCAATATGACTTAATATTTATTCAAGAGGGGATTTTCGGTTTTGAAAGTTTGAAGAAACTCTCCTCGAGATCTCACCGCATTAATTATGCTTTATCATTTATTTACGATCTAATTACTAGCGCGCATCACATACAAGCCATAAATAAATCGACAAATAAAACAAAACATTCACACCTAGCATGCATGCTATCACAGTATGTTTTCGATCGGGAGCCTCCTATGTGGGCCAGCATCGAGCCATGATGTTGGCCCAATTGGTCAATCTAATTGGGTTCTTAATGGACCTAGGCTATTACAATAATAACCATGCATACATGGCCTTCATTCCTTCTTGGGCCTCCACCTTGCTTGTAATGGGCCTCCATCCTAAACTATTTAAAACAGTAAAGCCCTATTCTATTACAAAGGCTCAAAGTGGCCCAAAAACTTTAAGGCTCGCAGGCCCAATAAAAACAACACAATTAAAATTAAACCAATCACATCTACCCCTAGGGTCAAGGCTCGGCGCGATCGAAAACCACGTAAACAGTTCACGTAGAGCAAGAAACAAGCAAACAACTTTCACATATTTCTTTTCTTCCTTATTTTAAAACTCCCTTTTAAAATAGTCCATGATCCTTACTTTAGTCTCTACTAATTATGATAAAATTAATTTTCGGATAAACAAAAACACCTTTTATGCACAAATACAGATTCTGTTTTTCAACTTTTGAAAATTACAGTTTGGTCCCTTAACTTTCGAAAATTATATTTTTGACCCCTAAAGTTTCGGGAATTAACAATTTAACCCCAAAAATTTTGACAACTGCAAATCAGTCCAGAAAACAGGAACTTACAGAATCTACCCAGAAATATTCGTTAATGGCAAACAGACCCCTGAACTTTACGTAAATTACAAAACAGCCCAGTTTTACGGAAATTGCAAACAGAACCAGTTTTCAAAAATTCCAGAAAATTACAATTTCAGTCCAGAAACATGCTGAGAACGAAATTTTTAATTTTGGTCCAGTTTTTCGTAAATCGCTATTTGCAAAAACAGTCCACTAATTTTCGGAAATTCAAAATCGGCCCAAACTAATTCATGCAAATTTATCCGAGCATACATAATATCATAACAAGCAAGAATCATCACACAGAACATAATAATCACCAATATCATATATTAAATTATGTTCAGGCCTTTTTCACATAATAATAATGGAGTTGGCTCTGATACCACTGTTGGGTATGCCCCGGTTGTCAGAACAACAAAAGTGCGGAATTTAAAATTTTCCGAGGCACCCCATCAGTCCCATAAATCGATCTCCATATTAATTATATGAAACAGGTTGAATCAAACAGTAATAGAAAACAAAGGGGGTGTTTTGCGAAATACCTCAAAACTTGTTTCGGCTTTTCTAGTTTGATTCACGAAGCAGTGATCCAATTGTCTCACCTCCAGAATGTATCCACACCAGATGGATTGTAGCAACGTTTCCAAATCACAGGCTACGAACTAGATCTTGGAAACTTGTCAGTGAAGGAAGAGTTGGAACTGGATCCAGCTCTTGAACCAGATCCAGATGAAGAAGAGAAGAAGATGAGGGCGGCGGCGGCACTGGCCTTTTGGCTAGGGCTGGTCGATTTTTCTCTTCAATTTTCAGCTATTGAAAATCTCTTGTGTTTTTGATCACCTTTTTTTTATTATTGCTTCATTAGCTTATGGAAGAATTATGAAGAGAGATATTTATAAGAGAAGAGTCCTTCTCTTAATAGATATCCTTTTCCATGTACATCAATATCTCTTTTCCTTATCTCATTAGGAAATAAGATATACAAGTATATCTTATAGATTTTCCTTATCTCATTAGGAAACTAGATATACATGAATCTCTTCCTTCTTTCTTGTCCCACAAGAAACAAATTCTTCCAACTTTCCTTAGCCTCAAAAATCGCCCCTATGCCTTATTTATGTAAATCCGAAAATTTCATGATAAATCCTTCTTCCATTTAATTAATTAACTACTTTAATTAATCTCATAATTAATTAGATAATCCAATTAATTAATTAGACACTCTAATAAATTAATTAGGTATTCTAATTAATAATTCTTCTTCTTGAATTAACACTTTAATTCATTAACTTTGATTTCTTTGAATTAACACTTTAATTCATCAACTTTGATTTAACTTCCTTAAATCAACTATTTCCTTTTTGACTGTCACTGTCCAACTGTATTGTGTGTGACCCTCTGGGTTCACCATCAATTGGCAGCAGGACCACGACTTTCGTGATTTAATTAATGAACAATTAAATGCTCCGATCAATTAAACACTTTTAATTGACCACTCCAGAATTAATTTCCCTTATTAATTTAGGAGTACCCACACTTCATGGTCGATGTCTAGCCACAAGCCCATGAAGCCCAACTTCAGGTGAATTGATCTTGTGAACCTCACCTCTTATAATTGCCATGTACATACGGTCCTTCTTTCGACTTATTTCCCGATTGAGACCTAGGGTGTGTGAATTGATCGGCACCTCTAATTATCTCAATAACTATACTTTCTAATTCAGGATAATAATTCCAGTGTGACTGCTAAATTTGGAAACTCCTTTCCAAATCCGTCACCGACTGCGGCCGCAGGTTCCTCGGAACATATTATCTAAGAACGTATAGGAAATTCTCCCACCTTATCAGGATGAGTCGATAGATCCTTTCTTAGTACTAACCACTCGCGTACACGACTATACGCACCCAACTTAGGCACATTAAGGTCAGGCTACGTGACCAGCACCTAAATCTAAATGCGTACACCCATGCACCGAATTCGCCCTAGTACCTCAAGTCTAAGGACTAAATCGTACACTATTATAAGCCTTGAGAAACATCCCATCACCGATATGCGTCATGCGCTTCCACAATGGGTTTCTCTGTTCGGGTCGTTCGATGCGTTCGATCCCCTATCGAACCACCTAGTCATATGCACTGACATCAAATGTCTTGTTCATGAAACTCTACAAATTCACTCCATGTGAATCATGCATACTCGTACAAGTCTTAGCGATTCCTTCGATACCCCGTCTCGTTCGGAATCTATGACTTGGAACGTGTTTTAAGATCACGACCTTAGAGACTGTTTCATGATTGCACTCAGTACTGAAGTGAATCGTCCCATAGTCGAATGTGACCTTAGGATTTCATCCAATCGCTTAGATAAGTTCGCGAGAGATGAAGTTGGCCATTGTTTAATTTACATACTATAAATAAACGGTCGTATATTTATTAATCCATAAGAAGATAATCCTCTTACAAGCTAATTAACATTGGCTTGCTGGGCACTATCCTATCACTCATTTATCATATTTATTTAATCTTAGAATAAAACAAATAAAAATTTAAGAATAAACACAGAGGCATGGTTCATCTCATTTGTAACCTATAGAATTACAATTTATAACTTCTAAGAATGTTTTCAGTTTTTCTTTTTATTTATGGTACTACATGTTTTGAAAGAAATAGTTATTGGAATATGCCTTCATGAAATGAGTGATGTAAATTACATATGCACTAAATGCAATTTAATTTGCATCAAAATATAGTGAATGCTTTTAACCCATCAACATTTTCCTTTCCTTTGGAATATTATTTGAATGTTGATATTCTCTCCCCGAATGTCTAAGATCATAATCGCAATTTTCATTCTAAATTCCAAAATATTCTTTGAATGATATATGTATTAGCTATTCAGTTTTTTTTAGAATGTACAAGCTTTGCAAATAGATCAAATTACTATAAAAATTTGCAAGAAAAATAGATTGACATGTGTTGTCTTGCATGATCTAATTGAGAATGATTGACAACAACCAGTGCATAAATTTGTGGGCTTGGTTTATTTAATAATTTTAACATGTGAATTCAACAGATAGTACTTGCCTCCAATAATCCCAGATAAATCACTATGTGGCTCAATACATATTCAAATAATAAAACACAACATCTAATTAAATTAGTGAAATGAAGGCTTACATGATTGCATAATGTTGTAAATAAATGAGTGAAGATGCGTTTACGAGAAAATGACTTATTGGCACCTCCATATTCAAAGATTGTTGAAGACGTCTCAATAATTTAATAAGCAGAAAAATATTACTTATTGATTCTTGCCATGGATCCATTGGTAAATTAATGCAAACATGATTTAGTACAAGCCACCATCAACTAGATCAGAACAAAATCACAAATCATGACTTTCTTAGATTGTTGTGTAAATCCAAATTTTCCTCTAAAATTTAAAATGAAAAAATACTTGAAACAACTTATATAATAGTGTATAAAAATTGTTGGTCCCAAGTGGTCTAATGAGGTCTAGAGGGGGGGTGGGGGGTGGGGGGGTGAATAGACCTATGTACCATTTTAAAATTTTCACTTTTTCTTCTATAAGTAGAGTAAGCTTATCATCAATAAGATGACTAAGTTAATTTTGCACTAAGCTTATCAGCAGAGTAGACTACTTAACTGATTCTGCTCATCAAGCTTATATAATAAGAGTTTCAAACAATGATGCAGCGGATATGTCTATATGTATTTTTCAAACAGTGTTTTAAACTCAACTAACTTTTAAATCACAAACATAGTTTTACCTCAAGTTAGAAATTCCTCAATTTAAAAGACTCTTCTTTTAAAGTAATTACTTAGCTTATGAAATATGCAATGCAAGACAAGTAAATTAAATAACACAAGAAATTTTATAGTGGTTCGGCAGGAACAAATCCTCTTAGTCCACTCTTCTAAATCACATAGATTTAAGTTTCACTAGAACACTAAGTAACTAGTACAACTCTACTTGCGCTTTTACAACAAATGATGAAGCCACAAGTTCACAATAGGAAATCACAATGAAGCCTATTCTCTGAAGTAATATCACTCACTAAGATGGATATCTACTTCTCACAACACTCAGTTGAATATCACTCAGATATCCAAGAGTTTAATCTTGTTCTTCAATAATTAGCTTCGTCATGAGATGACTCTGCTTATGACCAGATGACTCAACTGATGGATTCTTGCTCTAAAGATTTGATCTTGAAAGTGTGCAAGTCTTTCTTGAATCTTCAGTTTACCATCTATTTATACTCTTGGATTTGAAATTATGCATGTTGAAGGTTGGCAAAATTGCATTTTAGTCCTTGAGCAACGGTCATAATTTGAATTGCTACTTTTGCAGACTATCACACTGTTCACTGTTGTACGGATCTGATCACTGCTGTACGGATCAGACAGTCGCATTAAATGCACTAAGCTTGTTACCGTTGGAGAGCTTACTGACCGATTTCAGTTAGTTGATAGGATCCACTCCAATGATGGCCACTGTTCTTATGACCAGTCTGTTTATGATCACTCTGCTTATAACCACTTATCTCATGATCACTCAGCTTATTTCCACTAAGCTGATTTTGGCCACTTTGCTTACAGACCGTAGTTCAATCTTTCACTAATCTGATTTTCACTCTTCTCATAAAATTGAATCTTCATCGCTCGAATACTTCTGTTCTTGAATGATCTTCTATAAACCAAGTATCCAATCTTCAAAGGTTTACTAAGCTTCCATTACTCAGTTGATGACACATTTTGTTATCATCAAAACCTTCTAAATAACTTAATTAACTCAACTGATAAGATCACTTAGTTGTTCTTGAGTTAATAAATTCTTCTAGCAAAAATATAATAATTAAATAATTAAATAAAATAAGAACAACTGGCAGCTTGTATAGGAGTCACACTACTTGACATTTATTCTAAGAAAGTGATTACCTCCACTCGTGTGGGTTGTGACGGTTGATCACACTCCCAAGGTAAAACTAAAATGTCAAAGAAAGATCTTGAAATATGTGAGAGTCAAAGAACAAAACGCACTTTCATTAATTAAAATAAGCGTAGATGATAACGTTTTTGAAAAAAATGCTCTAGCACCACTTCTTTTAAAGAATGGGAAACCTTTGAGAATATTTTCCAAGAAATAGAGAAAGTGAAAATGTGTCCTCCACTTTGAATTTTAAAAACTAAATTTTCATCGAGCAGTATAAACTATATAAGATTACACATAAACAAAGTTGTATTTCGACTTGAACCCTTGTGTGATAATGTTTTAGACTATATTAGAGTAACTCATAGTTTTGAACTCTACCTCTAACAACATTACTCGCACAACCTTATCGAGATGAAGTTCAAAGCCCGTGTGTTTCGACTATGCTTTTCCAACAAATTTTATAGGAAGCGGGCAAACTTCCACATTCACTTAGGTGAGTCCATCAAGAGTACTCTTGTAGCTAGGTACTCCACTACACATATAATATAGACCTCATTAAGAGTTTAACTCAACATTCAATCGCTTCATGATATCATGCTCAAACACAGGATTGGAACTCCAAAGAAGCATGATTAACTTCATATCATCACAATTTGTTATTACCCATAGGACACATTTTTTGGTATCTCCAACCTATGGGTTGTGTTACTATCATGATGATTCATCATTATAAAGGCAATAGTCCCATTCATTTTGAGGTTTTATAAACCTGTTCTCTAGCTAATCCTTTTGTCAAAGGATCGACCAAGTAATCATCATAACGTACATGATCCTCTCTCACAGCTCCAACAGAGAGAAATTCTCTCACAATATTTTGTTTACGATGAATTTGACTTCTCTTGCCGTTATAGTAACGGAAATAGTCGCGGTACTATCACAATAGATCAAGACAACTGAAATCAATTTTTTGAATATCAGATAGGTGTTGGGATTCCTTCGGGAAAATGACCCTTCAGGCAGAAAATAAAAACTTTTTAGGGCCCCCTAGGGAATCTTGCCAGGGCACAATCCGGGTGTATTTAAATAAATAAAATGATAAGTAAACTAAAGAGTTATACCTATCTCCTTGCAATCCAAGCTTTGTTGAATTTTGTAGAAGTAGTCCTCTCCTTGCTTTGCAATTTTAGTCCCAAGCTTTAGGTAGCGTCCCAAGCGTTGCGCCTCTACGAGTTGATACACCACAATATCATAAAAACATTGATAAAATTGATCGGCTAGAACACAGATATTATCAAAATCAAAACTAGAGGAGAAAAATAGCAATAAGTCATAAACTTCTTGCTTTTTTGGAGAGAAGGCGCGCGAGAGAGAGATTGAGGGGAGGATAGAGTTTTCTTGCTCAAGACTTTTTCAAGTTGTAAATAACTTTTATGTCTCTTATATGTTTATCTTGCAACACTAGGAGTTATTTATAGGTTATTATTTCCAAGTCTAACTAGGAAACCTAACTAACTTCTAACTTTTATCCCTACATGGACTAGGGCCTCATTAATTTGGAAGACCAAGTCTTCCAATTAGTTAATGGTCCGTGTCATTTAATTAAGGTCCTATTTAATTTTTAAATTAAATAGCTCATTCAATTAATTTCTCTTTTGATTATTAATTAAATTGGACCCCAAGCCCATTTAATTAAATATTTAATTTCTTGATTAATTAAATTAAACTTAGTTAATTATCTAATAAATTAAAATTCAATTTAATTTATAATCTCATCTAGTCCAATTGGATCTCGCCCTGCTCCAAATGGGTCGACCCAGTCGTTCCATTCATTCTTCGTTTCCTTATTTTTGGTTCATGTGTATTTTGTATGCTCCCGTAGGTTCACCACATAATTAGTTGTGGGTTATAATTAAATGTTCATTTAATTATTCGAGTATGTCATACTTCTAAATCAGTCAAACACTCCGCCGATTGACAATTCAAAAATTAGCACCCCTGCTAATTCGGGAATTCTCCTACACTCCACAGTTGATGTCTGGCCACAAGCGCTTGGAACCCAATCACTATGAATTAATTTAGTGAACCTTTTAATCATTTACAATTATCATGTACGACAAAATCCATCCTTTAGTTGGTCTCACAGTCGAGACATAAGGGCATGGGCGTACATCGGTTCCCTTTATACGTCTGAACCTTATGTATTATGGTCTCAAAACTATTCCCTTTGACTTAACATTTATGAGCTGCTTTCAGAAAGCCTTCAGGTACCTAAGTCGAGGGTTTTACCGGAATTGGTTTCTCACAGAGATTCATAGGAGAAGCTCCCAACCTATCATGTCGGGTCAATTGATCATCTCTTCATGATATGAACCTGTATTCGAGTTCCTCTATACCCAGCATGAATCCACAGAGACCTTCTAGTAGGCTCCAGTCAGTCGAAACTCACATCAAAGCATAGACATTTTCGCACTAGATAAACCCTATCATCTCAAGTGATAAGGATCGTTTCTCGTACACTATTGCAAATAGGAATAACTTCAACCCCGATATGCTACCACTGCTTCCATGGTGAATTATTTTCAAGTTGAGGTATTCATTGCACTTGCCATCCTAGCAAGCCACCCACTTCTGTGTATCGACTATTCTAGTCAAGCTTTTGGACCCCGAGGTCCTCCTGTTCATTGGAGTACATACATCAATGAGAGTCTAACTGAATCCATTGATGCCCCATCTCAAATGGATCCTACGACTCTTGAATTTGTTCTAGATCACAGCTTTGGAGATCAGTCCACGGGTTGTCCCATAGCCCTATAATCTAAGGACTTTTATTCTTATGTTTAAATAATTATTACATAAGTTAAAGATGACTATTATGAATAAAGTGCATTTATTAATCTAAATTAAATAGCAGTCATACAATAAATAGCAGTCATACAGTTAGTTTGCCGAACACTATTTCTATCAGCTAGTAGGCTTCTTAACCAACATGTTTCCTCACTAGTTGTAGCCAGTGCTATCATCTCAGACTCCATCGTAGATTGAGCCAAAATAGTTTGTTTCTTTTATTTCCAAGAAACAACGCCACAAACAATGCTAAATATATAGCCGCTAGTTTCTTTGAAGTTAAGGGTGTTCCAATCAGCATCGCTATATCGGACTGCATGAATTCGGGAAACTTCTTGTTGGTGTAATCCAAGGTTAGTGGTCCTCTTAAGGTATCTCATAACCCTTTCAATAGCATGTCAATGCTCAACACTAGGTCTACTCGTAAATCTGCATAGTAGTCCAACAATGTAAACTATGTCAGGTCTACTGCAGTCAGTAGCATATTGAGGGCTACCAATGATGCTCGCATACTCAGTTTGTCTAACACAATCACCCTTGTTCTTGAACAACTTTGCAGAAGGATCACAAGGAGTACACGCAAGTTTACATTTAACGTAATTGTATTACTTTAGATCTTCTTGATTTAGTGAGATTGATCCAAAAAAAATCATTTTTCAGACCTAGTAATTTTAATACCAAGGATTACCATCGCTTTTCCAAAATATTTCATATCAGTGTTAGCACTTAACATAGATTTCACATTATTCTTGACATGAATATTTGAACAAAAAATAAGCAAGTCATCCACATAATGGCATATAATAGTACCTATGTCATTTTCAGATTTATTATAAATGCATTTGTCACTTTCACTTTAAAATAACAAGGTTATCAAAATTTTCATGCCATTGTTTATGTGCTTGTTTTAAACCATAAAGTGATTTACCTCGTTTGCAAATTTTATTTTCTTGACCAGGTATTGCAAAACCGTCAAGTTGGTCCATATAAATCTCTTCTTCTAATTCAACATTTATAAAGGCAGTTTTAACATCCATTTGGTGCACTACTAGATCATGAATAGCAGGTAAAGATATTAGCACTCGAATAGATGTAATTCTAGTTACAGTTAGATTTCATGTTTTATCAAACTCTAGAGCGTCCATTTCAGCCTCGATGGCTTCTTGTCATAAGTTCATCTAAAGACATAAAGCTTCTTGGAGGTTATGGGGATCCTCCACTAAAGTAAATGCTACGAAGTCGGGTCAAAAGTCTTTAGTGGTTCGAGCTTGTTTACTTCTCCTAGGTTCATAATCTACTTCCTCGTCATTCTCGTCTATTATTCTATTTATAGGCACAATGCTAGAAGACGTCGCCGCACTATTTCTCGAAATAAAAGGAAATTTATGTTCATAGAAATCAGCATCATTAGATTCAATAATAACACGAGCAGTCAAATCATAGACCTTATACTATTTGCTGTTAATTGCATAACAAACAAATACATTCATATGCTCTACTAGCAAACTTTTTTCTTTTAAGATCATGTGAACCCTAACATAAGCCAAACAACCTCAAGTTTTCAAATAAGTCAAATTGGTTTGTATGTTTGTCAAGATTTCATAAAGAGACATTTTACTTTTTAATATAAGAACTCTGTTAAGCACAAGCATACAATTAGCAAAAATTTCCCCCAATAATGTGATGCAGCACCAGAGTTAAGTAAAATAGCAACTACTAGTTCAGTAGAAGTTCAATTTTCTTAAACGTTAGAGTCATATTCAGTACCTTGATTCACTGCGAAATCTCTTAATTTATCTACCAAATTTATTTTCAACATCTGTTAGGAATATTTAAAATATTTCAAAAAACATCACTTTTATTTTTCATTAGATAGACAAACATATATTCAGAACATTCATGAATAAATGTAATAAAGTTAACATTTTTAATTTTTAGTTAAAACACCATAAAGTTCACATATATCAAAGTGAATTACATCTAGAGGGTAAGATTCTAGAACGACTAATATCACTTTTATTTTTCATTAGATAGACAAACATATATTCAGAACATTCATGAATAAATGTAATAAACTTAACATTTTTAATTTTTAGTTAAAACACCATAAAGTTCACATATATCAAAGTGAATTACATCTAAAGGGTAAGATTCTCGAACGACTAATTTTTGTTATGTTTTAGTTATTTTCGCTTGACTAAAATAATCACATTTTTCAAAATCATTAGTAATAGTTCAGGAATAAGTCTTAAGTTACTCATGTTCTTAATCATGCGTTTGTTAACATGACAGAGTCTAGCATGCCAAGTATCAAAAGAACACAACATGTAAGCAGAAGAAGAAATGTTATTGATGTCAACGTTAAGTTTAAACATCCCATCAGTAGTATCCATTTGCACACAAATACATCATTCTTAGTAATGGTATACAAATAAGCTCCTATAATCAGTGTTTTTAAAATCGGACCGGTCATTGAACCGGAAGTCCTACTGGTTACTGGTTCGATCGGTTAGATCGGGTCGACCACTGGTTCGATCGGTATAACCGGTGTGACTTTATTATTATGTAATATTTATATATATATTTTTTGATTATCTAAAATACAATTATAATTCAAAAAATTATCATTCTTTGTCAATATAAATTTTTATTGTTTCATGCAAATAATCAAAATGTCTTAAAAATTAAGATCAATGTCAAAATTATAAATCTCAAGTATCCCTCAAAGATACATACATTCAAAATAAGACAAAAAAATTAAAAGTTCATCACATTTTCAAAGTTTTGGCTTGTTCATTTGGGTTCTATTGTTGTAACTTGATGTGTATATGGTAATTGATTTGCATAATTTCATACACAAAATAATATTATTCACAATAATGAGAAAATGGTTATGTACTTCTTCATGTAAAAAACATTGTAATATTGCATTGATTGTTCCTCATTGATTGTTAAAACACTAAAATAATGAATGTTATTCCAATTAAAGTATATAAATGTAATTCTATTAAATGTTAAACAAGAGTTCAAATAAATAATAATAACAAAAAATCTCTAAATTTAAAAAAAAAAAAATTTTAAGTGAACCACTGGTTCACTGGTTTTACCGGTTCAAACTGGTTAATTAGGAGACTGGTTTTAGGGGTAAATCGGACCGGATTGGGGACCGGTTAGCGGTTAAACCGGGCCAACCGGCCGATCCGGTCCGATTTTAAAAGCATTGCCTATAATCTGAGCAAAGCCAGCCTTGTTAAGAAGGTAGCCTAAAATTAAGTTATTTCTCATCACGGAGTATGCAAAACATAATTCAGGATGATAGTCTTTCTTGAGGTGAATTTCAATTCCACTTGACCAGTTCCAGCATCAATAGTGGAGTGGGAATCACCGAACAACACTTTCTTGTCCTCGACTTTAGAGTAGGACTTGAACATGGCTCGATCATGGTAGACATGGCGAGAAGAACTAGTGCCTACCCATTACCCCTCCGATCCACCGACAATGTTCATCTCAAAGATCATAAGTTGCTATTCGATTAGGTTCGCATGTGGAGAATTACGAGGCCTACTCCGACAATTCTTGGCCATGTGGTTTGGTTTGTTACAATTCAAGCACACAAACTGTGAATCATTGGGGGTGGGGGGTGTCCATTCTGATTTTGTGGAAGATTACAGTTTTGTTTGTTGTGGTTTTGGTTGTTTCAATTTGTGTTTCGGTTGTAGTTCTAGTTTTTCTTAGGTTTTCTAGTGGGTTCAGAACGACATAATTAAGTGGATTTTTTGTAGTTTAAAATGAGTACCTCATCTCGTTGATCTTGTTTTCGATCTTCCTCCTCAATTCGGAGGCAGGTTATGAGACTTTCAATGAAAAAAAATCAGTTTTGTGTCTGGGGACATTTTTGAAGTCTTTCCAATAAGGGGACAGTTTGTCAATTATGACAGCTACAAGGAATTGTTCATCTAGGATCATACCTTGATACTTGATTTCGTGGGTTATTTTTTTGAGTTCGTGGGATTTGATTGTCTATAGACTTGTCATCAGTCATTTGGAATTTCAGGTAACGATTCACAATGTATTTATATATATATATATATATATGTTTTGTGTCAACCTCTTCAGAGTCGTATTTTTTCTGAAGGACTTGTCAAATGACTTTTGCATTTTCTTCATTACAATATTCATCAAATAACCTCAACAGGTCGTCTTCAAAGTCTACGAGGAGAATTCAAATCTCAAGTGATAAAGGATTCCAAACTAATTTTTGTCAATTGATTTTGTCTTTTGACTGACATCACTGCATGTTCGATGTCATGCTGCGCCCTTCGATGTTCATGGCTTCCTTGCTATTCACTTCACGACGAACCTACACATAAGCAGCTTGAAGTTCAAGAGGTGGATCTTTGCATAGCACTTCTCATGGACTTTATCAAACTCGTCATCTAGGTCACTATTATATGGTCTAATTATTATGGGCTACCCACGAGCTGATAGGATGATCTGACCCGAGAATCTCATTAATGAGGACTAGACCCACAATGGGCAATCATAAAGTAAAGGCTCGCCCAAGAACTATGCGAGCCCATCACCAAAGTTTGTGAGAACGACATATTAGCGAAGCTTAGTAACGATAAGCAAGATCAAATCAAGGAAATATACATCCAACCCCACTCCTCTATTTATTAAGGGAATTGAGCATAATTATAGTAACTTCCCTCCATGCATGCAAATCACGTCACATAATCAGGGATTTCACCAACTTAAATAGATCTTCAAAATTAAGTATAAACACCCCAATGTACGTACCTTTAGAAATTAATGTACAACATAATCTACATTCATATTTTCTACTTCTAAGTTTCAATATCCATTGATTTAAGCACCAGAGGAGGCTCAGTCGGTTGAACTCCGGTCAGGTCTTTCTCTTCTTTTAGGAGTTAGCGTACATATTATTCATATTTAGAAGCGGATTATGCATATTCGAATACAGAGATTTATCCCGCATGATTGTCTCATTTGTAGACGACGAGATGCTTTATTATTTAAGGAATGGATTATATCATCACCGTTCTAAAAAAAAGGCTATTTCTAGAGAAAAGTAAATTTCCTTTCATGTTAACAAATGTGTCGTCTCATAATTTCAGGCTTCATCGCTGACAAGAGTCGACTTTTAACTTTTTGATATTAAGAAAACCAATCATCATATTTAGGATCATTTTCGCGGTGTCTTGATGGATCCCCAAAGATATCCCATCTTCTTTCCTCCTGCAATATGAATATGGATGAGAGGAACCCATAAGTTATAGTTCTTCTCATCTAATATTGAAACTTGAATTATCGGATTTTATCTTAAAATGAGTAGCCACAACGACATCTTTCACCTCTTTGTCACCCATTAAAACAAGTTACCGTCACAAGAAAAAGCAACTGAGAATGAAAAAAAGAAAAAAAGAAAAAACGCAGCAGTGGTGCGGAGATTTGAGCACAATAGACCAACCCAGTTAGGAATCGGATTCTTGACTCGCCAAAAAGAAAGAATGTTTTTCAAAGAGGGAAAAACACTTTGATACCAAACTTTAGTCCAGAAAACACATTTGATACCAAACTTTTCAAAAAAGCACATTCATACCATGATTTACACCCTCTTGACACATCGTTTCTCAAAAGTTTTATTCTTCTTGTTTTTTAGATACTTATTAGAACAAACTTTTACAATCCTGTTATATTATAAAAATAATAATTATCAACTGCATCTCAAAATATGACAATGACAACATCTAAACTAACATGAATAAAATTAAATAAACACTTTTAAAAGCCCTCAATATACATTTACTTTTGTTTTCCTTTTATTTACATGGACGGGATCTACTTGGATCAATTAAAAATATCGAATCACAAGGCAATCTAAAAGAGAAGAGATACAGCTAAGATTAAGATTGTGTTGAGAAATTACGTACGTAATATAATCCCAATATGTCACACCAACTCAATTGAAAATTAATAATCTTTCATGCAACATATATAATAAGATTAGTCGAAAGAAAACAAACCAGTAGAGTAGTATGAACGTCACGAGAGATCTGAAATTTGAAATAAGATTATCAAAAATATTTTTCATGCTCACTCTCAATTTCGAAGAGTGAGTTATATTCTCCGGCTGAAAGAGGTAAATTACTTTTTTAAAATTTTGAAAGGGAGTAAATTGTTGTTTTTCAAATCACAGGTGAATAAATTGAATATTATGCATTTCATAGATGGTAAATTGAGATTAGGTCCAAATTAATACTATATACTTTATAGGTTTTGCACTTAATATATCATGAAATTAAATATCAATAATGAGAGAAGTACTGAGCCAACCCCTACCCAAAAGGGCCCCTAGATTCTATTGTACTTAACAGATTGGATGTCAAAATATTAGTTAACAAACATTGTGGGTCTGTTTGTTTGGGGCTTCCTAAATTTTTTTCGTGTTTGGGAAATGTCAAACAAACATGTTTTCTACTTTCTGAAATAATTTGACACAAAGTAACCTATTTCTTACACAATTTATCTCACATAACAAACATGATTTGACATAAAGTCTTACACATCTTACACCTACAACCTAACTCTTCCAAAAAAACCTACACCTAGCTATTTTATTTCTCAAACCACTCTCTCAAAACTCAAACAAACAACATTACGCAAATTGAGATTATTTCACAAACCTCCACTACTCTCCCAAACTACTTTCCCAAACGCCAAACAAATAGGCCCTGTACTTTTTTTATTTTGATCATTATAAACATTGTACTTGATTGATAATTAAAAAGAACTTCTTACATTAGTTGAAATTTTAACTGACATATGGCCCATTTTGATGAAGAAGTTTCGCACTAGTGTGTATGTCACATACGAAGTTTCACGCAAGTGTGAATGTTTCTTTAGTTTAATACTGATTTTTATAGTTGATTTATGATTGTACTTTTATTGTGATTAATAGATTTTCTAATGTATTTAGTGACTAATGTAAAATGATGTACATACTAGTTCACTAGAAAAAGGGAAAAAATGATGAAGTTTCGGATGAAAATTTGGATATCATCATACCCATGAAATTTATCACAAATTTATTCAGAAATTTACATCAAACTCTTGAAACCTATAAAATTTTGATTCGGCACCTATCACCTATATACTACAACATTTTTCACTTTTCCCGGCGCCTGTTTCCCGGCGCTTATTAAACCGCCGGGTAAAAGTAGTAAACCCGGCGCTAATTTTCTATTCCCGTCGGTTTAAAAGCGCCGGGTATATTCTGATGTACCCGGCGCATTTCCAGTTGTACCCAACACGTTTTTTTCTTTTTGTTTAAATTGTGAAAGCCGATTTTATTATTTTTCTCTTTTAAAATTCTATTTTTTCTTTTATTCTTTCTTTTAGAAGATTACGGGTTTTAGAATTCCAAACCCCTAAAACCCCTAAGACTCCCTTCTACTATAATTTTAATCTCTCAGAAATTTTGCTCGGATTTCATCAAAATTCCAGTCAATCAACTCGATTTATTTTCAATTTCTGTTGTTTCCGTCAATTAGGTTTCGATTTGCTAGAGTCAATTGAGGTTTTAGATTCGGTGATTTTCAAGTGATCTATTCACCTCCGTCGTCTATTCGCTGCCACTTCTACCGCCTCCTTCACCGCCGATAGCTCCGATAAGGTGAGGTGTTTGAAATTTTCAAGTGAGTTGCATTTATTGTTGTGACTAGTTATGGTAAAATATGTGAGTTGTCTTTGTTGCATCGTGAAATTTGGCCAAGAAAATAAGCAATTTATGCTATACACTAGTATTATTTAGTGTTGTTATATCTTGGAAAAGTTGGAGAATATATGCAATTTGGCTATAAACAGTTAATCCCTTGGGGAGAATTTCATAGTTCTGCTTTGCTAATTAACACATGCTATCGTGTGAACTTAGATTTGAAGTGAGAAAATGGTAAGAAAATGATTAAAAAAAAGAGCAAATTTAATATAGAAATTTGAATAAACATGTGATAGTGATTGTCTATTTTCTTCTACATTCTCATTGGTTGGAATTTGTACGACTAATCTCTTGGTCTTGTATCTCTGTCTAACAAACAATATGAGAATGTAAACTTGAGTAGAAAGACAAACATTAAATAAATAGCTTTAGTTTGCTAGAAATGCTTATATAAATTCATTAATTACTGGGCTTGTGTTTGGTGCTAATGCCAGAACACATGGAAAAAGCACATCCGAGTTTGCAGAATGCTAGGTTGTCTGAAGAATGACCAACAGCTTGATCATTTTGTTGGAATATATTCCTTGAAAGATGCAATATTTAAAGCAGTGAGTGGTGCAAAAACAAAGAGTTTCAGTTGGTTCAATCATGCAGTAAACAAAGCATTTGGTGTAGCAGTCTTTGAAATGTGAGTGAGCTTGTCTTTTGCTCTAATTTTCATTTAGATTCTATTTTCTGATAAAATCTTCTCTCCTATAAATAACATGCAATCCCCTTTAACCCTTTGTGTCAATTCACTAAGATTTGGGTTTTTTATATAGATGTTCTCTTGTGTTAGAAATTTCATGAGCTTTGAAGCATTTAGTCATAAAGTTATAATACGATTGCAAGAAACAGATAATCGTATGCAAATTGTTGCATACGATTGCAAAAAAATATGAATCAAGGTGCTTCTTCGTTTTCAGCGGTTCCTTTGTTTTGCCTTTTGTTTCTGGTTTCTTTTAGTTCCAGTCAACTTGATTACAAATTTTATGATAAAACTTGTCCTAACTTGGCAAAGATTGTTAGATATGGATTTTGGTCTGCCATAGCAAACGAAACGAGGCTTGCCGCCTCTATTTTGCGCCTGCATTTTCATGACTGTTTTGTTAATGTAACTACATTATCTCTCATACTTCTATTGTTTTAGAGTTTATCTTACTGTCAAAAGGTTAAAAATGAAAGAAAAATATGTTTTTCCCTAGTTTCTATAATTACAGACCTTTACAATAATGAACAGATTTTCATGTCACAAAGAGCTAATTCCCCTTGTGTAATTTATATTAGCACACCCCCCCCCCCCCCCTCTGTGTTCTTCTTTTATTAACAAAAAAATCCATTTAACAGCTTAATTCCCCTTGTGTAATTTATATTAGCACCCACCCCCCCCCCCCCCCTCTGTGTTCTTCTTTTATTAGCAAAAAAAATCCATTTGTACTCCTTCATAAATTATAGGAAGGTTATTGTCAATTTTATAAGTGAACATAAGGGTTAGTTCTATCAAAATGGTCAAGCGTCTAAGGTAATGTATGCATTTTAGATTTATATATATATGCATAAATATTTGTGAAGTTGTAATATTTGAGATTTACAAAACTATATTCTCATTAATTGGAGCCCCCGACCAATATGCATGGAGGGACATCTAGTCGCTCCCAACAAGATCATGAGGTGAATGCAGCCCCACAATCTTCAAGTTTACAGGGTGCTACTTTTCCTCGAGAAAGTCATATGCACTCAAGTGTCAAATTTTGCGAGGTAATATTTTTCAAGAGTTTCAAAGTTTACTTCTTCAAGTTCCTCTAGGAAGATGCAGAAAATTAATCTATGATTTTCAATTAGTTGCAGACGCAAGAACCCATGCAAGAAACTACAGTGAAAAAAAACAAACGCAAAACCACAATACCGGTGAGGTATGAGAGGTTAATGAATATCATGTCTATGTTAAGTTTGCTAATTGTGTTCATGTAAGTTTTTCTATTGGTAATATCATGTGTATGTTAAGTTTTATTTGGTTGAACTGATCGTGCTTATTGTTGGTTTGTCTTGTTTAACTACTACCATATGGTTTGGTAATTGGAATTATTGGAAATTTCTCTATAGTTAATGAATTTCATGTATATATTAAGTTCTATTTAGTTGAATTCATCTTGTTTATTATTGGTTTGTCTTGTTTAACTACTATCATATGCTTTGGCAATTATGATTGTGGAAGTGCTTCTATTAGTAATATAATTTATGCCTACGTTAAGTTCTACTTGGTAGAATTCATCGTGTTTATTGTTGGTTTGTTTTGTTTAGCTACTACTATAAGATATGTTCCATTTCTTGGATTGACTATTTGTGTTTCATTGTTGTTATGTTCCTAACACATTCATATTTTGTATTTCAGGAAGGTGTTGCCAAAGAAGAAGGTTTAATATGGATGGATAGATTGCGCGCACATTAATGTTTTATTAATGTTTTGATAGATATTTTATTAATGTTTTTTGTTAATGCAAATTGTTGGGGCATTTAATTGGTTGGATGATTTGGAAAATATGCATATTTTGATAGTATATATTGGATGATTTGAAAAATATGTTATTGTGATTGAATTTGTTGAAAGATCATCAAAAAAATTGTTGGATTTAGATTTGAATTATATATATGCACTAATAATCAAAAGCACAAAATATATCTTAAAAATGAAAATTCTTATATATTTATAAAAAATAAAAAATAAAATACGGGGACCATTCCCGGTGCTTTTTAAGCGCCGGTAATAGCTTTAGAAAGCGCCGGGCGTAAAAAGCGCCCGAAATAACTATTCCCGACGGCTTTTTTATTCCCGTCGCCCCTTTTACCCGGCGGCAGTGGGGCGCATTTAAAGCGCCGGGTATACTATTCCAGGCGCTTTTTTTCGCTATTCCCGGCGCTTTTTACGCGCCGGGAAAGACCTTAAATGTTGTGGTGATATTTTTCCTTCCCAAACTCTATAAAAAACATTGATTTGAAACTTACCATCTATTTTTTTCCCAAAATTCCAACATTCAAACTTAATTTAAGTAGGGTTTCAGCTTTGCCACAAAACCCAACATCCAAAATATAACTAAATGGGATTTCAAAGGTTCCACCGAAACCACCCAAACTATTTTAAAAAAACCGAGACCCACCAAACCGAGACAATATATTTTGTGTTCAAGATACGTGTTTCTCAAATATATATTGATAGTTTGATGAATAATTTAGTATACAACTATACATCAATGGTCCTATTGGGTTGTATTATTCTTTTAATTAACGAAGTATATATATTATTACAAACAAGTTATACAAACAAGTTATCATTTATCTTATTCTTATATTTTACGTACATATGTATATTTGATAAATACTGTCGTACATATTCTAAATTGATACACCAAAGTTCAACAGTATTCATTTTTCATCTACATATTCTATATTTTTTCAAAGAAGTTATTGAGATCAAATATCTGCTATGCTTTTATTGTTTAAAGGGTAAACACCACTAATAGTCCTCTTTATCATTAATTTTTTATAAAGTGGTCCCTTTTGTGTTTTTTTCTCACGTTAGCCCCCACCGTAAATTATTTGTTTTACTTTGGTCATTTGCAAAATGATCTTTTACTTATAGTGTTACACTTTAGTTGTTGGAAAAATCAGTTTTAAAATGATCAAAATCTGAACACAAATCGAAACTGATACAAACAAACCAATTTGGATAGTAAAGGAAAACATAATCAGTTAAAGGACCGAACATATAATTTTAAAGAAACTTATCTCACAATTCTGTATAGTAACAGAATTGATCCAACCAAATAGCAGAAATAAGTCTGCTTGCCTTGAAGAAATTATCGACCCACCTTCGGTGCAATTGGGAATCACGAACACTTCTTCCAGGATAATTTGGTTACAAGAATTACTCCACTACACAGTAGCAGAAATTTCACCTCGAAGAACACTCAGAAGCAAAAATAACTAAAAAGATATTTTTTCAGAAAGGTTTTGGAGAGAGAACAGAGAGAATAGTGATTGTGTTGGTGTGTTTTTCAGAGCTGAAAAACACTCATATATATAGCTTCTTGGGGAGCCTTTGGCAATTAAAACCAAAAGAAAAAACGGTTGCAATGATGAGATAACGTTTTTGTCAATTCAATTTTCGTAACTCAAAAACATTACACAATTGATGTATCTGAATTTCAAATTAATATTTACATTTTAATTCAAAATTCTTCCAAAAAGATAAGTCCGAGACGAGACAATTCGCCCAAATGCCCGAACCAGACCAGTTCAGTCTAGTCCAGTTCAGAGCCGAGTCGGGTCGGGCAGGCGGCGGCGGCGCGCGTGTGGTGTATTCATATGACCCTCTTTGTAAAGACTTATACCAAGTCTATACACTTAAGTTCATATATACTAGTACACACAAATATAAAAAGTCAATGTGGGACAAATGAAGAAGAGTTTGAAACTCTTCAACTTCCTCACAAGGCTTTTATAATTTGCCAATTAGTCTGCAATGATGAGAAAACGTTTTTGTCAATTCAATTTTCGTAACTGAAAAACGTTACACAATTGATGTATCTGAATTTCAAATTAATATTTACATTTTAATTCAAAATTCCTCCACAAAGATAAGTCCGAGACGAGACAATTCGCCCAAACGCCCGAACCATACCAGACCAGACCAGTCTAGAGCCGAGTCGGGTCGGACGGGCGGCGGCGGCGCGCGTGTGGTGTATTCATATGACCCTCTTTGTAAAGACTTATACCAAGTCTATACACTTAAGTTCATATATACTAGTACACACAAATATAAAAAGTCAATGTGGGACAAATGAAGAAGAGTTTGAAACTCTTCAACTTCCTCACAAGGCTTTTATAATTTGCCAATTAGTCTTAGACCAATGTGGGCCAAACCCACATACACATTATCTATTTGGACTATCCCCACTATAATAATTTATCTATGGATTCCAACCTTTTAATTAGGTATACATCCATATAATTACAACATTAGTCCCTCATAAATTATTTTGTATCAATTTAGTCCCTCATAAAATTGTTTATTGATCAATTTAGTCCCTCATAAAACTGTTTGACACTTTAGTTCACCTTGGACCACCTGAAAATGACCAAAGTGAAACAAATAATTCATAGTAGGGACTAACGTGTGAAAAAAAAACACAAGAGGAGTCACTCTGTAAAAAGTTAATAATAAGAAGGATCATTAGTGGTGTTTACCCTTGTTTAAATATGCATACAAAAATAACATTTTTTCAAGTGCTTATATATTTTTCTTATATACTGCATATATAATTTTTCTTATATACTGCATATATATATATTTGCCAATTAGTCTTAGACCAATGTGGGCCAAACCCACATACACATTATCTATTTGGACTATCCCCATTATAATAATTTATCTATGGATTCCAACCTTTTAATTAGGTATCCATCCATATAATTACAATATTAGTCCCTCATAAATTATTTTGTATCAATTTAGTCCCTCATAAAATTGTTTATTTATCAATTTAGTCCCTCATAAACCTGTTTGGCACTTTAGTTCACCTTGGACCACCTGAAAATGACCAAAGTGAAACAAATAATTCATAGTGGGGACTAACGTGTGAAAAAAAAATACAAGAGGAGTCACTCTGTAAAAAGTTAATAATAAGAAGGATCATTAATGGTGTTTACCCTTGTTTAAATATGCATACAAAAATAACATTTTTTCAAGTGCGTATACATTTTTTCAAGTGCGTATATATATATACTAGGGTAATGGCACCGCTCAATGTGCGGAGCTTGTTGCCCAGTTTTAATTGCAATATTATACTCAGTGTGATTTACATTATAAGTTTTATTTTGAGCAATTGGCTCTGATATGAATTTGGGTTGGGACACATTGGCTTTGAGGAATGCAGATAAAGACTAACCAAGCACAATAGAGAAAATTAGGGTTTTTTTGCAAGTTAACTCCCTGTGCTATGTCTAATTGGCAATTTATCTCCCTATGAAATAAAAATAGGCAATTTAACTCCAAATGAAATAATGAGCAATTTACCTTCTTGTGATATAAAAATAGGCAATTTACCTCCATATGAAATGAAAAAATGAGCAATTTAACTCCCTGTAAAATGAATTAATGAGCAATTTATGGTGATATTATTCTGGATTTTGAATTATTAGTCCACAAATAGAGTAGCTGATGATTTTCAAACAAGAGGAAGTTAATTTTCAATATCAATGATTTATACATATGGTTTGTATTTTCGAATAAAATGAATTTAACTCAATTATAGAACTTAAATAGGCTGAATAAAGCAATTAAGATTGGAACAAAGTTAGAAGCACAATTACCTAGAAAATGAACCTGCAATCCTATATCACCGCACCAGTCAAACACAAAGAACTAAAAAATATTATCAGCATATGGGCAACTGAAGAAGATAAAATGTGAAGAGTAAAATCTATCTCTTAATTAATTACAAAGCAAGCAGCATAAGAAAATTAGACGTATGAAGGGCCCACAATTTCAGACGTACCAAAAACGGCGCCATTTTATGAATAGTACGGCGTCGTTTTTATATATGAGGGAATAAAAAAAAGTCAAAAAGAAAAAAATACACTGTACACAGCCAAATTTTTTGACCAGAACACATATAATCTGACAAAGCAAATCAGGGAGAAATAAAGCAAATAAGTAATAAAATATATGAGCAGACCCATTAAGCCCAAAGTGATTTATCCAAATCAACACAACAATCAAAAATTACAATTGGAGGAGAAGACAAGGAGAGCAAGAAGCAGCCGACACCTAAATTAAATAATCACCGCCACTTACCCCACAATGAATTATGAAATTGAACATGGCAATGGAAAATTACAATTGGAAGAAAATTGAGGGCCACGTGAGGATAGGCATTCCTAAGCTGAAAACGGCAAGCCAGTAGCAAAATTCCGGCACTCGAAGACAAACAAGAGCAACACGCAGGCTGCTCGACCGGGGAAAAAAATTAAGATTGGGCAAAAATATTTGGAGGAAAAAAAATTGAAATGTTGGCCGGTTATATTGATGAATGAAAAAGACAAAATAAGATTTCCAAATGGGTTGAAGTAAGAAGAGGTAAATATTCCATGAATATTATTTTCCATGAACTTTAAAAACTTTCTCCAACTTTTCAAATCATCCGACTAAGTTGATCTTAATCGTGAGACTACTCTGCTGATTTTGCACTTAGTTATTTCAGCAAGTTTGACCACTAGTCTGATTTAACTTATTTGTTTCAAATGAAATCAGAGTTTCAAAACTTGTATGCAGCGGATTTTATCAAGTATGTTTTTCAAACAAGTTTATCTTCAAAGTTTTACCCAAATTTTATAAATTCATCTTTTAAAAGCTTTGTCTTTTAAACGTTTGTTTACTTATGAAAATATGCAAGTTAAAAACAAGTAATCAAACACAGGAATTTTTATAGTGGTTATATAGACACAAAGTCTTTTAGTCCACTCTTCTAAATCACACAGATTTAGGTTCCACTAGAAACACATAGTAACTAGTACTTGAGCTTTTACAACAAATCACAAGCCTCAAGTAGAACACTCAGGTCTCAGGTAGATCATTTAGAAAAACCTATTCTAAAGCATTAAGCAACTAGAACACTTATGCTTTACAACAAATGATAAGCCATAAGTAAGAACTCTCTGTTCACTCTCGGAAAATCACACAGATTAACCTTGCTCACTCGATATAGGAAATCACTCAGAAGACTTATACTATGAAGTTATATCACTCACAAAGATGGATATAAGCTTCTTCTATTCTCAGTTGAAAGTCACTTAGACACACAACGTTTGATTTTGTTACTCAACAAAAAGCTTCGTCAACAGATGACTTTGCTTATGATCAGACGACTCAACTGATGGATCTTGCTCTAAGGATGCGATCTTGAATTTTGCAAGTCTCTCTTCAATCTTCAGTCCCTGGTCTTATACTCTCGGATTTGAAATTCTGCCTGTTGAAGATAGGTGAAATTACATTTTAATCCTGAGCAACGGTCTTCTTTTCTACGGCAGCCTTTGCAGACTTTCCATTGTACACTCTGCTGTACGGATATCTACTTTATGTAAGTCGCATTTAATGCACTCAGCTTGTTACCGTTTGATGAGCTTACTAACCAACTTCACTTTGCTGATGGGATTACTCTGCTGATGATCACTCTACTGATGATCACTCTGTTGATGGCTACTCTGCTGATTCAAGAATGAACACATCTATCTTGACTCGGCTGATGATAATCAATCTGATCTTTACTGATCTGATATCCCACTTAGCTGATTCGGTCACATAGCTTCCAGACCGTGAGATAGGTTTCACTAAGCTTTTCAGTTCTTATTTGATGACTACTCTTTTGACCTTTTTAATCTTCAAAACCATTTTGGCTTTTTTGTCATCTTCAAAACCTTCTTCAATACCAACCAACACAAGTAACCTTTTGTTACTCGCTCAACAATGTTTTTCGAATATTAGCTAATTATTCATATTTTATTATTTTAAAATTTTGATTTATGTAGAATATTTATAAATAACATTTTGCTATGCAATAAAAATTACAGACAATAATTGTCGTAACCCTTGCCTAATAAATATACCATTGCCCCTAACAAGTAGTTATTTTCATTTAGCCACATGTTTTGAGCAAGACAAATAGAAAAAGAAACAATAAGAACAACCACTTAACTAAAAGGTTTTCCGGAAAATGATTTCTCAATCCCCTTTCAAAAGACTAAAAAGTTCTAAAACTATATCCTGGATTTAGCTTGTTTGTCAAAAAAAAATTGAAAACAAATTTTTAGTTTTTGAATTTTAAGAAATTAGCTGGTTACGTTTTAACTAATAGCTTTAACTTTTGGCTAAGGTAAAATGATATAAAAGCAATTAGAAGCTAAATACAAGTTAAAAGATATATTAACTTTTGTTTGACTTTTCAAATAGCATTTATGTGCTCTCTGAAAAGTATTAAAATACAAAACAAAGAAATTTTTCTTTTCAGAAAGAAATTATCTTATAGGCTTATTTTCTCAATATTAAAAAAAGGCTAATCTTAAAGTCTCATCTTAAAGATTTATCGGCCCTCTTTGTCTCGCTTTCTATAGGGCATTTTGGCGTTATCTGAAAAGTTAAATAAACAATATTTTTTGTTATCAGAAATAAAATTATCCTCTCTTTATTTTGACAAAAAAATGTAGACCACATATTAAAAAAAAAAAAAAAAAAAAAAACTCTAATTTACCTGAAACAAAAAATACACAAACTCTATTTTTATTGGTCTCACTCCGGATTATTTATCTATTACTGTTTTGTGTGACTGATATCATCCTCTTGTAAACTGGTTATCCTTTATCTAATTTTAGTGAATTGCTTATTGATAAAAAAAAAAACTCTATTTTGATTTGAAATAAAGAAATTTATATCTTGTACAACTTATCTCATTAACAAACATTATTTGACATAAAATAACAAATCTATTATATTATTTCTCTTCTCTCCAGAATTTCTAAAAATCTACAAAATTTTATTTCTAAAATCACTTTCATAAAACCCAAATACACAACACTACGAAAATCGAGATAATTTCAAAAATTTCAATCTATTCCTAAAGCTATTCTCATAAATACAAGACAACACATGCCTGATTTATCTACATAAAAAATATGAACAACTATATTTCGATTTGTTATAAAGTAACATACATCTTACTTTACTTATCTCATATAACAAATTTGATACAATATAAAGTAACATATCTCTTGCACTATTTTTCTTCTTTTCATAATCTTTAATATAAATCCACCGTTCATTAATCTTTAAAAATAACAATAAAAATTAAAACAACTTTTTTCAAATATACAATAAAAATTATTCCAAAAATCATCTAAATTTCATAAACTCTCAAAACCGAAAAAAACATGTCCACAATATTTTACAAACAAGTCCAAAGTACAATCATAAGAAATCCCGCCGCCAGCTAATATGTACAAAGCCAAACCCTAATCTAGAAACATAGTAATAGAATGCAATGTGCTGCACATATACCAAATATATTAAAATTGACTAACCTATTGCATCATGTTACATGTAATTTGGAGAGAGAAATTCCATGCTGAATGTCCTTTTCTGAGAGATTTAGGAAGAAATCTGGATGTTTGGTTCTCCTGCAATTTTCTGTTACTGAATTTGCATGTATATACATGGACAAGTTTCACTACATAATTTGTGCAGGGAATGCCGCGTGTAAATATGAAGGAACTTTCATGAGCAAATTAAATGGATTTTTTATACTTACATTATTGGAATTTAAATGTCATTCTCGTTTATGTCATCTAGAAGATTTTATTCAGAGATTGGGTTATTATCTCCTAATTAGTTAAATATAAAGTTGATAGAATAGGAGCTAAATAAAGATATCTCCTGAAAATTTGAATGAGGGAAAAATACTTTGGATACAAAACTTTAGTCCAAAAAATACATTTCTTATCAAGATTCACACAATCTTGACACATTTACTTTTGCCGTCAATTTTCGGACGGAATTCAGCATGTGCCGTCAATTGTGGGTTTTTAAAACTCGTGCATGTTTTCTCTCCTATTATCAATTTAACGGGCACACGAGCGATACGTGCTGGATTTCGTCCGAAAATTGACAAAAAAACTAAATGTGTCAAGATTGTGTGAATCATGGTATGAAATGTGTTTTTTCAAAAAGTTTGATACCAAATGTGTTTTTTGGACTAAAGTTTGGTACCAAAAGTGTTTTCCCTCTAATTTGAATATAAAAATTTGAAGCCTTGCATTGTCATTTTAATATGTAGGAAATTATAGAGTTGGCAGAGAATAGAGTCGAGCAGAGTTTTAGTTATTTTCTTTCATGTAGAGAAAAATTAAAAGATTTTTGATTGAAGTATTATATTTTTTTATCTCCCCCTTTAGGAGATTTATCAATGAATATTTCTTGCGTGAATGTGAATGTGAGTGCATGTGTGGTTGTATCAACGTTCCTCTTCCCCATTCTCGATCTTTCGATTATGTGCTTGTGTTTTGTGATTGATTATTTGAGCTTAGACTTTGGTCCTGTATGGAACTAGTTTGACTAAGTTTGGTTTCATTCAAATTAGGCCAAATTTTTATTATGAAAAGAATTTGAAGAGATTTCAATTCAAACTCAAGTTTTAACCAAAGCGTAACCTACTTGATAGCCATAAAGATACTGTTTTGAAATGTATCAAACCTACTTTTCTCCTACAAACCTAACAACCAAACATCAATTCAAATGAGGCAATTTTAAAATTGCCCTTATAGAAAATTTTAATTAGATAAATGCCATTAAATTTTTCAAAATTATAAATATGCCATTGGTTTAATTAACTCACATAATTAAGTTAATTAAATCTCCCTAATTAAACAATAATTTAAACAACCTATTATATATACCCAACAGTTCCAAAAATTAAAATCAAACCCCATTCAATCATTTTTCATTCTCTATCTACAAACCCTAATAACATTCTCTCACAAAATTCTAAATTTTCACACACATTCATTCAAATCAAAGAGGAAAAGGAAGAACAACAACATATAAGGTTAGTATTTGCAAGTTAGTTTAATTTTTAAGTGAATTTTTGGTGATTTACGGGCAAAACGAGAAAAAAAAAAAAAAACCTGCAATTTTTTTTTCAGTATGAATCTCATTGCGGTGAGAAATACACTCACCGCGGTGAGTGTATATCTCACCGCGTTGAGACATTTTGCCTGATAGTGTCTCCAGTCTCCAATTGGAGTCTCCGGAGACTGGAGTTTGGTCCAGTCTCCAAGTTATCAATTCCAGTCTCCAATGTCTGTCTCCATTCATATTGGAGACTGGAGTTTGATCAAACTCCAATCTCCAATGTCTCCATTCATACTAGATACTGGAGTTTGGTATGACAAACGCCAAAAATCAAAATAACATATTTGTTTGAATTTTAAATGCTTTTTTTATTAAGATAGTTTGTGAGTTAATTTTAGTTGTTTACTTGTAGGAATGGACAAAATTATATTTTATATTTGGTATGGCGGTGAATTTAAACGCGATACGGATGGAAAATTGGAATATACTGATCATAGTAAATCTGGTCATAGTAAATCTGTGAAAACATTCTTGGTGGATAGGACAATTTCGTTTGGGGAACTAGTTGACAAAATATGCAGAAGGTTGGATTTAGATCGGGATATGAATAATGTTGAGATATATCGCCAATGTGGTGCGGCAGCTCATTACAAGGTAGTGATCATATCAAATGAATCAGACTGGGAGGTAACACAGTACTATGTCCGAAATTTTGATGAATATAATTTGTACGTGACTTGGGATCCAAGGATAGAAGAAACTCCAAGGATAGAAGAAACTCCGAGGAGAGAGGAGACTGTGAGGAAACTTATAGTTCGGGCTAAAAGAAGAAATATATATGACCGAGCTAGTTTCAATCATAACTTTGATGGATGTGTGATCGAAGGATCAAGTCCATGTGATGATGCTAATTATGCAATTGAAACGATCATTGGCTCCAATCCAACATTATCTTCAGTTCAGGAAGATGAACATAGCCCTTGGACGCTCGATCCTAATCGTCGCACTCCTGAACTTATACCTTGTGCTCCGGAATACAATGACAATGTAGGTGGTGATGGAGGTTATGATATACGTGGTGATGAATGTGGTTATATAGGTCCTGATGTAGGTGGTGATGAATGTGGTGATATAGGTCCTGATGTAGGTGTTGATGTAGATGGTTATGGTCATCAACATCCAAATTATGACGAGCTATCTAATGTTCATGGTCAAGCGCCAGAATTTTACGAACCACCTAGTCATGGAGGATTTGACGATGTTGATGATGTTCTAAGAATTTGTTCGGGATCAAATTCCAATGAGGGGAGGAATGATGGATCGGGTTGGAAAATTGGCCAGCAGTTTAAGAACAAAGAAGAGTTCGATGAAAAAATTGACAAACTTGCTATAGATAACCATTTTAATTTTAGGGTGGAAAAGTCTGACCCTTCAAGGAAGATAGTCCGGTGTTTGACGGATAATTGTCCATGGCGACTATATGCGAAGAAGGAAAAGTATGGTGCTGAATTTGTTATTGCGTCATATTATAACATTCACACTTGTGGACTGATGGATAGAGGTGCCGATCATAGACAAGCATCGTCTAGATACATTGGTAACCGGACCAAGGGACTATTTTTGAATTCCACGAATCCTCCAAAACCTGAAGCACTGAGGAACTTCATGCGTACTGAAGAACATGTTTCCATTAGCTACGAGAAAGCTTGGAGGGGGAAACAAGTTGCTCAAGATCTTGTTAGGGGTACTTTCGAAGAAAATTTTGCCAAGCTCCCCTCCTATGCTTACATGATTGAGCAAATGAATCCTGGCATGTACACTCGCATCCATACAGACTCAGAAAACAAATTTAAATATTTCTTCATGGCTTTAGGAGCGATGATTAGAGGATTTCGTCACCTAAGAGATATCATTGTAATTGATGCAACATTTATGGCCAATAAATATCAAAGAACAGTTCTAATTGCAAGTGCGCCGGACGGTGACCGTCGTTGTTATCCGATTGCATGGGGGGTAGTTGATGCCGAGGACAAGGCGAGTTGGACTTGGTTCCTTGAGCGGTTGAGAGATCTCATACCAGACAGAGAAGATCTGGTTATTGTTTCGGACAGGGGCACATCGATTATACCCGCGGTTGAGAATGTTTACCCTTTAGCAGAGCATGGGTTTTGTTATTGGCACCTCAAGGAAAACCTGGAAAAAAAATTCAGTAATGCGGGTGTAACCGGGTATTTTTATAAAGCTGCTACCGCTTACAATGAGTTTGAGTTCCAAAAATATTTTGGTTACTTGAAAGCCAAAAAGCCAGAAATTGCAGATTGGCTAGAGAACAAGGTGAAGTTTCATAAATGGGCAAGGGTCCACTATCGGGTCATGCGTTTGAAAATCATGATCGAAATTCTCTTCCGCAGTATTAGCCTGAAAAACGCGTACATTAAGAATTCATATCAAACATTTCCAAAAATAATCCCAAGACAATCCAACACACATTTCCAAAATAATCCCAAGACAATCCAAAAAGCATTAAAAACCATAAATAAAAAATAATTTAATCGCCCACCTCATTAACGGGTTCTTCGTTTTCCTCTTCCTCTTCCTCTTCCACTTCCTCACTTTCCCCTTGCCCATTCCCCTCCTCGGTTTCCTCCATATCAATCCCTCTGTTTTGGAGGTCCTTCAACATCAAACTTTCAAGGCGAGCCATGGTTACACTAAGTTGCTGCTGCGTCTCCGAGATTCCTGTAATCTGTCCAAGGAACCTTCGCTCCATCTGGACTTGATCATGTCGAAGCCTCTGCTCCATCTGGTGTAACTCTGTCAACCAGTCTCCAGGTATTTCTTGATTACTTGGACGCGGTTGAGATTGGGAAGTGGAGGCATCATGGTCTCTTCTTGGTAGACGTTGGCATTTCGAGCCGACAACTTGGCGTACATGTGCGTCCTCATGGTGGGGTGGCCGGTTAACGCCGTCGGGATGTCCCTCTTCGTCCCTAATAATACAATAATTATCGCCAAAAAAACGTGTCAGGCGACGATATGTTGAAAATCGACTATCGGGACTAATATCATCGACCCACAGTTTTGTAACCGTATAATAATCAGCCTGAGACTCCACTTCATCCGGCATTAGTCGCGGGATCACAATCTAAAATAATTAACAAAACACAGATTATTTATTTAAAATATATACAAATTCATGACATTATAAAAAAAAATGAGTAATAATAACTATTAACATACCTTAACTTTACCAAGGTATTCGTCAACATTATCACAATTTGGAAAATTGGCGCTCCCAACCGTCCAACGTAACATTCTCGGATACCAAAGAATATTTTGAGACATTGTTGATGAACAATTGGCCACTTCGGGCAAGCCTTCAATGCTCTCCAACATCCAAAACTGCACAAAAATGGCCTAAATTTAAGAAAAAAAATAAAATAAATAAAAACATATTCAAATCGAAAATTGAGTGGACAAAATACCAGTATAAGAAAAGGGCATCCATCCGCATGCCATCTACGAGAGGTCTCTTGTCTCATCTGAGGAGCAGAGCCAATTTTCTCCAATATATCACCTACCGTAGCTTCCCAGATTTCATTAGCCCATCCATACCTTTCGCATACGTCCAGGTCATCACATACCTGTTGATTATACCGTATTTCGTTCAAGTTCAATAAGGAAAGTTAAGTATAACAATATATGAATCGAGCGTGTGAAAACTGTATATTGATATTGGTGTACGAATACAAATTACAAAGCGAGTCTACCCGAGCATTACGGGATGCCGTACTACTAAAAAGACTAAATTCAACGAGAATACAAGCTAGTTCCTAATCCGAACAGTAGGTCCGAGCAGAAGGAATATCTTGGAAGTTGTGCCGTTCTCGATGTCATAAATGCGCCGCGTATTTATAGGAACAGTAATGAGCTAGGTGGACCATCCGTAGGAGAACACCTCTCACCAGCTGTATAAAGCTGTAGGTCGGCCCCAAAGTAATCCCGAGGAGGCGAGCAGATCGGGAAGAAGGTCGGGGTACTCGATCGAGAGCTATCAGTCTGGCTTGATCGGAAAACCATGTTCTTCTGGTCGGAGAATACCATTCTGGTCGGGATCGAGGTCGACCTCGAGCAGAAAGTATTTCCTAAAGTGGCGTATGCGAAATACCCCTCATCAATACTCCCCCACTTCTCGAGCGTAAGTGAAGCAGAAGCTCGGAGAAGTAAACATTGCATTACGGCGAAAGACTTTGATCTCTTGATGTTTTCGGACATGCCTCATTAAAAACCTAGTCCGGAAAAACCCTGTGGGAAAAATCTGAGCTAGGGAAAAAGAGTGCACATCATCCTTGGGAGAGCCTCGAAAAACCGAATCGCTCCAAAGATAGAAGGGTGAGATTTTGACCTGAGAGATTCACCTCGATGATTCACCAAGAGCTGCAATACTTGAAGTTCGGAAAAATAGATAGTAGAGAACAGGCCTCGGACAGTCTTGAGTTGGATATGCCTCGTTAAAAACCTTACTCGGAAAAACCCAGTGGGATAAAAACCGAGCGAAGGGAAAAAGAGTACATATTTTATCCTGTTGAGTCGAGAAATACTCATTTCCGAAGCTTGGAGGACCATAAATGCTATTAGCAAAAGATAATCTTCAAATTTACTGAGTGGGAGCCTAACCGTCGCGGTTACTCGGGGTTGAATTTGCAATTTACCCTTTTAACCTTTATATATATGTTTACTTGGAGAAAGAAAAGTGCATCTTTACAATTCGCAACTGATCGGAGCCTTTTGATCGATAAACAGTATTTTCTTTAATTCGAGCATTCAAATAAATATCTTCTGATCATGTCTACTTCCCAGAATCCCGACGTTCAAACCCAGATCCCCTCTGGATCAGATTCCGACCTGGGATCCACTGGGGAACTCATCAATGATTTCAAAACCACTGAAAACTCTTCCGAAGAGACGAATAGAATCGTCAATCAAATAGAGCATGCCATAGAGTCAAATGCTGGAGAGGGTACATCAGGTCGACAAGATTCCGAGCACGATGGTGATGCGGAACAAAATGCCAAGGCCAACAGTGGGGAAGGTGGAGATGGAGAAAAAACTGACTCCGAGAATGAGGGCGGCAACGGCTTGGCTGTACCGTTCGATAAGCATGAGATAATGAGGTATGAGATCGGAGGCGGGTGTAGTGTGCGAATCCTCGACTTGGCCGGTGTCTCGAAAAAATCCAAAGCCACAGGTCGGGCTCAAAAGACCGAGAAACGGGTTGACGAGATCTCAAGTTCGTACGATCCGAAAGAGCACGAAGCGAACCTCAAAGCTACAATAGGCAAATTCCTTCCCGAGGGTTACTCGCTAATAATCCCGACCCCTTCTCAAAGAGTGAATAAGCCCCCCGCAGGATGTCAAGCTTTCTATGCTCGGCAGTTCGACTATGGGTTGCGTATTCCTTTTGCTCCCTTACTCGTGCAGGTTTTAGACGCATTTAGCCTGGCACCCGCACAAATTCTTCCCAACTCGATCGGGTATCTGATAGCTTTCAGCGTTTTGATGAAGGCCAAGAATCAAGTTGCTAACTTCCGACGCTTCTGGCAATTCTTCAAGATCAGTACCTCCTCCGCCTCGAACGTTGGGTTCGTGTATTTCTCCCAGCGTTCGAATCATTCAGTTTTATCGACCATCACTTCCAGCAATTCTCTTGACTGGAAGAAACAGTTCTTCTTCATTAGAGGTCCTGAAGAACCAGCTTCTGAGGGAAGCTCGGAGATGGTCCCACACAGATGGCCAGGTGAGCGAGAATGGGTGTTCGGAAAACGGGAACTATTAGGTCAGCTTCAGAAGGTCATTCCGGACGCCGTTGTCAAAGACATGTGTTCGGATTTGTACCAGTCGGCTTTCCTCATTCTGGAACCCGTACTTCGAAAAGCAGAACTCAGCCGAGCCACCTTTCCACTAGCAGACGCTGATGATCCTCGAACATTGAGTAAGGAAAAATAGTTCTTCCCGAGTGACTTATAATAGTGAGTTTTTTCAGCTGATTTCATTACTTACAATTCATCTTTTATTTCTTCAGGAACAATGGTGGAGCAATACCGAGCTTCTATAGTCGGTAAAACTGTAGCATCTACCTCGAGGAAGACACCCGGTCAACCTAGGAGGCAAACTAGACCGGAGCCCAGAACTGCCGTCGCTCCTCGGGGAAGCTCGGCCCAAACTGACCAGGTCAGAATCGAAGAGGAGCCCGAGAATGCTGAGCCGATACGAATGGTGCGACCTCCTCATCAAGCTGGTCCTTCTTCTTCTTCTGGTTTAGGATATAGCATGTTTACCATGAAGAAGCTTAGAGGGACAGAGATCTATAATCGGAGAGCTCGGGAAGATCTCGAGGGAGCCCCCGAGGCCAAAAGGAGAACCGGACTGTGGGGTCGACACCGAACGCCCCTTACTTCCCGTCCTGGTCGAAGTAGGCCTGACATGGTAGATTTTATTGAGGATCAACTTAGAGGTTCCCGAGCAGCGGGTTATCCCGAGAGGGGATCAATTCGAAGCGATCGCACCCCGAACGGCGAGAATGAACATGACAAGGCAATCAAGATTTTCATGGCGGGGAGATTTGCTGAAGACCAAGAGGAGCTTCTTGGCCATTCCGATCTCGACGTACTGGGCCAATTCTCTAAAGCATATCACACGGTAAATTTCTTTACATTCGTTGCAACTGTTTTAAGTCTTGGAATAAAGTACTAACCACCCTGCTCTTGCAGATCGGGGACTGCTTTCTCACAGAGGTGAATCGTGTGTCGATGTTGGAAGAGGAGTCCGATCGAGTCCATATTGCTTACATGGACTTGCTCAAGGAGGAATCCCAACTGCGCAATCAATTTTCCTCTGTCCAAGCAGAATTGGAGTCCATGAAAGCCAAGTATACCCCTGCCGTCGAGGAAAACTTGGTTAAGGTCGTGGAAGAGAAAAGCTTGCTCGAGGAGAAAGTTAGGAAACTTGAAGAGGAGCTTGCGCAGACTAAGGCTGATTCCGAGCTGTCTTATCAGCGGGGCAAAGAAGATTCTCGCCTAAGCTCGATAAGAGAATTTTTGGAGTCTCCTGCATTGGATGCCATAGCTCGAGGGAGGGTCGGCGAAATCCTTCAAACTACCTTTTTCAAAGGTGTTCAACAATTGGCCGCAGCAAAGGTTATTCCCGACAATATGACGGAGTATATAAAGCATATGGACATCATGAAAAACTCTAGCGGGGAAGACTATCGAACCGCTTCCTCGAGCTCGGCCAACTGGGAAGAACATGAGTTCGCTCCCTTTGTGGAAGAATTTGGAGTTCCAATGCCCAACCCTGACTTGATGGACTTGGATACCTCCAGCTCAAGCTCGAGTTCAGGTAGCTCGGACCGTTCGGATACCTCTGATGACGATTCCGATGGGGACGATCAAGAAGCTTCTGGAGATGATGACGTCGATGTCGAGGGTAACTCCGAAGGTGAGGGCAAAGAGGCGCAGCCAGACCTTTAAATTTCTTGTAATAGATTGTAAGATTGTAGGATCGTTTATTATATGCCCTGTAATTGTTTCGATCATCTATAGAATATGCTTTATTTGTTTTTCCGAGTGCTCTCACCATTAATTTATCGTACTGCTCAACTAGACAAAAGTCTTTGTAAGCCATAAGGTTCATAGAAAGAACGTCGATATCAAAACAATCGATCTTCTTAAATGAGCGCGAAAATCTTGAAATTCGCGACTGTTGGTCTCCCAAAAAGGCAACGTTCCTTTTTCTTATAAATAGACGGTAGTTTAAGATTTTAGTCACTGAAATTATAATTCACTCTTCGTCGGAGCTATTCGGTCGATAAGTAAATCGAGCTCTCTTCTGCATTAGAAACATACAGATCATGGAAGGCCTGGTGAACTCCAAGATCGACCCGAGGTTGTTGCTTAAAGTCAAGAAGGAAAAACCTTCCAAGTCGAAAGTCAAAGAACCTAAGTCCTCCTCGGAAGCAGGAAAGACTTCTAAGAACGACCGAGGCAAACATAAGGTCGATTCTCCTTCGAAGGCGGTCATCGAATCAACCGGTGACCTTGGCAAAACTGTGGCCAAGAAATTATCTGGCTTCGAGAAAGGGCCGGTCATACCAATTCCGGACTCCCCTTCTCAGTCGAAAATTAGCTCCGAGGGTAACAAGAAGGTCGATAGGCCTAATAAGCAGATCACCTCTGATGACTCTGAGTCTGCTCCAAATAAAAGATCGTTCGTGGGCGATCTGATTCCAACCTCAGCCTTGATTCAAATGACTGGGGAGAAGAGGACAATAACTGGTAGTGTTCTGACCTCGGAGGCTAATAAGGATGTGGTTGAGCCTTCCAAAAAGAAGGTCAAAATAAATGACCCTCCCGTCGATCAGAAGAAGACTCCCTCGTCGGGTGAGAATCCCGAGCCCCAAAACACTGTCCCTAAGGTTGCTCGGACGCTCAACGCCTTTTTTGAAGAGGTGAAAAGTAAGGCCATGGCCGAGCCAGACGGGAAAAACGCGAATGAAACGGCGCGATCGAGCACGGATCTGCTTTTTCAAGTAAGTGTTGTCCTATCTCTTCCCCCTCCCTTTTTTTTTTTTTTTTTTATTACATAACTTTTTGTCCCTTTAAGGTCGGACAACAGCTATTCACCCTCGGGCTGCAAGTCGAGCAAGAAATCGAACAGCGTGCAAAGGTTGTCCTCGAGCTGGAGGAAAAAAGTGTTGCACTAACGAGGTCTCTTGAAGAAGCCAGGGCCATCGAGCAGAAATTGGCCTCCGAGACGGAGAAAGCCGTGAAGGAGAAGGAGAGCCAGGTTCACGAGGAGTTGAGCAAGGAGTTGGACAGGCTGAAGTCACTCGTCGAGCAGGAGAAGAAAAGCAACGAGCAGCGGGAGAAAGAGTCCTATCAAAAAGGTTACGAGGCCGGGTATGAGGCCCGCAACGTCGAAGTCCGCAAGCTTCTCTTCGAGAAAAGTGTTTAGATATTTCTTCTGTTGACTGCTCGATTAAATGTTGTACTTTTAGTTTTTTTTCCTTTTGTACTTGTTCTCCTCGTTGGAATAATAAACTTTTTCTTCCTTCTAATCGATTATGTTTTGTGTTCTGACAAAGTGATTTACTGTATAAACAATTTATACTCGAGTTAAGAGTAGGCAATCAAGTAGCATTTTCGGTGTTAAAACAATTTATACTCGAGTTAAGAGTGATCGCTCGAATTCCGAGCATAATTTAAAGATGGAAAGTTCCTGCACTGCATATTTGACCAAGTCATAGTATTCCTCTTTTTTCAGCTAAGTTTCAAAGAAAGTCTGTCCAAACAGTACCTCTATCTCGGGAAGTGGAAAGGTCACCTGTGATAAATGAATTAATCTGAGCCGTTGGTTTGATTGAATAGTGACCGTCGATCAAATCATCCTTGTAGTATAAATATGGCATTCACCCAGTTGAAAATCTTTACCCTTTGCTGTCAAAAATGTTTTATCCGAGGACGAAGCTCGGATCTTTTCCTCTTCCCGATCAAGTCTTTGAAATTCGGCTTCGAACCTACTTCCGATCTCCTCTTAAAAATACCGTTTCTTTTGGTATGGGTGGAATTGGAAAAAAAGGGGACCCTCGGATATCGGGGGGTCTCCGATCCCTGAAAATGGGATCTCCCCTTGAAATACCAACAAGTGACTGACCCTTGCTTGAGTATTTTGGGCAGGGTTAGCATTGCTGGTTTCGAGGGGTATACCTGAGGGCGGAAAGCAGGTCAGAAAATTAAAAGGGAGTTTGACCTCAAGTACTTTCTTTGGGGTTATCTTGTTTCACGAATTTCTTCCTTTCTTCCTCGAAGAATGGTTACTTCGGGTCAAGCTTCCCGATCATAAAAAGATGACCTGCCAAAGGTTGAAATTTCGGATCTAAAAATGAGGAATTTCAACCTTGTATGCCAACTCGGGGAAGTGATCGGGCTCGGCTGGTAGTGAGAACGCTGGGAGAAGTATGGAGATCAGAAACAATAATCTGCAATCCATATTGTCTAATTTCAAACCCAGATATCATAAGACGATAAACATATACAGCTCGATCACTTTGACACAAATTGTGGTGCAATCATCGGATGCTCGGCGATATTCCTGGTCGACAATACTGAAAGATGCTCGAAAGACTCAAAGACCGTAGAATAGGGTAAAGTAGTTGTAGTAGGACTTCATTTGTACACTCAACAACTTTGTAATTTGTTCGATGAATGTCAATAAAGCTGTAACATTTGCCTTTCATTGATCTTTGTATCTTGCTCAAAAATATTAATGAGAACTCATTGTTTCAAACCATATAGTTGTCACTTTATTTTTATTTTTATCGTCTTATTGCAAGTCTTCTGCTCGTAAAAGCCAATTTGATGATGAATTAATGAGAATATTTATCGATCGATAAACTGTCCTCGGAAATATTATCCGATAATCGTCCAAATAAATAATATCTGAAAGTTGAGAAGTTCCCTTGAAGAATAAATGAACTTAGGAAATAATGATCCCAACTTTAGTGGTCCCCAGATAATCAGAAACTTTTGAAAGTTGTTCGGGTTTCGAGCGGAACCGCGTCATCATGACACTTCGTGCATTAGTTGGAATTGATGCAAAATTTAATCGACCGTTACTAAGTGAACTAGATAGTCACGTAAAATTTTCTTTTTTTTTTTTTTTTTTTTTTTTTTTTTTTTTTTTTAATCATATTTTATCGAGGGAGGGTCATAGCAACAGCTTTCCCCCTCGGCCGATTTTCTTTTTTCGATCACATTTTATCGAGGGAGGGTCATAGCAACAGCTTTCACCCTCGGCCGATTTTCTTTTTCGATCATATTTTATCGAGGGAGGGTCATAGCAACAGCTTTCACCCTCGGCCGATTTTCTTTTTCGATCATATTTTATCGAGGGAGGGTCATAGCAACAGCTTTCACCCTCGGCCGATTTTCTTTTTTCGATCACATTTTATCGAGGGAGGGTCATAGCAACAGCTTTCACCCTCGGCCGATTTTGATTTTTTGAACATCTTTTTATCGAGGGAGGGTCATAGCAACAGCTTTCACCCTCGGCCGATTATTTTTATTTGATCATGTTTTATCGAGGGAGGGTCATAGCAACAGCTTTCACCCTCGGCCGATTTTGATTTTTCGAACATCTTTTTATCGAGGGAGGGTCATAGCAACAGCTTTCACCCTCGGCCGATTTTCTTTTTCGATCATATTTTATCGAGGGAGGGTCATAGCAACAGCTTTCACCCTCGGCCGATTTTCTTTTTTCGATCACATTTTATCGAGGGAGGGTCATAGCAACAGCTTTCACCCTCGGCCGATTTTGATTTTTTGAACATCTTTTTATCGAGGGAGGGTCATAGCAACAGCTTTCACCCTCGGCCGATTTTCTTTTTCGATCATATTTTATCGAGGGAGGGTCATAGCAACGGCTTTCACCCTCGGCCGATTATTTTTATTTGATCATGTTTTATCGAGGGAGGGTCATAGCAACTGCTTTCACCCTCGGCCGATTTTGATTTTTCGAACATCTTTTTATCGAGGGAGGGTCATAGCAACAGCTTTCACCCTCGGCCGATTTTCTTTTTCGATCATATTTTATCGAGGGAGGGTCATAGCAACAGCTTTCACCCTCGGCCGATAATATTAGCCTCTCTCCGTGATGGTACCTGGAAAACAATTAGAACTCGAACCAAAGATTTCATTGATTGTTCTTACACCTTTGAGGAAAGTTAAAGTTTGAGAAAACTGTAAATTACAATAAAGATTAGAAATGATAACATCTATCTTCCATAATATTTCCTCAGATTGACTGCGTTCCAAGTTCTTGGCAAAACATCACCGTTGAGGTGAGCAATTTTATAGGACCCCTTATTTCCGACCTCCTGCACGACATAAGGGCCATCCCAGTTTGGCTGAAGTTTTCCGACATGCTTAGATACTTCCACCTTTTTGAGGACTAGATCCCCGACTTTGAATGTTCTTATCCTGACTTTCTTGTCATAAGCTTTTTCCATGCTAGACTTGGTGGCTTGAATTCTTATGCGTGCTCGGTCGCGTTTCCCATCTGCGTGATCGACATCCATCTCTCGCAACGATTGATTCTGATCGGGGTCATAAGATTCTATCCTCGGAGAAGGAACTAATGATTCGACTGGTATAACAGCCTCCGACCCATAAACCAATGAGAAAGGAGTCTCTCCAGTAGCAGACTTTACTGTAGTCCTGTTCGCCCAAATTACTCCTGGAAGCTCGTCTAACCAATTGCCTTTCGCTTCGGCTAAACGTTTTTCCAGTGATCGAACAATTTCCCTGTTGGTGACCTCGGTTTGTCCGTTCGCCTGGGGATGTCCGACCGACCTGAAATTCTGCTGGATCCCAAACCTTTCGCACCACTCCAAAATTCGTTTTCCCGCGAACTGAGTTCCATTGTCGGAAATAAGGATCCTCGGTATACCAAACCTGCAAACAATATTCTTCCAGAGAAAATTTATCACCTGAAATTGAGTAATTTTTGTTAGCGCAATGCATTCAATCCATTTACTGAAGTATTCCACGGCGACCAGGACATAGTTTTTTCTCGATCTAGCTGTTGGGAAAGGTCCCACAATATCGATTCCCCATTTGTCGAAGGGCCAGCAGATCGGAATCGAATGCATCTGCTCGGCGGGCTGATGAATTAGATTTGAATAGATTTGGCAATGATGGCATTTCTTGACATAATCGATGGAATCCGAGATCATAGTGGGCCAATAATATCCAGTCCTCGAGCACTTCAAGGCTAAAGCGCGTGCACCACAATGACTTCCCGCTTCACCTTCGTGAACCTCCTTTAAAATTAGATCGAACTGACTCTCAGGAATGCACTTCAACAAAACTCCTGAGCTTGATCTTTTATAAAGCCTACCTTCGTTCAAAACGTACATTGGGGCTCGATACTTAATCCTTCGAGCTTGATTGGTGTCTTCCGGCAAGGTACCATCTCTTAGATAAGTTTTCAAAGGCTCCATCCAAGAAGATTCTCGAACATCTATCTCCATTACCTCCGAGTTTAGGGCTAGGTCGGAGTCTATAGCTGGGGAGTTGGACATTAGCCAAGTTATCACTCTTTCCTTCCGTCCATCTATCGAACCAGTAAACTTCGAAAGCAAATCCGCCCAACAGTTCTCTTCTCGAGGTATAGCTTGTATATCAAATATCTCGAACTTTGTCGCCAGATCCTTCACTCTTTTCAAATACTTCACCATGTTAAACTCTTTTGCTTCATAAACCCCTTTTACTTGTCTATGTACGAGCTCCGAGTCAGTTAACACTGTCAACGACCTTATGTTTGCTTTAACTGCCATTTCTAAACCCGCGATCAAAGCCTCGTATTCTGCTTCATTGTTCGTGACTACAAAATCTAGAGTGATCGCATAACTGAGATCCTCCCCCTCGGGACCCTGAAAGTGAATTCCGGCCCCACCACCTTCTCTGGTCGACGACCCGTCGACATGCATCACCCAAACTTTGTGCTGAACATCCTCGACCAGATTTATCACGGGAATGGACAAGTCGCCCGAACTGGACCCTGTTGATTCTGCAATGAAATCAGCTAAGACTTGAGCCTTGATTGTAGTTCGAGGTTGGTACTCGATCTCGAACTGACCCAGCTCCACCGCCCATTTAATCAATCTCCCGGACGTCTCTGGCTTTGATAGAACTTGCCGTAGAGGTTGATTAGTCAGAACAATAATTTTGTAAGTTTGGAAATAAGGTCGCAGCCTTCGTGCGGCAATAACTAAAGCTAGCGCGAATTTCTCGATCTCCAGGTAATTCTTTTCTGCCCCTTGAAGCAACTTACTCAGATAGTATACAGGTTTATGCTCGAAATCCTGAATTCTCACCAAAACAGAACTTATCGCCTCACTTGATACCGCTATGTACAGATACAAAGGTTCCCCCTCAACCGGTTTTGCCAACATCGGAGGGGAAACTAAATACCTTTTAAGTTCTTCGAAAGCTTTACTGCATTCCTCACTCCATTCAAAGCCTTTCGATTTTCTCAACAACTTGAAGAAAGGCAAACTCTTGTCTGCTGATCGGGATATAAACCTATTCAAAGATATTATTTTTCCGATTAGACTCTGCACTTCAGACAATTTAGTCGGCGGTCGTAGTTCAGCTATAGCTCGAATTTTTTCTGGATTCGCCTCGATTCCGCGCTCGTGAACCAGATAGCCGAGGAACTTTCCCGACCTTACCCCGAAGGTGCACTTGGCCGGGTTTAATTTCATTCTGTACTTCCTTAGGATTGCGAAACATCTGTCCAGGTGCTTTATATGTTCCTCCTCGGTCATGCTCTTCACTAGCATATCATCAACATAAACTTCCATGATCTCACCAATGAGATCCTTGAACATCATATTCACGAGCCTTTGATAAGTTGCTCCCGCGTTCCTTAGCCCGAACGGCATTACAATGAAGCAGTATACTCCCCGTTCGGTAATAAAAGCTGTTTTATCCTGATCTCTTTCATTCATAAATATTTGATAAAATCCTTGGAAAGCATCCATCATACTAAAGAATATGAATCCTGCAGTCGAGTCAACTAGCATATCGATCCGTGGTAAAGGATAGGGGTCCCTTGGACACAACTTGTTCAGGTCGGTAAAATCATTACACATCCTCCACTTGTTGTCGACCTTCTCTCCCTTCGATACCAACACTACATTGCAAAGCCATTCAGTGAAAGTTATTTCCCGAATCTGTTTCGCAGCCAATAACCTATCCACCTCAGCATTGATGATTTTGTCTTTTTCTCGACCGTGATTCCTCTTCTTTTGCCTAACTGGCTTTGCTTTAGGATCGATATTTAAAGAATGAGTGATCACTCTCGGGTCGATTCCGACTATATCATCAGAACTCCAAGCAAAGACATCGGCGTTGTTTCTAAGGAATTCGATCAGCATGGTCTCCATCCCTTGGCTTAGCTCGGTCCCAATCCTGGTGAACTTCTCGGGAGAGCCAGGGATTAACGTTACTTGCTTATGATTTGGGGGTTGTACGCTCATATCGATCTCTTTTCCTTTTTTACTCTGCAACCTTTCATAATCTGGCAACGGGAGGTCGGAAACAGAGAATACCTTTTCCTCTTCTAACTTTCTCTTCAAGGGCAATAATGGCTCGAACTGCTTCTTCATGTTTAGGGACGTGTTGTAACATTCCCAAGCCATGCATTGATCGTTTCTCATTTCTCCGACCCCCACCAAAGTGGGAAACTTTACCATCTGGTGGTAAGTCGACACGACCGCTTTGAATACGTTTAAAGCCGGTCTTCCCAATATTGCATTATAAGCGAACGGGGTACTCACGACTAGGAATTTTACCATCTTCGTAACATCTCTAGGTTTCTTGCCCATAGTAGTACTCAAGAGTATGGTTCCTAGAGGAACAATTTCCGATCCACCGAACCCAATGAGCGGGGTGGATACTCGTTCCAATCGCGGATATTGTAGATTCATTCTGTCGAGCGCCTCAGAAGAGATTATGTTTGCCGAACTGCCATTATCGATTAACACCCTCCTAACCTCGAAGTTAGCAATTCTCAGGGTCAAGACCATCGAAAAATCAGGGTCATCTTCATTAGTATCCCAAGTCACATCACTAGGTCTGTCAGCTTCAGAAAAACTAATGACTTGATTTATCGAGAGCGCTGGTCTTAAGGACATGACCTCTTTCTTAGTCGAGACACCAGTCTTTATCGACCTTGCAGTCCTTTTCCTCGCATTCCTGCTATCTCCCCCAGCTGGTCCACCAGATATCATATTTATCACCCGATTCGTCTGCTCCTCCGGTTGTTGTTGATCCTCACGGTGTTGTTCGGAAGGCCTCCTTGGACTCCTGGATCGATAACGGCTGTTATGGTTCTCCTTTCTGACATATTCCTTCAATTTTCCCTGAGCAATCAGTTTCTCGATTTCTTGTTTTAACTGAAAACAATCCTCGGTGCTATGCCCTCGAGCTCTGTGGTATCTGCAATACTTATCGTGATTCATAGTCCCTGGTCTAGGTTGAGTGATACGCCGAGCTCCAGGGACCAAATTCCTCTCTTCGAGTACCGTTAGAATCTCGTCCCTCGAAGTATTCAATCTGGTAAAGTTGCTTTTTTCATGCTCCGTCCTCGGAGCCCTATCAGGAGATGCAGGTCGACCGTAGACATTAGATCTGTGGGTCGGAGCCTGAGGTTTATAGACCTTAAGTCTTTGCCAAACCGAGCCTTTTTGCTGCGCATTTGATCCCCCGTAGTCGCTTGGTTTAGGGATAGGGGCCCGATCAGGTTTCTTCACGATCGGGGGCCTAGGATTCTGTGCGTTCTTTAACTTATTCATTTCCTCCTGGATCATGTATTTCTCGGCTATTTCCATAATCCGCTCGAAAGACTTTGGCTGCTTTCGGCAGAGAGCATTCCCGAACTGGCTGTTGCGAGTTAGCTCGAACATCAACGATGATAGGAATTCGATCTGCGGGGTATCAACTTTCAGAAGTTCAATACTGAATCTTGCCAGCCACTGCCTCAGCGTTTCTCCTTCCATTTGTTTCACCGTTCCCAAATGATTAGCAGGTAACCTCTGTTTCCTCTGGCTAGCAAACTGATGTTTCAATTTATCGCATAACTCATCGAAAGAGAAGATCGAGTTCGGGGGTAGTTTTCCGAACCAATCCAAAGCAATCCCTTCGAATGTGGTGACCATGATTTTGCAGCAAAAGTCCTCCGAGTGTCCATACAAATTCAACACATTTATGAAACTGTTTATATGCTCCCCGGGGTCAGAGGTTCCATTATATCTTGGCAATCTTGTAGGGACTGACTCTGTTCCTCGAGCTTCCTTAATTTCTTGACAGAAAGGCGAGCATCGCATAATATTCGTACTCAATTCCCTACTTCGCACTTCTGGGAACACGACCCCATCCTCTTTGGCCTCAACTCCTCGAGCCCTGACACCTGTGGGTCGGGTTTCCTTTACTAGCTTCTCTTTTTCTAACTCCTTAGCAACCCTTTCTTGCACCATCCTTTCCAAGTCAGCCTCAGTTACCTTTCTATAAGCTGGCTTTCTAGACCTCTCCACAACTTTGGGTTGACTTTCTCCGACCACGGAGTCCTCTAAATTTTGTATGTTCCTAGAAGGTTGCCCCGATCGAACAACGGTTCTAACTTGTGGTGGATTGGGCCGAACATCAGATGGTTCGCCCAGAGCAGATCGACGAATACTTCCTTCCCTTGGCCTGTTGGAAATCGGACCCCGAGCAGTAGGTTGATCGACCGGGGGTTGCTGACCCGGCAGAGTTTCACGATCTGCTCTCTCCGTATTCAAGAATTCTCTACACATGGTTCCGATAATAGAACGCAAATCTGCTACTGTCGTATGAATAGGCATATCATTCGGCGGGTCGAGCGGCGGCACCTCAGATTGGTGGGCCGCTCGGGATTGGTTACTTGGTTCATTGTTTACAGAACGTTGAGCTCCTACGGCGTGTGAAGGCTCGCCACGATTGTACGTAAATCTTCTAGTAGTAGGCATATTTCGATCTAACACCCGAGCAGGCCCCACGGTGGGCGCCAATTGAGTATACCGTATTTCGTTCAAGTTCAATAAGGAAAGTTAAGTATAACAATATATGAATCGAGCGTGTGAAAACTGTATATTGATATTGGTGTACGAATACAAATTACAAAGCGAGTCTACCCGAGCATTACGGGATGCCGTACTACTAAAAAGACTAAATTCAACGAGAATACAAGCTAGTTCCTAATCCGAACAGTAGGTCCGAGCAGAAGGAATATCTTGGAAGTTGTGCCGTTCTCGATGTCATAAATGCGCCGCGTATTTATAGGAACAGTAATGAGCTAGGTGGACCATCCGTAGGAGAACACCTCTCGCCAGCTGTATAAAGCTGTAGGTCGGCCCCACAGTAATCCCGAGGAGGCGAGCAGATCGGGAAGAAGGTCGGGGTACTCGATCGAGAGCTATCAGTCTGGCTTGATCGGAAAACCATGTTCTTCTGGTCGGAGAATACCATTCTGGTCGGGATCGAGGTCGACCTCGAGCAGAAAGTATTTCCTAAAGTGGCGTATGCGAAATACCCCTCATCACCTGTAATATAAGAAAAATTTATATGGATAATTAATTCTAAAAGTTGAAGCAAAATCAATATAAAAAATTACATTTGAATTTACTTACCCTGAAAATTAAATCATCAACAACTTTATCACGTGTAGTCATCAACACCGCTGATATAACCCATACAAATAACAATTTCAGAATATCATCATCGCGGTCATTCACAATCAATAATCTCCTTATTTCATGTACAACTGCCTCGACAGTTACCCTATCCGTCCCCCATCTTTCAAACCTTCTGTCTTTCAGGGTTGCACCTTCCGCAATATGTTGCGCATCCTCATAATTCTGTTCACAAAAGCGCAACCCTGACACAAGGCTAAACTCCTCCGCCCCAAACCTTAGAGTCTTTCCATTGATCAAAAACCAATACTCGTATTTACTTCTTTCTGATTTTTCTTTCCGTTTACAAATTCTAATCATCAAGTTGTGTAACACGGCCCCCTTAAATCTGCCTTCCCCACTAAGCAACAAAAAATTCCCAATTTGGGGGTAGTTTTCCAACATCTGGATATGATGAGGTCGCATCAATTTTCGCATTGAATTAATTTCCGACCACATAGTATGTTGTGTGATTTTTCCTTGTACTACCACTTGATTATAGTGGAATGGAGGTAATTGTGGAAGGGTGTGCGTCGGTATTATGCCATATCCCTATAAAACAAATATGTCATTAAAACATAAATTTTGGATCAATTTCGAGTTTAAATTCAGTCTCCAGATGTTCATGAATTCTGGAGACCGGAGACTGGAGACCAGACTTCAGTCTCCAAATGTTCATGAATTCTGGAGACTGGAGACTGAAGTCAGTCTCCAGTCTCCAGATGTTCGTGAATGCTGGAGACTGGATATTCAGTCTCCAGTCTCCAGTTTCAACATGAAACTGGAGACTGGAGACTGGAGAACGGTCTCCAAATCACCAAGCTCACCGCGGTGAGCATTAAAACTCACGCTCACCGCGGTGTGCTCTGGAGACTGGGTTCAGTCTCTGACAATAGAACAACGCAATTTATCGGAATTGAAAAAAAATTAAAACTTACTGTGTATGGATATGGTGCTTGAACTTCTAGGTTCATTTCCTCGCCTTCAATGTCGTTGTTATTTGCCATTTTTTAGTGAGAATTTATGAAGAAATTGAAGTTGGGGAGAGCTTTGTTCTTGAGGTGAGGTCGCAGATCTGTGAGAGAAGAAGGGGAAGTGTTTTTTCTTTTTCTCTTTTTTTTTAACATTCAAGTAGGAGTATTAAAGAATAGGAGGTGTATTTTGCAATTTCTACAAGTTTTAAACGCTTTTTAACTAAAATTATGTATTATAAAAAAAAGAAAAAAAAAAGAAAAAATGCCAGGCATTTTTCTAATTAAACATTTTGGAGATGGCACTCAACCAAATTCCCCAATTCAAATCATATCGCAAATTTTCAAAACCCACTAAACTAATATTTTACTATCTCAATATTTCATTGAAATTATTATCTAAATCGAGTTTCAAAAGTTTCGCCAAAACTCTCAAACAATATTTGAGTCCAAATCGAGACGGAACCCAATCAAACTACTTCCATAATAAGCATTAGTGTTGATGATTTCTATTTGAGGGAGTCATAATAGCCCAAGCGCCTTGAATTATGTCTCTTGGCCAAACTTCAATACATCACAAACACAGTGCCGACTCGGTCTCGGTTCAAAGTGTGGTAGCGCTTTAACGGCCATGCATCTCTCATCTTGATTCTCGTTAGTCTCTAGGATTTAGGGGTGGGCGTTTGGTATCGGGAATTGGGAACCCGAACAGTACCGTACCGATCGAATTTTTACCAAAACATGAAAAATTGTGGGTTTTTCGGGTTTTGGGAAACCCGATTTCCCAATTAACAAAAATCGGTACGGGTTTCAGGTAGGAAGTCCTACCCGATCGGGAACCCGGTTTATGCATATGTTTAATTTTTTAATTAATGAAAAAATACATACAACTTTTACAAGTCCCTTTCTGCCTTTCACTTTTTTTCTTTAGGAAATCAAATCTCAACTCTCAACCTTGAACCCTAATATCGCCGCCGCCGTCATCTCTCCTTTTCATCCTCACTTCAGGTAACTTGGTGTTGTAGTGATTAAATGCGTCCAATTTTAACAATAAAGCGTGAATAAATTAAAACATTATGAAAACTACAGTGACGACTCACAAAGGATTGACATCATGTGTGTTCCTTCAATATTCAAAACTAATTATCAATCATGAAAGTTGGCATTGCAATTCAGTTGCAAAAAATAAGCGGCATAGGTTCTCTTCTCTGGAAATGCTTCATCTTTTTCTTTTCTTTTTTCCCTTTATTTTGGGCCCTCCAAAATTCCAGCAAAATGGGTTTCCCGAATCCGTTCCCGAATTCCCGAACTTTTACGGGAACCCGATATACCGGGTAGAGGATAGGTTGGAACGGGTAGAGGGAAGGAAAATTGGAATCCCGAAACCCGAATACCGTTCCCGAAATTCCTGAATTCCCGAAAAATCGAACCGATCCCACCCCTACTAGGATTAGCCCAAACCAATAGCCACGGCCCCATGGAGACACACACTTAGGTGAGCTTTGAAGGATATGTGTGACCCATATATCCCGCGGAGTTCCGGTTCGATATCATTAAGGGTCAAAGCACATCCTTAATATCACATTTAATTAGCACTTCACCTTAGGGATAGGAATGAGCTCATGGATTCTCTTCTTAAAATATAGTGCTATAATAAGTCATACAGTACCGGTTGTTCCTACACATTGAACATTATTCATGGGGTATGCAATCACAAAGATTGGGTTACTCTCGGATGCTAGATGACTCCCTTACGAGCTTATGCCTATCCCCCACGATGATTAAGGATCTAGTCTCAACAGTAGTCCTTAAAGGACCTAGCCTCGTCGCTAGTCCACATCAAGAGCGGGTAACAATACTAGTCTCAATATCATATAATCGAGTATATTATATAAATATATACATTTTATTTTATAGATTAGCTACTCATTATGAACTGCAATTTCTCTCTTCTTATTGTCTCGTACACGTGCAAGTGCACCTGTTACAAATCAACTTCACAAAGAAAGTTGACAATAAATTAAAACAATAACATCACTATTTGCTTCTTTCTTTAGAGATTTGCAACTTTTCTTCTACCAAACGGTCATGGAATATGGGTGTCCGATCCTTATAAAATCTCAATCTTCTCTTCAACAAGGATAGTTTTCAATGTCAAAGTTTTTAAAATCTCGATGGATTTTTCTTTCACTAGTTAATCCTCAAAATTGATTTTTCAAGTAGCCATGAGATTCACGTTAAACCATATAAATTGTCTAGCTTAATTAGACAAACAAGTTTTACATATGATAAAAGTTATTATAGCCGGAGCCTTGTAGAACTTCTTTTTTTTTTTAGGAAAACCAAATCGAGTATAAATTTAATAGATTATTAATGTCGTCAAGAACAAAGTCATTAATAAAGGCAAGAAGACTAATAGGAGGAGGATCCAATAAGATTAATTTTTCTATCATCTAACCGCCACATTTCACGAGATCGTATAGTAGGTCAAGAATCAAGTAATCAATATAATCACAAATTCAATTTTTTTTTTCACGAGATAAAAATCCATTTCATCACACCTAATAGATTACTTTGAATGAAGTAATTTAAGTCACCAAATCAATCCTCAAGATTCAAATACTTATACATGTAATTATAAGGCACCATATCTCTCGAATTATAGCTTAATTCAAATCCCTTTTGGGAGAGGTACCCACTTAAATATGTCCAACCCGTCTCGAAATGAATTAAACCATTAAGAAACCAAAAAAAATAAGCATAAAAAAACCACTACCACAAATTTTTGAGAGGTATGATTCTCAAAATTCACACTTTCATCACTTAAAATCCCATCAATACACTATGATGCTCTTAAACATAATAAGCATATGACCGCACACTTTTCTTATATGATATATCGAGTTTTTTTTTTTTTTTTTCGTGTGTATGATTAAGTAATCAAAATTGACTTTTAATTATGTCATTATAATAAAGTAACCCTTTATTTAAGGTCTCACCAGCGGAAATTAATTTAGACAATAAAATCTTCATATACTTGCAGAAATTCATAAGCTCGGAATAAATTTCAAAATATTATCAAATTAGCCCTCACACATCTCCATTGTGAAACGAAATAATCCTTATTTCAAATTTCTTTCCTTTTATAAAGAGGCCACTTACATAAAATTTATCACCACAAGAGGTCATAGGTTCAACTCCTACTAAAAGTGCATTTTCTTGTAGTGCTAGTGTGGGTTTTTCTCTAATTCAATACTAGTGTTTGATAGTGATTATTTTTTTGTAATTATTTGTACTTGGGCAGTTATTGAAATAATTTCTAGTGTAATGATAAATAATTAATGTATTACAATTGCAGGGTCAATTGTTTTCACATGATTAATCAAGTAATTTCATATAGTAATTCAATTGATTCGCAATCTGATTCTTGTTTAGTCACAAGATATATATATTCAAGTTATAAAAAGCACTCACAATCTCAAAAAAAAAAAAAGTTATAAAAAGCACTAACCACAAATAAATGTAAGGAGACAAGCCCACAAATAGATTAGACTAAATAATATCGATAATCTCTCCATAATTCAATCATAAATTGTCGGGTCGAACTGATTTGGGCCGGATCGGATCTGAGGCGCCCATGTGGGATGACCCAATCCGAATCCAAAATCCAATTGGTTAGTGGTGAGTTTGGATAACTCCCCAATAACACACTCATTAGAACTTCTCTACTCCGCCTCTCTCTCCAGTCAGTTTAATAAAAGGCACGTTCTTTTATTTATGAGATAACACAATTTCAAATAGAAATAATGACATATTTTCTACAGTGAGAATATTGAGAGAAAAAGAAAATACGTTTCTTTGTAGGGGTGTAAATCATATTGGTGATCATTTCGAGAAGGCACCGAAGTCCCGAGGTTCTTAGGATGTGACTTGTATTTCCCTTCCGTTCATGATTGGAGATCGACCAAGAGTATTTGGAGGCAACCAAAATTTCGTTGAAATATTTCGTGATTCAACCACCGATTAGATTAATTAAGTAAGATTATTATTTAATTTGCTTTAAATTTTGGATTTGAAGCATGTATGTTGTATAAAACCAACATTGGTATCAGAGCCAACATTATGATTGAGTTCAAAATCTGTTTTTCTGGTGAAAATTCGTGGCTTATGCTATTTATGATTAATAATTCCTATCAAACTGATTTTCTTGGTGATTTTTCGGATTTGTGGAATTATGCTTGTGATATTTTATTTTTCTGACCATGCCGTGTTTTTCAAATTATGTTGTAACAATTATTTAAGCATGCTTGCTTGGAATTATGGCCCTGTTTGGATGTATTTTGGTTCAGTTTCACCCACTTTGGATGAAAATTATTTTGGTTGGGAGTTTTGAAGATTCTTTTTGAAAGTTGTGTTGGAATCTTTTGTATGTAAGATAATATTAATTAAAGGAGTAGTTGGGTTGAAAATTGTGAGTTATGGTTTGGATGTATTTTGGATGTTGGAGTTTGAGGGTAATAATTAGTTGGTAGATGTCATGTCATGTCATGTTAAATTGAAATAATTAATATTATATTGTGTAATAATTAAAGTTATAATTAAAAATATATTATAATTATGGTGAAATGATTAGAAGATAATTGAATGGATATAAAAAAATAATTATGTAGTATATATATATATATATATGTGTGTGTGTATACACACAATATAATATATACTTTTATATAGCTATTATGAATATTGTGCACATGATTGTACAAAGAAAATAATTAAATAAACCTTAAATCCAAAAGAAAATCAAGGTACTTTTATTATCAAATTAAAATTACAAAGCACACAACACGAGAACATCAATTTAACTTAAAGACACACACCACATAATGCATTAAAATTAGGCAACCACACAATACAACATTTTCAACCAATGTAAGCATAGACTAAAAGTCTTTATTTACAAATATGACATCATGATATTTCAAAATCGATTTCTTGCAGTGCTGCTTCCAGCTTCGTTGGAACCAGATGGAGAACGATGATAACTACGATGAGACTTGTGGTTCGCGCGATTGAACGGATCAAAATTGCCCACTGATGACGCTGGAGTGCCATAAGATGATGAACTGCTCACATTAACTACATCAATAGGGGCGGAATATGTTGAGTCACTTATTTCAATTGGAGAAGACGCAATGCCCACTAAACTAGCTCGTGGATCATCGCGGTGAAGAGCAGGGTCATCAAATAAGTACTTGACATCATTCCAACGGGGTTCACTCGTTATAAAATACACATCCGCATGGGGACACAACTGTAACGAATGGATAATACATATTTATAATTAATAACTCATTAAAGAAAATTTACTTTATAATTTATATCAACATTATGCATTCATTAGATAAATGTGCTTTTAAATTTACCTCTATTATTAGTGGTTTGAACTCAGGATTGACTGTCATCTGGTTGTTCGTGGTGTCTTGGACAATACCTGGGAAAGTGAGTAGATGAGCAAAAAGTGTACACCTTTGGAAGAGTGCATTGATTTTTTCTCGGACTAACGATGTTGTGATACGACGGTCGAGTCTTTTTGTCATATTCTTTCCAACACTTTTGATCACACGATCAAGGATAACTTCATTAGTAAATGGTTGAATTGCTCTTTGGTTTACAAGCTCATCCAATAAAATTGTTTCTTCATCTCGTCCCCATTGTCTTGCACTCCATAGCTCATTGATTGTTGTCATCTCTATACATAAATACACGTTTAATAGAATAATGATAAAAATATATAAATGTCATACAGTTAATCATATAAAATAAATCTTACTAATTTCATATCCAAGTTCCACAAAAATACAAAAACACATAATTCACGTTAGACGCACAAAATACAAAAGCTAATTGTGTACGTCATCCCACATTTGGCGTGTTATTGAATTTCTAAAATTACTCATCGAGTTCGGTTTTTCTGGCATAGGATTGTGTTCTGCTTCATCATCGTCTTCATCATTTAAATTTTCTCCTTCTCTATGTAAGCGTTGTGAACGTAGGGTCTGGCGTAGTGTAGCATCCGAACATTGAAAAATAGTAATCATTTCGATCATTTTTTCTAATCCAATTGTGCAATACACAACATGCAATCACAATGTCTGCTTGTCGACCAATTTCATACTTAGGCATCCTTCCGGTCAAGAGTGGAAATCTCACCTTCAATACTCCAAAACAACGTTCAATCACATTCCACAACTTAGAGTGTCTTTGGTTAAAAAGCTTGTTTGGCCCTCTAGGATTACCCCCTCTTCATTCAGATATGTGGTATCGCTCATCTTTATGTGGTGCTAAAAACACCGACTTATTCATGTATGCAGAATCAACCAAATAATATTTTCCTACCAAAATTTTATTTTAGTTCGTCATTTTTTTCAAAAAAAAAAAAAAAAAAAAAAAAAAAACGGGGTCATACACACAAATTAATTTCTAACTTTGCGGTAGGGTGGGAAAAGAGGGGTCATTTTCAATCACATCACTTAACACTCTTGTATCATGAGCAGAACCTTCCCACCTAGGATACACATATGTGAACATAAGGTCAAAATCACATATACACATAACATATGCACAATTTGGTTCATCTAATAAACCAGTCTCGGTTAATTCATCGCAGAGAAGAATATATGTTTCTTTCTTCATCCTTAAAGCATCATGAAAACGATCGGGCGTGCCGCTAAATAACTCTTCAATCCAATCGGCACCTTGTAGCTTAGAAGTGTTACGAGGTATAGGCAGGTTAAAATACCTCGGTTGGACCATAGATAAAAACATGATATCGAAAAAATCTTCGTCGCATTCATCGTCAAAATTATTTACATGACTGGATTCTGCTTGAAAATTTCGAGATGTATTCTCATTTCTCGGCATGCTTCTACTATCTAATTTATTCCAAGTACACATAATAAAAACACAAAATCAACAAGTGTTAGTAACTCTCTAATGCATAATAAATAGTAAACATGAAAGTAATCATAAATGTATCAAATACCCACAAATAGTACTTCAAACAAGTTAGTTAACAAAAAACAAATATGACACAGTCAAATAGCAAACACTAGCTAAACATCAAAATAAAACACACAAATAAACCACATAATCCAACAGAAATGAAATAAAACATCAAATCCATATAAAACATAGAACCCAAATGAATTCAATAAATGAATTCTAAAAAGCAAGTTGATCATTCCAACTGATTAACCCAACGACGTCCTTTTTCTTCGGATCATCGCGAAAACCACCATCGCGTGTTCGAATCATCACGCAATTGTTCCATGGCCTTAAAGTATTGTCGGTCACTCAATCCATCCAATTGTTCGAGTCCCTCGAAGCATACTTGCATATCGACTGGGGTGTTATTTTCAAGTCTTGAAAGTCTTGCCTCATTCAAGCTAGTCAACGAATCCATTCCTCGATCCATACTCCCTGTAGTGCTTCTGCTCCTCTTGGAACCACTCATACCCGCAGACAACCGAGACGGGGTAGGATGAATCCCCTCATTTGAGGGACCGCCAAACTGAAAATTACCCGACCCAAACTGTGATGTATCGACATTGAATGGTGGTGGTGGTGGTGTTGGATTAATTGAATCACCAACGCCCTCATTTGGCCCCTGTTCGGGACCCACTCCCTGGGTAGAAAACCTTGCATAGTTTCCAGATGCAGTACGAGTTGCCCACATCTGGTCGCAGTATGGATAGCGAGGAAGTGGTCTCTTTCTCAAAAAAGCATCTTCCGGGTGCACCTAAATTTTTTTGTATAAAAACACATAAATAAATATGAATGTGAAGATAAATATTACTTTTATATCCATCTGATACAACATATATATTAATAACTACTTTAATTTTAGTCAAACAATTTTATTTAACATCTTTGGTTTTTATTATCACTCAAATGGTATTACTTCTAAACAACAAAAAGTAAATTTCTCTGCAACAACAAATAGTAAATTTCTTTTCACATACTATAAATATTTCATCTCTTTAATATAGTTTTTCAACATTAAAGAGTATACACCATAATATGTACACCTCTTGTGCGATTATAATTTCCCAAAACACCAATTCTATCATGTTAAAATATAACATTTTATATATAATAGTAACCTAAACTAACATAAATAATAAATGAAGCACATTTTTTAGTCATAGTTTAATGCATAACCACAAAGGAAAAATTACAACCGGCTATATAGTTGAAAAACTACATAGCAACAACCATATTTTCATCTTCTACATAAGTCAAACAAATACAAGAATACGCCACATTAATATAAATATCATAACATGATAGAGTATTCTAAATAAGCAAATAATAACAATCCGAAATAAGTAAAAATCAGCATTACTCAACAAACATATACATTAACAACTGACAATCATATTTATATGAAAAAGTAAACAGAAAGCTTAACCTTCCTATGTTTCTCCAAAGGCAGTGGTGTATCAGACTCGTCTGTGAAAGAACCACAAGGACCAACAACAATGTTCGTGTCAAGTGAGATAGAAAGATATGTAAGGTTAATAACGGTGTGAGAGTGAAAGGTATATTGCACTTCATCCATTATTTATAGGAGAAACTTTAGGGTATGGGTAGTAATTTAAAATTACAGCAGCACAAGTTGAAACAAGATATGAGCACAAGTGGATACAAGATACGAAATAATGTTCTGAATTCACAACCACTATAATAAATATAAACAGTAAAAAGATAAAGAGAAAACAATTTTTTTGGTCAATAATGCAATCAAGAATATTCAATGGTACTCACAACAGTACAAAAAATTAAATAAGAAATATTCACATGTTTAATTAATTCGAATTTAATTATAAATTAAAATTACAAGATATAAATCTAACTAAAATTCTACTATACAAAAAAATGCAAATAACCAATTGAGAGAGACGAATTAAAATTTGAATGAACAAGCTGAACCCACAATTTTTTTAAGAAAAATATAACTCTAAAAAAAGTAAAGTATCACTAATTAACCTATTTAAAAATGCTATAAAACGTGGACAATAACCAGAAATTTCTGCTCACATTAACAAATTTTTTTTTTTTTTTATAAAATTAATAACACACGGTTTAGCAAGAAAAAAAGTACCTTGAGTTACCATTATTATGCAAACAATTGGAGGAGATTGAGACAATAATTGAGGTGGGAAAAATTGAAAGAGGCAGCAAGTGGAGGAGACAGATCGCGTGGATGTTGCAGAGGAAAATTGAAAAAGTGTGTTGTCTATTTTGCTGGATAGAGATAGATGAATGAGAGATTGTACCCTACACAAGACTTTGAGAATTGGGCCCAAAGTTTGGGCTGCTGAAAAGTTTGCAAGCGGTCTGCAATTTTTGTGCAAGTGGGGGGTCAGTAAGAACAAATTGTCAGATACTGTTTTTGAGAGGTGGGCCGAGAAAATGAAAGTTACGGCTGTTTTCATAGTTTTGAAGCGATGAAAAATGTTCCAAACAAAGTTTGGGCCAACGAAAAATCGAAAGTGATGGGTCAAATAGGTTTCAAACAAGGCCTATAACTTTATCTAGTTTTTTGGAATTTTTGGATGTGTCAACTGTTCTGAAAAAAATTGTTTTGTAAAAATTCAATTTATACATTTTCCCGATTCAATACTTTGAATTATGCGATCTACCATATATGCTTACGTTCGTCTAGAAATATTCTTTAGGGGTATGTGTCCAGATTATTTCTTAGCTTAGTAATTTGTAAGATAATTGGATTTTAAGACCTGCAAATTTACCCTAAATAATCTAGAAATATAATTCTAAGTAAAAAAATTGCATAATATACTCGCCCACTCTCGACCATGTGCAAACTCCAATAACGAGGGCTCGAATGTGAAAACAGATTGCACTGTTGGATTCAGTAGGAATGAAAATGAGGGGTAGCCAGAAGGACTTCGCGGGAAAATGCCAAGAAGGCAGTGCGTGTGGTACACGCGCCACCCACAGAGAATGGGAGACATGATGTCCAATCAGCCCTTAGTCATCGTACAATCAGCTCCACATGTCTGCCTTGCCAACGACATGTGGCAACACGCAACTGGATAACCGTTGTCACATGTTCTGCCACGAGTCAGACACGTCGGATCCACGTGGCTGCCACGTCAGCACCGCGTATCATTTTCCGGGCCCATATGTGTCACGTGGACTACAACGTCACTATTGCCAATTGTGTGGCCTTCCCAGAGGGTGCCACATGTCAGTAGGCTGCTTGTGTCATAGCCAACTCGGTCGCGACACACCCACTCTCACTGTCGGCGCGTGAGAGCGGTTCTAGTCACCGGTTTCGACCGGAAAATTTTTTGTATACTCAAAATTTATTTCTGATTTATTTGTGAATTAAAATGTTTTTTTTGGAGAAAGTTTAAAATTTATTTTGATTTATCAAATTTTAAACCTTTAAAATTTCACAGAAAATAAAATTCTTTTTCTAGAAAATTCCAAAAAAATTCCAGAAATTTTAATTAAAATAGTCCTTCATGGATGGCTACTGAGATTGAATTTTGTAATAATTTAGAAAACAAAGCTCATTTATTCGCGCTTGAAGAATTTGTTTTTTTTTTCGCGTATTTTATTTGAATCTGGGCATACAAAATATTCTAGAGAGTATCCAATGTATTTCAATCGCTGAATAATATTAATTAAACTAATTCCACAAACATTAATATTTACCCTCATCCTTCAGGTATGCCATTGATCTATAGCAAATATATGGTACTTCGGGGAGAAGCCCTTGAGCGACATATCCATAAGCTACCTGGGGTCATTGAAAATTTGGGGTCATACCGAATGGATCCCAAACACACTCTTAAAGAATATTGGAGTAATGAAAAGTTACATCGCCACGTTCGTTATTATAATAATGACATTCATTCTTATGAAAAATGGTGTGAAGTTTAAAAAAACTCACTTCCAGTTGAACTACATAAAAAGACGGATGAAGAGTTAAAGAGTTAATTAACTCTATTCATATTGGGCATTTTTCTTTGTCCCATTGTCAAGACTGAAGTGGATAGAGGTCTCTTATACGTTGTAGACGATACTAGCCAAATCTCGGAAATGAACTTGGCAAATTTAGTATTCACTTGTTTGTCGAAGGGATGCGAGAAAGGCAACATACTGGAAATAAGTATGCATGTGGTTATTTGGCGTTTTTTATGGTAAGTATGATCTCATATAAATATATTTGTTTTAATAAGTAGCATTTCCTAACTTTGTATTAGATTTTATTTTTCATGTAGTTATTTTATTTTGAACATATGAAAACAAAATTTCATTCTTCGGACAGTCGTCCAATACCTTGCCTCGATTTGTGGGAGCAAAATGCGGTCAAGCAAATGATATGTGCTATAATAACACTAGATTGATACAAACTGAAAGAAGATCCAACTTGCACGATTATGTCCCACTTAAGTAAGGGGGATGTCCATTCTAGTGTTGAATTCATGCTAGACGAAGAGGGTATCAAAGATGAATCAAAAGGTGGTACCGAGTTTCATCAAAATGTCGGTGAAAGTATAAAATCAACGCATCAACTTTCTAGCATTGTAGAGAGGTAGATTGACTCAAGAAGCTTAGGAAAGGTGTCGGTGAAATTGTAACACCGATGGATCAACTTTCTAACACTGTAGAGAGGTTAGATAGATTGGAAAAGTTTATAACAGGTTATCATGAAGACCTCACCAATAGGTCAGATGAACATGTTGATAAGGCCAGGATGAGTTTTAGGATGAGTTGGAGGCTTTAACAAATAAGGTGGACAGTTTATTTTGCAAGAGTTGCAAAGGATAAATTCTGTGGGTGCCCAAACAAAGAAACCTTCTGTAAATCAAAATAAGGATGTACAAGATCATCATGATTGTCATCGCAACTCTCAAAATGAAGCGAAAATGAGGAGTAAGTTAGATTTGAGACTTGAATAAACAGATCCTGCCATGATATCATTATATGGTATCAACTGGGTATCAAATGAGATCAATATCCTATTCCATAAATGATTTTGGAGATAAATAAATATTAATGTTTTACATAATCAATATTACACACGCAATTCTTTGTACGTATTATAAACCTAGTTGCAATAGTAGAGAAGAAAATGAGGAGTAAGTTAGATTCGCATGAACAAACTCGATACCAACTTACTACTAGGTATGTGAGATTAAAAAAAAAATTGCAGTAAAATAATATACTTTGTATGTTAATAACATAAATTTGTTTTTGTTTCATGCATCAACTACTCTTAGAAGGATCATAGCTTAATTTAGATAACATTTGTAATGATTATTGCAAGAAAATACTTAGGGATGTGACATAACTCTACGTGATAGGTAAAATATATATATACAGTTTACTTAATCAGATTGATACCACTTTTTAATTATTGCTAGAATTTAACACGGGTTTTGATTCCATGACACGTTTCTAAATATATGTTCCAATGACTGATAGCAATATACATTGATATGCATTTTTCATAAATTTCGTAGATCAAAAGTGATCAAATTGGATTTACTTTGGACTCACAGGTGTACTTACAACGCTAAACAAGCGACAGATGTAACAAAAGTGGTATGTAAAATTACAAGAAACATGTTTAGTGTTGTTTTGATTCTTTTGCCTACGCTAAATATTGGTTATTATCTAATCTTTAGGTTCATACCAGTCACCGTAGATTCAAAATGAAAAGTGGTTTCATATCAATTAGATTGTTTTCCTATTGAACTAGCAAATTGGATCCCACGACAAGCATGTAATAACGATTGTGGAATATATGTGATCAAATGAAGAAGATCCACAATGTGGTTAAAAGACTTGAAATACAAGTAAGTTTGTTTCATACAATAAAGGTTTTCAGTTTACTTGATAGTTGATTGATGCAATTCTATTGATTTTGTGTGCAGTTTGATTCAGTTGCTTATTTCAGATATTAAGCGCTTGTGATGGAGAAAATAATTCTTGATGTAATGAAAATGAGCATTTTAAGGCAGTGACTTGATTGGTAAAAGGAGATTATTTTTATGAGAAAAAATGAATTTCTTTTTTGCAGTGTATTGATGGTTCGATAAAGTCTACTCTTGGGTCTATGACTTGCATGTATTTCTTCCACTGTTAAATTTATGTTATAATTTACTCTGTAGAAACACTATGGACTCAATAGTAGCAATTTTGGGGTGTTGCTATGAGGTCCCCTATTTATAGGCCAAAACGTAAAATAAGTAAATTATAAAATTGCATTTTATGTACTTTGCTTATGCACTTTATCGTGCTATATATTATACAATCGGTCCTATTATTTTAACATATTCAGTGCTTTTGGATATATCTTATAAAATTGTATCAATTCTTTAAAGTATTTCGCACTTTTGGTCTCAACATGAATAGTTAACATATATGGTCTCATAGGATTGTCTCAGCTTTGTACTTTTAATTTCACAAGATAGGCTCCTCAATATTTTCGGTTTCGTATTTCATTAATTGTACGTTCAACCCCAAGTTTTTAACATAATATGGACTTTTGGTCCCGTACTTTATCTTACAAAATTTCACATTTGATCCCAATTATTTAGCATTTTTTATACTTTTGGTCTCTCTTTTCTTTCATAGACTAACTCGCATCTTCTATTCCATCACACTTTGCATACATATCACACATATCCACTAAACCATTCATCACATTAGCACTTTACCCCTACGATCATTGTTGTCCATGAAAAATCTTGCATCCTCAGTGGCTCCACATTTGATATACATGTCCAGAAGAGTAGTAAACAAATACGAATTTATTTCAATCCCATTCTTGATCACATTTTCATGCACCCACTTGCCCATGGAGTAATACATTGTTTACAACTATCCATAAATAAATTCTAAGCCACAAAAGTTGAACATCAGAAGTTCACTACTTATATTTACCAAATTAATCAGAGTTAACAATAAGAAAATATAGAACATAGAAGTCTAAAACACACTAAAGAACCACAAAGAAAATCATATTTTCAATCTATGAATCAAAGTATTACTAAAAAATTCTCCTATAAAAATAAAACTAGACTAAAACCTCCTCGCATAGCTAAATTCTTGTGATCCACGATAAATACATGATGTAAAAATTCACAGAGGCCAAATAAACTTGATACATGTTTTACCTTATTTGCTATGTCAATGTTCCAAACATCATAGCTGAAATTTTGAGCATTCACAATATTATAAAACATAAATGTGTTGCTCCACAATAATAAGAGAATAAAAAACTAGAATAGTACAGCATCCATAGGGTGTGTACAACAATTGTATATATAGTATTATAAGTATCTCGTTTCTAAGGCTTCTATTATGCGGATCACTTGAAATATAATCAATATATGTTGTAGAAAATTATTGTCAATTACGGTGTTGTGGAGTTTCTGCTGCTAAACACATAAATTCATGATTAAAGCAGGTGTTGAAACTCGCATTATCACCTTCATCATCAACATTCAACCTTGTGTTTTAAGAATTTTTCGTAGTATTCTTCTTTTGACAAATAGACTTGTTGTGACCTAGATGTCTAAAAAGATGACAAGAAAATTATAGTGAAACTTACTTTTGTATATTTTAAATAAAGAAAGTAATGCATAAGACTGTACCGATAGATGCGGCACTTTGGTATTTATGTAGAACCATTTTAAGTTGCATGGTCCCCCTTTGTTTTCAAAATTTGCACATCATGAACGATAAACTTTCGAATTCGTAGTGCTTGTAGATGCAACACTATTATTCTTATTCTTCATGTAAAACAACTTCATTCTCCCCGTCGTTGTGGCTATGAAAGGAGATAATTCTTTGTGCCCTCATCAATTTGGGTTGCATAAAAATACATTTCTCGGCACTACTGGTACAAAGTTCCATAACAAGCTAGTTTTTTTTATATTAGCCAAAATTGCATCATGATACGGCTTGTATACTTCAGCCTTAGCCTCTATCGTCCACCTTTCCCCTGTAGAACTTGATGGAATAACCTTCATATATTCAGCTTTCATTACATTAAATAAATGCGAACATGGCCACCCTACAGTTTCTAGTTGCAAGCATGAGCAATGCAGCTTCTGAGTGTTGAAGTTGATTGTTACATACCAACTTCAAGATTTTCCTTACTCGATCATCGAATATGTACAACTAAATTTATTTCTCTCGGAATGAGTAAACGATGCACAACAACCTTTTTTTATTTCTTCTCGAACATTGTAGTTTACTTTACAAGTGAAAATATTTGCAGCATTAGCTTCTAGATAATTTAATTGAGTTTTCAGCCTAGAGAAAATATTAAAATTCATCTCCAGTAACTGATTTTGAAATTGGGTTAATTGTGAGGAAATTTTAGGGGCAAATTTGTCATTACTCCAATGCTGAACCTTTAGAGAAATGGGTCGTGAAAATGAGTTTTTGGCCAAAAATAACAACCAAACACTTGATCCAAAAGGGAGACCCATACCTCAATTAGGCATTTGTCACCCCAGATCGGATAAAGGCCCACAATCTGGTCTAGTTCGGTCCAGGAAACCAAACGGGCCCTTATAGTAATTGCACTTTACACCCCTTTGAGCTTGAATTGCATCCATAACATGATTAAACACTCAAAAAGTATAAATTTGCAAATATACACCTTCCAATAAAACACAACTATTCATGACCACTCAATATATAGGGGTTGAATTGCTCCTTCAAAACATAGTGGGGATAACTGGTTTCTTTATATTTAAGGGGTAAATTGCAAACATAAAGATAGCTAGTAATTTAAATTATATGGCAAGAATTCATGCTCTTTTTCTATCAATGCCAAGAGTGCTAGTGAACACTCTAAAAATCCTGCAACTCAAATGTATTGAGACAAAGAACTTCAAAGGGATGGCGTCACTTATGAAACTTTTAATCGAAGCCACTGTCCTGGTTGTTGAAGGAGGGTTAAACATTACTAAATTGATATGTGTTTTGGAATGTTACAAAAAATATAAGAGTTGTGCGACAAACATATAAAAATATCAAGAATGTGTAGGTAATTTTGTCCAAATATTATGTTATGATATAAATCCCTTTATAAGTACACCATTCACAAATTCATAGATAAGTTATGCTAAATTTGAATTTGAACCATACTTATAATGCAATCCACGTAGAAAAATAACACGATACATTTGTTATATATAAGCACAAATGTAAATAATAAATAATAGAAAATAAAATAATAAGTTTCACCCTACTAACCGCACCTAGTAATCCACAACAATAAAATAACCAACGTAATAACAATTATAACAATATTCTCATCTAACAAATGCGTCAACAAATTTGACAACAACATCACCAAAACATAAATCATCGTATGATCAAATTATCAAAATCAAACATTGCGACTTGACTGATTACCAAGGTTATCATCTTCCATTGCATGTCCACCATCGCCAATGTCCTTGTTAATTTTATTCTGGCATGTGGCAGATTTATGACCTTGTTCCCTACATGATGTCTTATTTAAAAAAATAAATCGATTTTTTTAAATGAAACGGTAAACAATAACCATACAAGATTAAAACTTTTATAAATTTAAGGAAAATATTCACTTACCGACAAATACCACAACGTTGCATATGCGATTTAGGTGCTCCTATTGACTTCCTCTTCAACGGATCACAGACAAATTCATTACGACCTACTTTAGGTGGATTCCTGATACCTTCAAACCTCACAAACTCATTATCTCTTTTTTTAACTGACTTGGGACTAATAAAAAATTCTTCTCTACAATCTTTTGCAACTTCGCGCATTCGATTGACAAAATGATCAGTTGCATTTACGATCTCGGAAAACACGGTACAACAATGCACAAATTCTTTGTAAATCTAAACCTCGAGCTTTGGGGATCCTGTCAATGTAAAGTATTAGGAAAGTTTAATAGCAATGACCGCTCTATTTCAACTGTCCATCTCTTATGTATGAAAGGGCTAGGAATTTCACTTAAATTTAAACAATGCAGCAAAAAGATGACGATAATGTATCCAGTCAGACTCCAGCATTAGACAATCAAATTCAAACTTTTTTGATTCCCAAATAATCTCTACAAAACGCCGTCTCCTATTACCATATTCAACGAAGGTGAAAACAAACTGTCGATCATCAATGTTTTGTTATTCTTAACCATCAATTCTTGCACTTTAAATATTTCATGCTCAACTATCAAGAATACGTATTTAGTGCATATAGATGCAGCATACTTTTGAAAACTTACAGGTGTAGTTGGAATCAAAGATCGAAGATCTGATGATTGGGAAAAAGACTTGATCAATTTTAAAATTAGCTCTAATTTTGGAAAGCCATGCACATTAATGCTTTAAAAAATGGGTTATTTTGAATCCATGTGAAGCACCCCGATCATTCACAGAAGGATTAAAAGCCTCAGCTCGTTGGGTGCTCCTCCTCATTCTGAAAAAATGACCTCGAAAGCGGGTCCTATTCCAAAGTTCCCTCTTAGCAGATGTTTCTTGAATTCAATGTTGTTGTGATAGCCAGTGCTTTTCAATCAACTCACGCCATTTAACCTCAAATTCTTCAATGGAAATATTCTTCTTCAAGAAACTTGCAAAAGAATTGCAAAAATCTGGAAAGCGGAGTTTCAGTCTACAATTCTTTTGCAAGTGCTAGGTACAAAGCCTGTGTTTTACGTGAGGAAACTCCTTTTCAATAGCGTGATGCATCACCGCATCTTGGCCGGTCAAAATTGATATTGGATCTTCACAATTCATAGCTTCCCGAAATGTGCGAGACCGGGCCAAAACCCTTTTAAATGAGTTTTCGTAAAACCAATAAAATCATCACAACCTATTCAGAAACTCACACTCAAACTCTTCAAACCTATAAAACATTGATTTGACACCTACCACGTTTCCCCCAAATCTCACTAAAAAAGACATTGATTTGACACCTACCACCTACTTTTTTCCCTAAACCCCAACATCCAAACTCAATCCAAGTGAGGTTTCAACTTATTCAAACCACAAAATCCAATAGCCAAAACCCATCCAAATGAAGTCTCAAAGGTTTCATCGAAACCACCCAAACCATTTTTTTTAAAATCGAAACCCGCGAAACCGAGCCAAAACTCATCCAAATAGACCCCAATATTTTCATTGTAGATTATGGCAGCTCAAAAAATGTAAGTTCTTAGGTGATTATCAACTCCAGAGAGGATCACCAATGGAAACTTGTAATTGTTGGTTTTGTAGGTGCTATCAAATAAGAGTACATCACCAAATAGTCTATATTCAGTCTTACAAAATCCATCCGCCCAAAATAGCCGGGTAAATTAGTTATCACTTTCGTCGATTGTGTAATTGAATATGAAATCTTAATTGTTTACTTGCAAGCCTTCAAGGAAGGAAAGGGCAGTGTTCACATCACCATACCTAACGAGTTTCATTTTATCCTTAGTAAAAGAAACTATATCCGTCCTTCCTTGTGAAAGATAACTTTCCCGAGCCATCTTCCATGTACTCTAACCAATCCATTATTCTACAAGTCATAAGGCCAACATCGTTCATCCGAGTCAACAGAGCCTTATGGATTGGTTTCATATACCTGCATATAAATATTTCTCACTTTAAATCACACTAGGATAATTATGAAAAAATTCACTGCATTTATGAAACTATAAAAAAAATATTATACTTTAGATTGTCAATAAAGTACATGTTACATTTCAAACGATGGATCGTAGTTAGTGTCTCTAATGGATGGTTGTGATTAGCTTCAAAATAGGTGACCTTGTATATATCATCCTTACTATCATATGCTATTCGACAACGAGCTTTACATCCACACTTGGCTTCATCTTTAGATCTTTGAATAAATTTACTTCCTCATGTACGTGCCTTACGAAATCCTTGTCATACAAACTCGATAGTCTTTACACCTCTCTCTTTAATTGTCTTTTTATGATACTTTCGGACATCAAAACATTTTATTCTAGCGTATTCGACATAGAAAGCTTCAGCTTCATTAGGAGACTTAAAAATTGATGACACAATTGGTTCAATGATTGGCTCACTATCAATATTATCAAAGTTCGAGTCTACTTTATCTTGCGGGCTTGAATTATTATCACTATCTGAATTCCTCTCATTCAAAGAAAATAATTTTTCATTTTTCAAATCCATCTTTTTTCCTAAAAATATTAAATTATTAAAACAAAACTCACATTTTTCAATAGTAATTTAGGGGAGTTTTTGCTATAATTAACGTGCTATAGAACATACAATAGTGTACTAAACTATATTATGAAATTTGCGATTTCATGAACCTAAGTTCAGTAAAGTATTTTTATTTTCATTATTTAATTTTTCATGTTTCTTACGACCCATTAATTATTTTTTATAGAACAACACTTTTCTTACACCGCAATGACCGCATTAATTAATTTTCATGTTTTTAGCTCTCTTCCCAAAATTCCTCAAAAAAAATTGGTTGCAGAATACACCAAATAAACATTTAAGCATCACTCCCCACAACCAGTGTGCGTGTTGGTGTTCATTTTAATTTTTGTTCACTACTTTAAGTGGCTCAAGAACAACAACAAATGAATTCAAAATCAAACCAAAATCTCAATCACAATTCCACTTCTTTAAAGCAAACACAATTCACAATAAAATCAAAAAATGAAAAAAAAAAATTACATAATCTCAACTCTATCACATTGAATACTAAGTTTTCTACTTGTTACACAAAACGAACATCGACTAACCTCAAAAAAAATTCGAGTGAGTTGGGTCTTGTGATTCTTACAAAATAAAATGGGGAACAAGAACAAAATATATATCAAATTGGGGAAGAATGTTGGGTTTTTACGCGGTACTATTGTCAAAAACAACGTGCGGAATATTCAAAAAAAAATAATACACACGAAAAACCCATGAGCCCAGGATCTCAGTTATCTAACTCATACGAAAAACTGGCATTTTGAATCACAATTCAAAACATAAACAAGTTGGTAATTTTGAAAAGTACCTCACCACAGGCAAGGTGGTGGTTTTTCTCCGGTCTTCAAAAATTCACTAGAGCACCCCAAGTGTTGTGCCTCTAGAGAAAGTCCACACCAGATGGATTTGAATGACTTCACGTAATCCTCAGGCTCAGAACTAGGATTATGGAATTGCCTGTAGAGGAATTTAAGCTAGATCTAGATCTAGATGGAGAAGAAACAAGGAGATAGGAGGCTAGGGCTGGGATCGACCAAGGGCTTAGGGGCGGCTAGGGTTTATAATTTTCAGCTCCTTTCTTTTGCATTGGTTGTGCATTAGTTATTAAGGTTAGAGATGTTATGATATATATGTTTCCCTTATTAGAAGACTCCCTCTTCTAATAGATATATATCATATCTAAGCATATTTTTCCTTATCACATAAGGAAGATATATATATATCATATCTTTGGTATATCTTTCCTTATCTCATAAGGAAACAAGATATACTCTTATCTTCTTCTTATTTCTTGTCCTACAAGAATGTATCTCTTCCAACCTTATTTCCTAGCAAAATCGCCCCAAGCTCAATTAATTAATCCGAGATTAATTTAATTAATATTCCCTTAGCTTAAAATCGGCCCTCATGTTTAATTGATTAATCCAAGATTAATCAATTAACATTTCCATGGTTAAAATCGGCCCATGAAGTTTAATTAATTAATCCACTATTAATTAATTAACCTTCCTAATTAATTAACACCTTAATTAATTACTTTAATCAATTAGATGTTCTAATAGATTAATTAATTAGACATTCTAATTAATAATTCTCCACTTTGAATTAACACTTTAATTCACATTTAAATTAATTAGACTATCTAATTAATTGTTCTTCTCATGGAATTAACACTTTAATTCACTAATTGATTTAACTTCTTTAAATCAAACATTTCCTTTTATGACTGTCACTGTCCAACTGTATTGTGTGTGACCCTCTAGGTTCACCATCAATTGGCAGCAGGCCCACGACTCTCGTGATTTAATTAACGAACAGTTAATAAGAAATTAATTGTTCCGATCAATTAAACACTTTTAATTGATCACTCCAGAATTAATCTCCCATTAATTCAGGAGTACCCACACCTCATGGTCGATGTCTAGCCACAAGCCCATGAGGCCCAACTTCAGGTGAATTGATATTCGTGAACCTTCACCTCTTATAAATGCCATGTACATACGGTCCTTCTAGCGACTAATTTCCCGATTGAGACCTAGGGTGTGTGAATTGGTCGGCACCTCTAATTATCTCAATTCTGTACTTTCTAATTCAGGATAATAATTCCAGTGTGACTGCCAAATTTGGAAACCCGTTTCCAAATCCGTCACTGACCACGGCCGTGGGTTTCTCGGAATTTACTATCTAAGAACGTACAGGAAATTCTCTCATCTTATCAAGATGAGTCGATAGATCCTATATTAGTACTAACCATTCGCGTACACGTTCATACGTACCCAAAGTAGTCACACAATGATCAGGCTATGTGATCGGCTCCTAAATCAAAGTACGTATTCCCGTGTACCGAATTCGCCCTAGTACCTCAAGTCCGAGGACTAAATCGTACACTATTATAAGTCTTGAGAGACTTCCCATTACCGATATGCTTAATGCACTTCCACGATGGGTCTCTCTGTTCGGGTCATTCGATGCGTTCGATCTCCTATCGAACCATCTAGTCATATGCACTGACATCAAAATGTCTTGTTCATGAAACTCTACAAATTCACTTCATGTGAATCATGCATAATCCACAAGTTTTAGCGATTCCCTCGATACCCCGTCTCGATAGGAATCTACGACTTGGAACAGTTTTAAGATCACGACCTTAGAGACTGTTTCATGATTGCACTCAGTACTGAAGTGAATCGTCCCATAGTGGAATGTGATCTTAGGATTTCATCCAATCGCTTAGATAAGTTCGCGAGAGATGAAGTTGGCCATTGTTTAATTCACGTACTATGAATAAACGGGCGTATTATCTTATGAATCATAAGATTGCTTTCTAAGGTAGTCTCTTTATAAGCTCGTATTTGTTGGCTTGCTGGGCACTATCCTATCAATCTCCCACTTGCCCTAAAGCCAACCACATACATTTCTAAGGCCCATCTCAAGATGTCCGTCGAACCCTTTTGTGATTATGACTTCATTAGTGGATCTGCTATGTTTTCTCTTGACGTGGATTACTTCCACGTCTTTTTCTACCTTTGATTTTCCAGATCATATGGTATACTTTATTTTGTGTTTAGATCATGGGTGAGATCTCGATTACTTTGCTAAAGCAATTGCCTTAAGTTATCACAGAAGATAACTATAGGCTTTGCAATGCTAGGTACTACTTCCACTTATTGGAATAAGTTTTATCCAAACACTTTCTTTTGTTGTATCCAATACTGCGAGATATTCTGTTATAGTGGTTGAGTTGGCATCGATTCTCTATTTGAACTCCTTCAAATCATCGTCGCCCCATTAAGACAGAATATAGAATCCACATCAGACAGGAAACTCGAATCTCTAAATCCTTCGAGTTTCAATTTCTCCATTATTACCGCTGACCAGCAATATTTCCTTTAAGCTTGTCAAGCTCTTAAGGACTGCTCTTTATCGGTAATCCAGTCCTCCTAACTGGTGTTCGACTAACAGTATAGCTCATAAAATTTTGAGCACGTGTCTAGTCTGGTCTTGTACATGACGTTGCATACTTTATGCTACCTTTTCTTAAAAGGGTGTTCAGAGACAATCTCCTCTTTACTCATCACATGTAGGGCACATTGATTTTGAGAGAGATTTTGTGTCTCTATGGAAGCAATCCTCTCTAGGATTCTTCCATACTGAATTCATTCAGTTTTTGTCCATGTACTTAGATTTGGGATTTCAGACATCTTCTATAATCTATCTCCATAGATACGTATTGCCAATACGTGAGATGTATCCCTTAAATCTTTTAAAGAAGAATTGCGTGATCGAACACGCTTTCATCTGCGGTTTAACATTTTTACATCTCTATGTTATCTTCAATGTTATTATCATGTTACATTAAGAACAGCACAAAACTCCCACTGATTCTTTTCTACATTCAGATTTACATGTAACTTTGATAAAGTCAACTACCTTGACTGTCTCATCTAGTCGCATGTTCCAGTTTCGGGTTACTGGTCCAGAGTCATAGATTTACCTTTGGAATTAAATCCAATGGTTATTCTTCGTAATCACATCACGCTACTATGGCTCAGTGTTTCTTAATGGATTTTGACAATCCATTTAGATTACATGGCGTTAAGCTATGTGCCCGAGTCTATGTCATACATAGCCTTTTCGCAAGTCCTTGGATCACTATCCAACTGATCATTTTCGTGAATGAACAGGTTCTTTACGAATTTGATCGGATCTTCGAAACTTTGGTGTACAAAATTTTGGTTCAGTAAGTTTGGAAAGAGTCTCCCACTATTTGTAGGGATGGGTCCAAGACTAGGACTTCATCAAGCTCTATGTTAATCCCATTTCTATTCGCGAGGGAATCACCCTCTAAGAATTGGGTATTCCTAAAACGAACTCCTTTCGTTCTTTAGGATCATGGAACAGGTATCCAATGGATTTGGTTGGATACCCTACAAATTTGCTCGAATCGGATCTACTATCCAATTTACAATTCATGGGTCATACACCATACTAAAGTTAGTACGGTATTGTAGGAATTGACTTTAAAAGGTATTAGCCTAAGTATCCTTCTAGAGTCATAGGGTTGAACCCCAGAATTGATTGAAGAATTTTAGCAATACCAATTAAGGAATGAATCTAGTCTTGCATAGTTCGATTCCTTCTAATAGATTTAACTTGCTATTCAAGAATTATATTCTTGATTTAGATAATTTGAGTAATTTAAGGCTTATGTATTCATCACTTCGATCATATCGAACGACCATACATCAATGTCCTTATTTGCTTCGGTTTTGGAACTCCTTTTGAATCCCTTCAACATTTCCAAAACTTGTACTTACAAAGTACTTATATCCTAAAACCATCAGGATAATTCTATGAAGCAATTAATTTCTCACACTAACGCCTTAGTGATCCACATGTGTCTTTTATGGATTAGATCCATTGATCACTTGGTATGTTTACAAATCGATCAATTTTCCCTTATCAGACAGGATTCGCAAGTTCAGTTCATCAAGGTTCTTTATTTCAAGAGACCTTTAAATGATGATCAATCCATTGACTCCTTCTATGGAAATAAGTTCGATTTTAAGCATGCCATAATTGTGGATAATTATCTATTTTGTTTTACTTTTCTCTATTTAGCATAAATGTCATTCGGTTTTATCATCATTTATTTCTTTGCTTTAAATATATTCCATTCATAATGGTAAAGCAATTGTGTACGAAGTAAAAGCTTTATCTAAAAATAATTCCATTCATAATGGTTAAAGCTAAAAGGTTTCGTACAAAGTTTTGAAATAAATCTTAAATAGATAAAACTATAACTAATGCTTAATTCGAAAAATTAAGTAAAACAATTGCTAAAAAGAAAAATCTAGGTGCGACTTGACCCAGCTCCTGAAGCACTTTTCCCTTATTTGTCGAAGCAACTCTTTCCTTCGTCTTACAAGGTGTGCCCTCTTTCCCAAGGGCAAGGGAATGCCATCATCACCTGCAAACACTTTACAGATGTGAGTGACTAATCAGATGTCATACATCAAAGAATAACTAGGTCATACCTTTGTTCATTCTCTTCAGGAATTTCTTTCCAGCAAGTAACCTCAACTCTTTGTCTTTCCCACACAGTGGGCAATCCTTTCCTTCACTAAAACCTTCTCCTTTCTCAAAGGCTTTCTCATATTTGTCCAACAACTTATGTAAATCATTTGTTTTAATTCCGTCACACGGAATGTCACAATGATCCATAAAATGAGAAAAAGTGTCAGACAAGCCATTGATGATAATCTCTATCTCATCATTTTGATCCAAATTAGCGCCTAGCTTTTTGATTCGTTTCATCATTTTGATCAGGTAAGAACAATATTTACTAACATTGTTAAACCCAATCATTCTTGTCTCGTGGAGTGTATTTATCATGAGTTGTGCTAATGTTTGTTCGTACATGATGGTGGATTTTTCAAATGGCTAAAATAAAAGACAACAGTAAGCAGACTGGTTTAAGATAAATACTTATAATTAACGAAAATTGGTCTTTTTATCGAAAAAGTTCTCCTACTATTTTATCTAAACAATAACCCCTTTAATTGTTCGGGAAATCCTATTTCCTAGTAGGTCTTGACGTCCCAGCAGACATTAATCGCACCCACGACTCGCGGCCATACAATTGATTCCCTAGGTAGGTATACATTTACCAATTGTGTCCCTACACAACCTTCAAGCTATTTTGCCTCGATTTTCACATTTATCTAGCACTGCTACATCATAAATGGTACTACTCGTTAAGTCTAACCCATCAATCGTGATGAGCAACGGGCCCGAACATGTCAATTCCTGGGACTCCCAGTCGATCGCATGCCCCGACCAATTCCCACCCTTGTCAAGTTTATTTAAAAACGAGAATCGAGAGATTTCACGGATTGTCCCTTTCTTCGCCTCGGGTGCCAGACTCTGGATCACCTTAATCGATAAGTAGACAACTCACGCTAGTCCCTATTGATGGAAGGCTTGGACTTTTACATAAAAATCGTAATCGCCTCGGGTGCCAGACTCTGGATCACCTTAAAAATCATAATTTGCAGTTTTAGTCCTGTAAATATCGTAAATTGCAGATCTGGCCCAAACAAGAATTATACTATTATCCGAACACATAATTAATCATAATCAGCAAGATCCATGCAAAGAACACGACAAATATATATATCCATAAAATTTGAAGTGTTCAGATCCGTTTTCGTATGAGCGTAATAACTTTGGCTCTGATACCACTGTTGGGTTTTTACGCGGTACTATTGTCAAAAACAACGTGCGGAATATTAAAAAAAATTTAATACACACGAAAAACCCATGAGCCCAGGATCTCAGTTACCTAACTCATACGAAAAACTGGTATTTGGAATCACAATTCAAAACATAAACAAGTTGGTAATTTCGAAAAGTACCTCACCACAGGCAAGGTGGCGGTTTTTCTCCGGTCTTCAAAAGTTCACTAGAGCACCCCAAGTGTTGTGCCTCTAGAGAAAGTCCACACCAGATGGATTTGAATGACTTCACGTAATCCTCAGGCTCAGAACTAGGATTATGGAATTGCCTGTAGAGGAATTTAATCTAGATCTAGATCTAGATGGAGAAGAAACAAGGAGAGGGGCGGCTAGGGGTGGGATCGGCCAAGGGCTTAGGGGCGGCTAGGGTTTATAATTTTCAGCTCCTTTCTTTTGCATTGGTTGTGCATTAGTTATTAAGGTTAGAGATGTTATGATATATATGTTTCCCTTATTAGAAGACTCCTTCTTCTAATAGATATATATCATATCTAAGCATATCTTTCCTTATCACATAAGGAAGATATATATATATCATATCTTTGGTATATCTTTCCTTATCACATAAGGAAACAAGATATACTCTTATCTTCTTCTTATTTCTTGTCCTACAAGAATGTATCTCTTCCAACCTTATTTCCTAGCAAAATCGCCCCAATCTCAATTAATTAATCCGAGATTAATTTAATTACTATTCCCTAGCTTAAAATCGGCCCTCATGTTTAATTGATTAATCCAAGATTAATCAATTGACATTTCCATGGTTGAAATCGGCTCATGAAGTTTAATTAATTAATCCACTATTAATTAATTAACCTTCCTAATTAATTAACACCTTAATTAATTACTTTAATCAATTAGATGTTCTAATCGATTAATTAATTAGACATTCTAATTAATAATTCTCCACTTTGAATTAGCACTTTAATTCACATTTAAACTAATTAGACTATCTAATTAATTGTTCTTCTCAAGGAATTAACACTTTAATTCACTAATTGATTTAACTTCTTTAAATCAAACATTTCCTTTTATGATTGTCACTGTCCAACTGTATTGTGTGTGACCCTCTAGGTTCACCATCAATTGGCAGCAGGCCCACGACTCTCGTGATTTAATTAACGAACAGTTAATAAGAAATTAATTGTTCCAATCAATTAAACACTTTTAATTGATCACTCCAGAATTAATCTCCCATTAATTCAGGAGTACCCACACCTCATGGTCGATGTCTAGCCACAAGCCCATGAGGCCCAACTTCAGGTGAATTGATATTCGTGAACCTTCACCTCTTATAAATGCCATGTACATACGGTCCTTCTAGCGACTAATTTCCCGATTGAGACCTAGGGTGTGTGAATTGGTCGGCACCTCTAATTATCTCAATTCTGTACGTTCTAATTCAGGATAATAATTCCAGTGTGACTGCCAAATTTGGAAACCCTTTTCCAAATCCGTCACTGACCACGGCCGTGGGTTTCTCGGAATTTACTATCTAAGAACGTACAGGAAATTCTCTCATCTTATCAAGATGAGTCGATAGATCCTATATTAGTACTAACCATTCGCGTACACGTTCATACGTACCCAAAGTAGTCACACAATGATCAGGCTATGTGATCGGCTCCTAAATCAAAGTACGTATTCCCGTGTACCGAATTCGCCCTAGTACCTCAAGTCCGAGGACTAAATCGTACACTATTATAAGTCTTGAGAGACTTCCCATTACCGATATGCTTAATGCACTTCCACGATGGGTCTCTCTGTTCGGGTCGTTCGATGCGTTCGATCTCCTATCGAACCATCTAGTCATATGCACTGACATCAAAATGTCTTGTTCATGAAACTCTACAAATTCACTTCATGTGAATCATGCATAATCCTACAAGTCTTAGCGATTCCCTCGATACCCCGTCTCGATAGGAATCTACGACTTGGAACAGTTTTAAGATCACGACCTTAGAGACTGTTTCATGATTGCAATCAGTACTGAAGTGAATCGTCCCATAGTCGAATGTGATCTTAGGATTTCATCCAATCGCTTAGATAAGTTCGCGATAGATGAAGTTGGCCATTGTTTAATTCACGTACTATGAATAAACGGGCGTATTATCTTATGAATCATAAGATTGCTTTCTAAGGTAGTCCCTTTATAAGCTCGTATTTGTTGGCTTGCTGGGCACTATCCTATCAAAGAATGGAGAAGTCTTTGGAGAAGAAGAGTTACTATGTAACTTGGATAGCTCATTCTTGCAGTAAAAAACGAGAAGAAGAGTAGAGAAATTTTTGGGGAAGAATCGACTATGGGGGAGAGGAAGATAATTTCACTTTTGGTACCATAAGTGACCTTACTTTAAGGTTACGATACCATAAGTTACAAATCCAATACATTTCATATAAAAGTTAACGGTGCTTAACACATTTGGTACTTCCGTAAATTTTTTGACAGAACTTCCAATTTTGGACGAAATTTGATGAAAATTTTGCAGAATAGGTCCCATAATTAAAGATTGCTGGCAAAGTTTCCCCCAGATATTTTCTGGCCGGCAAATTTACCCCATAATTCACAAATCTGAAGCATTTCAGTCCCAATTACAAAAATAGTTAATTTATTAATCCTATTTAATAAATTTCATATATTTATTATTAAATCTCTTAAACTAATTAGATTTTATATGTAATATATATAAATTAAATAATATTTTATATAAAATCTAAAAAAAAATATCAATTAAACTTATTAGATTTTTTAAATTTTGAAATAAATCTTTTAAACTAATTAGATTTTACATATAAAATATATAAATTAAATAATATTTTATATAAAATCTGAAAAAATAAATATCAATTAAACTTATTAGATTTTTGAAATTTCAAAAAAATATTTTAAACTAGTTAGATTTACATATAATATATATAAATTAAATAATATTTAATATAAAATCTGAAGAAGAAATATTTTTAAAATTACATAAATATTAATAATCTTATTTAATAAATTTTATATATCATTATTATAACAGAAAAATTACAAAACCCTAGCCATCACCCACCCACCCCCAAGATGGAACCCAGGCCGCTAGGTTTTGTATTTTTTTAAATTTATTTTTATTTTAATTATAATAATGATATATAAAATTTATTAAATAGGATTATTAATATTTATGTAATTTTAAAAATATTTATTTTTCAGATTTTATATTAAATATTATTTCATTTATATATATTATATGTAAAATCTAATTGGTTTAAAAGATTTATTTTTGAAATTTATAAAGTCTAATAAATTTAATTGGTATTTATTTTTTAGATAAAATATTCTTTATTTTACATATATTATATGTATAATTTAATTAGTTTAAGATATTTAATAATAATATATAGAATTTATTAAATAGGATTAAAAATTTAACTATATTTGCAATTGGACCTGAAATGCTTCAAACTTGTGAATTGTGGGGTAAATTTATCGGCCAGAAAATATGTGGGGCAAACTTTGTTAGTAATCTTTAATTATGGGATCAATCCTGCAAATTTTTCATCTAAAATTGTATGTTCCGTCAAAAATACCAAATGTGTTAAACATCGTTAACTTTTGATATGAAATGTGTTGGCTTTGTAATGATAGAGAGCTTCATAAAGAAAACAAATCTGGCAAAGATAAATGAAATGAAAATGAAGAAGGGCAAAATGGACAAATTATAAGTTAATTCACAACTTGTATAAAAGGTTGTAGGTAAAGAAATAAACACATGTCATGCAAAGAGGATGCAGCTCTCATGAGGTTTCTCCTAGACAATCCGATGTTTTATTCTTCTTATTTTTTAGATTCTTATAAGACAAACTTTTACAATCCTATTATAATATAAAATAATAATTATCAACTACATCTCCTAATATGACAATGATAACATCCAATGTACATCTAATAGGATAAGAATTATAAAAATAACATCATCTAAACTAACATGACTAAAATTAAATGAACTTTCATTGACCAAGTTAACACCTTTTGAATTTGAAAAACCCTCAATATGTATATACAATCACTTATGTTTTCTTTCTATTTACATGGACAAGATCTACTTGGATCAATCAATGTCGCATCACAAGACAATCTAAAAGAGAAAGATGCAGCTAAAATTAAAGTTGTGTTGATAAATTACGAACGTAATTTAATCTCACTATATCAAAAGTCGCACTAATTAACTCAATTAAAAAATTAATAATCATTCATGCAACATAATAAGCTTGATCGAAAGAAAACAAACCGGTAAAGACGTATGCATGTCACGGGAGATTTGAAGTATGAACCCCACTAAGGCCAGGAGACAAAATAAAAATACATTTATTTCTGTACAAATGAAACATCAAGATCAATGACGTTTATGTACAAACTGTTTAGTAGTTTAATAATGTTTGAATGCTTAATCGTTACTTAAAGTAAGATGTGGTAAGTGGCAGTGCACGTGGCCTCAATACAAGACGAAATTGGCCGGATTATGGAGGCTATATATACATATGTCCCATTTTCAAAAAACGTTTGATTAATATTTCGACAAAATCTTTAAAACTCAATCTTAATTAAATTTGGTTGCGTAAAGTGTTGTGGGTTTTGAAAATTTGAAATGGAACTTGAATTAAATTTACATGTTTGAGCTTGAGAGAGAAAAATGAGCGACATGTATCAAATTATATAGAGGTAATAACAATTTACCTCATGCGATTTGTATAGTATTCAATTTATCTCACTGTAATTTGAAAAAAAAAATTGGATTAACAAAATTATCCCTCTTTATCACCCCTCCCCTCCGTATTATGATAAATCATATTCCCAGAATCAATATAGTTAAATAAAAAAAAAAAATTATTGATAAATCCCTTTACAATAAAGCAAGAAAGCAAGACCCGCACTTTGCCACCAATATTTTAAAAATATTTTTCATGCCTACTCACAATTTCAGAGAGTGAGTTACATAGATGTAAATTATTTTTTTAAGTTTTTTACAGAGGGTATAATGCTTTTTTTAAAATTACATGTGGATAAATTGATCATTATGAATTTCAATTTAGGGTTTATCGATGTAAAGTGATGTATCCATGTAAAAAAAATGAAGAATTTTCCTATGAAACTTAGTTCATATAAAAAATATGCAGGGGAAGATACTTTTTTTTGGAAAATTTGCATAGAAACCCTTGTCAGAATGTCTAATTAGAGGAACTTATCAGTCTTTTCAGAAATTACAACGATATCCCCTCGACTAAAACTATATTACAAGGACACCCCTTTTGGCGTTAGTGTCAGAAGTTAAATGATAACGTAATCTAAATTTTTTAATATTTTTCCAAATTTACCCTTTGTCAATTTTTTTTTGGGTTGACTTAATATACGACAAAAAAATTAAATTTTAGTGATAAAATTTTATGTAACAATGTTAAAGTTGTCACTTCTTATATATATTAAGTGACAAGAACTCAAATATTATCACTAAAATGGTTCTCATAAACATATTAATGACAAGAATTGTAAAACAGTTGTCACTATTAGGGCTGAAAATCAAACCAAGCTACTCGATACTCGGCTCGAGCTCGTTCGATAAAAGCTCGTTTGAGCTCGGTTCGTCAAACAAATCAAACAAACTTGAACAAGATTTCTCGTTCGATAACTTTTGAAGCTCGGCTCGAGCTCTACTCGATAAGCTAAAAATTGAAAAAACGCATGTAAAATACCAAGCTACTCGATACTCGGCTCGAGCTTGTTCGATAAAAGCTCGTTTGAACTCGGTTCGTTAAGAAATCAAACCAAGCTCAAACACAAAATTTTAAGCTCATAAAATTCAAACCAAGCTTGAACAATGTGTCGTTCGATACTACTCGGCTTGTTTACAGCCCTAGTCACTATTGACATTTAGCGATACCCCAAAAGTGACAACCAAAAAGTTGTCACTAAACCATAGTGACAATATTTATTGTCACTAGGTTGTCGCTAAAAGGGTGTCGCTAATTGTCAATAGTGACAACTTAAGTCACCATATATTTGTCATTAATAACTATTAGTGACAACTTAAAAATATATTTTGTCACTATTGCACTTGTCACCATTATTATTATGACAAAATTAATATTTTTATCATTAAATACATACAAAGACTTCCACATTATCACTTAATTTTTTGTCACTTAAGCTCAATTTTCTTGTAGTGCTATGAGGCTGACATATATAACCAAGGGGTGTATTTGTAATATATTTTATGTTACAAGGGTTATATTTGTAAAGTTGCATTTACTCATCTTCAACAAGTTTCACGATCAACAATTGAAAATGGTGGAATACGTACAAACCCAAATCTCAAAACACCAAATTGAAGTTACCACAACTAAATCAACAATTGAAAATGGTGGAATACGTACAAACCCAAATCTCAAAACACCAAATTGAAGTTACCACAACTAAATAGAGCAACCAAGAGACGACACGAACCCCAAAAAACAAAAATCAACGACAAAAATAGGAAAAGAACAAAGGAAATCGCGAATTCACAACTGTTGAAGCGTAAATTCGTCTGAGTATTTAGTGTTAGTGAATATTCAATGTGCCACGTAACGTTGATTATAGCTTCTCAGTGTAGAATCCAAGTTGGTCAGATCAAATTGGATTCAACTTCAAGGAACTTAACCCAATGCTCCAAGGAACTTAGTCAGGTTATGCCGATGTTTCAAATCGGCTTAGACCCTTGGATGCTAAAGTTTATATTGCCGTTGATTGTAGTAAATAGTAACGTAGTGTTGTCATGGTTCTCACCTACCTTTTAAGAGTAATAAATGCCGACTATTTATAGATTTTCTTAGTGGATCTTTCGGGTCGGATATGTTCTGGTCGAATCATACCATATTCGACCTAATAGTTATACCTATGTCGAAGGACAATATTGATTGATTGTTTCGACTTGTGGATTTGGAAGTACACGATACCATCTAAGTTTACACATAAAGTTCGTGTGTGCTTTAGTAATAAGAACTGTCAGCGGAACTTAGAATAGTTCAGTTCGATCAAGACGGGTAAGTTAAACTTTATAAGAGCGAATATGGCCATTTATGAAGTATGTCGAATATGATCTGTTTGATTTTTACATCGAACAACAATGGCCGATATAAGTAAAAGAACTCAACTTGACATTGGTCGAAGACCACAAATTTGATCTAGGTCGAAGAACAACGGATGCTCTTGGTCGAAGAACATAGGTTGATCTTGGTCGAAGACCAGGATATTATCTTGGTCGAATAATGTAGGTTGATCTTAATTCTGACTATAATATGTCGCGTAATATGCCACGTCTTCAAATTATATATTTCGATATATCAATAGTCCCCCAAGTTCGAGTGTTTCGATTAAAATTCGAAGCCTTGAATTTCGTGGATGAATTTTGAGTTTGAATTTATAAAATAATTTGAAGATACATTATTTCGATGTGAGCTTGATTAGACGTAAAATTTTAATAATTTTTAATGGGCTCTTCTTCGATCAAAATTAGGAGGAATGTAATGTTTATTGGTAAATTTGTAGTGTTCGAAAAGTAAGGGCCGTGGTAAACAAATCTGGCGCATTAAGTCGAAGGGCTAAAAATGCAATTTACCTTTCAACTCCCATAAATATGCGGCAGATTTTTACTTTTCAACTTACATAAAATTTTACTCCCAATTTCTTTTGGTTGAAGAATGGGTCGAGATAGTGATTTTGACGAGATCTGAGGAGTGGTCGAAGAGTTCAGATCGAGGGTTTTGTCGAATTGTCTCATTCCGGGTAATTCTTCCCCCTTTTTTTTCTTTTTTTGATAGAAATCCTTGCAACATGTCATTAAATTTTGCTAGTAATTCTAGTATTGAGCTTGATTCGAAGGATTCCCCATTATTTTTTCTTCGTCTGATTTAGTCGATATGATTGATGATGATGAAATTAGTGTTAGTGTTGGGTATTTGTTGGTTGAAAATTTCGAATCCGGTACTGTTCATGATGTCGAATTAGGGGGTGAAGTGGGAGATGATATCCATTTAGGGGGAGAAGAGGGAAAGGATGTCGAAGAGGTGGGTCCTTCTGATCGATACAAAACGCATGAACAATATGATCAAATACGCCCTGGTTTTTATAGGGATCTTGTAGAGACGGTAGCAGAATCTTATTGGTTTCCTACTGGTTCGTCAGTCATAAAACCCGAGGTAAATGATCGAATGAACGCCCCTCCTGATAATTGTAGAGCCGTTAATATTCATCATCTCGACCCAGGTCTTCGATTTCCTATAGCTGATGAAGTGGCTGAAATTTTAGATCGATTGTCCCTTTCTCCTATCCAAATCGTTCCGAACGGGATGGCTTATATTATTGCTTTTTGTCTGATAATGAAAGCCCTAGGTCAATCCCTTTCATTTGCCAATTTATGTAATCTCTTCGTTGTGAATGAATCTCCTAAGTCGAATATTGGGTTTTATTATATCAAAGCAAAGACTAAGAAAAGCTTTTTAACACAAATTCAATCCGGATATGGGAAGGAGTGGAAACATCGATTTGTGTATGTTTGTCCCCCTAAGGATTATGTATGGAACATTTGAAGTGGATGGCGTACCGGACCTATCAGATTAGGACAAGTACCTAACCCTTCATGCGAACCTAATTTTTTAAATAGACTGAGAGAAAACATGTATAACGCTAAGAGGGTTCTTCAAGAGCAGGTCCTTCGAGTAGGTGGGATGTCGAAGTCGAAGGCTCGAAGAAATGATCCTACCTTAGGTAGGATGTCTATCGAACTAAAATGTTCCCAATTAGTCTAAATATTTCTTCTTGTATTCGAAATTAACTGATTCGTAATGTATACCTTTTTGCAGAGGAAACGATAATGTCAAGCAGGGCAAAAAAGATTATGGAAAATGCTCGAAGAGGTGGAGGACCCTCGGGTTCGACGCATGCTCCACGTACCCAACCTTCTGAAAATCAAAGTGGTGGGTCGAATAATCCCTCTCGGGCGTTAACTACACCTACTACTCATATCACTCGAAGCATTACAACTCCTTCGATGTGTGATCAAAATGCAAGCCCCATTCGATCTCAAAGGGGTACCCGTTCGAGGGAGACAAAATCCTTAAATCCTGAAGCTGGTCGAACAAATAAGAGGCCGAGAGAGTAAGGTGAGGCTGCCGTTCGTCGTCCTGGAAAAGAGCCGGTTGTCGAAGTCTCTTCCGATGAGGACATCGAAAGTGTTATGAATTCTGATCATCCTTGAGCTGGAGGGCTTTCGATTGATACTTCCGTGCTTGACACTGGAGATGAACCAAAGGCTTGGAAAGTTTTTAAGGCTATTATATTTAAGAAAGATCAGATCAAGCACGGAAGGAAGCATATAAAGCAGAATTTGAAGAAGGGATCTTGCGATCTTATTTTCGTAAGTTATGCTCATTGTTTCGATCTGTTATGTAGGTTAGTTTTTTTTATCCTTTATTCAACTTGTAATATATGCTTATATTATTGGTTTTATTTTTTCAGGCCAGTAATGTTATGTATCAAGGCTACGTACTTGCTGAGCGAGCTTTCAAGGATCTTGATAAATCAAAGAAGAAACTAAATTCCTTGGCAAGGACATATGCGGCAACTTCAAAGGAAGCTGAAAAGAAAAAGAAAGATGTCGAAGATGAACTTCGAAGGAAGGATGAAGAGCTTGTAGACATTGTCGGACAATTGAGCTCTCGGAATCTCGAGGTCGAAGGGCTGCAAAAAAGAATAGAGAATTTGAGTGCTGATTTCGAGCGTCTGAAACTCGAATCAAGGGAAAATTATGAAAGGGGCCGAGCGAAAGGTCTATCGATGTCGTCCCATCCCACCCGAGAGCAAAAACTTGCAATTGCTCGAGAATTTTTTTGATCCCTTGTTTATGATGCATTGTCTGATATGAAGGTCGGGATCGAACTATTCGGGGTTTTCGATAAAGAATGGAAACAATGTAGAAAACTTGGTTTCTTAAACGAACGTTTCGATGAGAATGCCTTGGATCCTTTGAAGAATGATGATTGTGAGCCCTTTTCCCATTAATGAGAATGACGAAGTTGGCCCTATCCTCGAAGAAGATGAGTTTTATCCAATTTATCTCGAAGCGATGTACTCGGGGGCATCTGATGGGGTTATCAAACATGCCGTGGTTACGTCAGAGCAGCCCCACGTCGAACAGGTTGTAGAACATTCGGAACAAGTTCGTGTCGAACAACATCGAGTTTTAACTCAGGAGCAAATTGATAATCATTTTGATCAAGGTGTTGGAGGAGATGGTCAGAATGTGGAAGGCTTCGATCATATCGATGTGACTAATCTTGTTGGAGACGGTGCTCAGAATCAAGAATGATGTCGCACTTTTTTGAGGGAGTGGCTAGATGTTTTGAATTAGTGCCTCTTGACGGACGGCTCCCTGCATCGATCTTTGATTAATCGATGATAAAAATTTTGTAATGGCACCTTTTGGTTTATTGCTTATAAGTTTTTTATTTCGAACTCTTGTTGCTTTAAGTTTTTATTTCGAACTCTTGTTGCTTTAAGTTTTTATTTTGAACTTTTGTTGTTCTATCCCTTCCAAGTTATTTGATCGAATTCGAGGAAAACATAAGAAAACAGATATTTTGATGAATTTTGAAATTCAGATGAAAACATGCTACTGAGTTGAGAGTTGTTCTCTTTTTGAAGTTGATCGAAAACATAAAAATATATAAACTTAGATGAATTTTGAAATTCAGATGAAACATGATAATCTTTTCATATGTTCGTAGTTTTGAATTGATAATACGGCTGTTCGAATTTCGATCAATTTTTTCTTTGACTGGCGAATGATTATTTTATTATAATCTCTTTCGAATTTAAACATGCCAATTGTTTTATTCGTTCAATCAGTTTCCCATCTCATTTTACTAGATGTAGTAGTAGTTTAGTTTATGTGAAAATTTTATAGATGAAATTGGTCCCTTTATATATTGATTTGAAATGTTGGTGACCTCTGAACTTGAGAACTTTGATGCTTCGAAGCTATCAATCGATAAACTTATCACTTCGTGTAAGGATTTCGAGGCTTTGAAGCTATCGAAGAGGTTGACGCTTTGAAGCAATTAATCGATCAACTTAACACCGTAGTGTAAGGATTTCGAGGCTTTGAAGTTATCGAAGAGGTTGACGCTTTGAAGCAATCAATCGATCAACTTAACACCGTAGTATAAGGATTTCGAGGCTTTGAAGCTATCAAAGAGGTTGACGCTTTGAAGCAATCAATCGATCAACTTAACACCGTAGTGTAAGGATTTCGAGGCTTTGAAGCTATCGAAGAGGTTGACGCTTTGAAGCAATCAATCGATCAACTTAACACCGTAGTATAAGGATTTCGAGGCTTTGAAGCTATCAAAGAGGTTGACGCTTTGAAGCAATCAATCGATCAACTTAACACCGTAGTGTAAGGATTTCGAGGCTTTGAAGCTATCGAAGAGGTTGACGCTTTGAAGCAATCAATCGATCAACTGAACACCGTAGTGTAAGTATTTCAATATTAAATAACAGCACTTGTAATTTTAGCAGAAAAGATAATTCAGTTCCATTGATTTGTCACTGTGGATACAAACTATTGAAATTTCGATTAGGAAGATGATCCAAAATATACAAAATGTAATCTTAAAGTTGCTACTACCATAAAGTGCAAAAGAGATCATACATGATCATATTGAATCGAAAATGTCTAAGTATAGAACTTTCTTAAATTTCATCCATTCCATGTTCTTGGGATTGGTTTTCCATCCAGGTATTCTATTTATACGCTCCTTTTCTTCCGACTTCGATAACTTTGTAAGGTCCTTCCCACTTTGGATCTAGTTTGCCAGTGTCTTTGGATGCCTCAATTTTCTTTAATACCATATCACCTACTTGAAACGTCTTCAAACGCACATTTTTGTTGTAAGCTTTAGCCATCATAGTTTTATAAGCTTGGATTTTTGCTAAAGCTTTTTCTCTTCTTGATTCAGCTTGGTCGACCTCATACCTTCTTCATTCTTCGTTTGCCTTTTCTACGTATTGCTCGATTCTTGTTGTTGGAACTTGTATTGGAACTTGTATTTAAGTAGGGACTACGGCATCAGAACCATATATCAGACTAAACGGGGTTTCTCCTGTGGCCATTTTCTCCTTCATTCGATTAACCCATAATACCAAAGGTAATTCATCCAACCATGCTCCACTTGCTCTTTCAATTCTTTTTTTTAGAAGCGATACGATGTCTCTGTTAGTTACTTATGTTTGCCCATTTGTTTGTGGACATTCTACCGATGTAAACGTTTGATGTATTCCATGCTTGTCGCACCATGCCTTAACTCTAGTTCCAACGAATTGACCTCCATTATCTGATATAATAACTCTCGGTAGACCAAATCGACATACAATATTCTTCCAGTAAAAGTTGATGATTTGGGTCTGAGAGATAGTAGCAAGAGCTTCGACTTCGATCCATTTACTAAAGTATTCGATTCCCACAAGTATATATTGGATCTTTTCTTTAGCCATTGGGAGTGGTCCTACTAGGTTCACTCCCCATTGGTCGAAGAGCCATGCAATTGATATTGGTTCCATATTTTGAGCCGGTTGGTGAGGAATATTAGCATGATATTGACATTTTGCACATTTTTTAGATTATTCGTTTGCCTCATCGACCAGCCCAGGCCAGTAGTATCCTTGTCTTGATACTCTTAGAGCCAAAGATCGACCTCCTGAATGACTTCCGCGCGATCCCTCGTGTATTTCCTTCAACACTATTTTTGCTTGGGCAGGGGCAAGACATTTTACTAAAGGACCAGAAATTGATCTCCTGTATAAATCGTCATTCATAAGCACATATCGAGGAGCCCGATACTTCAATCGTCTTGCTACATTTACGTTTTGAGGTAAAACACCGTCGTTCATATACTTGATGAATTTAGTTTTCCAACTTTCTCCTGTATCCTCGATACTCATGATTTCTGCTGGATTTTCTTCGATACGATGATCAATTGAGGATTTTGTTGATACCATCAGGGTAACTTTCCTTTGCTTAATACTTTCAATTAAGTTTCCAAACTTTGATAGAGCATCTGCTCGAGTGTTCTCTGCTCTGGGAATATATTCGATCTGAAAACTTTCAAATTTAGCTGCCAACTCATGAGCTAAAGTTAAATATCGAATCATTGATTTTTCTTTGGTTTCAAACAAACCCTTGAACTGTTTTTCGACCAGTTGTGAATCAGTGTATACTATCAACCTTTGAATTCCCGTTTCGAAGGCCATTTTTAATCCCGATACTAATGCCTCATATTCTGCTTCGTTATTGGTTATCAGAAAATCCAGTTTTAAAGCAAACTCTAATTCGACGTTGTATGGTCCTTGGAAATAGATTCCAGCTCCTCCTCCTGTTGACGTTGATGATCCATCGATATGGAGCATCCATGTTGCTGCTGGTGACAATGGGTTAGATGATGCATTTTCCAGTCGAAATCCGCCAATATTTGAGCCTTTATTGCGGATTTTGGTTGAAATTCAACATCGTATTTTCCTAATTCAATTGCCCATTTAATCAATCTTCCAGAAGCGTTAGGTTTTGAAAGAACCTGTCTCAATGGTTGACTTGTCAACACGATTACTTTGTGGGATTGGAAGTATGGTCTGAGTTTCCGTGCTGTAGTCATTAGGGCAAGCGCAAATTTTTCTATCTCCATGTAGTTCTTCTCTGGCCCTTGTAATACCCTGCTCACGTAGTAGATTGGCTTATGCTTTTTTCCTTCCGCTCTTACTAACACCGAGCTAATTGCTTGATCCGATACTTCTATGTACCGATATAGAAATTCATTTGCGACAGGTTTTGCTAGGAGAGGTGAAGAGGTTAAGTATACTTTCAATTGGTCGAATGCTAGGTCGCATTCATTGGTCCAATTGAATTTTTTTCACATTCTTGAGTATTTTGAAGAACGGTAGACTTTTATCAGCTGATTGTGATATAAATCGATTTAAGGCTGCTATTCTTCCAACAATCATTTGTACTTCTTTGCCGGTTCTCGGTGGTTTCATTTCCAGAACTGCTTGAATTTTCTCAGGATTAGCTTCAATTCCCCGTTCATTCACTAAATAACCCAAGAACTTTCCAGGTCGGACGCCGAAAGTGCATTTTGACTGATTTAACTTCATTCCATACATTCTCATTATGTCGAATGCTTGTTCGATGTGTGCCAAATGTTCAGATTCTTTCAAGGTTTTTATCAAGATATCATCTACGTAAACTTCCATTGTTTTTTCAATTAGTGGTTCGAACATCTTGTTGACCAATCTCTGATAAGTAGCTCCTGCATTTTTTTAACCGAATGGCATTACTTTGAAGCAATAGACGCCCTTCTTAGTAACAAAAGTTGTCTTTTCTTGATCTTCAAATGCCATAAATATCTGATAGAAACCTTGAAAAGCATCCATCATACTTAATATTGCTCATCCAGCTGTCGAATCGACTAAAGTATCAATTCTGGGTAAAGGATAAGGATCTTTCGGACAAAGTTTATTTAGGTCGGTAAAATCATTGCACATTCTCCACTTCCCGTTCTTTTTTGGGACCAAAACCACATTGCATAACCAATCAGTGAATTGTATTTCGACAACGTAACCAGCTTTTAAGAGTTTGTCCACTTCTTCTTCTATTATCTTGTTTCTTTCTGGACCAAAATTTCATTTTTTCTGTTTAGCTGGTCGAGCAGAAGGATCTATATTTAATATGTGGACTATCACACTAGGGTCGATGCCCTGTAAGTCACTTGTTGACCATGAAAATACATCGACATTCTTTTAAAGGAATTGTATCAATAAAGCTTTCAATCCATCACTTAATTGACTCCCTATCCTGGTTGTTTTGCTTGATTCTCCAGGGATTAGTTCGATTTCTTTAAAGCCTTCGCCAGGTTTGACCCTAGGTGTCTCGAACTTCCGTTTTCTTGAAGCAGTTTCTTCGACTGAAGCTGAATCTATAAACTCTTTTTCCTCCTTCGTTCTTTTTGTAAGTTGAAGGTCCTTCGCTTCTTCGATAGATATTACTCGATGGAGCACATGCTTCTTTTTATCCACTGAAACAGTGTAACAGTGCCAATCTTCTTTAGAATCTCCTATGACTTCTCCTATGCCTTGTCTTGTGGGGAATTTTATTTTTTGATGATATGTGGAAAGGACAGCTTGAAACACATTCAAAGCTGGTCTTCCTAAGATCACATTATACACGCAAGGCGAATCTACTACCAGGTACTTGATCATTCTAGTTCTACTGTTATGATCATTCCCCAAAGTGGTTGATAAAGTTAACGTACCAAGTGGTATAACTTTTGCTCCTCCGAAACCTGATAGGGGCGTGTTGATTGGTTGTAACGAACTCACTCCCAGTTCCATTTGTGTGAGCGCATCGAGGAACAATATGTTGGTTGAACTCCCCGGATCAACGAGGATTCTCTTAACCATGCAATTACCAATTTCTGATGTTATGACCATGGGCCGGTCTGGGACATCATGATCATTATACAATGTGTAATCATTATGTAGATCGGAATCGTCGAAAGTAATTTTACTATTCCCTGAAGTGATTGAATTGATCGTATAGATCTTGTTTCTTTTCGTCGAAAGAGATTTTGATATCTTTTTTCTCGATTTTTTACTATCTCCTCCTACTGGTCCGCCTGATATCATATTTATCACTACCCTTGCAAGTTGGGCTTCGTTAGTTTGCCCTTGCGTTCCCTTCGAGATTTGGTTTTTTCTGTTTGGGGATCTCGATCTCTGACGATCATTTTGAAATTTGGATTTCTTTCTTTATGGGATTCAGCACCATCTTTCCTCACATAATTGGATAAAAGTCCTTCAGAGATTAGCCTTTTGATTTCATCACTTAACTGAACGCAATCATTAGTGTCGTGTCCTCTTTGCTTGTGGAATCGATAATACTTATTCGAATGTGTTTGTTCTCTGTGTGGACGTGGTTTTCTCAACAAATTTTGATCGTGTATAGCCATCAGAATTTGTGTCTGGCTATTTCTCAATGGAGTCCATTTGACATGTTCGACCTTTTATTAGGTGATCTTGCTCTGCGTTGGTTCCTTTGATCGAATTTTCTGTCATTTGTTCTAAAATTTCGATCAGGTTGCCTCTCGAAATTTTCTTGTTGTACTTGGTTCTCGGTTGCTCTATGAATACCAAAGAAATTTCCTCTCATGATGTTCATTTCTTCTTATGTCATGTACTGACTAGCTATGTCCATCAGTCTTTCGTAAGTTTCAGGATTTTCTCTAACTATTGTGTGGCGAAGTCCCTGTTCTTTGCGTTTTGGAAGAGGACAGTTATGAGAAAATCGATTCTTGGCATTTCGACTTTTAGCAACTCAGTATTAAATCTTTGCATGAACGTTCTGAAAGTTTCTCCAGTAAGTTGGACGATTGAGTACAGATGGTTTGCTGGCGGTTTAATCGTTTTTCCACTTCCAAATTGATGGATGAACTTGTCATAGAGTTGATCGATTGAATTGATTGATCCTCCTTCAAGTCGACCAAACCATCTTTGAGCCACATCAGATAACGTAGTTGTGAATAATTTTGCGGCTAAATTGTCTGAGAGGTTATGTAGTTGTACGATATGTGTAAACTACACAATATGCTCCTCGGGGTCTCCGTTCCCATCGTACCTAGGCAATCCAGTGGGCATTCTTTGTGTAGATTGCAATCTTTCGAAGTATATTTCATCGCAAAACGGCGATCTTTTGTTTGTTTGATTGGCCGGGCCATCATCGATTCTTCTTTCTTTGTCTTCCAACTTTTTTGTCAAACACTCGACTTGTGAGGCGAGTTTATTTACTTCGACTGAATACTCCATATGTCCTCCTTTGGTCTACTGTCTACTTCTTCTGAAATCGCTTGGCTTTCCCTTGGCTTTTAAAAACGATGCTCCGGGGTTTTAACTCTCTGTCCTTCGACTTCATGAAGTTTCATCTACTCACCCATTCTTTATGCGCATTATCGATGAGCTCCTTCAGCTCTTCTCGAGTAAACTTCAAGGAACCTAACCCAATGCTCCAAGGAACTTAGTCAGGTTATGCCGATGTTTCGAATCGGCTTAGACCCTTGGAAAAAAGTTTATATTGCCGTTGATTGTAGTAAATAGTAACGTAGTGTTGTCATGGTTCTCACCTACCTTTTAAGAGTAATAAATGCCGACTATTTATAGATTTTCTTAGTGGATCTTTCGGGTCGGATATCTTCGGGTCGAATCATACCATATTTGACCCAATAGTTATACCTATGTCGAAGGAAAATACTGATTGATTGTTTCTACTGGTTGATTTGGAAGTACACGAGACTATCTAAGTTTACACATAAAGTTCGTGTGTACTTTAGTAATAAGAACTGTCAGCGGAACATAGAATAGTTCAGTTCGATCAAGACGGGTTAGTTAAATTATATAAGAGCGAATATGGCCATTTATGAAGTATGTCAAATATGATCTGTTTGATTTTTACATCGAACAACACTGGCCGATATAAGTAAAAGAACTCAACTTGACATTGGTTGAAGACCACAAATTTGATTTAGGTCGAAGAACAACGGATGCTTTTGGTCGAAGAACATAGGTTTATCTTGGTCGAAGACCAGGATTTATCTTGCTCGAATAATGTAGGTTGATCTTAATTCTGACTATAATCTGTCGCGTAATATGCCACGTCTTCAAATTATATATTTCAGTATATCAACAACCACCTCAATTAACCCATGGAAAGTGTTGCCACAATTAGGGGAAGCTAATGTAACAAAAATGGTGAAGTTTGGTTGAGAAATGAGAGAAAAATCAGACATTGAATTTACAGATCTAGGGTTCTTTGCGCACCAAAGCTTAAACAACAATTTCTCCCAAATATTAAACAGTTTGATGAAATCTTTATAAAGGAACAAAAACCTTCAATCAGTTTCATCAAACAACCACCGGAAGTGGACGGCTGTTCGTGACAAAGATAGAGGACGACGGGTTTCAATTCGCGAAGAGAGAGAATGTTGTTTTTTTGTGTATTATGATCATTTCTCGGTGAAGATATTTTCTTGATTTTTGAATCGAAAATAACAGGGGCATTTCAGACATTTTATATTTTTTGTTAATGTTGACTAATGGCAAGTCAAGTCAATGGGTATCGTTGTAATTTATGCAAAGACTGATAAATTCCTGTAATTAGACCTTCTGACAGGAGTGTCTATGTAAAATTTTAAAATGTGATACTTAAAGGAATATTAATATTGAAAGTTTGATCCCTAGTTGGTTTAGATTTAGTATACTAGTAATGATCCTATTTATTAGTTGGATTATTATTTTGATAGGAGTTTATATCTCCGACGGACTGGAAAATGAACGTGACCGCTGGAAAGACTCACTCAAAATCCGAACAGAAATCGACATTACAAAACCTTTGAAGGACTCCTACATCCTCAAAACCCATGCCGGAAAAATCATCTCAGTTGAGTTACGATACGAACATCTCTCCGATTTCTGCTATCATTGTGGCCTCTTATCCCATAAAATCACCAACTGCCCCCTCTCTCCTAAACCAGATTCCCCACCAAAATTTGGCCCCTGGCTTAAAATGGACCGCCCTCTCATTCCAAAGCCGAAAACTCCCCCTGATATAAACACCTATTTGCTCGAAAAAAACAAAAATTCAACCCCCTTCTCCTTTTCCGGCGAACCATCAACCAATTCTGGAAAATCTGAAAATACAACGCCCCTGCCCGAACTGACCTACGGGCAGCCTGACCCGCCGACTCCAGACAAGTATTACCCACCCACCAACCCAAATGTCAAATCAACTTCCCAAAATTCGCCTGCTTTCGAGCCACACCCATCCGTCCTTTTTGATGATAATGTTACATCCACAATTAATGCCAAAGATTGCCATTTGAATCATGAAGATCTTCACGCGCCCCTTTGCAGCCAAAAAAGTGATCTCTGCCAAGTAGGTTTTTTATTACCTTCTATTGTCAGAACTAGCCCAGAAAATCTCTCTTTAAACCAAAGCCTTAATAATTCCACTTTACTCCCTACATCCCAAGCCCAAGCCGAAATCACTGTTACCTTAAAGCCCAATCATCATCACATTTCAGCTGCCCTTTCTTCTGGCCCAATCAAGCAGCCCATTTCAACTTTAAAGTCTCCAGTAATTAAAGCCACTCACCCTCTTACCATAAGCCCAAACCCCATTTTCACTGCCCAACCAAACCTAAAAAGACCTTTTAACATCCCAACTCTAGAGCAGCCCACTTCTAAAAAACAAAAGGACTATTTGAGCAATCCCATTTGCATAACAACTACTGAGGTTCATCAATATTCTCCCATGTTTCACAACAATGATCCCATGGTCTCTCAAACAGAAACTACAATATATCCTCATCCCAACCCCATCGACCAACTCCCAAACAATAGAACCGCCCGACGTATTATTCAAATAAAACGTCTTGCTCGGAATCTTAATACCTACTCCATTCAAGCTATTGACCAACCTCCATCCACTGCCACCCAAAATTCCGTTTCGATCACCGACATTACTGTTTCAAATGATGTTTGTTCAATCACAAACAAAAACTCTTCACCCAATTCTGAAGGCCCTATGGGGCCTAGGGAGTGATCATGAAACTCATATCCTGGAATTGTCGAGGGCTTTTTCGGCCCAAGGCAAAACGCGCCCTCAAGGCGCTTCTCTCTTCTCAATCCCCCGATTTTCTTTTTCTGTGTGAAGTCAAGACTAAAAAAACTCGTCCAATCTTCTCTCTGCTTAGAAACCATTCTCTTCCAAATTTCGATTTTGTCCCCGCCCGTAATTGTTCCGGTGGTCTATTGTTGCGTGGCGGGATGAAATCAATGTCCAAGTTGTTAGTAAACATCGTTTCCTTATCCACTGCTCTATCTCTTCCTCCTTCACCTCCGATCCCTGGCACATTTCTTGTATTTATGGCCCTACAATCTCTACCATCAAACCTGTCCTTTGGGACCTCCTTCGAAACTTGGCCAATCTCATCAATCACTCTCCTTGGGTTTGTATTGGTGACATTAACGAAATCTTCTCTGATGCCGACAAGTTAGGTGGTAACCCGTTCGCGAGCTCCTCTTCCAACCATCTCAAGTCCATTCTGGACGATGCCGATTTAGAATCTATTGCTTTCACGGGAAATCCATTTACATGGAACAACAAAAGGAGGGGTAGAGCAAATATTCGGCAACGAAATGATCGTGCCCTTTCTAACCCAAGTTGGAATCTTCTTTTTCCGCAAGCTTTCATTGCCCACCTCCCGGCTTGTGCGTCCGATCATTGCCCGATCACCCTTTACACGGCTCCAATCCACAATACGGGACCAAAACCATTCCGCTTTGAAACCATGTGGATTTCTCATGAGGGCTGCCGCAACACCATCGAACATAATTGGAACCCCATCAATGTCGGTTCTCCTCCCTTTTCCCTCTTCTCCAACTTGAAAACTTCTAGAAATGCTCTTCGACTTTGGAACAAATCCACTTTCGGCAACTGTCATTCCCAAATCACTCAAACCCGCACCGCAATCGATTCCCTCCAAAATCAAACCCAAGACCATGAAACTCTAGCCTTAGAGGAATCCCTTCAAGTTAACCTTGATGTTCTACTTTCGAGAGAGGAAACTATGTGGAGACAACGTGCAAAACAAAAATGGCTCGAAGAGGGGGATGCAAATTCACATTTCTTCCACCTCTCCACCATTATCAATCGAAGGTACAACCGTATTCATACTATTTATAATCCTTTGATTGGTTCTTATGTTTCTGATTGGAGTGACATGTGTTCTGTTTTTGTGAATTACTTTGAAGATTTATTTGCCACCACTGCCCCCACTTATCCCATTGATATGGATGATCTTTTTGTTGGTAGTATTTCCCAAGATAAGTGTGTCAATTTTAGTGCTGTCCCACTTCCAATTGAAATAAAGAAAGCCTTTTTTGACATGAACTCTCATAAAAGCCCCGGCCCTGACGGTTTCTCCCCGGTTTTTTTCAAAAAATTTTGGGATATCATTGGGTCGGATGTTTCAAAATCCATTGAGCATTTTTTCAAAAATGGTTTCCTTTTGAAAGCTTTTAACCACACTCATATCACCCTCATCCCTAAAAAAGTCAACGCTTGCAAAGTTGAAGATTTCCGGCCCATTAGCTTATGTAATATTGCTTTCAAGGCAATCACTAAAATTCTTGCAAATAGACTCAAAGGTCTCCTTGATAGCTTTATTTCCCCTACTCAATTTGCTTTTGTCCCAGGCCGCAACATAAATGATAACTCTATTCTTTCCCATGAAATTTTGCATTGCATCAACTCTAGGGAGAAGAATAAGAATACGGCAATGGCAATCAAACTTGACCTCTCCAAAGCTTTTGATCGTGTTGAATGGCCTGTCCTACTTAGCATTCTTGAAATCCTTGGTTTTGATCAAAATTGCATCAATCTTATTAATCAATGCATTTCCACTTCTAGTTTCTCCGTCCTAGTGAATGGGACTTCTCACGGTTTTTTTAAGCCTTCAAGAGGCCTAAGGCAAGGCGATCCTCTCTCCCCTTTCCTTTTCATTATTTTCACGGAGATTTTCATTCACTTGATTAATAAAGCCGAAAGAAATGGTCTCATCCAAGGTATTAAAATAAGCCGAAATTGCCCTCCCATCTCCCATCTTCTTTTTGCCGATGACATAACTATTTTTGCTAAGGCAAATGAGTCAAATGCTTTGGAAATCAAGAATGTTCTTGAAACGTTTGAAACTTGGACGGGTCAACTTGTTAGCAAAGAGAAATCTTTTGTTCATTTTAGTCCAAACACCCGCGGTTCTCTTAGAAACATAATTCTTCACATTCTCCAAATGAAAAGATGCAATCATAAATCTAAACACCTTGGTCTCCCCTTTTGTAAAACTTCGGGTAGTAAAGCTTGTTTTAATGAGGTCATTGAAAAATTGGAAAAAAAACTTTGTGGTTGGCGTGCTCGCCTTCTCTCCCATGCCGGTCGAAATGTCCTTGTTAAATCCGTTGCCCAAGCCATTCCTTCCTACTATATGTCCACCTTTCTTCTCCCAATAAACGTGTGCTCTAAAATGGATTCTTTGATTCGTAAGTTTTGGTGGCAAGCTAATGATAAACCTCATTTCCTCGCTCTCAAATGTTGGGACACCATTTGCACCCCAAAATCGATTGGTGGTATGGGCCTTCGTAGATCTCACGACATGAACAAATCGCTCATTGCCAAACTTACTTGGAATATCTTATCCCCTACATCCGAAAAACTTTGGGTCCATTTGCTTTCATCAAAATACCTTCAATCCCAAAGCCTACTCTCAAATTACCGTACCAAATGCAACGCCTCTTGGATTTGGAAAGGCATCCTTGCTTGCCTCCCCCTCATTCAAAAAGGTGCTTGCTTCCAAGTCAATAGTAACTCGGTTATTGACATTTGGAACGACCCTTGGATCCCAACAACTGAAAATTTCCTCCCTAAACCGAACCCTTCTCTCCCTCCCCAACCGTCCATTGTGTATGTGAAAAACCTTCTCCATCCCGATTCTTTTGTTTGGGACCTTAACATTCTTCAATCCACTTTTTGCCATGATACCATCACTGAAATTCTCAAAATCAAAGTTCCCATTGGTGGGGAACCAAAAAAGCTTTTCTGGGTTCATTCTAAAAAAGGTGATTTCTCGGTTAAGAGTGCATACTTAACCGATCAGAGAGCTCGTTTTTTTGTTAGTCCTTCGGTTGATGGTAAAATTTGGATTGATCTTTGGAAAGCCCAAATTCATGATCGGCATAAATTCTTCCTTTGGAAAGTTCTCAACAATATGCTCCCTACCCGGGAAAGGTTATCTTCCATTCTCAACATAAGTGATAAATCTTGTCTTCTTTGCAACCATGCCATTGAAAATATTGACCATATTTTTCTTGAATGCCCGTTCATTGAAGCTGTTTTCTTTGCCTCTAAATGGAGATTCCGCTTGCATCCCTTCGCGTCTTGGACTATTAGACGTTGGATTTCTTGTCTCTTACGCCTCGATTCCACCTTCTTCCCTGGGACTAATTGTGCACTTGAATTTCTTAATTTTTGTATTATTGTTTTGGACCAGGTTTGGAAAGAAAGGAACAATGTTTTGTTCAATGCCACTGTTCCGAATTTTTCCGTTTTGGCGAACAGATGTTGCAAACTGGCTGCTGATCACTCATTTGCTCAATCCAGAAAGCGCTTACTTGCAATTTCTCTGAAAGCTCCCCCTAGAGATTTCTCAAAATCAACACTGATGTTGCTTTTTTTTAGGGTAAAGCTGTCCTTGCCATACTTATCCGAAATTTTGAAGGTGCAATTTTGTTTGCTTCGGTTAAAACTGAATTTCATTTGGATGCTACTAGTGCTGAGACTACTGCAATTAAAGAAGCTATGGTCCTTCTTGATCAAGCAAATTGGAGTTGTGCAATGTTTGAAAGCGACTCGTTCAACTCGGTTTTAATGATCACTAGTCAATGCCCCGCTTTTGAATGGTCTTGTAAAGCCGATGCTGAATTTGCCCGTAGACTCCTTCAGAAATGGCCAAATTGGAAAATAAAAAAGATCCCGAGACTTGGGAACAAAGCGGCCCATAATTTAGCGAAATGGGAAAAAATTGTAACTGGAATGGTTCTATTCCCCTTACCCTTATCCCCACTTCTGTTTTTTGTGATTCTGTTTCTCCTAAAACTTTTGTAACAGACTTATTTTCTTCGGTTAATGCTTAATCTTTTACTTATCAAAAAAAAAAAAGAAACATCTTTTAATAGAATGTTATGTGTAAAATAAAAGCGTGTATATATTAATATTATTACAATGAAAATATCATTTATCTCATTTTTATGTGTTACATAACACTATACTAGTAATGGTCCTGCTGATTAACTGGATTATTATTTTGATAGAAACATCTTTTAATAGAATGTTAAGTGTAAAATAAAAGCGTGTATATATTATTACAGTCAAAATATCATTTATCTCATTTGTATGTATTACATAACACATAGGTATATATATGCTGGATAATTATATTTTAAGTTCGTACATATTCTAGCTTGATACAGGTTTGTCAATAAATTATAGGCATACACCAAAGTTGAACATGATTCATTTTTTAACTAAACAAAGTCAATATATTTTTTCAAAAGAAAAAGTTGTTGAGATCAAACTTGTGCTCTTACTTTATTTATTTTTTTAAATTTTCTAAGGGTTTAATTTCTTATGAGGCGCGTCGATACATTAAGTGGGAACCTTTCCCAACGGGGATTCGAACATGAGTTAGCTACTTTGTAGTGACTAGTCACTTCCACTAGACGAATCATCTATTGGTCTTCTTTTATTACATCCGTGTCATTATTTTTACTCTTTTAACTACAACACCCAGTCAAACTTTTTAATCTTTTAAGTGACTTATTATGCTAAATTATTCACATTTGTGGTGTATTAAATTTTTAAATATTAATATATATGGTGTCATATGATATTATCAACTTATTAGTGAAATATATTAATTAAATTATTTATTATAATTTTCATATATTTAGTTAAGTTGACCTTGACTAGTCAACTGTAACAATGGATAAAGACAAATGGGGCGGAGGAAGTATTATTTATATGCATACAAAAATAACATTTTTTCGATTGCGTATATGTAATTTTATTTATACATACTATATATATATATATATATATATTATTCTTTCTTGTATTAAATTTCCTTAAATTTTTGTCTAGTTCTTTGTGAACACACAACGTTGCCCTAGGCCTCGGTCCAGGAAACTGCCCCCAAATTTGAACCAGTTACGCTGTGGCGAAATTAAATGTTGTAGGAAATAAATTAATTATATAGATAACTGTATTTCAACGGCACCTCTAGAGTTCCCCAGATCTTATGCTGCTTTTTGTGTCAATAAATGTAGAGGTTTGACATTTTTGCTATTCTTTTCTATTTTTAACATTGGCAACTGTGTTGGTTGGCACGTCCAATGTGTGTAGATCAGTTTCTTTTCTAAATGTGTGCTACCCACTTAACTCAAAACTTCTTTAATTGATGTTCTTTAATGTCCAATTAAATCTTGCTACAACTTTGAGATGATTGTATTGCTAAATTACATTTTAGGATTTTTTTTAATCTTTTTGTTTGTATGTTTAAATAATTTTTTTATAAACAAATTATGTTGCATATATTCTATACTAAAAAGAGAAACTAGTCATGGTGTAGCATGCTACACCAATTTTTTTACATTCTTATTTTTCCCTTAATACTTAAATTAACGTAAGAGTAAATAGCACTTTTGATCCTTCTTATGGACAAATTTTTGCACATTTGTTTCTCTTAAATTTTTCTTAGCAGATTCTTCCCTCTTATCAATGTAGTGTAACATATTCGTCTCTTTTATCAACACATTCGTCCCTCTTATATTTTTCATAGCAGATGTGTCTCTTTTATCAATGTAGTGTAACACATTCGTCCCTCTTAAATCCAAAATACATCCTAAAATATATTAATATATTTTGGATTTAAGAGGGACGAATATGTTACGTTACATTTATAAGAGGGACGCATCTGCTACGGAAAATTTAAGAGGGACAAATGTGTTGATAAGAGGGACGAATATGTTATACTACATTGATAAGAGGGACGGATCTGCTACGAAAACTTTAAGAGGGACGAATGTGCAAAAAATTACCCATAAGGAGGACCAAAAGTGATATTTACTCTTAACTATGTAACTTTATAACTTCTTCACTTATCCCATCCAATATATTTATTTAAATAAAATTTAACTTTTACTTTTATCCGTGAAAGAAATCCTAATTTGCACTAGAATAAATGAAAAAAAAGTTCGCTACATTAATTTGAGGAGAATCAACATTGTAATAATCACAAAAAAAATCTGGAAATAAAGTGCAGGAGAGCAGAGTCTTCCTAGTTGCAAATCAACTTCCCATTATAATTATGGGATGCTTTGTTGCCAAATCTTAATATCTTCTTTACAAACTATTTTGGCACATAAAACTAAAAATTCGTCATTTGTCAATTTATTGCAAGAGTAAAACTAATATATTTAGTTTTCAATTCAATTGCATACGTAAAATTGTCGATTAGTCAATTTTAGTCGAACAATTAAAATTATGGTTGATTTTTAAACTAATTAATGAATCGTACATGAATAACCTTTAATATTATCAAACTAATGAACCAAACTTGAACAAAATAACTTTTAATCAAAATGATTGTTGTATTGTACTCTTTTTTTTATTTGCCGTTTTATAGGATTGCACACATATTAATAAATGTAATAAATAGTCATTTTTATGAAGAAAAAATTCCAGAATACCCTTTTTATCAGATAATTACATCATTAATTATAAGCATTAACAAAAAGGGTAAAATTAATAGAAAAAATAATTTTATATTGAATTCCTATAATAAAAATTGTAAACAAATTTATTTTGTCGAGACGACAAATAAAATAAAACGAAGGGAGTATAACCAACATTGGCCAAAGGAATTTTATCCAATTATAAATCTCGGAAGATATTAGAATTGATAATTTTCTTTTACATGGTAGTTTTGAATTGATTACTTTTGTACGTATATGAGGGTTGAGTTGGAAGTTGGGACATATGAAAGTGAAAATATTGATGATGACGTTGATTGAGGATTTAATTTACTATTGGTCAACTGTGTAAAATAAACAGTAGTTAAGTTAAATAAGGGTTAATTTACTATTGGATTTTTAATGTTTAGTCATTTTATAAGAAATTTCTTGATATTTTAGAAATTACAAAGATATTTTTTTTAGTTTAAACTATGTACCAAATCACTCATTACAACTTCAACAATATTACAAGGACACTCTCTATGACTTCTAAAAAGAGTTTACCAAAACCTCTCCTGTAAATGGTGATTTTTTAATTTTTGGAACCATAGAGGATTTTTAACAATTACGATAAATCTCAGGAGGTCCGAATGTAAATCACTCTATGATAAAACTTGATCAAATAAACTCACAAAATTATAATGTTACCCGATCACTTGAGAAATAATGTAATAAATTATCTACAAAATTTTGACTCACATTTATATATTAATTCTTTTTTTTTAAGGGACACTTATTTATGAATTAATTCTAATTAAATAGTTGTTATCGCACATACACACTTATCATTATATATATATTAATACAAAGCCGAAAAATGTGATTAGTTATGTTTTGTTATTATGATTGAGTCGCCCCTCTCTAAATTATCCTATCAACTTATACTCTTGTTCATGTATAAAAGTACTAGCCTATTCCCGTTATGCACAAACTTAAATAATTTATTATTTTAATTTATATTTATATATCTTGATCCCTACAGTTTTCATGCATGTGAGAATTACAACTTAAATAGTTTTTATGAATGCCAATAAATATATTTGTAAATGTATAATATTTTCAAAACGAATGTTTAATATATCTTTTTGTGCATGTGATATGGAATATAGATGATTGATAATGTGTAATGTTAAATTAGTAATATAAAGGGAGAATTGTTCAAACTATCCCTCAAGTATAGAGTAAATAATTTATCATCCTTTAAGTTTAGAAAATTACTCACACTATTCCGTAAGTATTGAATTCATTATATTCGATCATAAATAATTAATCAAAATTTGAGGAAATTAATTATTACAAAACACACACGCATCTTTTACAAAAAAATTCAAGATCAAATGTAATTTAATCGTGTCAATTTAATTACAAGGTCACTGGTCAACAACTCGTACATGATTTGTTATTGTAGATTTTCTTAAAAAAAATATACAATTACTAAACAAACATTATTATTTAAAACTCTATCAAAATTATGATTACCCATTTCCAGGAAATTGCAAAAATCTAACTAAAATTCTCCAATTAAGATTCTACTGGTCAACGCAATTCTCCACTAATCTCTCAAAAAAAAATTAAAAAAAATTGATTTACGCTCAAATCCCTTAAAGTTTATCATAATTACAAAAAATTCCTCTAATTTCAAAACAGTTAAGGACACCACTTACACGTTATTTTTTGTAAATATTTTCATAAGTTATAAGGGGTGTACATTTAAGAATTATTGAACCATAAGGATCTCTTTTTAATTTTTGAAATATCAAGGGGTTATTGTAAAACTGACTAATCCTCGGGCTCCGATTGAAGTCACCAAAAAAAAAGAATTCTCCACTAATCACGGATTTTCTCTCTCACTCACAAACACACACAGTAAGTGTGTTCCAAACGACAAACATTAACAGACATCACCGCCACTCACTGAAACGAAAAAAATGTCTTTCCTTCTTCTTCATCTTCTTCTCTTCCTCTCTCTCTCCTCACTTTCTCTCTCCTCCTCCTCCTCTCCTTTCAACTACACCTTACACATTGACTGCGGCGGACTTGTAAACTCCACCGACTCCTTCAGCACCACCTGGCTCTCCGACCGCTTCTACACCGGCGGAGCCACCTCTGTAGTCTCCGAGCCCCTCCACTTCCTCCACCAACAAGAGAAAACCCTCCGCTACTTCCCAATCTCCTCCGGCAAGAAAAACTGCTACTCAATCCCGGCACCCCCCGGCCGTTACTTCCTCCGGACCTTCACCGTCTACGATAATTTCGACGGTAAATCGCATTCTCCTTCCTTCGACGTTTCAATCGAGGGCACTTTAGTCTTTTCCTGGCGCTCTCCATGGGCCGAATCCGTTTCCCGATCCGGAGCTTATTCGGATCTATTCTTCCACCACGATCAGCCCCTGGTTAACCTCTGTTTTTACAGCATTGCCACTGACTCTCCCGTTATTGGCTCGGTCGAGTTGACTCAGATTGACGATAAGGCTTACCCGTTTGACTACCCGAGTAATTCGAGTAAGTACATTTTAGTAAACTACGGTCGATTCTCATCCGGGTCGGATCAGTGGGGACCCGGGTTCAGTAACGACACAGATTTCTTCTCCCGATCGTGGCAGTCCGACTCCGAATTCAGACTCCAATCCGTGGCAATTACTAACGGGGCAACAATCAAAGCAATTTCAGCTATAAAACCAATTACAAATGTCGAGAAAAGCCCTAATTTCTTCCCGGAGAAACTGTACCAAACTGCGATTACGGCAATTGGAAATGGGGGTGGGGTTTTGGAGTACGAATTACCCGTGGACGCGAAATTGGATTATTTAATTTGGTTCCATTTTGCGGAGATTGATGTGAGTGTGAGCAAAGAAGGGGAGAGGGTTTTTGATGTGATAGTGAATGGGGATAATGTGAGTAGAGTTGATGTGTTTAAAGAGGTTGGGGGTTTTGCTGCTTATGATTGGAGTTATGTTGTTAAGAATTTGACTATTTCTACTTTGAATGTGAGATTGGAATCTGTTATAGGAGCTCCCATCATTTGTGGCCTTGAGAATTATGCTATAGTTCCCGTTGATCTCAAGACGATTCCTGATCAGGGTATGTGTTTGATATCTGATTCATTTGTTTCAAAGAAATTGGAATTGAAATTAGTAATTATTGGTCATGGAGTTGATGAGTTGAAGTAGATCATAATCTAATTTTTTCTTGAATTGACCCTCTTTTTTATGTGTTCAGGCATAGTGAATTTAGTTGGTACTATTATAGGGGTGGAATATTAGAAAATTCTTGCACAAGTAAACGCTTAGATAAATGTTTTTCTTGAATATATTGGATGATAAAAAAGCGAGCTCTGTTTCTTGTTCATTTTCACTTTTCTTATCATTTTATAAACTGAAATCCAAGAACTAGACATAGCCTTACTATTTATATAGGTAGGAGTGGAGTTGAAATTGAGATTAGTAGTATCTTATTGTTTCTTGAATTGACCTTTTTTTGGTGTTTAGGCATAGTGAATTTTGTTAGTAAACTTAACTAGTAAAGGTTATGTTTTGTTTTTGGGTGATTTACGCTCGGACCCCCTCAGGTAAACCCTAATTACAAAAAAGCCCTGTAGTTCGAGAAATTACAAGAACACCCTTATAGGGGTGTGTCTGTAATTTTTTTTCCAGAAGTTGTAGGGGTGTTCTTTTAAGGATTGTTGAAGCTGTAACCAGAAGGGATGTTCTTGTACTTTGCAAAACAGTCAGGGGTTATCCGTGTAATAACAGTAAACCTCAGGGGGTCTTGTTGTAAATCACCCTTGGTTTTTTCAGTCACTGGATATTGTTCTTTAATTAGGTACCATTTTAGTGGTGGAAGATATTTCGGTAAGTAAAACGCTGAGATAAATGTTTTTATTGTATCTTGATAAAAAAAAAAAAAGAAAAAGTCAGATCTGTTTCTTGTTCGTTTTCAGTTTTCATACCATTTTTACTTACTGAAATCCAAAGAATATGGCATTACTATTTTTTTTTTTTGGCAGTAATTGCGATGAGAGCACTAAAAGAATCACTGCGTGTGCCGGACCGAATGGGTTGGAATGGAGATCCTTGCGCACCTACTAGCTGGGATGCTTGGGAGGGTGTTACTTGTCATCCCACTGCCAATGATTCTGCTCTTGTGGTCTCCCAAATGTAAAGTCTTTTTTCCTCCTAAATGTGTATGAATAAGTGATAGAAAGAATATGTGCAAAAAGTTGCACATGTAACTTCTAGCTAATAGCATAATTTCTAAGCTAATCTTTGATTGATTTGATTTCCAGCTCAGATAGAGTGTAGGAATCTTATTTAACATTGCTAGTGGCTTGGCTACTGAAAATTTCAAAAAGATGATTTATTTATCCAAAACACTACTTTCGACTAAAAATAAACATTAAATTTAGGGTGATTTACACTCGGGCCCCTTGAGGTTTATCGTAATTACAGGAAACCCCCTGTGGTTCCAAAAATATCAAGGACACCCCTTTTAGGGGTTTTATTTTCAGAAGTTGTAGGGAATGTCCTTGTAAGGATTATTGAAACTGTAAGAAGTGTTTTGATACATAGTCTACACCAGAGGGGGTCTCCTTCTAATTTTTTAAACATCAGGGGGTTCCTTGTAAGACGACTAAACCTCAGGGGTTCCGGTCATAAATCACCCTTAAATATTTGTGTCAGGATTTCATTATCCATCACCTACCTCACAAGCTCATTTTTTACCCGTGTCCTGAAAATAGTTTTTTTTTTTTTTGGATTGAAATATTTGGATTTGATGAAAGACTTCAAATGACTCCAATATTAGGTGAATATCAAATTCATCATTTTAGTTTAAAGAATAGGTATGTAGTAAGGATTTAAAAACCTAACAAGCGAAAATGTTGCAAACAAGTGCTATGAATTTGAAATAAGGCCCTTTAATTCAAATGAAGCTGAAGGTTCTTCACTATCATTGGTACTAATTGTTGAGATTTATTGGTTTTAACATCTGTGCATTATCAGTTGACATGGTTTCACTTTTTATTTTGCCAGTTACTGTATCTTTTTTGTTTTAAATTTTGCAACATACACTGATAGAATTTGTAATTGCCATTTGTAGCATCCTTTCTTTTTGGTGTCTTGTCACCGTTCAAACTATTTTTAACATTTTAATTTTTCTACAAGTTTATGGACGCCGTATAATTGGATTATCTTGTCACACTTCCTTTAATTTATAACTTTTAAAATATATTTATCAGAGATCTTGGAAGCCAAGGCTTGAAAGGGTATATCAGTGACCAAATTGGCTTATTGACGAACTTGGTAAGCCTGTAAGTATCCACTGTTTATTCTTCATGGTGTTCTTTATTGATGGATCAATTAATTTCAGCTCAAATAGATATTAGTAATTCATTAACTAATACTGTTAGAAATAGTAAGAACCACACAGAAAGATGAATGAATTCGAAGGAAAACCTGAGCATCAATAATAACTAAAACTGTTATTCAATTTCACGAATTGCTAAAAAAGATAGGCTATGTGTTTTGTCCTCCGATTCTTCAAAATTCTTTTATTTATCATCTGAATGAATTTAATAATTTGTAAAATTCTTTTATTTGCAGGAACTTGAGTTCCAATTCTTTAGGAGGTGATATACCCTCAGGATTGGGTCAAAAGTCTCTTGTGAAGCTGTAAGATCTCATTTCCTAGTCTTTATTTCATTATAGGAGTTGCTGGATTAGTTCATGTTTCAAATATCACCGAGTTCTAAGTTATTTAAAAACTTTTCTATGCTCGGTTCTGTGATCTTGGGCTCTTAATGTGGTTTGTGAAGTTAGCATAGTAAAATTTAAGGCTTCATTTGGATTGATGGAATTGGATTTGGAGGAAGGATTTCAAATGACTCACATAGTCGGTGGATTTCTAATCCTCATTTAGAAATAAAGCAAAACACAAATTGATTTGATTTGAAATCCATCCAAAACCAAAGACCTATTTGGGAAATGGTAAGCCCTAGTTTGGGCTCACTCAAATTGGGTCAAACCCCATCTGAGAATGGTTTAGGTAGGTCTCAGCTCAAACTCCAAGTTTTGAACTAGGTTAGACTCGTCCAAACCTACTTGAGACCTATAAAGTTATTGATTTGACACCTATCACTGCTTTTATCATCTATAAAATTATTGATTTGACACTTATCACTTACTTTTCTCCCTCAAACCCCAATCCGAATCATATCTCAAACTTTTAAACCCACTAACGATTATATTATTAATATTTTACCATCTCAATATTACTTTGATACCATTCTTCAAACCAAGTTTCAAAAGTTTGAGACCAAACCGGAGCTGAACCCAGCCAAACCTTTTTCAAAATACCCCAAAGAGATCCAAACAAGTGCTATACATTTGTGAATATTCAAATCCATAGCTCCAAATCCAAACAAATACTAATCTGCATACAACCCACCTAATTTTGTGCTTCATATTTTTTTTTCTGAATTAAGTATCTGGGATACTATATAGTGATGCTGTGTTTGTTTCTTGTTGTTTATCTCATATTTCAATGTTATTTTCTACTGTTTTGATGCAGGGATTTATCAAATAACAAGTTCACTGGTTACATACCAGATAGTCTAACTTCATCCACCATGCAGCTTGTGTAAGTTGTATATATATATATATATACATAAATTAATTAAAAGTTGAATGATTTATACCTAGACCCCTGAGGTTTACCGTAATAAAAAAACCCCCCTATGGTTTCAAATATTGCAAGGACACCCCTCACATGGGTTTTTTAGTAAACATTTTCAGAAGTTGTAGGGGGTGTTCTTGTAAGGAATGTTGAAGGTATAATGGGTATTTTGATACATAATCTAAACCAGAGGAGGTCTCCTTGTAATTTCTTAAACGTCAGGTGGTTCCTGGTACGACTAAACCTCAGGGGGTCCGGTCGTAAATCACCTTAAAAAGTTGCATGACCATATTTTAACTAAATGGTGGTGTTATGTTGCTCAGGTTATTGAACAATAACTTACTAGGAGGGCAAGTCCCGGAGGAACTTTATTCAGTTGGGGTTCATGGTGGAACTATAGAGTAATTCCTAATTGCTTCATATACACAAACTTCAGTATCTCTTTATACATTGTTTTTTAACAATTTATGTATAATTAAAAACTTGATTTGTTTTACTACAGCCTTTCAGGCAATAAAGGATTGTGTGGTGTACCTTCTTTGCCCGATTGTCCATTATTTTGGGGGAAACATGGGTTATCTACTGGTGGCAAAGTCGGGATAGGTCTCTCTTGTCTCGTTATTTTTTCTGCACTTGTGCTCGGGGTATACTATTGCGTTGTCAGGAGGCGGCAATACGACTACGACTTTGGTCTACCACATGAACTTACATGTAAGTTTCGTTTCCATATAACTAAACTAGATTGAGTTCTTGCTTGACTTTCCTTAATTTGTTACATCGTTTTCCTCGCGAGTGAAATGCAAAAACACCCCCTATGCATTGCCTAATTATCCAAAAATACTTGTGTTATTTTTATTACCAAAAACCCCCTTGTGCTAAAATTTCTTACAAGCAAAAAACCCCTTCCCAAACTAAGATGACAATTATACCCCCACCAAAGGATGCATAAACGTCCCTATTCACTCGATAAATTGGCAATAATCCCTCTTAGCTTTGAAATTGGTAAAAAAAAATTGTTCACTTAAATAAAACATTGACAATAACCTCCCTATGATTTATGAAGAACTTTCAAATGGATTTTTTTGCTAATAAAAAATGAACACAGAGGAAGTTTTTGCTGATAAAAATAACATATTTTTTTTTGAAAATTAGGCAAAGCACAGGTGTATTTCTGCATTTAGCTCTTTTCCTCACCTTCATTCATTTCATTATACCACAAATGGTTCACTTGGCCAACAAGTGCTTCCATCGAGGGATTATATTGTCATTTACCGACGTAGTTCTGCTAGAGCATATCCACATTTATTATCTAAATGTGATTCTATATCCATATCTCAGCTGGTAAATAGCCATTTTTTTGCTACTACTCACTCCAACCACGTTACTAATTACATAATTTATTGTTTCACAGACATGTAATTATGTAATTATAATAATTTCAACGATCTAACATATTGTATAGATAAAAATATGAAACATGGATATATATATTTTTCTGAAAAATTCAAATAATTAAAGTTTAATAAATTCCATGTTTGTTCTGTATTTCAATATTACATATATTAAATAAACAATATCCGATGCTTGTAAGTTTTTTTCTTTTTATATTATACTCCCTCTGCCCCTTTTTTTTATTCTTTTACTTTTGATTTTACTTTTGACTCGAATTTTAAGTAAAAGTTAAAAAGGTGAAACTTATAGGTATTTTTGCATATATGTTCTTAAAAGTAGTGGTTGAGAGTTAGTGATGTCAAATCATTATTTTATGTGACAGAGTATTTTTGAAAAAAATAATTTCATTTATACAGTGTTATTTTGGGATATCCCAAAAAACAATAGTGAAAATTTAAGGACAGATGGAGTATAATTCTTGGCAAGTTATCTATATTAAAGATAACTTGCCAAAGATACATTTCAGTTACAACTTATTAATCGCTTTCGTTTCTCGTGTAATAATGCTGTCTTATTGTCTTAAACCATAATGTGTTTTTTTTTTTTTTTTTTTTTTGGAACAGCACTTGCAGCAAAGAGAAACAGATATCACAGACAGAAATCATTGATGACTCTGGAAATGGAGAGCCAACATGCCAAAGGATTTATACCAACATACAATGTGAACTGATTTTTTAGCTTCTTCTATAAGAGGAGACAAAATTTTGATAGGGATCAGCTTAACAAGGTGATGTAGATATTGGTCGTGATCGTGTGGCTACGGAAATGCAGATGATGCATCCGAGTTTTTTTTTTTTTTTTTTCCTCTTCTGGGCTTGTTTTAGAAATTAAATTGGGGTCTTTCAAAATTGACATTGTTTGTAATGTGCAGTAAATTAGGCAAATGCCTCCACAAAAAATGTATCAATTTTTACCATTTAGTTTTTAACTTAATGTATGTACTATACGAATCAAAATGTAAAACTAGTCTTCAATGTATTTCTTTATAATTTTGTCAAAAAACTTACTTTTTGGGTTGTAATTATTTTTAAGAGTAAACAACACTTTTGGTCTTTCTTATGGACAATTTTTTGCACATTTGTCCTTTCTAAATTTTTCGTAGCTGATTCGTCCCTCTTATCAATGTAGTGTAACATATTGATCTTTCTTATCAATACATTCGTCCCTCTTAAATTTCGTAGCAGATGCGTCCCTCGTATCATTAACAAATTCGTTCCTCTTAAATTCAAAATACATCATAAAATGGATGAAATTGATATATTTTGAATTTAAGAGGGACGAATGTGTTACGTTATATTGATAAGAGGGACGCATCTGCTACAAAAAAATTAAGAGGGATTAATGTGTTGATAAGATGGACGAATGTGTTACATTACATTGAAAAAATGGACAAATCTGCTACAAAAAAATTAAGAGGGACGAATGTGTTGATAAGATGGATGAATGTGTTACACTATATTGATAAAATGGACGAATTTGCTACAAAATTTAAGAGGAACAAAAAAATAAAAGGGACGAATGTGCAAAAATTTGTCCATAAGAAGGATCAAAAGTGCTATTTACTTTTTTTTTTTAAATTTAGCCAGAAAACTATTTTTTCGACCCTGAGATTCGTTGCAGAGTTTTTCTTCCAAGGAAAAAGATAGTTTGTCGTAGGGATAATTACAGGGACCTCCCCTGAGGTTAGGTGTAATTACTGCCAAATCCCTTCGACTATCATAATTACAGGGATCTCTCTTGACGTTTCAAAAGGATTACAAAACCCTAATGGGGACTAACGGACTTAGACGAAATTCGTGAATTGACCGTTATGTCCTCGAGTTTTTTAATTAAAAAAAGGAATAATTACAGGGACCTCCCCTGAGGTTAGGTGTAATTATCGCTCAATCCCCTCCGACTATTATAATTACAGGGACCTCCCCTAACGTTTTAAAATGATTATAGCCCTAACCCCCACCCCACCCGTCCCTCTCTGCCGGGATCTCTCCTCCATGCCGTGTCGCCGGCCTGGAAGTCGCCAGGGTTCTTCAACCCAAGCCAACGACAATCTCATACCTTCCAGACTGGCGGCACGGCCTGGAGGAGTGGGGTGGTTGGGGCTGGGGGTTCGGGATGGCGTGGTTGGGGACGGTGGTTGGGGCGGGGTTGTGGTAGGGGTGGGGTGGGTTTTTTAAAAACCAAATATATATATTAAATTTATTTATAATAATTATTTTCAATATTTATGAATTTATAATAACTATTTTATTAAATCGGATATTTAAATGAGTATTTTTAGTTTTTGTAAAAAGTTATGAAATTTTTTAGTACTAGTTAATTATGAGTATTCCTATAATGTCTAATAATTTATGTTCAAGTTTTTAGTTAAAAAATTATTTTTATAATTCTGATATGTTCAAGTTTTAATTAAAAATTTACGAATTTTTCTAGTATGGTTCAGTTATGAACAGTATGAGCATTTTTATAATGTCTATCAATTTATTTTCATTTATCCTTGTATCTTAACATTGAATTTTTTTAAATAATTAAAATTATTGGTTAAATGTGAAAGGTGAAGGTATTTACATTTGTATTTATGTTCTACAATGTTTTTTCTCATGATTAAAGTTGATGTATTTACATTTGTATTCATTTATCCTTGTACTTGGATTTTATTTAGTAAAAAAAATTGAAAAAACCAATTATTTTGTCTTAAAACCATTTTCCTGAATTTATATACAATAAAAGGACAAAGTTAAAATATAACATTGACACCCTTTCATAATCCTAAATATTACAATAAATTCCCTTCCTGTTTAAACAACTGAAAAGGATAAAATGGGAATTCAAAAAATATTGGGTGATAAGTTCAACAAAAACAAACGGAAACCTTACGGATGTAATCCTTTTGAAACGTCATGGGAGGTCCCTGTAATTATGATAGTCGGAGGGGATTGAGCGGTAATTACACCAAATCTTATGCCCAAATTATTCAAGATAAACAAATAAAATAAAAATAAGTCTACTTTCGTAATTCGACAACAATATTGGCACATTGAATGAACAGTCAAACATTAATTTGTTGGATCACTTAAAAGGTATGAGTGCTCATATTTTTAGATAAAAACTTGGACTAAATTTCTTGCAAACCATTCCTTAAATGGGTCTGGATCTTTCAGCCCACCTAACATAACATATACTTCGTAGTAACTTATTTGATCAGTTTATTTGCAAAGATGTGTGGAGGTGCGTGAAACCCAGCCGAAATAGGAATTTGAACTTATAACTTATTAGCAAATTAATTCAATCTTTAAGAGGTAAACCAAATCTCCTCGGCCTAACTAAACTGGAAAATGTTGATAAGGACATGGAATCGCCTCAGGTAGACCTGTCAAGGTCGAGTCCAAACCATGAATTGAATCAACCACAATTGCTGGAATCCGACCCTGTTGATCGGGTTTGGACCCAATTTTCAGAAAAGTTAACTATGGTAAGAGTATGGTCTGATTTTGGATTCTATCGACATGACCCAAATCCAGATTTAAAAATTGTTAGGGTCTATGCGGAAACTTATATAACCTGGCACAGGTCAAAACCTGACCCTCCCGTTCACCCTAAATCTGTCTGACCCAAATCAGATAACAAAATATTACCTGAACCAGACCCGAAAACTTACTTAAAAAAAAAATACATGGTGCGGGTCCTGACCCAGACCCTGTTGTCCGGGTCTGCACCTGGAATATGTGTACAGGGTTTCATTCCAGACCATGTGGTTGATTTCAGGATTGAGTTCGGGTATGATCTGAACCTTAACAACCCTAAGATTGGATCTTCACTAGGATGCAAACGAGTTGAGTAGTTTTGAACAACACATTGTTCGAGGTCTATTTTAATTTTGTACCAAGCTTAAAATTGTGTTTGAGTTTAGTTTGATTGTTAAAAAATCAAGCTCGAAGGAGCTTTTATCGAACGAGCTCGAGTGCAATATCGAGTAGCTTGGTAATTTAATATTTTTTTCATCAATTTTTAGCTTATTGAGTCAAGTTCGAATCGAGTTTAAGAAATTTTTATCAACGAGCTCGAATCAAATATTGAGTAACATAGTTTGATTTTCAACTCTAACCTTCTTCCGTTCAAGGTTCGACTCCAAACCCGTCCCTTGACAAGCCTAGCCTCAGGGAGAGATGTGACTTTGATTAGGCCTTTTGGCTTATTAACCCTATCAATTTGTATATTATAATGGGGTCTTGGAAAAACCACATTTTTTGAACAATGCAATGTATCCTATTCAAGGTCAATGCACAACTTTAACAAAAGTCACCCCCTCCCCAACACCAAGACATGTACAACAAATCTTATTGAATGCAAATCCTCTTTCCGGTGGTCCTGTGACTAATTCTATTATTGGATGGTGTATTTTTTTTTTTTTTAAATAAACTATTGCATGGTGTATTTCGGTTTTATCCTCTTTTGTGAAAGTTATCTTTTATCCTAAACTTTGATGGATAGCTTGAGCGCCTTAATATGTCCAACTTTTTTTTTTTTTTTTTGTGATGTTTGGTTTAGAAGTCCATTTAGATAAGAATTATCTATTTTGAAGGAATTCCACGAGTCGTGACTGTATAATTTGTATATTACGAGAAAATTAAGCAAGCAACTGCATTAGCTCTGACAAAAAAACTATGAGTCACTATGGGTTAATATGAAAGTAGTTTGGTTGTGTTTGGTCTTAAAAAGTGGTTTCAGAGGTTTTGGGAAACATTTGAAATTTGATTTAGATAATAGTTTCAATGGAATATTGAAATTATAAAATATTTTTATATAATAGTTAGTGTTTTGAAAATTTGAGATTTAATAAAGTTTAGTTGTTAGGATTTGAGGGAGAAAAAAATGACAGATGTCAAATCAATAATTTTATAAAGTTTGAGATATTATATTTATTATATCGTGTAGTAGTTGAATGATGAAATATTGATATATTGTAATAATGATTTATAATTGATTGTACTTAGTGTTATGATTGTGATAATGATTTGGATTATTATAAATAATAGACTGTATATTTACATGATATTAAAGTAAAATTATTTTTTGGCCAACAAATATGATCAAATACAACATTTAAAATTGTAATAAAATATTTTGATGATAATTAATAAATACAAAATTTAATAATGCATGTCAAATATTTTGATGAAAATTTACAATATAATTAATAATTGCAAATTTGCAATTAAGTACAATACTTTACTTCTAGAAGGTGGGGATAATATTATTAAAAATAGAAAACAAATTCTCATTTTTTAATAAAATTGAACTCAATAGCCGCAAGAATTTTCACATTTTTTACAAGAAATCTTTGCGCAAAACGTTTTTTTTTCTTTAATTTTTACTTTAGCAAAATCCCCTTGTACTTTCGGATTCTGTGAAACTCTCTCCTTACTGCATTAGTTGTCTAACGCTGTTAATTTTTAGTTACTATATCAAAATTACCCTTAGATATAAGGATATTATATGTTAAGTTTGAAACGTACAAGGGTATTAGGTGCTAAGTTTAAAAAGTATAAGAGATTATGTGCTAAGTTTTAGAATTACTTTTGTGCTAAGTTCAAAAGTACAAGAGGACTTTCCGTCAAGTGAAATTTATACGGTTGATTAATGAATAAGGTTATTATTGCAAATCTTGAAAATTCTTTAAAACATAACTTAATCAGAGATAGATGATTTCGATTTATATGACGAGTTAAAAGTTTATCAAAAGTTACGTCTACCCACATGTATAAGTTGATTGATATTATTATCATATACACATATTTGATTCTTATCCAAAGAAGTGTATTTCTTGTAAATTAATATTCAATATACTTGTAATTGTTGATTATGCTGAAAAAGGTATTTGAAGATTTAAATTGATGAAAACCTATTTACGATCAACTATGTTATAAAAAAGATTAAGTGAATTGGTTATTTTATTTATAAAAAAATACAAAAATTTAATCAAATACCTTTGATTCTACTAAAATAAAAAACTAAAATTTATATGAATAATTTTTTTATGATATATATAGGACCCCGATTTTAGATTTTGCCTAGAATCGCAAATAGTGTAGCATCGACCCTGATTGTGACCGCTGTCTATTTTGCAGACTTGAATTAAAGTAGAAAAGACAACTACCCGTTAAAATAATCTAACATCGTAAATATTAATATTAATTCAACTTTTATTTGAAACTGCACGTAAATTTGAAGGAATGAAAAAGTAAATTACATATTTATACATAGTAAAGACTTTCTAAATTAGTAATATGAGAATCTTTGTGGGTTTCCCATTTATGAGTGTGGAATTGTCAAAAGCTGTTCATGGTACTACGTACATGGTTTCCCAAATAAGGTTTGTGTATATAGACATTACAATTTATATACGTACATCCAACATTTTATTATAAAATTATAATTTAGGGTTGTCCTCTACTTCCGCTTTGGTCAAGTAAAGTTGAGGAGTTGAAAATTGAATACACGTACGACACTCCATTTCCAACAAAACATTAATCTTTTACTAGATTATCTTAATTAAAATATAAGTGGACAACAAAGTTATATATCATCATTTTTTACTATTCCCTCCACAACTATTATTTTTTAGAAATAATAGTACATCGTTACATTATTTATTATATTATAAATCTATTCAATTGTTATCAAAGTTTAAACAACTATTTTTAAACAATCACATCACTATTCATGAACAGTGTTATATATCATCACTTTTTACTACTCCCTTCAACAACTAGTTTTTTTGAGAAACAATAGACATCATTACATCAAGTCATTAGTGGGAGTCGAACCCAAAATTTCTTGTCCCATGATCATGAAGCCTCAACTTTTTCCACTAGGCTACGGTCTCATTTATACTGAACAACTAGTTTATAATTTAAGAACTATTTTTAAACAACCACACCACTACACTCTAGGAACTAATTTATATTTTAACAAGCTACTTTTTCTATAAATTGAGTTAAAGAGGAACATGATATTTTATTTATTTTGTACTTTTTTACAGAAATCTTAAATGTACAAGACACATTTCACTTTGGTATGTCAAATTTGAGAGGTCAAACCCTATATTTAAAAGTCCCTCAAAATTAAATAAGCTATTGGAGGTCCACTTTTACGAAAAAAGGTTATTTTACGTATGCCGTTGAAAATGACTTAATTATTCTATCAAAATTCCCAATAAAATTACAATGTAGAGTGGAGTTACTTATAGATAATATATGACTAGGTTAGTTGGTCATGAGAGATACCGTTCAGATGAGGTACAATTAAGAATTTTGGCTTCATTGGAGAAAATTCAACCTCACACTAATATGTCTTATCAAGTGAAAAGAATAATATAATAGTATGTACGACAGGGCCAGGTCATATTTTGTAATTACGTAATATTTTTTGGGTTTTTACTATTGACTCCAGAAATTAGGCAGCAATAAAAGATATAAAACAAGTTGACAAATTATTTAACCAAAACGTCTATGATTACTTTCAGATGTTTTTTTAACAAAATTAAAACAAATGGCTTTTTGTGCTATTAGTAAAAAATTATATGTGTATGTCCTATTGAGTGTTCTCACTTCCAGGTCATAACTCACACACAATAGTAAGTCAAAATTATTACAAAATATTTGGTCCTAAGTTTTGAAATTTTGAAAGTTGTTTTTATTAATGATATTATTCCCGTGCTACGCACAAAATCATCAACTAAATTATATGCTAATAATTTTATATCTATAATAAGTTATTCATAATTAAAATGTTAAACATTACTATCTCTAACCAAATTCAGAGCAGATCTAATTGCATGTGGATTCCCCCACCTAACGGGTATGTTAAACATAATTTTGATGCTGCTATTCATATGGAGTTTGGTGATTTTGGAATTGGATTTGTTGCACGTAATCATCTAGGCTCTTGTTTTGATTGGGGAACTCAAAAGTTTGATTATATCATAGAACCCGAAGTTGTGGAAGCTATAGCTGGGATTCAGTGTCTTGAATTCGGTATAGCTAGAGGTTGGAATAATACTTTGCTCGAAGGCGATTGCAAATTGTTATCGATGGAATTCGGGGTTTGAACTTCCATCTTCATCCGTTGGGGCATGATATGACAAACATTCTATCAATGACATAACACATTACATGTAAGATTAAGTCAAACTAAGACTTGACCATGGCTTAGTCCACATACACCAAATTAAGCCATTATGATCAAATCTGCTCCAAATTATTGACCACATGTATATCGACATACCCTATATGTTGAACTAAGCTTATATAGGTCCTTTTGAATGATTACATCACTGAACTTGTCGCAAGAACCTGATACATCTATATCGACATACTTGGTACATTGACTTAGACATCTTGAGCTAGATCTCCGAATAACCTTTGCTCATTTCATTCGACCTATGAGCCTAACTATTCGACCATAAGATCTCATTGGATCACATCAATTGAAATCTGACCCAAAAAGATCTAACCAACCCGAAAAGATCCGCTTCCGAAAACTATAAATACCCCGCATTTATTACAATTAAAGGTACGATTTCAACCAATACTGCAACTACTTTATGTTACTGCTATCTACTATAACATTGAATTGATCTGACTTTAGCATTGGAGGGTTTACGCTGGGTTTTTCTTTGAGCACAGGGTTAGGTTCCTTGAAATGGAGTCCAACTCGATTTGACTTACTTAGGATTCTATAATGTGGAGCGGAAATCAGCGTTACGTGGCACATTAGACGTGTACCATATACTTAGAATAAAATTTCCTTCATCAATTAGTGTCATCTGGGGGAACCTCTAACTAGTGCTCGAGCGGGAATGACAACTAGATCTAAAGCAGCAATGGCAACAATGACAAATGTTGTGGCACGTAAACGAGATCAGCAAGGAGATGACACAGAAGGTGATCAAATCAGCATACACGACGAGGAACGAGTAGCTGTTGGACCTTCACAACCGCATGAAGAAATTTACAAATTTACTCGAGTGGAGTTAAAGGAGCTCATCGATAATGCACTCAGAGAATGGGTGTGCAAATCGAAACTTCAAGGTATCCAAGGTTAGAAAGCTAAATCTCGGGAGAATCGTGCACGAAAAGCAAGGGAACAACAAGCCATTTCAGAAGAAGTAAACAATAGACCAAGGGAGTAAGCAAATCGACCAACAGAAGGAAACAGAAGAGGACCTTTGTAGTTTTCTGTCGAAGTGAATAAACTTGCCTACGAGGTCTTTAACGAAGAAATTGGAGGATAAAGAAAAAAGAATCATGAAAGAGGTCCATGCCTTGAACAAACTCGAATAAACTTGCCTCCGAGGTCTTTAAAGAAGAAATTGGAGGACAGAGAAAAAAGAATCGATGAAAGAGGTCCATGCCTTGAACAAACAAAAGATCACCATTTTGCGATGATATATATTTCGAAAGATATCTACACATAGAATGCCAACTAGTCTACCTAGTTACGATGGGAAGGGAGATCTAGAGGAGCACATTGTACAGTTCACACACATTGTGCATTTGCACTACCTTTCCAACAACTTAGCGGCAAAATTATTTAGCATAACTTTATCTGAGATAGCTCAAAGATGGTTCCGTCGACTTGAAGGTTCGGTCGTATCGATTCAACAATTGTTTGACAAATTCGTTAATCAATTTGCAAGTGGAAAAACAATCAAACCACCAACTAATCATCTTTATTCAATCGTCCAATATACAGGAAAAACTTCAAGAGTATTCATGCAATGTTTTAACAGTGAACTTCTAAAAGTTGAAAGGCCAAAAATTGACTTTCTCATAACAGGCAGGGATTCGCCAACACTATTGTTAGGGAAAATCTTGAAACATACGAGAGGTTGAAGGACATTGCTAGTCAATACATGCCGCAGGATGAAGTGAACATCATGAGAAGAAATTTATTTGGTATCAATAGGGAAAATGAGCATCATATCAACAGAAAAATGTCAAAAGGCAGCCTGATTGAAATTTTAAGACAAATGATAGAAGATTTGATCAGAGAAATCAGCGAAGATCAAGATCACCAAACAAATGGTCAAAATGTGTTCACTCCGTTAAGAAGTAACCAATCTCAAATTATGATGGCCACACATGATCGAAATATACTGAGAAAACCACATTTACAGAAAGATCAATCTCAGTCGAACAAGTACTGTTGATTTCACAAACAGAGAGGACACGACACCAATGTCTGCTTCCAGCTATGGGATGTAATCGAATGGTTGATATCAGAAGAGCATTTAGCTGGTTATGTAAGGAAAGATGGTGTTGAATCCCATACTATGGAAGATCCTAAGTACATAAATGATCGACAAAGATCAAGATACCCAGATAAAAAGAATCAAAGCTCGAAGGGAACTCATGAGCAGAATAATCGAGATCATCCGCTCGAGTTGTGATAAATATGATATTTGGCGGACTAGCAGGAGGAGATAGTAAAAATTGAAGGAGAAGGGTTTTGAGATCATTGGAGACAGGCCAATTTGAGAAAAAGGAACAAGGTGTATTCGGTGTGTATTCCATCAAGGAGCAGTAAAATTATTTTTGACAACTCTAATCTGCATAGTGATTACCTGTTATATGATGATCACGACGTGCCTGACTGGCCTATGGTTATTACTTCAGAAATTGGAAATTACATGGTAAGAAAAATTCTTGTTGATTCTGTTAGTTCTGCTAACATATTATTTCTTGATGCGCTCACGCAAATTGAACTAGGAGTAAGTTCTTTGCAACCAATCAAAACACCGTTATCAGGTTTCAGAGGAGCCGTAGTTGTACCACTAGGTACATTAACTTTATCGACCACTCCCGGGGATGAAGTTTATTGCAAAACTAGGATGATCAAGTACTTGGTGGTGGATTCACCTTGCACCTACAATGTGATTCTAGGAAGACCAACATTAAATACTTTTCAAGATGTTATGTCGACCTATCATCAAAAAATAAAGTTCCCCACCAGACAAGGTATCAGAGAGGTAATGTGAGACTCGAAGGAATCTTGGGACTGTCACACTATTTCGATAAATAAAAGGAAATCCTCTCAACATCGTGTAATTTCAGTTGAAGAGGCTAAAGACCTACACTTGACAAAAAAATTGAAGAAAGGAAAATAAGTTGCCGAGGGACCTTTAATCGATGAATCCAATTCGAGGAAAATGGAACTTCGAGAGACCTAGGGTAGAACCGTGCGAAGGTTTTAAAAAGATCGAACTGATCCAAGGAGAATCGAGCAAAACGACCAGAATATGGACTCAATTGAGAGAAGGATTGGAGGTATTATTAATACAGTTCATTCGGAATAACGTTGATGAAATTCAATGGTCGACCAACAACTTACAAGGGATCGATCCAAGTGTAATTATCCATAGACTGGACATAGACCCTTCTGCTCGGCCAGCTAGACAGAAAATGAAATTTTGGTCCTGAACGAAATAACATTATCGTTTAAGATGTGGACAAACTCTTGAAAGTTGGATACATGGGGGAAATACAATTTACAGATTGGTTTTGCAACATTGTTCTGGTCCCCAAACAGGAGGGAAATTGGAGGATGTATAATGACTTTACGGATCTGAACAAACTTTGCCTGAGAGATCCCTATCCATTGCCCATAATCGATACATTGGTTATTTCGACCGCTGGCTGTGCAATATTGAGTGTGATAGATGATTTTCAGAGTTTCAATCAAATTTGTATGGCACTAGAGAATCAAGAGAAGACAACTTTCATTACTAAGAAATGAGTTTATTGCTTTAAAGTGATGACATTTGGTTTGAAGAATGTGGGAGCCACATACCAAAGGTTGGTCAACAAGATGTTCGAACCATTAATTGGAAAATAAATGGAGGTCTACGTCGATGATATCTTGGTCAAGAGCTCAAAATAATCTAAACATCTAGCTCATATTGAACAAACATTCGATATAATGAGGAGGTATGGAATGAAATTAAATCCATCAAAGTGCACTTTTGGTGTTCGAGCAGGAAATTTTTTAGGTTATTTGGTGAACAAACGAGGGATTGAAGCTAATCCTGAGAAGATTCAAACAATTTTGGTATTTACTCAAAACCTTATATGTTTCATTAAAGTTTGGTGACCTTTTTTAATTTTGGCAGTTATAGTAGATAGTAAATTTTTAATTGCATGTTTTGTCTCCAAGTGATTGTCCACATATTATAGGTAGATAGGACAATAGAACGTCATTGGTGTTCAAGGTTCTTCACATGTTTTTACTTGCTAAGTTACGACTCACCTATACTCTATTATCAGTTGGACTCAAACTGCATTTACATTGTTTTACCTCAAACAGTTGGAAACAGATAAATACATACTACTTAATAAACAGAATATTGATACAACATAGTATCCTTTAAGTTGCAGGTATGGACAACGTACCATACGAAATAGCAAGTGATATCATGGCCCGAGTTGGTACATATTCCTGCACTGACTTCTTCAACGCAAAATTAAGGTGATAAAAAAAGGTTCATTTTCTGTAGTTCTGTTTTTAAGATCTTAATGATATTTATTTATTAAATTTGCAGCTGCAAATACTTCAAGAAAATAGGTGAAGATGATCAGGTGTACCAAAACATGTCTATGGATAAATGCCCAATTACAGAATGGGAGCCTCTAAGTCAGGAACAACAATCATTTATAAGAAGATGTCAACAATCCAACAATATGGACCTCATCTATAGGCAGGGAATGGTAAATAAGTTATATTTTTATCCTTAATTTGATAAATTTATGAATTCCGAATAAAAATGAAAAATAGCACAACTACTAACACCTATTTTCTTATTTATTTCAGAAAAGTTACTTCAGCGATACAAATATCGAGTGGGATTATACATTTCTGGAAATGCAGAAAAATTAGGCCATTTGGGAGCAAAATATGCAAGAGCAATGATCCTACTTCTGAGCAATGACTATGAAAGAATCCAACTTGGGATCAAATTGCTGGACCAAATGGCCCAATCAAATACTATGAGGATTCAGTTGCCTAATTATCGAGAGAGCTTACTAAAAAATCTTTCCAGTATGTGGATTAACAACACTAACTTCACTCTCCCAAAGTGTTGTGCAACTGAAGAAGGGCACAAAAACAGAGTTGGTTGGCTTAATATGGACCAGTTCCAACTAACAGGTTGCCAAGCATGCAATGCAGATATAGAAGTAAGAAAAATTATTGGCTACATTCCTTTGCATTAGATAACCAATATGTGATCTATGCTATGTAAAAAGATATATTTTGGACTGGTGTTATTTAGAACTCTTTTTTATCTAGACTATATAAGCTAGATGGAGACAAAACTAAATGCATGACCAAAAAAAATCTTAGATATCATTGGACTATATTCAATAAATAGGTTCATGTTATATAAATATATCACGTTTACTCCTATATGCATAAATGAAGCAGACTTACGAAATGAATAAATATGAGCATACTTTTATGAGGATAATTAAAAAGTATAGATGAAGTTTCAGTGGACTGCCAAAACTAATTCATGAGGTTTATGAACTGTCTCCTAACCAAAAGTTTTGGAACGTTCTATTTTTAGGTAACAAACTAATTCATGAGGCATACAAACTAACAAAGAAAGAGGTAGATGTTTCTTAAAATAGGGTGCAATGAAAAATAAAGATTAATAGACTTAGAGTGATTGTTCTTCGTGAAGTCCGTGGCCACTTGAAAAGTCGTCGAGTAGCTTGAAATAGATAGGCATGTTACTTAATAGAAGATCCAATTCAAACTCGTAAGTATGAATTTTATTAGATAATGAATCCAATTTTTTTTGTCATGTCGTTAAAAATAGTATATATTATTCAACGAGCAAGTCAAGTTTGGGCTTAGTAAGTTTTCTTGTTTATGTTAAAAGAAACCAAGGTAAGATACCTCTTTTAAAGGCCCAAGATCATAGAAAAAATGGGTTAAAATATTGAATAAGCCCAAGTACGTTAATTGTGTTTAGATTGTCTTTTATTTGATTTTTGAGAAACATTTACAAGGCAAACATTAAGTTTAATTACCTGAGAAATTATTTAATCATTTATCCCTTTAATTATCTCAATTATACAGATGTCTACTAAAGCTTAACTCTTGAAGAATAAATGCGGTGGCTACATAATAATTGAACAACTCACCAGCCTGTTACATTAATTCTTCTAAAGAAATACACAAACTCAATCTCCGATTTTCATCTACAAATATCATCCACTTTCAAAGGTTCAGGTTACAAATAAGAGGGTAAACCAGGAAATATAGAGGTAATCTTTAGCACAAATTAGTTATTTATTTTTCAGACATGAATGATCTAACTATTGTTTGCATTCATTGTTGCAGGCCACCACTTATAAACAAAGATATCCAGTAAGTCTTTTACACACAAACAAATCGGTTTATATATTGAGTATTTAATATTTAATATTGTCCTGTGATGTTCCTTTGTTTAGAAAGATAGCGATTCATTAATAATAAGCACTGATTAACTTAATGAAATGTGCTTATCTTTGATACAGTTATGGAAAGCTTGCAAAATATGGATCGATATTTTCTTGAATCTAAGAAGATGAAATATTTTTTTCAAACTGATGAAGAAGTGTTTTTTACTACAATAATTGGACAGGATGTGCTAGCTTCGTTTCTTAAAATTACACTACCTATAAATGTTTATTCAAATATTACTCTTATCGAAATGAGCATTGGTCATAAATATAAGGAAAAAAATAATCCTTATAGAGCAATACTATCATGGAACATCCAAGGAATCGAATCCCACAAGTTGAGGAATATGTTTCGCGTCATCGCCAATAATCAAATGCCGGAAATGGTTATTATGTATAACCCATACATAGAATTTAACTTAATTTCGCAGGTGTTTATTAATGAAGGGTATGATGAAAACCTCTACTTTGAACTAGGAGGATTAAGTAAAGGGTTCTGGATCATATGGAAGTCAGCTACATTTTCCATCATACCTGTAAAGACAAATACACCAGTGTTTACTTTTGCAATAATGTAACAATAAATTGTATTATGTTTAGTCAATTTTGGTTATGTACAATATAGGAAGTAAAAACTGGAGTTTGTAAATATTAGATAAACTATATTTTGATGTGAAACATAACTACTATATTGTGCTATTTCACTTGACTGCTTGTCTTAATATTACTAACAATATTTTAAAGCTTTTCTATTTCACAAAATATACTTGTTCACGTTTTATCACAGATGTCGGACCGAATGGGAGGATCAGTTAAAGTACCAAATTGTGCAACACCTGGATGTTGTGTCGAACTTCATAAGCAATGTTTAGACAAGTGTTTTTCTTGCTGCTATGTCGAGTTCCTCAAAACAGAATTCATGAATTTTATCGACACTATGGTCTTGGAGTTCAATGGGACCAATTTCTGGAAGGAAATTTCTTTAAATGAATCAAATATTTGCACTTTTCAGAAATTCGAACTTGCCATAGGTTTCATCAGGAAACTTGAGAAGGAAGGCAAACTACAAAATCCAGCGTAATTGAAGCTCTAAAATTCATAAACTAAACCTATCAATACAAACACAAACTTATTCATATCAAATTTATATGAACAGAATTAAGGCGAACAAAATATACCAGAATCATCAAATCGTTGCACAAGGAAAAAATCAAGGTATGATATATATAAATGCAACAATTAATGAATTAAATAAAACCATATAATTTAATAACAATACATGTTGAAATTTAGGTATGCATACTCACGGTTGAACACAAGAGAAAATACTTGTAACAATGATCCTTTCAGAGTACAAGTAAGAGATAGCTTATGTGTTCTGCTAGAAGATAAAAACACAGCAGGATGGGCTGAATCAAAGCTGCAAGATATCATTGAATTTCCTCTCTTAGAAGAACTAAAGGAACAGATAGATGCAATCCAAGGTGAAAACATGGCAGGACATCATATGTAGGTTTTTTTTAAGATATATATAGACGAACGAATAATCATCTTTCTACTTTCCTAATTTATTGTACTGTGATAAACATAACTACTATGTGTAATGTACTTTGCTTATCAACTTGCTACTATTGCATCAAACTTAACAAGGCTTAAAAAACAAACAATCATACGGGGCCCCGACACCGCGCATTGCGCGGTGCGACTGCCCTAGTATATATATATATGTGCAAAATCTTGAATATATCCTGGGAACTCAACATAGATGGTGAAATAGTAAAGGCTACATTAGCTAAATCCCGAACAATTGAATTATTTTCTCTTAACACATGAGAGCATCTAAACGGCTAGATTCTTAACTAGCCATAAGTTTTATATTATCGATAATGTGCCCCAGAGGATGGGAAAAAGCTTGAGTGTCCAAGCCACCGTCTATAACTACTTTAAAATCACCTTTAACTATGATCTTTGTCCAACCCTTAGCTAGGGCTGAAAACAAGCTCAAACGATCCGAACAAGCTACTGTTCAGGCTCGGCTCGGACTCGAGCCTTTCACCAGATTTTATGTTTGAGCTCGGCTCAAGCTTAAGGAGAATGGCTCGCGAGTACTCGCTCGGCTCGATAAGTATACAACTGTCTACTTTCACTTTATAATTTTTGTAGTATACAATTGTCTATTATCACTTTATGACCTCATAAGCCTACATTTATCACATCCGGGACAAAATAAAAGCAATAGAAGCCTATCGCTTATCACTTTTGTGCAAGTTTTGAAAATAGGAAAAGCAATTTTCTGACAAACTTCAATTTAACATTGCACATTTTTCCTCTTTCAAGTTACAAAGTTTTGACACGTTTTCCAAGGACCTGAATTCTAATAAAGAAAGAAGCTTCTCCCTGCTAAACACCAAAAAGCCATAGCCTATGTGTTAACGAGCTCCACCGAATCGAACAAGTACTGTTCGAACTCGGTTCGAAAAAATCAACCGAGCTTTTTTTCTTGTTTGAGCTCGAATTGATAGAGAGTTGAACGAACCCGGTCGATCTTTTAACGAGCCGAGTACGAGCTGAATATCGAGTTACTTGGATCGATTTTCAACCCTACCCTTAGCAACTCCAAACTCGAGACCACGGGCAGCCACCACTGCTTCCGTCGCTTCGGGAACGAGTGGATAGTCAAGTGGTCTTTAGCAAGAAAATCAACTCCAAAGCTTCCCGAACTTCCAGTTACAACAACGTCGACATTTATTTTAATTAAATTTAGTGGTGGAGGTTGCCAATTAGAGCCCTTTCTGTTAGGAATCGGATGGGGGCAATGGATATACTGTGCGAAATATATGGTAAAAGGCTTAGGCCAAAGAAACTACACATTTCAGAGCAATATCTTTTGCTTAATCAACTTATTTAGGGTTTCTGCCAAGACAATCTAGCTTGGTGGCATGGGTGCACCAAGAGGGAATGTTCCTCTACTATGCAAAATGACGAATCTCATGATTGTTAACCAAATTTGATATCATTCTTGTTTGACAGGTGCTGGGTAATCCAATCATTAAGGTTGGGGATGAGTGAAACAATTTTAATCGCGAAAGCGTATTCGGGACTCAGACCCAAACACAACTACTAGGACTCGTGTCCTAGGAGTTTTGAGAGTGAGAAGCAACCTCCGAACTATGGAGAATATGTAATAAGCCTGAAGCGGCCATGGGAGTTCAAGATCATGATTCCCATCTGGCGAACTGGAGGCGATAAAGACACGGTACATTGATATGTGTAAACTGGAGTTGGCGTCGGGGCTAGGGGACTGGAAAAGAAATGGATCAGAAAAAAAAAATTGGGGTTGTCAACACTTGACGTCATTGTAGGGCATATAGCAGATAACACTAAAATTGGTGTCAGTCTTATCCCTAATATGACAAAAAGTAACGAAAGTGTTGTTTATATAAGAGGTCGGGGGCCTCTAGAAGGCGAGGATCCTATGAATGTTTCGGGCTTCGGGGAGACCGTGCACCCTTCCTTATTTATCGAGCTGAGGAGGTCCACCAACTAAGCTCTCAAAAGTCTTGCCGAGGCCGCGAGACTTTTTCTCGTCCATCTATATGACGGGGTTCACTAGAGGAGGATTGCTCCCCTGAATCTACCTAGCTAAGGTCGTGGCAAACCTTCATAGCCCAATAATTGTGGAGGTCTCTTAAACCAATTTTGGGTTGGGTCAATCTGTCTATTTTGATCCTAGTTCGGATGGAACTGGATTAGGAATGGACCATGTTACATTTTTTTTTTAATCTTACTATCACATATACATTAATATTTCGTAACTTTAAATTAAGGATGCAGATTCACACGCTGCAAATAATCTCAACAGTTAGCTTACAAGATGAATTTATTTTTTGTTTGATACAGTTAAAATTGAATAAGAAAATAAGTATATCAAATTTTCAGTCTTCGTGCATATAAAAATTCCATTATTGGTTCCATTTATAAAACTATAAGATTGAGATGTCATTCAAATGGTTGACCCAGTTTGTTGCATGCAAAGTGAACCACGTGAACTAAAGTATCAACTTGTATAAATTTTATTACATCGTTGAAAATCAAATCTCCAAACATTAAATATATCATTACAACAATATTTATATACCACTTTGCAGCTATTTGGCTATGGTGGACCTCGTTATACGTAACAAAGTCTCCTCCATCTTTTTATATTTTTTTAAAAGATAAGTTTTATTATTTTTCAAGATTCTTATAAGTCTCCTCCATCTTGTTCCTAGTTAAGGGCCGTGACATTTTTCAAATAAGTTTTTATGTGCTAGTTGCAATACCTATAACATATACTCCATACGTGGAAATGTTTTAATAATTAGATTATCTTTGACCTATTAATTAAATGTGAATCCAATTTATCCCATGTCAATAATTAGTACATTGTCTTTTATTTTTGATCGATAAGACGCTTGCTCGTTGAAGAACCTACTTGCAATTTCTCTTAACTTATAGACTTGAAGAGAACAAACTATTGTTTCTCATTGAAGGAATATCAACCAAGATTTTCGCAGATAACCAGTTATTATAATATTGAATGACGACTAACTCATTTGTAAAATTAATTTTTTAGCTATATAAAAATTAATTAATAGCTAGTGATGAAAATTGACCCAAGGAGGATGAGTGATTAAAATGAATATTTTTCACATAAATAATATTGTACTAATTGTCAATAGTCATAGTCATGACAACTTAAATTATTAGATACTTATTTACCATTGATAACCTAAAAGTAAATTTTATCATTATCATTTATCTTAAATAATTACTATGAGAAAAATAATTTATCATTCAATTACTTACGAAGTATACTTTGATGTTATCATTTAATATGTGTTGTCATAAAATATATTTTGTTACATACACCTTTTTTTCCTATATAAATTGCTAACAATAACATAGCCAAGTTGAAAATATAGATGTTGACTTCGTAACAATATTGTTTGTGCGTGCCATGCATGTCGGCAACATATGTATAGCCAGCTCTCACGTACCTACTACCCTGCTCTTACTGAATATCCTTATTTCAAATTAATTTGGACAATATTTTTTGTCAATTCTTGATTTAGGATTTATGAATTAATTATTTTGAATACTTCCCATGTGACTAATATTTCATATATTCTGAGAAGGCGTATGATCTTCTGAATTTGTTGGGCAATCTTTTGACTTTTAATGTGGAACACTATTTACAAGTATAGATATACAAAGGTGTATCTAAATATTGATTATTGAAATTTCAAGAAATAGTTGACCTCAAGAGTATGACTTGTAAATAAATAACTTTTTTTAGATGTCAATAATATCTTTTCGTGACAAGAGTATCATAATTTGAGTTGTCATTATTAAATAGTGAGACCCTTTTTTAGTTTTATTTTTTAGACGATGAATGCATCGTTTACATAAATTATAATTACACCAGTCATTATATCAAATCTATTACAATGGTAACAAAGTATAAAGATAAACAAATAACAAATTTACACTAGAGAAAATAGTCACATTCGTGGGACTTGAGCCTATGACCTCTTGGTCATATAACCTCATCATTAACCAACAGATTAAGGTCTCACCGGCGTGACACCCTTTTCTAGTGAAAATAATTATTATCACAATGATTTAGTAACAATAATTTGATTGTCACTTTGGAGTAGCACTAAATGTCAACACAGGTAACTTAATTGCAATTATGTCACTAATAAGTTTAAGAAAATAATTTTGGTGACAAACTTTAAATATTTTAGCTATGTTGCTTAATATTTTATTTCTAGTTTTTTTTAAGTTCTTTATATATGAGTGGTTGACTTAGCTTATGTACCCGAAATATCCAAGTTGCTAGCAAACATGGGAATGTTCCCTTACTACTCTCAAGGACAGATTGATGCTTGTATATAACTGAATTTGATATTATTTTGATTTTTTGAGTTCGTCTGACGTCATTATATGTGATGAATGTAGTAGACAACACTAACGGTTATGTTCATATTGTCCTCGGATAAGACAAAATGGTGATGGAACGGTGTCACCTAAGGATATTGAAGGTTTTTGGAGGTCAACCTCCTGGAAAGGTGTTCGAGTTGGCGGGATAGCAGGATGCGGGTAGCCGATTTGCTGTTTTATTGATATATTAGGCTTTAAACCCGAGATTTGCTTGTTTGGCGATTCGAGCTCGCTAGATGCGGATTATATCAGCTCCAAAAAATAGCAACTCTCATATCCTGGTTTGATTTGGATTCGGGACAACCCAAATTCTAATTCATAGTATTATTTATTTCATATATATATCAAAGTTCTTTGCGATTAACATTTCATAATATTATTTCATGTTTGTTTCGCAAAACACATAAATATCTTGTATTCCCCATTAATTATACCTATCCATATGATCAGTTATTTTAATACGTTCCAAATAAGAATAAGAATAGAAAAATTGAGACGGTTTGAGTATATACATACGGTGAGTCATGTGTCAAAACTATATTTGCTGGCGCAATGCAAAAGATAAAAATATTTATTTATAGAACTAAAGGGCCATAACTTTAGTATTTATTTTAAGCCAAACAAAAATCAAATATTCCGTGATGCCTTTTTCCATATTCAACAGTACTATACAAGAATTGTCGTGAGTCATCTCTAATGATATCTTTTCCTTTCAAATGTTTATATATATAAAAAAGTTGTACTATACAAGAACCGTGAAGAGGTAGCTTGATGGCGAAGTTGAGGCTCCATGACCAAGAGGTTATAAGGTCAACTCTTACTAATGTGGGTATTTTAAATTTTCTGTAGGTTAATGCTATTTTTTTTTACTAACTTATATATTGTACTTCAATAGTAATCAAAATAGATTCAGTTAGGCAAAAATTCATTTTTGGCATCATAGAACTAGGCGTTTTTCAATTTTAGTACCATGGTTTCAATTTTGGTATCAAAATTGAAAAACGCCTAGTTCTATGTTGCCTAAAAAAATTTTTTGCCCCCTCACCAATTACTTCCAATTCACAATTTATCTAACTCCCATTTTAATAATAATAATAATAAGAATAAGAATAATAAAATAGTTAAAAAAATTATATTAAAAAATACTTGGGTACACAATAACAATAATGATGACCTTTGATAAAAAAATCACCAATGAAATATCATAAATTGCCAACATATATAAAACAAAAAGATTGTGCGTAGCAATTGTTGACCTTTGATAAAAAAAAATAAATCAAATGACAACATAATTCCTATAGAATAGATGTGGTTTTATTAAAGTTCACATTCGTCTGCAAACTAAACTAATTAAGTTTCAGATTTGTAAAAATAAATTAATTTTAAAACTCTTTTGAGAAAAAAATATACAAGTAATTAACAATATTCAGTTTAATCTTTTTTTATCCATATAATTAAAATTTAAAACTAAAAAATGATTTTTTTATACATACCCGACCCCCCAACCTCCCCATGTTACATTAATTTTGCGATTCCAATTGTACAATATATTTTACAGTTACACCAGTACCAAGCTCACAATTTTCCAACCATAACGATCAATGGTCAAGTATAGATGTTGAATTATTTATTCTATTAAAATAATTATTAGATTTTAATTTAGTTTTATGTAAATGTAATGATAAGTTCATATATTTACCCATTAAATTTGAGTTTGTCTATTCTTAGGGTATTATAGTCTTTTAATATTTTATTTTTATAAAATATAATTTTAAAGATGAACAAAGGATAAAATTCTTTTTTATTTATGAATTTTTTAAACACCAATTAATTAACATATAAGATGTCTTGGTAATTATTGAAACCTCAAGGTCATTTTTATAATTTCATTGAACATAAGGGATATACATGTAATTATCCATCAACTTTTATATATATATATATATATTCAAAGATAAATCAATAAAATTGTCCGATTGGTTGCAACATCTTATTTATATACATGAGGTCAATGGTTCAAATCCCACCTCTTACAATTTAATTAAAACATACCGCCTAGTGCCCAGGCCATGCCTACTGCCTCATCGCCTAGGTGTAGCCCTGACGCCTGAGCTGGGGTCAACTTCTCGCCAACCCGGGCGATGGTCAACCGCCTAAGCATAGCCCAGGCGCTTGAGCGGAGTCAATCGTTCGCCTAGACGTTGCCTAGGCGGCTGGGCGATGGTCTACCACCTAGGCATAGCCCAGGCGCTCGAGCGGGGTCAAGTGCTCACCTTGGCGTTGCTTAGGCGCCCATAATTACCAAACATTCATATAGCATTTTCCAACGGAATTACCAACAAAAAATATGTTGTCGTTATATTCACCAACGGAAAATGATTCCGTCACTGCATTTACCTATGGAGCATTCACACACAGAATATCTAACGGAAAATATCCATTACTATATTAACCAACGGAAAATGATTTCGTCACTCCATTTAACTATGGAGCCTTCACACATGGAATATCTAACTGAAAAAATTCGTCGCTACACTTGAATACCAACGAAAATCGAGGCTTCAACAACGAAAATTACCGTTCTGAAGACCATTTTCTTGTAGTGTTTGACCCGAAACATGCCCATGCCCTTCAAGCCATCTCCAACCGAGCATGCAATCGGGGCATGAGGGGGGTTGCCGGCTCGGTTCGGTTGGAGATGAATCATGTCAATTGGGCGGGCAAGGGGGCAGGATGGGCAGGGGGTTCGGGGCAGGCAATCCACCAAGCAGGCGGGCAACCATTGCCCGCCTGCTTGCTGGCAGGCAAACGCGCCTGTTGGTGCCTGCAGGCGCTGGTAGGGGCTGGGCGGGTGGCTCGGGTGCTATTTTTTTTCTTCTAATTTCATGAATTAAATAAATGAGATTTCTTGAACAATTTCATATATAATTGGACTAATACAAAATTACAAATCTAAATAAATGAGATTTGTTGAACACAAATACTTAATTTAAAAATACGCAATACAACTTAAATATAAAACACAAATACTTAATTTTCATGATTGTGTAACTATTAAAAAAATTATTATGATTTTTATTAATTTTTTTATTATTATTATTATTATTATTAAAATAAATTTGAGTGGGGAGATTGGGGAAAGTGAGAGTGGGGAAAATTGTGAAATTGAATTAATGGATGTTGATTGCCCTTCGGTTGGAGATGAGTTTTTTAGGTTGATCGAAAAGGCATGAGGGCAATTGGGCGAGCAATTAGGCAAGGGCTTCGGTTGGAGATAGGTTCACCAAAGAATGTTTGGCACAGTCTTGGTCAAACTACTTCCATATACGCCCTATATTCCATAAAATTGAACTCAACAGTCGCAAGAATTTTCACTGGCAGAAAACTTGGAAGTATGGGAAAATGCACGATAATCCCATTTGTTACGAGAAATCTTTGCGCAAAACTTTCTTAGTAAAATTTTTACTTCACCAAAATCCCTTTGTACTTTCAGATTCTGTGAAACTCTCTCTTTATTCCATTAGTTGGCTAACGTTGTTAATTTTTAGTTGATATATTAAATTTACCCCTAGATATAAGGGTATTATATGTTAAGTTTGAAACGTACAAGGGTATAAGGTGATAAGTTTAAAAAGTATAAGAGATTATGTGCTAAGTTTTAAAGTACAAGGGGATTTTACTTCAAGTGAAATTTATAAGGTTGGTTAATGAATAAGGTTATTATTGCCAATTTTCAAAATTCTTTAAAGCATAACTTCATCAGAGATAGATGGTTCCGATTTATATGATGAGTTAAAAGTTTTATCAAAAGTTACATCTACCCACATGTATAAGTTGATTGATATTATTAATCATATACACGTATTTGATTCTTATCCAAACACGTGTATTTCTTTTAGAATAATATTCCATATACTTGCAACTGTTGATTATGCTTGAAAAAGTATTTCATGATTAAAACTGATGAAAACCTACGACCAACTATGTTATAAGAAAGACTAAGTGAATTGGTTATTTTATCCATTAAAAATATGAAAATTTAATCAATATACCTTTGATTCTACTCAAATAAAAAACTTAATTTTACATGAATAAATCTTTTATGATATATATAGGACCCCGATTCTAGATTTTACCTAAAAATCCAAAAAGTAATGGGCCGACCCTCATTGTGACCGTTGTCTATTTTGCAGACTTGAATTATAGTGCAAAAGACAACGATCTGTTAAAAAAATCTACATCGTAAATATTAATATTAATTCAACTTTTATTTGAAACTGCACGTAAATTTGAAGGATTGGAAAAGTAAATTACATAGTTATACGTAATACATACTATCTAAATTAGTAGAATCTTATGGGTTTCCCAAGTAAGAGGTTTGTGTATATTAGACTTGGTCATAAATCTGGACATTAGAATTATATACGTACATCCAACATTCTATTAATTATAATTTAGGGTTGTCCTCTACTTCCGCTTGGTAAAGTAAAGTTGAGGAATGAATATTGAATACTCGTAGGGCACTCTAAATTAACAAGTTCCAACAACACATTAGAATTTAACTACAAAATACAAAGTGCTGAAAAATGTTATATATCATATCACTTTTTACTGGGGTAAATGTAAAATACTTCCCTGTATTATGCTAAACCTGCAAGAAATTATCCTGTGAAATTTTTATTGTGTCAAACTTCCTTGTGTTTTCAAAATTCCTTTAAAAAACACCCAATTTATAAAAAAAAATAGGTCGTTTTGGATCGACATATTTCAAGAAACTATTTTTAAAATACTTCAAGTTGTTCCCTACAACTCCACGTGATATATTTTTAAAATTATTTCTTCAAATATGTCGATCCAAAACGACCTATTTTTTACAAATTGGGGTTTTTGCAGGATTTTTAAAAACACAAGGAAATTAGGCACAATAAAAATTTTACAGGGTAGTTTCTTGCAGGTTTATCATAACACAGGAAAATATCTTGCATTTTCCCCCTTTTTACTACTTACTCCAATAACTAGTTTATAATTTAAAAAACTACTTTTAAACAATCACATCATTTCACTCTAATAGTTAGTGTATTTTAACAAACTACTTTTTCTGCAAAATGAGTTAAAGAGGAATATAATACTTTATTTATTTCTACATGAAAGTACAAACTTTCTTGCAAAAATGTACAAAATACATTTTACTTTGAACTCTCAAATTTGAGGGGTCAAACCTAATTTTTAGAAGACTCTCAAAATTTAAATACGCTGATGGATGTCCAATTTTATGAAAAGTTATTTTTTTCTTAAAATTTGAGTTTTAAGTTTGCGGTTGAAGATGACTTAATTATTCTATCTAAATTCCCAATAGAAGACAATAAATTTATTCTTTTTTTCAAATCTTAACTAACTGAAACATACAATAAAATTTACAATATAAAATAGTATTTTCTTTCTAGTTAGAAATAGAATACGTACCTAACCAATATACTACTATATGCCAGATGGCCGCGCCAGATCAACCATTATCCTCTTAAATATGCAATTATATTGTATTTTTTTTTTTGATAATTAATTATATTGTATTTAGTATATAGTATATGTCACTTGGTATCTTTTTTGACGTCATCGGTTGTACACTAATTGTACTGATGGAAGTGTGAAACAGGCCAGCAGGCTATTGCACTCAAAATTGTTTGGTTGAATCTTGAATATCAAACTTTTTACAGAAGGTTACTGTTGGTAATTATTTATTTTTATACAGTATATATATATTAGGAGTATTTTTTTATATATATATATATAATATATATAGCTCTAACCAAAGCAATGAACAGGCTACTAAAATCTGAGACAGAAGTCAACATTGACAATTACGTAATTAAGTGAAAAGAATAATATAGTATGTACGACAGGACCAGGTCATCTTTTGTAATTACGTAATTTGTTTTGGGTTTTGACTATAGACTCCAGAAATTAGGTAGCAAAAAAAGATATAAAACAAGTTGACAAATTATTTAACGAAAACGTCCATGATGACTTTCAGATTTTTTTTAACAAAATTAAAAACAAATGACTTTTTGTGCTAGTAGTAAACCATTATGTGTCTTGTCATGCTGAGTGATATTCTCACTTCCAGGTCATAACTCAACAAATAAGTCAAAATTATTAAAAAATATTTGGTTCAAGTTTTGAAATTTTGAAAGTTTTTTATTTTTTTTAAATCCTGTGGGTATATTCAATAATGATCAACTAGCTTCTACTCGTGCTACGTACAAAATCATCAACTAATTATGCGCCTAATAATGTTATATATATAATAAGCTATTCAAAATTAAAATTTTAAACATTAAAAATTTTAAATTTTTAATATTTAAACATTAAAAATTTAAATTATAATTATAATTATAATTATAATTAATTCATAACACGAATTATAACATTAAATAAAAGGCACACATAAAAACATGATGAATATTACAACAAACACGAATGGAAAAAAAACAAAGAAGATTACAACAATTATTGATTTGCCCCCTGGAACCAGTCGGTTTCTTCATGATTGGATCCTCCAAATAAGTCTCGAGCAAGATTTTTTTGTTGTATTTCCTTTCTTTTTTTCTTCCAATACGCCTTCGTATCTGGGGTGTACGAAGAGCAGTCCATTGACATTATTCTATCATCCCTTTCACGATCATTTTTCTCCTTTTTCGCTGCTTCTTCTAACCTTATTTGTTGAAGCATCTCTCCTGATGCCTTCTCTCTCGTCCAATTTCTGCCATACTTGTGGTTTCTCTCAATGTCAGTAGCCTTTCCCTTTCCATGTCAAGAATCGTTTCTTGACTACAAGAAGTTTTTCCTTTTCCTTTTCCTTTTCCTTTTCCTTGTTTTGCTTTCTTTGTACCCATAGGTCTTTGACTCGATTGGGGTACGTTAGGAGTCTCCGCATCATCATTATCGCCCAGTGGTTCCGAATGAAACTGGGTTTGTGGAACGGGGCGTTGTTTGCGAAGCTTGACTTTCTGCCCTCCAAATGACCCAATCTCTAGCCACTTCCCATGTGTGCTGGAAGCACCAATGATGCTTCATTTCGGTATAGTATAGAGGTAATGCCAGTTCATGCTAAAAAATTGAAAATAAATAGTTAATATTCGTGACATAATGAAAATCAAAATAAGGTAAACTTATTTTATCCATGATTAACATAACATTTACCTAGTCCATAATTTGTCCGCCGCTTCCGACCTCTCTTGAGGCCCTTTGAAGTGCTTCGTTCCATTTTTGCATTTTTAAGAAGATATGTTTTTTTCATCTAGATGCAAGAGAATATGGTGTTCTTTTTGGACATTGGTGTCCAGCTGAATCAAGCCGGACATACGTTATTGTTTGAATTTTAATCCAAAATATTTCTTTTGGTTGGTTGCTACCAACCACATTGTCCTCCGAGCCCACAATGTATGCCTTTGTCAAGGCTATATCTTCCGTCTGAGTCCATTTTGCCGACATATTGAGAGATCGAGAGATTGAGAGAAATAGTTGAAAGATGAAGAGATTGAGAGAGTTGTGGATTCTGAAATGAATGTATCTCCCGTTTAAATAGGATACAAAATATGCAATTAATTCCGTAATTTGTAAAAACTTAGAGGGGGTGATATGTAATTTTACAGGACAATTTTCTACTTTGCAGAAGAACCCATGTGCAATTATGGTACAACTTGACTATGGTTTGATAGATATTTGTATATAGTGCATCTGGAAGTTTGTCTACTTTTGCTGCAGAAAATGTATGGTGCAGAAATTGCTGCAGAAAATGTATGGTGCAGAAGAGGTGCAGAAAAGGTATGGTACATAATTGCTGCAGAAAAGTTATGGTGCAGAAGAGGTGCAGAAAAGCTATGGTGCAGAAGAGCAGCAGAAAAGCTATGGTGCAGAAGAGCAGCAGAAAATGTATGATACGTATAATAATTATGGTACTTTGAATCTATTGACTTGTCAAGGCAATTTGTCATGCTACTTTGCAGGACAACCATGCGCAATATGTCATGCTACTAGAATAGGATACAAAATATGTAATTAATTCTGTAATTTGTAAAAACTTAGAGGAGGTGATATGTAATTTCGCAGGATAAGATTTCTACTTTGCAGAAGAACCCATGTGCAATTTGAACCAACTTGACTAGATTGAGATATATATTTGTATATAGTGCATCTGTAGGTTTTTGTCCTTTGCAGAAGAACCCATGTCAATTTACACATAGAGTAGCAATTTAGAGATAGAATAGTAGCATAGGTTGTCCATGGTACGTATAATAATTTTATATCTATCATTGATTAGTCCTTGACTAGTAAGAACTATTCAAACGAATTTTTTGCCTATTTAAAATGTTCTTTCAGTTCTACAACCCATACTCATTTCTTAGCCTCCAGAATCAATTAACAAAATATTCACTCTACTCAGCATAATTTTTTAAACAAAAATGAACCACAATTTTAGTGATGGATCATATTCTTCCCGAAATAAATATTATGATTCTTATAACAAGATGGTGAAAGAAGAAGAAGAAGATGATGACAAAATGTTTTTTGAATTTGGCTCAGAAATAGTGCCTTAAGAAAGTACGCCTGTACATGGTGGTTCAGTTCCTGGTCGTCAATTTCTAAATAGGAACCACAAAACACGTCACATACAACTCATGAACGACTATTTCGTTGAAAGACCATTGTATTCAGGTGAAACATTCCGACTCCGTTTCCTCATGAAGCGTCCCCTTTTTCTCCGTATTCTTGCGGATTGCGAACGCGCAAATATATACTTTTGACAAAGGTACGATGCTGCTAATCGAGCAGGGTTTTTACCCATACTGAAGGTAACAATTGCTATGCGCTCGTTAGCATATGCATTATGTCACGATTCCAATGACGAAAATTTTCGTGTTGCAGAGAGTACCGCTGCAGAAATTGTTCGTGAATTCTGCAAAACCATTTTGGAATTGTACCAACGAGAATACCTTCGTGCCCCGAAGGGGGACGATCTGGCCAGGCTACTAGACAAATCGGAAAGACGTGGATTTCCTGGTATGATTGGTTCAATTGACTGTATGCACTGGGAGTGGAAAAATTGCCCAACTGCATGGCAGGGGAGTTTTTCTGGAAGGACGAAAAAACCCACGATTGTGCTTGAAGCTGTTGCTTCCCACTATACATGGATATGGCATGCATTTTTTGGCGTGCCAGGAGCAATGAACGACATTACTGTGCTTAGTCGTTCACCTTTGTTCGACAACCTCACTACTGGTGAACTTCCCAGTGTTGTGTATGAGGTGAACGGCAGAAAACACTACATGCCGTACTACCTCCAGTCGGTGAGAAACCCAAGAACCCTTCCCGAACAAGTATTCTCTAAGTATCAAGAATCATTTCGGAAGGATGTCGAACGAGCATTCGGAATTCTCCAAGCTCGGTTTGCAATTGTAAATCAACCCGGCAGAGGATGGCATACAGAGGACTTGTCAAACATTATGTTAACTTGCATAATACTTCACAATATGTTTGTGGAGGACGAACGTGATGAATACAAAGATGATGACTCCGACGACGACGATGATGATTTAAGCACATCTCGTAGGGCACGTGCTAAAATTTATCCACGTGAAGGTATTGACTTGGAAAATCCAATAACAAGAAGACAAACTTTGGATAACTATATTATTCATCATGATGCTATACGATCCAAAGAAGCCAACCGTAGACTCCAGCAAGACCTAATCGCCCATGTGTATGCAAAATACGGTTAACAATAAATGTAAATTGCAAAATTTTACATATCTTTTTCATTAAGTATGTTTTTAAATATTTCTTACTTTAGGTATTAAGTTAAATTATTTGTCGGTATTTGATTATATTTTCAAGTAATTCTAATTTAATTTAGGAGGAAATTTTATTCTTATTAAATCATTAATAATTACAATTGTAATCAAAATTAATAATAATAAAATTTAATTTTATTCTAACATTAACAAATATACTAACAAATTATTTATAAAATTTAATTCATATTTTTTAAATAGAAGAAATAATTAAAACCTTTTTTAATGTTATATTATTAACCCATTGTAAATTAGATTTGTAATTAAAATCAATATTAATAATATTTTAATTTTAAAAAATTAAAACAAATCTTACAAATTTTATTCTAATATTAACATTTATTAGAAATTTTAATTACAAATTTACACAATTAAAATCATTTTATTACATTTAAAACTAATAAAACAATTAAAAACAAAAAAAAAAGGACCAATCAGGTGGCGCCAAGTGGCGCCACCTGACTTAAACAGGGGAGAGTGCATCTTCTTCTTCACGCGGCACTGCGTGCCAGCTTCCATTCCCTCCCCAGCTCGCCGCCCAGCCCGTGCCGCCCCGCACCCCGCCCCGCACCCCGCCCCGGACCACCATTGGAGACGATTCCCCGGCCCTCACGCGCGCCCCGAGCCCACCATTGGAGATGCCCTTACTATCTCTAACCAAATTCAGAACAAATCTGATTGCACTGGGATTTCCCCACCTAATGGTGTGTTAAACTTAATATTGATGCGACAATTCATATGGAGTTATGCGGTTTTGGAATTGGATTTGTTGCACTTACATCTAAGCTCTAGTTTTGATTGGGGAACTAAAAAGTTTGATTATATCATAGAACCCGAAGTTGCGGAAGCTATAGTTGTGATTCAGTGTCTTGAATTCGGCTTAGCTAGAGGTTGGAAGAATATTTTGCTAGAAGGCGATTGCAAAATTGTTATCGATGGAATTCGGGATGTGCACTCCCATTTTCATTCGTTGGGGAATGATATACCAAATATTCTATCAATGACATGGCACATTATACGTAAGCTTAAGTCAAACTAAGACTTGACCATGGCTTAGTAGACATACATCAAATTAAGCCATTATGATCAAATATGCTCCTAATTATAGACCTCATGTATATCGACATACCCTATATGTCGAACTAAGCTGGTCTAGGTCCTTTTGAATGATTACATCACTGAACTTGCCGCAAGAACCTGATACATCTATATCGACATACTTGGTACATCGACTTAGACATCCTAAGCTAGATCTCTGAATCACCTTTGATCATTACATTCGACCTATGACCCTATTCGACCATAAGATCTCAATTGGAACTGAGATCCGACACAAGAAGATCTGATCGACCCGAAAAGATTCGTTTCCGAATACTATAAATACCGCGCATTTATTACAATTTAAGGTACGATTTCAATTAATATAACTACTTTCTACTAATGCTACCTGCTATAACCTTGAATTGATCTGACTTTAGCATCGGAGGGTCTACACCGAGTGAACCACCAGCACAACCTGACGAGGTTTCTTTGAGCACAGAGTTAGGTTTCTTTGAGCACAGAGTTAGGTTCCTTGAAGTGAAGTCTAACTCAATTTGACCGGCTTAATATTCTATACCGTGGAGCTGAAATCGGTGTTATGTGGCACATTAGACGTGGACCAGATACTTAAACAAAAATTCCCTTCATTAGTTGGCGCCGTCAGTGGGAACCTCTAACAAGTGCTTGAGCGGGAATGATAACTAGATCAAAAGCAGTAAAGACGACAATGGGAAATGTCGTAGCACGAGAACGAGAGCAACAAGGAGATAACGTATGAGGTGATCAAATCAGCTTACACGACGAGGAAGGAGTAGTTGTCGGACTTTCACGACCGCATGAAGAAATTTACAAATTTACTCAAGATGAGTTAAAGGAGTTCATCGATAATGCACACAGAGAATGGAGAGCAAATCAAAACTTCAAGGTATCGAAGGTCAGAAAGCTAAATCTCCGGAGAATCTTGCAGGAAAAGCAAGGGAACAACAAAGCCATTTCAGAAGAAGTACACAATAGACCAATGAAGCAAGAAAATCCACCAGCAGAAGGAAACATAGGAGGACATTTGGAGTTTTCTATAGAAGTGAATAAACTTTCCTCCCATGTCAAATGTTTAACAAAGAAATTGGAAGACAAATAAAAATGAACCGATGAAGGAGGTCCATGCCTTCGAACAAATAAAAGATTACCATTTTGCTATGAAATATATATCGAAGGATTACAACCTACACAAAGAATGCCAACTAGTCTGCCTAGAAACGATGCGAAGGGAGATCCGGAGGAGCACATTGTACAGTTTACACACACAGTGCAACTGCACGACCTTTCCGACAACTTAGCGGCAACATTATTTAGCACATTTTTATCTGATGCAGCTCAAACATGGTTCGTTGTCTCGAAGGAGGTTCGATCGTATCGATCGACCAATTGTTTGAAAAATTCGTTCATCAATTTGCAAGTGTAAAAGATTTATTCATTCAAAGATTTAACACTGAACTTCTAAAAGTTTAAATGCCAGGAATCAACTTTCTCATAACAGTCCTTTTTCATAATGCTAAGAATAGGGTTTTCGCCAACACTATTGTTAGGGAGAATCCTGAATCATACGAGAGGATGATGGACATTGCTAGTCAATACATATGATAGAAATTTCTATAATATCAATAGGGCAAACGACCATCATATCTAACATGAAAATGTCGAAAGGCAGCTTGGTCGAAATTTTAAGACAAATTAATGATAGAAGATTTGATCAGAGAATTCAACTAAGATCAAGATCACCGAACAAAAGGTCAAATGTGTTCACTCCGTGAAGAAGTAACCAATCTCAAATTCAGATGGCGATACAGGATCGAAATATATTGAGAAAATCACATCCACATAAAGAACAACCTCAGTCGAACATGTAATGTCGATTTCACAAACAGAGAGGACACGACACCAATGATTGCTTCCAGCTAAGGGATGAAATAGAAAAGTTGGTATCAGAAGGTTATTTAACTGATTATGTAAGGAAAGATGGTGTTGAATCCCATGCTATGAAAGATCCTAAGTGCAAAAATAATCGACAAAGATCAAGATTCCCAGATAAAAAGAATCAAAGCTCGAAGGGCAGGAGCAGAATAATCGAGGTCAGTCTGCTCGAGTTGTGAGAAATATGATATATGGCAGACCGACAGGAGAAAATAGTAAAAATTGAAGGAGAAAGGTTTCGAGATCATTGGAGATAGGCCAATTTGAGAAAAGGAACAAGGTGTATTCGATCAATTCGATCTCATCAAGGAGCAGTAATATTATTTTTCACGACTCCGATTTGCATAGTGATTACCTGTTATATCATGATCACGATGGGCCTGGCTGGCCTATGGTTATTACTTCAGAAATAAGAAATTGCACTGTAAAAACTAGCTTCCTATGGGTTTTGGATCAACACACCTTTATCACGTTTTGGAGGAGCCGAAGTTGTACCACTAGGTACATTAACTTTATCGACAACTATGGGGAATGAAGTTAATTGCAGAACTATGATGATCAAGTACTTGGTGGTGGATTCACCTTGCGCCTACAATGTGATTCTGGGAAGATCAGCTTTGAATACTTTTAAGCTGTTTTGTCGACCAATCATCAAAAAATGAAGTTCCCCACCAAACAAGGTATCCGAGAGGTAATAGGAGACTCGAAGGAAACTTGGGGTTGTTACATTATTTTGGTAGATAAAAAGAAATATGCGAAACATCGTGTAATCTCAATCGAAGAGGCTGAACACCTACACTTGACAAAAATATCGAAGAAAGGAAAAGAAGTTGCAGAGGGACCTTTAATCCATCAATACAATTCGAGAAAAAGGAAGTTCGAGACACCTAGGGTAGAACCATGCGAATTTCTTAAAGAGATCGAACTGATCCCAGGAGACTCGAGTAAAACGACCAGAATAGGGATTCAATTGAGCAAAAAATTGGAGGTATTATTAATACAAATCCTTCGGAAGAACACGGTCGTATTGCATGGTTGTCAATTACTTACAATGGATCAACCCAAGTGTAATTATCCATAGAGTGAACATAGACCTTCTGCTCGACCATCTAGATAGAAAAAATGAAATTTTGGTCCTGAACGAAACAAAATTAATGAAGAAGATGTGGACAAACTCTTAAATTTGGATACGTGGTGAAAATACAATTTACAGATTGGTTATACAACATTGTTTTGGTACCAAAAAAGGAGGGGAAATGGAGGATGTGTAATGACTTTACGGATATGAACAAACTTTGCCGAGAGATCCATATCCATTGCCCATAATCGATAAATTGGTTGATTCGATCGCTGGCTATGCAATATTGAGTATGATGGATGTTCTTTAGGGTTTCTATCAAATTTTTATGGCACTAGAGTATCAAGAGAAAACAACTTTCATTACTGAGAAATGAGTCTATTGCTTTAAAGTGATGCCCTTCGATTTGAAGAATATTGGAGCCACATTCCAAAGGTTGGTCAATAAGATGTTCGAACCATTAATTGGAAAATCAGTGGTCAACGAACATGGGATAGAAGCTAATTCTGAGAAGATTCAAGCAGTTTTGGAAATGAAATCACCAAAAACTATCAAAGAAGTACAAATTCTTGGTGAAAGAATCACACCATTAAATCGATTTATATCAATATGAATTGATAAAAGTCTCTTTTTTTTCAAAATACTCAAGAATGTCAAGAAATTCAATTGGACAGATGAGTGTGACCAAGCATACAACATAAAAGATTACCCAGGTTCTCTCAGCTCGGACTCCTCGGAATTCTAGAATAGGTTACTGTAGCTAGCCTCATTAATTGTACGGCATCCTGTAACGCTTGAATAGACCTTTGTAACAAATACATTCTGTTCGGAATATTAATACACATCGGTTTATCTCCTCTTTATTAATTGTTCCCGTACGAAAAGTAGGCAAATCAAATAGACCTCTTAAAACTTTTCTTTTATCACTCAAATTATGCTTAAGTAAAGCAGTTCACTCGAATGTTCTTCAAACAGATGAGTAATTCACTCTATGTTGGCAGTGAGCTAACAACTTCGTAAAATACTTAGTTGTTCTTGGTTCAACTGAGTAAGGCCATTTATAAAGTCAGAGTTCTTTTGAGATGAATAAACATGAGTTTTGTCAAACGTTTTATCAAACAGAATTTTGTTAACACAAAATAGTTTTCCCCTTTGTAAAATTCTTTTCAGTCCTTTATATTCAATGATGAGCAGATGACTAGTATGTAATTTGCGAATGCAAAAAGTAAGTGCGGAATTTAAATTACACAGAATTTTTATAGTGGTTAAGGAAATTCCTTTAGTCCACTCTTCTTCGCAACCTTGTTGGAAGGCACCGTACTAATCCTTTAGTATAATACTGCACTTGATGTTTACAACTATACATCCAAGTGAGGAACATTTACATGCGTTAAAGCAGGAGAAATTTCTCAGAAACTCTCCTCTCTCTCTCCGCACTTAGCTCTTAGCTATTATAGTTTTATAACCTTGTTGATCTACTGTACTTAGTTGCAATCTTGTTACAACTCTCTGTTTTTCTTCAACACTTTAAGCTTTCTCTTAGAATAGCTTAGTGGTTTTATGTGCTCACAGAAGTGCTTGTTTTGGATCAGTAAAGTTCGAGTTTCTTCAGCACAAATCAGAGACTGTTTATAAGGGTGATTTGAATTATGGTTGTTGAAAGATCCCATAATTCCCGGATTGCCCTTATCTCTTTCTACCTGCTTCAGACGACAATATTTGCAGACCTGCGACTCTGCAATGTGCCAGGCTCTGTTCACGTACGGATCCGTCAGATGCATTTAATGCACCATGCTGTCCGAGGTTTCTGCCATCTGTTATGACAACTGACTTAGCTCGTGAACCAGTCAGTTGTCCAAGTATTATGTTGTTCCAAGACTGCACTGATGTCTTGACTCAACTGATGTAATAAGCTATTGTACTAAGCTCTTCCCATGAAGTCTTCACTCTGCTCTCTTCACTTGAACTTAGCTGGTAGAAATTTTCATTAAGCTGATCAGTCAAACCACGATGATCAACTTCTTCAAACTTTGAGCATGATACTTGCTTTCTCAATACCTGTCTGCTGAGCACAATACTTTGCACTCGTCTGTTTGAGTATATCAACACTAAGCTTCCATTACTTAGCTGTTTATATAACTTGGCTGACGACTTGCTATCTGGTGTCTACTGACATAGTTGTTTTGTTATCATCAAAATTCATCATCAAACTAATCTTATTAACTCATTGAGTCAACTGATCTGGCACTCGGTTGTTGCTGTTGAGAAAATAAATTCATCCAACAGGAGTCCAAGATCAAGATTCCCATCTGGCCAACTGGAGGCGATAAATACACGGTATATTGAAATGAGTAAACTGGGGTGTGTGTCGGGCGAGGGGACTGGAAAAGAAGTGAATCCGAAAAGAAAAAAAATGGGGTTCTTAACACTTGACGTCATTGTAGGGCATATAGTAGATAACACTAAAGTTGGCGTCGGTCGGTCTTGTACCTAATATGACAAAAAGTAACGAAAGTGATGTTTATATAGGAGGTTGGGCGCCTCTAGAAGGTGACAATCCTACCAATGTTTCGGGATTCGGGGAGACCGTGCACCCTTCCTTATTTATGGAGCTGAGAAGGTCCAACAATTAAGCTCTCAAAAGTCCTGTCGAGACCGCTATAACTTTTTCTCATCCATCTTTCTGAGGGGGTTCACTAGAAGAGGATTGCTCCCCCTGAATCTACCTAGCTGAGGTCTTGGAAAACCTTCATAGCCCGAGAATTGTGGAGGACTCTTAAACCAATTTTTGTTTGGGTCGATATGTTCTATTTTGAATCTAGTTTGGATGGAGCTGGATTAGGATTGGACCATGTTTCGATTTGTTTTTGTCTTACGTCACATATAAATTAATATTCGTAATTTTAAATTAGGGATACATAATTCACACGTAACATAATCTCAACAGTTAGCTTGCAAGATAGATTTATTTTTGTTCGACATAGTTAAAACTTAAAATTGAAAAAAAAATTAAGTATATCAAATTTTCAGTCTTCGTGCATATAAAAAATCCATTATTGGATCCATTTATAAAACTATAGGCAAAAATTCATTTTTGGCACCATAGAACTAGGCGTTTTTCAATTTTGGTACCATTGTGTCAATTTTAGTACCAATTATAACTGACTTTTTCAATTTTGGCACTTCCGTCAGTTGACCGTTAAGTCAACTGACGGAATCGGTACCAAAATTGACACAATGGTACCAAAACTGACAAACAACTAGTTCTATGGTGCCAAAAATGATTTTTTGCCAATTTCCCTCACCAATTACTTCCAATTCACAATTTATTCCACTCGCATTTTAATAATAATAAGAATAAGAATAATATTAATAAAATAGTAAAAAAATTATATTAAAACAAATATTTGGGTACACAATAATAATAATTTTTTTTTGTTACACATGTTATCATCAAACCATTAACTCATTGACTCAACTTTATCCAACAATTCTCCTCTTTTTTATGAAGACAAAACATTCAACTAAGTTTCATAATACTTCTAATTTTAAATTAAGGAATATATCTCGAGATACATTGAAAAAAGAAAACTAAGATCAACTCCAAAGGCTAAATGTAAATTTGCGAATATAAATATATTATACATTCTCATATAATAGTTTGCATACTTATTTAAAGTATTTTATTTTAACTATGAGTATATAAAATTAGTTCTATATTATTTTATTCATATATTTTTTATATAGCACATCTATACAGTCTATTGATTTGTTCATTTATTATTTCGACCCGACTTTCAAATATGGTTTAAAAGTTGTTTATATAATTTTGAACGATTTAAAAGGAATCAAAAAGGAATCGATTCTAACTCTTCGAAATGAGAAGAAGTAATGCATCTAAGTAACGTCTCCATTATTGGAATAATAAGGAGAAGAAGATAAATAATAAAATGAAAAAGAGACAACTTACAATTGAAAGAAGGATGCAACTGATAAGCGGAAGTTCATATCAGAAGATAATCGTATATCCTTATTCAGCCAAGTGATTTTCATCTTGGAGTAAAGACCAAACTGAAGACTTATAAGACGTTCTTAGTTGAATGTTTTGTCATCATAAAAAATAGGGGAATTGTTGGATGAAGTTGAGTTAATGAGTTAATGGTTTGATGAAAACATGTGTAGCAAAAAAAAATATTATTATTACAGCCATTATTATTATTGTGTACCTAAATATATTTTTAATATAATTTTTTTACTATTTTATTAATATTATTCTTATTCTTATTATTATTAAAATGCGAGTGGGATAAATTGTGAATTGGAAGTAAATGGTGAGGGAAATTCGTAAAAAATCATTTTTGGCACTATAGAACTAGTTGTTTTTCAATTTTGGTACCATTGTGTCAATTTTGGTACCAATTCTGACTTGCATTTTCAATTTTGGCACTTCCGTCAGTTGACTGTTAAGTCAACTGACGGAAGTACAGTCAACTGACGGAAGTGCCAAAATTGAAAAAACCAGTTAGAATTGGTACCAAAATTGACACCATGGTACCAAAATTGAAAAACGCCTAATTCTATGGTGCCAAAAATGAATTTTTGCCAAAACTATAAGATAGAGATGTCAATGGTTGACCCAGTTTGTTGCATGCAAAGTGAACCACGTGAACTTAAGTACCAACTTGTATAAATTTTATTACATTGTTGAAAATCAAATCTCCAAACATTAAATATATTATTACAACAATATTTATTGACTTAACAGTTTGCAGCTACTTGGCTATGGTGGACCTCGTTATACGTAACAAAGTCTCCTCCATCTTGTTCCTTGTTAAGGGCCATGACATTTTTCAAATAAGTTTTTATGGGCTAGTTGCAATACCTATAACATATACTCCATACGTAGAAATGTTTTAATAATTAGATTATCTTTGACCTATTAATTAAATGAGAATCCAATTTATTGCATGTTTATTACATTTTCGTTTATTGGATAGATAAGACTCTAGCTCGTTGAAGAATCTTCTTGCATGTTCTCTTAACTTATACATGCAGAGAACAAACTATTTATTTTCATTGAAGGAAAATAGAAATTCTAGCATATATCAAACCAAGATTTTCGCATTTAACCAGTTATTATAATTTTGAATGACGACTAACCCATTTGTAAATTAATTTTATAGCTATATATAAATTAATTAATAGCTAGTGATGAAAAATTGACCCAAGGAGGAGTGCTTATCTGCAACAGAAGAAAGAAGAAGAAAATAATATTATTACTAGTTAATTACATATATTAAATACAATTTAATTTTTTTCGAGATAAATATTTTTGACAATCATGTGTAGCATTTCATATATATTGTGACAAAACTTACTATTTTCTATAATGAATATTTTTCACATAAATATTGCACTAATTTTCAATTGTCGTGACAACTTAAATTATTTTAGATACTTAATTATTTACTATGGACAACTTAAAAATGAATTTATGATTATTGCATTTATCTAAAATAATTAATATGAGAAAAATATTTTCTCGTTAAATACTTACGGTGTATACTTTGATATTATCATTTAGGGTGATTTACCCTCAGACCCCCTAAGGTTTGGGCATATTACAAGAAACCCCTATTATTTCAAAAATTACAGAGGCACCCCTCAAGTTTGGGCATATTATAAGAAACCCCTTACGGCGTTAAAAACAGACATAATTTGATAATGTCAGCAATTTTTTTTTTTGATTTTTCAAATTTACCCCTGGCTAAATATACCCACATGGGGTTTCTATGTAATAATATTATACCACATAGGGTGTCTATGTAATAATAATATACAACAGGGGGTGTCTATGTAATAATATTATACCATAGTGGTGCATTTGAAAGATTACAATACCTTCAGGGAGTTACTTGTAGCCAACTATCATATTTTAAAAAATGACCGTTGGATGTTACTGTTGGCCACATATTTTGGTTATAAATAGCAGTCCAAATATATATATTTTTTATTTCATTTCATCCCACAAATTTGATAATGTCATCATCAAATTCAAGAGGTAGTGTGAGATGCTTAAAATATCGATACTCAAAATATTCATGTGAAGGGTGTGTGAAGAATGCACCGATAATGGTTGCAGATGCACGCCGAGATTTAAAGTTGTATTATCCCTACACGGGAACATTTTGATTTATAGTCAAAATATATGGCCAATAGTAACATATATTGGTCATTTTTTAAAATATGACTATTGGCTACAAGTACCCCCATGAGGCCAACATTAACATCTATTGGTAATTTTTTAAAATATGACCGTTGGCTATAAGTAACTCCCTGAAGTTATTGTAATCTTTCAAATACACCCCCTGTGGTATAATATTATTATATAGACACCCCCTGTGGATATATTTAGCCAGGGGTAAATTTGAAAAAGAAAAAAAAAAATGCTGACGTCATCAAATTCCGTCTGTTTTTAACTCCGGAAAGGGTTTCTTGTAATATGCTCAAACCTGAGGGGGTATCCCTATAATTTTTTAAACAGCGGGGGTTTCTTGTAATATGCCAAACCCTGAGGAGGTCTTAGTGTAAATCACCCTATCATTTAATATGTATGGTCATAAAATATATTATGTTAAATACACCTTTTTTTTCCTAATTAAATTGCTAACAATAACATACCCAAGTTGCAAAAATAGACGTTGACTTCGTAACAAAAAATGTTTGTGCGTGCCATGTCGGCAACATATGTATAGCCAGCTCTCACGTACCTACAACCCTGTTCTTACTGAATATCCTTATTTCAAATTAATTTGGACAATATTTTTTGTCAATTCTTGATTTAGGATTTATGAATTAATTATTTTGAATACTTCCCATGTGACTAATATTTCATATATTCTGAGAAGGCGTGTGATCTTCTGAATTTGTTGGGCAACCTTTTGACTTTTAATGTGGAACACTAATTACAAGTATATATACAAAGGTGTATCTAAATATTAACTACTGAAATTTCAAGAAAAAATTGACCTTAAGAATATGAATTGTAAATAAATAACTTTTTTGTAAAGTTGTCAATAATATCTTTTTGTGAGAAGAGTGTGATAATTTGAGGAATCATTATTGATAAATGGTGACACCCTTTTCTAATGATAATAATTTGATTGTCACTTTTGGAGTAGCTCTAAATGTTAACAGTGACAACTTAATTACAATTGTGTCACTAATAAGTTTAAGAAATTATTTTAGAAATAGTCGTTACTTAACATATATAACTAATGACTATTTTTTTATTTTTTTTATAGTACTTTGTATATGAGTGGTTGACTTAAGATTTGTACTCAAAATATTCATGTTGTTAGCACATGTGTACCAATGTTCCCTTACTGCTCTCAAGGAAAGATTCATGCTTTGTTTAAAACTGAACTTAATATTAGTAGGATTTATGGAGTTCATCTGACGTCATTATACGTGGAATGTAGGAGACAACACTAACTGTTGTGTCAATTTTGTCATCGGATAAGAAAAAATGATGATGCAATGGTGACACCTTTGGATACTCACGGGTTCCTGGAGGTCAATCTCTTGGAGAGGTGTTCGAGTTGGCGGGATAGCAGGGTAAACTCCTTAACCTTTGTGGGTAGCCGATATGCTGTTTTAATGATATATTAGGCTTTAAAACCCAAATTTGCTTGTGTAGCGATTTGAGCTCGCGAGGTGCGACTTATGTCAACTCCAGTAAATAGCGGCTCTCTCATATCCTTGTTTAATTTGGATTCGGGATGGTCCAAATTCTAATACATATTATTTATTTCATACACCTCACTCTTCCAAAAAAAATCTACTCCTACTTTATTTCTCAAACCACTCTCTCAAAATCCAAACAAACAACATTACGCAAATCGAGATTATTTCATAAACATCCACTACTTTCCCAAACTACTTTCCGAAACACCAAACAAACAGGCCCCTTGTATTCCCCATTAATTATAGTTATCCATATGATCACTTATTTTAATACGTTCCAAATAAGAATAAGAATAGAAAAATTGAGACGGTCGAGTCATGTGTCAAAACTGTATTTGCTGGCGCAATGCTTTATTTGTCACACTCAAAAGATAAAAATATTTATTATATAACTTTAATATTTATTTTAAGCCAAACAAAAATCAAAGATTCCGTGATGCCTTTTTTCATCTTCAACTTGCTAAGATGAGCGTTTTTTATTAGTGAGGAGATGGTAAAGTCGCATTAGTCGGCAAGCTTGAGGTGGCATTCCCATCTGTGATCATATATTAAGTCATCTCCAACTAGTACTTAACCTAGTTGTAAAGTGCGCTTTTGTTATGCCAAACGGACATATTTAAATAATTAATCCATAATTTAATATGAGATTATCATCCAGATTATGTGCGTGGGTTAGTGAAAAAAGCAACATATGGATAAATCCACGCTTTTTTTTTAGATGCATTCTAAAGCATTAGCTCATGTATTTGGGATTTGATGATGATATGTGATCTCATGATATATTTTACTCTCAAATGTTTATATACAAGAATTGTTAAGGAGGCTTAGCCTGGTTGTAATTGAGGTTTCACGTCCAAGAGGTCATAAGTTCAATTTTCACTAATGATATAGAATTTGGGACCGAGGGAGTATATTTTAACATGCAAAATTATTGCTTAGCATTGTGATAAATGTTACGTATTTTCACATATCAGTGCACGTGTCACACAAATAAAATAATAAGTATATGAGTTTCGTCTCCCTAGACTCTTGTAATTAAATTAATTTGCCAATTTTACTTTAATTCGGTTCAAATAATAATTACTTGAGGAAGATTTTAACTAAATTAACTAAAGTAAAATTTATGATGACTAAAGACTTGAACCCAATATGAGAGGGGATATGCATGCAATTCTATCTTACTTAATCGAATCAACCTTATTCCTAAGAGACTCGATTAAGCATATCAACTGTAATTCTTTGTACTACTCTGAATATATGTTCCAATTAGAAGAAAATAAACAATTCAGTTAATGGCCAATTATTTGAAAAATATTAAGACATGAAAGATTAGATAAACACGAACTCATCGTAGCAAGAAATCAATCAAACATCAATGATTGAACAAAGATTCATATATCCTAAAATTAATAGAATTAGTTTATCGTCAGAATAAAGAAAGCAACAAAACAATATCGAAACGTTGAATTCATAAAAGCTATAGAAAGAGTTTAGGAAGTTCTCAAGAAGAATGATGAAGTCTTGAATTTTTTTCTCCGCGGTGTTGAAAATCCCCCAAAGTCGAGAGTGTGCAATTAGGGCTTCAATTAAGCTTTTATATCAACCAAAAGAAATCTTGCAAAATACGGGAATAGTCTTTATTGAATGACCAACTCATTGAAAGATTAAGCTGTTAGAGAGAAGAATCATTTACTATATATTACTTAATAAGCCCTCTCACGTGTAGGTGGAATTAGGGGTGAGCATTTGGATCGAACCGGATCGAAGTTCGGCTCCTGGTCGGTTAGGTCCTGAAAATCCATGGACCGTTTATCGGACCGAAATTTTCGATTCTGTTCGGTACAAAAACCGAACGGTCCGGTTCGGTCCATGGTTTCCCGGTTTTTTACCATAAAATTAATGGTTTGGTTCGATTTGATCCAATTCGATCCGGTTCGGGCCGAACAAACAATAAAATTTTCCGGTTCGGTCCAAAAAAAACAAACAAACAATCAAATTTTCCACTGTTCAATCCTATTTTGGGTGAGACTCGGTCCGAAACGGTACAAACCTAATCAAACCGAACCGAATTTTCGGTTCCTAGTCAGTTCGGTCCTGAAAAATCATGGACCGAACCATTCGGTCCGGTTTGGTTCGATCGATTTCTCGAACCGTGCTCAGCCCTAGGCGGGATTCATTTTCTCAAGCCTAACACGTGGAATTTAGAAATGGGTGGCGGAAGGATTCGAACGCAGAACCTCTTTGGGCCTGAGCTCTGATACCATATTGAATGACCAACTCATCTAAAACTATAAATTGTTAGAGAAACCCAAGGTGGTTGGGCCAAGTGGTAGTGACTTGCGACCCCCAGAGGCGAGACTCAAGTTCGAATCCTACTGGAGACATCACACTGGGGAGGACCTATACCCTTTGCACTCTTCGGTCCGAGCTGTAAATACACAGTCTATAGATCAAAAAAATAAAATAAATAAATTGTTAGAGAGAGGAATCATTTAATATATATCACTTAACAGCCCTCAACTTATCTCACTGAAATTCCAATTTTCGCCACTAAAAAATGCCCAAAAGAATTTGTTGGGTCCGCCTGGAGTCACGCCTTTGGATTATGGAGTCACAACTCCAACGTTTTTTCTCCAGAGTTGCGACTTTGAGGTCCTGTCCAACTTTATTATTATTATTTTTCTTTCTTTTTTTCTTTCTCCTGCTCCATCGGCTTCATTTTTCGTTCCTTTGTTTGAGGTCATGTCATGAGTTGGACCTTCTTTCTCCTCGATTGCAAAGAATGTATAAAATCTCATCAGAAATAAACTGAAAACTCGAAAATCAAACGAACTATTGACTCAAACCAGTGTCGATCAAAGTGTTGGACAACTTGAGTCGCCGCTTAGGACCTTCTGTGTGAAAGGGGCTCAGTAATTTTATGTATAGACCCACCAAGAAAATTTATTATATAGTATTATCTTATTATTTTCATTGAAATCCCTATAGCTCACTGGTTAGAGTCTCTCAACAAGAATTGGAGGTTCGGGTTTTGAAACCCAACAATGACATTTTTTTTAATTATTTTATTCTTTTAATCTCTTTTCTTTCGTAATGATTTTTTTTCCTTAATGAGTTTTTCTTTTAACTTTTTTCTTTCTTAATATCTATAAAATTACTATTTTATTTTCTTTATGATACAATTTTCTGCTTAATTTTCTTTACTTAGTACATTGCTCAAAAAAATTATCGCCCCTTCAATAAAATAGGTTTAGATCCTCTTCTTTTTTCTTCAAAAAAAATCATATATGAATGTATAACTTTCTCTATACATAGATGATATATATGAGAGTTAAGGATGCAATCGGGTGAAATAGAGTCGTGCAATCATTTATTCAAGCTTAGTTTTATTTCTTATTGAATTTAAATGAACAAAGCCCAATATAATTGTAATCGAGTCGAGCTCGATCGACTCAAGTTTAAATACAATGGAGTTTTATAGAAATGATAAGAGTTGTTCGAACTTGGTATGATGGTATGATCATTTGTATAACAGATGTAGTCTAAACCAGTTCTCAAAGGTCGATCATAGACCCAATTTCAAGTAACTTTATTTAAATTCTGCCTAACTAGAATTTTTATCAATTATGTCAATCACATGAGCCCTTCTTGTGCCATAGTTATAAGAGTATAACAATAACTTTTACGTAATAGCCATTGATCTTGATAAATAAAAAGTTTGACATATTGATGTACACTTGTTATGAAATTATATTCATAACATATAATTAAAAAATTTGTCCCAAATTTGAAATTCGTCTGGCCCTCAAATAACTTGTGCCGGCCCTGACTAGACACAAAAGTCCAAAAACTAATTAAAAACTGACACACTTAAACTCATGGAAAATATCTAGTTCTGCACGAGAAATACTTAAAATAACTCTACTTTCATAGAGTTATCAACTAATTATTCGTTTTCTCAATATTAAAATATGTCAAATTAATAGGTGCATGATATTCTATTATCATTCTCTACATTGTTGTAAATTAATATGAACTATGAAGTACTTTTATCGGACTACGGCATATTCATTTTCTGCTTGAAATAATTCCTCTTGAAATATTAAAGATTAATTATTAGGTGATCCTTGTTAAGTGAGGAAATAATTTGAATACCATTTTTTTTTTCTTTATACTTACGTTAATGGTTTTCCTTTACCTTTTGTTTTCATAATCACATCTCTTAGTTAAGCTATAGTTAGGACCACTTTTCTTACATTAAATCAAAAAATTAGATTAATGATTCATCAACCCATTAGATAAGAAGAAATCTAGAAAAAATATGTGTGCACGTGAAATGGACGATTTGAACATTATAATATAAATCTCAAATAAATCATGCACGCACTAGAAGAGATAGCAGCAGCCTTGATAAAATTATTAGCGAATTGTCTAGTGGAAGGGATTAGTCACTACAAAGCAGCGAACCCATGTACGAATCCCTGTTGGGGGAGAGTTCCACTTAATGTGTCCGACGCGCCTCGAAAGAGATTACACCGTTGGAAAACCAAAAAATAAATAAATTACTAAACACATTGGAACAAAACACATTATAATGACGATGATGTTGATGATTATTAGTTGATGACTATGAAGATCATAAAATAAGGCTAAATCAAATCTTATCATCTTTAATTATAATATATTAGATGATAAAGAATATATAAGATTAAGAAATTCTTCTTCCTCGTGTTAAACAACTGTTAACGACAATTAGACCAACTAAGTTAAGTGAAGCATAATTAGGTTGAGATCAGCAACCTAGAAGATAACCTAAAATAATAACTAGTTATCATCTGCACACGGTAATAAAGTTAATTAAAATGATAAAGAAATGTAATTACAAGAAAACCAGTGACGTAGGTTAGTCACCAAACAAGGCCTACCACTTGATTCTACATGATCTTTGACAACTGATGATTCCTAAAGGGGAAAAGGCATCATAAAATATTGCAGCAATCGTATGCACAATTTCAATCAATAAACAATGACTAGATTTAAAAGATATTAGTTTAAATAGAAAAAGGAGGGATAAAAGGATATAAAAAAATTGTAACTTATAAATAAGTGTTAACAAGTTGAGTAGTATCGAATAATGTAAGTTCAAGTCTGGTTTTATTTTTTTTTATCGAGTTTGAAATTGTGTTTGAGGTCTTTTTAATTGTTAAACGAATCGAGCTCGAATGAACTTTTATCGATGAGCTCGAGTCGAGTACCAAGTAACTTGATATTTTTACATATTTTGTCATTTTAAGTTGATCGAGGTTAGCTCAAACCGAGCTTTACGAATTTTCAAACAGAAAATATTGTTCAAAATTGTTTAATATGCATAACGGATCAAATTGAGTCGAGTTTTGCCGAACGAACTCAGGCTAAATTTCAAGGATAAGTTTGGTTTAGTTTAAAGCTTTATTTGTAGGGTATATATAGTTTGCATTTTATCACTCTTAATTGTTAAACATTAAACTACAGTCATCTTATTAATGTATATATGAACTCTAGATTCATGAATCAGTAGAAACGTCGAACAATCTAATTATAAATCAAATCTTAGTCGAATGTTTGATTATATTTGAATTATAGTTTATTTATTTCATAATAATTATTATCATATATGGTATCTCAAGCGTATCAACATAAGTTTGGTTTGGTAAAATTGTGAAAAATCTCAAATGATGATTAATTTTTTTTTTATTTTTTGAGTGAAACAATAATATATCATTATATCAACCTCACTAAATCAGAAAATCAATTCGATAGCAATAAAATTATAAAGATAATCAGCTACCACACAAAATATCATTGAAACCTAGAAAAAGACATTTGACCACCAAAATTATAACTACCTATAACCATCAATTGACCTATAATTCAGGTCTAGGAAACTTGATATTCAACTTTCTTTTTGGCACAGAACTATCAATTACATTAATATATTTTAAGCCTAATTCAAGAAAATCAACTCTACAAAAAGTGCACTTTACATGACAAAGAATTGATATCAACAATTTTTCTACCATGCGGGCAATACAGTTACGCCCGTGCACGCGGAACGCTGACCCAACCATAAATTTGTCTCGATTTGATCTCCACCGTTGAATGTGTAATTCTGTAAAAAATTATTACTAACTTTATTAAAATCCGAATTGAATAATTAACCCTTCACATAACTTCTTTTAGAAAAAACAAAAAACGTATATTAATTAAAAAGACGGTTTTAGCCCCAATTAAATATAATGCTCATTTTTTTTAAATGGTATTTCGTATGACTATGTAAAGATTGTTTTACCTCAACTTAAATATGTTCTCATTCAAACCTAATTAAATATTTCCTATTTTATAACTCTCCACCATTTTTATACCAAGTGGTATGTACATCTTGGAGGGAGATCTTTCATATCTTTCGAAATGCACTCGAAATCCACCCAACAATATGGGGTAAAAAAGACAAAATAAGTGATTTTAGCCCTTATAAAAAGAAAACTGATTCTTAAACCCCTTTCACGCTCATGTCATGTCGGGGTACTGCAGAAGAAAAAAAAAACAAAATTTGATCCAATTTATCGTAATCGATTAGTTAACTTGTTGGTTAACCGTATTCTAAAACACGGGAAAAAGTCATTGGCTTATCAAATTATCTATCGAGCCAATTCATATAAAATTGAAGGAAAACAAATATTTCTTTTCAATTACCACGATTATGGAAATAAATCAATTATAACCTCACCACCATTTCTACACCTTCAATGAAACATCTCCAACATTTTTTAACAATTTTCTTACAGAAAAAAAGAAAGATTCAATTAGTGGGTTGTCTAAAAATCAATATCTCAAATCAATAATTTCGATGTATATAATTTTATTTTCAAACAAATAGAAATTGTGTTCTTTAATCCTCTTTCTGTTTTTTGTTATTTTCGATCGATTCAGTTCGAATTCATACGAATATCTTGAATAATTTCTTAATTTTAGGATTCCACCTCACGAAACTGCATCGCAGTGCTTCCTGCCACTAGTAATAGCGAGTATGCAGCCTGTGAAATTCTATATCCACCATGCCAGATGTCTAGTTCTTTTCAGACTATTGTTCTAGTCGGTCAGCAAGATGCGAAAAACCATGTTCTTTGCCTGTGTATAATGTATAGTGCCGACCCTCGTTTCATCAATCAACATCCCCAAAAAAAATCTAGGTCGGCTTCAACCCAATATAATTCAGCCACAATACTAAGTACAAAACAATAGATAATTTTAAAATTCTATTAGATTTAATGTTCCATCTTCTAAATCCCTTAATTTTATCTATAACACAATGTTTGAAATCCTAAGTTAATTCTACAATTGACATTATAAAATCTTATTCATAATAATTCCAAACAACTGATAATCACGTACAAATTAGATTATTTTATGCATAATATTCAATATCCTAAAAATTGAGGGAGACCTTCAAATTTAGTACGGGCATTCTTAATTTACTTTTATAAAATCCAGAAAAATCATAAATCTATAGAAATAACTGAAATAAGCACATGCAATTAAATATTATAATTGGGTTTTTCCATGTTTTTAAAAAATCAAATATAAATCTATAATTAACATGAAAACACAATTATGTGAAAAAAATGTATCAAAACTCTTACAATATCCAAATTAAACATGTTACTAAACAAAATTTTAAAAAAGGGAAATTTATATAGACACCCTCCGTCAAAATGTCTAATTATAGGAACTTACCAAACTTTTAAGAAATTGCAACGACACTCCCTTGACCTGACAGCCGTTAGTCAACATTAATGGAAAATGTGAAATATACGCATGGCCCCAATTATTTTTGGTTAAAAAAATTAAATAAAATCAAAAAAATATCTTCACCGCGAAATGACCATAATACCCTCAAGACCTCCATCTTTCTCATGAACAGTCGCCCACTTCCGGTGGTTGTTCGACGAAATTGATTGAGGACTTTTGTTCCTTTCGTCATCGCGAGTTTGTACGTATAAATATTTCATCAAACCGTTGAGTAATTTGAGAGAAATTGATGTTCAAAGTTTGGTTCGCGAAGAACCCTAGATCCGAAAATTCAAAGACTGATTTCTCTCCCATTTCTCAACCAAACTTTTCCATTCTTGTTGCATTAGCTTCCCCTGATTATGTAGGTCATTTTCCAAGTGTTAATTGAGATGGTCGTGGATGGTGGAACTTCTCCCAACAGGCGGAGCGATTTTGGGTTTTGAGTGAAGATTCGTGATTTTCTTTGTTTCTTTTGTATTTCGTTTTTTATTTATGTTCTTTAGGGTTCGTATTTACTATTGGTAGCTATAATTAGTTGTGGGTAGCTTCAATTTGGTGGATTAATTGTCGTGAAGCTCAAGGTTAAAGATGAGTAAATAGCAGTTTCACCCTACAGTTTATGATCTTGTTGCAAATAAGCTAAACAGTAAGTCAACCCAAAAAAAAATTGACTAGGGATAAATTTGAAACAACGTTAAAAATAAATTAGATGACGTCATCATTTAACGTCTGACACTAAGGCCGTAAGGGGTGTATTCGTAATTTATGAACAGGTTGGTAGGTTTCTGTAATTAAACCTTCTGATAGGGGATGTCTACGCAAATTTCCCTTTTAAATAAACAAGGCCAAACCCTCACAATATCAGGATTTAACATGTCACTAAATGATGAGGGATATTTCATAGCCTCTAAAATAGAAAATACCCCTCCGCTCGATAAATATCATGATCGCCAAATTCCGATCTCCCTACTCCGTATTGTACTGCCTAGAAATGCATGCCTATGTTATTAAATGTATTTGGTATTTATAGATGTACGATGGTGCTAGGTGATCCCTCCACATTAGAGTATTTCTCGGCCCATAGCCTAGGTCTTGTTCCAGGGCCAAGTTTAGCTCGGGATTGAGGTATGTTTGTGAGCTATACAGGGTCTTAAGATTGGAATTTGGTGATCGGGATATTTATCGAGCGGAGGGGTATTTCCTGTTTTAGAGGCTATGAAATATCCCTCATCAGTACCCCCCCCCCCCCCCACTTCTCGAGCATAAGTGAAGCTAATGCTCGTTGAAATAGTTTAACGTAGCCTTCTCGAAATATTCGATCATCTACTGATTTGGTGCCTGATAAAGGTATTATTAAAAGTTGAGGGGCCATTTTAACTTTTTCCCTTTTACTTTCAGGACAGGAGTTAAAACGTCACGGTTGTTCTGGGCCAGTCAATTTACCCTTCTAACCCCCATATAAATATGTAGACCCCGTAAACATATTTACCATGATTACTGATTTCTCTGATCGGAGCTTTACGTTCAAAATCAATAAATGTTGTCGTCTCAAAATTATTTTACTTCAATAGGTCATTACTTTTTTACTCAAAATACTTTCTTGAGAATGAGCGATCTAGAGAAAATGCTAGCAGAATCGGTCTCTCGATCGGGTTCTGAATCAGAGAACATAAACTTGGGGTTGGGGAACGAAATCCCATACCCTTCTAATACATCCTCGGACTCTTCTTCGGGACACGAGTCGTCCATTCCTGACCCTGAAGTAAGTCATATAGCTCGGAAATCGCCTCAATTTATGGAGGTCGGCCCTAGTTCTGTTGATCCTTCTTCTACTTTAAGAATCCCTAAACTTGTAGCTTCCGACCGTGTTGAGGAAGAGGGTGAGGACAATCCAGTTGCAGGTTAGGTCAGTGAAGAGGTTGTAGATAGATATATGATGGGGATTTCACGGTGACTATCTCTCATAAAAAGGTGTCTGACAAGAGAGTAAGCTCCAAAAAACTGAGCTTCAAGTCTAAATTATTCTTTGTAGCTACAATTCGGAGAAGGATCTACCAAGACTAGAGACTGATTACGGTAAATATCTCCCGGTCGGGTTCTTTTCGTAATTCCGACGAAAGATCAAAGAGCAAACGACCCTCCAGAGGGTTATAGAACTTTTTATGCTCATTAGTTCGAATATGGCCTTCAAATTATCTTTTGCCCATTGTTGAAAGAGATTTTGGAAATTCTCTCCCTTACGCCATTTCAAGTTGTTCCGAAATCGATTGGGTACATTATTGCTTTTAGTGTCCTGATGAAAGCCAAAGAAAAAGATGCCAGCTTTCAAAACTTCTGGCAAATTTTCAAGATCAGTAACTCCACAGCTTCGAACGAGGGTTACTTTTACTTTTCTCAACGGGCCAAACGATCCATCCTTTGTACTATGGTTTTGAGCGATACTACTGCTTGGAAGTCCAATTACTTCTTTATCCGAGCACCCACACATTTACAACTAACTGATGGGAGCTTGGAACCAATACCTTTCGAGTGGAAATGTGAAAGCAAATATATCTACGGAAAGTGTATGGTCAAAGGGAGAATACCCCAAGTGTTATCCAAAGATTTTCTTGCTCCCATGACAGTTGACCTATATAAAGCTGCCACCCTGGTTCTCGAATCGATCTTGAGAAAACTCAGTCTGAGGCGGGCAATTTTTCCTATCGTGGCTGATAATAGGACTTTGAGTAAGTATTTTTTTATTTTTAATTTTAATACCATTGTTCTTTGAATTCAATATCACATATTTATCTATGTTTGTCCTTCAAGTGAGATGGTTGAGGCTTCTCGAGCTTCGGTGATCAGAACCACTATTGCATCGACTACTAAATAGGCTCAAGGGCAACCTCGACAACAAAATTCCCGAGCTCAGAAAAATCATGACGAGGTTGAAATTGGTGAGGGAAGTGGAACCATCCATGCTGATCCTCTGAGTACGGTACATCACACCCTATTCCGACCTCGGCTCCATCCTCAGGGATGGGGTATAGTTTATATATTCTTAATCATATGTAGGCCCATAATAATGCTCAAATCAAATCGTTGAGGTCTCGAACAACCATCAACCCTTTTTCAAAAAGAGAAATGTTTTTACGGGTTGGTATGGCAAAACTCTACAAAGTCGATTCGATCGGTCGCAAGTTGATGTTATGGAAAGAACTCGTCCTCGAGTTCACAATAGTGCCATCAAGATCCACAAAAATAGGACAAACTGACGATGACGGTCAATCAAGCCTTATACATGGGTTTGTCTTGTCACTCATGTGAATGCCTTAGTTGTTTCCACCACGTCGCCAAAATGTTGGGTTAAATCCTCAACTTGCCTCTGCAATCCTCAACCATTAATTCCTTGGAGCGAACTCTTCGATCACGGTGTGGACTCTTCAACATCACCATGACTAAGTCATTAAAGCTGGCGACAATTTTGCACCAAGAAGAAAAAATCTGCCACTTGCTTGGCAAAACTCAATCTTCGAATCCTGAACGATACGATCACGGTGTTGGACCTCCTCAGCCGGAACCCGCCCATGACAACCATGCTCACGATCACTAGGAAAGGAAAAAATTAAAGCTCTGATACCATCTGAAGCCAGGCAGAATATCAATGATTCCGCAGGCAAGTTCCATCAGATAAATTTGCTACAAGAACACGAGAAATAGGCACCCATAAACTTAGAAAGAACAAATCTCTTCTTTTTTTAAAACGTCATAATATTCAATATCTGATAATAGTGAAGATTACAACTCCTTTTATAAGAGTCTAATCCTAGGTAACTGAAAGGAAAAAAAACTTTTGAGGAAACTGATAACTTTTAAACTCCTATAGAAACTAAAATCACCAGGAAAAATTACTAAAAAGAGATAGATTGTCTCGGATGCACTTGCATCAGGCTGGAACCTCATCACTTTATATTCTCTCGTAGAACGATTAAGATACTACAACAAAAATTATCTTTGAAGTCACCATGCGTGATAACATTTTGAGAAAGAAATCTCACTAAAATTTAATATAGTCTTATATTAAAAAAATGTTAAAATATAAATGTCATTTGTTGTGACATTTTATAATGTTATTTTTAGCTACAATGGTGTCGTTGATACATTTAGCCACACCGCTATATGTGACATTTTGTAGTGACATTTTATATATAACGATATTTTTCGACTTGCCAATTGTAGCGGTGTGGCTAAAAGTTAAATGTTACTATCATAATAAGAATTAACATTATAAAATATCATAATAATAAAAAATGTCACTAGATAGTATGATTAATATTTATAATTCCTGACATTTTTAAAAAATATAACTATATTAATTTTTTGTGATATTTTCTTCAAAATGCCATCAGGTTTGAAGCCACCAAAGACCATTTTTGTTGTAGTGAGAGCAACACGAAAACTAGTTGTGCAACTACACCGTATCTCTGCTTTTGCTTCCAGCTTCCGATCATAATTTTAATTGTTTCTGCAAGAACCCCTCTCGAGCGCACACCCAGTCCCCGTTCATAACGAGGCCATAATATTTCTTCCTTTTTAACATGCTCTTCCGAATATCAAATCCAACTTCCTTACCGTAAGAAATATAAAATTCTTCTGCTTCCTTAACACTCTTGAACCTTAATGATCGAACGTGGTCAATGTTGGAGATATGATCAGTTGGGTCAGAATTTTCACTCCCCTCTTCGACATATGTGTTGGTCCCAAGTGGTCAGATGAGGTCTAGGGGGGGGGGGGGGGGGTGGGGGGGGGGGGGGGGGTTAATAGACCTCTTTCAAATTTACCTTTTAAAAACTTCTAACTTTTCTGTCAGCAGACTAAGTTGATCAGTAATCGTAAGTTGACTATGCTGATCTCGCACAAAGCTTTGAACAGCAGAGTTGACCACTCTTCTGATTTTACTCAGTTGATTTTATCAAAAACCGAGTTTTAAAAATAACTAACTTGCAGCGGATTTGTCAAGTGTTTTTCACAAGTAGTTTTCTTTAACTTTGAAATAGTTTTATCCCCAGTTTTAACAAACTCCTTTTAAAACTTTTCCAACAGTTAACCTTTAAGTGTTTTAAGTATGCTGTTTTAAATATGCAGAAAATTATGCAAGTAAAAACACAAAGGATTTTTATAGTGGTTATATGGATATAAATCCTTTAGTCCACTCTTCCAAGTCACTCAGATCTTGGGTTATACTAAATCACACAGATTACAGTATACAATGCTTGTGCCAATCAACAAATGAAACGGCCACAAGTGCGTAATAGGAAATCACAAAGAAACTCCTATCCTCTGAAGTAATATCACTCACTAAGATGGATATCTACTTCTCACAACACAGTTCTAACAAAATCACTCAGATTTGTAAGTATTTTCTGTTTTCTCTCTATTCTGCTTCGTCAACAAATGACTCGGCTGATGAGTGTTCTGTTCTTGAGTTTGAGACTTAGAAGAATTCTGCTTCAGATTTTTGCTCTAAAAAATGTGTTGTATCTTCTTCTTCAACTCACGAACTGAACTATTTATACTTGGAGATTTGAAAATCTGCCCGTTGAGAGATCGACAGGTGTCCAAATCATCGAGTACTGGTCCTTCTGCATAAACGGCTACCTGCGACTGAGCACTGTACACTCTGCTGTACTTTCTGTCAGATCGCATTTAAAGAACTAAGCTGATACGAGGTTTCTCTTCAATCATTTGTCATAAATACCCTTCCTCTTCAGCATTTATTACTCCGAGTGCATTTATTACCGTTGCACTTAGCTTCTGATCTACTTCCACTCTGCTGATCGAAATCACTCGTCTGATGTATACTCGGCTGATCCCAAACTTGAACTAATCTTATTTGAGTCTGCTGATAGTTCACCAGTCTGATTCCTTCTTCAGCAACAGATCGGTAGTCTTCTGGACCATATTTGACTAGTCTGAAATACTTCTTCCTTGGTCAAATATCTTTTAAGGTTTGTACTAAGCTTCCACTTAGCTGATGACTTTGGAAATCATCAAAACCTCCCTTTACTTCAAAGTCTTCATCTTCATCCAACAATATGCGTCATCGCCTTTCTCGTGTGAATTAGCGTTCGAACCACTTTCTTCCTTATAAGAGAAGGATGCTCCACCACTATTTCTATAATTAGAATACAATGCAAAAGGCCAATTATAGTAAATACAAATTTAATATTTTATAAATGTATACATAACTATAGTATCAAAGTACAATTGAAAAAATTAACCTAAAAAAAACTCATCAATTCAATACAGATGTATTTGATTCAGGACATCCATGAGTACTTAATTAAAATACTAATACATGAACAATTTCAGCAAAACACTATACAAAATTTACACTAAAATTTATGGATCTCGATTAGCAACCTATGAATAAAACCAAAATAAACAAAAATGGATTCTAAATTAACTGGTTCTAAGTTACGATAATTTGTGCATAAAATAAAATTACAAATAAAGGGATTCGAAATTTACTGAAATATATTTACGTAATCAAAATTAAGAGAACAATATAATCAATTATAAAATACTGAAAAACTCGATTGAAATATCAAAATTAAGAACAATACAATCAATTATAAAACAATGAAAAACTCTATTGAAATTTACGTAAAACTCGATTACAATTTACTGTAAAACTCGATTGATACGTTAATTTGTTCATATAATCAAAATTAACATAGTTGTTGTACCAAAAAAAAATAATATAGTTGAATCATCAATGTCCCAAATATGTATGTAAAGTCAAAAGAAATCGAAAGTTATGATCAAATACTTACATATTAATCGCGCCTCGCATCCTTTTCCTCGTCTGGGATTGTAAAATTACCCACCATTTTAAGTTTTGTATGAACAAAATGGAGATCGTGATGAATAAATTTGGTTTTTCACTAATTACTTTGGTTTTTCACTAATTACTTGTACAACTAGTATTTAAGTTTCTTAATCATGAAAGAAGAAATTTAATTTTACCTTAATTACATGAAGAATCGAAGATTAGGTTTCTTAATCATGGAAATAAATCAATTATAATTTTAAGTTTATTGTTTAAAAGGTTATAAGTGGCTTTAAATAAATGAGTGTTAATTGTTTTTAATTTAAGATAATTGAAAAGGTTATAAAAGACTTTTCAATTTGAGTTAGTTATTTTAATTTTCCTTTAAAATTCAAATAAAATGATATTTTAGAGTTTGGACTAGAAAAAATCGAGTTTAGCTAGCCGAATTACCTGGGAGTTATCAACGACACGTGGCACCATTTTAAGGCTATACCGCACATGCAGGCGGTTACATGTGCCCACACCCTAGAAGCCCCGTGGTAACAAAAGTAAATTTTGTCACATAAACAAGCTCTTTTGTAACGAAATATATTTCTTTACAAATATCGTGATATTTTGTAACAAAGATTTAGGAACAGATCGTTGCTAATAGTCCATTTTAAGTAGGGAGAACTACTCCCGAGATTTAGTGTAATTATACTTACCACCCTCCATGTTTGGGAGATAAGTAATTGGATTCATTACAATTACCCCCTTACGACATTAATTTCATCAAAAAAAAATTGAATTCCAGAAATAATCTTGGGTACTATCTAAAAATCACAAACCTCAGGGTGTCAAACTGATTTCACTTGTTTCTCCACAGATGTCTCCCATTCTTTTTTTTACCAACTTCACTCATTTTTACAAATTTAATCAATTTCACCCTTTTGTTTTACCAATTTTACGCTCTTTTTTTCACGTCATGTCGGCATGCGCCGTTAGAAATTAACGTAGTAAAGGAGGTAATTCTATTGAATCTAATACCTCATGGATAGTTTGTGTAAGTTCTTGAACATTAAGAATGATCTTTATAATTACACTATTAAGGTTAGTTTGAGTAACTCTCCCCGATCAAAAGTTTTGTTACAATACTAGAAAAAAATTGTTACAAATAATATATGTCCATTATCGTAACCAAAGTTTGACTTTTCTTGTATCATTCAAGTTTTGTTACAATAAAACTTATGTAGTTGGAATGATTAACTATACAAAAAAGTTGAATTTTTTTGATTGCAAAATGATTTTATAACCTAATTTTCTTTTTAAATTTGGACTAAAGAAATATTTAATTATATTCAAAAATATTGTTAGTACGAGAACTTAGTGGACCAACATAATTCTCTTCCACCAACATGGAAAGATAAATCTACATAAACTGTAGCCCAAAAAGAAACTAACGTAAAACTCTTTTTTTTTTTTTTTTACAAAAACTAACGTGAAATTCACAACAATAAGACCTGACCGGAAATTAGCCCCAAATAAATATATATCATGCAAAGAGTGACCGCTTTCATATTTTCACTTGACATATGTTGTCACTGAAGATATGATTTTCTTCTATTGTTCGTTTAAATATTCCTACATAGATACAACTTTAATATTCAAATAATCAACTTATCTTCACCCGTTTCTAATTTAACTTACAATCGACACATTATGGATACACCCTAACCCGCTTTACATATTCAAATGTACTTAAACAATAGAGAAATTACACTTAAATTTCAAAAGCAAAGATGGTTACTACACGAGTAAGATGTTGAAATTTACAAATTTCCCGGTGTTGTATTAATAATATAATTTTCATATTCTAATACTTTCTACGCCTAGTTGTAATCACTTATAAAGTTGAGGCCATGATCCAGAAGTCATGGGTTTAACTCCCAATAATATTGGTTTTCCTCTAGTTTAATATTAATGTTTAGTAGTATTTTATTATTTGTAATTTTTTCTACTTGAGCAGTTATTGATATGATTTTTGATGTAATAATTGATGATAAATGTATTAAAAAAGTACATTATATGTTCTTTAATTACATGCAATCACATAATAAAATTGAGTTTTGGTTTTTCTTTATCTTTTTTCTGTTTTACGACATCATGTCAATAAATTAATTGCCAATTATTGTATTCATGTGATCATTGTCTAGTGAAGAGTCTTTAGACCAAAACTCGGATTTTATAACATCCATGGAAATTTGTCTCTCGTCTCATGTCACGACCGAACTTATTTTTGCTATTTGGGACAGGCTATCCGTATGGCAGGTGCACTTATACCGTACCGTTTTTGTATATTTCAAATTCTAACCACAAATTCACATGAAATTATATGAACACATTATTTAAATCAAGTTATAATCATGACCAAATTTTGGGACCCACCTAGTATCATAAATTATTATCAAGCTTTTTAAACATATTCAATTAGATGATGGGGGTGTGGGGATGTATATTGATTATGCATACATTTTTTTTTTCTTCAGGATATTATGTGCATGCTACTAGGCGTTGCTATATTACTCCAATAATAAAATGAATTTATTTCATATCAATCATGAGTTTTCAACGATTTTTTAAATGTTAAATGTAAATTCAATAGCAACTTTACTAACATCAAAATTATCCTCTTCATCGCTCCATTAATTTATGATTTAGAGTTTAAAAAAGAAAGGGTTGTTTTGGTACATTTAAAAAAGAAAATATGATGAAAAAGAGAAATGAGTATAAATTTTTTTTAAATTATTTAAGTTGATAAAAGATAAAGAATAATGGGAAGGATGGAGTAATAAACTAGAAAAAAAAATGGGACTCACTCTTCTTGTGGGTTTCCTACCACCAATACGGCAATACCTCTAAAATCTCAAAGATATCAACTATGTCATTGGAACAAATTCTCCTTGCTATTGCAACTTGTATAGTTGATATAGTTAAACTTATCAAAAAAAAAATCTTGCCTAAATCTGGTCTAGCAGATATTTTTAGACTTTGGGGTTGTAGATGCATCACATTATTGTAAGAACATGACATCATCAATATGAATGATTTAGTGTATCTACAACCATAAAGTCTAGAAAATTCTCATGAAACAAGGTTTAGACAAGAATTGTTCAAAGTCATCACGCCTAATGTAGATAGTAATTACTTTATGCAGTATCTTGTATTAAAATAATCTCTCTTTCTTAAATGAAATTATTTTTCTAAAAAAATAACCTATCACATAAAGTAATGATTTGATACCAATAACTCCCAACCAATACTTTTAAGGGCATATATGTAAAGATACCTAAAAGTTTCACATTTTTAACTTTTACCTAAAACTCTGAGTCAAAAGTAAAAGGATAGAAAAAATAGAGATGGAGAGAGTACAATATACTCCATCCGTTTCATATTATGTGTCGTTTTGTGTAGTGGTACATGGATTAAAGAACATATTAAATAGCCCTTATTTGAAGATAGATATCATAAAATACCCTCACTGGAGTTGTAACTTTTGTTTCCTCCTCTCCTAATTAAGAGCTAGAACAATTATATTCCGACCGATTAAAATCGGTCGGAATTTGACCCGGTCGGAATTTCGGTCGGAATCCGATTCCGACCCGTGTTTTTCCAACCGATTTTTGCGATCGGAATTTCAGTGGGAATATTGAATTTCCGACCGATTTTTCTCAAAATCAGTGGGAATTTCGGTGGGAATTTTCTATTTTTCTAGTAGTGTGAACTTATAAAAGGACAAATAATACATTAATATGAAACAATAATTTTTTCCAAAGACAAATAATATGTAATGGAGGGAGTAAGATAATATTAAAAGCATTATTGCACCTTGTGGATTATTATCTGTAAAAACAAAACTAGGATAAGAATTAGTTAGATAGTGTGGCATGAATTATTGAGACTATATATTATTCGTCGAGGGGGAATCTCAAAATGGGTCCCTGGAAAACAAAGTTCACAAATCCACAGCCAAATTGTGCAATAATAAACCTTAATTGGGTTATTCCAACTTGCAAGGGGTGGGGCCCCCTAGAGAAAGAGGACTAGTCTCCGTACAAAATCGTCATTTTTTAAAATCTCTTTCATGTTACTCACCATTATTGGCAAATACTACTAATAGATTTAGGATATGGGTTAGTTTTACTGTTGCGCAGCCCACAGATATTGTATGTTATAACTCAAAAGTATTTAAGTACCTAATATAGGAAATTATTTAAGAATAATAATTAAATATAGAAAACCAGAGACAGGATTAGTGGTATAAACGAGTCGAGTAGTATCGAACGACACACTGTTAAAGTTTGTTTGATTTTATCGAGCTTGAAATTAATTTGTGCTTGAGCTTGGTTTGATTCCTTAACGAACCGAACTCAAATGAACCTTTATTGAACGAATTCGAGCCGAGTATCGAGTAGCTTGATATTTTTATATGCATTTTGTCAATCTTTAGCTTATCGAGTCGAATTAGCTCGAGCTTTAAAAGTTATCAAATGAAAATTAATCTTCAAGCTTGTTTGATTTGTGTGAAGAACTGAGTTCAAACGAGATTTCATCGAACAAACTCGAGTCGAATATCGAGTAATTTGATTTAAATTTTAGCCCTCAATTTATATAGAACAAAACTAAATCTAAGGAGAAGTAGACTTCATCATTTTATCACCACTATGTATTAGTACACAAAATTAAATTGAATAAATTTCACCTATTTGTTGTACAACATTATCTATTTTGCAACATATATACAAAATAATCACACACATCTCTAGCTAATTGTATTTTAAACAAATTTGTGATTAAAGTTTCTTATATTACTAATTAAACATGCTATATGGCATACCAAACCGATATATATTGATATGTGCCAAAGTCGTATATTTATGTCTCGACCTTATTCGGTAATATCCGATTGGGGTAATTGAATGAAATGCAGAATGATCCGTTATACTTTATCTAATTGACAAAAAAAAAAAAAAGAAACTTGTATTTTTATTAGCAAGTCTCTTGTACTATTTTTTATTAGCACAAAAATCCTCCCAAGCAGGAGTTCATGATTCCATATTCACTTAAAAGTTTGACTATAAATCCCCTATTGAATTTATAAAGATATTTCAAATGGGTACAATAATTTATTAAGAAGTCGTATACGGAAATTTTTGAATATAACAAAAAAAAAAAAAAAAGAAAACAAGTTGTGGGGTGGGGGGTTGTTAATAAAAGTAATATAGGGAGCGTTTTGCCAATTAAGCAAAATACATGAGGTGTATTTTTTATTTAGTTTGGCTAATATATGAATGGTTATGAGAGTATTATCTTTAAGAATATATTTTTATTGTAATATGGATGATCTTTTGTGAATTTTATAATTAATAAGGACGACTTCAAAACTGGAAAAATGTTGTAAATAAAGAAAATTAATTATTAAAAAGACGGTTTAATTATTTTCAAAGCAAATGAAATGAGGAAAAAAAACAGATCTAACAAAAATGAAAGTGCCGAAATGTGGAAACATTCAATGTTGGTTGGAAAATATGGAATCAATTTTTATTTTTTCTAAGATTCAAAACTGAACCTAGCCAATAAGACAAAACAAATATGTAGATGACGAATCAAATCCTGCCAGGTAAGAGTTTTATGGGGAAATTCTTGTTGGATGAGCCCCTTTTGTCTTAAAGTCTATCCATTCCTTATTACTCATTTATTAAAAAAAAAAGGAAAAAATAAAAATAAAAATAAAAACAAAAAATGTCTATCCATTCCTCATTTAACAGTGGCCCATACACACCCCATCCTAGTGGAAGATGTAGATTGTTACTCCCCCCTTAAAATTCTTCTCTTTATCTTATCTGAGATGGACACTACTAAATACTACATCAATTATTTGGTTTTGCCAGCCCTTTTTTTTTCAAGAGTTTAATCTTTTCGAGACGGGTTGAAGATAATAAGTGGATACCTCTCCCAAAACAGGGATTCGAACATGAGTCCGCTATTTTGTAGCAACTAGTCCCTTCCACTAGACAAATCACCTGTTGGTATTTTGCCAGCTTTTTTTTATTCCAATAGTAGTCCATATAATTATCTCCCACACTCAACAATTATGTAATTAATTATAGTTCGACATTGTTTGTAGAAAAAGCAAAATTAGCTAGTGAATAAATAATAAATTAAGTTACAACGTATTTGAAACAACCTATACAACAGTTACTAGAATAATACTTATATTCCATATATAGTGAAATTCGAACTTAGAACCTCCAAACTCTCGTTTCTGCTAAATATATGTATTCTTCACGCAAAAATGGTTCAAATTGAAATTCTAATATTTGATAATGTACAATATACTAAATAAATTTTTACTTGCAGTATACAATTTTATGGCTACTATATAAGCTTTCAATATTTATCTTACTGTATTTCTTAAGTGCATTTATATTGTATAAATTTATTTGAGTCTACATTTTGTGTAATTAGGGTTTATATCAAAGTGGTTCTATTTTAAATTTGTATGTCATTTATTAAATTTTATATTCTTCAATTAGTTGGTATTTAATTAAGTGCATAAAATTTTGCATATATTTTTATTTTATTTTAAAATTTCAGTTTACACTTCAAAAATAGTATTATTTATACTTTAAAATTAACATAGCTTTGTGCCTATTTAACATAAAAGTTGTAATTCTAATAAAGCTAATATGCCCCCTCTTTTTTTTTTTTTTTGGCGGTTTGTGTGTAATTTTGTGAGAGTTCTAATTTCAAAATAATTAACTACATACCATTTATTTAGATTAAGAAAATGACATAAGTTAAATTGAAGAGATATCATACTCAAAGTGGTTGTGTCAAGAGGGAGTGGCTTGCGATCCCCAGAGACGAAACTCAATTTCATATCAAACTCGAGACACCACACTAGGGAGGACCTATACTCAGTGCACTCTTTGGTCCGAGCTGTAAATACACAGTTTAGTACATAAAAAAATGAAAATAAAAGAGATATCATATAGTATGTGCGTCCATACATACATGTATATTTGGTCATCTAATTCAACAGATTGCATAAGATAATTTCTCTATCTTTAGAATACATATATATAATTTTAACCCTACATATTAATTAGTGTACGATTACCATGTACTTATGTTTGTTTATATGACTTGACCAAGTACACGTAAGATCTATATCTATGATCACATAAGAATCATATCGTATATGTACTTATGTTATGTATATGTGTATATTTTATATATATATATATATATATATGTATATGTACCTTATATGTATTATTAATGTGTATATATGTACTATATACGCGTGTGTGTGAGTGTGTATATAGAGAAGGGGAGACCATACTGATAGTCAGCTATTGCAGCAAAGCTCAGGGGGGATGAATTTTCTAAAAAACACGGTCCACTTCATGTGAATCCCATCAACTTGCTCTTCATAATTATTATATTAATTACAATATTACCCCAACTCTCCACATACCCCATAACTACCACACACATACATAAACACACAAAAGAGTAAGATTTACCCAAAACCCATGAATATGAAGAAAATTGCATATTTGATACAAAGTTTTATGTCAATTTTTACTTTTGGTACCAAAGAAATGCAGTTCAACACATTTGGTACCATAAGTTAACAAATCTTTCCATATTTGGTTATACCGCTGTTAACTATATCTTTTCCTTTTGGAGATGGTGAATACATCGTTATATTAAACACTATATTGAATCGAATCTATTACATTGGTATCAAAGTAAACTAATTACAAATGCTAGTATTAAACAAGAGAAAATACCCACATTAGTGAGAGTTGAACCACTCTTGGTCATGAAGCCTCATAATTAACTACTTGGCTAAGACCTCGTCTACATACTCTTTTTAACTAAATTTTACAATAAATAAGATTGACTTAACGGTCACTTCACCGATTTGACAGTAATTTTTAAATTTAGTTAACAGCGGTACCAAACGTAAAACAAATTATTAAATTATGGTACAAAATATGTTGACTTGCATTTCTTTGATACCAAACGTAAAAATTGACATAAAACTCGGTATAAAAAATGCAATTCTTTACATCAATATGAATCTTCCTATATAGTTCCTTAAGTAGTACCATCTCTTTAGGGTTGACCCACCTCACCCTCATCTCCATATCTCCATTTTTATTCAAAATCCATACAATTATTATTATTATTCAACTAATCTAGTTAGCTACTTTATTACAAACATTATTATATTTCCAACTTGTGACACACCCCCTATATATATACTCAACCAATCTCTCCACTTCTCAACAACTCATTTTATACTTAATCCTCTCAATTCAACCACATCATAATAAAAACCTTGTCAATTAAATCACAAAGTCAAAAATGGATGTTAGCTCCACCGATGAAAGCACAACAACTACCGATCAATTCACCTCCACCAAATCGCCACCGCCTCCTCCAGAGGCGAAACTCTATCGAGTCGGTAGCGGCACGAGCGTAATCCTCGACTCCGAGAACGGAATCGAGGCCGAATCGAGATCATCAAAACTACCCTCCTCAAAATACAAAGGAGTCGTCCCCCAACCAAATGGTAGATGGGGTGCACAAATTTACGAGAAACACCAAAGAGTCTGGCTAGGCACTTTCAACGAAGAACAACAAGCCGCCAGAGCGTACGACACCGCCGCACAGCGGTTCCGCGGCCGCGACGCCGTCACCAATTTCAAGCCATTTTCTGAATCAGAAGCAGATGAAGTCGAAATCACTTTCTTAAATTCCCACTCGAAAGCGGAAATAGTCGACATGTTGAGAAAACACACGTACATGGAAGAGCTGAACCAGAGCCGGAAGAACGGAAAAATGATGAGATCGTACAAGCCCAACAACGGGCCCCACAATATTAACGGGAAGGAGGATCGTGAAGAGATGTTTGTAAAGTTAGTTACACCAAGCGATGTGGGAAAACTTAACAGACTTGTTATTCCAAAACAGCACGCGGAGAAACATTTTCCGTTACAAAGTGGGACCACGTCGAAAGGGGTATTATTGAACTTTGAAGATATGGGGGGTAAAGTGTGGAGGTTTAGGTATTCGTATTGGAATAGTAGTCAAAGCTATGTGTTGACTAAAGGATGGAGTCGATTCGTGAAGGAGAAGAATTTACAAGCGGGTGATGTTGTTAGTTTTCAAAAATCGACCGGGTCGGATAAGCAACTTTACATTGATTGGAAACCGAGGAATAGTAATGGAGCACCGAATTTACCGGGTCGGGTTAATATGGTTAGGTTATTTGGTGTTAACATATTTGAGGTGCCGCCGCCGCCACCACAAAGTAATGATAGTTGTGGAGGGAAAAGGGTTAGGAAAATAGAGATGTTTGGATTGGAGTGTAACAAGAAACAAAGGGTCATTGATGCTTTGTAACATTTAGTTTTAATTTGATTTTTGATTAGATTTGAATTGTTTGAACAAAAGTTTTGACATTTTACACTCTTAAATTAAACTTTTGACACTTTGTATCATTGAATTGTACATTTTTGGCAAAATAATGGGTATTTTGCATCTTAGTAGGATGCATTTTGCTAAATAATGTATAATTCAAGGGTGTCAAGTATCAAAATTTTATTTCAGGGTGCAAATTGTTAAAATGATGTATTTTAGGGGTTCGAAGTACTGTCAATTACTAAGCAAAATGTAGGTGTTTGATTTTGGTGTAATTGCAAGTTGCAAAAGAAGAAGTTTTAAGTGTATAGTACTTTTAGATAAATTAAGAAGAATGGTAGCTGAAGAGAGCTATTAGGTGGAGAAAATTTGGAAATACAAACAACTGCAAATTTGTTCTTTTCGAAGTTTTGAAATTGTTAATCTTTTTTTAAGTACAAGTTGATATTTTGTCAGTTTTCCTTTAATTTTTTCTACTATGCTTTTGGAATATTGTTGCTTTCAACAAATATCGACAATTGGATGACATGCCATACTTATCTAATCATAACGTCGGCTGGGGCGCCAATACGCCCGACCTTTCTTAATTAATCATGCATGCATTAATTTTTAATTTTTTTCTCTTAAAGAAATGATGAATATATTATTACATGATTAAATCTATTTTACTTGTAGTATATTAGAAAGATTGTCCAATTAGTAAAATATAAAAAAGAAATATATACTAACAATTTCATAACTAAATTACAAAATGACTCACATTTTCAACGGGATTCGAAATAAAGATCTCTAGGATTAGGTACATAAGCATGCATATGCTTTGAGTTGAGCATAAGATTGAGAAATGATATCCTAAATTTAATTTAGTTAAATTCAAAATATTTCATGATAAATGTAATGTTTGGCTTGTGATTGGATAATACTTTTAAAAGAGTGATCACTCATATTAGTAATTGTTAATGGAAGGGTTCTGCAAAATCAAGTTTGTGTAAGAAATTTTCCTTCAAATCATAAAGTCAGTCATGAATTACTGTAAAATTCCTTTTTCGTTATTTATTTTAAATAAAAGATTTCATATTTTATAAAGTTATAGACTTTTGATCTAAATAATTGTAAAGATATATTTAGATTTTACTTTCAAATTATTATTTAAAATTCAAAAATTTAAAAGACAATAAAAATTTTAATTGGAAAAGTATAAAACTATTAATTAATTAAGTAGTACCAACTATAAACACCCAAGCACGAGTCACGATGAATTTAACAATAGTATTTGAACTTTCTTAGCTTAACATGAGGGATTCATTTTTATTAAATGCGTTTGACTATTCTAACTCTATCTAGAATAAATATTTATATCAACTTGTTCACTTAATTTATGCCCACATACTTGTCATAAACCATGCAATTATGTTATTGCAGGTGTTGTACATAAAGGACGATAATGTCACTAATAAACCAACTGGCGAATATTGTTTGTCCCCATACTTTAGGCTAAGCTAAAACAGTGGGAATACTAGTTCAATATTTCAATGTATGTAATATTGACCATGTTTAAATTAAGATAGGTATAAATAATATAGGAGGTAAATTGTCACATTTATCATAGTATATGGGGTAAATTGTCATATTATTCTAACACATGGCCACATATTAAAATATCAGGAAAATTGTGTGAAACTTTTATAATATTACGGAGGAGTAAAATGCTCTTTTTTAAATTATAAGGAGGTCAATTGAACGTTATAAATATACCAATTAAGATTGATTTTCTAGAACTAAGTCAATTTTAACATATATATATATATATATATATTTGTTAGCATTTGCTTAGAAACTTCGGGGAGTAATTTTTTGTTCATTATTATTCATTTGTTAGTTGGATTCAATGTACAACTACATGAGATTGAAGGAATAAAATCGCATGCTTTACCACGTTCTCTGGTCACTTAATTATTTGTTTTTTATGAATCTGGTCACTTTTTTCCATCTTTTTTTGGCATGCACACATCCGAAAGTAGTTATTAGAGGAAACTGAGTACATATGATATATGATTGGAGTTGTCTATAATGACATATTATTCAATTTGCGCCCTATAATATAAAAATAGACTCATTATTCTCATGTAAAAAATTTAAATGCATGATCTATTTACCTAATTCCATTGGAGATGAAAATAGTTACATAAAAGATAAAAATAGTTAATTTATAATATAAATCACCCGTATGAAATTTAATATGAGATGAAATTAGTTACATAAAAAGATAAAATTATCTCTTTGGTTATATGGACTAAGATATGAATAATCCGTGACCCGAATAATCCGAGTGAATACGAGGGATACCATGAATAATAGAACATGAGGCCTCGAAATATGGCAGGGTTTAGACACATAAAGGGTCGCATCGTGATGAACTAGATATCCAATACATCACCTTGAGGAGTGCGATCAGGATATCCTAGCCTAGGGCTTCACAAGCGAACCCATAAGCGGAAATACTCCATCTATTCAAGGAATGCGTGCCTCCACTTAACCAAATTAATTCCTTCAATCGGATCAGTGCCGGCCCAGCCCAAAGGCAACTTCGGGTGTTGCCTAGGGCCCTTTCCCGCAGCCTGCTATATTAATTGTTAATGGCCCAATTTGATGTTGGTTTTTGTTTTTATAAATTGAGCCCAATTGCCCAACTAATTTCTAAGCCCTTATCCAACATAATAAAAAATAAAAAAATTTGAATATAGCATCCAGAGCAGAGCCGTTTCTTTTCCATTAATACTCACTGCCCACAAGAAAAAATTACCAATTATCAATTCTATAGATATATATGCTTCTCAGATTCCTGATCTTCTTCAATACTATTTTTCTAATATTCTTCTCATCTTCTTCCTCTCTTTCTTATTATTTTGCTTTTGTGTCCTAAAATTGAAATAGTAATTGTTTTTCAAACTAGTTTATAATCCGTTTTGGACACCTTTAATGGGGAATTGCTAAATTGGGATAATTTTTTCTACAAAGGTATTTAAAAGCATACAACAGTGGGTTTATACTATTTTTGTCTATTTCAAATTTACATTTAGATTTTCTTTATGTTGCTTACTTAGTTTTTACTTACTGAATCGATGAGAAATATTTATTATGACACAAGAAATATTAAGTGACTTGACTATTTTGTCTATAGAAGAAGATATGATAGAAGAATTAGAATATCAAAATTGATTTAATAAACACTTTCGCGTCTAAAAGAACAAGAAAAAAGTTACATAAGGGCCTCAATTTTTTATTTCGCCTAGGGCTCCCAAAACCCTTGGACCGGCCCTGAATCGGATATAGATGGGCACGGGTTGGCCATAAAGTAATATATTTCACCTTATTTTTTATAGCAAATTGAACCAAAGTATTCACATACATTGGAAGCAAAATCTTTATCATAATAGAAACTAACAGAAAACTTGTTCAAATAATTTCCTTTGCGCATAACAAGCATCCTCCCAACCCAATCGACGAACCTACGGTTTTTTGCATCAATATTGTGTCCGTATTACTACTATTTTAATATACAACAATTTCAAGCTAGTTCGTACTACCACAATTTTAATAAAGAAACCAAACCGACAAAACAAAAATAATACGAAAATTTACATAGACATTCCCTGAGTATGATCTTAATTACAAGATTTTACCCTCCTGTTTCAAATATTACAAAGTCACCCCTCTCAACCAAGACTATATTACAAGGACACCCCCTGCTACCCTCTAAAAAATTACAATTGTCTATTTGCCAAAATTAAGTTGTGGTTTTTGTTTCTCTCATCAAGACGAGTTCATAGACACCAACCTTGTCAAATTTAATCGAGTAATTTGGGAGAAATGGAGACCGAGTTCGAAATTTTGGATCTAGGGTTCTTAACGAACCAAACTTTGAACAATGATTTCTCTCAAATTACTCGATAAAATTTGACAAGGTTGGTGTTTTTTTTTCTCTCATCAAGACGAGTTGATAGACACCAACCTTGTCACTTTTCATCTAGTAATTTGGGAGAAATCGTTGTTTAAAGTTAAGAAAAATCTTTAAGTTCCTTAATTTTGAACAACGATTTCTATCAAATTACTCGATGAAATTTGACAAGGTTGATGTCTATGAACTCGTTTTGATGAGAGGAAAAAAAAAAGATACCAACCTTGTCAAATTTTATCGAGTAATTTGAGAGAAATTATTGTTCAAAGTTTGGTTCGCGAATAACCCTAGATCCAAAATTTCAAACTCACTCGTCATTTCTCCCAAATTACTCAATGAAATTTGATAAGGTTGGTTTCTATGAACTCGTCTTGACGAGAGGAATAAAAGCCACAACTTAATTTTGGAAAGTAGACAATTTTAATTTTTGAGGGGGTAGTAGGGGGTGTCCTTGTAATATAGTTCTGGTCGAGGGGGGTGTCTTTGTAATATTTGAAACAGGAGGGTAAAAACCTATAATTAGGGCAATAGCCAGGGGGTGTCTATGTAAATTTCCCAAAATAATATTCTACGACAAAATATATGACCACAAGTTATAGTCGTATTGTATAGTTGCAAAAGAAGTAGGAAATCACATAACCACAATAAACAATATCACCTAGAGAAAGCTATTCATGCCATAGTTGCATGATCATTTATCGACCATGATTGCTGCTTCAGGTGAGACTTTAGGAAAAAAGTAAGCAGCTTCATATGGTGAAAATTCGATCAATTCTTTAGCACTGATGACCATCTTTTCTAGGACCCTTCACCTCTTAAGTAGAATTTGAGCCATTGTTAGCATTGGTTCGCCAACAAGACCATATTCTATATAGTTTCTATATAGTTATTGATCCTTACACTCTTCAAATGAAATGCATCTACATCCAAGTTATCATTATGTAGGTATTTTGAACCATCCAAAAAGACGTATTCCTAGAAAAAAGAATGATAAATAAGTTGGGTTGATACTGAATACAATCATATATATTTAGAAAAAAAAATGGTTTGCATTACCATATATTACACTACAAAAAAATTAAATTTTAGTGATAAAATTTTATTTGACAATGTTAAAGTTGTCACTTCTTATATATATTAAGTAACAAGAACTCAAATATTGTCACTAAAATGGTTTTCATTAACATACTAGTAACAAGAATTGTAAAAAAGTTGTGACTGTTGACCTTTAGCGATACCCCAAAAGTGACAACTGTCATTAAACCATAGTGACAATATTTATTGTCACTAGGCTGTCAATAAAAGGTTGTCGCTAATTGTCAATAGTGACAACTTAATGTTGGTTTTCAAACAACATACATGCTTTAAATCCGAAATTCAAAGCAAACAAAAGTAAAGGATCATACTTGATAAATTGAACCGGCAATTGAATCACGAAACCCCTCAATCTGATTTCTGGTTATCTCCAAATACCCTTAGTCGATCTCCAATTACGAACGGAAAGGAAATTCTGATCACAGCCTAAGAACCTCGGGATTTCAATGTATTCTGGATATGATCACCAATAAATATCTGCTCCTCAAAAGAAAATACGTGTTCTATTTTCTCTCTAATATTTTCTCTCTGATAAATATTTTGCTCTCTATTGATTTTGAATTGTGTTGTACAGATAAAATAAAAGTGAACGTAATCTTTTATTTTAACTGACTTGAGAGAGAGAGAAGTAGTGGAGTGAAACTAGGAGTGGGTTAGTGGGGAGTTATCTAAACTCTCCACTAACCAACTGGATCTTGGATCCGGTTTGGATCGGGCCACATGGGCGCCCAGATCCGATCCGGATTGGATCAGTCCAACATCTCCCACTCGCACGTGCAGGCTGACCCCGTGCTTTCAGTGATCAATTCAATTTACATCCAAAATTCCGTATAGGCAAATAGGTCGTGTGACCCGGCGAGTATATGAGCACGTTGCTATATACCTGTTAGGGAGATATAGCTGCTCAAGGAAACAAATTCCAGAAGAGGACTACTCTCGCTATTCCCCAGATATCTTTCGTATTACACCAGTCGACGTATCCCTTATCCCTCCAACCTTGGTTATAGGGCATACTCGATTCTTTGGCAAATACTACCATGTATTCACAATTACACTTCAAAACAATTAAGTTTAATGTAATTAGCTAGCTGGTGAATGCAAGTAGGGTGTAAGTTGAAGATAATCTTCCTTTCCTACAAGGATCTTCTGATTTCACTTTAGGAGCTTTCCTAGACACGCACCACATCGCCGTATGATTCATGGCTATTAATAACGTGCTAAAGTATCAACACTAATGAGAAATCATAAGAAACTGTCAAAAGTCTTAAGGGCATCAATTTTGAGATTCCCTAGAATCTCAAGGTCCCACATAATGAGAAAGGAGGGATGCATTTACTCATTAACCTTTGTGGTCACCTAGCACACGTGGTACGAAAACACGTGTTATGATACTTTTCTTCCCGGGCAGAAGCGTATGTCATTTACAAAGGAATTTGTAAATCTGTATCGTACAGATCTTAGTTTAAGTATTCCTCGATACCCAAACCCGAGTTTTCTCCTTTCGTCGTCCTCGGCTCAACTCTCAAGAAAACTCATATCTGGCTTAAGATAAGTACAATGGATGGTGGGGAATCCATTTCGATTACTTTATACATAGTAACCTCATCTCTGCATATTTCAAAATATCAGAGGCGATATCTCATGTGAACGAGCCAATTTCATCTGATTGAGAAAATCTCATCTCTGCACACTCCCAGTGCCAGAAGCGTTGCTCATGTGAGAGAGTCAATCTCTACTTATCCGACATACCTTTTAATGAAGACATTTTAAAATAGATTGAAAAATATGTGTATATACATAAAACATTAGTACATCAATGTCAATGGCAATAACATTCTTAACAGAATCCAGTACATGAAATTATACGCAGTCCTAAAGACTTGGTATGACCTATGAAAGCCTCTTTAGCTATAGGTTTAGTGAAAGGATCAGCAACCATCTGATGCGTAGATATGTACTTCATAGTCACTTCTTTCTTCTCAATGATATCTCTTACAAATTTATATCTTGTGTCAATGTGTTTGGTCAATCCATGATATTTGGGGTCTCTAGTGTAAGACATAGCTGCTTGATTATCACAGTAAATAATCACAGCTCCCTCACAATTACTTACTATCCCCAAATGTAGCAGAAATCTCCGCAACCAAACAACTTCCTGTACTACAGCTGGTACATGCCACGAATTCTGATTCCATGGTTGATAGCGCTACACACTTTTGTTTCTTGCTGCTCCATGATATGGCGCCATCATTCAGTAAGAAAACATATCCGGAAGTGGACTTACGACGATCTAAGTCTCCACCCCAGTCATCATCTGTGTAGCCTTTCAGCGATAATCCCTTTCCTTGAAAACAAAGGAAATAGTCTGCAGTACCCTTTAGGTATCTGAAAATCCTCTTTACAGCAACCCAGTGTCTTCTTCCGGGATTGGATTGATACCTACTGACCAGACCTACGGCCTAGCAAATGTCGGGGCGAGTACACATCATAGCATACATCAAGCTCCCTACAACACTGGAATATGGTACTTTTGACATTTCTTGTTTCTCTGCTAGATTCGTTGGACACATATCCAGACTCAGGCTATCGCCTTTCATCATAGGAGTGTCTATTGGCTTGCAATCAGTTATCCTAAATCGTTCTATGATCTTCCTTATATAAGATTCTTGAGAAAGAGCAAGGAGTTTCTTTGAACGATCTCTGTGGATCTTAACGCCTAGTATGAAATTTGCCTAACCCATATCTTTCATCTCGAAGTTAGAAGATAACCATTCCTTGATGGTGTTTAAGAATCTCTTGTCATTTCCGGCTAACAAAATGTCATCGACATAAAGAGATAGTATTACAAAATTCTTGTTTGAACGTTTGACATAGACACAATGGGTCTTCATTCATCATAACGAAGTTATAAGAGATTACAGCCCGGTGAAATCTCAAATACCACTGCCTTGATGACTGCTTAAGACCGTAGATTGATCTTTTCAATTTACACACTTTGTGTTCTTGGTCTTTGAGAACAAATCCTACTGGCTAGTGAATGTAGATTTCTTCTTTTAGTTCTCCATTCAGGAAAGCAGTCTTAACGTCCATTTGATGTAATTCTAAATCTAAGTTAGCTACAATGGACAAGAGGAGGCGAATGGAGGCAAATCTTACTATAGGCGAGAAGGTTTCTTCGTTATCAATACCCTCGAGTTGGGTATACCCTTTTGCTACTAAACGAGCTTTATATCTATCAACTGTTCCATCGGCCTTTTGCTTAATCTTGAGAATCCATTTATTCCCGATAGATTTTCTACCAGGAGGAAGATCGACCAACTCCCAAACTTGGTTCGATTTCATGGAATCCATTTCTTCTTCCATTACTTTCTTCCATTCGTCCTTTTGAGGACATGATAGAGCTTCATCAAAAGATTTAGGCTCTTCATCTTCTATGGAGGAAATATTAAAAGCATGCCCTTCTACGTCGTAATGACGTCTAGGAATATTCCCTCTCGAAGTTTTCCTGAGTTGTGATTCAGTAGTATCGTTCTGGGGTAAATTACTCCCAGTTAGATCAAGTGGACCAGTCGTGTTATTTTCCACCAACGATTCATCTGGCTCAATGCCATTGGCCGAATCAGCTAATTCGAATAGAGGTTCTCGACTTTTGATCTCACCTCTTTTAGGAAATCCGTTCTCCAAGAAGGTCGCATGTCGTGAGTCGATTTCAGTGGTGCTCCCCTCTTCATTTTCTCCTATGAGCACGTAACCCTTAGATTGTTCAGCATATCTTATAAAGATACATTTCTTTCCTCTGGGGCCAATCTCGCCATATTTGTTTGACGACTCGAGCACGTAAGCCGCTGATCCCCAAGGTCTAAGGTTACCGAGATCAGGTTTCCTACCTGTCCAAAGTTCATATGGGGTGGTAGCCACTGATTTTGATGGCACTTTGTTTAATATATAAGCAGCAGTTAACAAAGCATCTCCCCAAAAGGAAATTGGTAAGTTAGCTTGCGCCATCATGGACCTAGTCATTTCTAGCAATGTTCTATTCCTCCTCTTAGCAACTCCGTTTTGCTGAGGTGTGTTAGGATTAGTTAATTGTCTAGTTATCCCTTTTTCTTTACATAGGTCCTTAAATCAACCTGATAGATATTCCCCGCCTCGATCAGTCCTCAAGGATGTGATCGTTCTGTCTAATTGGTTCTCTACCTCATTAAGGTAACGTCTAAAACACTCTAGTGCTTCAGACTTATGCGAAATCAAATAGACATACCCAAAACGAGTGAAGTCATCTATGAAAGTAATGAAATAGGAGGCTCCATGTCTAGCCATAACACTAATCGGACCACAAATGTCTGAATGGCCCAATTGCAATGGAAATTCATCTCTAATAGCTTTACCAAAGGGTTTACGAATAGATTTTCCAGCAAGACAATTTTGACAAGTAGGTAATCGATTTTAGATATTGGACCCAATAGTCCTTCTCTTGCGAGACGATTCATTCTATCTTGTCCTATGTGACCTAATCTAGCATGCCAAGTATTAACATTCACTATAGAATTACTGGAGGAACAAGCATTCAAAACAAAACTACTATTAACATAAAAGTTAAAATCTTGTCTGTTACAATCAAAAACCATTAAACCATCTCTAAGATGTCCAGAACCATAAAAAACATTGTCTAAATAAACATGAACAGGAGTACGACTGAAGTTCAAATTAAATCCTAATCCTAGAAGAGCAACAACTGAAACTAAGTTCCGTCGAATAAGACATCTTGTAGGATCAGGGTTCGTCCACCATGCAAATCATGTTTGCAAGTACCAATCCCTTTAACCTCCACTCTGGCGTTATTTCCTACATATATCCATCTTGTTCTAACAGGGACTCGACGAAACTCTACCAACGATTCACGATCTCTAGTCACATGGTCTGTGGCACTTGAGTCAACAATCCACACATGATATGATTCAGTTAATAAAACAGTACTAGAGACATGAAAAAAAGATAAAGACGAATTATAATGTGCTACCTTATCCTTCTTAGGACTGGTACACTCACGAGCAAAGTGCCCGAGTGCTCCACAGTTGAAGCACTTCATCTTGCTCTTGTCTTTCTTCTTTTTGGGAAAACTCTTACGTTTACCACCATGGTTGGGATTGTTGTTCTTCTCACCAGTCTGCTTCCCAGAGTTGCCTTTCTTCCAGTTCCTCTTACGTTTGAAGCCCGAAGCTTTCTTGGAACTAGTCTTAGCGATGTAAGCACTCGACATGGATTTTGCAACTCCAAGTCGCTCATCCTCAAGTTCAACGTGGTGAGCAGCATCATAAAAGGTTTTGATGCTATCATTATGAGTCAGATTGATTTTCAGATGCTCCCACTTGTCAGGAAGTGACCGAATTAAGGCTTGAACTTGCTGCTCATCAGAGAGTACATGGCCAGCTGACACAAGCTCCCTAATCATGTTAGACATCACCCTGATGTGTTGCTTAATGTTATGATTAGGCAGTTTCTTATAAGTGTCAAACTTAATTGTCAGCTGCCTCAGACGAGTGATAGTTGTACCCCCATATTTCTCCCTGAGAAACACCCATATGTCCTGAGCGGTAGGGTGCTGCTCACACTCATAAATCAGATCATCAATCACAGAGCTAACTAGGATTGCACGAGCTGTGGAATTTTTCTTTTTCCACACCTGGTAAGCCTCTTGATCCCTTCTCTGTTGGACACTATTTCCAACACCTGGGTCTTCCATGATTTGGTTGATGACATCCAAAACAACTTGCTCATCGAGCACATACCAAATCTTATGACGCCAGATGTCATAGTTGTCACCGTTCAGTTTGTCACCTTTGTTAAGGTCAACAATGATCGATTTTGATGCCATAGTCTGTTATTTAAGAAGTGACTAAATGTTAAAGTCCTTATACACATATTTTATTTTATACTTAGTCAATTAAGCTCCATAAAGACTTGACACAAGTAATGGATTCGAAAGTTCACGCAATGTTCCCAATCATCATCCATTTACAAGTGTCTCATAACTATGGACTTAATATCAAAAGTATAAAAAAACTAAAGTTCTCGGTGATAGTCATTCTAAAACCTAAGAACTCCCACTGGAAAAGATGATCAAACATGCTAAGGCAAAAACAATACATATACGATCATAAATATGTAAGCAAACAGAGCATGCATTTTGAATCAAAACAACTAAGATCCAAACATAAACAATTATCAAATCCAGTCTCATGTTGGAAAAACAAATAAACAACATAAAATATCTGCAAATGGAAATAAATTACAGAAATCATTCAAATCGGAAAAATCGACCCTCTGGTTCGATAGATTGCCAATACTGACCAAAAGCTTCATTGGCAATGGCTTGAGACAGCCTGTCACAAGATACTTGCTTCAAGGACCCATGAGTTGATTTCTTCCTCATGTCGGACCTCAAGTTGCGGAGGTTAGAGTTGAGACTTAAAAATAAAGTCTTTTCAGCCTTTTTCTTGAGGTATAATTTCCATCCATTATGCATGTTTTAAAATAATGTTTTCAATAGTTTCTTCTCTTCCAATATAGTTTCTCGCCTCTTCCCATATTTTATGAAGTTCAACTGGAAGTGGGTTCTTGTACACTTGACACCGTTTCTCATAAGGATGAATGTCATTATTATAATAACGAACGCGGCTGTGTAACATTCTCATTACTCTCCAATGTTCTTTAAGAATGTGTTTGGGATCCATTCGGTATGACACCAAATTTTCTATGACCCCAGGTAGCTCATGGATACGTCGCTCAAGGGCTTCTCCCCGAAGTACCGTATATTTGCTATTGATCAAAGGCATACCTGAAGTACCTTATATTTTCAAGTGATCGAAACACATTGGGATACTCTCAAGAATATTTTGTTTGCTCAGTTTCAAATAAAATACGCGAAAAAACAAATTCTCAAGTGCGAATAAACGAGCTTAATTTTCTAAAGTATCACAAAATTCAATCTCAGTAGACACCCATGAAGGATAATTTTATTTAAAATTTCTGGAAAAAATTTGGAATGTTCTGAAGAGGAATTTTATTTTCTGTGAATTTCTAAAGGTTTAAAATTTGATAAATCAAAAAATAAATTTTATACATTTTACAAAAATTATTTTAATTCACAGATAAATCATAAATAAAATTTCAAGTTTACAGAAAAAAATTCGGTCAAAATCGGCGGCTGGAAGACACCTCACGCGCCGGCTGTGAGAGTGGGCGTGTCATGGTTGAAAAAACCATGATATAAGCTTGCTTCTGCCACGTGGCAGCCTCAGGTCAGGCCACATGGCAGCCAACAGGTACGTGTCAGGCTACGTCATGGACACGTGGAGGTACACGTGGTGATGACGTGGCATATGTGGGTCCAAAAAATCTACGTGGCGATGACGAGGCATCCACGTGTATCTGACACGAGTGCCATGTGGCGCGGACAGTTGTTGACTGGACATCCAGTCTCCCACTCGCTGTGGTGGCGCGTGGGCCACACGCGCGGCCTTCAGGGCGTTTTCCGGTGAAATCCTTCTGGCTACCCCCCATTTTCATGCCTTCTGAATCCATTGGTGCAAACGGTTTTAAGTTTTGAGCTCTCGACATTGGAGTTTGAATTAACAACCGCCAAGGATGAGAGTGGGAGTATATTATGCATTATATACTTAGAATTAAATTTCCAGATTATTTAGGGTAAAAAATAGAGGCTTAAAAAACAATTAACATACAAATTACACAGCCAAAAAATAATCTGGGCACATATCCAGAAAGCTTATTTCAAGACGAACGTAAGCATATATGATAGATCGCATAATTCAAAGTATCAAATCGGGAAAACGCACAATACGATTTTAACAAAACTATTTTTTCAGAATAGTTTACTCATCAAAAAATTTTGAAAAAATACAGATAATTATTGCTTCATGCAAGCATGTGTTGAAACTTTGGTGAATATTTAAAAATTAAATAAACTTGAATGACTAATTATCCACTTTTGTACCCAAGTTTTTTAAATGGACTTGAATTAGTCAATAACCAATCCCATTTATTGCTCTATTTGAATTGATCAGCCTATGCCATTTTCACTCGTGAGCTTATCCCATAATTTTCTCTTTTTTAGTTTTAAACTTGCCTATAAATATAGATGCTATTTGCTTCAGTTTAATACACCAAAAAGGAAAAACAATCAGCTACCATCACAAATGAAGCCGTAAACTTACTTCACCTCCACTATCTTTCCTACTTTAATATCTATAGAGAAAAAGGCATCTACTGCCATACTTGTATTATAAACTTTGTAACAAAAAAAAAGGAGCAGAGAGTTATTCATTTAATCGAGAGCTCCAGCAATCAAAACATTTTCTTTTTAGTTTATAGTCCTATAAACTTAGTGTATTCCGAGAAGTTAATTTGATTAAAGGTGGTAGTATCCAAATTTCATTGTGCAAAGAAATTTGAGACAAAAACGGAATATGGGCTTTTTTTATCCTGGGGCAATTGAGGCTATACACTGCTAGCACATAAATCCGGGCAGAGCTGCAAAATTTGCCTAAAGTGAGCGTGGTCCGCGACTCAACCCGATTTCGGTAACATTGTTCCGGTTAATTTATTTACTTTAATTGCAGTATACTAAATTGTATTTCCAACAATTTTAGGCAAAATAATTTCGGTTTTCTGCTATGTCTGATACTGCAACTGATTTGAATAAGCCTTTCAGTTTTGAGGGCCTACACTTTAAACGTTGGAAACAAAAAATGCTTTTTTTCCTTACTATGAAAAAAGTTGCTTTTACAATCACTAGTGAAAAACCTACCTTACCCTCTGAACCTACTGCACCTACTGAAGCCCAAACTAGGGAATTAGAACACTGGAATGATAATTATTTTTTATGTAAAAAATTCATTTTAAATGGTCTTTCTGATGACCTCTACGATTACTATAGTAATGAAGAAAGTGCAAAATCCATTTGGGAAGCCCTTCAGAAAAAATACGACACTGAAGAGGCTGGCATAAAAAAATATGCAGTGAGTCATTACCTAAAATTTCAAATGACTGATGACAAGTCCGTAGAAACCCAATCCCAAAAACTCCAAAAAATAGCCCACAAAATCAAGTCTGAAGGTATGGCCTTAGACGAACAATTCCAAGTAGCTGTCATAATTGACAAACTGCCCCTTTCCTGGAAAGACTTCAAAAATGTCCTTAGACATAAAACTAAGGAATTTTATCTCGAAAGTCTCATAACTCGCCTCCGCATTGAGGAGGAAGCTCGAAAACAAGATCAACGAGATGAGGTACTCGTTATTTCAAACAACAAAAAACTCACTTCCGTTGTTCTGAAAACCACTAGAAAACCCATGAAAAAACAAAACCATAACCGAAACACAAACCGAAACAACCAAAACCACAACCAACAAAACTGAAACCCTCCACGAAATCAGAATGGACAAAAACCCCCCTCAAGAAATGATTCGGTACAGTTTATCTGCTATAACTGTAACAAGCCAGGCCACGTGGCCAAGAACTGCCGGAATAGGCCTCGTCCTGCTCCACAGGCAAACCTAACCGAAGGGAAACTTATTTCTATGATCTCTGAGATCAATATCGTTGGTGGATCCGAGGGGTGGTGGGTAGACACTGGCGCTTCTCGCCACGTCTGCTATGATCGAGCCATGTTCAAGTCCTATTATGAAACCGAGGACAAGAAAGTGTTGTTGGGTGATTCCCACACCACTATGGTTGCTGGAATTGGTAAAGTGGAATTGAAATTCACCTCTGGAAAGACTGTTATCCTTAAGGATGTCTTGCATACTCCTGAGATAAGAAAGAACTTAGTTTCGGGCTATCTTCTTAACAAAGCTGGTTTTACTCAGATTATAGGAGCTGATTTGTATACCATTACTAAGAATGATGTATTTGTGGGGAAAGGGTATGCTACTGATGGGATGTTTAAATTGAATGTTGATATTAATAAAATTTCTCTTTCTGCTTACATGTTGTATTCTTTTAATACTTGGCATGGTAGACTCTGTCATGTTAACAAACGCATAATTAAGAATATGAGTAACTTAGGACTTATTTATAAACTATCATTGAATGATTTTGAAAAATGTGATTATTGTAGTCAATCTAAAATAACTAAAACACCACATAAATCAGTTGCTCGAGAATCTGAGCCTCTAGATTTAATACATTCTGATATATGTGAACTTGATGGGGGTATTAACTAGAAATGGAAAACGCTACTTTATAACATTTATTAATGACTGTTCTGATTATACGTTTGTTTATCTAATGAAAAATAAAAGTGATGCTTTTGAAATGTTCAAAATATTCCTAATAGAAGTTGAAAATCAATTTGGTAGAAAAATTAAGAAATTTCGTAGTGATAGAGGTTCTGAATATGACTCTAACGCTTTCATTAATTTTTATACCTCTCAAGGATCATTCATGAAACGACTTCACCTTATTCACCTGAAATGAATAGTAAAGCTGAAAGAAAAAATAGAACTTTTACTGAACTAGTAGTTGCTATTTTACTGAACTCTGGTGCTGCATCACATTGGTGGGGGGAAATTTTGCTAACTGTATGCTATGTACTTAACAGGATTCCTAAATCGAAAAGTAAAGTTTCTCCTTATGAAATCTTGAAAAATAGACAACCCAATTTGACTTATTTTAGAACTTGGGGTTGCTTAGCTTATGTTAGAATTCCTGATCCTAAAAGGAAAAAGCTTGCTAGTAGAGCATATGAATGTGTATTTGTTGGTTACGCAATTAATAGCAAAGCTTATAGGTTTTATGATTTGAATGCTCGTGTTGTTATTGAATCTAATGATGCTGATTTCTATGAACATAAGTTTTCGTTTATTTCGAGGAATAGTGGGGGCGCGTCTTCTAGCAATGTGCCTATGAATATAATAGACGAGAGTGATGAGGAATTAGATCCGAACCTAGAAGAAGTAAACGAGCTCGAATTACTAAAACCTTTGGGCCTGACTAAATAACATTTACCTTAGAGGAGGATCCCCATAACCTCCAAGAAGCTTTATTTTCTCTAGATGCTAACTTATGGCAAGAAGCCATTGAAGATGAAATGGACTCTCTAGAATCTTATAGAACCTGGCATCTAGTCGACTTGCCTCCGGGATGCAAGACAATATGATGTAAATGGGTACTTAAAAGAAATTGAAACCCGATGGCACTGTAGAAAAATACAAGGCTCGACTAGTAGCCAAAGGTTTTTAACAAAGAGAAAACATAGATTTCTTTGATACATTTTCACCTGTAACTAGAATTACATCTATTCGAGTGCTAATTTCTTTAGCTGCTATTCATGATCTGGTAGTGCACCAAATGGATGTTAAAACCGCATTTCTAAATGGTGAATTAGAAGAAGAGATTTATATGGACCAACCTGAAGGTTTTGTATTACCTGGTCAAGAAAACAAAGTTTGCAAACTAGATAAATCACTTAATGGTTTAAAACAAGCACCTAAATACTGGCATGAAAAATTTGACAACCTTGTTATCTCGCATGGTTTTAAAGTGAATGAAAATGACAAATGCATTTATTATAAATCTAAAAATGACATATGTACTATTATATGTCTTTATGTGGATGACTTGCTTATCTTTGGATCAAATATTAATGTTGTGAATAATGTGAAATCTATGTTAAGTGCTAACTTTGATATGAAAGATTTAGGAGAAGCGAACGTAATCCTTGGCATTAAAATTACTAGGTCTGAAAAGGGAATTTCTTTGGATCAATCTCATTATATCGAGAAGATCTTAAAGAAATACAATTACTCTGACTGTAAACTTGCATGTACTCCTTATGATCCTAGTGTAAAGTTGTTCAAGAACACTGGTGACGGTGTTAGACAAACTGAGTATGCGAGCCTTCGCTACGCTACTGATTGCACTAGACCCGACATTGCTTATGTTATTGGACTACTATGCAGATTTAGGAGTAGACCTAGTATTGAGCATTGGCATGCTATTGAAAAGGTTATGAGGTACCTTAAGAGGACCATTAACCTTGGATTACACTATCAAAAGTTTCCCGCTGTCCTTGAAGGATATTGCGATGCTGATTGGAACACCCTTTCAGATGACTCCAAAGCAACTAGCGGCTATATATTTAGCATAGCTGGTGGTGCTATTTCATGGAAATCAAAGAAGCAGACTATTTTGGCTCAATCTATGATGGAGTCTGAGTTGATAGCACTGGCTACCGCTAGTGAAGAAGCAGGATGGCTAAGAAGCCTGCTAGCTAATATTCCCTTATGGGAAAAACCGATTCCAGCTGTCTTGATCCATTGTGATAGTACCGCGGCTATCTCAAAAGTTCAGAACCGTTATTATAACGGCAAGAGACGACAAATACGTAGTAAACATAGTACTATGAGAGAATTTCTCTCTACTGGAGCTGTGAGAGTGGATCATGTATGTTCTGATGATAACTTAGCCGATCCTTTGACGAAAGGGTTAGCTAGAGAGAAGGTTTATAGAACCTCGAAAGGAATGAGACTATTGCCTCTATCTTGACGAGTCATCATGATGGTAACCCGACCATAGACTAGGGATCCCAAGAAATGGGTTCAATGGGTAATAACAAGTCGTGATGATATGAAGTGAATCATGCTATTATATTATTATGAGTTCCATTCCTATGTTGAAGCATGATATCCTGAAGCGATTGAAGGATGAGTTAAACTCTTAATGAGATCTATACTCTATGTGGAGTGGAGTGCCTAGCTACAGGAGTACTCTTGATAGACTCACCTAAGTGAATGTGGAAGTTTGGCCGCTTCCTATGAAATTTGTGGGCAAAATTTCTAGAGCTTTCACTACACGGGATACACGTGCAGGGCCGTATTGCACGGGCTTTGAACTTCACCCCGGTAAGGTTGTGCGTGTAATGTGGTTAGAGATAGAGTTCAAAACTTCGAGTTACTCTAGTATAATCTAAAGCATTATCACTACCCAAGGGTTCAAGTCGAAAGACACCTTTGTTTATGCGCGATCTTATATAGTATATACTGCTCGATGAACAGTTAATTTTTTAAAAATATTCAAGTGCGGGATTGTTGAAGCTTTGGTGAATATTTAAAAATTAAATAAACTTGAATGACTAATTATCCACTTTGGTACCCACGTTTTTTAAATGGACTTGAATTAGTCAATAAGCAATCCCATTTGTTACTCTATTTGAATTGATCAGCCTAAGCCACTTTCACATGTGAGCTTATCCCATAATTTTCTCCTTTTTAGTTGTAAACTTGCCTATAAATATAGATGCTATTTGCTTCAGTTTAATACACCAAAAAGGAAAAACAATCAGCTACCATCACAAATGAAGCCGTAAACTTACTTCACCTCCACTATCTTTCCTACTTTTAATATCTATAGAGAAAAAGGCATCTACTGCCATACTTATATTATAAATTTTGTAACAAAAAAAAGGAGCAGAGAGTTATTCATTTAATCGAGAGCTCCAGCAATCAAAACATTTTCTTTTTAGTTTATAGTCCTATAAACTTAGTGTATTCCGAGTAGTTAATTTGATTAAGGGTGATAGTATCCAAATTTCATTGTGCAAAGAAATTTGAGACAGAAATGGAATCTGGGCTTGTTTTATCCTGGGGCAATTGAGGCTATACACTGCTAGCACATAAATCTGGGCAGAGACGCAAAATTTGCCTAAAGAGAGCGTGGTCCGCGAATCAACACAATTTCGGTAACATTGTTCCGGTTAATTTGTTTACTTTAATTGCAGTATACTAAATTGTATTTCCAACAACATGTTTCAATAAGAGTTACAGCATAATTTGACTACTACAGCATGCCTCGAAAAATAAAACACCCTAACCATAATTCCACAAATCCGAAAATTCACTAAGAAAAATAATTTGACAGGAATTATAAATTATGAACATCATGAATTATGAATATAATCAGAAGAAAAGTTTCGAACTCAATCACAACTTGGCACTGATACCAATGTGGGTTTTCAAACAACATACATGCTTTAAATCCGAAATTCAAAGCAAACAAAAGTAAAGGATCATACTCGATAAATTGAACCGGCAATTGAATCACGAAACCCTTCAATCTGATTTCTGGTTATCTCCAAATACCCTTAGTCGATCTCCAATCACGAACGGAAAGGAAATTCCGATCACAACCTAAGAACCTCGGGATTTCAATGTATTCTGGATATGATCACCAATAAATATCTACTCCTCAAAAGAAAATACGTGTTCTCTTTTCTCTCTAATATTTTCTCTCTGATAAATATTTTGCTCTCTATTGATTTTGAATTGTGTTGTACATATAAAATAAAAGTGAACGTAATCTTTTATTTTAACTGACTTGAGAGAGAGAGAAGTAGTGGAGTGAAACTAGGAGTGGGTTAGTGGGGAGTTATCTAAACTCTCCACTAACCAACTGGATCTTGGATCCGGTTTGGGTCGGCCCTCATGGGCGCCCAGATCCGATCCGGATTGGATCAGTCCAACACTTAAGCCACCATATATTTGTCATTAATAGCTATTAATGACAACTTAAAAACATATTTTGTCACTATTGCACTTGTCACCATTATTATTATGACAAAATTAAATTTTTTATCACTAAATGCATATAAAGAGTGACAACTTTTACATTATCACTTAATTTTTTGTCACTTAAGCTTAATTTTCTTGTAGTGTTAGCCAATATTTCAAGATCTTGTTAATCTTGGCACCACTATAAAATGACATAAACACCTAAGGAGGGATTCATTCCTCGGTAATACTGGAGCAAATTCAAATAACTCCCCCATCAGCTGAAATAATTTTCTCAAGAATGCTTAGCTGAGTAGTAATTGTGGCTTGAAATAAATGGAAAGTTATCAATTAAAACATTTTATTGGAATGGTGTAACTGAAATCTTGAAATGATTTTCATGCTCTCACTCATTACCACACAATTCAGTTTTAAGAATTGCTATCACTAAGAAACTAGCGTAAATTTGAATGAATATGCATCAAGTTTTATGTCGAAAAAATCAAAACAAAATATATATACTTATCCTTGACATGTATGATCACATGTCGTTGTAATGTAGCTCTCCTCGAGGAGTTGTTGCGTGGCCATCTTCGAGAAGCTTAGAGTTTGAGGAACTGGAATTGTTGGATTATGCAATGGAAAATATATTATGAGGTTGTCCTAATTTGGAATTCTTGTGTTAAGTAAGATGTTGGGGATTGACGTGTTTGAACATTTACTCTCAAAATCTTACCAGACTTGAGATACAACATTAGAACGACGAAGACAGGTCTTTTTTTCTAACTGGTTTTCTTCGTTCTAGTTCTCGTTCTCGTTCTCCATCTCAACGTGCAGATCAAGAATTTCCCACAAATGACTATGACATTATAATGGTATAATCGGCTGAAAAATTAATCTTTAATTAATATATTCTCTAATAAAATAAATTGATATACTTTTCTCTATCTTATGTTTATCTTATCTCGAATAGTTGACCGATTTGCCGATTATGACCCATTTTTTCCAATTCACCGACCGTCCTTATCCCAATGGTTATTGAAGATCGCACACAAAATCGATCACTATTTAATCGGCCAGTTCAATTCAATTTTCAAAACACATTTTTGTTATGTAAAATGGGTTATAAAGTGTTTAGTGAAAAAAGTGTTACTTATCACATTTTAGAAACATGAATTTCAAAATTGTTTATATTCACTATAAAGATTATGATATCATCTTAACTAAGTTTTGAAAATTGTTTTTCCCATTCACTAGAGAGGAAAAGTTGGAGAAGGAAGAAGACAAGCTAAAGGTTTTGTCAAAAGTTCGTTCCGTATAGTCAGAGCTTGATTTGAAGACGATCAAGAAAAGAGAAGGCAATCAGGGAGATACCCCTTCATTATTTTCATGCAACCAATAATGGTTGAGCTAATGAAACAGTAAAACCAATTGTTAATAGGTTTATCGCTTCTATAACTGATTCGCTATAACATTGGATTTAACGAAATATTTGGTATATGTTGTTTTTGGCATTTCTATGCAGAAATTTTGTATAGTTTTACGACACTATATAAATCCTTCCACTCTATTAACGAGGTAATGTCAATTTACACCCGTGAAATGTATAATGTTCAATTTAACTCCCTGTAATTTGAAAAATAGCACTTTACCCCTTTAAAAAAAATTAAAGAAGAAATTTACCCCCTTCAGTCGGAGAGTTTTGTAACTCAGTTGCCGTAATTTAGAGTGAGCATAAAAAGTATTTTGTAACACAATGGGGTATATTGCCACATTTATCATAACACAAGGGGGTAAATTGTCACATTTATCATAACACAAGGGGGTAAGCTGCCACATTATCATAACACAGGGTGTAAAGTAACACATATAAAAATGTCAGGGAGAAGATGTGAAACTTTAATAAGATTACAAAAAGGTAAAGTGTTTAAATCACGGAAAGGTAAATTGAACATTATAAATATCACAAGGAATAAATTGCCATTAACTCTAAATTTATTATTCATAATTTGAGCCGGAAAAACCCGATCATGGTCGCTCCTTGGGTAGGCCAAATAGGACATCGCCTAAGAGCCCAATCCGGCCTAGGTGTAGCCCAAGTTATATAAGGTTTTATTTTTAAGTCAAAAAATATATTTTTTAAATTTTATTAACATAAAATATATATGTTGTCTCTTATGATGATTTTATGGATTTTAATTTTGTACAATAGTATATGATTGTTAAAATTTTATTCATGCATTATCGATATTAACTGATCAAATCAGAAGTAACATGCATGCTACAAAAGTTGGGCCTCGATATCTACTAAGGACGATTGTCTGATTAAATTAAAGAATGAGACATCTAGTTTAGGTTAGTTTCAAATTTGTATAATTTTGACCTGGACAAAAGCATCATGAAATAAATCGAAAGAATTCAGGAAAGCTAATAAGAGAATCATATTCTTTCAACTTGTTCATTAATATACGAGTTGTTCAAAACCTTCTTGTTTTTTGGCAATCACTTTTCACACAAAAACAACCATTACAAAAATTAATTTAAAGGATTCTTTTGATTTTTTCCTCACAAAAAGTTCAAGGTTGGGTTATTGTAACAATTTTCCCTCCATAATGCAATTTAACGGCCACGTGATGCGCACATGGTCAATTCCATCAATTTATTCAACAGAAGTACTAGGATCAGCCCTAAATTTTTTAAGGCCTTAGGCAAAAAATGAAATTGGGTCCCTATATCAGAAAAAAAAATATATTTTATTTATAAATTAATTTTCTTGCTTTGGTTACATGCAAAAGTATTGATTAATTTTTTTTATTTTACTTTCTTTAGTTTATCTTTTCCTATATATAAAATTGACCAAATCACTTTTTTATTGTGATATAATCGAACGTAAATAAGTTTTATCAATTTTAATTTTGAAAAACTTCGCAAAGATTTGATTTGTTGGAGAAAAAGAAAAGAAAAAGTTTGTAACCAAAAAAAGGAAAAAAGATAATAGACTCTAAACCTGACTCTTAAAAATCTTAAATTTAATTTATACTTTTTAAATATTCTAAATAAGGCTGCGATTTGGTTGTAAGAAAAAATATTATTTTTATGTAAAGGTCCAACAAGATAACAAATATAGCATAAAGTGGGTTGGGCCTGGGGTGAGCGTCCGTCGGATGGAAAACATATGTATGAGGCAGTTGGTTACACAAAACTTTAGGGCCTGTTTGTTTGGCGTTTGGTAAAGTAGTTTGGGAGAGTAGTGGAGGTTTGTGAAATAATCTCGATTTGCGTAATGTTGTTTGTTTGTATTTTGAGAGAGTGGTTTGAGAAATAAAGTAGGTGTAGGTTTTTTTGGAAGAGTTGGGTTGTAGATGTAAGATGTGTAAGACTTTATGTCAAATCATGTTGTTATGTGAGATAAATTATGTAAGAGATAGGTTACTTTATGTCAAATCAAAGTAGAGTTTGAATAGGTTTTGTTTAGAGATAAGAAAATTGTTGTTTGTTTGGGTTTTGAGAGAGTAGTTTGAGAAAATTAATGAATGAAAAATTTATTTCGGAAAATAGAAAACATGTTTGTTTGGCATTTTCCAAACACGAAAAAATTTTGGGAAACGCCAAACAAACATGCCCTATTACTATCATATTTTTTTCTTTTTTGATACAAGGTATAATGGGCTTTGTATATTGTTTAGGGCCCTAGACGTCTAAGGTATAATGGACATTATATGGTCCTTAGGCAATAGACGGTATCAAAATTGATAACGTCAATTATAGTTTAGGGATAATTACATCGACATCCCCTGATGTTTTGACTAATTATTGTTCAATCTCCTCACAATTTCATAATTATATCCACCTCTCCATGTTTGAAAAACCTTACAAAATGATGTAAAATGACCATATTGTCCTCATCAATTTTAACTAAAAAAAATAAAATAAAAACAGATTAACAAAATGTCCTATTTACCCTTGAGGTTTGGGCTAATTATTGCCCAATCCCCACGCCATTTCATAATACATCCACCTCCCCCCACAATTGAAAAATCTTACAAAATGATGTGAAATAATACACAAAATTATAATATTATCCTTGCAATGATACACAAAATTACAATACTACCCTTGCAAAAATTAACTTTATACATTAAAAAAAGACTCTTTCCCTAACCCCCCACCTCCACCGTCCCAACCCCGCAAATATCCTCCTAGGCCGTGTCGTCGGTCTGGTTCGAACCGTAGGCCTTCCAGGCCGGCGGCGCAGCCAGGGAGGAGATTTGCGGGGTTGGGGACGTCGGGATTAGGGGTTGGGGACCGGCGTTGTGCGAGGTTGGGGGTTGAGTTGGGGTGGGAGGGGGTGAGGGATGTTGGTTGATATTGGAGAAGGTTTTGAAGATGACAAAAAGACCAAAATGGTTTTGAAGATTAAAAGAGCAAAAAGAGTAGTCATCAACTAAGAACTGAAAAGCTTAGTGAAACCTATCTCACGGTCTGGAAGCTACGTGACCGAATCAGCAAAGTAGGATATCAGATCAGTGAAGATCAGATTGGTTATCATCAGCTTAATCAAGATAGATGTGTTCACTCTTGAATCAGCAGAGTAGCCGTCAGCGAAGTGATCATCAGTAGAGTGATCATCAGCAGAGTAATCCCATCAGCGAAGTGAAGTCGGTTAGTAAGCTTATCAACGGTAACAAGCTGAGTGCATTAAATGCAACTGACATAATGTAGATATCCGTACAGCAGAGTGTACAGTGACCAGTCTGCAAAAGCTGCTGTTAAGAATAAGACCGTTGCTCATGATTAAATTGTAATTTCGCCTATCTTCAACGGGCATAATTTCAAATCCGAGAGTATAAATAGACCAGGGACTGAAGATTGAAGAGAGACTTGCACAATTCAAGATCATATCATTAGAGCCAGATCAATCAGTGGAGTCGTCTGATCAACAGCCAAGTCATCTGTTGACGAAGCTTTTTGTTGATGAACAAAGATCAAACGTTGTCTGTCTAAGTGACTTTCAACTGAGAAAAGAGAGAAGTATATATCCATCTGTGTGAGTGATATAACTTCGTAGTATAGGTCTTCTGAGTGATTTCCTATATTGTAAGCTTAGCACTCTTACTTAAGGCTTATCATTTGTTGTAAAGCTTAAGTGTTCTATAGTTGAATGCTTTAGAATAGGTTTTTCTGAGTGATCTACCTGAGAGCTGAGTGCGAACTTGTGGCTTTTCATTTGTTGAATTGCGCAAGCAGAGTATACTGTAAACTTTGTGATTATAGTATAACCCAAGATCTAAGTGACTTGGAAGAGTGGACTAAAAGACTTTGTGTCTATATAACCATTATAAAAATTCCTTGTGTTTGATTACGTGTTTTTAACTTGCATATTTTCATAAGTAAACAAACGTTTAAAAGACAAAGCTTTTAAATTGAGGAATTTATAAAATTGGGGTAAACTTTAAAGACAAACTTGTTTGAAAAACACACTTGATAAAATCCGCTGCATACAAGTTTTGAAACTCTGAGTATATCTGAATCAGATGAGTGGTCAACCCTGTTGAATCTGCTATGTGCTAAATCAGCATAGAAGTCTCACGAATCAGATTAGCTTAGTCTGCTGATAGATAAGTTAGAGAAAAGTTTAGAAAAAGTTTTAGAGGTCTATTCACACCCCCCCCCCCCCCCCCCCCGGGCTCTCTAGACCTCATTAGACCACTTTGGGACCAACAAGTGGTATCAGAGCAGATTGGTTCACTTGATCCTCTGCCTGATCAAACGAACTTGATCCTTGGTGAGTTTTCCAAATTTTTCAAAAAGAGCACATTTTGAAAAATCAAAACTTTTTGAAAAATGGAGTGCATAAGCCATGTTCCTCACATTGGCCATATGGACATTGAAAATTGGAAAATCAGAATGGAAATCCTTCTTGTTGCTTACAATGATAACATGTTTACATGTATTACTAAAGGACCATTCAGATTTCAGAAGACTGTGAAGGTTGCTGGCCAACCTGATTAGATTGTTGACAAAGAGCTGGATGAGCTGACTCCTGGAGAAGTCAAGTTAGTAAATCTTGATAAAAAGGCTAAGTTCATCATGTTCAAAGCCGTAGATGAAGACATATTCCAGAAGATCAAACATTTGCAAACAGCAAAAGAGATGTGGGATAAAGTCTGCGAGCTAAGCGAAGGAAACGACGCTATCAAAGAACATAAGCTCAGTGTGGCTCTTGAGGAGTTTGAAAATTTCAAAATGAAGTCTGGTGAAACGATTGATCAAATGGATACCAGATTTACCAAAACTCTGAACGAAGTTCTAAGGCTTGGTAAAAAGTTTTCAGACAAGGAGATCACCATGAAGGTTCTCGCGGCTCTTCCACCTAAATTCAATATGAAGGTGACAGCCATGGAAGAATCAAGGGATTTAGAGAAGATTTCTCTTTCCGAACTGTTCTCATCCCTCAAAGCGTATGAGTTTAAGATGCCAAGAATGGGATTAGATGTGTCAACCAGTTCAGATCCTACTGCTGCACTTATCGCGTCAGACAAGTCCAGAAAATCAGCAGACAAGCTAAAACAGAAGACTCTGCTGAATTTAGAAAAATCATACATTGCTAATGACGTTACCCTTCTTCTGATTGATTTTGAGAAGTTTTATAAAAAGAAAATGAAATTAAAATATAAAAATGCTATTTCATCTTCTTATGATCATTTTCAGGAAAACAAGGATTCCTCAAAAGCAAAACTTAGAGACAGAAATGACAAGGAGTATGGACTCTTGATCAAAGATCATCCACACTCATCATCTGAGAAGTTTGCTGAAAAGGAAAAGCGTGCCAAAAAGGAGCGTAAGCTTAGAAAGAGCAAAGCAAAGTTAGCTGATGCAGCAAAGCTAATAAACTCCTGCACATCTTATTCAGACAACAAGTCGTCTGATAAAGAATTTGAAGAAGTACTTGAAACTCTATGCTTAACTGCCATAGAATCTGATGATTCTGAATTTAAGGTAACTTCTACTGTAAATGAAATGCACTATTTAAATCGGTTGAATAAATGCTGAATTACAAATTCAAATATTGTTGGTGCATCTGCCAAGCTTAATGAAGAGATGACTCTGCTGAAAGCAAATCAAATCACTGAAACTTCAGGTTGAAAAACCTCAAGAATCAGCTGACTACAAAAAGCTTGAGCATGAGAATGAAACTCTAAAAGCTCAGTATGCAATTCGTATTGAAAATATAAATGAACTTGAAAAAAGTAATTGCATCATTCTCTAAAAAGAAATCAGAGTCTTGAAAGAAAAAGTCTACTAATGCTCAAAAAGTTAGAAAACCTAGTAAGCTACCTACGACTAAACAGACTAGTAAAACTCATCAGCCGAGTAAGCTGAAATAGGCTGCTGATAGGAGTAAAATTAAAATGTTAAGTCTGCAGAAAACTTAGGTAAGAAATTGAGGTAAAAATGAAATATTTGGCAAGAATTTGAATCACATTATGATAATTATTATTGTGACATGCACTATGCTTATTCATATTATCATGTTGATCATGTTCACTGTGCTGATTGTCATCTTCATTACACAATGCATGCTTATCACATACTTCATGCATCTTACCTTGCTTACGAGCACTGTTTTGATCATGAGTACTGTTCATGATGAAACCAAAGTCACTAGATCATCACATGTTAAAAGTTATGCTAACCCTGCTGGACCCAATGAATAAGGGGTACCAAAACAGTAATCTGTTTTATAGGCGAAGCACATGTGAGATGACAAAGATGAGTTGACTGTCCTTGCAAATTTCAACAAAGTCAACAAGTGATCTTACCAGCAAGTGTGTACCAACAAATGGTATCAACAAGCAGCTTATATCAAATTGTTACAAACCATCAAGTGATATCAGACAAGTGAGTGGTATTAGTTAAGTGGTTTTAGACAATTGGTATAAATCAACAAGTGGTAGACGCTACATTTGGAGATTTCAAGGAAGACAAAATTGTTGGAAAACTGAAGCTTACCAAAAACCAACAAGTGGTATTGAGACCATCAAAAACCAACGAATGGTATTAGTCAACCATATGACATTAATCTTTCAGCTCTCAAGAGTTGAAATTGGGTTTGTTGATATTGGATTCATAAGTTGAGGGGGAACTTATCAGAAGACTACCTCAAAACAGCTTACTAGAATTCAACGGCTGAGTGTTTGTCAAGACTGACTGTCATCAGACTACTTGACTACAGACTCTTGAACTCAGGGGGAACGTGTACGACTAGCGGTACTCCTGAATAAAGATGAAGTTTTCAATAAGTCAAAATGAAGCCATCAGAAGACTGCTTCTCATCAGCCTACTAGAACTCAACAGCCAAGTAATATTCAAGAATGTACTACACCAAGTAGTATCAGACTACAAGTGTTATCACCTCAACAAGTGGTATCAGCTGACCAATCTGATATAAATAAGTGGTATCAATTCTTGAAGAAAGGGGGAACAGTTATTCTAGCTGGAGTGATAAACAACAAAGACTACCTCGAACAGCTAAGTATTCACCTACCTGTCTTCAGCATACTAAGTTTGCAATTTTATAAAGAGAAAAAGTGGAAGAAAGAGATGCAACTAAGTATTGGTGTTGATGACAAAAAGGGGGAGAATAAGGATGCAACTAAGAACCCCTTAAAGAAGAAAATCAAAAAGGGAAAATAACCACCAGTTGGAATTTTTTAAAGTTGTATCAGATTAATTGCAACAAGCGGTTTCCATCTTAGAGTATGAAGACTAAATCTAAAGACTTGGAAGACGTTCTTAGTTGAAGGTTTTGTCATCATCAAAAAGGGGGAAATTGTTGGTTGATATTGGAGAAGGTTTTGAAGATGACAAAAAAGCCAAAATGGTTTTGAAGATTAAAAAGGCAAAAAGAGTAGTCATCAACTAAGAACTGAAAAGCTTAGTGAAACCTATCTCACGGTCTGGAAGCTACGTGATCGAATCAGCTAAGTGGGATATGAGATCACTGAAGATCAGATTGGTTATCATCAGCCGAGTCAAGATAGATGTGTTCATTCTTGAATCAGCAGAGTAGCCATCAGCGAAGTGATCATCAGTAGAGTGATCATCAGCAGAGTAATCCCATCAGCGAAGTGAAGTTGGTTAGTAATCTTATCAACGGTAACAAGCTGAGTGCATTAAATGCGACCGACATAAAATAGATATCTGTACAGCACAATGTACAGTGACCAGTCTGCAAAAGCTGCCGTCAAGAATGTTGCTCAGGTTTAAATTGTAATTTCGCCTATCTTCAATGGGCAGAATTTCAAATCCGAGAGTATAAATAAACCAGGGACTGAAGATTGAAGAGAGACTTGCACAATTCAAAATCATATCATTAGAGCAAGATCCATCAGTTGAGTCGTCTGATCAACAGCCAAGTCATCTGTTGACGAAGCGTTTTGTTGAAGAACAAAGATCAAACGTTGTCTGTCTAAGTGACTTTCAACTGAGAAAAGAAAGAAGTATATATCCATCTGTATGAGTGATATAACTTCGTAGTATAGGTCTTCTGAGTGATTTCCTATATTGTGAGCTTAGTACTCTTACTTAAGGCTTTTCATTTGTTGTAAAGCTTAAGTGTTCTATAGCTGAGTGCTTTAGAATAGGTTTTCCTGAGTGAACTACCTTAGAGCTGAATGCGAACTTGTGGCTTTTCATTTGTTGAATTGCGCAAGCAGAGTATACTGTAAACTTTGTGATTATAGTATAACCCAAGATCTAAGTGACTTGGAAGAGTGGACTAAAATACTTTGTGTCTATATAACCACTATAAAAATTCCTTGTGTTTGATTACTTGTTTTTAACTTGCATATTTTCATAAGTAAACAAACGTTTAAAAGACAAAGCTTTTAAATTGAGGAATTTATAAAATTGGGGTAAACTTTAAAGACAAACTTGTTTGAAAAACACACTTGATAAAATCCGCTGCATACAAGTTTTGAAACTCCGAGTATATCTGAATCAGATGAGTGAAATCAGATGAGTGGTCAACCCTGCTGAATCTGCTAAGTGCTAAATCAGCATAGTAGTCTCACGAATCAGATAAGCTTAGTCTGCTGATAGATAAGTTAGAGAAAAATTTAGAAAAAGTTTTAGAGATCTATTCACCCCCCCCCCCCCCCCCCTCCTCCCTCTAGACCTCATTAGACCACTTTGGGAACAACAAGGGATGGTAAGGGTTTTTTTTTTTTTTAAAAAATAATTTATATTAAAAAAGTTTATTTATTAATTAATATTAGTATTTTTATATAAATAAGATATGATTTTATTATTATTGTATTTAAGTAAGAAATATTAAAAAAATATTATGATTTTATAATAACTGTAGGACCTCAGGCGCTACCAGTTGCCCTAAAACCAATTGGTGTTAGGAAATGCGCATACCCTTCCCTTATAGTGCATTCATTCAAGCGCCCACGATATTCGATTGTGACTCCACCCGCACACTCAGTTTGGGTGCCACCCGCACACTCAGTTTGGGTGCCACTGGACAATTGCTGTCACCCGCACACACAGTTTGGGTGCCCAACAATCTCCCCCTCAGCAATTGCTCCAGCTGGGAATCGAACACGTGACCTTGGCTCTGATACCACTTGTTGGTCCCAAGTGGTCAGATGAGGTTTAGAGGGGGGGGGGGGGGGGTGAATAAACCTCTTTTAACAATTTGCCTTTTAAAATTCTCTAACTTTTCTGTCAGCAGACTAAGCTGATCAAGAATTGTAAGCAGACTAAGCTGATCTTGCACAAGGCTTTGAACAGCAGAGTTGACCACTCTTCTGATTTTACTTAGCTGATTTTATCAAAATCAGAGTTTCAAAATTAACTATCTTGCAGCGGATTTATCAAGTGTTTTTCACAAGTAGTTTACTTATCTTAGAAAAAGTTTTATCCCCAGTTTTAAACAAACTCCTTTTTAAAACTTTTCAAACAATCAACCTTAAAGTGTTTTTAGTATGCTGTTATGGATATGCAGAAAATAATGCAAGTTAAAAACACAAAGGATTTTTATAGTGGTTATATGGATGTAAATCCTTTAGTCCACTCTTCCAAGTCACTTAGATCTTGGGTTATACTATAGTCACAAAGATTACAGTACACTCTGCTTGCGCCAACCAACAGATGAACTGGCCACAAGTTCGTAGTAGGAAATCACAAAGAAATTCCTAACCTCTGAAGTAATATCGCTCACAAAGATTGATATCTACTCCTCACAACACAACCTAACAAAATCACTCAGATTTTACAAGTATTTTCTGGTTTTCTCTCTATTTGCTTTGTCAACAAATGACTTAGCTGATGAGTGTTCTGTTCTTGAGTTTTGAGACTTAGAAAAGTTCTGCTTCGAATTTTAGCTCTCAAAGTGTGTTGTCTCTGTGTTGTTGTTTTTCTTCAACTCATGAACTGAACTATTTATACTTGGAGATTTGAATTTCTGCCCGTTGAGAGATCGACAGCTGTTCAAATCCTCGAGTACTGGTCCTTCCTGCAGAAACGGCTACCTGCGACTGAACACTGTACACTCTGCTGTACTTGCTGTCAGATCGCATTAAATGCACTAATCTGATACGAGGTTTCTCTTCAATCATTTGCCATTAATACCCTTCCTCTTCATCATTTATTACTCCAAGTGCATTTATTACCGTTGTACTGATCTTCTGATCTACTTCCACTCAGCTGATCGAAATTACTCGTCTGATGTATACTCGGCTGATCCCAAACTTGAACTAATCTGATTTGAGTCGGCTGATCGTCCACCAGTCTGATTTCTTCCTCAGCAGTAGATCAGTAGTCTTCTGGACCATATTTGACTAGTCTGAATAAGTCTTCCTTAGTCAAATATCTAAGAAGGTTTTTACTAAGCTTCCATACTTAGCTGATTCTGATGTTTTGGAAATCATCAAAACCTCCCTTCACTTTATGTCTTCCATCTTTGTGAGCGATATTACTTCAGAGGTTAGGAATTTCTTTGTGATTTCCTACTACGAACTTGTGGCCAGTTCATCTGTTGGTTGGCGCAAGCAGAGTGTACTGTAATCTTTGTGACTATAGTATAACCCAAGATCTAAGTGACTTGGAAGAGTGGACTAAAGGATTTACATCCATATAACCACTATAAAAATCCTTTGTGTTTTTAACTTGCATTATTTTCTGCATATCCATAACAGCATACTAAAAACACTTTAAGGTTGATTGTTTGAAAAGTTTTAAAAAGGAGTTTGTTTAAAACTGGGGATAAAACTTTTTCTAAGATAAGTAAACTACTTGTGAAAAACACTTGATAAATCCGCTGCAAGATAGTTAATTTTGAAACTCTGATTTTGATAAAATCAGCTAAGTAAAATCAGAAGAGTGGTCAACTCTGCTGTTCAAAGCCTTGTGCAAGATCAGCTTAGTCTGCTTACAATTCTTGATCAGCTTAGTCTGCTGACAGAAAAGTTAGAGAATTTTAAAAGGCAAATTGTTAAAAGAGGTTTATTCACCCCCCCTCTAAACCTCATCTGACCACTTGGGACCAACAAGTGGTATCAGAGCAGGTGGTTCATCTGAATCATCTGACTGATCAACGAGCTTGATCCTTAAGTGTTTTTCAAAGGTATTCAAAAGTTTTCAAAAGAGCATTTTTTGAAAAACAAAACCTTTTTGAAAAATGAATTGTATCAGCCTGGTTCCCCACATAGGCGGTATGAGCTTTGAGGACTGGAAAATACGCATGGAAATTTTCCTTGCTGCTTACAACGATAATATGTACAGATGCATAACAAAAGGTCCGATAAGAATCACCAAAACAATCAAGGTTGATGGCGTAGATACTGTAGTTGATAAAGATGAAGACGAGATGACACCTGAAGAAATCAAGTTGAAAAATCTTGATAAAGTTGGAATCTTCATCATGACTAAAGCCCTGGACAATGAAAGGTTTGACTATGTCAAACACTGTAAAACATCAAAAGAGATGTGGGACAAAGTCAGGGATATGAGTGAAGGAAATGAAGCCATCAAGGAACACAATCTAAGTGTTGCCATGGAGAAGTTTGATAACTTCAAAATGAAGCCTGGAGAAACCATTGAACAGATGAGTTCAAGGTTTACCAAAGTGCTGAACAACGTGTTAAAGCTGGGTAAGACATTCACAGACAAAGAGATCACTCTCAAAGTCTTGAAGGCGCTACCACCCAAGTTCAACATGAAGATCACAGCAATGGAAGAATCTAGGGATCTGGGGAAGATCTCTCTGACGGAGCTGTTTTCTGTACTCAAGGCGTACGAGTATAAAATGCCAAGGATGGGAATAGAAGAGACCTCAACTTCTGGCCCCACTGCTGCAGTGGTTGCTGCAGAAAGAACAAGAAGATCGTCTGGAAAAAGCAGAGAAGTGGACTCATCTGATGAGGCCCCAGTACTGAGCAAAAAGGAGTATACTGCTGACGATGTTGCGTTGTTACTGAACGGGTTCAAAAAGTTCTACAAGAGAAAAATGAAGAACAAATATAACAATGCTTCTACTTCTAAACCTACCTCTAATTCTTATGACATTAAGGATGATTATAAATCCAAAATGATGTGCTATAATTGCAGGAAATTGGGACACTTCATCAAGGACTGCCCATATCCTAAAGCGGAGAAGTACACAGAGGAGGAAAAGAAACAAAGAAAAGAAAGAAGAGAGAAGAGATACCAAAAGAGCAAGGTACTGTTGGCTGAAGCTGAAAAGATGGCAGCCATCCACTCATCAAACACAGAATCTGGCACTTCAAGTGATGACTCTGTTTTTGACGAAACACCTGCACTGCTGTGTCTCATGGCAAAGGAATCTGATGATTCTGACAATGAGGTAATACTCTCTGAAAGTGAGCTTGAACTGTTTAACTCATTTGAGCAAATGATGAACAACAAAGTAGATGTTGTTAATGAGCTTGCTAAGCTTAAGGACGAGATGATTCTGCTGAAAAAGCAAAATGCTAAACTGAAACTTAAGGTTGAAAAACCTGAAGAATCAGCCACGTATAAAAAGCTTTCGCATGAATGTGAATCTCTGAGAGCTGAATGTGAAATGTACAAGGGACAAATCAAAGAACTTGAAGCTAGAATATCTTTGCATGATAAGTCGTCTGTTGTGACAATAGATAAACCAACTGAACAGAGTACTCCCTTATTAAAAGAAAGTTTAGAACTGAACAAAGCTGAGAAATTTATATCTGCTGATAATAGCAATATTGTCTTGTATGTTCAGACTACTAAACCCATTTCACCTGAGATTGAGAAAAAGGAGATAAAAACTCCTAAGGCTAAGAAGGGTAAAAAGCCTGAAACTGAAAAACAGACTGGTAAAACCAAACAGCAGAGTAGTCCCAAGAAGTCTGCTGATAAGAGTAAAACCAATCAGACTAGTAAAGCTAGGTCGTCTGTTAAAGAGCAAGTAAAGAGCAGACCTAAGAAGCAAAGAAATTACAACAAAAATGCTTACTATGGAAATGAGTCTTATTATGTGCAACCTGCTTATCCACCATATTATGCTGCACCTCATTATCCACCTCATTTTGCTGCATATCCTGCTCATCAAACAATGCATGCCTACCCTACTTATCATGCATCATATCCTGCTTTTGAGCCTTATCATCATCATAATGATTATCAATTTAACATGCCTGTTGATTATGATGAAAATGAAGTTGCTCATGCTCCTGCTAAAACTGTAAAACCTAAGAAGCCTAAGACTTCAACATCTTGGGTTGTCAAAGGTGACACTAATCCACCAGGACCCTCTCAATAAAGGGTACCTAAAACATTTTATTTTGTTTTGTAGGTTAGGATTAGGAGTAGGAGTAAAGTAGCGAAGAAATGGTACTTGGACAGTGGATGTTCAAGGCACATGTGTGGAGACATACATGAACTGGCAGATGCTGTTGCTGTGAATGGTCCAAGAGTTACTTTTGGAGACAGCAAAGAAGGCAAGGTTGTAGCTGTTGGAAAGCTTATCAAAGGAAACATAGAGATATCTGACGTCTCATATGTTAGTGGCCTGAAGTACAATCTGCTGAGCATAAGTCAATTTTGTGACAAAGGATTTTCCGTAGTGTTTTCATCAGATAAGTGTTATGTTGAACAAATTGGAACAAAGAAGGTTATTTTATCTGGAAGAAGACAAGGAAACATCTATGTAGTCGACTGGAATTCTGTGGACAAGAATTCAAATGTTTGCTTAGTGGCATCTACACCAAGTGAAATCAGTTGGCTTTGGCACAAAAGAATGAATCATTTGAATTTCAAGACCATCAACAGATTGATAAAGAATGATCTGGTAGAAGGAATTCCAAAGACAGTCATGAGCAAAGACAAGCTCTGTGATGCCTGTCAGAAGGGTAAACAAGTGAAGTCATCTTTCAAAAGCAAGAAGCACCAATCTTCAACCAGAATTTTGGAGCTATTACATATGGATTTGTTTGGCCCTATTGACCCAATCAGCAATGGTGGAAAGAAATACTGCCTAGCTGTTGTGGATGATTTTTCAAGATTTACTTGGGTGATTTTCATGAAGAAGAAAAGTAAACCAAGGAACATCTTACTAATCTGATGGAACTGATCCAGAATGAGAAAAGTCAAAGAATATTGAAGATCAGATCAGATAGAGGGACTGAATTTACAAACTCTACTGTTGAAGAGTATTGTAACTCCAGAGGAATCAATCATGAGTACTCTGCTGCCAGAACCCCTCAACAAAATGGAGTTGCTGAAAGGAGAAACAGAACTCTAAAAGAAGCTACCAGGACAATGATAGCTGAAGCAAAGCTGCCCCAAAGATTCTGGGCAGAAGCTACAAATACAGCATGTTATACACAGAATAGGTGTATGATCAACAAAAGTCAAAACAAGACACCTTATGAGCTATGGAACAACAGAAAGCCTAATATACATTATCTTAGGATTTTTGGTTGTAAATGTTATGTTTTGAACAATGGGAAAAATCACCTTACTGCTTTTGCAGAAAAGGCTGATGAAGCTGTTTTTGTAGGTTATTCTACTGTTAGTAAAGCTTATAGAGTGTTTAACAAAAGAACTTTACTTGTAGAAGAATCTATTCATGTAGTATTTGATGAACCAAGTCAATCATCTGAAAAGAATCAAAGTGCAAACCCTGAGATATCTGCTGACTTTCAGAAATTGAATGTGGAAAGAAAGGAAGAATATGTACCCATCATACTACCCAACTTATCTCAAGCTGTTAACTCAAGTGCTGTTCAAAATCAGTCTGCTGATTGTCTAACAGAGGAGTTGCAAACAGCTGACAGACCAGAGACTGTTCAACAGACCACAACTGTTCAACAGACTGCTACTGAGACTCCAACAGTGGTGTTGCAAGATCTATCTAGAGGACAACATCCAGATTTGCAACCTGATCTTAGATGGCTCAGAGATCACCCACCAGAATTAGTGATTGGTGATCCCTTGGACAGAGTGAGAACTCGAAGGTCAACTGCAAATGAAACAATGTTTGTAAGTTTTCTTTCACAAATTGAGCCTAAGTTAATTGATGAAGCTCTTGGTGACTCTCACTGGATTGAAGCAATGCAAGAAGAGTTGAATCAATTTGAAAGGAATGAAGTCTGGTACTTAGTTCCCAGACCTACTCATCAAAGAGTAATAGGCACTAAGTGGGTTTTCAGAAATAAGATGAATGAAGATGGTATGGTTACCAGAAACAAAGCAAGACTAGTTGCCAAAGGTTACTGCCAAGAAGAAGGCATTGATTTTGATGAGACATTCGCACCAGTTGCAAGGCTTGAAGCAATCAGATTGTTCCTAGCCTATGCTGCTCACAAGAACTTCACTGTCTATCAGATGGATGTGAAGTCTGCTTTTCTCAATGGAGAATTGCAAGAAGAAGTGTATGTTGAACAACCTCCTGGATTTGAAGTTTATCAACAAGGAGATAAGGTATATCGTCTGAAGAAAGCTCTCTATGGACTGAAACAGGCTCCAAGAGCATGGTATGATACTTTATCTGATTTTCTTTTAATTAAAGGATTTCGCAAAGGTAAAGTAGATAAAACCTTGTTTACTATTGAATGGGATAATCATATATTGTTGGTACAAATATATGTAGACGATATTATTTTTGGTTCAACTAACAAACAGATGTGTGAAAGATTCTCTAAGCTGATGCAAAACAAGTTTGAAATGAGCATGATGGGAGAATTAAATTACTTTCTTGGATTACAAGTCAAACAGCTGCCTGATGGTATTTTTATTAATCAAGCAAAGTACACAAAAGATCTGTTTAAGAAATTTGGTATGGAAACTAGCTCATCTGTTACTGTTCCTATGTCTACTGGACTTCGTCTGGACAAGGATGAAGGTGGCAAATCAGTTGACATCACCAAATACAGAGGCATAATTGGGTCACTGTTATACTTAACAGCTAGCAGACCTGACATTATGTATTCTGTTGGGGTCTGTGCGAGATTTGAATCATATCCTAAGGAATCTCATCTCTTAGCTGCTAAAAGAATACTAAAGTATCTCAAAGGCACTCAAGAATTGGGATTGTGGTACCCAAGGGAATCAGGATTTGAACTTATTGGATATTCAGATTCTGACCTTGCTGGCTGCAAAATTGATAGGAAGAGTACTACAGGTACTTGTCAATTTTTGGGCAGTCGTCTGATCTCATGGATGAGTAAGAAACAGACTTCAGTATCCATATCTACTGCTGAAGCTGAATACATTGCTGCTGGAGCATGTTGTGCACAAACACTTTGGTTGAAGCATCAACTTGAAGACTATAATCTCAAGATCAGTGGAATCCCTATCTACTGTGATAATACAAGTGCAATCTCACTTACTCAGAATACTACTAGTCATTCCAGGACTAAACATATTGAGATCAAACATCACTTCATCAGAGACCATGTTGAAAAGGGAAATGTTATTATTGAGTATGTTCATACAGACAACCAGATTGCTGACATTTTCACCAAACCACTGAATGAAGCTAGATTCTCCACTCTAAGAGCGGAATTAGGCTTGTTAAAATTGGATTCATAAGCTGAGGGGGAACCTATCAGAAGACTGGGTTCAACAACTTACTAATCTGACATCAACAAGCGTTACACTTCAAGAAGACTGACTCTCAACAGACTAGTTGACTGATGAATTCTTGAATTCAGGGGGAACGTGTAAGACTAGCGGTACCCTTGTTTTAAAGATGAAATCTTCAATGACAGTTAGTTGAAGTTGTTTTAATCAGAAGATTTGTTCTTAATTCTTGAAGATTCGAAGACTATTTATCTTGCTGGATTGACAAACAGCAAAGGAAGATCACTAGATATTGGCTTTCACTAGTGATATATTGTATCAGACAAGTCGTTTATCAGATAAGTATTACTTTACTCATCTGTTATTATTTATGTCATCTTATATTTAAAGTGTTGTGCAAAAACGTTTTATCAAAAGCACGCTTTTATAAGTAACAGACAAGTGGCGTTTCAAATTCCCGCCTGCCTGACATAATTAATAAATTTTGAATTCCGCTATTCTCGCCCGCACGATTAAAATCTGACAGATCAAATCAAACCGTCCGCGTATAACACGGAAACCGAAGCATTTCGAAATCTATAAATCCAGATCTGATCAGAAGGGTTAAACCTTACGCACCCAAAATTATTCTAAGTGAAAAAGAAGTTACTAACTCATCTTTTCTGCCTTAAAAGTGTTTAATTTCTCTCAAGCTACTTCAAATTTTTTTCAAAATGGCCGGAGCTGAAGGACGTTATTTGAATTACGAGAAGTTCTACGCTTCTGGAACTCCTCTAATGAAGGAAATCTTGGTCAAAATTAAAGAGGCATCATTGGTGAAGGTTTTGGAAGCTCATGAGGAGTATGTATTCACTGAAGATGTTGCTGATTACTACGAATCAAGGAAAAATGACCTAACCAAAATGATTTCTGTGGCTACTGTCGGAGGTAAAACTATCTGTGTATCACCTGCTGTTTTGAATGAAATTTATGGTCTGAAAAATGAAGGAGGAGAGGTATTCACTCTGGCTCAAGAAAAGGAGGAAGAGTTTTGGTTCATTTGTGCGAAGGATGGAGAACCAATGACTGGAAGCCTTATGAAAACTCAGCTGAAAGACGAGTTTCAAAGGTTTGCTGATATCATTGCGAAAATTTTGGAGTGTTGTACGAGCTCCTTAGATGGGTTACCTAGGAGAAGGTACCAAACAATGGTTTGCATCTACTATGGGTTGGATGTTAACTGGGCTATTCACTACTTTTATCTTCTGGCGTTAAAGAAGAATGGACATGTGGTGATGATGAGTCATCTACTCTCAGCTCTGGGATGTCCATTGGTGAATGGGAAGACAGTTCACAAGCTGAAGGAAGTGAAAATGTATGAACCAGTTAAGATTGGAGCTACTTCTAAAAGAAAGGCAAAAGGAAAAGAAGAGAAGCCTGCTGCCAAGAAACCCAAAATTACCATCAAGACGAAGTCTGCTGATCAAACAGCAAACCCTGCTGTTGAAGCCAGATCAGTAGAGTCTGCTGATGTTGCTAGCAAGATAGTCACTGAGGTGACTAAGGAAATTAGTGAGATGAGTACTGAAACATCTCCAGAAAGAACTGAGTCTGACGAACCAGTTCAAATAAAAGAAGTTGGACGAAGAACAAGAAGTTCAGTGAAGAGAATTGCTGAACCTCGACAACCTGAAGCTTTGCCCAAGCCAAAGGCAAAAAGAAAGTTAACTCTGGGTGGTCAACGAGTTACCTTTACCACTGCTCCAACTACTCAAGTCAGAGAAAACCCTGCTGCTGAAAGACCAGCGGATGCAGTAGAAAAAGCTGCAGAAGATGAGACAGCAGAGGACCAATCTCTTGACAAGTCTGCTGTTACTGAACAGCCGACTACTTTACCAGCAGAGGAGAATGTCCCTCTCATTCATCCTACACAAATTGCTGCTGCTCCACTACAAGTAGTTGAATCACCTGCCGCCAGAAGGAAGAGAACTGGTAAGGCAAAGGTTAAAGTGATCACTGCTGCTGAGCAGAAAAAGATAGATGAAGCTGAGAAGAAAAAGAAAGAAAAAGAAAACGCTCGTAAACTTAAGGAGCTTGAGGCTCAGACTAAAAACATGTCTGAAGCTGAGATAGCTGCTAAAGAAGCTCAGGATTTGGCTAAGGCTATTGAAGCCAGTACCAAGGATGCCCAAGGTCCAAGGTACAGTGGTGGAATTACAATTGGAGATCCCAAGAAGCCAAAGGCTGTTATGCCAACACCCAAGCTGCCAAAGAAGAAGAGATCAGAACTGAAATATGCTCTGAACATAGTTCAAAATGATCCAGAGATGTTCAAACAGTTTGTGGCAGATCTTGAGCGGTATAACGACGTTTTGGTCCGTCAGAGTCTCTTTGTTACGGAAAAGATCAGATACAACAGATGGAGAGAGTATCGTCTGACAAAGACCAAGGATCAAATAGTACAGTGGAAGGAATTTGCTGCTGAGGAAAGATGGGTCCTGCAATTTCTGGAAACTGGATGTCTGAGGCAAGCATTGGATTCAGACCACTTCTTTGATATGATTCACTATCGAATGAGGAAGTTGGCAAAGTCTGAAGCCAAGTTGCTACAAAGTTCTGTTCCTGAAACTCCTGCTTCAGATGAAAATTTAAAGAACAGAATGGTAAAGCTGGCATTATCTGTAACTTTGGAAGTATGGGCAAAGAAGACCAGACATCAGAAGGGTCAACCCAGCTCACTGTTACCTATGCCAAGCTTACAACAGATCGTCTTTGGACCGGCTATCAAAACATATGAAGATTTACCTGAACAGACAACTTCACCATTTACACCTGCTATTATATTTACACATAAAACTGTTGTTGCTGATAATGGTGTTGATGTTGTTACAGAGATAAATGAGCCAATACAGGTCCAACAGAAGATTGCTGAAATCTCAACATCATCAGAGAAGTTGCCCCAACAGCAGACTACTCTGACTGATGAACCAAAGGAGACTGACAAAACTCCTGAGATTGCTCAAGCAAGCACAGCCACTCCATCAACTTCAACAGACTTGCAACCAGCTATTTTGGAGTCCATCCATCAGTTGATTGCCAACTCAATGAAGGAAATGGAAGACAGGCATAGAGAACAAATGAAAACTTTTAAGGAAGTAGCCTTAACTATGCTGTCTGTTGCTGCTGAAAAAGTCCCAAAGGCTGCTGATCCTAGCCCTCTGATAGTGGAAGAAATGGCAAACATCAAAAATGAAGTACAAGCTATCAGACTAGATGTGGAGACATTTGGTGCAAGGGTCAAAAACAACACAGCTGGTTGGAGGGACATTAATGAAGTTGTTGCAAATGCAATGGAGGCTCATGAAGTAAAAGCTGAGAGCATGCTGAAAGCATTTACTACATCAGCTGACTTGATTCTGAGTTCTCAGATTCAACTCTGTGATCAAGTGGATCTTACATTCAAGAAGATTGAATCATACAACACATTGGAGCAACTGAAGAGGGAAAATCATCTTCTGGCGGTGGATAAAAACATCAGACTGATCTGTGACGCAATTAACATCACTCCTATTCTGCCTGAAGAACCCGTCTACCCTGCTGATGATGACAAAAAGGGGGAAGATGAAGATTCTACAACGAAGAAGAAGGGTGCTGATGCTAATCTATCAGCTGAAGTTACTGAAAAGTTGGACTCTGCTGAAAAGGATGCTGATGATGAAAATACAAGCAGACCAGACAATGAAGTAACTGAGGCAGACAACGATGCTGATGAAGAGCCCAAAGAACCAGTAAAATCTGATAAGGAGATTGCTGCTTCCAAGGACTCTGCTGCTGAACAGTTAGATCCATACGTCAAGTACAAAAGAATAGAGGATCTCAGAAGAAGATTTGAAATGCTTGAACAAGATCTCTCTAGTTCTGAACAAGAAGATGAAGACCTTGAAAATGAAGAAGAAGGAGAAACACAAGAAGAGAAGAAGGACTAGACTAAGTCATTAGACTAGGTCACTTGTAATCTTTTTGTTAAACTTGTAAAATTTTACTTTCTGCTACTTCATCATTTGAACTTGTAATCTGTAATCAATTGACATATCTATAAAAGTTCAAGTTTCCAACAAATCATTTCTATCTCAGAAATTTTTGAGGACTTAAACTTTAGCTTTAGGAACAGGTACTTAGCTGAAGTTTTGTCATCATCAAAAAGGGGGAAATTGTTGGATGAAGATGAAGATGGAAGACATAAAGTGAAGGGAGGTTTTGATGATTTCCAAAACATCAGAATCAGCTAAGTATGGAAGCTTAGTAAAAACCTTCTAAGATATTTGACTAAGGAAGACTTATTCAGGCTAGTCAAATATGGTCCAGAAGACTACTGATCTACTGCTGAGGAAGAAATCAGACTGGTGGACGATCAGCCGACTCAAATCAGATTAGTTCAAGTTTGGGATCAGCCGAGTATACATCAGACGAGTAATTTCGATCAGCTGAGTGGAAGTAGATCAGAAGATCAGTACAAAGGTAATAAATGCACTTGGAGTAATAAATGATGAAGAGGAAGGGTATTAATGGCAAATGATTGAAGAGAAACCTCGTATCAGATTAGTGCATTTAATGCGATCTGACAGCAAGTACAGCAGAGTGTACAGTGTTCAGTCGCAGGTAGCCGTTTCTGCAGGAAGGACCAGTACTCGAGGATTTGAACAGCTGTCGATCTCTCAACGGGCAGAAATTCAAATCTCCAAGTATAAATAGTTCAGTTCATGAGTTGAAGAAAAACAACAACACAGAGACAACACACTTTGAGAGCTAAAATTCGAAGCAGAACTTTTCTAAGTCTCAAAACTCAAGAACAGAACACTCATCAGCTAAGTCATTTGTTGACAAAGCAAATAGAGAGAAAACCAGAAAATACTTGTAAAATCTGAGTGATTTTGTTAGGTTGTGTTGTGAGGAGTAGATATCAATCTTTGTGAGCGATATTACTTCAGAGGTTAGGAATTTCTTTGTGATTTCCTACTACGAACTTGTGGCCAGTTCATCTGTTGGTTGGCGCAAGCAGAGTGTACTGTAATCTTTGTGACTATAGTATAACCCAAGATCTAAGTGACTTGGAAGAGTGGACTAAAGGATTTACATCCATATAACCACTATAAAAATCCTTTGTGTTTTTAACTTGCATTATTTTCTGCATATCCATAACAGCATACTAAAAACACTTTAAGGTTGATTGTTTGAAAAGTTTTAAAAAGGAGTTTGTTTAAAACTGGGGATAAAACTTTTTCTAAGATAAGTAAACTACTTGTGAAAAACACTTGATAAATCCGCTGCAAGATAGTTAATTTTGAAACTCTGATTTTGATAAAATCAGCTAAGTCAAATCAGAAGAGTGGTCAACTCTGCTGTTCAAAGCCTTGTGCAAGATCAACTTAGTCTGCTTACAATTCTTGATCAGCTTAGTCTGCTGACAGAAAAGTTAGAGAATTTTAAAAGGCAAATTGTTAAAAGAGGTTTATTCACCCCCCCTCTAAACCTCATCTGACCACTTGGGACCAACAATGATTTTATAATAACTATTTTATTAAATCGAGTATTTTTATTTTTTGTAAAAAAATTATTGATTTTATAATAACTATTTTAGTTAAAAGTTAAAAATTAAGAATTTTTTTAGTAAACATGTGAGCATTTTTATAATGTCTAATAATTACTGTTCAATTTTTTTCTTCTTCTCATGACTATACGTAACATTAATTTACCCTTGTACTTTAGTAATGAAAAAAATTGAAATTATTAAAATTATGGGTTAAATGTTAAATTTGAATGTATATACATTTTTTATTTATGTTGTACAATGTTTTTTTCTTATAATTAACCATAATTTATTTACTTTTAATTGTAAAAGCATTATGAAAAAAATTTGAAAAAAATCATTGATGTGTTATTATATTTTTATTTTAAGAATACATATACACTACTATTAAAATTCATTTATTCTTTTAAATCTAATTCATTAATTTATTCTTTTACTTTAATTGGGAAAAAAATTGAAATTATTAAAATTACTGGTTAAATGTGAAGTTGAATGTATTTAGATTTTTATTTATGTTCAACAATATTTTTTTTCTTATAATTAAACGTAATTTATTTATTTTTCCTTGTACGTTAATTGCAAAAGCATTATGAAAAAAATTGAAAAAGAATGTTGATGTGTTATTATATTTTTTATTTTAAGAATACATATACACTAATAAACTAATTATAAGTTTCATGTAAATTTATAACATTTGAACACATACTTATACATATATATTGCAAAGAAACCTCTCATATGTACCAAACATAACAAGGGTATAATTGTTCAACAAAATAGCTACAGTAACCTCAAGGGTAAAATAGGAAGTTCAATAAAAATTCGGTGGTGATGTCATCAAAATGTAAGGTTTTCGAAACGTCGGGGGAGGTGGATGTAATTATGAAATTGCGAGGGAATTGGACAATAATTACCCCAAACCTCAGGAGAGATCCCTGTAATTATCCCTATAATTTAATATCAAATGTGTAAAATATCTGAAACTTGGTACCGACCAACGATATAAATTTTTTGTATTAATAAAGTAGTTCTCTCTTATTACTTATATAGTTCATACTTCTAATGCATTTTACGAGTGTTCAATTCATCAATTGAAAGCAAACCATATATTTTTGGTTAGAGAGAAGGTAATCAACTATCCTCAATAAAAATAGCATTCTCCCAACACTTATTACGTATAAGTTAATAATTCTTATGGCAAAAAAGTAATATTAGTCCCTTAACTTTTGTAGGGACGTAGAAATAGGACAGCTATAGTTTCGGCAAACAATTTACATCCTTTATGTTGTAAGTTATTGTAATTTTAGTCCTCTAACCTGCAATTTTAGTCCTAAATTCGTCGGAATTAAAATTATTGCCAGAAATTGTCATGATTTATGGGGAAGGAAGAAATGGAGGGGAATTATATTAGTTTATTTTCCTAATAATCCGTATCTAGGGGAAGGAATGGAAGTTAGTAAGTGTTAATTTTCCACCAATTTAAGCTGATTTGGCAAGGTGATGTGGTGGATTACACCCGCAAGGCAGCCAATGGGACAAAATTATTAATGTATTTGTTTGTGTGATATCAATTTCCGATGAATTTAGAACTAAATTTAAGGATAAGAGGACTAAAACTGCGAAAACTTTTAACATAAATGATGCATATTGCTCGACGGAACTACAGGTGTCCCATTTTTGCGTCCCTGTAATAGTTAGAGGACTAATATTATTTTTTTACCTAATTCTTATGGGGATAAAGTCTTACAGGCAGTCCCTTAGCAGGAACTGATAGTGGATTCACTATAATTTTCTCATCAGGAATCATTTTCTCAAACTTGAATCTCTTCACAAGATGATGCATAAAAACAAGTATTTCCATTCTTGCATAGTCTCTTCCGGGGCATATTCTTGGTCCTGCACCAAATGGAACAAATGTATATGGAGCGGGTCCGGATCCATTAAATCTTGATGGATCGAACTTTTTAGGCTCGGGAAAACACTCCGGATTTATATGTGTTGAATAAGTGTTCCAATATAACTGCATATATAAAAAGTTATAACTAGCATAAATCTCGTGAATAATATATATATATATATAAATTGATTTTTTCTCTTTTGTGTGAATCTTGATTAATTACCTTCCAACCCTTTGGAATTGAGAAACCATTGTACACGAAATCAGTAATGGCTTCTCTGAACGTACCCTGAAGAGGTGGAGCAAGCCTAAGAACTTCACGTGCTACATTCCATGAGTATTTCATCTTTTGAATGTCATCCCATTTCAATATTTCACCTGGTGCCTTTGAGTTCGCAATTTCCATTTGTTCTATTTAATATAATATATAAGCCCAATTAAATCAATAAGCATTATTATGAGTTAATGTTAATTTATCCCTGATGGCATGCATAATATTCAATTTATCTCCTTGTAATTTAAAAAAGAACAATTTACCCCCTATTATCTTATAAAAGTTTCACATTGCCTCCCTGACATTTTTAAAATTTCAAAAAATATTAATTGACAAAATTACCCCTCTTATATGTGGTACTTTAGCCCTTGTGTTATGATAAATATTGTAATTTACCCTCCGTTGTTATGATAAATGTAAAACTTTATCCCATTTATTATGATAAATGTTCCACTTTACCCTCCTATGTTACACAAATATTTTTCTAGTCCACTCTCAATTTTGACGAGTGAGTTACAATCTCCGGTTGAAGGAGGTAAATTTTTCATTTGAAATTTTCATAGGGGTGGTCAAATGATCTTTTTTAAATCACAGGGGGTAAATTAAACATTTTGCATATCACAGGGGTAAGTTGACATTAGCACACATTATTAAATTAAAGAGTTAATGGCAATTTACCACTCTGTGATATTCATAATGTTTGTAATCTTGTAAAAGTTTCACATCGCCTCCTTCATATTTTTGTATTTGGCACTTTACCCCCCTATATAAAGATAATGTGGCAATTTACCCCCTGTGTTATGATAAATGCGACAATTTATCCACTGTGTTATTATAAATATGGTAATTTACCCCCTATGTCATAACCACACTTTTGATGTCCAGTCTTAATTTCGGCAAGTGAGTTACACTCTCAGATCTGAAGGAGGTAAATTGTTTCTTTAAATTTTTCACACGAGGGTAAAGTGCTATTTTTCAAATCGCAGGGGGTAAATAATTGAACAATATTCATTTCAAATGGGGATATATTGGCATTAGCTCTTTAATTAAGAACTAGCAAGCAACTGAATTTACGTACGTACCCTTGTAGACACCTTCATAGATTTTAGGTAGTTCTGCAAGATAACCAACAATATAAGTGCAAGCAGAGGTAAGAGTGTCATGGCCACCAATAAGCACACCTGAAATCCTTTCTGCAATTTGCATTTCACTATCATCACTTGTTAAAAGCACATGCGACAGTACGTCTTGATTTGGTGATGCTTTACCTTCAGCCAAATCTATTTTCCTTTGTTTTATAATGGAACCAAGTTGTTTCTTTAATACACTTGATGCCTTAATTGCCTTATTGAACGCCGTTCCGGGTAAATCAATCGGGATCGAGAACAAACCGGCGACCAAAACATCTAACAATTTGGCAAGCTTATCGACATGTTGTGGATCCTCAATGCTAAGGAATAGACGACACGCTGTCGAGAAAGTGTACTTCTTTACAAGTGGGAAAGTTACTATTTCTTGCTTGTTTTCCCATCCTTCTGCAAAGTTTCTTTGAGCTATGCGGTCCATTGTACTTAGGTAACCGTTAAGGGCTTTTGGTTCGATGAAGTCGGAAAGCATTTTTCTTAGTTGAGTGGATCCTTCTCCTGTTTTAACATGAGAAGAAGATGGGAATATTTTGTTGAAGGAACTAGGCCACCATGCTTGAACGAGTTTGTGTTCGTTTGAAAGAAGGAACTTGTTTGCGTTTGCACCGCAGAAAACCGTGACCTGTTCACCTAGGAGATGGGTTCTAAAGACGTGAGACGAGTACTTGGCTATGCGGTCGTATATGAACCTTTCGGGATGGCCTTTCCAGCCGGTCAAGAGAAACTCGAGAGTCTCGCCGACAAACGGCCATCCGTTGGTTCCGGGCGGGAGGCTGGAGGGCGAGGATTTGTTCTTGTAGAAGATTAGGAAGTGGAGGCAGACGGAAACCAGGAGGACAAAGAAGGTTGTTAGGAAATAGACAGAGAATAGCTCCATGGTATTTATTTTTTGAACAAGTCTTTGAAAAATGCTCTTTTAATTTTCGTTATGAGAGGGACGAGAGGGAAGGTTGTATATTTATAGAGTGAATCGCACTTTGTTTTCGTCCCTTTTAAATTTTTTGTAGCAGATTCGTCCCTCTTATCAATGTAGTGTAAAACATTTGTTACTTTTAAATTTTTCGTAACAGATGTGTCCCTCTTATCAATGTAGAGTAAAAAAAATTCGTAACAGATTTTAATAGCATTTATTTATAAAATGTCACAAATTTTAGGGATTATTTCATTTTTGGTGCCACAACTATAGCCCACTGGCGTTTCTATCCTTTAACTTTTTGGTCTGGCTCATTTGGCGCCACAACTTCAACATCAGTGGCAATTTTGGTGCCAATTGATGTCCAATTTCAAAATTGACCCGAAATTTCCCCATATGCGGGCCATGTGACATGAAAAATGGAGATTTTGACCATTCCACGTCTTTTTCATTAAAAAAAAAAACCAAAATTTAAAATCTTAATTTTTCTTATAAAATTCACCAAACATTCCCTTAATTAAATTGTTACAGGCCTTCTTCTTTCTCCCAAATAAGAACATCCAAGTAGTCTAGTTTTTGGTGGATGGAAATAATTTCTTTTTATAAATGAAAAAGGCATTGAATGGTCAAAATCCCCAATTTTCATGTCATATGACCCGCACATAGGGGAATTTCGGGCCAATTTTGAAACGGGGCCTCAATTGGCACCAAAATTGGCACTGATATTGAAGTTGTGGCACCAAATGTGCCAGCCCAAAAAGTTACTGGGTAGAAACGCCAGTGAACTATAATTATGGCACCAAAAATGCAATAATCCGCAATTTTTAAGAAGATATTAATGCGTTTACTCTTAACTCTTAAATACCACAGGTCACAGGTAGAGAAATGCCACCTTATAGTTTTATTTAGTGGCAAAATTTAATTTTCAGTGCTTTTTTTTTTACCAAATAAATAAGAAACTATTGATGGCATATGGAATTACCTAAGATAAATACATTTTCAAGTCCCTAGACAATTCTTCTTTTCCTTATATTGAATAATTATGGATTGATTAATCTAAAACACTTAGGGTCTATTGGACAGAGTTTTGACTCGATTTCGTGAGTTTTGATTTTGAAAAATAGTTTAGATGGGTTAAGTGAAACATTTGAAACTTCATTTGGATGTCAGTTCTTAAAAAAGTTGAAACATCACTGAATTGAGTTTGGATATCTGGTTTGGAGAGAGGGAAAATAAATGATGTATCAATATTTCATAAGATTTTAAGAGTTTGAGTATGAATAAATTTGAATTGAGTTTCATGAGTTTTGCAAATTTTCAATTGAAGGAGTTCTGACCTGACTTTGTTGTTCATAAGACCCGCCAAAGCTGAATAGAAAAGTCAAACACTCGTTTATTAGAGATAGCTACGTTACATCATTGAGAAAAAGAAAGGTCCACATGCACATACGTATAGAGTTGTTATTCAACTTAGTACAAAGAAAGGTCCACATGCACATACTTAATTAAGCGGTATAGAGTTGTTATTCAACTTGATGAGGGCTATTTTACACCTGTGATCGATATAGTACTTCCCGAGCAAATTCAAGGTCAATTCGACTTATGAAGACCGAACAAGTCTCCTCGAGGATTCCACGATCGACTCGATCTATCTTACTGCATCTAATCGACCTGAAGATCGATCCCGAATGTTTATTGGGCCATGCAGGACTCCTAGGTCTAAAAGGACTCCTAGATACGTTAGGATTAGGAATTCTGTATAAATAGCGAATACTCCATTGTATAAAGGATCCGAATTTTGGTCTATCATCAATAAGAATACAATTGTTCTCCTCTAATATAATTTAGCTACGTATTTATCATAATTCTTACAAGTCTTGAATTGCACCATCCTGAGTACTTTAACCAAACCCTAAATATAAAACTGTTGTTGAACATAATTACTGATATTACAACCTATCACGAAATCAAGTTAAATCAGTTGGCGCCCACCGTGGGGCAGGTTAATTGCTCGAACGAATAATGGTCAATCCAAGGAAGAGCACACGCAACGCAGGAAAAAGCACGACTTCTCAGCCTCCTCGTGCTGTAGAAAATTTGCCTGAAAATTCCCAAAGGATTAGCGATAATAGTATGCCGCCTCCGGCAGACCGTCAAGATTTAGATCGTGTGGAAACGCATGTTACTGGGCACGCAGCAAAGAACCAAAACACTGGGGGACAGCAGACCCCTAGTCGGAGCAGGGCCCCTAACTCGCCTGCTCGATCCATCCCTCCTCCTCCTCCATTACCGGCCGATCAGGAAAAATTGATAAAAATCGCTCAACTTATGAGCTCACTATGTGCTCAAATTTTATCATTTGTTGTAAAAGCGCAAGAAGAGTGTACAAGGTTACTTAGTGTTTATATTATAACCCAAAATCTTCGTGATTTGGAAGAGTGGACTAAAAGACATTCTTGTCTATATAATCACTATAAAAATTCTCTATGTTTGATTACTTTCATTTTTAATTGCATATTTTAAAAGCATACAAACACTTTAAGCAAACTAAAAGATTTTTAAAAGAAGTTCAAAGCTGGGGATAAAAATCTTTTAAGTAAGAAAATAACTTGCTTGAAAAACATTTGACAAATCGGCTGCAGACAAGCTTCAAACTCTGATTTAAATTGAAACAGATAAGTAAATCAGACGAGTGTTCAACTTCGATGATTAAGGTAAATGCGCAATCAGCAGAGTAGTCTCACCAGTTCGATCAGCTTACTCTGCTGATAAGAAAAGTTGGAGAAATTTGAAAAAGTAAAGAAGTCTATTCACCCCCCCCCCCCCCCCCCCCCCCCCCTCTAGACCTCAACTGACCACTTGGGACCAACAACTGATATGATATTCTCATTTAGTTGTTTTAGTCACTTAGCTTGCAGACCGTGAGAGAGGTTTACTAAGTTTTTCATTACTTAGCAGATGACTTCATTTATCCTTTTTGTCATCATTAAAACCTTCTACTCAATTCTTAACTCAACTGATAAGATTATGTAGCTGTTCTTGAGTTAATAAATTCTTCCAACAATAATCTTTAATTTAATTTTTAATTGTAATAAAATAAGATATAGAAAAGTATATCAATTTATATATTTTACTAGAGAATATATTGATTAAAGATTAAATTTTCAGCCGATTAAACCATTATAATGTCATACCAGTTGGATAAAATGGTTGAACTAATGAAATAGTAAAACCAATAATCAATAGGTTTATCGCTTCTATATCTGATTCGATATTAGAACATTGGATCTAACGAAATATTTGGTACATGCTGTTTTTGGCATTTCTATGGAGAAGATTTTGTATAGTTTTACACTATAAAAATCCTTCCATTCTATTAATGAGTTAATGTCAATATACCTCGTAAAATGTATAATATTTAATTTAATTTCCTGTAATTTGAAAAATATGTATATTTTTACACACTATAAAAATCCTTCCATTCTATTAATGAGTTAATGTCAATATACCTCGTAAAATGTATAATATTTAATTTAATTTCCTGTAATTTAAAAAATAGTACTTTAACTTCCTGTGAAAATTTTAAAGAAGCAATTTACTCCCTTCAGCCGGAGAGTGTAACTCAGTTGCCAAAATTGTGAGTTGGCATGAAAAGTGTTTTGTAACATAAGGGAGAAATTGCCACATTTATCATAACACAGGGGGTAAGCCGTCACATTATCATAACACATTGGGTAAAGTACTACATATAAAAATGTCAGGGAGGCAATGTGAAACTTTAATAAGATTACAAGGGGGTAGAGTGCTCCTTTTCAAATCACGAGAAGGTAAATTAAACATTATAAATATTACAAGGGATAAATTGTCATTAACTCTAAATTTATTATTCAAAATTTGAACCGGAAAAAAACCCGTTCAGGATCGCTCATTCGGTAGGCCAAATAGGACATTGCCTGGGAGCCCAATCCGGCCTAGGTGTAGCCCAAGTTTTATAAGGTTTAATTTTTTAATCTAAAAATATATTTTAAAATTATAATTAACATAAAAATATATATGTTGTATATTATGATGATTTTATGGATTTTTATTTTTGTACAATAGTATATGATTGCTAAAATTTTATTCATGTATTATCGATATTAACTGATCAAATCAGAAGTAACATGCATGTTAGGGCCTCGATATCTCATTGTAATGACGATTGTCTGAATCGACAGAATACACATTATCTACTATAAATTAAGGAATGAGACATCTAGTTTTGGTTAGTTCAAATTTTTATAATTTGACCTGGACAAAACATCATGAAATAAATCGAAAGAATTCAGGAAAGCTATTAAGAGAATCATATTCTTTCAACTTGTTCATTAGAGGTGTTGAAAACCTCCTTGTTTTTTGGCAATAACTTTTCACACAAAAACAACCATTACAAAATATAATTTAGAGGACTTTTTTGATTTTTTTCGCAAAAAGTTAAAGGTTTGGTTATTGTAACAATTTTCCCTCCATAATGCAACTTAACGGCCATCTGACTCACACGTGGCCAAATCCATCAATTTATTCAATGGTATATCAAGGTCGACCTAAGACTTTTTGGGGCATTAGACAAAATATGAAATTGGGGCACTATATCGAAAAAAAATTATTTTATTTATAAATTAATTTTCTTGCTTTAGTTACATGCAATTATTAAATAATATTTATATAAAATCTGAAGAAAAAAATCTTTCAAAATTACATAAATATTATTAATCATATTTAATAAAGAAATCTAATAAACTCAACTCCGTTTTAGTTTTTCAATCATGTCTCCATTGATTGTGGTTTGATTTTGCGAACTTAAACTCATTCTCATCGTCTCACTCTCACGAACAACTCTGCTGGTTTAATTTTTCAGTTTTCTTATTTTTTTGTTGTTTTCGTTCATTTCAAGAAAAATCCAAACAAATTAGGTTTAGATTAATCTTTGGTTTGTTGTATTTTTCTCCTGGAATCACTCTTTCGAGCTGTTCAAACTCAATTGGCAGCACCAATTTCACGTCCATTGAGGTAATTGATCACATTTTGCTGATCGAAAAAATGGTTGTGCGATCCCCAATTTGTTTTTTCTGGCTGTTTTTTATGTAATTTTCACTTCTTAAAGGTTTGTTTCAGCTGATAGGTTGCTTGATTTTGGTGGATTGAAAGTTGGGATGTACGGTTTTCTTCCATTGTTAATAATATTTGCAATTCATTTTTCTTTATTAAATATGATTAATAATATTTATGTAATTTTAAAAGATTTTTATTTAGATTATATATAAAATATTATTTAATTTATATATATTATATGTAAAATCTAATTAGTTTTTTTTTTTTTTAATTTAAAGAATCTAATAAGTTTAATAGATTTTTTTATTCAGGTTTTATATAAAATATCATTTAATTTAAATATATTATATATAAAATCTAATTAGTTTAAAAGATTTAATAATGATATATAAAATTTATTAAATTGGATTAATAATATTTATATAATTTTAAAAAGTTTTTCCAGATTTTATATAAAATATTATTTAATTTATATATATTATATATAAAATCTAATTAATCTAATTTTTTAATAATAATATATAAAATTTAATAAATAGGATTAATAATTTAACTATTTTTGCAATTGGGACTGAAATGCTTCAAACTTGTAAATTGTGAGGTAAATGTGTCAGCCCAAAAATATGTGGGGCAAACTTTGCCAGTGAGCTTTAATTATGGGACTAATTTTGTAAATTTTCCATGTAATTTCCGTCCAAAATTTGATATTCCGTCAATTATTAGACAGAGGTGCCAAATGTGTTACTGATCGTTAAGTAATGGTATGAAATGTGTCGGATGAAAACCTTATGATACCATAACCTTAAAATAGGGTAACTTTTGGTATCAAAAGTGAAATTCTCTCAATAATCAATTAACAAAAATAGATTAGTAAAACAAAATCAGTCTCAAAAAATTCATAAAGTAGAACACACAATCAATCTAAAAATCAAATCAATAGAATAAAAAACTATAAGACATATCTTATTCTATAGAGAAAGAGAGCAATATCAATCCAAAATTGAAATATGAATTTTGTTTGATCACTTAATGTTAGAATGAGAGAAATAAAATAAATAATTAACTTGACAAAGATTAAAAATCCAAAAATTGATAAAGAGAAATTCATAAGGAAAGTAATAGACTCTAAACCTGACTCTTAAAAATCTAAAATTTAACTTAATACTCTTTTAATATTCTAAATAAGGTTGCGGGCCTGCGGCTAAATCTATTTGGTTGTAAAAAAAATATTATTTTTATGTAAAGGTCCAATGAGATAGCAAATAGAGCATAGAGCGGGTTGGGCATGGGGTGAGCGTCCGTCGGATGGAAAACATATGTATGAGGCAGTTGGTTGGACAAAACTGGATCATTACTATCATATTTCTTTTTTCTTTTTTCTTTTTTCTTTTTTGGATGCTATGTATAATAGGATATGCATATGCGTTAGGGGCTCTAGGCAACTGTCTAAAGTCAAACCGATAACTATAATGGATGTTATGATAACGGCCTAAGCACCTATAATGGGGCCGGCTTGGCCCTTAGGCAATATCAAAATTGATAACGTCTATTATAGTTTAATATCATACGTGTAAAATATCTGGTACCGACCAACGATATAATTTTTAGAATAAAAAATGCAGTTCTCTCTTATTACTAATATAGTTCATACTTCATCACCCTGGTCTTCCATATACAGTTCTAATGCATTTTACGAGTGTTCAATTTAATTGAAAGCAAACCATATTTTTATTGGTTAGAGAGAAGCTAATCAACTAACTATCCTCAATTAAAAAGACCATTCACCCAACACTTATTACGTATAATTTAATAATGCTTATGGCGAAAAAGCAATATTAGTCCCGTAACTTTTGTAGGGACATGGAAATAAGACACTTGTCGTTTCGGCAAATAATTTACATCTTTATGTTTTAAGTTATTGTAATTTTAGTCCTCTTACCGCAATTTTAGTCCTAAATTCATCGGAATTAAAATCATTGCAAGAAATTGTCACGATTTATTGAGAAGGAAGAAATGGAGGGGAATTATATTAGTTTTTGTCATAATAATCAGTATATAGGGGAAGAAATGGAGGGAAGTAAGTGTTTTTTTCCCACCAATTTAAGCTGATTTGACAAATTGATGTGGTGGGTTACGCCCGCAAGGCAGCCAACTGGATTTGTTTTACAATTTCTACGCACTATATCAATTTCGACGAGTTTAGGGCTAAAATTACAGATAAGAGGACTAAAATTGCGGAAACTTTTAGCATAAATGATGCATATTGCTGACGGAATTACATGTGTCACATTTTACCATAATTTTCTCAAACATGAATCTCTTCATAAGGTGATGCATAAAAACAAGTATTTCCAATCTTGCATAATCTTTTCCAGGGCATATTCTTGGTCCTGCACCAAATGGAATAAATGTATATGGAGCGCGTCCGGATCCTTCAAATCTTGATGGATCGAAATTTTTAGGCTGAGGAAAACACTCCAGGTTTATATTTGTTGAATAAGTGTTCCAATATAAATGCATATATAAAAATTTATAACTAGCATAAATCTCGTGTTGCAGTAACACACAACTCATTCTCTCAATTCCTTTGTGTCGTGTGGACTGTTCGGATCACCTGATTTGGCACTTTGATCGTATGGGCTTGTACACTGTTAAATCAGGTTATAAAATGTGTCGTTACCTTAAGAAAACTGCACTTGAAGAAACTACAGGAGGTTCAAGCTCAAACTCTAATGCATTTCTTGATTGGAACCGGGTTTGGTCTCTTAAAGCTCCCCCAAAGGTAAAACTTTTTATTTGGAATTGTAGCATAAATATTCTGCCTGTCCGTGATAATCTGTACCAGAGGAGAATTATTTTTGAAGATTCGTGTCAACAGTGTGGGGGAACAAAAGAAACCATTTTACATTGTTTGCTTCATTGTCCGTTTGCTAGGCAGTGTTGGGCTCTTACCGAGCTAGCTTTCTCTCAATATTGGTGCACTTCGGAGGATTTTAGTGACTGGTTTAATGGACTTCATTCAAATACAGATGGCATGGAGCTGGGCTTCGCGGTTACTCTTGCCTGGTACATTTGGTATGGCAGAAATAAAGCAACTTGGGAATCTGAAAATTGGCAGCCAGCTGAAGTAGTTTTTTATGCGCGCAGATTTTTTGGTATGTTCAGAGAATCATTTCAGCGTTCCTCCATCCCGAACCAAATTAGACCAGCTACCTCAAATTGGCAACCTCCACCATACGGAGTCATCAAGATTAACGTTGATGCTGCTATTGACAAAAGATCCAACAGTTTCGGCATTGGTCTCATCTCCCGCAACCATCTGGGTGTGTGTTTGGATTGGCGTTCAGAAAAATGCGATTTTTTGCTCGAACCAGAGGCAGCAGAAACAGCGGCAATGGTACGGGGTTTGGAATTTGGAATAGCTAGTGGTTGGAGGCATATCATACTCGAAGGGGATTGTAAGTCCGTTGTTAGTGGAATACTAGGAGCTGAATCGTACAATAGATTTCATCCCTTGGGGCACTTTTTTGAGAGCATTAAGGCTATAGCTAGTAACTTAGATTTTTTTGTGTGTTCCCACGTGTTTAGGGAAAATAATTCAGTAGCTCATGCTTTTGTGTGAATCTTGATTAATTACCTTCCAACCCTTTGGAATTGAGAAACCATTGTACACGAAATCAGTAATGGCTTCTCTGAACGTACCCTGAAGAGGTGGAGCAAGCCTAAGAACTTCATGGGCCACATTCCACGAGTATTTCATCTTCTGAACCTCGTGCTTTTGAGTTTGCAATTTCCATTTGTTCCATATAATATATGAGTAATCCAATTAAATTAATAATCATTATTATTAGTTAATGGCAATTTACCCCATGGCATGCATAATGCTCAATTTGTATACCTGTAATTTGAAAAAGAGCAGTTTACCCCTGTAATCTTATAAAAGTTTCACCCTGCCTTCCTGATATTTTTAAACTTTAAAAAAATATTAATTAACAAAATTACCCTTCTTATATGTGGCACTTTACCCCCTGTATTATGATAAATATTGTAATTTACCCTCCTATGCATGTTATGATAAATGTAGCACTTTACCCCCTTTATTACGTTCCACTTTACCCTCCTGTGTTATGATAAATGTGAAAATTTACCCCCTGTGTTATTTATAAATATGGTAATTTACCCCCTATGTCATAACCACACTTTGATGCCCACTCTTAATTTCGGCAAGTAAGTTACACTCTCTGACTGAAGGAGGTAAATTGTTTCTTTAAAATTTTCATAGGGGGGTAAAATGCTCTTTTTCAAACTACAGGGAGGTAAATTGAACATAATTTTATTTCACAGGGGGATAAATTGGCATTAGCTCTTTAATTAAGAACTTGCTAGCAACTGAATTTACGTACGTACCCTTGTAGACACCTTCATAGATTTTAGGTAGTTCTGCAAGATAACCAACAATATAAGTGCAAGCAGAGGTAATAGTGTCATGGCCACCAATAAGCACACCTGAAATCCTTTCTGCAATTTGCATTTCACTATCATCACTTGTTAAAAGCACATGCGACAGTACGTCTTGATTTGGTGATGCTTTACCTTCAGCCAAATCTATTTTCCTTTGTTTTATAATGGAACCAAGTTGTTTCTTTAATACACTTGATGCCTTAATTGCCTTATTGAACGCCGTTCCGGGTAAATCAATCGGGATCGAGAACAAACCGGCGACCAAAACATCTAACAATTTGGCAAGCTTATCGACATGTTGTGGATCCTCAATGCTAAGGAATAGACGACACGCTGTCGAGAAAGTGTACTTCTTTACAAGTGGGAAAGTTACTATTTCTTGCTTGTTTTCCCATCCTTCTGCAAAGTTTCTTTGAGCTATGCGGTCCATTGTACTTAGGTAACCGTTAAGGGCTTTTGGTTCGATGAATTCGGAAAGCATTTTTCTTAGTTGAGTGGATCCTTCTCCTGTTTTAACATGAGAAGAAGATGGGAATATTTTGTTGAAGGAACTAGGCCACCATGCTTGAACGAGTTTGTGTTCGTTTGAAAGAAGGAACTTGTTTGCATTTGCACCGCAGAAAACCGCGACACGTTCGCCTAAAAGACACTACAAGAAAAATTAATTTTAGTGACAAAATATTAAGTGACATTGTTGAAATTGTCACTTTTTTCATATATTTAGTGACAAAAATATAAGTTTTGTCACAATAAAAATAGTGACAAGTGCAATAGTGACAAAATATATTTTAAAGTTGTCACTAATGATTATTAGTGACAAGTGTAAGGAACTTAAGTTGTCACTATTGACAATTCGTGACACCCTTTCAGTGACAACCTAGTGACAATAAATATTGTCACTACAATTTAGTGACAATTTTTTAATTATCAGTGTTGGAGTATCACTAAATGTCAATAGTGACAACTTTTTCACATTTCTTGTCACTAGTGTGTCTATATACATCATTTTAGTGACAATATTTAAATTCTTGTCACTTTGTCATTTACTATTTTGTCACGAAAATTTAAATTTTTTGTAGTGAGATGGGTTCTAAAGACGTGGGTCGAGTACTTGGCTATGCGGTCGTATATGAACCTTTCAGGATGGCCTTTCCAGCCGGCACTACAACAAAAATGATCATTGGTGGCATCATGCTTGATGGCATTTTGAAGAAAATGTCATAAAAAATGAATATAGTTACATTTTTTAAATATGTCAAGAATTATAAATGTTAATCATACTGTTTAGTGACATTTTTATGTTATTATGACATTTTATAATGTTACCTCTTGTTATGATATATAGTGACATTTCACTTTTAGTCACACCGTTATAAGTGGCAGTTTGAAAAATGTCGTAATATATAAAATGTCACTAGCAAAATGCCACTTGTAGCGGTGTGGCTTAATGTATCAATGTCACAGTTGTAGTTAAAAATAACATTATAAAATATCACTATAGTATAAAAATGTAACTAATCAGTCAAATTAACATTTATAGTTTGTGACATTTTTCAAAAGTATGACTATATTAATATTTTGTGACATTTTCTTCAAAATGCCATCAAGCATGGTGCCACCAAAAATCATTTTTGTTGTAGTGCGGTCGACAGAAACTCAAGAGTCTCGCCCACAAATGGCCATCCGGTGTTTCCGGGCGGGAGGCCGGGGGCTGAGGATTTGTTCTTGTAGAAGATTAGTAAGTGGAGGGACACAGAAACCAAGAGGAAAAAGAAGGTTGTTAGGAAACAGACATAGAATAGCTCCATGGTATTAATTTTTAGAACAAGTGTTTTTATTGAAAAATGCTGTTTTAATTTGCGTTATGAGAGGGATGAGAGGGGAGGTTGTATATTTATAGAGTGAATCGCACTTTTCGTTTTTCTTATGGGGTCAATTTTTATACTTTCGTCCCTTTTAAATTTTTTGTAGCAGATTCGTCCCTCTTATCAATGTAGTGTAGCACATTCGTCCCTCTTAGATTTTTTGTAGCAGATGAATCCCTTTCCATCTATGTGGTGTAATACATTCGTCTCTCTTAAATCTAAAATACATCCTAAAAGTAACGAATGTGTTACACTACATTGATAAGAGGGATGAATCTGCTACGAAAAATTTAAGATGAACGAATATGTAAAAGTTGGTCAATAAGGATGACCATTGACTCTATATTTATATGAGGGGGAGGGTCCACGCCATAATGCCAGTCATTATGTATTTATTTTTTATAGTAATTATAAAAAAAATATTACGATTCTCGGACTGGCACAATTTTCACTACAAAGTTTTACAATTATTTCTACTCTGGACAAATTAATCTTGTACAACATGCTATATTGCCATAAAGTTCTCTCTCACTTACCTTATATATATTATGAAATTTAACTTAAGTTATGGATGCCATTGCAATTTACAAGTTGTGTGATGTCAAGACAATACTCTTGCACTTGGTTGCATAAGGAATTAACACATAACACAAATATGTGTCAAAGCAAGAATAAGTGTGGCAAGGCAAGAACAAATGGATGCTTCTAAGTATAGCCATGTATCACCATGCATGAGAAGCCACCCATCACTTTCATTTGTAAGACATGTATGAAGCCACCCATCACTCTTCTTTGTATAACATGTGTAATCTTGAACTCCTATAAATAGGTGAGTTCATTCATCATTTTGTAAGAATAAGAACAAGAACAACCACATAATCTTATATCTCCCTTTACATATTACTTTGTTCATCCCTTTTTATCCTAAGTTTTATAACACGTTATCAGCACGAATTTGCTCCATAACTCGATTTCCCGAAGTTTAGCTTGACCACTAAAATATATCACACAAACAAGAAAGAAATGAGGCAAACACTTTGAAAGGCAGATTTTCGGATTTGCACAAAACAGCTTCTGTTTTTCACTCATTCCGACCATTTCCACCGTTGGATTATCCTCAAATTTTAATCAAAGGTTCCTCACACCAGCCTCTTCATTCTGACCGTTCGGATCGTCCTTACAACGTTTGTAGGTAACACGGCATCCATCAGAAGTTGACGAAAAAAAAGGGGTTGAGGAAAGTAACAATTGCCTCTATCCGAAAGGATTAAAATCGACAAACAAGTAATATGCATACTTTATTATACGTAGTATAAATAACTTGAAATTCGAATTAATATGCATATTTTATTATACGTAGTATAAATAACTTGAAATTCGAATATGAACAAATTGTTTTCGGCTTGAAAGAAAGCCTAATAAGTTTTGAGCTTGAAATAAAGCTTTAAAGTTTAAGCTTGAAAGAAAGCTTCGAAAATTTTAAAGACTTGAAAGAAAGTCTAGGCGAAAAACTCAAACCCGAAGTTTTGAGTATATTTTCGGCTTGAGCCTACTATATTTATGCCATAGAAAAATGGCAAATATTACCAAGCTCGAGTTCGCTGCCCTTGACATTTCCGGAAAGAATTATTTGACATGGATTCTTGATGTTGGCATTCATTTGAGTGCAATGAACCTCGAAAATGCTATCAAAAAAGGAAATGAGGCAACCGAACAAGAAAAGGCAAAGGCTATGATTTTCATTCGCCATCACATCCATGAAGGGCTTAAATCTGAATATCTTGGGATGAAAGATCCCGCTGCCCTATGGGAGAGCTTGGAGGAAAGATATGATCACCAAAAGAGTGTGATACTCCCAAAAGCTCGATATGAGTGGATGCACCTGAGGCTGCAAGATTTTAAAACAGTGAATGAGTATAACTCCGCAATGTTCAAAATTGTATCTCAATTGAGATTGTGCGGAGATAATATCACTGATGAAGATATGTTAGAGAAAACATATACTACTTTTCATGCCTCTAATATGCTCCTGCAGCAGCAATATCGTGAGAGGAATTTTAAGAAATACTCTCAATTGATTTCATGCCTTCTTGTGGCCGAACAAAATAATGAATTGTTGATGAAAAATCACAACTCCCACCCCACCGGTTCCCAAGCATTTCCAGAAGTAAATGCAAATGCTTCATTCCCAGAAGTGAATGCAAGTAATTATGGAAACTATCGTGGTCGTGGTCGTGGTCGTGGACGCGGCCGTGGTTATAGTGGCGGCTCTGGAAGGAACCGAGGTGGTCCTAATAAAAGGACTGCACCGTACCACTCAAAGGGAAACAATAGTGGTGTTAAATATGAAAAAGGGAAGGGTACTAAAAGGTACAAAAATGATACTTGCTATATGTGTGGAGTTAAAGGACATTGGTCTCGTACCTGTCGTACGCCAAAACATCTTGTTGATCTTTATCAAGCTTCAATAAAAGAAAAAGAAAAAGAAGCTAATTTTATCAATACAGTTGAAACCACTCATTTGGATGTTGCCGATTTTCTCATTGAGCCCAGCAGTGCTCATGACGATGAATTACTTGATGGCAATAGAAAATGAACTTGTCATTTTGTATTATGTATCTTAATGTTTTTTTTTTATTATGTGTATATATATATCTAAATATATACAAATTTTGACCTATGTATAAAAGGCATGTTTTCTAACTTATATCTCATTATCTTTATGTTATAGAAAAAATGAAAAATAACGTTGATGTGAGCGTGAACAATGGAGATATTTGTTTGGTTGACAGTGGAACCACACACACGATTCTTCGAGATGACAAATATTTCTCAAAATTGAAATTAGCAAAGGCTAATGTAAGTACAATTTGTGGTACTACAAAATTAATTGAAGGCTCCGGAAGAGCAAATATAATATTGCCCGGGGGTACAAATATTTTGGTAAAAGAGGCGTTGTACTCTCCGAAATCCAAAAGAAACTTGTTAAGTTTCAAAGATATACGTTTGAATGGATTTCATATTGAGACCATGAATGAGGGGAATATGGAATATCTTTGTATCACATCCATGATTTCATGCCAGAAGCATGTTTCATGCCAGAAGCATGTAAATGAAAAACTCCCAGTTTTCTCATCGGGTTTATATTATGCGACCATAAGAGTTTTTGAATCAAATGCTGTATTGAACCAGAAGTTCAATGATTCAAAACTTTTCTCGCTTTGGCATGACTGACTTGGCCACCCGGGAGCAATTATGATGCGTCGAATAATAAAGAATTCAAGCGGGCATCCTTTAAAGAACCAGAAGATTCTTTTGCCGCAAGAAAATGTGTGTGTGGCATGCTCACAGGGGAAATTAATCATCAGACCGTCTCCTATGAAGATTGGTGTTGAATCCCCAATGTTTTTACAACGAATTCATGGAGATATATGTGGGCCTGTAGATCCACCTTGCGGACCTTTTCGTTATTTTATGGTCCTAATAGACGCATATTCAAGATGGTCTCATGTATGCCTACTATCAACGCGTACAATGGCTTTTGCTTAGCTTCTTGCTCAAATTATAAAATTGAGGGCACAATTTCCTGATTATCCGATAAAGACAATCCGTCTTGATAATGCCGGTGAGTTTACATCTCAGGCATTTGATGATTATTGCATGTCAATTGGAATTAATGTTGAACATTCTGTTGCACATGTTCATACCCAAAATGGCCTGGCTGAGTCATTTATAAAGAGGTTGCAATTAATTGCTAGACCTTTACTTTTGAGGTCAAATTTACCCACCTCTGTTTGGGGACATGCAATATTACATGCTGCTTCACTGGTCCGGATTAGACCAAGTTCATTCGAGGCGTATTCGCCATTGCAGCTTGTGACAGGCCAGCAGCCTGATATTTCTCATTTGAGAATTTTCGGATGTGCGGTATATGTTCCAATATCACCGCCACAACGAACAAAAATGGGTCCACAGAGACGACTTGGGATCTACATTGGTTTTGATTCCCCGTCTATTATCAGATATCTTGAGCCCCTGACGGGTGATATGTTTAAAGCAAGATATGCTGATAGTATTTTTAATGAGACAGTTTTCCCGCCGTTAGGGGGAGATAAGAAGCCAGTTCCTGAAGAACGGCGTGAAATAGAATGGAATGTGTCATCTTTGTCTCATTATGACCCACGTACAAATACTTGTGAGCAAGAAGTAAGAAAGATTATACATTTACAAAATGTTGCAAATCAATTGCCGGATGTATTTGTTGATACAAAGAAAATAACAAAATCTTATATACCGGCTGTTAATGCACCAGCACGGATTGACGTCCCTGAAGGACATATCCCTGCAGGACAATTTAAAAAACCACGAATGAAACGTGGACGCCCGGTTGGTGCAAAAGACAAGAATCCCCGAAGGAAAAAGATACCAGAAGTATGTATTCCTCCTGGAGAGGAAACTGTTTCAACACAAAGCGCTATAGAAAAATTAACTGATCAGTCTGAACTAAGAAATGCCCCGAAAGAGGCAAATGAAACTAATGCTCCTGAAGAGGCGATATTTGAAGAGATCTCTTTGAATTATTTAAATACCCGAGAAAACTGGGATAGAAAGAAAGTAATTGTAGACAATGTCTTTGCATATGGGGTCGCACTAGATATTATAAATAAGGATCCCGAAGATCCCGAACCGATATCGGTTGATGAATGTCGACATAGAAATGATTGGCCAAAATGGAAAGATGCAATTCAAGCTGAGCTGAACTCGCTAGAAAATCGCAAAGTTTTTGGACCGATAGTTCGCACGCCCGAAAACGTGCAACCGGTCGGGTACAAATGGGTATTTGTACGAAAACGGAATGAGAAAAATGAGATTGTGAGATACAAGGCACGACTTGTTGCACAAGGATTCTCACAAAGACCTGGAATTGATTATGATGAAACATATTCCCCTGTGATTGATGTAATCACGTTGCGGTATTTGATTAGCTTTGCAGTCTCTGAAGGACTGGACATGCGTCTCATGGATGTGGTTACCGCATATTTATATGGATCACTTGATAGTGATATATATATGAAAATCCCTGAAGGATTCAAAATCCCTGAAGGATCTCATAATCAAAGGTCTCATGGACTGTATTCAATTAAATTGCAACGATCCTTGTACGGATTAAAACAGTCTGGTCGGATGTGGTATAATCGGCTCAGTGATTATCTCGTAAAGGAAGGATTTGTTAATAATCCAATTTGTCCATGTGTTTTCATTAAAAGATTTGAGAATGGATTTTCCATTGTTGCGGTATACGTGGACGACTTAAATCTTGTGGGGACTCCTGAAGAGCTCACAAAGACCGCAAACTATTTGATGAAAGAATTTGAGATGAAAAATCTCGGGAAAACAAAGTTTTGTCTCGGCCTGCAGATCGAACATTTATCAACTGGAATATTTATTCATCAATCGGCATATACAGAAAAGATTATGAAGAGATTTTATATGGACAAATCTCATCCATTGAGCAGTCCCATGGTTGTCCGATCTTTGGATATAAAGAAAGATCCTTTCCGTCCTTGGGAAGAAAATGAAGAATTGCTTGGTCATGAAGTACCTTATCTAAGTGCAATTGGAGCCTTGATGTATCTTGCAAATTGTACAAGGCCAGATATCGCTTTCTCAGTTAATTTGCTGGCAAGATATAGCTCTGTACCAACACGAAGACATTGGAATGGAGTTAAACATATTTTGCGTTATCTTCGTGGAACGATTGATTTGGGTTTATTTTACTCTAGAGATTCCGACCCACATGTAGTGGCTTTGCATATGGGGTCGCACTAGATATTATAAATAAGGATCCCGAAGATCCCGAACCGATATCGGTTGATGAATGTCGACATAGAAATGATTGGCCAAAATGGAAAGATGCAATTCAAGCTGAGCTGAACTCGCTAGAAAATCGCAAAGTTTTTGGACCGATAGTTCGCACGCCCGAAAACGTGCAACCGGTCGGGTACAAATGGGTATTTGTACGAAAACGGAATGAGAAAAATGAGATTGTGAGATACAAGGCACGACTTGTTGCACAAGGATTCTCACAAAGACCTGGAATTGATTATGATGAAACATATTCCCCTGTGATTGATGTAATCACGTTGCGGTATTTGATTAGCTTTGCAGTCTCTGAAGGACTGGACATGCGTCTCATGGATGTGGTTACCGCATATTTATATGGATCACTTGATAGTGATATATATATGAAAATCCCTGAAGGATTCAAAATCCCTGAAGGATCTCATAATCAAAGGTCTCATGGACTGTATTCAATTAAATTGCAACGATCCTTGTACGGATTAAAACAGTCTGGCCGGATGTGGTATAATCGGCTCAGTGATTATCTCGTAAAGGAAGGATTTGTTAATAATCCAATTTGTCCATGTGTTTTCATTAAAAGATTTGAGAATGGATTTTCCATTGTTGCGGTATACGTGGACGACTTAAATCTTGTGGGGACTCCTGAAGAGCTCACAAAGACCGCAAACTATTTGATGAAAGAATTTGAGATGAAAAATCTCGGGAAAACAAAGTTTTGTCTCGGCCTGCAGATCGAACATTTATCAACTGGAATATTTATTCATCAATCGGCATATACAGAAAAGATTATGAAGAGATTTTATATGGACAAATCTCATCCATTGAGCAGTCCCATGGTTGTCCGATCTTTGGATATAAAGAAAGATCCTTTCCGTCCTTGGGAAGAAAATGAAGAATTGCTTGGTCCTGAAGTACCTTATCTAAGTGCAATTGGAGCCTTGATGTATCTTGCAAATTGTACAAGGCCAGATATCGCTTTCTCAGTTAATTTGCTGGCAAGATATAGCTCTGCACCAACACGAAGACATTGGAATGGAGTTAAACATATTTTGCGTTATCTTCGTGGAACGATTGATTTGGGTTTATTTTACTCTAGAGATTCCGACCCACATGTAGTGGGTTATGCAGATGCCGGTTATCTTTCTGATCCACACAAAGGTAGATCACAAAGTGGATATGTATTTACTTGTGGTGGCGCAGCAATATCATGGCGATCTGTTAAACAATCTCTAGCAGCCACTTCTTCCAATCATGCTGAAATTTTGGCATTGCATGAAGCAAGTCGAGAATGTTTATGGCTGAGATCAATGGTTCAATATATTCAAGAATCTTGTGGGTTGTCTTCAACAAAGAATATACCAACATCATTATATGAAGACAATGCCGCATGTATTGCTCAAATAAGAAATGGATATATCAAAGGAGACAGAACGAAGCACATATCACCAAAGTTTTTCTTTACCCATGAACTTCAGAAAAAGGGTGATATAGACGTTCTTCAGATTCAGTCATGTAACAACTTTGCTGATTTATTCACTAAAGCATTGCCAACTACATCATTCAGAAAGATGGTTTACAACATTGGAATGCGACGACTTGTGGATCTTATGTCAGCATCAGGGGGAGCGTGTAATTAACGACACTTACACTGTACTCTTTTTCCTTCGTCCAAGTTTTTGTCCCAATGGGTTTTTCTTGGCAAGGTTTTAACGAGGCAGTGTTACACGCTTATAAGCCCCATATGGATATGTACTCTTTTTCCTTCGTCCAAGTTTTTGTCCCAATGGGTTTTTCTTGACAAGGTTTTAACGAGGCATACTCCAGAAGCAATGGGCATCCAAGGGGGAGTATTATGAAATTTAACTTAAGTTATGGATGCCATTGCAATTTACAAGTTGTGTGATGTCAAGACAATACTCTTGCACTTGGTTGCATAAGGAATTAACACATAACACAAATATGTGTCAAAGCAAGAATAAGTGTGGCAAGGCAAGAACAAATGGATGCTTCTAAGTATAGCCATGTATCACCATGCATGAGAAGCCACCCATCACTTTCATTTGTAAGACATGTATGAAGCCACCCATCACTCTTCTTTGTATAACATGTGTAATCTTGAACTCCTATAAATAGGTGAGTTCATTCATCATTTTGTAAGAATAAGAACAAGAACAACCACATAATCTTATATCTCCCTTTACATATTACTTTGTTCATCCCTTTTTATCCTAAGTTTTATAACAATATACATATTTACCCAATATTTTCTGATTGTAAGTAAATTTGTACTAGCTACAAAATAGACTGCTTAATAGAGGATTTATATTCATTGCTCCACGCAAACCACCATCATTTCTTCCCTTCTTGTATGCTATGAACTAGGGGCGGAATTAGAGCATTTCGGTTGGGGGGTGAAGATCATTTTTAGCAAATTCGATCATTTTTGGATATTGAGATAAAATCACAAAAACTAAATTAAAATAAAAATACACTGTAAATTTATCCAATAAAAGGTGAAAAAATATCATTAATTTTTTTTAGGAGTTCATTCGACAATGGTTCAAAATATTGAGGAATTGATAAAATATAAATGCATTTTACGACATAAATCTAGTTATGTAAATGAAATAATTCAATAAAAACTATCAAAAATTAATATTAAAACCTTCTTTTACTGTAATATATGAAGATTTTATAATCACGATATGAAAATATATGATGAATACATGACCATATTAATATTTGTATGTCAATTCCTATAATCATATTACTAATTTTATGCATATTAAAAACCAAAATTGCCTAAAAACACTTAAAAATGGGATCGGTGGGATTCGAACCGAATATTTGTATGTCAATTCCTATAATCATATTACTAATTTTATGCATATTAAAAACCAAAATTGACTAAAAACACTTAAAAATGGGATCGGTGGGATTCGAACCGAAAACCTAATGTTGAAAATAAAATGACCTAACCAATGGGCTATTGATCTTGTTAAATCAATATTACCTACTACTAATATATTTATGGAATTGTTTTCTGGAGGGGCGACCGCCCTCTTCAACCTCAATAGCGGGGAAAATTATTGTCCAAACCTGGCTTGGCAAAACCATCCAACCACAAAGCAAGTGTATTGCACTTGCTTTGTGATTGGTCACTCTCCTGGGAGTTACATTCAATCCCAATGCATATGTATTGCACTTGCCTTGTAGTTACTTTGGGTTCGACCAAACCCGATGTGGGTAAGAATTTCCCGAATAGCGGTCCGCATATAAAATCTCTATATATACTATTCCATTCACTCTTCTTTAATTGAGATGCACAATAAGTCAATAACCTAATTTGGCATGTCAATTAATGTGAGAAACTAATTATTTCTATATATATATATCAAAATGGCAAGAGAGTAAATTTTGTAAAATCACTGATAAGAGTAACACTTTGCCACACTATAATGACATATAGGAGATTTTATATGAGCACCTTCAAAAAAAAAAAGAAGAAGAAGAAGAAGATCAAAATTAACTAAAATAATGGAGTAAATGACAAAAACACCCCCTATGAGAAGAAGAAGAAGATCAAAATTAACTAAAATAATGGAGTAAATGACAAAAACACCCCCTATGCTTTGTCTATTCTCAAAAAAACCTCTGTGCTATTTTAACTCCCAACAGCCCCCCCCCCCCCCCCCCCCCCCCCCCCCCGCGGCGCGCGCGTGCTCTCAAGATAGTGCCAAATACACCCCCTAGAAAAGAAGGTGTGATTCAAACGCATGAATTGCAAGTATTTGTTCACATTTTGCTTTTGATATGATAATTTTACCACTGACAGCGAAACACAAAAATACCCCCTATGCTTTGTTTAACTCCCAAAAAAACCCCTTGTGTTATTTTAACTCCCAAAAAAACCCCTGTATTTTGTTTTAATTACCACAATCGATCCATGTAGTATATACTTGGGTTTACAAAATTAATAAATGAAAAGAAAAAAAAAATCAATACATAGGGATAATTTTGTTATTTCGCTAAAAGTCAAAAGTCAAATTCTACTTGGGTTGAGTGTGGTAATTAAAACAAAATATAGGGGGATTTTTGGGAGTTAAATAACATAGGGATATTTTTTAGGGTTAGACAAAGCATATGGAGTGTTTTTGTCTTTCACTCAAAATAATGACTCAAAGTTCTTGGTACAGTATAATTGCTATTAACAAGGAAAATGATTATATGATAGCCCAAACTTTACAATCTTTTGTACAACCCATATTTTAGGCTTTGAAAGTTAATTGTATTACCTACTACTTGTTTAACAGGTTTATGGTTTAGAATTTCAAAGTTAGGGTTTAATATTTACAAACCGGGTTTATATTTTCTTGATGATTATTTATGTATCATATAATTAATTTTTTTCATATACATTAAAATATATAAATGACAAGAAAAAAAAAAAGCCACAACCATCTGTACATTTACAGCCGATTGAAAACTGTAGGAATAGCACTACTCTATTAACAAGTTGATGTTTGGCATGCCGATTTCTTCGATTTCAAAATTACATACATTTATATATAAATATTGATTGGTTTTCAAAAGCTATATATGAACTCACCTAATCGATATAGTTGATATATACATCCACTGTGGCTGACATAAACATACTGTCATTAATTCCTAGTATTTTAATCGGTGCTAAATAATAAATAATTTTCTCTGGAGAAAGTTTTAAGCCAAATGTGATATTCAAAATTCTTATTCAACACTAAAAGATAAATGTAAAATAATTTAATCACTACAAGAAAGATGATTTTTTGTGGTATTTTAGTATTGACATTTTCTTCAGTTTCCAAAAGCTATATTTGAACTCACCTAACCGATATAGTTGATATATAAATTCACTGTGGCTGACATAAACATGCTGGCATTCCTAGTATTTTAATCGGTGCTAAATAAATAAATAATTTTCTCTGGAAAAATTTTTAAGTTAAATGTGATATTCAAAAGATTATTCAACACTAGAAGATAAACGTAAAATAATTTAATCACTAAAAGAAAGATGATTTTTTGTGGCATTTTAGTATTGACATTTTCCTCAAAATGACACAAATTTAATTAGACAACATTCTTAATAGATGCCATAATAGATAGCTCAATAGTGGTGGCATTAGTTCGTATAATGCCATATCATTTTCATTTGATGATACATGGTCATTTAGTCTTAAAATGTCACAAGTACATATCTCTGAAAAATGCCATCTTAATTATTATTTTTGGGCATTAAAATGAGATTTTAATGCATTTACTCTTAAAATTCCACAAGTAGAAAAATGCTACCTTAGATGTTAATTTAGTGGCATTAATTTAAAATTTTCAGTGCCTCTTTTTTATGAAATAAATAAGAAAACTATTGATGGCAGTTAGTCTTAAAATGCCACAAAGTTACACAAAAATGTCATTAGCATAGTATCATTTTCAGAAGAAATTTTACAAATTTAAAAAGTATCTGAAAATAAAAAAGGAGAACACGTTCTTTAGTTGAAAACGCCTTTTTTTTTTTCAAACTAAGAAAACACTGATTTAATGCTAATAGAAAAACATGTCTAACTATAAGAAATCTAAACCGCGAAATAGGTCAGTTTCAATTGAAATTTGGCAAAACTTATGAAACTCAATTCAAATTTATGCACAAATTCATACTCAAACCCTAGAACCTTATGAAATCTTGATTTGACACCTACCATCTATTTCCCCCTCCCCAAAATCAGACATCCAAACTCAATTCAAGTGATGTTTTAACCTTTTCAAAAACTAGTATTCAAATGGAGTTTCAAGGGTTTCACTTAAACTATCCAAATTAATTTTCAAATCAAAACTCGCGAAATCGGGTCAAAACTCTTTCAAATAGACCCTGAGCGTTTTATATTATTCAATCCGTAAATATTCAATATAAGGAAACTTTGTCAAACACGTGAAACAAAAATAGAAATTGTCTAGAGACTTGAAAATGCATTTATGTTAGTTAATTCCACATGTAGTGATATGTTTAAATACTTTATTTTGGACCTTAAGTCAGACTTTGTTATAAGGAATGATTATCTCAATTATTTCGGCAGCATTTCTTAGAAGATTTAATCCCACATGTAGTGCATGATATGTTTAAATACTTTATTTTGGACCTTAAAGTCTGAATACTTTATTTTGGACCTTAAGTCAGACTTTGTTATGAGGCACGATTATCTCAATTATTTCGGCAGCATTTCTTAGAAGAGTTAATCCCATATGTAGTGCATGATATGTTTAAATACTTTATTTTGGACCTTAAGTCAGACTTTGTAAGGAACGATTATCTCAATTAGGGCTGTCAATGGGGCGGATTTCAATCCGAATCCGATCCGAATTCGGTCCGATTTATTAGGATATTTGTTCGATTAGGGATCCGATGGACCTGATCCGATTAAGAAGATCCGTAATTTGAATTATATGGAGCGAATATGGATCTAGGCTGATCCGATCAGTTACAAATCCGTATCCGATATATATATTACTATATGTTGTTCATATATTATGTATTTAAACCAAAATAAAAATAAAATTATCTATGTTCCACTAAAATCTTTTACTATATTAAAAATAATCTTAAAAAGAAATGCATAAGAGGTGATGTTGGACTAACCTGGTAATTCATTGGGCATACAACATATTAATTTATGCTATTTAATAAGAAAAATCAGAACTCTAACCATTCATCTATGTAGTAGCCGCCACCTTCCATCTACTTTTTCCTCCAATTTTTTTCTTCTCTTCCATTACTCAATATTGGGTTTTCTTCTTCTTTTTCCCAGTTTCTATATTTTTTTATTCATATTTTTGTTTATTCTTTTGATGTAATTTTTATCGTTTATATTTGTCCACCATATTCCATCTTTTACAATTTTCAGACAATAGTTTTGATGAAATAAGTAAAATATTACATTTTTAATTCATGGTGGTGAAATTTACAAGTGATTTGAAGAAAATGATTTTTTTTTATAAATATGCTAAACGGATCCGGATAATTTATCCGGATCCGGGATATCCACCGGATTCGGATCCGGTTGCTACTTTTCAAGATCCGCACGGATTCGGATTCGGATAGAAGACATGAAAATTAGACTCGGATCCGGATCTGCCCTGATCCGGTCGGAGTCCGGCCCATTGACAGCCCTAATCTCAATTATTTCGGCAACATTTCTTAAAAGAGAATGAATTAGTACCGTGCAAAAGAGGATGCTTAAAAACTGGCCTTAATATAATTTTATGTGAATAGTGGTTCGTAACCAGATATGCTTAAATGTATTAAAAAAAAAAGATAAATATTGATAACGTACCTATTTATTATTTGTTATACATAAAGTACTATGATTATATAGGTTTTTGATGTACCAAGTCTTCGTCCCCTGACGTGGCACTCAACACTTTCACAATTAGATATAAATCGACACACGGCAACAACAAATATATATACTCGAGAGGCGTCTCGATATCGATGTCTAGTAAGCAAAACTCGTATCCTGTTTCCACTGGCTCGAATCGTATATTTGATACCCATATCTGAACTTATATGTCTTATCACAGTCCGACCCGGTAGTTGGAACCTAATACTATAAATACCCCTCTTAAATGAGAACAAGTGAGAAAAAAAAGAAACAAAAACATAACATTGACTTTGATTTCTATCCCCAAGACTGACTTAAGCATCGGAGGGTTATCACCGGGTCACCACCGATACTAGCCTAACGTGGTTATCTTTGATTTCAGGTTAGGATCCCCAAAACAATAGAGGAGAGGCTTGATTGACCTGCTTATCCTCACATTGGAGAGTTGTATAAGAACCGAGACCTGGACATAAACAATAGATTATTAATATACTAAAAATACACTAGCACCAGGCGTGGGAATTAGAGTAGAAATGAATGAGGCCATTAGCAGAGCTCCTCACAGCCAAGAAAGGCTTCTCAAAAGAGACGATTTGGGAGAACAGTCTGTAAGAGAAATCAATAAGCTAGCTTCCGAGGTAAGGTCACTCCACCAAAAGCTGGATCGCCAGGAAAAGAAAAACGAGACACCGGTGTCGAACTCTCGTCTGAGGAAGTCCCCTTTTTGCGATGAAATCTTCTTCGAAAGGCTTCCCTCGAACAAAAGATTATCGACGCAGCTACCCATATATTTTGGTACCGAAGATCCCGAGGAGCATTTAGCTTCGTTTAACCTTCAAATGCAGCTGCACGGAATCTCTGATAACGTAGCAGCAAAGGCTTTCTCGACAACACTGGCGGGCATGGCCTAATCTTGGTTTGGCAGGCTGGAAGAAAAATTGATTTTCGACTTTGATCAATTATGTGACAAGTTCATAAGCCAATTCGAAAGCAAGAAAGCTGTCAGACCTCCAGCCAATCATTTGTACTCGATAGTCCATTTACCGGATGAATCCTTCAGAGCCTTCATGGCAAGATTTAATAATGAGTTGTTAAAAGTTGAGATGCCAATAGTAGACTTCTTAATAACAGTCCTATTCCAAAGCACGCTCAATCGAGGTTTTGCCAGCGCAATTGTGAGGGAAAATCCGTCGACGTACGGAAAGCTCATGGAAAGGGCTAATCAGTATATGGTCGAGGAGGAGATGACAAAGCTAAGAGGAACCTTTTTTGGTTTGGGCAAAGCTGAGGAGAAGGAGCAACATTTAGCCAACAGAATTCCAGTCGACAAATACATCGAAAAAAGGAACAAAAGGTAGTTCCGCGAAGAAAGAAATTTCGATACAAGAAGGCAAAAAACTGGGAGATCACCTCGGAGGTATAATGATCACTATACCCCACTCAAAAAGCTTAGATCCGAAATCTTGTTCGCCATCCAAGATAAGAACCTCTTGAGACGACCTCCCCAGCAAAGGGAGCCCCCAAATTCAAAAAGGTATTGTCGATTTCATAGACAAAGAGGCCACGACACAGAAGATTGCTACCAATTGAAAGATGAGATCGAGAGATTGATCGCCGAGGGACAATTGGCATGATACGTTAAAATTGAAAAAACTAGCCAAGCAAAACCAAGGATAAGAATTGATCGGTCGCCGTCGAGATCCCCGGGAAGAAGAAGAGAGCAAAATCAAGGGAATCGGGACAATCAACTGAGAAGAGCTCAACCTGGAACTGTGGTCAATATGATTTCAGAAGGTCCCGCCGGTGGAGATAGTAAAAACTCCATAAAGTTAGTTTCCAGGGCTCTCCAGGAGAGAGGGAGAAATAATCGAAGAGAAATCTTCTCGATAAAATCTTCGGCTCCATGTAAGGTTATCGGTTTCGACGACTCGGATCGGCAGCAAGGATATCTTCCTTGTGATGAAAATGATGTTCTCGATTGTCCAATGGTAATAACGGCGCAAATAGCCAATGCGACCGTCAAAAGAATATTAATCGATTCGGGCAGCTCGGCTAATATCCTTTTCTTGGACGCGTTAAGGAGAATGGATCTAGGCTATACCCCTTTTGACCCCATCACTACACCCTTGGTCAGATTTGGAGGAGCACAAGTCATCCCCCCTGGAACTCTATCTTTGTCCCTATTGATGGGGGATGAAGATAATTCCAAAATTAGAATGGTTAAGTTCCTAGTCGTCGATGCCGTGTGCGCCTATAATGTGATATTAGGGAGACCTGCCTTGAATAGCTTTCAAGCAGTAATTTCGACTTATCATCAAAAATTGAAATTCCCAACCTCCAAAGGTGTCGGAGAGGTACGGGGAAACGTGAAGGAGGCTTGGGATTGTTATATGGTTTCGATCGACAAGCGCGTTCGAGAAGCACTGCCCCTTTCCACAGCAGTGCAAAGATCCCGTAGGGAGATTCAGGCTGAGCCTGTCACCCCCATCGTAGTGGACTGTGTGATCGACAAAAAGAAATAAACGCGAGAAAAAGGAAATTCGAGAGAATTGAACCCTCGGAGGGCCACAAAACTATCGAATTGATCCCAGGAGAAATATCGAAGACGACAAGGGTTGGAAATCAACTCTCGGAAGGCCTAGAAACTCAGTTGATTGAATTTTTTAGGCAGAATGTGGACGTCTTCGCGTGGTCAACCACTGACTTGCAAGGAATCGACCCAAAGGTCATTGTGCATAGATTAAACATCGACCCATCTGCAAGACCTGCGAGGCAGAAAAAGAGAAATTTTGGGCCGGAAAGAAACAGGATAATCAAATAAGAAGTTAAGAAACTTCTCGACGCGGACTACATAGATGAGGTGCACTTCACCGAGTGGCTATGAAACGTAGTCATGGTTTCTAAAGGTGAAGGGAAGTGGAGAATGTGCAACGACTTCACCGATTTGAACAAGTTATGCCCACGAGACCCATACCCTCTCCCAAGAATCGACTCCCTGGTCGATTCAACAGCAGGCTGTGTAATTCTAAGTATGATGGATGCCTTCCAAGGTTTTTATCAAATCTTCATGGCCCTCGAAGACCAAGAGAAAACAGCGTTCATCACCGAGTTTGGTGTTTACTTCTTCAAAGTAATGCCCTTCGGACTTAGAAATGAAGGGGCTACTTACCAACGACTGGTGAACAAAATGTTTGAGACGCTTCTGGGAAAGTCTATGGAGGTCTACATTGACGATATGCTGATCAAGAGCCTCGACGAGAAAGACCATCTAGAACACATCAAACAGGCCTTCGACATAATGAGAAAGTATGGAATGAAGTTGAATCCTGCAAAATGCACTTTCGGAGTCCGATCAGGAAAATTCCTCGGGTACTTGGTAAACGAAAGAGGAATCGAAGCCAACCCAGAGAAGATCCGAGCAATCCTGGATCTCAGAGCCCCGCGGAACCTAAACGAGGTACATAAGCTAGTCAAAAAGATTACAGCATTGAATCGTTTCATATCACGATCCGCCTATAAAAGCCTCCCTTTCTTCAAAAGCATGAGAAATGCATAAAAGTTTGAGTGGTCGAAAGAGTTGTTGGATGAAGATGAAGACTTTGAAGTGAAGGGAGGTTTTGATGATTTCCAAAAGTCATCAGCTAAGTATGAAAGCTTAGTACAAACCTTAGAAGATATTTGACCAAGAAAGAATTATTTCAGACTAGTCAAATATGGTCCAGAAGACTACTGATCTGTTGCTGAAGAAAGGAATCGGACTGGTGGATTATCAGCCGACTCAAATCAGATTAGTTCAAGTTTGGGATCAGCCGAGTATACATCAGACGAGTGGTTTCGATCAGCAGAGTGGAAGTAGATCAGAAGTTATTGCAACGGTAATAAATGCACTTGGTGTAATAAATGCTGTTGAGGAAGGGTATTTATGACAAATGATTGAAGAGAAACCTCGTATCAGCTTGGTGCATTTAATGTGCATTTAATGCGAAGCGACAGAAAGTACAGCAGAGTGTACAGTGTTCAGTCGCAGCAGCCGTTTCTGCAGAAAGGACCAGTACTCGAGGATTTGACAGCTGCCGATCTCTCAACGGGCAGATTTTCAAATCTCAAGTATAAATAGTTCAGTTCGTGAGTTGAAGAAGAATATACAACACATTTTGAGAGCAAACATCTGAAGCAGAATTCTTCTAAGTCTCAAACTCAAGAACTGAACACTTATCAGCCGAGTCATTAGTTGACAAAGCAGAATAGAGAGAAAATAAAATATATACATAAATCTGATTGATTTTGTTAGAATCGTGTTGTGAGAAGTAGATATCCATCTTAGTGAGTGATATTACTTCAGAGAATAGGAGTTTCTTTGTGATTTCCTATTACGCACTTGTGGCCGTTTCATTTGTTGATAGGCGCAAGCAGTGTATATTGTAAACTGTGTGTTTATAGTATAACCCAAGATCTAAGTGACTTGGAAGAGTGGACTAAAGGATTTCTATCCATATAACCACTATAAAAATCCTTTGTGTTTATACTTGCATTATTTATTGCATATTTTGAAGAGCATATTTTAAACACGTAAAAAGGTTTAACTGCTGAAAAGTTTTAAAAAGGAGTTTATAAAACTGGGGATAAAATGAAAAGTTTTAAAAAGGAGTTTATAAAACTGGGGATAAAACTTTTTCTAAGTTAAGAAAACTACTTGTGAAAAACACTAGAAAAATCCGCTGCAAGTTAGTTATTTTAAGAACTCTGATTTTGATAAAATCAGCTGAGTGAAATCGGAAGAGTGGTCAACTCTGCTGTTCAAAAGCTTTGTGTGAGATCAGCATAGTCAACTTACGATTCCTGATCAGCTTAGTCTGCTGACAGAAAAGTTAGAGAATTTTTAAAAGATAAATTTTAAGAGGTCTATTCACCCCCCCTCTACACCTCATCTGACCACTTGGGACCAACAAGTTGTATCAGAGCAGGTGGTTCATCTGAATCATTTGCCTGATCAACGAGCTTGATCCTTGAGTGTTTTTCAAAGGTTATCAAAAGTTTTCAAAAGAACATTTTTTTGAAAAATAAAAACTTTTTGAAAAATGGATTGCATCAGCCTAGTTCCCCACATAGGCGGTATGAGCTTTGAGGACTGGAAGATCCGCATGGAAATTTTCCTTGCTGCTTATAATGACAATATGTACACGTGCATAACACAAGGTCCTATAAGAGTTACCAAGACAATCAAAATTGACGGCGTAGATACGGTCGTTGATAAAGAACGATCAGAAATGTCACCTGAAGAAATCAAGTTGAAGAATCTTGACAAAGTTGGAATCTTCATCATGACAAAGGCCCTGGACAACGAAAGGTTTGACAAGGTCAAACATTGTAAAACATCTAAGGAGATGTGGGACAAAGTCCGTGACATGAGTGAAGGGAATGACTCTATTAAAGAACACAACTTGAGTGTTGCCCTGGAGAAGTTTGAAAACTTCAAGATGAAACCTGGAGAAACCATTGACCAGATGGATACAAGGTTTACAAAGGTGTTGAACAATGTACTAAAGTTGGGAAAGACGTTTACAGATAAGGAGATCACTCTCAAAGTCTTGAAGGCGCTACCACCAAAGTTCAACATGAAGATCACAGCGATGGAAGAATCAAGGGATCTGGGGAAGATCTCACTGACGGAGCTGTTTTCTGTACTCAAGGCTTACGAGTATAAAATGCCAAGAATGTGTATAGAAGAGACCTCAACTTCTGGCCCCACTGCTGCTCTGGTCGCTGCAGAAAGAACTAGAAGATCAGCCGGAAAGAGTAGAGAAGTGGACTCATCTGATGAGGCCACAATACTGAACAAGAAAGAGTACACTGCTAGCGATGTTGCTTTGTTATTGAACGGTTCAAAAAGTTCTACAAAAGAAAAATGAAGAACAAATATAACAATGCTTCTACTTCTAAACCTACCTCTAATTCTCATGATATTAAGGATGATTATAAATCCAAAATGATGTGCTATAATTGCAGGAAATTGGGACATTTCATCAAGGACTGCCCATATCCCAAAGCTGAGAAATATACAGAGGAGGAAAAGAAACAGAGAAGAGAGAGGAGACACCAGAAAAGCAAAGTGCTGTTGGCTGAAGCTGAAAAGATAGCAGCCATCTATTCGTCTAACTCAGAATCAGGCACGTCAAGTGATGACTCTGTTTTTGAAGAGACACCTGCACTGCTCTGTCTCATGGCCAAGGAATCTAATGATTCTGACAATGAGGTAATGCTCTCTGAAAGTGAAATTGAGCTATTTAACTCATTTGAGCAAATGATGAATAACAAAGCAGATGTTGTTAAAGAATTTGCTAAGCTTAAGGACGAGATGATCTTGCTGAAAAAGCAAAATGCTAAACTGAAACGTAGTGTTGAAAAACCTAACGAATCAGCTATGTATAAAAAGCTTTCGCATGAATATGAATCTCTGAAAGCAGAATGTGAAGTTTACAAGGGACAAATCATGGAACTCGAAGCTACAATATCTTTATATGATAAGTCGTCTATTGCTAAGTCGTCTGTTGCATCGATAGATAAATCTAATGAACAGAGTACACCTTTAGTAAAAGAAAATTTAGAACTGAACAGAGCTGAGAAATTTATATCTGCTGATAATAGTAACATTATCTTGTATGTTCAGACTGCTAAATCTACTTCACTTGAGATTGAGAAAAAGGAAACGAAAACTCCTAAGGCTAAAAAGGGTAAAAAGCCTGAAAATAAAAAACAGACTGGTAAAACCAAACAGCAGAGTAGTCCAAAGAAGTCTGCTGATAAGAGTAAAACCAATCAGACTAGTAAAGCTAAGTCGTCTGTTAAAGAGCAAGTAAAAAGCAGACCTAAGAAGCAAAGAAATTATAACAATAATGCTTGGTATGAAAATGAGTCTTATTATGTGCAACCTGCTTACTCACCTTATTATGCTGCACCTCATTATCCACCTTATTATGCTACATATCCTACTCATCAACCAATGCATGCTTACCCTGCTTATCATGCATCTTATCCTGCTTATGAGCCTTATTCACATCATAATGATTATCAACATAATATGCCTACTGATTATGATGAAAATGAAGTTGCTCATGCTTATGCTCCTGCTAAAACTCTGAAGCCTAAGAAGCCTAAGACTTCAACATCTTGGGTTGTCAAAGGTGACACTAATCCACCAGGACCCTCTCAATAAAGGGTACCTAAAACATTTTTATTTTGTTTTGTAGGTTAGGATTAGGAGTAGTAGTAAAGTAGTGAAGAAATGGTACTTAAACAGTGGATGTTCAAGGCACATGTGTGGAGACATACATGAACTGGCAGATGCTGTTGCTGTAAATGGTCCAAGAGTTACTTTTGGAGACAGCAAAGAAGGCAAGGTTGTTGCTGTTGGGAAGCTAATCAAAGGAAACATAGAGATATCTGACGTCTCTTATGTTAGTGGCCTGAAATACAATCTGCTGAGCATAAGTCAATTTTGTGACAAGGAATTTTCTGTAATGTTTTCATCAGATAAGTGCTATGTTGAACAAGTTGGAACAAAGAAGGTTATTTTATCTGGAAGAAGACAGGGAAATATCTATGTAGTCGACTGGAATTCTGTGGACAAGAATTCTAATGTTTGTTTGGTGGCTTCTACACCAAGTGAAATCAGTTGGCCGTGGCACAAAAGAATGAATCATTTGAATTTCAAGACCATAAACAGATTGATAAAGAATGATCTGGTAGAAGGAATTCCAAAGACAGTCATGAGCAAAGACAAGCTTTGTGACGCATGTCAGAAGGGTAAACAAGTGAAGGCCACTTTCAAAAGCAAGAAGCACCAATCTTCAACCAGAATTTTGGAGCTGTTACATATGGATTTGTTTGACCCTATTGATCCAATCAGCAATGGTGGAAAGAAATACTGCCTAGCTGTTGTGGATGATTTTTCAAGATTTACTTGGGTGATTTTCATGAAGAAGAAAAGTGAAACCAATGAACATCTTACAAATCTGATGGAACTGATCCAGAATGAGAAGAGTCAAAGAATATGAAAGATCAGATCAGATAGAGGGACTGAATTTACAAACTCTACTGTTGAAGAGTATTGTAACTCCAGAGGAATCAATCATGAGTACTCTGCTGCCAGAACCCCTCAACAAAATGAAGTTACTGAAAGGAGAAACAGAACTCTAAAGGAAGCTACCAGGACAATGATAGCTGAAGCAAAGCTGCCCCAAAGATTCTGGGCAGAAGCCACAAATACAACATGTTATACACAGAACAGATGTATGATCAACAAAAGTCAAAACAAGACACCTTATGAGCTATGGAACAACAGAAAGCCTAATTTACATTATCTTAGGATTTTTGGTTGTAAATGTTATGTTTTGAACAATGGGAAAAATCACCTTACTGCATTTGCAGAAAAGGCTGATGAAGCTGTTTTTGTAGGTTACTCTACTGTTAGTAAAGCTTACAGAGTTTTTAACAAAAGAACTTTCCTTGTAGAAGAATCTATTCATGTAGTATTTGATGAACCAAGCCAATCTTTTGAAAAGAATCAAATTGCAATTCCAGAGATATCTGCTGACCTTCAGAAATTGAGTATGGAAAGAAAGGAAGAATATGTTCCCATCATACTACCTGATTTAAGTCAAGCTGTTAACTCAAGTGCTGTTCAAAATAAGTCTGCTGATTGTCTAACAGAGGAGTTGCAAACAGCTGACAGACCAGAGTTTGTACAACAGACTACTACTGAGACTCCAACAGTAGTGTTGCAAGATCAATCAAGAGGACAACATCCAGATTTGCAACCTGATCTCAGATGGCTCAGATATCACCCACCTGACTTAGTGATTGGTGATCCTTTGGATAGAGTTAAAACTAGAAGGTCAACTGCAAATGAAACAATGTTTGTAAGTTTTCTTTCACAAATTGAGCCTAAGTTGATTGATGAAGCTCTTAGTGATTCTCACTGGATTGAAGCAATGCAAGAAGAGTTGAATCAATTTGAAAGGAATGAAGTCTGGTACTTAGTTCCCAGACCTACTCATCAAAGGGTAATTGGCACTAAGTGGGTATTCAGGAATAAAATGAATGAAGATGGTATTGTTACCAGAAACAAAGCAAGACTAGTTGCCAAAGGTTATTGCCAAGAAGAAGGCATTGATTTTGATGAGACATTCGCACCAGTTGCAAGGCTTGAAGCAATCAGATTATTCTTAGCCTATGCTGCTCACAAGAACTTCACTGTCTATCAGATGGATGTGAAGTCTGCTTTTCTCAATGGAGAATTGCAAGAGGAAGTTTATGTTGAACAACCTCCTGGTTTTGAAGCTTATCAACAAGGAGACAAAGTGTATCGTCTGAAGAAAGCTCTCTATGGACTGAAACAGGCTCCAAGAGCATGGTATGATACTTTATCTGATTTTCTTTTAGTCAAAGGATTTCGTAAGGGTAAGGTAGATAAGACTTTGTTCACTATTGAATGGGATAATCATATATTGTTGGTACAAATATATGTGGACGATATTATATTTGGATCAACTAACAAACAGATGTGTGAGAAGTTCTCTAAGCTGATGCAGAACAAGTTTGAAATGAGCATGATGGGAGAACTAAATTACTTTCTTGGATTACAAGTCAAACAACTACCTGATGGTATTTTTATTAATCAAGCAAAGTACACAAAAGATATGTTCAAGAAATTTGGTATGGAAACTAGCTCATCTGTTAATGTTCCAATGTCTACTGGTCTTCGTCTGGACAAAGATGAAGGTGGGAAATCAGTTGACATCACCAAGTACAGAGGCATAATTGGGTCACTGTTATACTTAACAGCTAGCAGACCTGATATCATGTATTCTGTTGGGGTTTGTGCGAGATTTCAATCAGATCCTAAGGAATCTCACCTCTTAGTTGCCAAAAGGATATTAAAGTATCTCAAAGGCACACAAGAATTGGGATTGTGGTACCCAAGGGAATCAGGATTTGAACTTATTGGATATTCAGATTCTGACCTTGCTGGCTGCAAAATTGATAGGAAGAGTACTACAGGTACTTGTCAATTTTTAGGCAGTCGTCTGATCTCATGGATGAGTAAGAAACAAACTTCAATATCCATATCTACTGCTGAAGCTGAATACATTGCTGCTGGAGCATGTTGTGCACAAATACTTTGGTTGAAGCATCAACTAGAAGACTATAATCTCAAGATCAGTGGAATCCCTATCTACTGTGACAATACAAGTGCAATCTCACTTACTCAGAATACTACTAGTCATTCCAGGACTAAGCATATTGAGATCAAACATCACTTCATCAGAGACCATGTTGAAAAAGGAAATGTTATTATTGAGTATGTTCATACAGACAATCAGATTGCTGACATTTTCACCAAACCATTAAGTGATGCAAGATTTTCTACTCTAAGAGTGGAACTGGGCTTGTTAAATTTGGATTCATAAGCTGAGGGGAAACCTATCGGAAGACTGGGTTCAACAGCTGACTAATCTGATATCAACAAGTGTTACACTTCAAGAAGACTGACTCTCAACAGACTAGTTGACTGATGAATTCTTGAATTCAGGGGGAACGTGTAAGACTAGCGGTACTCCTGTTTTAAAGATGAAATCTTCAATGACAGTTAGCTGAAGTTGTTTTAATCAGAAGATTTGTTCTTAATTCTTGAAGACTTGAAGATTATTTATCTTGCTGGATTGACAAACAACAAAGGAAGATCACTAGATATTGGCTTTCACTAGTAATATATTGTATCAGACAAGTCGTCTATCAGATAAGTATTTTACTCATCTGTTTTTATTTATGTCAGCTTATACTTAAGTGTTGTACTAAAAACGTTTTTATCAAAAGCACGCTTTTATAAGTAACAGACAAGTGGCGTTTCAAATTCCCGCCTGTCTGACATAATTAATGATATTTTGAAATCCGCGTATCACGGTCACACGATCTGCTTTTCAGTAACTGATCTAACGGTTGCCACTAATCACGGAAACCGACAAGAAACCAACATCTATAAATCCAGATCTGATCAGCTTACTAAGCTTTTACGCACACTCAAAATTTCAAAAGTATTCAGAGCAATTCTGCACTCATCTACTGCAAAATTTCTCTCCGTTTTTCCTTAATCTTTTTCAGAATGTCTGCCAAAGAAGCTGCTGCTGAAGGTATGTTCTTGAACTACCTGACCTACCATACGACTGGCACCCCGTTGACGAAGGAAATTTTGGAAAAATTCAAGGCGGCCACATTGGTTAACTTCATGGAAGCGCATGAAGATATGATTTTCAAAGATCGGGTTATGGAGTTCTATGGTTCCAAAGAGGAGACTGACTTTGAAAAGTTGGAGATAAAAGCCCAGATTGGGGATAAGGTTATATGTATAACCCCCAAGTTGCTGAATGAGAGATATGGACTATCTCTTGAAGGCTCGACTGAAATTGCAACCCTAGCTGAACCTCTTGAAGCAGATTTCTGGAATTTGGCTTCAAAGAAAAATCAAGTGATATCTGGAGGCATAAAGAAGAATCAGCTGAAGGATGAATTTCAGCGAATGGCAGATTTGGTTGCCAAAGTCTTAGAGAATTGCACATTCTCATTGGACAGTGTATCTATGAAGCGATTTCACACTATGATAGCCATTTTCTATGGTTTGAAGGTGAATTGGGCTAATTACATCTGGTACATATTAGCTGATCACAAGGAACGTGGTCTAACTCTGCACAGGATATTCCTTAGTCATCTGCTGGTGAATTTGGGATGTACGGTGACAAATGGAAAAGATGTCCATAAGGCGAAGGAGTTAAAGATTTATGACCCAGTAAAAACTGGAAGATCAAAAGAGCATGCTGTTGTGCCAGAAAAGAGGCAACAAAAGAGGAAGGCTTCTGAGTCTAAAGAGCCTGCTGATAAAGGCAAGAAAAGTAAGACAACTGTTCAAACAGCTAAGCCAGCTGTTCAAGCCAGAACAGTCGTGTCAAAGAAAAAGGATGCAGTTGACTTGATTGTTGATGAAACAGTCAAGGAAATTGAAGAGATGGAAGTTGAATCATCTCCTGAAAGAACCGTTTCAACTGAGTTACCAGCTGAGAACGTGGCCAAAAGGACAAGGAGCGCCATGAAAGATACTGCCACATCTGCTGCTGCTGTTCCTTTTACAAAGAAAACTGCCAGAACGAAGATGACCTTTATTGACGAAGATAAAGAGCTTTCTGCGCTGATTAGAGAAAGTCCTCAAACTGCTGAGAGGCCTGTTGGATCAGAAAAGGAGTCTGCTGAAGTGAAGTTAGCTGATCGAGTAAATCAGACTTCTGCCCCAACAGCTAAGGTTGCTCAACCTCAAAAGGATCCTGAAGTGCAGATCCTTGAACCGATTGCTGCTGCACCAGTAGCAATTGCTGCTCCAGAACCAACAGCTGCGGCACCAGTTGTTGAATCCAGAGCTGCCAGGAAGAGAAGAACTGGCAAGGCAAAAGTGTCAGCTTATCACAAGAAAAAGCGCGAAGAAGCTGAGCAAAGAAAACGTGATGAGGCTGAACTTAAGAGAGCTTTAGAAGCTAGCAAGAAGGAAGCTGATGTCAAGAATATGACAGAAGCTGAATTAGCTGCCAAGGAGGAAGCAGACTTGGCTAAAGCTTTGGAAGATAGCAAGAAAGATGCTTATGGACGAAGAAGGTCAGAAGGCATCGTGATTGGAGGAAAACCCAAGGAAGGAAAGTTTGTTCTACCAAGGGCTGAACCAATCAAGAAGAAAAAGTTTGAAGTCAGGAGAGCCATTGAAATTGTTCGTAGTGACTCTGCTGCTTTCAAGAAATTTGAAGCTGAGCTAGAAAGGTTAAATCAGCTGCTTCAAACAAGGACTACTTTTCTCCCTGAAAAGATCAGATACAACCGATGGAGAGAGTACAGATTGAACAAATCTGAGGAAGAGATTCAAGCCTGGAAGGAGTTTGCATCAGAAGGACGATGGGTCTTAAACTGGCTGCAAACCACCTCTGTTACAAAGGCGTTGGACTCAAATTTTGTAAGAGACAGACTACATGACTTTGCAAGAGTCATTGTAAGTCAGGAGGCGACTGCTATCAAGGATTCCTTGCCAAAGAAACTTGGTCCTACTGATGACCGCATTGATAGAGCAGTCAAGATTGCTGTTTACACAACGTTGGAGAAATGGGATGAGAGATCAAGGTACGAACCAGGAACATCAAGTACAATGCCCAGATTACCAAGTTTATAGCAAATTGTCTTTGGCTCAGAGATCAGTACTTATCAAGAAAAGCTGAGAATTCAACAGACTACTTCACCCTTCGTGCCAGCTGACTTGATTCGTCAGAAGACTGTTGTGTCTACTGATGGTACTGAGATCATTCACGTTGCTGATGAGCCAGCTAGTGAAGAACAAAAGAAAGACCAGCAAGCTGAGGAGATCAACTTGGATACATCAACTAAGCTGCCTGCTGTGGTCAAGGACTTGGTTCCTTTAGCTTTGGAGTGGAAAGCTGAAGACAGTCATGTTCTTCATGAAGCACCTGTTCAACAGGAAGAACCTGCTGAATCATCACACCCTGCTCCCACTGCTGACTTGCACTCCTCGCTGATGGAGTCAATGCAGCTGCTGATTGAAACTGCCATGAAGGAGATGGAGTTGAGGAATCAGCTGATGATAAAACAAATGCAGGAAGAGACTGCAAATTTGGTTAAGGATGCCATAGAAAACTTCCCTCTACCACCAGACAACTCCCTGATGCTGACTCAGAGTATATTGAGCATGAATAGAAACATTGAAGACGTGAAAGCTGATGTGGGTCATCTGCACTCTACTCGTCAAAGGCATGAGTCTGACATTGCTGGGATTGCAAGAGTCATGAAGCAAGTTGGTGAAGCAGAGATAGAGAAGAATGTTGCATTAATGCAAGAGTTTACTGCTGTCACTACTAAAGCTCAGAGTGAAATATCAACACTTCAACTGAACGTTGATTGTTTAAATGACCAATCTGGTGAGATAAAGTCAAATCAACTTCGCATGGAAGCTAATCAACTTCGCATGGAAGCTACTCTGAAACATCACTGTGATCAAAACATAGTTATGGATCAAAACATCAAGAAGCTTTGTGCTGCTGTCAACATAACTCCTGATCAACTCAACCCTGCTGCTGATGACAAAAAGGGAGAAGAGGAATCAACTAAGAGGACTGTTGTTGCTGCAACTATTCAAGTACAAGACCAACGGACTGCTGCTGGAAAGCCAAGTGAAGATGAAGTACTTGAAGAGGAAGCTAAAGATGAAGCTGATGATGAAGTAGAGCTCAAAGATGTAGCTAAAACTGACAAAGAGTTAGCTGCCTCTAAGTACTCTGCTGAAGAATAGCTTAATCCATATGTAAAGTATAAGAGGATTGAGGACATCAAAGCAAAGTTTGAAGCTGATGAAAGAAGAGAAAAATTAAAGAACCTTGCTGATGCATTCTCAAGTGGTGAAGATGAAAGTAGTGATGAAGTTGAAGTTGCTGATGAGGAAGAAGAAGAAGATGAAGAAGCTGAGGACTAGACTAGGCTTACTAGACTAGGTCATCTGTTGAAAATATGTAATCAGCTTTCTTTACCTGTAATTTTTCACTTAAGTCTATTTTGCTTGTAACTTGTACTGTAACTTCAAAAGAATATCTATAAAAGTTCAAGCTTCCAACATATAATTTCTATCTCAGAAATTTTTGAGGACTCAACTTTAGTTTTAGGTACAAGTACTTAGCTGAAGTTTTGTCATCATAAAAAAGGGGAAAATTGTTGGATGAAGATGAAGACTTTGAAGTGAATGGAGGTTTTGATGATTTCCAAAAGTCATCAGCTAAGTATGAAAGCATAGTACAAACCTTAGAAGATATTTGACCAAGAAAGAATTATTTCAGACTAGTCAAATATGGTCCATAAAACTACTGATCTGTTGCTGAAGAAAGGAATCAGACTGGTGGATTATCAGCCGACTCAAATCAAATTAGTTCAAGTTTGGGATCAGCCGAGTATACATCAGACGAGTGTTTTCGATCAGCAGAGTGGAAGTAGATCAGAAGTTATTGCAACGGTAATAAATGCACTTGGTGTAATAAATGCTGTTGAGGAAGGGTATTTATGACAAATGATTGAAGAGAAACCTCGTATCTGCTTGGTGCATTTAATGTGCATTTAATGCGAAGCGACAGAAAGTACAGCAGAGTGTACAGTGTTCAGTCGCAGCAGCCGTTTCTGTAGAAAGGACCAGTACTCGAGGATTTGACAGCTGCCGATATCTCAACGGGCAGATTTTCAAATCTCAAGTATAAATAGTTCAGTTCGTGAGTTGAAGAAGAATATACAACACATTTTGAGAGCAAACATCTGAAGCAGAATTCTTCTAAGTCTCAAACTCAAGAACAGAACACTCATCAGCCGAGTCATTAGTTGACAAAGCAGAATAGAGAGAAAATAAAATATATACATAAATCTGAGTGATTTTGTTAGAATCGTGTTGTGAGAAGTAGATATCCATCTTAGTGAGTGATATTACTTCAGAGAATAGGAGTTTCTTTGTGATTTCCTATTACGCACTTGTGGCCGTTTCATTTGTTGATAGGCGCAAGCAGTGTATATTGTAAACTGTGTGTTTATAGTATAACCCAAGATCTAAGTGACTTGGAAGAGTGGACTAAAGGATTTCTATCCATATAACCACTATAAAAATCCTTTGTGTTTATACTTGCATTATTTATTGCATATTTTGAAGAGCATATTTTAAACACATAAAAAGATTTAACTGCTGAAAAGTTTTAAAAAGGAGTTTATAAAACTGGGGATAAAACTTTTTCTAAGTTAAGAAAACTACTTGTGAAAAACACTAGAAAAATCCGCTGCAAGTTAGTTATTTTAAGAACTCTGATTTTGATAAAATCAGCTGAGTGAAATCAGAAGAGTGGTCAACTCTGCTGTTCAAAAGCTTTGTGCGAGATCAGCATAGTCAACTTACGATTCCTTATCAGCTTAGTCTGCTGACAAAAAAGTTAGAGAATTTTTAAAAGATAAATTTTAAGAGGTCTATTCACCCCTCCCTCTAGACCTCATCTGACCACTTGGGACCAACAAGAGTGCGACCAAGCATTCGAACAACTCAAAACTTACTTGATATCGCCGCCCCTTTTAGCTAAACCGCAAGATGGCGAAGTTTTGTATCTCTACATAGCTGTTTCGGAGCAGGCGATTAGCTCGGTCTTAGTGAGATTGGAGGCAAAAAGTAGTCACCCAATATATTATGTCAGCAGGGTCTTACAAGGCCCAGAGAGAAATTATTCTGAGATTGAGAAGTTTGCCTTGGCCATCATGACAACGGCTCGAAAACTACGTACTTATTTCCAATCGCACAAAGTTGTCATCCTCACAAATCAACCTCTGAGACAAACTCTTTCGAAACCAAATGCCTCAGGAAGACTAATCAAGTGGGCGGTCGAATTGGGTGAATACGATATCGACTACATGCCGAGAACTTCTATCAAAGCACAAGTCTTGGCCGACTTCGTGCTAGAAAACACAAAGATGGAGGAAGAAAAAACAGAGTTATGGATGCTACATGTCGATGGATCTTCGACCTCAACAGGGGGCGGTGCAGGCATCTTCTTTCAAGGCCCTAGGGATGAAGAATTGGAGTTCGCCTTAAAATTAGATTTTCATGTCTCCAATAACGAAGCAGAGTATGAGGCACTATTAGCTGGCCTGAGGATGGCCACGGAAACAGGGATCCAGGACTTGATTGCGTATACCGATTCCCAGCTAGTGGAAAAACAGTTCAAGGGACTGTTCGAGGCCAAGGAGGATTCCATGATCAAATACCTGAATCTCGTCAAATCTCAAGCGTCCAAGTTCCATAGCTTTCAGCTGGAATATATCAGAAGAACAGAGAACACGAGGGCATATGCTTTATCCAAGTTTGGGAACCTTATCAAAGGTATCACAACAAGGAAAGTAACACTGTTAGTCTCGACCAAACCTGCCATCGATACCCAAATTGAAGCTTTTGGCATCGACATATTGAATCTCGATAGTACGGAGCCCAACTGGAAAACCAGCTTAATAGAATACTTGTCCAATGGACTCTTGCCTATCGACAACAACGAAGCAAGGATAATCAAGTATAGAGCTCCCCGTTACGCCCTCCTCAACAATGAATTGTACCGTCGCTCTGTCTCAGAGTGTTGCAAAAATGCATTTCTGCGCCACAGTCGATGATGGTGTTAAAAGAAGTTCACGAAGGCTCTTGGAGGCAGGTCGTTGGCAGTTAGGGTGTCGCGGATGGGGAACTATTGGCCGATGTTGGTTAAAGACGCCAATGACTACGCGAGGTGTTGTGCTAAATGTCAGTATCATGCCAACATGCCTCAGCAACCGGCCCAGAAAATGGAGTCGATCTCAATTGCCTGGCCTTTTGATCAGTGGGGCGCTGATTTAGTGGGACCACTCCCGGTTGCGAGAGGACAAAAGCGATTCCTCCTCGTGGCTGTCGAGTATTTCAGCAAGTGGATTGAAGTGGTCCCCTTACAAAGAATTACTCAGACACAAATAATCAATTTCTACTGGTCGATAATTTGCAGGTTTGGTTTACCGAGAACTATCATCTCGGATAATGGGGGGCAATTCGTCGGTAAAAGAGTAAAGGATTGGTGTACAAAACACAAAATAACACAACGCTTTACATCGGTTGGATGCCCTCAAACCAATGGCCAAACCGAGGTCACTAACAGAGAGATCGTCAGACTCTTGAAGAAAAGATTGACAGAGGGCAGTGGAGCATGGCTAGATGAGTTGCCCTGGGTAATTTGGGCAAATAGGACCAAGGAAAAAACTGCAACGGGTGAAACGCCTTTCAGCCTGGTCTATGGGTTCGAAGCAGTTGCCCCAGCGGAATTGGAAGTTTTATCACCCAGAGTTGATTTATATGACGAGACGGAAAACACGGAGAAAAGAAACTATGACCTCGACCTGACAGAGGCTAAAAGAGAAAGGGCTTCAACAAGAATACAAGCCTACAAAACCACGATGGCAAAAGCATACGATAAAAACGTGAGGCTAAAATTCTTCCAAGTAGAGGATTACGTACTAAAAAGAGTCGATGTGTCAAAGAATAAGGGAAAACTCGACACTAACTGGGAAGGACCCTTTAAGGTAATTGAGATAGGTAAGAAAGGAGCATATCGACTATCCACAATGGAGGGGAAGCCCGTGGATCGAACATGGAACGGAAGAAACTTAAGAAAGTTCCACGCTTGAAAATTTCTTCTTTATTTGTATTTCCATTCCTTTTATCTTTTGAATATCTATGTATTTTTGTATCTAATATGAAGAATGGTTTATCGAGATCAAGAGTTACTAAGAAGTTATTTCAAATTCCTCGACAGCCGAAGAGGCATCGAGATGAAAGCTATTTATAAGCTAAGTTATTTCAAGTCCCTCGACAGCCGAAAAGGCATCGAGATGAAAGCTATTAATAAGCTAAGAAGTTATTTCAAGTTCCTCGACAGCCGAAGAGGCATCGAGATGAAAGCTATTAATAAGCTAAGAAGTTATTTCAAGTTCCTCGACAGCCGAAGAGGCATCGAGATGAAAGCTACTTATAAGCCAAGTTATTCCAAGTTCCTCGACAGCCGAAGAGGCATCGAGATGAAAGTTCAATAAACTCGTTTGTTCAATCTACTCAACCAAAGGCTCCAAAATGAAATTTCGAGAAATTATAATGAAAGGGTCAAATCATAAGCTAATTCAACTCGATATGAAGATAAATAAGCAACAAATGGAATTTTATTACAATCAATAACCGTTACATACGTTTTTCTAGTCGATAAACAACTACATGAAACTGAATCCTATTACATTTTCTAGTCCTATCCAAGTATTCAGGTCTTCTTCCGACTGGTTTGTAGATCGCCAGAGGTACTTTAATGGCAGCAACTTGCTTACCAAAGGGGTCCTCGAGAACTGAACTTGAGGACGTTGCAGCATTATCCACCTCAGCTCAGCCTTCGAGCTGTAGTCGAATTCTTGCATCTTAGTTCCTCCGCCCTTTTCTCGGCTTCCGAAAACTTGTATTTCCCTCTGGCTCAGTGATTCCGGTGGCATCACGAAACTGGTTCGACGTCCAGATATATGTTGCTTAATTTCTGAACGCCGAAATTTCAGTGGCCCCGGAATCGACCCCTCCCCCTAGAAGATGATCGAACAATGGGGGACGAGGCCTACACTATGGGGAACCTCCCTTTCCAATTCCACCCATACCAAAAACATTTTCTGAAACTGCTCCTCGATCGGGAGGTCGAGAAGACCGAGGAGCGAAAATAAACAAAGGGATGAGAAGATACATTGTTTATAAAGGTTTAAAATTTTGGTACGGAATGGTATGGGCGCAACCCCCCCCCCCCCCCCCCCCCCACATTTATAGGCCGAGGCACATGATCCAACGGTCCATAAAAATCACAATCAATGGTTCAGATCATTCGCATTAAATGCGGTAACCGTCCCAACACCTGGAAAGCCGCGTTGACCAGATCTAACGGTCCAGAAGCATCGCGATCAACGGCTCAGATAGAATGCATTAAAAACGGCGACCGTTCCAACCACCCAGAAGATCTTGTCGATTAGATGAGCGGGTACTATTTTATGAAGTCGATACAAAAGAGCAAAACTAATGCGTCGACCTGAAATGGTTAAACAAGCTAAAGCTGGAACGAAAGCCGTCTTTAGGCTAGTCCGACATGCATTCGCGCCAAATCGACATAAACAAAAAATTTGAATAACGACGAAGCATGTCGATCCGATGAAAACTTCCAATTTCTCCCATACCAAAACCAAAAATCTTTGGAAAGTACAAGTATCAATGACTCCAGGTAACTCTATGAGAAAGAAAAACAAGAACGTGTGAAAACACATATCTATGCTACACGGCAAAATAGAAACACAAGCTATCCACCATATATAGAAAGGTAGAATCCAATCTAACGGTCCTAACACGATTGCATTCCTCGAGATCGGTACCTATTAAGCAATTAAAGATGACAGAAGTAGGACCTACCCCCTTTTTTTTTTTTTAATCAATAAGACAGGGAATAAGATAATTATTAAGGAATTAAAAAGCGAGGTGTCTATCAAAGGAAATCGATTCATTAATAAACAAAAATTACAAAGTAGTCGCCAGCCAGGCGTGAATCGATTACAAAGCTAACCTATCTAATAAAACAAAACAAATCAGCGTAGGTCGGCCGGCCAAAATTCGCAACGTCAATTCTTTGGAGGACCAAACTGGCCTTCATGCATGAGTTGGTCGATATGCGAAGACAACTTGGACTTATCTGGAGCCTCCTGCTGAGTCTTAGCTACCTCGCGAGCCTTCTCGGCTTGAAGATCAAGCAGAAACCCAAATTCGTGAGCCTCAGGCCTCACCGACGGGTCTTCTTCGTCAGATGGTTCTTCTTCGATCAACATACCCTTCTCGTCATAGTAGGGGTTGAGCCGATCGGCGTCAAAGTTCTCGTTAAGGAAACCGAATGCCTGACACTGCTTCCAACCCTTCACAAACATCTTGTTCAGCTCTCCCCCCGACTGACGATCGACGAGCTCCAGGAAAACAATACTGTTGTAGAATTCGAGAACAACGCCCTTCCTCTCATCAGACGATAAATCGCGACAGAGAGCTAACGCCTCTCGCTGACCTCTCTCAAAGATTTCAGCAGTTTTTTGTGCAACTTGAGAATCAAAATTTTCTTTCAGAAGAGCAAAGAGATTTTCTCGTCTCTCTTCGAAATCTCGACCTTGACAGACGAAGCCTTCTCCTCAAATTGAGCGGGTTTCTTTTGAACCTCCTTGAGCTCTTTCTCTTTCTCTTTCCCGAGAGCTCGATACTTGTCAGCCTGCTTACGAGACGACTCCACCCGGTAACCGGCTTGGAAGAGCACCTGGTTGAGCTGCGAACATAAGAATGAATAAATTAGAACGATTAAATTCTACATATAATTTCAGGAAAGGAAATGAAGAAGTACCCCAAGCAAGAAACCAGACCCCATCCTGATAAGGTCGCTCATATCCATCGGGCCCATAGCAGCCTGATCGAGGACAAATATGGTCAAGCAAAATTTCTCCCACACCCCGGGATTGGAAGGAGAACTTAAGAGAGCAGGGTTCATCATAGAAGTATCGAGGGCTTGGCCCCCAGTGCGCTGCTTCATCTTCTCGATAATCGACTCGAGAGACTCCTTCGCCGCAACCTTGGCGTGATCAGCAGGAGGAGCAGTGTCCCCGATTGATTTAAGCTTCTTAGAAGCTAGCTCCTCGCTCCGCGGATCCTCGACTGTCGCAACCTTTTTTCCTTTATCTATGATGGGTTGCGATGCGGCCTGGGGTTTTGATCCGGGGGGCGGAGGTAGAGTACTCGATGTAGCCGGTCCCGACGACTTCGCGATCGGAGGCTTGGTGGGCACAGCAAGAGGAGGAGCGGGGGCATTACCTAGCTTAGCAGCCTTAGCCATCGACTTCAGCGCACGACCATGGTAACCCTTACGACTGATTCTGCAAATAACGAAATCGATTAGCAAAAAAGAAGAAAATGCAAACAGTTGAAGAACTACGTAGTATGGAAACTACCTAGAGAAGGACTGTTGATAGATAAAGGGGCTATCGACATCCCTCCCAAACTCAAGATCGGCTCCCGCAGAAGTAAGTTTGTGTCGTATGTCGATTTAGACAACTGCGAAGGAAAATCGGGTCCCCATGAAGGCTCGGGCACACCCTTTAACAGAATGGGACCCGCCCTCCATTCGCATGTCGTCCTCCATACATAGTTCTCGGGAGCACGAACGAAAATAAATTTGGTTTTCCAATCCTTCTCGTGAGAAGATTTCAAATCCCCAAGAAATCTAACATTGGGTTTCGATTTTATAAAATAAAAATTCTCATTCGACTTGGGGGACTCGCTCACTTTAAAAAGAGCGCAAAAATTTGCAAAGGAAGCCGGTTGCCCCAACGACTTCATAACAAGACAAAAACCTATGATATAACCTATGGCATTACGAACTAGTTGGGCTGGACATAGTCCGAGACCATTTAAAATATCGACAAATTCATCGGCTAATGGGAAACGAAGACCGTCGGTGTGAAAGGTTCTACACTAAATCGGCGGATCATTCATCCTCTGATCAGGAGTAGGAAGAAGGACGGACCAGCCCGTCGGAAATTGGTATTTAGCCAAGATGGATTCTATCGAAAGACGCTGACGACTTGCTACTATGGTACTAAAATGATCCACAGTTCGATGTCTATCGGATAAAGGTAACGATCGAACACTCTTCGACCCTGAGCCAACTATATCTAATAACTATGCCGAAAGAGGACTATGGAGTTTCCCCTCAAAAGGAATATCAAAATGTGACATTACTGACTCTATCGACATGCCCTCTCCCTCACCAGCCGACTCGTCTCCGACAGACGAAGATTGACTCGACATAGTATAATAATAGAGAAAAAAGAATACCTAAAAATTATGAAAGAAGACCTCGACTAGGAAAAAGACTGCTTAAAATTGCTCGCTGATAGCTCCGACGACCTGGCTCCGACTAGTAGGATTTTTAAAAATGATATGAACAGTGTAGTAATGAATGCCTAATTTATAAAAATTTAGACTTTCAGAGCGCGCGAAAACTGCAGGTAACATCCTTCTTTCGAAAAAATTTGAAAAAACAAAATGGATACATTGCGGCCCACCCCTCTAGTCCGAAAGTGGCCCACAAGCCTAATCCAGTAATTCGACAAGCTTCTCAACCTAACAATAAAATCGATATCAAAGAAAATGACGTACGAAAATTCGACAAAACGAAGATAAAACGTGACTGGCCATCTTTTCATTAATTTTTCAATAGATATCATTACAAATGCCCTAGCTATTACAATTTCTAGGTCGACTACTATCAATCTTCGGTAATAGAAGGAGGTATCAAACTGCCAAACTCGTGGCCTCGTGCCGTTGCTTCCTCCTCATCCACTCCATCGAGACCTTCCTCGACCTGGCACTTATCATCCAAAAACGGACCGATCACTGTATGATCGAACTCTGGAGTCAGAAATCCCTTATATGCACATTGATTGAGTGTTTTCTCGTACATTTTAAACAGCTCGGCACCCATCTTTTGATTAGATATGTATTCGTACATGGGGGACTCGAGAAACTCCTTGGCAATGGCCAACCTTTGACCAGGGGAAACATTTCCCTCCTGTCGAGAAAACTTGCTTTAAGCCTATCAACTTCCGTTGTGACAAGACTTAACTGCCTAACAGCCTCACTAAGTTGCTCGTCCTTTGCCCGAAGGGCCTCGTCGGCCTCTCTCTGCTGCTTTTTTAGCTCCTCTTCTGCCAACTCGGCTCGATAATACACGTGGAAAAGGAACTGCATCATCTGTGCGAGCAAAATTTATATATCAGAATAAAATAGACAAAAGGAAGAACGCAGTGAGTTTGGAAAAGAATACATACACCAACACCAAGTCGATCGGCAGTATGCAAATTCTTCTGTACTGATTTCTTCAGCATCGACATCTGGTCAACCTTGAAAATGCTGTGTACAAACGCCGCGAATGCCGAATTGTAGGACTCTGAGAAGAGTACCGACGTTTCAGAGCCCAAACCTCCCGGATGTGTCAGTTCCGACGACATCCAATCGGATAAACTCCAATCGAGCTCTGTGCGTTCCTCATCGGAGACTCTATCGCTTACATGGCCCGTAGGATCGTCACCTACCTCGATATCGTCATCCTCTTCAACTCGAGGTCTCTTTCCCCGTCGACGTTCCTCCCGAGTTATGATGCGATCGGAATTTAGAGCTTGCCCTATGTTGCTGGCTGGTCTCGCGATCAGCTTGGGATCTCTCGAGGTTGAAGCTCGAGTCCAAAACGCTGCATTTAGCTGCTGCAAATCGTGAAGTTCCTTCCCTTTAGGAAAGACCATAGCCCCGCGAAGTACTTTTTCTAGAGTAGGGTCTTCAGGGTCATTAGGCTTCCTTCGCGACGAAGTTAAACCACATGCGCGAAGACGCGGTTCCTCGATCAGCTTCTGGACGTTGAGATTATAGCGTCGCAGGCTCTCGACAAAACCTTCGTGCCAGGAGGGTTTCAGAACATCCTTCACCGTGATAGGACCAACTCGCCATGGACAGTTAACGTTCCATCTATTGCCCTTCGGAGGATATATAGAAATATACCTCGATTTCCAGCCTTTACCGTGGGAACTCTTCGAAGAGCACAAAAATCGATTGTTGTTCCCACGAGATATCACTTGGTAAAACCCATCGTTTGACTTTGGGGATTCGAAAACCTTGAAGAGAGCCCAAAAGTTGCCAAAAGATGCGGCTTGCCCGAAGACCTTCATCACCACGCAAAAAGCAATTATAATCAACATGCCATTTGGCAAAATCTGAGTTGGACGAACGCCTAAAGCATTGATGATACCTGCCACCTCGGGGGGAATAGGAACTCGTAATCCACCTTCTAAGCTAGCCTCGTGAATGGCCATTCCGAAAGGCGGGGGCTTATCCATCCTCTGATCGGGACGAGGCGTACATATCGTCCAACCGACAGGAATCGAGAACGCATCCAACATATCGGCCACAGACCGCCTATAATCTCCCGCCACAAAATCATAGAACATAGTCTCGGTAAAAAATCGCCAAGACCCTCCGACGTCTTCGGCTTCATTAGCCTCCTCATTGGACTCCATAAAGTTCACGACGTCATTTAAGGCTTGCCTATTGACATCTTGAAAATCTCCTTCAGTATCGCTCGACAACATCCCTCGCGTAATAATAACAAATTAGTCGAAGTCTTTTGTTGTACGACTTCTGCTCCGAGATCGCCAAAATATTTACTGCAAAGTAAATCCACTATACGGTCGTGTGACCTATTTATAGGACCCTTAATTAACCGCATAGGGAAATATCATAAAGACCCCCGAAGTATTGCGACGATACGTCTTCAATCCATCAATTATTTAAAAAGATTTAAACACCCCTACTAATTGCGCACCTACGTACAAGAAAACTTCAAGACTTCGAGCTACACTCGAACTCATGAACTTGGGGGACTCTACGTGCACACGACAACAATCCACAAATTTTTTCTCATTTTAACTCCAAAACTTCAAGACTTCGAGCTACACTCGAAGTCATGAACTTGGGGGACTCTTGATGTACCAAGTCTTCGTCCCCTGACGTGGCACTCAACACTTTCACAATTAGATATAAATCGTCACACGGCAGCAACAAATATATATACTCGAGAGGCGTCTCGATATCGATGTCTAGTAAGCAAAACTCGTATCCTGTTGCCACTGGGTCGAATCGAATATTTGATACCCATATCCGAACTTATACATCTTATCACAGTCCGACCCGGTAGTTGGAACCTAATACTATAAATACCCCTCTTAAATGAGAACAGGTGAGAAAAAAAAGAGACAAAAACATAACATTGACTTTGATTTCTATCCCCAAGACTGACTTAAGCATCGGAAGGTTATCACCGGGTCACCACCGGTACTAGCCTAACGTGGTTATCTTTGATTTCAGGTTAGGATCCCCAAAACAATAGAGGGGAGGCTTGATTGACCTGCTTATCCTCACATTGGAGAGTTGTACAAGAACCGAGACCTGGACATAAACAATAGATTATTAATATACTAAAAATACACTCATCGGTTTTTATTTAATCTTTTTTCTTTCAAAAACACTATTAAAATCCCATCATTTCATTGAAGTTATACGCTGTGGTTGTATTTTTGGCATACCTAGGCCCCCACTTTTGGATGCCCCAAATATTTCATAAAGTTCAATTTTTTTTTTAAATTAAGGAATATTTTAATTTTTTTTCTTAATTAATAAATACAATATAATTTATATTTTCATACATGAATATGTATTTGTTTACTTATTATGACGAATTCTCTTATAGTATAATTATATTCTTATTAAAAATTTATTCATATAATATGACTATTAATTGATCGAACCAAAAGAAATACTTTACCAGCGTGCTTTTGTTATAAATAGTACTAAAAAAATGAAAATAACAAAATATATTTACAATTGACTATTTAACAAATGAAGTGAATTGAATATTTATTTGTAGAAAAATTAGTTACAAAAATCAAAATATTGGGATTTAATTAATACTTTTGTTCTATAGAATCAAAAAAAGATAAAACCATATATAATTCATAGAAATGTAATTTTTCTAGGGAATAGGGCCCCATTTTTTGATTTCGCCTAGGACCTCCAAAAGTATTGAGTCCTCATTGTAAGAAGGAAAACACTCATAAAAAGGGGGAATAAAAAGAAAGTATGATATGTATTACAAGATGATTAGAGCATATACAAAGAAAAATATTTTAATTTTTTAATGAATTTGTTATTTTTAATTATATAAGATATTAATACAAATAAAAAGTTTGCAGTGAAAAACTTTTAAGTACATTCAGTAACTTAATTTTAAGTGTTAGATATTATACTTGATACCACATTCACATAACTAATTAATGAAGGTACAAATTAACTTCTCATATTAAACAAGTAAGATAAATTACGAATATATATATTCCATTTAGTTTTTATTACGAAAAGCCACCCAATTAGGCAAAATTAAATAAATTTAATTTTGAATTCTAATAATTAATGATACATAGAGCCTACTAATCTAACTCTTAAATACTCCAATTGAATTTACATCTGGCCTAATTTAGACCCGACCAATTAAACAAAATTTATTGTGTGCCTGTTTTTCTTGCCTAACCCTAACTCCGTCGGACATGGTGTCTTTTTATTTTTTCCATTGTGGTGTTGAGATTCTTAATTATATTCTGATGGTAATATTTACTGTTTAAATATATTTTAATTTTATCGTAATTTATTATCACTTAATCAATTTGAATTTTTTTTTTAAATATCCATCTACACAATAAGATAGTTTTTACCACGATGATACAAAATTTACAGGGAAAAACACTTTTGATACCAATTTTTTGTCCAGATTACACATTTGATACCAAACTTTCTGAAAAAACACATTTGACATTTCATTTGGCCGTCAAATTTTTAACAGAATTCATCACGTGTGTTGGTTAAAATTGGAGAAGGTTTTGAAGATGACAAAAAGGGTAATCTGGAAGTCACCAACTAAGAACTGAACAGCTTAGTGAAACCTATCTCATGGTCTAAAAGCTATGTGACTGAATCAGCCGAGTGGGATATCAGATGGGTGTTATCAGCCGAGTCAAGATAGATGTGTTCGTTCTTGAATCAGCCGAGAAGCCATCAGCCGAATGATCAGCAGAATGATCATCAGCAGAGTACTTCCACCAGCAGAGTAAAGATGGTCAGTAAGCTTATCAACGGGAACCAGCTAAGAGCTGAGTGCATTAAATGCGACTGACATAAAGCAAACATCCGTACAGCAGAGTGTACAGTGCAACAGTTGCAGGGAGTCGTTCCGCGTGTCAGGACCAGAACTCGAGGACTGTAGATTCCTGCCAACCTTCAACGGGCAGAAATTCAAAATCTGAGAGTATAAATAGAAGACATAACTGAAGATCTAAAGGGAGCTTGCATTATTCAAGATCATATCCTAAGAGCGAGATCCATCAGTTGAGTCATCTGATCACAAGCCGAAGTCATTTGTTGACAAAGCTTTTCGTTGAAGAACAGAGAACTTAGTTGTCTGTCAGAGTGACTTTCAACTGTAAAAGAGAGGAGTGTATATCCATCTTTGTGAGTGATATAGCTTCCTAGTATAGGATTTCTGAGTGATCTTCTATACTGAAAATAGCGTGAGGAGTGTAGATCCGTCTAAGTGAGTGATCTAGCTTCGAAGTGTAGGATTTCTGTGTGATTTCTTACAGCGCACTTGTGGCTTTTCATTTGTTGAATTGCGCAAGAAGAGTATACTGTAATCTGTGTGACTATAGTATAACCCAAGATCTGTGTGACTTGGAAGAGTGGACTAAAAGACGATTGTCTACATAACCACTATAAAAATCCTGTGTGTTTGAATTATTTACTGCTATACTTTGCATATTAATCAAAGAACTCAAACATACATTTTAACCAAAAGATTTTAAAAGGAGTTGTAAAAACTGGGGATAAAATCTTTTGAGTGAGAAAACTTAAAGAGGAACAGATTAGTCGAAAAACACTTGACAAATCCGCTGCCAACTAGTTTCTAAAAACTCTGATTTAACATCTGAAATCAGCTGAGTGAAAATAAGATGAGTGGTCAACTCTGCTGATAAAGCTTTGTGCGCATCAGCTTAGTAGTCTTACAAATCTTGAATCAGCTTAGTCTGCTGATTTGTAAAGTTTGATAAAAAGTTTTTAAAGTTTTCAGAGGTCTATTCACCCCCCCCCCCCTCTAGACCTCATTGACCACTTTTGGGACCAACAAGTGGTATCAGAGCAGGTTGCTCTGGTAATTTACCTGATACCATCAAGTAGCATCAGGGTAGGTGGTTTATCTTGAATCAGCTGCCTGATCAACGAGCTTGATCCAAAGTGTGTTTTTCGAATTTTTCAAAAAGAGAGCATATTTTGAAAATCAAAACTTTTTGAAAAATGGATGCCATAAACCATGTTCCTCACATTGGTCTTATGAGCTTTGAAAACTGGAAAATCAGAATGGAAATCTTTCTTGCTGCTTATAATGATGACATGTTTACATGTATTACAAAAGGACCATTCAGATTCCAGAAGACTGTGACGGTTGATGGTCAACCAGATCAGATAGTTGACAAAGAGCTGGATGAGCTGACACCTAAAGAAAACAAGTTGGTAAATCTTGATAAAAAGGCGAAGTTCATCATGTTCTGATGAGGGCTATTTTACACCTATGATCGAATAGTACTTTTTGAGCCAATTCAGAATCGATCCGACCTGTGAAGACCTCAAGATCGGCTCGACCAGACAAATACATATCCGATCGACCTACTCTGATCGACTTACTGTCCGTTTCAGGGGACCTAATGGGCCCTGCGATACTCCTAGGCCATGCAGGTTTCCTAGGCTAAATAGGACTCCTAGTTCAATTAGGACAGGAGGAATATTATAAATAGCGAATCTTACATTGTATTTGGGGCGGATTTTAACCTACGAAATATACTACATTATTTGCCTCTTCATATGATTATCATCTACTCAATTATATTACTGTGCTTATTCTTGAATTGCATCATCCTGAGTACTTTAACCAAACCCTTAATACAACAAATTGTGTTCTTTATTAAATTTACTGAGATTAAACCTTAGGACGAAATTAGGTTAAATCAGTTGGCGCCCACCGAGGGGCAAGGTTAATTACTCGATCGAAATATGGTCAATCCAAGGAAAAGCGCACGTAACGCAGGAAGAAACACGAATTCTCGACCTTCTCGTGCAATGGATAGCTTGCCTGAAGGTTCCCAAAGAATCAGCGCTAACGATACACAACCTCCGGGAAACCATCAGAATCTTGATCCTTTAGAGGAACAAGTTGCACCAAACGAAAACATCAATCAGAACGATGGAGCACGACAAACTCCTACCACAAGTAGGGCTCCTAACCCGCCTGTCCAATCCGTCCCTGCTGCTCCGCTTTCCGCAGATCAGGAAAAAATACTACAAATTGCTCAAATTTTAAGTTCGTTTTTTCCTCAAATTCTACAAACTCATGCAGTTGCGGAACTAGTAAGGGCAGCTGTTGGTCCTTCAAGAGCGGTTAACAATATCAGGGAACCTCGGGAGAATAATGACCACCAGTCAACTCAAGCAGAAAGTCCGGACGCGGATCAACGATCTAAAATATCCCCGCCAAACGTAGCAGGAAGGAACTTGGGTCGAAAAACTAATCAGGCAAGAGCTAATGCTCGACCTGAACCTCGCCTATCCAAGGAACACACTGTTATACCGATCGATGATGTGGACGAACCCCCAATTATCAATCGACAAGCAACCAAAAGAATTTCTGAAAGAGATATAGAGAGGATGGTCGAGGAGCGAGTCGAACAGAGGCTTCTGACTTTGCAACAACCTTGGCCTCGTTCCCGTGAAATACAGGATAGTATAGCTGCCTGTTCCCCTTTCTGTTTAGAAATCAGGGAAGCACATGCTTCCGGATCTTTGCCTGCCCGGCTCCCCAGATACGACGGAACCACTGACCCAACCGACTACATCTTTAGTTTCACTAATATAATGAGCCTGTATGCTCATTCAGCAGAATACACGGCCAAGTTGATGATCACAACGTTTGAGGGATTAGCATTGGATTGGTTCGGAAAACAACCACCTAACTCGATCTTCAGCTTTAGAGAATTGTGCAACAAGCTAGAACAACAATTTGCCAGCCAGAAAAAACAAAAACTCCCCATGAGTTATCTAGGAACTATAACCCAGCTAGAAGGGGAGTCTTTAAGAACTTGGTTAGCGAGGTTCAATGTGGAACTTTTGAAGATTGACTCTCCGAACATTGATTACATCATATCAATTCTATTCGATCTGACTAAGAATAGGCAATTTGGCAACGCCTTGAGCCGAAAGCAACCTAGAACCTTTGCGGAAATCATGACGTTGGCCTCCAAATATATGACACAAGAAGAGATGAACTCTTTCAAGGACAAAAATAAGAATAAAGCATCGACTTCAGGATCAAGAAAACCTGAGAAACCCCCGATGCATAGGGTAACAGAATATGATCGATTTCCCCGAAGAGGGAACGTGTTTCAAAGATTAGAACACAATGGGAGTAACCTTGAGAAAAGACCCAATGTCTACCTCAGGCCTCTATCTCCAGAAAGGAATATAAGAGATCGAATTAGTTATGTGGAGTTTACAAAACTAAATGCCCCAAGAGAAGACATCCTGGTGATACTGGAAAGGAATAATCTAATTCCCCCAGCAAAAAGAATCACACAAGCTAAACCTGGGGCAAAGAACTACGATTTATATTGTAGGTACCATCGTGCTCACGGTCATAGAACCGAAGATTGTTATCATCTGAAACAAGAAATCGAAAAATTGATTCAACAAGGTAAATTAAATGAATTTGTTGATAGAGCAGATCGAAGAAGACAAAGGACAAGAAGTCCTAGAAGGGGAAGGGAAAATAGAAGTCCTCATGGTAGATCTCCCAGTAACCACCCGCCCCGACGAAGCAATAGCAATGACGATCGGATCAACGGAACTATACATGTAATCTCTGGTGGACCTGCAGGGGGAGACAGTCGAAATGCGAGGCGACGAACTGCACGATCTCTAGAAAAAGGAATAATAGCTCCCAGAGAGATATGGGCACTCGAGAGTAAGAGCTCTAACCAGCAAGTGATTAAGTTCGACGAAAGCGAAGTTCCCAGAAATTTGAATTGGGACAACTACGAAGACCACCCCGATTTCCCTATGGTGGTCTCATTGAAAATATCCGATTTCAATGTTAAGAGAATTCTGATCGACAACGGAAGCTCAGCTAACATAATAGCCATTGAAGTACCGAATCAAATGAACCTCGGAAAATTAACCCTCCAAAGAGTAGCTACGCCCCTAGTAGGATTTGGAGGGTCAGAAATAGTTCCAGCTGGAACTGTTAACTTGAGTGTAACTCTTGGAAATAAACCTCATCGAGTGACCAAAATGATTAAGTTTTTAGTGGTTGAAACACCATTCGCTTATAACGCCATTCTGGGAAGACCAGCACTAAACCAATTCCGAGCGGTAGTGTCGACCTATCACCAGAAGATCAAATTTCCAACAATCTCGGGGGTCGGTGAAATAGTCAACGACCATTGCATGGCCTGGGATTGTTACAACACGTCACTATCCTTAAAAAGAAACATCGATCCTCTAACACCGTCAAAAAGGAAAACAGTGGGATCTTCGACGGAAAGAACTCGAGAACCTGAATTACCAAACACGGATCCGATCAGCAAAAAGGGAAAAGAGCCAATAGATTTGACTCTGCGTGCACCAGAGCACAAAGAAGTCAAGCTTATCGAGAATGACCCAACCAAGATCACCAGGATCGAAACTGAACTATCTCCACAGGGAGAAATCATGTTGATCAACTTCTTAAGAAAAAATGTGGATGTTTTCGCCTGGAGCTCGGAAGATATAGTGGGAATCGACCCAAGAATCATAACTCACTCTTTGAAGATAGATCCGAGCGCAAAACCGGTCCGGCAAAAGAAAAGAAATCATGGCCCAGTGAAGGATAAAATAATAAAGGCAGAGGTCGAAAGACTTTTACTATCTAAACAGATTAAAGAAATACACTTTACCGAGTGGTTGTGTAATGTCGTACTTGTCTCAAAGGGAGACAAGAAGGATAACAAGTGGAGGATGTGCAACGATTTTACAGACTTGAATAAACTGTGTCCAAGAGATCCTTATCCTCTCCCAAGGATCGACCTGCTGGTTGACTCCACAGCAGGTTTTGCAATCTTCAGTATGATGGATGCATTCCAAGGCTTCTATCAGATTTTCATGGATGAAAAAGATCAAGAAAAGACTGCATTCATTACCGAACAAGGCGTATATTGTTTCATAGTAATGCCGTTCGGATTAAGAAATGCTGGAGCAACCTATCAACGATTGGTTAACCTGATGTTTAAAGAGCTAATAGGAGAAATAATGGAGGTGTACGTCGATGACATGCTAGTAAAGAGCATGAGCGAAGAAGATCATATAAAGCACCTTGATCGTTGCTTCAAGATCTTAAGGAAGTATGGAATGAAGCTCAACCCCTTAAAATGTACATTTGGGGTAAGGTCGGGAAAATTCTTAGGATACCTGGTCCATGAGAGAGACATCGAAGCAAATCCGGAGAAGATACGGGGCGATCACTGAAATGAAGCCCCCCAGAAATATTGCTCAGGTACAAAGCCTAGTAGGGAAGATTGCTGCTCTCAATAGATTCATATCAAGGTCCGCGGATAAAAGTTTACCATTTTTCCAAACTTTACGAAAAGCTAAGACCTTTGAATGGACTGAAGATTGTGATTATGCATTCGAGCAACTGAAAAGCTATCTAACCTCACCACCTATGCTCGCCAAACCTACGGAGGGACAACCTCTGTATATATACATTGCTATTTCCGAGGCGGCCGTGAGCTCGGTTATGGTGAAAATTGAGGGCGCGGAACACAAACCTGTTTATTACTTGAGTAAGTTATTGCAGGGAGCTGAAAAGAATTATTTAACGATTGAAAAATTTGCTCTGGCTCTGGTGACATCGGCACGAAGGCTGCGGCCTTACTTTCAAACATACAAGATCGTTGTACTTACCAATCAGCCTCTGAGGCAAGTGTTATCCAAACCAGAAGCCTCGGGAAGATTGATAAAATGGGCTGTAGAATTGGGACAATACGAGATCGAATATCGACCTCGAACTGCAATCAAGGCCCAGATACTTGCAGATTTCCTCCTTGAAACTCCAGGTCAGTCAGAGACAAGCTCCAATACGACATCGACAAGCGATAACAGTGTTATGATCGTCAATGACCTACCATGGCTTATGCACGTCGATGGCGCTTCAAGCAGAGATGGTGGAGGCGCAGGAATTAATTTTCAAGGGCCAAACGGCGAGGACATGAATTATGCCATTACTTTAGACTTCGTGGTAACCAATAACGAAGCTGAGTACGAAGCTCTGGTTACGGGATTGGAAATGGCCATAAAGGCCAATATAAAGATTCTAAATGTCTTAACGGATTCCGAGCTAATTCAGAGACAAATTAATGGAATGTACGAAGCGAAAGAATACAACATGATAAAGTATTTGGCGAAAGTAAAAGATTTAACTGGGAAATTTGATAAGTTTGATATCCAAAATATCCCACGAGAAGAAAATCGATGGGCTGATCAACTATCCAGATTTACAGGGACAAGGGATGGTAAATCTGAAAGAGTAATCACTTGGTTAATTTCCAAAACTCCTTCGATCGACCTCGATACAGTTCCAATTATCGAAGTAATGGATATCGACTTAGCAGCGGATAGTTGGATGACTCCGTGGATCACCTATTTGAGAGATGGATCACTCCCTAGCTGTAAGAATGAAGCTAGGAGGATAAAATATCGAGCACCCAGATATGCAATGATAGAAGGAAAACTCTATAGACGGTCCGTCTCAGGAATTCTGTTGAAATGCATTCCCGAACACGATTCCGAAAGCATCCTTAGAAGCATACATGAAGGAGAAGCTGGGAATCACAGTGGTGCTCGAGCACTTACGCTCAAATGCTTGAGAACTGGTTATTATTGGCCGACGATGTACGCCGACGCACAAGACTATGTTAAACGCTGTCATTACTGTCAGGTACATTCGAACATAATACATCAACCGGCTGAGACAATACATCCAATTCCGATCTGTTGGCCTTTTGATCAATGGGGAATCGATATAGTAGGACCGTTCCCTATGGCCAGATCGAAAAAGAGTTATGTTCTGGTCGCTGTCGAATACTTCAGCAAGTGGATTGAATGCATAGCCCTTGCTCGGATAACACAATTCCAAGTGATAAATTTCCTTTGGAAAAATATAGTCTGTCGTTTTGGGATACCGAGAATTCTGATCTCTGACAATGGAACCCAGTTTGCTGGAAAATAGGTTCAAGAATGGTGCTCGAAGTTTGGGATACAGCAAAACTTCACGTCCGTCGGACATCCTAGAGCTAATGGACAAACGGAGGTTGCAAATCGAGAAATTATCAAATCCCTCGAGAAAAGATTGGACGAGGCCAAAGGGAAATGGTTGGACGAACTGCCAGGCATCATTTGGGCCAACAGAACTACAGTAAAAGCCTCAACGGGTGAAACACCGTTCAGCCTAGTCTATGGATCGGAGGCAGTCATCCCAGTAGAGGCACTAATCCCCAGTCCTAGAATTGAGCTCTACGAGGAGGAGTCAAACGATCAATTGAGAAAAGATGACATCGATTTGAGCGAAACCTTGAGGGAAAAAGCCAGTCTGCGTTTAGAAGCAACTAAGTCCAACATGGAAAAAGCCTACAATCAAAAAGTGAGGATATGCTCGTTCAGAGAAGGTGATTTGGTACTTAAAAAAGTTGAAGTTTCCAAACACGTGGGAAAGTTACAGCAAAATTGGGAAGGTCCCTACGTGGTGATTGCGGTCGGAAAAAAGGGATCGTACAAGATAGCACATATGGATGGGACTCCGCTTCCTCGAACATGGAATGCGGTGAATCTCAGAAGATATTATGGTCGTTAAATTCGAGCAAAGAAGATTTAGAAGTTAGATAGGATTTGCAAGAAATTAGTTTTTTCATTTTTTAGGATGTTTTGATTTTTTCCTTTCATGCATTAAAATTACCCACAATTCTAATAAAAAGCTTTTGCTTATTCCCACATTTCATATGTTCAAAAGACTCTTGTCAAGGAATGATCTACAAAGGTTAAAACCACAATTGGTAAACAACCTAAGTATAATAATCTTTGAGTAACACCGATTGGGTCGGTATAAACTCATCGATCTACTAACGACTGATCTACAAAGGTTAAAACCACAATTGGTAAACAACCTAAGTATAATAATCTTTGAGTAACACCGATTGGGTCGATATAAACTCATCGATCTACTAACGACTGATCTACAAAGGTTAAAACCACAATTGGTAAACAACCTAATTATAATAATCTTTGAGTAACACCGATTGGGTCGGTATAAACTCATCGATCTACTAACGACTGATCTACAAAGGTTAAAACCACAATTGGTAAACAACCTAAGTATAAAAATCTTTGAGTAACACCGATTGGGTCGGTATACACTCATCGATCTACTAACGAGCGATCTACAAAGGTTAAAACTACATTTGGTATAAAACCTAAGTATAATAAATCTTTGAGTAACACCGATTGGGTCGGTATAAACTCATCGATTTAATAAAGAACGATCTACAAATGGTAAAAACCACAGTTGGTATAAATGGGAATTTAATAAGTAAAACGAAGAATTTTATTTATGACCCTGAAAATATTACAAACACATAAAATATCTTGAAAAGACAAAAACAGATATCCCTGATCTAACGACACCAGATCCTATTACATGTTATATCCATCTTTGATACCATCAACACCAAAGCTCGACGAGGACGATCGCCTTTAAGTTTCGTGATGACGACCACAAAGCTTTGGAATCAGAGAGAGCTTTGTGAGATCATAATGTTACGATGGTCGATGGTGGTCAGCATTCCCGGTCACACATAAATATTTTTAATGAACTGACCAGCTTTCCACCTGCCACGTAACTATTAGATCGGAACCCCACAACACCGACCTTTACCTATTTAAATTGGTTGGTCGAATTATGGACAACGTCCCAATCTAATCCCCTTATTAGGGGACGGAGACTTCATGGTTTTTGAAAAGCCTCCATTTTCCAATTCCGCCCATACCGAGTCGAAGTAATGAATGATCAGTTGGATTCGCGAATTAGGTGGACGACCGTGGTTGTGAACAAAATGGGAGTACATTGTTTAGAACTTTACTCCTGAAGGTAACTAAATGGAAGATAAAAGATTCCTTTTATAGACAAGATGAATTGAAATCCAACGGTCACACTCTCATGTAATCAACGGCAATAACGCCACTTCGGGAATTGCGTTCCAAAGTCATAACTGCAAGCCTTAAATAAACAAGATTGGAAGTAAATACGCCCTTGAGACGGTCGAGACAAAAGTCATATATTAGATCGATAGATACATTACAAACAATATTATAGAGCAATAGCAATATTACATATACAAGAGCTTTATCTGGACGGAAATCATCGATCTAAGCACTAAGCAATTACAACTACAAAATATCAAAGGAAGGACTTCGAGTCAAAACGCTTCAAAACTTCCTCGGAACGATCATCTTTTCTCCTGCTTTGAGAACAGTGACGAGAACCTAATGTTCAGGCTTATTCTACAGATCGGTGGGTACCAGTGGGCGACCTAAGCCGCATGCTATCATGATGCCACCACCTTGAAGAAGTTGATGCTTCTTCTTTGTCGATTAAAGTAGAGATCAGAAGGGTCTCATGCATGACGTCACCAACCAGTTAGAAACAAGTTGATTTCGATAAAGCATAGAATCCTGCTTTCCTCTACTCTCGACCTCTATCATACGGCGTTGTATATGGTCAACCAATCCCCAGTTGTGAGATTTGCCCAACCATCACCGTTTAAGATAGAGATCTCATTTTTCCAATTCCTCCCATACCAAGTCATGACATCCTAGGTAGATAAATCGACGAATTTGGTGGTCGATAATACTTATAACAATACATATTCATATTAAATGACTTCATCTTCTGAGAAATGGGGAGGGATGGAGTGAATCTATTTATAGGCGGAGGATAAAGGATCAAATGGTGTTAAATTGAGGTCCTATCAACGGTCCAGATTTAAAAACGTTATAAGAATGGTTCGCAGTATCAGAACAAATGATCAATCATTGTTATCGGACTGAACGTACAAGGAATAATGGATTTTATTCAGATCTTTGAGAGAGTCATTACATTTCACGAGAACAGCCATATCATCACAAAAAACTACATTTACATTCAAGAATCGTTACAATTATTTCAAACATTAATCCTACTTTGCTACTCCTCGGAATGATCTGCACCTTCAAATCGACCTTCTCCTCAGACTACTACCGCTGCATGAAAACGTGGAACATGCAGAAGTGCGTATATTTGCTGATGCTGGTGAATTACTGACCTCTAAATAAGACAAATGACAACCAGGAGGCATACTGCATCTAGGGTCGATCACAGTATCAAGCTAAAGAACACTAAGAAGGGAAGAACTTTGCTGTCATACAATTGAGACAGGTTCGTTCTCCTTGCCTTGGGAGCAAGTTTTCGAGCACGCATGGACGAAACACCATTTTAATGAACTAACCAGCTCTCGTCTATCTAAAGAACTCTCTGGTTTGATATATCCACCGTAGTCAACAGGCCATAAAAACCATGTTAAACTGTTCAGCAGTGGCATATTATTTCAGTCTTTCTTCTTTTCCTACTTCTCCAATAAGTTATTTATACTATGGGGAATTAACCAATCAACGGACAAGGCATACGAATCGTTCCTACAGTTATGGCACACCTACCAAGTTGACTTCTCATCTTTCAATAATATTGCAAGAAATTAATTATCAACATACAGGTCGAAGAGGCGCAGAAATCGAACAAAAAGCATGTTCTTCCATTTATCAGGCAAAAATATATATTTACATTACATCTAAAAAAAAAAAAAATGCAGAAAGACTCTTGTCTACTGCTCAGGAGTATGATCGGGGCTAAGACCTTTGTCTACTGTTTCTTGAACATGAGCAGGAATTGTCGGATAACCAAGATAGGTCATCATTTCTTGGGCACGCTGCTCATATCCAAGGGAAAAACCCCTGTCAAACTCCAGATTTTTCAATTGAAGAAGATCTGTTTTCTCCTTGGTAAGCTGCTCTTTTTCAGCCTCCAGACTGCTATTTACTCGAGCAAGTTCTTCCTTCTCTTTAGTGAGCCTTTCAGTGGTAGTTCGGAGGTGCTCAACTTCAATCATCTGCAATCGATGAGCAGCGACAATTGAATTTACCCGATCGAGTGATTCTTCTCGAGCAAAATAGAATTCGTCATTTTGTATCCCGAGCTGGAGAGCTTCATGCTTAGCCTGTATTGAGAAATATAGGTAAAAAACTTAAAACACCTAGATCTTTTTTGACAAACAACAAAATACGCTTACCATCTCCAAACGTTTGAAAATGGACTGGACAAGTTGCAAAGATGAGTGGTTCTTCAATTTTTCAAGCTCCGTAGGCAAGATAGTACCCATTCCCAGATTCCAAGAAACCCCATCAGGCTCGAGGGTTGTTGGAATACTCGCATCAATTGAAACCCCTCCTGATCGGGTCATATCAAACTCAGTTATCTCTTCGACCTGCTCCTTAAATGGACGTTCGTCTAAAAGAAGCGGGTCGTCCGCGACCTTTTCAATTGCAGAACGACTGGGACCAGACCCAGTTTTTGACGCTCCTTGTGGAATACGAACAGGGGAGACAACCTGAGTGTCTTGAGAGGTCGAAACAACCTGCGAACCTGGAGGGGCAAAGAAAGATTCTGGAATATCTTCCACAGGTCCCCTTAACTGTAGAGTGGGATCGATCTCAGAATTGGGAGTGGCAATTTCAGAATGCAAAGCAGTAGCCTCGACCTGAGAACAACCATCTCGACTTATAGACTGATTTGTTACATCTCTGCCCGAAGGGGGATGATCATCCGCTGAGCGTTCATCTGGAAAAGTCGGAACAGCTCGTGACTCCTCGATCGTTGATTGTTCCACGAGAGTAGAAGAAATAGTTTGACTGTCCTCGTTCATCATATGAACGCCAGGAGGAGGAGAAACGACTCGCGACTCATCATTATTGGTTTGCTCACCGAGGATAGGAGAAATAGCTCGACTTTCTTGGTTCGTCGTATGGACGACTGGAGGTGGGGAAACGGTTCGTGATGCCTCATTAAATGTTTGTTCTACTAAAGGAGAAGGAGTAGAGCGAGAACCTTCACTCTGGAAAGCCTCCAGTATCTTCGGATCGACGATTGGACTGCGGATCGGAGCATTAGAAGGGATGTTCTTCGTCTCTTTTAAGTTCCCGCTTGATGAGGGTAATTTGGGATCGGGTCGAGGAATGGTTTCCCGAGAAGAAACTCCTCCCTGGAAAGATGATGGATGTGAACCGTCTGTTCGAGACTTCTTTCTCGGAGTCTCTCGACGAGGTAAAACCCGTTGGGATCGTTTGGAAGCTCCAGAAAATAGATTGGAACTCATGGTCTGAAAATCAAGAATTCCTATGAAATATCGAACTAAAAGCTCCGATCAATAGTAAGAAAATTTTATATTGCAAGTGGGGACGCGCGGTAAAACTCCAAAAAGATTTACCTTTATATATAGCTAAGGAAATGACAATTATGTCCTCAGACCTTGGCGCGCACAGTAAAAATTCAAAAATAAGGTAAAAGCGGTCATCAAATATGTACTATGATCATCATAATGACAAAGTATATCAGAATTAAAATAATGTATATCTCAGAAAGGAGTTTTACATAATCTACGAGATCAAAAAGGCCTAGCTTTACAACAAAATAAAAGAAAATCATAAAAAAAAAAAAAAAAAAAAAAACATCCTAATTGGGTGAATTGGTTTCCTTGGGGAACGATCCTTCCTCTCCTTCTTCATTCTCTTCGTCAACATGGTCTCCATCGATATCCTCTTCAGCATCATCGCCTTCCTCTTCGCCTGACTGATTCTCCATGATATCTTTTATCAAATCCAAATCAAGTGTTGGCACAGGAATTGAGGCTCCAAACTCCTCGACTAGGTGAGCCAGTGGATGATTACTATACTCAACAGAGGATAAGCAGTCGGGAGGATAGTCTTGAAGACTTCGGTCCTTTTCAATGGCCATAACTTTGCGATATTCCTCCCGCTTATCAGGAATCTGCCCAGACTCGATTAATTGATCGACACCCTTATAGAACGAGCTTAAGAGCAGACCTCCAATCTTTTGATGAATTATGGCGGTATGCACGGGAGAATTGAGAAACTCTCGGACTATGGGCTCGACGTCTGAAGATTGGTGCTCATCTATGACCCTCTCTAAGTCGGAAGAATCATCTTCCTTGGTCGCAAGTTGGGATCGAAGAGCATCAATATCCGACTCAAGCTTGCTAACGAGGGTGGCATGCGCAACTCGTTGCTCTTCCATTTCACGAGTCAATTGGTCGACCTGCGATTGATATCGACTAGAATCCGTCATCATGCTAATAATGTGAGGATTGTCAGTCTCCAGATTAGGATTAGCAAGAGGATTTGATGAAGTGGCAGCGGAAGCTCGGGAACTATCGACCTGAGCAAGTTGATCTTCAAGCTCCTTAACTCTGGCAGATAAGATCCTGTTGCTTTCTTCAACAAAGCTGCATTGATCCCTATGCAACGCCATGTCATACAGTGCCGACACCAAAGCATTTCCAGTCTGTGTGAAGGGAAAATTTATCTAACTCAATGTTGATTTTGAAACGTTTATTAAGAGGAGTTGACAAATTAAAGAAGATTACCACTTCATGAGCATGAGCTGCCCTTGCCAGCTGTTCGAGAGGTTTTTTCTTGATCGTCCTATTTACATCTTGAGTGAAGGTCGAAGAAAGGAGAATTCGAATGGATTTATCGACGACATTCTCCTTATCATCAGACACCAATGTATCCTTCTCGGAATATCCAGCCGCCCGTTTCCCTTAAAGATGACTCTCGATCATATCTACCAGGGAAGCTTTATGGCCAGTATCTCCGACATGAGTAAAATATTCCCCTCCTTTATCGAAGAACTGTTTTCTCCTTTTAGCTTCAGGGCCGGTAGGATTGCGCTCCGACCAAGATTGACAGCCTAGAATACCATGTTTATCCCTAAGAAATTTAGGCGGATAACCACGACCGGGGCGAGAGCTTGAAGACGGAATATCCGATGAGGTCTGACCAGAAGAGGGAGGAGCTACTCGGATAGGATCAGCATTCTCGAACGACTCCTCCTCGATATCCTCCAAATCCATAAACTGATCTCTTCTTCTTTTTCTGGATTCTTTTTGCTCTATGGGAGATTTGCCCCAAGACTTTTTTGAGTTCGAAAGGACTGATTTACCGACCACAGAAAAGCGGCAAGCTGCACATGAAATCAATAAATGTGGATGAGCAACAAGATCATACATATACTTTGTTTAATTTATTATTATCAGGAAACATTACATATGGATCGATCATCCGAGGAAATAGGAAAATCCAAGGAACTCAATCCTGCCTTCCGAAGAAAGATTTCTCCAATCAAGTAAGCAGATTGGTATTTGTTTGATCTCATCTCCTCGATCAAAGCAGTTGGAAACTGGTCGTCTGGGGCCATCTGACCAATCACCTTTCGACCACCGTATACCCAGAGATCATCGTATCCCCAGTCGTAAGAAAACTCCTCTGTTTCTCCATTTTCAAGAATAGACACGGTCGGAGCTTTAACAAAAAAGAAATTCGACTTCCACTCCGTGCTGTTGCTGGAAATGGCATTTTCAAGCACAGCATACCCAGGTCTCTGACTAACGTAATAATAACCCCTGTTAGAGGAGGTCGATACTGAAAATCGGAAAAAGTGAAGGAAATTACGGAACGACGGTTGAAAACCTCGCGCTACCATTAAAACTGAGAAGGCCATAATAAAGGCTATAGCATTAGGAACAAGTTGGGTCAGTGAGACGATGAAGGTCTCCAGAAATTGACGGAGAATTGAAGATAAGGGAAAACGGAGCCCGTGCTCAAAATGGGACGTATAAAAAGCTCGACAGTTAGCAGGTGGAGTGTTTACTCTTTCCTCGGAAGTGGGAATGATGATCTCGAAATCCGACGGGAAGTAGCGACCATACTCCTTTCTCAGAAAAGGTAGATCTGTCTCTTTAAATCGAGAAGGAAAAAGTTCCACAGGATTGGAAATTTGAGGTTGGGCTGTTTTGGATTTTTTAGATGCCCTCGACATCATTTCTTCCTCTGAAATAATTTCCACGACCAGACTATCAACTTCATCCTCGGCATAGTCTTTAACCTCTTCTACTTGAGAATCGTCCGCTGCTTCGTTGTCAGAAGAAGGAATATTAGGATTGAGAATGTTGGGTGGTGCTTGTTCTCCTACATTTTGAATTGGGGAAGAGGGATTCTGAGAGGTCGAAGCCATTGATCTTTGAAGCGATGCGCTCGAGAAAACAAGAAAATTGCTAGATTATCGAAATGAACTTTTACTGCTGGAAAATCTGTATATCCGGGGTAAAAAGTGAAATATCCCGCTAATTCTATCTATATATATGGGCGATGAAAAGACAGATTCAACCCTTCGCGTCTCTTCATATTCCCGCCAATCAAAATTGTGAAAAGACCTTGCCGTCATCTGACACACGTTAGCTAAAGTACGTGTCTATTCGTAGACAGTTCAGATGGATAAGCACTCTTTTTTCCTCGTTCGGTTTTTATCCCAAGAGGGTTTTTCCGAACTAGGTTTTTATTGAGGCATATTTCATGAACGACGAGAATATGAAGGTGAATACTACATCTACTTCTACGAGCTGCAGCTACGATTACGCTCGAGAAGTGAGGGAGTACTTATGAGGGCTATTTTACACCTATGATCGAATAGTACTTTTTGAGCCAATTCAGAATCGATCCGACCTGTGAAGACCTCAAGATCGGCTCGACCAGACAAATACATATCCGATCGACCTACTCTGATCGACTTACTGTCCGTTTCAGGGGACCTAATGGGCCCTGCGATACTCCTAGGCCATGCAGGTTTCCTAGGCTAAATAGGACTCCTAGTTCAATTAGGACAGGAGGAATATTATAAATAGCGAATCTTACATTGTATTTGGGGCGGATTTTAACCTACGAAATATACTACATTATTTGCCTCTTCATATGATTATCATCTACTCAATTATATTACTGTGCTTATTCTTGAATTGCATCATCCTGAGTACTTTAACCAAACCCTTAATACAACAAATTGTGTTCTTTATTAAATTTACTGAGATTAAACATTAGGACGAAATTAGGTTAAATCATGTTCAGAGCTGTAGACGAAGACAATTTCCAAAAGATCAAGCATCTCAAAACTGCCAAAAAGATGTGGGATAAAGTCTGCGAGCTAAGCGAAGGAAACAACGCTATCAAAGAACACAAGCTCAGTGTGGCTCTTGAGGAGTTTGAAAATTTCAAAATGAAGTCTGGTGAAACGATTGATCAGATGGATACCAGATTTACCAAAGCCCTGAATGAAGTTCTAAGATTTGGTAAAGAATTTTCGAACAAGGAGATCACAACAAAGGTTCTCAAGGCCTTGCCACCCAAATTCAACATGAAGGTGACAGCCATGGAAGAATCAAGGGATTTAGAGAAGATTTCTCTTTCCGAACTGTTCTCATCTCTCCAAGCTTATGAGTATCATATGCCAAGATTGGGATTAGAAGTGTCAACCAGTTCAGACCCTACTGCTGCTCTAATGGCGTCAGACAAGTCAAGAAAATCAGCAGACAAATCAAAACAGAAGACTGTGCTGAGTTCAGAAAAGGGATACACTGCTGACGACGTCACCCTGCTGCTAAATGATTTCAAGAAGTTCTACAAGAAGAAAATGAAATTAAAATATAAAAATGCTACTTCATCTTCTTCTGATCATTTTCAGGAAAATAGGGATTCCTACAAAGTAAAACTTAGAGACTACCATGAAGAGGAGTATGGGCTCTTGATCAAAGACCATCCAACCTCATCATCTGAGAAGTTTGCTGAAAAGGAAAAGCGTTCTAACAAGGAGCATAAGCTTAGTAAGAGCAAATCAAAGTTAGCTGATGCAGCAAAGCTAATAAACTTCTGCACATCTTATTCAGACCTTCAGTCGTCTGATAAAGAATTTGAAGAAGTACCCGAGACCATATGCTTAACTGCCATAGAATTTGATGATTCTGAAAATTGGGGTAACTTCTACTGATTAATGTAATGCACTATTTGAATCGATTGAATAAATGCTGAATTACAAATTCAAATACTGTTTTTGCATTTGCCAAGCTTAAAGCTTAATGAAGAGATCTGCTAAAAAGAGCAAATCAGATCACTGAAACTTCAGGTTGAAAAACCTCAAGAATCAGCTGACTACCAAAAAGCTTGAGCATGAGAATGAAACTCTAAAAGCTGAGTATGCAATTTGTTTTGAAAATATAAATAAACCTGAAAGAAGTAATTGCATCATTCTCTAAAAAGAAAATCAGAGGCTTAAGAGAACAAGTCTACTGATGCTCAATAGGTTAGAAAACCTAGTAAGCTACCTAAGACAAATCAGACTACTAAAACCCATCAGACGAGTAAGCTGAAATAGGCTGCTGATAGGAGTAAAATTAAAGTGGTATCAAGTCTGTTGAATCTAAGGAGAGTTATTAAATAACTCAGGTAAGAAATTGAGGTTAAAATGATTTACTTGGCAAGAATTTGAATCACATTATGATAATTGTTATTTCAACATGCTTTATGCCTATTCATATTATCATGCTGATTGCCATCCTCATTTCAATATGCATGCTTATCACACATTTCATGCATCTTACCTTGCTTATGAGCTATGTTTTAATCATGACCAACAAATGTTGAAAAACAACAAGTGGTATCAAGTACCAACAAGTGGTATTATCCTGATAAAACATAAGTCACTAGATCATCACATGTTAAAGGTTACACTAACCATGCTGGACCCAATAAACAAGGGGTACCAAAAACAGTCATCTGTTTTGCAGGTGAAACACATGTGAGATGACAAAGATGAGTTGACTGCCTTATAAATTTCACCAAGTTCAACAAGTAGTCTCACCAACATGCATGTACCAGCAAGTGGTATCAAATCAGTGGTATCAACAATTGGTATAATTCAAGTGGTAGACTCTACATTTGGAGATTTCAAGGAACGTGAGGTTGTTGAAGAGTTGAAGATTATCAAAGATTAACAAGTGGTTTCAGAGACCAAGTGGCATTAGAAGCCATCAACTGTTTGCAACAAGTGGTATCACCGTTCAAGTGGTATCAGTCAACCATGTGACAACAGAAATTGGTTTGTTGATTTTGGATTCATAAGTTGAGGGGGAACTTATCAGAAGACTAACCCAGAACAGCTTACTGGAATTCAACGGCTGAGTGTCTTTGAAGAGAAACTCTCATCAGGCTACTTGACCACGAATTCTTGAACTTAGGGGGAACGTGTACGACTAGCGGTACTCCTAAATAAAAGATGAAGTTGTCAATAAGTCAAAATGAAGCTATCAGAAGACTGGTTCTTATCAGCTGACTGGAACTCAACATCCAAGTAATATTCAAGAATGTACTACACCAAGTGGTATCAGCAAGTGCTATCACATCAACAAGTGATATCAGCAGACTAATCTGATTTACACCCTTACAAGTGGTATCAGACTACAAGTAGCATCAGACTACAAGTGAAATCAGACCACAAGTGGTATCAAGTGGTATAAATTCTTGAAGTTAGGGGGAAATTTTCTAGCTGGAGTGATAAACGGCAACGAAGACTACCTCGATCAGCTAAGTACTTACCTACCTGTCTTCAGCATACTAGCTTGCAATCTTATGGAAAGGAAGTTATCACAAATCCTAAAAAGGGGGAAGGATAAAATGGAGAAGAAAAGATGCAACTGAAGTTTTGATGTTGATGACAAAAAGGGGGAAGATAGATGCAACTAAGAACCCTTTAAGCAGAAGATCAGAAAGGGAAAAAGAACCATCAAGTGGTAATTTTTTTTAGTTGTATCAGAGCAATAATTTCCATCTCAGAGCATGAAGACTAAATCAGAAACTTAGATGTGTTCTTAGTTGAAGGTTTTCAAAAAGGGGGAAATTGTTGGTTAAAATTGGAGAAGGTTTTGAAGATGACTAAAAGGGTAATCTGGAAGTCATCAACTAAGAACTGAACAGCTTAGTGAAACCTATCTCATGGTCTAAAAGCTATGTGACCGAATCAGCCGAGTGGGATATCAGATGGGTGTTATCAGCCGAGTCAAGATAGATGTGTTCGTTCTTGAATCAGCCGAGAAGCCATAAGCCGAATGATCAGCAGAATGATCATCAGCAGAGTACTTCCACCAGCAGAGTAAAGATGGTCAGTAAGCTTATCAACGGGAACCAGCTAAAAGCTGAGTGTATTAAATGCGACTGACATAAAGCAAACATCCGTACAGCAGAGTGTACAGTGCAACAGTTGCAGGGAGCCGTTCCGCGTGTCAGGACCAGAACTCGAGGACTGTAGATTCCTGCCAACCTTCAACAGGCAGAAATTCAAAATCTGAGAGTATAAATAGAAGACATAACTGAAGATCTAAAGGGAGCTTGCATTATTCAAGATCATATCCTAAGAGCGAGATCCATCAGTTGAGTCATCTGATCACAAGCCGAAGTCATTTGTTGACAAAGCTTTTCGTTGAAGAACAGAGAACTTAGTTGTCTGTCAGAGTGACTTTCAACTGTAAAAGAGAGGAGTGTATATCCATCTTTGTGAGTGATATAGCTTCCTAGTATAGGATTTCTGAGTGATCTTCTATACTGAAAATAGCGTGAGGAGTGTAGATCCGTCTAAGTGAGTGATCTAGCTTCGAAGTGTAGGATTTCTGTGTGATTTCTTACAGCGCACTTGTGGCTTTTCATTTGTTGAATTGCGCAAGAAGAGTATACTGTAATCTGTGTGACTATAGTATAACCCAAGATCTGTGTGACTTGGAAGAGTGGACTAAAAGACGATTGTCTACATAACCACTATAAAAAATCTGTGTGTTTGAATTATTTACTGCTATACTTTGCATATTAATCAAAGAACTCAAACATACGTTTTAACCAAAAGATTTTAAAAGGAGTTGTAAAAACTGGGGATAAAATCTTTTGAGTGAGAAAACTTAAAGAGGAACAGATTGGTCGAAAAACACTTGACAAATCCGCTGCCAACTAGTTTCTAAAAACTCTGATTTAACATCTGAAATCAGCTGAGTGAAAATCAGATGAGTGGTCAACTCTGCTGATAAAGCTTTGTGCGCATCAGCTTAGTAGTCTTACAAATCTTGAATCAGCTTAGTCTGCTGATTTGTAAAGTTTGATAAAAAGTTTTTAAAGTTTTCAGAGGTCTATTCACCCCCCCCCCCCCTCTAGACCTCATTGACCACTTTTGGGACCAACAAGTGGTATCAGAGCAGGTTGCTCTGGTAATTTACCTGATACCATCAAGTAGCATCAGGGTAGGTGGTTTATCTTGAATCAGCTGCCTGATCAACGAGCTTGATCCAAAGTGTGTTTTTCAAATTTTTCAAAAAGAGAGCATATTTTGAAAATCAAAACTTTTTGAAAAATGGATGCCATAAACCATGTTCCTCACATTGGTCTTATGAGCTTTGAAAACTGGAAAATCAGAATGGAAATCTTTCTTGCTGCTTATAATGATGACATGTTTACATGTATTACAAAAGGACCATTCAGATTCCAGAAGACTGTGACGGTTGATGGTCAACCAGATCAGATAGTTGACAAAGAGCTGGATGAGCTGACAACTAAAGAAAACAAGTTGGTAAATCTTGATAAAAAGGCGAAGTTCATCATGTTCAGAGCTGTAGACGAAGACAATTTCCAAAAGATCAAGCATCTCAAAACTGCCAAAAAGATGTGGGATAAAGTCTGCGAGCTAAGCGAAGGAAACAACGCTATCAAAGAACACAAGCTCAGTGTGGCTCTTGAGGAGTTTGAAAATTTCAAAATGAAGTCTGGTGAAACGATTGATCAGATGGATACCAGATTTACCAAAGCCCTGAATGAAGTTCTAAGATTTGGTAAAGAATTTTCGAACAAGGAGATCACAACAAAGGTTCTCAAGGCCTTGCCACCCAAATTCAACATGAAGGTGACAGCCATGGAAGAATCAAGGGATTTAGAGAAGATTTCTCTTTCCGAACTGTTCTCATCTCTCAAAGCTTATGAGTATCATATGCCAAGATTGGGATTAGAAGTGTCAACCAGTTCAGACCCTACTGCTGCTCTAATGGCGTCAAACAAGTCAAGAAAATCAGCAGACAAGTCAAAACAGAAGACTGTGCTGAGTTCAGAAAAGGGATACACTGCTGACGACGTCACCCTGCTGCTAAATGATTTCAAGAAGTTCTACAAGAAGAAAATGAAATTAAAATATAAAAATGCTACTTCATCTTCTTCTGATCATTTTCAGGAAAATAGGGATTCCTACAAACCAAAACTTAGAGACTACCATGAAGAGGAGTATGGGCTCTTGATCAAAGACCATCCAACCTCATCATCTGAGAAGTTTGCTGAAAAGGAAAAGCGTTCTAACAAGGAGCATAAGCTTAGTAAGAGCAAATCAAAGTTAGCTGATGCAGCAAAGCTAATAAACTCCTGCACATCTTATTCAGACCTTCAGTCGTCTGATAAAGAATTTGAAGAAGTACCCGAGACCATATGCTTAACTGCCATAGAATTTGATGATTCTGAAAATTGGGGTAACTTCTACTGATTAATGTAATGCACTATTTGAATCGATTGAATAAATGCTGAATTACAAATTCAAATACTGTTTTTGCATTTGCCAAGCTTAAAGCTTAATGAAGAGATCTGCTAAAAAGAGCAAATCAGATCATTGAAACTTCAGGTTGAAAAACCTCAAGAATCAGCTGACTACCAAAAAGCTTGAGCATGAGAATGAAACTCTAAAAGCTGAGTATGCAATTTGTTTTGAAAATATAAATAAACCTGAAAGAAGTAATTGCATCATTCTCTAAAAAGAAAATCAGAGGCTTAAGAGAACAAGTCTACTGATGCTCAATAGGTTAGAAAACCTAGTAAGCTACCTAAGACAAATCAGACTACTAAAACCCATCAGACGAGTAAGCTGAAATAGGCTGCTGATAGGAGTAAAATTAAAGTGGTATCAAGTCTGTTGAATCTAAGGAGAGTTATTAAATAACTCAGGTAAGAAATTGAGGTTAAAATGATTTACTTGGCAAGAATTTGAATCACATTATGATAATTGTTATTTCAACATGCTTTATGCCTATTCACATTATCATGCTGATTGCCATCCTCATTTCAATATGCATGCTTATCACACATTTCATGCATCTTACCTTGCTTATGAGCTATGTTTTAATCATGACCAACAAATGTTGAAAAACAACAAGTGGTATCAAGTACCAACAAGTGGTATTATCCTGATAAAACATAAGTCACTAGATCATCACATGTTAAAGGTTACACTAACCATGCTGGACCCAATAAACAAGGGGTACCAAAAACAGTCATCTGTTTTGCAGGTGAAACACATGTGAGATGACAAAGATGAGTTGACTGCCTTGCAAATTTCACCAAGTTCAACAAGTAGTCTCACCAACATGCATGTACCAGCAAGTGGTATCAAATCAGTGGTATCAACAATTGGTATAATTCAAGTGGTAGACTCTACATTTGGAGATTTCAAGGAACGTGAGGTTGTTGAAGAGTTGAAGATTATCAAAGATTAACAAGTGGTTTCAGAGACCAAGTGGCATTAGAAGCCATCAACTGTTTGCAACAAGTGGTATCACCGTTCAAGTGGTATCAGTCAACCATGTGACAACAGAAATTGGTTTGTTGATTTTGGATTCATAAGTTGAGGGGGAACTTATCAGAAGACTAACCCAGAACAGCTTACTGGAATTCAACGGCTGAGTGTCTTTGAAGAGAAACTCTCATCAGACTACTTGACCACGAATTCTTGAACTTAGGGGGAACGTGTACGACTAGCGGTACTTCTAAATAAAAGATGAAGTTGTCAATAAGTCAAAATGAAGCTATCAGAAGACTGGTTCTTATCAGCTGACTGGAACTCAACATCCAAGTAATATTCAAGAATGTACTACACCAAGTGGTATCAGCAAGTGCTATCACATCAACAAGTGATATCAGCTGACTAATCTGATTTACACCCTTACAAGTGGTATCAAACTACAAGTAGCATCAGAATACAAGTGAAATCAGACCACAAGTGGTATCAAGTGGTATAAATTCTTGAAGTTAGGGGGAAATTTTCTAGCTGGAGTGATAAACGGCAACGAAGACTACCTCGATCAGCTAAGTACTTACCTACCTGTCTTCAGCATACTAGCTTGCAATCTTATGGAAAGGAAGTTATCACAAATCCTAAAAAGGGGGAAGGATAAAATGGAGAAGAAAAGATGCAACTGAAGTTTTGATGTTGATGACAAAAAGGGGGAAGATAGATGCAACTAAGAACCCTTTAAGCAGAAGATCAGAAAGGGAAAAAGAACCATCAAGTGGTAATTTTTTTTAGTTGTATCAGAGCAATAATTTCCATCTCAGAGCATGAAGACTAAATCAGAAACTTAGATGTGTTCTTAGTTGAAGGTTTTGTCATCATCAAAAAGGGGGAAATTGTTGGTTAAAATTGGAGAAGGTTTTGAAGATGACAAAAAGGGTAATCTGGAAGTCATCAACTAAGAACTGAACAGCTTAGTGAAACCTATCTCATGGTCTAAAAGCTATGTGACCGAATCAGCCGAGTGGGATATCAGATGGGTGTTATCAGCCGAGTCAAGATAGATGTGTTCGTTCTTGAATCAGCCGAGAAGCCATAAGCCGAATGATCAGCAGAATGATCATCAGCAAAGTACTTCCACCAGCAGAGTAAAGATGGTCAGTAAGCTTATCAACGGGAACCAGCTAAGAGCTGAGTGTATTAAATGCGACTGACATAAAGCAAACATCCGTACAGCAGAGTGTACAGTGAAACAGTTGCAGGGAGCCGTTCCGCGTGTCAGGACCAGAACTCGAGGACTGTAGATTCCTGCCAACCTTCAACAGGCAGAAATTCAAAATCTGAGAGTATAAATAGAAGACATAACTGAAGATCTAAAGGGAGCTTGCATTATTCAAGATCATATCCTAAGAGCGAGATCCATCAGTTGAGTCATCTGATCACAAGCCGAAGTCATTTGTTGACAAAGCTTTTCGTTGAAGAACAGAGAACTTAGTTGTCTATCAGAGTGACTTTCAACTGTAAAAGAGAGGAGTGTATATCCATCTTTGTGAGTGATATAGCTTCCAAGTATAGGATTTCTGAGTGATCTTCTATACTGAAAATAGCGTGAGGAGTGTAGATCCGTCTAAGTGAGTGATCTAGCTTCGAAGTGTAGGATTTCTGTGTGATTTCTTACAGCGCACTTGTGGCTTTTCATTTGTTGAATTGCGCAAGAAGAGTATACTGTAATCTGTGTGACTATAGTATAACCCAAGATCTGTGTGACTTGGAAGAGTGGACTAAAAGACGATTGTCTACATAACCACTATAAAAATCCTGTGTGTTTGAATTATTTACTGCTATACTTTGCATATTAATCAAAGAACTCAAACATACGTTTTAACCAAAAGATTTTAAAAGGAGTTGTAAAAACTGGGGATAAAATCTTTTGAGTGAGAAAACTTAAAGAGGAACAGATTGGTCGAAAAACACTTGACAAATCCGCTGCCAACTAGTTTCTAAAAACTCTGATTTAACATCTGAAATCAGCTGAGTGAAAATCAGATGAGTGGTCAACCTGCTGATAAAGCTTTGTGCGCATCAGCTTAGTAGTCTTACAAATCTTGAATCAGCTTAGTCTGCTGATTTGTAAAGTTTGATAAAAAGTTTTTAAAGTTTTCAGAGGTCTATTCACCCCCCCCCCCCCCTCTAGACCTCATTGACCACTTTTGGGACCAACAACGTGCGCGGCACATGTCCGTTAAGTGGCACGGATTTTGCACGTGCAGGGAGTAAAATTTCATTTTTGACACCAGATTTTTACCTTCTTTACACTTTATGTACCAAACATTCAAAAAAGACACATTTAATACCAAAGTTGAAGATTGTTTGACACATTTGCTTTGACCATCAATTTTTGGGACGAGAACGACAACGTGGCCATTAAGTCTTGCACGCTTTTTGCACGTAATGCGCTCGGGCAGGGAGTATTTGGAACTAATCTTAATTTTTCCACAACTCCTTCATTACAAGGCCAAATTTCGTGTTCTTTATATGGGCTCGAAAACTCTTGGCAAGAGCTTTCTAACGGTATAAGTTTCAGTTCATAAAACGCAATAGACAATTCCCAGAAAATTATCTGAACTGGTTGACACATCTAATCCCATTCTTGGCATCTTATACTCATACGCTTTGAGGGATGAGAACAGTTCGGAAAGAGAAATCTTCTCTAAATCTCTTGATTCTTCCATGGCTGTCACCTTCATATTGAATTTAGGTGGAAGAGCCTTCAGAACCTTCATGGTGATCTCTTTGATTGAAAATTCTTTTCCAAGTCTTAGATCTTCGTTCAGAGTTTTGGTAAATCTGGTATCCATTTGATCAATCGTTTCACCAGACTTCATCTTGAAATTTTCAAACTCCTCAAGAGCCACACTGAGCTTTTGTTCTTTGATAGCGTCGTTTCCTTCGCTCAGCTCACAGGCTTTATCCCACATCTCCTTAGCTGTTTTGAGATGTTTGATCTTCTGGAATATGTCTTCATCTAGAGCTTTGAATATGATGAACTTGGCCATTTTGTCAAGATTTACTAACTTGATTTCTTTGGGAGTCAGCTCATCCAGCTCTTTGTCAACAATTTGATCAGGCTGGTCAGTAACCTTCACAGTCTTCTTAAATCTGAATGGTACTTTAGTAATACATGTAAACATCTTGTCATTATAAGTAGCAAGAAGGAGTTCCTTTCTGAATTTCCAATCTTCAAAGTCCATATGGCCATATGGCCAATGTGAGGAACATGGCTTAGTGACGTTGGATATTGGTCGCTAAAAGTATAAAAATGGTCACTAAAACATACAGTGACCAAAACAATGTTGGCCACAACAGTATGGCGACTAAAGGTGCGCAGTGACGAACATTGTATTTAGATGCTGAAAGTATATGTTTAGCAGCCATTCACTAACGATCGCTATAGAATGCCACCATTAGCAACAATATATTTTGTCGCAAATGTACAGATGGATTGTCACTGCATCATTGCATGGTCGCTAATTTCATACTTACAACAATCAAAATTTATATTCAGCGGCCAATCACTGATGGTCTGTAAAAAACACAGACATGAGCAACAATTATTTTAGTCACTAATTTAGAGCCAAATGGTCGCTCCATCATCACATGGTCGCTGATGTTATGTGTACACCAACCAAATTTCATGTTTAGTGTCCGACCATGAATGGTATCTAAAAGAAGTAGACATGAGCGACAATATGCGTGGCCACTAATGGTAGAGATCGATGGTCACTGCAAATTGACATGGTTGCTACTATTAATCGCACAACAACCACGAATGTATGTTTAGGGACCAACCATCAGTGGTCTCTAAAAGCCATGACCATGAGCAACAAATTTTGTACTCGCTAAAGTAGAAATCGGTGGTCATTGAATCATTAAATGGTTGCTTGTACAGTGTGTACAACAACAAAATTTTATGTTTAGTGACCAGTCAAAAGTTGTCTCTGATAGACTTTGCATAAGCAACAATTCTTGTAGTCGCTAATGTTAAGATATATGGTCGCAAATTTGATTCACGTAGCAATCAAAAGTCATGTTTAGTGACCAACTGTCAGTGGTCTTTAAAGGTGCAGCCATAAGCGACTTACATATTTCCTCGCTAATGTGGAAGTTCATGGTCACTATAACATTGTGTTGGCTGATATAATTTTACATGTAACAGCCAATATGCTTGGTTGATAAATGTCTTTTACCAACCATGTCATTTGTTGTAAAAAGAAATTTATCATTGCTGCTAAAGTTCTTACTTCGAATTATTGAGTGACCAAATTATGGTCTTCAAATATATTTAAGCGACCAAACTTTTAATTAAATGCAATCTTAATATAACCGCAAAGCTTATATCACATTATTTGATTTAGTAAATATTATTAATTAAAAATATAACACCTGTACAATATCACCATCACACAAAATAATAATAATAATAGAAAACAACCTCAAAATAGTGAGCAAAAAGCCTTATGCATACGCTAAACTTTCAGACAACAAACTTAACTAAGTGAAAATTCAATGCTTATTAAATTGTAATTATAAAAACAAAATAAAAAAATATGCTCAAACAGGGAGCAATCATTTACATTGGCTTGAAAGCTAATGACTACTTGAAGCTAAATCTTGTGTAAAATTGGATACATCCTATGAAAATCAAAATTCAAAATTGAATTGCAATCCACGTCCAAGAATCCTTAAGCTTTCCAATATGAACTTCATCCTTAGACAACAAACAACTCAACCGAAAAAACTTCATGACATGCACTGTCTCAAATTAATAAACATCAGCAAGCTCGATCGTTTGCAAACACCGCAACAATTGAATCCTTCAAGCCAAATTAAAGCTACACCATACAAAATTGAAAGTGCAAAGATAGTTATAATCCATGTTGGTAAGGTAAACAATGAGCAGCCAAAAAAATTAACAAATGAGCTAGATAATACAGAATAATTCAATAGTTTTGAGAAATAATTCTTATCAACATTTTGAAAAGTGTCAGGATACGGTAGATATAACTCCAGTATGAAGCAAGCAAGATTAAAAATGGAAAAAGTGTAAATTAAGGAACTACGTTACAAACAATAAAGTACATGAAGATTAGAGTTCTCTTGAAATACGTGATTGAAAACTTAGTGAGAACCTACAAACATGATACTCTAAAAAAATTCTAACAATTATTTATATTAAAGTTTAAAATATTCCATAATCTTTAAGGAAGCACAGTGAATATCATTTACTCAAATCCATTATGTCATTAAAATAAAAACAAGTATCTAAAAAAATAAATTCACCAATACATGCATGAAATTTATCCACAAATTCAATCATAAATGAACATAATGAACACATAAATCTTTCATACAAGTAATAATATGCAAGTATAGAAAGATAAACAAAAGAGAGATAAGAGACTCAATAAACTGCATATTCAATGACTTGTAACTAATATAAAATAGAAGGGTCATCATTCATACCTAAATCACTCGTGTTCATTGTCACTATCCACATAAGCTTCAGATGCCTCTTCATCATCACTGCTACAATATTCTTCACCTAAGGCATCTTCTTCTTCCTCATATTCTTCCCCACCATATTCATTATTGGTGCGTGGATTAATTATCCTTTCAGCAATTTCAACCTCTATTGGAGGTTCATCATTACGAACTACTGAGCCGATCTCGTTATTATTCTCTTCAACTTGTATGCGAGCACAATTCTCTTGTTGATATGCATCATTCACATCAAGTTCTTCTCCATCATTAGATTTAAAAAGAGACGGATCAAACAAATGTCTATGTTGCGAAATTTGAACTACTTTCCAGTCTCCACCTAATTTTGTATCATTGAAATAGAATACCTGAGTTACTTGATTTGCTAGCACATATGGATCACTTGTATACCATAGTTTGCTGACATTTATGCTTGTAAAATCATTATCTATCTTGACTGGCTTATGCCGTTGTAAATCAAACCATTTACAACTAAATAACACACATCGAAAATTATCAACGTAGCTCAACTCAATGACATCTTCTAATACACCATAAAAATTTATAGTTTTGCCCTTATGTATAGATTCTGTGCTTACTCCACTATTTTGTGTGGAGCGTCGACTATCCCTTTCTCTAGTTAGATATTTGACTCCTTCTACTATGCACCCACTACATCTGCTTATTTGAAAATGAGGACCTGATGCAAGTGCAAGAAGTTCATCACTAACTTCTGGTGATCTTGTACGTCGTAGTTCCTTAATCTAGTAACAAATAGTAATTTGAGTTTGCATATGTATGTATAAAGGTTATCAATTCTTTCCAATCAATTAAATTTAACAACATAACTGTAAATTCTTACTCGATTTTCAAACCATAAAGCGAACTCTTTCTTTTGTCTTGTCTCCCAACCAATAGAATTTTCCTGCTTAAGTTATTCTTCATGTTCCCTAAACAATAACAAAATTAATATCAAATGATGTTTAATATGCCAATTAGTATAAAAAAAACCGAAAAAACACTAGTTACCTCAAATATTGTTCTATCTCCGGACAATTATTCAAGACGAACCAATGTAATGTACTACGTTCTTCACGATTAAGTTTGGTATATTGTGTTTCTCCAAAGACTCGAGTTTTACTTTTAAATACAGAAAGTGTTGCTTTTGGATGCTCCTCACCATCAGGATTACGTTCGACCCTGTTGTATATTGTCTCAGTTCCATGAAGATACATTGAACAAAAATTCAAACACTCTTTCACAATGTAGGCCTCAGCAATTGAACCTTCTGGTCGAGCCCGGTTTCGAACCATCCCTTTTAAACCACCAAGAGATCTACACTTGGATTAAAAAACAAAGCAAATAGAACCACATGTTATAACCAAAAAAAAAAAAGATGTTACGTATAAGATATTTCTCATTAAAATAAAAATAAAAATGCATTTTTTACCTCTCTATTGGATACATCCATCTATAGTGGACAGGTCCTCCAAGCTTAGCCTCTGTCGCCAAATGAAGTGATAGATGGACCTTAATATCAAAGAATGCGGGTGGAAATATCATTTCCAACTTACACAATATCACAGGTATCTTTTTCTCCAAATCGTCAAGGACTTCCAATTTTAAGGTTCTAGAACATAGTTGTCTGAAGAAACTTGACAACTCACTAATGGCATTAAGAACGTCTTTATTAAGGAAACCACGCATCCCAACTGGAAGCAAACGTTGCAGTAAAACATGGCAATCATGACTTTTCAAACCAGTTATTTTACCATCTTTGATGCTCACACGTGTAGAGATATTTGCAGCGTATCCATCCGGGAATTTCACATCTTTCAAGAATTTACAAAAACCTTGCCTCTCTTTCTGGGATAGAGTATAGATTGCACGGGGTTTTAAAAATCTAACTTTACCATCTTTGTTAGCTTTGGCTCCTTCTAATGTTTTCAAGTGTAACTCACTTCTTATACCCATATCCTTCAAATCTAGACGAGCTTTCTCGGTATCTTTCGATTTACCATCAACATCAAGTATAGTTCCAATTATATTGTCACATATGTTTTTCTCAATATGCATTACATCTAGATTATGCCGCAACTTCAGTTTTGACCAATATGGCAACTCAAATAATATGCTTTATTTGTTCCAACATGATTGTTGCGACGAACGTTTTCGTTTAGTATTTCCAGAATGCTTGCCAAGCTTCACATTTTCTACTTCTTTTAGTTGTGCCAAAATCTCATCAACAGTAAGCTCCTTTGGCTTAGCACCGTATTCGACCTTCCCATTAAATTTTAGGCTTTTTCGATAAGGATGATGCCGGGCCAAATACCGCCTATTGTCTAGATAACCAATTTTACTTCTCAATCTTCGTGAAGGAGTATTCATGCTACATCTAGGGCAAGCACAATATCCTTTTGTTCGATGTCCAGATATATCACTATAAGCAGGGAGATCATTTATTGTCCATAAAATTGCTGCATGCAGCCGGAAACATTCTCCACTTGCTGGGTCTCGTGTGATCACTCCAACCCATAATTCCTTTAGCTCATCAATCAAAGGCCTAAGATATACATCAATGTCTTTCCCCGGTGATCGAGGACCAGGAATTAAAAGAGACAACATCAAATATGGTTCTTTCATGCATTGCCAAGGTGGTAAATTATAAACCGTTAACATTAATGGCCATATACTATAAGAATTACTCATATTACCAAAAGGATTAAACCCATCAGTAGCAAATCCAAGACGTATGTTACGAGGATCTTGACCAAACCAAGGGTATTGTTTATCAAAATCTTTCCAAGCTACGGAATCTGAAGGATGGATCATTGTATCATCTGATTCAACTTTTTCTTCTGCATGCCACCTCATATCTGAAGCTATTTTTTTTGACATGTACAACCGTTGTAACCTAGGTTTTAGAGGAAAATAGCGTAGTATTTTATGTGGGATCTTTTTTCTTTTGGCATCATTGACTTTCCATCTAGACTCTTTGCACACCGGACAATTATCTAATGACTCGTGTTCTTTCCAAAAGAGAATGCAATCATTTCTGCATGCATGGATAAGTTCATACCCCAAACCGATGCCTGTCAAAACCTTCCTAGCTTCATAAAATGAAGGGGGAATGATGTCACCATCTGGTAAATATTCTTTGAACAGCGAAATAATCATATCATAACATTTATTGGTCATTCGATTCAAAACTTTTATGTTAAGTAATTTCACAAGAAATGACAACAATGATTGTGAGCAACCAGGGTATAATTTCCGTTGTGTATCTCTTAGTAACTTTTGAAACTTGTCCATTTCTTCATCAGGTATGAGCTCTGGTGTACCATTCAAATTATCATAACAATCGTCAGTATTTTCATGATCGTAGTTGTCAAAGTTATGCCTAACCGAATTCAAATCTTCCAACAGTTGTTCCTCCTCAAATGTCTCATTCCTATGACCATGAATGTTATGATTTTCAACGTGTATGTCAACGGTTTCACCGTGATGCGTCCATTCACTATAAGTAACATCTATTCCATGCGTGAGTAAATGCAATTTGACTAAGCTAGGTGGATATAAAGACTGGTTCAAACACTTCCCACAAGGACAAAGCCATTTATCACTATCAGGCATGTGTATATAAGAAAATCTCATGAAACTTCTAACTCCATTGACATACTCATCTGACGTGAAGTCGTCAAGTTTGATCCAGCTCCTATCCATTTATCTTTATGCAAGATAGAAAATAAAACTATATTTCAACAAATATTGATCCAAACAACAACGAGAACATAGCAATAAGAATAGTTTAATTCACCTATATCTTACCCTCGGGACTTTCCTTTCTATCGACTTGTGTAAAAGAACAGCAGTTCATATACATCATAACTTTATAGTGATTGTTATTTTGATGTTGTTTCTAGGTGAAGATAAATATGTTCATTCTAGAAAAGGATTGGTCTTGCTAGTTTGAGGACAGTGAAAGATTTTAGGATAAATTTGAAAGTAAGCTCTCTCCATTTTCCAATATTCATATTTAGACAATTATAAAGAGATGACACTAATAGTATGCATTACTATACAAGTGGTAAAAACACTTAATTTGGCTCAATTGCGTTTCCCTTAGAACTGATTACATTATTCTTTAGCTTTAACAAAATAGTAGGCTCAATAATATTGATTTATTATAGAGTGAAATATGAAAATTCTTCTTTAGCTTTACTTAATTAGGTAAAAAATACCCAAAAATCAGTCCCCATCCCACCTCCAAGCACACCTTAAAGCATTTTGAGTCAAATATGTTGGAAAATCTATTCAAATTCTACTCAATATCTTCAATTCTAAATCCTACTATCATATATAAGCAACATAAATTTGCAAGGTATAATCCAAGAAAAGATAAAGAAAACTAGCCGCATAAATACGAGGAAAGTTGAAAGATTCAAAATTCTTAAGCCTGGAATGATAAATTATGATTGAAGTAACACAACAAGGATACCTGCCTTTGTTATTGCGGGTAGAACGATCTCTTAGAATATAGCTTCTACTCCAATTTCAATAATCAGCTACAATAATACTTTGCGATTCTACTTTTAAATGAGCTTCCACTTTTCGATTCTCTTCACGATTGGGATTGAAATTGGGAATGGGTTGATTGATTCTCGTGACGGATTGAAATTAGGAATAGGTTGATCAATTCTCTTCACGTTCAGAAGGTTATTGAAATAGAAGAAAAACAAAAGTTGGGAATTAGGGATGATTTTCAGAAGAGGAAATTAGTAATTAGGGATGGCTTCTCACGAGGCTATAAAAGTGATGGCGCATTACTTCTGAAGTCAACAATAGGGTAATGAATAAGGGTAGAGTACATAGAGCTACATTAAAATCTTAGTTTAGTTTATACATTTTGTTTTATTAAAATTATTGTTTCTTTTTAGAATATTATAAAATTATTGCTTCTTACTAAAAAAATTAATTTATGCTTATTTTATTTCAAAATTCGTGTTATTTTTTTTAAGCTATTTATATATGTATGGGTGATTTATGATCAGACCCTGAGGTTTAGTCGTTTTACAAGAACGTAGCCCTTATGTTTCAGAAATTACAAGGAGATCTCCTCTGGTTTAGACTATGTATCAAAATATCTCTTATAACTTCAACAGTCATTACAATGACAACCCCTACAATTTGTGAAAAAGTTAACAAAAAACCCTTCTAGAGGGTGTCCATGTAATTTTTTATATCACAAGGGATTTTTTGTAATTATGCTAAACCTTCAAGGGGTTTCAGTGTAAATCACCCCCTTGTAAGGATCAATATAAGTAGATGAAAAGATATGTTTTGAGTTCGACTTGATAAACTCAAATAAGAAAAAAAATATATAATTAAAATAAAGTCGTTCGTTCGATTTCATGAGTGGTGTAGCCAAAAAATGTTATATCAAGGGGATCTATATAAGATTAAGGGTAATTTACATAGATACCCTGGCTATTACCCTAATTACAAAAACTTACCCTCTTATTTCAAATATTATAAAGACACCCCCTAGGGTCAATAACTGGATCATAAATCCCCACATTTCTAAGATCTTTTCCTTCTCTTCGGGATCGAACATCAATTGCAACTATTCGATAAACGGCTCATTGGGATAGATGTAGATGAACAATACCACCTAGAACCATATAGGAAGTTCTCTTCTCGTAAGGCTCGAGAATAACCAGGGGGTGTCTATTTAAATCTTCCTAAAATTAAAGGTTATATTAAATTTAAATATATGTTAAAAAATTAATGATTTTTTTATCTAGCAATGAAAATTTGAACAATTTTAAATTAATCTCAGAGATCAATTAGCAAAATGGGAAATAGGTACAGTAGAGACAATCTCTACGATTGTCATACTAGTAACTTGTAAATCATTTCTCATGTACATTGCTATTCACAACATTCTTCTTTGTCTCTATTAATTTTAACAAAATATTGTTTAACTTTTTACTCACATATATACCAAAAAGTATTTGCAATAAGTCATAATGCATAAAAACTTAATTGCCAAAGATAAAACTGCACATAAAATTTAAACTTAATTACTACAATCTGAAGTTCTATTTGTTATTGTAACATTTTATTTGGAAAAATTGCGTTTTTGGTATCATAGGATTGACCAACTTGCAACTTTGGTACCATTGGATACGAAATTGCAAATTTGGTACCACATGATAGGTTTTCATTGCAACTTTGGGATCAAACCCATTTTTTTCCCAAAGTTAATGGTAATTTACCCCCTATGAAATACATAATGTTCAATTTATCCCCCTCTATAATTTTAAAAAAATCAATTTATCCCTGTAAAAAAATTAATAAAACAATTTACCCCTTTCAGCGGAAGAGTGTGACTCACTTATCGAAATTATTATAGTAAAAGGTGATAAAGTGCCGCCTATAAAAATGTCAGAGAGGTCGTGTGAAACTTTTATAAAAGTACAGGAGATAAAGTGTTATTTTTTATATCACAAGGGGGTGCCAAAGTTGCAATGAAAACATATCCTGTGGTATCAAATTTGCATTTTCGTATCCAATAGTACAAAAGTTGCAAGTTGACCTATCCTATGGTAAAAAAAAAAACAAATTTCCCCATTTTATTTTTACTTATTAAATTTGTTATTTTAGCGATTTTTATTTTCAGTAATTATAGTTTTGATTTATTTACTGAACAAATTAATTAAAGTGAGCCCCTGTTCAGTCATGACCCTAAATTCTCTCTCCATCATCGCCCCCATTCATCCATGGCCGCCATCTACAACGACTATTGATTGGAATTGGTGGGTGGGTTATGGTCTCCTTTCCACTTTCATTCTATTTGTTGTCTTAATAAGTCTAATTTATCCAATTCATTCTTAGCTCAATAGGTTTTACTTTCCCAAAATTCTTTGTCACTTTATTTTGATTACTCATTCTTTGGGATAAAAGAATGACTTTTGGGCTATTTAGTGATGAATTCGCAATTATGTTGGATGATTGCTGCAGATTTGGACCATAATTGATTCCCCTTACCTGCAATGAACTACGGTACATAGTTTAATTCTTTTTCCTTTTTCTTCAGTTTTTAAGTATACATTAGTTGTTAATTAATTCAATGATACAAGTTTATTATTGAAAATTTTAGAGTTAAAAGAACTATCTACATTTTTTTGGCGCTCTTTACTCTAAAAGTTACCCGCCAAATCAGAGAAAATTAGGAAAGAATATATCAAATCTTTGAAGATTTTTCTCTATGCTTATCTAATCAAAATTATTCACAATCTGCCTATAAAAACATTGACTTCCATCTCTTTTACCCCTCATATTTTTGCACGACTTCATCCCTTCTCTGCATCTCATATTTTTGCACTAATTAATTGGTGAATACAGTTTTTAAGCCTTTACTTCAATTTGTTTTTATGTTCGTTAATGCCCTTTTTATTCTCCTTATTGTGTCAAAGCCTGTCTTCTCTTAATATGAGTTGTAGTATTGGCCATGTGTTATTTATTATTTCAATCTATTGTATCCTTGACTATGTGTTTGTTACCATAGTATGTTATGCTCATAGATTTACCATTAACTTTTGATTTATAAGATTTGATTCAAAATTAAATTTTCATTGCATAGGTTGCTTTATGAGTTCTGAAAATTTTCAATTGATTGTTTTTTTGTCATAGCATGATGAGACAAGGATTCTTTTTTACTCTAATGCATTTATGAATTCAGATCTGATTTTTTGTTAAATTATGCTAAATTAAATGTTTTATGTGTATAATGTTTGTCCATTAGTTAACCTACAATTTTGAATGTCTATGTTTTAATTAACCCGATTCCTACACGATATTTGGCGGAGATTACTGGAGGGGATTTAAATCAAACTTGATTTGGGATCAATTTTGATTTTGAATGCGTGTTTATTATGATTATTAATTGTGCATAACCTATTTAGATAACTGAGTTTCTATTGGATTAGGGTCCGACAATGAATAATCTTTTGAACCGTAGAAAGGAATTGTCAATTGCAATGGCTGCAGCAAATAAAACGCCAGATCTTAAGCGTAAGGCAATGTTGTCAAGTGCCCTGGCTGCAGCTGATCCTAAGGCCAATAACGCAATCGAGCCTTCTTTGCCTCGAAGTTCGACTGGTAATTCTTTTAATCACATCTCAATTAGATGCAATTGTCTGTACTCTTGATTAACTATTGGTACTTTTTTTTCCTTCGTTCTCATAGCTTTAAATGAAAATAAAAGGATAACTTTTACTTCGACCAAGACTTTTGGCACCTCAAACAATACAAATACATCGGCTAGACAGGTTGCAATGAATGTTGACCTTTTGAATGAGTCTCATAGGCAGAGGGGTTCAAACGAGCACATAAGTTCTAATGTTAGAGGTAATAATGATTAAATCATGCTCCATTTTGTACTTTAAAAGTCATTATTATAAACTAAAGGAAATTTTCTTCGTAGAATCTGTGGAAGAGATCATTGATACATCTGAAGGCACCCAAGGTACCTTCTAGTAGTCATTTAGCTTTTTCTTAATTTTTTTTTAATCTATAATTTTCTATATAAGAACCATTTTCTTGTCATAGATGGTCGAATGAATGTGAAGAGGAAGATGACTAAGCGTGGCCCTACTAAAGGGTGGAATACCCAAATGCATACACGAAAATATGGGGAGAAGCCAAAGATTGATATTCCTGAGGGGCTTGACAAGCCAGTTGGTCAGCACAGCTCAAAGCATGCTTCACAAATCGGGATTCTCGTTAAGCTTGAGGCACCAATGCAAGTTGAAGGCTGGGCAAACATTCCAGAAGACACGAAGGAACATCTTTTCAAAAAATTGTTTGTAAGTGATCATTTTAATTTTTTTATTCTTCTTTGATTTCTCCTTTAATGTAATTCTATAATATAAACAACATTTGATGATAATTGATTAAATGTGTAGGATAAGCTCAACTATGAACATGACAAGAAGCATGTAATGAAGTGCATTGAGAGGTCATTCGCAAAACAGTATTCTACCTTCCGCTCGAATGTTCATAAACATTACAAGAAGTGGAGAGACGAAGTTGGAGTGGAACTAGCAAAAGAACACATTTATGAAAAACTTGCTAATCGTTCTGAAGATTGGCTATGGCTTTGTGACTTTTTTGAGACGGAAAAATTCAAGGTAAATGTCAAAATTCAACATGAGTACTAGGCTTAATTAATATGTTAGTTAACTTAATGTTAAACCATTTTTTCTTAATATTTGCAGAAAATTTCGGAAACACAATCTAAAAATAGATCCAAGTTGAAGACCCAACACAAACTTGGGACGAAATCTCGCGCAGCTCATCAGTATGAGAAAGTAAGTTTTAATAATTTATATGATTTAGAATACAATAGTGTAAATATAAACTGACATTTACAAATTTCACGAAATAGACGTTGGATGACATTGACATGTACAAGACTGAATATTATAACTCCAAGAATGGATGGGCTGACGAAGAAGTTTAATCATTTATGTATAAATTATTATTTTCAATTAAATTTCATGGGCTATTCAATTGTTCTGTTATATGTTCATAGCAACTAATATATTAATTTAATTATTTGAATCTTTGCATAGGCTCAAATGAAAGAATTACGAGAACAACAAAATTCTCTACCTGAAGGAGCTCCTCGAATGAGTTCGGAACAAATCTGCATTGAGGTCCTCGGAGAGAACTCATCATACGTCAAATCAAAAGTTGTAAAGCGCAGAAAACTAGTTGGGGAACACACTGCAGTTTCTGAATCATCTGAGTATCAAAAACGGTTGGAAGAAGAGCTATCAACAACAAAAGCTACTATGGAAACTCTCGTACAATGTTTAGAGAAGATGAGTGGAAAAAGCATGTCTGAAATACTTAATCTACAGGAGTGGTAAGTATAACTTTGCAAAAGTCTCTTAATTGTTGACATATGAACTATATATGTTATACACACACTCTCTCACACACACATATATTTATATATATATACATATTATATATCTGATTTTTCATCAGTTATAGGGGCAAAGAATTATTTATTTGAAAATGTACATGTAAAAGATGTTGATCAGATTTTATTCTTATTTTAAGTTCTTATTTACATTAAAGCTCTACTAATTTTCAATTTTTTTCTTTAATGCAGATATGGATCTTGCAATAGAAGGAGATTTAATATTATTGCATAGTGAATACTTTTAGAATTATGAGTTTTAATAAGGAGCTTGAAGAATTACTTTTTTATTGGAATTATGCGTTTTATAATATGATATCTTCAATTGGTTTGGTTTTATAATAAATAGTTTCATGCAAATTTTTAGTTTTATAGAAATGATGCATATTGGATGATGAGATTATTATGATTGTTAGTCGGTTTTAGTTTGAATTTGAAGTTTAGCTAGAGTTTGGTTTGATTGTTAATTGAATTGAACTCGTATGGAGCACTAATCAAATCAAACACAAGTCTGACTTGAAGGGCTTGGTAATTTTTTGGTTAAATTTCAGATACTCATTTTTAGTTTGTTGGATCTAGTTCAAATTGAGTTTCAAAACTTATCACCCAATCAATATATTTTAAGTTTGATTCGATATGTGAACGAATACAAGTGAACCATGTATAAATTAATACACATTTTCTTCTTTTTCAATATTGATATATTATTTATGTTGAATTAAATTAAAAATGGAGTTCAATCTATGTTAATTTTTAAGAACATTTATAAGAAAGCATATGATTTTATAAGAATATGGCCTAATTTTGTGCATCACCATGGTCTTAATGTTGGAGATTTTATTGTATTCGAGCACAATGGTGACATGCATTTCAATGCTTTCATATTTTATTATGATCATAATTATAGCGGCCATCTAAAACTCGTTGCTATGAAGTTACTCTTAGTGACTGTAGTTATTGGTTGCTGACATATAAATCAAGAGAGCAAGTAGCGACCATCTCAAAATTGTTGCTCTTAATAAATTTCAGCAACCATCTTAAACTCGTTGTTGGGTACTCACATAGAGCAACCATCATAAATTTGTTGCAAAATATTTACGCTTAGCGACAATAACAATTGGTCGGTGAATTCTTACTCAGGAGAGTGTATAGCGACTACTTTACAGTTGTTGCTATCAATATAAATTTACTGACCAAGTCTCACTTGTTGCTGGAAAATTCGCATTTAGCGACCATAGTAATTGGTTACTGACATCCAACTCTGGAAAGGAGTGCAGCCATTCAAAATATTCATTGCTAAATATGGTCACTGTAGATGTTTAGCCACGTCGACCATGAAATTCCTCGCTATATGAACCAGACATGGTCACTGTACTTGTGTCAAATCTTTAGTGACCTTTCACAGCCACCAATTGTTCGTTGGTCACAGAAAAATTGGCGCAAACAGATTTTAGTGACCGATTGATTTCTAGTTGCAAAATACGGGCATATAGCAACCATTTGAACGTCGTTGCTGAGAATTTGGTCGCTAAAACCAATATTTGTTGTAGTGGCTTATGCACTCCATTTTCAAAACTTTTGATTTTTCAAAATAATGCTAGATTTGGAAAAATTTGAAAAACACACCTCGAATCGAGCTCGTTGATCAGGCAAATGATTCAAATGAACCACCTTCTCTGATACCACTTGTTGGTCCCAAGTGGTCAGATGAGGTCTAGAGGGGGGGGTGAATAGACGTCCGTACCTTTTTAAATTTTTTCTCTTTTTCTTCTATAAGTAGAGTTCGCTCATCAGAAAGTTAAGATGACTAAGCTGATTTTGCAGTTAGCTTCTTAGCAGAGTAAGCTGATCTTATTCGTGAGACTACTATGTTGATTTAACACTTAGCTTATTTAGCAGAGTAGACTACTATGTTGATTTTGTTCATCAAGCTTATATAATCAGAGTTTCAAACAATGATGCAACGGATAATGTATATGTGTTTTTCAAACAATGTTTTCAAGCCAACTAACTTCTAAATCACAAATAGAGTTTTACCCCAAGTTAGAAATTCTTCAATTTAAAAGACTCTTCTTTTAAAGTATTTACTTAGCTTATGAAATATGCAATGCAAGACAAGTAAAGTAAATAACACAAGGAATTTTTATAGTGGTTATACAGGAACAAATCCTCTTAATCCACTCTTCTAAATCACGAAGATTTAGGTTCCACTAGAAACACTAAGTGACTAGTACAACTCTATTTGCATTTTCACAACAAATGATAAAGCCACAAATTCACAATAGGAAATCACAAAGAAGACCTATTCTACAAAGTAATATCACTCACAAAGATGGATATCTACTTCTCACAACACTCAGTTGAATATCACTCAGATATGCAAGAGTTTAATCTTGTTCTTCAACAATTAGCTTCGTCATGAGATGACTCCGCTTATGATCAGATGACTCAACTGATGGATTCTTGCTCTAAAGATTTGATCTTGAAAGTGTGCAAGTTTCATTTGAATCTTCAGTTTACCATCTATTTATACTCTTGGATTTGAAATTATGCATGTTGAAGATTGGTAAAATTGCATTTTAGTCCTTGAGCAACGGTCATAATTTGGACGGCTACTTTTGCAGATTGTCGCACTGTTCACTGTTGAACGGATCTGATCACTGTCGTACGGATCTGACAGTCGCATTAAATGCACTAAGCTTGTTACCGTTGGAGAGCTTACTGACCCACTCTGCTCATGAGAGCTTGTTGATCCACTCTGCTCATGACTACTCTGCTCATGACTAGTCTGCTCATGACTAGTCATCTGATTTTGGCCACTTAGCTCACAAACCGTAATTCAATCTTTCACTAATCTGATCTTCACTCTTCTCATAAGATTGAATCTTCATCTCTTGAATACTTCTGTTCTTGAATGATCTTCTTTAAACCAAGTATCCAATCTTCAAAGGTTTACTAAGCTTCCATTACTTAGTTGATGACACATTTTTGTTATCATCAAAACTTTCTAACTAACTTAATTAGCTCAACTCATAAGATCACTTAGCTGTTCTTGAGTTAATAAATTCTTCCAACAATTTCTTCCTTTTTGATGATGACAAAACCTTCAACTAAGAACGTCTTCCAAGTCTTCAGTTTTAGTCTTCACATTCTAAGATGGAAATCATTGGATGCAATGCAACTTCATTTCGTTCCCTTTTTTGATCTATTTCTTTCCGTTTAGAGGGTTCTTAGTTGCATCTCTTTTCTTCCCCCTTTTTGTCATAAAAAACTAATCCCATATTTAGTATGCTGAAAACAAGTGGGTGAACACTTAGTTGTTCGAGTAGTTGGCTGTTAATAAATTTATCATTTGAAGTAAGCCAACAATCAGTAGTTTTCTTTGCTGTTTATCACTCCAGCTAGGATAAATGTTCCCCCTGACTTCAAGAATTTATACCATTGGTTGGAGTGTATTCTTGAATGTCACTTGGATGTTGAGTTCCAGTCGGCTGTTGGGAAGCAGTTTTCTGATAACTTCACTTGACTTTTTGAGAACTTCATCTCTAATCAGGAGTACGGCAAGTCATACACGTTCTCCCTGAGTTCAAGAATATGTGGTCAAGTAGTCTTATGAGAATCCGTCTTGAAAGACACTTAGCCGTTGAATTCCAGTAAACTGTTGAGACGAGTCTTCTGATATGTTTCCACTCAGCTTATGAATCCAAAATCAACAAACCCAATTTCAACTTTTGAGAGCTGAAAAACTATTGTCACATGGTTGACTAATGCTCACCATATTCTAGTTTCCTTTGATAAGCTTCAATTTTTCAACAATCTTATTTTTCTTGAAATCTCCAAATATAGCAGCTACCACTTGTTGGTAAGACCACTTGTTGAAATTATAGCAAGGACAATCAACTCATTTTTGTCACCACACATGTGCTTCACCTACAAAACAAATAATTTTTTTTTGGTACCCCTTATTTATTGGGTCCTGCAAGGTTAGTATAGCTTTTGACATGTGATGATCTAGTGACTTTAGTTTTATCATGAATTTCAGTATATTTAGCATTGTTATAATTTTCATGATGAAAACAGTGCTCATAAGCAAGGTAAGATGCATGAAGTAAGTGATTTGTTTTGCTCTTTTTAGCATAGTCATCTCTTCCTTAAGCTTAGAAAATATATTGTTGGTCCCAAGTGGTCTAATGAGGTTTAGAGGGGGGGGGGGGGGGGGGGAATAGACCTCTGTTTTTCCTTTTAAAATTTTCTTCAACTTCTCAAATCAGCAGAGTAAGCTGATCGGACTTATGAGACTACTCTACTTATCTCGCACAAAGCTTGTTCAGTAATGTTAACCATTCGTCTGATTTTACTTATCTTTTTTTCAAAACAGTTCAGAGTTGATAACTTGTTGTGCAACGGATTTATCAAGTGTTTTTCAAACAAGTTCTTTTACTTAAAAGATTTTATTCCCAGTTTTTTTTAAAACTCTTTTTAAAATCTTTTAGTTTGCTCAAGTGTTTGTATGCTTTTGAAATATGCAAGTAAAAATGCAAGTAATCAAACACAAGGAATTTTTATAGTGGTTATATAGACAAGAATGTCTTTTAGTCCACTCTTCCAAATCACGAAGATTTTGGGTTATACTAAAAACACTTAGTAACCTAGTACACTCTGTTTGTGCTTTTACAACAAATGTTAAGCCACAAGTTCGCTATAGGAGATCACAAAGAAAACATATACTCTGAAGTATTTTCACTCATTTAGATGGAAAACTACTTCTCACAACTTTCTCTTTTACAGAAAATCACTAAGATTTTGATATAAGCTTATTTTTCTCGACTTCAGCTTGTCAACAAATGACTTCGCTGTTTTAGTGTTCTGCTTTTAGAGTATTTGAGACTTGGAAAATTTGATCTTGAATTGCTCTCAGTTGTTGTGTTCTTTGTTGTCTCTAACTCTTGAATTCAGTATTTATACTTGAGGATTTGAATTTCTGTCAGTTGAGAAATGACAGATTTTCAGATTTTCCTCGAGTACTGGTCCTTATTTCAAAATGGCTTCTGCAACTGTTCATTGTACAGTTCTGCTGTACTTTCTGTCACGTCGCATTAAATGCACCTTGCTGATCCGAGGTTTCTCTTCAATCATTTATCTTTAATACCCTCTTCTTACAGCATTTATTACACCGAGTGCATTTATTACCGTTGTAATAACTTCCTGATCATTTCTACTCTGCTGATGGAATCTACTCTGCTGATGAACACTCTGCTGATTCAAATTGAACTTATCTGATTTGACTCTGCCGAAATTCACCCGTCTGATTCCGTACTCATCATCAGATCAGTAGTCTTCTAGACCAAAATTCAACCCTTCTGATTTTACTTGTCTTCTCAGATTGAATATCTTAGAGGTTGCTAAGCTTCCATTACTTAGCTGATGACATTTGGAAATCATCAAAACCTCCCTTCACTTCTTCATCTTCATCCAACAATTTTCCCCTTTTTGATGATGACAAAACTTCAGCTAAGTACCTGTAACTAACTAAAGTTAAGTCTTCACACAAAATTTCTGAGATAGAAATTGAGTTGGAAGTAGTAATCTTTGATTTATATTTATCATTTACAAGTACATTAGATTACACAAAGAAATGAAAAAGTTACAAAATTTACATTGACGTGAATGAACGAAGTAATCTAATCTAGTCTTCTTCTTCTTCTTCTTCTTCTTCTTCTTCTTCTTCATCTTCATCTTCATCAATTGAGAAACTTAGAGTTAATTTCTTGGCTTTCTTTAATTTTTCTTCTTTTTCAGCGGCCTCAATCTTAGCACTGATTTCCTCAATCCTTTTGTTTTTCCTGTACGGATCAAGCTGTTCTTCAGAGGACTCCTTGGAAGCAGCAATTTATTTATCAGTCTTTGCCACATCCTTGGGTTCTTCTTCATTTATTTCAGCTTCTTCTTCAGTAATATCATCAGCAGCAGTCTCATCAACTGTCTTAGTTTCTTCAGCAGGTTTGTTAGTAGCCTCTTCAGAACCTAGGACTTCAGTTACGTCTTCAGTGACATTCTTCTTGTTAGCAGACTCCTCTTCCACCTTTTTGTCATCATCAGCAGGGTTGAATTGATCAGCTTGTACAGAAGGATTGTTGACTGCATCACAAAGATTTCTGATATTTTGATCCATAACAGATAAGAGATTTCCCTGGTATATGTGACCTGTAGTGTGATTTTGAAAGGTCTGATGGAAAGCTTCACCTTCTGTACCAATTTGAATCTGTGACTGAAGTACCAAATCAACACTTGCACAGAAGGTTTGTACTAAGCTTCTAGTTGCTTCGTCAGTAGCTTCCTTGGCCTCTGCAACAACCAGGTTAATCTGCTTCCAGCCTTCTTCATACTCTGTTGTTGAATGTCTGAATGTCTAACTTGATACTTTTAACTTCATCTTTCAGCGCAGTCAGCTCATCCTTCAGCAGTGTAGTCTGATATGTTGGTTGTTGAGTGCTTTGAACTAGATTGGAAGCTATTTCTTAAAAGCCTCTCAATAGTTCCTTGTTTTCTCCTCCATCTCCTTCATAGCATTTGCAATCAGAGCCTTCATGAAATCCAATAAGGCAGATTGAACATTTTCAGCAGGGTTGGCAGGATTAACACTCTTCTGTTTATCAGGAGTTGCTTCAGCATTCCAGGTAAGTGCTAAAGGCTCCTTTTCTGTTATGACTTCATCCAATGGAACTTGAGCATCAGCAAGGTGAAGCTCCACAGATGAGTCTTTTTCAACAGTTTTCTTTGATTCAGTACCTTCATCTGTAATATGCATAAAATAAAAACCATCAGTAGAAACGACTGTTTTATGATAGATAAAATCAGCAGGTACAAAAGCCGAAGTCGTTTGATGAGAGTGATCTGATTCTTGGTACTGTCTTATTTCTGAACCAAAGGCAATTTGTTGTAAACTAGGTAGAGTAGGCAGATCACTTGAACTCCCTTGTCCATATCTTGATCTTTCCACCCATTTATCCAATGCTACACAAACTGATATTTTCACAGCCCTTTCCTCCAAGTCATCACTTTTCTTGGGTTTGTTTCTCATTGAGTTGCGCAAAGCTTTAGATTCTTGTTGTACTATGAGTTTTACATACTCATGTACTCTGTCGTGGAAGAAATCAGAGTCCAAAGCTTGTTGGTCCCAAAGTGGTGTAATGAGGTCTAGAGGGGGGGGGGGGTGAATTTTTTAAACTTTTTCTCTAACTTATCTATCAGCAGACTAAGTTGATCTGATTCGTAAGACTACTATGCTGATTTAGCACTTAGCAGATTCAACAGAGTTGACCACTCATCTGATTTCACTAATCTGATTCAGATATACTCAGAGTTTCAAAACTTGTATGCAGCGGATTTTATCAAATATGTTTTGAAACAAGTTCCTCTTTTAAAGTTTTACAGTTTAATAAATTCCTCAGTTTAAAGCTTTGTCATTTAAACGTTTGTTTACTTATGAAAGTATGCAAGTAAAAAGCAAGTAATCAAACACAAGGAATTTTTATAGTGGTTATATAGACACAAAGTCTTTTAGTCCACTCTTCCAAGTCACTTAGATCTTGGGTTATACTATAATCACAAAGGTTACAGTATGCTCTGCTTGCGCAATTCAACAAATGAAAAGCCACAAGTTCGTAGCAAGAAATCACAAAGAAATCCTACTCTCTGAAGCTAGATCACTCACTTAGACGGATCTACACTCCTCACAAAGCTCTCTCTTTTACAGTTGAATGTCACTCAGACAGACAAAGGTTTTATCTTTGTTCTTCAACAAAAAGCTTTGTCAACAGATGACTTCGCTTGCGATCAGACGACTCAACTGATGGATCTTGCTCTAAGGATATGATCTTGGATTGTGCAAGTCTCACTTCAATCTTCAGTCCCTGGTCTATTTATACTCGCGGATTTGAATTTCTGCCCGTTGAAGATAGGCGAAATTACTCTTTAATCCTGATCAACGGTCTTCTTTCTTTACGACAGCTTTTGCAGACTTTTCACTGTACACTCTGCTGTACGGATATCTACTTTATGTCAAGTCGCATTTAATGCACTCAGCTTGTAACCTTTATAAACTTACTGACCGACTTCACTTCACTGATGGGATTACTCTGCTGATGATCACTCTACTGATGATCACTCTGCTGATGATCAGTATGTTGATGGCTACTCTGCTGATTCAAGAATGAACATATCTATCTTGACTCGACTGATGATAACCAATCTGATCTTACTGATCTGATATCCCACTCTGCTGATTCAGTCACATAGCTTCCAGATCGTGAGATGGGTTTCACTAAGCTTTTCAGTTCTTAGTTGATGACATCCTTTTTAATCTTCAAAACTGTTCTGGCCTTTTTGTAATCTTCAAAATCTTCTCTAATATCAACCAACAAAGCTTGTTGAATATCATTGGTTTGCAACCAATTTAACACCTGATTATGCTGTTTTTCGTTCGTATTTGAGTATGGAAAGTCGAGCAAAACAATAAATATATCGAGCGTGTAAAGCTGTATATTAAAATCAGTGTTCGAGTACAAATTACAAAGTAGGTCTACCCGAGCATTACAGGATGTCGTACTACTAGGAAGGTAAATACAACGAGAAAAACAAGCTAGATCCTAATTCGAACAGTAGGTCCGAGCAGAGGGTTTTCTTGGAAGTTGTGACGTCCCTGATGTCATAAATGTGCCGCGTATATATAGGAACAGTAATGAGCTAGCTGGACCGTCCGTAGGAGAATACTTCTCGGCCAGCTGTGCAAAGCTGTAGGTCGGCCCCACAGTAATTCCAAGAATAGAAGTAGATCGGAGAAAAGGATCTTGTGCTATCAACGTGACCTGATGGGGAAGCTATGTTCTTCTGGTCGGAGAATACCTCTTGGTCGGAAACTGGGTCGATCCCGAGCAGAGGTATTTCCTAAGATGGCGTATGCGAAATATCCCTCATCAATACTCCCCCACTTCTCGAGCACAAGTGAAACTGAAGCTCGGAGAAGTAAATACAGCATAGTATCATAAGATTTGATATGCCTCATTAAAAACCTTACCCGGAAAAAACCCATTGGGAAAAAGTCCGAGTCAGGGAAAAAGAGCGCATATATATTTTAGCGGAGCCGTGGAAGACAGTTGTGCCTCGAACAATAGGGAGATGATATTCTCGATCTGAGGGTCTTACTTCGATAATTCAACAGGGCATTATGAAATCTGAAGATTGGAGAGATGAGCAACAACAAGCGGGTTTCGAACGGTCTTGCGTCGGATATACCTCATTAAAAACCTTACTCGGAAAAACCCAGGGGGATAAAAACCGAGCGAAGGGAAAAGGAGTGCATATCCTCGGAAGACAATGTAGTTAATCTTATTTTACCGACCCGAAAATGCTCATTTCAGAAACTTGGAGGACCATAAATGCTATTAATCGGAAAGATAACCTTCAATTTACTGAGTGGAAGCTTAACCGTCGCGGTTACTTGGGGTTGAATTTGCAATTTACCCTTTTAACCTTTATATATATACGTTGACTTGAAAAGACGAGTACGTCTTCCATACTTACTTCTGATCGGAGCATTCAGATCGATAAAGAGAATCCTTATTTGTCGACCGTTGCGATAAACATTTCCCATCATGTCTACTTCCAAAAACCCAGAAACTCAAACCAATGTTCCTACGCGATCGGATTCCGACCTAGGATCCACAGGCGAACTCATTAACGCCTACAACACCGCTGAAAACTCCTCTGATGAGACGAGAAGAATCGTCGATCAAATTGAGCACGCCTTGGGGCCAAATGCCGGTGAGGGAACATCCGGTCAACAAAATTCCGAGCCTGGCGAGGAAGCGGAACAGAACACCGAGCCTGATGGCGAGGAAGGTGGAGACGGAGAAAATGCTGATTCCGGTAATGTGGACAGTTCAACTTTGATGCTGGACGAGCATGAGATAATGAGATACTCGATCGGAGGAGGGTGCAGTGTGAGAATTATCGACCTTGCTGGTGTCACGAAGAAGTCCAAAGCCACAGGTCGAGCTCAGAAAACTGAAAAACGGGTCGACGACATTTCTTGTGCATACGATCCAACAGAGGACGAAGCAGACCTCCAGGCTGAGATAGGTAAATTCCTCCCCGAGGGTTATACGCTAGTTATTCCGACCCCCTCTCAAAGGGTGAATAAACCCCCGGAAGGATGCCAGGCTTTCTATGCCAAGCAATTCGCCTATGGGTTGCGTATCCCTTTTGTCCCGTTACTCGAGCGGGTTCTAGATGTGTTCACCCTGGCTCCCGCACAGATCCTTCCCAACTCGATTGGGTACTTGATAGCTTTCAGCGTTTTGATGAAGGCCAAGGGCAAAACTGCAAACTTCCACAATTTTTGGCAGTTCTTCAAAGTCAGCACTTCCTCCGCCTCGAACGCTGGGTTTGTGTATTTTTCCCAGCGTTCAAATCATTCGGTCTTATCGACCATCACCTCCAGCAATTCTCTCGACTGGAAGAGACGGTTCTTCTTTATCAAAGGACCCGACGTACCAGCTTCCGAGGGGAGCTCGGAGATGGTTCCACACAGATGGCCAGGTGAGCGAGATTGGGTGTACGGAAAACGAGAATTGATGGGTCAGCTTACGAGGGTTATTTCAGATAGCCTTGTCACTGCGATGCGCTCCGACCCATACCAGTCGGCTTTCCTCGTTTTGGAGCCCGTTCTTCGGAAAGCGGAGCTCAGCCGAGCTACATACCCACTTGCAGACGCTGACGATTCTCGATCGTTAAGTAAGAACAATAATCTTTACCGAGCGTTCATAATAATAACCTACTCAAGGCTTCATTCCTAACCAATTTTATCTTTTCTTTCTTCAGGTACCACGGTAGAACAATACCGAGCTTCCATAGTCGGTAGGACAGTGGCTTCTACCTCGAAAAAGACGCCTGGCCAGCCGAGAAGACAAGTTAGGCCAGGCCCCGCACAATCCAATCAAACTATCATTCTCCCTCGGGGAGGCTCTACCCAACCTCAGCAGACCGGAAATGAGGGAGAGCCCGAGGATGCTGAACCCCTCCGAATGGTACCTCCTCCGACCCAAGCCGGTCCTTCTTCTTCATCTGGCCTGGGCTATAGCATGTTCACCATGAAGAAGCTTAAAGGGAAAAAGATCTTTAATCAGCGAGCCCGGGAAGACCGAGAAGGACCCCCCGAGGCAAAAAGGAGGAGAGGACTGTGGGGTCGGCATCGTACCGCTCTCACTTCTCGTTCCGCTCGAAGCAGGCCTGATATGGTGGACTTTATCGAAGATCAACTACGAGGTTACCGAGCGGCAGGTTATCCCGAGAGGGGATTGATTCGAAGTGATCGCGACCCAAACGGCGAAAACGAGCATGATAAGGCGATAAAGATCTTCATGGCGGGGAGATTCGCCGAAGATCAGGAAGAGCTTTTGGCTCATTGTGATCTTGACGTGTTGGGACAGTTTTCTCGAGCATATCATACGGTAAGAAACTTCAGCGATGATTGCCATTCTTTGATCTTTTAACATAATATTGATTGTTCTATCACTCCTTTGCAGATCGGGGACTGTTTCCTTACCGAGCTGAATCGCACCTCAATGCTGGAAGATGAGTCTGACCGAGTTCATTTGGCGTACAGAAATCTTCTGGAGGAAGAGTCCAAACTTCGTGATCAGTTCATCTCCGTTCAAAAAGAACTGGAGTCTACTAAGGCCAAGTATACCCCGGCTGTTGAGGAAGACTTGGTGAAGGTCGTGGCTGAGAAGAGCTTGCTCGAGGAGAAAGTCAAGAAGCTCGAAGAGGAGCTTGCGCAGACTAAAGCAGATTCAGAGTTATCTTATCAGCGCGGCAAAGAAGACTCACGCCTAAGCTCGATAAGAGAGTTTTTGGAGTCACCGGCGTTAGATGCCATAGCTCGGAAAAGAGTAGACCAGATTCTTCAGACCACTTTTTACAAGGGCGTTCGACAACTGGTCTCCGCGAAGGTTATCCCCAATCAGATAAATAAATATCTGGAGCACATGGATATCTTCAAAAACATGGACGGAGAGGACTATCGAGTCTCAGCCTCGAGCTCCACAGATTGGGAAAACCATGAGTTCGCTCCATTTGTGAGAGAGTTCGGGGTTCCAATGCCCAATCCCGATTTGTTGGATTTGGAGAAGTCCAGCACGAGCTCAAGTTCAGACAGTTCGGAGAACGAAGATGGCCAAGATACTTCTGATGATGGGGACGATCGAGAAGCTTCTGGAGATGCTGAGGTCGACATCGAAGATGGGTCCGAGAGTGAGGGCAAAGAGGAGCAGTCAATCCCTTAAAATTCCTTGTAATAGATTGTAGGACTTTTCATTGTACGCTCTGTAATCATTTTGGTTATTTATAAGATCTGCTTTCGTCGTTCAACAAAGTTTTCCGAGTTCATTCAGTTAGAGCCTATCAGTGACTTATTATACTACTTAATTATACAAGTGACTTTGTGAGCTACATTGTCCATAAAAGATCATCGATATCGAGCGTATTTGTGCAGTTGAAAACTCAATTCCTTAGTAGGCAAGGTATTAAAACGATCGATCTTCATAATAATGCATGGGAAAACTTGAAATTCGCGACTGTTGGGTCCCCAAAAGGCAACGTTCCTTTTTCTTATAAATAGAAGAAGGCAGTTTAAGATTTGTATCACTGAAATTATAACTTTTTCTTCGTCGGAGCTCATTGATCGATAAAATAAAACGAGTCTTCTTCTCTTCGGTAAAATTTAGATCATGGAGGGTATGGTGAGTTCCAAGCTTGACCCAAAGCAATTGTTCAAGGTCAAAAAGGAGAAGCTTCCAAAGTCCAAGATCAGAGAGTCCAAGTCCTCCACGGAGGTCGGAAAAATCTCTAAGGCCGATCGAGGCAAAAATAAGGTCGCATCCCCATCAAATCCCGAACCTAAACAGTCCGAGGTTCTTAAGGGTGATCTTGCCCAAAATGAAGCCAATCCTTCTCCTAACTCCGTGCCCGTTCGCTCCGAAACGGGGTCAGTTATACAAATAGCGGATTCCCCCTCTAGGTCGAGGAACACCTCCGAGGGAAACAAGCAGGTTGTTATCCCCAATGAGCAAGTCACACCTGGTGGCTCCGAGCCTGCCCCCAAAAAGAGGCCGCGTGTGGATGATCTGATTCCAACCCCTGCCTTAATCCAAATGACTGGGGAGAATAAGATATTGACTGGAAGCATTTTGGCTCTGGAGGCCAATAAGAACGTTATGAGCGAGCTTCCTAATAAAAGGGTCAAAATAAATGACCCTTCTGTCGATCAGAAGAAAACTCCTCCACCAGGTGAGAATCCCAAGGTCGAGAGCTCGGTCTCCCGCGTTGACCGCACACTTGCTGCCTATTTTGAAGAGATGAAAATTAAGGCGGTAGCTGCAGAAGCTGGCCCGAGCAATTGGGAAAATTTCCTCAGCAGCATTCAGTTGGCCGAGCAAGAACGGTCGAACGTACAAAGTGCTCGGGAATTTGTACAATCGAGCGCAGATCTGCTTACCCAGGTGAGTCTCCAATCTCAACATTTTTCCCCCTTTTTTTTTTTTTTAACGCACCAGCTTTTATTCCTGAAAGGTTGGACAGCAGTTTTTTAACCTGGGGCTGCGGGTCGAGCAAGAAGCCGAACAACATGCTGTGGCTATTCTCGAGCTGGAGGAAAAGAAGGTTGAATTGGCAAAGTCCCTTGAAGAAGCCAGAGCCATCGAGCTGAAATTGGCCTCCGAGACGGAGAAAGCTGTGAAGCAGAAAGAGAGTCAAGTTCACGAGCAGTTGAGCACGGAGCTGGATAGGCCGAAGAACCTCATTGAGCAGGAGAAGAAAAATGCCGAGCTGCGGGAGAAGGAAGCGTATAAAAAAGGGTATGATGCGGGGTACGAGGCCCGCAACACCGAGGTCCGCAAGCTCCTGTTCGAGAAAAGTGTCTAGAGATTTCTTCTTTATGCTCGATTAAATGTTGTACTTTTAAAATTTTCCTTTTTGTACTTGTTCTTCTTGTTGAAATAATAAACTTTTTCTCCCTTCTAATCGATGATGTCGTGTATCATTTACCGTGCGTCTCTATAATCGAGTTGCATTCTTAGTGTAGAAACTATTTATACTCGAGCTACGAGTGATCGTTCGAATTCCGAGCACAAAGTAAAAAGGGAAAGCTCCTGCATTGCACATCTGACCAAGTCATAGTATTCCCCTTTTTTCAGCTAAGTTCCAAGGCAAGTCTGACCAAACAGTGCCTAAATCTCGAGAAGCGGAACGGTCGCCTGTGATAAATGCCTTAATCTGGGCCATTGGTTTCGTTGAATACAGACCGTCGATCAAATCTTCCTTTTAGTATATAAGGGGCTTTTTACTCAGCTGGAAATCTTTACCTTGCACTGTCAAAATGTTTTATCCGAGGACCAAGTTCGGATTCTTCCTTCTTCCTGTTCAAGCCTTTGAGATTTGGCTTCTAACGTACTTTCGATCTTACAAACAAGACATGTACTTCTTTGGTATGGGAGGAATCGGAAAAGAGGGGCCCCTCGATCGTCTGGGGGTCTCTGATCCCTGAAAATGGGATCTCCCCTTGGAATATCAGCAAGTGACCGACCCTTGCTTGGATATTTTGGGCAGGGTTAGCATTGCGGATTCCGAGGGGTATCCCCGAGGGTGGAAAGCTGGTCAATCCATTAAAAGGAAGTTTGACCTCGAGTCACCAATTTCTTCCTTTCTTCCATGAAGAATGGTAACTTTGGGTCGAGCTTCCCGATCATAAGATGATGACCGGCCGCTCTAGGTTGAACTTTCGGATCTTACAATGAGAAATTTCAACCTTACCAATGGTTGAAATTTCGGATCTCAAAATGAGGAATTTCAACCTTGGACGCCAACTCGGGGAAGTGATCGGGCTCGGCTGGTAGCAAGAGTGCTGGAAAAGTATGGAGATCAGAAAAGGTGGTCTGCAATTCATACTGCCTCACTTCAAAGCCAGATATCATTAGACGATAAACATAGACAGCTCGATCACTTTACAAGTCTACCGGACAACCTTTTCATCACACAAAATGTGGTGCAGTCGTCGGATGCTTGCCGACCCTCATGGTCGAGAACACATGAGGACGCCCGAAGACTATAGAATAGGGCCCAGTAGTTGTATTAGGATTTGATTAGTTGTAAAGACAACATTGTAATCTGCTCGATGGATATCAATAAAATTGTCATTTTTGTAAGTCACTGATCTTTTGTATCTTGCTCGGAAATAATAAGAACCTTCTGTTTCAGATCAAATACTTGCAATCTTTCATTCTTTTTCATCGTCTTGTTATTAGCTTTCTTTCCGTATCCATCCGCTCGATGATGAATTAATAATCCTATGAAACTTTAACAATCTGGATGGGACGATTTAACTTGAACTTAGAACCGATAAAGTCTTCTCGGAAAAACTATTTGATAAAAGTTCAAATGAATAATATCTGAAAACTGAGATGATTCCTTCGAGCATAACTGGGCTTAATAAATAATAACCCCAACTTAACGGATTTCCGAATAATCATAAGTTTTTGAACAGTCTTCGAGTTTCGAGCAGATCTATTTTATCACAATATCTCGAGCATCGAGCTCTTTTCAAGCTGAATAGGCATGTTCTTTTTGGATAATTCCTTATCGAGGAAGGGTCATAGCAATAGCTTGCACCCTCGGCCGATTTTTATTTTTGAACATGAATTTATCGAGGGAGGGTCATAGCAATAGCTTGCACCCTCGGCCGATTTTTATTTTTGATCATGATTTTATCGAGGGAGGGTCATAGCAATAGCTTGCACCCTCGGCCGATATTTATTTTTGATCATGATTTTATCGAGGGAGGGTCATAGCAATAGCTTGCACCCTCGGCCGATTTTTATTTTTGATCATGATTTTATCGAGGGAGGGTCATAGCAATAGCTTGCACCCTCGGCCGATATTTATTTTTTATCATGATTTTATCGAGGGAGGGTCATAGCAATAGCTTGCACCCTCGGCCGATATTTATTTCGATCATGATTTTATCGAGGGAGGGTCATAGCAATAGCTTGCACCCTCGGCCGATTTTTATTTTTGATCATGAGTTTATCGAGGGAGGGTCATAGCAATAGCTTGCACCCTCGGCCGATATTTATTTCGATCATGAGTTTATCGAGGGAGGGTCATAGCAATAGCTTACACCCTCGGCCGATTTGGTCATAGCAATAGCTTGCACCCTCGGCCGATTTTTATTTTTGATCATGATTTTATCGAGGGAGGGTCATAGCAATAGCTTGCACCCTCGGCCGATATTTATTTCGATCATGATTTTATCGAGGGAGGTCATAGCAATAGCTTGCACCCTCGGCCGATTTTTATTTTTGATCATGAGTTTATCGAGGGAGGGTCATAGCAATAGCTTGCACCCTCGGTCGATTTTTATTTTTGATCATGATTTTATCGAGGGAGGGTCATAGCAATAGCTTGCACCCTCGGTCGATATTTATTTCGATCATGAGTTTATCGAGGGAGGGTCATGGCAATAGCTTGCACCCTCGGCCGATATGATTACTCTTTTTCTTCCTGGTGCTCGGAATACAGTTTGAATTCAAATAGGGGATTTCATTGCTTGTCCTTACACTTTTAGGGAAAATAAAACTGCGAAAACTGTAAATTACAAGAAAAATTTAAATGATTGCAACTATCTTTCGTAGTATTTTCTTAGGTTAACTGCATTCCAGGTTCTTGGCAAGACTTCACCGTTGAGGTGAGCAATTTTATAGGACCCCTTTTTTCCGACCTCCTGTATGACATAAGGGCCATCCCAGTTAGGCTGAAGCTTTCCAACGTGTTTAGATACCTCTACCTTTTTGAGCACCAAATCCCCAACTTTGAATGTTCTTATCCTGACTTTCTTGTCGTAAGCTCTTTCCATGTTAGATTTGGTAGCTTGGATCTTTACGCACGCACGGTCGCGTTTACTATCTGCGTGATCGACATCCATCTCTCTTAACAACTGGTTCTGATCGGGATCATAAGACTCGACCCTTGGTGATGGCACTAACGTCTCGACCGGGATTACCGCTTCCGAACCATAAACCAAAGAAAAGGGGGTTTCCCCTGTAGCTGACTTTATGGAGGTCCTGTTCGCCCAAACTACTCCAGGAAGTTCGTCTAACCATTTGCCTTTTGCTTCGGCCAGACGTTTTTCAAGTGATCGGACGATTTCCCTGTTGGTGACCTCGGTCTGTCCATTTGCCTGGGGATGCCCGACCGAGGTGAAACTCTGCTGGATCCCAAACTTTTCACACCACTCCAAAATTTTCCTTCCAGCAAATTGAGTTCCGTTGTCGGAGATGAGGATCCTCGGTATGCCGAACCTGCAAACAATATACTTCCAGAGAAAATTTATCACCTGAAACTGAGTAATTTTTGTCAGCGCAACGCATTTAATCCATTTACTGAAGTACTCCACAGCAATCAGGACATAGTTTTTTCTCGATCTAGCTGTTGGGAAAGGCCCCACAATATCGATCCCCCATTTGTCAAATGGCCAGCAAATCGGAATTGAATGCAGCTGCTCGGCAGGCTGATGAATCAAATTTGAATGAATTTGGCAATGATGGCACCTCTTAACATAGTCGATGGAATCTGAAATCATAGTAGGCCAATAGTATCCAGTCCTTGAGCATTTCAAAGCTAATGCTCTCGCACCGCAATGACTTCCAGCCTCACCTTCGTGCATTTCTCTTAAGACAAGATCGAATTGATTCTCTGGGATACATTTCAACAGAACTCCCGAGCTTGACCTCTTGTAGAGCTGATCATCAATCAAAGCATAAACTGGAGCTCGATATTTAATCCTTCGAGCTTCATTCACGTCCTCCGGTAGAACACCGCTTCTTAAGTAACTTTTCAAAGGTTCCATCCAGGAAAGGCCTTGCGTGTCTATCTCCATGATTTCAGAGTTCGGAGCTACGTTCAAGTCTATAGCTGGAGAGTTGGACATCAACCAAGTTATTACTCTCTCCTTTCACCCATCCATCGAACCTGTAAATTTTGAGAGCAAATCCGCCCAAGAGTTCTCTTCTCGAGGGATAGCTTGTATGTCGAATTTATCCAGCTTTTCCACCAGATTCTTCACCCTTTTGAGATACTTCACCATGTTGAACTCTTTTGCAACATACACTCCCTTTACTTGTCTATGTACGAGCTCGGAGTCGGTCAATACGGTGAGAGACTTTATTTTCGCTTTAATTGCCATCTCTAATCCAGCGATCAGGGCCTCGTATTCTGCTTCATTGTTCGTGACTACGAAATCTAAGGTAATTGCATAACTGAGGTCTTCTCCCTCGGGACCCTGAAAGTGAATTCCGGCCCCTCCTCCATCTCTGGTCGATGACCCATCTACATGCATCACCCAAACTTTCTCCTGAACATCTTCAACCAGATTTACCGCGGGAACTGACAAGTCTCCCGAACTGGATCCTGTCGATTCTGCAATAAAATCAGCCAGGACCTGAGCCTTAATTGCTGTTCGAGGTTGATACTCGATTTCGAACTGTCCAAGTTCCACCGCCCATTTAATCAATCTCCCTGACGTCTCTGGTTTTGACAGAACTTGCCTTAGAGGTTGGTTTGTCAAAACAATAATTCTGTAAGTCTGGAAATAAGGCCTCAGTCTTCGTGCGGCAATAACCAGAGCGAGTGCGAATTTTTCGATCTCTAAGTAGTTCTTCTCCGCCCCTTGAAGCAACTTACTTAGGTAATACACAGGCTTGTGCTCGGAATCTTGAATTCTCACTAAAACTGAACTTATTGCCTCGGTCGATACTGCTATGTATAAATACAAAGGCTCACCTTCGACCGGTTTCGCCAACATAGGTGGGGAGACCAAGTATTTCTTAAGCTCTTCGAAAGCTTTATCGCATTCCTCATTCCACTCGAAGCTTTTTGATCTCCTCAACAATTTGAAGAACGGCAAACTTTTATCTGCTGAGCGGGATATAAACCTGTTCAACGATATTATTTTCCCGATCAAACTCTGCACTTCAGAAAGCTTTGTTGGTGGTTTTAGTTCAGCTATAGCTCGGATTTTCTCTGGGTTTGCCTCGATGCCGCGCTCGTGGACCATATAGCCGAGGAATTTTCCCGATCTCACCCCAAAAGTGCACTTAGCAGGATTTAGTTTCATCCTATACTTCCTTAAGATTGCGAAACATTTGCCAAGGTGTTTTATATGGTCTTCCTCGGTCATACTCTTCACAAGCATGTCATCGACATAAACTTCCATAATTTCACCAATAAGATCCTTGAACATCATGTTCACGAGCCTCTGATAGGTTGCCCCAGCATTCCTCAGTCCGAAAGGCATTACTATGAAACAGTACACACCTCGTTCGGTGATGAAGGCTGTCTTGTCCTGATCTCTTTCATTCATAAATATTTGATAAAACCCTTGGAAAGCATCCATCATACTAAAGAAAATGAACCCAGCGGTCGAGTCAACCAGCATATCGATCCGTGGTAAGGGATAGGGGTCCCTTGGACTCAACTTGTTCAGGTCGGTAAAGTCATTACACATTCTCCATTTGTTGTCGACCTTCTCTCCCTTCGATACTAACACCACATTGCAGAGCCACTCAGTGAATGTTATTTCCTTAATCTGCCCGGCAGCTAACAATCTGTCGACCTCTGCGTTAATGATTTTATCCTTTTCACGACCGTGATTCCTCTTCTTTTGCCTAACCGGCTTCGCTTTTGGATCGATGTTTAAAGAATGAGTTATTACCCTCGGGTCGATCCCTACGATGTCATCGGAGCTCCAAGCGAAGACATCGGCGTTGTTTCTCAGGAATTCAATTAGCATGGTCTCCATCCCTTGACTTAGCTCAGTCCCGATCCTGGTGAACTTCTCGGGGGACCCTGGGACTAATGTCACTTGTTTATGGTTCGGGGGCTGAACGCTCATATCGATCTCTTTTCCTTTTTTACCCTGGAGCTTTTCACAATCTGGCAAGGGGAGGTCGGATACCGAAAAAACCTTTCCATCCTCCAACTTTCTTTTCGAGGGCAATGCTGGCTCAAACTGCTTCTTCATATTCAAGGACGTGTTATAACATTCCCACGCCATGCACTGGTCGTTCCTCATCTCTCCGACCCCGGCCAAAGTGGGGAACTTGACCATCTGATGGTAAGTCGACACGACTGCTTTGAAAACATTTAAAGCAGGTCTTCCCAAAATAGCATTATAAGCAAAAGGGGTAGTTACTACTAAGAACTTAACCATCTTAGTAACATCTTTAGGTTTCTTGCCCATAGTAGTACTCAGGAGGATGGTTCCGAGAGGAACAATTTCCGATCCACCGAACCCAATGAGCGGGGTGGATACCCGATCCAGACGTGGATGCTGTAAATTCATTTTGTCGAGAGCTTCTGAAGAGATTATGTTCGCTGAACTACCATTATCGATCAACACCCTCTTAACTTCAAAGTTAGCGATTTTCAAGGTTAAGACCATCGAAAAATCAGGGTCGTCTTCTTAGTATCCCAAGTTATTTCATTTGGTCTGTCAGCCTCGGTAAAACTAATGACCTGATTTATCGAGGGCGCTGACCTTAAGGTCATGACCTCACTTTTAGTCGACACACCCGTCTTTATCGACCTAGCTGTTCTTTTCCTTGCATTCCTGCTATCTCCCCCAGCAGGTCCACCAGCTATAACATTTATCACCCAGTTCGTCTGCTCTTCGCCTTGATGTTGATCAACACGGTGATGTTCGGAAGTCCTCCGTGGGCTTCTAGATCGGAAACGGTTATTAGGATTCTCCCTTCTGATATACTCCTTTAATTTTCCCTGAGCAATCAACTTCTCAATTTCCTGTTTCAATTGAAAACAATCCTCGGTATTGTGCCCTCGAGTCCGGTGATATCTGCAATACTTTCCCTGATTTATAGTCCCAGGTCTGGACTGAGCTACATGTCGAGCTTCAGGAACTAAATTTCTTTCCTTAAGCACTGTTAATATTTCGTCCCTCGAGGTATTCAACCTGGTAAAATTACTTTTTTCATGCTCCGTCCTCGGAGCCCTCTCTGGTGAAGCAGGTCGACCGTAGACGTTTGATCTGTTGGTCGGAGCCTGAGGTTTATAGACCTTAAGTCTTTGCCAAACCGAGCCTCTTTGCTGCGCATTTGATCCTCCATAGTCGCTTGGCTTCGGGATAGGGGCCCGATCAGGTCTTTCCGATCGGGGGCCTAGGATTCTGAGCATTCTTTAACTTATTCATTTCCTCCTGGATCATATACTTTTCAGCTATTTCCATGATTCGCTCGAAAGACTTTGGTTGCTTTCGGCAGAGAGCATTCCCGAACTGGCTATTACGGGTTAGCTCGAACATTAATGACGACAGAAATTCAATATGTGGTGTATCAACCTTCAGAAGTTCAATACTAAACCTTGCCAGCCATTGCCTTAGTGTTTCTCCTTCCATTTGTTTCACGGTTCCCAAATGATTGGCAGGTAACCTTTGTTTCCTTTGGCTGGCAAACTGATGTTTTAGTTTGTCACATAACTCATCAAAAGAGAAGATAGAGTTTGGTGGTAATTTTCCGAACCAGTCCAGAGCGATTCCCTCGAAAGTTGTGACCATGATTTTGCAACAAAAATCTTCTGAATGTCCATATAAGTTCAACACATTAATGAAACTATTTATATGCTCCCCGGGGTTGGAGGTTCCATTATATCTTGGCAATCTGGTATGGACAGTCTCCATTCCTCGAGCCTCTCTAATCTCTTGGCAGAATGGCGAACATCTCATGATATTCGTACTTAACTCCTTATCTCTCCCTTCCTCAAGGAAAACGGCCCCATCCTCTCTGGCCTCAGTCCTTCGAGCCCTGACTTCTGCAGGTTGGGTTTCCTTTACCAACATTTCCTTCTTTAACTCCTTCACAACCTTTTCCTGCACAATCTTTTCCAAGTCAGCCTCGGTCACCTTTCTGTAGACCGGTTTCTTTACCCTATCTGCGGCTTCGGGTTGACTCTCCCCGACCACCGAATCTTCCAAGTCTTGTACGGTTCTAGAAGGTTGTTCTGACCGGACAACGGTCCTAGGTCTAGGTGCTCTGGGTCAGACATCGGACGGTTCACCCAAAGCAGATCGACGAATACTTCCTTCCCTCCGCCTGTTAGAAATGGGACCCCGAGCAGTAGGTTGGTCGACCGGGGGCTGTTGACCAGGCAGAGTCTCACGATCCGCTCTCTCCGTGTTCAGGAATTCTCTACACATAGTTCCGATAATGGAACGAAGATCGGCAACTGTCGTATGAATAGGTAAATCATTCGGCGGGTCGAGCGGCGGCACCTCATATTGGCGGGCCGCTCGGGATTGGTTACTTGGTTCGTTATTTACTGACTGCTGAGCTCCAACAGCTTGTGAAGGCTCACCTCGATTGTACGTGTATCTCCTAGTAGTAGGCATTTTCCGATCTAACACCCGAGTAGGCCCCACGGTGGGCGCCAATTGATTATGCAGTTTTTCGTTCGTATTTGAGTATGGAAAGTCGAGCAAAACAATAAATATATCGAGCGTGTAAAGCTGTATATTAAAATCAGTGTTCGAGTACAAATTACAAAGTAGGTCTACGGGAGCATTACAGGATGTCGTACTACTAGGAAGGTAAATACAAAGAGAAAAACAAGCTAGATCATAATTCGAACAGTAGGTCCGAGCAGAGGGTTTTCTTGGAAGTTGTGCCGTCCCTGATGTCATAAATGCGCCGCGTATATATATAGGAACAGTAATGAGCTAGCTGGACCGTCCGTAGGAGAATACTTCTCGGCCAGCTGTGCAAAGCTGTAGGTCGGCCCCACAGTAATTCTGAGGATAGAAGTAGATCGAAGAAAAGGATCTTGTGCTATCAACGTGACCTGATGGGGAAGCTATGTTCTTCTGGTCGGAGAATACCTCCTGGTCGAAAACTGGGTCGATCCCGAGCAGAGGTATTTCCTAAGATGGCGTATGCGAAATATCCCTCATCAACACCCAACTTTCTTCAGCAGCAGCCTCCTTTCAGGCTCTGAATTCTTCACTTGACTTCTTCAATCTGTAGTTCCTCCAGCGATTATATATGATCTTTTCTGCTAGGAACGTACTCTTTGATTGCAGAAGTGAGTTGTACCTCTCTAATTCCTCCTCGAACCTTACAAAGATACCAGGGTCACACTCTATGATCTGTAGTGCCCTTTTTACTTCTTTCTTTAGTTTCAGCACAGGCTCAGGGCGAGGCATAAAATACTTCGCTTCCTTAGAATCTCCTATCACAATACCACCACTTCTCCTTTGGCCATGAGCATCTACTTTACTGGCCTCAAGAGCTTTGGCTAAGTCTTCTTCTTCCTTAGCAGCTAACTCTGCTTCTGTCAGGTTCTTGACTTGTGTCTTAGCTAAGCTAGCTTCAAGAGCTGCCTTGAGCTCAGCCTCATCTTTCTTCTTTTGCTCAGGCTCTTCACGCTTTTTCTTGTGGTAACGTGATACTTTAGCCTTACCAGTTCTCTGTCTTTTGGCGGCTGGAGTCTTAGTAACTTGTTCTGTTAGAACAGCAGACTGATCTGATTTAGGAACAAATGCCTCAATAGTCATCTGATTGGCAGCATCAGATTCCTTAACAGATTCAGCAGGTCTTTCTGCTGGTTGTGGATCTTTTCTCGCAACTTCAAAGATAATTACTGAGGGTTCAGATAAAATTATCTTCTTCCTGGCAGTAGGGGTGTTCATTAACCCGATGGACCCGCCCGACCAGCTCAACCCGACCCGACCCAACCCGAACTCGACGGTTTTTGTTCTTATAAATCTAGCAACGGGTTAAAATTGTGACCACCCGAAAGTTATGGGTTGGGTTGCGGTTTTAGTGGTTAAAAACCGCCCCTAACCCGACCCATCCATATATTACATGTTTTCTCTACCCAACACCACTTACCAAACAAAACATTGAAAAAGAATTAGGGCTTTCTATCTCTATCTTCACGCCTGCTCCACTCTCCAGTTCTCTTCTCCATCACGCCTCTCCTCAAAAATCAAGATTCAAAATCAATTCTCAATTTTCATCACTCATAAGTCACACCAAGCCACAAGTGTGAGCCAAGGGTAGGAAATTTGAGCGATCAAGAGGAAAGATGAACATCAAAGGTTTCAAAGTTTGAGTTATTCATAGTTATTAACCAAGTACCAAATTCCGTAAAAGATCTTGCAACACCTACCTTATTTTATGTGCTATGTAGTTCCCTTTCATTTGCAGTACCCAAAAAGAGTTTGGAGAACATTTGAGTTTAGAATATTTAAATCATTTTTTTTTATTTCTATAAATAAAATGAGTACTATAACTTACGCATCAATTAATTAATTATTTTTTTTGTTATTTTTTGCACTATATGTACGTAGTTTCTTCTTATAAAACAATCGCAGGAATTGATCCTACCCATAAAGATCACTCTACCCGTGATTAAATTTGTTTATCAAACCGTATTAGAGAATTTTTTAGCCTTGAATTATAGTTGGGTTTGGCAAAATGGGCCATTAACCATGAGCTTGTCCAATCTTATTTTATTTTTATTCTTTCTAGTCAGATTGAATTTTATGTAGCATAAATTAGTTGAATATACTATATAACAAAAACACTTAAGCATTAAATAAATTCAATGGTTCAACCCGCCAACCCGCCCGCCAAACCGCCCGCACCCGCCTCACCCGAACTGTACGGTTTATGAACTTAAAAATGTGGGAGCGGTTTGAAATTTTGGCAACCCGCATATGTCGGGTCGGGTTGATTTTTTCATTGTCACCCGCCAAAACCCGACCGCGTTCACCCCTACCTGGCAGTTGCTTTTGTATGTGCAACAGCAGGTGCAGCAACATAACTTTTCTTTGAACTTCTTGTCCTTTTGGATAATGGCAGTTCATCGGACTCAGTTCTTTCAGGAGATACATTCAATGACATCTCATCAATATCTCTGGCAACTTCAGAGATTATTTCCTCAGCAGTGTCAGCTGTTCTGGCTTCAACAGCAGAGATATCTACTGTTTGAACAGCAGGCTCAACAGCTTTGGATTCTACTTTGCTCTTCTTAGCCTTATCAGCAGGCTTAGCAGTTGTTGTTGCTTCAACAATTTTTCTTTTCTTCTGCTTTTTCTCAGGTATATCCAATTCAACTTTCACGGGCTCATATACCTTGAGTTCTTTCAACTTGTGTACCACTTTTCCAGCTCCAAGGGTACATCCAAGTGCCATTAGTAGGTGACTAAGCAGAATTACGTGCCCAGTCTTCTTCGCATCCAAAGTTTTAAAAATATGAACAGCCCAGTTCACCTTCAAACCATAGTAAATGCATATCATTGTATGATAGCGTCTCTTTGGCAGTCCATCTAAGCACTAGTTGAACATTCCAGTATTTTTGCGATGATATCAGCTAACCTCTGATATTCATCCTTGAGCTGAGTCTTTTTAATAGACCAAGTTAGCTTTTCACCACTTTTGGCAGCCAACAACCAAAATTCTTCTTCTTTGAGTTTCCCCAAAGTAGAAACGTCATCTCCTTCGTTCGTCAAACCGTATTGTTCACTCAACACAGCAGGAGAGACACAGATCTTCTTTTTAGCAACAGTTTACACCATGGTCATGCTGTTAAGATCTGACTTTACATTTTTGTAGAATTCTGCTACATCTTCTGTAAATACCATTGTTTCATGTGCCTCCAACACATTAATCAACAAAGTAGCCTTAAGTTTTTCCATCAGTTCTTTCATAACCTTTGTACCAGTGGCGTGATACACTTCGTTGTTCAAGTATCTTCCTTCAGGTCCTGCCATTGTTAGCTTAGATTGAGAAGTAAGTAGGATTTGCAGAAAATACTATCAAGAGAATAAACAGTTAGTAACTTCTTGAAAGTATGAATATTTGAGGTGCGTAAGTGAACTTTGCTGATCAGATCTGGATTTATAGAGTTGGGGGATCAAAATTTCATTTCGAATGTATGTTCAGTCAGTCAAATATTGGAAACTTTTGAGACTTTTCGAAAATATTTCGAAAACACTAAGGAAAAATAGCACGGGCTATTGACTCGATCCTGAGCTCCTGGCCTGACTCGATCTTGAGCCCCTGGCCTGACTCGTATATTCAAGAGACCAGGGTCTTCGGGTATATGTGGTCGTTTTTGTTACATGGACTAGTCATACATGTTTTGGATAAGGTCGCTCCTTCTCGTGGAGTGTTTGGGAAAGTAAGCCTTAAGGAGATAAAATGTGGTGTTATTGACATTACGCTTGAATGTATCATTTGGTATTTTGTACCACCAATTTGTTGTTTACTATTTATTATATTTGTTGGTTTCATATTTGTTGTTGACTAATTGTTATGAAATCACGATATACACCTTATTAAGTTGCGAGTCAACTTACGTTTTAATTTAATTTATTTTATTTTCAGATTTATCTGGAATATTGCGTAGGAACCGGAGGGAGCCTTGTCAGTCTGGGTTAGATTATAACCGAGATTTTATCATTTGTTTCCTTATTGCAAAAATCTCAAGCAAACTTTTATGTAAATAAATCAATGTTATATGAAAATATTATTTTAATTATTTTAATGTATGTATTTTCTAGTCGAATTGTTACATATATTTGGTTCAAGTAAGATTATCTGCGCAAAAACTCGAACAAATTGATGAACTAAAAAATTCAAATAAAATTGAAAAATATGTTTTTGTTTACACCCCTGACAGACATATATTCAAATAATCTAGTAAGTACAAGATACTACTAATTTTTTTTGCTCAAATAATATAGTAAGGACACCGTGTGTACTCCTAATTTTTCAGAAGTCTGGAAACATTTTTTATTTATTCATTTATTTTAAAAACACGTCGAGTTTCCTTCTAATGACAAATTCAAATGATACAATTCGAAACATTTAGTTCACACTTTCATTGAATAAATTCCCTTTGAGCTTATGAATTCATATACATATATAGAAAAACAGTATCATCTATCATTGAATTTTACTTTTTAAACTTGTTAATACACAAAGAGCTTGACATTATTGATTGTCAAAAAACACAAATATAAATATTTAAAATTTCACCATTATGGAGTCACTACAAAAAAATTAAATATTTGTGACAAGATATTGAGTGATGAGGTTAAACTTGCCACATTTTATATCTATTAATTGTCAATAACATAGATATTGTCACTTCATAACAAGAATTGGAAAAAAATTATCACTTAACATTTAGTGATACCCCAAATGTGTTAACCAAAATATTATCACTATATTATTGTGACAATATTAATTGTCACTAAGTTGTCGTTAAAGGGTTGTTGCTAATTATCAATAGTGACAACTTAATTACTATACTTTTATCATTAAATGTTATTAATGAAAACTTAAAAAAAAAGTTTTGTCACTATTGTAGGTGTCACAATTATTATTGTGACAACACTTAAATTGTTGTTACTAATACACAATTTTCTTGTAGTGAGTTAACTTTTAATCTTTGAAGTAGCTTATTATGCTTATATTTTTCAGGTTAGGATACTTTAATTTTTTTTATATTTCAAATGTTGGTATTATTATGAAACAAACTAGTTGAATTATTTAGTATTATAAATTATAAATTATAATTTGCAATTGTTTAATTTACTAATCAACTACCACAACAGATAACGAATAATTTCCTCACAAAAAAAAAAGGATAAAGAATAATCAGAGGATTTTTCTCAGGAAAAAAAAGATGATGAATAATAAGAAGATCAGGTAATCAACCTTTAATAAGGTTCTCCCAAAAAAACAAAATTTAAAGAAAAATATATTTATCAATAAAAAGGAAAAGAAAGAATGAGAGAAAGAAAAAACAAAAATATTGTAGATACAAAAATGTGTCTTTTTCTCTCAATTCCTTTTTTTCTTCAAAAGAAATTCAAAATCCGCCCGTTATCCCCTTCTTTAGAGTAAAATGTAAAATTATCATCTAACTAATAAAAAACAGTGTTATTTTAACTAATAAAAAAATTATTGTGTTCATTTTTTATTAGCAAAAAAATCTCCCAAGCCGAAATGACAATCACCCCACCAAAGGATGCAAAAATACCCTTCTTAACCTAAAAAAATAACACTAACCCTCATTTTTAACTTAGAAAATTGACCAACAATTATACCCCATCAAATGATACAAAAATACCCTTCTTAACCTAAAAAATAACAATAATCCTCTTTTTAACTTTGAAAATTGACAATAACCCCCTTGTGCACTTTCACAATTAACAAAAACCTCCCTATATTTTATGAAAAAATTTCAAATAGGTTTTTTTTCTAATAAAAAAAACACAAGGGAGTTTTTGTTAATTAAAACAACACAACTGGTTTTGTTTGGTAGACAAAACACAAAGGGTATATTTTTGTAAGGTTCTCAAAAAAAAAAAATAACCTTTATTAAGAAAAATATTTTTTATCGATTAAAAAAAAAGGAATAATGAGAGAAAGAAAAAGAAAAATATAGTCGATACAAAATGATTCCTTTTTTTTTCTCTATTCCCCTTTTTTTTCCTTTAAAAAAAAATTCAAAATCCACCCGTTATCCCCTTCTTTATCCAACAGACACAGAAGAAGAAAATATAATATCTACAGACAAAAATGGGTACTGCAAATACTTCACTCTATGCAGCTTCTTTTCTGCAGCTTTCTTCATCTTCTCTTGTCAATTGCGATGCCAAAATTTCAGCATCATCTTCTCTTCTTATGGGTTCTCCATTCTCTCCCTCCAAGCCTACTCCTCTCTCATGTAAGTCCCTCTTTCTATTCCTATGCCCACCACATGTATGTGTCTTTGCCTCTGTGATTTTTTGTGTTTCTTTTGAATAAATTCTAATAAAAATGGATTAATTGGGTCATGAAATACAAACTCTTAACTTAGAGCTTATAAATTGATCGTTAAAATTTACTTTCCTAATTATTATTGGCTATTAGCAAAACTTCACTTGTTATGAGCTCTTGAAGTTTCGGATTAGTTAATAAAGGAGCTAATGCCAATTTACCCAGTGATGTGCATAATGTTCAATTTACCCTTTTGATTTGAAAAAGAGCACTTTACCCTTGTGAATTTTTTTAAAAGATCAATTTACCTCGAGAGTGTGACTCACTCGCCAAAATTGAGAGTGGGCATGGAAAGTGTTCTTATAACATATGGGATAAATTACAATATTTATCATAACATATGGTAAAGTGCCACATTTCTTATAACACATAAAGTGTCACATATAAGAGGAGTAGTTTTGTCAATTCGTATTTTGCTTAAGTTTTAAAATGTCTGGGAGACATTGTGAAACTTTTATAAAATCATTGGGGGGGGGGGGGGGGGTAAATGCGCTCTTTTTCAAATTACAGGGGTAAATTGAACACTATGCATATCACAGGAGGTAAATTTCCATTAACTCTGTTAATAAAGTGGTTTTCCATTTTTTTTATTTCCTTCTTGTGGTTTGGGCTCTAATTTCCTTGGATGCATTCTTTTAAATGATGTGAAGGTTCAAACTATGCGAGGCAGCTTGTTGTTTACTCGAAGAGGATATCGGGATTGGAGGAGGCAATCAGAATAAGAAGGTATTGTTTTCTTTTTTAGAGTTCTACTTTTGTTGTTTATGAATGATTTGAATTATCATTTGTTTTAGACATAATGTGGCTGCAATGATTGGTATTTAAGTAATTCTGGTCTTAATATTGAATTTGGGCATTCTTCTCTTAAGAAGTCATATATCTGAGTCTGGAAAAAAGAAATGTTGTGTTTTCGTTTTGGTTTTTACGTTACTGTTTCAAACTTTGGCCTAGGGAGATGTGGAATTGTATTTGTGAATGACTACATGGGCTCGTTTATGTTGGCAGAAGAATAAAAATGAAATACTATTATGGTTTTAGTGCTTTGCTGAAATATCTATCTCTGTATGGACCCAAATTTCTTTCTTTTGAATATTACTCGGTTTCATTAATTACGTCCATTTTTTATTTTGGAAATAGAAATAGTATCTCTGATAAACAATGAACTTTGCTAAAACAACTTCCATTAGGATCTCTTACAAAGCCTTCAGAGACTTTAAAGTCGACTTTGTGCTTCAGAGCTATTCTTTTGGCTCCTACATATTGTATCTTTTCCTATTCTTGTTCTTTTCTTCGTTATACAATAGTCTTTGCTTTGTGTTCTTTATTTTTCTTGGAAAACATATGTTGACGTCTTTTACTTTGTAGTAAATTAATTTAGTTTTGTGTTGTCGGAGTATGCCATCAATAGGTGGTGGAAAAAGGGCGTAAAATACGAAAAATATCGCATTAATAAATTTGTTAAGGAATGTTCATTGAAGATGCAGAAGAAAATAATGTGACCATGTCGAAAATTAAATGTCATCTAACCAATGATATGGGATGAGTTAAATAAGAATTATTTACGTATTTGAACTTTGGTGAGGTCGCTATGATAGAGCTGATTCGAAGTAGAGGATCTACATAGCTATACTTCTAATAAGCATGGATTAAGGTTTTGTTGAACCAAATTAAATATATATTGTGTTACTTATCTATTTTACAGTTTTTGCTTCAATTGTTGTATTACAATTATTAGACGATGCTAACCCTCATAGTTGTGTTATGGCCCGGGTTGTTGGTTGGTGATCTTCGGATGTAGTTGAACTATTCATTCTGATTAGATTATCCAAAAAACGGTGAAGTTACCTGATAATGCAGAAAATTGTAATGAAATAGAGATAATGAAGGTAGTAAAGAGCAGAGAGAAAAATAGGGCTGAGGGAGAGGGACAGGGATAGTTAGAGAGAGAGTATTTAGAGAAAGGAGATCAAACTGATTTCATTTCATATCTTCTCTATTACAAATTTTCACTATTTATACTAAAACATAACCATAAAATAACAAAATAAAAACTAGAAGAATTGCAACTTAGACTCTTAACTATAACAAAATGCAAAACAAGTAGAATAATATTTGTTAATGCTAAAGATAACCACAAGCTCAATGCAACGTGTCCGTCTCCCATTGGTTTACTTCCTCTGTTACGTGGCAAGATCTTAGACCCTCCGATTATTTTCTCACAACCATAACAAGTTGAAGTTGAGTTTTACCAAAGATTTCCACCCCCCCGTGTACTTTTTTTATTAGCAAAAAAACCATATGAAATTTCTTCATAAATCAAAGGAAGGTTTTTGTCAATTTTTTAGCGAATAGGGTGGGGGTGGGTGGGGGGGAGGTGTTAGTGATAATTTTTGCATCCCTTGGTGGCGGTATAATTGTCATTTCGGCTTGGAAGGGGGGGTTTTAAGCTAATAAAAATAAGCACAGGGGTCTTTTTTATAATAAAAATAACACAAGGGTTTTTTGATAATTAGGTAAAGTACAAGGGGTGTTTTTACATTTTTCTCTATTTGGCTGCATTTGCTGTATTACAAATAGTCAAATATTTTATGGCTTCAAGATTTGGTAATTTTAGAATGTTTTAGTTTAAGCTTGCCTACATATCAATAACTGAAAAAAATTTTCGTATTGATCCAGGGAGCGAGAGCTTCGAACTTCAACATCTAAAAGAAGGCTTGCTTTGAAACGTGGAAGGGTATCGCAACGACTTCCGGTGCCCGATCATATTCCAAAGCCTCCTTATGTTGGTACAAAATTGTTGCCAGAAATATCAAGTGAACATCAAATTCATGATTTGGAAGGCATTGCTCGCATGAGGGCTGCATGTGAGCTTGCTGCGCAGGTGGTGGATTATGCAGGGACATTAGTTAGGGTGAGAATTTGCAATTTTTTATATACTATAGTCTAAGATATTGATATTCTTGTTTTATTGAGCTAAATGCAAAAACACCCCTTGCCTGTGTTATTTTTATTAGCAAAACCCTCATGTTCTTTTATTAGCAAAGAAACCCGTATGAAATTCCTTCATAAATCATAGGGAGGTTTTTGTTAATTTTGTAAGAGGTTATTGCCAATTTTCAAAGTTAATAGGGGGTTATTGATATTTTTTAGGTTAAGAGGGGTATTTTTGCATCATTTGGTAGGGGTATAATTGTCATATTGACTTGGTAGGGAGTCTTTTGCAAATTAAAAATAAGCACAGGGGGGTTTTTGATAATAAAAATAATACAAGGGTTTTTTTGAAAATAAGACAGCATAGGGATGTTTTTGCATTTCATTCTTATTGTATTTTTTGTTGTTAGAATACCTTTAGCTGTTAATGCATGATCTACTTTCATAATCATCATCGATTCTTTGTTGCCATGACAAATACTCACTTTTTTTTAAAAAGAAAAGTTTTTCTTTGCTATTTTTTTATTTGAATGGATAATATTTGGTTTTGACCAAACACGCAAATTAAAAGTTAGCTATTAAAGAAAAGTATTAAAGAAAGGTGACAGTTCATTTACTGTTAATTGTTAAAGATTACTTTATAGTTCTTTTAAAATTCGTTAGAAAGTGTAGATCATACTCTGTTCTTTTTTATTTTGAGGCTTAGTTAGAGCGTTTGTAATCTTCATCTGAATATGATGTTTCATGATTTCTTTTGCACAAATTTTGAGGACTTATTATATTTATTAGCAAAACCCCCTTGTGCTTATTTTTTATTAGCAAAAAAAGCGCTGCCAAGCCGAAATGACAATTATACCAGCAAAATTTTAAAAATAGTCCTGTAACTTTGAGTCTCTTTCAAAAATATTCTTCTAGCTATATTGAACACACATTTAGTCCATTAACTTTCATCCAATTTCAGTTTTGGTCCTATGCATAACAAACTTCGTCCTCTAACTTTCAATAAGTTTCAATTTCCGTCCTGCAGTTACAAATTTCATCCTCTAAGTTTCAATTTTCGTCCTACAATTACAAACTTTTTCCCCGATAATAGGACCAAATTGTAATTGTAGGACAAAATTGAAACTTAATGAAAGTTAGATGGCCAAATTTGTTATGCATAGGACTAAATGTGTGTTGGGTGAAAGTTAAAAAGACTAAATGTGCGTTCACTATAGTTACATGACTATTTTTGAAAGAGATCCAAAGTTACAAGACCATTTTTGAAATTTTGCCAAATTATACCCCCACCAATGGATGCAAAAACACCCATTTAACCTAAAAAAATATCAATAACCCCAAATTAACTTTGAAAATTGGCAATAACCCCCTGTTCACTTAAAAAATTGACAATAAACCTCCCTATAATTTATGAAAGAATTTCAAATGGGTTTTTTTGCTAATAAAAAAAGAACACATGGGGTTTTTTTATGGTTAGACAAAGCACAAGAGGTATTTTTGCATTTAACTCCATAAGGTTATTTAGTATGAGTTCTGAATTTGATGTTTGCTTTACATTGAAATTCATACTAGTCATTTAAATTCCATTTCAGCCATCAGTAACAACAAATGAAATTGATAAAGCAGTGCACCAAATGATCATTGATGCTGGTGCTTATCCTTCACCATTAGGCTATGGAGGTTTTCCGAAAAGTGTATGCACATCAGTTAATGAATGTATGTGCCATGGAATACCTGATTCCCGCCAATTACAGGTTTTGCCTCGTAAATATTTAGAAACTCTGTCATCTAAAATTTGATTCTTGAATATGAGAATATTCATTTCGTATGCAGGATGGTGATATAATCAACATTGATGTTACTGTCTATTTAAACGTAAGTTATTTTTAACATTTGTTGCTTTGCTTTTTTGATATACTCGTATTTAATCAAAATACTCCCTTTGTCCCCACTTTTTTGCTACTTTCACTTTTAGCGCGGAGTGTTATGTAAGAGTTGAAAAGTGTAACTTTTGTGTATGTTTACATTTATGCTCTTAAAAGTAGTGGTTGAAAGTCAGTGATGTCAAATCATTACTTTATGTGAGAATATTTTTGAGAAAAATAAGTCCATTTTTGGAAATATAGTGTTATTGAGGGACATCCCAAAAAGGAAATAGTAGCAAAAATAAAGGGAAAGAGGGAGTAGCATACTACTAATTCAAATTACCAACTGAAATCAAAATGTGTTCTCAAAGAAGATTTGAGATACTGGTTTCAGTGACTGTTGATTCTTTCCCCAAAGTTTGGCCTAACTCACTCTAGTTTTGAATCATATTTTGCATTGCGATATTGGCAATAGAATTTAATGGGAGCCGATGAAACCCCTTTTACATGTCTTCTGAAACTGCAGAAATGCATCTAACCATAGCTAAAAGGCTGCTCTTTTCCATTATATCAACCGCTTTGATTTTTATATAATTAATCTTGATTTTTTGGTATTTATTACCTTTATATTTAGCCTAACAATAAAAAGTTAAGGAGGTTTTCTAATCTCTGTTCTCAGCTTTGTGTTAGTACTTACAATCAATGTCTCTTGAGATTATGGGGCACTATGACCTATTGTGACATAAACATGTCATGGACCGGCAATGAAAGAATATATATATATACACACACCTCACGTGTGGCCGGTAATTTTTAACTCAATCCTAACATGTGTGAAATTTTTTACTTAATGAGTGGAGGAGAGATTCGAACCCATGACCTTTATTGGTTTGGCTCTGACACCATACTGAGTGACATCGTCTAAAAACTTAAGCTATTAGCGGAGGCATTTAAAGTGGTGCTTGCATTAACTTATGTAGATTGCTTTTGAGCTTTTTGATCAAAAGCTGTTTTGTAGTGTATGCAAATACATCTTATTTTTCTGGTTCTCTGAATTGAATTTGTTAAAAACTATAATCCAAAAGTCACCTTTCAGAGTGCTTTTCCATATTAATGAAAATTTCGTGATAATTAAAATATAATTTCAACATTTACCAAAATAAGTTATGCCGAAAATTTGTTAGCTATTTTTTATTTTAGCAGCTTAAAGTCAATATTTAGTTTGTTAGCAAACACCCCAAATTTATGGGTAATATTTATTACACTTAACGCGCCCCCTTGTACGTGGGCAATAGTATTTTACTCAAGCATAACATGTGGAACTATGTTACACATATGGATGACAGATTAATTCGAGCACTTGACCTCTTCTTTGTCAAGCTCTGTTATTCTGATACCATATTGAACAACATTTCATTTATGTTTAAGCTATTAGAGAGAGAGGAGAGACATTCAAATATTATTCATTTCTAATACACATGAATGATGATCAAACTTTCAAATGGTTTTGTTAACATAAAATAATTTTTGAACGAGTATCATGTATCTTATGTTTCTTCAAAAGTTTTTGATTTCAATATCTTCCTCTTAATTGGTTCTCATTTTCATTTTTCAGGGTTATCATGGAGATACATCTAAAACATTTCTTTGTGGCAATGTTAGTGATTCAATGAAGCGGCTCGTTAAGGTATTTTTTGCTTGAATTTGCCTAATATATCTACACGGTGTTTATCGGGATTTATTAATTATGACTAATTTGGTGAGGACTTGTGTTTGTGAACTGAATCCGAGTTTCTTATTTGCTTGAAAGATTTTGGGACATTAAGGATTGATACAGTCTATCTATATTTTATGGAATAAAATCAGGTCATATATCATTTGTTTCTTACTTTGTTAGGATAATTTCTGACTAAAAATAGCCTATATATTCTAGTTTTTTCTTGTAAATTGGATGATAATAAAAAATAAGAAATTATTAGTACCTTTTCATGGTTTTCGTCTCTGATATCTTTTTTCACAAATTTAATGGCAGGTGACAGAAGAATGCATGTACAAGGGAATTGATTTTTGCAAAGATGGTGCCTTGTTCAGGAAAATTGGGAAGAGGATCAGGTATTGCATGAATTTTTCGTACGTTTTGATATTTGTTTTGGGAAATAATGCCAATTTACCCCCTATAAAATGCATAATGTTCTCCTGCGATTTGAAAAAGAGCACTTTATCCCCCCCCTCCACTCCCCGAACCCCACCCCCCCTGAAAATTTTAAAGAAGCAATTTACTTCTTTCAGCCGGAGAGTGTAACTCATTTGTCGAAATTGAGAGGGCATGAAAAGTGTTTTGTAACATAGGGGGATAAACTGCCATGTTTATCATAACACAGAGAGTAAATTGTCACATTTATCATAACACAAGTGGGTAAACTGTCACATTATCATAATACAAAGGGACAAAGTGCCACATATAAATTTCAGGGAGATAACAGGGGGTAAAGGTTTCTTTTTCAAATTACAGGGAGGTAAATGAATATCACGGGGAGGGTAAATTGCCATTAATTATTTGTTTTGGTCCTTACATTCACAAGGTCTCTTTCCTATTATCTCAGTGAACATGCTGAAAAATTTGGCTACGGGGTAGTCGATCGTTTTGTTGGACATGGCATTGGAACTATTTTCCATTCCGAACCTCTCATTTATCACCACCGTAAGTGACTGTAAAATTTTCCTCTAGTAGTTATGCTTGATTTATTTGTTCCTAATATATTGAATTTACTTTGTTTGTTAGATAATGACAAACCTGGTCACATGGTTGAAGGCCAAACATTTACCATTGGTAAGTTATGTATAGTTAGATACAAATAAGATTTCCTCCTTTATTTGCTTAAGTGAATTAGTTTGATAGGATGTCTTATTGAAAGACATACTAGGTTCTTGATATTTGTTACCCCCCCCCCCCCTTATCCTTTAATTTGAGGGCTGGCTTTTATGTAAATGTTAAAACTGTGAAATTTTTAGATATTTTTACATGTATGCCCATAAAAATAGTGGTTGAGTGGTGTCAAATCATTATTTTATATGAGAGGTTATTTTTGAGAAAAATAATCTCATGTATAGAAAGGGAATGTTATTTTAAGACATCCCCAAAAAAAAAAAAATAGCAGTGAAAATTTAGGGACTAAGGGTGTATAAAATATCAAGATATACAAAATAAAAATACTTTCAATATTTGATATAAGATATTGTACTTCATCTGCACAATTCACACCGAGACACTGGTAGAATCATTTGCAGATGACTTAAATATGCGACATGTATTGTAAGCGACGGAGTGGCCTTGCTGTTGATTTTCAGCTCTATGGACTTCATCTTATTTTATTGAAAACTCTTTTTTTGTGGTTTTCTTAGATACTTGCATGCATTTTTTACTTTGTATAAGAATTGTTTTTTGTGCAAATGTTTCAATTCGCGAAATTCATATATTAAAATTATAAGGTATAGTTTCTTGTTTATTAAAAGCTAATGTTCATTCTTGCAGAACCAATTCTTACATTGGGAACCACAGAATGCATAACATGGGAAGACAATTGGACTACCCTAACAGCCGACGGCAGTCCTGCAGCACAATTTGAGCATACCATTCTCATAACAAAAACCGGTGCCGAAATTTTGACCAAATATTGAGACATTGCACTATACTGTGGCGGCGTTTCTATGATACATGAAACAAAGGGTGGCATTTGGGTATTTATTTTGTACGCGTTTTGAAAAGATATCGATAAAGAATGGTGTCTTCGACTTTTGCCCTGCGCACATAATTACGCCATTATTGGAAGTGAACTCAAATCAGAGCAAATGGTGATGCTGGTAAATTTCCTATTTTCCCTTATAGTATAGTCTACAAGTATTTTAATGGTAACTCCTACAATTAAAAAGGATATCTTATGATGTTAGAATTGTCTGATTTAAGGGAAAGGAATTTTTTTGATGTTTGGTTCTGAACAGGAGTATATGAAGGAAATGAATGAAAGAGCTTTTATCTTCATATGTATGTCTGCACATATTTGCTTCTTACTTTTTATGGGTGATTTACAACCAGATTCCTTGAGGAGTAGGAATCCTATAAGGAGACCTCATCTGGTTTAGACTATGTACCAAAACATCCATTACAACTTCAACAATCTGTACAAGGATCCCTCGAAAATGTTTACAAAAATCTCCCTATTAAGAGTGTCCTTGTAATTTTTGAAATTATAGGGATTTTTCTGTAATTACGGTAAACTTCAGGGAGTTCAAGTGTAAACTACCGTTTCAATATTTGTAATTTTAAAATCTCACATAATTAAATCCATTGCTCAGAAAAAATAATGAGAGAAATAAAATCAAGATTTTTTTTTTTAATATTAATATGTTTGTTAGGTTCTAACATTAAATCTTCAATGTAGGGCCATTTCTTTTTTTAATATTAATATATCTCGCTGTAAAATACGGATTGCGATCTGTCACCATGTTGTTTATTTTATTTAATTACATAATTAATATTATCTGATGAGATGACTGACCTAGATCTGAGGAGACAATGCACCTGCTCCCAACTTAAAAATCTCATTTCTTTATTCAATTTTCTTCTCGAGATGATTCGATTCGATTCAATTCAATTCAATATAATCATTTTTAAGATGGATTTTTTTTTAAAAAAACTATCCTCTCACATAATCATTTGACATTTTATGGACATACATATAAAGATATGTAAAACTTTTACCCTTTTACATAAAACTTCAGGCAAAATTTTTACATGAATATAATAGGAAATAATTAAGTATATGTATTTTAATAAGCATTTGGAAGTTGATATCCCATCTCACTCCTGGAAAAATAAACAATTAAATTGAAACACAGGAAGTGTGATTTTCGTAAAATAATCGTAATAAAATAATTTAGACGCGTGGGACCAGGTATTTAACTTTTAATAATCAAAGATTCGTTCCACATTGGAAAATAAAACTTGGGAATAAATAAAATAACCAATTGAATGTGATAGCCATATATAGTTTGACTATTCCCTCCCACAAATAAATGTGTGTGGATTCCAAGATGAGATAAAATGCACCCTGTTTCTCCAGGAAATCCTCAATAAAATTAAATGATAAAATTTCAAAAATAAACTTGTAACTTTGAGTCTCTTTTAAATATAGTCCTATAACTATTCTGAACACATATTTAGTCCTTTTATTTTCAACAAATTTTAATTTTAGTCCTATACTGCTATGCATAACAAATTTTTGTCCTTTAACTTTCAATAAGTTTCAATTTTCGTCCAACATTTATAAATTTTATCTCTTAATTTTCAACAAGTTTTAGGGTAAATTACGAATACTCCCCTGAGATAAGACCTAATTATAAAAATCCCCTTCACATATTGGTTATTACAAAAATCCCCCTCAGGTTTGTCACCTTCTTACAATTAACCCCTTGTCCCTAAATGTTCCAATTTTGTCCTTGTGTGTTATTTTTAATGTTTGTAATATCTTATAAATATTAAAACTTGGGTGCTAATTATTATATCTTATAAATTAGAAAAGAGATAATTATATATTTACTACCAAAATAATTAATAAAATTTATAATTGCCCATAAGTTTTAATATATATTAAAAAAAAAAGGTATTTACGTATTTATTAGAAATTTAAATTGTATAATAATAAATTAAATAGAATTTTAATCATAATATTTTATAAATATGAACAAATTGTTTACACATTTAGTTAAATGAATTTATTTTCTAATTATATTGTACTATAAATAAGATATTTTAATTTAATAAAGTTTATATTGTATTATAAATTGCAATATTTATTGAAATTTATGGGTAGTTATAAATTATATCAATTATTTTGGTAGTAAATATATGATTAACATTTTTATAATTTATAAAATATAACAATTAACACCCAAATTTTAAAATTTATAAGATATTATAAACTTTACAAATAACCTTCAAGGGCAATTATCAAAAAAACAAAAAACCTTCAAGGGCAAAATTGGAACATTTTAGGGGCAAGGGGTAAATTGTAAGAAGGTGACAAACTTGAGGGGGGTTTTTGTAATACCCAATACGTGAGGGAAATTTTTGTAATTAGGCCTTACCTTAGGGGGTATTCGTAATTTACCCAAAATTTTTCATTTTCGTCATTCAATTACAAATTTTTTCTCCGATAATAGGACCATATTATAATTGCAGAACAAAAATTGACCTCAAATTTGTTATGCATAAGACTAAAATTAAATTTAAGTGAAAGTTAAATGACTAAATATGGATGCATAATAGTTGTAGGACTATTTTTGTATAAATACCAAAGTTAAATTACCATTTTTGAAATTAATCAAAATTAAATCACTCTTCAAATTCATGTCCACATGTAGATGTAGTACATGTAATATATTAATCATGAAACGCATATATATACATCTTTGGACCAAAGGTACATATATACCCTTCAGTCAAAAAAAAAAAAAAAAAAGGTACATATATACCGCGGCCATAAGCATAAACCTTACTTTTCATTATTGTATTTCATTGCAATTATTTTCAAACCATGGCTTGTAAAATAAACACTACCCTGAAACCAACTATTTACAAGACTGAATCAGCTTCTGCTTTTCCATTAAGTAGAAATCGAATGCTTAATTTCAAGACTTCAATAAGTACTTATCACAAAATCTCCACTAAATCAAGATCCTTAAGAGGTCTCACCACACAAGCGTTCTTCTGGCAAAAACAAAAGCCCGAATCTTCAAGACCAAGTAAGTAAAAAATTATTTAATTTTTTTTTCTTTCTTTCTAATCCATATTCAAGAATTGAATTCAAGAGTACAATTTTAGCTTTATAGTACACAAACCCATCATGGAGCTAATCCAATTTACACCTCGTGAAATGCATAATGTTCAATTTACTCCCTATGATTTGAAAAAGAGTACTTTACCCCCTGTGAATTTTAAAAAAAAAGCAATTTACTTCCTTTAGCCGAAGAGTGTAACTCACTTATCGAAATTGAGAATGAACATGAAAAGTATTTTTATAATATAAGGGGTAATTTTCCATATTTCTCATAACACAGGGGGTAAATTGCCATGTTTATCATAACACAAGGAGGAAAACTGCCATTTTAATATAACAAAGGGCAGTAAAGTGCCATATATAAAAATGGAGGGAGGCGGAGTGAATTTTTTATAAGATATAAGGAGGTAAAATGCACTTTTTTAAATTACAAGAAGGTAAACTAAACATTATGTATATCATGTTGGGGTAAATTGCCATTAACTCACCCATTGTGTTGTTGTTGAGGGAGGCACTTGCTATTTAAGAATAGGTAAGATCAAGTATAACAACTATTATGATAACCTTTTAATTAACATATTGAGTGTATTAGAAACTAGATCCGGGTTAATTATTGAATAATAAGCTCATAATTAAACATATTAAGTGTATTTTACTAAAGTATTTATTGATCTGATCAAATTATTTAATTTGATGCAATGTAAGGATGAGTTTAATCTATTTACTGTTAATGAAACCAAAATCTAGTTCGTTCAAAATCGACCCGTGGGTTTTGACCCATTTTCCCAACTATACTCGTAGGGGATTTTTAGCACCCTCTTCAAATAAATATAGATATAAAAATCTCGAATATTTATTTAGCAAATATCACATGTTTCTTCATCCAATATTCCAATATAAGTAAATTGAGTGAAATGCAAAAATACTCTTATGATTTGCTTGATTAGCAAAAAAAAAAAAAAAAAAAGATTCTAGTATTATTTTTATTAGTAAAACTCTTTCAACTAATATTTTGAAAATACCAATTATACCCCACCAAAAAAGGTAAAAACACCCTTATTCACCTCAAAATTTGACAATAATCCCCTGTTAACTTTGAAAAATGGGTATAACTCCCCGCTCACTTAAAAAATTCGCAATAACCTCCTTATTGATTTATGAAGGAATTTCAAATGGATTTTTTTTGTCAATTAGGCAAAGTACATGGCGTATTTTTGCATCTAGCTCTAAGTAAATTAGTAAAGTACTTCTAATTAAGTAGTTAATGTTAATTACAGCTAGGGTTCAAGAATTATACGTGTACGAGATCAACGAACGAGACCGTGGAAGCCCGGCTTACCTTAGACTAAGCCAAAAAGAGGTGAACTCCCTAGGCGACCTCGTTCCATTCTCCAACAAGCTATACTCCGGTGATCTACAAAAACGATTAGGCATCACAGCTGGTTTATGTGTCCTAATCCAACATGTACCCGATAAAAAAGGTGACCGATATGAAGCCAATTACAGTTTTTATTTTGGCGATCACGGTCACATTTCGGTCCAAGGCTCGTATTTGACATACGAGGACACGTTTCTAGCCGTGACTGGGGGGTCAGGTGTGTTCGAGGGAGTGTATGGCACGGTAAAGTTGAAACAAATTGTGTTCCCTATTAAGCTTTTTTACACATTTTACTTGAAGGGGATTAAGGATTTGCCTAAGGAGCTTGTGGTTACGCCTGTGGCTCCGAGTCCATCGGTTGAGCCGTCGTTGGCGGCTAAGGCTGCCGAGCCTCAGGCCACGGTTTCTAATTTTACTAATTGATCATATTGATTAATATTGTATGAGGCTTTAATTAATTGGTCTTTCATTAAAAACATTTGGGTTTATACATCAACTATCAAGTGTATTGGTGTCTCTTTAACTTAAGTGTAATGTTTTGTTGCATATGTTTTTATTTCACATGTCACTATGTAATATGGCCTGTCTATATATCTATGCCAAAAAAGTTCAATTCGATGCAATATTTTATACGAGTACTATGAAATTCAGAAATTTGAACTTCAACGCGAGCAACCTCTATAAAGTATGTACAATAAAAATAACTTTTGTAGTACAATACAAATAAATTAATTTTACATAATATTGAGTTAGAGTTATTGAATCAAGGGCCCAGACATTCGTTAAAGTCTAGTTATTACACGGATGCTAATGAATAAAATGAAAAAATTGTCGTTCAAATATCTCATTAACCAAGAAGAATATACAAATCGACGGAATGTTAATTGTCCAAAGATATCCTATTTTGTTAGATTATTTTTTTTGGATTCCCAAGGGTTTAATCCCTTTCGAGGCGCGTCGGGCACATAAAGTGGGAACCTCTCCCAACAGGGATTCGAACATGAGTCCGCTACTTTGTAGTGACTAGTCCCTTCCACTAGATCAATCACCTGTTGGTTATTTTGTTAGATTATGGTTGTTTGATGACATAATTATTTAATGTTACGCAAAAATCGAGAACACATTTGGAATATCAATATCTCAGGGGAGTTATTTGAAATCTTGTTATATTAATAATATTCAGTTTATCCTCATGATTTCAAAAAAAGGTATTTTACCTCCCTATATTCCTGTAATTCTAATTGTCTCCCTAACACTTTTAGACCTTGAAAAAAATATGATATAATGAAAATGCCCTCCATCTATTTATATATACTATGTACTTAAACCTAATTTAAACCCAAAGAATATATGAAGTAATTTATCACCTGTGTTATTTTATATAAATCAATTTATCCCCTGTTTTATTTTATATATGTACCAGTTTATCCCCATGAGTTACTATAAATGTGACACTTTAACCCCCCTCCCCCCCTCCCCCCCCCCCCCCCACACACACATGTATTATTTTACATAGAAAATGGTATTTTTTTTTTACCCAACACTTTTCAATTTTAGGTGAGTGAGGTACACTCTCCACTAGAATTAAGGAGGTAAATTGATCCTTAAAAAATTCACCGGGGAGTAACATGCTCTTTTTCGAATCATTGGGGGGAGGGGCGGGGATACAAATTGAACATTATGCATATCTTCGGGTCTATATGGAATGTTTTAGCCCGAATACATTAGGTTTTTGTTTTGAAAAAAGGAAACTGTTTGAACACTGTTTTAATTAAGTTTTGATATTTAGTTTTGTGATATTTAAAAATTTGCTATATAATTGGGATTGTGTTTGGATGTTAGAATTCGAGGATGAAAAAATATGTGGTATGTGTCAAATAAATATTTTCATAGAGGAAAAATCGATAGCAGACGTCAAATAATTCTCTTTATTGCAATATGAAACCTGAGTTTAGCGAAACTCATGCCCAAACTTCTTCAGAAATGGGTCTCATCGAGTTTCTCTGAACCGCGAAACTCGATAAAAACCAATCCAGATAGGCCCTTAAGGACTATTTGGATTGATTATCGCTAGGTTTCGCAATTTTGCGAAACTGCGCCCAAATCCTTTCTAAATGAAGTTTAGGCATAGGTTTCACGAAAGATAGTTTCAATGGAACATTTGGAACACTATTTTGACTGAATTTGGCTATTGAATTTTGTAGCTTTTAAAAAAGTTGAGATATGATTGACTGTGGCTGTTAGGGTTTGAGTGGGAAAAATAAATGATAGGTGTCTATTCAATATTTTTATAGAGAAAATATAGGTGATAATGCAAGATCTTTTATAGGTTTCAGGTTTATTGTGTCGGGATTTATACTTTGAACCCCTAGTAGATAGAGTTGTAAACGAGCCGAGTAGTATCGAGAGACACATTGTTCAAGCTTGATTTAAATTTTATCGAGATTGAAATTTTGTGTTTGAGCTTGGTTTGATTTCTTATCCGGACCTTGTTTAGAATGATTTTCACCACGTAATCTGACAAAAACCAATTCAAATGGGCACTTATGTTTGAGTTAGTACAACTAGGTTGGGCCGAAAAAGCTATCTGCCTAGTCAAAATGAATTGGCCTAACAACAAACTAGTGGGCTGGTTGGTCCATTTTCCACATAATTTATCAGACCATTATTATAGTGTGTTTAGTTCTACAGGCCCACTCATGACTCATCTTCTTAATCTTTTACTACATTTGTAGGCAAAAATTCATCTTTAAAAAAAAAAAAAAAAAAAAGTAGGAAAAATATCCTGTTCAAGTAATATTTTTGTGAAAGCTATACAAAAAGTTTACAGCCCCAGTTTAAAAAGTGAACACTCAAAACAAATATACATTCAATGTTTGGGTTGTGAATGAGGCAGATATTAATTCGAATTCGAATCCGATCCGATTTATTAAGATTTTTCGATAAGAGATCCAATGAATTTGATTCAATAGAATTATTCATTATTCCAAACACGTGGGGTAAATTCGGATTTGGATCGATCCGATTCGTTAAAGATCTGAATCTCATAATAAATAAAATCTTATATATACATAACATTTTATGTCTAAAGTAACACTAATATAACATTTACTATTAGTTTAACATGACATAAGTTAATATTTCAATCTCAGTTTTATGTTGATGGTACTAGGGCTGAACATCAAACCGAGCTACTCGATACTCGTCTCGAGCTCGATTTGTCAAACTAATCAAATAAGGTTGAACATTATTTTTCATTCGATAACTTTTGAAGCTAGACTCGAGTTCGGCTCGATAAGCTAAAAATTGATAATATACATGTGAATATCAAGATATTATGTACTCGGCTAGAGCTCGTTCGAGCTTGGATTATTTTACAATCAAACCAAACTTAAACACAAAATTTGAAACTAGATAAAATTCAAATCAAGCTTGAACAATGTATCGTACGACACTACTCGACTCGATTACACCCTTAGAAACTCTGCAAATGAAGTGTTATCTAGTCTCTATTTCCTAGACTTAATCGACGACTTTCCTTAAAGTTGACGAGCCTTTTAGTGTGTTTAGTAGTTTTACGTTTAGAGTCAAGTTTGAGACATAATGAAATATTAATGATGTTTTATCCCTAATATACTGTAATAACTCGTGTTTGACATTTGTTTCACTTCACAGATCTTCCCAGACCAAATGTAGATTAAATGCGAACTTCATTTTGTAAGAGGACGAATTGGGTAAACATCACTAATTGTCTTTCTTATCATTAATTTTTCACAAAGTGGTCCTTTTGTGTTTTTTTTCCACGTTAATTAGTCTCCATTATGAATTATTTATTTCATTTTGGTCATTTACAAGGGGTTTTTTACTTATAGTGTTACACTTTAGTCCCTCGTAAATTTGTTTTGTATCAATTTAATCCTTCATAAAATTAATTCGTTATCAATTTAGTCCTTCATAAAACTGTTTAAGCACTTTAGTTCACCTTGGACCACCTGAAAATGACCAAAGTGAAAAAAAAATTCATAATGGGGACTAACGTGGGGAAAAAAATACAAAAGGGACCACTCTGTAAAAAATTAATGATAAAGAGAACCATTAATGGTGTTTACCGAATGAATTTAAGGACTCAACAAGGTGTTATTAAAGTGTGCAGAGTTAAGAACAAAGTATTTGAATCGAAGCATAGGGTTGAAAGAGTTGCACTCGGTGAAGTTCACATGTGTTTTGTTGCATATGTTGTTAGTTCACATGTCACCTCTCACCTATGTCATGATCTCCCTAGGCGACCTAGTTCCATTCTCCAACAAGCTATACTCCGGTGATCTACAAAAACGATTAGGCATCACAACTGGTTTATGTGTCCTAATCAAACATGTACCCGAGAAAAAAGGTGACCGATATGAAGCCAATTACAGTTTCTATTTTGGCGATCACGGTCACATTTCGGTCCAAGGCTCATATTTGACATACGAGGACACGTTTCTAGCCGTGACTGGGGGGTCGGGTGTGTTCGAAGGAGTTTATGGCACGGTAAAGTTGAAACAAATTGTGTTCCCTATTAAGCTTTTTTACACATTTTACTTGAAGGGGATTAAGGATTTGCCTAAGGAGCTTGTTGTTACGCCTGTGGCTCCGAGTCCATCGGTTGAGCCCTCGTTGGCGGCTAAGGCTGCCGAGCCTCAGGCCACGGTTTCTAATTTTACTAATTGATCATATTGATTAATATTGTATGATGCATTAATTAATTGGTCTTTCAGTAAAAACATTTGGGTTTATACATCAAGTGTATTGGTGTCTCTTTAACTTAAGTGTAGTGTTTTGTTGCATATGTTTTTATTTCACATGTCACTATGTAATATGGTCTGTCTATATATCTATGCCAAAAAAAAAGTTCAATTTGATACCTAAGAGGGGGGGTGAATTAGGTATATAACTTTTTCTTTGTGTCTCGTTTCAGAGGACAATTAGTTGAATGTTCCAGTAATTTTAAGTTTAAAGTTCCGATATGATTAGATTCAAAATTCCAGTAAAGTAAAGTGCAGAAAATAAATAGAATAAGAATGCAAACACCGTTTATAGAGGTTCGCGCCCAAAACGGCCTACTTCCTCTCTTCCAGCACCCTTGGGTAATTCACTAGATACGTGGCTTGCAGGACGAACCTCCGCCACACGAGATTACAAGATTTCTATTCTTACTCTCGATACGAGCTTGCTAGGCCTAACATATCGCTCAACAAAAACCGTGCTTGCTAGATTCCTATCTATCGCACAAAAATCGTGCTTGCTAGAATACTTAGTCCTATCGCACTACGAGCTTGCAAGTACAAAACTTTCGCTCAAAAACAATTGTAAAATTTTGATTACAAATAAATGCTCCAAAGTGAGCTGATTTTTGCTAGACTAGACACTCTTCTTTTTTTCTTCTATTACTTAGAGTATATTCAAGATTTCAAGAGCAAGAAGAAATTTTTTTTTAAAAGCTTTTTGAGAAAAATGATTTATGCAAAATTAAAGAACACTCAAAGACTTTAACTTGGAGAAATGATTTAGCAAAGTGAAATTTTCAGAATGAATTGATGTCTTCTGGCCGTGAGAATGATCAACTATTTATAGTTGAGTGGAGTTGGTTCAATAGGAAATGATTTTTAAATTCAAAAATTATTTTGCCACTTTTAAATGATTTTGCAAGATTAAAACATGTGACAAACATTTTAATGAATGTGGGCAAGGTTTAGTAAATAGATGAAGATAAAATCTTTCCAAAAGAATTGATTTGGAGAATATTTTCAAAAGATTAGATAATCAAGGCAAGATATTAGCTAGACAAATTATCTTGCTAGCTAAGTCAAAGGATTTAAAAGAATTCTTTCCTTTAAAAGTTGACTAGATTGAGAATTCAAATTTGATAGCCAAAAATAATTAAGTTTTAAAAGTTATTAGGCTTAATTAAAAAGCAATTTTCGGCCATAATTAATTGACAAAGTCTACGGCTGATTTTAAAAACAAAGAAAGTAGGCAACTTTGGTTTAGAGCAATTTTGAGAAAAGGGCGAAAAAGTTCGGGCCAAAAGTATTTAAAAAGAATTTGGGCTAGGAATTTTCTTCCTCTTTTAATCAAATGAAATTACTTACTAAGTTGACCACAATTTTCTTGAATCGAAAATTGGGCCCTTCAAGGGTGCTAGGGGCTTCGATATTGATCTTCAATCATAACGAGCCTACTTTTCCAATTGGGCTTCTCATGAGCTAACTTCCAATTTCGTACAAACCTTTTCTTCAAAAATTGGTCCTTCTTCATTGTTGGGCTTTCGACTACCCATCAAAGAATGAGTTAATCTTGCTTGAGCTTTTTATCTTTGATTGATCAATTTCTCGTAAACGAGTCTTTCTTCAATTAATGAGCTTCTCAATAATCCCTGCTAAGATAAACTCAAGAAACAAGCTCAAATATCAAATTGTTTGTTAATCATTAATCATTCGGCTAACAATCTCCCCCTTGATTGACAAACAACTTTGATGCAACAATATAAAATGTTAGGAGGAACTCCCCCTCAATGTATGCATTCACGAAGCAATTATAATGAGGCAATCATTAATAAGTGTTAAGGCAATTATATCAAGTCCCCCTCATTTTTATAATTGGCCAATCATATCAAGTTAATGCATCAAACAACTCCTCCCCATTTTTTGTCAATCAAACATGTCTTTCTTATTCCCACTTAGAAAACTTCTTCGATCAGAGTAATAATATATTTTCAGCGGAATTCAGTTGGGCATAGTTTAAGAACATTTTCCAAGATGAACAATTCAAGCATTTTATTATTCAAGGCAGCAGTATACTGGAACAACATGTTTTCAAAGATTTTTAGTTTCATGTTCCGGCAAATTTCAGTATCATGTTCTGAAGCTCAAATATCACATATAACAATCTCATGATAGTGAAGTTCAAAGATAGACCAAATAAGCATATAATGCTCCCCCTCAGTTATATGTCTTCATACAAGAATGATAATCATCAATATAATTTCATTTTTTACCCAAATAATCTCATAATGATTATTAAATCCACAATATATCATATCAAGTATTAGCATGGGTGGAATTTCCTTCATAAATTATTGCACATAGACATTTAATATTATATAAGCAAAGTGCATGTGAATCATATAAGGTCATGAAATGTTCTACAAGTGCAATATAAGTCATGAGGCTAAACTTCAAATAATGTGCAAAGGATATTTCGGTATTTACGTATCGTACCATTACCTTGATTACCTCGATGTGGAGTATTTTTACCTTTCATTCTTATGGTATCCCTTTGTTCGCTTGATGCTTGAAATCCACTTAGGATAGATTTAACCAGTTTCATATTTGAAATCCCTTTAGGATAGTTCTGCTGGATATGTTCCGAAGGTTTTCTCGGAACTTTCTTCTTCTGTTTTTGTTTCAATACCATGTTCCGAAAGTTTTTCGGAACTTTCTATTTTTTTTATTTTTTATTCTGGTACTGGTTCCAGTGTTCGTTCCAGCAGATTCAGTTTTTCTGTATTAACTTTGATTTCAACACCTGAAATATCATTGCTCAAGGGTTTCTTGGCACTAAAAGGATTAGAAGCAATTTAAGCTTATGTGCATTCATCAACTCAGTTTTATAACATACACATAGACATTCACTTGAGTTGAGAAGAAACCAATAACATAATCACAATATTTTTGATAATGAACTTCAAGTTAACATAAATATTTCTTATGATTATAGCAACAACTTAAATTTCATTCATGCCTTGTAGTTTCATAGCAAGTATTTCTTAGTCGTGCTCCAAATAAGAAGTTTAATCTTTTCAAATTCATAAGACAATAAGATGTGGCAAGATGAAACATTTATTGTTTAATTCCTTAAGTATTCCCGTTCTTATAAAATTCAAGCAATTAAGGATCAATCGGAAGAGATAATGCATATAATTAAGAATAATGATTTTTGTTCTACATAAGAGGTGATGCACATTTTTATAAGCATAAGTCATTTTGTAATTTAGATGTGCACATAAGACATTCATGCAAGTTAATCATAAGGATAGTTAGCTTACCATTCAACTTTACCTAAAGAGATGATCACGAAAAAATGTTACCAAGGGATTATATTCAAGTTCAAGTTCTCGTACTAGTTTTCAGCAAATCAGTGATCTTCAGTATTTGTTTCAAGATTGATACCATTGCTCACTCCATTGATTCTTACTTAATCAAAGCCACCATAGCATTAATATTTCAACATATTTCAAAAGCTACAATAAGGGGCCTTTTGTACCTGTTAAGAGAAAATCACTTTCGCATTTTTGGTACCCAAACTTTCTTGGGTCCTTACGGGTTAGTCAAAACATGTTTAGGCGTCCATATCAGTTTATTTGCGGTATTCCTTTTGTAAATACAATTAAAAGATTTGTGACCGATTTTTCCACAAAAATTGCAAGTATGATACGACAATGAAGAGTTTTTAGCAAGTTTACTTAGTTTATTATATGAATGTCCATATCCAACTCCGGCTCTATTTAGAGAAACGTTTTGCATGCCAAGAAGTTTATCAAGGTTCTCTTTTCCTTTCGTGAATTTTTCTAAGCATCTAGTTAAATCAACCACTTTTGCTTTGAGACTTAGATTTTCTTTTGAAAGAGAAGAATTTTCCTTTTTCAATTTTTCAAGCTTTTCAAAACTTTCTTTCAATTTTATATCAAACTCTTCTTTTTCTTTACTCAATGAGAAAATCTTCTTTTTAAGTTTTTCATTTTTAGAGCAAGATTTTCAAGGTCCTTTTTACATTCATTAATCATGTGATTCCATTCATTTTCACATTCACTATCATTATAATCACATTCATCAGAATCATAAAAAGGAATATACCTCATTTTTTGTCATGAAGCAACAATTTCCCGATTCGTTCTCTGTTTGTTCTTCCTCGGAATCCGGTTCATCCCAAGATGCTACCATTCCCTTAATTTTGCCCTTTTTAAGTGTCTTCTTTAGTAGAGGGCATTCGGGTCTTATGTGTCCAACTTCATTGCATTCGTAGCATTTAATTTTGAGATGTTTCTTAGAAGACTCCTTTGGAAGTTTCATCAAGTATGTTAGTCTTTTTGTAAGCTTCATTATTTCTTCATGCCTTTCATCTTCTTCTAGATCACTTTCGTTATCCTGCACGTGGTTAGATTTAAAGGCAATATTTTTATCTTTAATTTGTTTTACCTCGTCCTTAGAAAGGATGAGCTCGTGAGAAATGAGAGATCCAATTAGTTCAGCCATCGACATGTTGTTTAGATCTTTCGCCTCTTGTATTGCAGTAACCTTTGGTGTCCATGCTCTAGGAAGAGATCTTAGTATTTTCTTTACTTGTTCATTTTGAGGGTAGACTTTTCCAAGTGCGGACATCGGGTTGATAATCTCCATGAACCGAGCATACATTTCACTGATAGTTTCATCGGTTTCCATGGTGAACATCTCGTATTGGTGTACGAGAATAGTAATACGCTGCTCCTTTACTTGGTTTGTACCTTCGTGAGTGACTTGAAGCATCTCCCACATATCTTTTGCGGTAGAACACGAACATACCCGATTTTACTCGGATTTGGTGAGGGCACATGCCAGTAAATTTTTGGCCTTTGAGTTTAGTGACACCAATTTCTTGTCAACGTCGGTTAGTTCTTTCCATGCTTTAGGGATTTGCTTTTCGCCTTTGATTTTCATTGGTATGGATGGTCCCTCGAGAATCACACTCCATAGATCACAAATAATGGAGATCATGAACTCCTCCATTCTGTTTTTCCAGATTGAGTACGCAGTTCCGTCGAATAGTGGAGGCCTGTTATGCGATTGTCCTTCTGCGAAAACATCATTGCTAAAGGTAGACATAAGATCGTTAGCTCTCGGGGGTTAACCCGCACAGTTAAAAATAAAAGAGCACCTGCACTGGTACCAATTGATACCTAAGAGGGGGGGGGGGGGGGGGGGGGTGAATTAGGTATATAACTTTTTCTTTGTGTCTCGTTCCAGAGGACAATTAGTTGAATGTTCCAGTAATTTTAAGTTTAAAGTTCCGATATAATTAGATTCAAAATTCCAGTAAGTAAAGTGCAGAAAATAAATAGAATAAGAATGCAAACACCGTTTATAGAGGTTCGCGCCCAAAACGGCCTACTTCCTCTCTTCCAGCACCCCTGGGTAATTCACTAGATACGTGGCTTGCAGGACGAACCTCCGCCACACGAGATTACAAGATTTCTATTCTTACTCTCGATACGAGCTTGCTAGGCCTAACCTATCGCTCAACAAAAACCGTGCTTGCTAGATTCCTATCTATCGCACAAAAATCGTGCTTGCTAGAACACTTAGTCCTATCGCACTACGAGCTTGCAAGTACAAAACTTTCGCTCAAAAACAATTGTAAAATTTTGATTACAAATAAATGCTCCAAAGTGAGCTGATTTTTGCTAGACTAAACACTCTTTTTTTTTCTTCTATTACTTAGAGTATATTCAAGATTTCAAGAGCAAGAAGAAAAAATGTTTTTAAAAGCTTTTTGAGAAAAATGATTTATGCAAAATTAAAGAACACTCAAAAACTTTAACTTGGAGAAATGATTTAGCAAAGTAAAATTTTCAGAATGAATTGATGTCTTCTGGCCGTGAGAATGATCAACTATTTATAGTTGAGTGGAGTTGGTTCAATAGGGAATGATTTTTAAATTCAAAAATTATTTTGCCACTTTTAAAATGATTTTGCAAGATTAAAACATGTGACAAACATTTTAATGAATGTGGACAAGGTTTAGTAAATAGATGAAGATAAAATCTTTCCAAAAGAATTGATTTGGAGAATATTTTCAAAAGATTAGATAATCAAGGCAAGATATTAGCTAGACAAATTATCTTGCTAGCTAAGTCAAAGGATTTGAAAGAATTCTTTCCTTTAAAAGTTGACTAGATTGAGAATTCAAATTTGATAGCCAAAAATAATTAAGTTTTCAAAAGTTATTAGGCTTAATTAAAAAGCAATTTTCGGCCATAATTAATTGACAAAGTCTACGGCTGATTTTAAAAACAAAGAAAGTAGGCAACTTTGGTTTAGAGCAATTTTGAGAAAATGGCCAAAAAGTTCGGGCCAAAAGTATTTAAAAAGAATTTGGGCTAGGAATTTTCTTCCTCTTTTAATCAAATGAAATTACTTACTAAGTTGACCACAACTTTCTTGAATCGAAAATTGGGCCCTTCAAGGGTGCTAGGGGCTTCGATATTGATCTTCAATCATAACGAGCCTACTTTTCCAATTGGGCTTCTCATGAGCTAACTTCTAATTTCGTACAAGCCCTTTCTTCAAAAATTGGTCCTTCTTCATTGTTGGGCTTTCGACTACTCATCAAAGAATGAGTTAATCTTGCTTGAGCTTTTTATCTTTGATTGATCAATTTCTCGTAAACGAGTCTTTCTTCAATTAATGAGCTTCTCAATAATTCCTGCTAAGATAAACTCAAGAAACAAGCTCAAATATCAAATTGTTTGTTAATCATTAATCATTCGGCTAACACAATTCGCTGCAACTTCTATAAAGTATGTACAATAAAAATAACTTTTGTAGTACAATACAAATCAATTAATTTTACATAATATTGAGTTAGAGTTATTGAATCAAGGGCCCAGACATTCGTTAAAGTCTAGTTATTACACGGATGCTAATGAATAAAATGAAAAAATTGTCGTTCAAATATCTCATTAACCCAGAAGAATATACAAATCGACGGAATTTTAATTGTCCAAAGATATCCTATTTAGTTAGATTATGGTTGTTTGATGAGATAATTATTTTATGTTACGCAAAAAATCGAGAACACATTTGGAATATCAATATCTCAGTGGAGTTATTTGAAATCTTGTTATATTAATAATATTCAGTTTATCCCCATGATTTCAAAAAAAGGTATTTTACCTCCCTATATTCCTGTAATTCTAATTGTCTCCCTAACACTTTTAGACCTTGAAAAAGATATATGATATAATGAAAATGTCCTCCATCTATTTATATATACTATGTACTTAAACCTAAATTAAACCCAAAGAATGAAGTAATTTATCACCTGTGTTATTTTATATAAATTAATTTATCCCCTGTATTATTTTATATATGTACCAATTTATCCCCATGAGTTACTATAAATGTGACACTTTACCTCCCCTCCCCCTCTCCCACCCCCCGCACCCCCCCCCCCCCCCCACCCCCCATATGTATTATTTTACATAGAAAATGGTATTTTTTTTTTACCCAACACTTTTCAATTTTAGATGAGTGAGGTACACTCTCCACTAGAATTAAGGAGGTAAATTAATCCTCAAAAAATTCACAGGGGAGTAACATGCTCTTTTTCGAATCATTGGGGGGAGGGGCGGGGATACAAATTGAACATTATGCATATCTTCGGGTCTATATGGAATGTTTTAGCCCGAATTCATTAGGTTTTGGTTTTAAAAAAATGGATCGGATGGTTTAGAGGAAACTGTTTGAACACTGTTTTAGCGAAACCCATGCCCAAAACTTCTTCAGAAATGGGTCTCATCGAGTTTCTCTGAACCGCGAAACTCCATAAAAACCAATCCATATAGGCCCTTAAGGACTATTTGGATTGATTATCGCTAGGTTTCGCAATTTTGCAAAACTGCGCCCAAATCCATTCTAAATGAAGTTTAGGCATAGGTTTTGCGAAAGATAGTTTCAATGGAACATTTGGAACACTATTTTGACTGAATTTGGCTATTGGATTTTGTGACTTTTAAAAAAGTTGAGATATGATTGACTATAGCTGTTAGGGTTTGAGTGGGAAAAATAAATGAGAGGCGTCTATTCAATATTTTTATAGAGAAAATATAGGTGATAATGCAAGATCTTTTATATGTTTCAGGTTTATTGTGTCGGGATTTATACTTTGAATCCCTAGTAGATAGAGTTGTAAACGAGCCGAGTAGTATCGAGAGACACATTGTTCAAGCTTGATTTAAATTTTATCGAGATTGAAATTTTGTGTTTGAGCTTGGTTTGATTTCTTATCCGGACCTTGTTTAGAATGATTTTCACCACGTAATCTGACAAAAACCAATTCAAATGGGCACTTATGTTTGAGTTAGCACAACTAGGTTGGGCCGAAAAAGCTATCTGCCTAGTCAAAATGAATTGGCCTAACTACAAACTAGTGGGCTGGTTGGGCTTATTATAGTGTGTTTGGTTCTACAGGCCCACTCATGACTCATCTTCTTAATCTTTTACTACATTTGTAGGCAAAAATTCATCTTTAAAAAAAAAAAAAAAAAAAAAGTAGGAAAAATATCCTCCGCTTTCAAAAGTGTGACAGAGCTTTAATGGAGAATTTACAACCCTGTTCAAGTTATATTTTTGTGAAAGCTATACAAAAAGTTTACAGCCCCAGTTTAAAAAGTGAACACTCAAAACAGATATACATTCAAAGTTTGGGTTGTGAATGAGGCAGATATTAATTCGAATCCGATCCGATTTATTAAGATTTTTCGATAAGAGATCCAATGGATATGATTCAATAGAATTATTCATTATTACAAACACGTGGGGTAAATACGAATTTGGATCGATCCGATTCGTTAAAGATCTAAATCTGATAATAAATAAAATCTTATATATACATAACATTTTATGTCTAAAGTAACACTAATATAACATTTACTATTAGTTTAACATGACATAAGTTAATATTTCAATCTCAGTTTTATGTTGATGGTACTAGGGCTGAAAATCAAACCGAGCTACTCGATACTCGTCTCGAGCTCGATTTGTCACACTAATCAAATAAGGTTGAACATTATTTTTCATTCGATAACTTTTGAAGCTAGACTCGAGTTCAGTTCGATAAGCTAAAAATTGATAATATACATGTGAATATCAAGATATTCTGTACTCGGCTAGAGCTCGTTCGAGCTCGGATTATTTAACAATCAAACCAAGCTCAAACACAAAATTTGAAGCTAGATAAAATTCAAATCAAATTTGAACAATTTATCGTTCGTGACTACTCGACTCGATTACACCCTTAGAAACTCTGCAAATGAAGTGTTATCTAGTCTCTATTTCCTAGACTTAATCGACGACTTTCCTTGAAGTTGACGAGCCTTTTAGTGTGTTTAGTAGTTTTACGTTTAGAGTCAAGTTTGAGACATAATGAAATATTTATGATGTTTTATCCCTAATATACTGTAATAACTCGTGTGTTTGACATTTGTTTCACTTCACAGATCTTCCCAGACCAAATGTAGATTAAATGTGATCTTCATTTTGTAAGACGACGAATTGGGTAAACATCACTAATAGTCTTTCTTATCATTAACTTTTCACAAAGTGGTCCTTTTGTGTTTTTTTTTCACGTTAGTCCCCAATATGAATTATATATTTCATTTTGATCATTTACAAGGGGTCTTTTACTTATAGTGTTACACTTTAGTCCCTCGTAAATTTGTTTTGTATCAATTTAATCATTCATAAAATTAATTCGTTATCAATTTAGTCATTCATAAAACTGTTTAAGCACTTTAGTTCACCTTGGACAACCTGAAAATGACCAAAGTGCAAAAAAAATTCATAGTGGGGACTAACTTGAGGAAAAAAACATAAGAGTTACCACTTTGTAAAAAATTAATGATAAAGAGAACCATTAATGGTGTTTACCCAACGAATTTAAGAACTCAACAAGGTGTTATTAAAGTGTGCAGAGTTAAGATCAAAGTATTTGAATCGAAGCATAGGGTTGAAAGAGTTGCACTCGGTGAAGTTCACATGTGTTTTGTTGCATATGTTGTTAGTTCACATGTCACCTCTCACGTATGTCTTGTCTGACTATGTAATATGAAATTCAGAAATTTTAATTTCAACACGAGCAACCTCTATAAAGTGCATACAATAACAATAACTTTCGTAGTACAATACAAATCAATTTTACATAATACTGAGTTGAAGATATTGAATCAAGGGCCCAGACATTTTGGGCATGTTTGTTTGGGGGATTAATGCATTTTTGGTGCCACAACTATAGCCTACTGGGGTTTCTACCCCTTAACTTTTCGGGCTGGCACATTTGATGCCACAACTTCAACATCAGTGGCAATTTTGGTGTCAATTGAGGCCCAATTTCAAAATTGGCCCGAAATTCCCCCATATGCGGGCTATGTGATTTAGTAATATATCAAAATTGACCATTCAACGTCTTTTTCAATAAAAAAAATACCAAAATTTAAAATCCTAACTTTTCCTATAAAATTCACCAAACATTCCCTTAATTAAATTGTTACCCGCTTTCTTATTCTTCCCCAAATAAAAACATCCAAGAAGCCTAGTTCTTCGTCGGTGGAATTTTTTTTTCATGAAAAAGGTGTTGAATGGTCAAAATCACCAATTTTCATGTCACATGGCCCATACATGGGGAAATTTTGGGCCAATTTCGAAATTGGACCTCAATTGGCACCAAAATTGCCACTGATGTTGAAGTTGTGGCACCAAATGTGCCTGTCCGAAAAGTTACGGGGTAAAAATGCCAGTGGGCTATAGTTGTGGCAACAAAAATGCAATAATCCCTTTGTTTGGTGGTGGGAAAGTAGTTTGATACGGTAGTGGAGGTTTGTGAAATAATTTTGATTTACGTAATGTTGTTTGTTTGGGTTTTGAAGGAGTGGTTTAAGAAATAAAATAGGTGTATGTTTTTTTTTTTTGAAGAGTTAATTTGTAGGTGTAAGATGTGTAAGACTTTATGTCAAATCATGTTTGTTATGTGAGATAAATTGTGTAAGAAATATGTTACTTTATGTCAAATCAGAGTTGAGTTTGTATATGTTTTGTTTAGGGATAAAAAAATTATTGTTTATTTGACTTTTGAGAAAATTGAGAGATGAAAAATTTATTTCAGGAAGTAGAAAATATATTTATTTGGCATTTTAAAAAACGAAATAATTTTTGAAAATGCCAAACAAACATGCCCTTTGATTTCAACATGAGCAATCTTTACAAAGTACGAACCCCAAAAAAAAACTTTAGTTCCATATAAATCCATTATACATAACTTTTGACAAAAAGGGGATTTTTTGGTTCCTTGAAAAAATATTAGGGAAAATTGCAAAATAAGTTCTGTCATTATTGCTCTTTGCTGTATAGTCCTATTTCGGCATGAATTGCCAACATGTTCGCCAAGTCACCCGCCCATTGCTGACGTGGAAAATTAACCCCCTCGCTGACAGTCAGGAATTTGCAAAATTGGTCCTTTAACTATTGGTTGTTGGCAAAAAAAGTCTTGTAATTAATATATTTTGGCAATTAAGTCCCATAACTAAGTTAGTTTGACATTTTAATCCTGTTTTGGTCCAAATTGTGGCTTTAATTTTTTCCACTGTGTCAGCCAAATCACCCACATTTTCACGGGAAAAATTAACCCATATCTGACGAACACTAACTTAGAATTAATTTAGACTAGTGGTAATACTGGAAGATATTCAAATAGCACCAAAATTTTACCAACATAACATTGAAATACTAGAAAATTAGACTGATAAAATGAATTCCTATGAGGTACCTTATCACACCATATTGGCCAAAATTGCAACAAGGCACATACATGACAAGAATCAATCTTGAACAACAAATTTTCTCAAAAAAAAAAAAAAAAAAAAATCTCAGAGATTATCGAATAATGACACTACTAGAAAATAGAGAAATTTCGACAGAAAATTTTCGACGGAAATAAATCCGTTGAAATTTTAATTAAATTTTCGACGAAAATTTTTTCCGTCGAAATATTTTGACAGAAAAAAATCCTTCGAAAATAATTTCAACCGAATTATGTTCGGTCGAAATAATCTGTCGAAAAGAAGATATAAAAAACGAAAAAAATAGAAATTTCGACGGAAAGAAAAATCAGTCGAAATTTTTAAATTTTTGACAGATTTGATTTCCGTCGAAATTTAATATTTTCGCGAAGAAATGAAAAAAAAAGAAAAACAAAAATAAAATCTACGAAAATTAAAATCCATCGAAAGTTTAGAAATTTCGACGGATTTTATTCCGTCGAAATGTTAATAACAGAAATGGAAAAAATATAAAAAAAATAAAGAAATTTCGACTGAAAATCAATTCCGTCGAAATTTTAAATAATTTTGACGTAATTGTTTCCGTCGAAATTTCAGATTTCGGTGGAAACGAGTTTCCGTCGAAATGTTTGTGTAATTTAGTCCTAGGGAGCTTACGGGAGGTCACAAACATTTCAACATTTCAAACAAATTTATTCTCCATCTCCAAGAAGAACCGACGCCAACTCCACCGCATAGCTCCACCGCCTAGCTCCCCTCTTCTCCCTCTCCTACGCCGGCTCCAGCAGCAAATCCACCTCCGCCACGCGCGGCTCCAGCTCCACCTCCGCAGCGACTCCAGCTCCACCTCCGCCACGGCTCCAACTTGATTGAATTATTTGTTGAAAAGTTAAATGCGAATTAACGATTCAATATTTGGATTCATGTGATGTGCTATATACCATTAGAATCCTCTTGAAATTATCTTTCGAACCATGTATGAAAATCTATTTTTGGATTAGAAATGAGAAAGATATGGTCAATTCAAGTTTCTTCCTTATATGTCTAAATTGTTTGACATTTTATTTGCGGATTTAAATGTGCCTATTATTTTAGTCCGAATATTTGTACACAGCATGCTTACATGTTGTTGATCATCTTTGCAAAATTTCATGCTCGTTGGATATGAAGAAATTAAGATATGCTTTTTTGTTTATTATTTGGTCGAAATTTGTTTAATTTTTTGCGGATTATATGTTGCGGCTTATGAGATGATTCATGTACCGTTAGAAAGATCTCATCGAGAGGTTTTCAACCATATATAGTATGCGTAATTCAGACTTATAATGAAGGAGATTGTTTATGTGATTGTTTATATTTGAGTTCTTGTAGTGTGTTCAGTAATATGTGTTCAGTAATCTGTGAAACTGTAGGAAGAACTCAAGTGATATATATGGATTACTTTTTCTTCATGTAATTATAATATCGATCCCTTTATTTATTTGAATATTCATGTGATGTTTTGTGCATTTTATATGAAAAAGGGTATGTGATTTTTGGCATTCTTAAGTTTATTTACTTTGAAGCATGAAAAATGGACATCTTGAATTATTACTTAGGCCATCTCCAGCCGAACCGGGGAGGCAAGCAACAGCCCCCCCGTCGGCTGGAGACGAATCTCCCCCCGGAGGGCAAGCAGGCATCCGGGGCAGGCAGACAAGCATTGGTTGCCTGCCTCGCGCGTGCACTGCACTCGCGCGTCCAAAGTTTTTTTTATTTTTGTTTTAAATGTTAATTAATTTAAATATGTAAAAAATATATAAAAACTTTTTAACACTTGTTAATTATGATTTAATGTTTTCTTAAAAAAAAAAACTTAATCATAATTTTGAAAGATAAAATATTTTCTCCTTCATATTTATACTACTAGAAGACCACTCAAACACTAGTTTCAAATCAATGTGGGATAAAAACTTAACTCTCCTTATCCCACATTGGTTTAAAGATAGTGTTGAGTGACCTTCAAGTAGTATAAATATGAGGAGAAAACATTTTATCTTTCAAATTTATGCATGGTTAAGTTTTTTTTTTTGAAGAAAATATTAAATCATAATTAACAAGTGTTAAAAAGTTTTTATATATTTTTTACATATTTAAATTAATTAACTTTTAAAACAAAAATAAAAAAAAAATCCTTGGACAAAAATATTTATTGTTACATAGTAATCGATGTCAATTTTTTGAAATTTATTTATGTCTTAGTTTAAAAAAATATAGTATGAATATAAAAATATGACTTAATTATATTTATTATTATTGCAACTTAATTTAAAAATATAATTTGAAGATCAATTAAACAACTTAACATATACGATTACTAAGAAACACCTAATTCGAAAATGGCCCGTGTGTTTCCCACAAGTGTTCGACTAAATCTTTTTTCAATTCCGATTTTAGCCGTGATTTCTCTCCGGCCTATGATCCAACTTGTTGTAGTGTTTGTTGTGTTGCTTTAATTATGTTTAATTGTTGGTGTTTCCCTTGAAAATTATGTTTTGTTTTAGTGTGTAATAGTTGTTGTTTTTCTTTTCACTTCAAGTGCATTAATAGTAATTGTTGTTGTTTTCCATTAATTATGTTTACTTGTTTTTTATTTTTATGAATGCCTTATTATTATTATTATTATTGTTGTTGTTGTTGTTGTTGTTGTTATTGTTAAGTGAGAGTGGGGAAAGTTTGAAATTGAAATAAATGTTTTGAATTGTTGGTTCGGTTGGAGATGATAGACTAGGCAAGGCAGACAGACAGGCATGAGGGGACTATTGCCTGCTTCGGCTGGAGATGGCCTTATAAACTTTAACAACTACCTAAACATTTGGTGTTATTTTTATTAGCAAAAATCTAATGTGTTACAATATGTTATTAGCTTATTGCACCATCTAACACACTCTCATAAGTCAATAATAAGGGGATTATTGTCAAATTTTAAAGTTAACATACATAATATTACCATTTTATTTAAGTGAACAAGGTTATTTTTTATGTTTATTGTAGATGTATAAAAAAAAAAAAAAAATTGAACTTTGTTACCATAATAGAGTGATGTGTTCAAATTTTGAATTAGTAAAGAAGAAATTGAAATCAAGTAAAAATGACTAACTTATGGTAATTAATGGGTCATTTGAATTTGTGTTTGTTTATTTGCAAAAATTATGTACATTAATTTGTTATGATTGAGTTGATGGCGAGTTTTTTTTTCTCGTATGCAGTTTTGGTCCAATGGAGCATAATCGGCTAGATGACAAGAAAATAGGATAAATTATTAGTGAAAAATATACCGGCACTACCTCGACCTATATCACCGGATGATTAGTTGTTTGTTTGTGATTGTTTTGTAGTATTTGGAGTTATTAGTTACTTGGATTTGTAGTAATTGGAGTTATTTACTTGAATTTGTGATGTATTTGGATTTGGAATTTCGTAGTTGGATGTTTGATCAATTAATGTATGTTTTGAATATTGAATCATGTTTATCAAAATATTTTTGAATGTTATATTATTGTTTGTCGAATATACAATTTAGGTATAATTAACAGGTGCAAAATATAAAAAATAAATAAAAATAAAACAAATATTTGAAAATTTCGCCAGAAAATTTTTCCGTCGAAATTTGTGAGATTTCGACGGAAAAAATTTTCGTCAAAATTTATGAAATTTTCGACGGAATTATTTTCCGTCGAAATCTCACAAATTTCAACGGAAATAATTTCCGTCGAAATTTATGTCGAAAATATATCTGTCGAAAAATTTTTCGTCGAAAATTTGATTTCGAAGACACTTTCACGACGGCACATTTCAGTCGAAATTTGTAAATTTCGACGGATTTTATGAAAAATCCGTTCTAAATTTCTGTCGAAATTTCTCTGTTTTCTAGTAGTGTGATGACAAATGAACTGCAATTAAGCTCAACAATTTGCTCAAAAGTAGTTACATGTATATGTCAGAACTTAATTGCATGTAATTTAATTATAGGACTTAATTTTCATAATATATTAGTTACATGACTTTTTTGATAATCCGAAAAATTGCAAGACGTTTTTTGCCAGCAAAATGTTATAGGACTTTTTTGCCAGTAAGCAATAGTTGCGGGACCAAATTTACAATTTTTCTAAGTCAGCAAGGAGGTTGATTTTCCATGTCAACAAAGGACAGGTAACTTGGTGGACACGTTGGCGATTCTCACTTGTGGTACCATAAAAATCGAGACCGACACATTTGGTACCATAATTTAAGAAATCGAATAACTTTTGGTGCCACCATTAAAAATGGGCGTTAACTGAAGACGTGGCAGTTAAGTGTTATTGTAAAATTGATACCATTACTTATGTTGACTGACAATTCTACCCCATAATATTTCAAGTTGGCAAAATAATCTCATATCTTCAAATTTATTGACAATTTTAGTCCACATTGTTGCCCAATTTCAAAATTTGCTCGAATAAGACACGCGTGGATCAATTTGAAGATTTTACTTACTATATTTACATATTTATTTAAGTAATTTAGTTTTATAAGTAATATTAATAGACCAAATAATACTTTAATATAAATTCGACAAAATAGTACACATAAAATATATATTTTTTAAATTTAAATTTATATAATACGAGATTATGTGCATGTTTTCCAAAACTCAAATAGGTATTATAATTTTTGCCCCCAAACATTGGTGCAGCCTAGTTTTTACACGGCTGCTAATCAATGAATAAAATGAAAGAATTGTCGTTGAAATATCGCATTAACACAGAACAATATACAACTCGAAGACCAACGATGTTAATTGTCCAAAGATATCCTAGAAAAAAGCTGAATATTACTTTTTATTAGACAATAGTAGTTTGATGACATTGTTATTTTATGCATGTATATATTTTCCATCTCTCGGATCCAAAAATAATAATATGTAATCTGCAAAAATCGAAAAGACATTTGAAATCAATCTACCAATATCTTAGGGGAGTTAATGTCAATTTACCACTTGTAATACTCATAATATTTAATTTATCCTCAAAGGTTTAAAAAAAATATTTTACCTCACTATATTCTTATAAAAAACTTACACTATCTCCCTTATATTTTAAACCTTTAAAAAAATATGATTTGAAGAAAATACCACTATTATAATACATATACTATATACTTAAACTTAGTTTAAACTGAAAAAAAACCAAATGAAGCAATTCATCCCCCTGTGTTATTTTATATGAACTTATTTACTCACATATATTATTTTATATGTACCATTTTATCAATATGTATTATTATAAATGTGACACTTTACTCCATGTATTGTTTTATATCTAATTTTATTTTTTACACAACACTTTCCAATTTCAAACTCAATTTTGCGCGAGTGAGTTACACTCTCTAAGAAGGAGATAATTTGATCATTTAAAATTTTACAGGAGGGTACGTAACATGCTCTTTCTGAAATAAGGGGGGGGGGGGGGGGGGGGGGGGGGGGGGAAGAAAATTAACACTATGCATATCACATAGAGTAATTGTGCATTAACCTTAGGGTCTATATAAATTGGTTTTAGCTCGGTTTCATTGGATTTTAATTTCTATGAAATGGATTGGATGGTTTCAGAGAATTCTTTAAAATACCATTTAATTAAGTTTTGATGTTGAGTTTTATGGGTTTTAAAAATTTGCAATATAATTTGAATTGAGTTTGGATATTAGGATTTGAAGGGAAAAGTATGTGCTATGTTTGATATTAATATTTTATAGACAAAAATAGGTGGAAGATGCCAAATCATTCTCTTTTATTAATTTGAGATTTTTAGGTTAGAATTTATAATATGAAACCTGAGTTTCGCGAAACTCATGCCCAAACTTCTTTTAAAAAATGGGTCTAATTGAGTTTCTCTAAACCGTGAAAGCAGGCAAAAACCAATCCATATAGGCCATTAAGGTTAGATTGGTTTCCGCTAGGTTTCACAATTTTGCGAAGCTAGCTAGGCAAAATCCATTATAAATGAAGTTTAGTTTTCACAAAACTAAAGTTTAAAATAAATAATTTGGATGCTTTCAATGAAATCTTTGAAATGCTATTTTGATCGGGTTGGATATTGAATTATGTGTATTTAAAAAATTTAGATATGATTTCAATTGAATGTGATTGTTAGGGTTGGATGGGGAAAAGTAGATGATAGATACCAATTCAATATTTTTATAAAAAAAATATAGGTTAATATCTCTTTCATAGATTTTAGGTTTCCTAGGTCTGGATTTATAATTGAATTAATTACAGGGACCTCCCCAACAATTTGGTCCATTTCGTGTCCAGTTCCCTCGAAAAATAATATTTTACAGAGACCTCCCCTGACGTTTGCAAAACCGTACGTACATTTGTTAGTCCGCTATTAGTTTTGGGTGACGTAAGAGTGAAAATCTCACTTTACCCTTGAGATTACTGAAGCTATTTTCATAGAAAATTATGCCATTTCCAAACATAGTTACGTTTGGTGCATGGGAAGGTTTTCGTTGCAATGTATGTTTATGTATCGGTGTAAATTTTGTAAACTTACATAAAACTTATAATCAGTTTATTAGGGTATATATATTCATAAAATAAAATTTTAGTAACTCATAATTACTTTTTTTCAATTTTTTTCATAAAATGAACTGCAAATAAAATTACATAAATTACTATTACAAAAAAAATCAAAGATATTTATAAATTCATAATAAACAATTAATTACTTTTTTCATATTTTATGTGAAATGAAACTGTAAAGAAAATTGAATAGATTACTAATACACATATGCTAAAATAATAATAATTTATAATGATTTTATAATTCATTAATACCAACCATAATACCTTACCATCGTACATTACATATACCTTCCACAGGTTTCAAAACATAACTTAATCAACAATTTTCAGATATTAAACCATCATCCAAATGTTTCCAAACTAAAATAATATATTCCCTTACATTCCAAATAAGTTAAATGATAAAAATGCAAAGTTTCAAGTTTTTATGCATTAATATTTACTATATTTAATATTTATTTGATACCAAACCACCCTCATTATTCTTATATTTTGATCTAAGATGCAATTGGAGGTATTAAGTGCAAATCAAGCTAAGTGGATAATTTCTTGATAGTTTTGACACTACTTTGTATATGGGCATACAAATCTTATACGAGATCCAAATGAGACGATTAAAGATGCAATGGGTCGGCAATAGAAAGTCATGTTTTAAGATTTCCAACATTTTGATGGGATCCTAGACGGAGTTGTATTTCAAGTCGATGTACATGTTTTATGGAAAATTTCCTAAATATTAAATATAATATATTGACGTGATATTGGGAAAATCAGCACTCTCCTATATACATTTAGATACTATTCTAATTTAATTTTTATATTATTCATATAATATAAAGATTGGATATCAATTTTAGAATATTTTGAGGGTTTTGTTGGTTTCTTTTATAAATAGGGCTTTAAAAGACTATCTCCTCTTTTCTCTCCCGCTTCTACTTATAGTTATTAATGGTCTTACGTGGCTAAATCTTTGTAATTGGTCGAAGAAAACTGAAGCTTCGAAAATAATAAAACTGTGAGATCTAATTTGCTTTATTATACGATTTATGTTTTGAATATCGATTTCTCCACTGTATTAATTAATATGGTTGTTTTGTTTAATTGCTCGGAGGCCTACTAGTATATTATTCTTTTCAATATATTGCTTGATTAGGTATCAAACACGTAATTGTTTGATCTATCTATTTTGTGAAGCATCTAAGATTCAATAAATTGAAGCGTTAAAAATTATTAATCTTTAGAAGACAAATCGACTAATTAAATCCAACCGCTTGTGTTTGAATTATTTAGTTTAATTAATCTCTATAGTGCTTATCTTGGGTTATTTAGTAGTTAGGATTAATTGGATCACTTTTTCTGAGTAATTAAAATTAAGGAGAGATAGGAGATTATTTCCAATGGTGGATATTGAAAGTGTGAATTGCTATATATTTGCATCGATGATCAATTATATGATCCCGACAGTAGATGTTGACTTAGAACAATATTTGTTACTTTGATTAAATTTAATATGCATTACTCCTTAATTATTGAATTTCGTCATACTTAAACCCCGCCCCCCTCCTTTGTTTTTATCCATTTAGCATAAAGTTAGACTAGATACTTTATGTCGAATCGACCCTTACTCGCTCTACTACATTATTAGAAGGAAACACCTCAAAAACCCACAAAAATACCAACACCATCAGAATTTATTCACAAACACCAACAAAATATAAAACCTCACACAAATTCACAAATTCACAAATTCACAAATTTAAATTCATAAACACCATCAAGTTCAATCCTCTGAGGCAACTTGTGAGGATTGGGAGGCTGGGGACCTTCTTGGTTGTTCAACACAACACTTTTCACTATTGATCTCCATATAGGTCCCACTACTTGGCTAAGGGGAATCTCAGCATCAAAATCCACACATAGATGTTCCAGTCGCAGGTGATGTTCCAGCATCTCCGTGTACAACAACCTGAAAATGCAATGAATAAATTAGTGATTGGAAATGCAAACATAAGCAAACTATACAAACTTATAATTTGGGCAGAAATTAGAACATTATTTTCTCTTCCAAATTGAAAGCCCTAACAAATTGCAATTCCAAATTAAAACCTCCATTAATTTCTTTCTACTAAACCTCCATTAATTTTCATGAATGTAAAATCAAGAAGAAGGATAAAGAACTTAGCAAAAGTGATACAAAAATTTCGAAAAAAGATAGAGAAATTGTTCAGATGAAAAAAATAAAGAACTCTTGATGTTGATAAAAAACAATTGTCCCAAAATCACGATAACATATTTAACTTTTCTCCCATAATCGTAATCAGGAAAAGCATGATTTTTATTTATAATGTTTGTCCCAAAATCAAGAATATTACATGGTCCACCCTTATTAATTATTTTCTTTAAACCATGGTCAAAATTCTTTAATTCAAATTAGTCAGCCTGCAATTGAAGTTCACTCTCCCAATTGGGCTGAAAAAATCCTAAATTTGCTTGATTTTAATGACTTATTGGGTATAATATTGTGAACATGAATACCTATGTGACACTTTAACAACAATCCATTTATTGAATATATACCATACATTTTAATTACAATCATCTCCTACTATCTTTTATAAAAAAATATTAATTAGTCATTTGATTAAACTAAAATTTAAGTTTTAGGAGATAATATTATGTATCCCAATCCAATATATTGCAATTACCCCCTGCCCGAAGTTATAATCCTATAGAATGTCTTATATTTATCACATATAGTACTTTAGAATAAAATTGAATTGCTAGAACAAAAAAAAACATTTCCTATAACAAGCTCCATTCCCTAACAATTGAAATGCCGTATAATCTGGAAATTGATTATGAAAGCGAAAAGGCAATTTGTATGCTTTTACACATATAATGTTGTTTTTGCCGACTAAACAACAAATGACTATTATAATATCAACACAAAAATAATAGATATGTAGTAACAAAGTTTGACATCCATTGAATTGAAAATTGATGTCAAAACTACAAATATTAAAAAAACTGTTGGTTAATATTAGAGAAGGTTTTGAAGATGACAATAAGGACATAATGGTTTTGAAGAGTAAAAGGTTAGAAGAGCTGTCATCAGCTAAGAACTGAAAAGCTTAGTGAAACCTATCTCATGGTCTGGAAGCTATGAAATCGAATTAGCCGAGTGAAATATCAGATTAGTGAAGATCAGATTGGTTATCATCAGCCGAGTCAAGATAGATGTGTTCATTCTTAAATCAGCAGAATAGCCATCAGCGAAGTGATCATCAGCAGAGTGATCAACCAGCAGAGTGATCCCATCAGTGAAGTGAAGTCGGTTAGTAAGCTCATCAACGGTAACATGCTGAGTGCATTAAATGCGACTGACATAAAGCAAATATCCGTACAGCAGAGAGTACAGAGCAACAGTTGCAGAGAGCCGTTCCAGAAATTGGGGTCCAGTACTCGAGGACTGTAGATTTCTATTGCATCTTCAACGGGCAGAAATTCAAATCCATGAAGTATAAATAGAAGACAAACTGAAGATCGAAATGAGACTTGCATAATTCAAGATCACATCCTTAGAGCAAGATCCATCAGTTGAGTCGTCTAATCGTAAGCGAAGTCATCTGTTGACAGAGCAAATTGTTGAAGAACAAAGATCAAACGTTGTCTGTCTAAGTGACTTTCAACTGAGAATAGAAGGAGTGTATATCCATCTTTGTGAAGTGATATAACTTCTTAGTGTAGGTTTTCTGAGTGATCTCCTATACTAAAAAGAGCGTGTGAGGAGTGTAGATCCGTCTATGTGAGTGATCTAGCTTCATAGAGTAGGACTTCTTTGTGATTTCTTACCACGCACTTGTGGCTTTTCATTTGTTGAATTGCGCAAGCAGAGTATACTGTAAACTATGTGATTATAGTATAACCCAAGATCTAAGTGACTTGGAGAGTGGACTAAAAGACATTCATGTCTATATAACCACTATACAAATTCCTTGTGTTTGATTACTTGTTCTTAACTTGCATATTTTCATAAGTAAACAACCGTTTAAAAGACAAAGCTTTTAAATTGAGGAATTTACAAACTGGGGTAAAACTTTGAAAGATAAACTTGTTTGAAAAACATAATTGATAAAATCCGTTGCATACAAGTTTTGAAACTCTGATTTGATTTGAAACAGATAAGTAAAATCAGACTAGTGGTCAACCTTGCTGAATCAGCTAAGTGCAAAATCAGCAAAGTGGTCTCACAAGTTCGATCAGCTGAGTCTGCTGATTTGAAAAGTTGGAGTTAGTAAATCTTGATAAAAAGGCCAAGTTTATCATGTTCAAAGCTCTAGATGAAGACAGATTCCAGAAGGTCAAGCATTTCAAAACTGCAAAGGAGATGTGGGATAAAGTCTGTGAGCTAAGCGAAGGAAACGACGCTATCAAAGAACATAAGCTCAGTGTGGCTCTTAAGGAGTTTGAAAATTTAAAGATGAAGTCTGGAGAATCGATTGATCAAATGGATACCAGATTTACCAAAACTCTGAATGAAGTTCAAAGGCTTGGTAAAGAATTTTCGAACAAGGAGATCACCACAAAGGTTCTCAAGGCTCTTTCACCCAAATTCAACATGAAGGTGACTGCCATGGAAGAATCAAGGGATATTGAGAAAATCTCTCTCACCGAAATGTTCTCATCCCTCAAAGCGTACGAGTATCAAATGCCAAGAATGGGATTAGATGTGTCAACCAGTTCAGACCCTACTGCTGCACCTATCACGTCAGACAAGTCCAGAAAATCAGCAGATAAGTCAAAACAGAAGACCCTGTTGAATTCAGAAAAGGAGTACAATGCTGACGACGTTACCCGCCTTCTGAAAGAATTCAAGAAGATGTATAAAAGGAAAATGAAATTAAAATATGAAAATGCTATTTCATCTTCTTCTGATCATTTTCAGGAAAACAAGGAATCCTCAAAAACAAAACTTAGAGACAGCTATGACAAGGAGTATGGACTCTTGATCAAAGATCATCCACACTCATCATCTGAGAAGTTTGCTGAAAAGGAAAAGCATGCCAAAAAGGAGCATAAGCTTAGTGAGAGCAAAACAAAGTTAGCTGATGCAACAAAGTTAATAAACTCCTGCACATCTTATTCAGACAACCAGTCGTCTGATAAAGAATTCGAAGAAGTACCTGAAACTCTATGCTTAACTGCTATAGAATCTGATGATTCAGAAACTGAGGTAACTTCTACTGATTAATGAAATGCACTATTTGAATCGTTTGAATAAATGCTAAATTACAAATTCAAATATTGTTTGTGCATTTGCCAAGCTTAATGAAGAGATGACTCTGCTAAAAGAGCAAATCAGATCACTGAAACTTCAGGTCGAAAAACCTCAAGAATCAGCTGACTACAATAAGCTTGAGCATGAGAATGAAACTCTAAAAGCTGAGTATGCAATTCGTGTAGAAAATACAAATGAACTTGAAAGAAGTAATTGCATCATTCTCTAAAAAGAAATCAGAGTCTTAAAAGAAGAAGTCTACTGATGCTCACGAGGTTAGAAAACCTAGTAAGCTACCTAAGACTAATCAGACTAGTAAACTCATCAGCCGAGTAAGCTGAAATATGCTGCTGACAGGAGTAAAATTGAAAATGACAAGTCTGCTTAATTTATGGAGAGTTATTAAATAACCCAGGTAAGAAATTGAGGCAAAAAAAAAAAAAAAAAATTGGCAAGAATTTGAGTCACAATATGATAATTGCTATTATGACATGCTTTATGATTATTCATATTATCATGCTGATCATGTTCACTGTGCTGATTGCCATCCTCATTAAAATATGCATGCTTATCACATACTGCATGCATCTTACCTTGCTTATGAGCGATGTTTTAATCATGACCAACAAGTGGTATTATCATGATAAAACATAAGTCACTGGATCATCACATGTTAAAGGTTATACTAACCATGCTGGACCCAACAAACAAGGGGTACCAAAAATAGTCATCTGTTTTACAGGTGAAGTACATGTGAGATGACAAAAATGAGTTGACTGCCCTTGCAAATTTCAACAAATTCAACAAGTGATCTTACCATCAAGTGTGTACTAGCAAATGGTATTATCAAGATGCTTATATCAGATTGCTACAAACCATCAAGTGATATCAGTCAAGTGAGTGGTATCAGCCAAGTGGTGTCAGACAATTGGTATAATTCAACAAGTGGTAGGCGCTACATTTAGAGATTTCAAGGAAGAAAGATTGTTGGGAAGTTGAAGATTATCAAATGACCAACAAGTCAAGTGGTATTAGAGACCATCAACTGCTCGCAACAAGTGATACAAGTAGTTTCAGTCAACCATGTGACAAAGAAAATTGGTTCGTTGATTTTGGATTCATAAGTTGAGGGGGAACTTATCAGAAGACTAACCCAAAACAGCTTACTGGAATTCAACGGCTGAGTGTCTTTTAAGAGTAACTCTCATCAGACTACTTGACCACGAATTCTTGAACTCAGGGTGAACGTGTACGACTAGCGGTACTCCTGAATAAAGATGAAGTTTTCAATAAGTCAAAATGAAGCTATCCGAAGACTGCTTCTCATCACCCGACTAGAACTCAACAACCAAGTGATATTCAAGAATGTACTACACCAAGTAATATCAGACTACAAGTGGTATCACCGCAACAAGTGGTATCAGCTGTCTAATCTGATATCAACGAGTGGAGTCAATTCTTGATGTCAAGGGGAACAATTATCCTAGCTGGAGTGATAAACAGCAAAGACGACTACCTCGAACAGCTAAGTACTTACCTACTTGTCTTCAGCATACTAAGTTTGCAATTTTATGAAAGAAAAAGGGGAAGAAAGAGATGCAACTAAGTATTGGTGTTGATGACAAAAAAGGGGAAGATAGAAGGATGCAACTAAGAACCCTTTATCAGAAGAAAATCAAAAAGGGAAAGCAACCAAATTGGTGGTTTTTGAAAGTTGTATCAGACCAAAAGAATTTCCATCTCAGAGTATGAAGACCAAATCAGAAACTTGGAAGACGTTTTCAGTTGAAGGTTTTGTCATCATCAAAAAGGGGGAAATTGTTGGTTAATATTAGAGAAGGTTTTGAAGATGACAAAAAGGCCATAATGGTTTTGAAGAGTAAAAGGTTAGAAGAGCTGTCATCAACTAAGAACTGAAAAGCTTAGTGAAACCTATCTCATGGTCTGGAACCTATGAAACCGAATCAGCCGAGTGGGATATCAGATCAGTGAAGATCAGATTGGTTATCATCAGCCGAGTCAAGATAGATGTGTTCATTCTGAATCAGCAGAATAGCCATCAGCGAAGTGATCATCAGCAGAGTGATCAACCAGCAGAGTGATCATCAGCCGAGCAATCCCATCAGTGAAGTGAAGTCGGTTAGTAAGCTCATCAACGGTAACATGCTGAGTGCATTAAATGCGACTGACATAAAGCAAATATCTGTACAGCAGAGAGTACAGAGCAACAATTGCAGAGAGCCGTTCCAGAAATTGGGGACCAGTACTCGAGGACTGTAGATTTCTGCTGCATCTTCAACGGGCAGAAATTCAAATCCACGAAGTATAAATAGAAGACAAACTGAAGATCGAAATGAGACTTGCATAATTCAAGATCACATCCTCAGAGCAAGATCCATCAGTTGAGTCGTCTGATAGTAAGCGAAGTCATCTGTTGACAGAGCAAATTGTTGAAGAACAAAGATCAAACGTTGTCTGTCTAAGTGACTTTCAACTGAGAATAGAAGAAGTGTATATTCATCTTTGTGAAGTGATATAATTTCTTAGTGTAGGTTTTCTTAGTGATCTCCTATACTAAAAAGAGCGTGTGAGGAGTGTAGATCCGTCTGAGTGATCTAGCTTCACAGAGTAGGACTTCTTTGTGATTTCTTACCACGCACTTGTGGCTTTTCATTTGTTGAATTGCGCAAGCAGAGTATACTGTAAACTTTGTGATTATAGTATAACACAAGATCTAAGTGACTTGGAAGAGTGGACTAAAAGACATTCATGTCTATATAACCACTATAAAAATTCCTTGTGTTTGATTACTTGTTCTTAACTTGCATATTTTCATAAGTAAACAACCGTTTAAAAGACAAAGCTTTTAAATTGTGGAATTTACAAACTGGGGTAAAACTTTGAAAGATAAACTTGTTTGAAAAATATACTTGATAAAATCCGCTGCATACAAGTTTTGAAACTGTGATTTGATTTGAAACAGATAAGTAAAATCAGACTAGTGGTCAACCTTGCTGAATCAGCTAAGTGCAAAATCAGCAAAGTAGTCTCACAAGTTCGATCAGCTGAGTCTGCTGATTTGAAAAGTTGGAGAAAGAGTTCATTAAGTTTCAGAGGTCTATTCACCTCCCCCCCCCCCCCCCCCCCCCCTCTAGACCTCATTGACCACTTTTGGGACCAACAAGAACATAAGTACCTACTTAATAATTTAAACTAAAACTAATACTACTATTAACATCTACTACCTAAAGCATAAATAAAAATGAGTTTTTATCCAACATGTTCCCAAATCTCATATTAAAATTCAAATACAACACCAAATAAAAACAGTCAATTATAATCATCCCCCGATTCTTCCACCACTCCCCCTCTCCTTTAGACCATTCTGCAATATCCCGTACCGCGGGAGGATCACAAAATTCGATTGGTGGCAATTGGTTTGGCAACACACTCAGCTCATCCACCGGAAGCTTGAATGCAAATATAACGCTGAGTTCCCACTAGTATTTCTCGCCTTCGTTTCTATACATCCTTGCCCAATCTCGATGCTTCTTGCTCTAAACCCAAAATAGAATTAAAATCAGTAAAAATAATTTACATAATAGACTACTAGTTTACATAAAATTCAAAAATTATACCTCTAGAAGAACTGCCCAAGTCTCTTCATTGCTTTCAAGCACGTTCAAGTTTTGATTCCACCGCACACTACGACATTGTTTTGCCTTCTCCCAAAGTCAATATCTGTAATGCAAATCTTCAAACTGGGAGGACTGGCCAGCCAATGTGAAGGCCTTGCCGATCTTTGTTTCAATTGCCGGTATCATCCTTTTCAGGATCTCCTCATTGTTTTTTTTGTAATGAATATTTCCTTGAAAGATTCATCCAACAACATGTCGATGAAAACCTTGGTGTCCTACTCGCCCCATTTTTGCACCATTTTGCTAGAAACCATGAAAACCATTTTGTTACAAACACATGAAACCACATATCCATGGCAAACCTAGACATATTTGATACCAAAATTGCAATACACATTTGGGATTATAACTATAAGGAGCTCCATTCACTAACATTTGAACTGCCATATAATCTGGAAATTGATTATGAAATCGAAAAGGCAATTTGTATGCTTTTACACATATAATGTTGTTTTTGCCGACTAAACAACAAATGACTTTTATAATATCAACACAAAAATAATAGATATGTAGTAACAAAGTTTGACATCCATTGAATTGAAAATTGATGTCAAAACTACAAATATTAAAAAAACGTAAGTACCTACTTAATAATTTAACCTAAAACTAATACTACTATTAACATCTACTACTAGTACTACTACCTAAAGCATAAATAAAAATGAGTTTTTATCCAACATGTTCCCAAATCTCATATTAAAATTCAAATACAACACCAAGTGAAAACAGTCAATTATAATCTTCCCCCGATTCCTCCACCCTTCCCCCCCCCCCCCCCCCCCGACCATTCTGCAATATCGCGTACCACTGGAGGATCACAAAATTCGATTGGTGGCAATTGGTCGGAAGCTTTAATGCAAATATAACGCTGAGTTCCAACCAGTATTTCTCGCCTTCGTTTCTATACATCCTTGCCAATCTCGATGCTTTTTGCTCTAAAATCAGTAAAAATAATTTACATAATAGACTACTAGTTTACATAAAATTAAAAAATTATACCTCTAGAAGAACTGCCCAAGTCTCTTCATTGCTTTCAAGCACGTTCAAGTTTTGATTCCACTGCACACTACGACATTGTTTTTCCTTCTCCCAAAGTCAATATCTGTAATGCAAATCTTCAAACTAGGAGGACAGGTCAGCCAATGTGAAGGCCTTGCCTGTCTTTGTTTGAATTGCCGGTATCATCCTTTTCAGGATCTCCTCATTGTTTTTTTTGTAATGAATATTTCCTTGAAAGGCTTCATCCAACAACATGTCGATGAAAACCTTGGTGTCCTCCTCGCCCCATCTTTGCACCATTTTGCTAGAAACCATGAAAAACATTTTGTTACAAACACATGAAACCACATATCCATGGCAAACCTAGACATATTTGATACCAAAATTGTAATACACATTTGGGATTATAACTATAACAAGCTCAATTCCCTAACATTTGAACTGCCATATAATCTGGAAATTGATTATGAAAGCGAAAAGGCAATTTGTATGCTTTTACACATATAATGTTGTTTTTGCCGACTAAACAACAAATGACTATTATAATATCAACACAAAAATAATAGATATGTAGTAACAAAGTTTGACATCCATTGAATTGAAAATTGATGTCAAAACTACAAATATTAAAAAAACACCTACTAAATAATTTAAACTAAAACTAATACTACTATTAACATCTACTACTAGTTAGGCCTGAAAACGAGCCCAAACGAGCCGACAAAACAAGTGTTCGGATTTGGGCTCGAGAATAGGCCCATGTGTTTGGGCTCGGCTCGAGCTCGAGCCTTTTAAACAAGTTTTTGTTCGGCCTCGGCTCGAATATAGATGAACTTGTTCGCGAGTACTCGAAAGCTCGGGTAATTTGAATCGACATAGTCTATGTAGTCAAGCAACCGACAGGCCACAGACAACACACATATGATAAAGACGTAAATTAATGCAATTTTTTGGAAAAAGTAAAAGCTACTGTAGTAGGTACTGACAAAAAGTTAAATCCATTGCTATTTGTACCTTTTTTTTCTCCATTTTATTAAGTATAATAATGCTTTGAATCATTCGTCTCTTTCCCTCTCTGTCTCTGTTTTCAATGAAACTTTCAGATCTTAAACCATTTTCATCCACTCTCCACTAATTCAATAAAACAAGAGTCCCATTAAATTAAACTCTGTTTCAGTAATAATTTATGGCATCACTTCTCCAGCTCCAACAAAACCTAGTTTCCTTTTCCCCCAAATTTTTTCTGTTTGGAATGAAGATTTCATGTTTCACTTTGGCCAAAAAATAGGGCCAATCCCGGTGAGTTACGAAATTTATGGAAATCAAATAATCCTGAAGATTTGTTTCCAAGATCGGAACCCTTGAAGTGATAAAAGAAGGAAAATTTGATGGTTTTGGTGTGTGTAAAGCATTCGCACGTCTGTTCCCCACAGCCCCCTCACGTTCACGAGCTCGCCGAGTCGAACGAGAGAGTGATTGAACTCGGCTCGAAATTTTATCCGAGCCTGAAATTTTGTTCAAGCTCGGCTCGGTCAGAACTCGAACGAGTTCGACCGAGTTCGTGCCGAGCCGAGTCCGAGTCGAGTACCGAGTTACTCGGTTCTACTTTCACCCCTACTACTAGTACTACTACCTAAAGCATAAATAAAAATGAGTTTTTATCCAACATTTTCCCAAATCTCATATTAAAATTCAAATACAACACCAAATAAAAACAGTCAATTATAATCATCCCTCGATTCTTCCACCCCTCCCCCCCCCCCCCCCCCCCATCCTTTCGACCATTATGCAATATCTTGTACCACGGGAGGATCACAAAATTCGATTGGTGGCAATTGATTTGGCAACACACTTAGCTCATCCACCGGAAGCTTGAATGCAAATATAACGCTGAGTTCCAACCAGTATTTCTCACCTTCGTTTCTATACATCCTTGCCCAATCTCGATGCTTCTTGCTCTAAACCCAAAATAGAATTAAAATCAGTAAAAATAATTTACATAATAGACTACTAGTTTACATAAAATTCAAAAATTATACCTCTAGAAGAACTGCCCAAGTCTCTTCATTGCTTTCAAGCACGTTCAAGTTTTGATTCCACCGCACACTACGACATTGTTTTGTCTTCTCCCAAAGCCAATATCTGTAATGCAAATCTTCAAACTGGGAGGACAGGTCAACCAATGTGAAGGCCTTGCCAGTCTTTGTTTCAATTGCCGGTATCATCCTTTTCAATTGATTTTGAATTGTCCAATATTAAAAAGGACTATTATGCTCTTGCTTGAGCATCAAGGAATCTAATCTTGCAAGTTAATTAAAGATAGAAACAAAATCCAAGTAGTTATCTATCCTTATCTTGAAATTCTACGTTTCCTTGTTTAATTAGATCTCTAAGATCTATAATCTTTGGTAACTCACAAGAAGACATTAGTTTTAATTAAATGTCTTATCATAAATGAAACTCTAAGTTTCCTTGTTTAATTAGATCTCTTAAGATCAATAATCTTGGTAACTCACTAGAAGACATTAATTTTAATTAAATGTCTTATCATAAATGAAACTCTAAGTTTCCTTGTTTAATTAGATCTCTAAAATCTATAATCTTGGCAATTAACTATAAGACATTAATTTTAATTAAGTGTCCTATCATAAATGAAACTCTAAGTTTCTTAGTTAATTAGATCTCTAAGATCAGTCCAAGATCCACCAAGATTCCAAAACAACCAAATCTCCAAGATTTTGTCCAAGATTATCCAAAAACGAAAATTCCCGAAACTTTAGTTAATCACTGTCGCGCGCGTGCAGTTTACGTGTAACTGCCGTGCAGCCTCTGTGCAATGCTGTGCAACCGCCGTGAGATTACCGTGCAGCTGCCGTGCAGTTACGTTGCAGCCACTGTGCAGCTGCCGTGCAGTTACTTTGCAGCCGCCGTGCAGCCATTATGCAATCGCTGTGCGACTGCCGTGCAATTTTCAGATTTCGGTTCTCAATACGTTTTTATACAAATCAACAGTTTTAATCAATTTAATCCAAAATTAAAAACATGATAACAATAACGAATCTAAAATTACAGTTTTAACAATCCAGTTAAAAACTAAAGATCTATCCCACATATCTAATCTAAAGATCTAACATGCATGTTAATCTAATCAACATAAAAAATCAAACATATGATTTTAATCCACAGAGTATGCTCATTAGTTTAAATATAGAGCCAGATTTGGCTCTGATACCACTGTTGGGATTCTTACAGGAAAACGAGCCTTAGGCAGCAGAAATAAAAAACTTTTTAGGCTCCCCTTGGGAATTTTTCCAGGATACAATCAGGTATATATTTAAACTACTATAAAATAAGAACATATAAACAGATCTAGTTTATACCTCGTTCCTTGCATTTCCAAAGCAACTCTGTATATCTGGATCTGTGTAGAAAATCGCCCCCTTTGTTTCTCCATAAAGTGGATCTGCAAGCACGTTCAAGTTTTGATTCCACCGCACACTACGACATTGTTTTGCCTTCCCCCAAAACCAATATCTGTAATGCAAATCTTCAAACTGGGAGGACAGGTCAGCTAATGTGAAGGCCTTGCCAGTCTTTGTTTCAATTGCCGGTATCACCCTTTTTAGGGTCTCCTCATCGTTTTTTTTGTAATGAATATTTCCTTGAAAGACTTCATCCAACAACATGTCGATGAAAACCTTGGTGTCCTCCTCGCCCCATCTTTGGACCATTTTGCTAGAAAACATGAAAATCATTTTGTTACAACACATGAAACCACATATCCATGGCAAACCTAGACATATTTGATACCAAAATTGCAATACACATTTGGGATTATAACTATAACAAGCTCCATTCCCTAACATTTGAACTGCCATATAATCTGGAAATTGATTATGAAAGCGAAAAGGCAATTTGTATGCTTTTACACATATAATGTTGTTTTTGCCGACAAAACAACAAATGACTACTATAATATCAACACAAAGATAATAGATATGTAGTAACAAATTTTGACATCCATTGAATTTAAAATTGATGTCAAAACTACAAATATTAAAAAAATATAAGTACCTACTTAATAATTTAAACTAAAACTAATACTACTATTAACATCTACTACTACTACTTGATTTAACCGAATTTCGACTTAAGGTTTAATCTCAGTAAATTTAATAAAGTACACAATTTATTGTATTAAGGGTTTGGTTAAAGTACTCTGGATGGTGCAATTCAAGAATAAGCACAGTAATATAATTGAATAGATGATAATAATATGAAGAGGCGAATAACAGTAGTATATTTCGTAGGTTCAAATCTGGATCCTCAATACAATGTAAAACTCACTATTTATAATAATTCTCAAGTCCTAATTTAACTAGGAGTCCTATTAGGCCTAGGAATCCTGCCTGGCTTAGGAGAACCGCACAGCCCACTTAAATCTTCTAGATCGATCTGTCTGGTCGATCGGATACATTTGGGCAGATCGAGTCGATCTTGTAGTCTTCACAGGTCGGATCGATCCTGAACCTTCTCGGAAAGCTTTATTCCATTATGTGTGTAAAATAGCCCTCATCAGTACTCCCTCACTTCTCGAGCGTAATCGTAGCTGTAGCTCGTAGAAGTAGATGTAGTATTCACCTTGGTACTTTCGTCGTTCATGAAATATGCCTCATTAAAAACCTAGTTCGGAAAAACCCTCTTCGGGATAAAAACTGAACGAAGAAAAAAGAGTGCATATCCGTTTGAACAGACACATACTTTGGCTAACGTGTGTCAGATGACGGCAGGGTCTTTTCACAATTTTGATTGGCGGGAATATGAAGAGACGCGAAGGGCTGAATCCGTCTTTTCACCATCCATATATATAGTCGAAATTTGCGGGATATTTTTACTTTTACCCCAGATATTTAATCCTCCCAGCAGTAAAAGCTTAAATCGATAATCTTGTCAATTTCTTACTTTTTCGAGCATATTATTTCAAGGACTAATGGCTTCGACGTCGCAGAATCTCCCTTCCCCAATTCAGAACGTAGGAGAACAAGCACCACCCAACATTCTCAATCCTAATATTCCTTCTCCTGACAACGAAGCAGCGGACGATTCTCAAGCAGAAGAGGTTAGAGACTATGCCGAGGATGAAGTTGATAGTTTGGTCGTGGAAATTATTTCAGAGGAAGAAATGATGTCGAGGGCATCTAAAAAATCCAAAACAGCTCAACCTCAATTTTCCGCTCCTGTGGAACTTTTTCCTTCTCGATTTAAAGAGAAAGATCTACCTTTTCTGAGAAAGGAATATGGTCGCTACTTCCCGTCGGAATTTGAGATCATTATTCCTACTTCCGAGGAAAGAGTAAACACTCCACCTGCTAACTGTCGAGCTTTTTATACGTCCCATTTCGAGCACGGGCTCCGTTTTCCCTTATCTTCAATTCTCCGTCAATTTCTGGAGACCTTCATCGTCTCATTGACCCAACTTGTTCCTAATGCCATAGCCTTTATTATGGCATTCTCAGTTTTAATGGTAGCGCGAGGTCTGCAACCATCGTTCCGTAATTTCCTTCACTTTTTTCGATTTTCTGTATCGACCTCCTCAAACAGGGGTTATTATTACGTTAGTCAGAGACCTGGGTATGCTGTGCTTGAAAATGCCATTTCCAGCAACAGCACGGAGTGGAAGTCAAATTTCTTTTTTGTTAAAGCTCCGACCGTGTCTATTCTTGAAAATGGAGAAACAGAAGAGTTTTCTTACGACTGGGGATACAATGATCTTTGGGTATACGGTGGTCGAAAGGTAATTGGTCAGATGGCCCCAGACGACCAGTTTCCAACTGCTTTGGTCGAGGAGATGAGATCAAACAAATACCAATCCGCTTATTTGATTGGAGAGATTTTCCTTCGGAAGGCAGGATTGAGTTCCTTGGATTTTCCTATTTCCTCGGATGATCGACCCATATGTAATGTTTCCTGATAATAATAATTTTAACAAAGTATATATATGATCTTGCTGCTCATCCACGTTTATTGATTTCATGTGCAGCTTCCATGGTCGAGAAATGCCGCTTTTCTGTGGTCGGTAAATCAGTCCTTTCGAACTCAAAAAAGTCTTGGGGTAAATCTCCCATAGAGCAAAAAGAATCCAGAAAAAGAAGAAGAGATCAGTTTATGGATTTGGAGGATATCGAGGAGGAATCGTTCGAGAACGCTGATCCTATCCGAATAGCTCCTCCCTCATCTGGTCAGACCTCATCAGATATACCGTCTTCAAGCTCTCGCCCAGGCCGCGGTTATCCGCCCAAATTTCTTAGGGATGAACATGGTATTCTAGGTTGTCAATCTTGGTCGGAGCGCAATCCTACCGGCCCTGAAGCTAAAAGGAGAAAACAGTTCTTCGACAAAGGAGGGGAATATTTTACTCACGTCGGAGATATTGGCCATAAAGCTTCCCTGGTAGATATGATCGAGAGTCATCTTCAAGGGAAACGGGCGGCTGGATACTCCGAGAAGGATTCATTGGCGTCTGATGATAAGGAGAATGTCGTCGATAAATCCATTCGAATTCTCCTTTCTTCGACCTTCACTCAAGATGTAAATAGGACGATCAAGAAAAAACCTCTCGAACAGCTGGCAAGGGCAGCTCATGCTCATGAAGTGGTAATGTTCTTTAATTTGTCAACTCCTCTAATAAACGTTTCAATTTTTTTATTTTACATTGAGTTAGATAAATTTTTCCTTCTCACAGACTGGAAATGCTTTGGTGTCGGCACTGTATGACATGGCGTTGCATAGGGATCAATGCAGCTTTGTTGAAGAAGGCAACCGAATCTTATCTGCCAGAGTTAAGGAGCTTGAAGATCAACTTGCTCAAGTCGATAATTCTCGAGCTTCCGCTGCCACTTCATCAAATCCTCTTGCTAATCCTAATCTGGAGACTGACAATCCTCACATTATTAGCATGATGACGGATTCTAGTCGATATCAAGCGCAGGTCGACCAATTGACTCGTGAAATGGAAGAGCAACGAGTTGCGCATGCCACCCTCGTTAGCAAGCTTGAGTCAGATATTGATGCTCTTCGATCCCAACTTACGACCAAGGAAGATGATTCTTCTGACTTAGAGAGGGTCATAGATGAGCACCAATCTTCAGACGTCGAGCCCATAGTCCGAGAGTTTCTGAATTCTCCCGTGCATACTGCCATAATTCATCAAAAGATTGAAGGTCTGCTCTTAAGCTCGTTCTACAAGGGTGTCGATCAATTAATCGAATCTGGGCAGATTCCTAATAAACGGGAGGAATATCGCAAAGTTATGGCCATTGAAAAGGATCGAAGTCTTCAAGACTATCCTCCCGAATGCTTATCCTCTGTTGAGTATAGCAATCATCCATTGGCTCACCTAGTCGAGGAGTATGGAGCCCCAATTCCTGTGCCAACACCTGATTTGGATTTGATAAAAGATATCATGGAGAATCAGTCAGGCGAAGAGGAAGGCGATGATGCTGAGGAGGATATCGATGGAGACCATGTCGACGAAGAGAATGAAGAAGGAGAGGAAGGATCGTCCCCCAAGGAAACCAATTCACCCAGTTAGGATGTTTTTTATGATTTTCTTTTATTTTGTTGTAAAGCTAGGCCTTTTAGATCTCGTAGATTATGTAAAACTCCTTTTTGAGATATATATCATTTTAATTCTGATATACTTTGTCGTTATGATGATCATAGTACATATTTGATGACCGCTTTTACCTTATTTTTGAATTTTTACTGTGCGCGCCAAGGTCCGAGGACATAATTGTCATTTCCTTAGCTATATATAAAGGTAAATCTTTTTGGGGTTTTACCGCGCGTCCCCACTTGCAATATAAAATTTTCTTACCATTGATCGGAGCTCTTAGTTCGATATTTCATAGGAATTCCTGATTTTCAGACCATGAGTTCCAATCTATTTTCTGGAGCTTCCAAACGATCCCAACGGGCTTTACCTCGTCGGGAGACTCCGAGAAAGAAGTCTCGAACAGACGGTTTACATCCATCATCTTTCCAGGAAGGAGTTTCTTCTCGGGAAACCATTCCTCGACCTGATCCCAAATTATCTTCATCAAGCGGGAACTTAAAAGAGACGAAGAACATCCCTTCTAATGCCCCGATCCGCAGTCCAATTGTCGATCCGAAGATGCTGGAGGCTTTCCAGAGTGAAGGTTCTCGCTCTACTTCTCCTCCTTTAGTAGAACAAACATTTAATGAGGTATCACGAACCGTTTCCCCCCCTCCAGTCGTCCATACGACGAACGAAGAAAGTCGAGCTATTTCTCCTATCCTCGGTGAGTAAACCAATAATGATGAGTCGCGAGCCGTTTCTCCTCCTCCTGGCGTCCATATGATGAATGAGGAAAGTCAAGCTATTTCTCCTACTCTCGGGGAACAATCAACGAATGAGGAGTCACGAGCTGTTCCTACTTTTCCAGATGAACGTTCAGTGGATGATCATTCCCCTTCAGGCAGAGATGTAACAAATCAGTCTATAAGTCGAGATGGTTGTGCTCAAGTCGAGGCTACTGCTTTGCATTCTGAAATTGCCACTCCCAATTCTGAGATCGATCCCACTCTACAATTAAGGGGGCCTGTGGAAGATATTCCAGAATCTTTCTTTGCCCCTCCAGGTTCGCAGGTTGTTTCGACCTCTCAAGACACTCAGGTTGTCTCCCTGTTCGTATTTCACAAGGAGCGTCAAAAACCGGGTCTGGTCCCAGTCGTTCTGCAATTGAAAGGGTCGCGGACGACCCGTTTCTTTTAGACGAACGTCCATTTAAGGAGCAGGTCGAAGAGATAACTGAGTTCGATATGACCCGATCAGGTGGGGTTTCAATTGATGCAAGTATTCCAACAACCCTCGAGCCTGATGGGGTTTCTTGGAATCTGGGAATGGGTACTATCTTGCCTAAGGAGCTTGAAAAATTGAAGAACCACTCTTCCTTGCAACTTGTCCAGTCCATTTTCAAACGTTTGGAGATGGTAAGCGTATTTTGTTGTTTGTCAAAAAAGATCTAGGTGTTTTAAGTTTTTCACCTATATTTCTCAATACAGGCTAAGCATGAAGCTCTCCAGCTCGGGATACAAAATGACGAATTCTATTTTGCTCGAGAAGAATCACTCGATCGGGTAAATTCAATTGTCGCTGCTCATCGATTGCTGATGACTGAGGTTGAGCACCTCCGAACTACCACTGAAAGGCTCACTAGAGAGAAGGAAGAACTTGCTCGAGTAAATAGCAGTTTGGAGGCTGAAAAAGAGCAGCTTATCAAGGAGAAAACAGATCTTCTTCAATTGAAAGATCTGGAGTTTGACAGGGGTTTTTCCCTTGGATATGAGCAGCGTGCCCAAGAAATGATGACTTATCTTGGTTATCCGACAATTCCTGCTCATGTTCACGAAACGGTAGACAAAGGTCTTACCCCCGATCATACTCCTGAGCAGTAGACAAGAGTCTTTCTGCTTTTTTTTTTTTTTTTTTTTTAGTTGAAATGTAAATATATATTTTTGCCTGAGAAATGGAAGAACACGCTCTTTGTTCGATTTCTGCGCCTCTTCGATCTGCATGTTGATAATTAACTTCTTGCAATATTATTGGAAGACGAAAAGTCAACTTGGTAGGTGTGCCATAACTATAGGAACGATTCGTATGCTCTGTCCATTGATTGGTTACTTCCCCGTAGTATAAAGAACTTGTTGGATAAGTAGGAAAATAAGAAATACTGATACAATATGCCACCTCTGAACAGTTTAATTTGGTTTTTATGGCCTGTTGACTATGGTGGAGATATCAAACCAGATAGTTTTTCGGATAGGCGAGAGCTGGTTAGTTCATTAAAATGGTGTTTCGTCCATGCATGCTCGAAAACTTGCCCCCCAAGGCAAGGAGAACGAACCTGTCTCAATTGTATGACAGCAAAGTTCTTCCCTTCGTAGTGTGCTTTAGCTTGATACTGTGATCGACCCTAGATGCAGTATGCCTCCTGGTTGCCATTTGGCTTATTTAGAGGTCGGTAATTCACCAGCATCAGCAAATATACGCACTTCTGCATGTTCCTCGTTTTTATGCAGCGGTAGTAGTCCGAGGAGAAGGTCGATTTGAAGGAGCAGATCATTTCGAGGAGTAGCAAAGTAGGATTAGTGTTTGAAATAATTGTAACGATCCTTGAATGTAAATGTAGTTTTTTGTGACGATATGGCTGTTCTCGTGAAATGTAATGACTCTCTCAAAGACCTGAATAAAATCCATTATTCCTTGTATGTTCAGTCCGATAACAATGATTGATCATTTGTTCTGATACTGCGAACCATTCTTATAACGTTTTAAATCTGGACCGTTGATAGGACCTCAATTTAACGCCATTGGATCCTTTGTCCTCCGCCTATAAATAGATTCACTCCATCCCTCTCCATTTCTCAGAAGATGAAGTCATTCAAGATGAATATGTATTGTTATAAGTATGATCGTCGACCAAACTTGTCAATTTATTTACCTAATAGGTCATGAGTTGGTATGGGAGGAATTGGAAAAATGAGATCTCCATTTTAAGCTGTGATGGTCGGGCAAATCTCACAACTGGGGATTAGCTGATCATATATCACGCCGTATGAAAGAGGTCGAGAGTGGAGGAAAGCAGGATTCTATGCTTTATCGAAATCAACTTGTTTCTAACTGGTTGGTGACATAATGCATGTGACCTTTCTGATCTCTACTTTAATCGGTGAAGAAGAAGCATCAACTTCTTCGAGGTGGTGGAATCATGATAGCATGCGGCTTAGGTCGCCCACTGGTACCCGCCGATCTGTAGAATAAGCCTGAACTTTAGGTTCTCGTCACTGTTCTCGAAGTAGGAGAAAAGATGATCGTTCCAAGGAAGCTTTGGAGCGTTTTGACAACGAAGTCTTTCCTTTGATATTTTGTAGTTGTAATCGCTTAGTGCTTAGATCGATGATTTCCGTTCGTATAAGGCTCTTGTACATGTAATATTGCTTTTGCTCTACAATATTCCTCGTAATGTATCTATCGATCTAATATACGACTTTTGTTTTGACCAACTAAAGAACGTATTTACTTCCAATCCTTGTTATTTAATGCTTGCAGTTATGTCTTTGGAACGTAACTCCCGATGTGGAGTCATTGCCGTTGATTATATAAGAATGTGACCGTTGGATTTTGACTCATCCTGTCTATAAAAGGAATCTTTTATCTTCCATTTAGTTACCATCAGGAGTAAAGTTCTAAACAATGTACTCCCACTTTCTTCACAACCGCGGTCGTCCACCTAATTCGCGAATCCAATTAATCATTCATTACTTCGACTCGGTATGGGCGGAATCGGAAAATGGAGGCTTTTCAAAAACCATGAAGTCTCCGACCCCTAATAAGGGGATTAGATTGGGACGTTGTCCATAATTCGACCAACCTATTTAAATAGGTAAAGGTCGGTGTTGTGGGGTTCCGATCTAATAGTTACGTGGTAGGTGGAAAGCTGGTCAGTTCATTAAAAATATTTATGTGTGACCGGGAATGCTGACCACCATCGACCATCGTAACATTATGATCTCACAAAGCTCTCTCTGATTCCAAAGCTTTGTGGTCGTCATCACGAAACTTAAAGGCGGTCGTCTTCGTCGAGCTTTGGCGTTGATGGTATCAAAGATGGATATAACATGTAATAGGATCTGGTGTCGTTAGATCAGGGAGATCTGTTTTTGTCTTTTCAAGATATTTTATGTAATTGTAATAGTTTTAGGGTCATAAATAAAATTCTTCTTTTTACTTATTAAATTCCCATTTATACCAACTGTGGTTTTTACCTCTGTAGATCGTTTGTTAGTAGATCGATGAGTTTATACCGACCCAATCGGTGTTACTCAAAAGATTTATTATACTTAGGTTTTACACCAACTGTGGTTTTAACCTTTGTAGATCGTTCTTTATTAGATCGATGAGTTTATACCGACCCAATCGGTGTTACTCAAAGATTTATTATACTTAGGTTTTACACCAACTGTGGTTTTAACCTTTGTAGATCGTTCGTTAGTAGATCGATGAGTTTATACCGACCCAATCGGTGTTACTCAAAGATTTATTATACTTAGGTTTTATACCAAACGTGGTTTTAACCTTTGTAGATCGGTCGTTAGTAGATCGATGAGTTTATACCGACCCAATCGGTGTTACTCAAAGATTTATTAGGTTGTATACCAATTATTGGTTTTAACCTTTGTAGATCGGTCGTTAGTAGATCGATGAGTTTATACCGACCCAATCGGTGTTACTCAAAGATTTATTAGGTTGTATACCAATTATTGGTTTTAACCTTTGTAGATCGGTCGTTAGTAGATCGATGGGTTTATACCGACCCAATCGGTGTTACTCAAAGATTTTTTTTTTTTTTTTTTTTTTTTACCAATTATTGGTTTTAACCTTTGTAGATCGTTCTTTGACAAAAGTCTTTTGAACATGTCAAATGTGGAAATAAGCAAAAGCTTTTTATTAGAATTGTAGGTAATTTTAATGCATGAAAGGAAAAAAGCAAAACATCCTAGAAAATGAAAAAACTAATTTCTTGCAAATCCTATCTAACTTCTAAATCTTCTTGGCTCGAACTTAACGACCATAATATCTTATGAGATTCACCGCATTCCATGTTCGAGGAAGCGGAGTCCCATCTATATGTGCTATCTTGTACGATCCCTTTTTTCCGACCGCAATCACCACGTAGGGACCTTCCCAATTTTGCTGTAACTTTCCCACGTGTTTGGAAACTTCAACTTTTTTAAGTACCAAATCACCTTCTTTGAATGAGCGTATCCTCACTTTTTGATTGTAGGCTTTTTCCATGCTGGACTTAGTCGCTTCTAAACGCAGACTGGCTTTTTCCCTTAAGGTTTCGCTCAAATCGATATCATCTTTTCTCAGTTGATCGTTTGATTCCTCCTCGTAGAGCTCAATTCTAGGGCTGGGGACTAGTGCCTCTACTGGGATGACTGCCTCCGATCCATAGACTAGGCTAAACGGTGTTTCACCCGTTGAGGCTTTTACTGTAGTTATGTTGGCCCAAATGACGCCTGGCAGTTCGTCCAACCATTTCCCTTTGGCGTCGTCCAGTCTTTTCTCGAGTGATTTGACAATCTCTCTATTTGCCACTTCAGTTTGTCCATTAGCTCTAGGATGTCCGACAGACGTGAAGTTTTGCTGTATTCCAAGCTTCGAGCACCATTCTTGAACTTGTTTTCCAGCAAATTGGGTTCCATTGTCAGAAATCAGAATTCTTGGGATTCCGAAACGACAAACTATATTTTTCCAGAGAAAATTTATAACTTGGAACTGTGTTATCCGAGCTAAAGCTATGCATTCGATCCACTTGCTGAAATATTCGACAGCGACCAAAACATAGCTCTTCTTTGATCTGGCCATTGGGAATGGTCCCACAATATCGATTCTCCATTGATCAAAAGGCCAACAGATCGGAATTGGGTGTATCGTTTCAGCTGGTTGGTGTATTATATTTGAATGTACCTGACAGAAATGACAGTGTTTAACGTAGTCTTGTGCGTCGGCGTACATCGTCGGCCAATAATAACCTATTCTCAAGCATTTGAGCGTAAGTGCTCGAGCGCCACTGTGATTCCCAGCTTCTCCTTCATGTATGCTTCTAAGGATGCTTTCGGAATGGTGTTCGGGAATGCATTTCAACAGAATTCCTGAGACGGACCGTCTGTAGAGTTTTCCTTCTATCATTGCATATCTGGGTGCTCGATATTTTATCCTCCTAGCTTCATTTTTACAGCTAGGGAGTGATCCATCTCTCAAATAGGTGATCAACGGAGTCATCCAACTATCCGCTGCTAAGTCGATATCCATTACTTCGATAATTGGAACAGTATCGAGGTCAATCGAAGGAGTTTTGGAGATTAACCAGGTGATTACTCTTTTAGATTTACCATCCCTTGTCCCTGTAAATCTAGATAGTTGATCAGCCCATCGATTTTCTTCTCGTGGGATATTTTGGATATCAAACTTATCAAATTTCCCAGTCAAATCTTTTACTTTCGCCAAATACTTTATCATGTTGTATTCTTTCGCTTCGTACATTCCATTAATTTGTCTCTGAATTAGCTCGGAATCCGTTAAGACATTTAGAATCTTTATATTGGCCTTTATAGCCATTTCCAATCCCGCAACCAGAGCTTCGTACTCAGCTTCGTTATTGGTTACCACGAAGTCTAAAGTAATGGCATAATTCATGTCCTCGCCGTTTGACCCTTGAAAATTAATTCCTGCGCCTCCACCATCTCTGCTTGAAGCGCCATCGACGTGCATAAGCCATGGTAGATTATTGACGATCATAACACTATTATCGCTTGTCGATGTCACATCGGAGCTTGTCTCCGACATACCTGGGGTTTCAAGGAGGAAATCTGCAAGTATTTGAGCCTTGATTGCCGTTCGTGGTCGATATTCGATCTCGTATTGTCCCAATTCTACTGCCCATTTGATCAATCTTCCCGAGGCTTCTGGTTTGGATAACACTTGCCTCAGAGGCTGATTGGTAAGTACAATGATCTTGTATCTTTGAAAGTAAGGCCGCAACCTTCGTGCTGATGTCACCAAAGCTAGAGCAAATTTTTCAATTGTTAAATAATTCTTTTCAGCTCCCTGCAATAACTTACTCAAGTAATAAACAGGCTTGTGTTCCGTGCCCTCAATTTTTACCATAACCGAGCTCACGGCCGCCTCGGAAATAGCAATGTATATATATAGAGGTTGTCCCTCCGTAGGTTTGGCGAGCATATGTGGTGAGGTTAGATAGCTTTTCAGTTGCTCGAATGCATGATCACAATCTTCAGTCCATTCAAAGGTCTTAGCTTTTCGTAAAGTTTGGAAAAAAGGTAAACTTTTATCTGCGGACCTTGATATGAATCTATTGAGAGCAACAATCTTCCCTACTAGGCTTTGTACCTGAGTAATATTTCTGGGGGGCTTCATTTCTGGATTTGCTTCGATGCCTCTCTCATGGACCAGGTATCCTAAGAATTTTCCCGACCTTACCCCAAATGTACATTTTAAGGGGTTGAGCTTCATTCCATATTTCCTCAAGATCTTGAAGCAACGATCAAGGTGCTTTATATGATCTTCTTCGCTCATGCTTTTTACTAGCATGTCATCGACGTACACCTCCATTATTTCTCCTATTAGCTCTTTAAACATCAGGTTAACCAATCGTTGATAGGTTGCTCCAGCATTTCTTAATCCGAACGGCATTACTATGAAACAATATACGCCTTGTTCGGTAATGAATGCAGTCTTTTCTTGATCTTTTTCATCCATGAAAATCTGATAGAAGCCTTGGAATGCATCCATCATACTGAAGATTGCAAAACCTGCTGTGGAGTCAACCAACAGGTCGATCCTTGGGAGAGGATAAGGATCTCTTGGACACAATTTATTCAAGTCTGTAAAATCGTTGCACATCCTCCACTTGTTATCCTTCTTGTCTCCCTTTGAGACAAGTACGACATTACACAACCACTCGGTAAAGTGTATTTCTTTAATCTGTTTAGATAGTAAAAGTCTTTCGACCTCTGCTTTTATTATTTTATCCTTCACTGGGCCATGATTTCTTTTCTTTTGCCGGACCGGTTTTGCGCTCGGATCTATCTTCAAAGAGTGAGTTATGATTCTTGGGTCGATTCCCACTATATCTTCCGAGCTCCAGGCGAAAACATCCACATTTTTTCTTAAGAAGTTGATCAACATGATTTCTCCCTGTGGAGATAGTTCAGTTCCGATCCTGGTGATCTTGGTTGGGTCATTCTCGATAAGCTTGACTTCTTTGTGCTCTGGTGCACGCAGAGTCAAATCTATTGGCCCTTTTCCCTTTTTGCTGATCGGATCCGTGCTTGGCAATTCAGGTTCCCGAGCTCTTTCCGTCGAAGATCCCACTGTTTTCCTTTTTGACGGTGTTAGAGGATCGACGTTTCTTTTTAAGGATAGTGACGTGTTGTAACAATCCCAGGCCATGCAATGGTCGTTGACTATTTCACCGACCCCAGAGATTGTTGGAAATTTGATCTTCTGGTGATAGGTTGACACTACCGCTCGAAATTGGTTTAGTGCTGGTCTTCCCAGAATGGCGTTATAAGCGAATGGTGTTTCAACCACTAAAAACTTAATCATTTTGGTCACTCGATGAGGTTTATTTCCAAGAGTTACACTCAAGTTAATAATTCCAGCTGGAACTATTTCTGACCCTCCAAATCCTACTAGGGGCGTAGCTACTCTTTGGAGGGTTAATTTTCCGAGGTTCATTTGATTCAGCACTTCAATGGCTATTATGTTAGCTGAGCTTCCGTTGTCGATCAGAATTCTCTTAACGTTGAAATCGGATATTTTCAACGAGACCACCATAGGGAAATCGGGGTGGTCTTCGTTGTTGTCCCAATTCAGATTTCTGGGGACTTCGCTTTCGTCGAACTTGATCACTTGCTGGTTAGAGCTGTTACTCTCGAGTGCCCATATCTCTCTGGGAGCTATTATTCCTTTTTCTAGAGATCGTGCAGTCCGTCGCCTCGCATTCCGACTGTCTCCCCCTGCTGGTCCACTAGAGATTACATGTATAGTTCCGTTGATCCGATCGTCATTGATATCGTTTCGTCGGGGTGGATGGTTACTGGGAGATCTATCACGAGGACTTCTATTTTCCTCTCTCCTTCTAGGACTTCTTGTCCTTTGTCTTCTTCGATCTGCTCTATCAACAAATTCATTTAATTTACCTTGTTGAATCAATTTTTCGATTTCTTGTTTCAGATGGTAACAATCTTCGGTTCTATGACCGTGAGCTCGATGGTACCTACAATATAAATCGTAGTTCTTTGCCCCCGGTTTAGCTTGTGTGATTCTTTTTGCTGGGGGAATTAGATTATTCCTTTCCAGTATCACCAGGATGTCTTCTCTTGGGGCATTTAGTTTTGTAAACTCCACATAACTAATTCGATCTCTTATATTCCTTTCCGGAGATCGAGGCCTGAGGTAGACATTGGGTCTTTTCTCAAGGTTACTCCCATTGTGTTCTAATCTTTGAAACACATTCCCCCTTCGGGGAAATCGATCATATTCCGTTACCCTATGCATCGGGGGTTTTTCAGGTTTTCTTGATCCTGAAGTCGATGCTTTATTCTTATTTTTGTCCTTGAAAGAGTTCATCTCTTCTTGGGTCATATATTTGGAGGCCAACGTCATGATTTCCGCAAAGGTTCTAGGCTGCTTTCGACTCAAGGCGTTGCCAAATTGCCTATTCTTAGTCAGATCGAATAGAATTGATATGATGTAATCAATGTTTGGAGAGTCAATCTTCAAAAGTTCCACATTGAATCTCGCTAACCAAGTTCTTAAGGACTCCCCTTCTAGCTGGGTTATAGTTCCTAGATAACTCATGGGGAGTTTTTGTTTTTTCTGGCTGGCAAATTGTTGTTCTAGCTTGTTGCACAATTCTCTAAAGCTGAAGATCGAGTTAGGCGGTTGTTTTCCGAACCAATCTAGTGCCAACCCCTCGAACGTTGTGATCATCAATTTGGCCGTATACTCTGCTGAATGAGCATACAGCTCATTATGTTTGTAAAACTAAATATATAGTCGGTCGGATCACTAGTTCCATCGTATCTGGGGAGCCGAGCAGGTAGAGATCCAGAAGCATGGGCTTCCCTAATTTCTAAGCAGAAAGGGGAACAAGCAGCTATACTATCCTGTATTTCTCGGGAGCGAGGCCAAGGTTGTTGCAAAGTCAAAAGCCTTTGTTCCACTCGTTCCTCGACCATCCTCTCTAATTCTTTTTCAGAAACTCTTCTATTTGTTTGTCGATTGACAATTGGGGGTTCGTCCACGTCGTCGATCGGTATAACAGTGCGTTCCTTGGATAGGCGAGGTTCAGGTCGAGCATTAGCTCTTGCCTGATTAGTTTTTCGACCAAGGTTCCTTCCTGCTACGTTTGGCGGGGATATTTGAGATCGTTGATCCGCGTCCGGACTTTCTGCTTGAGTTGACTGGTGGTCATTATTCTCCCGAGGTTCCCTGACATTGTTAATCGCTCTTGTAAAATTCCCAGCTGCCCTTACTGGTTCCGCAACTGCCTGAGTTTGTAGAATTTGAGGAAAAAACGAACTTAAAATTTGAGCAATTTGTAGTATTTTTTCCTGGTCAGCGGAAAGCGGAGCAGCAGGGACGGATTGGACAGGCGGGTTAGGAGCCCTACTTGTGGTAGGAGTTTGTCGTGCTCCCTCGTTCTGATTGATGTTTTCGTTTGGTGCAACTTGTTCCTCTAAAGGATCAAGATTTTGCTGGTTTTCCGGAGGTTGTGTACCGTTAGCGCTGATTCTTTGGGAACCTTCAGGCAAGCTATCCATAGCACGAGAAGGTCGAGAATTCGTGCTTCTTCCTGCGTTACGTGCGCTTTCCCTTGGATTGGCCATATTTCGATCGAGCAATTAACCTTGCCCCACGGTGGGCGCCAACTGATTTAACCGAATTTCGACTTAAGGTTTAATCTCAGTAAATTTAATAAAGTACACAATTTATTGTATTAAGGGTTTGGTTAAAGTACTCTGGATGGTGCAATTCAAGAATAAGCACAGTAATATAATTGAATAGATGATAATAATATGAAGAGGCGAATAACAGTAGTATATTTCGTAGGTTCAAATCTGGATCCTCAATACAATGTAAAACTCACTATTTATAATAATTCTCAAGTCCTAATTTAACTTGGAGTCCTATTAGGCCTAGGAATCCTGCCTGGCTTAGGAGAACCGCACAGCCCACTTAAATCTTCTAGATCGATCTGTCTGGTCGATCGGATACATTTGGGCAGATCGAGTCGATCTTGTAGTCTTCACAGGTCGGATCGATCCTGAACCTTCTCGGAAAGCTTTATTCCATTATGTGTGTAAAATAGCCCTCATCAGTACTACTACCTAAAGCATAAATAAAAATGAGTTTTTATCCAACATGTTCCCAAATCTCATATTAAAATTCAAATACAACACCAAATAAAAACAGTCAATTATAATCATCCCCCGATTCTTCCACCCCCCCCCCCCCCTTTCGACCATTCTGAAATATCGCTTACCATGGGAGGACCACAAAATTCGATTGGTGGCGATTGGTATGGCAACACACTTAGCTCATCCACCGGAAGCTTGAATGCAAATATAATGCTGAGTTCCAATTAGTATTTCTCGCCTTCGTTTCTATACATCCTTGCCCAATCTCGATGCTTCTTGCCCCTAAAATCAGTAAAAATAATTTACTTAATAGACAACTAGTTTACATAAAATTAAAGAATTATACCTCTAGAAGATATGCCCAAGTCTCTTCATTGCTTTCAAGCACGTTCAAGTTTTTATTCCACCGCACACTACGACATTGTTTTGCATTCTCTCAAAGTCAATATCTGTAATGCAAATCTTCAAACTAGGAGGACAGGTCAGCCAATGTGAAGGTCTTGCCAGTCTTTGTTTCAATTGCCGGTATCATCATTTTCAGGGTCTCCTTATTGTTTTTTTTTGTAATGAATATTTCCTTGAAAGGCTTCATCCAACAACATGTCGATGAAAACCTTGGTGTCCTCCTCGCCCCATCTTTGCACCATTTTGCTAGAAACCATGAAAACCATTTTGTTACAAACACATGAAACCACATATCCATGACAAACCTAGACATATTTGATACCAAAATTGCAATACACATTTGGGATTATAACTATAACAAGCTCCATTTCCTAACATTTGAACTGCCATATAATCTGGAAATTGATTATGAAAGCGAAAAGGCAATTTGTATGCTTTTACACATATAATGTTGTTTTTGCCGACTAAACAACAAATGACTATTATAATATCAACACAAAAATAATAGATATGTAGTCACAAAGTGTGACATCCATTGAATTGAAAATTGATGTCAAAACTACAAATATTAAAAAAACATACGTACCTACTTAATAATTTAAACTAAAACTAATACTACTATTAACATCTACTACTAGTACTACTACCTAAAGCATAAATAAAATTAAGTTTTTATCGAACATGTTCCCAAATCTCATATTAAAATTCAAATACAACACCAAATAAAAACAGTCAATTATATTCATCCCCCGATTCTTACACCCCTCCCCCCCCCCTCCCCCCGCATTTCGACCATTCTGCAATATCCCGTACCATGGTAGGATCACAAAATTCGATTGGTGGCAATTGGTTTGGCAACACACTTAGCTCATCCACCGCACCGGAAGCTTGAATGCAAATATAACACTGAGTTCCCACCAGTATTTCTAGCCTTCGTTTCTATACATCCTTGCCAAATCTCGATGCTTCTTGCTCTAAACACAAAATAGAATTAAAATCAGTAAAAATAATTTACATAATAGACTACTAGTTTACATAAAATTCAAAAATTATACCTCTAGAAGAACTGCCCAAGTCTATTCATTGCTTTCAAGCACGTTCAAGTTTTGATTCCACCGCACACTAAGACATTGTTTTGCCTTATCCCAAAACCAATATCTGTAATGCAAATCTACAAACTGGGAGGACAGGTCAGCCAATGTGAAGGCCTTGTCATTATTTGTTTCAATTGCCGGTATCACCCTTTTTAGGGTCTCCTCATTATTTTTTTTGTAAAGAATATTTCCTTGAAAGGCTTCATCCAACAACATGTCGATGAAAACCTTGGTGTCCTCCTCGCCCCATCTTTGCACCATTTTGTTAGAAACCATGAAAACTATTTTGTTACAACACATGAAACCACATATCCATGGCAAACCTAGACATATTTGATACCAAAATTGCAATACACATTTGGGATTATAACTATAACAAGCTCCATTCCCTAACATTTGAACTGCCATATGATCTGGAAATTGATTATGAAAGCGAAAAGGCAATTTGTATGCTTTTACACATATAATGTTATTTTTGCCGACTAAACAACAAATGACTACTATAATATCAACACAAAAATAATAGATATGTAGTAACAAAGTTTGACATCCATTGAATTGAAAATTGATGTCAAAACTACAAATATTAAAAAAACATATGTACCTACTTAATAATTTAAACTAAAACTAATACTACTATTAACATCTACTACTAGTACTACTACCTAAAGCATAAATAAAAATAAGTTTTTATCGAACATGTTCCCAAATCTCATATTAAAATTCAAATACAACACCAAATAAAAACAATCAATTATAATGATCCCCCGATTCTTCCACCCTCCCCCCCCCCCCCCCCCCCCCCTTCGACCATTCTGCAATATCCCGTACCACGGTAGGATCAGAAAATTCGATTGGTGGCAATTGGTTTGGCAACACACTTAGCTCATCCACCGGAAGCTTGAATGCAAATATAACGCTGAGTTCCCACCAGTATTTCTAGCCTTCGTTTCTATACATCCTTGCCCAATCTCGATGCTTCTTGCTCTAAACCCAAAATAGAATTAAAATCAGTAAAAATAATTTACGTAATAAACTACTAGTTTACATAAAATTAAAAAATTATACCTCTAGAAGAACTGCCCAAGTCTCTTCATTGCTTTCAAGCACGTTCAAGTTTTGATTCCACCGCACACTACGACATTGTTTTGCCTTCTCTCAAAGTCAATATCTGTAATGCAAATTTTCAAACTAGGAGGACAGGTCAGCCAATGTGAAGGCCTTGCCAGTCTTTGTTTCAATTGCCGGTATCATCCTTTTCAGGGTCTCCTCATTGTTTTTTATGTAATGAATATTTCCTTGAAAGGCTTCATCCAACAACATGTCGATGAAAACCTTGGTGTCCTCCTCGCCCCATCTTTGCACCATTTTGCTAGAAACCATGAAAACCATTTTGTTACAAACACATGAAACCACATATCCATGGCAAACCTAGACATATTTGATACCAAAATTGCAATACACATTTGGGATTATAACTATAACAAGCTCCACTTCAATTAGGTTTTGATATAAAATGTGGTTTAAATTGAGATGTCAATTTCCTTAACAATAAACACTCCACTCACCCACTCCCATATTTAAATAACTATTAATATATTTGATTTGTTTATATTCTTTAAATATTTCCCATGATCTGAATTTTTGTTAAATCCCTATCTTGGAGGAACAAGTTTCCTAATTAAACTCAATCACCCAAATTTAACATGCTTACATTAACCAATTCGCTGAACAAGTGATTTGAATTTTTTTATACAACTGCTCATACCATCAGTTTTTACTGCTCATAACCTTATTCTCTCTCAATAACTTGTTATTCGATAAATTTAGTATTGCTGGAATCACAATCACATCAAGCTTTGAGGTTCTTGGGTTGAAGGTCGATTTTAATATGTGAGTTATTACTGCCACTTTATGTGATTTTAATTACCTATATGTTTTAATTACTTTATTAATATAAAAAGATTATTCTTCTTGCAAAAACGTTACGTAATATATTTTCAATTTATGTAGGGATAAATCATCAAATGGAAAGAGGAAGGCTGGGTATGTAAATGATACGCCTAAAATTCTCAAAAAGCTTTCAAGGGATTACGCTAATGTGAGAAAATTATATTATGATGTATATAGACTTATTTCTATGTATTATCATGTTTTTACATAGATAATTACGGAGTATATATCAGTTTCGTGCAGGTTGGATTCCAACAAACAAGAAGTGAAGGTTTGAAACAAGAGGAACTTAAAATTCAGCATAGAGATTTACGGGATTTCATACAACCAAAAAAGGTTACAATATTTATTGTTTTTTTATACAGTTAACTTCTACTATTTCTAAATTTGAAGTATATGCATACTTGTTGTGTTTGTGTTAATTAGTTCATATGATTATTTGGAGTCATTCAAAGTTTCTATTTTTGTTGGAACAAAAACATATTTAAGGAAATCTTTAACATCAAATTCTAGTATTTTGTAAAAACTCCCCTCAACTCTTAAGATTTATGTTTTCCACCTCGGAAATTTTTAAAACTGTCCAGACCCAATCCATTTTGAAGTTTCTATTTTTGTTGGAACAAAAAACATATTTAAGGAAATCTTTAACATCAAATTCTGGTATTTTACAAAAACACCCCTCAACTCTTAAGAATCACTAACGTTTGTCAATCAACACATGCAGCAACAAACTCTGAATATGAGGATGTCACTCCCTAGATTGATGGAGCTGAATAAAAACTAAATAACTCTCAATTGGCAGTGGTAGACGAAATGGGGTTTGGATCGTTGGCTAGACTTGATTGTGTTGATCTTAATCGTGTAATGTTGCATTGGATCATAGAACAGTATAACCCCACAACAGATATACTGAATATATACATGGTGAGTAATTTAAATTGACAAATTTCACAGTTCGTGAGGCGTTTGAAATTCCGCACAAGGGTGATCGAATCTATTTCAATTGGACAGACAAGTTTGGCCTTGATAAATACAAATCACTGCTCCCAATAAAACGGGGTAGAGTTGACGTGACAGAGTTGATGAAGTTACTGATGAATTGCTCGAGTAATGGAAATGAATTCAAGGTCATGTATATGACATTTCTGTTTGGCATGTTTCTCTTTCCGGGAACCCAATACCACATTCCTTTTGAAAACTTGAACCTACTTGTTAACTTGGACAAAATTCCTAATATAGATTGGGCGTCCCTAGTTATTGATAAGTTAAATGATGGTGTAAGATTCGTAAAATCAAACACCCAAGGTTATGCATGTGGATGATTATTTTTACTTCAGGTACTAAACACATAATGGTGATTTTATATAAATTTGCAAGTACAAATTATTTAATTTATTCATGATACTATTTTATACATATTAGTATTTATTGTGAACATGTTACCAATTTAACTTATATAATGTAGATAATATTCATGGGAAGAGTTCGTACAAAATGTGCAAAACACACACTCGATTTGGAGAATGAGATCCCTTTCATAACTTATCTATCAAAGAAACGATCTAAATTGTTATTGGTTGAACTGCAGTCCAATGGAGGTTATTGGAACGTGAAGGTCAAATGTTTATTTTATTTGAACTATGCTCAAATGCACATTTCATTATACAAAAATATGTATATTGACATTTACTGATACCTCACCATATGTATATTGACATTTACTGATACCTCACCATTTTTCACTTTTAGACTATGACTTTTGAGGCTAGGAAATTTGATATTGACCAGTTGGATGCTTGGGAAAAATTAGAATCCAAGAGGAAGATTCCTGCAAGTGCTTACATTGACCCAATCATGGATATGAACGATGCTGAATATATGGAAACTTACGGGCATTCAGAGAATCACTTACAGTCACACTCTAGCAATCTCACTGGAGACATGGATAAGGCGGGGGTGTTTGCATTGTTGACAGGCCGGATTAATGTTATTGAGCATCAAGTCGTCCAATTGACAAACACATTGAACGTGATTTTAATGCAACAACAAAGCAATAACATGTCGTCAGGGGCAAAACAGATTTCACAAATTTAATATGGTTGCCAATAATATCCAGTCATGCCTAGAAAAGATTCCACAAACTGTTGAATCCACACTTCGTGCTACATTGCCTAACTTGTTGAGGTCGCAAACGGGAAAAGTGGATGGTACTCCATCCGTGAATAATCAGGGATCTTGTTCGAAATCAACCCAGCGACATGGTAGCCAAAAAGCGAAAACTTCCTACCCAAGAACTAGGTCTCGAGGCAAAGAAGAAACACTCACGCCTAAGACTTTGAATTTTAATGGTGGTTCAAAGAAAACTAGTGATAATTCGGACCAATTTGATTTCACTGGAGACGATGATTTGATCGTTGAAGATGGTGATCAGTTGAATTCTAAACCTTGCAACCCATTAGCTACGAATGATGAAATAGAGAAATTCTTGTTCAACCATAATCTCGATCAAAGGTAAAAATGCATTTTCAGTTACTCGAATGACAATTATTGATTTTGAATCAACATTTAAGATAATTTTTATTTATTGCTTGTAGTGAGATTGTTGTGGACCTTGGTATTTGGTTTCTAAGAAGGACAGATATTCGATGCTTGTTGCCTGCAATTGATATAGTTGGAAATGTAAGTACAAAATATTTCCTAAGTTTATTAATCTAGTTATCATCTCATTCGATAAGGAACGCTAATTATATTAATGTAGTTGATAGACTGCATTGCATATATGCTTTCTCTGAACATGTTTCACGATGATACTTGTCAGCGTCGATAGTACTTTCCAACTGTATTTTCAGTAAGTATAAACATTCCTATAATCTACATGCTCTAAAAGAGTTCGATATTTAATAATCAAAATTATTGTCAATTGGAATGTCTATGCAGCAACAACTCTTGAGTGATGAATTTGCTCTCCAATCAATCATGGATATTTTTTTGACGAGTAAGACAAAGTATGTTGAGTCATTGGAAAATTGTGAAAAAATATTCATCCCAATTCATGACATGTTGGATCACTGGTTTTGTGCGATAATAGACCTCGAAACTCACACTGTAGCTGTTTGTGATTCTCTGCCATCAAGTGAAAGGAATCGTTTGGTACTTACACACATATTAATCTACGTATACTTTAGTGTTATAATATGAAAACAGAAATTTAATTGTCAACTCAATTATACAGGTTACAAGATTAGAGAAATTGTTCCTACTTTGGGACCCCGTCGTGGCTAAATACAGATTTAAGCGGGAGCTCTTAAATTTTGAAGCAACGGATTGGGTACCACGTCAACCAAATGGGTATAATATTATAGTGTCATTATAATGATTAATAAAAAAAATTCAGACTTGTTAAATTGCAAATTATTCATATTTACAGGTATGACTGTGGATTATATATGTGCATGATAATGTTATTTGAAAAAGATTTCAAGGACCAAATGACGAATGTGAGCATAAGTTTTAATTTTAAACATTAGACATACTACATTGATGTGTTTTGCATATATATATATATATATATATATATATATATATATATATTAACTTGTTTCGTATCATTTGTAGGAAGAGTCTATGAATGCGAGAAAATCTTTGGCTTTGAAGCTTTACAAGTGCAAGTGGAACAAAGTTACTTGGAATCCAACACAATAATTATATTGTTTTATTAGCCAATTGGGCGTTTAGAAAATTCTTTTTTCTTTTGTTTGATCTTTATTAGTTTTGAGAATTATTTTATGCGGTATTAGTCGTATGGACAACATATCTTGACGAAATTTGGTGGTTTACTTATTCAATGGTTCTTGGGTGTTCAGATTATATATGGTTAACTAGTTGATTTTTTACTCGAACTGCATCAATTATATTTTAAGCTAATTCTACAACTACATATTCACCTAAATTTCCTTTTTTTTTTTATTACATCAATCATGTAATGTGTGCGTTGATGGAGAAGAACGAGCTTTTCAGGACTTAGGGTTAGTATTTGAAATTTTTAAATATCGTTTTTTTATTACATGATTAAGTGTTCATGTAATGCGTGCGTTGATGGTTTAGTTTTGGAATTTTTTAACTTTCGTTTCTTGTTTGACAAAACAGGCCACGGCTTAACAAGATTTGAGTCGTGGCCTAAATTTTCTGGATTTTGCTACTTAAAACAAGTGACAATTGACAAATTGTTTTGAACAAAATAACTTATGTACTAGCTAAATCTCGAGTTTTGGGCTTATATTTATCAATTATTTTAGTGTTACAAGATATGTGTTCATCAATTTTGGTCCCACATTTTAAATTTGACATCAATCGCATCGATTATATGTGACAAAATATTACCTATTACTGATTAAAAAAAGAAAATAATTTAATATAGTAGTCTGCTGAACTTAATATTTCTAAGAAAAATGGGTCATTTCAAAAGTCTGGGTTGGGAATTGATTAAGTTGGTGGTCGTGGTCTGTGTTGACCGAGTACTGTCCATTCTTGTGGGGGAAAGCCTGTAATATAATTTCCAAACACGTGAGGATTGTGAATACTTGGGCCTCTCTGCAATGTATATACCATAACATATTATTGTGAGTAAAAAAGTTCGACCTTATTTGATTCAATAACTGAAATGTAAAAGCTGTAATAATAATTACAGTTAAATTCTAACCTGTGGATGCATCGGGAATCGGACTTGAGGACAAATTCCAGCATTCGAATTTGAAAATTGAGAAGGGTGCATACTAAAGAGAATATTGGTTTGTGAAAATCGATGCTCGGGCATAGCAAATGATGACGTGCTTGCTGAAGGTTGATGAATCGAATGTTGGGTTCCACCATTATCGCCAACATAATCATCATTTGGTGGTTCCTCATAAATCCTGTGAAAACTAGTCGACGGCATGGGATCCTCTTTGGCACGAGAAGTACTAGCAAATTTTGGGTTCAGCTCACAAGTTGTTACTTTATGTCACATTTTCCTGAAACCTTAATAGACATAATAAGATGAAGAATACTTTTAAGAAGAATGACATTATCATAATAAGAACTAGGAACTGACTTGCACAAGCCACAACGTTGCGTCTTCGCTTTGGTTCCACCTTTAGGAATAATCTTATCAGGATCTAAAACATTGTGGGAATGTTTCACAAATTCTTTTGGAATTTCCTCACCGTCAGACTCTAAAAATGCATCGGATTCATCCTCAGCCGCCGCTGTCAAATTTCTGACTTGCTGAATCGATTTATCAAAGAATTTTTTACGCTTTTGGGAGGATAACTTAGAGAAGTGCATACACTCCATGTTCATCTTAGCAAACCGAATTTCTTCAGGGTTGTCATCTGAATGGAATGGGAAATCATTGATGAGTTTCCTTCCAACATCAACAAACCATTGAGGATTAATACAATTTTCAGGAAATGTGGAAATTCTCATGTTCTTGAATGCACATATTATGTGCCGACAAGAAATTCTATCAGATTGAAGCATCAGACATTCACACTCGAATTTGGCCTCATCCAGATCAATGATGACAGAAAAACTGCGATATTTTGCCTTGCTATGATCGCCAAATTGGAATTGGTACCGCCGATCTTTAAGTGTGGACATACTCTCAAGTACAATATCCGGCTCAGCATTTATCTCAACTCGTATGTGATGGAATATAGCTCCCGTGCAGATGCGTCCAGCATGGTTCTCAAGATTTTGTAGTAACCCAACTTGGAGTTCCTTTGGTGGCTTCTCAGAAACTTTTTGTATTTCATAGAACCTTTTCCTAATCTTTTTTAAAAAACTCTTGTTGTAATGTCTAATAAAATCCGTCAAACTAAAGTCGGGACGCACCTTCTGTTTTAATGATGAATTCATGGATTCTGCACGTTGTGTGCTCCTCATCATAGAAAAGAAATGCCCCTGAAAGAATGCTTCTGCCCACTGATGCCGTTTTTGAGTAAATTTCTAATATCCAAGGATGTTTTGTAACACCGTAATCCTCAATCAATTTAGACCATCTTTCTTCAAATTCATCGATAGAGCACGGCCTTTTCATCAATTGGGAGAACTTTGTTGAAAAATCTCCAGTTTTATTATTTGATTCGGCATTACGGGAAATATGCCAGCAACAAAGCCGATGTTTCGCTTCAGGAAATTCACGATCCACAGCAACATGCATTGCAGCGTCCTGATTTGTCAAAACTACAATAGGAGCTTTTCCATTCATGCTTTCGCGAAAAGTTCGTAGCAACCACCTATATGATTCAATTGTCTCATTGTATAAAAAAGCGATTCCGAATATACAAGTGCACAAATGACAGTTGACTCCCGAGAACATAACAATAGGAAACCGGTACATGTTAGTCTTGTAGGTACTGTCAAATAGTACAACATGACCAAAATGTTCATATTCAGCTCTTGACATTCCATCGCACCAAAAAAGTCTCGGCAGTGCCCCATTTCCATCAACAGTGTACTTGAATCTCACTGATTCGTCTTTCAACTTCATACCTTCAAGTAGACCCAAAACAGTACAAACTTTCACTGTTCAAATAGTTGTACCCATCTTTTCTATTAAGTACACCATTGGCACTGCCTCCCCCCAGTTCTTCTATAAAATCCAGAACATGAGAAGGTTTAAATCCGACATTTGTCAACACGTTCAACATTGACTTTGTTGATGGGGTCAAAAATATGTATGCAATATCCTCACAAATAAGTATGATAATGAAATTAACTAATTACAAAAAAATAAATCATTGCAGATTTTGAATCTCCTAATTACCTATTACAACGTAGACGATGAGATGTATCAGAAGTTTCAAATAAGTATGGTAATAAAATTAACTAATTACAAAAAAATATATCATTGCAGATTTTGAATCTCCTAATTACCTATTACAACGTAGACGATGAGATGTATCAGAAGTTTCAAGAGGATGATTGTGTTGCTATTGGAACCTCGTCACTTTATATTCTCCTGTATCACGATCAAGAGCAACACGAAAACTAGTTGTGCATCCACACCGTGTCTCTGATTTTTTTTCCTACTTTCGATCATAATCGTTTAGTTTTTGCGTGCGAAAGCCTTCTCGAGCACATAGTCATTCCTTGTTCAAAATGAGGATAGTACCTTTCTTCCTTTTTAAGGTGCTCTTCCGGACATCAAATCCAACTTCCCTTCCGTAAGAAATATAGAATTCTTCTGCTTCCTTAACACTGTTGAACTTTAATGCTCGAACGCGGTCAATGTTAGTGATATGATCAGTTGGATCAGATTTGTCACTCCCCTCGTCCACATCTTCGTTGCCACTGTTCCGATGCGATTTGGTATTCGAACCACTTTCTTCATTACAAGATGATGATGCTCCACTACTGTTACTATACTCTGAATACAGAAGATCAATTAAAGTAAATACAAATTATTACCAAGTTCAAAATAACGATTTATGAAAAATCGACTAGCAATAAGACATCTTAATAGTTCAGACATTCACACTGGAAGTATTCGAGTATTCGAAGTTAGAACACATTAAATAATCTTCCAAGTAATCCCAATGCAAAAATTTGTCCTAATTTGCAAGTTACTGCAAAATCTTAAACAACATATAATTAATTCCTATGCAAAAGTGTGACTTTTTATCCTATACCCGATATCATAAGATACATTCATTGTGCAATCAAAAACACAACAAGAGTTCTAATGTTCTTGTCTGTTTTAACAACATGTTCAACTAACTTAAAGCAGCTAGACTCATCACAAGCTAAGGGTTCGGTTTCAACGATTCTGAAAATTTAAATGTGATTTTTAAATTGATTTCGAATTTCCAGAAGTTTGAGTAGTAGGTGTCAAATCAATAACTTTATTAAAAGAATACACATTTTGGTGCCTGACATTTAATATAGAGGAATTTACAAAAATAATAGAATAAAAGTGTATTTAATACCAGCCTTGGCACCTAAAAGATTCAAATATAAGATTAGTCCACTTAAATATGCTTTATAGGAAAATATAGTAAAAACAAATAAGTGAATCTTTTAAGTTATGTATGATGAAATTACAAATAAAAAATTGCATATTTCAGGTTAACGAAAAATCAAACATTCAATTAATTTAACGTTAATTTGCATACATTATTGAAAATAAGATTGCTAAATTAAAAAAAATTGCAACTACGTATGTATAGTCAAACGAAATCGAACTTTATGATCAATTACTTACCATCTTCAATAGATAAATTCGGGCTTGCATCCTTGTCCTCTTCTAAGATTGTAGAATTACTCACCATTGTAAGAAAAAAAGGGTGATGAAGAATTTTGTGGCGTGATGAAGATTAATTCGTGGAGAAAAAAAAATCCTGCTGTTAAATTTTGTGGCGTGATGAAGATTAATCGTGGAGAAGAAATTGGTTTAACCCTAATTACATGATAACTGTCGATATTAATCATGGAAATAAATCAATTAGTATATTTTTCAATTTTTTTGATTTAAAGGTTATAACTGTCTTTTATTAATTGAAGATTATCTCAACTATTATTTAAAATTAAAACCAAAAAGGGTAAAATGGTCTATTTACAGACCGAGTGAACTCGCCGAGTTACATACTAGTTACGTGCGCCACATGGCATGATTTCAGGGCCGTCCCGCATGTGAGGGCGAGTTACCTTGCCCGCACCCTAGATGCTCCGGTGTAAGTGTATCTTAAGTAGGAGTCTTTTTGAAGTCCGGACAAATAAGAAACCAGCTATATAGCTACCAAGTTCATGATTATGTAATGTTAAGTCTTTACCTAAAAAATTCAGAGCAAAGAACTTCTACTAATTGATGCATTAATTAATGTTTTGTTAAGATAATACATTTTCACCAAACTTTTGTATATTTGGTTTCGGTGGTCATCTAATGATGCAATTTTTTTATGCCAAATATATATATAATTAATATGTTCTCATCTCTATACATTTACTAAAGAAAAGAACCTTTGTCTCACAAATAGAGGGTTTTCTTGGTCATTTTACAAAAAATCACCCTTCAGCTTTTATGTTTAACCGCCGAGTAATAACAAATTAGATGATAAAACTAGAAAATTTTGTAAATTTTCAGCAGTTTATAAGTGAATTCAAATGTTGCCCCTACAGTTACGTTTTTGCTTGATTCAATAGAAGGGTTTTAATGCATACCCCACTCTCTCCACCCCTTTTCTCTCACCGCTCCCTCTTATGTCACCTACACTCCTATTTCCATCCCAAAATCATTTACATTCCACTCTCTATTCCATTCTTATCAGTTTTCGATATTTCCATCCACTCATTCCAAGTCCATAATGTGGTAAGATTGAATTAATTTCTTTATTTGTAGTTAAAAATTACGGGTTTTAAGGCTTCAGGGGAAAGAGGGATAAACAATTTTACTTTTTTTTTTCGTTAAATTATATTGAGAAAACTATGTAATTTTCGATTTTATTGTGTTTGTATCTGCTGATTTTAAAGTTTCGAAGGAATGAAATATTTACGGTTTGTGAACAAATTGTAAAACTTGCAATTCTCTTTTTTTCTGTGGAAAGAAAGGTGCGTTTTCATTGATTAGACTTAATAAATTAATTTTGTTTACTCCTAAATTCTGAATTTTGTGCTAAGGATGGATATGTTGTTATCAACAAAGTTTATTTTTCAAACATTCACCATACTAAATCATTAAAAGTTTTACACTAAATTAGTCGCATACTTGTATCCTTTGACAAGAAGTCACATAATACCAATAACAACATTGACATTTAGCCTCTAGACATAAATATCAATTGTAAGTGGTAATTCCCGTGTAGTGATCAAATACTGGCAATACTCCAGTCGGATAGTAGCCTTCATTTGGATCGATGTACTATCAACATGAATAATGACTTGAAAGTTGTCCTATATTTACCACCACATGTATAAGTGTTATTCAACAAATCAAAGATCTTCTCTAGAGCCGATCAATTGATCGAATGATCTAACATATATACTAATAAGATTTAGACTGGAGTACCATTAAATCTCTAAAAAAATTGACCTCCTAAATGTGAACATGTAAGCGTTAGTTCTCTACTTTTATTTCCATGCCTGAGTTACTAAAGTATCCACCAAAAAATCCTGTTGTCGATGCATAAGTAAACTTGTGTATATGTTTTCTTTAATGATCTTTATTAAGGCATTGTTTGACACTGCACTTGTCTCATTTCCGCTATAAGAAATATATATTTACTCCCACTGATCTTGAGATATGCATAATTATCAATGAAATTCACCTCAAAGCGGTAAGAGGTGGTGACTTAACGAAAATTGTGATACTACTGATGGGAAACCTTAAAGACGAGTATCATTTGAGGGTCTCCTTAATGACAATTCTTGAGGTTACTGAGTTTATTTTACAGTTATCTCATTGTTGTCTTGATCTAGAACAGTTTCAGGACTAAACTTGAGTTTGATCATCATTCTCTAGAGTTCAAAATGGGTCTTGAACAACAACATGTATAAAGACCTGATTACTGTAAATAACAGATTTTTCATGAAAGTCAACATTACTTATATTTTCTTCCCCCCTAAACTCAATAACCTCAAGGAACATCACATTACCCATTTGATAAAATGATCTTTATGTGAAATCATAAAACTTGTAGCTTTGAGAGCGTTTAATGTTACCAAATAGTTAACCATCCTTAGTCCAATTTTTTTTTTATATGACGCATAAGATCATGCCTTAATTGGATAATATTTTGATGGATACCTTGTTAACGAGTATACTGCACTCTTTAAGATGACAAAATTGAAAATCTGTCAAATTAGGGGACAAAAGCCTCTAAATTATTTGTTTTGAGGTATAAACTAATTGCTTGTATCATAAGCTGACAAAATTATCACTTAATTTTTACTTTCTAACTAGTGATTTTTCTTGCATTATTTCGTTATAAGAACTAGTTTCAAGCATATAAAGATTATCAATTGAAAAGAAAAAAATTAAAACAAATAAAAATTTAGATTTTGAAAGAGACTAACTTTAATGTTTCCAAACGAAAAATAAACTGATTTGTCCAAAATAGAGAAATTTAATTTTTCGTCTAAAAGAAAGTCCAAAGTGTCTCATATAAATGCAAATAAAATCTAGTTTTCGACCAAAGCCAAAATGTTCCTACCAGTGCTACTATAACTTTATTGTCGTCGCCCACAAAGATGAATCTTTCGACATCATTTGGCAGTCAACTCTAAAACTGGTAACCCCTTCTTTACACGCCAAGCGGCATACATGGAACACTCCTTCTTCTATGTCTCGTCTTCTTGCAAAAGTAACAAGTGAAGCCCTCATCCTGCTTCTTTAGTTGCTTCTGTTTCGAATATTCTTCTTCAGTAACATCAGTTTTCTTCCTTTTCTTATCTGGAGAAGTTGAGGTCAAGTGAGCACTTTCAGTCTTATCGCATTGTTGTCTTTCTTCTCATTGCACACAATGAGATATTATCTCATTAATATCTCATTGAGGGACCATTTTTCCTCTTGACTGTTATAACTCACTTTCAATGGCCAAAGTATTCTAGAAGAGAAATCAAACGCAAGTGCACGAGCAAGTCATCAGATAACTCTAACTTCAATGAGTTTAATTTTGATGCGAGATTAGACATCTCCATAATGTACTCATCGCGACGAGTTTCCCTAAAAGGTTTCGCCTCCTACTTTTCATTCTTGGCAAAATATTGCTCAATTTCACCAAGGAACTTTTTAACAGTCTTGTCCTCAGTAACAGGTCCTCTTAACGCTTCTGAAATGGAGGGTTTTATGATCACGAAGTACATCATGTTGGATCAATCCCATTTTTCTATTTTGACCTCATTGAGGTCTTCCGGAGTAGAAATGGGCCGATCCGCCCGATCTGCTTGATCAAAGTCCATACAACTGAGGACAATCTCCAAGGTTTCTTTCCATAGTTTGTAGTTACATAGCACAGGGATATTGTTAATTTGGGCAGAAATGTTCGTAGCGGTAGCAATACTTACTATAAAGAGAATAAGTAAATAAACATGCCACAAGATGGGAAAATATAACTGAATACCTAATACAACATTGATGTTTAGCCTTTTGGTAGAAGCACCAATTTGTAAGTGGTACATCAAATGTTAATGATACTTCCTGTCAAACAATAAGCCATACTTTGGTCCGACTTACAATTCACATGGAACTTAAAAAAAAAAAATTAGACATTTATTACCACAAGTACATTTATCATTTAGCCAAACAACAACCTTCCTTTGGCCCTTTTTTGAGCGCATAAAATATTCAATATACTAATTTGAAAGCATAAAGTCTATTATTTGGTCAGACAATAACCTTCCTTTGGGCTGATTTACGTCCGCATAAACAATAGATATCAATGTTAATTATTAGGTCAAACAATAGTCTTCATTTGGGTCGACTATGGCTTGCATAAATAACAAACATCGAAATGAGAACAATTGAAAACATTAAACGAGCATGCTATTTTCATGCTAAATTATACTCGAATATATAAACCATGCACAACATTAAAAAAAACTGCATATTTTTTTGTTACAATCAAACAGTCCCTAACAATCAGTCCAGGTCCAACCTTAACCAGATACAGGTATAGTCAAAAATAGGTCTAATTAGAAGACCAAATCTAATCCCGCATTAACCGAATCCAACTAGAAGTCGGGTCAGATATGCAGTCCTAACTGACCCGCAACCTGACGGATCCGAATACAAATCGAATTCTATCTCCTTCACTCGATTACTGAAAGCCAAAATCAATTAACCTAAATGTTTAACATAGAGGCACAAAAAATTCTAATAGCGGTTCATGAAAGCATGAATATGTAATCAAGACATCACATAATCATCAAGGTTTCAATTCCCGAGTCCAATTTGAAGCAACTTTACAAAAGCAAATTACTTTATTAAGAAATTCCTAAGATTGACTAACATATACCAATTCTTATAAATCAAGCACATAATTACAAACCCATGATTTATAATTACATACAACATGGTAAATCCATTGATTAACCTTATAGTGGAAGAGCAGTCCATGAGTTTCCAGTTCCAGGTCAAAGAAGAACAAAGAATTATTCCCAATTGTTATTCTAATCAATTTCCTGAAAACTTTAGGTTATGTTCTTTTGACTTCTCACTATCTGAAAATGTATTTTGACAGATAAAATCTTTGAAAATATGTTCTTTGACAAATATCTCTCAAAAAATCTCAGAGAAATATGAGATAATTTAAGAGGGAAAAACACTTTGATACCAAACTTTTGTCCATATTACACATTTGATACCTAACTTTTTAAAAAATCATACCATGATTTAGGCACTCAATTTTAACATCGTGGTTGTTCCTGTCCAAAAATTGATGGCCAAAGCAAATGTGTAAAAAGGCCCTCAATTTTGGTATTAATTGTGTCTTTTCCGAAGGTTTGGTACCAAATGTGTAAAGTAGGTAAAAGTCTGGTATCAAAAATAAAATTTTACCCCTTGCACGTGCAAAACCCGTGCCACTTACCGGACACATGTCGCGCACATGATGAATTTTGTTAAAAAATTGACGGCCAAATGAAATGTGTCAAGAAGGCCTAAATTATGGTATTAAATATGTTTTTTAAGAAAGCTTGGTATCAAATGTGTCATCTCAACAAAAGTTTGGTATCAAAATTATTTTTCCCTCGATAATTTACTCATTTTCTCAAGGTGTTTTTAGAGAAAATATAAGAATTTTCAGGGGAAAACACAAAAAAGGGAAGTAGTTCTACCTTTTTTTATTTAAGACAATAATTATGAACTTTCCTTAATTTTCCTCTTCCACCGATAAATCATATTTATCCATCTCAATTTTCTTATTTTTCTTCCAAATTCGAGGCTCAATTGATAAACTCACATACATGTTTTTCCGTCATGTTTTCCCTCAATCCATTATAGCACCGTAGATTAACAAAAATTAATCTATACATAGACCATATATTTTCTCAGAAAATAACAAACAAACTTTAATTGAGAAAAATTAAATCACGAAACAAATCTAAGAATTCAAAAAAAATTAAATAACCTTAATGATATAGTATGAGAGTAGTTCTGATACCACTTGTTGGACTTAACACATATATCTATCTCATATTAAAATCATTAAGAGTTGTATATCCAGTTTGGGCTATTAATCTTATACGGAATGTTTGTAATCGATCACAAATATAAATCGGATCTATCGGTTGCGAGGTCTTTCTCAATCAAGCTCGCCTTATTTCCTAATGGTTATATATGTTCATCTTCTAGATGGGGAGAAGAGAACAATATAATGATTTGGAGTGTTGGGGACCATAACCCTAGTATTCTTTATATAGGAAGAGAATTAGGGTTACAACTTAGCTCTCCTAAATAGATATCTACCCGCTTTTTAGTACACATTCGTATTAGAGTTAGTAATTGATTAGACCAGTTAATGTTAAGCCAATAACTTTGTAATAGCTATCATATTCAATGGTTGTGCTGATGACGAAGGAAGTTGTGGTGGCGACGAATTGCAGAGATAAGAGCATTATATATGTTATATGTTTCTTTAGAACAATTATTGGATAGTGGGCGCAAATTATGCGTTGATGAATTGTTTTTGGAAGAATTTGTTCTTTCATCTTTTATCATTTTTTTCCTAATTTATGTACCTAGATCCCCAATATTAATAGTCAAATGGAGATAATACCTTTTAATGTATACTTTGTAAGTTTGCAATAATTTTCAATTAAACATGAAGAAACTTTATGCAGTTTAACTGTTTTGTAGTTTGTTTTAATTGAATAAACTTTTGGATGTATGCTAATCAAGGGGAAAATGCACTAGACCTAATATTTTGCAAGACCATTCACAAATTAAATCATTTTAAAAAATAGTTTTTCTATATAAATCACACGTTATAATTACATATAGATTTTGCACGCGGGGACGCCTGCAACATTTGCTAGTACTGCCAAAAAGAAGTTCATTTGCTGCAATATTTTATATGAGTAATGAAATTCGGAAATCTTAATTTCAACACGAGCAACATCGATCTATAAATTACGTACAGAACAATAAAAATCCATTTTACATAATATTAAGTGATCTAATGCCAATTTACTCCATGTGATATTCATAATATTCAATTTATTCCCTTGTAAATTGAAAAAGAGCACTTTAGTTGTTTGATGACATTATTGATATATTTATGTAATTTGAATATCTCTGATCCAGAAATACTTTTATGTAATATGTAAACATCTAAAAGACATTTCGAATCAAGCATCAATATACTATGAGAGTTAATAACAATTTATCCTTCTAATATTCATAATACTCAACCCCAGTGATCTACAAGAATGTATTTTTTTTATATATATATTTTTGTAAAAGACTCACATTGCCTACATTACAAAAATATGATTTAACAAAAATACTCTCCATTATACATACTTAATCATTGTTTAAATCTGGGGAAAGAAAATGAAGCAATTTATTCGCATGTCTTAATTTAAATGAACCAATATATTCCTCTGTATTATTTTATATGTACCAGTTTAATTCCCTGTATTATTATAAATGTGATATTTTACCATAATGTAATTTTTACATGGAGAAAGATAAATATTTTTTACACAATATTTTTTAATCTCACATTCAATTACGGGCAAGTGAGTTACACATGACTTCATTAGAATGAAGTAAATTCATCCTTTTAAATTTTCACAGGGGTAACATGTCTTTTTCAAATCACGAAGGAGGGTGAACATTATGCATATCTCAGGGGGTTACTGGTAATTATTGCGTCTTAGGGTCTATATGGATTGATTTAACTCTGTTTTCGTTTCAAAGAAATGGATTGTGTGATTTCAGTGATACATTTGAGAAACCGATTTAATAAAGTTTTAATGGTGGATTTTGTGATTTTTGAAAAATTACGATGTAATTTAGACTGAGTTTGAATGTTAGGATTTGAGAGGGAAAAATATGTGATATGTGTCAAATCTGTTGTAAATAATTGATTATAGCTCTTTGGTTTAGTGATTGAGGTAAAGAGATTGATAACAATATAATAACTGTAAAGAGAAAGAAAGAAGAACACAGAGATAATACGTAGAATAATTAGGGTTGTCTTCTTGGGGAGGGGAGAACTCTTATTTATATCCAAACAAGTTACAAGTAGGGTACAAAGCCCATTTACAAGATGGAAGCCCATAAATGGATATATTACAACTAAGTCCCTGAACTATTACATTAGCAATAGGAATACGCACTAACATTTGATATTTACAACACTCCCCCTTGCGGATTCCTATTGAGCCATAATTATGCTTTTCGTGTTGCCTCGTTAAAACCTTCCGAGTAATAAAAACCCAGTGGGAAAAAAGAACCACAGTTAGGAAAAAGAGTACAACGCATAATCTTTTCAACCAGCAAATGTTACCTCATTAAAACCTTGGCGGGTAACAAAAACCCTGTGGGAAAAATAAACCCTGCTCGAAGGAAAAAGAGTACAACAGGGCACCCGGGTATCTTCTGGATACGGAATACCTACACGGTACTCCTCCTCAAGTTAACTCCACTGAAACCTATAATGGAGCGAGCTCATATAACCTACGCAAGGCAGTATCTTTAACATGTTTCTCAAAAGTGGCTTTCGGTAATGACTTAGTAAATAAGTCGGCGCAGTTGTCATGAACTAATCTGTTGGATCACTATTTGCTTGAGCTCTTGTTGTTGCTGATTGAAGAAAAATTTCGGAGCTATATGCTTGGTGTTGTCGCCCTTAATGAAACCCGTTTTCATCTGCTTGATGCAAGCCGCATTATCCTCAAATATAACCGTAGGATCTTCTGTGGTAGCCAATTCACAGGAACCTCAAACATGCCCAATCACGGCCCTAAGCCATGTGCATTCACGCACTGCCTCGTGAAGCGTTAAAATCTCGGCATGATTCGACGAAGTGACAACTAAAGTCTGTTTTGTAGACCTCCAAGACACAGCTGTGTTCCCAATCGTAAAGACATACCCAGTCTAGGAACGAGCTTTATGCGGGTCCGATAGATAACCAGCATCGGCATACCCCCACAAGCTTCGCGTCCTTTAGTGACGCATAGGGACAGAACAAATCCATGTCCGTCGTACCACGAAGGTATCGAAATATGTCCTTTATACCATTCCAATGGCAGCGTGTCGGTGCTGAGCTAAACCTAGCTAGCAAATTTACCGCAAACGCGATATCAGGTCGAGTACATTGAGCTAAGTACAATAATGCGCCTATTGCACTTAAGTATGGCACCTCAGGTGCTAAAACTTCCTCGCCCTCCTCCACGGGACGAAATGGATCATTCGACCTATCCAATGATTGGACTACCATTGGCGGCAGGCTTGATGGCTTCGCTTTATCCTCATTAAAGCGCCTTAACATCTTCTGGATGTAATTCGATTGATGGACCAAAATCCCATCAGCACGGTGTACTATCTCAAGCCCGAGACAGAAATTAGTACGTCCGAGATCCTTCATCTCAAATTCAGATTTCAGGAGCTGGGCTGTCTCCCTAACCTCTTCAGGAGTCCCGATCAAGTTCATGTCATCGACATAAACGGTAACAATAGCAAACCCATAGCTTGTCCTCTTAATGAACACGCAAGGACAAATATTGTTGTTCACGTATCCCCTTTTGAGCAAGTACTCACTTAGGCGATTATACCACATCCTCCCGAATGGTTTCAAGCCATAAAGTGAACGCCTCAACCTCACAGAGAGCGTGTTCTGTGGTCTAGAACTACTTGATTGGGTACCATAAGTCTATCCCGGACTTTCATATATATAATCGTATCTAGATCCCCATAAAGATACGTTGTGACCACATCCATGAGCTGCATAGTCAGTTCCTCGGATACTACTAAACTGACTACGTATATGAACGTAGTAACGTCCATCACAGGAGAGTATGTCTCCTCAAAGTCAATCCCAGGTCGTTGAGAAAATCCTTGTGCAACGAGACGAGCCTTGTACCTCACAATCTCATTTTTCTCGTTTCTTTTCCTCGTAAATACCCATTTGTATCCCACGGGCAGAACTCCGGGAGGTGTAGGAGCGATTTGTCCAAACACTCATCTTTTCGATAATGAATCAAACTCAGCCTGGATTGCTTTTTCCCATTTCAGCTAATCATCCCTTTGTTTGCACTCGTCTACTGACCGAGGCTCAATATCATCCTTTGATATAATTTCAGTAGCTACTGTGTAAGCAAACTCGTCATTGATAATTATTTCATCCCAATGCCACACCTCATTCTTACATGAATAACCAACCGAGATTTCCCTATTCTCGGGGATGGATACTGATGTCGAGGTGTCCCCCGGCGTCGTCTTCAAGACTGATCCATAGTCTGGAACTATTTCATGAGATGGATCGGGTGGGATCCCATTGTTACTGGTGCTAACCAAATTTAACAATTATGCATTCGCCCGCTTCCAGGGATGCATATCATTTCATCCAATTGGTCTCCCCCTCTTATGGACCGGGAGATATGATTGATTAGCTGGGATTGATGGTCTTCCCATATTTTGTCCCTCTTGGACATTTATCCTTGCAGGCACATTTGCAGCTGATATATATTAGATCTCGTCACTTTAGCCAAGTCAGAGAATGAGTCTGACATGTTATTGGCTACTTTTTGAAGTTCGATTATTCTAGGTACTTCAGATTCACTGATTGCTATAAGGGGATCATGATGAGAGATAGTGGGATTATTCCACACGACTTCACGCCGTTCATCCTGAACGTTAGTGTGAACATTATTTCCTCCCCCTAACGGCGAGAAGACAGTCTCATCAAAGTGACAGTCCGCAAAACGTGCGGTAAAGAGATCGCCTGTCAAGGATTCCAAATACCGTATATTAGATGGTGATACAAACCCCGTATATGCCCAATCGACGTTGAGGTCCCATTTTAGTCCGTTGTGGCGGAGCAATAGGCACATACTGCGCACCCAAATGTGCGTATATGGGAAATATTTGATGTATACCCGAACACCAATTATAATATTAGGTCGCAGTGGGCCTCAAACGTACTAACATCGTTGCATACAATATTGCATAATCCCAAGCAAAGATTGGGAGTTTGGTGCTCATAACCAAAATCCGAGCTATCTTCTGTAACTTCTTAATAAGTGCCTCCGCTAGGCCATTTTGGGTATGAACATGTGCTACCGAATGTTCTACATCAATACCCAGGGACATGCAATAGTCATTGAAAGATCGCGATGTAAACTCCGCGGCATTATCCACTCTAATAGACTTAATGGGATAATCCGGATAGTGTGCTCTCAACCTAATAATCTGAGTCAGGAGTTTAGCATATGCAGCATATCTTGTGGACAATAATCGACCTATGACCACTTGGTCGAGGTATCAACCATCACCATAAAATACCTAAAAAAGGTCCACAAGGTGGTGTTATGTGTCCACATATGTCCCATTGGATACGCTCCAAGAAAGCGAGGGAATCCTTACTCATTTGTGCATAAGCTGACATATGATCTAATTTTTCAATAAAACATGGTACACACAAGTTATCACTGTGTACTTGATTCTTATTATTCGTTAGTGGATGCCCGATAGAAGTATTAATAATACAGCACATCACATTTTGACCCGGTTGTCCCGACCGGTCATGTCATATAAAATACATGATCGAGTCACTTGGCTTCGAGCTATTGACAAGGTGTGCCTCAGGCAATCGTATTGTGGTCCTATATAACTCAGTCGATAGTCCCTCTAATTTTTTTCAAGTACGCTTTTGGCCGTACAAATTAGAGGTAATGCACAAATAGTCTATTTCCTTTTCCGCAGTGGTTTCAATGTGGTAACCATTAGCTCGAGTATCTTTAAAACTCAACAACGTTCTCCTTGAACGTGGAGCATACATAGCCTCTTTAATGGCTAAAACCGTGCTATTTGATAACATAAGGTGGGCATTTCCAAAGCCATCTATCGAATCATATGTGCCAGATATTGTTGTCATAGAGATTTTACTATTAACAAAATATGATATATCCCTTAGGATAGTGTGCGTTTTTGCACTATATGCCAGACATTCTTCCCCACATGTCATGCCTAGGTACCAAATATATTCCAATTTAAACATTTACTTGAAAAAATAAATCAAGCTAATACCACTAAATACCATAATAATCATATTAAAACAAAGCCACCCAAAATGTGGTCCAAAATAAACCAAACATACTTCAAATCTAAATGTGGTTCATACCACTCAAAACATCAAAGTATTCCACCTATTCGTCGCTTCTGGCAACAAGAATAGTCTTTTGATGATCAAAGAGACTAGCCAGGGCATCCCAAAGTTTCTGGGATCCTCAATTGATGAGTAGTCCAACCTAAGGATCTCGTCCAAGTGTTTCTTGATCAGAACCATAACATCAACCTTTTGGGGTATTAGTTAGCAAATTGTCCCCGACAATTGTCAATGCTCGATTTTTTTTTTACAGGCATATAGCCTCCATAATTAATTTAATCGAACCCTTTTAAGTATTTGTATCTTACGGGCCTATAGCCTCCATAAGTAATTATAATTGTACCCTTTTAGTTCTATTTATAATGAACTATGTTGTTTTAATCCGAGGGAACTCCAGTCCCAATACCCGTGAACCTCAGGTTCACTCACATTCATTTATCATGCAATTATATATAACCATTCACCACATGCATAATATAAAACATAAAAACAAAGCCCAATTTAAAGCTTATAATTCATAAACTTATGCCCCTAAAATAAAACATGATAAATAAATGAGATATCATATGTTCGATTGGCAAGTGGATATTAACTTCAAAATTAAAAAACTTGCCAAAAAAACGGACCATAACCATTTATTCCTCTAAACCAACAGACCCAATTCAAAGGTTCATCCCAAAACATAATCATGATCCAGTTAAATCAAAGTCTTAATTACGTAATTTACTGATAAATAACAAAAAATATGACCTTAATTCGTGTTTGTAGAAAATTCAAATAGAACTGAGATAAATACCATGATGCACTTGTGTATGAAATCAAGTAAATATTAAATTTCAACATAAATTGGAATATAGTACGTAAAAGTCAATTGGCACAATGATACTTTGTCTAGTATACTCCGCCTAGGATTATATGGGCTCATTTAAATAGTAAATTACGTATTACTGCCCCTTTTCTTTTCGAAACCAAAAAATAGAAAAATAAAAATTCAAACAATCCTTGGACATGTCTACCAATTTTAAAAGTATCACAATGCTAATTTGCAGAGTTTCAATTTATATCATACTATCATTCATGTGATCATCATAAAGCATAACAATCCAAGATAAACTTGTTATACAATTATTCCATGAGATTTCAGATTTATCTAGCATGCATCTCATATAAAATAAAATAAAATTTTCAAAAGAGAAGTTTCAGCCTAACATGTTTATTTTACTAATTATACACAAAAGGATAGAATCCAAGTCATCATATTGGTAAAAGGAACAAACAATGAGACCCTTAATCAAGTGTGATGTGCCTTTCTTCCCTATTGCATTAATTTTAATTAATGTAAGATCGGAACCCATACTTATGACAACCCAATTTCAAACACATAAGGCTAAGGGATTTATTTACTCATAATTCTCAACGTGGCACATATTTATTAAACTTTTTCCTGAGAACTTTATTATAAGTCTTCCAATTTAAATGCAATAAAATAAATGGAAAGTTTAAATTTATAACAGGGCACTAACCCATAACAAAACAATAAGCACAATATATACATGTATATGTATAATAAATATATGTATATACACGTGTCCACATACACAGTCAAGCAATGATACATCCATTTGTTTACTGTTTATATATATGCATTAATTTATTCTTAATCTCATAGAATGATCAATATCATGCCAAAACCAGATGTGAATGAAATTAAGTGATCTATATCATGCCAAAACCATAAATAGACAAGCCTGATTCGGCTTGATATTACCATGAACTGATATTTTTACAGGCCTCTTGTCAATACGGCATACCTTGGAGTAAATTAATTTAATGATAAGGCCTCAAGCTAATACTCATGAATCGAAACAAGATTCCATCACAATTCACAAGTATTATTAAATTATAAGTCTAAATATCACATGGCACTGTATTAATCATATAAAATCTTAAACCCTAGGACATGCTTTAAAAACTTAAAATTTTCAGATTTAAAGCATATAATTCATAAAGGGTTTAAAAGATTAAGACTTACTTGAAAATTGCTAATATACCAAGGATTATGAATTACTAACCCACGAAAACTCGTTCTTCACCCAAACGAAAGATTCCTTCAACAATCTCCTTCCACGATCACAGAAAGACTATCGTGTTGATAACGTGTTGTAAATAATTGAATATAGCTCTTTGGTTTAGTGATTGAGGTAAAGAGATTGATAACAATATAATAACTGTAAAGAGAAAGAAAGAAGAACACAGAGATAATACGTAGAATAATTAGGGTTGTCTTCTTGGGGGAGGGGAGAACTCTTATTTATATCCAAACAAGTTACAAGTAGGGTACAAAGCCCATTTACAAGATGGAAGCCCATAAACGGATATATTACAACTAAGTCCCTGAACTATTACATTAGCAATAGGAATACCCACTAACATATGATATTTACAACAAAATCAATATTTTATAAAGAAAATATAGGTGTTAGATGTCAAATCATTCTCTTTTACTGGTTTGAGAATTCTAGTTTAGAATTTATAAGACTATGAAAAACATGAGTTTCGCAAAACTCATGTCCAGACTTCTTTTGAAAATGGGTCTGATCGAGTTACGTTGAACCGCGAAATCTGACGAAAACCAATCCACATAGGCTGTCTATTTGGATTAGTTTTCACAAGGTTTCGCAATTTTGCAAAACTGCAATCCATTGTAAATGAATTTTAGACATAAATTTTGCGAAACTAAAGTTTAAAAAATAATGGCTTGGATGATTTTAATATTGAAACATTTGAAACACTATTTTGATTGAGTTTGAATATTGAATTTTGTGGTTTAAAAAAAAATATACAGTATATGATTTGGTTTGAGTGTTACTGTTAGAGTTTGAGGGGGGAAAACAGATGATATGTATGAATTCAATATTTTTATTGAAAAAATAAAATGTAAGTGATAGATTTCAAAATAATGTATTTTAATTTATAAGTTCTTTATTAAGTCAGAATTTAAAATTTGAAACCTTAGCTTTGTTTATTCGCTGGTTTAGTGAAATCACGTAATCTGGCGAAAACCAATTCAAAAAGGCCCATGATGTTTGGATGGCTTAGCACAACTAGGTTGAATTGGCCTACCTACAACCTAGTGGGCTGGTTGGTCCATTTTCCACATAATTTATCAGCCCATTAATCTTTTAGTACATTTTAAAAAGTAGGCAATTAAAATATACTCCGCTTTCAAAAGTATGACAAAACTTATTGGAGAATTTACTGTCCTGTTCAACTAAAGTGAACAAAGAGATACAATGTGAATTAACGAGGCAAATATTAATTAATTCGAATCTGGTATGATTTATTAAGATTTTTTTCAAGAGATCCAATAGATTTGATTCAACAGAAATATTCATAATTTGAAATATGTGGGGTAAATATGGATTTGGGTCGATCCGTTTCGTTAAAGATCTTAATCTGATAATAAATAAATATTATAGATATACATAACATTTTATAAAATGTGCAAAGTTAAGATCAAAGTATTTGAATCGAAGCATGAGGTTGAAAGAGTTGCACTCGGTGAAGGTTGCATGCAGTTTTGCTTCGACAACGACATATAATGGGGCGCCAGTTACAATTTCACAATAGGATGAAATACAGTTTTTCCCCTTAAAGTATGAGGGTGGTATCACTTAGACAGTTACTCCCCTAAATTATCAATTGTAACACTTACCCCCCCCCCTCTGTTATAGTTTTGTAGTTTTTATTCCAAAAATATCCCCGCCCCTTTCATAAACAATAAATTTCTTATTAATTTATCAAAATAAAATTGTTCTTTATTAATTATGAATCCATTCATCCACCATACAACATTATGTTTTAATTTCTTCATTTCTTTTGTTACCTTCCTTTTTTCGATCTCAAATTTTTTCTTCATTTTTTTATAACCGAAGGAAACAAAAGAAATGAAGAAATTGAAACATAATATTATTTGGTGGATGGATGCATTTATAATTAATAAAGATTTTTTTATTAAGAAATAAAAAAGTTAAAACATAATATTGTTTGGTGTCAAACTTGAATTTTGCGAGAAAGAATTTGAAGGAGAATTACTCAACGTTTTGAATAATAATTCGTACCAAAAATAAATGAGAATTAATTATCACCAAATAAAAATTCAAAAAATATAAAGAAAAAAATTGAGATAGAAAAAATTGGAACATAAAATAAAGAAAACAAATTGAAACATAAATAAAGAAAAAAATGAGATGAAAATAAAAAAATAATTGTAGCCAATAAAACCAAAGGAAATAAAAGAAATGAAGAAATTGAAACATAATATTGTTTGGTGGATAGGTGAATTCATAATTAATAAAGATTTTTTTTTTTTTTGATAACTTAATAAAGAAACAATTTATTTGTTATAAAAGGGGCGAGTCTGTCTTGGAATAAAATGTTTAATATATAACAGAGGGAGGTAAGTATTACAATTGATAATTTAGGGGGTAATTCACTACTAGAAAAAGGGCATATTTGGACGGATTTTGCATAAAATCCGTCGAAATTTACAAATTTCGACATAAAATGCTGTCGGAAAAAGTGTCGTCGAAACCAAAATTTCGACGAAAAATTTTTCAACGGAAATTTCGACAGAAATTTCTAAAGATATATTTCGACGGAAAATAATTCCGTCGAAATTCAGGAGATTTCGACGGAAAATAATTCAGTCGAAATTCAGGAGATTTCGACAGAAAATATTTTGGTCGAAATATCTGAATTTCTACGGAAATATTTTCCGTCGAAATCTCCTGAATTTCGACTGAAATAATTTCCGTCGAACTTGAATTTCGACTGAAATATTTTCCGTTGAAATTTCTTAATTTCGACGGAATTATTTTCTGTCGAAATTTTCAAATAATTTGGATTTTATTTTTGCATATATTACCTAAATTATATATTCAACAAACAATAATATAGCATCCAAAAATATTTTAATAAACATGATCCAATATTCAAAACATTTCGTAGTTGTATCGATGGCGCCATCCAACTACGAAATTTCAAATCCAAATACAATCTCAAATCCAAATACAATCACAAATCCAAGTACAATAAATCCAAGTAATTAATAACTCCAAGTACTACAAAACAATCACAAATCCGAAATCAAATAACTAATCATTCGGTGTTTCGGGAACACAAGTGCTATTTGCTCCATGAGACTGACCTTGTTGAGTCGGGTGCTGAGACGGTTGTGGATCAGCTGTACGGGGTATATTCAAAAACATTGGGAATGTATTTGGTCCCAAAATATGTGGAAAATGAGAATATATCATACCAGATTGAGATGTGCCCGCCTGAAGCTGAGAAACTACATTGTTTGGTAAAGTTGGAAAACGGTTGTGAACTTTGAGATGTTCCCCCTTGATTTTGAAGTGTTGATAACAAATTGGCGTACATCATCTTTTGCATTTCAATCTCGACTTTATGTTGTTCCTTAATTGTCTCCAACTCGATTTTATGGTGTTCCTTAATTGTCTCCACTGAATTCAAGACCGTTGCCAACTGGGTTTCTAAAGTTGAAAGTTGCTCGGCGGTATTTCAACCTTCACAAGAAAGCCGTTCGAAGATGAGGAAATTGTAATACATAAACTAATTAGTTATGAGGAGATGTCATTTTGTTATGGAGATATGTTTATGGAATGCTAGGCATGTTTATTTATTTTTTATCTATTAGACTGTGTATTTACAGCTCGGATCGAAGAGTGCAAAGGGTATAGGTCCTCCTTAGTGAGGTGTCTACAGTAGGATTCGAACTTAAGTCTCGCCTCTGGGGATCGCAAGTCACTACCACTTGGCCCAACCACCTTGCACTACAAGAAAAACAGGATTTTCCGACGGATTTTCCGACGGATTTCAAGCAAAATCCGTCGGAAAATGGGTTTTCCGTCGGATTTTGCCCGTCGGAAAATCCGTCGGAAAAAGTGGCGTCGGAAAATTTCCGACGAATTTTCCGATGGATTTTCCGACGGAAAACATCCGTCGGGAAATCTGTCGGAAACTTTCCGACGGACTTATTCCAACGGAATAATTCTGTAGGAAATTGTATTTTCCGACGGGACTTTTCCGACGGAATTATTCCGTTGGAAATAACTTTTAAATAATGTTATTTTTATTTCCGACGGAATTATTCCGTCAGAAATTTAAAAAAAAATTATTTTATTTTCCCACGGAATTTTTCCGTCGGAAAAAATGAAAAAAAAAAATTAAAAATTATCAAAAATAATGAAATTGCAACACAAAAAAAAATTGCAATACAATATAATACAACAAATTCATAACTTAGATAAAATTATCAAAAATTTCAACATTTATAATTATATGTGAATACAATAAATAATCTTACAACAAGTTCTACATTGTAAAAAATGTGAATACAATAAATAATCTTACAACAAGTTCTACATTGTAAAAAAAATATCATTCTTCTTCTTCTTCTTCTTCGTCGTCTTCGTCTTCCTCCTCCTCCTTCCCCTCCTCCTCGGCCTCTACCTCCATATTCTCTTCGTTCTCTTCTCCTTCTCCTTCACCTTCTTCAGCAGCATATAAATCCATTGCTAATTCGGTATCAACAATTGAATTTAGCATGGTAGGTGGTTCTTGCAAAGCTTCTTCTTATACATTATAACTATCATCCACTCTACTTCTTGGTCTCGTATTTATTACAACACGCCAATTAATCTTATCTTTCTTCTTACCCTCTTTTATGTGATACTTTACCCCCCATGTTATGATGAACACATTTCAACTTACAAGGCTAATTTCAATCAAATGCACACCTTACAAGGCCACCAAAAATGAACACAACAAATCTAATCACCATTTACAACATACAACATAAGCAAAGTTATGATGAACACATTTCAACTTACAAGGCTAATTTCAATCAAATGCATAACTTACAAGGTCACCAAAAATGAACACAACAAATCTAATCACCATTTCCAACATACAACATAAACTAATAGTGAACACAACCTTATATTTGCAAAAGGCCAATAAAAATATCTACAACATACAACCTTTCAACTTTATACATAAACTCACATGATTGGTAAGGTAAAATTACACTTTTCGTTCTAAATATGTGATATTCATATTTGAAAAGTTAATGGTCATTACACAATGTGACACAAGATATGATATTCATAATTAAAAAATAACCATCATAATTAAGAATATTTAAATTTTTAGACATTAGAACCAAATACACTATATTTAAAAATCTCACATAGACAAAACAAGTAAAGAATGCTGAATACATATATTCCTCATTAAATTAATTAATATTCCAAACGAGAACCCAAGTTGATATACTTGATGATGGTTATCAATGGAGAAAGTACGGCCAGAAAGCAGTCAAGAACAACAAATTTGCAAGGTATGTATAAATCTATGTTCATTAGACATTATGGTCTGATTGTCAGGCTCCAATTAGCTAGTAACATATATATATTTGAGAGAATAATTAAGGAGCAATAATTATGTCAAATTAACTGAGGGATTTGTTATACAAGAATTCTACTAAGTAAATGATGAGTTAAGAATCATATTTATGATAATTACATCTACAATGTAAAATAGATCTAGGAAAAATGCACAAAGGGAATTACCTCTACAATGTATTGTATTTCGGGCTGGGCTGGGCGGCGTGAACAGGGGTCGTCACGGGGTCTGGGCAGCGGGTTCGGCAGCGGCGGAGTGAGCAGGGTAACTCACGCGGGTCTGGGCAGCGGGTTCGGGCAGCGGCTGCGTGAGCAGGGGAACTCACGCAGGTCTGGGCAGCGGCGGCATGAGCAGGGGGGCACGCGGGTCTGGGAAGCGAGTGTCTTGGCAGCGGATTCGGGCAGCTGCGGCGGGTGGGAGTAGAGAATGGGGAAGGCGGTGGTGGGAGTAGAGAATGAAGAAGCGGCGGCGGGAGGGAGTATATTGAAGAAGAAATGAAATTAGGGCATTAATAGTTCATTTCAATTTTTTTTCAGTTTGTATTTTTTTTTTATCTTAAATCATTAATTATTTTTAACTTTTTAAAATTAACCAATTAAATCATTGCACAAAATTGTTGAAATTAAAAAATACTCCCCCGTCCCATTATTTTTACTCCATTATCTACAGTACCCGGTCAAATTTTCAATTTTTTAAATGACTTATATATCATGTTAAATTATTCATATTTGTGGTGTATTAAATTTTTTAAATATTAATATATATAGTGTCATCTGATATTATCAAATTATTAGTGAAATATATTAATTAAATTAATTATTATAATTTCTATGAATTTAGTCAAGTTGACTGAGTCAACTGTACCAACGGATAAAAAAATTGGAACGGAGAAAGTAATTAGAGTTAAATCAATTTGGTGGAAATTGTTAACTATATGATTATGTACATTGAAGTTATTCGCAATCAGATCGATTAATTCTGAATTTGTAACGTTAATTGACGAAGTCAATATTGTTGACCTTAGGGTTATATATATGTACATTGATTTTACTCGAAATCAAATCGATATTTGGCTCGAAATTACTTAATTAGTCACTAATTAAAAATTATTGACTATGGTTATGTACATTGAGCTTATTCGCAATTGATTCTCAATTGAGAACGTTAATTGACCAAAGTCAACATTGTTGACCTTATGGTTATGTACATTGAGGTTATTCGAAATCAAATCGATCGATCGATAGATCGAAATTACTTAAGTAGTCATTAATTAAAAACTATTGACTATATGATCATGTACATTGATGTTATTCGCTATAAGATCGATCGATTCTCGATTTCAACGTTAATTGGGCAAAGTCAACATTGTTGACCTTATAGTTATATGGTTATGTAAATTGAGGTTATTCGAAATCAAGTCACTTCAAAATTGTTGACTATATATATATATATATATATGGGGTTATGTACATTGAAATTATTCGCAATCAGATCTATATATTCTCGATCTATATAAAGTTAATTGACCTAAAGTGGTTTAAATTAATGAAAATTAAATTGGTAGGAATTGAGTTAATTAAATCAATCAATAAGGATTTCTATAGATGAAATTTGTGAAATATGGGTTAAATCAAAGAAAGTTAGTGAAATCGACGAGAACAATTTAATTAAATTAAATTAATCAAATTGTTGCAAAAATAGATTAAATTAGAAAAAAGAAAAAAGGGTTTAAATCGATGAAGATTGGTGAAAAACGAGTTAAATCAATCAATAAGGGTTTAAGATGATGAAATTTGTTAAAATACAGGTTAAGTCGAACAAAGTTAGTGAAAATTTAGTTAAATCAATTAAGAACGGTTTAAATTAATTAAATTATTGCAAAAAATGGTTTAAATCAATGAAAATAGGTGGATAACGAGTTAAATAAATCAATAAGGATTTTAAATCGATGAATTTTGTGAAAATATGAGTTAAATTAGTGAAAAAATGGTTAAATGGGTCAATAATGGTCTAAATTAATCAAAATAAGAAAAAATAAGCCCAAAATTAATTTATATTTTTTAATTATTTCCGACGGAATTATTCCGTCGGAAAATAGAAAAGATTTTTTTCCTATTATTTTCCGATGGATTTTATCCGTCGGAAATTATTAATCTTTTTCTTTTTTTTTTAAAAATTATTTTCCCACGGATATAATCCGTCGGAAAATAATTAATAATTTTCTTTTTTTTGTTAAAATTATTTTCCCACGGATAAAATCCGTCGGAAAATAATTAATAGTTTTCTTTTTTTTAGATTATTTTCCCACGGATAAAATCCGTCGGAAAATAATTAATAATTTTCTTTTTTTGTTAAAATTATTTTCCCACGGATAAAATCCGTCGGAAAATATTTAATATTTTTCTTTTTTATTTAGATTATTTTCCCACGGATAAAATCCGTCGGAAAATAAGTAATCCTTTTTTCATTTTTTTTAAAATTATTTTCCGACGGATTAAATCCATCTGAAATTTAATTATTTTATTTTTTATTAAATTTTAATATTTGTTCCGATGGATGTTGCCCTCCGTCGGAAATTCCGTCGGAAATTTCCGATGGATTATTTGGCGTCGGAACTTCCGTCGGAAATTCCGACGGATTTTTTCCCGTCGGAAAATCCGTCGGAAATTTCCGACGGATTTGAATCCATCGGAAATTATCCGTCGGAAAATCCTGTTTTTCTTGTAGTGTTGGGTGCTAGGCATGTTTATGATTATGTGGCTTCCGCTTCTTATATCGTTTATGTTGAATTTGTTGATATTAGAGGTGCATACGTTTCAACATAAGTCACCTAAAATGCATAAAATCTTAATTGCAATTGTCAGTTTGTCACATTTAAATCATAGTTTTAGTTGATTCGTATATTTTAACATATGCTCTTCTTTCGCGGTAGCAACATATGTTTTTGAATTTTATAGCCTCACCACGATGGATTAAAATTTCATCTTTTTCATAAAAAATATAGAAAAAATATCGCTTTTAAATTAACGGAAATGAAATATGTAATTCCGGAACTATGTTTTGCCCTTAAACTATGTCATTTTCCTTAATTTAGTAATTTTTTTTACAACTTTTCCTAATGTTTCGGATTGTTTTCGAGAATTTCCAATATATAGCTGACCGAAACATAAAAAAAAAAAGAAAAAGAAATTTATCCAAGCTCACCATTATAATGAAGCCATAAAACTGACTTGAGTTATATATTATCATGATTAATGAACTTGTTTTTTTGTGAGTGAATAGAAAATATTTTACTCTAATTTTATTAAATTATACTACTACCGTCCCATAACTTTCTATCCGTTGGTACAGTTGACTAATCGATTTGACCCGATTTTAGAAATTATAATAAATAATCTTATTAGTTTATCTCGACAATAATTTTAAATATTATATAACACCGTATATTTTTATTAACCTTTAAAACGCAATAAATATAAATATTCAGCTTGATAAGTCACTTAAAAAATATTAAAAGAATTGACTTAACACTGTAGTTAATGGGTAAAAAATTTGGGACATGGAAAGTATTAATTATATTGACAATATTACGATAGGAATTATAATTATGAATAATAACATCAATAAAGTTAAACAAAATTTAAATAAAATTGCTCTAACTTTTTACCGCATTAAACCAAACATTCAATGAAACATGGACCGCACACAGATAAGTTTTATCTATTATGAAGTTGACAATAAGTCACAGCAAAGAATAGGGGCTAGGGGACCATGAAAATGTATTTGCTATTATTATTATTTATTTATTTCCGCCAAATGTATTTTGCTATTATTAAGCTTAGGTCAGGTATGTACTTGTCTTCAATTTTCAATAATTTCCATTTTGCTATAGTGAAAGGAGAATCTAGGCCAAAACTGGCACAATATATATAACAGCAGAGTCAAACTAGCACATGCAGAATGCTGAGATCATTGTTTGTCACATTCTGAAATTCATCTAGTTTTTGGATCCGAGGCGTATTATTTTTGAGTTTAATATAGTTTTAGAAAAATCCCTCTTTATAATGGTAGTTCATTAAATTCGGGAAAAAAAAAATGAAATGTTATTACAATTCAGGGTTTTTTGCACTTTGCACCCTCGAAACATGAGAAATAGGCACTTTGCACCTTCAAAACATAAATTTAGCATTTTGCACCCCCCGAAATATGAACAATTCAGCACTTTGCACCCTCTTTTATTTTCCTCTAAAAATCTAGGGACAAAATAAATAATTTATTTTTGGATCTTTGGCACTTTGTACCCCTGAAACATGAGAAATGAGCATTTTGCACCCCAAAATAGAATTAACACTTAGCACCCTAGAATTAAGAACAACTCAGCGACTAGCACCCTCGAAACACGAGAAATGGACATTTTGAACCCCCTAAACACAAAATTAGAACTTAGCACCTCAAATTAAGAAAAACTCAACAACTAGCACCCCCTTTTTTTTTTAGCAAAGTTGACCACTGGGGTAAAAAAAACTTAGGGACAAAATAGGTAATTCATTTTTGGATCTTTGGCACTTTGCACGCCCGAACACGAGAAATGAGCATTTTGCACCCCAAAATAGAATTAGCACTTAGCACCCTCGAATTAAGAACAATTCAGCAACTTGCACCCCCGAAACACGATAAATACACTTTGAACCCCCTAAACACAAAATTAGAACTTAGAATCTCAAATTAAGAAAAACTCAACAATTAGCACCCCACGTTTTTTTTAGCAAAGTTGACCACGGGGGTAAAAAAACTTAGGGATAAAATAGGTAGTTCATTTTCTTTTTTTCTTAAAATTTACAAAATACGATTATGAATACTAGAATATTCATCTGCAAAATCTATTTTAACATATTTCTTTAATTATCAATTTTTCAAATGTCCTCAAAATATCCAAAAAAATTCGAAAAGTTTCTAGAAAGTTAATATATAAAATTGACTGAATCATTCACAAAAACAAATTTTAAGATGGAGAAAGAAATGAGTATTCTAATATTCATAATCGTATTTACAAAATTAAGGAGAAAAGAAAATGAATTACCTATTTAGCCCCTAGGTTTTTGGCCCTTGCTGAAAAAAACGAGGGGGTGCTAGTTGTTGAATTTTTTATTTAATTTGAGGTGCTAAGTGCTAATTTTGTGTTTATGGGGTTCAAAGTGTCCATTTCTCGTGTTTTGGAGGTGCAAGTTGATGAGTTGTTCTTAATTCGAGGGTGTTAAATGCTAATTCTATGTTGGGGTGCAAAATGCCCATTTCTCATGTTCGGGGGTGTAAAGTGCCAAAGATCCAAATTTGAATTACCTATTTTGTCCCTAGGTTTTTTTAGGAAAATCGAAGAGGATGCAAATTGCTAAATCTATGTTTCGAGGGTGTAGAGTGCCTATTTTTCATGTTTCGGAGGTGCAAAGTGCAAAAAACTCTACAATTCATTGATATTTTTAACACACATTTGTTCATTGATATTTTTAACTCATGTTTTATGGGATTGACGCATTTACCCCTTAATTTGTACATTTTCGACAATTTCAGTTCAAATTTAGCCTAATTGTAAATATTGGCACGAGCCAAAACATGTAAGGACCATTTGCTCGATAATTTGGGGATTTTAGATAATTGGACCAATTTTAAATGGATGTTATTATTTTAAAATGCATACTAACTACTAAGAAACAAAAGATTGATACTTGTGCGCGCCCGCCTCACTCCGCCCCTCTCCCTTACAACGACACATGTTATCCCCCCCTCGGGTGCCATCGCGATGTCGACCATTAAAAGCTAGAACATCCTCGCGTTGCAACCAAACTGGTTGCAACCTCCATGATCATCATGGTCGCGGAGAATGAAGTTGTAACCTATCAATACCTCGCGAGGCTGGCCTCTCATGGCTAGCCTCATGTCGAGCGGGCCTTGGCGGGTGAGGGTGATGCGGCGGGGAGAGAGTGGTGATAGGGGGTGTTGCAGTTGGGATGGAGGCAGGGACAGATCCAGGAATTTTATGTGGGGGGGCTAAAATAGATAAAATAAAAAATAAAAATAAAAATAAATCCAATCAAACACCTAAACTTAAAAACTATATTTCTTTCATGAAAAAATATATGACGATTGTTGAATGAAGATGAAGAAGTTAAGGAAGGTTTTGATAATTTTCAAAAGTCATCAGCTAAGTATTGAAAGGAAGCTTAGCAAGCCTTCAAAAGTTCAATCGAGAAGACAAGTAAAATCAGAAGATTGAATTTCGGTCAGGAAGACAAGTGATCTCAAGCTGAGTATGGAATCAGACTGGTGGATATCAGAAGAGTCAAATCAGATGTGTTCGATTTGAATCAGCAGAGTGTTCATCAGAAGAGTGGATTTAATCAGCACAGTGGAAAGAGATCAGAAGTCACTCCAACGGTAATAAATGCATTTAATGCACCTGGTGTAATAAATGATGTCCGAGAAGGGTATTTATGACAAATGATTAGAGGAGTTAATTCAAATAACCTCGTATCAACATGGTGCATTTAATGCGACTGGCAGATCCGTACAACAGATTGTACAGTGAACAGTTGCAGGGAGTCGTTTAAGGTTATGACCGGAACTCGAGGAAGATCTTAATATCTGTCTCACTTCAACGGACATAATTCGAATTGCCGAGTATAAATAGATCTACATTCAAGAGTTAGAGACAACACAACAACTGAGAAATAATTCATCGAACAAATTTTCCGAGTCTCAAACTCAAGACCATATCATCAACTAAGTCATCTGTTGACGAAGCGAAGTTGAAGAAAAAGTTCAAACACATAAAAATCTGAGTGATTTTGTTCAACTGAGTGTAAAGAGTAGTAGATATCCAGCTTTGTGAGTAATATTACTTCGTAGATTAGGTCTTCTTTGTGATTTCCTATCGTGAATTTGTTGTTTGGCCATTTGTTGTAAAAGCACACGTATTGTACTAGTTACTCTGTGTTCTAGTAGAACCTAAATATTCGCGATTTAGAAGAGTGGATTAAGGAGTATTCTGCCTGCCGAACCACTATAAAAATTCACGTGTTACTTACCTTAATTTGCATTGCATGTTTCATGAGATAAGTAAAAAGTTTTAAAAGACCAATCTTTTAAAAAGACGAATTTATAAAACCGAGGATAAAACTTTAAAACCGGGCATAAAACTTTAAGTTAAACTTGTTTAAAAAACTTTCACCTACATATCTGCTGCATACAAGTTTGAAACTCTGAAGTTGTCTGAAAAGATAAGAAAATCAGACAAGTGGTCTAACTTACACTGAATATGCTTAGTGTTAAATCAGCTAAGTAGTCTCATACGTAAGATCAGCTTACTCTGCTGAAACAAAATCCAAGAATTTTTTTAAAGGTACAGAGGTCTATTCAACAACACCACCCCCCCCTAGACCTCTTCTGGCCAAATAACCCCATAAGTTACTTTAATACGCCATTAGGAATTTGTTATATGTGACAAAAAAGAGGGTAATGTGAAAACATATTCATCACATTTTACTGCCTTTTGTGAGAAAATTCCGTTTATGTGAGGGAAAAACATTTTGTCATGATTTTTTTTCGAGGGACATTTTTTCTTGCGTGCTTCGATTTTTTTTTTTTTTTGTCAAATTAACATTTTCGTGACGAAATAGTTACTTTTTGCAAGAAATTTGTTCGTGGCAAAAGTTTAAATTTTTTGTAGTGCATCATCACATATCCTTGTGAATCCACATATCTCAAAATAACCTCAATTTTCTCCCTACAAGATATATCATGAGATTCACCGACAAGAATAACAAACAATCCATCACTGAGCTCTCTAATTATAGATTGATAAACAATTTCTTTTTTAATTGATGGAGCCGTCAACTTTAGATTTTCCTTTTTATTCCGTAAAATAATGGCTCTAACAACCTTATTTTGATCCACTAGAAAACTTAAAAGCTCAAGGAAGAATCTTTGGTTTAATGAAGATTTCGTTTCTTCATGTCCACAAAATGCACTTATTTGTTAAGAAGAAACCGAATGCAATCGATTGATGCAATCAATCAAAATTAAAAGTCATCGGACAAGGATTTTTGGGATGGTTATGGATTTAAGATAGGTCAAGTTTTTTATTTTGACTGAAAGTTGGGTCAGTTATTTGGTTTGATTTGGGATTGAAAATAGTTTTTGATTAAAATATCATATTTTAGATTGTATACTATAGTAAAACACAGTCTAGTAGATAAAAAATAAAAAAAATACAAAGTTGAGGGGGTCCCTAGTCCCAGTGTGCATCCGCCATGGAGGGATGGTTGGAGAGCGTAATAGGTTGTTCTTTTGAATTGAAATAAAAAATTACAATTACAATTTTATTTTATTAAATATAATTATATGTATTTAGGTTGTTTATTATTTTAATTGATGAAAATATTAAATATGTATTAATATTTTTGAGTCTAAAATTCCATTTTCTGAGTATTTGATTTTATTTTTAAAATAGTTCATTAATTTAAGAGATAATTTCACTTTTGGTACCGCGTTTTAGGTCAATTTTCACTTTTGTAACACCGTTTTGTGTGTCCAATATATTTGGTACCACGTTTTAACAAATTATGACACATTTGGTACCTCCGTTAAAATGCACCGTTAAGTGGTGATGTGGCAGTTAAGTCTTATTACAAAGTTGATGCCATTACTTATATTGACTGACAATTTTACCCCATAAAATTTTGGGCTTCCAAAATAGCCCCACATCTCCAATTTAGTGATGATTTTAGTCCACGTTGTTATCAAATTTCAAAATTGACTCGAATAAGACCACGTGCGGACCAATTTGAAGATTTTACTTATTATATTTAAATAGCTAATTTGATTTATAAACAATATTAATAAATTAATACTTTAACATAAATCTCAAAAAAATTAAGAAAATATATTCTTTTTTAATCTAAGATTTATATAATAATATTTATCTATTTAATATTTATTAAAATAATAAAATATATAAGTAAATATTACTTAATATTTAATATTTATTAAAATAATAAAATATATAATTAAAGATTATTTAATATTTATTAATAAATTATAAATAATTATAATTTTTTGAATAAAAACACACACCACCCCACCCCCAAAAAAGTAACAACACCCCCCCCCCCCCCCCAACCCCACCAAATTCCCAAGCCACCGCCGGCCTGGTATCTTCAGTCCCAGCCCAACGCCGGCCTGGATACTCTAGTCCCAGGTCACTGACATCCTGGGAATTGGGGGAGGAGAGTGGTTACGGTGTTGGGGGTGGGTTGGGTGGGTGGATTTTTATTTTTTTTAAATAATTATTTATTATTTTAATAAATATTAAACATATTAATACTATTATATAATCTTAGATTTGAAAAGAATATTTTTTCCAGATTTATATTAATTTATTAATATTGTTTATAAAATTAAATTAATCATGTAAATATTATAAGTCAAATCTCAAAATTGGTCCTCACGTGGTCTTATTCGAGTAATTTTGAAATTTGGCAACAATGTAGACTAAAATCGTCAGTAAATTTGAAGATATGGGGCTATTTTGAAATGTTATGGGGTAAAATTGTTAGTCAACATAAGTATTGGCATCAACTTTGCAATAAGACTTAACTGCCACATCACAACTTAACAATGAGTTTTAACGGCGGTACCAAATGTGTCACAATTTATTAAAACGTGGTATCAAATTAAATGTGTTGGACACATAAATCGGTGTACTAAAAGTGGATTGACCTAAAGTGCGGTACCAAAAATGCAATTCTCTCATTAATTTAATTAATTGAAATTACTACAAAGATAATTACTATTTAAATCTAAAACTTAAATTCTTATTGAAAATTTAAATTTGTATTATATTTTGAAAAATACTCCATTGATTTAATCAATTTAAAATTGTAAATGAATATAACTATCTGCGTAAAATATAAATTTATTGTTTTATGAAATGGGTATTTTATAATTTTTAAAATAAATTATTGACTTATTTTAATCGGAAGTTTATGAATAATATGTTAAATTATTTTACCAGTTAAAATTTTCATAAAATATTACATAATTTTTTGATTGTGGGGCGATGGAGTTTAAATATCCACTTATATGTTTTAAAAATTAGGTCCAAATGTCAAATTCTTAATTATTGGGGGTGAATATGCAATCATCATTTTGATTCATCCAAAATGCCAAATTTCAATTTTTTGTGGTAAACATGCAATTATTAGTTTTATAATTCAACAAAATTTCCATATTATCACATGTGACATGATCCACATGTAATGCTGACTCCGATCAATTTTTGCAGTTGGGCTCTATTTGAACTGAAATTGCTGAGAGGTCAATAAATTTTGGCATTTCTTTTAAAGAAAAATTATAATTGAAGTAGCGATTAATTAATTGTTTCTATGGATGTAATTAGGAATTTTTTTCATAAGAAGCCGATTGTTTTGCAAAATACAAAATTATAGTCTTATCGGACCAAATGTACCAAATATTAACTATCATATGGGACTAAAGAGCAAAATATTTTAATAAATTGTTGTTAAAGTGCAATTTTGTGAAATACGATGAGAAATGCTAATATGGAAGTAGTTTGACTTGGTTTGGTCTCAATAATTGGTTTAAGAGGTTTCGGCGAAACCATTGCAACTAAATTTGGAGAATGGTTTCAATTGAATATTGAGATTGTAAAATATTATTAAATAATAGTTGGTGAATTTTGAAACTTTGTTATATGACTTGGATTGATGTTTGGTTGTTGGGGTTTGGAGGAGAAAAGTAGGTGGTAGATGTCAAATCAACAACTTTATGTGTAAAAAATAAATGACAGGTGTCAAATCAATGACTTTATAGGTCTCAAGTAGGATTGTGTAGGTTTCGATTAGTCTGAAACTTGGAGTTTTGCCTGAGACCTCTTCAAACCATTTACTTGATGGGGTTTGACCCGGTTTGAGTGAAACCAAACCAAGACATACTAGATCCATAAAAGTCCCATTATGTGGGGTTGAATGAACAATTTCTACATTTATGATTTAATACGTTGCATGGTAAATCTAGACTACATTAAGCTCGATCGTACCTGAACTATTATTATTATTATTATTATTATTATTATATATTTATATAAGTAGAATGCATTTGTTTTATGTTTAAAATATATTTTTTAAGGATAAGATCATGCTTTAGTGGTAAAAATTGAAGTTCTTGTAGGTCAAGAAGTCTTGAATTTAACTTACACTAATGTGAGTGTTTCTCTAATTTAATATTAATCTTAATATTTTAGTTATTTTTGTACTTTGATAATGACTGAACAAATACATAATACAATGATACAATAATTGATATAGTAATATAATTTGATACCGCTTCTTAAAAAATAGAGTAAATGTGACCTGACTACTCATACGAAGATATTGTGATGAAGTGTTTGTGGCCCACTATGATTGGGTTAAAACAATACATGAAAATGAATTCTATTAATAAAATATTTAGTGGGAATGTTTGAACTGGTAGTTAATCCAAACTTTTTGTAGTGTTTTGAGGTTTACGCCATTTGACCATTTTCTATGTAGTGTTACCATGGGTGTCAATAATACGAGACGCAAGTTATATCATGCAATCTATTAAATCTTACGATAAAGATATATATTTTACAATACATATTCGATTCATACGATATAAATTCTATCTAAGTCGCGCCTCCAAATCGGGTCATATTGGAAAACTCCTTTTCTTTTTTTTTAGAAAAAATGACACGATTAGCAGAATCGTTTGTCCCTTCTTCACACCCTCAAGTAAGCAAACTCTTACCCTCATTCACTTAATATGTTTATGAAGTGTTTATATGTTGAAATATCTTTTATGTTATTCCTTACAACTGATTTCGTATCATACGAGTTACGATCCGATTCGCTAGGAAAATGATACACGAGATGATACACGTTTCAATAACCATGAGTGTGACCTTTCCTTATGTGAGAGTCCAAAGGGGAGTATATTGTTTAGGTAAAAATTATTAATTCATAAAATATTTTTAGTACAAGAAAATAAGTTCTTAGTTACAAAATATCAAATGTTAATTTAAAATCGTCATTGCTAGTGTATATTATACTACTTAACACTTTTGCTAAAATGGTTTTCATAAATAACTTGTGATAAGAATTGTAATTAACTTTCACTATTGACATTTAATGATACACGAAAAGTGACTACTATAAAATATCGTCCCTAAGTCTTTAAAGGCGAAGAACTTTGATTATAATATAAAAGAGTTACGGAATTGATAGAGATTCAGCCCCTAGAGACTAGCTAGCCTTCTGGGTGGATTGCTTTGAATAGAAATGCTTTCTCTGGTTCACTGAGGCAAAAAGAAGAAAGCACCTTAAAGAAAGAACTCAGAGTGCTAACCAACTGAGAGAGCTGACACTAGCTAACCCTAATGAATTACAAAGTAGCGAACTCATGTTCAAATTCCTGTTGGTAGAAGTTCCCACTTAATGTGTCTGACTCGCCTCGGAAGGGATTGAACCTTTGGAAAACAAAAAAAAAGAAAAAAAGAAGTGTCACTATTGTCAATTGGCACACAAGATTTATCACTAAGAATTATTAATAAAAACTTTGAAAAAATCGTAAATTTTATCCTCACAGTTACTATTATGTCAAAATAAAATCATTGTTACTAAAAACATACGAAGAGTTACGACTTTTATTTTGTCACTTAATATATTATCACTAATACATGACTTTCTCGTACATGATGGAATACTTTTTCGCGCAGCCGTTTCACGGTTTTGTAGCTGGCAGCGCTTAAGTAATATAGTTTAATTTCCTAAATTGTAGAATAATCATCATTCAATAATATAATCTCCATCAACAGGTAATTGGTCAAGTGGAAGGGACTATTCACTACAAAGTAGTGGACTCATGTTTGAATCCCTATTGAGAGAAGTACCCACTTAATGTGTCCAACCCGCCTCGAAAAGGATTAAACATTTGGGAAACCAAAATTAAAATAATCTAATCTCCATTATGTTTTTTTTTAACAAAAAAATTCGAACTTCTTTCTTAATTTCAAACATGTGATTCAAAATAGTTGTCTTACGACCATTTCATTTTTTAGTTGCCTTCCACTACTTGTTTCTCTATTTAATTGCTTTTACATTAGAATTGTAAACAGAACATGTCTATTTAAGGTATCTGATAAAGCAGAGATTTGATTATATTTCCACACCTATTTTCAATCATCTATCAACAAGGCTGGAAAGACAAAATACTGCGCAAATATGAGATATAAATCAGAATGTATACATGATGTTTAATTATTCAAAAAGAAAAAAGAGTGATGCATGCATCATGCATGCCCAAATCAATCAATCTCAATTACATATACACATAAATATGTGACAGCGGCACTTAAGTAAAGAGACAGAAAAGAGAAGGTACCTATAGGGATCATAAAAAAACAAAAAGAAAAGATAAAGTGCAAAAAAAGGGACAGCCAAAAAGGCCTTGATATGATCGTGACTCTGTGCAGTGTGTAAGCAATGTACAATTAATACATATATACATATAGGAGTTAAATGCAAAAACCTGTTTGTTTGGCGTTTCCCAAATTTTTTTCGTGTTTGGGAAATGCCAAACAAACATGTTTTTTACTTTCTGAAATAAAATTTTTATCCATTAATTTTCTCAAACTACTTTCTCAAAAGCCAAACAAACAACAATTTTATTATCTCTAAACAAAACCTATATAAACTCTACATTGATTTGACATAAAATAACCTATCTCTTACACAATTTATCTCACATAACAAACATGATTTGACATAAAGTCTTACACATCTTACACCTACAACCTAACTCTTCCAAAAAAACCTACATCTACTCCATTTTCCAAACCACTCTCTCAAAACCCAAACAAACAACATTACGCAAATCGAGATTATTTTACAAACCTCCACTACTCTCCCAAACTACTTTCCCAAAGGCCAAACAAACAGGCCCCAATTGTATTTTGTGAAACTATCAAAATTTCTATATTATTTTTATTAGTAAAATTCTTTAATTTCTATTTAAAATTCCTTCATAAATCGGGATAGTTTTATCAAATTTTAAAATAAATAGTGGATTTTTGATCAAATCCTAGGTTAAAATGGATGTTTTTGCATTATTGGGTGGGAGTATAATTGTCATTTCGACTTGAAAGGGGGTTTCTTGCTAATAAAAAATAAGGAGAAATTTGCATATTTGGTACCACATAATTGAGCACTTTGCAAAATTTTTACCACTGGATACGTAAATGCACATTTAATACCACATTTAAATAAATTGAAGTAAATGGATGGAATCTGCCTCTGTGTAACTCATGTGGCTGCTATAAACCTCTCTGTTTATAGGGCTACTTGAATCAATATGGGAGGGTAAATTGCAAATTTAATTAATTTTTTCACGGTTGAGTAGACGGTTTCCTTACATAAGGGGTGTGATCGCCAGAAATTGAAGACGTTTGGAGGTGACTGCCAACTAGCAATAGTTCAAAGGGTGTAAGTGCAAATAACCCCATGTAAATGTAAGTGTTGTTGATATTAGGGTTAAAGAAATATTGAACATAGAGTGGGTTCTGAATCTGAAACATGTTATGTAGTATCTGTTTGTTGTTGGTCTGAAAAGGTAAAAGGTAATTCTTTGGGTGAAACCCCAAAAACAGAAACTTCCAGTGGTCCATTTTTTCATTCTGACTAAATAAAGGGGGCCCCGACCCCCAATGCATCAAAATAAAATGTGTTTGTGTTTATTTTTACTTCATACACTTATTTTCAGTCCAACTTCAAACAGGCCCTCTTTACCTGCTACTGTGTGTGTTTTTTATGTGTGTGAGAGAGAGAACTTTTTTTTTTTTTTTTTTTTTTTTTTTTTTTCCAGAAATGCTAATGTAATGAACAGTATGTACTGAGACTGTACCCATAACTACAGAGTTACTGCCATTTTTCTTTTCTTTCTCAGTGGGGCTGAATTCACTTGCACCAAATTGAACTTTTATGCAACAAAAAAAAATGTACATCTATGTAATTTTATTCTTTTAAAAAGAATTGCAATTTTAGTTTCACATGACTGAAAATCTTGTCAATTTTTTATCTCACGCGCCACAAATTTATAGCATTTTTTATAATCCCAATTTATTAAAATATTTAATATTATTGATCACAATATACTATTCGGGACTAAATGTGCAATAGTAAGACAATCACATGGGATCGAAAACTCAATTTTTTTTCAAGATTGAGATAAAAAAAAATACAATTTCATTAAATACATGACAAAAATTAGAGAGTTCAATTATTGCACTTTCTATTCCAATTTATTAAAACTGAGACGGACTAATAATTCAAAATATTTTTAAAAGTTGAGATCAAAAGTACAGTTTATAATATACTTCCTTCCTCCGTTTTTTTTTTATTCGTCGCTTTGAAAGATTGCACATAAATTAAGAAATGTAATTAATAACCACTTTTTTAATGAAAAACTCAAAATACCCTTTTAATCAAATAATCACAATATTAATTAACATTAATTACAACCATTAACATGAGGAAAAAATTGATAAAAAAATAATTAATTTTACATTGAATTCCTAAAATGACAAATAAAAGTAAACAATTTTGTTTTGTCAAAACGACAATTAAAAAAAATAAAGGGAGTATATGATAAATGGTATTAAGAGTCCAATCATGTGACACTGAAACTGTAATTTTACGTTCTTACCCTTATCAGTGCCCACTGGCTCCACATAAATAAATTAAAAGTCTAATTGAACTGAAACTTCGAACATTAATGCAAAGATCCATGGCTAGCTTTCAATATCCTGTTTAATTTGTCGTCGTTCCACCCGCCACCCCGCACCCCACCCTCTCTCTCTCTAGACAAAAACACACACACAACATAAACCCAAAGTGCATGTGACTAATTAATCCCTAGTCAAAATATGTAACTAAATAACAATTTATAATAAATATAATAAATAACTATTTTTTTAAGAAAAAAATTCTAAAACACCCTTTTTATAAAAACATCACAACATTAATCACAATCATTAACAAGAAGGGTAAAATTGGTAGAAAATAATTAATTTTGCATTGAAACTCCTGAAACGACAAATAAAAATAAACAATTTTATTTTTGTCAAAGCGACAATAATAAAAAAGGATGGAATAGTAATTATAACTCAAAGTTCATGTCACTAATGAATCCTTAGTCAAAATATTTAACTTATAAATAACATTACTAGCTAATTAGGTAGTAATTATCAAGGGTTCACATGTTAATTAATTTGATGATTTTCAACTACGTACATACCCCTTTAATTTCTAACCCTAATTGCATCATACATTAAAAATTTCTAAGTACTTCTCCATCATTCCCCTCTTCATCATCATCATCATCTTGATCATCTTCTTCAAAATCTTCAACAACAAGATTATGGCTAATATTATTATTATTATTACCATATGGGTACAAATTCTCACTATGTGGCGCATGTCCAAGTCCAAAAGCCCTCACATGATCTTTAAGAGATCTCTTGTGCTTAAAATCCGAACCGCAAATGCAAAACCAAAGCCTACCACAATTCTTCTCATGTGTTCTCCAATCCCCTCGAACGGCAAATGGTTTGCCGCATTTACGACACCCGAAAGGCTTGGTGCCGTGCTTGCGCTTGTAGTGTGTTTGTAGGGTTCGAAAATCTTTCAATGGCTTTGATCTCGGGTGGTCGATGTTGTTCTTGCACCCTTCAGCGCAGCAATAACACGGCAGCCTTAGAATTGAGGATGCCGGTTTTGTGCCACGTAGGGATTCCGGACCCTTTCGGTATTCTGAACCGTGTCCCCACATATGCATCTATTGATAAGTTCAGAAGCGCAAAATTAGTATTTTTAACAAACGTATTTTAACGATTTTTTAATTAAACTATTAAATTCAAACTCATATTATATTTGATAATTTGAGTAACTATAATTTAAATCTAATGTTAGGCAAAATTTTAGGGAAAGCTTTTGGAATGGGGGTTTTGGGTTCACAATAACTATTTTCTTTATTTTCGTAAAAACAAAATCGTTGGAGATATTCTAAGCTAATAAAGAGTTATGTGAACATGAAACAAGAAAAGGTTGAAATTTTCATACTACATAACAAGAAATTGCAGAAAATGCGATATAAAAACTAGTAATCTTGATTTATTGTAGTTTTTTTTTTAATTTATTAAATTCTAATAGAATATAAATGAAACAAAGTGCGAGAAATTCAGATAGATGTAAACAAAAACAAATATAATATGTTATTAGAAAAATAAAATAAATTTAAACCCATGTATTACTAGCAGAATGCAAAGTGGGATAAATTAAGAGAACTAAACAAAAGTACATATATAGAACATGTTTCTAAACAATTTAAAGAAATTAAACCCAAATGTTAATTCTTGAATTGAGTGCTAAACAGAAATACATATATAGAATATGTTTCACAAACAATTAAAAGAAATTAAACCCAAATATTAATCAATTCCATGAATGAAGAATTATACTACATAATTACCTGCATATTGTTGTATCTATTGAAAGTTTTATTGCATACAGTGCAAGAAAACTGTGTAGGGCCAACCAAGATTTGAGCTGGGGTAGGAATCCAGTACTGCACACCTAATTCTGCACCAGCACCCATTTCATTCACAATATTAACTGATGAAGAAGAAGAAGAAGAAAAATCATTATAAGGTGGTGGGCCCATATGAAGAGCTACAGTCACACCATTTTGTTCATCACTTCTTTCACCATTAGGGTTTTGCATATTTTGACCATGTTTGTACATTCCGAAGCTGTAGTTATACTTTTGTTGCTGATTTTGACCTGGAGGGCATAGAGAAAGAACTGTATCAGAGTAATCATCTTCTTGATCTTCTTCATTATCACCTTCCAAATTGTAGAAATAATTACTTGAAGGGAAAGATTGCATGGTGATATTAATTGTTAGAGGAGACAATATTTATTTTAGGGCTAGGTATAGATAGATAGATAGAGGGTATATATATAATTAAAAATATATTTAATTTTTTAATATATATAGAGGCTTTGGGATTTTAGATTTTTGGAATGTAGAGGAGACAAGATTGATTTTAGGGCTAGGTATAGATAGATAGATGGAGAGTATATATATATAATAAAAGACATATTTAATTTTTTTTTATATATATAAAGGCTTTGGGATTTTAGATTTTTGGAATGTGGGCATTCAATTCACTGAGATTTTGTATGTATAGTATAAAAATATAGACTCTTTGTATGTGTGTGTGTGTGTGCACGTGTAGTGGTGAGAGATAATAAATTAATATAAAAAATGGTTGGAATTTTTTGGCTTGTTTTGATGTAGAGGAGACAAGGGAGAAAAATGCATAGAATGGTGTACCTTGCCTATGCTCATTTTCCAAAACTATTTTTATTTTAGCTCTTGTCATTTCAAATTCTCTTGTGCTACGTGATCTTTCTCTCTATGTCTCCCTTTCTCTTTGAGGGCATTGTGTAGGATTGTCAATGCCAACTATTTTAATAATTAACTCCATTTTAACTTGAACCCCATCCACTTATAAAGAATTACATGTTTAATGAATCTAATACGGAAATTAAAAAGTTCATGTTTGAATAAATTGAGTGAATATTGCTAGAGGTACTTTAAATTTGTGTGAGTTCAAGTAAATTCTAAATTTGAACATTTTTTAATAATTTTTTACGTATTTAACAAAAATGTGATATTAAAGTGAAGTAAAGAACCTGGTCTAAGATAAATGCATTGAGAGCCAATCATCTTTATAAAGACAGGTTGATAAATATAATGGGTGAATATTTCATCTGAATCAGGCATTTTTTTGAATTATGATTATTTGACTAACTAATTAAATACGAGGTAAAACACTTTTGATACAAAACTTTAGTCCAAAAAAAATATTTGAAACCAACCTTTTCGAAAAAACACTCTATACACATATAGTATTAAACAGTTAGAATTTGAATTATAACTATTTAATACTAATTATTAGATTGGTCTTAGATATAAAGTTGGACTGATATGATCTTATTAACGAGAGAATTACATTTGTAATATAATATTTTTATCTTAGTTTACATGTTTTGTATTAAACCTTCTGAAAAAATACACTTGGTATCACAATTTAACGAATCTTCATATATTTAGTTTGCATATAATTTATGTCCAACACTTTAAAGAGTTCAAAAATGCATTGAGGGTAGCATCTAGAACTACTAATTCCTCAATTTGAAATTATGTAGTTGCTATTTTGATGGTAAAGTTAAATCTGTCAATGACCGTCAAATTATAGTATCAATATATTTAAAAAAAATGTTTAATAACAAATATAAATAGGATAAAATATTGTAGGAAAATTATAATTCTCTCTTGTTAATAGTCCATTCTTTTTTAGAGTTGATCAAAGTTTTTATGTTTTCAATGTTTTAAAGAATGAAGTAAAAAAATGATAATTAGTTATAACATCATAAGTTAATTAGAAAATTTAAAAAATTAGACATCATTGCAGGTGAGTAAATTTGAGACAAAGTATTGAGATAGTGTGAATGATATATATGGTAGTGGTGCATGTGGCAGGGAGCAATGTAAACTGTAGAACAGAATGGCCTATTATATATATCTCTTTTTTCCCACTTTTGGTATTAAAGGAAGTGGTGATGGAGATTTGTTGTAATGTAAAGTTAGAAGATGTTGGACTTCATATTGCAATCCATGAGGTCATCTTCATCCATCACATGAAAGTTGAAACTACATATTTGCTTTTAACAAAGACCAGGTACCACTTTAATTTGTGAATAATGCAATTTATTAGTCCGTTTGAGATAATAATTTTGAATTTTCTCGTACAAAATAATTTCACTTTGTACCATAAGTTACTCTACTTTAATTTAAGGCTACGTACGGTATCAAACTTTAAAATTTAAAAACCTGACACATTTCTACCAAGTTTTAACGGCCGTTTACGCGTTTGGTACTTCCGTCCATTAATTGACGGAATAGCATAGTTAAAGCTCGCTGGCAAGTTTACCCCACATATTTTCGGGCCAACAAATTTACCCAACAATTTACAAGTTTGAACCAATTTCACCCAATTTTGCATTTGGGGTTACAATGACTAGGTATAAAAGTTTTATTTGCATATTAAAACCTAAATTTAAGAAAAATCAATTTATTATAGGGAGAACTCCTAATATATCTAATGGAAGATAAAATATGAGATATGGCCATGTGCTCATCATTGCCCCTTAATCTATCTTGCACAACAAGATTTATGATATGAGCAACACACCTCATGTGCATATATTTCTCATCTAAAATGCATCTTTCTAGCAACAAACTTCATTTTCTAAGCAAAATATTAGATCCTTCGATGAAGTATTATCCACATTGACCCTAAAAATCTTTTCAATTCCCCAATCTTTCAAATATTTTCAACATCCATACCAATATTTTCACCCTTGTAACCGAAAATTGGACAAAAATTCAAAATTATTTTTTGCAGGTTTCAATCATCATTAATAAAATGCACGATGAGACATATATAGTTTACTTTTTGAATAGAAGTCTGCGTGTAAGTGGTGATGGAGAACATAGGGCATATAACTGATATGAAATGATTGAACCCGGATTTGTCAACTGTTTTAAAAGGTAATTCATCAACGATGAGCATATCACATAATGCGTCGAGATTTTTACCTTGATTAAATTGCCAATAATTAGTTAGCCCTCCTTGACCCGGACGAGTTTGTTGAAATTTAAGACGAGTTTGATTTGTTTGAACTTCATAGGGCTTTTCTTACAAGCGTAATAATGATTGCGAAGACCATCGGTTCCATAAATTTTACCCTCGATTGCAATGAAAACCCCACAATATATGCACTTGGCCTTATTTACTTCAATTCCATTGATTGTGACCTTCTCTTCCGTATAGTATGCCCGGAATTCACCCCTCTTATTCTTTGGCTTCTTTATTAACCTTGTTATCATCATTTCCATCTCCATCGCCAGGGAACCCATTTCCATCCTCATTTGCATCACCAATTTTCGAAATTATTCATATTCTTATGTTGAGTTTGAGCATCCATATTGTTATCAACGTCGTTATCAATATTAACACTATCATCTTCAATTTGAACGGGCGATTGTTCAAAAACAAACTCTTTTAGTAGTTCTTGTGATCAAACTATCACCATCAAATATTCGCTTAGATTGCGAAGAACCTCCAATTTCACGACCCGACATCTAGAATCTAAATAAAAATTACCAAGTTAACAATCTATTATATTAGTTGATTTCAAGAGTAAAATAACATGTAACAAAATATTTTGATCAGGGGAAAAATAAATATAATAAGGTCATCATGAAAACTTATTAAGAAAAATGACCCTGCTATATTGAATAATGAGGAAAAAACACTTTTGGTCCCAAACTTTACCCCAGAAAACACATTTGGTACCATGCTTTGCAGAAAAACAGATTTCGTACCACAATTTACATACTCTTGACACATTTAGTGTCCCCGTTAAATTCTGGATGGAATTTTCGCGCGTGATAGGCACGCGCCCGTTAAGTTCAAAATTGTCACGAGTTTTGCACGTGATAAATCGGTCAGGGGGTGAAATGCAATTTGCGCAAGAGGGAAAAACACTTTTGGTCCCAAACTTTACCGCATAAAACACATTTGGTACCATGCTTTGCAGAAAAACAGATTTCGTACCACAATTTACCACTACTAGAAAAACTGTTTTTAGCGACGGAATTTAGTGGCGGAAAGGAATTCCGTCGCTATTTTTTACTAAAATAGCGACGAAAACAATATTCCGTCGCTAAATTCCGTCGCTAAATCGGACCAAAACAGCGACGGGCATTTATTCATCGCTAAAACATTCAGTCTCTAGATCCCTCGCTATTTTCGTCGCTATGGAACTGTCTAATTAAAAATTAAAAAATAAAAATATTAATTCAGCGACGGAATTATGTTTCGGTCGCTGAATTAACAATTTTAGCGACGGAAATATAGTTCAGTCGCTGAATTAACAATTTTAGCGACGGAAATAAAGTTTCGTCGCTGAATTGATATAAATATAGCGACGGAAACTTATTTGCCGTCGCTGATTTAAAAATATCAGGGACGGAAATAAAGTTTTGTCGCTGAATTGATGCTGACTTAAAATTTTTAGCGACGGAAATAAAGTTCCGTCGCTGAATTGATACAAGTGCAAGTCAAAGTGCACCAAGTCAGGTATCCAAGGTACTTTTGTTAAGAATATTTTCAATGATTTAAGTATATTTTGTGATTTTTATCAAATCTTTTGGAGAAACTGTTGTCTGTTCATTATATGTGATTTTTATCAATTTAACGAAGACACTAAATGTGTCAAGAGTATGTAAATTGTGGTACGAAATTTATTTTTCTGCAAAGCATGGTATCAAATGTGTTTTCTAGGGTAAAGTTTGGGACGAAAAGTGTTTTTCCCTCTTGCCCAAATTGCATTTCACCCCCTGACCGATTTATCACGTGCAAAACTCGTGACCATTTTGAACTTAACGCGCGCGTGACAGTCACGCGCGAAAATTCCATCCAAAATTTAACGGAATGACTAAATGTGTCAAGAGTATGTAAATTGTGGTACGAAATCTGTTTTTCTGCAAAGCATGGTACCAAATGTGTTTTCTGGGATAAAGTTTGGGACCAAAAGTGTTTTTCCCTCATTATTCAATGAAATAAAATTACGGGACATAATGAGTAAACTGTAAAACATGTAAGTAATTGTGAAAGAAAAAGGTATCGGGTATCGGGTACCCTATCCAGATGTCAAAAAATTCATTTTTTCGTCCCAAAAGGGAAATACCCGATCGTGTCGGGACGGGTACCAAATTACCCAATCCAAACGTCCACCCCTACTCCAGATCCACAAGCAAATTCCAAATTTATATATCCTAATTTCTACAACATATTTCGATAGTTTTAATCAGAGTTGCAATCTTGATTGCACGGATACAGATACGGCGATACGATACGATACAATACGATATGAATACGGCGGTATGGATTTTTAAAATTTATAGGATTCGAAACGGCAAAGATACGCATATAAAATAAAATAATTTTATATTATGCATATATAACAACATAACTAATTTGATCCTTCTATTATACGCCAAAAACAAAAGATCATATTCAAAATACATATAGTCTACTAGTTTAATTTCGGGTTGGACAACATTACATAAAAAATTTACACTAAAATTTACTTTTAATTTATTAATTTTTAACCCATAACTTTGAAAATCTAACAAAAACACCCCGTGTGTATCCAAAACGTGTTCAAAACCTGCAGGATACTCCAAAAAAACGTATTGTACCCGTATCCGAATTAGTTTTTATTTAATTTAATTAGGATACTCCAGATGGTGTACCGTACGCGTATTTCACTCGTATCAGTATCCCCGGAGTACTGGATACTGCACGGGCTAATTTTCGGAGTATCCGTGCAACCTAGGTTGCAAAATATTCTTGCATCGTCTGTAATTGATGTCGCAGTGCATCCCCTCTTTTCCCTACTAACTTTGAGGTCTGTTTTGCCATTTTCTTAGCTTTCTCTGCCCATCTGGTTAACTCTTCCACTCTCAAATCAATTGTTTGGCTCCTAGTCAACGTGATATTGATAGGTGTATACTTATATATAAACTTGTAATGGTAATTATATGTCATTCCATTGGTGATCTACTAGTAGCATCAAACCATGCATCCTTATCTAGTAAAAGTTAATGCGATACGTCACTACCGTGTTTTCTCTCTAAAATGTGATTGTATTTTTCCTATTCGAGAAAGAATTAAAAAGTAAACGAAATCAAATATTTTGTTGATTTATATTTTAAAAAATAACTTAATTACTTACAAAAACAAGTCTTGACTTATTATCTACAACCATTTTATTTATTGTTTTTGTGTGTCCTCTTCAAAACTTTTAGCTTGGACACCTTTTTGACCACTTCTTTACGCAAAAATTAAAGTCAAAGTTCAAAGAATATATTGTGTTGTCAACTTATATCACACATTATATTTTAGCAAAAATATGCAATTAAATCATATATACCAAATTTTTCTCATGGAGCACGAAATGGATAGAACCCCCGGTATGCTTGGAAAATATTTTTCTTTTGTAGTCATACGATTATTTCTAGCAGAAGCAGATGTTTTTAGTCGGTCTTCTTTCCTCCAAATATTTCCTAACTATTTCAAGCATCATTAGCAATCCATATAGATCCATGACTGACCCAATTCTCTGGCCGATCAGATTTTGATTTCTTTTTAGCATATTCTCGAGCCCGTTGAAGAACGCTATTTAGGTTGAAATGAGATGTTTTTCTCCAAGCAGTCTCAATCTCAAATTCATCTTTCAGGTCCCATTTTCTCGACATAACTAGCCTTTATTTTAGATGTTGAATGGTTGTTTTGCCCTGGATAAAGTTCTAAAATATTTCAAGATTTGAGATTTATTTGGATTAAATAAGGATAAGGGCTAATTACTTCTTTTTAATAATGCATATTCGACATGTCAACATCTCAAAGTGAATCTGTTTAGCATAATACAGTATATATTTCCAGTGGGAGTGACGATCGTAACAATGAGATGGTGTCAAATCTGCATGATAATCGAGAAGTGTCGGGTCAGATGTCTCAAACTAGAGGTAACAAAAGAAAACCCTCTATTGTATGGGAATATTTTACAAAACAGAATGATACACATGCCCAGTGTAATCATTGCGAGAAATTGTTGACTACTGGTAGGGGACAACTCATATTAAGAAACATATTAGAATTCTTGTCTGAATTTTAAGCTTGTTGAGCCCGAGGATCTTAGAGTTGCAGGTCCTAGGACCGAATTTGTATTCAATCAAGCCAAATGTAGAGATTACTTAGCTAAGATGGTCATGAAGCATAATTACCCATTCAATATAGGTAAACATGAATATTTTGAACTCTTTTTATGTAGTCTTTATCCCGATTTCAAGCTTCCACGTCGAAATACCATTAGAGCAGATGTAATTAATGTTTTCGAGGAGGAAATTATCAAAGTGTACATATTGTTGAGTGAGCTTAAGTCTAAAATTTCTTTGACTACTGATATTTGAATTCTTATTCAAGTTCCAATTTTCATCAATGAAATTACTCGTTATGTAATAATATGAAACACCGATATTGCCCGAGCGATTCTCTCATTCAATAATTTTCCTCATGACGGTGACTCGTTCAAATTTATGAGAGAATAGATTATAAATTGGGATTTGAATAAAAAATGTGTTCAATTTTGGTTACAATACTACTGCAAAATGATGTGATGACTTGAAAGTTAATTGATTGGATTATTTCTAATTCCTCCACACCTTTTCGTAGAAATTTTATTTCATGTCAGATTCACATATTAAATTTGGTTGTGCAAGATGGTCTTACGCAAACTATTGATTTTCTTGAAAATATTCGTGAAACTGTTAGATATTTAAAGAGGTCCCCTGCTGGAAGGCAAAAATTTGGCCAAGTCAAGAAGCAATGTTGGGTAGGGCATATGAGGAAAATAGCCATGGATGTACATAATCGGTGGAACTCAACTTTTGATATGCTACATACAACTTAACCTCTAAGGGAAGTTTTAGGCCGTTTAGAAATTATTAGTGTTTATGTATATTCTATGAATCTACTCGTCATTTTAGTGGTCGTCTGTATCCCAAATATAATTTTTTTTTTTTGCGATGTTTTCCAAATTCACTTAAAGATGACTGAATGGAGTAATAGTGATAGTGATATCTTGGTAATGATGTATGGTCATATGAAAGAAAAATTTGACAAATATTGGGATGAATGAAGTTTAACTTTAGCTGTTGCAGTGGTTTTTGACCCCAGGTTGAAGATGCAACTTGTGAAATTTTTTTATATGAAAATTTATGGTTTAGTAGTTGCTACTATATACAGTAGGCGAGTTTATGATTATTTACAGGAATTGTTCATCTACTATGGAGATATCGTCCCTCTTCATGGAATGAAATTGTCATGTCAAGTGACTTTGTTGTTGAAAACAACGACACATTTAATGATGATTTTGGTAGATGGTGTGATAATGTTTTCCGTCCCATGACATAGAGAAGTCGGAGTTAGATGTCTTGACGAAAAAAAAAATCTTACTAAAGTGAAAAATTTGATATTTTGAATTGGTGGAAGACTAACAATGTGAGATACCCTATTTTGGGAAGGATAGCGCACAATATTTTGACTATCCCAACTACTACAGTCGCATCAGAAACACCATTTAGTGTTCGAGGAAGGGTACTAGACCCGCAATGTGCTTCTATGCTTCCTGATGCACCAGATGAGATGATTGGACTAAGAAAGAAAACAAGTAGATTTATTAGTTCATGTTATTAAATCTTAATATTGTGATGTGGACATCCGAAACTCAAGCAGGGGAGCATAATGTCATTATGATTTTCTAGCATGACAATGTAATATTCATAGTTTAATTGTGTAAAGTTTAATATTTTAGTTTTTGTCATAGTCAATTAGTTATTAATAATTTAAAATTTTATATTTAATATTTTGAACAAGTTTGCGATGGTTTATCAATAAAATGAGCTTGAGTTGAATGCACTGGTCAAAACTGAAGAATTATTAGTTAATTGTTTGGATCAAGATTGAAGTGTTATATAGATTCTATGCTGGGAATTATCTTATTTTTAATTAGTTTATATGTTTTTTGAATTTTTCAGTGTGAATTATGAGATTTGAGATAGACAGTTTTCTTGTGTAACTAAATTGACTTACTGGTTTTTTAACTGAATATTAGGTATATATAATATGTCATTAAATACATATATGTGATAAACAATTATCAAAATTCAAATTATGGAAAATATGTTTGAATTAACTAATAATACGGTCGAGGAACTTGAACCATCAGGCAAAAAAAAATATTGGGTCCTCGATTTATGTAAGAGTTTGGGTCGGGTCAAGATCAAGTTGGGTCTGAGTCGGGTCCAGTCCAGCCAAATTCACATGATCGGGTCTGAATTGGGTCCAGGTCTAACAATGCAACTTTAAATAGGGTCTTGACAAGGTCCGGGTTTTGACCCAACCTTTGGCATGCCTATTTTGGTTAGCTCCTCAGTTGTTACTGTTGGATATAATATGGTCATGCTTATATCAAATTCCTATATCAATAGTTCAAAATCCACAAAAAGTTACAATAATCTTCCACCACTTTAGTTAGCTAATTAAATGATGTTATCATACAAGCTTACTCTATTAATGAAAAGATCTCCTTACAATTCGTCAATATGTATTGATGTTCATTCATTGTCATTCAACCATCTTCCTTGTTTTCTGTCGACCTTGGCCTAGGGGTCGACCAGAATGGGGGAAAATTGACAATTGTTTCATATTAATAATGTCCCCCACCATCATTATTTCTTGGAACTATATTCAATTTTATATAAACATCAGCCTCAAAATACATTGAACAAAATGTTGACACTTCCTTTACTATGTAAGTTTCAAAAATGGAACCCTCAATCCGAGTTTGATTCTTTACTTTCATTTTTAATATGTAAAAATCTAGGGAAATATAGAATTTGATACAGATTACTAAAACTCTGAGCAAATGAAATTTAAAAAATAATCATTATGGAAATAAATAGTTGTTACCTTTTAAATAGATACATCCATATGTATTAGACAGGCCCGCCTACTTTGGCGTTATATGCCAGGTAAATTGGAAAGTGTTCCGAAGAAAAATCTTCTCAAGTTTGCATAATGTCTCAATAATGTTATTCTCCATATGATCAAGGTGATTTAATTGTAACACAGTGATACAAATATCTCTATAGAACATGTTTCGCTTTGATAATGTGCCCAAATTGGTATAGACAGGAGATCACAAAATGCAACTGGCATCAACTTTTGCATGAGCAAATGACAATAGTGGCTCTTCAACCCTTGGAACTTGAATTTCTTTTTATTTACACATCCACACACTTCTTTTATTTGCTCCTTACCCAATGTATAATTATGGAGGGATGTTATAAACGACAATGATTATTGACCACATGAATAGATTTCGAAACTTGCCAATTAAAGAAAAGTCATATGTCATTATCACAGGCCAACATAATGTAGCTCTGTTACAAATGCAGGATGAGTTCGGTTAAATATTTTCCTTGCTTCAACATGAAAAGGATGACCTATATTTCCATCTCCACAAAGGTCATGGAAATGCCATATCATTTCTTTGGCATAGTATCAGTCATAAAAAACATTTGCAACCTTGGTGTCAATAGTAAGGTAAGTAGTATAATATCTTAAATGACACCTTCTTTTTAGATGGCTTGTGACGGGCATGTTGACATACTAAACATTTTGTCTTATTTTCATTATATTTGTAGTATAACATGTAATTGTTGATGCCTGCATTGATCTTCATGTAGCCAAGCCCGATATCGGCCATTTGTTTGAGTCATCGTCATCCGGTAGCATAAAGATTGCTTGTTGTTTGTTCGTTTCTATTTTTGTGCTTTGCCAAGTGGGCATAAATTACACAAAATAGTGAACTATTGTAACTTTTGCATATAAGATTGTACTTGAATTGATTAATCTTCTTTGGTCGTCCCCAAGATCATCTATATGCCCATAGTCATGGGCTCATATTTTTGTTCCTCTAGGCCAGAGGAACATTTGTCGTCCCCTTCGACCCAAGGATCTATGTTTTGTATCCTCAAGATTATATGTGACATGCGTGGTATATTATATCAGCTAAAGCTAAATATAAGATTTTTGACTATTCATTATATGCCCACATATAAGATATTTGAATATTGGTTTTGTGAACTAAAGATGTGAATTTTTGGCTATTAGTTATGTGATGTAAATATAAGATTTTTGTACATTTATTTATTGAACTAATCATGGCTCTCTAAAAAAAAGTCATATGCCTTTGAAATATAATATTATGTGTGTAATCCCGCTGTCCTTTCACGATTTAATAAATTAATGTTAGTCATTAGTGACAACAAAATAAATGATGTTACTTAATATGATTAATTAGTGATAATATTTATGTTGTCGCTTAAACTAATATCACTAAAATAACAATTTTGTTGTAGTGCATTCAATTCACACTTCTTCTATTTAGTTCTATCGCGACCAACGTTGTGTTTAACTCAATCTCCTCCTCTTTTTTTTTCTTTTTCACTGCGACCAACGTCGTGTGGTCCACTGCAAAGAGCGCTACAGGGTTTTAATCTTTGTCCCTTTTTTTCCTATCGCGACGAACTTCGTGCAACCCACTGATAGGAGAGCCACTAGGTTCTACTCTTTCCCTTTTTCTCTGCATAAGCATTGCCCACCACCAGGCCAGGAGCCTCATGATGTCAACTTCACCAGCATAATTGACGTCCACAAAACATCAATCGACACCATAACGCAAAGCATCACTAGACTTACGTCTAGACCGTGAGCCTTCCCGTATCAACTTCACCATCATAACTAGAGAACATCACAACTCTAGTCGACATGATTGATCTTCTTGTCCCTATTCCGGACACCATTTTTTTTCTCAATATCAAGATTGGACTCCCTAATTGAGTTTCATCTTGAGAGGGCATAATAAATAGTGATTGAATTTAGTTTGATATGTTTATCTAGTAGAGTTATATTTTAATTGATATATATTTATCAAGTAGATTAGTTATACATGAACTTGGTTTCTTGTAATCTATAAGATGTGTGGCCTTTATTCTTCTCCCTCTAACATGACCATCTACCGAAGACAAAGTTTTCATTATAATAAAAATTGAAAGTGGACTTTCATGCAATTTAACACAAAATTTAATTTCTGAGTTTTTCAATGGTATTATCCCTTTTGAGCTGCATCGAAAATATAACGTGGAAATTTTCTCAACAAAATTATTGTTTGAATATTTGAAATATTAATCATATATGTATTTTTCGTTTATATTTCTTCTATCTTAGTCTTCCTCTTATATTACTAATGAATTATATATACACTCATAATATATCATTATTTGATTTTCTTAAGTTCGAAGTTTTTTCTATCTTATCTTTTTAATTATATATTTGTTGAATACATCATGCATACTATGTTGGAATTTTTTATTGCTTATTCAATAATAGTTCCATTAGGTGGACTTTTAATAAGTTTAGTTGATCGTTAATAAGGGTTATTTCAATTTTGTATGCCCGATTAAAGTGATCAAATTAAGTTAATTATTAAATGGGCATAAGAAATATCATTTTATATAAGTGTGGGGTAAATAAGGTATTTTTATATGTGTAGAATACTGAAAGTGAAATTACTAAACTTTGATGGCCTAGTTTAGTAATTACACAATTATTAATTGTTGTTGCAGTTAATAAATAGGGAGACTTGGTCCCTGGATCAGTTACCACAAAAACAACGTGTTCTCTCCCCACCATCAGAGAAAACAACTGAAGAAAAGTTTTGGTAACCAAACCCATAAATTTCAAGTCTTGGGTGATTCAATTCATTAATTCCTTCAAGTTCAAGTCATGAATTCATTCAAGCTTCATAACAATGGATTCTGGTAGATTTTCTTAAACCCCTACAGTGAGTAATCCTCTTTTAATCGACTAAGTCGATATAGGGTTGGAAAATCCACTTTCACGTTATATATGATTTTCTTCCATCACATGGTATCAGAGCAGTGTTTTGCTCGATTATTGGAGGATTTTGGCTTCAATTTCATAAAGTTTAGTGGAATTTTTTTATTTTAGTTTGTTAGATTTTCTGCCATTGATGAACTTTTATGATGTTAATGCTTTGGAATCATGGAATGGTTTGAGACATGTAATTTTGGGCTTAAGATTTAGAACTTGCAAATTGTGATGCAGTTCCTTTTAATTAATGAATATAAGCATATTACGGTTTCTGGAAATCAGTTAACTGATTCAAAATTTTAGAACTATGGCATGATGTTCATTCATTATATTATTTGAGATATAGAATAATGGAATTGAAGTTTATGTCTATAAGTATATTGGCCAACTTGATTTATGTTTGCTATTTCCATTTCATGTGGTTCTATACCTTTATATATTTTGAACATGCATTGGAAAACTAATATAGTGAAGAAGAAAATTTTCAGATCTTGAAATTTCCATTTCAAATTTCATTTGGGTTTCTTCAGTTTTGGATGTTTTAATTGATGAAGAACATGAAATTGATACTTGCTTATGCTTAAGATTTTAAATTGCTACCAATTTCGGTTGTAGTTCTTGATTGTTCGGTAAATCTACAATTTTCTTATCAAACCGGGTCATGAAGATGAAGTTCCGGGTCGATCGGATCTGACCCGGACCGTGTGGTACATGGGACGTTTTATCCAGTTCATTTCAGTTTGGATCCAATTCGGATTGGGATCCGTTTCGGTTCCCAATTCGGTTCTTTTCGTTCGGGTTATATGGTTTAAACCCGACACGATTCGTTTGGATCTTGAATTAAGGTTGGTCCGTTATAGCTCGGTTCGGTTGGACTTGGGTTTCCTCTAGCCTGGACTGGATCTGAATCGGATTTGGATCTATTTTGAACTTGAACTAAACTGATCCTATTTGGTTTAATCTGAACTTGAATTGGTCTGGTTCTGGTTATTGTTGATCCTGAACAGGACCAACACTATTCATAAGGCCCTGCTTGGATGACCATAAAAAAAATTGAAATTTTATTTTCATAAGGGAATTTCTTTTCTTGTTCCTCGTTTAACTCAATTGATTGAACAAATATGTAGCCAAAGCAACCTCTGTTTGGTCAAATTAATTGTGTTTTCACGAGGTAACATGGGTAATCCATGTGAACAATCCGCCCAAAGGAAGATATGTTTTGACCGGATAATGTTAGTATGCAAATTATATGTTATTTACCAAGTGTGTGTTATGTTGGTCCAAAGAAAGGCATGATACTTGGCCGGTTTTATTTATGCTTATTCTTGTACTATTTTGGTTAGAGAGTACCATTTGCGAATTCTTGTTTATGTCCAAAGACTAAATAATAATATCGTGTTAGGTATCTTATTTATGGGCCCACCAATTGAGCATGTTTAGTTATATGTTTATGATTATGCATGCTTTCATTATGTATTAATTTGAGCTTTATTGAGTGATTCTTTGTTATTATAGTATATGTTGTGACTGCTAATTTGAACAACATCCCGGTGCTTAACGGCACCAACTTTGGAAAGAGGAAAGAGCATGTTATGATAGTGCTTGGCGTCATAGATATGGAACATGCACTTAGGTTTGATTGCCCTGCAACCATGACCGATGAAAGTACTGATGAGGAAAAGACTACATACGCGAAGTGGGAGCGAACAAACCGCATGAGTCTAATGGTCATGAAGCACTCAATTCTGGAATCCATAAGGGGTGGGATATCCGAGGAAGCAATTGCCAAAGATTTCCTTAAGAACTTTTAGACAATTTCACTGCAAGTGAAAAGGTGGAGACGAGTACTGTACTTAGTAAGCTCACCTCCATGAAGTATACGAGCAAAGGAAATATTCGTGAGTACATAATGGAAATGTCCAATCTTGTGCAAGGCTGAGAGCACTCAGGTTGGATATGTCGGAAGACATACTAGTGCATCTCATCCCGATCTCCCTTCCCGCACACTTCAGTCCCTTCAAGATTTCCTACAATACTCAAAGGGAAAAGTGGACTCTTAATGATCTTATTGCTCAGTGTGTGCAGGAGGAGAAGAGACTAAAGCAGGAGAAGATTGAAAGTGCTCATCTGGCATCTGCCTCCAATGATGGAAACGCCAAGAAAGGAAGAGGAAAGATAAGGGAAAGAAAACTGCAGACCTTGGAACATCTCATCATAAGGAGCAGAAGAAACAGGATCAGGGCTTAACCTGTTTCTTTTGCAGAAATGCTGGACACCTCCAGAAAGACTATTCCAAATATGCTGGATGGCGTGTGAAAAAGGTTAAACTTTCAATTTTGTTTGATTTGAAGTTAATCTTTCTATGGTACTTAGTGACACTTGGTGTATAAATACAGGTGCAACTACTCACATAAGTGTCACATTGCAGGATTGCCTTAGTTACCGGGAGCCAATTGATGGTGAAAGATACATCTATGTGGGCAACGGGAACAAGGCTGAAGTAGCGCGCAGATGTATGTGTAGTTAGGTTGCAATTATGTACTAGTTTTTATTTAGATTTGGAAGACATTTTTTTTGTACCGTCTTTTAGGCAGAACTTAATTTTTGTTTCTTACTTGGACAAATATGGCTACTTTTGTTCTTTTAGCAATGGAACCTACAGTGTCTTTAAATTCTAATATTGTTGGTACCGATACTTTAATTGACAAGTTATATATATTAGACACCTTAACTACTAATCATGAAAACCTGAATTCAAGTTTAGGTACTAAGCGTAGAATAAACAATGAGAATTCTTGCATGTTATGGTACAAACGATTAGGTCACATTTCTCAACCGAGAATTAAAAGGCTTGTGTCAGAAGAAACTTTTGATCCCCTAGATACAACAGACTTTAAAATCTGTATTGAGTGTATCAAGGGAAAACAAACAAACAAACGTAATAAAGGTGCATATCGAAGTAGTGAACCTTTGGAACTGATTCATACGGACATATGTGGCCCATTCCCTAAAGCTTCTTGGAATGGACAGCGGTACTTTATCAGTTTCATAGATGACTCCTCTCGGTATGGTTACCTTTATTTAATACACGAGAAGTCTGAATCACTAGATATGTTCCAAACTTTCAAAATTGAAGTTGAAAATCAACTAGGCAAGAAAATTAAGGCTATCAAATCTGACCGTGGTGGTGAATACTATGGCAGAATGATGGATCAGGGGAACAACGTTCAGTTTTGCCAAATACCTGGTTGAGTTTGGTATCGTCCCCCAATACACCATGCTAGGTAATCCAAGTCAAAATGGTGTGGCTGAGAGACGAAACCGAACAGTTAAAGATATTTTGAGAAGTATGATTAGTCATTCTTCTCTAACCCAGTCACTTTGGGGCGAGGCATTAAAAACTGCAGTTTATATCCTAAATCGAGTCCCTAATAAGCAGTAGCTAAAATCCCATACGAGATGTGGACGGGCAAAAAGCCTAGTACTAGGCACTTGCATGTCAGGGGTTGTCCAGCAGAAGCCAGACCTTATAGGCCTAAAGAGCTAAGTTGGACTCAAGAACGGTTAGCTGATATTTTGTGGGATACTCGGAAAGATCAAGGGGTCGGAAAATGATCCAACCTCATTCAGTGAAGTCATATCATGTTCAAACTCTCTTAAATGGATCGAAGCCAAGAAAGAAAAGTTGAAATCCATGGATGGCAATGATGTTTGGGACCTTGTCGAGTTACCAAAAGGTGCAAGACCAATTGGTTGTAAATGGAAATTTATAACCAAAAAGGATGCAAATGGTAACATCTAAAGGTATAAAGCTCGTCTAGTAGCCAAGGGATTCACTCAGAAGGAAGGAATCGATTTCAAAGAGACTTTTTCACTGGTCTCAACAAAAGATTCCCAAAGGATTATTGTTGGTCCCAAAAGTGGTCAGATGAGGTCTAGAGGAGGGAGGGGTGAATAGACCTCTAAACTTTTACAAAACTTTTCTCTAACTTTTCTATCAGCAGAGTAAGCTGATCTGATTCGTGAGATTACTATGCTGATTTAGCACTCAGCAGATTCAGCAGGGTCGACCACTTGTTATATTTCACTCATCTGATTCAGATAATGTTGGTTAATATTGGAGAAGGTTTTGAAGATGACAAAAAGGGTAATCTGGAAGTCATCAACTAAGAACTAAACAGCTTAGTGAAACCTATCTCATGGTCCGGAAGCTAAGTGACCGAATCAGCGAAGTGAGATATCAGATGGGTATTATCAGCCGAGTCAAGATAGATGTGTTCATTCTTGAATCAGCCGAGAAGCCATCAGCCGAGTGATCAGCAAAGTGATCATCAGCAAAGTACTTCCACCAGCAGAGTAAAGATGGTCAGTAAGCTTATCAACGGGAACCAGCAAAGAGCTGAGTGCAATTAAATGCTACTGACATAAAGCAAACATCCGTACAGCAGAGTGTACAGTGCAACAGTTGCAGGGAGCCGTTCCGCGTGTCAGGACCAGAACTCGAGGACTGTAGATTCCTGCCAACCTTCAACGGGCAGAAATTCAAAATCTGAGAGTATAAATAGAAGACATAACTGAAGATCTAAAAAGCTTGCATTATTCAAGATCATATCCTAAGAGCGAGATCCATTAGTTGAGTCGTCTGATGTTGAGCGAAGTCATTTGTTGACGAAGCTTCTTGTTGAAGAACAGAGATCATACGTTGTCTGTCTTAGTGACTTTCAACTGAGAATAGAAGGAGTGTATATCCATCTTTGTGAGTGATATAGCTTCTTAGTATAAGTTTTCTGAGTGATTACTTGTACTGAAAATAGCGTGAGGAGTGTAGATCCATCTAAGTGAGTGATCTAGCTTCAGAGTGTAGGATTTCTGTGTGATTTCTTACAGCGCACTTGTGGCTTTTTCATTTGTTGATCAGCGCAAGCATTGTATACTTGATTACTTTGTGTTTTCTAGTATAACCCAAGATCTGTGTGACTTGGAAGAGTGGACTAAAGGATGTTTATCCATATAACCATTATAAAAATCCTGTGTGTTTGATTTACTGTTTGCTTTACTTTGCATATTTCTGAAAGAACTCAAACATACGATTTAACCAAAAGATTTTAAAAGGAGTTGTAAAAACTGGGGACAAAATCTTTCGAGTGAGAAAACTTAAAGAGGAACAGATTGGTTGAAAAACACTTGACAAATCCGCTGCCAACTAGTTTCTAAAAACTCTGATTTAACATCTGAAATCAGCTGAGTGAAAATCAGATAAGTGGTCAACTCTGCTGATAAAGCTTTGTGCGCATCAGCTTAGTAGTCTTACAAATCTCGATCAGCTTAGTCTGCTGATTTGAAAAGTTAGAGAAAAAGTTTTAAAGTTTTCAGAGGTCTATTCACCCCCCCCCTCCCTCTAGACCTCACTGACCACTTTTGGGACCAACAAGTGGTATCAGAGCAGGTTGCTCTGGTAATTTACCTGATACCATCAAGTAGCATCAAGGTAGGTGGTTATCTTGAATCAGCTGCCTGATCATCGAGCTTGATCCAAAGTGTGTTTTTTCAAATTTTTCAAAAAGAGAGCATATTTTGAAAATCAAAACCTTTTGAAAAATGGATGCCATAAACCATGTTCCTCACATTGGTCTTATGAGCTTTGAAAACTGGAAAATCAGAATGGAAATCTTTCTTGCTGCTTATAATGATGACATGTTTACATGTATTACAAAAGGACCATTCAGATTCCAGAAGACTGTGAAGGTTGCTGGCCAACCAGATCAGATAGTTGACAAAGAGCTGGATGAGCTGACACCTAAAGAAAACAAATTAGTAAATCTTGATAAAAAGGCGAAGTTCATCATGTTCATAGTTGTAGACGAAGACAATTTTCAAAAGATCAAGCATCTCAAAACTGCCAAAGAGATGTGGGATAAAGTCTGCGGGCTAAGCGAAGGAAACAACGCTATCAAAGAACACAAGCTCAGTGTGGCTCTTGAGTTTGAAAATTTCAAAATGAAGTCTGGTGAAACGATTGATCAGATGGATACCAGATTTACCAAAGCCCTGAATGAAGTTCTAAGGTTTAGTAAAGATTTTTCGAACAAGGAGATCACAACAAAGGTTCTCAAGGCCTTGCCACCCAAATTCAACATGAAGGTGACAGCCATGGAAGAATCAAGGGATTTAGAGAAGATTTCTCTTTCCGAACTGTTCTCATCTCTCAAAGCGTATGAGTATCATATGCCAAGATTGGGATCAGAAGTGTCAACCAGTTCAGACCCTATTGCTGCTCTAATGGCGTCAGACAAGTTAAGAAAATCAGCAGACAAGTCAAAACAGAAGACTGTGCTGAGTTCAGAAAAGGGATACACTGCTGACGACGTTACCCTACTGCTAAATGATTTCAAGAAGTTCTACAAGAAGAAAATGAAATTAAAATATAAAAATGCTACTTCATCTTCTTCTGATCATTTTCAGGAAAACAGGGATTCCTACAAAGCAAAACTTAGAGACTACCATGAAGAGGAGTATGGGCTCTTGATCAAAGACCATCCAACCTCACCATCTGAGAAGTTTGCTGAAAAGGAAAAGCGTGCTAAAAAGGAGCGTAAGCTTAGTAAGAGCAAATCAAAGTTAGCTAATGCAGCAAAGCTAATAAACTCCCGCACATCTTATTTAGACCGCAAGTCGTCTGATAAAGAATTTGAAGAAGTACCTGAAACCTTATGCTTAACTGCCATAGGATCTGATGATTCTGAAAATTGAGGTAACTTCTACCTATAAATGAAATGCACTATTTGAATCGATTGAATAAATGCTGAATTTCAAATTCAAATATTGTTTGTGCACTTGCCAAGCTTAATGAAGAGATGACTCTGCTGAAAAGAGCAAATCAGATCACTGAAACTTCAGGTTGAAAAACCTCAAGAATCAGCTGACTACCAAAAAGCTTGAGCATGAGAATGAAACTCCAAAAGCTGAGTATGCAATTTGTTTTGAAAATATAAATAAATCTGAAAGAAGTAATTGCATCATTCTCTAAAAAGAAAATCAGATACTTAAGAGAACAAGTCTACTGATGCTCAATAGGTTAGAAAACCTAGTAAGCTACCTAAGACTAATCAGACTTGTAAACTCATTAGCCGAGGCTGCAGATAGGAGTATAATTGAAAATATTGAGTCTGCTTAATCTATGGAGAGTTATTAGAAAACTCTGGTAAGAAATTGAGGTTAAAATGAATTATTTGGCAAAAATTTGAATCACATTATGATAATTGTTATTTCAACATGCTTTATGCCTGTTCATATTATCATGCTGATCATGTTCACTGTGCTGATTGCCATCCTCATTTCAATATGCATGCTTATCACATATTTCATGCATCTTACCTTGCTTATAAGCTATGTTTTAATCATGACCAACATATGTTGAAAAACAACAAGTAGTATTATCATGATAAAACATAAGTCACTAGATCATCACATGTTAAAGGTTACACTTGATAGGATAGTGCCCTGCAAGCCAACTCAATAGCTTGTAATAGGACTATTTTATCTTGTATGAATCTTTGATTTATTAATTAATACGCAAAGTTTATTTATTTGATAAGATAAACTAATGGCCAACTTCATCTTTCGCGAACACATTTAAGCGATTGGTTGAAACCCTGAGATCACTCATGACTATGGGACGATTCACTTCAGTATTGAGTGCAATCATGAAACAGTCTCTAAGGTCGTGATCTCAAAAGTGTTCCAAGTCATAGATTCCTGTCGAGACGGGGTATCGAAGGAATCGTCAAGACTTGTAGGATTATGCATGATTCACATGGAGTGAATTTGTGGAGTTTCATGAACAAGACATTTGATGTCAGTGCATATGACTAGGTGGTTCGATAGGGGATCGAACGCATCGAACGACCCGAACAGAGAAACCCATTGTGGAAGTGCGTAAAGCATATCAGTGATGGGATGTTTCTCAGGACTTATAACAGTGTACGATTTAGTCCTTAGACTTGAGGTGCTAGGGCGAATTCGGTATACGGGTGTGCGTGCTTTGATTTAGGAGCCGGTCACGTAGCCTGACCATTGTGCGCCTACATTGGGTACGTACAGTCATATACGCGAATGGTTAGCATCAAGATAGAATCTACCGACTCATTGTAATGAATGAGGGAATTTCCTGTACATTCTTAGATAATACATTCCGAGAAATCCATGGCCATGGTCAGTGACGGATTTGGAAAAGGGTTTCCAAATTTAGCAGTCACACTGGAATTATTATCCAGAATTAGAAAGTACAGAATCGAGATAATTAGAGGTGCTGACTAATTCACACACCCTAGGTCTCGATCGGGAAATTAGTCGTTAGAGGGACCGTATGTACATGGTACTTATAAGAGGTGAGGTTCACTAATATCAATTCACCTGAAGTTGGGCCTCATGGGCTTGTGGCTAGACATCGACCATGAGGTGTGGGTACTCCTGAATTAATGGGAGATTAATTCTGGAGTGGTCAATTAAAGGAGTTTATTGATCGGAGCAATTAATTGAATATTAATTGCTCATTAATTAAATCACGAAAGTCGTGGGCCTACGGCCAATTGATGGTGAACCTAGAGGGTCACACACAATACAGTTGGACAGTGACAGTCAATTAAGGAAAGGTTTGATTTAAAGAGTTAAATCAAATAAAAGAATTAAAGAGTTAATTCTGAGAGAGAAATAATTAATTAGATAGTCTAATTAATTAAATATTAATTAAAGAGTTAATTAAAGTGGGAGATAATTAATTGGATTAATTGGGTTAATTTAATTAAAGTGTTTAATTAAATTAATGCAAGACATGGGCCAATTTAATTAATGGCCCAATAGCTAGTCTTGCACACAAAGGGGCTTTGGAGGTGGCTATATAAAGGAGTCTAAGTTGAGACTCAAACCCTAAGCAAACTTACAACCCTAGCCGCCCCCCCTCACTTGGCCGCCCCCCTCTCTCCCTCTTGCTCTCTCTTTCACTTAGATCTAGATCTGGATCTAGATCTGCCATTGACAATCCTTCTCTTCCATTTCTAAGCCTAAGAATTGAAGGAGTCATTCAATCCATCTGGTGTGGACTAATCTCTGGAGGCACAACACTTGGGGTGCTCAAGTGAACGAAAAAGAGAAGACCGGAGAAACCACCACCTTGCCTGTGGTGAGGTAAATCTCGATTTACCATATTTCAATTTAGTAAATTTGTTGCTAAATTGTATTCAACCTTATTCATATGTGCTAATAAATGTTCTTGGGAATTGGTGTATGAAAAATTGAAAAATTTTATATTCCGCAACGTTGTTTTTGACAATCATACCCATAGAATCCCAACAGTGGTATCAGAGCCAAATTTATTATGCACATATGAAAAGGCCTGAACACATCAAAATATATGGATATATGTGTTTGTTGTGTTCTGATTTTTGATTCTTGCTTGTTATGATGAATTAATTTGTTCGGATCTATGCACTTTTCGGTTTTGGGCCAAATCTGTAATTACCGAAAATTTGAGGGCTTGTTTGCAAATTGCGATTTTTGTAAAATCTGGACAGAAAGTATAATTTTCATTTTCTGCAATTCTGGACCAAATTGTAAATTCTGGAATTTTTAAAATCTGGACTGTTTTTGCAATTTACGAAAGGTTTGGGCTGTTTTTGCAATTGCCGTAAATTCAGGGGTCTGTTTTGCATTAAACGAAAGTTTCTGGAAATTTTGTTAATTTTCTGCTTGCTGGTCTGATTTGCATGTTCTGGAAATTTTGGGGCTGATTTGTAATTTCCAAAAGTTGAGGGGTCAAAATGTAATTTTCGAAAATTCAGGGGCCGAACTGAAAATTTTCAAAGGTTGAAAAACAGAAACTGTTTTGTGCACTAAAAGGGTTTAGTATATCCGAAAAGTTAATTTTATCATAATTAGTAGAGACTAGAGTGAGAATCAAAGAGATTGTTTTAAAAGGTGTTTTAAAATAAGTTTATGGATTGTTTTAAAATGAGTTTTAAAACTAGAATCTGAAAGACATTTTAAAAGGAGTTTTAAAATATGATGAGAAATAAGAAAATCTATTTTGCTTGTTTCTTGCTCTACGTGAACTGTTTACGTGGTTTTCGATCGCGCCGAGCCTTGACCCTTAGGGTAGATGTGATTGGTTAATTTTAATTTGTTGGTTTTATTAGGCCTGCGAGCCTTAAGTTTTTGGGCCACTTTGAGCCTTTGTAATAGATAGGGCTTTACAGTTTTAATTAGATTAGGATGAAGGCCCGTTACAAGCAAGGTGGGAGCCCAAGAAGACTAAAGGCCATGTATGCATGGTAAAATGTGTAATAGTGTAGGCCTCTTTGAAACCTATTAGATTGACCAATAGGACCATCGTCTTTGGCTCGATGGTGGTCCGCATAGGAGGCTCCCGATCGAAAACATACTGTGGTACCATGCATGCTAGGTGTGTATGTTTTTATTTACGTATTTATTTTCTTAGCATGTATGATGATACGCGCTAGTAATTTAGATCGTAAATAAATGATAATGCATAACTGGAACGGTGAGATCTCGAGTAGAGTTACCTCAAACTCATAAACCCGAAAACCCCCTCTTGATAATTATATTAAGTCATATTGGGTACATTAAAATGAAGTTTTAATATCCAAGCCTTCCATCAATAGGAACTAGCGTGAGTTGTCCACTTGTCGATTAAGGTGATCCAGAGTCTGGCACCCGAGTCGAGGAAAGAGACAATACGCGAAACTCCTTGATTCTCGTTTTTAACTAAACTTGACAAGGGTGAGGATTGGTCGGGATGTGAACATCGATCATAACCAAGTTATGGGGATTTCATGACCGGGCCCGTTGCTCATCAAGATTGATGGGTTAGACTTAACGAGTAGTACCACTCATGATGTAGCAGTGCTAGATGAGTGCGAAAATCGAGGCAAAATAGCTTGAAGGTTGTGTAGGGACACAATTGGTAATAGTATACCTACCTAGGGAATTAATTGTATGGCCGCGAGTCGTGGGTGCAATTAATGTCTGCTGGGACGTCAAGACCTGCTAGGAAATAAGATTTCCCGAACAATTGAAGGGGTAATTGTTTCGAGAAAATAGTGGGAGAACTTTTTCGATAACAAGTCCAATAGTCGTTAATTATAAGTATTAATTTAGATCAGTCAGCTGAACGTTATCATTCTATTTTGTAGATCATTTTGCGAAAATGTCTAAGAATCCATTATCTATCATCCTTGACACTAACAAACTGAACGGATCAAATTTTATCGACTGGCTAAGAAATTTGAGGATAGTCCTCGACTCCGATCGTCGGAGCTATGTTCTCGATGCCCCAATGCCTGGAGCACTTCCGGAAGGAGTTTCGGAAGAGGAACGAGCCACCCATGCTAGATGGGTTGATGATGATATTCAGGTTCGTTGCCTAATGCTAGCATCAATGACCAATGAGCTACAGAAACAGCATGCTAAGATGCCTCATGCTGCTGATATACTTCTCCATCTCCGAGATTTATTTGGAGAGAAGTCTCGGACCGAAAGGTTCAAGACGACGAGGGAGTTATTCAATCTGAGAATGGCTGAGGGTACAAGTGTGAAAGATCACTGTCTTCGTTTCATTAATCTGATTGAAAAATTGGAGAATTTGGAAGTAGACTTGCACGCTGATCTTAGCACTGACCTCTTGCTCCATACTCTACCACGCTCATTTGATCAGTTCGTGTTGAATTTCAACATGGAGGAGAGAAATCTCGCTCTTCACGAACTGACCAATATGTTGGTAACGGCAGAAGCTACCCTTAAGAAGGAGAAATCTGTCTTGATTGCTGAGCAACCCAAGGCTGCAAAGCCAAAGAAGGGCAAAAAGAAGAAGAAAGTGTTCTCTTCTAAAACAACCAAGAAGGTTGTCGAGAAAAAGAGAAAGAGCCCAGAAGATGAATGTTTCCACTGCAAGAAAGCAGGGCACTGGAAAAGGAACTGCCCTGACTACCTTAAAACGGTAGCCAAAGGTATTTTCTTTATTGAAGTTAATATTTCAATTAACTGTGCATCATGGGTGTTAGACACCGCAGCTGGTTCTCATATCTGCAATGATTTGCAGGTGATGGGAGCAGTAAGACCTCTTAAGCCTGGGGATAGGATCCTACGTTTTGGAAACGGAGCAAGGGTTGCGGCAGAGGCCATAGGGGACGTAGAATTAGTTTTTGGCAATTTTACTTTGGTTTTAAAAGACTGTTTGTACGTACCGACTATTATCAAAAACATTATTTCGATTCCTTTGTTGGATAATGATGGTTTTTGTTTTTCCATTTCTAATGGAAATTTTAGCATAATAAAAGGTGGTTTTACTTATGCTAGTGGTACTTTGATAGATGGTCTTTATTCCTTAGAACCTGCTAATTCTAATGTCATGCACATTCAATCAAAGAAAAGAAAACAAGATGATAATTGTCCACAGTTATGGCACGCTAGGCTTGGACATATATCCAAGAGTAGAATTCAAAAGTTGGTTTCCTCTAGGGCTCTTGAAATACAGAACCTAGATGATCTCTCAACTTGCGAGTCCTGTCTCAAGGGAAAGATGACCAAAACGCCTTTTACTGGGAAACCAGAGCGAACCAAACAAACCTTGGATTTGATCCATACCGATGTTTGTGGACCACTGAGTGTCAGTGCAAGAGGAGGATTCTCATACTTCATTACCTTCACAGACGACTACAGTCGTTTTCGGTATGTGTACCTAATGAAGTATAAGTCCGAAGCTTTTGAAAAGTTCAAAGAGTTTCGAATGGAAGTTGAGAACCAACTTGGACACAGTATTAAGGCACTTCGATCTGATCGAGGTGGGGAATACTTAAGTCAAGAATTCCTCGATTATCTTGTAGAGAATGGAATTCTCTCACAGCGAACTCCTCCTAGAACACCACAGTTGAATGGTGTGTCTGAGAGAAGGAACCGAACTTTGTTGGACATGGTTCGTTCCATGATGAGTTTCGCTGATCTTCCTTTTTCATTTTGGGGCTTAGCCCTCTTAACGGCTTCAAAGATACTTAATATAGTACCTTCAAAGTCGGTGCCGACGACGCCACACCAAGAATGGTTTGGTAAAGCACCCATGTATTCGTACTTGCGAGTATGGGGATATCCTGCCTATGTTAGGAACAAGAAAGGAGATAAACTAGATAGTAGATCTAGTTTGTGCAAATTTGTGGGGTATCCAAAGGAATCCATTGGATACCTGTTCTACGACCCTAAAGAACGAAAGACGTTCGTGTCTAGGAACGCCCACTTCTTAGAGGATGACTTCCTCACTAAAAGAAGCGGGGTGTCCGTAGAACTTGATGAAGTCCAGGAAGTGGACCCATCCCCACAAACAGTGGGAGTTGATCCTGAACCTATTGAACCATCTAGTACACCAGTCCTTCGAAGGTCCGATCGAATTCGTAGAGAACCCGAAAGGTTCGGCTTCATCCACGAAAATGATCAATTGGATTGTGATCCAAGGACGTACGAAGAAGCTATGTCAGACATAGACTCGGGTGCATGGCAGGAAGCCATGCAATCCGAAATGGATTCCATGCATTCCAACAAGGTATGGACCTTGGTTGATCCACCTGAGGGAACTGTCCCTGTAGGCTGTAAGTGGATCTTCAAGCGCAAGCTTGGAATGAATGGGGAAGTTTTGACTCATAAGGCTCGCCTTGTGGCGAAAGGTTATTCTCAAAGGCCTGGTATAGACTATGAGGAAACCTTTTCTCCAGTAGCGATGTCAAAATCCATTCGGATCGTATTAGCCATAGCCGCATGGTATGACTACGAGATATGGCAAATGGATGTAAAGACCGCCTTTCTCAATGGAGACATTGATAAGGAAATCTTTATGCAACAGCCAAAAGGCTTTACATCTAAAGGAAGTGAGCATAAGGTATGCAAACTTCAAAGGTCAATTTATGGTCTAAAACAGGCATCCCGAACCTGGAACAAACGTTTTGATGAGACAGTCAAAGGGTTTGGCTTCATCAAGAACGTTTATGAGTCATGTGTGTACAAGAAATTCGAAGGGGGTTCAGTACAATTTATTGTGTTGTATGTCGATGACATTCTGTTGATCGGAGACGATATCAGAACGTTGACGCAGACGAAAGCGTGGTTATCCACGCAATTCTCCATGAAAGATATGGGAGACGCATCTTACGTATTGGGAATACGTATCTATAGAGATAGATCGAAGAAGATGTTAGGACTCTCCCAATCTCAGTACATTAACACTATACTGAAACGGTTCAGTATGGAAGAATCCAAGAAGGGATTGCTTCCTATGAGACATGGGATCTCTCTTTCTAAATCTATGAGCCCTACAAATGATGAAGAAAGAAAGAGGATGTCTCTCATACCTTATGCGTCTGCCATAGGCAGCATAATGTATGCGATGTTATGTACTAGACCTGACGTAGCACACGCTCTGAGTGTGACGAGTCGCTACCAGTCAAATCCAGGGGAGGAACACTGGACCGCCGTAAAGGCTATCCTCAAGTACCTGAGAAGGACTAAGGATATGTTCTTGGTCTACGGCGGTAGTGGAGAATTGAAGCTCGAAGGATTCACGGATTCGAGTTTCCAGTCTGACGTGGATGATTATAAATCCAATTCTGGATATATATTTTGCCTCAACGGAGCAGCGGTGAGTTGGAAGAGTTCCAAACAGTCCACCACTGCAGATTCAACCACTGAAGCAGAATATATTGCAGCATCGGATGCAGCAAAGGAAAGTGTTTGGATAAGAAACTTCATCCAAGAGTTGGATGTAGTACCTAGCATTGCAGAACCCATAGTAGTCTTCTGTGACAACAATGGGGCAATCGCTCAAGCAAAGGAGCCGAGATCACACCATCAGTCCAAACACGTGATGAGGAAATACCATGTGATTAGAGAAATCATTGGTAGAGGAGACATTCAAATGGAACGTGTCGACTCAAAAGATAACGTAGCTGATCCACTAACAAAGCCACTATCGCAAAAAGTGTTCGAAGAACATCTTGTGAAGATGGGTCTTAGAAATGTTTGTGATTGGCTTTAGGGCAAGTGGGAGATTGATAGGATAGTGCCCTGCAAGCCAACTCAATAGCTTGTAATAGGACTATTTTATCTTGTATGAATCTTTGATTTATTAATTAATACGCAAAGTTTATTTATTTGATAAGATAAACTAATGGCCAACTTCATCTTTCGCGAACACATTTAAGCGATTGGTTGAAACCCTGAGATCACTCATGACTACGGGACGATTCACTTCAGTATTGAGTGCAATCATGAAACAGTCTCTAAGGTCGTGATCTCAAAAGTGTTCCAAGTCATAGATTCCTGTCGAGACGGGGTATCGAAGGAATCGTCAAGACTTGTAGGATTATGCATGATTCACATGGAGTGAATTTGTGGAGTTTCATGAACAAGACATTTGATGTCAGTGCATATGACTAGGTGGTTCGATAGGGGATCGAACGCATCGAACGACCCGAACAGAGAAACCCATTGTGGAAGTGCGTAAAGCATATCAGTGATGGGATGTTTCTCAGGACTTATAACAGTGTACGATTTAGTCCTTAGACTTGAGGTGCTAGGGCGAATTCGGTATACGGGTGTGCGTGCTTTGATTTAGGAGCCGGTCACGTAGCCTGACCATTGTGCGCCTACATTGGGTACGTACAGTCATATACGCGAATGGTTAGCATCAAGATAGAATCTACCGACTCATTGTAATGAATGAGGGAATTTCCTGTACATTCTTAGATAATACATTCCGAGAAATCCATGGCCATGGTCAGTGACGGATTTGGAAAAGGGTTTCCAAATTTAGCAGTCACACTGGAATTATTATCCAGAATTAGAAAGTACAGAATCGAGATAATTAGAGGTGCTGACTAATTCACACACCCTAGGTCTCGATCGGGAAATTAGTCGTTAGAGGGACCGTATGTACATGGTACTTATAAGAGGTGAGGTTCACTAATATCAATTCACCTGAAGTTGGGCCTCATGGGCTTGTGGCTAGACATCGACCATGAGGTGTGGGTACTCCTGAATTAATGGGAGATTAATTCTGGAGTGGTCAATTAAAGGAGTTTATTGATCGGAGCAATTAATTGAATATTAATTGCTCATTAATTAAATCACGAAAGTCGTGGGCCTACGGCCAATTGATGGTGAACCTAGAGGGTCACACACAATACAGTTGGACAGTGACAGTCAATTAAGGAAAGGTTTGATTTAAAGAGTTAAATCAAATAAAAGAATTAAAGAGTTAATTCTGAGAGAGAAATAATTAATTAGATAGTCTAATTAATTAAATATTAATTAAAGAGTTAATTAAAGTGGGAGATAATTAATTGGATTAATTGGGTTAATTTAATTAAAGTGTTTAATTAAATTAATGCAAGACATGGGCCAATTTAATTAATGGCCCAATAGCTAGTCTTGCACACAAAGGGGCTTTGGAGGTGGCTATATAAAGGAGTCTAAGTTGAGACTCAAACCCTAAGCAAACTTACAACCCTAGCCGCCCCCCCTCACTTGGCCGCCCCCCTCTCTCCCTCTTGCTCTCTCTTTCACTTAGATCTAGATCTGGATCTAGATCTGCCATTGACAATCCTTCTCTTCCATTTCTAAGCCTAAGAATTGAAGGAGTCATTCAATCCATCTGGTGTGGACTAATCTCTGGAGGCACAACACTTGGGGTGCTCAAGTGAACGAAAAAGAGAAGACCGGAGAAACCACCACCTTGCCTGTGGTGAGGTAAATCTCGATTTACCATATTTCAATTTAGTAAATTTGTTGCTAAATTGTATTCAACCTTATTCATATGTGCTAATAAATGTTCTTGGGAATTGGTGTATGAAAAATTGAAAAATTTTATATTCCGCAACGTTGTTTTTGACAATCATACCCATAGAATCCCAACAACACTAACCATGCTGGACCCAATAAACAAGGGGTACCAAAAACAGTCATCTGTTTTGCAGATGAAACACATGTGAGATGACAAAGATGAGTTGACTGCCTTGCAAATTTCACCAAGTTCAACTAGTAGTCTCACCAACAAGCATGTACCAGCAAGTGGTATCAAATCAGTGGTATCAACAATTGGTATATTTCAAGTGGTAGACTCTACATTTGGAGATTTCAAGGAACGTAAGTTTGTTGAAAAGTTGAAGATTAACAAGTGGTTTCAGAGACCAAGTGGCATTAGAGACCATCAACTGTTTGCAACAAGTGGTATCACTATTCAAATGGTATCAGTCAACCATGTGACAACAGAAATTGGTTTGTTGATTTTGGATTCATAAGTTGAGGGGGAACTTATCAGAAGACTAGCACAGAATAGCTTACTGGAATTCAACGGCTGAGTGTCTTTGAAGAGAAACTCTCATCAGACTACTTGACCACGAATTCTTGAACTTATGGGGAACGTGTACGACTAGCGGTACTCCTAAATAAATGATGAAGTTGTCACTAAGTCAAAATGAAGCTATCAGAAGACTGCTTCTTATCAGCTGACTGGAACTCAACAGCCAAGTGATTTTCAAGAATGTACTACACCAAGTGGTATCAGCAAGTGCTATCACATCAACAAGTGATATCAGCTGACTAATCTGATTTGTATCCATACAAGTAGTATCAGACTACAAGTAGCATCAGACTACAAGTGGAATCAGACCACAAGTGGTATCAAGTGGTAAAAATTCTTGAAGTTAAGGGGAAATTCTCTAGCTGGAGTGATAAACGGCAACGAAGACTACCTCGATCAGCCAAGTGCTTAACTACCTATCTTCAACGTACTAGTTTGCAATCATATGGAAAAGAAGTTATCACAAATCCTAAAAAGGGGGAAGGATAAAATGGAGAAGAAAAGATGCAACTAAAGTTTTGGTGTTGATGACAAAAAGGGGGAAGATGGATGCAACTAAGAACCCTTTAAGCAGAAGATCAGAAAGGCAAAAAGAACCATCACATGCAAGTGGTACTTTTTTAAAAGTTGTATCAGACCAAAAGAATTTCCATCTCAAGGCATGAAGACTAAATCTGAAGACTTAAGATTGGTTCTTAGTTGAAGGTTTTGTCATCATCAAAAAGGGGGAAATTGTTGGTTAATATTGGAGAAGGTTTTGAAGATGACAAAAAGGGTAATCTGGAAGTCATCAACTAAGAACTAAACAGCTTAGTGAAACCTATCTCATGGTCCGGAAGCTAAGTGACCGAATCAGCGAAGTGGGATATCAGATGGGTATTATCAGCCGAGTCAAGATAGATGTGTTCATTCTTGAATCAGCCGAGAAGCCATCAGCCGAGTGATCAGCAAAGTGATCATCAGCAAAGTACTTCCACCAGCAGAGTAAAGATGGTCAGTAAGCTTATCAACGGGAACCAGCTAAGAGCTGAGTGCAATTAAATGCGACTGACATAAAGCAAACATCCGTACAGCAGAGTGTACAGTGCAACAGTTGCAGGGAGCCGTTCCGCGTGTCAGGACCAGAACTCGAGGACTGTAGATTCCTGCCAACCTTCAATGGGCAGAAATTCAAAATCTGAGAGTATAAATAGAAGACATAACTGAAGATCTAAAGAGAGCTTGCATTATTCAAGATCATATCCTAAGAGCGAGATCCATCAGTTGAGTCGTCTGATCTTGAGCGGAGTCATTTGTTGACGAAGCTTCTTGTTGTAGAACAGAGATCATACGTTGTCTGTCTTAGTGACTTTCAACTGAGAATAGAAAGAGTGTATATCCATCTTTGTGAGTGATATAGCTTCTTAGTATAAGTTTTCTGAGTGATTACTTGTACTGAAAATAGCGTGAGGAGTGTAGATCCATCTAAGTGAGTGATCTAGCTTCAGAGTGTAGGATTTCTGTGTGATTTCTTACAGCGCACTTGTGGCTTTTTCATTTGTTGATCAGCGCAAGCATTGTATACTTGATTACTTTGTGTTTTCTAGTATAACACAAGATCTGTGTGACTTGGAAGAGTGGACTAAAGGATGTTTATCCATATAACCACTATAAAAATCCTGTGTGTTTGATTTACTGTTTGCTTTACTTTGCATATTTCTGAAAGAACTCAAACATACGATTTAACCAAAAGATTTTAAAAGGAGTTGTAAAAACTGGGGACAAAATCTTTTGAGTAAGAAAACTTAAAGAGGAACAGATTGGTTGAAAAACACTTGACAAATCCGCTGCCAACTAGTTTCTAAAAACTCTGATTTAACATCTGAAATCAGCTGAGTGAAAATCAGATAAGTGGTCAACTCTGCTGATAAAGCTTTGTGCGCATCAGCTTAGTAGTCTTACAAATCTCGATCAGCTTAGTCTGCTGATTTGAAAAGTTAGAGAAAAAGTTTTAAAGTTTTCAGAGGTCTATTCACCCCCCCCCCCCTCTAGACCTCACTGACCACTTTTGGGACCAACAGATAAACTCAGAGTTTCAAAACTTGTATGCAGCGGATTTTATCAAGTATGTTTTTCAAACAAGTTCCTCTTTAAAGTTTTACCCCAGTTTGTAAATTCCTCAATTTAAAAGATTGTTCTTTTAAAACCGTTTGTTTACTTATGAAAATATGCAAGTTAAAAACAAGTAATCAAACACAGTATATAGACACAAAGTCTTTTAGTCCACTCTTCTAAATCTCACAGATTTAGGTTCCACTAGAAACACAAAGTAACTAGTATTTGAGCTTTTACAACAAATGACAAGCCTCAAGTAGAACACTCAGCACTTAGGTAGATCACTTAGAAAAACCTATTCTAAAGCACTCAGCAACTAGAACACTTATGGATCACTTAGAAAAACCTATTTTAAAGCACTCAGCAACTAGAACACTTATGTTTTACAACAAATGATAAGCCATAAGTAAGAACTATATGTTCACTCTCGGAAACTCACACAGATTAACCTCACTCTTTTCAGTATAGGAAATCACTCAGAAGACCTACACTAAGAAGTTATATCACTTCACAAAGATGGATATGCACTCCTTCTATTCTCAGTTGAAAGTCACTTAGACAGACAACGTTTGATCTTTGTTCTTCAACAAAAAGCTTCGTCAACAGATGACTTCGCTTGTGGTCAGATGACTCAACTGATGGATCTTGCTCTATAGATGTGATCTTGAATTGTGCAAGTCTCTCTTCAATTATGTCCGTTGAAGATAGGTGAAATTACATTTTAATCCTGAGCAACGGTCTTATTCTTGACGGCGACATTTGCAAACTGTTCACTGTACACTCTGCTGTACGGATATCTACTTTATGTCAGTCGCATTTAGTGCACTCAACTTGTTACCGTTGATGAGATTACTGACCGACTTCACTTCGCTGATGGGATTACTCTGCTAATGATCACTCTGCTGATGATCACTCAGCTGATGAGTACTCTGCTGATTCAAGAATGAACACATCTATATTGACTCGGCTGATGATAACCAATATGATCTTCCTAATCTGATATTCCCACTTTGTTGATTCGTTCACATAGCTTCCAGACCGTGAGATAGGTTTCACTAAGCTTTTCAGTTCTTAGTTGATGACATCCTTTTTAATCTTCAAAACCATTCTGGCCTTTTTGTCATCTTCAAAACATTCTTCAATACCAACCAACAATTTTCCCCTTTTTGATGATGACAAAACCTTCAACTTAGAACATCTTCCAAGTCTTTAGATTTAGTCTTCATACTCTAAGATGGAAACTAATTGATTTGATACAACTTTCAAAAACCAATTGTTGGTTCTTTTCCCTTTCTGATTTTTTTTCGTTTAAAGGGTTCTTAGTTGCATCTCTATCTTCCCCCTTTTTGTCATCAACATCAATACTTAGTTGCATATCTTTCTTCCCCTTTTTCTCTTTATAAAATTGCAAACTTAGTATGTTGAAGACAAGTATGTGAATACTTAGTTGTTCGGGTAGTTAGCTGTTAATGAGCCAACATACAGTAGTCTTCTTTGCTGTTTATCACTCCAGCTACAATAATTGATCCCCCTGTCTTCAAGAATTTATACCACTTGTTGATATCAGATTAGTCAGCTGATACCACTTGTTGAGGTGATAACACTTGTTGATATCACTTGGTGTAGTACATTCTTGAATAACACTTGGCTGTTGAGTTCTAGTCGGCTGATAAGAAGTAGTCTTCTGATGGCTTCATTCTGACTTATTGAAAATTTCATCTTAATTCAGGAGTACCGCTAGTCGTACACGTTCCCCCTGAGTTCAAGAGTTTGTAGTCAAGTAGTTTGATGAGAGTCAGTCTTGACAAACACTAAGCCGTTGAATTCCAGTAAGCTGTTTTAAGGTAGTCTTCTGATATGTTCCCCCTCAACTTATGAATCCAAAATCAACAAACCCAATTTCAACTCTTGAGAGCTGAAAGACTAATGTCACATGGTTGACTAATACCACTTGTTGGTTTCTTATGGTCTCAATACCACTTGTTGTTCTTTGGGAAGCTTTATTTTTCCAACAATTTTGTCTTCCTTGAAATCTCCAAATGTAGCGACTACCACTTGTTGATTTATACCAATTGTCTGACACCACTTGTCTGATACCACTTGCTTGTCTTATATCACTTGATGGTTTGAAACAATTTGATATAAGCTGCTTGTTGATACCATTTGTTGGTACACACATGCTGGTAAGATCACTAGTTGAACTTGTTGAAATTTGCAAGGACAGTCAACTCATCTTTGTCATCTCACATGTGCTTCACCTATAAAACATATGACTGTTTTTGGTACCCCTTAATCATTGGGTCCAGCAGGGTCAGTATAACCTTTAACATGTGATGATCTAGTGACTTTGGTTTCATCATGAAATAGTGCTCATGATTAAAACAGTGCTCATAAGCAAGGTAAGATGCATGAATTTAGTGATAAGCATGCATTATGTAATGAGTATGGCAATCAGCACAGTGAACATAATCAGCATGATAATATGAATAAGCATAGTGCATGTCATAATAGCAATTATCATAATGTGACTCAAATTATTGCCAATTAATTCATTTTTGCCTCAATTTCTTACCTGAGTTATTTAATAACTCTCCTATAGATTTAGCAGACTTAACATTTTTAACTTTACTCCTACTAGCAGCCTCTTTCAGCTTACTAGTCTGTTTAGTCTTAGGTAGCTTACTAGGTTTCCTAACCTTTTGAGCATCAGCAGACTTCTTCTTTCAAGCCTCTGATTTCTTTTTAGAGAACGATGCAATTATTTCTTTCAAGTTCATTTATATTTTCAATACGAATTGCATACTCAGCTTTTGGAGTTTCATTTTCATGCTCAAGCTTTTTGTAATCAGCTGATTCTTGAGGTTTTTCAACCTGAAGTTTAGTTTCAGTGATCTGATTTGCTCTTTTCAGCAGAGTCATCTCTTCATTAAGCTTGACAAATGCACCAACAATATTTGAATTTTTAATTTAGCATTTATTCAAACGATTCAAATAGTGCATTTCATTTACAGTAGAAGTTACCTTAAATTCAGAATCATCAGATTCTGATGAAGAATAATCTTGTCGGTGTATTTAGTGAATATTCAATGTGTCACGTAACGTTGATTATAGCTTCTCAGTGTAGAATACAAGTCGGTCAGATCAAATTGGATTCAACTTCAAGGAACCTAACCCAATGCTCCAAGGAACTTAGTCAGGTTATGCCGGTGTTTTGAATCGACTTAGACCCTTGGATGCTAAAGTTTATATTGCCGTTGATTGTAGTAAATAGTAACGTAGTGTTGTCATGGTTCTCAACTTCCTTTTAAGAGTAATAAATGCCGACTATTTATAGATTTTCTTAGTGGATCTTTCGGGTCGGATATCTTCAGGCCGAATCATACCATATTCGACCCAATTGTTATTCCTATGTCAAAGGACAATACTTATCGATTGTTTCGACTGGTGGATTTGGAAGTACATGAGACTATCTAAGTTTACACATAAAGTTCGTGTATACTTTAGTAATAAGAACTATCAGCGGAACTTAGAATAGTTCAGTTAGATTAAGACGGGTAAGTTAAACTTCATTGAGCGAATATGGCCATTTATGAAGTACGTCGAATATGATATGTTTGATTCTTAAATCGAACAACGCTGGCCGATATAAGTAAAAGAACTCAACTTGACATTGGTCGAAGACCACAAATTTGATCTAGGTTGCTCTTGGTCGAAGAACATAGGTTGATCTTGGTCGAAGACCAGGATTTATCTTGGTCGAATAATGTAGGTTGATTTTAATTCTGACTATAATCTGTCGCGTAATAAGCCACGTCTTCAAATTATATATTTCGATATATCAGATTCTATGGCAGTTAAGCATAGAGTTTCAGGTACTTTTTCAAATTCTTTATCAGACGACTTGTTGTCTGAATAAGATGTGCAGGAGTTTATTAGCTTTGCTGCATCAGCTAACTTTGCTTTGCTCTTTCTAAGCTTACGCTCCTTCTTGGCACGCTTTTCCTTTTCAGCAAACTTCTCAGATGATGAGTGTGGATGACCTTTGATCAAGGGTTCATACTCTTTGTCATGGTTGTCTCTGTGTTTTGCTTTTGAGGAATCCCTGTTTTCCTGAAAATGATCAGAAGAAGATGAAATAGCATTTTTATATTTTAATTTCATTTTCTTTTTGTAAAACTTCTCGAAATAATTTAGAAGAAGGGTAACGTCGTCAGCAGTGTATGCTTTTTCTGAAGTCAACAAAGTCTTCTGTTTTGACTTGTCTGCTGATTTTCTTGACTTGTCTGAATCGATAAGTGCAGCAGTAGGGTCTGAACTGGTTGACACATCTAAACTCATTCTTGGCATTTTAAACTCATAAGCTTTGAGGGATGAGAACAGTTCGGAAAGAGAAATCTTCCCTAAGTCCCTTGATTCTTCCATGGTTGTCACCTTCATGTTGAATTTAGGTGGAAGAGCCGCGAGAACCTTCATTATGATCTCCTTGTCTGGAAATTCTTTACCAAGCCTTAGAACTTCGTTCAGAGTTTTGGTAAATCTGGTATCCATTAGATCAATCGTTTCACCAGACTTAATTTTGAAATTTTCAAACTCCTCAAGAGCCACACTGAGCTTATGTTCTTTGATAGTGTCGTTTCCTTCGCTTAGCTCACATACTTTATCCCACATCTCTTTAGCTGTTTGAAAATGTTTGATCTTCTGGAATATGTCTTCGTCTAGAGCATTGAACATGATGTGCTTAGCCTTTTTATCATGATTTACCAACTTGATTTCTTCGGATGTCGGCTCATCTAGCTCTGTCAACAATTTGATCAGGCTGGTCAGCAACCTTTACAGTTTTCTTAAATCTGAATGGTCCTTTAGTGATACATGTAAACATATTGTCATTTTAAGCAACAAGAAGGATTTCCATCATGATTTTCCAATTTTCAAAGTCCATATGGCCAATGTGAGGAACATGGCTTATGCACTCCATTTTTCAAAAAGTTTTGATTTTTCAAAATATGTTCTTTTGAAAAATTTGAAAGACACACCAAGGATCAAGTTCATTTGATCAGGCAGAGGATCAGGTGAACCAATCTGCTCTGATACCACTTATTGGTCCCAAAAGTGGTCAGATGAGGTCTAGAGGGGGGGTGAATAGACCTCTAAACTTTTACAAAACTTTTCTATCAGCAGAGTAAGTTGATCTGATTCGTGAGACTACTATGTTGATTTAGCACTCAACAGATTCCGCAGGGTCGACCACTTGTCTGATTTCACTCATCTGATTCAGATAAACTCAGAGTTTCAAAAATTGTATGCAGTGGATTTTATCAAGTATGTTTTTCAAACAAGTTCCCCTTTAAAGTTTTACCCCAGTTTGTAAATTCCACAATTTAAAAGATTGTTCTTTTAAAACCGTTTGTTTACTTATGAAAATATGCAAGTTAAAAACGAGTAATCAAACACAGGAATTTTTATAGTGGTTATATAGACACAAAGACTTTTAGTCCACTCTTCTAAATCTCACAGATTTAGGTTCCACTAGAAACACAAAGTAACTAGTACTTGAGCTTTTACAACAAATGACAAGCCTCAAGTAGAACACTCAGCTCTCAGGTAGATCACTTAGAAAAACTATTCTAAAGCACTCAGCAACTAGAACACTTATGCTTTACAACAAATGATAAGCCATAAGTAAGAACTCTCTGTTCACTCTCGGAAAATCACACAGATTAACCTCGCTCTTTTCAGTATAGGAAATCACTCAGAATACCTACACTAAGAAGTTATATCACTTCACAAAGATGGATATGCACTCCTTCTATTCTCAGTTGAAAGTCACTTAGACAGACAACGTTTGATCTTTGTTCTTCAACAAAAAGCTTCGTCAACAGATGACTTCGCTTGTGATCAGACGACTAAACTGATGGATCTTGCTCTATAGATGTGATTGTGAATTGTGCAAGTCTCTCTTCAATCTTCAGTCCCTGGTCTATTTATACTCTCGGATTTGAAATTCTGGCCGTTGAAGATAGGCGAAATTACATTTTAATCCTGAGCAACGGTCTTATTCTTGACGGCGACATTTGCAGACTGTTCACTGTACACTCTGCTGTACGGATATCTACTTTATGTCAGTCGCATTTAATGCACTCAGCTTGTTACCATTGATGAGCTTACTGACCGACTTCACTTCGCTGATGGTATTACTCTGTTGATGATCACTCTACTGATGATCACTCGACTGATGAGTACTCTGCTGATTGTTACTCTGCTGATTCAAGAATGAACACATCTATCTTGACTCGGCTGATGATAACCAATCTGATCTTCCTGATCTGATATTCCCACTTTGCTGATTCGGTCACATAGCTTCCAGACCATGAGATAGGTTTCACTAAGCTTTTCAGTTATTAGTTGATGACATCCTTTTTAATCTTCAAAACCATTCTGGCCTTTTTGTCATCTTTAAAACCTTCTCCAATACCAACCAACAATTATCATGGCACTTGTAGCTCATTTTGATTTAGAGCTACATCAAATGGATGTAAAAACTGTGTTTCTCAATGGAAACATTGAAGAAACAATTTACATGGTACAACCAGAGAACTCGGGTTCCTCAGACTCGAAACACCTTGTATGCAAGTTAAAGAAGTCCATTTATGGCTTATAGCAGGCATCCCGCCAGTGGTACTGGAAATTTGATGATTTTATTACTTCTTATGGTTTTAAGGAGAATGTCATCGATCAGTGCATATATCTCCAGATCAGTGGGAGCAAATTCATTATCTTGGTGCTATACGTAGATGATATTCTACTAGCAAGCAGTGATACAGGTCTGTTGCATGATACCAAGATTTCTATCAAGTAAATTTGAAATGAAAAATATTGGTAATGCATCATTTGTTTTGGGTATACAAATCAATCTTGATCTATCTAAGGGTATACTTGGACTATCTCAGAGGGCTTATATCGATAAGGTGCTATGTTGTTTTAGCATGCAAAACTGTGCACTAGGAGATACACCTATCGCCAAAGGCGACAAATTTAGCTTGCTCCAATGTCCTAAACTTGATCTTGAGAAAAAGGAAATGGAGATGATCCCATACTCTTCTGCAGTTGGAGTCTCATGTATGCACAAGTATGTATACGTCCGGATATTGCGTACATAGTTGGGATGTTGGGCAGATATTTGAGCAACCCGGGAATGCATCACTGGAAAGCGGTGAAACGGGTACTAAGATACTTTCAAAGAACTAAGGATTATAGGCTCACTTATCATAGATCAGATCAATTGGAGATCGTGGGGTACTCCGATTCACACTTTGTTGGATGTCTCGATAGCAAGAAATTGGCATCAAGATATATCTTCATGCTAGCTAGAGGAGCTATTTCGTGGAAAAGTGTCAAACATACACTAGTAGCTTCCTCAACCATGGAGGCGGAATTTGTGGCTTGCTTTGAAGCATCCAATCAAGCTATATGGCTTAGAAATTTTGTCACCGGGTTACAAGTGGTTAATAGCATTGAAAAACCACTTAGGATCAACTGTGACAATACGGCTGCCGAGTCATATTCAAAGAACAACCGGAGTTCGTCAAAGTCGAAGTACATTGACATAAAGTACTTGGTTGTAAAGGAAAGGGTCCAAAATGCTCAAGTGTCTATAGAGCACATCAGCACAAACTCCAATATAGCTAACCCGTTTACCAAAGGCTTACCACTTAAGGTGTTTCTTGAGCATGTTGCTCAAAAGTTATTAGACTTTAAGATGCGTCTGCATAGTGGGAGTTTGTTTTATTCGTACTGATATACATTTATGCTCTTTGATATGTTTATGGATATTTGCTTCTGTACATATTATGGTATTAGTGATATGAATTTTCTTTCATATTGGTTTGAGCATTTTGAAATAAAGTTTGCAACTTTCCATTGTGGTTTAACATTTGGTAGGAAAGTTTGACTATTGAAGTCATAAGGTAGGACCAATTTAAAATAGGCATGTGTGATCGAATTGCATGTAATTTCCATGCTACACATCCACACTTGATCTATGTCGTTGATTGCTTGAGTGTTGTGACCATTGAAGGTTGAAGTCATGAGTTAATTCGACTAAAGTCGCTCTGATCCTATGCTTTCGTCAATTAATAGACCAGATTATTGTTTAAGATATTTCAAGGTAGAAATAGCATATTGCGCGCATTAAGGTTACTTCTAACGATCTTAGGAAACTTATATAGTCCAAGTGGGAGATTGTTGGAATTTTTTAATGCTTATTCAATAATAATTTCATTAGGTGGACTTTAATAAGTTTAGTCGATTGTTAAGAAGGGCTATTTCAATTTTGTATGTCCGATTAAAGTGATCAAATTAAGTGAATTATTAAATGGGCATAATAAATATCATTTTATATAAGTGTGGGGTAAATAAGGTATTTTTATATGTGAAGAATACTGAAAGTGCAATTACTAAACTTTGATGGGCTAGTTTAGTAATTACACAATTATTAACTGCAGTTAGAATTAATAAATAGGGAGATTTGGTCCCTAGGTCAGTTACCACAAAAACAATGTGTTCTCTCCCCACCATCAGAGAAAACAACTGAAGAAAAGTTTTGGTAACCAGACCTAGAAATTTCAAGTCTTTGGTGATTCAATTCATCAATTCCTTCAAGTTCAAGTCATCAATTAATTCAAGGTTCATAACAATGGATTCTGGTAGATTTTATTTAACCCCTACGGTGAGTAATCCTCTTTTAATTGACCAAATCGATCTAGGGTTAGAAAATCCACTTTCATGTTATATATGATTTTCTTCCATCATACTACATATGCACAATAGTGTTTGTGTAAATTAAAATTTCTATTATTTTATTTTCAACTTTTGAGTTTTAGGAAAGATTTTTATTATCGGATTGGACATTAAGATTAAGAAGGTTGAATTTGATGAATTCAATTTTCATTACTAGCAAAAGTTACAATGCAAAGTGACTCGCTAGCTAGAATGTTTACGTTGTTGCTTTTAAGTCAATAGTTTTCTTATTTATTATTGGGGTGTTTGTGTTTGGGCCACTTTTTGTACACATCTCGACTATTTTTTTCAGACTAAATACAAGCTCAAGAATAAGTTAAGTCACATATATAGTAGATGGTGCCAATAATTTGAATCCATGAAATCGAGATAGGGAGCAATATCTTCTTAACAATGAGTCAACCCTTGAGGTTGAAGTATAATAAAGGTAGGAAGTATACAGTCAGCCAAACTAACATTTCAAACTATACATACAAAAATCAATTGTCTCAGTATTCAAATAATTATTCTCAAAATACAATCATCAAGAAAGATTTTTGAATTTCATTTTTACCATGGATCAAAATTTTTTTCTTTTCCGTCGAAAACATCGAAAAGTTTCTGGTTTTGAATCAATCGAAACGAAAATAAGGTGTATTTCTGAAACTCTATATTTGCCTTGGAACTTTCTCTTTTTCTTAATTTAGTAACTTTTTCATAATTTTTCCTATTTTTTCCGAAACTTTATAGGAAATTTGTCGAAAAGTTTCCTATATTGAGTTGACGGAAACATACATCGAAAACAAAACTTTGATCCATAATTTTTACTATGTTTGAAACAAACATTGGCTATTTATTATCTTCTTTTATTTTAGTTATAGGTCTAATCCTATATTTTAAATTACTCTTTCCACTCCACATATTTAAACTTCTTTTATGGAAATTCATTTTTCTCAGATATACATATTGAGGTTTTGCCTCTTATATAGGAAGTTTACTTCTAATAAATTTTGAATATCTATTCTGCAATATTATGGTAACATTTATAAAAATAGGTGTCTACTAAAAGTACATTTTTTTGATAGAATACTAAAGTACATTTATTATTTGAATAATTGTCTGCAAATTCAAACTTATTATTTACAATGTTTTTGTTCGACTGGAATATATGTTTTCCAAGGTATAGTTATATATTGTCATTTGGGATTGTGATTAATCTTAATTTTTTGCATGTAAACTGATGATATTATTGATATATATCATTATTTAAGAAAATCTAATCAAACTCTTTGATTTTACATAAAATAATCCATCTCTTATTCTACTTACCGCACATAACAAATTTGGTATAACATAAAACATATCCTTTACACTATTTCTCTTCGTTCAATTATTTCTAAAAAAAAAAACTACAACTTTGAAAAAAAAACTACTATTCATTTTATCTCTAAAAGTTCAAACAAAAATCTATTCAATTTTATTTCTGATAATTCAGACAAAACTCTATTCAAATATATGAAAACTAAGAACATATCAAAAATCCCTCAAAATTCTAAAACAACTCTCTAAAAACCGAATCAAAAGGCCCAATTAGTTTCCATTTTTAAGAGATGAAATGAATAGTAGGTATGATTGTAGATTATTGAAAGAATATTATGGTAAGAGATAGATTACTTTATGTCAAATCAAAATTGTTATGTTGATGAAATAAGGTAAGAGTTATTGTTTTGAGATGATAAATACATCGTTATATCAAACACTATATCGAATCGAATTTATTACATTGATATCAAAGTAAACTAATTACAAATGCTTATATTAAATAGAGATAATACATCGTTACATCAAACACTATATCGAATCGAATATATTACATTGATATCAAAGTAAACTAATTACAAATGTTAGTATTAAACTAAACTAATTACAAATGCTAGTATTAAATTAGAGATAATAGACATGTACCTATTTATCTTTTACATGTATATTCGGTCGACTCCTGTTCTTTTCTTTTTTAATTATTTTTTTTTTTGGGAAAAACAACTTTCATTCATTGGAAAAATCACAAACGTTCTTTCAATACAATAATATCAGAAGTCAAACTAGGTAGAGCATTACTAAAAGGAAAACAAACTGAAACTAGCTTTGTCCAACTATTTTTTAACTCATTCCGTCCATCATCTAACTTTATCAATTTCAAATTATTATTATATATAATCTAGTTAATATATTTTAATAATAATTTATAAAATTAAAATACTCTAAATTTGAGATATTGAAGATATTAAATTATAAAAAGTTGAAAATTCAACTTTATAATATTATATATAGAAATAAATTAACCATCTAATTTAATAAATCCACTCAACTTTATAAATGGATCGGTCGGAATCTTTCTTTGAAAACACTCACCAATTTTCAAGACTAAGTCTACAAACTAACGGGCCCAAGAAGTAAAGAACAAATTCTGAAAATCCTAATTGGACTAGTTTCAATAAATCCTACAAGAAAAACTAATTGATTAAAATTTCTAAGATAAATGAACCAACAATTTGGCAAAAAGAAAGCTTGAATTATGACTGATTTTTCTGTAGTTTAAGACTAATATTTGGTGATTGGTTTTCTTTGTAATTCAATAGATTTTATAATTTCATGATATTGTCGTGTGATATTGAATATTGGTGTAGTAATCATTTCTCTAAAAAATTATGAATATTCTACTACATAAATGATTTTTGCCACACATCATCTTATTTAAATTTTCATTTGAACTGAGAAATTTTCATTTAAATAAGATTCCATTCATCTCAAATAGTCCATTAATGGCCTGGTCAACTTGAACAGAGCCCAAATTGTAAATGGGCAGTGTCCATTTTGATGTCAAATCATCTGAATTCGAGATTTCAATTTGTCTGATTTTTAGATAAAAATACATTTAATTGACACGAAAGAAAACTGTAGCTGACCTTTTCGTGGTTAGATTCCAGATTTTGGAATACGTGTTTAAAAAAATTGTGGAAAAAATGTGAAAGGTTTCTACATTTGATGTCCACAATTAGAATTTTTTTTCAATATAGCTTTCTAGACAAAAGTATTTTTCAATATGACTTAAACTGAAAATTATTTCCCTAAATGTACCTTTTGTGATAAATCGCAGTTGGCAACTGCGGTTCTTCAAAAAAAATCGCTGTTGCCAACTGCGATTTATCAATTTTTACAAAAAAAAAAAAAAAAAAAAGTTACTGATAAATCGCAGTTACTAACTGCGATTTATCAGTAAATTTTTTTTTTTTTTTTTTTTTTTACTTCTAATTTATTGGAATCGAGAAAATATTTATATATATATATATATATATATTTTTTTTTTTTGTTTTATACTATGAGACATCACAAGTATATTGCAAAATACCATGTTAAAATAGGAGAGAAATGTTGTAGGTTAAGACATTTGTAACTATACTTTTTCATAATTAATGTCAACTGAGTTATATTACATATAAACTATTCTCATAAGCTCATTGCAGTATACTAGTTTACATGTTCTCGCCTTCACAATAACTTATTTGATTCCTTAAACATATATTAAGATTGTGTTGGAAATCAAAACGGATCAAATAGTGAGATAATAAGTACATAAATTTATAAAGGCACTTGATTGATTACAAATGGTTGTCTGATAGGCAAAACGTTGTTAGTGATGAATAAAAAAATAATTATGCTAATTTACCTACTCCACTCATGCATCTGTAGTTTATCATATATATAAAGATTCCTTAATTTGGTTTGGATGTCAAAGACCTCTGCAAAAATATAGAATGAAAGTGTAATTATTCCTATCTAAAATAAAAGCACTACGATCTTTAATTAAGAGATGTTGTAATGATATCCGATGATCAATTAAGTTAAACATTTTCTCGATTCCAATGTCAAAAATATTTAGTTTCAAACAATTGTACATAGTATTGTAATTATTTTTTTTTTTTTTTTTTTTGTAAAAACTGATAAATCGCAGTTGGCAACAGCGATTTTTTTTGAAGAACCGCAGTTGCCAACTGCGATTTATCACAAAAGGTACATTTAGGGAAATACTTTTCAGTTTGAGTCATATTGGGAAATACTTTTGTCTAGAAGGCTATATTGGAAAAAAATTCCCACAATTATAACACTGGTAACTAGGACGGATTTATGGGGGTTTGGGGGGCCCTGGCCCCCCCAAGATTTTGGGATTTTTTATGTAGTATTATATTGTAATTACTAATTAATTATTATATAAAATTCCATTTTCTTATCTCTAATTTTTTTTCTTATTGTGAATCATTTATATTTTTAACCAAGAAGATAAAGCATATATATATTGAATGATGAATTAATACCTTGTGCAATATTTGATTATTTAAGAAGAATTTTTTTAAAAACTTGACACTGATATGAATTTTATTATTTGAACGAACTTTATGTGTAATTTTAATATATTTTATTACATTATTTTTCCATTAGTAAAGTATTGTTGTTTTTGTAGACTTACGTAAATAAAATAGTTTCAATATTTTGTCCACGAATATACATATCATTAAACTCGGCTCCCCCAACTTACCAATCCTGGATCCGTCGTTGACTGGTAAGAAAGCTTTAATTCGGGCGACAATAAATTAGTACATTTGTCCGGAAAGAAAATGTTGGAAATGAGTATGTATCTTGAACTAAAATAATTTACTATTATGAAATGAGATCTCGAAATTATGAAATTTTTTAGTACGAGCTCTTTCAAATTGTAGATAGGGATGTTAATGGAGCGAATTATAATTTGTATTTGGTTCGAATCTGATCCGATTTAGTAGGATATTTATTCGATAAAAGATTTGATAAATCTGATTCTACTAAGAAAATTGTAATCCAAAATAGATGGAGCAAATATGAATCTAGTATGATACAATTCAAGAATTCGTGGAATGTAGTGTATTTAAATATAATATAATGCAAAATTATAGTCTAATAATCTTGCTCCACCTCCCGACATGTCTCCTCCTAACCCTAATATCACCCTAATTAAGCAAAACGACAACAGTCTATTTGCCCCCAACTAGTATACGGCTGGCACGTGGCCATTAGCGGGATGGGGAACGACTTTCACGACACGCCTTTGGCATGCGTTAGAACTGGTGGTAAGGATTAGACCCTAGCATTAATAACGGACGTCGGAGCAATAATATATGATCCTAGATATTAAAATTTGGGATTTGAACATGGAAACTAAAATTTTTTAATAGGGAAAGATTGGAAGTCAACAACCAAAAACTATTTCCGTACGCGACCTCCTAAGAAAACAAGAAATATTAAGGTATGAATCAAACGTCACTTGTATAGCAACTATTGCTCCCCGATAATATCAACTCGAATCAGGACCCCGGGGGAGACTAATGTCGTCGGATAAAAATAAAGAGATCAGAACAAAATTCGAACCAAATCCAGGCCAAACCCAGGGTGAATAGAACAATCATGATCAAGTCTAGTATTAAATGACCTCAGGAGCATCAGAGCTATGAAGGCTCATCACGATCTGGAGAGGCAAAGCTTGGGAAGCCGCTTGATCAAAGTAAATCTATCCGTTGGAACCTTTCAGCAAGGTATTTGAGAAGAACCTAGGGTGAATAAAATTGTCAGGATCAAGGCTAGTCTTAAACGACCTCTGGAGCATCAGAGCTATGAAGGCTCATCACGATCTGGAGAGGCAAAGCTTGGGAAGCCGCCTGATCTAAGTAAATCTATCCATTGGAACCCCTCATCAAGTTTGAGAAGAACATCCGACCTCCCTAAAGATCCAAGTCGGTCAACAAGAGGTTGCCGTTAAGAAGCGGTCGACCTCCTTATAACGGATACCTATGTCACCTTTTTGTCTTATTAGGGGACGAGATTGGCACCACTGTTAGTGTTGTCTGCCGCATACTCTAAAATAACATTGATCGATGCTCACCAAATCGGAATATATCAATTCGGTTATGAAGAATCATGAAGGTCGTCCTAGGGGAACTTTTTCGTGCGGTACCACCTATCTACATAAGGTATATGACATCATTCATGGTACACATTTACAATTTTCATATTTCATGCTTTCTTTGCCTTTTAAGTTCAAGATCAAATACCTTACTTAAGCACTTGAGGGGCTTCACCTGAATAAACTCCGATTTGGTCTCTAATGGTGTTCCAATTTTATATGCAAGAATAAACTCGGATTTGGTCTCTAATGGTGTTCCAATTTTATATGCAAGCTCTAAGGACAAACATGCCCAATCTAGCAAGGACAAGGAAAAACACTTTGATAATTGTGTGCTAATTTTGATTCAATATTTTTAGTCTATATCAACTTTATACATTAAAAATCTCGCATTGTATGACGCTACTAACTCGATAATGATCTCGATCAGTTGCTTTCCCTAATTCAAACATATTTTATAATGTCAAAATTCATTAACCTATTGATAACAAGGGCGGAACCAATAAGATGAAAAGTTATAAACATTTTACATAATTATTTACAAAAATTAAATAAATAGTTATTCTAAGAATTGAGTACTTGCAATATTTATAAATTACTTACAATGACTGATATAAATAATCTAAATAGCAAAGTGAGATAAGTATACAAACTTTAGCTATATAGCATGAGATAAAAAAAAATCGATATAGAAAAATATGAAGTAGATGTGACCAAAGTCATGACAATATCGAATTGTCTCTCTTATTTATGAGATAATCTTGTATTATTTTGTCTCTTTCCTGGATCTAGTTCTATATCATAATGTGGATATTTATCGATTTTTAGATTTTTTGTTCGAAATGTATTCAGTAGTTCGACATTCTTACAGATTTGCACTTATGATTACTTGCATAAACATCAAAATTAGAAGAACCAAACGTTCGAGGAGGACATTTTTATAGTAAAATTAAATTCTCTTTTTACTCATGACAAATCTATTTCTACACATTTATGTATTAATAAATTGAAACATTTTTTAAATACATTAATTACTAAATAAAACGGTGAACCTTTCGTTATTTCTGAATCAATGTAACAAGATCATTTAAATATTTATCGAAAAATTAATACGGATCAGAATCAACCAATTTAATAAACATATACGAAAATTATAGAAATAAATTTCATATCATCAAAACAATAAAATTGGAAATAAAGTTTAAAACATTCATGATATATAATTTTAAGTGTTTTAGAGTAATATATTTGATAATATATAGTTTGTTGATTAATCTACCCACCTCATATTGGAATCACAAAATTTAGAGAAAAAATTACTTCAATAGAATTGTGAAGGAATATTTGAAAAACGACTGAATATAAATCACCACAAATTTAAATACTACATGCATTAGTTAATTTGTTCGAGTCAATTAGTCAAACTTTTCTTGCTCAATTTGTTTAGACTTGTTAAATGAATCTTTAACCTTATAAACCCTAAGAATTTAGTTGATGGCTATATATTACACTCCCAACAATATAAAAGTTATTTGGGCTTTGGCCTATAGTGCAATTATTTTTTTCAGAAAATTGGGCCGATGAACCAGAAGTGAAGTGAACATATATATACTGAACTTTATATAGTTTAACATGGGTTCGGGTGCCTCCACCCATGGGCCTCTGATTGATAAATTACATTACATAGTTGAGCAAATAGAAACTATCTTCCTTTATTATTCTTAATAGACAATTTAAAAATAAAAGAATAAAATATTTCTCTGTATTTTTGTGAGATAAGCACATTGTCTTTCTCTTGATTTTTACATTTTCACAGAGGGATAAAATGCTCATTATGTAACACCAGTTGTGGGTAAAGTGTTCATTAATTTGCACATATTGTCCGGGGTAAAGTGAAGTGAATATGTTGTCATACATTCTTTATTTTTCACATGAAAATTAAGTATCTATCACTTTATAGAGCATGTGTGCAACACCTCCGTGAAGAATGAGGTAGACAACTCATTATTTCATATCACAAGAAAATAATTTGTCTAATATTATATCAGATGGAGGTAATTTGCCTATTATGCATATTCTAGATGGATAACTTACCGAAAGCCCTAAATTAAATACACTACTTATAAATAATCCATCACAATCTCAAATACATTTAAGGGCGTGTTTGTTCGGTAAGTAGTGGAGGTTTGTGAAATAATTAAAATTTGCGTAATATTGTTTGCTTAGATTTTGAGAGGGTGGTTTGTGAAATAAAGTATGCGTAGCTTTTTTGAATAGTTAGATTGTAGGTGTAACATGTGTAAGACTTTACATCAAACCATGTTTGTTATGTGAGATAAGTTATGTAAGAGATGAATTACCTTATGTCAAATCAAAGTAGAGTTTGTATATGTTTTTTTAGAGATTATAAAATTGCTATTTGTTTTTGTTTCCCCAGGAGAGAATTGCATTTTTGGTACCACGTCTTAGGTCAATTCTCACTTTTGGTACACCTCTTTTTGTGTCCATCACATTTGGTACATCGTTCTAACAAATATTATAAGTAAAATCCCAAAATTGGTCCGGACGTGGTCTTATTCGAGTCAATTTTGAAATTTGGCAACTATGTGGACTAAAATCGTCACTAAATTTGGAGATATGTGGCTATTTTGGTAGCATAATTGTTATAGGGTAAAATGGTCAGTCAATATAAGTAATGGCATCAACTTTGCAATAAAACTTAACTGCCACATCACCACTTAACGATGATTTTTAACGGCATGACCAAATGTGTCACAATTTGTTAAAACGGTATACCAAATGTGCTGGACCCAAAAAACAATGTATCAGAAGTGGGAATTGACCTAAAGGGCGGTACCAAAAGTGCAATTCTTTCAAGAGGTTAATCCCTTTTGAGGCGCGTCAGACACATTAAGTAGGAAATTCTCCCAACATGGATTAGAAAATGAGTTCGCTACTTTGTAGTGACTAGTCTCTTTAATTAGACCAATCACCTGTTGGTGTAAAATTGCTATTTGTTTGATCAGTGAGATAGTAGTTTGAGAAAATTTAGATATGATAAATTTATTTTAGAAAGTAGAAGATATATTTATTTCATTTTTCCTAAACACAAAATAGTCTTGGAAAAGACCAAACAAACGTGCCCTAAGCTTTTCTCGCAAATAACTCCAATAAAAAATTTCAAACCCCTAACTCAAACCTAAAAAACAATTTTGGGGGTAGACTCTAGTTTAGACTTTTACTCTACTGTAGACCCGCTCGTAGCCGATCCCAACCTAATCAGCTACTCAAATACCCCCGAAAAAGAATATTCCCGTCTCCAACAATATACGATGAAGTGGGTCCCACACGAAGCAAGAGTGTCCATCTGTGATTCGTGGGTGTACTACACGACAAATACATGCAAAATTGGATATGGTTGATATTGGTGGCTGACCCTTCGAGAGTGTGAAAAGCCAAAACCAATTTTCAAAACCGTCCCATTAAATGACAGAACCTAATCGTACGCGGCGGTGGAGGGGCGCGTGAAGTCACGCTCTTAGGAAGATTCTTCTCGTGATTATTTTTTCCCTTCTTATCAAGTATATTCCACTCCAAGAAAAGTATTGTGAGAGAGAGAACAATATTAAGCACAATATTTAATTTATGCTCTTATAATTTTAAAAAATAATAATTTATTTCTTGTAATCAATATAAAAGTTTGACACTGGTTCTCTGATATTTTTAAATACGAACCGACAAAACTACCCCTTTTAAATAGTTCCACCGTCTCCTTTTTTCTATCCATTTAGTTTTAGGACGAAATTTTAGGTAAAAGTTAAATAGATGAAATTTTTAGGTATATATGTTCTTAAAATTAGTGGTGTCAAATCATTATTTTATGTAAGAGGATAATTTTGAGAAAAATATTTTTATTCATAGAAAGGGAATGTTATTTTGAGAAATCTCAGAAAGTAAATAAGAGTAAAAATTTGGGGACAGATGGAGTATTATACTTTGACTCAATCAACTTATAAATTTGGGGAAAGAGGGAGTATTATTCCATTTCTTTAATGAATAATTACATGTTCATTTGAATGTTGCTCATCTTCTAAAAAAAATGTTAAATATAATTTTAATTTTTTTTTTTTGGTTACAAAATATAATTTTAATTATGAAGAATCATCTCGCATAAGTAAAATTATTTTAAATCTCACATTTTTAGAGAAGTATGTAAGTTGGCACTATATCATAAACAATAATATAAATATTTAAATGGGGAAATTTATATATTTCAATTTAGACAATTTTCATGCCCTTTCCATAAATAAAAATTGATGGATGGGGTTTTCTAAAGAAAGAATAGATACTCGAAGCAAAGCTAGAAATTTCTAGCATATATGTATATACAGATATACCCCGAAGCTAGGTTTTATCTACTTATTTTGAATTGATTAATTACAAATATAATTCATTCAAACATTTCATGCAATTGGTTATTTTCTTAAAAATATTATATAATTATATAATAAATGTATTTCACTTCTCGCAAGCTATTATAATTTGAATAAATGAGATATAAACTAAAAATTGTAGAAAAAAATCAAGAAAAACATCTGAGGGATTAGTTCATACTCAAAAAATCAGCACAATTCTATTAACGCAAAATCAATAATAAATTGCACAATGATTCAAAAAAGGGAGAACTATAATTTTAATTCTACCAAACTGAACTCTCGGTACTTTCTATCGCACCCTTCATATAATTGTACTTTTGGTCCTAATTTAATTTATTTTTTTGCAATTTTCTCCATGCATTCCGTGAGATGAAAAATGTAAAACTGAGATAATTTTGTTGCCAAAAAATGCTAAATATAGAATATCCTAAGAATCAAAAGTACAACATATTTAAAAAAAATGAGATTAAAATTATAATTTAATAAATTATAGGAAATATAAGATATTTAAAAACTTTGAAACTACGAATATGTGATTGGTATGGTGGAAAAGACTAGTTACTACAAAATTTAAAGAATTTAGGTTCGAATTCCTATTGGGAGAGGTTCCCACTAAATAATTCTGACGCACCTCGAAAGAAATTAAAGCTTTAAAAAACCCAAAAAAATAAAAACTTGAAACAATTAGAACATTCCATAAAAAATAATGATGATTCAATCTTATAGGACTAACATGTTATTTTATCAAAAGGAGGAATTGTAATACAAGGAAAATATGAATTAATAAAAGTCTTTGTAATTAGTTTATTTCTGCATTTGATACCACTAAAATAATTTTTTTCATTTAAAATGTAATGACGTATACACGGTTTAAAAAAATAAAATAGGATTTATCAAAAAACAAAAAAGGAAAATAGAAATAAAGAGTAGGTTTTGATCTTATCTAAAAATTTAATGCGTCACGTCAATGCCAGCCCACACAAGAGAATCACCTCTCGAATATTCAAACCCACACCACTTTCTCTCACTATTTAATTTCACTCTCTAAAACCCACGAGAAATTCATTATTCAAATATCACAAAAAAAAAAAAAAAAAAAAATAATTATTCAAAGATTCGTTTGCACGCGACGCCCCGACTTTGAACACCCCTCGTTTTCCCCAAACCTAATGCTTGGATATAATACTCCACAATAAAATGTAAACGGAAATCAATCGGCAAAATTGCAATTTTAGTCCTTTATCTTTTAATGAATGGTAATTTTGAGATAGTTTTCTTTTTAGCTAGCAATTTCGTTGTTAGCAGTTTAGGACAGTTGACCGTAATTTTTATCCTTGAACATTCTAGTGTTTGCAATTTTAAACATGCAATGGCAAAATTATAAAATACGTCCTAAATTAAATGTAGATTTTGAATATTATTGCTAAACTATACCATCTCGTCGAATTTTATCCCATAATTTAATCTTTTGCTTGAATATCGTCCCACCGTCAAATATATGACTGAAACTTCCGCTAAGTGTCATGTTGACAACAGACGTGTTAGATCATTGTCTTGACACGGCAAACTCATCATGAACAATCATTAGCTGGAATTTTAATTCTTTAACTTTTTGAATTTAGGGAGCAATAGATCGAAATTGTCGTCAAATGTCGTAAAGTTAAAATAACTAAAAAAGTTTAAGAATCAAATAGCAGTCAGATGTCCAAAATTTACAATACTAAAAAGTTGAAGGACCAAAATTGCTCATCAAATTAAAACTGACCAAAATTGCCAACTAGTAAAAATTAAAGAATTAAAAAATGCCCTTTTGCCGAAATAAATCTAAGTCTTATTTTTCTTGCTTCCATATTTTCTACTATTCCTATAAATATTGTAAACAGAGGCGGTAGTTACATTAAAAAAAAAAATAGTTTATTCCATTTGAGGATTCTACATAGATCCCTTTATTCTCTATTTCATTCGGACCTCTCTATGTTCAGACAAAACTAGAGCTTTCTTCTCCCCCATTTAATCTCCCTGAAACCCCATTTCAAAAATTAACTCAAAATTGAAAAAAAAACAGAAAAATCAAGAAATAATATGATGATTGACAGTCATAATCGAAGTGGTTTCTCAGAAAAACTGCAAAGATATCAAGACCATATTCAAGCTTTAGAAGATGAACGCCGCAAGATTCAAGTTTTTGAACGTGAACTTCCTCTCTGTCTCGAGCTTGTCACACAAGGTATATATATTTATATACATACCCTTTTCCTTAATTATTTGTTAAATTAAATTTTGTGAATTTCTTAGACCCTTTTTTAATTTTTTATTTTTAATAATGTGGGATTTTTTTAATTTTAATTTTTTTGTTTTTGTAGCAAATGAGACATATATATACACATACCCTTTTATTAATTATTTATTAATTTTGGTGAATTTCCTAGACCCTTTTTTAATTTATGATTCTTAATAGTGGGTCTTTTTTTTTTTTTTTTATTTTTATTTTGTAGCAATTGAGACAATATATACACATACCCTTTTCTTAATTTTTTGTTAAATTTGGTGAATTTCTTATACCCTTTTTTAATTTATGACTTTTAAATGTGGGATTTTTTCTTTAATTTTATTTTTTTTGTAGCAATTGAGACATGCAAGCAGCAGATATCAGGGACTAGTACTGAGGATAATTTACAATCTGGATGTTCTGAACAGACATCATGTGACGTGCCTGTTTTTGAAGAATTTTTCCCTATTAAAAGGGCTGCATCTAATTCTAATGGTGAAGAAGAAGAACAAGAATCTTCCAAGAAACCAAAGATTAATGACAAGATTAATTGTAATGACAAGAATTCCAAGAAATCAGACTGGCTTAGATCTGTTCAACTCTGGAATCCCACCCCAGATCCACCCTCCAAAGAGGTAATTTTAATTTTAATTTTAATTTTAGTTTATACCCACTATTTCATTTTATTTTATTTAATTTCTTCGATATTTTTTGGGTCTGGGTTCGATCTCACCTGAAGTGTGGGTATTTTTCGAGTTTCTATTAGTATTGTTATGTGAAAAGTTTTTAGTGGGTCTTTCATTGTAATTTTTCGAGTCTCACCTGAAGTGTGGGTATTTTTCGAGTTTCTATTAGTATTTTTATGTGAAAATTTGTTAATTTTTCGAGTCTCACCTGAAGTGTGGATATTTTTCGAGTTTCTATTAATATTGTTAAGTGTATAGTTGTTAGGGGCTCATTCATTGTAATTTTGTAATGTTCTTATGTAATGAATGTAACGATGTGTTTCGATGTGTTTTGTTAATAGGGTTTTTATTAATTTGGATAAAGATTTGATCTATTTTTTTTTTTTAAATTCTGAAATTTAGGTTTCACCGAGAAAAGTAGCGGTGATGGAGGTGAAGAGAAATGGAAATGGTGGAGCATTTCATCCATTTAAGAAAGAAAAAAGTATCGTTGGCGGTGATAATGGTGGTGGTAGTGGTGGTGGTGGTGGTGGTGATATTACTCCTCCTACTACACAAGGGGCGGCGAATAGGTCGGTTCCACCGGCCTCCACCAGTTCTACGGCGGATACCGGTGATAGTAGTGGTGGTGGAAATAATAAGAAGGAAGAAAAAGAAGGAAATTCAAAGGGAAAGGCAAGGAGATGTTGGTCACCTGAGTTACATAGAAGATTCTTGCAAGCTCTTCAACAACTTGGTGGTTCACATGGTATGTAAATAAAAAAAAATCAATTTTATAATTGATTTCTTGTAATAAAATTAATTATTCATTATTTAATTAGAGTATAATTAATCTTCTTAGCTATTTTGATTGTACAGTTGCTACACCAAAACAAATTAGGGAATTGATGAAAGTTGATGGACTCACAAATGATGAAGTTAAAAGTCATTTACAGGTTTGTATACATATCCTTATTTAATTTAATTTAATTTGTTTCTTTAATTAGCCTAGGAAATTAGAAATTAATGTACAACCTTTTTGGATATTGTACAAATATTTTACAATTATTCTTCCAACATTTGAGTGGGAATCACTTGAACTTTCATTTTAAGAAATCTAATCAAGTTCAAATGTGAATACTAATAATGTGGAGGAATAAATTACACTTGAGGAAGAAGATTGTCTCTAGCTTTAATTATTCTAACACGCTTTCTTGAAAAGAATCCGACTTTAATTGTCGAAAAATCCTTTTTTATTTATGATAATTTAATTTGATGTGTAATAATATTAAGTGTGGCCTTTTATTACAGAAATATCGTCTACACACGAGAAGACCAAGTCCATCATTACACAACAACAGCAACAACAATAACAATAATACGCAGACGCCTCAATTTGTGGTGGTAAGGGGAATATGGGTCCAACCGGAATACACTTCAATGGCGGCTACAACCACCACATCTGCGGAGGCCACCACCGGAATCTATGCCCCAATAGCTACACTACCACCACCTTTCCAAGAGGCACCACCTTCCCCTAAACAAAGACAACATAAGTCATCAAATTCCGATGAAAGAGGTAGCCATTGTGAAGGCGGCGATCAATCACATTCTCCAACCTCATCCTCCTCCACACACACATCTACCGCACCACTGGCTTATTGAATTTCATTATGTGAATATATTAGAAATATTCGCTATGTAGAATTTCAGTAAATTACGTAGGAAAATAGAGTCGAATTTGGGTTATTTTCTTTTAAGTCTTGGCTTTATGTTATTATACTTTATCTGTAATTTACTTGTATCTTGATTATAATTTTGCGGCATGCATTTTGATAGTGATAGTTATATTAACCATGGACGGAGCTTCCCGGTTTGCTGGATATATATATATTTATTTGAATAAGGATTATTAATTTGAGAGGTGATTAGGACTTTGATTGCTTCTTAACTGTTTTCTTATTAGTTCTATGTCAACTGGCTAAGACTTTTTACAGTTACTATTTTTTTTTTCGTATTTTTTTTTTGTATTTTTGTTAAACTTTAATTCATCACCAATTTTTTTTTTATCTACTAGACTGTGTATTTATAGCTCAGACAGAAGAGTGCAAAGGGTATAGGTCCTTCCCAGTGTGATGTCTCCAGTAGGATTAATATTCATTGTCCCTCTTTCCTTCAAACGAGAGGGTATGAAAAAGGCTCTTTTTGCTAGATCGAAAGTCTGAACTTTGCTGCCGAAATTTAATTACCTGACCATCTAAATTTTGGTTAGCAAAATATAATCTCAAATACTCCCTCAGTTCCATTTATTTTGCTCCCTTTGCTACAGTATTCGGTCAAACTTTTCAATCTTTGAAGTGACTTATCATATTAAATTATTCATATTTGTGGAGTATTAAACCTTTTAAATATAAATATATATGATGGCATATGATATTATTAACTTATTAGTGAAATATATTAATTAAATTATTTATTATAATTTTTATAAATTTAGTCAAGTTAACTGATCAACTGTACCAAGGGATAAAAATAATTGGGACGGAGGAAGTATTAGTTTATTTAATTTTCTCTTAACCTTAGTTGAACTCAATTAGTCTATTTTATTATTTTATATATAACCTCAGTTATTCCAATTTTATTATATAACTTAACCTTAATTATTCTACTTTTATAATATAATATAGGGGTGTTCGCGATGCAGGTTAGTGCGGTTTTATACTCGTCCAAATCCAATCCAATATTTACGATTTTTTGATATTATTGTCCAAACTCGGCCTAATATATCTTGAGATTGCACTTTCCGGTCCATTCGGTTTGAGGCTGGTTTGCGGTCTTAACTTTTCGACTTTAATATTTTGTTGTTGTTTGATTAATTAAATGCACAAATTAATTATCATGAACAAAATTGGTAAAAGTGTATTCTCCTTTGTAACATGAACAATGCTACTCTATAAAAAATTTCCATACTGAAAAAGAGTTTTACGAGCTATAAGAATAATAGAAAATACCTTGATAATCAAAGTTGATGTTGATGGTTGTCGTTCAAATAAAATTTAAATGTGGGACTGATAATAAATCGTGTTGTGCAATCAAGTTTTTAGGGGATATATTGAGCTTTGGGGGTGATACATTAAGTTAATAGTGTGTGTATATATATATATATAGACTTATATTATAATAAATAATAGATTATAATTCATGTAATTTCTTATTTATATATATCTGATAATTTAAACTCAAGTCCGATTGCAACTTAAGGTCTTTTTCAGAAAATCAAGACCAACCTATTTATCCTTCAACCCGCAAGTTATGGTCGATTCCGGTTGGGCCGATCGGTTTTGGCGATTTGGCGATTTCAAAGAACACCCCTAATTATAATATAATTTCTTATAATTTTATTAATACTATACTTATGTAAATATGGATATGGAAGATAGAGGGTGAAATATGAGGACTATTGATAGTTGCAATTTAATTTACAAGGGTATTTTAGTAATTATCATATTTTATAGTGTTAAAATAATCAATAAATAAATAATTAAGAATCGCATTTATGTCACTAGCTAAAATGACAATTTTGCCCCTATTTATTTCTCATATTAGTGGGAGGCTCTTCCTCTCCCACTATTGATGAGAGACTCTTCATCTCCAAAAATTAATGAGGCGACTCTTCATTTCCCATATTTCTCCCCTATAAATAGCCCTCCCATTTCACTAGAGAGAGGAGAGGTTGGAAAGGAGAAAAGAATAGCTTAATGTTTCCCTAGAAGTTCGTCTCGTGCAGTCATAACTTGATTTGAAGACGATCATAGGAGGAGGCAATCCCGGAGATACCCCTTGATCAATTTCACACAACATCATTTTTCGACGCTGTCTGTGGGAAATTTCTGATCGAAACGTTGAGATGACGAACGAGAACGAGAAAGATAAAAATCAATGGGAAAACCTGTAAGCAGCAGAAGATCCAGCTGAAGGAGGTGGAGTAGGAGGCGCACCAACTCAAACCCATAGCCATGAAGCAGCACCTAATGCGCCACCCTTAGCTCCCACAATACAAATGAGTCAGGAGATGCTTGACGCAATGTCAACAATGGTTACCGCACGAGCGGTGGCACAATACGTGGCTGAGCAATAACTGTCTCATGTTCCACCCACGTCCCCTCACAGAGCGTCAGGAGTAGCAGAGAGATCTTAAGGGAGCAACAAATTCCAGGGTGTTGGATGAAGCTGAGGAATTTCAAAGAATGTTTTGATGATTTCCAAAAGGATCATCAGCTAAGTAATGAAAGCTTAGTAAGCCTTTGAAGGTTCAATCGAGAAGACAAGTAAAAATCAGAAGATTGAATTTCGGCTAGGAAGACAAGTGATCTGAAGCTGAGTACGGAATCAGATTGGTGGATATCAGCAGAGTCAAGTCAGATGAGTTCGATTAATTCAACAGATTGTTCATCAGCAGAGTGGATTCGATCTGCTAATTGGAAGAGATCATAAGTCATTCCAACGATAATAAATGCACTTGGAGTAATAAATGAAGAGCTGAAAGGGTATTTATGACAAATGATTGGAGGAGTTAATTCAAATTACCTTGTATCAGCATGGTACATTTAAAGCGACTACCAACTCCGTACAACAGAGTTGCAATGAACAGTTGCAGAGAGCCATTTAAGGATTTGACCTAAACTCGAGGAAGATCTGAATTTTGTCTCACTTCAACGGACATAATTCTTTTTGCTAAGAATAAATAGATGTACAATTCAAGAGTGAAGACAACAACAACACAAGAGAGAATTAAACGGTCAAATTTTCTAAGTCTCAACTCAAGAACAGATCATCAGCTAAGTCATCCGTTGATGAAGTAAAGTTGAAGAAAAAGTTTAAACACTTAAAAATCTGAGTGATTTTGTTCAACTGAGTGTTGTGAGAAGTAAATATCCATCTTTGTGAGTGATATTACTTTGTAGAATATATCTTCTTTGTGATTTCCTACTGTGAACTTGTTGCTTGGTCATTTGTTGTAAAAGCACAAGTGTTTGTACTAGTTATTGTGTGTTCTAGTGGAGCCTAAATCTTCGTGATTTAGAAAAGTGGACTAAGGGGTATTCTGCCTGCCGAACCAATATAAAAATTCCTGTGTTACTTACTTGCATTCGCATTGCATATTTTCATAAGTAAAGTAAAAGTTTTAAAAGACAAATCTTTTAAAGAAGAATTTATAAAACTGGGAATAGAACCTTTAAGTTAAACTTGTTTGAAAAACTGACACTTGCATATCCGCTGCATTCAAGTTTAAAACTCTGAGTTTGTCTGAAAAGATAAGTAAACCAAACGAGTGGTATGTCTTACGCTGATAAGCTAAGTGAAAAATCAGCTCAGTAGTCGCATAAGACAAATAAGCTTACTCTACTTAAGCAAAGTCAAAGACCTCATTAGACTACTTGAGACCAACACAGGGCAACCTATGAATGAGGAGGAGGTCAATAGTAAAGCTCCAACAAGGGAGGAGGAAACCGCCAGAGAACCTCACTCCAAGATTGACAAAGAAGCTACTCCGGTAAGGAATGTGGGAAGAAGGGAGCGTGAGTCCTCTCAATGCTATAACGCCCACACCGGATATGGACCGAACTGTCTCACGACGTTCTGAACCCAACTCACATACCGTTTTAATGGGCGAGATGAGGTCAAATCAATACGTTCTAAGAAGAATATTTGAATATCAATCTCATTGATATCATCGATCTCATACCAAATCCCATCAATCGAATCACTTTTTCGAGAAATACGAGACATCTAAGTCATACAAGTAAAGAGATCTATTCATTGATAAGAAAAAGGAAAAACGTGAATGGGGATTGAGATGGGACGATACTTTGAACCAAAAAATGATCAATAATATCAATGTATATCGTCTCCTACTTAGACTGATACATAAAAAGAGCCCTTTGAAAAAAAAAAAAAAACAATCTATTCGAGGGGGAAATGAGAGATATTTTGATTCACCCGACATTCAATGCGGGTTGAAGCATCTGGTTGCCCGGTTGGTTAAATGCTATTAATGAAAATACTAATTCATTATTCTTAACAATAGGTTTTGGAGACTTTTTGGTTCATCATGCCATTGCTCTGGGTTTACATACAACTACATTGATCTTAGTAAAATGTGCGTTAGATGCACGCGGTTCCAAGTTAGAATTTCACATTTCATTTTATGTCATAATTGAATAACGAATTAAGAAAATAGAAATAATAAATAAAAAGAAGGCGGAATCCATTAAATCTTGCTTGGTCTTTACTGAGGAACTTGAGTACGGAGTAGATCTTTTTAGGGTTTTCTAAAATTTGAAAGCGAGAACTCCTTTTTCTACTTCTTCTTCCAAGTGCAGGATAACCCCAAGGGGTTGTGGGTTTTTTTTCTATCAACTTGGGCTCTCCCTTCACCACCCCCATGGGGATGGTCTACATGGTTCATAACTACTCCTCTTACTACAGGACGCTTACCTAGCCAACGCTTAGATCCGACTCTACCCAATCAAAAATCTTCCAACTCTCAAAGGAGAATAGAAGAAATCATACTTTCATACAATATCTTAATTGAATTCTATGTAATGATCAATAAATTAAAATAAATTAAGTTGAATTATATATCTATATGTATCAAAATCCATGTATCCATATATTCTATAAGATATAGAGATATTTGGACTGGAGTTGACAAAGAACTAATACCAATATTATTGTTTCTTAGAAAATTTGATTTTTTTTTAATCTTAGTATGGAGTATTTCTGAAGCACAAATCAGATAGATTCATATTTGAAAAAGGTTGACAATAAGTTCTTTCAAAATTGACTATTTGTCCCTCTGTTAGAGGTGTTTCAGAAATGTCTGCGATCGAGTAAATAGTTCTAGGGACGAATGGATCGTATCGACTTGGAAATGGGAAGATTTGTACAAGATGGCTCGGGCCCCCCGGAAGGAGGCCTTCTTCGCCTTCCACCTAAGCTGCGCAGGAAAGGCCCAAACCCAATCCCAGGGAACAGTCAAGCTTCATAGGGTCTTTTTGAATAATTGTTATATTCTAAATCACTAAGAAAAAAAGGTTCAAATAATCATAAGTTCGAAATTATTAAACACAAAAGAATAATTTTATTTGGAAGTCGCCTTTTTTACTAAAAATACTAAGTGAAAATAAGAGATTTGTCTAAGCATAACGCTTCGTAATTTGAAGGAGTTCGAGTGGACACAAGAGTGTCAAAAGGAGTTCGAAGAGCTTAAAGAGTATCTGACCTCCCCGCCCCTCCTCACCAAGCCAACGCCAGGAGAAACTTTATATCTTTACCTAGCAATATCAGATTACGCGGTTAGCTCAATTTTAGTAAAGGCATAAGGAAATGAACATCGACCAATATATTGGGTAAGTCGGATGTTGCAAGGCACCGAGATAAGGTACCCCCAGATAGAGAAATTGGCATCAGACTTAAAATCGGCCTTTGGAAAGTTACGCCCATATTTTTAGTCAAACCTGGTCGTAGTGCTCACCAATCACCCCCTCAGGCAGATCTTGTGAAACCCAGATGTATCTAGAAGAATGGTCAAATGGATAGTGGAGTATGGGTTGGAATTTCAATCCCGATCGACGATCAAAGCTCATGTGTTAGCAGCCATCTCAGTAGAAATATAAATTGACCAAACAACTAGCTCTTTGCCAGCATGTTTAGCGCGTATAGATAGCTCGGCGACAGCCAATGGGGGTGCAGTTGAAATTTTTATTGAAAGCCCTCAAGGAGACGAATTTGAGTATTCCCTTAAGCTTGATTTTTGAAAATCTATCAACGAAGCAGAATACAAGGCTCTGTTGGCTGGAGAAAGGTTAGCCCTAGCGGTGGGGAAAAAAAGCTTGTGATATATAGTGACTCTCAATTGGTGGTGAGTCAAGTGAATGGTTCTTATGAAGCCAAAGGAACAAATATGATTCAATATCTACAACATGTCAGAGAATTGCAAGTAAGAACAACATTCGAGCTATCCACAATAAAGGTCTCAATATTATCTTGATATACTAAATATGATTAAAAAAAAAGTAGGAAAAGTTTGAGGAATTCCAGGTAAAGCAAAAACCACGTAAAAAAGTGCCAAAGCAGACGCATTGGCAAAGATGGCCAACACATTAATGACTGTGAAGAGCAAAAAATTACTTTTCTTACATCGACTAGGCCCGAGATCGAAGAAGATGAGCATGAGGTACTACATGTAGTACCTGAAGAGCCAAGCTGGAAGAATGAGATAATTCAATACATTACCTCTAATATTTTGCCATAAGATAGAAAAAAGGCCTTATTGGTAAGGTTGCGGGCGGTTCGTTTCGTCATGATAGAAGGAGAGTTGTACAAAAGAGGTTTCTCTCAACCCTATTTCAAATGCTTAGCTCCAGAAAAGGTGAATTATGTCCTGAGGGAGATACATGAAGGAAGTTGTGGAACTCATTTAGGAGGAAGAGCTTTGACAAACAAGTGAGACAAGGATATTTATGGCCTACAATGAAGAAGGATGCATTCGAGTTGGTTAAAAAATGTCATAAAAGCCAATAGCATGCCAATGGGGTGTTACTTGGTGGGTCCTCTATCTCCATCACCAGGACAAAAAAGGTATTGCCATTGATGACATTGGTAAAGTTACATACTTATAAGGTAATGCCAATAATGACTTACACAATATTGTTGCTACACGAGAAGGTATTTGATTGTGGCGGTTGATTATTTCACAAAATGGGTGGAGGCCGAACCACTGAGAACTATAAAAAAATATGATGTCATGAAATTTCTATGGAAGAATATTGTCTGTAGATTCGGAGTACCTCGAGTTCTAGTGTCAGATAATGGAACTTAATTTCGAGGAAAAGAGTTGAAAAGATGGTGTGAATGAAGATTATACAATCTTTTGCTTCAGTGGTAAATCCTTAATCAAAAGGACAAACGGAAGTAACTAACCGTACCTTGCTTCCGCACTTGAAAACTAGATTTGATAAGGCTCAGGGAGAATGGGTCGACTAATTGCCAAGTGTTCTCTGGGCCTATCGAACAACCCAGAGGATCAGCACATGAGAAATGCCCTTCAGTTTGGTTTATGGAACATAAGCCGTGATACTAGTAGAAATCGGTGAAATAAGCTTACACGTGAGATGTTATGATGGCGATTCTAATGAACAAGGGTTAAGAACAAACTTGGTCTGCTAGAATAACTGAGCGAAACAACCAGCGCAAGAGCAGAATGGTGAAAGCCTATAACGCTCGAGTTTGACCCCATAGTTTTTAAGTAGGAGAGTTGGTGCTTCGCAAGGCCATTGCTAATGTACAGAAAGATAACAAGAAGAATAAAGTTAGTAAATTGTAGCCTAAATGGGTTGGACCATTCAGGGTGATTGAAGTTGTAAGCTCTGAGGCTTATAGACTACAATATTTAAGTGGGGAAGAAATTCCCAGGACATGGAATGCAACGTAAAATATTATGAATAAGTAAATAGTTATCATGTAATAAAAACTCACGAATATCATAAAGGATATTGTCTTGTAATCAAAAGAAGTTAAAAAATATGAGTTTATTTTTGTTTGGTTGATTCAGGAAATCTTCACACTTTATAACTCTACAAGATTGTTATACCTCTAAAAGAGGTAAAAAAAAAAAAAAAGACGCTTTCATCTCGAGGCAGAATAATTAACAACTCTTCAAATAGTATTATACCTCTAAAAGAGGTCATATAAAAATGTTGTCACCTCCAAGGCAAAATAATAAATAACTCTTCATGAATATTACGCCTATAAATGAAGACAAATGAAACACTTTCAATTCGAAAGCAGAATAATTCTCATACAACGAGAAAATGTTATACAAGTATCTCAAATGGAAAAACAGCGACAGATAACACATACGAAGATGAGAAATTGTAAATTCAAAAAACAACCATGACCATTCATAAATAAGGTAAACAAATCAAGTGTCAAAGCATAAATTAAAATCAAAGTACGAAATTACATGATAATCAACCTACTAATCTCTACTAATAAACGATAAATAAAAGCAACTATTTTTCTCCTTCATCAGGAATCGAGGCCTCATCTTCTTCCAAGTCAAGTTCCTCTGAAACATCAGTATCCAGAAACACAAAATCTTCACCAGGATAGCGTCCAGATTCCGTGAGAATCTTACGAAATCACAAATAGTGCTATCATACACAAAAAAACTACTCATTCATTAAGTCTTCTCTATAAGCGACAAAGTTCTTGTAGTTACTAACTAGTTCCTTCTCCAACTTTGATACTTAGTAACTAGTTGCTTCTCCAGCTCACTGAAGTATATATTTCTCTTCCCAAACTTTTTGAACCTATAACCACTTTGAACTTCATGCTTCAATTCTTCAAAAAGTCTAGTATTCTCCTTCTTCAACTCCTTTAGTTGCTCAGTCATTTGAGCAAGCTTCTCTTCAACCGCTTTAGTTTTCCCCTCAAAATGGTTGGAGCGCTGGTTGATTAAGTGAGACATCCGCGGTATCTGCATAATAAAATAGAGGTTGATAAGCAAGGAGCAAACACATACAAAAGCAAGTAATGTAAACAATAAATTCTCTTTACCTGAGCCAGGTTAGTACAAAGCATCTGATCCAAAGTGCTGGAGGAAACCTGGTCAAAACAAGTGACATCATGTGAAGAAATTAAAGCCCTTGTTTTCTTGTACCCAATGTCGAGATCAGCAGAATCCCAAATTGAACCAACGCCTTTGCCTCTGTTAAGTTCATAAATGAGGAATCTTTTCCCGCACGAAGACGAGGAGGAACTTCAATTAGTCTCTCTCTAGTATTCTATAAGAAATTCTAATTATGGAAGTATAAGATTTACAAGGAGAAGAATCCTCTCATAAAGATCCTCCCATAATTAGAATATTATGCAAATTAAATATCCTCCCTCCTAATGGCTCTCTTATTTATAGATTATTGTTGCTTAAAATTCCACAATTGAATATTTCATCATATTCACTTCTGGAATTGGGGGGCTTATGATACTGGCAATTTATGTTACAATGGTATTTTACGAATTATCATATTTCTTAGTATTAAAATAATCAATAAATAAATAATTAAGAATTACATTTATGTCACCAGCTAAAATGACGGTTTTGCCCCTTTTTATTTCTTAGATTAGTGGGAGGCTCTTCCTCTCTCCTTATTGATGAGAGACTCCTCATCTCCAAAAATTAATGAGGTGACTCTTCATTTCCTACGGGTGTATGTGGATGGGTTTTGGCCCGGTCTCGCTGGAGCCAAAATCTTTTCAAATGAGTTTTCGCCAAACCCATAAAATCATAAAAAACCTATTCAGAAAATCACACTCAAACTCTTCAAACCTATAAAACATTGATTTGATACCTACCACCTACTTTTTTCCCCAAATTTCACTAAAAAATACATTGATTTGACACCTACCACCTACTTTTCCCCATAAACCCCAACATCCAAACCCAATCCAAGTGAGGTTTCAACTTATTCAAACCACAAAATCTAACAGCCAAAACCAATCCAAATGAGGTCTCAAAGGTTTCATCGAAACCACCCAAACCATTTTTTTTAAATCGATATTCACGAAACTTAGCCAAAACCCGTCCAAATAGACCCTACATTTCCCCCTATTAATAGCCCTCCCATTTCACTTGAGAAATGAGAGGTTGGAAAGGAGAGAAGAATAGCTGAAGGTTTTCTTAGAAGTTCGTCCCGTGCAGGTAGAGTTTGATTGGAAGACGATCAAGATAGAAAGATACAATCCCGAAAATACCCCTTGATCATTTTCACGTAACATCAACAATGATTATATATTAATTTAATTTAATTATTCCGGGTTTCCGATTCGTCTTACTCTGACAAATTAATGGATTATGTAACATGAGATTTCCAAAGAAGTTGACAAAATCAGAGATAGAGTTAGGTAAGTATCATGGTCAATGCTAGGCTGATTTTTTTCCAACTTTTGGAATCATGAACTAAAAGACGTTTCTCATCAAATACTCTATGTAAAGAAAGCAAATGACTTTATTTTCAAAATTGGAATAAAAACCTTTTTTCCTTTGTAGTGTCCAGATACACTTTTAACGCGCAATGTGATGACTCTTCCCCCAATTTGAATAGGTTCTAGTTCAATTTCACGGTTTTGTGAAACTGGGTCAAAATCTAACCATCGCGAAACTTAGGTTTCAATAAAAGATAATAATCATTAATTTGACACATGCCTAGCTAACTATTCCCTCTAAAATCTAACATTCAAACTCACTGAAATCACCCAAACCAATTTTTCGAAACCAAAACTAAACGAAACCGAGTCAAAGCCTAATCAAATAGGCCCTTAAGCCCTTTCATTGTTTGGGTAAAGAGAATACATTTTGCTAGAAAATTCATGATTTTTTTGACAAGCTTGAATTGAGATGTGATGATAAAATCACGAACGACATTTGGCTTCATTTCTAGTTATTTTTTTTTTCTCTTTGGAGGAAGAGGCTATGGGTACTTTTACAAATAATTAATACCGAATACAAAATTATAATTAAAATTAGGAAGCTCAATAATAGTTTGTACATTACTATAAATCAACATACTAAATATCTGGAGAACTTTATTTATGACGTGAAAAATAAAAATTCAACTTATCGTGGATCTCCTATGACATTTAAATCATTTTGGGAAAATTCTAAGGTGCAGCTGCGTTAGGTGCCACTAATTATAACCAATAGAAATAAGACATGTTATTAATTAGTTATTTGTTAAATAAGTTATCAACCATAATATTACCACAATAAGTGGTACTATACCACAATAACTGATACTATACAATATATTTAGCCACATCATATAGTAAATTATTTCCTAATAAATTACTATGAGAAAAAAAAATGAATGTAACAATAATATTTTATAATAAATAGTATATAATATTTGTGTTGAAAAATTAATATTAAATTTTGAAAAATTGCATAATACCACCTAATGTGGAATAAATACTACATGATGTGGGGTCATCAAAATATATGAGATAAATATTATGTAATGAGAGCATGTACTGCCACACTTCAGTTATACCATAGAATATGATACACATTGCGTGGTAATATCACCTAATGTGGAATAAATACTACATGATGTGAGGTCACATTAATACAATGTAAATGTGGGCCCGTACTGTCACATGTGATTTATACTATAGAATGTGATTCACATTGCGTGGTAATGCTGCCTATTGTGGAATAAATACTACATAATGTGGGGTCATATTTAATACTATGTATTGTGAGTCATTACTGTCACGTGTGAGTTATATCATAGAATGTGATACATACACATTGCGTAGTAATACCACTTAATGTGAAATAAATACTACATGATGTGGGGTCATACTAAATATATGGGGTTAATACTATATAATGTGAGTCAGTACTGTCAAATGTGAGTTATACCATATAATGTGATACACATTGTGTGGTAATAACACCTAATATGGAATAAATACTACATGATGTGGGGTCACATTAATACTATCTAATGTGAGTCATTAATGTCATGTGTGAGTTATACCATAGAATGTGATACATACACATTGCGTAGTAATATCACCTAATGTGGAATAAATATTACATGATGTGGGTCATACTAAATATATGCGGCACCTAACGCAACGGCACCCTAGAATCCCCCATCATTTTGATGTCAATAGAATCAAAGATAAGTAATGAGTAAAAGTAAAATAAATGATAATACAACTCCCTTCACAATTACTTCTTTTAATAATAATTGATGGCTCATTTAACAAGTGCTTCAGGGTTTCGTCGAATACATTCAAATTAATTTTCGAAATTAAAATCATATGAAATCGAGCTAACACCAATTCATACAAACCTTAAAATTTTTGATCCATCCATCATGGTAATTTTTAGATACGTTACATTTTTTCTTTAAAGTTGTAGTCTTATTATGACTTTTTATTATGATGAAGGGTGTAAACGATTAAATAAATTTGAACTATAAATTTGTTCAAGTTAGTTTAGTTTGAATTTCTTATCGAGTTGTATTTATCATTTAAACTTGGTTTGATTTTTAAATGACCGAGCTTGAATAAAACAAACTCTAATTGAGCTAGGTTTGCTTGATATTTTATGTTTCTATTTTTAGCATTATCTTCTCGAATTCGAACTGAATTTTAAAACGTACCAAATAATAATAACACATTGACCTTAAAAGACTTTGATATATCAAACTCAAGCCAAATGTCTTGATTTTCACCTCAAAATATTTTGAAGGGTAAACATACAATCAACCACTTGTATATTAGAGAATTTCCAATAATATAGTAAAAAAAAATCTTGAAGTTTTAAATTTACAATGTTTTAGCTATCCAACTTTAGCTACTCACTCTTTAGAGCAATTCCAACAACAAGAGGCAAAGTTAAATTGGCCTCTTAAAACATCATTTTGGCTACTCAAATGGGAAAAGTATGCTTCCAACAATAGGAGGCAAAAATAGAGGGATGGGCAAATGGAAGACTTCATGAGCCAAATTTGCCCATTGAGCAAATTTGGCTATTTTATATTTTAATCAAAGTTAGAACAAGATTTATTAAAAAAAAACCCCACCCAATTGTAAATTTATGAATTGAATAAATCCTTTCACTCTAAATTTATTGCATATCAATTTAATACAAAAACTTTAAAAAATTCGTTAAATTTATCAAAAAAAAAAAAAAAAAAAATGGAAACCCGTTAAGTTTGTATTTAGCAGTTCAATTTGAATATAATCGTTAAATTTGAATTGAATATACTCATCAAATTTTAATATAGTCGTCGAATTTGAATTTATCAAAAAAAATTATTTATAATTTTATACAATAAAAATTAATAATATATATTTAATATTCTAAAAATATCAATTTTATATTTACGATGCAAGAAGATATTGTTTAGATTATCTTTTATAATTAAATAAATAATTGAAAACAATAAAATATTTAATAGATAGTCAAATGTAAAGGTTATTGTTTGAGTGGGTAACTAAAACTTGGAGGGAAAAACACTTTTGATACCAAACTTTAGTCCAAAAAACACATTTGATACCAAACTTTAGTCCAAAAAATAAATTTCATACCATGATTCACACCATCTTGACACATTTACTTTTGCCGTCAATTTTCAGACGAAATTTAGCACTTGTCGTCAATTGTGGGTCTTTAAAACTCGTGCATGTTCTCCATCCCATTGTCAATTTAACGGGCACATGAGCGGCACGTGCTGAATTTCATCTGAAGATTGACGGCAAAACTAAATGTGTCAAAATTGTGTGAATCATGGTATGAAATTTGTTTTTTGAAAAAGCTTGGTACCAAATGTGTTTTTTGAACTAAAGTTTGGTATCAAAAGTGTTTTTCCCTCCTAAAACTTGATAGCGCGTAATATTGTTGATGAGCTAAATTTAACTATAGCTCTCCCCTTATAGCTCCTATTGTTGGAGTTACTCTAATTCATTCTTTAAATTTTGGCTAATTATTATATATTTTAGTTTATTCCAAGTATTAAACTATAAAAGATATTATAAATAATATAATATTACATCGTATATATAAAATATAAATAATAAATATTTGTTTCATATTTCAGTTGTACAATATTAAATCAAAATTATTAATTTTATAATTCAAATAGACGGTTAAATTCAAACATACATGTTTTAACGATTCAAACAAACAAATAAATCCAAATCAACATATATTAACAGAGAAAATCAAATTGATATATATTGGTATTTTTAAACAACAACAAAGTTTCAACGACTATATATATTCCAACATAGAGTATCTCCCACTTCTTTTCTCTTTGTCGTCGACGGCAAAGATAATCCCCGAGACACCAACCTCTAGCTCCAAATTGTCCGCTGAATCTTCGATCTCTAGCCCCCGAACTCTCCATTTTCTTCGTTGTCGATGGTGGAGGATTCCATCATGGAACCTTTGTTGACGATGACTAAGAAACTGAGAGCCAGCGATAGTTGTACATATTTTTTTTTCAAATTTTCTTTTAATTATTTTTGCAAAAACTTGAATATTTTTATATGATTTTTACTTTGATTATTTTTAGTGTGCATGATTAATCATATTTATGGTCACTTCATAATTATTTTACAAAATTCGTTAGATATTTAATTCATTGTTGATGTGGTGGTTGGGGGTGGTTGTCGTCTGATTTTGGCATAAGCTAAATTCAAAGATGGTTCTTCAAATTTGAACCATCTTCAAATTTAGCTATAACTAAAATCTATAGCTAAAAATTTAGACCTATTGGAGATTCTCTTACAATTTTAAAATTGAAATTATTATGTCTTTTATTTTACAGATTTATGTTACACCTTATTAGCATTGCAATTTTAAATTGATTGTGTAAAATTATATTTACAGTACTTACCAATACATAGATTAATATAATAAAAACATGGCACTAAAATAGATATATGCCTTTTGTTAATATCCAAATATATGAAACAAATTCTTAACTAGTGAATCGATAAAAACATCACCTTCTACCAACAAGTGATTGGTCTATCGGAAGGGACTAATCTTACAATGAGAAACCCATATTCAAATTTCTATTGAGAAAGGTTTCCACTTAATATACTCGACATGCCTCGAAAGGGTTTAGACCAGGTTCTAAATTTAATTAAAAAACAAAATCACCATCTTTGCTACCAATTAATTTTAATTAAAGTGTGAGAATTAATAATGCCTGTAACTATACCAATAGGGGTGTAATCGAGTCTAGTAGTGTCGAACGACACAATGTTCAAGCTTCGTTCGACTTCTATCGAGCTTGAAATTTTGTATTTGAGTTTGGTTTGATCGTTAAACGAGTTTTTATCAAACGAGCTCGAGCCAAGTATTGAGTAGCTTGATATTCTACATGTATTTTATCAATTATTAGCTTATCGAGTCGAGCTCGAGCCGAGCTTCGAAAGTTATCGAACGAAAAATGAACATTCGAAAGTTATCGAACGAAAAATGATGTTCAAGATTGTTTGATTAGTGTAACGAACATAACTCAAGCGAGCTTTTATCGAATAACTCGAGTCCAGTATCATGTAGTTTGATTTAAAACATCGAAGCTACCACTTTAAAGAGAACAAAACCAAACTATACCATGAATTGATGCCAACAAACGTAAAAAAGACACAGTTTGTTTTATTGCTTTTGTGGTGAAGAAATTAATAAACTAAGCTGTCATGTAAGAATCAATGGCCCCAATCCAGGGTATATTCTCCTGGCATTAGAAGCATATGCATCAACGTTAGTAAAGATTATTGGATAATTAATATATTAACAATTATTAATTTGGTATTAGTGATTAGTGATTTGATTGGTCAAGTATATTCGGTGTTTGTTTATATTATCTTTTAGGTAAGAGAAAAAAAATATTCTATGATGATTCCTCGAGAATCTTGCTTTGTCTTTAGATACCATTATAATTATTTACTAATTTTGGCTCTTCATATCATATGGTGGCATGTGTCGGCATTGATTAAATTCAAAAGCGTTATTTGATGCTTGTGTATATGGCCACCTTTATACTTGTATATTTGGACATTGATTAAGCTTTAAGCATGAATATATATATATTTTCATTTACAATTACTTTATATATTTGTTTATTTGTGCCCCACCACATGTTAAATACCCACTCTCGTCCTTTTGAAAACTAAATTAATGTGCTTATTCTCTTGACTAAATTATAGTTTTATTTCAGAAATTGATATTAATTTTAAACTTTTTGACTCTTAATTTTCATTAAATATTTATAAATATTTGAGTTAGCTATACTAAAATTATTGTTTAAATAACTCAACTAATGGTTCATTATAATACTTATAAAGAGAGCTAGCGAGAGTTTATAGAATGCCGATTCAAAGAAAAAAAAATAATAGAAAATTAAATTTATTGATATTAGATTCATTGGTCGAAATAATATTCGCGAGTTAGGTCCATTCATTTGAACTATCTTTGGTTGGATTAGATAAAATGGATTGTTAATACAAATTATGAATTAGTTTATTTTATTTTTTGGAAAAACAATTTATTTACGAGCGAGTGTTTGATTTGGTATTATGTTATACAATAAACTACTCCATATAACATAAATATTTTTAGTTAAAGCTTTTGGATAGACCTAATTAACCAGATACAAACCAAACCAACTCATTTTAAATCCAAATATATATATACTATTAAAATAGTTACTCCATCCGTTTTATTTTAATTTTCACGTTTGGTCTATTCACATAGATTAAAAAACTCTTTAGTTAATCACTTTTCTAAGTTAAAATGTCAAAAATATCCTTTTAATAATTACTTCAATTAATGACATTAATCTTCGTGTACTCTAATTTATTGACTAAGCCTAAAAGTGAAAAAAAAAAAGAAAAAATTGAAAGAAAAAAATTGCATTATAAATTAAATGTGATAACTAATATAAAAAAATAAAATTTTGCAAATGTGACAATCAAAACGAAGCCCAATTAGCTTTCTTTAAATAAAATGAAATCCATGTGCAGCACAAAATCTGTCACACAGATGAACATGTAATTAATTAATTAGTTGCAAGTATCTTACATATTTAATGTTATATCCCTTGTAAACAAAATCTGGACATCGAGAAGTGATAGGATATGGAATTCCGGGTCGGGTGGGGTGGGGTGGGTGGGGGGTGGGTGGTTGGGGCTGTAAAACTGGCCCTTGGGGTTCAAGTTTGGCCAAATGTCTTTTGCAGTCACCAAAAAACAATTTAAGCCAGTTTTGGGTTGTTTGAGGATACAAGCCCATTTTTGGGACATTATTTGTCGTACTATATAATCTTTTTTATTTTAGTTTGACCTAACTTTACATGGGTTATATTTAATTATCCGATTCCGGGGGTCAGATTTTATATATGTATCCTATAAAGACAGGATCTATATTGTCCTATGCAAATCTTATATCCCTAATTGTATTCTCCTCATATTATTTTTTTAATTTCAATTGTATCCATTCCACATGATGATTGATTCCAAGCTCATAGTTGTTGAATATGCTAAACAGTGATAAGATTAAAGATTTAAATAATATTATATAAAAAATTCGGAGCATATTCCTTGCATAGTACACACCCATATCACCACTATATGTTTGGTGATTTTTGACATGGAAGATAATGCATCTAGACTAGAACCTATAAATGAAGCAATTGTTGATGTATATAACTGGATTATCGGAGTTTTTACATGGTTGTCTGACAGCTGTTGCGAATATTATAATAGGAAAGTCTATTTTTCATCTACAATATATATTATTATCAGATTATTCCATCATTCATACCGGTCTTTCAACACCAATAAAGTTAACAATGATTCTTATATAGTACATGATTGTGATGTTGTACATATCCATAATCGAATTCGTACTCTTAATTTCATCGACATGATAACATGTAATTAATTTATCAAATTTCAGTAAGTGGAACATAAGTTAATGTATACATCGTGACTAATAGACTTTTTAATTTTATCATTGACAACTGTTACTGTTATTGCAGAGATGTCAAGACGTTAAATTATAGTCTGATATATTATTATTTGTATCAATCGTTCAACCAAGTAAAATTTTAAGTTAAACTTTTAATTTCCTAAATGGTGAACGAAAAACTGAAGAGGCATTTAAATATATTTAGGAATTAAAAATAATAGTTTAAAGTTTAACAAATCTACCCAATGTTCCCTAAGTGCAATTGTCAATTAATTTAAATTCCTCCATGAATGGATAAAGATTTGGACCTTAATTAGAAATGAAGCATATATTGGTAAATGTGGTTCGATTGGAATGAGTACCTTGGCTTTTTGACTGTTCCTACGGACACTATACATTAAGATGGCCTTCCATATTCTCATGAATTGTAGTTATTGAGATACCTAACATTGTGCATAATGAGTTGTACCTTCTCCTTTTACTACATTAAATTATTTCAATTATCCATATGCACAATTCATGCAAAAATCTGAAAATATCTTATTCCATGATCCTGTGACTAGAAATGCATCATATCATTCATTGTAGTGCATGATTGACATGATACGTTTCTAGTCACAAGGTAAAGAATTTTTTTTTCTAGGCCTGAACTAGGGAATTTTTTTCCTATCAATATGCTATATTCGAGGTTAAACTAAAATAGTTGTATTAATTTTTTAATAAAAATATTATTTTTTTAAAGAATACATTCATCCATTAATCATTACATCAGAAATTATTGTCCAAGTACAAATAATTTTAAATAATAGACGACTACCAATTAAATATTAGTAATAACTAGAATAAATACCCAAGTTAGTGGGAGTTGAACCAAATGCCTTTTGATCCCGGGACGATGGGACCTCAACAATAAAAATATTCTTGTTCTTACTATTTAACATTTTTCTCAATGTCAAATACAAAAAATGTTAGACAAACTAAACCAAAAATTTTAGAAAAACCTCATTAATAATGCCCCTAAAGCCCAAACAGTTCTACATGGCTCGGCCAAGGCCCAGATCCAAAACAGCCTATTCAAGGCCCAGATCCAAAACAGCCTATTCAAGGCCCAGCATAGCCCAATTGTGATGTGCTTGAGCCTGAGTTGAATCTTTTATTCATCATAAAAGCCCAACACGGCTCCTTAACCGAACCGGGCTGACCCAACTCGGCCCACTTGACATCTCTAAGTACGGTACATTATGTACAATTCTATGTTCCCAATCCTTCTTAAAGTAATAATTTTTCAAATAAATGTAAAAATAGTTAAAACACTAATAATAATATAGTTTCAAAATGGAGTAACCCAAATAAAATGGGTAGATCCTAATTTAAATAGATAAAGTTCTTCAGAACGTCAATTTTTTAAATTAAAACAAAACATAAAATTGAAAAATATCCTTGAATTTAAATAACAATTAAAACTTGGAATTATATTATTCAGTTATATTCTTTATTATTAAATATATTTAATTTATTGATTTCAAGTATTTACTTGAGTAAGTTTTTTAAAATATAAAACGGTATGAAAGTTTATCTATATGCCATAAAAATTGGTCAAGTTCAAGATTACTTTTGATTAAGTGTAAGATTGGCATTAATTTTATTAATATTTTTGTAAGGATTATTATCCACTACTGGCCTTGTCAGTATTGTTGGGTCTAATCCACTAGGCACTAGCCTAAAATGCTTAAATCAATGTTGACAAGTAGAAGTGGACCAAGTCTTTATTAACCATTCAAACAATTCTTTCACAACCTATATCAGATTGGAGTGTTATAATCTCCATCTCCCGTCCAGATCAATATCCCATGACCGCCCCCATAGATAACACCACAGAGTCGGCTCTGATACCATTTTGTCACACCCCAATTTTGAGAGAAGTGATCGTTGCATCGTTGCGACTAACCGCAATGACACGAAGCCTTCGAACCTCCAACTTTAAAGAGTATCTTAATAAAAATCTTACAAAAGTACCCAAAAAAATCCAATGAAATCCATTCAGTACAAAACATCTAATAACTAAGAGCTATTACGACAACATTTAAACTCCATAATTATACACAAATGCTTAATTAATGTCTATATTACATCATTACAAAAGATAACGACCCATCTTACAACGAGAAACTTCATCTCAAATCACAATCAAACTGCCTAACTCGATTCTTTAGCTCCACAAAGATAACTAAATCTCTGAAAATAACAACATTGCGAGGGGTGAGCCGCATAGTCAATAAGTAATTCCAGACATCTTCCTACTGGATCAAACATAATCAAAACTTTTAACGATATAAAAAAGGAAGTACCTTCTACAATAACAGGGACAATTCGAAAGATGAGTTGTTTAAAATCTTATGATTGTTTACTAAATAAATATACAAAAATCTTATATTTACATCACATACTTTAGTTCACATAATATATATTCAAATATCTTATCTTTGGGCACAAAACGAATTGTGAAAAAAACTTATATTTAGCTTATAAAATAATTCAGTGGATAAACAGAGACCCCTCGATCGAAGGGAACGATAGATGACCCTCTAGCCTAAAGGGACGAAACAGATGAGCCCATGACCAATGGGCACACAGATGACCCTGAGGACGAACATAACATAATCTAAAACGTAAAACTGGGTACACGCATGCATCTGAGAGATTACAAAACGTAACATAGTATCTTCATGTATTGGAACATTACAAAATCCCAAAATTCGTTTTACATAAAATAAAAAGAAATTACTTTCATTCTTGTTATCATGCTTGATCCTATTTTCAACAGACAATTTAAATAAACTTATTCACTTTGAGTTCACAGAAAATCGTATTCATAATCGTTTAGTTTACAACTATAAATTTAGAGAAAATAATAGGAAAGTGTCCAAAATTACTTACCTTCGTCCATAAGCGTAAGGAAATAGCTCCAAGAATCACTTCTCCTTAGGGCATCTCTAATGGAGGCCCTATATTGGTCATCAAACCCATCAACTTCCAATTTGATTTTTGAAATCAGAAAATGTGAGCTACAATGGAGGACATATTTCGGTCATCATTTTGATGTCAACAATCTAAATATAGGGCCGATTCTTGTTGACACCAAATTTTGGTGCGAATTTGTCAGCCTCCAACGACCACTTTGAGAAAAAAAATCAACGGTAACATTTTGAAAAAAAAGATCCTTTGCAAAATTTTGTATAAATTGAACATCACATTCAACAAAAAATTTACACTTGCAAAAATAGATCTGAATTAAAAAACAATACAAAAAATTGAAAAAGAATTTTGGTGCGAATTTGTCAGCCTCCAACGACTACTTTGAGAAAAAAAATCACGGTAACATTTTTGAGAAAAAAGATCCGTTGCAAAATTTTATATAAATTGAACATCACATTCAACAAAAAAATTTAAACTTGCAAAAATAGATCTGAACTAAAAAACAATACAAAAAATTGAAAAATAAAATAAATAAAGAAGTAACAAAACTAAGATCTGAAATAGAAAAGAGAGGAGGAAGAAGAAAAGGTAAAAAAATTGTAAGTGCAGGTCAATGGAAACTTGGAGAGGGAGGAAGGAGGCGGCGGCAGCGCCGAGTGGGGGCTATGATTGGAGCTTTTTTGTCTTGGGTAGGAGGGGGAGAAAGGTGGAACAGTTATTGGAGCTGCTTCTTCTTTTTTTTTTTTTTTGGGGGCGGGGGGTGGCGGGGTTGTGGAGGGTGAGAAAGGTGGAGCAGTGGTCATAGATCGAGGTGGGGGTGTGGGGGGGGGGGGGGGGGGGGGGGGGGGGGGGGAGGGCGACGACCGAAGTGGAGGAGGGGCTGTCGGCTAAGAAAGGTGGAGAAGTGGGTGAGAATGTTGGGAGAAAATAAATTTATATGTTAAGTATGTATAGATTTAGGTTAATTGGGCTATAATATTTAACCGGGTGACTTGATTTTCGGTTTAGTATTATATTAGCTTATTTTAGTTAAGACAAGTTAGAGTTTTGGGCTTAAATTTTGTATTGACTTATTTTTACTATAGGTTAATTTTATTTGAGTTTTTACATATAGTTTTTATGTTAAAATTTTATATTTATTATTCATAATGATTGTTTTTTCCTGTAGATAGATCCCAATCCGCTTCTAGATTTTGGAAGAGAATATATGATGAATTCATCAGCAATGGCGGTGAATAAGCACGTTCCGAGAAAAGCATAAAACATTGTTGGGGTCAAATTAACAAACAATGTGCAAAATTTTCTGTTATGGTCCAACAAATCGACAATAGACATCAATCTGGTCAGACGATTAATGGAAGGGTAAATGTTTGTTTGATACTTTGGGCTTATGCATGTATTTATATGATGTGTGTTCGTTTTACTACAAATTAGGGGGTTTATTGTAGTCAAATTTATGTACATAATAGCATCTATTGTCCTCTTTACACTAGCATATTTCTCTTCAATTTGTCCGTAAATCTTGCAAACTGTCGACTGCTTCTCAAGATTGCATTTGTTACATCCGGTATTTTCATTACCATTGTCGGTATGATTATGATTCGTTTTAAGAACTTAGAAATATGTATTTTTGATGAATTTACTATGTGTGATTTCAGGATATTAGCCATAATGGTGGATGTTTGCTTTAGTTTTTGGATATTCTTGAATTGAACTTGAACTATGTGTTTGATAAAATTTGATATGACAAACATATATTAAGTAGTAAAAATATGTAATTTTGGTGTGAAGAATTGTGCATCTCTTTTGTTAGCCAAATCTAAATTATTTGGAACAAAATGGTGTATGTGCTTAAGTTGCTTATATATGGCTGACATTTGGGTTATGGTTTTACATATGGTGCATTTTTAGTCAAATTCGATATGGATGTCATGTATTTGCTAGGATGTTTGGAAAAAGATGATTCCATTAGCATTTAATTCCCATCTAACCAAAAAATTTAAACTTTGATGGTTCATTTTCTAATATCATTAAATTCTCATCTACTGTTTTGATTTTAAACTTTGATCAGTTTATTCAATGCATAAAGCTAGCACTGAATGAACTGATAGCCAATGTGGATAGTAACGTGTTGCATTAATATGTTACACCCAGTTTTTTTTACCAAATATTTTTCTCAATTCTTCCTCTTAAATACACCCCATTGTCATCAAAATTCACCCTCACAACTTCATTCTTCCAAAGCAGAGGCCACCTTCACAAATGGTAAGAATAAACAATATTTTAGTTTCAAATTATTTTTTATGCTTTGATCTTAATTCTTTATGTACGATTGTACCCAAAAAAAAAATTTAATGTACGTTTTCATGTTAAAATTCAAATTATCCTAGCTCCCCCTACACTCGTTCGAGAGCAGTCAACACATTGTTTGAACACCGGATTGGGGCGATCAGGCTGATAGTTTGTTTATCAATTTGCTTTACGAGGTTGCATAAAACAGTGACGTGAGCAAAACTGAGACTATCGTAGCAATTGTAGATAATATTACTACTCAGTTGGCAATAGCCATCCGGCATAATATGGATACAAACCAGGTTGCCTGGAGAATCCGTTGCCTCTTCCATTGTTACCACATATTTTGTCAATTTAAATCGTAGCCGATGTCATGTTTTGATAATGTGTGTATTTTATTTAATATTGCTTGTTAGGAGGACAATGTCTACATGAGGTTCCTCAAGAAGTGCGAACAACCGTTTGAAAGACTCGAGTTCATATTTGGTAGGTGTGCATGTGTTGTACTTCTGACAGAGCATCAGGAAACAACGAAGCAGCGCATTAATTAAGTAACATATGATGAAGGCGAATGACATATTGTATCGTTTAATGGAGCTTCGAGAAGTAACTAGATGTTAATGTGGGTTTAGTTATTATTACTACTTTTGTTATGTTGTTATTGTTAGTACATCATTTTAAGGAAAGTATATAAATGTTAATTGTATAGTTTATTATCCTCTGGCTTTGAATATGAATTAAAATGGCCAAGTTTTGCATATTTATTATCCTTATAACCATCTAATATTCACAACAACAAATTGTAAACAAAATTTTGGTCAAGTTGATTTTATTGACCTTCACAAGATGGCAACAACTACAAGCAAACAGTATTGGATTCCAATTTGATGAAACCATTGATGGAGGAAAAAATCGACATGAGAGAATCTCTGCAAATTGATTTTTTGTATGGAATCAAAATCTTACCTCAACATTTTGAAGAAACCTAATAAGCCAAATTTACCAATTTGCAAGTCTTAGAATAAATGCAAAAATACCCTTTCAAAAATGGCAAAACCCCCCTGTTAATATGGCCAAAAAATTCCCTCTTACCGAGCCCAAATGTACAAGTCTCTGAACAAATTGCAAAAATCCCGATGTTACCTTGAAAGAAATGGCAAAAATCCCCCTTGTTATATTTTGTAAAAGTTGCAAACCCTCCTTTTCTAATAGTATACTATTGCAAAAAAAAAAAAAACCCATATTATCAATATTATAAACACCTTTTTATTTTATTTTATCATTTATCAAAAAGTTTATATGTGGGGATTAATAATATAAGTAACGTAATTCAAGAGAACTATTGCTATTAACAATACAAATTGATTTCTTTATGGATTCAAAATCTTCCTACATCTACAATTTGAAGAAACCTAATAAGCCAAATTTACCAATTTGCAAGTATTATGGAATAAATGCAAAAATACCCTTTAAAAAATGGCAAAAAAAGACCACCTGACCGAGAAAGAATATGGCGAAAAAACCCTCCTTAACTTTCTTAAAATTTTCAACTAATGAAGCTATATATGGCACATTATTGAAAAAATATCCTCACATAAATGGCAAAACCCCCATGTTACCTTGAAAGAAATGGCGAAAAACCCCATGTTATCTAGAAATAGATTTGCAAACAACCCCTTGTTATATTTTGTAAAATTTACAACCACCCTTCTCTTAAGGCGTAATATTTCAAACCTCACCCTTGTAATCCGTTTAAAAAACACGTTTTTGCCATCAGACAAAAAGCCATATGTGGGGATAGATAATATATATAACATAACTCAAGGGGTCTATTGCTATAAATAATACAAATGGGGTTTAATAATTTGTAAAACGTTAAGGTTGTTTGTGGAATTATGGCTATGGTCAACTTCAGTTGTATTATCCCTACTTCTATAAATACACCACTCACATTAACCCAATTCATCCAAGGGAAATATTCATCAATATCAAAGAATTTGTTGATTTTTTCATCGAATTTTTTGCTAATGTAGCAACGTTAAATGGTTGTTTCCCTACCCATAAATATAGTGAGATTTTCCGTTCAGAAGTAAATGTATTCTTCAATTCATTCACGCTGAAGGAGACAACGACTAAACTTCATAAGCTTAAATGTATATTCGACACATTTTATTATTTAAAGCACATTTTGGGATATTTTCTACTTGAAAATACTAATATTGTAGGGGGTGGATGCTTGGAAATTGTACAGAACTTATGCATGGTATATATACACATATTTTGATGTAAATTTGTTAATTTTCTATGTTTTAAATTCATATTTCGTTCTATGGTAATATAATTGTTTTTTCTATGTAGGAAACTCCATTTTATGAAGCATATGCAATAAACAAAGAGCCAAAGTAGATCGAATTAAGTCAAATTTTTGGTGAGCCATTTGATAGGGATATTCTTGAACCTGTCGAACCAATAAATATTTCTTGATTTGAAGTAACCGACGTCCCAGATGTTGGACACGAATCACTTATTCCGGTACCTATAAACCCGTGAAACACGTTTGTTGATCTTATCTTTCAAAGGTTGATCAGTTGTTGAAGACATAGAGGACACCATTTTGTCCAATCATCTTCCTCAAGGTTAAATCCTGAAATTCAGAATGAGAAGCAATAAAAATTAACTCGACAACGGTGATCAAGTGTTAGTTTACTAACAATTTTCAAAGTGAAAGAAATGGATATGATAATTGTCCCTTTTCCAACAATAGTAGCAAATAAACCATCTGCAATATTAACCTTTTGATCACTGCCCAAGGTGTATATGAACAAAAACATTGCGAATTTACGGTCATGTGATCGATAGCCCATGAATCTAATATCCAGGAGCTATTAGATTTGGAACAAGCTATGATTGCGATGAAAAAAGTACCTGATTGTGTTAGGGAACACGACGAATTAGTTTGGGACTGAATTTTTTTATGCAAGAGCTCTATTTCTTCCATTATAAAAGGAAATGAGTTTGATGAAGATTCTTGCTCTGGATCAATGAGGCTAGCATGGAAAGCATGGCTTCCTACAATGGCACACCATGGTCGTTGCTTTCATCCTCGCTTATCTCCCACTAAATATGTTGATAATGCTATATTATGCCTTATTTTGCGCGACATTTCCAATACTTATTCTTTTAATTTGTTCGATTTTTCGGCATGTTATGTGTGTTTTTGGTGAGTTTATGAGTTTGGAGAGTTGAGAGGACTGATGTGACGAAAGCTGAAGTTTTTGGATATTTTAATGATGCAGGAGCACAAAAAGAAGGAAGAACATAATTCGGAGTTGAAACCGAGGATAAAGTAAAAATCTACGGAGATGAGCTTATGCCGCCACCACTGGAAGTGATCGCCGCGGCGGAATCAACTGATAAAGAGAACACATTTTCCAGAGAGTTTCCATCGTCGCCAATGGAAGTGAATGCCACAACGGAACTGTTTAGACTGTCATCGCCGTTCATAGTGATTGTCGCGGCGGCGGGCACCAGAAAACCCTACGAATTAAAGACTCGTATAGGGTTTTTAAACACATCTTTTTACACATCAACCACAAGAAATAGACTACCAAGGGAACATGTGAGGTGACTTTTGAAGAAAAAAGAAGATGAAAAGCTTGAAGAGATTGGAGGAAGCTCAATTCATCCGTCATATTTCATCACTTTAACTTCTAAATTCTATTTAAAAAAATACTTTCTTGTTTAATCATGTTTTGCAAGAATTTACTTTTATCTATGGCTTTTAGATCTAAAAGGATGAACTAAACTCTTTTACTTAGGATAATGGATTCTGAATGATGTTATGATGCTATTACTTTTAAGAATTTATGTTGTTTAATCAATTGTGTATTATCTACTTGTTAAGTAGTGATATTGTTGTTAGGGTTTAATTTTCTAGCATTGGTTTAGCATGTTGATTAACAACTTAGTTTGAATTTTTTTATTGTTTATGCTCATATGTTAGGATTGATAGCGACACACGACCTATAATATAAGTTAGATTCTTAAGGTTTGGCTACTCTTATTGAACTACTTGAATAATCCAAGAGCAACTAAGTAATACTGATTCATAATTGAATAGTATCATACATCAGGATGACGAAGTGACTCCTAAGTATTTCTCGATTGATTGTCTATTTACTTTTTATCGTGAATTAGTCTTATTAATCAATATCAACAAGTTTTCAAATACATTTTAGTTTGATATGAATTAGGATAATATATTAAGTGAATTAAAGTCCAACTCCCTGTGGGTTCGATATCCGATTTCCGATCTTAGATCATTTTATTACTTATCGACACGTGCACTTGCGTTAATTGTCCTAGTGTAGTTACGGAGACATATGTACTTCGAGCAACAAGGGCAAATCCTTCACTATTTACTTTACTTTGGGTTCATCAATATTCTTCAACATCACTTGTCGTCGTGCCTCTTCTCTTCGCATTTCAAAAAACACTTCTCTAATGGTTTGCAAGGGTTTTTTTCCCCTAATATGCGACCTCGAACATCGATCATCGGCTTTCTTATCCAAATCAGCCAAGAAAACAAATATTCGGGTTCTCTCAATCTTCTTTTTTTACCAAGTACGATCATTCAGATTTTGCCATTGTTCACCTTCGAACAAGGACGGAGGCCACCCTATTTAGGGGGGGCGGGCCTGGCCCCCCAAGTATTCTGGGATTTTTCCTAATGCTATTATATCTTAAGAAAAATGGAAGAGAAAAAATAGTTATTGTACATTGTTGAGCCACACAGCCACTGACCCAATTTTGAATTGTCTTCTTTCCTTAAGTTCATCGACCCAATAAACTTTAATAAAGAATTAAGTTGTGTCTTTCTTTATAAATTAAGCCTTTTTTTTTATTGCAATTAAACCTCATTGATTCAATTAAAAGCCCCCTTAGATTTAGTATAAAAGAAAATAAGAGAAGAAAGCTTGGACATCAAAGACAGTTTTTTTGAGTTTCGTATTATTTATATATAGTATAAGTTATGCAAAATTATGGTATTATGTCAATTAATTAATATTTTTTTCATTAAATTATAATTATATATATAGCAAAGGATAAAATCTATGTTGCACAGACACTGACTCGTTTTCTAAAAAAAATTCAAGATACGACACGACATGGTTACGTATATTAAAAAACAAAAAAACTATATAGTTTATATAAAAATAAAATAAATTAACATCATAGTCAATGAATTAACATTCATTCTAATATTCCAAGCACAAAATAAAAATAAAAGATCTCAAAAGATGTATAAATTCACTCTAAGCACATCGTAAATGATTCAAAACAAGTCACATATGAAAAAAATATCAAAACAAGTCTCATAAGAAAAATAATCACTCCAAGTACATAACAATTAGTCAATTACATGAAAATTGTTCGAAATCTTTATATAAAATTAGTTTTTTTATTACAAGATAGAAATACCACCTTTTTTTTTCTTCTTCTTTTGCTTCAGATTTTTTTATAGCAAATCCTAGAGGTTAAAAGATATTACATTTCTTGCCACACAGAGAGAAATAGTATGGTTTAGGTGCAATGAGTTCAACAATGCGGCACGGGAATTAAATAGAAACACCAGATAAAAGAACTCCAAATGACTCTGATTTTAGGCCATAATGTCAATAATTTTTGTAAAAGAAGTACACATTGTTGATGAAAAAAGAAGAAAAAATAAAAACCCAACTCAAAATTCAAGGAAATAAAACAAAAATGCACAAAAATGAGGTAGAGAGGAAGAGAAGTACCTGTATATTTGAATAAATTGGAAGAGAATTCTTGAACTAAGGTTTATGAAATGAATGAAATAGGGGAGTTCAGGAGTTGTTTTAACTTGTGTTTGGAATGAAGAGGAAGAGTACTCTGTAGAAGTTTAATCGACTAGTTCACAAAAGTATTTTTTTGATTTTTTTTTAATTAAGTTTCATATTTTCAATTTTAACCCACAATTTTGATAAAAATTGCATAAAGACCCATGCCGTGTCCTTGATCGAGTCCTGTCGAGTCCTTGACCGAGTCCGAGTCCTTGACTGTATCCCCGTCGAGTCCATGACCGTATTTTCTCAAACTCGCCACATGGTGAGTCTGACGCGTGTCCGCGCCGAGTCGCACGGGTGTCCGAGTCCGTAAAGAGTCCGACTCTGTATAGTGGAATTTTTTGAAGTATTTGTGCTTCATAGAATAAAATCCTACCTCATTTTATGTACAAAACGACTTATTTGCGTTCAAATATATATTTGTGCCCTGTTACGAATCGCATATTCTTTCTCCAAATTCTTATGTTCGTCCGATATTTTTAATGAAATTACTTTAGCATTTTGAATCCAACATGGTTATTGTTGATAATTTATTCTTACACAAATAAAATATATTGAATATTATTATCAATTAGTTTTGGCGATAGTTAACCTCCCCATCGACACTCTGACCCTAGATCCGTCCATGATATCGAACATGTCCAATTCTTGCCACACTGTCATCAAATCATTATAACAGATAATGTATAAAAAGATTCAAATTAACCGATTCATAAGGATCCGAGGCGAAGTTGTCACCACATACAAAAAACATTAACCCAAACGCACATCCATAATTCAACAATATTACTAAAATAAGAAATTGAGAAGATCCACTTCTATTATATCGAGTGGAATATGCTCTATATACATGTTTCATTTTTATCCAAAAAAAAAAAAAAAGATTTGCATCTCTTTCCATTCAAACTGAGTTCATGAAATCTTACTCGGTCTCAACTTGATAAATAAGCATGGTGTTTTTACCTTAAAAAAGTGGACTCGTCAAATAAATCATACATCCTTGATCAATGTTTTTCTTCTTCCATACAACATTTTGTTGTGCCCGAGGCAGTTTGTTTATAACTTGAGAATTATAATCTGATAAAATCATGGAAAAGTGTTAGACATGATGCTCCTAAAGCATGTATTTGACATTCTTTAATTGAAATAAATAAATAAATTTGAAATTTATTTTTCATATAATCATTTCGATTATGCATTTATTGCATAATATAAACATCAGAAAATTCCAAGTCTATTAAATAGACTATGACTTAAGTATATATGTTATACTAGAGGATTAAAGTTATAGCTAATAGACTAAAAAGTCTGTAGTGAGTTAGAGTTGGGATATTTAACTAAACACTCTAGTAGTGTCCACGAAACATTTACAATGAAGTAATTTTGATCCGAATTAATGATATAGAAACATCGAAGGTGGAGGTACTTTGTGTAATTCGATTACATAGGACTGGACCAGACATGATCTAGAATCATAAATAAGATACCGTTGATATTATGGTTCTAGAACATGTCAACTGATGATCATATGTGAATTGATCTAAATCCTGAGTAGGCATACACTCCTATTTATGTTAACAAGGTCTTTTGACTAGTACGAAATGGCCCGTAACCATGCCGGGCCTAAAACTTATGTCTTGAAGTTCCATTGAGATAAATGGTTGGGAATGTGTTCTACAGATAGATATGGAATCAAATCCTTCTTGCGAGAAGCTGAAATATTGATTCCCTTAAGTGTTAGTTCTGGAACTGAACAGTAGAGCGCTCTGATTTATGAATAATTTCTTCATCAAACTGTTTACTAGTGAACTATTGGAACTTAAGGATAAAGAAGTAATTAGAGGGGCAAAATGGTAATTTCTCCTAGCTCAAATTACGATTCAATTATTGGTGGATCAAATTGCATGTAGTGATTATATCAATGGACTCTCTTGATCTTTCGAGTAAAATATATTGTAATGACAAGAGTACAATTCTATGTATGTAGTGGAGTCACTTGGAATTAATAGATCGAATTAATTATATTAAAGAGTTTGATAAATTATTCGACCTATTGGAGCTTGAAGTTACACGTCCATAGGTCCTCAACCTTGGCTCCTAATAATATACATTTGAACTTAAGAAATTAGAACGAATTCATTCACATTAGATTTTGGAAATAGTTTCCCAAAATAGAAACTCCGAATTAATTAGATGATATTTAATTAATTAATTATATTAGATTTAATTATAGAATTGAATCTAATGAAAACTGAATACTAGATTCAAGAGGGAGAAGAGTTCTTCTTCTAATAGGAATCTTTGAGTGAGTCATGGTAGGAGTTTAACTCTTTCCATAACTATCTATATATACATATAAGATATAGATCTTAGATGTGATATAATTAATGATTGATTAAATCATTAAGGTTGCACTCAAAAGGAAAAAATCTTCAACCCTAATCATACACAAGTCACCCCTTGTTCAAGAAACAAAGAAGAAATTTCATCTTGAAATTTTGATATCTGCAACGTTAATGAAAAGTTCGATTCTCTTAAGTTGGTGCCCACACACCTAGTAGAAGGAGAACGTGGTTGAAATCAATGGTGAAAAAGATCAAAGACTTTTGTTCATCAAATTCAAGAAAAACATGAAGCCAAAAGTTCAACCAAAAGAACGAAGAACGGGAAGCTTTCTGTAAGTTTTATATTTCCTTCTTATGCATAATTAAAATAATTATCGTTTATTGGATCCTCGTATTTATGTAAGTAATTTTTGAAATATACTGGGAACATAAAACCCATCAATTTCCGCAACTGGGTCGAATTAGTTCGATCATGTTTACTCGTCGGGTTGAATAGTTCGGATCCGATTGGGTAAAACCTCAACAATTTGTATCAGAGCGGTCCATAACGATTTTATTTTAATTGATTGTGGGTATATGCATGATTAAATTGTTTAAATATTGAATGGATAAATGTTTTTATTTTAATGGTTTAATTTGGTGTATTTGAGTTAGAATTTTATAATTGTAATTTAAATTCCTTGATCAACTGTACGCCAATTTTTTTGGCATAAGACTTTTGTAATTGTTAGATTATTTGGATATATTCGAAGACCAGAAGCAGACGCACAAGATGCAAAATTGAATATGAAGATTGCTTTGCTGAAAAGAAGTTTGTAACTTTCGGCTCAAGATATCATGAGGAAAATTGTCCTAACTTGGTGATGACATGAATGTCACTGTTGTCGAGAGGAAAATTGTGAACACCAAATACTCATATGTCAAACATAATTTTTTACATTGATGTAAGAATTGAGGGTTGACCCATTTTGGGGCCTGGCCGTGGGACAGTCCCATGAGCCAACCCAATTATCCCTGGACGAGGGACTGTCTCACGGGTACCTGGATTTCCGTCAAATTGTTTTGGAGCCTTCGGCGATTAGCAAAATTTTAAATTGTGTCTTGAATTAAGTTTAGAACTAATTCAAAAAAATTTGACTTTTCGAGGAATTAGCTTGATGAGATTTAGCATTTAGCTTCTATTTCATCGTAATGGCAATTACTATCTTGGACATAGTTGACTAGGTGGTGGGCCAATTTGAGAAATTGCCTTTAGCTTGGACCATGAGTGCAATTTAGAATTGTGGGTCTTAGAATTAAGTTTAGAACATAACCAAAATTGTTTGGATTTGGAGCACTTTACAATTAGGATTTGACGGAGATGATTACAATAATGAACTCGAAGACGATGATATGTAAATGAAGCTAATTTTGTAATAATCAGGCTCGTTGTTATTTTCTTATGGGTTGTATTTTTTCTCATGGGTTGTATTTTAGAAATACCCAAAAATACCCGACCCGCCGTTTTTATTTATGATTATGTTATGATTGATAGCATGTTCATGCATATTACATGTCATTCATGATACCCACAATTGCTTTATTATGTTCATGCATTACATATAGATTTATATTCGATATATGTATGTTTTTATGCATGCGTTATATTTGTTTTAGGAAAACAAATTTATTTAAATAATTAATTAGTTTAATTGTTAGACTTAGGCATTATTTAAAATTAGGTGATTTTTTACCTTGGAAATATTAATAAAGATTCACCTAAAAGTTAGGTCCGTTAGAATGTCTAAAAGAACCGAATCCCAATTAGATTGGATAATTATTAATCTTAGGTTCCATCTCAACTTAGATAGTCAAAGATCACCTAATGTCCAATTAGACTGGAAGATAATCTACATAATAAACTAGACTCAATTAGATTGGATTTTAATCCTAAATTAGCTTAGAGATTAAAAACCCAGTAATGTTAATGTAGATTATTAAAACATAAATATTTATTTAGATAAAACACATGTTTAAAAATTATTGAGTGGAAGAAGGATATATGTCGATATATCCTACGGTCTCGTTGTTAGTTTAATATAGTGAGATTTAGATTGCGCCTCGCGGTGCCTATTGCATCCTCCCTACGGAAGGTGTCTTACATATATCAATAACAAAATTAAACTTCCTTGAGATATGATTGATTGATGTATTTTAGCTTGATCTACCCTATGGTGACAAGTCTAAGTAAAGTCATAAAATCTGAAATAATAGGTTACACTCATAAACATGTATTTAAGTTAGTTGAATACATGTTGACAAAATTAAACGGTAATTAATAGTGAAAGATGAATATGAGATATTTTAGTTCTCTTATTAATTTGAGACTGTCTCGAACTTCATTTAGTATTAATATGATTGACCCTACGACATCGTATTAGTAGCTAAATTATTTTATCGCGGATTAGTAAATGTTTTATGTGTTTTTCTTAAGAGTTGTATTCATGCATCACGTTTACTATGTCAAAATATGATGTTTATTATGAATGTATGATCGAATTTCAATTTATTTATTTATTCAACAATTATGTCTATTACAAACTCATTTCTTGGTTTACTCTCGAACAGAAAACTAACTGGGGAACGTAACTACGTTAATTGAAAATCCAATATTAGCATACAAATGATTTGTGAGAATCAAGAGTTCATTCTCACGGAGGATTGTCCTCCAGAAACTCTCGCTGGTGCTTCTCGTACCGTACGAGATAAATATGAAAGTTGGATATGAACCAACAACAAGATGCATTGCTACATGCTTGCTTCCATGAACGTTGTTCTTAAGAAGAAACATTAGTACATGGAGAACTCATACGAGTTATGAGAATCTTTACAAGTCATGTTTAGCAAACCTTCTGAACAAAGTCGACATGAATCGCCTCGTAGATTCATGAATGCTAAAGTTTAAGAAGGACACTTCGGTAAGAGATTATGTACTTGACATGATCAAAATTGTGTACAAGGCGGCAATACAAGAGGCCACCATTGAAGAGATGGCTCGAATTAGTGAATTATTGGGTCACTCATGCCTGACTTTTCTGCATTCACATCCACATATATTAAGAATACGTTGATTTATAGCATGACTAAATTGCTAAAACGAATTGCAGACTTTGAAGCCATATTTAAACATAAGGCTAAAAAGTATGAGGCAAACGTGGTCAAGCAAAGTTCGTCTTCCTCTACTTTTAAGAACAACAAAAGGGAAGAGGGCAAAAGGTGGGTCTGAGTCGGGACACAAGGAAGCTATGATCATCCTAGGGCAAGAGAAATAAGAACAACTCCATGAACAAAATCCATAAGAGAAAATGTTTTCATTATGGAGTTCATGGGCATTGAAAGAGAAACTATAAAAGGTATCTCTGCGAGATGAAGAACAAAACGAAAAGGTAAATTTGATTTACTGATTTTAGAAACTTTATTAGTGGAAAATGATTTGTCATTCAGAGGCTACTAATCGCATTTGTTCTTTAGATGTTTAGTTCTTCAAATGGACTTGCCAAAAAAAATGTCACAATGAATGTTGGAAAATGGGGGATCATTTTTTGTAAAATCATATGAGCAGTTCGCTTATAATTTAGGAATAAATTCCTTGTTTTGAACAATGTATACATTATTCCTAAACTTTTCTAGAAAATTTGATTTCTCAATAATGATTGCATGAATAAGATTGTTATTTTACTTTTTTTGATAATAAGACTGTTATTTCAGAAAATGATTATCATGCAAACATAGAACAAGGGTTGTATTATAAATGTCTGAAAATGATCGATAAATAATTTACGAATTATTTTAGGTATCAAATTAATGATCAATCATACGTTCTAAAACTTCTAAGAGTGATAACACAAATCTTTGGCATCTAAGGTTAGTATATATTAACCTCGATAGGATAAACATGCTAATAAAGAAATGTTCTTTAAGAGGGTTGAGAGTCGACACTCTTCATGTTTACCTAAAGCAAAAGAAATCTGAATCTCCTGGAAAGATTAAAGAATTCCTAGAGATGCTGAACAATATTTAGGTAAATCACTCAAAACTCTTTGATAAGATCAAGGAAGAGAATACTTGGATTACGAATTCAAGGACTACTCGCTAGGGGTGTTCATTAACCAGCCGAACCCGACCCGAACCCGACGGGTTATAAACTTAAAAAACATAAAATGGGTTACAATTTGACCCACCCGAAAGCTATGGGTCGGGTAGTGGTTTTAATGGTTAAAAAAATACCCCTAACCCGACCCATATAGTTAATAAATATAAGTTATAACATATCTGACTCCCAAATCTCAATCTCTCATCCCGCTTCAAGACGCTTCCACAGTTCCACTAAAAACAATTAGGGCTTTTCTTCAATCAGCTTCTCAAATTCAATCAATCCTCCATTTTCATAACACAGAAGCCCGCCTCTTCTACTGGGTGTTCATTCGTACGCAGGTACTCTGTTCTCCGGCAGGTTCTCTGTGTCACTTAGTTAAACAGGTTTGTCCTTTTATTGTCCATCTGGCGAGACTTCTTTGAATTAGATTTATAGAGTTCCTTTTGGGTTATGCTTACTTGATTTATAAATTTCAGAACCAATAGGTTGATTTATTGTCCCTTTATTGATTTTGCTTTTTATTTTTCTGCTTGGTATAAACATGATATAATTAATTTGATGGGGTGGACCAGATATTTGAGAATTTCATTTGATATGAGTCCACATAGTTATAAATGATTTCTATTGATTTTTTAATTATTGCATCTGATTCGTGAGAATTGAGAAGTACTTTTTTGAATGATCTACTATTTATTGATCTTTAATTATTTGGAATGGCATGAGAAGTACTTTTTTGAAGCTATGTTCATTGTCTAGTACGTTTCATGTTCATTGTCTAATTTTGTGTTATTATGTTTTGATTGTACTTTTTAGATGGAACATGGAAGTAATCAACTGAAAGCCAAAATCCTATTTCGAATATTGAAAGTCAAGGAGCATGTACATCTAAATCAATTGACAAACCACCTCCAGGGTCAGTTCGTTGGAAACCTGCTTCTAGGAAAAAGAAAAGACCTACAAAAGCTAAAACAAATCCACCCAAGGAACAAAATGAACAAGGGGCTGGGGTTGGGATAAAAAAAACTTCATGGGTATGGGATCATTTTGAGACAATTGGAGAAAAAGAAGACCGGAAGGCAATTTATAAGTATTGTGGCCATGAGTATGCAGCTAATTCAATGGTACATGGAACAACCAACTTAAGTAACCATTTACTACATCAGTGCAAGAAATATCCTTATAGGCTTGTTGATGAAAAACAAAAAACTATTTCTTTTGAGATTAAACAAGAAGGAAATAGTGATCTTGGTGTTAGTTTTAAAACTGCGAGCTATTCTTACGAAGAATGTAGGCTAAGATTAGTTGAATTGATCATTCTTGATGAACATCCTTTCAAATTTGTAGAAGGTGAAGGGTTCAAAAGATATTCAGCTTGTTTACAACCTAGATTTGCACTTCCAAGTCGGATAACCGTTGCTAGGGATTGCATGAAAGTTTATATTGATGAGAAGAAAAAAATTCGAAGAATTATTAAGTCCGAATGTGTATGTCTTACTACAGATACATGGACCTCAATTCAAAACATTAATTACACGTGTTTCACTGGTCATTGGATTGATAAAGATCGGGGGTTGCAAAAGAGAATTTTAAGTTTTTGCGTCATTCCTAACCATAAGGGTAAGACAATAGGTAAAATGATTGAATCTTGTTTGTTGGATTGGGGAATAGACAAATTGTTAACTATCACAGTTGATAATGCAAGCTCTAATGATGGTGCAATCAATTATGTAAAGAAGAACACTAAAGGTTGGAAAACTACTATCTTATAACATGAATTTTTGCATGTAAGGTGTTCCGCACATATTTTGAATCTTATTGTGAAGGATGGTTTAAAACAACAAAATGAAGCAATTCTTAAGATTCGAAATGCCATAGATATGTGCGCTTATCTCCGGCTAGACTTCAAACATTTACAAAATGTGTTGATATAGAAAAGATTGATAGCAAGAGTCTTGTTTGCCTTGATATTGAATCTAGGTGGAATTCCACATATTTAATACTAGAATCGGCTATAAAGTTTGAAAAGGCTTTTGAGCGTCTTAAGGAAGATGACTCAAACTATAGAATGTATTTTGCTTTGGGTGACAAAGATATTGATGATGGAGATGTAAATCGAGTTGTAGAAGATGAAAATAATGAGAGTTGTGAGAGATGTAAGATAAGAGATAGCAAATACATTGGTCCTCCTAATGAAGATGATTGGAATGTCGCTAAATCTTTTGTAAAGTTTTGAAACTTTTCTACGATGTTACTTTGCAATTTTCAGGTTCTTTGCATGTAACTTCTAGTAAGTTTTTTCAAGAATTTGTGGCTGTCCAAAGTCGATTGAAATCTTTGTCTAATCACCGTGATCCAAAATTTTGCCTAATGGCATTGAAAATGCAAAACAAGTTCACTAAGTATTGGGAAAGTTGTGATAAGCTCAATTTTTTGTTGTTTGTTGCAAATGTATTGGATCCACGCTATAAATTGAGGGTCGTGAGATTTTTTCTTAACCAAGTCTATGATAATGATAGTACTTTGGCAAGTTTTATGGAAGAACAAGTGAAAAAAGTTTTGGTTCGTTTGTATGAGTGTTATCAACATTCCAATCCTAGTCAAAATTCTCAAACTATTTCTACAAGTTCAAGTCAAGCTCTAATGGATGTGGATGATGATGATGAGGGATGTTCTTTAGCTTCTCAATTCGCAAAACATTTGGAGGAAAATGAATGTGTTAAGACCAAGTCGGAGCTTACTAGATATTTGGAAGGAAATTGTGAAAAGAGTGTGGAGTCGTTTGATTTATTGAGGTGGTGGAAAGAGCATTCAACTAGGTTTCCGATTCTCTCTACACTTGCTAGAGATATTTTGGCTATTCCCGTCTCTACAGTGGCATCTGAGTCCGCCTTAAGTACAAGTGGCCGTATACTTTAGTACAAGGTAAACATAATGTTATTTATGTCATTTTAATTTTCTCTAACTATATTTATTAATTCTCTTATACTTGTGTATACTTTCAGAATTTCAAAGTTCTGGTATTACAAAGGGCAAATCAAAAGTAATTGATGAATGAATGATTTTGTTGGTAAGTTTATTCATTCTCATATAATTTATATTTTCATTTCCCTTACTTTGATGATTCTTGACATTTTTTTCATTGTTCACTAGGTTCCTAAAAAGCATGTTGATGGTGTCGAAGTTGAAGAAAAACATCATTAGTTTATTATGTTTAAGAAATTTAAGACATTTTAGTTTTGTACTAGTTTATTTTGTTTGAGAAACTTGAGACATTTTAGTTTTGTATTAATTTATTATGGTTGAAAACTTGGGACTAAGAATGTTACTTTTCTGTGTGGAGGAAGTATATCACTTTTAATTGGAGTTTAGCATTATAAATGGGAGATTCTTGATTTAGGCATTGTTTTTCCATTTACAGAGGAGATCAAGAGATGGAAATGGTGGTGTTGTTGATGTTGTGTAGTGAAATGATTTTATGAATGATTTTCTGTTGTAGACTCGTAGTTTTATGAAATGTCATTGTTTTTGTGTAATCCGCAACCCGCCCGCCAACCCGTCCGCACCCGCCTCACCTGAACCGAGCGGTTTATGAAATTAAAAATGCGTGCGCGGTTTGAAGTTTTGGCAACCCGCATGTGACGGGTGGGGTTGATTTTTTCATCGACATCTGCCAAAACCGGATCGCGTTCACCCCTACTACTCGCTGGAGCATAGAATTCAGTCCAACTCACAACACCTAAAACTCTACAATAGAAGTTTGTTAGAAATGGTTAGATCAAAGAACTACTTTTCATTACCAATGTTTTTCTTGTGATATGCACTAAAAATCACAATCTACATTTTGAATGTAACAAACAAGTCAATCTATAAGACTCCCATAGAGTTGTGGAATGGTTTTAAAGTTAGTTTACAATACTTACACTTATGTGGGTGTCAGGCACACGTGCTGAAAGGAAGGACTTTATAATTGAAACCGCGGTTTGAAGTGTATCTGATTCTAGGCAATTTGAATCTGGAAGTTGTTGATTTCGTAGCACCCAAGATACAAAGAGGATTCATATCGACGAATGTCACTTTTATTGAGGAAATCTAGATAACAAACTTTAAACCTCATAGTTAAATAATAGTGGAAGAAATTTGAGATGATGAGATCGGCACACCTCTGTTAACTACTGATGAATTACCTCACCGAAAGACCACAATTCTTGATTAAAACATCATGGTACCTCGCCGTAGTGGGAGGACAGTTAGACTACTCACCTTCTACGAGCATGATGAGAAGTACTTCTAGTAGTGTACGACACAAATCAAGATGATCTATTGTCATACAAGCATGCAATGGAAGATTCTAATAAGGAAAAATGACAAGGTGCGATGAATCCTATTACGTCTGAAAAATTTGTAGATCCACATGATGAGATCAAATAAATTTGATATAATTGGATCTAAAAATAAGAAATGTATGAACAAGAAAGTATAGACTTTCAAAAGGTTAGACTGATAGCAAAGTGGTTATACCCAAAAAGAGGGAGTTGACTATGAAAAAACTTTCTCACATGTTGCTAAGCTTAATTCCATCCAACCTCTATTATATGATATGGAAATTGGATGTCAATACAACTTTTCTGAATAGGTACCTTATGGAGAGCATCTATAAGATGCAACCAGAAGAGTTCGTTGATCAAGGCCAAAAGTAGAAAGTATGTTAGCTGCAAAAGTCCATTTGTAGACTTAACCAAGCATGTAAGTCCTGGAATCTAAGGTTTGATGAAACAGCCAAATCCCATTGATTCGAGGAATACCATTGATGAACCTAGTGTATACAAGTATGGCAAAGAAAAGAAGGGGGTTTTCTTAGTAGTTTATATCGATGATGTATATCTCATTGGGAATGATATAGGATATTATCTGTTATTAAAAACGAGAAGTTTGAGTTAAACGTATTATCAAGTATCCTAATAGAGCAGTGAATTATATGCTCGTGTATTCAGGTGAAGACTTGAACCTTGTAAGATAACTGATTTTGACTCTTAGTCAAAGGAAGTCGAAAGTCGACATCTTGATCAATATTCACTCTTGATGGCATAGTTGTTATTGAAACAACTATGTACTATATGACCATATAAACTGAATAGCAGCTTGTGAAGCAGCTAAAAGGCAATTACCAAATCGTGCCTTCAAAATCGTTTGAAGCGAATGGGTTTGAGAGACATATCTCATATGATTTAGAGCAAGTGGGAGATTGTTAGGCATGATCCTCTTAAAGCATGTATTTGACATTATTTAATTGAAATAAATAAATAAATTTAAAATTTAGTTTTCATATAATCATTTCGATTATGCATTTATTGCATAATATAAACATCATAAAATTCCAAGTCTATTAAATATACTATGGGTTAAGTATATATATTATACTGGAGGATTAAAGTTATAGCTAATAGTCCGTAGTGAGTCAAAGTTGGGATCTTTAACTGAACATTACTAGTACGGTCCACGAAACATTTACATTGAAGTAATTTTGATCCGAATTACTGATGTAGAGACATCGAAGGTGGAGGTACTTTGTGTAATTCGATTACATAAGACTGAACCAGACATGATCTAGAATCATAAATAAGATACCGTTGATATTATGGTTCTAGAACATGTCAACTGATGATCATATGCGAATTGATCTAAATCCTGAGTAGGAATAAACTCATGTTATGTTTACGAGTTCTTTTGACTCATAGGTAATGACCCGTAACCATGTCAAGCCTAGAACTTATGTCTTGAAGATCCATTGAGATAAATGGCTGGGAATGTGTTCTACATATATGGAATCCAACCCTTCTTGCGATAAGCTGAAATATTGATTCCCTAAGTGTTAGTTCTGAAACTAAACAATAGAGCGCTCTGATTTATGAACTTTACTAGTGAACTAATGGAACTTAAGGATAAAAAAGTAATTAGAGGGGCAAAACAGTAATTTCGCCTAGCTCAAATTACGAATCAATTATTGGAGCATCAAATTGCATGTAGTGATTATATCAATGGACTCTCTTGATCTTTCGATTAAAATATATTGTAATGACAAGAGTACAATTCCATGTCTTAAGTGGAGTCACTTGGAATTAATAGATCGAATTAATTATATTAAAAAGTTTGATAAATTATTCGATCTATTGGAAGTTGAAGTTACATGTCCATATGTCCTCAACCACGACTCCTAATAATCTACATTTGAACTTAAGAAATTAGAACGAATTCGTTCACGTTGCATTTTGGAAATAGTTTCCCAAAGTAGAAACTCCAAATTAATTAAATGATATTTAATTAATTAATTCAGAATTAGTTAATTAGAAAATATCATGATTAATTATATTAGATTTAATTATAGAATTGAATCTAATGAAAATTGAATACTAAATTCAAGAAAAAGGAAAACTTGGCATTTATGGAATTTCTAATTGTAGACATTCATTATTTATTATGTAAATATATATGATACATTTATATAATAAATAAACGTAAAAATTATATATTTATATATGTAATTTTTGAAATTATATATATAAATATATTTATGTCTATTTTTTTTTTTGATCTACTAGACTGTGTATTTACAGCTCGGACCGAAGAGTGCAAAGGGTATAGGTCCTCCCCAGTGTGATGTCTCCAGTAGGATTCGAACTTGAGTCTCGCCTCTGGGGGTCGCAAGTCACTACCACTTGGCCCAACCACCTTGGGTTATTTATGTCTATTTTAATTACTTACAAGAGTTGTATTTAATTAATAACTTTCTTAAGGTAAAAGGGAGAAAAGTTATTTTCCTAGTTGGAATCTTTGAGTGAGTCATGGTAGGAGTTTAACTCTTTCCATAACTATCTATATATACATATAAAATATAGATCTTAGATGTGATATGATTAACAATTGATGAAATCATTAAGATTGCACTCAAAAGGAAAAAATTCTTCAATCCTAAACATTAGGGGTAAGCATTTGGACCGAATCGGACCGAAGTTCCGTTCCTGGTTGGTTCGGTCCTGGAAATCCTGATCGTTTACAGGACCGAAATTTTCAGTCCGGTTCGGTACAAAAACCGAACGGTCCGGTTCGGTCCACGATTTCCCGAATTCTAAATTTTCCCGGTTTTTTACCATAAAATTTAACGGTTTGGTCCGGTTCAATCCAACTCGGTCCAGTTCGGTCCAAACAAACAAACAAACAAACAATTGAATTTTCCACGGTTCTGATTTTACCGAATTTCGTTAGACTATGTAAAACCAATAAAATAATAAGACAGATCCACAACGATAGATAACTAGAACTTTATTGAATATTATCGATATGGGTTACAATGAATATAGGGCTTGGCCAAACTACTCAGGATGGCGCAATACAAAGAATATGCTATGTTTATGTTATATTGAGCTATAGTACCGAACTAGAATAATTCTAATAAGCTAAATGCCAAAGGTTCCCAAAAGTCCCTATTACATTAATTGTTCTAGTATTTATAGTCTAATAAATCTTGCCCTAATAGAGTCCTAGGGCTCGTAGGAGTCTTCACGCGACCCATTGACTGTCCAGAAGGTTAGCCAAGCTTAATATGCGGAGATGATCTTCTGTTGTCTGACCGTTTGTCTAGGTCGACGAGTTCCAAGCCGGGTCGAAAATGTCATAGCTCGATCAGGATCCGATCGAGGAATTCGACCTAGCTAGGTTTAAATTAGCTCCCATCAGTACTCCCGCACTTCTCGAGCGCAAGTGCGGCTGTAGCTCAGAGAAGTAGAATAAGCCTTTTATCGTCCCCTTTTTTTTTAGGAGATTCGAGGAGTATGCCTCATTAAAAACCTTGCTCGGAAAAACCCCTTTTTTGGGCTAAAAACCGAACGAGGAAAAAAGAGTACACAATCTTAGAATCTTTCCTGTCACAAATAGAACGCTATAGAATGTTGCACTAAGTGCAGGGGCTTGTTTTGCAATTTCTCGAGGCAGAAAATGAAACATCATCAGGGGCTGAAACATCATTTCTCTACCCATATAAATAGTCGAAGTCAACGAGGTCATTTTCACTTTTACCACATATATCTCTGGATCATAGCAGTAATATTTTCAGATCGAAATTTCCAGCATATATCAATTTTTTTGAGCTTCATTCCTTCTTTCCAAATGTCGACCTCTCAATCAATCCCCAATTTGCCTCCTCGTATTGAGGACGAAGTTATCATAACTAATGTAGTAGAAAGTTCGGAACCTCCCTCCTCGAAAAATGAGGATTTAGGGGACGGTGTCCATGGTTATGAGGTCACAAACTGCGAGGAAGAAGGTGTAGATGGCCTCGTAATATAAATCACTTCGGAAGAGGAACTGGCGAAGAAGTCCTCTTAAAAGGCAAACACGACTCAACCCCAAGTGTCTGCTCCGGTCGACCTTGTTCCTTCTAAATATACGGAGGAAGATCTGGTCGGGTTGCAGTAGAATTACGGTCGCTACTTTCCATCAAGCTTTCAGATCGTGATCCCAACCCCTACACAAAGAGTTAACACTCCACCGGAAAATAGCCGAGTTTTTTACACTTCTCACCTCGATCACGGGCTCCGATACCCATTTCCATCCATTATGTCCGACATCCTCGAAAATTTTATTCTTTCTTTAACCCAGCTAGTTCCCCACTCAGTGGCCTTTATCATTGCCTTCTCAGTTCTCATGGTTGCAAAGGGTCTCAAACCCTCCTTTAGCAATTTCTATTATTTCTTCCGATTCTCCATCTCAACCTCTTCTAACAAAGGCTTCTATTATTTCAGCCAAAGACTTGACTTTGCAATCTTAGCTAATGCTATTTCAAGTAACAACTCGGAATGGAAAGAAAGATACTTCTTTGTTAGACCTCCCACCCATCGTGTGCTTGAGAACGGGAACCTCGAGACGTATACTCATGACTGGGGGTTTAGTTCATCCTGGGAGTTCGGTGGTGGAAAGACCACCGGGGCATTGTCCTTAGATGACCATTTTTCTTCAAGGATGGTCTTGGAAATGAGCGCAGACAAATATCAATCAGCCAACTTGATCGGAGAAGATTTTCTTCGTAAGACAGGAATAAGTCACTGCACTTTTCCTATACCCGTAGACAATCGTCCTTTGAGTGAGTTTAATGATATCATCTGACAACTTGTTTCATTTAAGATTTTGTTGATTCTAATACTAAATACATTCTTATATTCGTTTTGCAGGAACAATGGTCGAGAGATGCCGCCATTCAGTGGTCTGATAGACCGTTCTCTCGAGTTCCAAGAAATCTTCAAGCAAATTGCCATTTGAACAAAGAGACTCGAGGAAGAGGAGAAGAGACCAGAATCCCAATCTGGATGAGATGGATAATGAACCGGTCGAGAATGCTGAACCTGTCAGTAGTATTCATCCTTCTTCTGGTCAGCCCTCCGACGAACCCTCTTCATCTAATCCAAATCCAGCTGTTGGTCCCAAAAGTGGTCAATGAGGTCTAGAGGGGGGGGGGGGGGGGTGAATAGACCTATAAACTTTAAAACTTTTTCTCTAACTTTTCTATCAGCAGACTCAGCTGATCTGATTCGTAAGACTACTAAGCTGATTGCGCACAAAGCTTTATCAGCAGAGTTGACCACTCATCTGATTTCACTAATCGAATTCAGATAACTCAGAGTTTCAAAAATTGTATGCAGCGGATTTATCCAGTATGTTTTTCAAATAAGTTTATCTTTCAAAGTTTAACCCCTTGTTTTATAAATTCCTCAATTTAAGATTGTTCTTTCAAAACAGTTTGTTTACTTATGAAAATATGCAAGATAAACAAGTAATCAAACACAAGGAATTTTTTATAGTGGTTATATGGATGAAAATCCTTTAGTCCACTCTTCCAAGTCACATAGATCTTGGGTTATACTAGAAAACACTAAGTTAACAGTATACAATGCTTGCGCAATTCAACAAATGAAAAGCCACAAGTGCGCAGTAAGAAATCACACATAAATCCTACTCTACGAAGCTAGATCACTCACTTAGATGGATCTACACTCCTCACGCTATTTTCAGTACAGGAGATCACTCAGAAAACCTATACTAAGAAGTTATATCACTTCACACAGATGGATATACACTCCTCTCTCTTTTCAGTTGACAGTCACTTAGACATACAACGTTTGATCTCTGTTCTTGAACAAAAAGCTTCGTCAACAAATGACTTCGCTTACGATCAGACGACTCAACTGATGGATCTCGCTCTTAAGATGTGATCTTGAATTATGCAAGTCTCTCTTAGATCTTCAGTTTGTCTTCTATTTATACTCCTCAGATTTGAATTTCTGCCCGTTGAAGGTTGACAGAAATCTACAGTCCTCGAGTACTGGTCTTTAAATTATGGAACGGCTCCCTGCAACTGTTGCTCTGTACACTCTGCTGTACGAATGTCTACTTTATGTCAGTCGCATTTAATGCACTCAGCTCTCAGCACGTGACCGTTGAGCTTCCTGACCGTCTTCACTCTGCTGGTGGAAATACTCTGCTGATGGTCACTCTGATGATCACTCAGCTGATGGCTTCTCGGCTGATTCAAGAATGAACACATCTATCTTGACTCGGCTGATAATACCTATCTGATATCCCACTTCGCTGATTCGGTCACTTAGCTTCCAGACCATGAGATAGGTTTCACTAAGCTGTTTAGTTCTTAGTTGATGACTTCCAATTTAGCCTTCTTGACTATTATACCCTTTTTGTCATCTTCAAAACCTTCTCTAATATATACCAACAATTTCCCCCTTTTTGATGATGACAAAACCTTCAACTAAGAACGTCTTCTAAGTCTTCAGATTTGGTCTTCATACCTTGAGATGGAAATTTTTGATCTGATACAACTTTCAAAAAAAATTACCACTTGATGGTTCTTTTTCCCTTTCTGATCTTCTGCTTAAAGGGTTCTTAGTTGCATCCTTTAATCTTCCCCCTGTTTGTCGTCAACACCAAACTTTGAGTTGCATTTCTTCTTCCCCTTTTTCTCTTTATAGGATTGCAAACTTAGTATGCTGAAGACAATTAGGTGAGTACTAGGCGGATCGAGGTAGTCTTCGTTGCTGTTCATCACTCCAGCTAGAAAATTTCCCTTAACTTCAAGAATTAATACCATTTGATACCATTTGTGGTCTGATTCCACTTGTAGTCAGATGCTACTTGTAGTCTAATACTACTTGTATGAATGTAAATCAGATTAGTCAGCTGATACCACTTGTTGATGTGATAACACTTGCTGATACCACTTGGTGTAGTACATTCTTGAGTCACTTGGCTGTTGAATCCCAGTCGGCTGATAAGAAACAGTCTTCTGATAGCTTCATTTTGACTTATTGAAAACTTCATCTTTATTCAGGAGTACCGCTAGTCGTACACGTTCCCCCTAAGTTCAAGAATCAGTGGTCAAGTAGTCTGATGAGAGTTTCTCTTCAAAGACACTCAGCCGTTGAATTCCAGTAAGCTGTTCTGGGTTAGTCTTCTGTTAAGTTCCCCCTCAACTTATGAATCCAAAGTCAACGAACCAATTTCTTTGTCACATGGTTGACTGATACCACTCTTGTATCACTTGTTGCGAGTAGTTGTTGGTCTCTAATACCACTTATCATTCTTTGATAATCTTCAACTTTTCAACAATCTTGCGTTCCTTGAAATCTCCAAATGTAGAGTCTACCACTTGAAAAATACCAATTGTTGATACCACTTATTTGATAACACTTGTAGGTATAAGCTTGTTGGTGAGACCACTTGTTGAACTCGGTGAAATTTGCAAGGCAGTCAACTCATCTTTGTCATCTCACATGTACTTCACCTGTAAAACAGATGACAATTTTTGGTACCACTTGTTTATTTGGTACCACTTGTTTATTTGGTCCAACATGGTTAGTATAACCTTTAACATGTGATGATCTAGTGACTTATGTTTTATCATGATAATACCACTTGTTGGTCATGATTAAAACAATGCTCATAAGCAAGGTAAGATGCATGAAATATGTGATAAGCATGCATATTGAAATGAGGATGGCAATCAGTATAGTGAACATGATCAACATGATAATATGAATAAGCATAGTGCATGTCATAATAACAATTATCATAATATGATTCAAATTCTTGCCAGATAATTCATTTTTACCTCAATTTCTTACCTGAGTTATTTAATAACTCTCCTTAGATTCAGCAGACTTGACATTTTAAATTTACTCCTATCAGCAGCCTATTTCAGCTTACTCGGCTGATGGGTTTTAGTAGTCTGATTAGTCTTAGGTAGCTTACTAGGTTTTCTAACCTGTTGAGCATCAGTAGACTTCTTCTCTTAAGTCTCTGATTTCTTTTTAGAGAATGATGCAATTTCTTCTTTCAAGTTCATTTGTATTTTCTACACGAATTGCATACTCAGCTTTTAGAGTTTCATTCTCATGCTCAAGCTTTTTGTAGTCAGCTGATTCTTGAGGTTTTTCAACCTGAAGTTTCAGTGATCTGATTCGCTCTTTTCAGCAGAGTCATCTCTTCATTAAGCTTGGCAAATGCACAAACAATATTTGAATTTGTAATTCAGCATTTATTCAAACTATTCAAATAGTGAATTTCATTTAATTGGTAGAATTTACCTCAGTTTTCAGAATCATCAAATTCTATAGCAGTTAAGCATAGGGTCTCAGGTACTTCTTCAAATTCTTTATCAGACGACTGACAGTCTGAATAAGATGTGCAGGAGTTTATTAGCTTTGCTGCATCAGCTAACTTTGATTTGCTCTTACTTAGCTTACGCTCCTTTTTGGCACGCTTTTCCTTTTCAGCAAACTTCTCAGATGATGAGTGTGGATGATCTTTGGTCAAGAGTCCATACTCCTTTTCATAGCTTTCTCTAAGTTTTGCTTTTGAGGAATCCCCGTTTTCCTGAAAATGATCTGAAGAATATGAAGTAGCATTTTTATATTTTAATTTCATTTTCTTCTTGTAGAACTTCTCAAAATCATCCAGAAGAAGGGTAACATCGTCACCAGTGTAGACTTTTTCTGAACTCAGCAGAGTCTTCTGTTTTGACTTGTCTGCTGATTTTCTTGACTTGTCTGACGCCATCAGAGCAGCAGTAGGGTCTGAACTGGTTGACACTTCTAATCCCATTTTTGGCATTTGATACTCATATGCTTTGAGGGATGAGAACAGTTCGGAAAGAGAAATCTTCTCTAAATCCCTTGATTCTTCCATGGCTGTCACCTTCATGTTGAATTTGGGTGGCAATGCCTTGAGAACCTTTGCTGTGATCTCCTTGTTCGAAAATTCTTTACCAAACCTTAGAACTTCATTCAGAGCTTTGGTAAATCTGATATCCATCTGATCAATCGTTTCACCCGACTTCATCTTGAAATTTTCAAACTCCTCAAGAGCCACATTGAGCTTGTGTTCTTTGATAGCGTCGTTTCCTTCGCTTAGCTCGCAGACTTTATCCCACATCTCTTTGGCAGTTTTGAAATGCTTGATCTTCTGGAATCTATCTTCGTCTACAGCTTTGAACATGATGAGCTTAGCCTTTTTATCAAGGTTTACTAACTTGATTTCTTTGGGTGTCAGCTCATCCAGCTCTTTGTCAACTAGCTAATCTGGTTGGCCAGCAACCTTCACAGTCTTCTGGAATCTGAATGGTCCTTTTGTAATACATGTGAACATGTTGTCGTCGTAAACAGCAAGAAGGATTTCCATTCTGATTTTCCAGCTTTCAAAGTCCATAAGGCCAATGTGAGGAACATGGCTTATGACATCCATTTTTCAAAATGTTTTTGATTTTCATAATATGCTCTCTTTTTGAAAAATTTGAAAAACACACTAAGGATCAAGCTCGTTGATCAGGCAACTGATTCAAATGAACCACCCGCTCTGATACCACTTGTTGGTCCCAAAATTGGTCAATGAGGTCTAGAGGGGGGGGGGGGGGGGTGAATAGACCTCTAAATTTTAAAACTTTTTCTCTAACTTTTCTATCAGCAGACTCAGCTGATCTGATTTGTAAGACTACTAAGCTGATTGCGCACAAAGCTTTATCAGCAGAATTGACCACTCATCTGATTTCACTAATCTGATTCAGATAACTCAGAGTTTCAAAACTTGTATGCAGCGGATTTATCCAGTATGTTTTTCAAACAAGTTTATCTTTCAAAGTTTAACCCCTTGTTTTATAAATTCCTCAATTTAAGATTGTTATTTCAAAACAGTTTGTTTACTTATGAAAATATGCAAGATAAACAAGTAATCAAACACAAGGAATTTTTTATAGTGGTTATATGGATGAAAATCCTTTAGTCCACTCTTCCAAGTCACACAGATCTTAGGTTATACTAGAAAACACTAAGTTAAAAGTATACAATACTTGCGCAATTCAACAAATGAAAAGCCACAAGTGCGCAGTAAGAAATCACACAGAAATCCTACTCTAGGAAGCTAGATCACTCACTTAGATGGATCTACACTCCTCACGCTATTTTCAGTACAGGAGATCACTCAGAAAACCTATACTAAGAAGTTATATCACTTCACACAGATGGATATACACTCCTCTCTCTTTTCAGTTGACAGTCACTTAGACATACAACGTTTGATCTCTGTTCTTGAACAAAAAGCTTCGTCAACAAATGACTTCGCTTACGATCAGACGACTCAACTGATGGATCTCGCTCTTACGATGTGATCTTGAATTATGCAAGTCTCTCTTAGATCTTCAGTTTGTCTTTTATTTATACTCCTCGGATTTGAATTTCTGCCCGTTGAAGGTTGACAGAAATCTACAGTCCTCGAGTACTGGTCCTTAAATTATGGAACGGCTCCCTGCAACTGTTGCGCTATACACTCTGCTGTACGGATGTCTACTTTATGTCAGTCGCATTTAATGCACTCAGCTCTCAGCACGTTACCGTTGAGCTTCCTGACCGTCTTCACTCTGCTGGTGGAAATACTCTGCTGATGGTCACTCTGATGATCACTCAGCTGATGGCTTCTCGGCTGATAATACCCATCTGATATCCCACTTCGCTGATTCGGTCACTTAGCTTCCAGACCATGAGATAGGTTTCACTAAGCTGTTTAGTTCTTAGTTGATGACTTCCAATTTAGCCTTCTTGACTATTATACCCTTTTTGTCATCTTCAAAACCTTCTCTAATATATACGAACACCAGCGTAGGGATAACCCCCCCCCCCCCCTCCCCCCCATGGCTACCATAACTCAATATGGGATCCATGGTTGTAAAACTTGGTCCAAACGCAACTCCTCTGGTCATCCCGCTAAGAGGAGAAAACATGCTTTTGATAAGTAGGGTCAATATTTCACCCATATAGGCGATTTACATTATAAGGCTTCTCTCATCGATATGATTGAGAATCATCTGGAGGGCAAACGAGCTGCAGGTTATCCTGGTGATGGAACTATACTTACTGATGACAAAGAGCTTGTCTTAGATAAGGCCATGAGGTTGCTTTTATCGACAGTATTTACCAAAGATATCTAACGCAATCTTGAGAGAAGTCCTCTGGACCAATTAGCCAGAGCGGCCCATGCTCATGAAGTGGTAAATATCTCCAGCTTTACCCTTTCCCAAAATATAAATTATATATTTTTTTATATTGAGATTTCTTGTTAATCTCAACAGACTGGAAACACGCTGGTAGGAGCTATGTACAATTCTTCCCTCCATATAGAGCAACTGAAGTTTGTTGAGGAGTCTAACAAGATTCTTCTGGCTAAAAATAAGGAGCTCGAGAATAGACTTGCCGAGCTTGAAGGTTCTCGAGCCCAAGAAAATCAAGTTGGTCCTAGTAGCAACCCAAACTTGGAGACTGATAATCCTCATATTGTTAGCACCATGATGGATGCTAGTCGATACCAAGCACAAGTTGACCAACTGACTCGGGAACTAGAAGAGCAACGAGTCTCTTTTGCGACCTCAATTAGTGGTCTAGAAGCTAAAAACAAGTCTCTACAATCACAGCTACAATCCAAATTCGATGACGCTGTTATGGATGAAGTTATGCGGGAAGCTCAGGTCGAAAATGTAGAGTCAACTGTTCGGGATTTTCTCAATTTCCCAGTGCACACCGCGATATTGTACCAAAAAAGAGGAGGATTGCTGTCGAGTTCTTTTTATAAGGGAGTCGAACAACTGGTTAGATTAAAAATGATCCTGAACAGACTGCGCGAATATTATGATGCTATGGATATTAGCAAGGATCGCAAATACTGAGCTTATACTTCCAAGGCCATTTCCCAAGTTGACTATAGTCATCATCCATTAGCTCACTTGGTGGAGGAATTTGGGACACCTTTGCCCGACCCAGACAAGGTTCCTGAAAACGAGGTCGATGAAGAGCAGAGCGATGGGGACCAAGCTGCCTCTGAAGAAAAAGAAGAAGCTGCTAACGAAGAGAGAGGAGATACTGTCGGACAGGGAGAAGAAAGATGAGATAATTCTCCCATAAATCCTTCTCTAGTAGCATAATTTTTATATCCTTGTAACTGATATGTATTCTTGTATTTATTTTGTTAATTTTTTGTGTAAACACTTTTGTTAATATTATTTTTAAGTTAACTGCTTGATTTGCGCTATGTCTTTTATTATCATTCGCATCCCCACTAGACACAAGTCTTTAAGTTGATTTGTTAACTAATCTTTCAATTGCGCAAAACTTGTTAGACAATAGTCTTTAAATTTGCCAAAACTTTGAAAATTTATTGTTCGCACTCTTTTCTAAGGGTCTTTCTGTCAATTCTACTAGTATATATACGGGTAAAATATTCCAAGATTTACAGCGCGTCCCTACTTGTATTATTAAAAATTCTCTCGAGTAGATCGGAGTACAGGATCGATAATTCTATATTTTCCATATATTTCCGAAAATGAGTGCAAACTTGTTCTCCGCAGCTCCCAAGCGAATGTACCTAGGAAGAAGACCAGAGTAGGGAGCACTAGCCAACCAGTTGATGAGATTGGAGAGGCTGCCCGCCAATCCATTTCCTCCTCAGATCGAACACCGAGTCGTTCTGAGGGTACTCCAGCTTCTGAAAGAAGAAGTTCCTTAGCTTCACATCCCCATCTTACTGTTGTTTCTGGGTAGGACAAGTTGGTCGAGCCTCCTCCTTCCGAACCCTTGGTAGCTAAGGACATTCTTGATGCTTATCAAGGTGGAGACTGCTCGACTAACCCTCCTAGCTCCAATAATAAGATCGATTCCGAACTTGAGATTCCTAGTTCAGACACATTTGATCAATGTTTCCACGGGATAGATCGATCAACAAATGGAGAATGTTCCCACTGATTCTACTCAAGACCTCAAGGCCAAGAGGATTGCTCCAGAGGAGAACCAAGAATCTGTTCCGGGCATACAAACGTCCGGCACCGCCAACATTCCTCTTGTGACCCTCGTCGTTTGAGTTCATCCATCTCCAGCCGAAAATGATCAAAAAATAATCAACTCTGAATATGTGCCTCCCACTCGAGGGAACGTACCCAATCCCCAAGACGATCCTTCTTTGTTGGATGATCGTTCACTCAGCCATCGGATCGAGGAGATCAGAGATTTTTGTCTCGAACGATCTGGGGGAGTATCCCTTGAGGCCCAGCATTCCTGAGTCCAATGAGCCTGATGGAATATCTTGGAACTTAGGGGTTGGTTCGATCCTTCCCGCCGAACTCAATAAATTGAAGGATCGTTCCTCCTTGAGCTTGGTCCAGTCTAGTTTCAAACTCCTTGAATTGGTAAACTTCTATTTATTCAAATCTAGGCTTATAAAATTTTTCATCATATGCTGACTTCTCTATGTTTCCTCTAGGCGAAGCACCAGAGTTGGGATTCAAAACAATGACGCCCAATTTGCTAGGTTTGTTGCTGATAGCAGACTAGACAATATTGTTGCCGCTCATTGGGCTTTGATGATTGATGTAGACCGTCTTCGAACTGATAATGAGAGGCTTTCGAAGCTAAATGCCGAGCTGGCTTTTGATAGAGAGAATATCCTCAAGGAGAAAGAGGATTTTTTTCAACAAAACAAGAATCTTGAGGAGATCGTTCAAGTACAGATCGAAAAGGGGAAGAAAAAAGAGTTCGATGCAGGTTTTGCCTTTGGATATAAACAATGTACCAAAGAATTAATGACTTTCCTCAGGCATGGTACCTCCCCCGATCACAATCTCGAGTTGTAGATCCTCTTTGTAAATTTTTGTTTTTGTTGTTTTCTTGTAAATTTTTGAACTAGCTGCAACATGAATACTATTACCTTTTTACCACAATCGAATGCTAATTGTTGCAAGTATTCTGATTTCTCCCTGATTGTTGATTGTTGATAGAACTTCATTGTTGATTTGTAGGACGGTCGCATTATACACATCATTGCTATGATATATATTTTCTTTTATATATATATATATATATATATATCCTCAAGATCGATCAAAAACTTATCATTTTCTCCGATCCCCACGTTTTCCGACCATTTCGAGAAGATGGAGAGTTTTAGCCTCATTTATTTTGGGTAGTTAGAACGCTAGCCACGTTTCCCGATAATTAATCTTCGCCATTGATACCCTTTTTACTTCAGCCGTTAGATCTTACCATTCCACCTATAAAAGGCTTTTATCTCCTTCCATTTTTAAATCTAGTAAATTTTCCTTTGATGGAGATTTCCTTCTTTCAAAATGGTGGTCGACCACTTAACTCTTATTCTTTTACAATCCAACATAATTTTGAATTGGTATGGGTGGAATTGGAAATATAGGGTACTCCGAATGCAAATAAGTCTCCTACCGACCTCCACATTCGAGGTCGAGGAGATGGTGACTTTTGTCTTTTCTCGTAGTAATCAAGTTGGATAAAAGCTGGCTTGGTGTTTTGGGAAGAACAAATAGTTGCCATTTGTACTTGGATGCCTCGATCATGCTTTACCAACCTCTACTTTGAGGTTATTTTTCTCGGAGCTGTGGATAAAACTATCAATATCCGAGGAAGCTACACCAAAGTTGAAATGGTTGAGGTGGGAGGTATGGTCGATTATACCACAGGAACCGACAATCTATCCGAGTTGGTCAATCCCTTTGGACGAATAACTGCAACAAGATATCTGGCTTGTCCAGGGTTAGCAGTGCGGGGGTGGTCGAGCTCACTTGACCTCAAGCATCGAACTAAAAAAGTCTTGAATTTCAGGGCGGAGCTGGTGAAGTTGTTCATGAAGTTCGGATCTTTCGATGCAGGACAAGGAGTAAATGTTTTCGTGGACATTGTCGCAGTATATTCGGAATATTTTCGATGATTTTTAGCATTCTTGTAGCTCTAAATTGTATAGGTCGATATATTTGTAAGCAGTGCTAGAGAGTTGTAATACAATGATACTTAAATGAATAAAACTTTTTATTTCCTTTTCATCTTTGCATCCTCAATTATCTGTTTTGATTTCTTGTACAACTTTTCTGACCTATAACGATTTGTAGGCAACAACGAGTGTGCTCCGCTCCTTTCTAGATCATAATACGAGATCGACGAGCTATTATCGACCCAACTGGTTTCACTCAAAATAATTTTAAACTTAGGTTTTATGCCAATTATTGGCTTTAACCTTTGTAGATCGACATTTAGGAGATCGAAAAGTTTTATCGAATCCAATCGGTTTTACTCGATATAATTTTAATTTAGGTTCTATGCCACATATTGGCTTTAACCTTTCCAGATCGACATTAGGAGATCGAAGAGTTTTACCGATCTAATCGGTTTTACTTAATATAATTTCAATGCTTATGTTTTATGCCAATTATTGGCTTTAACCTTTGTAGATCGACATTAGGAATTCGAAGAGTTTTACCGATCCAATCGGTTTACTCAATATAATTTCAATACTTAGGTTTTATGCCAATTATTGGTTTTAACCTTTGTAGATCGACATTAGGAGATCAAAGAGTTTTACCGACCCAATCGGTTTTACTCATTATAATTTCAATAATTAGGTTTTAAGCCAATTATTGGCTTTAACCTTTGTAGATTGCCATTAGGAGATCGAAAAGTTTTACCGAGCCCATCGGTTTTACTCAATATAATTTCAATACTAAGGTTTTATGTCAATTATTGGCTTTAACCTTTGTAGATCGACATTAGGAGATCGATTAAGCAAAAGCTTTTACGAACATAATACTTAGTTCTTGAGGATCAAATAAATAGGGGAATAAAATAAGCAAAAGTTTTATTACAGGAATCGAAACTTTCAAAATCCAGTAGGAAATTATAAATGAACCTAACAAAGACAAAAATAACTATAGTATCATTAAATCGTTGCCACAACTCATCTTCCATAGTATAGCCTAAGGTTGACCGCGTTCCAAGTTCGAGGCAGAGGAGGTTTAATTGAGCGATCTTGTAAGATCCTTTTTTACCAACCTCAATCACTATATAAGGACCTTCCCAGTTTTGTTGAAGTTTTCCCACGTGCTTCGAAACTTCGACCTTCTTTAGTACTAAGTCCCCTTCTTTGAAAGATCGGACTCTTACTCTTTGGTTGTACACTTTTTCCATGCTCGATTTTGCTGCCTGTAATCTAAGGCTAGCTTTGTCCCTTAATGCTTCAGCTTGGTCGACATTGTTCTGTCTTAACTGGTCGTTGAGATTCTCGTCGTAGAATTTTGTCCTTGTACTCGGAACTAGTACTTCGACGGGAATAACTACTTCCGAGCCATAAACTAAGCTAAAAGGCGTTTCCCCAGTCGAAGATTTTACCGTGGTTCGATTAGCCCAAATGACACCCGGGAGCTCATCCAACCACTTTCCTTCGGTGTCATCCAATCTTTTCTCGAGGTATGTTATTATTTCTCTGTTGGCTACCTCAGTTTGCCCATTTGCTCGGGGATGACCAATAGAGGTAAAGTTTTCCCAAACTTCGAGCACCATTCCAGAACCTACTTTCCCGCAAACTGAGTTCCATTGTCTAAGATCAATATCCTTGGAATGCCGAATCTGCATACAATGTATTTCCATAAGAAATTTATAATCTGAAACTGGGTTTTTCGTGCTAAGGCAATGCATTCGATCCATTTGTTGAAATATTCAACTGCCACTAGTACATAACTCTTTCTCGACCTTGCCGTTGGGAACATACCAATAATATCATTTCCCACTGATCAAAGGGCCAGCAGATCGGTATTGAATGCATCATTTCTGCAGGTTGATGAATTATATTCGAATGTACTTGGCAATGATGACACTTTTTCAAATATTCCATTGAGTTTGAAGTTAAAGTTGGCCAATAATAGTCAGTCCTTAGGCACTTTAGAGCAAGAGCTCGAGCTCCACTGTGATTTTCTGCCTCTCCTTCATGAACTTCTTCCAAAATACTCTGAGTTTGGTGCCCGAGGACGCATTTCTGCAGCAAACCCGATATCGACCGCTTGAAGAGTTTTCCTTCCATAATCGCGTATCTTGGAGCTCGATACTTAATCCTTCGTGCCTCATTTTGGTCTGTCGGAAGGGTACCATTGGTGAGATAATTCATTAGTGGAGTAATCCAACTATTCGCAGCTATATCAATATCCATGACCTCTGCACTAGGAATGGCGTCAAGATCGATGGCGGGGGTTTTGGAGATCAACCATGTAATTACCCTCTTGGTCATACCATCTCTCGACCCAGTAAATTGAGGCAATTGATCTGCCCAATGATTTTCCTCCCTCGGTATACTCAGTACTTCGAACTTATCAAATTTGGAGGTCAATTCCTTTACTTTAGCCAAATACTTGATCATGTTATATTCTTTGGCCTCGTACACTATGCTAATTTGCCTTTGAACCAGCTCGGAGTCTGTTAACACGTTCAGAGCTTTTATATTTGCTTTGATCGCCATTTCCATCCCTGCTATCAAAGCTTCATACTCTGCTTCGTTATTCGTTACCACGAAATCAAGAGTGATTGCATAGTTTAAATCTTCCCCCCCTGGTCCTAAAAAATTTATCCCTGCACCTCCACCATCTTTACTTGATGCTCCATCGACGTTCATAAGCCAAATCGGACTGCTTACAACCAAAATATCGTTGTTGCTTGAACTTGGTAGATCGATTTCCATATCAAATGTGCTGGGAGCCTCTAAGAGGAAATCAGCGAGCACTTGAGATTTTATAGCAGTTCTTGATTGATACTCTATCTCATATTTCCCCAGCTCGATAGCCCATTTATCAACCTTCCCGATGCTTCTGGTTTTGATAATATCAGTCTTAAGGGTTGGTTAGTGAGGACTACGATCTTATATGTTTGAAAATAAGGCCTTAGCTTCCGAGCTGCTACTACAAGAGCTAGGGCGAACTTTTCTATCTCCATGTAATTCTTTTCTGCTCCTTGCAATAGTTTGCTCAGGTAATATACCGGTTTATGTTCCGCACCTTCAAGCTTGACCAATACCGAGCTCACTGCAGCTCCGAAGACCGCGATATAGAGATAGAGGGGTTGTCCATCGGTAGGTTTAGCAAGCAATGGTGAGGAGGTTAAATACTCTTTCAATTGATCGGAAGTCCGATCGCATTCCTCTGTCCATTCGAAGGACTTAGCTTTCCTCAATGTCTGGAAAAAAGGTAGACTTTTATCCGCCGACCTAGATATGAACATGTTCAAGAAAACAATTTTGCCGACCAGACTTTGTACCTCGGAGATTGATCTCGGAGGTCTCATCTCCGTGATCGCGCGTATCTTCTCGGGATTAGCTTCAATTCCTCTTTGATGGACTAAGTAGACTAAAAACTTACCAGATCTTACTCCAAAAGTACATTTAGCAAGATTGAGCTTCATTCCGCATCTTCTCAAAATCTTGAAGCAACGATCCAAGTGATCGATATGATCTCTTTCACTCATGATTTTGACCAGCATGTCATGAACATATACCTCCATAATTTCTTCGATGAGCTCTTTAAACATCAGATTGACCAACCTCTGATATGTTGCTCCTGCATTCCGTAATCCGAACGGCATAACTATGAAGCAGTATACCCCCTGCTCGGTGACAAAAGCAGTTTTTTCCTGATCCCTTTCGTCCATAAATATCTGATAGAATCCATGAAAAACATCCATCATACTAAATATGGCGAATCCCGTGGTGGAGTCAACCAACAAATCTATCCTGGGAAGTGGGTAAGGATCTCGTGGACATAGTTTATTCAGGTCCATGAAATCATTGCACATTCTCCATTTATTCTCTTTCTTGTTACCCCATTGATACTAGAACCACATTACATAACCATTCCATTAAAAAAATCTCCCTTATCTGTTTAGACATTAAAAGCCTCTCGACCTCGACTTTTATAATTTGTCTTTAACAGGGTCGTGGTTCATTTTCTTCTGCCTAACAGGTTTTGCGCTCGGATCTATTTTTAAAGAGTGGGTAATTATTCTTGGATCAATTCCCACTATGTCTTCGGAGCTCCAAGCGAAAACATCTGTATTTTTCTTTAAGAAATCAATCAGCATGATTTCTCCCTGCGGTGTGAGCTCTGTTCCGATCTTAGTGGTTTTACTTGGTTAATTTTCAATCAATTGGATGTCTTTGTGTTCGGGCGGTCGGATAGATAGGTCGATTGGTTCTTTTCCCTTTTTATCGATCCTATCAGTACTTGAAATTGTAGGTTCCATCGACCTCTAAACGGATAATCCTACGGACTTCCTTTTAGAAGGCGTGAGTGGCTCAATTTTTTGTTTGAACGAAAGCGTTGTGTTATAGCAATCCCAGGCCATACAGTGGTCGGGAACTTCATCTTCTGATGGTAAGTTGAGACAACAACTCGAAATTGATTGAGCGTAGGTCGTCCCAGAATGGCGTAATAAACTAATGGCGCCTCAACAACTAAAAACTCGATCATTTTCACAGTCCGTTGCGGCTTCTTCCCAAGCGGGACACTTAGGTTGATCGTCCCTGTAGGAACAATCTCCAATCCTCCGAATCCAATCAGAGGCGTAGCCACTCTCTGCAAGGATAATTTCCCTAAGTTCATCGGACTTAAAGCTTCAAAGGCAATTATATTTGCTGAACTACCGTTATCGATTAATATTCTCTTAACATTGAAGCTGGCAATTTTTTAGAGATATCACCATAGGAAAACCGGGATTGTCTTCATTGGGATCCCAATTTATGTTTCTAGGAACCTCACTTTCATCAAACTGATAACCTGCTTATCTATGGCTTTGCTGTCCAAAGTTAGTATTTCTCGAGGGGTTATTATTCCCTTCTCTATTGATTGTTCTTTTTCTCACATTTCGACTATCTCCTCCTGCAGGTCCACCAGAAGTTACGTGTATCGTACCGTTAATGTCAGATCATTCCAATTGGGTATGTTGTTGATGGGCGAACGTTTGGAAGGATTTCCGCGTTCATTCCTTACACAAGGACTACGAGATCGCTGCCGATTTTTATCTGACTTTTCGACATATTCACCTAACCTGCCCTGTTGAATTAACTTTTCGATTTCCTATTTTAGATGATGACGATCCTCGGTTCGATGACCGTGAGCTCGATGGTATCTACAATATAGGTTGTAATTTTAGCTCCAGTGTTGGTCCCAAAACTGGTCAATGAGGTCTAGGGGGGGGGGGGGGGTGAATAGACCTCTAAACTTTAAAACTTTTTCTCTAAATTTTCTATCAGCAGACTCTGCTGATCTGATTCGTAAGACTACTAAGCCGATTGCGCACAAAGCTTTATCAGCAGAGTTGACCACTTATCTGATTTCACTAATCTGATTCAGATAACTCAGAGTTTCAAAACTTGTATGCAGTGGATTTATCAAGTATGTTTTTCAAACAAGTTTATCTTTCAAAGTTTAACCCCTTGTTTCATAAATTCCTCAATTTATAATTGTTCTTTCAAAACAGTTTGTTTACTTATGAAAATATGCAAGATAAACAAGTAATCAAACACAAGGATTTTTTTTATAGTGGTTATATGGATAAAAATCCTTTAGTCCACTCTTCCAAGTCACACAGATCTTGGGTTATACTAGAAAACACTAAGTTAACAGTATACAATGCTTGCGCAATTCAACAAATGAAAAGCCACAAGTGCGCAGTAAGAAATCACACAGAAATCCTACTCTACGAAGCTAGATCACTCACTCAGATGGATCTACACTCCTCACGCTATTTTCAGTACAGAAGATCACTCAGAAAACCTATACTAAGAAGTTATATCACTTCACACAGATGGATATACACTCCTCTCTCTTTTCAGTTGACAGTCACTTAGACATACAACGTTTGATCTCTGTTCTTCAACAAAAAGCTTCGTCAACAAATGACTTCGCTTACGATCAGACGACTCAACTAATGGATCTCGCTCTTAAGATGTGATCTTGAATTATGCAAGTCTCTCTTAGATCTTCAGTTTGTCTTCTATTTATACTCCTCGGATTTGAATTTCTGCCCGTTGAAGGTTGACAGAAATGTACAGTCGTCGAGTACTGGTCCTTAAATTATGGAACGGCTCCCTGCAACTGTTGCTCTGTACACTCTGTTGTACGGATGTCTACTTTATGTCAGTCGCATTTAATGCACTCAGCTCTCAGCACGTTACCGTTGAGCTTCCTGACCGTCTTCACTCTGCTGGTGGAAATACTCTGATGATACTCAGCTGATGGCTTCTCGGCTGATTCAAGAATGAACACATCTATCTTGACTTGGCTGATAATACCCATCTGATATCCCACTTCGCTGATTCAGTCACTTATCTTCCAGACCATGAGATAGGTTTCACTAAGCTGTTTAGTTCTTAGTTGATGACTTCCAATTTAGCCTTCTTGACTATTATACCCTTTTTGTCATCTTCTAAACCTTCTCTAATATATACCAACATCCAGGTTTTTCCTGTGTGATCCTCTTTGCAAGGGGGATCCAATTATTTCTCTCTAGGACAGCTAGTATTTCCTCCCTAGGGGTATTTAGTTTCGTGAACTCCATGTATCCAATCCTATCTCCTATATTTCGATCCGGGGAACACGGTCTAACATAGACATTAGATCTTTTGTTAGAGTTAGTACCTCCATAATCCAGTGTTTGAAAAACATTGCCCTTTTTGAATGATCGATCGTAGTCGAATATCCTTAGGATTGGAGTTCTATCAGATTTTTTAGACCCTGATGTAGAACCTTTTGCCTTGTTCTGGTCCTTAAATAAATTCATTTCCTCTTGAGTCATATACTTAGATGTCAAATTCATAATTTCTGCAAAAGTTCGCGGTTGTTTCCGACTTAGAGCATTACCAAATTGTCTGTTCCTCGTAAGGTCGAACAAGATCGATATAATGTAGTCTATATTTGGAGAGTCGATCTTTAACAATTCTACATTGAATCTTCGCAACCAGTCTCTTAAGGACTCCCCTTCATGTTGTCGGATTGTTCCCCGAATAGCTCATCGGAAGTTTTTGTCTCTTCTGGCTCGCAAATTGTTGCTCTAACTTATTGCAGAGCTCCCTGCAACTAAATATAGAGTTCAGAAGTTGTTTTCTGAACCAGTCCAAGGCAAGTCCTTCAAAAGTGGTCACCATTAATTTTGCCGTATATTCTGCCAAGTGAGCATATAGATTCATTATATTCAAGAAGTTGAATACATAATCATTTGGATCTCCCATGCCATCATATATGGGTAAGCGGCTCGGTAGAGGACCTGAAGCTTGTGCTTATTTGATCTCCACACAAAAAGGCGAGCATGTGGCTATACTATCCTGCACCTCCCGAGATCGAGGCCAGGGTTGTCTCGCTACTAATAAACGCTGCTCCACTCGTTCCTCCACCATTCTTTCAATGTCTCTTTCGGAAAATCGTCTGGTTGGTCGGTTATCGATGACCGGAGGTGCGATACTATCAGTGATCCGAATAATAGTATGTTCTTTATATTGACGTTGTTCAGGACGAGCATTAGCTCTTGCCTAAGTATTCCTTTGTTCATGTCGAAGGTTGGCATTTGCTTGTCCTAAGTCATCGACCCGCTGAGAATTGTGGGTCCTCTGATCAGCAGCCGGACTATCAACTTGATCGGAAATCCGGTCTCGTTCATCCTGAGGCCTCCTATAGACATTAGGTCTTTGAGGAGGTCGGGTGGGACCTACTTCGGGCTTGATCGGATCTTGCGTAGATTTCTGCAGTATTTGATTGCAAAAAGCGCTCATTAGTTGAGCTATTTGCCTTAGCTGCTCGTTATCAGCGGTGAGGGGCGGAAGGATAGGTTGAGCTAGAGGATTCAGGGGGATATTCGGATCGGGAACTTGTCGGCTTGGGGTGTTTTACATATTAACCCCTCCTTGACTAGCACGAGTCCTTGTGCGATTTGACTTTTGTTGTCCATCCAGAGGCCCCTGATTGTTGCTGCTGTTTCTGGGAGAATTCTCGTGTGGATTATCCGCCATAGTTGGAGCTTGAGAAACCGTATTTTTTCCTGCTGTCTGGGTACCTTTCCTAGGATTGACCATAATTCGTTCGAGTAATTGACCGTGCCCCACGGTGGACGCCAACTGATTTTACCGAATTTCGTTAGACTAAGTAACATCAATAAAATAATAAGACAGAACCACAAAGATAGATAATTGGAACTTTATTGAATACGATCAATCTGGGTTACAATGAATATAGTGTTTGGCCAAACTACTCGGGATAGCGCAATACAAAGAATATGTTATATTGAGTTATAGTACCGAACTAGAATAATTCTAATAAACCGAATGCCAAAGGTTCCCCAAAAGTCCCTATTACATTAATTGTTATAGTATTTATAGCCTAATACATCTTGCCCTAATAGAGTCCTAGGACTCGTAGGAGTCTTCACGCGGCCCATGGACTGTCCAGAAGGTTAGCCAAGCTAAATATGCGAAGATGATCTTTAGTTGTCTGACCGTTTGTCTAGGTCGACGAGTTCCAAGGCGGGTCGAAAATATCATAGCTCGATCAGGATCCTGTTGGTTAATATTGGAGAAGGTTTTGAAGATGACAAAAAGGGTAATCTGGAAGTCATCAACTAAGAACTAAACAGCTTAGTGAAACCTATCTCATGGTCCGGAAGCTAAGTGACCGAATCAGCCGAGTGGGATATCAGATGGGTATTATCAGCCGAGTCAAGATAGATGTGTTCATTCTTGAATGCCGAGAAGCCATCAGCCGAGTGATCATCAGCAGAGTATTTCCACCAGCAGAGTGAAGACGGTCAAGTAAGCTTATCAACGCAACGAGCTAAGAGCTGAGTGCATTAAATGCGACTGACATAAAGCAAACATCCGTGCAGCAGAGTGTACAGTGCAACAGTTGCAGGGAGCCGTTCCGCGTCAGGACCAGTACTCGAGGACTGTAGCTTTCTGTCAACCTTCAACGGGCAGAAAATTCAAATCCGAGGAGTATAAATAGAAGACAAACTGAAGATCTTAAGAGAGCTTGCATTATTCAAGATCATATTCTAAGAGCGAGATCCATCAGTTGAGTCGTCTGATCTTGAGCGAAGTCATTTGTTGAGAAAGCTTCCTGTTGAAGAACAAAGATCATACGTTGTCTGTCTTAATGACTTTCAACTGAGAATAGAAGGAGTGTATATCCATCTTTGTGAGTGATATAGCTTCTTAGTATAGGTTTTCTGAGTGATTACTTGTACTGAAAATAGCGTGAGGAGTGTAGATCCGTCTAAGTGAGTGATCTAGCTTCAGAGTGTAAGATTTCTGAGTGATTTCCTACAGCGAACTTGTGGCTTTTCATTTGTTGATCAGCGCAAGCATTGTATACTTGATTACTTTGTGTTTTCTAGTATAACCCAAGTTCTGTGTGACTTGGAAGAGTGGACTAAAGGATTTTTATCCATATAACCACTATAAAAATCCTGTGTGTTTGAATTATTTACTATTATACTTTGCATATTTATCAAAGAACTCAAACATACGATTTAATCAAAAGATTTTAAAAGGAGTTGTAAAAACTGGGGACAAAATCTTTTGAGTGAGAAAACTTAAAGAGGAACAGCTTGGTGAAAAACACTTTGAATATCCGTTCCCAACTAGTTTCTAAAAACTCTGATTTAACATCTGAAATCAGCTGAGTGAAAATCAGATGAGTGGTCAACTCTGCTGATAAAGCTTTGTGCGCATCAGCTTAGTAGTCTTACAAATCTCGATCAGCTTAGTCTGCTGATTTGAAAAGTTAGAGAAAAAGTTTTAAAGTTTTCAGAGGTCTATTCACCCCCCCCCCTCTAGACCTCATTGACCACTTTTGGGACCAACAAGTGGTATCAGAGCAGGTTGCTCTGGTAATTTACCTGATACCATCAAGTAGCATCAGGGTAGGTGGTTTATCTTGAATCAACTGCTTGATCAACGAGCTTGATCCAAAGTGTGTTTTTCAAATTTTTCAAAAAGAGAGCATATTTTGAAAATCAAAACTTTTTGAAAAATGGATGCCATAAACCATGTTCCTCACATTGGTCTTATGAGTTTTGAAAACTGGAAAATCAGAATGGAAATCTTTCTTGCTGCTTATAATGATGACATGTTTACATGTATTACAAAAGGGCCATTCAGATTCCAGAAGACTGTGAAGGTTGCTGGTCAACCAGATCAGATAGTTGACAAAGAGCTGGATGAGCTGACACCTAAAGAAAACAAGTTGGTAAATCTTGATAAAAAGGCGAAGTTCATCATGTTCAGAGATGTAGACGAAGACAATTTCCAAAAGATCAAGCATCTCAAAACTGCCAAAGAGATGTGGGATAAAGTCTGCGAGCTAAGCGAAGGAAACAACGCTATCAAAGAACACAAGCTCAGTGTGGCTCTTGAGGAGTTTGAAAATTTCAAAATGAAGTCTGGTGAAACGATTGATCAGATGGATACCAGATTTACCAAAGCCCTGAATGAAGTTCTAAGATTTGGTAAAGAATTTTCGAACAAGGAGATCACAACAAAGGTTCTCAAGGTCTTGCCACCCAAATTCAACATGAAGGTGACAGCCATGGAAGAATCAAGGGATTTAGAGAAGATTTCTCTTTCCAAACTGTTCTCATCTCTCAAAGCTTATGAGTATCATATGCCAAGATTGGGATTAGAAGTATCAACCAGTTCAGACCCTACTGCTGCTCTAATGGCGTCAGACAAGTCAAGAAAATCAGCAGACAAGTCAAAACAGATGACTGTGCTGAGTTCAGAAAAGGGATACACTGCTGACGACGTTACCCTGCTGCTAAATGATTTCAAGAAGTTCTACAAGAAGAAAATGAAATTAAAACATAAAAATGCTACTTCATCTTCTTCTGATCATTTTCAGGAAAACAGGGACTCCTACAAAGCAAAACTTAGAGACTACCATGAAGAGGAGTATGGGCTCTTGATCAAAGACCATTCAACCTCATCATCTGAGAAGTTTGCTGAAAAGGAAAAGCGTGCTAAAAAGGAGCGTGAGCTTAGCAAGAGCAAATCAAAGTTAGCTGATGCAGCAAAGCTAATAAACTCCTGCACATCTTATTCAGACACCAAGTCGTCTGATAAATAATTTGAAGAAGTACCCGAGACCATATGCTTAATTGCCATAGAATTTGATGATTCTGAAAATTGGGGTAACTTCTACTGATTAATGTAATGCACTATTTGAATCGATTGAATAAATGTTGAATTTCAAATTCAAATATTGTTTGTGCACTTGCCAAGCTAAATGAAGAGATGACTCTGCTGAAAAGAGCAAATCAGATCACTGAAACTTCAGGTTCAAAAAAAAAAAAAAAACCTCAAGAATCAGCTGACTACCAAAAAGCTTGAGCATGAGAATGAAACTCTAAAAGCTGAGTATGCAATTTGTTTTGAAAATATAAATAAACCTGAAAGTAGTAATTACATTATTCTCTAAAAAGAAAATCAGAGGCTTAAGAGAACAAGTCTACTGATGCTCAATAGGTTAGAAAACCTAGTAAGCTACCTAAGACAAATCAGACTACTAAAACTCATCAGTGAGTAAGCTGAAATAGGCTGCTGATAGGAGTAAAATTAAAGTGGTATCAAGTCTGTTGAATCTAAGGAGAGTTATTAAATAACTTAGGTAAGAAATTGAGGTTAAAATGAATTATTTGGCAAGAATTAGAATCACATTATGATAATTGTTATTTCAACATGCTTTATGCCTATTCATATTATCATGCTGATCATGTTCACTGCGCTGATTGCCATCCTCATTTCAATATGCATGCTTATCACATATTTCATGCATCTTACCTTGCTTATGAGCTATGTTTTAATCATGACCAACAAATGTTGAAAATCAACAAGTGGTACTATCATGATAAAACATAAGTCACTAGATCATCACATGTTAAAGGTTACACTAACCATGCTGGACCCAATAAACAAGGGGTACCAAAAACAGTCATCTGTTTTGCAGGTGAAACACATGTGAGATGACAAAGATGAGTTGACTGCCTTGCAAATTCCACCAAGTTCAACAAGTGGTATCACCAACTATTCAAGTAGTATCAGTCAACCATGTGACAACAAAAATTGGTTTGTTGATTTTGGATTCATAAGTTGAGGGGGAACTTATCAGAAGACTAACCCAGAACAGCTTACTGGAATTCAACGGCTGAGTGTCTTTGAAGAGAAACTCTCATCAGACTACTTGACCATGAATTCTTGAACTTAGGGGGAACGTGTACGACTAGCGGTACTCCTAAATAAAAGATGAAGTTGTCAATAAGTCAAAATGAAGCTATCAGAAGACTGCTTCTTATCAGCTGACTGGAACTCAACAGCCAAGGGATTTTCAAGAATGTACTACACCAAGTGGTATCAGCAAGTGCTATCACATCAACAAGTGATATCAGCTGACTACTCTTATTTGTATCCATACAAGTAGTATCAGACTACAAGTAGCATCAGACTACAAGTGGAATCAGACCACAAGTGGTATCAAGTGGTAAAAATTCTTGAAGTTAAGAGGAAATTTTCTAGCTGGAGTGATAAACGTCAACGAAGACTACCTCGATCGGCCAAGTACTTACCCACCTATCTTCAGCACACTAGTTTGCAATCTTATGAAAAAGAAGTTATCACAAATCCTAAAAAGGGGGGAGGATAAAATGGAGAAGAAAATATGCAACTAAAGTTTTGGTGTTGATGACAAAAAGGGGGAAGATGGATGCAACTAAGAACCCTTTAAGCAGAAGATCAGAAAGGGAAAAAGAACCATCACATGCAAGTGGTACTTTTAAAAAAAAAAGTTGTATCGGACCAAAAGAATTTCCATCTCAAGGCATGAAGACTAAAACTGAAGACTTAAGATTGGTTCTTAGTTGAAGGTTTTGTCATCATCAAAAAGGGGGAAATTGTTGGTTAATATTGGAGAAGGTTTTGAAGATGACAAAAAGGGTAATCTGGAAGTCATCAACTAAGAACTAAACAGCTTAGTAAAACCTATCTCATGGTCTGGAAGCTAAGTGACCGAATCAGCCGAGTGGGATATCAGATGGGTATTATCAGCCGAGTCAAGATAGATGTGTTCATTCTTGAATCAGCCGAGAAGCCATCAGCCGAGTGATCATCAGAGTGATCATCAGCAGAGTATTTCCACCAGCAGAGTGAAGACGGTCAAGTAAGCTTATCAACGCAACGAGCTAAGAGCTGAGTGCATTAAATGCGACTGACATAAAGCAAACATCCGTACAGCAGAGTGTACAGTGCAACAGTTGCAGGGAGCCGTTCAGGACCAGTACTCGAGGACTGTAGCTTTCTGTCAACCTTCAACGGGCAGAAAATTCAAATCCGAGGAGTATAAATAGAAGACAAACTGAAGATCTTAAGAGAGCTTGCATTATTCAAGATCATATTCTAAGAGCGAGATCCATCAGTTGAGTCGTCTGCTCTTGAGTGAAGTCATTTGTTGACAAAGCTTCCTGTTGAAGAACAGAGATCATACGTTGTCGGTCTTAATGACTTTCAACTGAGAATAGAAGGAGTGTATATCCATCTTTGTGAGTGATATAGCTTCTTAGTATAGGTTTTCTGAGTGATTACTTGTACTGAAAATAGCGTGAGGAGTGTAGATCCGTCTAAGTGAGTGATCTAGCTTCAGAGTGTAGGATTTCTGTGTGATTTCTTACAGCGCACTTGTGGCTTTTCATTTGTTGATCAGCGCAAGCATTTTATACTTGATTACTTTGTGTTTTCTAGTATAACCCAAGATCTGTGTGACTTGGAAGAGTGGACTAAAGGATTTTTATCCATATAACCACTATAAAAATGCTGTGTGTTTGAATCATTTACTGTTATACTTTGCATATTTATCAAAGAACTCAAACATACGATTTAATCAAAAGATTTTAAAAGGAGTTGTAAAAACTAGGGACAAAATCTTTTGAGTGAGAAAACTTAAAGAGGAACAGCTTGGTGAAAAACACTTTGAATATCCGCTCCCAACTAGTTTCTAAAAACTCTGATTTAACATCTGAAATCAGCTGAGTGAAAATCAGATGAGTGGTCAACTCTGCTGATAAAGCTTTGTGCGCATCAGCTTAGTAGTCTTACAAATCTCGATCAGCTTAGTCTGCTGATTTGAAAAGTTAGAGAAAAAGTTTTAAAGTTTTCAGAGGTCTATTCACCCCCCCCCCCCCCCTCTAGATCTCATTGACCACTTTTGGGACCAACAGATCCGATCGAGGAATCCGACCTAGCTAGATTTAAATTAGCCCCCATCAGGTTTGATCATGATTTGTTGAGTATTCGGTCCGAATCGGATCGAACCGAACCGAATTTTCGGTTCCAGGCTGGTTCGATCCTGAAAATTCGTGGGCCGATTACCGAACCGAGTTTTCAGTTCGGACCGAATCATTCGGTCCGACAATTCAGGCGATTTCCCGAACCGTGCTCAACCCTACTAAACATACACAAGCCACCCCTTGTTCAAGAAACAAAGAAGAAATTTCATCTTGAAATTTTGATCTCTACAATGTTAATGAAAAGTTCGATTCTCTTAAGTTGGTTCCAACACGCCTAGTAGAAGGAGAACGTGGTTGATATCAATGGTGAAAAAGATAAAAAAACGTTTGTTCATCAAATTCAAGAAAAGCATGAAGCCAAAAGTTCAACCAAATGAACGAAGAACGGTAATGTTTCTGTAAGTTTTATATTTCCTTCTTATGCATAATTAAAATAATTATCCTTTATGGGATCCTCATATTTATGTAAGTTATTTTTGAAATATACTGGAAACATAAAACCCACCAAATTCCGCAATTAAATCGAATTAGTTCGATCCTGTTTACTTATCGGGTTGAATAGTTCGGATCCGATGGTAAAACCCCAACAAAAGAAAGTAAAAAGAACTCATAAATCTTAACTATGGATATTAGCCATTTAATAATAAATAAATAAAAAAATGTTAGAGATCGAGAAAAAAATGCTCTACAAAAATTCATGAAAGCTCAAGGAAAGGAATAAGTATAAGATTAAAGTCCATCATCATGTTAAATGTCCAATAAAAAGGTAAACTCAACCAAATCAGTAAAGGTGACATCCAAATACTCCATTTACCTTATGAAAAATAAATGAGTTATATAAGACCATAAAAAAATGTGAAAATATAGAAATATGAATAAAATTTAAAACAATATAAAGATGTAGTGATTAAATGCCTCTACTATGTAATGGACAAATGAGGAATTGAAAGTAGGAGCTTCGGAAGTGGTGGACGTGAGGGGTGGATATACTAAAGGAAAATGAAGTTTGACGCTATATTTAAGTTTTAGCCGTGAATAGGGGCGTAAACGAATCGAGTAGTATCGAACGACACATTGTTCAAGTTTGGTTTGAATATTATCGAGCTTCAAATTTTATTTTTGAGCTTGGTTTGATTTCTTAGTGAACCGAGCTCAAACAAGCTTTTATCGAACGAGTTCGAGCCAAGTATCGGGTAGCTTGATATTTTACATGTATTTTTCTCTTATTTTGTAAAATTCTAAAATCAGGCACCAATTGGTATGGAGTTCATACGTATTCTTCCACAATTCGACTAAATTTAGGGTAAATCAAAGAAGGAAGTAAATCATCATGCATTAAAAAAAATGAAATTTTTCAGAAGCAGAATTTAACATAAATAGTTATTTGTTAAAATTTATGATTCCATTTTCTTCTTAAATTTAGGACGATTTTTCATGTAAACTATATTTATTTTGATGGACTAATTATATTTATATTTCTAGCTATTTTTGGGGCATGATTTTAGTAGGTTAATCAATTATTTAAGATATTTTCTTGTACAGGGAATTCATTTTAAATTTTGAAAAGATTCTAAACATTATTATAAATAGGTGATTAAGCAATCATTTATTTTCTTGACAATAAAAAAACTCTAAATTCTAAAAAGAAAATAATTAAGTTCAAATTGCAAGATATTGGTCAAAATATATAATTGCATGGGCCTCAATTATTATAATCCAATTATGACTTTTCTGTATTTTATGGATGCTCACAGCATACTTTTTAAGCCCAGCCCAATGTTGCACTCCAGGTAACTGTGCGGAAAAGAAAGCCCAACCCAAAAGCTATTTAAAAGAATAAGGCCAGCCGTGACATGTAACAAATAACATGCATGAGGTCTATTTGTCGTCCCGAAAATTAAGAGAAATTGTTTATTGGTTGTCTATTGTAGGTGAAATTGATGTACTATTAATGTGGACGGATCCAGGATTATGGAGTTGGGGTCGAGTTTATTCATCGTTAAAACTTATTGATAATGATATTTAATATAATTTATTTGTATAAGAATAGATTATCAACGAGGACTCTATTAAGTTCAAAATACTAAAGTAATTGAATGAAAAAACTATGAAAATTGTACATGACGCTCTTTATAACATAAAAATTCTTGCATTTTAATTCTCAATGCGAATAATCAAACAATTCGTAGGGTAGTAATATTTCATCTCGTTTCTAAGCATGTTTTTCACCAACTTTATTATTGATAATGATTGTTTTTGTTGTGGTGGTAACAGAAAAAACTAATATTGAGTAAATACTATTAAAAGATACATCATAGACTTTCTTGTACTCTTCAATGGTAAACTTAACACAAAAACTATTGATAATCATGACTTCTAAATGAAGTTTAAATGGATGTTTTCATTGAATTGTAGGTGTAATTGACAATTTAACATAGAAATATACTTGTCTTTTTATTAGAATTGCTATAAAACTTCTAATTTGATCAGTGATTGAATAATGTAAAATAGTAGTACTAATTTCTCAAAAAAAAAAAAAGGTAAAACTAATTTTTTTTTGTAAAATTATTGGCCTTCCCAAAAAGGGCCTGCATCTGTCCCTGTGTAATAAGCTAGAGCGCTCAATGAAACGAATTTTAATTTTAATTTAGGTTGGATCCAATTTATTAAGATTTTTATCTAAATAACATGTTATACAAATATGAATGGAATTAATGTTAAAAATAATAATGTTTTAGCTTTGATAGATTTGTTATATTCAAAGAGTAGTTAACATGATTATGTTTATAAAAAAACGGAAAAATACTTTTATATTAAACTTTTGTCCATATTACACATTTGATATTAAGTTTTTTGAAAAACACATTTAATATCATGATATAGGCTCCCTTGACACATTATATCTGGCCGTCAATTTTAACAGAATTCATCACGTGCGTGGCACGTGTCTGTTAAGTGACACGGGTTTTGCACGTGTAGGTGGTAAAATTTATTTGGTACCAAAGCTTCGAAAAAAATATATTTAATTCCAAAATTGAAGGCATTTTGACAAATTTGCTTTGACCAACAATTTTTTGGACGGTAACGACCACATGGCCGTTAATTCACCAAAATTGCACGCTTTTTGCACATAATGTGCTCGGGCAGGAAGTATTTGAACATAATCTTAATTTTGACATAACTTCTTCGTTACAAGGCCAAATTTCGTGTTCTTTATATGGGTGGAAAGTTCTTGAGGAGAGCTCTCTGACGATAAAAGTTTCTAATCATGAAATGCAATAAATAATTCTCATAAAATTAAAAAAAAAAAATCAGTTCTATCTTAATGAAATTGAAAAAAGACTGAAACTTTCTTAATTTCAGGGAATTGTCTATTGCGTTACATGAAAACTGAAACTTGTACCATAAAGATGCTCTGGTCAATACAGTTTAAAACTTGTAAATTAAAAGTTTGTATATACTTAAATTATATTAAATAATAAAACACAATTTGTTATTTTATATACATGCAGTTGGGTGCGGTTTAAGCGGTTTTTCAAAATATAAACCCAAACCGGGTTATAATTTGTGAATGTTTTTTACACGAAGCCCAAGACCAACCCATTCATCCTTCCACCCGCGAATTGCGGTCGATCTGGGTTGGGGCAGTCGGTTGCAGCGATTTGAAGATTTCGTTGAACACCCTTACATGAGGTCTATTTGTTGTCCCGTATAACAAAAATTAAGAGAAATTGTCTGTTGGTTGTCTATTGTAGGTGAAGTTAGGTTGGATCCAATTTATGAAACGAATTTTAATTTTAATTTGAATTTAGGTTGGATCCAATTTATGAAGATTTTTATCTAAATAAAATATGTTATACAAAGATGAATGGAATTAATATAAAAAATAAAATTTGAATTTAGGTTGGATCCAATTTATGAAGATTTTTATCTAAATAAAATATGTTATACAAAGGTGAATGGAATTAATATAAAAAATAAAATTTTAGCTTTGATTGATTTGGTATATTCAAAGAGTAGTTAACATGATTATGTTTATAAAAAAAAAGTTACTTAAAATGTTGGGAATGCCCCGGTTGTCAAAACAACGAAAGTGCGAAATTCAAAATTTTTCCGAGGCACCCATCAGTCCCAAGATATATTTTCCACCTTATGTATGCGAAAAGGTTGAATCAAACAATCTACAATAGATAAAAAGGTGGAGATATGCGATTTTACCTCACCACAGGCAAGGTAGTGGCAACCTCCGGCTTTATTGCTGATTCACAACTAGTGATCCAATTGTCTCACCTCCAGAGTGTATCCACACCAGTTGGATTGTAGTAACACCTTCAAGTCACAGGCTACGAACTAGATATTGAAGGCTGTCAATGGAGGAAGAAACAAATCTAGATTCAGATCTAGATCCAGATATGGAAGAACAGAGAGAGAGGGGGCGGCGCTGCCAAGGGGGCGGCTAGGCAGAGGGGGGCGGCCAGGGTTAATTGTGTGCAAGAGTAAAAAAGCTTATGAAGAGTTGTGAGGAGATATCTATTTATAAGAGAAGAATCTTTCTCTTAGTAGATATCTCTTCAAAGACCTTTTCCTTATCTTATTAGGAAACAAGATATACTTGTATATCTTCTAGATCTTCCTTGTCACACAAGAAAACAAACTCTCCTCTTCTTATCCCTATCAAAATCGCCCCCCACCTATCTTGCAAGACTTCTTCTGGGCTTTTAATTAAAAGGCCCATGTCTTGCAACTTAATTTAATTAACCAATAATTAAATCAGCCCAATTAATCCAATTAATTATAATCTCTCAATTAATTAACACTTTAATTAATATTTAATTAATTAGACCATCTAATTAGTTATTCTTTCAATTGAATTAACACTTTAATTCATTTATTGATTTAACTCCCTTAAATCAAATATTTCCTTTTATGACTGTCACTGTCCAACTGTATTGTGTGTGACCCTCTAGGTTCACCATCAATTGGCAGCAGGCCCACGAACCCTTCGTGATTTAATTTATGAGCAATTAATTGCTCCGATCAATTAAACACTTTTAATTGACCACTCCAGAATTAATCTCCCTTATTAATTCAGGAGTACCCACACCTCATGGTCGATGTCTAGCCACAAGCCCATGAGGCCCAACTTCAGGTGAATTGATATTTGTGAACCTCACCTCTTATAACTGCCATGTACATACGGTCCTTCTATCGACTTAATTTCCCGATCGAGACCTAGGGTGTGTGAATTGATCGGCACCTCTAATTATCTCAATAACTATACTTTCTAATTCGGGATAATAATCCAGCGTGACTGCTAAATTTGGAAACCCCTTTCCAAATCCGTCACCGACCGTGGCCACGGGTTTCTCGGATCTATTATCTAAGAATCGTATAGGAAATTCCCTCATCCATTACGATGAGTCGGTAGATTCCATCTTGGTACTAACCACTCGCGTACACAACTATATGCACCCAACTTAGGCACATTATGGTCAGGCTACGTGACCAGTACCTAAATATAAGTACATATACCCATGCACCGAATTCGCCCTAGCATCTCAAGTCCAAGGACTAAATCGTACACTATTATAAGCCTTGAGAAACATCCCATCACCGATATGCGTCATGCGCTTCCACAATGGGTTTCTCTGTTCGGGTCGTTCGATGCGTTCGATCCCCTATCGAACCACCTACTCATATGCACTGACATCAAATGTCTTGTTCATGAAACTCTACAAATTCACTCCATGTGAATCATGCATATTCATACAAGTCTTGGCGATTCCTTCGATACCCCGTCTCGTTCGGAATCTATGACTTGGAACGGGTTTTAAGATCACGACCTTAGAGACTGTTTCATGATTGCACCCAATACCGAAGTGAATCGTCCCATAGTCGAATGTGATCTAAGGATTTCATCCAATCGCTTAAATGTATTCGCGAGAGATGAATTTGGCCATTGTTTATTCTATACAGTTATAAATAAACATGCGTATTATTCATAAGAACCAAAGATTGTTTATTACAGAATAGACCTAATACAAGCTAAGGTTAATTGGCTTGCTGGGCACTATCCTATCAATCTCCCACTTGCCCTAAAGCCATTCACAAACATTTCTAAGACCCATCTTTACAAGATGTCCCTCGAACGCTTTTTGCGAAAGTGGCTTCGTTAGTGGGTCAGCTATGTTGTCTTCTGAGTTGACACGATCCACGTGTATGTCTCCTCTACCAATGATCTCCCTGATCACATGGTATTTCCTCATTACGTGTTTAGATTGGTGGTGTGATCTCGGCTCCTTCGCTTGAGCTATCGCCCTATTGTTGTCACAGAAGACTACTACAGGCTCTGCAATGCTAGGAACTACATCCAACTATTGGATGAAGTTTCTCATCCAAACACTCTCTTTTGCCGCATCCGATGCTGCAATATATTTTGCTTCAGTGGTTGAGTCGGCAGTGGTGGACTGCTTGGAACTTTTCCAACTCACCGTTGCGCCTTTGAGGCGGAATATGTATCCAGAATTGGATTTGTAATCATCCACGTCAGACTGGAAACTTGAATCAGTGAATCCTTCAAGTTTCAATTCTCCACTACCACCGTAGACCAAAAACATATCCTTAGTCCTTCGCAGGTACTTAAGGATTGCTTTAACGACAGTCCAGTGCTCTTCGCCTGGATTCGACTGATAGCGGCTCGTTACACGTAGAGCGTGTGCTACGTCTGGTCTAGTACACAACATCGCATACATTATGCTCCCTATAGCAGAGGTATAAGGTATGAGAGACATTCTCTTCTTTTCTTCGTCAGTTGTAGGGCACATTGACTTGGAAAGAGAGATTCCATGTCTCATTGGAAGCAATCCTCTCTTGGATTTTTCCATATTGAATCTTTTCAATATCGTGTTGATGTACTGAGATTGGGAGAGTCCCAACATCTTCTTCGATCTATCCCTATAGATACGTATTCCCCATACGTAAGATGCCTCTCCTAAATATTTCATGGAGAATTGCGCGGATAACCACGCTTTTGTCTGCGTTAACATTCTGATATCGTCCCCGATCAACAGAATATCGTCGACGTATAAAACTATGAATTGTACCGAACTCCCACTATTCTTCTTGTACACACAAGGCTCAAATACGTTTTTGATGAAGCCAAAAGCTTTGACTGTCTCATTAAATCGTATGTTCCAGGTTCGGGACGCCTGTTTGAGGCCATAAATTGACCTTTGAAGTTTGCACACCTTGTGCTCGCTTCCTTTGGACGCAAAGCCTTCGGGCTGTTGCATAAAGATCTCATTGTCATTGTCTCCATTGAGAAAGGCGGTCTTTACGTCTATTTGCCATATTTCGTAGTCGTACCATGCAGCCATGGCTAAAAGTATCCGAATGGATTTAGACATCGCTACTGGAGAAATGGTTTCCTCATAGTCTATTCCAGGCCTCTGAGAATAACCTTTCGCCACTAGACGAGCCTTATGGGTTATAACCTCTCCATTCATTCCAAGCTTACGCTTGAAGATCCATTTGCATCCTACAGGGACAGTTCCCTCAGGCGGATCGACCAAGGTCCAAACCTTGTTGGAATGCATGGAATCCATTTCGGATTGCATGGCTTCGAGCCACGCACCCGATTCTATGTCAGACATAGCTTCTTCATAAGTCCTTGGATCAGTATCCAACTTATCGTTTTCGTGAATAAAACCAAATCTCTCTGGTTCCTTGCGAATTCGATCGGACCTTCGAAGTATAGGTGTACTAGTAGGTTCAGTGAATTCAGGATCAGCTCCCACTGTTTGTGAGGATGGGTCCGATTCTAAGACTTCATCGAGTTCTACGATTGTCCCATTTCTGTTGGTGAGGAAATCATCTTCTAAGAAGTGGGTATTCCTAGACACGAACGTATTACGTTCTTTAGGATCGTAAAACAAGTATCCAATGGATTCCTTTGGATACCCCACAAATTTGCACAAACTAGATCTACTATCCAGCTTATCCTCTTTCTTGTTCTTAACATAGGCGGGAGATCCCCATACTCGTAGATACGAATATACGGGTGCTTTACCATACCATTCTTGGTGTGGTGTTGTAGGCACTGACTTTGAAGGTACTATGTTTAGTATCTTCGAGGCAGTTAATAGGGCCAAGCCCCAAAATGAAAAGGGAAGTTCAGCGAAGCTCATCATGGAACGAACCATGTCTAACAAAGTTCGATTCCTCCTTTCAGACACTCCATTGAGTTGGGGCGTCCTAGGGGGAGTTCACTGAGCGAGAATTCCATTCTCTTTTAGATAATCGAGGAATTCTTGACTTAAGTATTCTCCTCCTCGATCAGATCGAAGTGCTTTAATACTATGTCCAAGTTGGTTCTCTACTTCCATTCTAAACTCCTTGAACTTTTCAAAAGTTTCGGATTTGTACTTCATCAAGTACACGTCTACATAACGACTGAAGTCGTCAGTGAATGTGACGAAGTAGGAGAATCCTCCTCTTGCACTGACACTCAGTGGTCCACAAACGTCAGTATGGATCAAATCCAATGTTTGTTTGGTTCGCTCGGGTCCCGGTGAAGGGTGATTTGGTCATTTTTCCTTTGAGACAAGATTCGCAAGTCGGAAGTTCATCTAAGTTCTGTATTTCAAGAGCCTTAGAAGAAACCAACTTTTGGATCCTACTCTTGGAGATATGTCCAAGTCTAGCGTGCCAAAGTTGTGGAGTGTGATTATCATATTTTCTTTTTCTTGATTGTATGTGCAAGACGTTGGAGTTTGTAGGTTCAAGGGAATATAGACCGTCCATCAAATTACCACTAGCATAAGTTAAACCATTTTTAATTATGCTTAAAGATCCATTCATAATGGAAAAATTAAAACCATCATTATCTAATAGCGGAATAGAAATAATGTTCTTAATTATTGTTGGTACGTACAAACAGTCTTTTAAAAGCAAAGTAAAATTCCCTATCACTAACTCCACGTCTCCTATAGCCTCTGCAGCAACTCTTGCTCCGTTTCCAAAACGCAGGATCCTATCCCCGGGCTTAAGTGTTCTTACTGCTCCCATCACCTGCAAATCATTGCAGATATGAGAACCCGCTGCGGTGTCTAACACCCAAGATGCACAGTTAATAGAAATATTAACTTCAACCAAGAAAATACTTTTGGCTACCATTTTCAGTTAGTCTGGGCAGTTCCTTTTCCAGTGCCCTGCTTTCTTGCAGTGGAAGCATTCGTCTTCTGGGCTTTTGCGATTTTTCTCGACAACCTTGGTGACTGCTTTAGAAGAGAACACCTTCTTCTTCTTTTTACCTTTCTTGGGCTTTGCAGCCTTCGATTGGTGATCAATCACGTGTTTCTCTTCCTTGAGAGTGGATTCTGCCGTAACCAACAGATTGGTCAGTTCGTGAAGAGGAAGGTTTCTGTCTTCCATGTTGAAGTTCAACACGAACTGGTCGAACGAGCGAGGCAGAGTATGGAGAAGGAGGTCAGTGCTAAGATCAGCGTGCAATTCCACGTCTAATCGCCCCAGTTTTTCAACCAAGTTGATGAAACGCAGACAGTGATCCTTGACACTGCTTCCCTCAGCCATCTTGAGACTAAACAACTCCTTAGTGGCTGCGAACCTTTCGGTACGAGACCTTTCTCCAAACATCTGTTGGAGGTGGAGAAGTATATCTCTAGCAAGCGGTATAGCTGCATGCTGTTTCTGCAGCTCATTCGACATTGAAGCTAGCATGAGGCAACGAACCTGAAGATCATCATCAACCCTTTTAGCATGGGCGGTTCGTTGTTCCTCAGTAGCTCGTGCTGCAGGTGCAGCAGGCATAGGTATGTCGAGTACATAGCTCCGACGTTCGGAGTCGAGGACTATCCTAAAGTTTCTCAGCCAGTCGATAAAGTTTGATCCATTCAATTTATTAGTGTCGAGGATGACAGATAATGGATTCTTAGACATTGTTAAAAAATATCTACAAATGGTAAAAAGACAACGTTTAGCTGACTGATCTATGCCTAATACTTATAATTAACGAATTTTGGTCTTGGTTTCGAAAAATTTCTCCCACTATTTTGTCGAAACAATCACCCCTTTGATTGCTCGGGAAATCTTATTTCCTAGTAGGTCTTGACGTCCCAGCAGACATTAATTGCACCCACGAATCGTGGCCATACAATTAATTCTCCAGGTAGGTATACTTTTACCAATTGTGTCACTACACAACCTTCAAGCTATTTTGCCTCGGTTTTCTCACTTATCTAGCACTGCTACATCATAAGTGTTACTTATCGTTAAGTCTATCCCATCAATCATGATGAGCAACGGGCCCGGTCGTGAAATCCCTGTAACTGGTTATCGGTCAATATTCACATCCCGACCAGTCCTCAGCCTTGTCGAGTTTACTTAAAAACAGGAGTCAATGAATTTTGCGTATTGTCCCTTTCTTCGACTCGGGTGCCAGACTCTGGATCACCTCTATCAATAAGTAGACAACTTACGCTAGTTCCTATTGATGGAAGGCTTGGATCTTTAAAACTTCATTTTAAATGTACCCAATATGACTTAATATTTAATTCGAGAGGGGGTTTTCGGGTTTGAAAGTTCATACTAACTCTCCTCGAGATCTCACCGCATAAGTTATGCTTTATCTTTTATTTACGATCTAGATTCTAGCGCGCATCACATACAAGCTAAATAAATAAATCGATAAATAAATTAAAACATACAAGCCTAGCATGCATACTACCACAATATGTTTTCGATCGGGAGCCTCCTATGTGGGCTATCATCGAGCCACGATGTTGGCCCTATTGGTCAATCTAAAGGGTTCTTAATGGACCTAGGCTATTACATAAATAACCATGCATACATGGCCTTCAATTCTTCTTGGGCTCCCACCTTGCTTGTAATGGGCCTCCATCCTAAACTATTTAAAACAGTAAAGCCCTATCTATTACAAAGGCTCAAAGTGGCCCAAAAACTTAAGGCTCGTAGGCCCAATAAAAAACCAAACAATAAATTAAACCAATCACATCCACCCTAGGGTCAAGGCTCGGCACGATCGAAAACCACGTAAACAGTTCACGTAGAGCAAGAAACAAGCAAACAACTTTTTACATATTTCTTTCTTACTTTTAAAACTCCTTTTAAAAATAACATCCTATGATTCTTGCTTTAGTCACTACTAATTATGACAAAATCAATTTTCGGGTAAACAAAACAATTTTTCCGCATAAAACCAGATTCGGATTTTTCAACTTTTGAAAATTGCAGTTCGGCCCCTCAACTTTACGGAAATTGCATTTTTAACCCCAAAGATTTGAAAATTACAAAACAGCCCCAATTTACAAATCGGCCAGAGGACAGAAAATTAAAATTTGAATCCAGAAAATTTCCAGTTTCGCAAACAGACCCCTGAACCTTTGGAAATTACAAAATGGTCCTTTAATTTTCGGAAATTGCAAAAACGACCCAAAATTACGAACATACCAGAATTGTAAAAAACAGTCCAGATTTTTCAAAAATTTCCAGAAAACAGAAAATTAAATTTCCAGCCCTTATTTCTCAAAATAGCGATTTGCACAAAAAGTCCTGAAGTTTCAAAAATTATAAATTTGCCCCAAATCTCAATATGCGATTTTACCCTATCATAGATCATATCATAACAAGCAAGAATCATCACACAGAACATAACAATCACAAATATCCATATATTTAATGATGTTCAGGCCTTTTCGCATAATAGTAATGGAATTGGCTCTGATACCACTGTTGGGAATGCCGCGGTTGTCAAAACAACGAAAGTACGGAATTTAAAATTTTCCCGAGGCACCCATCAGTCCCAAGATATATTTTCCACCTTATGTATGCGAAAAGGTTGAATCAAACAATCTACAATAGATAAAAAGGTGGAGATATGCGATTTTACCTCACCACAGGCAAGGTGGTGGCAACCTCCGGCTTTATTGCTGATTCACAACTAGTGATCCAATTGTCTCACCTCCAGAGTGTATCCACACCAGTTAGATTGTAGTAACACCTTCAAGTCACATGCTACAAACTAGATATTGAAGGCTGTCAATGGAGGAAGAAACAGATCTAGATTCAGATCTAGATCCAGATATGGAAGAACAGAGAGAGAGGGGGCGGCGCTGCAAGGGGGCGGCTAGGCAGAGGGGGGCGGCCAGGGTTAATTGTGTGCAAGAGTAAAAAAGCTTATGAAGAGTTGTGAGGAGATATCTATTTATAAGAGAAGAATCCTTCTCTTAGTAGATATCTCTTCAAAGACCTTTTCCTTATCTTATTAAGAAACAAGACATACTTGTATATCTTCTAGATCTTCCTTGTCACACAAGAAAACAAACTCTCCTCTTCTTATCCCTATCAAAATCGCCCCCGACCTATCTTGCAAGACTTCTTATGGGCTTTTAATTAAAAGGCCCATGTCTTGCAACTTAATTTAATTAACCAATAATTAAATCAGCCCAATTAATCCAATTAATTATTATCTCTCAATTAATTAACACTTTAATTAATATTTAATTAATTAGACCATCTAATTAATTATTCTTCCAATTGAATTAACACTTTAATTCATTTATTGATTTAACTCCCTTAAATCAAATATTTCCTTTTATGACTGTCACTGTCCAACTGTATTGTGTGTGACCCTCTAGGTTCACCATCAATTGGCAGCAGGCCCACGAACCCTTCGTGATTTAATTTATGAGCAATTAATTGCTCCGATCAATTAAACACTTTTAATTGACCACTCCAGAATTAATCTCCCTTATTAATTCAGGAGTACCCACACCTCATGGTCGATGTGTAGCCACAAGTCCATGAGGCCCAACTTCAGGTGAATTGATATTTGTGAACCTCACCTCTTATAACTGCCATGTACATACGGTCCTTCTATCGACTTAATTTCCCGATCGAGACCTAGGGTGTGTGAATTGATCGGCACCTCTAATTATCTCAATAACTATACTTTCTAATTCGGGATAATAATCTAGTGTGACTGCTAAATTTGGAAACCCCTTTCCAAATCCGTCACCGACCGTGGCCACGGGTTTCTCGGATCTATTATCTAAGAATCGTATAGGAAATTCTCTCATCCATTACGATGAGTCGGTAGATTCCATCTTGGTACTAACCACTCGCGTACACAACTATATGCACCAAACTTAGGCACATTATGGTCAGGCTACGTGACCAGTACCTAAATCTAAGTACATATACCCATGCACCGAATTCGCCCTAGCACCTCAAGTCCAAGGACTAAATCGTACACTATTATAAGCCTTGAGAAACATCCCATCACCGATATGCGTCATGCGCTTCCACAATTGGTTTCTCTGTTCGGGTCGTTCGATGCGTTCGATCCCCTATCGAACCACCTACTCATATGCACTGACATCAAATGTCTTGTTCACGAAACTCTACAAATTCACTCCATGTGAATCATGCATATTCATACAAGTCTTGGTGATTCCTTCGATACCCCGTCTCGTTCGGAATCTATGACTTGGAACGGATTTTAAGATCACGACCTTAAAGGCTTTTTCATGATTGCACTCAATACCGAAGTGAATCGTCCCATAGTCGAATGTGATCTAAGGATTTCATCCAATCGCTTAAATGTATTCGCGAGAGATGAATTTGGCCATTGTTTATTCTATACAGTTATAAATAAACATGCGTATTATTCATAAGAACCAAAGATTGTTTATTACAGAATAGACCTAATACAAGCTAAGGTTAATTGGCTTGCTGGGCACTATCCTATCATAAAAATCTAAATTTACCCATGAATAAAATTATCAATGGTGCGTAAAAATGTATTTTTTGTCCCACATTTGCAAAATTGTATTATTTGCTCATGTTTCCTAAATTATAAAGTATAATATTTTTGGTCATTTTGCCCATTTTTCATATAATTTGGATCTAATAGTATGAAACTAGAACAACTTATAGGGCTAAAAGTGCAAAAAAATAAAAAAATTAGAAGTTGGGACAAATAATACAATTAAATTTGTAAAATGCGAAACTAGAAATGTTGAATTTAATCCCGTGGGACTAAATATGACGAATAAATTCGTCGAGAGAAAGACATTTTTTGGTAGTGTAGCTAGTGTATAAAAATATTCTACAGTTCAATGTTCGCGGTGCGGTCTAGTGCGATTTTATACTCGTCTAAATCCAACTCAATATTTGCGTGTTTTTAATACTCTAGACCAAACCCATCTCAATAAGTCTAGAGATTGCACTTTGCAATCCCTTCGAGTTGGGGCGGGTTGGGCCGGTTTTTGCGGTATTAGCTTTTTCTATTTTAATTTTTTTTTGAGACTCTACTTTAATTTATTATCACTTAGTATTTTGTTATTGTACTTTTATCTAAGAATAAAATTCTTGGACGTTCTATAATCATATGAACAATACTACTTTTTCATAATTTTTAGTTTTGATTTGTTAACCTATTTAAAGTCTACATTCGTAGTGTAAAGAACAGTAAATGTTACACAAATTCATAACCGAACAAGACTTTTTCAAACAATAAGCAAAAATAGAAAATACTTTAATTATTAAAATCGATATTCGCAGTTGTCAATCGATGGAATTTAACTTGGATTGTTAATAAATCGTGTCGAGTAATAGATTTTTAGGGGATAAATTAGTCTTTAGGGTTTAGACGGTAAATTAAAAGTATGTATATACTTAAATTATATTAGATAATAAAACACAATTTATTATTTTATATACATGCAGTTGGGTGCGGTTTATGCGATTTTTCAAAATATAAACCCAAACCCAATTATAATTTGCGGATTTTTTACATGAAGCCCAAAACCAATCCATTCAACCTTCAACCGCGAGTTGCGGTCGATTTGGGTTGGGGCGGTCGGTTGGAGCGGTTTGACGGTTTCGTTGAACACCTCTACATGAGGTCTATTTGTCGTCCTGTATAACAAAAATTAAGAGAAATTGTCTGTTGGTTATCTATTCTAAGTGAAGTTGATGTACTAAGCTAGAGCGCTCAATGAAACGAATTTTAATTTGAATTTAGGTTGGATTCAATTTATTAAGATTTTTATCTAAATAAAACATGTTATACAAAAATGAATGGAATTAATATAAAAAATAATATTGATTTGTTATATTCAAAGAGTAGTTAACATGATTATGTTTATAATAAAAAAAATTACTTAAAAATCTAAATTTACAGATGAATAAAATTATCAATGGTACGTATAAATGTATTTCTTGTCCTACATTTGCAAAATTGTATTCTTGGCTCATGTTTCCTAAATTATTTCGTATTACACTTTTGGTCATTTTGCCCACTTTTCATATAATTTGGAACTAAAAGTCTGAAACTAGAACAACTTATAGGTCTAAAAGGGCAAAAAATAATTAGAAGTTAGGACAAATAATACAATTAAGTTTGTGAAATGCGAAACTAGAAATCTTGAATTTAATCTTGTGGGACTAAATATGACGAAAATTCCGTCGAGAGAAAGACAATTTTTTGTAGTGTAGCTAGTGTATAAAAATATTCTACAATTCGATAATTGATGAAGATGAAAAATCTCTCACATGCAATTACAGACTTGCTATTATAATCCATGAAAATCAAATAATAATAATATAAAATGAACCCCATTACAATCCGTACAAAAGAATAAGGGCCTGTTTGTTTGGCGTTTGGGAAAGCAGTTTGGGAGAGTAGTGGAGGTTTGTAAAATATTCTTGATTTGCGTAATATTGTTTGTTTGAGTTTTGAGAGAGTGGTTTGAGAAATAAAGTAGGTGTAGGTTTTTTTGGAAGAGTTGGGTTGTAGGTGTAAGATGTGTAAGACTTTATATCAAATCATGTTTGTTATGTGAGATAAATTGTGTAAGAGATAGGTTACTTTATGTCAAATCAAAGTAGAGTTTGTATAGGTTTTGTTTAGAGATAAGAAAATTGTTGTTTGTTTGGCTTTTGAGAAAGTAGTTTGAGAAAATTAATGGATGAAAAATTTATTTCGGAAAATAGAAAACATGTTTGTTTGGCATTTTCCAAACACGAAAAAATTCTGGGAAAAGCCAAACAAACAGGCCTTAAAAGAGCAGCCCCCAATGACATGAAACATATTTCATAATTGTTAGAAATACTATACAAATCAATAACTTTAAAAAAACACTTTAATTCACGATGGTAAAGTAAAGGAAAAAACTCAACCCCCTTCTGAATACTGTTTTATTTAATAAAATCCCGCTACATCCTTATTGAGATTGTATCAATAATTATATGAACACCTGCTCCCTCTATATTACTTACATATATATATATATATTATACCTAATAAGTAGCAATGCTTATTGCTACAGTAAATATAAATTGAATTTCCATTTTATTTTGCCCAGTTTATTAATTAAACGCCACCGTTTCAGCTTTTTTTTGCTGGGTTTGTGTTTTGGCCGGATTTAGTTTCCATTTAATTTTGGGCTTTTATTTATGGTCGAACATCGCGTGTGGCCCCAATTGAAGGTTTTTCTTTTTTTTTTTCGCGTTGAATTTAATTGCCAAACAGAGGCGGTTTCCTTTGAAACGACGTCGTATTCATATAGCTTCAGCATTATTTTGGAAAGACTTCTTCCATAGGATATGTCAAGTCTGTACAAAGCATGTGCAAGATATTTTCAGCAATATCTTTTCTCTCTCTTTCTTTTTCCTCCATCTCTTTCTCCTGCCCAAAAGATCTCTCCAATCCCTAAAAACTGTAAGCGATATCTTCAAGCAGGTGAGAGAAATAGATACTATCAACGAGATATAGCCATACAGGGGATGAGAAATTCCCTCAGAGTCGATGATGTACTCGGCCCTAACCTCAACCACGTCGCCGACGAGATTGCTATTTTCTCTTCTCTACGGTGAGTTCTTCTTCCATTTTTCTCTCTTTTGCTAATAACCGAAACCAACAACAAAAACCACAAAAAAATGCAGAAATCCAAAAGTTCGAACAAGAAGTCCGAATCTCATGATCAATCAATTAACAGCTGGAAATTGAAATTAGGATGAAAATTGTCGTTTAATTTGCTTGAAAATAAGCGAACTGGATTTTAGATATTGTAATAAAGAGTTTGAAATTCAGTTCCATTTTTTCGGGGAATATTTGAGTGAGTTCAGGGTTCTTTGAGTTTGTTTTGGGAAAAAGTTTAGGGTTTTGTTGCTAATTTTGATATAGGGAGAATTAAGTTGAATTTGGTCTCTTTTAGTTTAGCTTCTGGTTTTGTTCTTGCAGTTTATTGCTGGATTTGCTGTCTGAAAGTAGAGGTATTATCATCTCTCTCTCTTCATATCTGTCTCTGTCTCTACAAATAATTTTCTAAGTTCTTAAGTCATCAATCAATTAACTATGTTTAAAAACTCTGCACATAATTAATAGTAGTTGTTAATTCATTGGCATGACTCAGACACGAGCACACACATTCACCCACAAAGAGTATTCCCCAGTTGTAATTTTTGAAGTTTATTCTTGATTGCAATTTTATTCTTACTTTTGGTGTAGGAAATTGTTATTGAAGACTACATTTTCTTCGAGGAAGACAAAACCACTACTAGAAACTTGATCGCGAATGAATCAACCAAAGATTAAACGTAAAATCGGGAGGTATGAGGTTGGAAGGACAATTGGTGATGGCACATTTGTAAAAGTTAAATTTGCTAGAAATTTGGAGAAAGGAGAACCTGTGACTATCAAGATTCTTGACAAGGATAAGGTCCTTAAGCACAAAATGGCTGAACAGGTTGTTTGTTAATCTTCGAGTTCTTTTATTATTGTTTTTGAATGAGTTTAGGACTTATGACTACTTGTAGAATAGGATTCCTAACATTTGAGTTTAGGACCAATGACTATAGAATAAGATTTCCTAAATTTAACTGCCGATACCTTGTGATCATTGTGAAACTGGTTTTTGCTCGCTTCAATGTTTTGAAATTTGGGTAATTTCTTCTTGAATTGATAAACATTAATTGAACTTCCTTTTTTAGGGTCTGATTTGGTGTTTTCTGCGGATTTCAGGAACAGAAATTGAGCAAGGTATGTTTATATGTTCATTTTTCTTCTTCACTATGCTTCTTATAACTGAGCTACCCCTTTTCCTTGTCCTGCAGCTGAGTTAGAACATGTATTTTTCTTGTTTCCTATTTTGGGGTCTTTTGTAGCTGACAAACAGAGGCAAAAAAGATATTAATCTTGTTCTCACTTTTTTGTTTGTTTGTCAAAATTACTTTGTATTTATAGTTCCTTGCTTATATTTGGGTTTTATGAGTGAATTGATAAACATTAATTGAACTCCTTTTTTTAGGGTTTGATTTGGTGTTTTCTGCGGATTTCAGGATCAGAGATTGAGCAAGGTATGTTTTTTTTTCTTCTTCACTATGCTTCTTATAACTGAGCTACCCATTTTCCTTGTCCTGCAGCTGAGTTAGAACATGTATTCTTCCTGTTTCCTATTTTGGGGTCTTTTGTAGCTGACAAACAGAGGCAAACCAGGTATTTATCTTGTTCTCACTTTTTTGTTTCTTTGTCAAAGTTACTTTGTATTTATAGTTCCTTGCTTATATTTGGGTTTTATGAGGAAATTATATTTTTGTTGGTATTGTTTGGTCCTTTCATACTTTTTTGCTCCTCACCAGTCCTGTAGTCATAATGCCTTCTCTTTTGAGATAACTTCGTAAATTAGTTTAATTGAAATCTACCTCTGGATCATCACATCAGGTAGTGTGATCGCATCAGAGAGAGGTGCGGCCATTAAGATATAGAGGGGGAGGGGGGAGACAGACAGATACCTGATATCTGATTTGTAACTTTGAAGCTGAGGCTTTCTTCGCCGCTTTGCTGGTTAGTAATTGTCATTTCATGTTGCATATGCTTTCACAAAATTTCTCTGTTTGGGTATTACAAATATTTTTAATAATGTCTCCGGTTTTTTAATTGTTAGGTAGAACTAAGTTTTTTTTTAACTTTGTTGATTACAGGTCGGTTATGGAGGAATAGCATGGCTCAGAAACTTGCTTTACAACATTGGCTTTAAGTTGCCAGTAAATTTGCTCACTTTATTTAAGTTAATTTCTCTTTATAATCAGGAAAAATGTACTGATTTTTAATTAAATTTGGTGATGCAGATTCACCCTCGACATCGATATGGACACGATCTACATTTCTATTATGTGAAATGGTTGTGTTCTTAAAGCAAAGAACCTGTTAGCCGAATAGTTGATGATTAACAAACGAACTTTTTAACATATTGGTGCTCTTTAGTTTTATGATTTGAACAGGTACTTATTTATAAAAGAGCAACCCATTTGGATTTTGAGATAGTCCAAACAATGAAGAAGGACCAAGTTTGATATGAAAAGGCTGGTGCATATTTTGAAGGAAGATCATGAGAAGGCCAATTTTAGCTAAATGCTCGTTATGAATGAAGATCAAGATCGAAGCCCCTAGCACCCCTGAAGGGCCCAATTTTCGATTCAAGAAAATTGTGGTAAACTTAGTAAGTATTTTCAATTGATTAAAAGAGCAAAAAAATTCCTATCCCAAACTTTTTATAAATAATTTTGGCCCATCATTTTTGGCCCACTTCTAAAAATGGTTTTAAATCAAAGTTGCCTGCCTACATTTTGAAATGTGCCGTAAACCTTGTCCATTTATCATAGCCGAAAATTATTTTTTAATTAAGCCTAATTACTCTTGAAAATTTAATTAATTTTTGGCCACTAAATTTGAACTCTCAATCAAGCCAACTTTTAATGGAAAGATTTTTTCAAGATCAATTAACTTAGCTAACAAGTAAATTTGTCTAGCTAAAATCTTACCTTGTTTATTTGATCCTTTGAAAATATTCTTCAAATCAATTCTTTTGGAAAGATTTTGTCTTCATCTATTTACTAAATCATGTCTACATTCATTGAAGACTTTGTCACATGTTTTAATCTTGCAAAATCATTTTAAAAGTGGCAAAATATTTTTTGAATATCAAAATCTTTCCCTATTGAACCAGCTCCACTCACCTATAAATAGGGAGCCATACTCCATCGACCAATACACCAATTCATTCTGAAAATTTCACTTTGCTAAATCATTTCTCCAAGTTAAAGTCTTTGAGAGTTCTTTAATTTTGCATAAATCATTTTTCTCAAAAAGCTTTTTAAAATATTTTTTCTTCTTGCTCTTGAAATCTTGAATATACTCTAAGTAATAGAAGAAAAAAAGAAGAGTGTTTAGTCTAGCAAAAATCAGCTCACTTTGGAGCATTTATTTGTAATCAAAATTTTACAATTGTTTTTGAGCGAAAGTTTTGTACTTGCAAGCTCGTAGTGCGATAGGACTAAGTGTTCTAGCAAGCACGCTTTTTGTGCGATAGATAGGAATCTAGCAAGCACGGTTTTTGTTGAGCGATAGGTTAGGCCTAGCAAGCTCGTATCGAGAGTAAGAATAAAAATCTTGTAATCTTGTGTGGCGAAGGTTCGTCCTGCAAGCCACGTATCTAGTGAATTACCCAGGGGTGCTGGAAGAGAGGAAGTAGGCCGGTTTGGGCACGAACCTCTATAAACGGTGTTTGCATTCTTATTCTATTTATTTTCTGCACTTTACTTTACTGGAATTTTGAATCTAATCATATCGGAACTTTAAACTTAAAATTACTGGAACATTAAACTAATTGTCCTCTGGAACGAGACACAAAGAAAAAAGTTATATACCTAATTCACCCCCCTCTTAGGTATCAATTGGTACCAGAGCAGGTGCTCTTTAATTTATCTTAACTGTGCGGGTTAACCCCCGAGAGCTAACGATCTTATGTCTACCTTTAGCAATGATGTTTTCGCAGAAGGACAATCGCATAACAGGCCCCCACTATTTGATGGAACTGCGTACTCAATATGGAAAAATAGAATGGAGGAGTTCATGATCTCCATTGATTGTGATCTTTGGAGTGTAATTCTTGAAGGACCATCCATACCAATGAAAACCGAAGGCGAGAAGCAAATCCCCAAAGCATGGAAGGAACTAACCGACACCGACAAGAAACTGGTATCACTAAACTCAAAGGCCAAAAATCTACTAGCATGCGCCCTCACTAAATCCGAATACAATCGGGTATGCTCGTGCGCTACGGCAAAAGACATGTGGGATATGTTACAAGTAACTCATGAGGGGACAAGTCAAGTCAAAGAGCAACGAATCACCATCTTGGTTCACCAATACGAAATGTTCAACATGAAAGAGGATGAAAGCATAAGTCAAATGTATGCTCGATTCATGGAGATCATTAACCCCATGACTGCACTTGGAAAAACGTACCCTCAAAGTGAGCAAGTCAAGAAGATTCTGAGATCTCTCCCACGAGAATGGACACCTAAAGTCACCGCCATACAAGAAGCCAAGGACCTCAACAAAATGACCATGGCTGAACTGATAGGCTCACTCACATCACATGAACTCACCATCCTGTCTAAAGATGAGGTAAGCACAATTAAAGATAGAAGATCTATTGCATTTAACTCAAATTCTTTGCAGGACGATGACAGTGACATTGAGGAACTAGACGAAGAGGAGCGAAATGAAGAGATAGCCATGCTTACCAAAAGGCTCAACCAACTCTCAAGAAATAGATTCACAAAAAGATTCTCGAAAAACAATAAGAAGCCATTCAAAGCCGAGAACAAAGTTAGATGCTACGAATGTCACGAAACGGGACACATACGAACTGAATGTCCACAATTAAAGAAATCCGAGAAATTATTCAAGAAAACCAAAAGTAGAGGAATGATCGCGTCTTGGGATGAACCGGACTCCGAAGAAGAACAAACGGAAGACGAATCCGGAAACCTTTGCTTCATGACTCGAAATGAGGTACTACCTTCACACTATTTTGATGAATGTGATGATTTAGAAAATGAAATGGATTGTGAAGATGAATGGACTTATATGCTAAATGAAGGCAAAAAGGATCTTAAAAATCTTGCTTTTAAAAATGAAAAACTCAAGAAAAAGATAACCTTGCTAAATAAAGAAAGAGAAGAATTTGACACAAAAATGAAAGAAAGCCTTGAGAAAATTGAAAAACTTAAAAATGAAAATTCTCGTATTTCGAAAGAAAATGCTATTCTTAAAGCCAAAGTTGTTGATCTAACTAGATGTCTAGAAAAATTCACTAAAGGAAAAGATAATCTAGATAGACTTCTAGGAATGCAAAATGTGTCATTAAATAGAGCCGGAATTGGATATGAACACTCTTTTGACAAATTGAGCAAGCTTGCAAAATATTCTTCTTTATCTTACCATACTTGCAATTTATGTGGAAAAACCGGTCATAAATCTTTTAATTGCATCTACAAAAGAAACAACGCCAATAAACTTGTGTGGATGCCTAAAAATGTTGTAACTAACTCGCAAGGACCCAAAATCTGGGTACCTAAAGTGCAAACCTTATCTCATTGTTGAATAGGTACAAAAGACTCCTTCACGAAAAGACAAATGGTTTCTTGATAGCGGCTATTCTCGTCACATGACGGGAGATCTATCAAAATTTTGTGAAATTGATAAAAGTGAAGGAGGCTACGTTACTTTTGCTGACAACACGAAAGGTAAAATGATCGGTCGTGGAAATGTTGGTAAGAATTCCTCTACTTGCATTAAAGACGTTTGGTTTGTTAAAGGATTAAAATATAATTTATTAAGTATTAGCCAATTCTGTGATAGCGGTTATGAAGTTTACTTTGAAACATCCAAATGCATTGTTAAAAAGGATGGAAAAATTGTTTTTGAAGCTTTAAGAGATGGTAATACTTATTGCATTGATTTTTTAGATCTTGCCAACCAAAATGTTAAATGCTTAGCCGTTAGTGATGAATCTGAATCTTTATGGCATAGACGACTTGGTCATATTAATACTGATCTAATATCAAAAATTGTTAAATCTGATCTTGTCAAGGGTATTCCTAAAATTACTTATCATAAGGAAAAATTATGTGATGCATGTCAAATGGGAAAACAAATAAAAAGTTCTTTTAAACTGAAAAAGATAGTCTCCACCACTAGACCTCTTGAACTACTTCATCTAGATCTTTTTGGTCCTATGAAAACTAGAACTTTAGCTGATAAAAGATTTGTTTTTGTTATTGTGGATGATTACTCTCGTTTTACATGGGTTCTATTTCTTGCTCACAAAAATGAAGCCTTGGATGCATTTATTACTTTAACAAAGAAATTGGAAAATAAAAAGGGTTATCTCATTAATTCAATTAGAACTGATCATGGTACTGAATTTGACTCTAAATACTTTGCCTCTTTTTGTGATGATAATGGTTATTCTCATAATTTTTCTGCACCTAAGACCCCTCAACAAAATGGGGTAGTTGAACGTAAAAATAGAGTGTTACAAGAAATGGCCAGAACCCTATTGCATGAATATGATGTACCTAAATCTTTTTGGGCTGAAGCCGTAAGTACTGCTTGTCATGTTTCCAATCGTGTTTTTCTTAGATCTATATTAAATAAAACTCCATATGAACTTTGGAATGGGAAAACACCTAATATTGCTTATTTTAAAGTCTTTGGCTGCAAATGTTATATTCTTAATGATCGTGATTATCTTACTAAGTTTGATCCTAAGGCCGATGAAGGCATGTTTGTTGGATATTCTGTGACTAGTAAAGCTTATCGTATTTATAATAAAAGGAAAAGAACCATTCAAGAATCTATGCATGTTCGTTTTGATGAAACTAATCCGTTTGAGGCCAAGAAACCCTTGAGCAATAGCATTTCAGGTGATGAAGATGAAGCTATAATAGAAAAACTGAATCTATCGGAACCAGTACTGGAACCAGTAACTAAAACAGAGGAAAGTTCCAAAAGGATTTCGGAACATGATGCTGAAACAGAAACTAAAGAAGGAAGTTCCAGTAACATTGAAACTTTCAGAAACGAACCTGTCCAAAGAAGGTTTAAACACGCATCAAGCCACCCTACTACTCAAGTTATTGGTGACTTAAGAAGTGGGCTGCAAACTAGATCAACCGTGAGACAAAATCAAAATGCCAACTTCGTCCTACTCTCAATCACCGAACCAAAAAACGTTAATGAAGCACTAAATGATGAGTCTTGGGTTGCCGCTATGAAAGATGAGCTCGCACAATTCGATAAAAATCAGGTATGGACTCTAGTCGAAAGACCAAGTAAGCACACCATTATTGGAACAAAATGGGTATTTAGAAATAAACTCAATGAAGAAGGTGAAGTTACTCGAAACAAAGCGAGATTAGTCGCTAAAGGCTACAATCAACAAGAAGGTATCGATTTCGATGAAACTTATGCTCCTGTTGCTAGACTTGAATCTATTCGTATGTTACTTGCCTATGCCTCTTTTAGAAAATTTACTCTTTTTCAAATGGACGTGAAAAGTGCCTTTTTAAACGGTTTTCTAAATGAAGAAGTCTTTGTCGAGCAACCCCCGGGTTTTGAAAATGAAAAATTTCCTAACCATGTTTTCAAATTGTCAAAAGCTCTTTATGGATTAAAACAAGCCCCTAGGGCTTGGTACGAAAGATTAAGTAAATTTCTTTTAGAAAATGGTTTTTCTATTGGAACAGTTGATACAACACTTTTTCTAAAAGCAAATGAAAATGATTTGTTAATTGTACAAATTTACGTTGATGATATAATATTTGGTGCTACTGACGATCTCCTTTGCCGAGATTTTGCTAAGTGTATGCAGGATGAATTTGAGATGAGTCTTATGGGTGAACTAACATATTTCCTTGGGCTTCAAATAAAACAAAATGAAAAGGGAATTTTTATTTGTCAAACGAAATACACAAAAGAACTCATCAAAAGATTTGGAATGGACGAGTGCAAAGAAATGGGTACTCCTATGAGTCCTACCCCAAACTTGATAAGGACGAGAAAGGTAAACCCTTTGATGAAACAAGGTATCGAGGTATGATTGGAAGTCTTCTTTATTTAACTGCTAGTAGACCCGATATCATGTTTGCCACTTGTTATTGTGCTCGTTTTCAATCTGCACCTAAAGAGTCGCATTTTGTCGTTGTCAAAAGAATTTTTCGGTACTTAAAAGGAACCATAAATTTTGGTCTATGGTATCCAACTAGCAAAATTTTTAATCTCACTGGTTACTCTGATGCGGACTTAGCAGGATGCTTGCTAGACCGTAAAAGTACCAGTGGCACATGTCAACTCTTGGGAAAATGTCTTGTTGCATGGCATAGTAAAAAGCAAAATTCTGTTGCACTTTCAACCGCTGAAGCGGAATATGTTGCATTATCTAATTGTTGTGCTCAAATTATTTGGATGAAAAGATATTTGCGTGATTTTGGTTTATTATTTGAGAATGTGGAAATATTATGTGATAATTCTAGTGCTATTAGTATTACCAAGAATCCTGTCCAACATTCTCGTACTAAACATATAGATATTAAATATCATTTTATACGTGACAATGTGCAAAAAGGTAATATTTTTGTTAATTTTGTAAACTCTGAAAATCAACTTGCGGATATTTTTACAAAGGCAGTCGCTGAAGATCAATTTTGTTTGAATAGAAAAAATTTGGGCATTATAAGTGAAAATGAAATTTGAAAAGATTATGCTTCCGCCTAATTATTCGTGAAACTCTGATCTTATTCCCATATTGCGAATATTGATTGATTGACAAAAGGGGGAGAAGAAGTCATTTGATGCTTTTCTATTTTATGCTGCTTGTCTATTTTGCTTACTGAAGATTCGGATTGCTTGCTGCTTTTTGAATTGTATTTTGCCTATTTTACTCACTGCCTTGGTCAAGTCATATATTGCGCATTTGGTTCTCTGATCATGGATTATTGACATTATGCCTTGGACTTTATTTGCTCATATATATATATTGGCATTGCATGATTTTGAAAATTTGCACAAAAATGTTTTTTCAAAAAATTCATTGGTCAAAGAGACTTAACAACTAATGTTAGGGCCTCTTATATTTCCCAAGAAACATTTTTTAAAAAAAATGCCTCAATTGAGGGGGAGTTTGAAATTTTCAAAAATACATAAAGTTAGGGGGAGTTCCCTTAAATATTTTCGCATCAAAAGTTGTTTGTCAATCAAGGGGGAGATTGTTAGCCGAATAGTTGATGATTAACAAACGAACTTTTTAACATATTGGTGCTCTTTAGTTTCATGATTTGAACAGGTACTTATTTATAAAAGAGCAACCCATTTGGATTTTGAGATAGTCCAAACAATGAAGAAGGACCAAGTTTGATATGAAAAGGCTGGTGCATATTTTGAAGGAAGATCATGAGAAGGCCAATTTTAGCTAAATGCTCGTTATGAATGAAGATCAAGATCGAAGCCCCTAGCATCCCTGAAGGGCCCAATTTTCGATTCAAGAAAATTGTGGTCAACTTAGTAAGTATTTTCAATTGATTAAAAGAGCAAAAAAATTCATATCCCAAACTTTTTATAAATAATTTTGGCCCATCATTTTTGGCCCACTTCTAAAAATGGTTTTAAATCAAAGTTGCCTGCCTACATTTTGAAATGTGCCGTAAACCTTGTCCATTTATCATAGCCGAAAATTATTTTTTAATTAAGCCTAATTACTCTTGAAAATTTAATTAATTTTTGGCCACTAAATTTGAACTCTCAATCAAGCCAACTTTTAATGGAAAGATTTTTTCAAGATCAATTAACTTAGCTAACAAGTGAATTTGTCTAGCTAAAATCTTACCTTGTTTATTTGATCCTTTGAAAATATTCTTCAAATCAATTCTTTTGGAAAGATTTTGTCTTCATCTATTTACTAAATCATGTCTACATTCATTGAAGACTTTGTCACATGTTTTAATCTTGCAAAATCATTTTAAAAGTGGCAAAATATTTTTTGAATATCAAAATCTTTCCCTATTGAACCAGCTCCACTCACCTATAAATAGGGAGCCATACTCCATCAACCAATACACCAATTCATTCTGAAAATTTCACTTTGCTAAATCATTTCTCCAAGTTAAAGTCTTTGAGAGTTCTTTAATTTTGCATAAATCATTTTTCTCAAAAAGCTTTTTAAAATATTTTTTCTTCTTGCTCTTGAAATCTTGAATATACTCTAAGTAATAGAAGAAAAAAAGAAGAGTGTTTAGTCTAGCAAAAATCAGCTCACTTTGGAGCATTTATTTGTAATCAAAATTTTACAATTGTTTTTGAGCGAAAGTTTTGTACTTGCAAGCTCGTAGTGCGATAGGACTAAGTGTTCTAGCAAGCACGCTTTTTGTGCGATAGATAGGAATCTAGCAAGCACGGTTTTTGTTGAGCGATAGGTTAGGCCTAGCAAGCTCGTATCGAGAGTAAGAATAAAAATCTTGTAATCTCGTGTGGCGAAGGTTCGTCCTGCAAGACACGTATCTAGTGAATTACCCAGGGGTGCTGGAAGAGAGGAAGTAGGCCGGTTTGGGCACGAACCTCTATAAACGGTGTTTGCATTCTTATTCTATTTATTTTCTGCACTTTACCTTACTGGAATTTTGAATCTAATCATATCGGAACTTTAAACTTAAAATTACTGGAACATTAAACTAATTGTCCTCTGGAACGAGACACAAAGAAAAAAGTTATATACCTAATTCACCCCCCTCTTAGGTATCAGAACCAATGTTTTACTGGTAATAATAATCTCTAGTCTTTATATGTTTATCGTTGATAACATTTTTGTGCTAACTAAATGATTTCAAATTTATCAAGTATCTTGGTTTAGTGAGTCATTTTATCCCTCATCCCAATAAAATTACTTTCTAAAGAATTTTTTTATTACCTGATGTTTCCTTGTTTTTTTTGTCATAGATGGAGGGGGAGCCTTATGAAGCGGATGGCGGAGACAGAGAATTACACACTTTGGAGGGATTGCGATGATGATGTGGCCCAACGTTCATGACTGCACAAGTATCGCTTACTAAACTTTACTAAGGTTTCTCTTATTCGTACAATGGTCAAGCTGGGTTTGTTTTCCTCTCACATTTTTGCTTATTTATTTCTGTTTATCATTTTCTTAGAAGTCCGTTTGCTTTAAAAATCTCTGTTATATATGTTGTGTTAATTGCTTTAATACAAGCCATTAGCTATTTGGCTCTGATGGCAGAGGTGATGCGGGGTTGTTCATGTCCATATTTGTGTTAAATTCCAGGCTAATTCATTTTCTAGGAGGAATATATTATATAAATTCCAAGTTTGGATTCTACATTTAATTTCTTATGTTAGTATGGAACGAGCTTTGAAAGTCATGGATGTCAACAAGGGAAGATATTTGTACTTTTTGTTCTATTTTCTATTTGGATCTTAGATGTTCCGGTGGTGAGGTACCTTCAAAATTATTGCTTTGTCATTCTTATGATTTTGTTCTAATATTTGTTAGTATCTTGTTTTGTGTTGATGCATTTCAACAATTTTCAGTTTTCATGGTTTAATGCTTCTTTCTTCAGTAACCTATAGGTGTTGGGGATCCATGGTGGCGCTGTTGAGGTGGCGACAAAGGTCGTACGGACTTACTAGGCTTGGATGGGCAGTAATGTAAATTTCAACAACTCACAAATTAGTGGTTTTTATTTACTGCGCGTATCTGAAACTTTATGTTGACAATCTTCATAGAAATAGCATAATTGAGTTTTTGTATATTTATTGCAACTGTTGTGGGATATGAACAACTTATGATACACTGAGCTTGGTTTTTATATAAATGAATTAAATGATGTAGAATCTGAACATTTCACTGATTTAGGGCTTCCTCTTTCTAGAAAAATATCTATGGTTTGCAATATTTTCTACTCTGTCAAGGACGGATAAGATAATTTTTTATCATAAATGATATTCTAGATATGGACTTATCTAATATTGTATTCAAATGGATTTTTTGATCATATCTACAACTAGATATGTTTATAACTTTGTTTTATAGGTTAATGATATCTACATGGAGCTCATGTATTATCATGGAAGAATGAGCATGGGGAGGAGTAACTTTTTCTCTGTAGTGAGGTATCTTCTCGCAACCTTTTGTTATATTATTCTCTGATGGTCCTTCGACCAATGCATATATCGGTTATGTTATGATAAGCCTATGTTAGTACTTAAAGACGAGGCTCGCAAATCATGGGACGAGTGGGCAGTACTTCCTGCGTTGATCTTTCTAATGCAAAATCAAGGTATGAATAAATATTGAAATTTTTGTCCTTAATAGAAAATAAGAACTTTTAAATGTTTGTCATATTTAAATTACACAGCTGCAAATGGGCAAAGATCCATACTCTCCTTAGTTCAAAGTAATAATAAAGTATGTATGAATATTAAATCATATATCTTTTTGTGCTACAGAGAAGTTATTTTTGCGATGAAGATATCAATTGGGGATTAATTTGCTACAGAGGGCTGAAGAATTATGACTTTTAAAAGCTATGTATGCAAGATCAATCGTACTTCTTATAAGAAATAATGACATATCCATCCAAAACGGAGTACAGTTATTAAATCTCATGGCCAAATCAAGCAATATAAGAAACAAGGTACCTGACTGTCGTGAGAAGCTAATTCAAAACCTCAGAGGTATATGGATAAACAAGACATATCTCAAATTACCGAATTGCTGCAGATCTCATAATGGCCACAAAAACGTTGGGGATTGGCAAAAAATGAACGAATTTGGGATTACAGATTGTGAGTTATGCAATGCAGATATAGAGGTTAGAAAAATTAGTGGTTATATGGATTATATATATTCTCTTGCAATCCTTTTGAAACCAAGTATTTTGAGCCCTATGGTTTGTTTATGTGAAAATAAACTCCTAAAATGAGTACACTTTGTAGTTTTCCTGCTCTTCTCAAAATTAAACATGCTTTCATAAGTATCAGGCTTATATGAATACCACAATTTATCATGACAATTCAATAACCACCAGCACTGGGCACCCGACACCGCGCCTTGCGCGGTGCCACACACACTAGTATATATATAAGAGCGTATCCATGAAATTGAACAGTGCCCCTTTTTGTCAACCTGCTTGCTTCAATTACTTTTTTTTATTTGCCGTGCTTCTACTAAACGACGTCGTATTGGGCACTAAATATATATTTTTCATTTCCTGTTACCAGAATTTCACTCACGACAAACACATTACACACGTACACACATCAAACCTACTCCACATATATTGTATAGCTTCAATGAGTCATCGATTTTAGTAGGCATCAATTTAGGTTATAGCTTCAATGAGTCATCTAATATTTCAGTTTATCAGCTAAATCATCAAACCCATAACCTCACAAAACCAGATTTTGAACCCCCAATTCCCGTCTCATTTCATTTCCGATTCCAGCGCCGTCGCGCCACCAATCATCAAAGTGATTACACATTCGGACTCGTCTCCTGGAGGGCTTCAAAACCCATGGTCTGAAAGTGGTGCCGCCGACAGCTGAGGTGTTCTGGTAGGCGGCGGCGGAAGCGGCATAAGAGGTCTTGGTGGTTAGGGCTTTCTCCAGGTTGGCTTAAGGATAGCTTTGGAGATTTTTGGCCGATTTAACTATATGTGTTTAAGAATTTGAGGTGTGATTCTTTTAAATTTTGTTTATTTGCTTGTTTTATTGTTTTTTCAATTTCTGGGGGTGGTTTACTTTTTGGGCCTCACTTTCGTCTCTTTTCTCCTTCCTTCAATTAGCAGGTGGAATTTGGGCTATGCATCACAATCTTGTATTTTCTTAGTTTTATTTTTTTAATTTTCTTAATTTTCGGTTTTCATGTAGGTTTTGCTGCCTCACCAGGTCTTCATAATTTGTGAAGAGATATATTTTCTCTGTTTCATGATGAACATTAAAATTTTGTTCTACTCTTGTTTGAAGTGGTTCTTTTGTTTTTATTTTCTTGGATTACCATTTCGTTTTTTGTGTGTTCTTTTGCAGCTCGAGAGAAGAAACCGATTGGGTATTTTTTGTGATGTTTAATCTTAGAATTTGTTTTCTTAGCTATTTTGCTGTTTAATTTTTGAATTTTGATACGAACTCAAAATTGGTTACAGTGGATACTTCATCAATATATAAGGAGAATGCAGGGGAATTGAAATACGAAACCCCCTCTTCAGAACATGTTTTGCTTTTAGATAATAATCTAATTTATCTCTATGATTTGAGTTCAATTTTGTTCTTCAATTTTAAGTTCTGTTATAGTTATAATTCTGTTTTTATGGGTAGTTTATTGCAGGTGGTTGTCCTAAGAGAGTCGTGACATTGCAGATGATGTGAGAAAAAGATGAGAAAACATATCACTAGGATGAAATGTCTCTATTTATTTGTTTATTCTCACTCATCCCATCTCTTTTACTTTAGAAGAAGATTTTTTTGTTGGGTGGAGGTTAAGGGAGCATTCCTAAGTGTTGTTGTTTTTTGCATATGATCTTTTGAATTTGTTAACTAATTTTAATGATTATATTATGGGTTACAATTAAATTAAATCCCGCAATTTTTCATCGGTTGCGATTGGGATGACGTATTTTATTGATTCTCCGGGCTTTTTACATCTTCGCATGTAGTGAATGGAGGATCTTTTGATTTATTACTTTATCTTTTGATTTGAGGTGATATTTTGCTTTTATTAATTTTAAGTTAATAAAAAAATGAAGTTTGTGCTTATTTACCCATGAATTGAGGCCTAGAATATTTTTTGATTGTGGGTTTTTACAATTTTACAGGTCACTCACTTTCTTGCTTCTTTGTGAGATTTTCTCGCCGAGAGTTCTTGGGTATGTCACTTCACGTTTTGTATGAAATTATAGTTTGTTCGAAGAATGATCTTAACTTGGAGAAATTAAAATGTTTTTATGGTTGATGTATTTTAGAGAAAGTATTAGGTGATTCTTTTTATTTATGTTTTCGATTTTTCGTTCACTATTTCTAAAATTCAAAATATTAATTGCAAGTACACGTGTTTATAAGAAAAAGATCCAAGTATACTCCTTCATTTAATGCTTTTACATGGAGTTTAATTGTACTGAAAAGTAGTCTACATGATTAAGAGTTGAAATGCAGCCTTCTGTGTGTGGTTGTCAACAATAACAGAGAAATTTGTTTCTTTGTTCGCTCTTGTGTTTGGTTTGAAGGATTTCATGTCTCAGCTAAGAAACGAGCACATATAGTATTTTCTTAAATATATATTTTGTCCTGTTTTACTGGATTTTCCAGTTATTTGGTTATTTTTTGCTTTTGGGAAGCTAATATTGTTCTACTTACTTGCAGGTGGAGTATGAGGCATTATTGTTCTTGGTTCATTTGGTGTGAGGAGGTGCGGTTTATTCTTCTAAAGAGATGCAACATAACATGATTCTAAATTATGTGTGGGAAATGGTTTCCTGGCCAAACTGTCATAAAGAGATAATTAGAAAATCCTCGAAACTTCTATGTTATTGATCATTGCTAATTGAATAGACTGGATTAAAAATCAGCTTTTTCACTTGGCTTTAATGATACTTTGCACCGCTATATAGTTTGTTTGAGCTTCCCCCTGTTTCCTTTTCTTGGTGACAAAAAAGAAGAAAAAGAACAATGGTTGAGGATATGTTTATCATTACAAAGAAACTGATGTAGACATGAACTTAATGTTGGGGAAATTCTTACCGTTAGGGAGAATTTGTGGGCCTACTTTGAATATTATAATATGCAATTCTTCAGTATTTCTTATCACAATTCACAAGTCAAAATGTGTGTCGAAGTCTAGGAAATTACAGTTTTTCAAAGATCAGATGCCTAAAACTGGTATGATGCCATCTCCTAACCCATTTTCTCAGCCTGATATAGATTTATAATAGTTGGAGGTTTGTATCTTTTGTACTGCTTATGATAATTTTTCTTTATTGGAATTATCGTTCTTGCATTGAATTTATGCACCCTATTTTATATCCCTTTTGATTTCAGATGCAACTTGCGGATCATGAACATGAGCTAATTGAATTGAATGCCAATAGTGGTAAACTCTAACAGTGATATAATTATCTGCTTGAGTTCAAGGTTGTATTACACAAGGTATCTGTCAAACTCTCCTGTATAGATCACTTTTTGTTTTGGGGTTTCAATTTTCGAAGGTTTGGCGAATCGAAAAGCTTCAAAAATTGTTTAGATTAACAAGAATGCATGTTTTTGGAGAAATGCGTGGGTTTAGTTTAGTTCTCAGGGTTTGACAAAGTCAAATGCATGTGGGTTTGTTTTTGTTAATGAGGTTCTAGGAAACATATCGATGAAGGTCTTGCACACCGTTCTCTTTCATTTTTATATTATTAGGTTGTAGGAATGGAACAATCATTACTACAAAGATCGAAAGCACAAAAATCAATAAAAGATCAAAATACCTATGTTTACAAGGTTCAACTGATTTATGTGCGTCGGTTAGGATTAGCAAACAAGAAAGCACCCATGGGAGCATTGGTCTCAGTGTTGGAACTAAATTGGATAACAAGACCAACTTATTAGAGCTTTCATCTAGCTCTCTCTCTCTCTCTCTCTTTTTGTTTATCTTAGGCAGTAAAAAATTTATGGTTTTACAATTTTTGGATGTGTCAATTACATGCTGAAATCTATGCGTTTGAGTTATGCATGATTTATAAATTTAGACCATATAAAGATTCTTTATTTTCTTTTTCAGAACAAAAATATATAGATGATTTATTATTGAGCTTTTGCTTGAATTGGAAGCCCTATGAAATATCAACTTTAAATACATATTGAAACATAAGATGGATAAGAAAATAGAAGAATACCATATTTTTTATTCTAGATATTGTGATGGTGTGCTTTATATCATAAATTTTACACAACATAATTCTTGGATATTTTGAATATCATCATGTTTTGGAATGCATAAGGAATTATAGCCAGGTGACTTCCTTGTATCGAGTGGCAGTTGTGCTGCAGACCAGGGAACATAATTAGATGCAAATGTCCATATAACTGATGATTATGCGGATTCAGCTTCACTTTTCAAACAGGTAATGAGTGATATGGTTCCTTCTCGTGGATACATTTATGCTTTAGGAATCGTTGTCAATGTTGTATTTATACAGATTTCTTAATTTCCAGGAGATCAGACACGGGCCATCAAATGAAACTGGTGTAAGATTCATTAGTGGCATTATATGTAATTCCATTTTAATTGTTATCTCTGCTTACTTTTGCATTGGTGCAGGTATTATCATAATATTACTTCAAAAAAATCGTTATATTTGACACAGAAGTGACTCCTCAGGTGAGTAACGAATACAAGATTAGTTCGTTTTATTACCACTTCATCGTAGATCTGATGAAATCGAGTAATTAGAGACTGTCTGAATTTGAATGATTCTCAAATCTCACGAACCGATAAATAGATATGTTAGAGCCATAAAGTAGTTGAATATATTATAAGGGACTTTCCATAGACATCAAACATGGTTGTCAAGATATTAAGGTTACTACTACTCAAGTTTCTATTTTTAAACAGACGACTTCTTAAGCACACACGTTACATATTTTTAGACTATCACTCTCTGTTGATGGTTTTAGTTTGAAGAAGTGGTGAAGAATTTCACAGTGAATTTGAATGATTTCAACCTTCTAGAAAAGATAGGGTATGGAGCTAGCGCAATTGTTTACAGAGCGATCTATTTGCCTTCCAATGAAGTGGTGGTTGTCAAGAGTTTGGATCTCGATCGATACAATACCAACCTGGTTTGTGATTTTCTCTCTATTTCTTTCCTGTTTTTCTGATTATTCAAACGGCTCTTTGTTTGTGAGCTTTGATTGAGTGAGATTTGGATATTGCTTAGATGGTGGAGTTTTGGAATTTCAAGTGTTGATTAATTTTTGAAGTTGCTGACAACATATTGAGATGTTGTGATTGGTTTGAGTTGAATCAATTGTAGGTTTATTCTTTAATCTATAGTTAATTAAACTTAGAAAAAATGTTGTGAACATTCTTCTGTCTGGATGGCAGCTTGAGCGAATTTTGTTTTCTCATTAGTACTTAATTGCTTAGTGTTCACATACTGCTAATGAAGAAATTGTGGCTCTAATAACATAATAGTTGATTGCATGAAATTCTTATGTTACTTTGTATCTTAATTATCATATATACATCCCATATGTTTTGAGTATTATTAGAAGTAGAAGAATATGTGATCCTTGGTTTTGTATTTTTGGCACGGATCGAAAAAGATAAATGTGGAAATTTCATATGAGTTTCAATAAAGGCGGTGGATCTTTAGATTACTTGAAAGTAGTACCCTTTTTTTTTGGGGTATCAATTCATATAGAAATTTCATTTTTCTCTCCCTGCCTTTCTAATCTTGCAAGATTGGATCATGTAATATTTGTTTGTACATTTAAACAATGAAAACTGTTCATTTTCAAGTTTACAAACTAATGACTACATTATTATTAATCAGAATTTTAAAACCATTGTTTAATTACACAAATCCACAGGGCAAAAGCACCGCATATAACGCGGTGCAGACCACTAGTATATATATATATATATAGGGTTAATTAATTGATACCGATTTTATGTAGTCATATCAAAAAAGAAACATTGATGAAATAGTGAAGTAGTACTGTTCCCGTGCCATTGATCGATCGATGAATATGAATTCAACTTTGAAAATTAAGTAATGTATGTAAAATTAATTAATATATACGTAGGTGCTTGTTTTTAAGTGTGAGGAAGAATTCTATGAAAGTGTGGTACTATTTATAATGTTGTTGGTATTATTAAATATTCACTTTATTATACTATGTAGTATGATATTACATCAATCGTGGCCAGGAAGTAACCAAGTACTGGCTTCATCATGTTTCTTTTTATTGTCCGATCCGTAAGTGTTGCACAAGAGTACTGTATTCAATTCTTATGTTTCTTAAATATATATTTTTTTTTTCACTCTAAACCCCAACATCTAAACTCAATTCAAATTAGGTAATTTGAAATTTTTCAAAATCACAAAATCCAAATTGGGTTTCAAACAATGTTTTCAAAATCACAAAATTCAAATTGGATAAGCCAAACATAAAATATTTTAAAACGTTCAAGGCCCAGTCATGCTTCTTGGGTGGTGAAACGTGGGGCCAAACGGACACTCATTTATAAATTAGTTTGTGATAGTTAATTTTAAATTAACATCTTACACATTAGCAATGAAAATTAATAACTATTAATTTTACGACACAATTTATTATTTTTACGACACAAATTGATAACTATTTATTTTTTCTCTTTCTCAAACTATATTTTTTTATAAAGAATAACAAAATTTGAAAGTCACATCGATACATCTTCAAATTTGATCAAATAAATTCGGGAGATACATATTTTTAATATTAACTGAGTTTTTTTTTCTTTCATTTCAAGTTATAATATTCAGATAAAAAGGGCTAAATATTAATTCAAATATATTGTGCAACTTCAATTTTAAGAGATTAGACTTTAAATTTTGTATATCCCAAAAATATATTGTAGATAGTTGTTAATCTCTTATTTTGTTGTATTTTAATTTAACCTTTTTGTAATTGAATATTTTTATTTTTACAATTATATTGTTTTATTACTTAGTTTTGTATTAAGATTATTATTATGATAAATATAAGGTAATAATATTATGGTAACTGAAATATACAAACTAAATTTTGAATTTTGTGTGTATTTCAATTTTTAGGTTATTGTTTCATTTTTTGGACATAATATATATTTTAAAATTAAATATTGATATATCATCATTATGATGTCATCCGGTTATATCAGTGGTTGAACCGGTCGAACCATTAACTAGTTGAGATCAGTTCTATCTCCGATGTGGTTTTAAAATATTCGTATAAAAGGTTTCAACCAACGAAACTATTTTATCGAAACCAAAATCAAGCGAAATCGAACCAAAATTCTTTCATGTAAGGGTCTAGAGGTCTTGACTTCGAATCCGTTTAAAAGTGTGAGTGTATCTTCAATTATAAATTAGACTTGTTATACAGTTTTCTCTATACCTTACTATGCTATGAGTTACAACTTCTGAAAGTTCTAATGTGATAATGTAAAATATAATTATACGAATAGTACAATACGCTGTCAGTGTTGATAGTTGACCAAATAATGTCCCAATTGTGATGATCTGTGAGATAACATTTATAAATAAGTTTTAACCATTTATCATGGCACCAAAGTTGGGGTTTACATTAAAAGTCATCATCAAATTCAATTGCACCGGATCTAAATGACAGCTACATGATCTACATATCTAGAGCGAAAGACAAAACCACCCGTATGCTTTGTCTAACTCCCGACAAATCCCTGTGTTATTTTAACTTCCAACCACCCCCCCCCCCCAACCCATTGTGCTCTCAAGTCAGAGCCACATACACCCCCCAGAAAGAGAGTGTGATTCAAACGCGAAAATTTCAAGTATTTGTTCGCAGTTTTCTTTTGATATGACATATTTACTCCTGACACTTAGTTGTAAGAGAGAAAGATAAAAATACCCCCTATTCTTTTTCTAACTCCCAAAAAAATCCCTTGTGTTATTTTAAATCCCAAAAACCTCCCTTGTTTGGTTTTAATTACCACACTCAACCCAAGTAGTATATACTTGGGTTTTCAAAAGGAATAAATAAATAAACAAACTAATACATAGGGGTAATCTTGTCATTCCTCCAAAATTCAAAAGTCAAATTCTACCTGGATCGTATTGGGTCGAGTGTGCTAATTAAAACCAAACACAAAGGAGTTTTGGAAGTTCATACAGGGTTTTTTTTAGAGTTAGACAAAGTATAGGGGATGTTTTTGTATTTCGCCCACTTATTTATGATAGAAAACAAGGCGGCAGGTTATCGCTACAAAATGTGCAGGACGTGCATATAAAATTAAAAAATTGAGCCGTAAATAATGATTTCCTTGACTTAAGCAAAAAGTTTACTAGGCCAAATATTGATGTACAATGGAGGGTGCAAGGCTTTCGGGATTAAACAAACAATTAAGTTGGTTAAAAGTCAAAATTGGTCTCATAATTTATAGCTAATGACAAGTTCATCCTATAAGTATTCAAATTGACAATTTTACAACATATATCACTAAATTGAAGCAAATTTGAGAGTTTTCGACCCAATTGAAAGGATGAGTTTTACTTGCGATCATCAATGCTTGGTGAACAGGCAGATCCGTTTGCAACCCCTTTGGAAATATTACCTGAATGGTATTTCTTTCCCGTATTTCAAATACTTCGTACAGTGCCCAATAAATCATTGGGTGTTCTTTTAATGGTTTCAGTACCTGCGGAATTATTAACAATACCTCTTTTAGAGAATGTTAATAAATTAAAAATATGTTCTATATATAGAGAATATTCTAACTTAAATAATAGAATTAATAAACTAAATAAATATAACGAAAATGCGCCCTCTTTTATTCGAAACGCGTCATGATCTTCAACCAATTATGTGCTTCAATATAATTACCAGGAGTAAGCGTTTCCAATACTTAGCGGCTTAATCAAACCAAGCCTTCGCAATTTCAGAATCTCCCTGGCGAATGGCCTGTTCTTCCCTGTCGGAATAGGTGGATTAATTCCTTCCCTTAGAACCGTACTTGAGAGTTTCCTACCTCATACGGATCATCAATTCTTTTGGTGTCCCGTTACCATATCTAATGAATAATATTTCTCGTGGATCTATACCATTTTTCGGGTCAACCAAAGAGATTCATTACATGAGTTTAAAACTGAAATTTGTCTTCTATTTGTATTAATAATTCGTTTTATTTGGATCTATACCATTTTTTTGGCCAACCAAAGAGATTCATTACATGAGTTTAAAACTGAAATTTGGCTTCTATTTGTATTAATAATTCGTTTTATTTCGTTTTATCTTTTTTCCCACCTTCCGAAGAAAAAATCCCCCCTATACGTTAGAATTTTATGAAAGGTAACTATTTCGGTTTCATTATAGAAATTTATATAGAATCTTTGAAAAAGTCAACATTACTTGAAGAAATTTGAACATGATTAAAGAAAAATATTTTTTTTAAAAATTCATGTGCCCGTACATGACCCATGCAAAATATGATTTGCCTATTTGAGTGCTCTTAACATCTATTTTGAGACAAAAAAATAATTTTTTTCCTACTTTTCATAATCCCAATTTTTAAAAAAATAAATTTTTTCATGCTTACCCAATCGCGATATTGGAACAATTTTTTTTTCAGTTCTTTCAAATCACGATTTCGGAACAAAAATTGAAAAAAAAATCTTATTATTTTTTCTAAAATAATAATTGCGATGGGGAAAACCGGTTAGGAGGCGACACGTTTTGATGTAAATACTTGAAGAACTCGAATTTTCTCGAATATAGCATACGAAATGGTGACTCGAGTACGTGGAAAGGGATTGTTAAGAGCATGAAGGAAATGCAGAATTGTATTAAGTGGAGACTTGGAGATGGGAAATCAATTTCAATATGTCATGACATTTGGGTGGTGAAAGAGTCTCTACATTCTCGGCTTGAGGGTAATATTTGGGAAAAAGAAAACTACATCCAGTGTCAAATGGAGCAAACCTTAACAGGGATGGCATAAGCTGAATACGGATGCCAGCGTTAGGGACTCCAAAAGAGCTGCAACAACGGGGGTCTCATCCGGAATGATTCGGGAAATTGGGTTATCGGTTTTACTTGCAAGCTGAGAGACATTTCTATTACCCTTGCGGAAAGGACTTAAATTAGCTTGGGAAAGGTGCATCCAAAGAATTGAACTTGAAGTTGATTCCGAAACTGTCGTGAACTTAATCAAAGACGCGGATATTGATCGTCACCCATTGGGCAACATTATTATGGATTGTAGATCTCTCATTCGGATGACTTGGGATTGCCGAATTACCCATATCAAAAGGGATGGAAACGAGTGTGCGGATGCATTAACGAAGATGGGCCACGAGATAGAAGGAAAACATGCTCATTATGGAAGAGGCTCCTAATGCCTTACTGCCTCTACTCTTTGAGGATTTGGTGTAATTTTGTTGTGTTGTTCTTTCTTTTGTCCACAAAAAAAAAAATTGTGATTTTAGAACAAAACATTTTTAAAAAAAAATTAAGTTCTTTCTAATTGCGATTTCAGACAATTATTTTTCTTTATTCTGCTGCTATTTCTAATCGTGATATTGGAACAAAAAATAATTTTGTTTTATCACAATATCGTAATTGCGATTTTGGAATAAAATCTTTAAAATGAAAAGTTTTGCTATTCTAATGGCTACGAGAAAGAGCTGAAAAACAAATTGTCCCAAAATCATGATTATTAAGTGCATGATTATTTTTTTTAATTTTCTTTTGTTCCACAATTGCAATTAGCATTTTGTGACAAATTAAAAAAATTGTTTTAAAATTGCGATTACGACAAGCATGATTTTTTTTAATCCCAAAATCAAGATTAGAAAGAGAAAAAGGTAAATTTATTTTTCGTCCCAAAATCTCGATCCCTCCAAAAAGCCAAAATCATATTTTTCGCCGTATCCCGCACATGATCCATGTAATTTTTTTTTTCTTTAAATCATAGCCAAATTTCACCGGTATGCAAGTAAAACTCACTCTCCCAATTTGACCGAAAAAGTCCCAAATTTGCTTTAGTTTAATGAGTTATGGGATAAAATTGTCAGCCCGTATACTTATAGGATAAACTTACCAACAATCATACATTATGTGACCAGTTTTATTTCTTTCCATATAAGTCAATTATGACATATGGTATACATCAGAAAATGAGAAGGTTTAGCTGAAGGAAAAGGAATAAGATCGATTAACCAATATACTTACACTTTGTACATAAGTGAATTACTGATTTTAATATATAAGGAGTTGATTAATGTATATTATTTTATTTATACAAAAAGAATAGGTTTTTTTTTTCAAGTTATTTCATTGTGATATGTCCAATAGATAATTTAAAGTATGTGATATGAAAATAGGTATTAAAGAACTCAAAATAAGAACTCGTTTTGATTAAGTTTTATTTTTGTTTTCTTTGGTTAGTATAACTAAAACCACTATGCTTAGACAATTTTTCTTGTTTTCACTAACTTGTTTGGTTGTCAAGAAATTGAGAAAAAAATATTGGAAAAGAAAGTCATTTTCTTGTACATGTTTTGTTGTAAGGAAAACTATATTCTTGCATATGCTTGGTTGTCAAGAAAGTTTAGAAAAATAATTTGTTTGATAAACATCTTTGTTTGATTATGAATATTTTAAAAATTGTAAAATATATTCAAAGTTATTGCAAATAAAAATGATCAAATTAATCTCTAGGAAATATAAAATACAAATTGAGTTATGGAATCAAATAAAAACTAACAATAATAATGAAAGAAATATATTAAAATAGATTAAAATTATTTGTAAAAACCATTGTTATTGTCAACAACAGTTTTGGTGATCGCGATGTTAACCTCCATCTTCAAGTATTTGATTCTCATTTCAAGAGGATAAGTCATAAATGTCTTTGTCTTTTGTTATTTTGTACTTTCTTAGTTTCTAATAAGATAAGAATTACGTTTTCTTTTTTTGTAAAATACTATATGGATAATCACGTTTTTCATTATATTAACATTATTATAAATTAATTTGACGTTGTTGTATATTTTTTAATCATCTAATTATATATTTTGAAATTTGAAGACATTTTGTAGTTCATTTGTATTACTAAATTAGACATACTCACGAAAAAAATATAGATAAAATAAATATGATTAAGTAAAAAAAAATACTATATATGTCTAAGTTAAAATTTTCCTAGGATTTCCCCATCAAATTGATGGGAAAGTTTTTTTACATAAAATATTCCTATATGAAAGTTGAAGAAAATTATTAACTTTGTTTCCTGCTATTCAAACAAGAAGTAGGGAAATAAACATAGGTATTTTTAAAATGAGATTTCATGGGACTTGAGGGTATATAAGATACCCCATCTCAACCATTTAAAAAAGTCAATATAAAATCTGAACCACAATATTTTTTTAAAATTTCCCATGATGACGTGACATCGGACATTTGAAAATACTAGACATCTATTAAATTACATAAATAACCTTCAATAAATATATATTTAAGAAAATCACTGTTACTGTAATTTTCTCTGCATCTAATTTTTTTTTTCTATCCAACTTCACATATCCTACCACTTTCAAGTTTCACCATCCTCCCCAACCACACCCTGTCAATTATCTCATTTATTTCTTCATCCCACTCTTCTTCTTCTTCACAATCAATAAACTTAGAATCAAATTGAGTTTTAATTTAACCCACACCGTTTGAATTACTTGTTCATCATTTTTTTCTATCCCACCGCATCTCTACCTTCTCCCCCTACGCGATTGACCGTTTGCGCGACATGCCGGCGCAATTAGATTAGTTAAAGAAAACCCGTTTAACACAAAATTGTTGATAAGCTTCTTTAAATTTGTGTTAGGCGCCATTTCTGTGCTTTTTGCTCCCCTATTTTGGGACAAAGCAAATTCCCTGATTTATGCCAAATCGAAGCTCGATCATATGTCTGTCCAGTTGAAATAGTAATTTGAATAGCCATTAATTCTAGTGAAATTGGATATTTAAAATCCTATGAATTCGTACCAGATGAAATTTGCAGAAGAGCAGGGTACTTCTAGTGGTTTGGCTCAAGTAGGTGGGGGGTGGTTGTTTTGTGGTGGAAATAAATAGCGTATAACAAACTAAATTAGGGTATATTTGTCATTTTAAAAATAAGTGAATTAAAAATAACATAAAACAGGATACATGTCAAGAAGAGGAGGGCTATCTCACGTGCTCTTCATTCGACGAAATCTCATTTTAGACAACCCCAATAAATATTATTTTTCTCTCACTTTCCTAACAACCAAACAAGTATGTGATTTTTACTAAAGAAAGCTACTTCCAAATAAAGTTATTCTTAAGTATTTAATAAGATAATTTCGATTATTTGAACTTTTTTTTCTTAGTTAGAATAAATGGAAGAGACTAGGTAGGTATTATTTTCATCTCGGGGATTTTGAATATGTGACTCTCTAGTATATGACCACTTCTCTACGGTACCAGTTGACAGTTGTTGTTTTATTGAATTTACTTCACTAATAGGATCAAGATTCGACTATATTCGTTATGGACTAGTACCTAGATTTAGTCCTAGACAAGCGGATCTAATTTTAACAGCCGGAATAATAACAATGAAAATGTCCCCCCTCTTTAGTGGGATTGTATGAGCAAATGCCCGAACCAAAATATGTTATTTTTGTGGAAGGCTGTACAATTACAAGAGGGACGTTCAATACCGATTCTTATAGTATTGTTCGGGGAGTTGATAATATAATTCTTGTGGGTGTCTATTTGTTAAGTTGTCCTCCTTAACCAAAAGCGGTTAAAGATGCTATAACAAAACTTTAGATTCCCAATTACTAACTAAGAAGTCGCTATCAATTCAATAAGATAAAAGCGTGAAATTCGGCAAATAAAACGAATTTTATCATACATATATAATCAAATTCAAATATCGAAAAGATAAATATGGAGTTTTTTTTTTTTTATCCTTCTCCATCTCCCAAAAAGTAAATCTCAATAAGAAAACGAGTCATATTATAAAAGACAGTGTAATAAAGCATGAATTTTTCAATAATTTGTAAGAAACTCTTTATTTATAATATTATAATTAAATTAGAATACAAGACAAAACACAAAGAAATGACGAAAAAATAATCAAGTTTATTACCATACATATCTTTTATGTAGAAAGATGAATAAGTCCACTTATTGGACTTATTCTATATAGTCACTTAGATATAGAGATACTTATGATATCTACTAAGAATTCTTAAATTGAATTAATTAATATTTACAATTATTAATTATTATAAATATAAAAATTTTAAAAAATAATAACATGTACAAATAGTAAATCGAGGTACTCATTTTATGACAACTTTCAATTTTCCCTCTATTTTTTGTGCCTTTAGTAGGCCTATTCTTTCCAGCACTTGCAATTGCTTCTTTATTTCTTCATGTTAAAAAAACAAGATTGTTTAGATATGAGGGGAACTAATCTCAACAGTTTTTTGTTTTTAAATTAGACTTGTAACATAACACATATATTTATTTTGGGAAAATAAGGTATAACATGCATTTTCCGTCCTACATATAGGAAAAACTCTTATGCCTGCAGAAAAATTCTTATTTTAAGATAATTTATATTTAAGAATAATATATTAATGTGAATGTTAAAAAGTTAAGATTAATCACAATCTCAAATGATAGTATATAACCTAAAAATATACATTATAGTGAAACATCGAGCAATAAATATAAGTCTGAACTTGTAAATACCATTAGTCCAATAGAAAATTAATGTAAATGTTACCAAAATAGTGAAGAATTGTTATTGGAATTATATTAAAAGTACACTTACTATATATGTGTGTGACAAGGAGTTAATGGCAATTTCCCCCGTACTATTCATAATATTCAAATTATATTATTATGATTTGAAAAAGAACACTCTATCCCTTGTAATTTTATAAAAGATTTAATGTCTCTCTGACATTTTTATATGTCACACTTTATGTATTATGATAATATGGCAGTAAATTTATCCCTTGTGTTATAATCAATGTGGTAATTTACCCTCTATATTACAAAATACTTTTCATGTCCACTCTCAATTTCGACAAGTGAGTGTACTCTCTGGCTAAAGGGGGTAAATTAATTATTTAAAATTTTCACAGGGAAGTAAATTGCTCTTTTCCGAGTTACAGGAGGTAAATTGTCATTAACTCGTCTGAGATTAAAGAATTGCTATAAATGAAGTTTAAGTATAACTAATAATTTGATTAGACATAATATTTATGTATGTGTGTACGTGCATGCACCGATTTTTCTTTCTATTTTTAAACTAGTTCATTATAAATATTTATTTATTATAAATATCTTAAATTTAGGTTTCTTAATATAGGCTTGAAAAAGTTAGCCAATGGTTTTGTTGAAAAATAATAAAAGTAATTCTAAATTCTTAGAAATTAAAATTTGTGTCAAAGCTGCAGAAATATTGGTCAATGGACAGTCATCAACACATCTTATCTAATTTGAACTTTTCGAGTAATATTTTCATTTTTATTGAATTCATTATTATAAATTATGTACATAAGATTCCAAATATGTCTCATTTACACAAATATTTTAAAACCAAAATTTGTCATTAATTGTCACTATTCAAGTCAATTTTTTGGTAAATAGTATTTACTATCCCGAAAACTCAATTACCTAACTTGTATAAACACTCAAGCTAATTTATTTTATCTTGAAAATTAATGAAATCTTAATAAACATCTTAGTGTAGAAGTTAGGTGTGGGAGTTTTTTAATTAAATGACAAGTAAGAAGTAAGGTAAAATTGGATTTTATTTAGTTTTTTTGAGAAGATAAACTTATTTTTCAGGGATAAATGCATGATATTACCCTGTGTTATGCGAAATTTGCACAAAATTATCCTGTGAAATTTTTTTGCACCAAACTCTCTTGTACGTTCAAAAACTCTGTGTAAAAACTCAATCTCCGTTAGTTACTAATACCGTTAATTTTAGCATAATTTTATTTGCGTAAAACTCCCTTGTACTTTTGAACGTTTGCGCAAAACTCGGCCCTTGTATTTTTTAATGTTTGCGTAAAACTCCCCCTTGTACATTTGAACTATTGAACTAAACTCCCTTATACTTTTAAATATATCTAGGGATAATTTAGAAAATTCAATTAAAAATTAACGGTGCTAGTAACTAACAGAGATTGGATGTTTTATGTAGGGTTTTAAAAGTACAAGAGAGTTTGATGTAAAACAATATTCACAGGGTAGTTTGATGCAGGTTTCATATAACTGCATTTTTACCTATTTTTAATGTTTACTGGAAAATATGGAATGACGTAAATAACCAAGGCTATAGGATAACATCCATGAATATGCAGAGCCTAAATAATTTTATTTAAATCAAATGTTGATTTGTTTTTAACAGTTTATAGGTCACATAATTAACAAATATATAGAACTAGTTAATGGCTTAGACATAATTATGAAAACTTCACTGGCCTTGAAATTTCCAGTGGTACTCCAGGTTTAGGCTCTAATACTTGTGCATCTGGTACTTCTTTTGATAACAATTCCTGCATAAAATAAAATAAAATATATATAAAAAAAAGAACAAAACTGAATAAGCATAAGTAATAATTAATTACACTAGTAAACAATTCATACAAGAAATTAAACGACATATTTTATCTAGGTTATTCAAAACTTCAATAGCCTCAAATGTTTCGCAAGATCCAAAATTGACCCCCCATATTCCTAAAAATAACATATTCCAACACATTTTTATACATTCTAAAAAAATTCTAATGGCCTCACATGTTTTCAAATATTTTCAAAGATCCAACTTTGAAAACAATTCCGTACATTTATAAACCCAATATTTTATTTTTCAAATATCTACATTTCCATTTTTTCATTCAAACCATGTTACAATATTTTTTTTTTTCTCGAAACTTTTAACCCATGATCACATGAACCAAAATACATCCGAACAAGGCCAAGTATTATGTTATTCATATGCTTTACTCAAAAAGCGTATAAAAAAAAAGGGAGAGAAGAAAAAGAAGGAATAAATGTTCTTCCTCTCAAAAAAAGGAAACAAGTAATGCATGCTCTAATGTTGTAGCTTTTAGAGAACATTATTTCACATATTAACTTGTTCTTGATAAATAGTTTCAATGAAATGGAAATAAAATGGGGAAATCACATTGATTGTCCTTAAACTATAGAATATGTATAACTTTGGTTCCTAAACTACTAAATGTGTAACATTAGCTTTTAATCTATCAACATTATTCTCTGGTGGCCCAAGTGTAGGATATTTATATCCACAAAACCCAAGATCATTAGATTAATTAGATATAATATTATATGCGGACGCGTACCAAATAGTGTGATTAAACTTAAAACTTATAAATGATATTTGGAGAAATTGTATATCTGGTACCATACAATATGACACTTTGCAATCTTGCGTATCAATTGATACGTAAATGCACATTTACTACCACAATTTAAAGTTTGGATGCAATGTTCATACCACAGTCACATAATTGGACGAATATGGATGGAATTGGCCACGTACACCCGCACATGGCTGTTATCTCGTCTTTCGGAGGAAAAATAATCGCGTATCCCTCACTTTTGGAGAGAAATCGTAATGTTTCCCTCACGTTTTAACGTTATCACATGATGATTTTTACTCCAAAAGACGAGATAACAATCACGTGCGGTGTACGTGGCCGATTTCTTCTATTTCGGTCCAATTATTTGACGGTGGTATGAACATTACAATCAATATTTAAATTGTGGTACTAAATGTGTATTTATATATCCAGTGGTATCAATATTACAAAGTGCTCTATTGTATGGTACCGAAATTATAATTTTTCTAATGATCTTTACACCCAGTAAATATATTCTAAGAAAATGCCTGATTATTAAGGACCAACATAAATCGAACTATATATATCCAAGTGACCATGCAATTGAAATTATATTTCTTCTTTTCCTAAATCAATGAAAGAGTGAAACAAACAAATTATGATTCAAACATTAAACCCACTTTGATATATCAAATATTCATCACAGTGACTTGGCATATTACACGTCAGATAAAATAATCAATATTAGGATTAAAACTCTATCTTAATCGACATGGACCAGATCTGGTCATAATAAAACGGGTTCTCTTCGATATACCATATCTGGTCATAATAAAACTGGTTCTCTTCGATATACCAGATCTGGTCATGATAAAACTGCTCCTATTCGACATTGACCAAATCTGATCCTAGCTCGATGTACATTTATGCATAAACTTATCAGATCAACCCTTCAATCATACTGTTCGACTTGGATATCTTAAATAGATCGAACCAAGTAAGATCCGACCCCGAAAAGATCCGACCCGAAATATCCGCTCTCTAAAACTATAAATAGACGACATTCCTTACTCTTCAAGGCAGGTGAAAAAACAACCATTAATATACTTTCTGCTATTCCTGTCATGTACTGTACTGACTTTAGCATCGGAGGGTCTACGCCGGATCAACCACCGGCAAAACCTGACGAGTTCCTTTGAGCGCAGGATTAGGATCCTAAAGAGGAGTTCTGTTCGATCTGACCGGCAAGAGTTCCTTACTGTAGAACGGATATCAGTAACTACATGGCACGATATACCTGGATCAAACACTCAGACGAAATGTCCCTTCATCAGTTGGCGCCGTCTGTGGGAACCACTAATCAGTGTTCGAGTAGGAATGACAACAAGATCAAAAGCAGCAATTGCAGCAATGGCAGAAACCGCAGCACGCCAACGGGAACAACAAGGAGATAATTTAGGAGATGATCGAGTTAGCATGTACGATGAGGAGCGAGAAAGAGCTGGACCTTCACGTCCGGCGGAGGAAGTTTACAAATTTACTCGAGAAGAGCTGCAAGAACTGATCAACACAGCGCATAAAGAATGGATGAGCAAAACAAAGTTGCAGGATGTCGAAGGTCGAAGGCCTAAATCTCCCGAACATCACTCAGGGAGAGCAAGAAATGAACAAACATTTTCAGAGGAAGTTAACAGCAGGCCGAAGGAGCAAGAAAATCGACCAACCGAACGAAATAAAGCAAGACCAGTGGAGTTCTCCGTCGAAGTGAATAAACTTGCATCCCAAGTTAAGTGTTTAACAAAAAAGTTAGAAAACCAAGAAAGAAGAGTCGAAGAAGAAGCTCCAATCGTTCGAACAAACAAAAGATCCCCATTTTGTGATGAAATATACTATGCAAGATTATTGTCAACTCAAAGAATGCCAACAGGATTGCCTAGATATGATGGGAAAGGAGATCCCGAGGAACATATCATACAATTCACGCACATTGTTCAACTACATGATCTTTCGGACAACTTAGCAGCCAAGTTGTTTACCACAACTTTATCTGAGGTGGCACAAAGGTGGTTTGGTCGATTGGAAGGAGGTTCAATCAGCTCAATCGACCAGTTATAAGATAAATTTGTTCATCAGTTCGCAAGTGGAAAAACAATCAAACCACCCGCCAATCATCTATACTCGATCGTGCAACATAATGGAGAAAGTTTCAGAACATTTATGCAAAGATTTAACACAGAACTTCTGAAAGTTGAAATGCCAAGAATCGACTTTCTCATAACAGTGTTATTTCAGAATGCTAAAAACAGAGATTTCGCCAATACCATTGTGAGGGAAAATCCTGAAACTTATGAGGAATTGATGGATACAGCAAGTCAATACATGACGCAAGAAGAGATTAATATCATGAGAGGGAATTTCTTTGGTCTTAATAGAGCAAACGAACATCATATCCAGCAGCACAGTCTCGACAGACAAACCGATAGAAATTTTAAAACAGCAGAAAGAAGGTTTGATCAAAGAAATCAACGAAGGTCACCAAACAGAAGATCAAATGTCTTTACTCCACTAAGCAGTAACCAATCTCAGATTCTGATGGCTATACCGGATCAAAATATTCTGAGAAAACCTTATCCATTAAAAAATCAACCTCAGTCGAACAGGTATTGTCGATTCCACAAACAAAATGGACATGACACTAATGAGTGTTTTCAGCTAAGAGATGAAATTGAAAGGTTAATATCAGAAGGACACCTAACGGACTATGTAAAGAGAGATGGTACAGGATCCCATGCAATGAAAGTCTCTAGCCACATAAATGATCGACAAAGATCAAAGTCGCCAGATAAGAAAGTACGGAGCAAAATAATCAAGGGCAACCTGCTCGAGTTGTGATAAATATGATATCTGGTGGACCAGCAGGTGGAGACAGCAAAAATTCGAGAAAAAAGGTTTCAAGATCATTACAGACCGGGCAGTTCGACAAAAGAAACAAAGTGTATTCTGTCAATTCTATCTCGAGTTGGAACAGTAAAATTACTTTCGACGATTTCGATCTACATATCGACTAACTGTTATATAAAGATCATGACGTCCCAGATTGGCCCATGGTTATAACATCTGAAATCGAAAATTGCACGGTAAAAAGAATCCTCGTTGATTCAGGCAGCTCAGCTAACATTCTGTTTCTCGATGCGCTTACCCAAATGGAGTTGGGAGTAAGTTCGTTACAACCTATCAACACACCTTTATCTGGTTTCGGTGGAGCAAAAGTTACGCCATTAGGAACATTAACTTTATCTACCACTCTTGGCAATGAAGTTAATTGCAGAACTAGGATGATCAAATACTTAGTGGTAGATTCACCCTGTGCATTAAATGTGATTCTAGGAAGACCAGCTCTGAACGTTTTTCAAGCGGTTCTGTCCACTTATCATCAGAAAATGAAGTTCCCCACCAGACTGGGTGTCGGAGAAGTAATCGGAGACTCCAAAGGAGCCTGGGGTTGTTACACTGTTTCAGTGGATAACAAAAAAATTGCACAGCACCGGGTGATCTCGAATGAAGAAGCTGAAGACCTACACTTAACAAAGAAATCGAAGAAAGGGACTGATATTTTTTATAAACCTCCTATCGAAGAACCAGCTTCGAGGAAACGAAAATTCGAAGCTCCAAGGGTCGAACCTGGTGAAGGTTTTAAAGAAATCGAACTAATCCCTGGAGAATCAAGCAAAACAACCAGAATAGGAATGCAATTGAGTGAAGGGTTGGAAGTCCTGTTAATACAATTCCTCCGAAAGAACGTCGATATATTTGCTTGGTCGACCAGTGATTTGCAAGGCATCGATCCGAGTATAATAGTCCACAGATTGAACATAGATACTGCGGCTCGACCTGCTAGACAGAAGAAATTAAACTTCGGTCCTGAACGAAATAAGATCATCGAAGAAGAAGTGGACAAACTTTTGAAAGCAGGGTATGTAGTCGAAATACAATTTACAGACTGGCTATGCAATGTGGTTTTGGTCCCAAAAAAGGAAGGAAAGTGGAGAATGTGCAATGACTTCACAGATCTAAACAAACTTTGTCCACAGGATCATACCCGCTACCCAGAATCGATACTTTGGTTGATTCGACTGCTGGTTGTGCAATATTGAGCATGATGGACGCATTTCAAGGCTTCTACCAAATTTTTATGGCATTAGAAGATCAAGAAAAAACTGCCTTCGTCACTGAGAAAGGCGTGTATTGCTTCAAAGTGATGCCATTTGGTCTAAAAAACGCAGGTGCAACATATCAAAGATTAGTCAATAAAATGTTCGAACCACTAATAGGGAAATCTATGGAAGTTTATGTCGACGATATGCTGGTCAAAAGCTTAAAAGAATCTGATCATTTGGCCCATATAAAACAGGCATTCGACATAATGAGAAAGTATGGGATGAAGTTAAACCCATCGAAATGTACCTTTGGAGTCCGAGCAGGAAAATTCTTAGGCTATTTGGTAAATGAGCGAGGAATTGAGGCTAATCCAGAGAAAATTCAAGCACTCATGGACATGAAACCACCAAAAACTGTCAAAGAAGTACAAATACTTGTTGGAAGAATAACAACTTTAAATCGATTTATATCACGATCAGCTGATAAAAGCCTGCCTTTATTCAAAATACTGAAAAATGTGAAGAAGTTCAATTGGACTGAGGAATGTAACCTTGCGTTCGACCAACTAAAGATATATTTAACCTCGTCACCATTGCTAGCAAAACCTATCGCAAACGAAGTACTGTATCTCTATGGGGCCGTATCAGATCAAGCTATCAGTTCAGTATTAGTAAGATCAGAGGGAAAGGAGCACCAACCAATATATTATGTTAGCAGAGTGCTACAAGGGCTGGAAAAGAATTATATGGAGATAGAGAAATTTGCACCCGCCCTTGTGACGACAGCACGAAAACTCAGGCCTTATTTTCAATCCCACAAAATAATCGTCCTGACAAGCCAACCATTGAGACAAGTCCTCTCCAAACCTAATGCATCCGGAAGGCTGATAAAGTGGGCAGTCAAATTAGGAGAGTATGATATTGAATTCCAACCAAAAACAGCTGTGAAGGCTCAAGTATTGGCAGATTTCGTATTGGAGAACTCATCGACTGAACTGATGAATCCAACGGCAACTTGGATGCTGCATATTGATGGATCTTCAACGACAGCAGGGGGAGGAGCTGGAATTTACTTCCAAGGACCAGATGATGTTGAGTTGGAGTTTTCTTTGAAATTAGACTTCCTCGTTACCAATAACGAGGCAGAATATGAGGCTCTGGTATCTGGTCTAAAAATGGCATTTGAGACCGGCATAAAATGTTTGGTAGTTTATACTGACTCGCAACTGGTAGAAAAACAATTCAAGGGACTGTTCGAAGCCAAGGAAAAATCTATGATCAAATATCTAGCTTTGGCGCATGAATTAGCTGCAAGATTCGAAAGCTTTCAAATCAAATACATTCCAAGAGAAGAAAATACTCGAACAGACGCTCTTTCAAAATTTGGAAATCTAATCGAAAGCATTAAACAAAGAAAGGTCACCCTGATGTGGTCTACTAAATTCTCAATTGAGGTCAAAGCTGAGGAAATTACGCCGAAAATAGTGAACATTGAAGAAGCAAAGCAAAACTGGAAGACCGAGTTTATCAAGTATCTGATGGACGGAACTTTACCTAAGGATATAAATGCAGCCAGACGTTTGAAATATCGAGCACCTCGATATGTACTTCTAAATGGAGATTTGTACAAAAGATCTATTTCTGGTCCTTTAGTAAAGTGCCTGGCCCCTGCACAGGCCAAAATAGTTTTGAAAGAAGTACATGAAGGTTCATGCGGAAGTCACTCAGGTGGTCGATCGTTGGCCTTAAGAGTATCAAGGCAAGGTTATTTCTGGGCAGAGTTGACTCGCGAAGCAAATGAATATGCACAAAAATGTGCAAAATGTCAATTTCATGCTAATATCCCTCATCAACCTGCTCAGAATATGGAACCAGTATCGATTGCATGGCCATTCGATCAGTGGGGAGTCGACTTAGTCGGGCCACTCCCTATGGCTAAGGGACAAATCCAGTATCTGCTCGTGGGCGTCGAATATTTCAATAAATGGATCGAAGTTGAAGCTCTTGGTACCATCCCTCAGACCCAGATCATTAATTTTTGTTGGAAGAATATTGTTTGTCGATTTGGTTTGCCAAGAACCATTATATCTGATAATGGGGGACAATTTGTGGGAGCTAGAGTTAATGCATGGTGTACCAAGCTTGGAATAAAATAAAGATTTACCGCAGTAAGATGTCCACAAACAAATGGGCAAACGGAAGTCACCAATAAAGATATTGTACAACTATTGAAGAAGAGAGTTGAAAGAGCAAGTGGAGCGTGGCTTGATGAATTACCATGGGTGATATGGGCTAATCGAACAAAAGAAAGGACAGCTACGGAAGAAACTCCGTTCAATTTGGTCTATGGTTCTGATGCTGTGGTTCCAACTGAAATACAAGTACCCACAACAAGAGTCGAATTATATGGAGAAAAAACCAATGAGGAACGAAGAAAATACGAAGTAGACAAGGCTGAAGCTAGAAGAGAAAAGGCTTTAACAAATATAAAGCGTATAAAACCACAATGGCTAAAGTTTACAACAAGAATGTGCGATTAAAGACGTTTCAAGTCGGTGATCTAGTGTTGAAGAAAATCGGGCATCCAAATACACAGGAAAACTAGACCCAAAATGGGAAGGCCCTTATAAGGTCATCGAAGTTGAAAGGAAAGGAGCATATAAGTTGGAATATCTGGACGGAAAGCCCGTACCAAGAACTTGGAATGGAAGAAATTTAAGAAAATTCTATACATAGGATTTCCTCTTATGAAGATGATCATAAAGATCACCTTTTGAATTTGTACTTGTGATCATTACATTGATCAATATTTTGTCAATCTGTACTACTGTGAAGAACAATTAATGAGACTGAATTATCTTTTATGCAAATTTACAGTGTCTGCTCTTATGATACAATTGATAGCTTTCAAAGCATCAATCACATCAAATCCTTACACTATAAAAGTGATAAGTGAAATAATTGATAGCTTTCAAAGCATCAATCATTTTTTATAGCTTTCAAAGCATCGAATCCTTACACTATAAAAGTGATAAGTGAAATAATTGATAGCTTTCAAAGCATCAATCATTTTCGACAGCTTTCAAAGCATCGAATCCTTACACTATAAAAGTGATAAGTGAAACAATTGATAGCTTTCAAAGCATCAATCATAGCTTTCAAAGCATTGAATCCTTACACTATAAAAGTGATAAGTGAAACAATTGATAGCTTTCAAAGCATCAATCACATCGAATAAGTAACAATTGATAGCTTTCAAAACATCAATCATTTTCGGCGGATTTCAAAGCTTCGAGTCCTTATTCTATAAAAATATAAATTGATAGATTTCAAAAAATAAACGCATGATCAAATTGATTCTCATCTTATTCGACCAACCTGGTACAGATTTATTCGACCAAAAAATTTATTCATTAATTCGACCAAATTAATTCTCATCTTATTCGACCAAATCAATAATAATCTGTCCAACCAAAGGTGAAAACACTTGGTCAAAAAATACATATTTATGATCATACTTTGTCAAAATCAAATTGCACAAAAATATGTCTTATTTCGATCAGCTACTTGCAAGAATAAAGTCGAAGTTAAGAGATTAGAAACACTGAATCAAATTCAGAAATTAACCAAACAAATAAAACATAAATTAGTCAAAAGGTGCATATTACAAAATAAAGTCATCCTATATATGGCATTGAATCTTTGTCTTTTAAAAAAAAAAGATAAAATCCATAGTTTTTCATATGATTAAAGCTTAGTTCGATGAATGACTTCGATAAAATTTCAATCAGCTATATATCCATGATTCGAAGAACCATTTCGATATAAGTTCAATTGTTATTTGGAGATAATTTGATTGAAAACTTGAAAGAAGATAAACTTATTATATACAATCATAATATACTCCAATTTTAGGCACAATTTCGATATCAAAACAAAACACTAAAAAGTCGAATTGTTCATAGATAGAAAGCATAATAGTCATGAACAAACGCAATTGCTCATTCAGCAAACAAATGCAAATGTTTTGAAACAACACCAAAAAAGTGCATATTACAAAATACATCCCATCATAAATATGACATCGAGAGGCCGGGCACAATCGACACAGGGGGCCGTCCGTTCGAGGCACTAATTCAGAACATCTAGCCACCCCCTCAAAAAAGCACAATATCATTTGGTGGTATGAGGAGCGTCCCCAACCAAATTCTCTATATCGATATGGTCAAACATCCCCATATTCTGAGCATTTTCATTTTCATTTCCAAGGCCCTGATCAATAATATTGTCTATCTGCTCACCAGTAAGGACCTCATGCTGCACGGTTCGACTTTGATCATTCATTAATGGTTCGGCTAAGGGCTGCTCCTGTTCGACATCAGAATTATTAACTGTTCCTTGAGATGCTCCAGAGTCCATTGCTTCGAGGTATATAGGATAAAAGACATCCTCTTCAAGAGGGGGACCTTCTTCGACATCCTCAGTGATTGGAAATGGTTCACAGTCGTCATTTTTTATAGGGTCTAGGGCTCCTTCGTCAAAACGCTTGTTCAAAAAGCCAAGTTTTCTGCATTGTTTCCAACATTTCTCAAACACGCCAAGCAATTCGACACCTGCTTTCATATCAGATAGAGCTTCACAAGTAGGAGAACGGTAAAACTCTCGAGCAATTGCTAGCTTATGTTCAAGACTTGGAACAATCGAATTGACATGCCCTCAGTTCGACCTCTTTCATAGCTTCGATTCAACTCAACCTTCAACTGTTCAATTTCAATGTTTTGATCCTCAACCTTTTTCTGTATCACTTCGACATCAGCATTCCGGGCAGTAAGTTTCTCTATAGCATCAATCAACTGATCATCTTTTCTATGAAGTTCAGTTTCAGCATCCTTCTGCTTCTTTTCTGCATCCTTAGAGCTTGCAGAAAGGGCTTTCATCAAGTTATGTTGCTCCTTCATTTTCTTCTTAATTTTTTCGAGATCCTTAAAGGCACGCTCTGCAAGGACATACCCTTGATACATTACGTTGCATGCCTGAAAAGTCAACAAGAAACATCGAATAACTATACATATCAAACTCATATACGTCGAATGCACTAGTTCGACCAGAAACTCACAGAAATAAGGTCGCAGGATCCCTTCTTCAAATTTTGTTTAATCTTTTTCTTGCTCATCTTGATCTGATCCTTCTTGAAAATCACGGATTGAAATACTTTCCAAACCTTTCCTTCATCTTCCCGCTCTAAAACAGTAGAGTCCAGAGAAATTCCTCCAGCACGAGGTAGCTCAGAATTCATTATGCTCTCGATATCCTCATCAGACGAGACCTCGAGGACAGGCTCTTTTCCAGGACGTCGAGTGTTGGTTAATATTGGAGAAGGTTTTGAAGATGACAAAAAGGGTAATCTGGAAGTCATCAACTAAGAACTAAACAGCTTAGTGAAACCTATCTCATGGTCTGAAAGCTATGTGACCGAATCAGCAAAGTGGGATACCAGATGGGTGTTATCAGCCGAGTCAAGATAGATGTGTTCATTCTTGAATCAGCCGAGAAGCCATCAGTTTAGTGATCATCAGAGTGATCATCAGCAGAGTGTTTCTAACAGCAGAGTGAAGACGGTCAAGTAAGCTTATCAACGCAACGAGCTAAGAGCTGAGTGCATTAAATGCGACTGACATAAAGCAAACATCCGTACAACAGAGTGTACAGTGCAACAGTTGCAGGGAGCCGTTCCGCGTGTCAGGACCAGTACTCGAGGACTGTAGCTTTCTGTCAACCTTCAACGGGCAGAAAATTCAAATCCGAGGAGTATAAATAGAAGACAAACTGAAGATCTTAATAGAGCTTGCATTATTCAAGATCATATCCTAAGAGCGAGATCCATCAGTTGAGTTGTCTGATCTTGAGCGAAGTCATTTGTTGACGAAGCTTCTTGTTGAAGAACAGAGATCATACGTTGTCTGTCTTAGTGACTTTCAACTGAGAATAGAAGGAGTGTATATCCATCTTTGTGAGTGATATAGCTTCTTAGTATAGGTTTTCTGAGTGATTACTTGTACTGAAAACAGCGTGAGAAGTGTAGGTCCATCTTAGTGAGTGATCTAGCTTCAGAGTGTAGGATCTCTGTGTGATTTCTTACAGCGCACTTGTGGCTCTTCATTTGTTGAATTGCGCAAGAAGAGTATATTGTAAACTGTGTGTTTATAGTATAACCCAAGATCTTCGTGACTTGGAAGAGTGGACTAAAAGACGATTGTCTATATAACCACTATAAAAATTATGTGTGTTTGAATTATTTACTGCTATACTTTGCATATTCATCAAAGAACTCAAACATACGATTTAACCAAAAGATTTTAAAAGGAGTTGTAAAAACTGGAGACAAAATCTTTTGAGTGAGAAAACTTAAAGAGGAACAGTTTGGTGAAAAACTCTTTGAATATCCGCTGCCAACTAGTTTCTAAAAACTATGATTTAACATCTGAAATCAGCTGAGTGAAAATCAGATGAGTGGTCAACTCTTCTGATAAAGCTTTGTGCGCATCAGCTTAGTAGTCTTACAAATCTCGATCAACTTAGTCTGCTGATTTGAAAAGTTAGAGAAAAAGTTTTTAAAGTTTTCAGAGGTCTATTCACCCTCCCCCCCCCCCCCCCCCCAGACCTCGTTGACCACTTTTAGGACCAACAAGTGGTATCAGAGCAGGTTGCTCTGGTAATTTACCTGATACCATCAAGTAGCATCAGGGTAGGTGGTTTATCTTGAATCAGCTGCCTGATCAACGAGCTTGATCCAAAGTGTGTTTTTCAAATTTTTCAAAAAGAGAGCACATCTTGAAAATCAAAACTTTTTGAAAAATGGATGCCATAAACCATGTTCCTCACATTGGTCTTATGAGCTTTGAAAACTGGAAAATCAGAATGAAAATCTTTCTTGCTGCTTATAATGATGACATGTTCACATGTATTACAAAAGGACCATTCAGATTCCAGAAGATTGTGACTGTTGCTGGTCAACCAGATCAGATAGTTGACAAAGAGCTGGATGAGCTGACACCTAAAGAAAACAAGTTGGTAAATCTTGATAAAAAGGCGAAGTTCATCATGTTCAGAGCTGTAGACGAAGACAATTTCCAAAAGATCAAGCATCTCAAAACTGCCAAAGAGATGTGGGATAAAGTCTGCGAGCTAAGCGAAGGAAACAACGCTATCAAAGAACACAAGCTCAATGTGGCTCTTGAGGAGTTTGAAAATTTCAAATTGAAGTCTGGTGAAACGATTGATCAGATGGATACCAGATTTACCAAAGCCCTGAATGAAGTTCTAAGGTTTGGTAAAGAATTTTCGAACAAGGAGATCACATCAAAGGTTCTCAAGGCCTTGCCACCTAAATTCAACATGAAGGTGACAGCCATGGAAGAATCAAGGGATTTAGAGAAGATTTCTCTTTCCGAACTGTTCTCATCTCTCAAAGCGTATGAGTATCATATGCCAAGATTGGGATTAGAAGTGTCAACCAGTTCAGACCCTACTGCTGCTCTAATGGCGTCAGACAAGTCAAGAAAATCAGCAGACAAGTCAAAACAGAAGACTGTGCTGAGTTCAGAAAAGGGATACACTGCTGACGACGTTACCCTGCTGCTAAATGATTTCAAGAAGTTCTACAAAAAGAAAATGAAATTAAAATATAAAAATGCTACTTCATCTTCTTCTGATCATTTTCAGGAAAACAGGGATTCCTACAAAGCAAAACTTAGAGACTACCATGAAGAGGAGTATGGGCTCTTGATCAAAGACCATCCAACCTCATCATCTGAGAAGTTTGCTGAAAAGGAAAAGCGTGCTAAAAAGGAGCGTAAGCTTAGTAAGAGAAAATCAAAGTTAGTTGATGCAGCAAAGCTAATAAACTCCCGCACATCTTATTCAGACCGCAAGTCGTCTGATAAAGAATTTGAAGAAGTACCTGAAACCTTATGCTTAACTGCCATAGGATCTGATGATTCTGAAAATTGAGGTAACTTCTACCTATAAATGAAATGCACTATTTGAATCGATTGAATAAATGCTGAATTTCAAATTCAAATATTGTTTGTGCACTTGCCAAGCTTAATGAAGAGATGACTCTGCTGAAAAGAGCAAATCAGATCACTGAAACTTCAGGTTGAAAAACCTCAAGAATCAGCTGACTAGCAAAAAGCTTGAGCATGAGAATGAAACTCTAAAAGATGAGTATGCAATTTGTTTTTTGAAAAATATAAATAAACCTGAAAGAAGTAATTGCATCATTCTCTAAAAAGAAAATCAGAGGCTTAAGAGAACAAGTCTACTGATGCTCAATAGGTTAGAAAACCTAGTAAGCTACCTAAGACAAATCAGACTACTAAAACTCATCAGCGAGTAAGCTGAAATAGGCTGCTGATTGGAGTAAAATTAAAGTGGTATCAAGTCTGTTGAATCTAAGGAGAGTTATTAAATAACTTAGGTAAGAAATTGAGGTTACAATGAATTATTTGGCAAGAATTTGAATCACATTATGATAATTGTTATTTCAACATGCTTTATGCCTATTCATATTATCATGCTGATCATGTTCACTGTGCTTATTGCCATCCTCATTTCAATATGCATGCTTATCACATATTTCATGCATCTTACCTTGCTTATGAGCTATGTTTTAATCATGACCAACAAATGTTGAAAAACAACAAGTGGTATTATCATGATAAAACATAAGTCACTAGATCATCACATGTTAAAGGTTACACTAACCATGCTGGACCCAATAAACAAGGGGTACCAAAAACAGTCATCTGTTTTGCAGGTGAAACACATGTGAGATGACAAAGATGAATCTACTACCTTGCAAATTTCACCAAGTTCAACAAGTGGTATCACCAACTATTCAAGTGGTATCAGTCAACCATGTGACAACAGAAATTGGTTTGTTGATTTTGGATTCATAAGTTGAGGGGGAACTTATCAGAAGACTAACCCAGAACAGCTTACTGGAATTCAACGGCTGAGTGTCTTTGAAGAGAAACTCTCATCAGACTACTTGACCACGAATTCTTGAACTTAGGGAGAACGTGTACGACTAGCGGTACTCCTAAATAAAAGATGAAGTTGTCAATAAGTCAAAATGAAGCTATCAGAAGACTGCTTATTATCAGCTGATTGGAACTCAACAGCCAAGTGATTTTCAAGAATGTACTACACCAAGTGGTATCAGCAAGTGCTATCACATCAACAAGTGATATCAGCTGACTAATCTGATTTGTATCCATACAAGTAGTATCAGACTACAAGTAGCATCAGACTACAAGTGGAATCAGACCACAAGTGGTATCAAATGGTAAAAATTCTTGAAGTTAAGAGGAAATTTTCTAGCTGGAGTGATAAACGGCAACGAAGACTACCTCGATCAGCCAAGTGCTTACCTACCTATCTTCAGCATACTAGTTTGCAATATGATGGAAAAGAAGTTATCACAAATCCTAAAAAGGGGGAAGGATAAAATGGAGAAGAAAAGATGCAACTAAAATTTTGCTGTTGATGACAAAAAGGGGGAAGATGGATGCAACTAAGAACCCTTTAAGCAGAAGATCAGAAAGGGAAAAAGAACCATCACATGCAAGTGGTACTTTTTTAAAAAAAAAAAAAAAAGGTTGTATCGGACCAAAAGAATTTCCATCTCAAGGCATGAAGACTAAATCTGAAGACTTAAGATTGGTTCTTAGTTGAAGGTTTTGTCATCATAAAAAAGGGGGAAATTGTTGGTTAATATTGGAGAAGGTTTTGAAGATAACAAAAAGGGTAATCTGGAAGTCATCAACTAAGAACTAAACAGCTTAGTGAAACCTATCTCATGGTCTGAAAGCTATGTGACCGAATCAACAAAGTGGGATACCAGATGGGAGTTATCAGCCGAGTCAAGATAGATGTGTTCATTCTTGAATCAGCCGAGAAGCCATCAGCCGAGTGATCATCAACAGAGTGTTTCCAACAGTAGAGTGAAGACGGTCAAGTAAGCTTATCAACGCAACGAGCTAAGAGCTGAGTGCATTAAATGCGACTGACATAAAGCAACCATCCGTACAGCAGAGTGTACAGTGCAACAGTTGCAGGGAGCCGTTCCGCGTGTCAGGACCAGTACTCGAGGACTGTAGCTTTCTGTCAACCTTGAACGGGCAGAAAATTCAAATCCGAGGAGTATAAATAGAAGACAAACTGAAGATCTTAAGAGAGCTTGCATTATTCAATATCATATCCTAAGAGCGAGATCCATCAGTTGAGTCGTCTGATCTTGAGCGAAGTCATTTGTTGACGAAGCTTCTTGTTGAAGAACAGAGATCATACGTTGTCTGTCTTAGTGACTTTCAACTGAGAATAGAAGGAGTGTATATCCATCTTTGTGAGTGATATAGCTTCTTAGTATAGGTTTTCTGAGTGATTACTTGTACTAAAAACAGCGTGAGAAGTGTAGGTCCATCTTAGTGAGTGATCTAGCTTCAGAGTGTAGGATCTCTGTGTGATTTCTTACAGCGCACTTGTGGCTCTTCATTTGTTGAATTGCGCAAGAAGAGTATATTGTAAACTGTGTGTTTATAGTATAACCCAAGATCTTCGTGACTTGGAAGAGTGGACTAAAAGACGATTGTCTATATAACCACTATAAAAATTATGTGTGTTTGAATTATTTACTGCTATACTTTGCATATTCATCAAAGAACTCAAACATACGATTTAACCAAAAGATTTTAAAAGGAGTTTTAAAAACTGGGGACAAAATCTTTTGAGTGAGAAAACTTAAAGAGGAACAGTTTGGTGAAAAACACTTTGAATATCCGCTGCCAACTAGTTTCTAAAAACTCTGATTTAACATCTGAAATCAGCTGAGTGAAAATCAGATGAGTGGTCAACTCTGCTGATAAAGCTTTGTGCGCATCAGCTTAGTAGTCTTACAAATCTCGATCAACTTAGTCTGCTGATTTGAAAAGTTAGAGAAAAAGTTTTTAAAGTTTTCAGAGGTCTATTCAACCCCCCCCCCCCCCCCCCCTCTAGATCTCATTGACCACTTTTAGGACCAACATCGAGCCACAACCTCATTTTCTTCTCTAGGCCTTTTACTTCCTCGGCCAGATTCAGGAGTCGAAGAAGCTGGCTCTCTCGAACGAGTACTCTTTGAGACCCTGCAGCTTGTGGGTTTCGAACAGCCTGGTGTGTCGAACCATCTGTTATACTTCGAACAGGATTGTCGAGTTGGTTCGTTGAGACATTTGGTGCTCGGGTTGGATTGTTCGATTGAGCATTCGGATTCTGACCTTGGTTGGGACGAGGTGCTGGATTCGACCCTGTTCCACGAGCTAATTCGATCATCCTTTTTGCTCTTTGAGACATAGTAGCAAAAACTGCTTGCTCTGCATAAATTTGTTAACAAGTCGAATTAGATGAAAAAAAGAAAGCAAAAAAACCTACTTAAAATAAATCAAACTAATAGATATTCACACCTAAAGTGGGATCGCTTCTTCGAGCCTTCAACATCGACATTCCCCTAATCGAAGAACAGGTTCTCGAAGTAATTTCTTACGATTAAACTTAGTTTCTCTTAACTGATTCAAAATCCCAGAACCCCATGAAGGATTTGCTACACTATCAATTCTAATAGGCCCAGTACGCCACTCACTTCGAACATTCCACACATAACCTTGAGGGGGAGCAACGTAGACAAATCGATGTTTCCACTCCTTGCCATAGCCGGATTGAATTTGAGTCAAAAAACGTTTCTTATTCCTCGATTTAATGTAATAAAACCCAATATTCGACTTCGGGGACTCAGTAACGACAAACAGATTATTAAAATTTGCAAAAGAAGGGGATTGGCCTAGAGTTTTCATTATTAAACAAAAAGCAATGATATAAGCCATTCCATTTGGAACAATTTGTATAGGAGATAAGGATAACTGATTTAGAATATCTGCTACTTCGACAAGGATGGGGAATCGAAGGCCAAGTTCGAGATGATGAATATTGATCGCTCTACAATTTTCTGGTGGGGCATTCATTTGATCACTCTTTCCTGGTTCGATCACTGACCAGCCACTAGGAAAAGAATAAGTCTGTGCTAAAGAAGGAACCGAAACTCTGAAAAAGCCAGGCATAATTTCATCGTATCGATCTACTGTTTTATAACGATTAGATGGACCAACATCTCCGATATCACCCTCGACATCACTCCCCTCGAATGTCCCTAATTCGACATCACCTCCCTCTAATTGCCCTAATTCGACATCGGCCCCTCCCTCTAAATTTTCACCAATTGGATCAACATTACCAAATAATACAGATTGAACTCTAATGCTATCTATTTCATCATCACCAGTAATATCAATAAAATCCGAAGAAGAAGAAACTACGGGAGAATCATCTGAATCAAGTTCAGTACTAGACGCTCTACTAGAGGAACTTAAAGACACGTTTAATCAAAGTATGAATGAGACAGGAAATTACCCGGATATAAGGAGGATTCGACTACTAAAGTAAAGACTCCTTCGACCTAAAGGTTGTGCCTCTTCGACCAGATCTGCTCCAGAGTAGTGAAATTGTAAAGGGTAAATGGTGAAAAGCCCCTTTATATAGAGAGTTGAAAAGGGTAAATTGCACAATTAACCCTTCGACTTTTGAGACGGTTCGACTTCCGAGCCCATGACTTTTCGATCCAAAATATTTACCTTCGTAATATTTGAAATTACTTTTTTGACCCACAAGGTGAAATATATATGTATATCGAATATATATATGTTGAATATATATATGTCGAATATATATACACATATATACATATATATATCGAATAAAATATTTACCTTCGTAATATTTGAAATTACTTTTTTGACCCACAAGGTGAAATATATATGTATATCGAATATATATATGTCGAATATATATACAAATATATACATATATACACATATATATCGAAATATGCTAAAATTATGCGGCATAAGATTATCAAGTTTGTCTGATGTTTACATAAGTAGATTGTAGAATATGCACACATGGTTTTTTCGATATTTAATTGCCTAATTAAGCCTTCGATCGGATCTGTTTAAATGTGAATCGAAATAATATTTTATTGATTGACCATTCGACATATTTTATTGTTTAAGTATACTCAACCAGATTTGTTTTAAACCCTTCGACATATTATCACTAGACACAGAGGGTAACCACTTAACAAATCTCCTCTAAAATGCAATTTGGTTTGGGCCTCGATATATCAGCCCACTCAATCATGTTTGAATCATTTATTTTCATTATATACTTCACAAATTCAAGACTGTTATAAATATTAAGGTTAGTGGATGTCATTGAAAGGTCACATTGAAGTTATTAAAGTCTAGGTATAATTCACATTGAAATTGTAACTTATGACTTTTGGGTATCCCAATTAGTCCTATAAATAGTGATACTTTGTAATGTATTTTTATATAGAATATGAATAAAATCTTCTCCCCTTACTTTATTCTCTTTAGTTTAATCTTTACTTGTTTATCTTTTAGCTTGTTTTGTAACACGTTATCAGCACGATCCACTCCGAAGTTCTTGATCCAACTTAAGTGTTTCCGTAACACATCAGGTAGGAATTAGAATTGTGTGGTGTTGTCCATGTAAGAATTATTACTTTCTGGTATATGATGTGATTGCTGTTGTATATGATTTTCTATTCCTTATCACTATTTGTTGTCTACTAAGTAATACGTGAGTAGATATTTAACAATATTAACTTTTGGATTACAACACTATGTGTATCATATCATTACTAATCAAAATGAATCAATATTAGTTATTAGTGAATTTGTTCCCACAAATGACTTTTCCTTTTTATGCCACCACAGGAGATGAAATATAATTTGTTTTGCATTCATTAATTATTAAAAACCATCTTATCCTTGAAAATAATTTTTTCCTCTAAAATCTTTCTGACCAAAGTCACTTGAGCTTAATGCATATTATTTGTATTCATATCTTATATGCCTATATACTCGGATTGAAGTTAATTATCATTTCTGGACCCTGAAATTATTTGATTGGTTGGAATTAATTGATTGGTATTAGAATAGGTGAACAATTCTTAAATTTAGTTTCATGGCAGTAAGTATAAGAAAGTTGAAATTGAGGCTAATACATGAAAATATTTGATTCCATAAATTTATTAAACAATACTTGCATGATTTGATTATTTTAAATTTAATAACTCAAATTCTTTGTTACGCATACTCAATGACATTATTCTAATTATTATTTTTATTCCATATTAGCTAACAGTATGTCCAATCTCACCAAACTTGAGGTTTCTGCTCTAGACATATCGGGCAAGAATTATTTATCTTGGGTATTAGATTCTGAAATTCATCTAGACGCTAAAGGTCTAAGAAATACAATTGTAAAGGAAAACGATGCATCTAATCAAGACAAAGCAAAAGCAATGATTTTTCTTCGTCATCATCTGCATGAAGGATTAAAAACCGAATATTTAACGGTTAAGGATCCACTTGAATTATGGAGCAATTTGAAAGAACGTTATGAACATCAAAAAACGGTAATTTTACCAAAAGCTCGTTACGATTGGATGCATTTAAGGCTACAAGATTTTAAAACCGTAAGTGAGTATAATTCTTCGGTTTTTAAGATAAGTTCTCAACTGAAATTGTGTGGAGAAAATATAACTGACGATGACTTATTAGAGAAAACTTTCTCAACCTTTCACGCATCTAATGTGCTCCTGCAGCAGCAATACCGTGAAAAGGGCTTTAAGAAATACTCTGACTTGATCTCATGCCTTTTGGTGGCTGAGCAAAATAACGAGCTATTGATGAAAAATCATGAAATTCACCCACTAGTACTGCTCCATTCCCAGAAGTGAATGCAACAGTACATGGAAACTTTGAGAGCGGAACCTACCGTGGTCGAGGTCGTGGGCGCGGCCGTGGTCGTGGTCGTGGCCGTGGTGGCAGTCGCGGCCGTGGACGTGGACGTGGTCGAGGACGTAATAATTTCAGTTATTATGGTAACAATAACTTCGGCCAACAAAAGAAAAATGATCTGAAAGATAAGGGTTCCAAGTAACCCTTCAATAGGTGGTCCGAATAATCCTTCAAAAGGAACTGAAAATATATGCCATCGATGTGGTATGAAAGGGCATTGGGCACGTACCTGTCGTACGTCTGAGCATCTCGTAAAACTTTATCAAGCATCAAAGAATATGGAAACTAACTTGACTTTTCAAGATAATGATACAGATGCCAATTTTGGTTATGAAGATGATGACCTCAATATTGAAGCAAATCTTGCTTACAAGGATAATAACATTAATGATTTTACTCATATGGATGTAGAAGACTTTTTCGAGACTCTCGGTGGGAGAGTTGATGATGGAAATAATAAGAAGAACTAAATAACTAATTGAAAGTCATGTTTCGATGTTATTTACTTTCAATATTTCACTTCGTACTTTTGATTATCTTTTAATTGTAATTCAGTTTCATCTATGAATAAATATAACTTATGATAAATTATTTTGTTTAATGAAGAATATGGATTTCCAAAATTCTATGGTTGGACCCAAGATCGATCATGATGATGTATGTCTCGCCGACTGTGCTACAACGCATACCATACTTAAAGATAAAAAATACTTTTCTGAATTAATAGCAACTAATGCAAATGTTAATACCATATCGGGTAGTGCAAAATTAATTGAAGGCTCCGGAAGAGCCATTATATTATTACCCGAAGGAACAAAATTTGTTATAAATGATGCTTTATTCTCTAGTAAATCTAAAAGAAATTTACTAAGCTTCAAGGATATCCGCCGAAATGGATATCATATTGAGACTACGAATGAGAATAATAATGAATACTTACAAATCATAGTTGTTATATCGGGAAAGAAAAGCGTTTTGGAAAAACTACCTGCCTTATCTTCGGGTTTGTACTATACAACTATTAGTACAATTGAAACACATGCTATAGTAAACCAGAAGTTTAATGATCCAAACACATTTAATATTTGGCATGACTGGTTAGGCCATCCCGGATCAACAATGATGCGTAAAATTATAGAGAATTCATATGGTCATTCATTGAAGAACCAGAAGATTCTTCAATTCAAAGAATTCTCATGTGATGCTTGTTCTTAAGGTAAATTAATAAAGAAACCGTCTCCAATGAAAATTGGGTTAGAATCTCCAGCATTTCTGGAACGGATTCAAGGTGATATATGTGGGCCCATTCATCCATCATGTGGACCATTCAAATGGTTTTGATAGATGCATCTACAAGATGGTCACATGTGTGTTTATTATCAACTCGCAACCTGGCGTTTGCGAGATTACTTGCGCAAATAATTAAATTAAGAGCACAATTTCCAGATTATGCAATTAAGACAATTCCCCTTGATAATGCTGGTGAATTCACATCTCAGGCTTTCAATGATTATTGTATGTCTATTGGAATAACAATTGAAAGTCCTGTTGCCCATGTTCATACACAAAATGGACTAGCAGAATCATTCATTAAACGCCTCCAATTAATTGCTAGACCATTACTTATGAGAACAAAACTTCCGGTTTCAGCATGGGGATATGCTGTATTACATGCAGCAGCACTTGTGCGCATCAGGCCAACAAGTTATCATAAATTCTCCCCATTACAATTGACTTTTGGCCAGGAGCCAAACATTTCCCATCTTAGGATTTTCGGATGTGCGGTATATGTGCCAATTGCTCCACCACAACGCACAAAGATGGGTCCTCAAAGGAGGTTGAGAATATATGTTGGTTATGAGTCCCCTTCTATAATTAAGTATCTTGAACAAATGACGGGAAATTTACGGCGCGATTTGCCGATTGTCATTTTGATGAAACAATGTTCCCAACATTAGGGGGAGAGAATAAAGAGCTGGTAAAAGAAATAACATGGAATGCATCATTATTATCTTATCTAGATCCTCGAACAAATCAGTGTACACAAGAAGTTCAAAAGATAATTCATTTGCAAAATATTGCAAATCAACTACCAGATGCATTTACCGATATAAAAAGAGTTACTAAATCTTATATACCAGCTGAAAATGTTCCAGTTCAGATTGATGTTCCGGTAGGACAATCTGTTAGTGCAAATGAAAGCAAGCCACGGTTAAAACGTGGCAGACCAATCGGTTCCAAGGATAAAAATCCTCGTAAAAGAAAAGGAGCAAAAGATGAAGATGGTCATATTGTGGAGGCGAGCGCTCATGAAGAGTCGCATGACATAACTAATCATAACACCCCAGAAGCGGTGCAGGTACCTGAAAATAATGAAAATGAAGAGATCTCGATAAGTTATGCCACTACGAGAAAAGGATGGAACCGAAATAAAATAGTTGTCGACAACATTTTTGCATACAACATTGCTGTTGAAATTATAAATGAGAATGAGGATCTAGAACCTAAATCTGTCGAAGAATGTAGAAATAGAAATTACTGGCAAAAATGGAAAGACGCAATTCAAGCAGAATTAAATTCACTTTCAAAACGTGAAGTTTTCGGACCAATAGTCCAAACACCCAAAGGTGTAAAGCCCGTTGGGTATAAATGGGTATTCGTGCAAAAAAGGAACGAGAAAAATGAAGTCGTTAGATATAAAGCACGACTAGTGGCACAAGGGTTTTCGCAGAGACCCGGTATTGATTATGAGGAGACATATTCTCCTGTGGTGGATGCAATTACTTTTAGATACCTTATTAGTTTGGCAGTACGTGAAAAAGCTAGATTTGCGTCTAATGGATGTTGTTACAACCTATTTATATGGCTCGCTCGATACTGAAATTTATATGAAAGTCCCTGAAGGACTTAAAATTCCAGATGCATTTGGGAAATCCCGGGAAAATTATTCAATACGCTTGCGTAAATCATTGTATGGATTAAAACAATCTGGGCGCATGTGGTACAATCGATTGAGTGGATACTTGTCAAAAGAAGGTTATAAAAGTGATCCAGTTTGCCCATGTGTTTTTATAAGGAAATCCGGATCGGAGTTTGTTATAATTGCTGTATATGTTGATGATTTAAATATTATTGGAACTCCTGAAGAGCTTCAAAAAGCAGTTGATTATTTAAAGAAAGAATTTGAAATGAAAGATCTTGGAAAAACAAAATTTTGTCTCGGCCTGCAGATCGAGCATCTATCAAACAGAATTCTTCTTCACCAATCAACTTATATACAAAAGATCTTGAAACGATTCTATATGGATAAGGCACATCCCTTAAGTACCCCAATGGTTGTAAGATCTCTGGATGTAAAAAAGGACCCTTTCCGTCCTCGTGAGAGTAATGAAGAACTCCTTGGTCCTGAAGTACCATATCTCAGTGCTATTGGAGCATTGATGTATCTTGCTAATAGTACACGTCCTGATATATCTTTTGCTGTAAGTTTATTAGCAAGATTTAGTTCTTCTCCGACACGACATTGGAATGGAATTAAACATATATTTCGATATCTCCGAGGAACAATTGATATGGGGTTACTTTATCAAAATGATGCAAAATCATACTTAGTTGGCTATGCGGATGCAGGTTACTTATCTGATCCACATAAAGCTCGCTCTCAAACAGGCTATGTGTTTACAAGCGATGGAACTGCTATATCATGGCGTTCTACTGAACAAACTTTAGTTGCCACTTCATCAAATCATGCAGAAATAATTGCAATGCATGAGGCAAGTCGAGAGTGTGTTTGGTTAAGATCAATAACCCATCATATCCAACGGATGTGTAGTATATCATTCGACAAAAATACCCCAATAATTTTGTATGAAGATAATGCAGCTTGCATAGCTCAACTCAAAGAAGGGTACATCAAAGGTGATAGAATGAAACATATTTCACCAAAAATTTTCTTCACTCATGAACTTCAGAAGAATGGTGACATAGATGTTCAACAAATTCGTTCAAGTGAACATTTGGCAGATTAATTAACTAAGGCATTGCCGGCTGCCAGATTTGAGAAGTTGATAAGTGGAATTGGGATGTGTCGACTTAAAGATGTTAAGTGATTTTGTCATCAGGGGGAGTAAAAGACATATTGCACTCTTTTTTCCTTCACTAGGTTTTTATCCCAATGGATTTTTCCTAGTAAGGTTTTTAATGAAGCAATAAACAATGAACATCCAAGGGGGAGTGTTATAAATATTAAGGTTAGTGGATGTCATTGAAAGGTCACATTGAAGTTATTAAAGTCTAGGTATAATTCACATTGAAATTGTAACTTATGACTTTTAGGTATCCCAATTAGTCCTATAAATAGTGATACTTTGTAATGTATTTTTATATAGAATATGAATAAAATCTTCTCCCCTTACTTTATTCTCTTTAGTTTAATCTTTACTTGTTTATCTTTTAGCTTGTTTTGTAACAAAGACTTCAATTTTTAATATCGAATACTTGAACTTGGGGGACAATACTGCTATATATATATATATATATATATATAACAATTATCAGTTATCAGATTATCGAATAAATCAAAATAATTCAAAACTTATATATTTCACAAATTCAAGACTTCGATTTTTTGAATATCGAATACTTGAACTTGGGGGACTATTGATATATCAAATATTCATCACAGTGACTTGGCATATTACACGTCAGATAAAATAATCAATATTAGGATTAAAACTCTATCTTAATCGACATGGACCAGATCTGGGCATAATAAAACTGGTTCTCTTCGATATACCAAATCTGGTCATAATAAAACTGGTTCTCTTCGATATACCAGATCTGGTCATGATAAAACTGCTCCTATTCGACATTGACCAGATCTGATCCTAGCTCGATGTACATTTATGCATAAACTTATCATATCAACCCTTCGATCATACTGTTCGACTTGGATATCTTAAATAGATCGAACCAAGTAAGATCCGACCAGAAAATATCCGACCCGAAATATCCGCTTTCTAAAACTATAAATAGACGGCATTCCTTGCTCTTCAAGGCAGGTGAAAAAACAACCATTAATATACTTTCTGCTATTCCTATCATCTACTGTACTGACTTTAGCATCGGAGGGTCTACGCCGGATCAATCACCGACAAAACCTGACGAGTTCCTTTGAGCGCAGGATTAGGATCCTAAAGAGGAGTTCTGTTCGATCTAACCGGCAAGAGTTCCTTACTGTAGAACGGATATCAGTAACTACGTGGCACGATATACCTGGATCAAAAATTCAGACGAAATATCCCTTCATCACACTTCAAGTAAACAACCTTATTCCACTTACTTCAAACATTTAATACGAAGTTAATTTAAATTTAACTTTAAATGGGTTGTATGAAATGTAAATTAGATTTCACGCTAGAATCTACTAGAATATGCGTATTTTGGCCTACTAGATAAGAATGTCAATAGATTAATGACTAATGCATGTGGTGTAATTATTAGTTTAGGGATCAAAGTGATGCAAATCGTAGATTTCAAGGACTATTAGAGCTATTTCCCCAAGTAAAATATTACCTTGAATGATTCCATGGTCCCTTCAGACTTAACAAGACTAGAAAGAAGCCCTTTGCTATCAAGTTCACCATTTCTCGTAGGGACAATAAAATCTGTTAGGGTCCAGGATTAGTCTGGTGTAAGCTTGGACACCTGGGTTATAAAAAAAAAAAATATTATTAAACCTTTGATTAATTAGGATAACGTATGTATGTAATAAATAACGAGTTAATGGAAATTTACCCCCCTTTGATACGTATAATGTTCAATTTACCCCCTATAATTTGGAAAAGAGCATTTTACTCTCATTTAATAATATAAAAGTTTCAAACTGCTTCCCTGGCACCATTTTTAAACTTTAAAAAAAAAAAATAGACAAAACTACCCCGCTTATATACTATACTTTGACTCAATCAACTTATAAATGTGGCACTTTACCCCCTATATTATAATATATGTGGAACTTTACCCCCTGTGTTATGATAAATGTGGCACTTTACCCCCTGTGTTCTGATAAATGTGAGACTTTACCCCCCCCCCCCCCCCCCCCGGGGCATTAACGGTGCTTTGTCTTTTTATGCAACACTTTTTATGCTCACACTCAATTTTGGCGAGTGTGTTACACTCTCCGCAGGAAGAGAATAAACTCTTCCTTTAATATTTTCACAGGGGGTAAAATGCTTTATTTCAAGTCATAGGGGGTAAATTAAACACTATGCATATCACAACAAGGTACATAGGCATCAACCCAATAAATAACAACATTATAAGGAAAAATAAATATACTTGGCATGTAGCAACTTGGCGAGCCTAACGGCATCCTCTTGTCCAGAAACGAGAGTAAAACTCGGGAGGAGTTGCTTTATATGCCCAATCAGCATATGTAAATACCTCAAACTAGTCATTTTTCCTGGGATTAATGCATTTTTGGTGCCACAACTATAGCCCACTGGCGTTACTACCCCTGGGCTGGCACATTTGGTGCCACAACTTCAACATCAGTGGCAATTTTGGTGCCAATTGAGGCTCAATGCGGGCCATGTGATTTAGTAATATATCAAAATTGACCATTCAACGTCTTTTTCAATAAAAAAAAAATACCAAAATTTAAAATCCTAACTTTTCCTATAAAATTCACCAAACATTCCCTTAATTAAACTGTTACCCGCTTTCTTATTCTTCCCCAAATAAAAACATCCAAGTAGCCTAGTTATTGGTCGGTGGAATTTTTTTTTTCATGAAAAAGGTGTTGAATGGTCAAAATCTCCAATTTTCATGTCACATGGTCCGTACAAGGGGGAATTTCGGGCCAATTTCAAAATTGGGCCTCAATTGGCACCAAAATTGCCACTGATGTTGAAGTTGTGGCACCAAATGTTCCAGCCCGAAAAGTTACGGGGTAAAAATGCCAGTGGGCTATAGTTATGGCACCAAAAATGCAATATTCCCCATTTTTCCTAGTGTACTTTTCAATCATCGAAGAATCCAATACACAACTTCAAGATGTTCTTCATATGGGGAATGCATAAAACGACTTACCAGGCTCACGACAAAAGCAATATACGGACAACTATGTGACAAATAAATCGGTTTTCCAACTAGCCATTGATATCTCCCAGTATCTACTAAAGTGTCTCCAAGCAGGGACGGATTTAGCCTATTTTTGGGGGCAAGATTTTAAAATATATTTATGCTCTATATGTATATATGTGTATATATACAAACAATATCTTAGTATTAGTATATAGTCCAATTATAAAATAAATTTCACTCGTTATAGTAGATGCTTATTGCCTAAATTACAAATAATGTAATAATGCATTGGTACTAGCTAGTTTATTTGTTATACAATAGATGGTGAATTATTGATTATATAAATTTAAAATTATAAGAAAAAATCAACCATGATTGATGCATTTTATCAAACAAAGAATGTTAAAAATCTGGAACCTTAAATCTTTATGTATAAACTTGTGTGTCGAAGGTTAATCCATCATTATGGTTTATCCCATAGAAAAATTATCTCCATAAAATGTAATGAAATGAAATAACAAAAAATTTCTAGACTTATGTAAACACAGCGTCTCCTCACAAATATTTTAGGAACTTTAGTCGTAAAAATAATAGCTCTAACAATTTCGAGATGTCTATTTTTACTTTCAGCTACCCCATTCATTTGTGGTGTGTTATTTGGTGAAATATCTATTTCTTGGCAAAGAAATTCCCTAACACTTTGTTAAAAAAAAATTATCACTTCGAAATATTAATCTGAGCCAGAAAATTGTGTTTGGGCCATATTATAAAAGTTTTTTTTAACACTATTTCAACTTCAGACATTTTTTTTAAAGAGAAACACCAAAGTAATTCTAGTGTGATCATCAAGAAAAGTGACAAACCATCATTTTCCAGAAAGAGTTGGTGCTCTAAAAGGACCCTAAACATCATTGTGAATCATGGTAAATTATTCAGATTTTTTACATGGTATATGGTTGGGATATAAAAACAACACAATGATGATTTTTTAATCACAATATTCACATTTTATTCAAGAATACACTGGGTAACAAATATTTTAAATATTGAAATTTTTGATGTCCTAAACGTTGATGCCATAACATAATCTTACTGTCACTAGACATGGACCAGATCAAGTGTTAGTTTACTAACATATAAGAAATTATATGACAAATAGGGAATATGTAGAACAATTTTCAAAGTGAAAGAAATGGATATGATAAATGTCCCTTTTTCCAGCAATAGTAGCAAATAAACCATCTATAATATTAACCTTTTGATTCCCTGCCCAAGATATATATGAACAAAAACATTATGAATTTACGGTCATGCGATCGGTAGCCCATGAATCTAATATCCATGAGCTATTAGATTTGGAACAAGCTATGATTGCTGTGAAAAAAGTACCAGACTGTGCTAGGGAACACAATGAATTAGTTTGGGACTGAAAAATTTTATGCAAGAGCTCTATTTGTTCCATTGTAAAAGGAAGTGAATATGATGAAGATTCTTGCTCTGGATCAATGCGGCTAGCATGAAAAGCATGGCTTCCTACAATGGTCACACCAAGGCCTTGCTTTCCTCCTCACATATCTCCCACTGAATATGTTGATGATGATAGAATAGTGTCCTGCAAGCCAACTGTTTTGGCTGCGTTTAAATTAAAAGGACCATTCAAATGAATTAATAAATGCATTTATTTATATGGTCTCCTTTATCTTATGTAATAATTATCTACGCATAAGGATAGAAGTCCTTAGATCACAGGGCTATGGGACAACCCGTGGACTGATCTCCAAGGCCGTGATCTAGAACATATTCAAGAGTCGTAGAATCCAATAGAGATAGGACATCGTTGGATTCGGTTAGACTCTCACTAATGTATATACTCCGATGAACTGGAGAACGCTGGGGTCCACGAGCGTGACTGGGATAGTCGATACACATAAGTGGGTGACTTGTTGGGATGGCAAGTGCACTGAATACCCCAATTAGGAAATAACTCACCATGGAAGCGGTAGTCGCATATCGGAGTTGAAGTCATTCCAATTTACAATAGTATACGAGGAATGATCCCTAAATACTTGAGGTGATAGAGTTTATCTGGTACGAGAACGTCTATACTTAGATGTGAGTTCCGATCGACTGGAGATTACCAGAAAGTCTCTGTGGATTCACGTTGGGTATAGAGGGACTCGTATGCAGGTTCATATCATCAACAAAGGATCCATTGACCCGACTTGATAGGTTGGGAAATTCTCCTATGGATTTCTGTGAGAAATTAATTCTGGTAAAATCCTTGGCCATGGTATCTGACGGCTTTATGAAAGTAGCTCATAAAGATTAAGTCAAAGAGAATTATTTCAAGATCAGAATGCATAAAGTCAAAACAAATTAAAAGGGAACCGATGAAAAATCCATGCCCTTAAGTTTTGACTGGGAGATCGATCGATGGAGAGATTATGGCGTATATGGAAATTGTAAATAATTAAAAGGTTTACTGAATTAATTCACCAGTGATTGGGCTCCATGGGCTTGTGGCCAGACATCGACCGTGGAGTGTGGGAGAATTCCCAAATTGGCAGGGGTGCTAATTTTGGAATGATCAGTCGACAGAGTGTTCGATTGATTTAGAGTATTTAATACTCGAGTAATTAAATAAATATTTAATTATAACCCACGGCAATTATGTGGTGAACCTACGGGGGCATACACAATACACATGAAGCGAAAGCGAGGAAATGGAGAACAACTGAGTCGACTGGATCGACTGGGTCGATTGGGTTGACTGGGTCGACTGGGTCAACTAGGTCGACCCAATTGGAGCGAAGGTGATCCAATTGGAATTGGATCAAGACTATTAAATTGGAATTTAATTTGTGAGTTAATTAATTAAATTGGATTTAATTAATTATGGGAATATTTAATTAAATTAATTAAATAGACTTAGAATCTAATTTAATTAAATAAGAGAGAAATAAATTAATTGGACTATTTAATTGAGAAATTAAATAAAGACCCAATTAATTAAACCAAGTATGGACCATGAATTAATTAGAAGACTTGGTCTTCCAATTAAAAGGGCCATGGCCCATGTAGGAGAGTTAGAAGACTTAGGAGTCCTAATACTAGGAGGATTAGGAGAATGAGATACCTATAAATAGGAGACTTGATGTCATATCTCACACACACAATTCAAGAGCCAAAATCTAAGTCAATAAAAACTCTCTCCCTCTCTCTCTCTCCCAAATCGGCCGAACTCTCTTTCCTCTTGGAAGAGATTTCGTTTTTCGATTTTTGCACCATATTGTTCTCTAGTTTTAGATATTAATATATCTTATGTTCTAGCCGATTAGGATATATTAATTTTTGTGATATTGTGGTGTATCAACCGGTAGAGGCGCAACACGTGGGGTGCTACTAGGAGCTTGGGATCGAACCAGTGGCAAGATTCCGTAAGAGGTCCTAAAATTTTAATTTTCGCTGCGTTAAGGACTGTTTATCTTACCGAATCCCAACAGTGGTATCAGAGCCAACTCTGGCTTTGTATATATATGAATTTGCAAATTCTGTGGATTAAAATCATATGTTTGATTTTAGCTGTTGATTAGATTAACATGCATGTTAGATCTGTAGATTAGATCTGTTGGATAGATCTTTAGTTTTTAACTGGATTGTTAAAATTGTAATTTTAGATTCGTTATTGTTATCATGTTTTTAATTAAATTAATTAAAACTATTGATTTTAATTAATTAAGGAATCAAGAAATTGTTATATAAAACGTATTGGGAACCGAAATCTGAAAAATTGCACAGCAGTTGCACGACGACTGTACGGCGACTGCACGGCAGACGCACAGCGACTGCACGGCTCAACAACTGCACGGCAGTTGCACGTAAACTGCACGCGCGCGACAGTGGATAATTAGGGTTTCGGGAATTTTTGTTTTTGGATAATCTTGAACAAAATCTTGGAGATTTGGTTGTTATGGAATCTTGGTGAATCTTGCATTGATCTTAGAGATCTAATTAACTAGGAAACTTAGAGTTTCATTAAGATAAGACATTGAATTAATATTAATGTCTTCTAGTTAATTACCAAGATTAAAGATCTTAGAGATCTTATTAAACAAGGAAACTTAGAGTTTCATTTGTGATAAGATATTTAATTGAAATTAATGTCTTCTAGTAAGTTACCATGATTATAGATCTTAGAGATCTAATTAAACAAGGAAACTTAGAGTTTCATTTGTGATAAGACATTTAATTAAAATTAATGTCTTCTAGTAAGTTACCATGATTATAGATCTTAGAGATCTTATTAAACAAGGAAACTTAAAGTTTCAAGATAAGGATAGATAATTAAATTGGATTTTATTTCTATCTTTAATTAAATTGCAAGATTAGATTCCTTGATGCTCAAGCAAGATCATAATAGTCCTTTTAATATTGGACAATTCAAAATTAATTATATGATTAATATTTTGAATTAAAATTTAAAGAAGCCGATAAATTTACATTACTGCCCTTATGTGAATTTATGCATGTTCTTGCTTGAATATGTGGATTGATCGAATTACCCTTAAGTCCTGTGTAGTTTATTATTGGTTTTTCATTATGGGTTGTAATTAAATGGGCCTGATTGGTGCCCCTTGTTTGTTGAATTCAAATGTAATAGAATAGGGTCTTAAGTTAGACTTAGATTAGGCTTGGAGCCCGATAGACCTCATGGAGACTTTGGAGATCAACATGGAGGCCCATTACCTTGGAGGACATGGAGGTCCAATTCTGAAAGATGGTGGACATTACAAGTGAAGGCCCATGTATGCATGGGATTTATTTTGTAATAGAATTAGGCCATTTATTTTCACCCTAGACTGACCAATTGGTCCATCACGTGGCTCGTGATGGATCGCATAGGATGGAAAATCGATCAATCGTACCTGTAATGCTAGGTGATGAATGTTTACTTTTTGTATTTATTCTTTGATGTATAAGATGCATGCTTAGGATAGAAAAAACGTAAACAAGATAATTGATAATCAGATGAGACCTCGCACTTGAAAATTTCATAAAACCTCCAATTGAACCTAAAATCCAATTATAATATTAAATCGTAAAACGGGCGCATAGAATGGTGTTTATGGTCCGAGCCTATCCAATTACTAGGTCTTAGGCATATCGTATGAATATATCTCGATGTCTCACGAGTCGTGGGTCGAGTTATAGGAAGATGGTATGTCTATTGCCTCGATGCACAATTTAGTGCCAAGGGAGAGGATAGCAAGGTTCTAGGCGCTGTCTCACGAGTCGTGGGGCGTCTAGGATTGAACTATTTCTCTTCACGTGTATTGGACATCATTTAACGTGAGTAAGTATGGATGTCTCACGAGTCGTGGGTCCATAACGAAAAACGAGGCTAAATGAACTCAAGGGTTAGCCGCGATGGTTAACCGGCGATGTGATCGCCCACCAAGTGGATCAATTGGTATGGCCAACGAGTCGTGGATACTGAGCGATTGCATTTGGGTCTTGAGCCCATTAGGAAATTTTTATTTCCCGAACCTTATGTGGGGGCATAAGTATTCGATAAAAATAGTGGGAGTAATTTACAAATAAAAACCATGTTTGTAAATTATGCATTGATATTAATCTTCCGCGTATTTATTTCTTTTATCGTCATGTTTATGATAGTTTTTCATAAGTGATATATCCTAGAATATTTACCATCATACTTGAATCAAATAAAATGACTGAACCCAAATGAATTTTGAATGACTTCAAAACTTGAGAAATTATTCTCGAGTCCAAGCAATGACTCATCTCCTTACAAATATTTCATTGGTTATCCTTTCGAAGTTACGCTTCGACTGGAATGGTGATAGGTTTCACCAAGCTGCCTTTTTCGAAGTTACTCTTCAAATAAGAAAGGTGATAAGTTTCACCAATGGGTTGAGGATGGTTCTCAAGCCCAAATTTTCATGAAGGCAAACATGAAGTCTCCCTTAAATGAGAAATAACATCTCGTTGAAAGGCCCCAAAAGTCTCGAGAGATGGAAGAAGATGAATGGATCCTCTCTGAAGGGAAATAACCTTAGAGGTTTTTCTGTAAGGATGATAAGTTGAAAAGTCAATCAAAATGGTTCTTCCATGGATTAAGATCAAGGAAAAGAAGGAATTGAACATACTCATCCCGTAAGGGATGATTAAATTTTATTGAACTTAACCTTATGGTCAAGTAATGCATAAGGGTGTTGGACACCCGATGAAGTACTCATTGATGCATTGAATGCATCTAAAGCCATGAATTATTTAGATCGTTAGAATTTTCTTAGACCATCCCTTGTCTTAAGGGATGTGATGGTTCCATAATGGTTGGAACTGGTTGCGCTATAAGACCTATACGCAAAAGGTATGCATAAGCAAATGAGTATGAAGACTCATATAACGACTAAATATGCATAGTCAAGAAAATATAAATAATCAAGATTCCACACACTTGAGTCGTTGTATAACCGAAAGGCGGTACACGAGCACTAAAATAAATTTCCGAATTAAAGATTCAAAAGATTGAGCTCGACTAGGTCGAGCTTGACAGGGACGCTAGAAATAGTAACCGACTTTCGAATTTTACTTAAACGGGAATCAAATTTAGTAGTTGGTTGCTAGGCAACCAAGAGGAATAAACAATTGTAATGGATTTAATCCATTTAAAAGTGTGTGAAAACACTAAAGCATTAGTGGGAGATAAGGCGTCTCTTGTACCCTCATGGGTAAAAGTACGTTGTGAAGTACAATTCCAAATTATTTTTGGAGTAAAGAAGAGAGCTTAATCAATGAAAGCATGTAAGTGATTTGGATCGATTCAAAATCAAAAATGCATTGGCAAATACGCCATTGATTATTTAATAGAGAATTAGATTCTCAATATGTAAGACCCGCTCGAAACATCGTTAGGTGTCGAGCATTCTGGACATGAGAATGTCCATTAGGAAATCTTACATGAAATTCCTTATTCAATCAATTATAACTTGATCGAGAAAATCGAAGATACTGAGCTAAGTATCTATGAAGCCAGTTCCAAAACATATCAAGTGATATGGGTTTTGGTATTGTACCTTCATATGCATTCATGCGCATATGAGGTCTCCCGCTTATGTGAATAAGCTAGTGGGAGATAAGCTGGCAATAAAATCCATCTTATGCATTTCGTGGAGTATCCAAAATCTCAATAGGATACGAGTTCTATGGTCTTGTAAGACAAACAACCTTTGTCTCAAGGAAAAACAAACTTCTCAGAGAAGGAATTCTTGTTGGACAAGAAATAAAACAACATAGAATAAGATGAGGTTCATGAAATCGACCCATCTCCACAGGCAGTGGGAGAAACTGAGCATGAAAACGAACCAACTAGTACACATGAACTTCGTAGGTCTGAAAGACAACGTAGGGAACCCGAGAGGTACTACAGTCTGCTGCATGAAATTGGACAGTCTGAGACTAATCCAAGGACCTACGAAAAATCTATGCAAGACATAGATTTGGGAAGGTGGCAAAAAGCCATGGAATCTGAAATGGACTCCATGCACTCTAACAGGGTTTGTACCTTGGTAGATCCACCAGTGGGAGTAGCTCCCTTGGGTTGCAAGTGGATCTATAAGCGGAAGCTTGGAGTGAATGGAGAGGTTATTACCTAAAAGGCACGTCTAGTTGCAAAATAGTACATTCAAATGTCGAGCGTTGACTTTGATGAATTTTTGCATGCAGCGATGCCCAAATCCATTCAGATATTGTTGGACATATCAGCATAGTATTAACTACGAGATATGGTAGATGGATGTAAAGATCGTCTTTTTCAATGGAGACATTGATAAGGAGATCTACATGAAGCAACCAAAAAGGGATATACATCCAAGAGAGATTAGCACAAAGTGTGCAAACTCCGAAGGTCCATATATGGATTTAAACAAGCTTCCCAAAGCCGGAACATACGTTTTGATGATATAATCCAAACCTTTGGATTCGTCAAAAACGTGTTCAAGCAGTGTGTGTACAAGAAGGTTAGTGGGAGTACAGTTGAATTTTTATGCTTTATGTTGATAACATTCTGCTCATTGGATATGATGCAAAAGTGTTATCTGAAACGAAAGCATGGTTTTCTACACAATTCTCAATGAAGGATTTGGGAGAAGCATCCTTTGTACTGGGTACAAGGATCTACATGGATAGATCGAAAGGACTGCAGGGCCTCTCCTAATCAAATTACATAGATAAAATACTGAAGAAATTCAGTATGGAAGAATCCAAGAGAGGATTTCTTCTGATGAGACATAGTATTGCTCTCTCTAAGTCTATGGCCCCAAAGACCTCCGAGGAGAGAAGCAAGATGTCTAAGATACCACATGCCTCTATGAAAGGAAGCATAATATCATATGCTATGTACAAGACCAGACATAGCGTACGCCCTGGGCGTAACTAACCACTATTTGTTTGACCCTGGAGAGCAGCACTAGGTAGCCGTAAAGTCAATTCTGAAGTACCTGAAAAGGACTAAAGAATTGTTCTTAGTATACGGCGGGGGAGAATTGAAATTGGAAGGCTATACTGATTCTAGCTTCCAATGTGATGTAGATGATTTCAAGTCAACATCTGGATATATCTGCCTCAAAGGTGGTGCGGTGAGTTGGATACTACCGCAAATTCAACCACCGAGGCATAAAATATTGTAGCATGTGAAGCTGCAAAGGAATGTGTTTGGATAAAAACTTCGTCCAAGAATTGGACGTCATACCTAGCATTGCCGAGCCATTACTATCTTCTGTGATAATAATGGAGCTATCTTGCAAGCGAAGGAGTCGAGATCTCATCAGAAATCCGAGCACGACATAAGATGATACCATTTGATATGTTATATCATTGGTAGAGGAGACATAAAGATGGAACGTGTCACCTCAAAGAATAATACGGCGGACCCGCTAACTAAGCCATTGCCTCAAAGGCATTCAAGAAACATCTATCTAAGATGAGAATCAGAAGTATGGAGAGTTGGCTTTAGTACAAGTGGGAGATTGATAGAATAGTGTCCTGCAAGCCAACTGTTTTGGCTGCATTTAAATTAAAAGGACCATTCAAATGAATTAATAAATGCATTTATTTATATGGTCACCTTTATCTTATGTAATAATTATCTACGCATAAGGATAGAAGTCCTTAGATCACAGGGCTATGGGACAACCCGTGGACTGATCTCCAAGGCCGTGATCTAGAACATATTCAAGAGTCGTAGAATCCAATCGAGATAGGACATCGTTGGATTTGGTTAGACTCTCACTAATGTGTATACTCCGATGAACTGGAGAACGCTGGGGTCCACGAGCGTGACTGGGATAGTCGATACACATAAGTGGGTGACTTGCTGGGATGGCAAGTGCACTGAATACCCCAATTAGGAAATAACTCACCATGGAAGCGGTAGTCGCATATCGGAGTTGAAGTTATTCCAATTTACAATAGTATACGAGGAATGATCCCTAAATACTTGAGGTGATAGGGTTTATCTGGTACGAGAACGTCTATACTTAGATGTGAGTTCTGACCGACTGGAGATTACCAGAAAGTCTCTGTGGATTCACCTTGGGTATAGAGGGACTCGTATGCAGGTTCATATCATCAACAAAGGATCCATTGACCCGACTTGATAGGTTGGGAAATTCTCCTATGGATTTCTGTGAGAAATTAATTCTGGTAAAATCCTTGGCCAAGGTATCTGACGGCTTTATGAAAGTAGCTCATAAAGATTAAGTCAAAGAGAATTATTTCAAGATCAGAATGCATAAAGTCAAAACAAATTAAAAGGGAACCGATGAAAAATCCATGCCCTTAAGTTTTGACTGGGAGATCGATCGATGGAAAGATTATGGCATATATGGAAATTGTAAATGATTAAAAGGTTCACTGAATTAATTCACCAGTGATTGGGCTCCATGGGCTTGTGGCCAGACATCGATCGTGTAGTGTGGGAGAATTCCCAAATTGGCAGGGGTGCTAATTTTGGAGATCAGTCGACAGAGTGTTCGATTGATTTAGAGTATTTAATACTCGAGTAATTAAATAAATATTTAATTATAACCCACGGCCAATTATGTGGTGAACATACGGGGGCATACACAATACACATGAAGCGAAAGCAAGGAAATGGAGAACAACTGAGTCGACTGGATCGATTGGGTTGACTGGGTCGACTGGGTCAACTAGGTCGACCCAATTGGAGCGAAGGTGATCCAATTGGAATTGGATCAAGACTATTAAATTGGAATTTAATTTGTGAGTTAATTAATTAAATTGGATTTAATTAATTATGGGAATATTTAATTAAATAGACTTAGAATCTAATTTAATTAAATAAGAGAGAAATAAATTAATTGGGCTATTTAATTGAGAAATTAAATAAAGACCCAATTAATTAAATCAAGTATGGGCCATGAATTAATTAGAAGACTTGGTCTTCCAATTAAAAGGGCCATGGCCCATGTAGGAGAGTTAGAAGACTTAGGAGTCCTAATCCTTGGAGGATTAGGAGAATGAGATACCTATAAATAGGAGACTTGATGTCATATCTCACACACACAATTCAAGAGCCAAAATCTAAGTCAAGAAAAACTCTCTCCTTCTCTCTCTCTCCCAAATCGGCCGAACTCTCTTTCATCTTGGAAGAGGTTTTCGTTTTTCAATTCTTGCTCCATATTGTTCTCTAGTTTTAGATATTAATATATCTTATGTTCTAGCCGATTAGGATATATTAATTTTCGTGATATTGTGGTGTATCAACCCGTAGAGGCGCAACACGTGGGGCGCTACTAGGAGCTTGGGATCGAACCAGTCGAGGGAGAAACACAACGACTTTGCTGACAGTTTGGATTTGCAAGGAGACAAGTATAATTTAGATCTGAATTATTTCAGTCGTTTTATTATTCATATATATACAACCAGTTTAGTATCCTGGCAAGATTCCGTAAGAGGTCCTAAAATTTTAATTTCCGCTGCGTTAAGGACTGTTTATCTTACCGAATCCCAACAGATGACGCTATATTATGTCTGTTGGTTAATATTGGAGAAGGTTTTGAAGATGACAAAAAGGGTATTCTGGAAGTCATCAACTAAGGACTGAACAGCTTAGTGAAACCTATCTCATGGTCTGTAAGCTAAGTGACCGAATCAGCGAAGTGGGATATCAGATGGGTATTATCAGCCGAGTCGAGATAGATGTGTTCATTCTTGAATCAGCCGAAAAGCCATCAGCCGAGTGATCAGCAAAGTGATCATCAGCAGAGTACTTCCACCAGCAGAGTAAAGACGGTCAGGAAGCTTATCAACGGGAACCAGCTGTGAGCTGAGAGCATTAAATGCGACTGACATAAAGTAGACATCCGTACAGCAGAGTGTACAGTGCAACAGTTGCAGGGGAGCCGTTTCGCGTGTCAGGACCAGAACTCGAGGACTGTAGCTTTCTGTCAACCTTCAACGGGCAGAAAATTCAAATCTGAGAGTATAAATAGAAGACATAACTGAAGATCTAAAGGGGGCTTGCATTATTCAAGAACATATCCTAAGAGCGAGATCCATCAGTTGAGTCGTCTGATCGTAAGCAAAGTCATCTGTTGACGAAGCTTTTTGTTGAAGAAACAGAGATCAAACGTTGTCTGTCTTAGTGACTTTCAACTGAGAATAGAAGGAGTGTATATCCATCTTTGTGAGTGATATAGCTTCTTAGTATAGGTTTTCTGAGTGATTACTTGTACTGAAAATAGCGTGAGGAGTGTAGATCCGTCTAAGTGAGTGATCTAGCTTCAGAGTGTAGGATTTCTGTGTGATTTCTTACAGCGCACTTGTGGCTTTTCATTTGTTGAATTGCGCAAGCAGAGTATACTGTAATCTGTGTGACTATAGTATAACCCAAGATCTGTGTGACTTGGAAGAGTGGACTAAAGGATTTTTATCCATATAACCACTATAAAAATCCTGTGTGTTTGAATTATTTACTGTTATACTTTGCATATTTATTAAAGAACTCAAACATACGATTTAACCAAAAGATTTTAAAAGGAGTTGTAAAAATTGGGGACAAAATCTTTTGAGTGAGAAAACTTAAAGAGGAACAGATTGGTTGAAAAACACTTTGAATATCCGCTGCCAACTAGTTTCTAAAAACTCTGATTTAACATCTGAAATCAGCTGAGTGAAAATCAGATGAGTGGTCAACTCTGCTGATAAAGCTTTGTGCGCATCAGCTTAGTAGTCTTACAAATCTCGATCAGCTTAGTCTGCTGATTTGAAAAGTTAGAGAAAAAGTTTTAAAGTTTTCAGAGGTCTATTCACCCCCCCCCCCCCCCCCCCCTCTAGACCTCATTGACCACTTTTGGGACCAACAAGTGGTATCAGAGCAGGTTGCTCTGGTAATTTACCTGATACCATCAAGTAGCATCAGGGTAGGTGGTTTATCTTGAATCAGCTGCCTGATCAACGAGCTTGATCCAAAGTGTGTTTTTCAAATTTTTCAGAAAGAGAGCATATTTTGAAAATCAAAACTTTTTGAAAAATGGATGCCATAAACCATGTTCCTCACATTGGTCTTATGAGCTTTGAAAACTGGAAAATCAGAATGGAAATCTTTCTTGCTGCTTATAATGATGACATGTTTACATGTATTACAAAAGGACCATTCAGATTCCAGAAGACTGTGAAGGTTGCTGGACAACCAGATCAGATAGTTGACAAAGAGCTGGATGAGCTGACACCTAAAGAAAACAAGTTAGTAAATCTTGATAAAAAGGCGAAGTTCATCATGTTCAGAGCTGTAGACGAAGAAAATTTCCAGAAGATCAAGCATCTCAAAACTGCCAAAGAGATGTGGGATAAAGTCTGCGAGCTAAGCGAAGGAAACAACGCTATCAAAGAACACAAGCTCAATGTGGCTCTTGAGGAGTTTGAAAATTTCAAGATGAAGTCTGGTGAAACGATTGATCAGATGGATACCAGATTTACCAAAGCCCTGAATGAAGTTCTAAGGTTTGGTAAAGAATTTTCGAACAAGGAGATCACAACAAAGGTTCTCAAGGCCTTGCCACCTAAATTCAACATGAAGGTGACAGCCATGGAAGAATCAAGGGATTTAGAGAAGATTTCTCTTTCCGAACTGTTCTCATCTCTCAAAGCGTATGAGTATCATATGCCAAGATTGGGATTAGAAGTGTCAACCAGTTCAGACCCTACTGCTGCTCTAATGGCGTCAGACAAGTCAAGAAAATCAGCAGACAAGTCAAAACAGAAGACTGTGCTGAGTTCAGAAAAGGGATAAACTGCTGACGACGTTACCCTGCTGCTAAATGATTTCAAGAAGTTCTACAAGAAGAAAATGAAATTAAAATGTAAAAATGCTACTTCATCTTCTTCTGATCATTTTCAGGAAAACAGGGATTCCTCCAAAGCAAAACTTAGAGACTACCATGAAGAGGAGTATGGGCTCTTGATCAAAGACCATCCAACCTCATCATCTGAGAAGTTTGCTGAAAAGGAAAAGCGTGCTAAAAAGGAGCGTAAGCTTAGTAAGAGCAAATCAAAGTTAGCTGATGCATCAAAGCTAATAAACTCCTGCACATCTTATTCAGACCTTCAGTCGTCTGATAAAGAATTTGACGAAGTACCCGAGACCATATGCTTAACTGCCATAGAATTTGATGATTCTGAAAATTGGGGTAACTTCTACTGATTAATGTAATGCACTAATTGAATCGATTGAATAAATGCTGTATTACAAATTCAAATACTGTTTGTGCATTTGCCAAGCTTAATGAAGAGATGACTCTGCTGAAAAGAGCAAATCAGATCACTGAAACTTCAGGCTGAAAAAACCTTAAGAATCAGCTGACTACCAAAAAGCTTGAGCATGAGAATGAAACTCCAAAAGCTGAGTATGCAATTTGTTTTGAAAATATAAATAAATCTGAAAGAAGTAATTGCATCATTCTCTAAAAAGAAATCAGAGGCTTAAGAGAACAAGTCTACTGAAGCTCAAAAGGTTAGAAAACCTAGTAAGCTACCTAAGACAAATCAGACTACTAAAACCCATCAGCTAAGTAAGCTGAAATAGGCTGCTGATAGGAGTAAACTTAAAGTATCAAGTCTGTTGAATCTAAGGAGAGTTATTAAATAACTCAGGTAAGAAATTGAGGTTAAAATGAATTATTTGGCAAGAATTTGAATCACATTATGATAATTGTTATTTCAACATGCCTTATGCCTATTCATATTATCATGCTGATCATGTTCACTCTATTGACTGCCATCCTCATTTCAATATGCATGCTTATCACATATTTCATGCATCTTACCTTGCTTATGAGCTATGTTTTAATCATGACCAACAAATGTTGAAAACCAACAAGTGGTATCAAGTACCAACAAGTATTATCATGATAAAACATAAGTCACTAAATCATCACATGTTAAAGGTTACACTAACCATGCTGGACCCAATAAACAAGGGGTACCAAAAACAGTCATCTGTTTTGCAGGTGAAACACATGTGAGATGACAAAGATGAGTTGACTGCCTTGCAAATTTCATCAAGTTCAACAAGTAGTCTCACCAACATGCATATACTAGCAAGTGGTATCAAATCAGTGGTATCAACAATTGGTATAATTCAAGTGGTAGACTCTACATTTGGAGATTTCAAGGAACGTGAGTTTGTTGAAAAGTTGAAGATTATCAAAGATTAATAAGTGGTTTCAGAGACCAAGTGGCATTACAGGCCATCAACTGTTTGCAACAAGTGGTATCACCGTTCAAGTGGTATCAGTCAACCATGTGACAACAGAAATTGGTTTGTTGATTTTGGATTCATAAGTTGAGGGGGAACTTATCAGAAGACTAACCCAGAACAGCTTACTGGAATTCAACGGCTGAGTGTCTTTGAAGAAAAACTCTCATCAGACTACTTGACCACGAATTCTTGAACTTAGGGGGAACGTGTACGACTAGCGGTACTCCTAAATAAAAGATGAAATTGTCAATAAGTCAAAATGAAGCTATCAGAAGACTGCTTCTTATCAGCTGACTGGAACTCAACAGCCAAGTGATTTTCAAGAATGTACTACACCAAGTGGTATCAGCAAGTGCTATCACGTCAACAAATGATATCAGCTGACTAATCTGATTTGTATCCATACAAGTAGTATCAGACTACAAGTAGCATCAGCCTAAAAGTGGAATCAGACAACAAGTGGTAAAAATTCTTGAAGTTAAGGGGAAATTTTCTAGCTGGAGTGATAAACGGCAACGAAGACTACCTCGATCAGCTAAGTACTTACCTACCTGTCTTCAGCATACTAGTTCGCAATCTTATGGAAAAGAAGTTATCACAAATCCTAAAAAGGGGGAAGGATAAAATAGAAAATAAAAGATGCAACTAAAGGTTGGTGTTGATGACAAAAAGGGGGAAGATGGATGCAACTAAGAACCCTTTAAGCAGAAGATCAGAAAGGGAAAAAGAACCATCAAGTGGTAATTTTTTTAAAGTTGTATCAGAGCAATAATTTCCATCTCGGAGTATGAAGACTAAATCTGAAGACTTAAGATTGGTTCTTAGTTGAAGGTTTTGTCATCATCAAAAAGTGGGAAATTGTTGGTTAATATTGGAGAAGGTTTTGAAGATGACAAAAAGGGTAATCTGGAAGTCATCAACTAAGAACTGAACAGCTTAGTGAAACCTATCTCATGGTCTGTAAGCTAAGTGACCGAATCAGCGAAGTGGGATATCAGATGGGTATTATCAGCCGAGTCGAGATAGATGTGTTCATTCTTGAATCAGCCGAAAAGCCATCAGCCGAGTAATCAGCAAAGTGATCATCAGCAGAGTACTTCCACCAGCAGAGTAAAGACGGCCAGGAAGCTTATCAACGGGAACCAGCTGTGAGCTGAGAGCATTAAATGCGACTGACATAAAGTAGACATCCGTACAGCAGAGTGTACAGTGCAACAGTTGCAGGGAGCCGTTCCGCGTGTCAGGACCAGAACTCGAGGACTGTAGCTTTCTGTCAACCTTCAACGGGCAGAAAATTCAAATCTGAGAGTATAAATAGAAGACATAACTGAAGATCTAAAGGGGGCTTGCATTATTCAAGAACATATCCTAAGAGCGAGATCCATCAGTTGAGTCGTCTGATCGTAAGCAAAGTCATCTGTTGACGAAGCTTTTTGTTGAAGAAACAGAGATCAAACGTTGTCTGTCTTAGTGACTTTCAACTGAGAATAGAAGGAGTGTATATCCATCTTTGTGAGTGATATAGCTTCTTAGTATAGGTTTTCTGAGTGATTACTTGTACTGAAAATAGCGTGAGGAGTGTAGATCCGTCTAAGTGAGTGATCTAGCTTCAGAGTGTAGGATTTCTGTGTGATTTCTTACAGCGCACTTGTGGCTTTTCATTTGTTGAATTGCGCAAGCAGAGTATACTGTAATCTGTGTGACTATAGTATAACCCAAGATCTGTGTGACTTGGAAGAGTGGACTAAAGGATTTTTATCCATATAACCACTATAAAAATCCTGTGTGTTTGAATTATTTACTGTTATACTTTGCATATTTATTAAAGAACTCAAACATACGATTTAACCAAAAGATTTTAAAAGGAGTTGTAAAAATTGGGGACAAAATCTTTCGAGTGAGAAAACTTAAAGAGGAACAGATTGGTTGAAAAACACTTTGAATATCCGCTGCCAACTAGTTTCTAAAAACTCTGATTTAACATCTGAAATCAGCTGAGTGAAAATCAGATGAGTGGTCAACTCTGCTGATAAAGCTTTGTGCGCATCAGCTTAGTAGTCTTACAAATCTCGATCAGCTTAGTCTGCTGATTTGAAAAGTTAGAGAAAAAGTTTTAAAGTTTTCAGAGGTCTATTCACCCCCCCCCCCCCCCTCTAGACCTCATTAACCACTTTTGGGACCAACAACGTCTTATTTTGCGCGACATTTCTAATGATGGAATAGTGTCCTGCAAGCCAACTATTTTGGCTGCATTTAATTAGTAATAATTAAATAATTAGTAATAATTAAAAGAACTATTCAATTCGATTAATAAATGTATTTATTTATATGGGACAACCCGTGGACTGATCTCCAAGGTCGTGATCTAAAATTAATTCAAGGGTCGTAGAATCCATTTGAGATGGGACATCAATGGATTCGGTTAGACCCTCACGAGTGTGTATACTCCGATGAAATAGAGGATGATGGGGTCCACGAGCATGACTGGAATAGTCGATACACACGAGTGGGTGGCTTGCTGGGATGGCAAGCGTACTGAATACCCCAACTAGGAAATAACTCACCATGGAAGCGGTAGTTGCATATCGGGGATGAAGTTATTCCTATTTACAATAGTGTACGAGGAACGATCCTTATTACTTGAGGTGATAGGGTTTATCTGGTGCACGAACGTCTATGCTTTGATATGAGTCCCGACTGACTGGAGTCTACCAGAAGGTCTCTGTGGGTTCTTGTTGGGTATAGAGGAACGTGTATGCAGGTTCATATCATCAACAGAGGATCCGTTGACCCGACTTGATAGGTTGGGAGCTTCTCCTATGAATCTCTGTGAGAAACGTATTCCGGTAAATCCTTGGCCAAGGTATCTGACACCTTTATGAAAGTAGCTCATAAAGGTTAAGTCAAAGGGAATAGTTTCGAGACCAGAATATATATAGTCGAGACAAGTAAGGAAACCGATGAAAGTCCATAACCTTAGTCTTGACTGGGAGACCAACTAATGGAAAGATTAAGTCGTACATGGTAATTGTAAAGAATAAAGGTTCACTGAATTAATTCACCGGTGATTGGGCTCCACGGGCTTGTGGCCAGACATCGACTGTGGAGTGTGGGAGAATTCCCAAATTAGCAGGGTGCTAATTTTGGAATGGTCAATTGACCGAGTGTTCAATTGATTTAGAGTATAGGTTTACTCGAATAATTAAAAATATATTTGATTATAACCCGCAACCAATTATGTGGTGAACCTACGGGGACATACACAGACACATCGAGCGAAAACAGGAAACGAAGAAAGTTAGACTCGACTGGGTCGATCCATTTGGGCGCGAGAATCCGATCCAATTGGATTAGATCGAGATGTCAAATTAAATAGGTTTTTAACTTTGATAAGAATAATTAATTAATTGAGGAGAGAGAGAAGAATTAATTAATTAAACTTGGAGTTTAATTTAATTAAATAAAGATTGTTGGTCCCAAAAGTGGTCAATGAGGTCTAGAGGGGGGGGGGGGGGGTGAATAGACCTCTAAACTTTAAAACTTTTTCTCTAACTTTTCTATCAGCAGACTCAGCTGATCTGATTCGTAAGACTACTAAGCTGATTTCGCACAAAGCTTTATCAACAGAGTTGACCACTCATCTGATTTCACTAATATGATTCAGATAACTCAGAGTTTCAAAACTTGTATGCAGCGGATTTATCAAGCATGTTTTTCAAACAAGTTTCTCTTTCAAAGTTTAACCCCTTGTTTTATAAATTCCTCAATTTATAATTGTTCTTTCAAACCAGTTTGTTTACTTATGAAAATATGCAAGATAAAATAAGTAATCAAACACAAGGAATTTTTATAGTGGTTATATGGATGAAGATCCTTTAGTCCACTCTTCCAAGTCACACAGATCTTGGGTTATACTATAGTCACACAGATTACAGTATACAATGTTTGCGCAATTCAACAAATGAAAAGCCACAAGTGCGCAGTAATAAATCACACAGAAATCCTACTCTACGAAGCTAGATCACTCACTCGGATGGATCTACACTCCTCACGCTATTTTCAGTACAGGAGATCACTCAGAAAACCTATAATAAGAAGTTATATCACTTCACACAGATGGATATACACTCCTTCTATTCTCAGTTGAAAGTCACTTAGACAGACAACGTTTGATCTTTGTTCTTCAACAAAAGCTTCATCAACAAATGACTTCGCTTACGATCAGACGACTCAACTGATGGATCTCGCTCTTAAGATGTGATCTTGAATTATGCAAGTCTCTCTTAGATCTTCAGTTTGTCTTCTATTTATACTTCGTGGATTTGAATTTCTGCCCGTTGAAGGTTGACATAAATGTACAGTCCTCGAGTACTGGTCCTTAAAACGCGGAACGGCTCTCTGCAACTGTTGCTCTGTACACTTTGTTGTACGGATGTCTACTTTATGTCAGTCGCATTTAATGCACTCAGCTTTTCAGCACGTTGCCGTTGACAAGCTTACTGACCGTCTTCACTCTGCTGATGGGATCACTCTGTTGATGGCTTATCGGCTGATTCAAGAATGAACACATCTATCTTGACTCGGCTGATAATACCAATATGATCTCCCACTTCGCTGATTCGGTCACATAGCTTCCAGACCATGAGATAGGTTTCACTAAGCTGTTCTTAGTTGATGACTTTAACCTTCTGATCTTCAAAACCATTATGGCCTTTTTGTCATCTTCAAAACCTTCTCCAAATAACACCAACAATTTCCCTATTTTTTATGATGACAAAACCTTCAACTAAGAACGTCTTCTAAGTCTTCAGTTTTAGTCTTCATACCTTGAGATGGAAATTTATTGATCTGATACAACTTTCAAAAAATACCAATAGTTGGTTCATTTCCCCTTTCTGATCTTCTGCTTAAAGGGTTCTTAGTTGCATCATTTATCTTCCCATTTTTTTTCATCATCACCAATACTTGAGTTGCATCTCTTCTTCCCCTTTTTCTCTTTATAGGATTGCAAACTTAGTATGCTGAAGACAGGTAGGTAAGTACTTGGCTGATCGAGGTAGTCTTCGTTGTTGTTTATCACTCCAGCTAGAAAATTTCCCCCTAACTTCAAGAATTTTTACCACTTGATACCATTTGTGGTCTGATTCCACTTGTATGCTGATGCTACTTGTAGTTTAATACTACTTGTATGAATGTGAATCAGATTAGTCAGCTGATACCACTTGTTGATGTGATAACACTTGATGATACCACTTGGTGTAGTACATTCTTGAATATCACTTGGCTGTTGAGTTCCAGTCGGCTGATGAGAAGCAGTCTTCTAATAACTTCATTTTGACTTATTGAAAACTTCATCTTTATTCAGGAGTACCGCTAGTCGTACACGTTTCCCCTAAGTTCAAGAATCAGTGGTCAAGTAGTCTGATGAGAGTTTCTCTTCAAAGACACTCAGCCGTTGAATTTCAGTAAGTTGTTCTGGGTTAGTCTTCTGATAGGTTCCCCCTCAACTTATGAATCCAAAGTCAACAAACCAATTTCTTTGTCACATGGTTGACTGATACCACATTTATTTGTGATACTGCTTGTTGCGAACAGTTGTTGGTCTCTAATACCCCTTGTTATTCTTTGATAATCTTCAACTTTTCAACAATCTTGCGTTCCTTGAAATTTCCAAATGTAGAGTCTACCACTTGAACTATACCACTTAATTTTATTTGATAACACTTGTTGGTACATGCTTGTTGGTGAGACCACTTGTTGAACTTGGTAAAATTTGCAAGGCAGTCAACTCATCTTTGTCATCTCACATGTACTTCACCTGTAAAACAGATGACAATTTTTGGTACCCCTTGTTTATTGGGTCCAGCATGGTTAGTATAACCTTTAACATGTGATGATCTAGTGACTTATGTTTTATCATGATGATACCATTTGTCATGATGATACCATTTGTTGGTCATGATTAAAACAATGCTCATAAGCAAGGTAAGATGCATGAAATATGTGATAAGCATGCATATTGAAATGAGGATGGCAATCAGTACAGTGAACATGATCAACATGATAATATGAGTAAGCATAGTGCATTTCATAATAGCAATTATCATAATGTGATTCAAATTCTTTCCAGATAATTCATTTTTGCCTCAATTTCTTACCTGAGTTATTTATAACTCTCCTTAGATTCAGCAGACTTGACATTTTAAATTTACTCCTATCAGCAACCTATTTCAGCTTACTCGGCTGATGGGTTTTAGTAGTCTGATTTGTCTTAGGTAGCTTACTAGGTTTTCTAACCTGTTGAGCATCAGTAGACTTGTTCTTTTAAGTCTCTGATTCATTTTTAGAGAATTATGCAATTGCTTCTATCAAGTTGATTTGTATTATCTAATCGAATTGCACACTCAGCTTTTAGAGTTTCATTCTCATGCTCAAGCTTTTTGTAGTCAACTGATTCTTGAGGTTTTTCAACCTGAAGTTTCAGTGATCTGATTCGCTCTTTTTAGCAGAGTCATCTCTTCATTAAGCTTGGCAAATGCACAAACAATATTTGAATTTGTAATTTAGTATTTATTCAATTGATTCAAATAATGCATTTCATTAATCTGTAGAAGTTATCTCAATTTTCAGAATCATCAGATTCTATGACAGTTAAGCATAAAGTCTCAGGTACTTCTTCAAATTCTTTATTAGACGACTGACGGTCTGAATAAGATGTGCAGGAGTTTATTAGCTTTGTTGCATCAGCTAACTTTGATGTGCTCTTACTTAGCTTACGCTCCTTCTTGGCACACTTTTCTTTTTCAGCAAACTTCTCTGATCATGAGTGTGGATGATCTTTGATCATGAGTCCATACTCCTTTTCCTTGTTATCTCTGAGTTTTGCTTTGGAGGAATCCCTGTTTTCCTGAAAATGATCAGAAGAAGATGAAGTAGCATTTTTATATTTTAATTTCATTTTCTTCTTGTAGAACTTCTCAAAATCATTCAGCAGGATGGTGACGTTGTCCGCAGTGTAGACTTTTCCTGAACTCAGCAGAGTCTTCTGTTTTGACTTGTCTAACGCCATTAGAGCAGCAGTAGGGTCTGAACTGGTTGACACTTCTAATCCCATTCTTGGCATTTTATACTCATATGCTTTGAGGGATGAGAACAGTTCGGAAAGAGAAATCTTCTCTAAATCCCTTGATTCTTCCATGGCTGTCACCTTCATGTTGAATTTGGGTGGCAAGGCCTTGAGAACCTTTGCTGTGATCTCCTTGTTCGAAAATTCTTTACCAAACCTTAGAACTTCATTCAGAGCTTTGGTAAATCTGATATCCATCTGATCAATCGTTTCACCAGACTTCATCTTGAAATTTTCAAACTCCTCAAGAGCCATATTGAGCTTGTGTTCTTTGATAGCGTCGTTTCCTTCGCTTAGCTCGCAGACTTTATCCCACATCTCTTTGGCAGTTTTGAAATGCTTGATCTTCTGGAATCTATCTTCGTCTACAGCTTTGAACATGATGAGCTTAGCCTTTTTATCAAGGTTTATTAACTTGACTTCTTTGAGTGTCAGCTCATCCAGCTCTTTGTCAACTATCTGATCTGGTTGGTCAGCAACCTTCACAGTCTTCTGGAATCTGAATGGTCCTTTTGTAATACATGTGAACATGTTGTCGTCGTAAGCAGCAAGAAGGATTTCCATTCTGATTTTCCAGCTTTCAAAGTCCATAAGGCCAATGTGAGGAACATGGCTTATGACATCCATTTTTCAAAAAGTTTTTGATTTTCAAAATATGCTCTCTTTTTGAAAAATTTGAAAAACACACTTTGGATCAAGTTCGTTTGATCAGGCAGAGGATCAGATGAACCAATCTGCTCTAATACCACTTGTTGGTCCCAAAAGTGGTCAATGAGGTCTAGAGGGAGGGGGGTGAATAGACCTCTAAACTTTAAAACCTTTTCTCTAACTTTTCTATCAGCAGACTCAGCTGATCTGATTCGTAAGACTACTAAGCTGATTTCGCACAAAGCTTTATCAGCAGAGTTGACCACTCATCTGATTTCACTAATCTGATTCAGATAACTCAGAGTTTCAAAACTTGTATGCAGCGGATTTATCAAGTATGTTTTTCAAACAAGTTTCTCTTTCAAAGTTTAACCCCTTGTTTTATAAATTCCTCAATTTATAATTGTTCTTTCAAACCAGTTTGTTTACTTATGAAAATATGCAAGATAAAACAAGTAATCAAACACAAGGAATTTTTATAGTGTTATATGGATGAAGATCCTTTAGTCCACTCTTCCAAGTCACACAGATCTTGGGTTATACTATAGTCACACAGGTTACAGTATACAATGTTTGCGCAATTCAACAAATGAAAAGCCACAAGTGCGCAGTAAGAAATCACACAGAAATCCTACTCTACGAAGCTAGATCACTCACTCGGATGGATCTACACTCCTCACGCTATTTTCAGTACAGGAGATCACTCAGAAAACCTATACTAAGAAGTTATATCACTTCACACAAATGGATATACACTCCTTCTATTTTCAGTTGAAAGTCACTTAGACAGACAATGTTTGATCTTTGTTCTTCAACAAAAGCTTCGTCAACAAATGACTTCGCTTACGATCAGACGACTCAACTGATGGATCTCTCTCTTAAGATGTGATCTTGAATTATGCAAGTCTCTCTTAGATCTTCAGTTTGTCTTCTATTTATACTTCGTGGATTTGAATTTCTGCCAGTTGAAGATTGACAGAAATGTACAGTCCTCGAGTACTGGTCCTTAAAACGCGGAACGGCTCTCTGCAACTGTTGCTCTGTACACTCTGTTGTACGGATGTCCACTTTATGTCAGTCGCATTTAATGCACTCAGCTTTTCAGCACGTTGCCGTTGACAAGCTTACTGACCGTCTTCACTCTGATGATGGGATCACTCTGCTGATGGCTTCTCGGCTGATTCAAGAATGAACACATCTATCTTGACTCGGCTGATAATACCAATATGATCTCCCACTTCGCTGATTCGGTCACATAGCTTCCAGACCATGAGATAGGTTTCACTAAGCTGTTCTTAGTTGATGACTTTAACCTTCTGATCTTCAAAACCATTATGGCCTTTTTGTCATCTTCAAAACCATCTCCAAATAACACCAACAAAGATTAATGGAAATTAATTAATTAGACTAGGATTCCAATTTAATTAATTAGGATAAATGGGTTTTAATTAGTGGGCCAACTAATCTTGGAGATTTAGATGGGTCAAAGACTAATTAAAAGACAAGACCATTTAATTAATGAAGTCTTGCATTAATTAAAAGGCTTAGCCCATTTAATAAGTAGATCTTATTAGGAATCCTATTAGGGTTAGGATTAAAAGATCTATATATCTATAACTCATTAAGTCTTGCAAGAAAATTGAATCAAGTTTCACCACTAAGCATTTTGTAGCACACAAAAAGCAAGAAAGCAAGAAAGCAAGAAAGCAAAAATCTCTCCCTCTCCAAAACCCTGAGCCGCGCGCCCCTGCCCCTGACAGAAGTCGATCCACTTCTATCTTTTCTTCTCGAGTTTCGCATCTTGATTTCTTCTGTGTTCTAGCCAATCAGAGATCTCGAGGTTTTCGTGTGTATGTGGTGTACTGAACCATAGAGGTGCAACACATGGGGCGCTAAGCAAAAGCTTGGGACAGAAAGTGCAATCTTGAGGGCAAGTTGGTGGATCTCAGGGATCTACTTCTACAGTGTCAGAATTTGCTTTGGAAGTGCAAAGAAAGAGGTATAAACTAGATCTGTTCATATATTATTGGATACTATTAGTTTAAATATATACCGGATTGTATCCTGGCAAGATTCCCAAGGGGAGCCTAAAAAGTTTTATATTTCCGCTGCTTGAGGCTCGTTTTCCCTTAAGAATCCCAACATCTAATACTTATTCTTTTGATTTGGTCGACTTTTCAGCGTGTTATGTGTGTTTTTGGTAAGTTTACGAGTTTGGAGAGTTGAGAGGACTGATGTGACGAAAGCTAAAGTTTTTGTATATTTTATTGATGCAGGAGCGCAAAAAGAAGGAAGAACATAATTCGGAGTTGAAACTGAGGATGAAGTAAAAATATGTGGAGAAAAGCTTATGCCGCCACCACTGGAAGTGATCGCCGTGGCGGAATCAACTGATAAAGAGAGCAGAGTTTTCGCCGCTGCCACTGGAAGTGGCTGCCATGGCAAAATTGTTCAGACTGTCGCCGTCGATCATAGTGATCGTCGCGGCGGTCGGCACTAGAAAACCCTACGAATTAAGGACTCTTGTATAATGTTTTTGAACACATCTTTTGACACATCAACCACAAGAAATAGACTACCAAGGAAACATAGGAGATGACTTTTGGAGAGAAGAGAAGAGGAAGAGTTTGAAGAGATTGGAGGAAGCTCAATTCATCCATCATTTTTCATCACTTTAACTTCTAAACTCTATTTTTAAAAATACTTTCTTGTTTAATCATGTTTTGCAAGAATTTACTTTATCTGTGGTTTTTAGATCTAAAAGGATGAACCAAACTCTTTTACTTAGGATAATGGATTCTGAATGATGGTATTAAGCTATTACTTTTAAGAATTAATGTTGTTTAATCAATTTTATATTATCTTTACTTGTTGAGTAATGATATTGTTGTTAGGGTTTAATTTTCTAGCGTTGGTTTAGCATGTTGAATAACAACTTAGTTCGGGAAGTCTATAATGACTCATGCCCGCTCAAGAGTCAAAATAAATTGCGCTTAAAGTTTGTACCTTGAGATTTAAAAACTGTACATTCTAGTACGACTATTTAAAGGGTGTATGAACCCCAGTAATTAAGTTGCACACCAGTAAATAGACATTTATACCCTTTAAAAATATTTTAATTATTATCAATTACCGTATTAAATTGACATTTATACCCTTTGAAAATAATACAATTATTGACAATTACCATAATGCCCCTTCCATTTCATCCACTAAAATTTCTCTCCCAAATCCCACCGCCGCTGCCGCCGCCCACACACACCACCACACTCACTCATGACTGGGCCGTTCTGGTCGCACAAGAACGGCGACGGAGTCACCATTATTGGTCGCGATCAGAATGGCCCAGGTGGGAGTGGGTGTTAGCTGTTGCAAGTTTGCGGAATCGTGTATTGAAGATAAGTTTTAAAAAATGCCCAATGGTTTGTATTTATATCATAGCATAGATATCTTCCCTTGATTCATACAGATGGAAGAGTACACCAAACCTGGATTCCAAGAGTACACCAAAGAAGATAAGGGCACTGGTATTTTCTGATGTACACCAAATAAGATAAGGGCACTCGTCTTTTTCTGATGAACAAACTGATCAACAGATGGATGGACAAACTGAGGTTAATAAACTGACTATTGGAGTTAATTATTTTTGTTATATCAGAGAGCAATCATTCATAGTTTTGGTGGCAGCATAGATATCATCCATTCACAGTTTTGCAAGTTTCCATTAGTAGTTTTGGTGTTAGATGTTGTATATGAAATTACATTGAAGAATTTTTTTGTCTCAATCCCAATTGTTTGTGAGCATTATGTTGCTAGGAACCAAGTCTGATGAAGATGTTGTAAATAGTTACGTGATATGTGAAAATATTATATTTTGATTTGCTTATACCAATAAGGAATAATTGTATTCTATAATATAAACCAAACTATACACACAATATTGTTAAAATAACGATGAATAAAGGAACTTGAATTTGTTTCATTAATTAATTCACTAGGAAAAACAACAGATTACAAAGAAGACTGGAAATACAATGAAATTTCAGTTTTGTGCTATCTTCCTAAAATGTTCTTCTTCTTCTTCTTAAGTTCCCCTTTGTTCTTGAAATTTTAGTTCACTTACTTAAGATCCCAAAAATCTTCTTCATCTTCCCACCTTGGCCACTTCCTTCTTCTTTCTCCCTTGTCATCCACTTTTTCATTTTCTTAGTCTCCTCACCATATTTCCCTTTCCTCGTTCCTTTTGCCAAACTTTCATCCTCCAGAGTTTTTTTGATGGCAGCAACATCTTTCTTGATGGATCTCATTTCAGACATGAGATTATCATTCATCTCATTCATCTTCTGAACTTGTTTTTCAAACAATTCCTTGATGACTTCAGCAGCCACGTTCAACTCTTCTGTCAAACTTCCAACATGTTCTTTAACCTTATTGAATTCATTGAGTTGAATTTTTTAATTCAGGTCCTGCTCCTTTGAGTTTTTATCAAGGGTAGTCTCTATTTTTCTCAGTATCTTTTGTTGATGATTTTCAATATCATCACGCATTTTGAACATATTCCTAACTTCTTCATGCTCTTTCTTTTCATTGTCATCACTTGTAGAGTCAGGCGATGAACTTGAAGAGTCAGGTGATGCACTTTCCCTTCTATAGAGCATTGTGCCTCTTCCTTGTGGAAACCACCTTGAATTTCCAGCATAAGGAGTTTGTTGCGCATGCGCATCATCATCCGAGGATGATTCTGATGCAGTAAAAGGTGCATCTCCGTCCTTATCAGCTAACTTCCCAGTTAGTTGTTCACCTTTCTTCTTATCCTCCTCAGGTCTCTTCTCGTCCTCATTCTCCATTTCATCATTTTCATCATCATCTGAGGAGTAATATGATGCAGTAAAAGGTAGTCATCGTCAGTGTCATCATCATCCCCAGATGTTTCAAATGCAGTAAAAGGTGCATCTCCGTCATTATCAGCTAACTTCCCACTTAGTTGTTCACCTTTCTGCTTATCCTCAGCTCTATTCTCTTCCTCATTCTCCATTCCATCATCCGAATCAATGTAGTTGTCAATATCCACCAACAATTCTTCCAATTCCTGATCTCGGTTTTCAACCTTCTCCTTTTCTTTGAAAGATGCAACCTCTTGTGGTTGAGGATACATCTTTTCTTTTCCTTTGGCAGAAGCGTCTGTTCTTTCCACACTAAGTTGTTCTCCACTTCGCTGATGTGGTAACTACACAGGTTCAGAAATAATAAGTGTACTTTTATTCCTTCTACGACATTGAACATTCGCAGCCAATTCAAGTAAGGCCTTTGCAGCGACCAATCTGGTTTGTACCGGTCTTCTTCTTGGAACATTTTCTGTCAAAGTCCATTCAGGCACTCTGTTAAAATCTTCACCATCATCTCCTAATGCTATTTGCTGAGCAATAGCACTATCAATGAACTCCTATTGACGTCTTAACATGGGGGAAGCTTGATTAATTTCATTGTCCCTTTCCAGGTCTTGATCAGTTCTCTGTTCTTGAACAAATGAGTTGGACACAGTAGTGCTGCTAGTTTCCTTTTCTGTTCTTGGCTTCTTTGAAACGGTCTTGTTTCTTGGGGACTTTCCTCTTTTCTTGGTTTTCCTCTTTGGTTCTTTATACCTCTTCATCTCCTTCTTGTCATTCAGTTTCTTGCCAACTCCCAAAGTGGCTCCAGACTTACCCAACAATACACTCAGCATTATACCTTGGTAAAGATTTTTCTTATTTACATTGTGACACAAATACTTGAACATTACTTCTTCCCAGTTGATTTTGTCACCGTACCAGATAGCTATCATGAAATGCAATCTTTCCTTTGATAGACTCTCATAGGATCCTCCTTTGCATTCTAAAATTTTGCTAGAGATGTCAGCCATCCTGTGAAACTCAGGTTTGAGTTGTTTCTTTACAGGGTAACTCCTTAAAACTTCTCCTTCTTTTGCAGCTAATGCCCAAAAATCATCCATCTTTGTCTGAGCATATTCAGCTATGTCCACAATCCCTTCATTTGGCAGATTGAAGACGGTTCCCAGAGACTTGGAGGTTATCTTGATAGTTTCTCCTCCAACAGCGGAGTTTATGGAGTCTTGGGTAACCTTCCCATTCATGTAAAACTCAGTTACACCTTCCACGTAGATGTTCTCTCCATGAGCGGAAATAAACTTCTTGAGACCAGTTGCCTCAATTTTCTCCATGATTGTCTTCATCATTGAGGTTCCAGATTCCTTGTACTTTTCAAAGTTAAGCCATGATCCTTCAACCTTCTTGCTTTGTCTTGCAACAGATGATTCTCCCTCGACAATGTTGGTGGGCTTAGTTTTTGGTGCCATTTTCAGAGTTGATTATGGAAGAAAATTTCACAAAGATAGTGCTTAAGGGATTTTTGCATGTTCAACTGTGGGTAAAAATCATGAACAGATGAGCAATGGTCTTGACCGTTCGATATGCTTTTAACTGCTGTAATGTGATTGGCGGATTCGAAAAATGGACTTCAATTTAATTAAGCGGGATTAATTGCAGAATGCGCAGAGTTGGCGTACAAGTTGTAAAACGTTCTGAGATGGCGTAGTATAAACCACATTTTTATTTGTAACAGAGCTTTACTTAGCTGTTGAGCCTTTTATTGAATACATAATAGAACTGATTTAGGGTTATGATACAACCTGCAGATGCAAGTTTATAAAATTATAGCAATGTCAATAGACATAAGCAATAACCCTATATTCTAGTACAGATCCAATAAAGTATCCAATAACCCTATACCAAATACTCATCAAAAACTCATACAAAAACCAACAAGTTTAGGTATTTAAACAAAAGAAGCATAGACATTGTAGTACAATTCCTTCAAAATACGTAGACAATATTATTGAAATCTAAGCTTGCCAAGCAAATCTGTTGAATTTTGCCTGGTACAGTTGAACAGCAACTTGCCGTCGAGCAATGACATATTCAACCTGCCATAATGGTAATTTGTTATATTAATGAGTCAATACCCTAAGGAACTAATAAATTAAGTGTTGAAATGTTCTATATAATTTTTACCTGGCTGAGCTGTTTCTGGATCCCAGTATCAAACATCATTATCAGGCAAACATATATGCCACAGTCGTACCTAATTTTACATTTTAATCTTTTCATTAAAAAGCTTGATAGTTATAAGGCAAAAAAATTACTAAAAAAATTGTGAACATTACCCATTTGGTTGTACTGGCACCCAGTCTGGATTTATCCATAACCAACACTGGCCAATGTTTTGGTGCTTGTAGTTTATAGCTGGCCACTTTCTTAACAATATTTCCAAACGATTTATCTGTTTGATTTATAAAATGTGAGAAACCACAATTAAAAGTCATTTTTTGCATCATGAACTTATTGGATATTATAACATATCACTCTCAAAGCAATTTGTTTCCTCAATGGTTCCATTTCCTCACAGGGTGATGTGTCACAATAGCTTATGTCACAATTATTCATGTCTAAAATGATAATGAACCAATGTTCATGGCAATCATTAATATGAATATCTTGTCCAAGAATTCCATTCTTGAGACAAAGTTGTGCTCTGATGTGAAGAAGGCTTTCAGGATTCTTTCATTTGGCATCTCTGTTATTAAACACATTTGCTGCAATAAACAAGTTCATAAACAACATAATGAGTTATGAGGTATAAAAAGGACATACATATTTACACATAGTAAATAAAACCAGCAACTGATTGATACAGAACATATGCTTAAAACCGGTGGCATGTACCAACAAGTTTGTCTTGTATTTTCCTCTCTATTTTTCATAGTGCACATGTATGCCACACAGTTCAGCACCTATAAACAGCACAATCATGATATTAATATTTATTTTGTTGGTAAAAACAGCACAAACAGAGGATGTGTTTTGCTTACAAGTCTATTACTTCTCTATTACTTATAAAAACACATGATAATTTAGTTGATAGCTGAACACGTTTTTATAAATAATTTTACAGACTGTCAAACTGAACAGACCGGGTTTGGCCGAACCAAAGTAATTACATGCCATTCAATTGCATCATCCAAAACTGGTTCAATGGAAGTAACCAATCATAAGATTATTAGTACAGTTATAAAGTTGCCATACACTTGCATCATCCAAAACTGGCAATTATACCGGTCGTTGGATGAGTTTGGTTTCCACTGTGAAATTAATTATCTTTTGACGCAGCAACTGAATTTGCTTCGGTATCGAATATTTGAACAATTTAATACCATTAATTGTAATGACTCGTTCGGTTGGGTTGAGTGGGATTGTAAACTGTTGACTAAGACCTCCCTGCCCCTTTTTCACCCCAAAATTTTCAGAAAAACCTAATCATGAGACAATTACAAATTTGTTCTGCTATTTGTCTGCACTTTTTGTTGATTTCTGCAAATTTAATGGCACCCAAGATTCAAAACAAGAAATCTAAGGTCGCACAAGCACCAATTCAAGGAGAGATTAATGGGTCATAGCCAAAACTGCTGGTTGACGGAATGTGGTTGAACTTCCCCTCTTTTAAGGCCAGTTGCAACCCTACCATGTTAGATATAATCGACAAGATAGAGAAGTCTGGGCTCAGAAGATTTATGAGCATTCATGGACCTTACATCTATGTTGAAGATGTTACACAATTCTACCTACACGCGAAGGTTGTGGGTGATTCCATTGTTTCTATGGTCTCAAACCAAACGGTAACTATCACTGCTAAAGTTTTACATGAATGTTTTGATTTGCCTAATGTTGGTATTGAAGATGCTGAGGCATATGGTACTCCTAAGTTGTTGGAATTCTGGAATTTAGCTGCTAAGGATGGAGAATTGAAGAAATATCCTTTAACCAAGACGCAACTAAGGGATGAATTTCAAAGATTTGCTGACATAGTGGCAAAGATCCTAGAATGTAAAGGAGGATCATTTGATGGACTTACTGATGAAAGACTATGCTATATGATCTGCATATGGTATGGTGAAAAGATCAACTGGAACAGAGTCATGTTTAACTACATGAAGAATAGTGTTATCAAGAAACATTTCTACCATGGTAACATTCTGAGTGTTCTATTTATGCATCTGGGTGTTAATGTTTCCAATTGCAAGATCCTTCATAAGAGAAAGGAGATGAAGACGTATATTCTACCTGCCACAAGAGTTGTGTCATCTACTGCCACAGAAGTTAGAGAGCCTGAAAAGAATCTTAAGAGGAGATCAAAGAATATTACTGCTGGAGCACTTGAAACCAAGAAGGTGAAGTTTAGTTTGAAGGAACTTTCTATACCAACTACTTCAGTCTCAGTGAAACTACATACTGATGTTCTTATTGACAATGTAAGTATGGAGGAAACACTTTTGGACGAAAAGGGTTATTTTGAACACTTTGTTGAGTCAGTTCAGATTCCAAGAAGAGAAACCCGGTCAACTAAGCCATTTCTACCTGCTGAGAAGATCTCTAAGATTATACCAAAGAAGCTAAGAGCACCTAGGAAGAGAGGAAGGGTATTTCATATCGATCAGAGTGATGAACAGATTGGTTCACCAACTGAGGTTCAACCACAGATGGAAGTTGTTGAGTCAACAACTGAGTCTGTTAATGATAAAGGTGAGCAAGTTGTTGTGTTTGAAGACCCAGATGAAGCTCTGCCTGCAATTGGACCTATTCCAGATCCTAAGGCAGATGCCAACGGGTGTAGTACAGAGAAGAGCCAGTACTCATCTAAAAATCAAGATGAACTTAGGACAAAGATAGTAAGTACCGCTGCTGCTACTAAGAAAAAATTCTTGAATGAGAATCAAACTGTTGAGGCCACCATCACACATGCTGAGGCCTTGAAAGTTGCTCATGCCAACAGCTTGAGCAACAATGAAGTCATATTTTTAGATATTGAGGATGCTTCTGATCATGAGCTCACCACAACAAAGGAGTGTGAGGACAAAGAAGAAACAGATGCTTTGGAGTTGATTAGAAGCTTGCCTGAAATGTATGACGCTTATGCACATAAGGTTGTAGAGGTTAATGAGATTGTCCACATAAGAACCCAGTTCACCGATGAGAGGAGAAGATATTTGAGATGGAGAAACAGCAGGCTAGATGATTCTTTAGAAGAAATGAATAATTGGAGTCACTTTAACAGGGAGGAAATGTGGGTTTTAGAATGGTTGAAGCTTAGTTCAAGAAGACAAGCTGTTGATTCTTTCATATTCAGGGATGCTATATTTGAAAAAATAAGGGAAGTTATGTTTCATATTAGGGATGAAATCCAGGATAAAACCCCAGATTTTGGTCCTCAAAGGATGATTAACAAGGCAGTCATCTGCACAATCAATAGATGGGCTCAGATGGCATGGCCAACTTTTGAAGGAGAATCTGCGGATCTTGGTTTTGTACCCAATATTAGATTAATTGCTAAGGGACCTCACGTTAAAGTTCCTTCTCACTTGCAATTATCCAAGGGAACAACAACTGTTGATTTACCTGAAGAATGGGAGCTAGAGGAACAAGAAAGCCATAGAGAATATTTCCAAAGTTTATAGAAAATTAAAATAACAGCTGAGTCACTGGGGAGAATGCAAGTTCTTGAGGAACCCCAAAGGAAAGAAATTTTGTGTTTAACTTGGAGAACACAAGATGTTGAGGTTGCTGATGAAGAAAAGGAAAAGGAGCCGAGTAAAACTCTTGAGCTTGTGGACTTGTCTGATGAGTCTAGTACTGACTCAATTGTGCAACAGACGGGTACTGACATTGCAAAGTGCTCGCACAAGATGGTTGACAACACCCCCCAATGTGTGGGACCTGTGTATATAAGTGATTCTTCATCCAGTGATACAGAGAAAGAGGATGAAGAGTTTCGGGATATGATGAATGTTCCTGATCACATTCATAATGAGCAAATAAGTGTGGGGACCAATATGAAAGACTACCTGCAGAAGTCTTTCATAATGACTAAGGATACCATAGAAGAAAAGGTAGAGCACGGTATCCAAGACTTGGAAGAGAAAAACAAAAAATTGTTATGGGAATTTGAAAAGATAGCATAGAAGATTGCCTTAAAGTCTGCAAATTCTGGATTATCCATTCAGGAGAAGGAGGATTTAATTAATGAAGCAAATGCTATAAGGAAAGGCATCCATAATAGCTATGACGCAATGAAGAGGATTGAATGTAGAGTTGATAGGAGTATGAAGGAGTTAGCTGATAAACTCGTAATCACTGAGAAGACTCTAACTCATGTTGTAGGCAATCAAGAGTTAAGGCTGGATGATTTGAATAATAAATTCTTGGGGAGATTGCTTCAATCAAGAATGACATCACTGCTATCAAGAACACTCTGGAAACTGATGTCAGCTCTTTGAGAGGAAGTACACATCCTTAGACAAAAACTTTGAGAAGCAAGTCAATGCTATGGAAGGTTTTGACTGCGTGAGTTCTCAAGTAGCAGAAATTAGCAACTTTCTGCAACAGAAGTATGGTGACAATGACAAGAAAGGGGGAGTAAGCCAAACTAAGAAGAATGATCCAAATCCAAGGAAGAATTACTCTAGAAGATGAGTATTTGACCGTTTTTCTACTAGTTCTAAATTTTAATTGAGTTTACACTCATTTGTAATTCTACGAATGGGAAATAAAAGAAGACAAATTTAATACTTAGTTGTAATTACAGGATTTTAGTTGTAATCTGAGACGCAATACTTTTAGTTGTAATTTCAATTAGATGTTGATTATTTGAATTACAGGATTTTAGTTGGCAATTATTATAATGTCAAAAAATTGAATGACTATTAAACATTACCATCCCATGAATGTAACATTCTGGTTTTAAGCAAAGCATGATCTCTCTCGTGCAGAACCATGATCCATAATCAATCACCACCTGAGTGTTAAAGCATGAAGTTTAGAATTTATGAATTAAATATAGGGATGATATGGAAATTTGTCCTTGTAAGACTTAAATATACCTCAACCGCAACCCTTCATCCAACAAGAAAGAGCAAATATCATCACGACTCGACTCTGGATTCAATGGGGGTATTAGGGAGTCCATCCTCTGTTATTTTGTCAAAATCATTTTTTGCATCACGATTTTTCTTCTGAACTGAATTAGATACTTTTGATTCCGGTGTGTGAAAATTTGAGCTTGGAGTTAGCATGACCCCATGCTTCACACCCTTATGAACTGCTTCCTTCATATATGCATATAATTGGCTGTTTAAAGCGTTAGGAAGCTCCATGATTGGTTGATAAATCTTTGGAATCAAATCTGCAATGTTTGGTTTACTTGAAATTGCGCTCATTGAAGATTCATTGAAAGTGCCTTTGATTCTTGTTACTTCTCCCTCCAATTCATTTACCCTTGCTAAAAACAAATTGAATTGTTGGTAGATGAAGTGGTTGTCAATAGGTGATGATTGGTGTTGTGAGACATCAATACTACAATCAGGAGTCATTCCCTCATAATTCCGTCCATTCTCATTTCCAGGTCTGCTCATATTACAATGACTTGGCATCTCCCCATCATTCACCACCTTCTCCTTTCCAAGTCTATTGACTTGTCCATCCTCCTCACTAGGCAGTACGTCATCTATTTTATTGTCAACGAGAAGTAACTTGGACTAGATGATGGTGTATAACCTTTGTTTATCTTACATGCCTTTACCAAAAAAATATAGGAGTATATTAAAAGATTTTAAAAATTCTTAAAAATATGATGAATCCAATCATAAAGCTTTCAAATTAAATCATAGGCATCATTATTTAAACACATTTATGTACCTTTGCATTCCAGTAACCCCCCATTTTGTGCATGTCGAATGTAAGTAGACTGACCCGTTGCTTTGTCAGGTAATCTACATACGGCAGTTTTGTTTGAAGCCTGATATAGTACGGAGTTCCAATTGGCATCACATTTGCCAAGAACAAGACCTGTTTCGCAATATAATAAATTTCTTGATGTTAGGAAGATATCCTAATCTTAAACGGGTCTTAAATTCCTCAAAAAGGTTTTCCTTATAACTTTAATTGAGTACCTGTAATGCAAACAAACACCCTGACACATAAGTTTGTGCCTGATTCTTCCATTGATCAATTATGTTGGATGAAGATGAACACTTAGAAGTGAAGGGAGGTTTTGATGATTTTCAAAAGTCATCAGCTAAGTATGGAAGCTTAGTTAAAACCTTAGAAGATATTTGACCAAGGAAGAAGTTACTTCAGTCGAGTCAAATATATGGTCCAGAAGACTACTGATCTGTTGCTGAAGAAAGGAATCAGACTGGAGGATTTTCAGCAGACTCAAATCAGATAAGTTCAGTTTGGGATCAGCCGAGTGTACATCAGACGAGTGATTTCGATCAGCAGAGTGGAAGTGATCAGAAGTTATTGCAACGGTAATAAATGCACTTGGAGTAATAAATGCTGAAGAGGAAGGGTATTAAAGACAAATGATTGAAGAGAAACCTCGTATCAGCTTGGTGCATTAAATGCGAACTGACAGAAAGTACAGCAGAGTGTACAGTGATCAGTCGCAGGTAGTCGTTTCTACAGAAAGGACCAGTACTCGAGGATTTGGACACATGTCGATCTCTCAACGGGCAGATTTTCAAACCTCAAGTATAAATAGTTCAGTTCAAGAGTTAGAGAAGAAGAGACAACACAACTGAGAGCAAATCCGAAGCAGAATTCTTCAAACTCTCAAACTCAAGAACAGAACACTCATCAGCCGAGTCATTTGTTGACAAAGGCAGAATAGAGAGAAAATAATATACTTAAAAATATGAGTGATTTTGTGAGAAACGTGTTGTGAGAAGCTGTTATCCATCTTTGTGAGTGATAAAGCTTTGTAGTATAGGACTTCTTTGTGATTTCCTGTAACGAACTTGTTGGCGTTCATTTGTTGTTTGGCGCAAGCAGAGTATATTGTAAACTTTGTGTTTATAGTATAACCCAAGATCTAAGTGACTTGGAAGAGTGGACTAAAGGATTTTTATCCATATAACCACTATAAAAATTCTGTGTGTTTATACTTGCATTATTTGCTTGCATATTTTCAAAGAGCATATTTAAACACTTAAGTTAACTGTTGAAAAGTTTTAAAAGGAGTTTGTAAAAACTGGGGATAAAACTTTTTCTAAGTTAAGAAAACTACTTGTGAAAAACACTAGACAAATCTGCTGCAAGTTAGTAAATTTAAAACTCTGATTTTATCAAAATCAGCTAAGTGAAATCAGAAGAGTGGTCAACTCTGCTGTTCAAAGCTTTGTGCGAGATCAGCTTAGTCTACTGATAGAAAAAGTTAGAGAATTTTAAAGATAAATTTGAAGAGGTCTATTCACCCCCTCACCCCCCCCCCCCCCCCCCCCTAGAACTCATCTGACCACTTGGGACCAACAAATTCCCTCTTCAATCTTCTCTAGTATCAACCCTGCCCAATTATATCTTGGATTTTGTCCAAATCCACTAACAGATTTAAATAATACAAGGGCATGTTGTGTTGACACCCGGGGAACAACACGTTGGCAAAGAGGAACGCCATATACAAAACTTTGAATTCCTTGCCGGAAGAATAGCATCTTTTCAGCTTATGTGTCAAGGATGCAATATCAATTCTCCCTCTTTTGATTGTAAAGTAATCCCCATAACGAGCACATCCTTCTGATGAATCTACTCGGAACTTAATACCTATATCAGAAATTGGGACACCAATTACTTTATTGATGGCTTGCTCGTTAATATCAATATACCTTTCATGAATATTAATCACATGAGTATCCATTTGACCATCACCTTGTCTATACACTCAATTTGAATATTGAGCAGTGACCCAAATCTCATTTCTTAAACACACTTTCTTTGAGTCTCATTTAATATCTTATTAATTTCGGTCATTTTTTTTAGGGAGGTCCTGTGTTCAAATTTGATCCCCTGAAAACATTAAGTATACACATAAATGACATCAATATTCCAATAGTGTAATGACATAAATATCAGAACCAATAAAATGTCAGTAGTGCATACCTCTTTTGGCTCCAAAAAATCCACAACCTTCTTTATAAGATCAGTCTCATGATTTCTTAAGTGCTTGTTCACACCAGGGGATGTGGATTCCAAGATTATCTTTAAATCCAAAAATTCACAATCATTTGTTGTGTCTCCTATACTTAGAAGAAAACTATCTACCTCTTTGGATTTTGATGTAGATTCACCTTTTGTTATCTTAACAGGTTGAGTACTCTCACTTTCGGTTCCTTCGAATTCCAACTTCCTCTTTGAATCCACACAGTTCGGTTGTTTACTCCTAATACATTTGAAAACATTAATGTACGGATATATTGGTTTGATTGCGAAAATCTTAATATAAATGTTTTTTTGAAGCTGTGCATATCCAATTCTTTTTATTGAAGAGCTAAGTGCTATTTAATCAGCTGAGATATTCACTAAGCTTTTGATTAATGATAACAACTAAGTAAGGTACTAATCTGTTTCTTATTAAGTATGTAACATGTAATAGCATATCTCCCTATATACAGTGTGTATGTACTGAGATATATATATCTGGTATATATATATATATATATATATATATATAACAGATATATATATAAAATGTAATCTAGTTGTGTTCAAATGTGGAAGAAGTTGCACTAAATTCCCAAAAAAAAATGTTTGCATACATAATGTCTGTAAATAGAATTTGTTACAGACTTCGGTTGTAGTTGAGAGTGTTTAATGCAAGGAGAAGGAGATGATATTTGCAAATAGAGTTTTTTTTTATGTTTTTTAACAAATGAAAGGCGAGTGTTGCCTATAAAAATAGATGAGTACTTGTTATTTCATTTATTTATTTTAGTTTTATTAATCTCCGGGTTTCGCTCTATTATGTCTCCTATAAAATATAGTTCTACGTCAGCACTGCAGTAGCCGATGTCTCCAGTAGCCGAATGTTACTATGTGGATTTGACATACCCTTTCATACGGCTGATTTGACACATCATGTTCTGCCTTTTCATTTCTATTTTAGTGGTTCTCATAAAATATAAACATTCGAATAAAGTTCACAAAGCTTTTTAAATGTATTGAGTTAAAGTATTAAGACATCCATAAATTCACTAAAGCTAAGGAAGCAGTTTTGTTTAAGGTTAATACACAATTACGTTATTGAAGCACTTTTTATTATGACAGTTAATACACAGTACATATAGTAATTGAAACAATGGATTATCAACAACTAAGTATATTATTAGAAGCCAAGTATATGTCAAGAGCTCAGTATTGTAAATAGCTGAGTATAATCAGATGTGTACCAACAGCTGAGTACCAACAGCTGAGCACCAACAGCTGAGCACCAACAGCTGATTAAATTATTAGAAGGTAAGTATATGTCAAGAGCGAAGTATTGTAAATTAATGGATATCAACGGCAAAAATTCAATTTTCATACCATAGAATAGGCCAAAGTCCATTTTTCATACCAATCGAACGAAAATCATACCAAGCCACACTTCCGTCTGTTTTTTAACGGAAGTGCCACGTGTCCGTTAAGTTGACTTGAAACGGAAGTATGATTTTCGATCGATTGGTATGAAAAATGGACTTTGACTTATTCTATGGTATGAAAATTGAATTTTTGCCTCACTTTCAATTTTAACTGTAATCAACTTTAATTTGTTAGTTCTTTACCATACATTTTCATCTAAACAAATATTGCAATGTATATTAACGAATGGGACATACAACCTTTAGTAGGCAATATATTTTACTTTTAGTATCAAAATACTCCGATACGGATAGCTAAAAAATACGACTACTTCTCCACTACCTTAAACTAATTCTAGGCGGTTTTGTTTATCTACTAAAATAATGTTGCATAGTTATATATTCGAGGTCATACAAAGACCTGCACAACTTTACTCTGTTTGGTGTATTAAATTAAATTCGTGTATAACTATATAGGTTGTGTTCATAGTTACTAATTAGGGTATGTGTCCAATATTAAAGATGGATTACTTCATGGAAGCAGATAATTACCAATGAACTTTTACGTGTAGTTCTCACATTAGAATGGAGTTTTGATCAATGTAATCGATCAACATTACTAGCTAGCAAATGGGTGTGATGGGAAAAAAACTATTAGGGCTTGTCAAAGTTGATCCTCGCAAAGACCATTCAATGTTTAAGTTGGATCATATTAAAAGTGTAATACATGATTAGTTGAGTAATTTGAAATGTATATTTGATACCATTATAGGAGGTGAAATACCTGACTTCAAATTGGGTCGATTTATAATTCAAGTCAAATTATCCTTAACTTTTTTACCCAAAAAAGGTAGAAAAATATTTCTCAATCAAATAATTTTACTTGGTGAGACTGGACAACAAATGTTTGAGTGGTTAATAAAAGAAATTGAATTATATATCTATGTCTAATTAAATAAAATGTATGGCAAAAAATCATTTTTCATACCATAGAACATGACAATTTTCGTTTTTCATACCACCGCGACTTAACAGACCACGTGTCAATTCCGTTAAAAAACTTGACGGAAGTATGAATTTTGAAACGTCCGTTTATTCTACGGTATGATTTTCGTTCGATTGGTATGAAAAATGAATTTTGGCCTATTCCATGGTATGAAAATTGAATTTTTGTCGATATCAACAGCTGATTATTTGTGAAGAGCGAAGTATTGTAAACAACTGAGTATGAAATGCTGTCTATTGTGGGTAGGGAAGGGATGGGACGTTGGGACGCGGACTGGCAATTAGAGACAACTTTTTCTACTTTTTGTGATTGGTCTGCGTGTCCAGATTTACTGTCAACAGTGTTCACTTTAGCTTTGACTTCCTGTAATTTTTATAGAATATCTTTTACACAAGTAATTAAAAGAAGTCTACAGTAATTGATTATTTGTTGTTAAGACTACGAATTGCAAGTAAATAGATTTAAAATAAATTATTTTATAAATAAATAATGTATAAAAGCTTGAGTTTGAGCAACAATTTTTTTTTAAATTAAATAAAACAAAGCATCATTATAAATCCATAATACGATCTATTCTATCCAATATTTCATCCCCATCATCACCCAAATCATCAGAATCATTATCTTCATCCGCTGGCTCGTCTTCATCCTCCTCCTCCTCCTCCTCCTCCTCCTCCTCCATCTCATCATCATCATCATCCTTGTCCGCCTCCTCATCCTCCAATATTTTTTCCTTTTGGTCTTCTCTCTCTCCCGTGGTTCATCATTTTCTTCCTGCTCCGCAGGTTGTTCATTTTGTTGTTCAGCTTGTCGTTGCCTTTCTGCCTCATCTATTTGGGCTACCCATTCCTCCATCTCAGCCGCAATCGATTCCCTGTAGATAATCATTATTTTTATATATACATATTGAACAACATTGATTACTCAGCTTTATTGAAAAAAATTGAGAAAAAAAGGGTTTTCAATTGGAAAAAAACATTTGGACAAACCAGTAAGCATCATCCTTGTCGTCACCATCAATCTTCTTATTTTGATTGGGATCCATATAAAAATTAGGAATAATATAATTTTTATTTAATTGAAAAGATTTGTGAGTGAATTGGATTGTTTAATATTCAGTTGCTTATATACATAGCTATTTTGGTATTCTGATGAGTTATGTCGATTCAACTTCACATTTCCTTCTTGAATATTGTGTGTAATTACAGCAGATTCGTCTCTTAAAATTCCCGCCTTTTGGTTTTAGTACGTGTCCATTAAAATTATGTACAACAATTAGGAAATATTGGACCACTTTTGTTAGATTAATGCACTTCTATTTAATTAAATTGGATTAAGTAACTTAGATTTAAATAGCGAAATGCACTGACATTAATTAATTACGCTGGATTAGAAAACTTAGATACAAAAATTACGCAAAAGTAAAAACATGATAAAAGAAGATTCATTACATGCTGAAACAGATAAGTAACAAATTAAATTAGGGGTTTTCATTTTTTTCGAATTTCAAAGAACCTAGGACTTTCAAAATTTCCGTAATGTTTTTGTTCATATTTTGTGCCTCATCTCTCTCGAATTCGGATCTCTCTCTAGCTAAACGTGAGGCTTCAACCTCACTGCGTAGTCTTCTTATTTCATCAAGGTCACCACATTATGTGTGTTACTAGAACTCGAACCTGCTATGCTTGACGAGGATATATGTCTGGCATAAGCCTCGTGTGCTTCCTCATAACATTTGTAAGATTTGTGTCGAGCATTATTATAGTAAAGCACTTGCTTTTGTGCTTCACCCCAATTTTCGTAGATACCGGGTACACGACCAACAAATACCACATAAAATTTTTCCTGTGAAATGAAACAAGTTGAACCATTAGCCGTAACAAAAAATCCAACAAAATATAGCAAATCATTTTAAATTTGTGAAAATTACCATTTATTGCAGGGTTTGGTAAGCAATATAAGGTGTAATGTTAGTTATGGAAAAGTATAAATATTTCCTTCTACATGTTTCAAAAAAATAACATAATGAATGAAGATGTAATATGGTGGTGGAATGTTATTCAATTTGTAATGATATGGTATACAGCTACCATCAGTTTATATATTGTTGTATGGGATTGGAAAAAATTATTTTATAATCGACTGAAAAGGCTGACAAGTTCATGAGAGCCCACGTGATATTTGGCCAGTGATATGACATTTCACAATATAATAACAATTTGTACAAATTAGGTGTTATAATAGAATCTCCCTTTTAATAAACAAATCTACAGACAGTAGGATGGATGGCATTACTCAGCTGCTCATTTAATGACATAGGCTTAAGTAGACTCGATATTCGAAATTTTGGTAATTGACAATAGGGTTTGGAAATCCAAACTTTTGGACCAACTCGATTGTAACATCAACTCCTCTGTTAGTATCAATTTAGTTCAATTTGTATGATTTTGGTCAATCGAGAATCGAGGGTTTAGGGTTTAGGGTTGAGGCTATAGGGTTTATGGTTAGGGTTTAGGGTTTATTTCATACAAATTATCACGTTTTTAGGGTTTAGGGTTTAGGGGCTTAGGGTTTTTAGGGTTAGGATTTAGGGTTTTTATGGTTTAAGGGTTTAGGGTTTAGGGTTAAATTGCAATTTGTATGATTTTGGTCAATCGAGAATCGAAACGGAGGACCAACTCGTATAGTAACATTAACTCCTCCGTTAGTCTCAAATTAGTGCAATTTGTATGATTTTGGTCAATCGAGAATCGAAACGGAGGACCAACTCGTGTAGTAACATTAACTCCTCCGTTATTCTCAAATTAGTGCAATTTGTAGGATTTTGGTAAATCGAGAATCGAAACTGAGGATCAACTCGTATAGTAATATTAACTCCTCTGTTAGTCTCAAATTAGTGCAATTTGTATGATTTTGGTCAATCGAGAATCAAAACGGAGGACCAACTCGTATAGTAACATTAACTCCTCCGTTGGTCTCAAATTAGTGCAATTTGTATGATTTTGGTCAATCGAGAATCGAAACCGAGGACCAACTCGTATAGTAACATTAACTCCTCCGTTGGTCTCAAATTAGTGCAACTTATATGATTTTGGTCAATCGAGAATCGAAACGGAGGATCAACTCGTAGAGTAACATTAACTCCTCTGTTAGTCTCAAATTAGTGCAATTTGTATGATTTTGGTCAATCGAGAATTAAAACGGAGGATCAACTCGTATAGTAACATTAACTCCTCCGTTAGTCTCAAATTAGTGCAATTTGTATGATTTTGGTCAATCGAGAATCGAAACGGAGGATCAACTCGTATAGTAACATTAACTCCTCCGTTAGTCTCATATTAGTGCAGTTTGTATGAAGGTATATATTGGAAATTGAAAATAAGTTTTTCCTTCATTAACGAAAATATGGGGTGAAGAATAACATTTTTAAACATATTTTTAATTTCTATGATTTTATATGTTCTGCATTTGGAGAGTAATAATAATTGCAAGAATAATAAGGTGGATATAGTCATTTATGACGGTTAATACACAATGCCTATACAAACAAATCCTGCTATAAAGACGTTTGTATTCAGATAGTTATTTTAAAATAAACACTTTCTTAATGTTCATAATAAACACAATGCCTAGGTTTTATTATCTGGATTTCGAGTTTAGGTAATTAATCCAGTGAGATTGAACAAAAGTAATTAACCTATATGGTTGCATAAAAACGTACATATAGTAATAGAAACAAACTGAGTATCAACAGCGAAGTATAACGGTTAGAAGCCGAGTATATGTCAAGAGCGAAGTAATGTAAACAGCTGGGTTTTTTTATTTTTATGTTATTTAGAATTAGGTAATAAATTTTTAGTTATTTCGCTCTGTGACTTAATTATCCATTTGGTATGTTTAATTAATTTTAATTGAGTTTAACAGAAAAAAATCCATTATCTCCATATGTTGGCCATTCTTTGCCATTCTTTGCCATTCATATACAGAAAAGCTTTCTCCATAAAATACGAGAATAGAATCCCTCTACTTTCTGATTTCTCTCAAGCCGCAAACCAAAGAAGGCTAATCATGCCTAGATCCACATTCGCACTGGGGATGAGCTTCTTTATAATCATTTTGGGAAACTTTAATGGATTGTTTGTAAGTGACTTTTTTACCCTGCGATCTTTGAATATAGTTGTTTGTTTTCTTAAGAATAGCCTAATGCGTGGGTTACTACACGTGTTAGATTCTCCGTTTTTAGTTTAACCTCGAAGTGTTCATTGTGTTTGAGGAAGTACTGATGTGTGGTCCAGCTATTAACTTTATATTTTCATTCTCTTCTTTCATTTTAGTGCAAGGAGCTTGTTTTCAGTACTTGTTTGTAGTTTAACTTTTTTATTATTTGATTCCTCGCAGAAAATTCCTCAACAATTTCTCTCGCTTGCCAAAAAAGAGATGAGGCCAAAAAGAAAGGGAATTCTCCTGATTCGCAAGAGGACATTTCACTATTGCATAACAGAAAAAAGAGGTCAGCTATTCATGGGTGGTGAAGGGATTAAACAATTATCAAAGGATTTCAGCTTGGTTGCTGAGGATGTGGTATTTTTCGAGTACTTTGGCAAGGCCAACTTTGGTTGTTGGGTATGTAGTGGAAAATCTTGTATGGAGAAATCTTTTCAAAGAATTACAAAGACGCCAATCAACTTCTTCTTAGAGGCGGGTTCATATCCACATGGTCTGGTAAGATGAATAGTTTATGGCAATCATACAATTGCACTAAATAATGATTATTCAAGTTAATTAGCACACTGTTCTCATTCGATACAAGAGCTTCCAAAACGACTCCATTCAATTATCCCTGAGGGTGGTAACTCATTTGCAGAAGTTCAAACACGTTTTGGGATATGGAAGATCGAAATCAGCAACGGCCCTTCATTGTGTATCATGCGGGGAAAGTGTTGAGAATCTTTCTGTGTAGCCCACAGACTTTCTAGGTCAAACCTAATCCAGATGGAGTATCACGAAAATGGGATATTTAGTGCAATTGTTTACAATATTGATTCTAATTGTGAGCCACCACAAATGATTACTGGAAAGCCATTTGTCTTAGGTAGGGGCTATGCTTGAAAGATGATTTGTATTTACTACACATAAAATTAAGCCGTGCTAATTGTTTCGAAATTGCCTTCTGTAAATGGTGAATCTGTTTAAGAAAGCATTCGTTCTAATTGTTTCAAGATTGTCTTCTGTTTCGTTGAATCAGGATCTAGACGAATTCGGTGCCAGTGCAAGACACTGAGTTATGCTCCAGATTTGAACACGGATGCAGTTCAAGCTGATGATTCGCTTGACGAGGATACAATTTCACTTGACGAGGATGATGATTCACTATATGAGTATGGTGATTTACCAATGAATAGTGATACCAATGATGGTGCGCCTCTTGATTCCTGGCGGAAAAAAATTAGAAAACATATGGTCCCGGACTTTTGTAAAAAATCCGTTCCAATATTGGTATGTCTATTTTGCATTAATTTACTCAGTGCATATATGTAAGAGCATGTTTTTCAAAGATTTATTCCGTATTATTTATATGGATATAATGTGTAATATATATATATATATATATATATATATATATATATATATATGTTGTAGTACTTTCATCGAGACAAATGGATGGCACATCACATGGATTCAAAGAAAGTAGCAGTTCTTAAAGTTCCTCACTATGGTCAACGAACATGGGAGGTGAAGGTGCATACTTATGTGAACAACGAAGATGAAACAACTGGTCGAGTTGCACTGGGTCATGGGTGGTCAGAGTTTACAAATGACATCTGCTTAGTTGTCGGTCAATGGGTTGAATTTCAAATTTTACGTCTCCCTTTGAAGGACCTTAATATTGATATAATGTACTTGGCTCTGCTTATTTTAGATTAAGTGTTTCATATATTGGCGATGGTACAAAAAAGACTTATTTTAACCTAATTTTGTAGTTGTTTTATGAAGATGCAGGTGATTTTGGGCAGTTTATCTAAAAACCCTTGTTAACAACATATGTGGATTTTATTTAAAATGAGTATGCCAAATGTATTTATGTTTAGAAAGGTCATTTAATATTTATGATGATTGAGCATATATGTGTCGATTTGATTGTTTTCATTTGGCATTAGTATATTTACTTTGTTGAATATAGAGCAGTTGCGTAATTCACTAAACGTTTTTTAATTGTTAAGTTCACGCTGGCATTAGTACAGTTGGGGCTCAAATTCTACGATAATTAGTAATAGTCAGCTGTTGGCGACAGCTGAGTATATTATTAGAAGCCAAGTATATTTGGAGCATCTAGAAGCCATGTATATGTGAAAAGCGAAGTATTGTAAACAGCAAATGATAACAACAGCCGTATATGTCAACAGTCAAGTACAACCAAAAGCTAAGTAAATAGGGATTGTCTATAGGGACTTATTCCCGCCTAAACTAACAAAAAAATTTTTTTTAAATCCGTCGATCTTAACCACTCAACTGAAAACAAGTCCATTGGACAAGATTAAAATGTTAAGTGATTTGGAAAAGTATAAATAGCAGACAGCTTCGCTGATAACAGCTTCTACCACTCACAAATTCAAAAACCCTAAATCAAGAAGAGACTATTGCTTTCATTTTCTTCGATTGTATATTGTTCACGAAATTTTGCAAAATTAAATGGCACCTAAACAAATTTCAAAGGCTACTAAGGCATGTTCTGCTGAATCTACGGATACTGGGTTTGGAAGGCAAAAGGCACTAGCTGAAGGTATGTGGTTGAATTTCGAAGAGTTTGGAGCCTCTGCAACAACAACAATGAGAGCTATTTTGGGAAAAATCAAGGAGACTGGTTTGATGAAGTGAAAGAAAACTTAATAGAATATGTGATAGCAAAGCAAAATGTCAAAATTGATGCGGCTATTCTGCACAAAGTCTTTGACCTACCTGTTGAGGGAATAGTGGACATCAGGAACTACGCTCGGACTAAGGTCAACTCATTTTGGAAAGTGGCTGCCAAAGATGGTGAACAGATGGGTTCATTCATGATGAAAAGGCAACTGAAGGATGAATTCCAGAGGTTTGCAGACATAATTGCAAAGATTCTGGAAAGCAGAAAGGGATCTTTTGATGGTTTAACCGAGGAGAGGTTACACTACATGGTTGCCATTTGGTATGGAGTTAGGATAAGTTGGGCTGATGTTATATTGGAGTACATGAAGTCAAATATGGGCAAGAAGAAGAACTTATACCATGGGAACATTTTGAGTGTTCTATTTCTTCACATGGGACTTAGTCTGAGAAATGGGAAGACCTTGCATCAAGGCAAGGAGATGAAGAAATATGAACCCCCAGCCATCAAGGGAGAATCTTCAGCGGCTACTGAGGCTGATCAACCAGTACAAAAGACTAAAAGGAAGGCTAAAGTTGAAGTGTCTAATGCACCTGTTCTAAAGAAGATGAGAATGAGTTCAAAGAAGTCTGGCCCTGCAGTATCTCATGAGGTTGATCAGCATGAAAATGTGGAAACCAACAAGGCGATGGTAGATACAAATTTTGATGAGGTACTGGCTCAACCTCTTTTAGATTATGAAGCCAACTCATATGCCAGAACTTAATCGGTTCAGATACCTAGAAGAGAAACAAGATCAACAGTTAAATCTGTCAAACCTTTCGAGAAGTCACCCCCGAGAAAGCAGAGATCGGAAAGGTCCATGAAAAAGTTAAGATTTCATGAACCTGATGTAGTTGAAAAACAGCTTAGTGAACAGACTAATGTTCATCGGCTAAGTGTGGTGAGAGAAGAGCAGTCAAATGTTAGACCACAAGCGGAGTCTTCATCTGTTAAAGGAAAAGAAGTCCTGGTTTATGCTGAAAGAGAAAAACAAAAAAATGGAAGCAAGTTTGCTTTTAACAATCAGGCAGTGCTTAACAGAAGAAGAGCCAAGAGTGCTGCTGCTACCATAAAGAAAGTTTTCTCTGAAATTGAATTTCAACCAGAGAACTTAACTGACACTCAAGCTATAGATTTAGCACTTGCTGAAAGTTTGAAAAACCAGGAACCAGTTCACGCAAGGTCTAAAGAAGGTGAAAATGAAGTTCAAATTGTCAACACCAGGGAATGTGGAGACAAGGAAGAGAGAGATGCTCTTGAACTCGTGAGGAGCCTGCCGGAGATGTTTGATGCCTATGCACACAAACTGGCAGAAATCAATGAAACGGTGCAACAAAGGACTTAGTTCACAGTTGAAAAAAGAAGATATATCAGATGGAGGAATTGCAGGTTGGATGGCTCTCTAGAAGAGATGAAAAGCTGGAAGCAATTCTCTAAGGAGGAACAATGGGTCCTTAATTGGTTCAACATACCCACAAGAAGGCAAGTTGTGGATGCATTCATTTTCAGGGATGCGATCTTTGAAAAGATAAGAGAAGCCATGTATGATGTAAGAAATGAAATTGAGGCATCAACTCCTACATTTGGACCACAGAGGATGATAAATAAAGCGGTCATTTGCACTATCAATAGATGGGCGCAAAGGGCTAGACCAAATTTCGAAGGAGAATCTGCTGACTTGGGTTTTGTACCTAACATAAGGATGGTTGCTGAAGGCCCTTATGTTCAAATCCCTGCTTATCTAAAGTTGAACAAAGAAACATCAACTGATGATCTTCCACACAGTCCAAATGAGAATGATGAAGAAGCCACTAAGGAATCGACATTAGTCACTTATAACAGACCAGAGATTGTGGATATTATTGATAATGAAGATTCCTCTAGTGACAATAGAACTGAAGTATCAGCTGATGATGAGGATGAAGTCTTGCTGATTGAGAGAAAAGAAGTCACAAGTGACATCTTAAGGAACATTTATGTGATTGACTTTGAAGGAGTCAACGTTGACATAGAATTTCCCTTGCTGCTGACATGGAAGAAGCAAGACGAGGAAACAAATGTCCAAAGAACCATTGATGCTGCCATTTCAGATATAAATAAAGATGTTCAAAGTTCGGACGCTACTGTTGATGAACAGCCTACTCAAAATCAAACTGAACAGCAAAGTACTAAACAACCTACTCAAAATCCTTTAATGCCCAGCTCCTCATTTTTTGGTGATGATCATTCCAGAGAAACTGACTCTGGAATTTGGATGACATTACAAAAAGTAAAACAAGTTGAAGAGTTACTTGCCATGGGCATTAAGGATTTAGAGGAGAAACACAAAGCTCAAGTAGATCAATTTGACAAATTGGCTGAGCAGATTCACTCAAAAGCTGGGAACACCGGATTATCTATTGAGGATAAGGATGAATTGAGTAATGGAGCAACTGCAATTCGGCGTGGCATTCAAGACAGCTATGACACTATGAAGAGTATTGAAGGGGAAGGTTGAGAAAAGTGTCAAGGATTTAGCTGCCAAGTTGGCCAAGTCTGAGAAAAGTTTAACTGGGATAGTTGTAGCTCAAGAACAAAAATTGAATGAAGTAACAAACATGTTAATGGGAGAAATATCAGAAATTAAAGAGTATGTTACTGGAATCAAGACTGATACGGAAGCTATAAGAAGAAGATGTGCAGCTATAGACAATAGCATGAAGAATAATAATGATGACATGGCAGTAATCAAAACAATTAGTTTTCAAGTAGCCGAGATTAGTAACTTCCTCTAGCAAAAGTATGGTGACAAAGACAAAGAGGGAGAAGGAACCAGTCAATCCAAGAAAAAAGTCGATCCTCAAAAGAAGCATCACAGGGACTACAGAAGATGAAGAAGATATACTTTTTTTGTTTTCTCAAGTGTAATTTTATTAAAATCGTTAAATAAGTGTGTAAACATTCTGCAATATGCTACGGAAATTAAACTAGTCCAGTTAATTATATCTTTTAAACAATTCTTTAACCTTAATTATATCTGTTCAAATATGAATATATAATATCCATTGATATTCAGATCTTCAAAGTTGTATGTTGAAGCAATGATCTTCTTTTTTTTTTTTGTCAATTTTAGTTTATTTCTTTTTCTATTTAATAAGTTCTTACAATCTAACCTTCTTTTATATGTTTTCACCTCACTAATTTTATATATTTTTTTGCTTTTCGCAGAGTCCTTAGCATATCCATTACATGTGTATCAAGTAACATATTTTTGTTGTTTATTTTGTCATTTTTTTAATTATTAATATTGCATTTTCTTTTTTCTTTTTTAGTTAATCTCTTGCGTGATTGGCATTTGTGTACCAAGTAACCGATGTGAATTCACTCAGATGTACTTTTGTTTTATCTGAAATAATTGATTGAATTATTTTTAATTTATGGCTTAATAGATGATTTATATCAATTTATTCTTATTTGTGTCTTTGTCCTTTTTTTTTGTAACAGTTTCGTTTTTGCAGAAAATTGATTGTATCTTTCTTTCTTTTTTCATTTTTGTATCTTCGTTTTCCCCTTCCTTTTTCGTATTCATTTAGTGGACTTATTTTTGTACTAAATTAAATAAATGTAAATTTTTGTAGCATATGTACTTTTGTTGAAGAAATATGAAAATTACTCATTTATCTCTCCAACTACTTTTCTTTAATTTTAGTAGATCTTATATTTATTTTCATTTTTTTAAGTTAAGGAAAATTTACATAAACACCCCCTGGCTATAACCCTAATTATAGGATTTTACCCTCCTGTTTCAAAAATTACAAAGACACCCCCTTGACTTAACGGCCGTTAGTCAACTTTAACGGAACACTTAAAATGTCCAAAATGCCCTTAGTTGTTTTTAATATTTACAAAAAAAATCAAAAAAAATTAAAAAAAAAAAACCCTCAACGACCGCTGCTCTCAAGCTCCACCACCTTCGTTTTTTTTCACTTTTCCGGCGACTTCGGACACGGTTTGAGCTCTCTTTGATGGCTATAGACTCGTCTTCACGTCCTCTACAAATCTCAAGCATTAATTATCAGTTCCAAGTTTATCCCGTCACTCTATTTTCAGATCTACGAATTTTACGTTTTTTCGATTTTACGCCGCCGTCGGCGGTGGAGCTTGACCCGCCGCCTACCCTTTCAGTCGTAGACTCCCCTCGGTGTGGCGGTCATTTTGGTACCAACCTTGTCCAATTTGGTGTTGAATTGAAGATTTCCCATTTCCAAGCTCACGTCAATGGCAGATGTTTCCATCTTCGCAAAATCAACCCCTCTATCATAATTTGCAAATTGACCCTTGTACTTTCCCACCTTTATAATATGTCCCTAAATTTGTAGAAAAACTCAAACTTCCCATTTGATTTGGTCAAAATTCACCATTTATATGTCACATGGCCCGCACATGGGCGATTTCGGGCTAATTTTGAAATTGGTCGTCAATTTGGAACAAAATTGCCACTGAAGTTGAAGGTGTGGCACCAAATGTGCCAGCCCAAAAAGATATGGGGTAAAAATGCTAGTGAGCTTAAGTTGTGTTATTGTAAATAAATTATTAAATTTTAAAAGGGTTTTTTTTTTGTAAGAAAATATATGTTATTAAATAATTGTGTTATTGTAAATAAATTTATTAAATTTTAATTTGGTTTGTTTGATTTTTGAATGAAAATAAACGTTATTAAAACTTTATTTACCAGATTGAGTTATTGTAAATAAATTTATTAAATTTTAAATTGGTTTATTTTATTTTTTAAGGAAATATATGTTATTGATATTTTATTTATCGAATTGTGTTATTGTAAAGTTATTAAAGCTTTATTTATCGAATTGTATTGTTGTAAATAAATTTATTAAATTTTAAATTTGTATTATTGTAAATAAATTATTATATTTTAAATTGGTTTGTTATAATTTTAAAATTTAATAAATTTATTTACAATATTTATTACACGGTTACAAAGACACCCCCTGTAACATAAAATATATTACAAATACACCCTTTGGGGGGAAAATTGGAAAAACATTAAATATTTTTGATGACATCATCATCTACCGTCAAAATTTGACGCCGTAAGGGGTCTTCTTGTAATATTGTTTTGTTCGAGGGGGTGTCTTTGTAATATTTCAAACAGGAGGGTAATTTCTTGTAATTAGACTTATAATCAGGGTAATTTCTTGTAATTTCTTAATATAGGCTTGAAAAAGTTAGACAATGATTTATTTGAAAATAATAAAATAATCTAAATTCTAAGAAATTAAACTTTTTGCCTAAGATGCAGAAATATTGGTACCGTCATCAACACATCTTAACCAATTTAAACTTTTCGAGTAATATTTTCATTTTTATTAAGTTCATTAGTATAAATTATATACATAAGATTCCAAATATGTTTCATTTACAGAAATATTTTAAAACAAAATTGGTCATTAATTGTCATTATTCAAGTCAATTTTTTGGTAAATAATACTATTTCCTATCCCGAAAACTCAATTGTCGGGTATATTCGCGGGTTTCGCGAGACCGAGTCAAAATCCTTGCAAATGAGTTTTCGTCAGACCCATTCAACTCATCACAAATTTACTCAGAAATCCACATCCAAACTCTTGAAACCTATAAAACTTTGATTTAACATCTACCACATATTTTTCCCTTTCCAAACTCTATAAAAAAAGCATTGATTGACACCTACCACCTATTTTTTTTTCTTAAATTCCAACATCAAACTCAATCCAAATGGGGTTTCAGCTTTTTTAAAACCCAACATCCATAACCTAACCAAATGGCGTTTCAAATGTTTCGCCGACCAAACAAAAAATTCAATTAAAAATTAACGGTGTTAGTAATTAACAGAGATTGGATGTTTTATGTAAGGTTTTAAAAGTACAAGAGAGTTTGGTGTAAAAAAAATTCACAGGGTAATTTGACGCGGGTTTCGTATAACACATAGTAGTATCGTGCATTTTTCCCTATTTTTCATGTTTATTGGAAAATATGGAATGACGTAAATAACCAAGGCTATAGGATAACATCTATGAATATGCAGAGCCTAAATAATCTTCTTTTAAATCAAATGTTGATTTGTTTTAACAGTTTATAGATCACATAATTAACATATATATAGAACTAGTTAATGGCTTAAACATAATTATGAAAAGTTCAATGGCGTTGAAATTTCCAGTGGTACTCCAGGTGTAGGCTCTAATACTTGTGCATCTGGTACTTCTTTTGATAACATTTCCTGCATAAAATAAAATAAAAAATATATATAATAATATAAAATAAAAAATAAAAAAGAAGAACAAAACTGAATAAGCCCAAGTAATAAATAATTACACTAGTAAACAATTCAAACAAGAAATTAAACAACATTTTTTATCTAGGTTATTCAAAACTCCAGTAGTCTAAAATGTTTCGCAAGATCCAAAATTGACCCCCCACACTACTAGAAAAAGGTGAAATTTCGACGGATTATTTTCAACCGATTTAAATCAATTGAAATTGAGTATAAAATTTCGACAGAAGAAAAAAATCCGTCGAAATTATTTGACGAAAAAAAATAAAAATAAAAACAAATTAATAGAAATTTCGATGGAACGTAAATCTGTCGAAATTTTTCACTTTTTCGACAGAAATTTTCTTTCGAAAATTCATAAAAATTCGACAGATTTTGAAATCTGTCGAAATATTTCAAAATTTCCATTGAAATTTTTCTGTTGGAATTCAAAGAATACGTATACAGCTCTTTCCTTTCTTTCTTCCATTACCCACCCTTCAAATCTTTCTCTCTCCCCGCAATTTTCTCTCTCCGTCGCGCCTCTCTCTCTCCGCCGTGCCTCTCTCTCCGAAGCCGTCATCTCCAGCTCAACCTCCGTCCTAGCTCGTCTCCGGTTCCAGATCTTCACGGCTCCGACGTCGGCTACGGCTCCAGATCCAGATCTGTCGTCCCGCCTCCGCCTCCGACGCCTCATTTTCGTACCTTGGAGGTATGAATGAGGACTAATTTCAGTTATATTAAAGCACATTTTTTCTCTTTTTTGATATTTGATTTTAACTTAATTAAGTTTTTTTCTCTTCTTTGATATGTGTTGTAGATATTTCCTAGATTGTTACACTAAGTTAATTATTGAATGCTAGCTAACTCAAGTTTACTAAGAGATAATCATATTATTACCATGTTCTTAATTTTTTACCATGTTCTTAATTTTTGCCTAAGAGATATATATTATATGTATACATGTATAAATGTTCATATGTATATGTATGTGTGTTTCTGTATGCGCGTGAGTGTAAAATGGATAAGGAAATGGGTTTAATTCAATTTATAGGAAAAAAGTTTAGCATAGAAGTCCTTGCTCTATTCTATAAGGGGCCGTTTGGTAGGGTATATGGGATTAAGGCGGATTAGATCAGAGCCAGATTAAAAGCCATATTAAAAATACGTTTGGTATATTTGATTGAATCATATTACATTAAAGCAATAAACTGTAATATGTTTGGGAGAATTATGAGTTTAAGTATATATTAATATATTTTCAGAGATTTAAGAAGAATTTATGATATGTTATAATAAGTAATATGTAAATTTAAGGTTATAAGTGACATTTCATCGAATCCATATTCACCCGGATTAACTAATCCACCCATGTCTGGGTGGATTATAATCTAGTCTTAATACCGGATCATAAGGATTTAATCCATTTGACCCGGTATTAGAGCAATGCCACCAAACGTTGTATTATCCCATATTGATACATATAATATGATCTAATACCCCCTGTTAGGTCCTACCAAACGGCCGCTAAGTTAATTGAACTCCTAGATTTAACTCTTCAATTCAATTAAGTCCACAAGGTTTTAAGTTTTTATCAATTGACCCCAAAATTATATTATTTCTTCTAAATTAAGTAATTTATTTTCAAAGATACCAATGATAAATACAATTATAGATTTTTGGGATGTTACAATTTTGCTAAAAAGTTTAGGTTGAGATTATTACACAAGAACTCAAGATTAATTATGCAAGGATCGAGTTATTTAATTACATTGAGTCCAAAACTATTTTTAGAGTAATTTTAACTTCTTAAATAAATATTACAAATATTATATATTGTATCCAATATAATTGTATTCTCATTGGTTGACTCCTCTACCTAGAACTTGCTTGCTAGCAATTATGTAAGTTGAATACTTTAATTGAGTTTTATTTCACCTAAATCTTAGGAGTACACTTACAAACTTATTTGATGTGTAGAATGATTATTTGGGGAATTTACCTAGTCAAGCGTCGATTTCAGATGGAGAAGAACCGTCTTTCCCGTCACCTGAGATTCAGTTGCAGGTATAATTTGGACAATTAGTAGAAAAAGTAACTTCCTAGTTTATTATATGTTTGTTAGTTTATTAAATATAATAACTTTATTTTTATACCTGTAATTTCAGACGTGGGCACAAACACAGGATGTGTCAAATAAGGGGACAGTGTACGGACTTGCAGGTCGGGCTTCCTGTGTACGTCCCACACGTTCTACTCAGAATTCATACACACAAGGGACTTATACTGCTGCACCACCCGATCAACAGACCATTGAACGACTTTCAACTTTGGAAAATAAGTTGGCATCGGTTTTGGATTCAGTGGAGACAATAAGGGCACAACATAGAGCTGAGATGGAAATGCAGAGGATGATGTACGTCCAAATGTTGTCTGCAACAATTCAGAATCAAGCGGGCACATCTTCACATCCAACACCAAATTTCACGAACCCTGGAGTTTTTTATCATCAGGCGAGTGCGTCTCAACCTTCCCAGGGGCCCATGGAAAATTTTGATTTCAACGAGCCTTTTTGTGACGGATTTTTTCTGTCGAAAATTCGGTCGATTGCATACCCGATTGCATCATATTTGCCATGGGCCCCTAGGAAGGTTGAGACGCACTCGCCTGATGATCAAAAACTCCAGGGTTCGTGAAATTTGGTGTTGGATGTGAAGACGTGCCCGCCTGATTCTGAATTGCTGCAGACAACATTTGGACGTACATCATCCTCTGCATTTCCATCTCGGCTCTATGTTGTACCCTTATTGTCTCCACCGAATCCAAAACCGATGCCAACTTATTTTCCAAAGTAGAAAGTCGTTCAATGGTCTGTTGATCGGGTGGCGCAGCAGTATAAGTCCCTTGTGTGTATGAATTCTGAGTAGAACGTGTGGGACGTACACAGGAAGCCCGACCTGAAAGTCCGTACATTGTCCCCTTATTTGACACATCTTGTGTTTGTGCCCACGTCTGAAATTACAGGTGTAAAAACAAAGTTATTATATTTAATAAACTAACATATAATAAACTAGGAAGTTACTTTTTCTACTAGTTGTCCAAATTATACCTGCAACTGAATCTCAGGTGACGGGAAAGACGGTTCTTCTCCATCTGAATTCGACGCTTGACTAGGTAAATTCCACAAATAATCATTCTACACATCAAATAAGTTTGTAAGTGTACTCCTAAGATTTAGGTGAAATAAAACTCAATTAAAGTACTCAACTTACGTAATTGCTAGCAAGCAAGTTCCAGGTAGAGGAGCCAACGAATGAGAATACAATTACATTGGATACAATATAAAATATTTGTAATATTTATTTAAGAAGTTAAAATTACTCTAAAAATAGTTTTGGACTCAATGTAATTAAATAACTCGATCCTTGCATAGTTAATCTTGAGTTATTGTGTAATAATCTCAACCTAAACTTTTAAGCAAAATTGAAACATCCCAAAAATCTATAATTGTATTTACCATTGGGATCTTTGAAAATAAATTACTTAATTTTGAAGAAATAATATAATTTTGGGGTCAATTGATAAAACTTAAAACCTTGTGGGCTTAATTGAATTGAAGAGTTAAATCTAGGAGTTCAATTAACTTATAGAATAGAGCAAGGACTTCTAGCTAAACTTTTTTCCTATAAATTGAATCAAACCCATTTCCTTCTCCACTTTACACTCACACGCATACAGAAACACACGTACATATACATATGAACATTTATACATGTATACATATAATATATATCTCTTAGGCAAAAATTAAGAACATGGTAAAAAATTAAGAATATGGTAATAATATGATTATCTCTTAGTAAACTTGAGCTAGCTAGCATTCAATAATTAACTTAGTGTAACAATCTAGGAAATATCTACAGCACATATCAAAGAAGAGAAAAAAACTTAATTAACTTAATTAAGTTAAAATCAAATATCAAAGAAGAGAAAGAATGTGCTTTAATATAACTGAAATTGGTCCTCATTCATACCTCCAAGGCACGAAAATGCGGCGTCGGGGGCGGAGGCGGGACGACAGATCTGGATCTGGAGATCTGGAGCCGTAGCCGACGTCAGAGCCGTTAAGATCTGGAGCCGGAGACGAGCTAGGACAGAGGTTGAGCTGGAGATGACGGCGTCGGAGAGAGAGGCACGGCGGAGAGAGAGAATTGCAGGGAGAGAGAAAGATTTGAAGGGTGGGTAATGGAAGAAAGAAAGGAAAGAGTTGTATACGTATTCTTTGAATTTCAACAGAAAATTTCAACGGAAATTTTCCATTGAAATTTTGAAATATTTCGACAGATTTCAAAATCTGTCGAAATTTTTTGAATTTTCGACAGAAAATTTTTGTCGAAAAAGTGAAAAATTTCGACAGATTTACCTTCCGTCGAAATTTCTATTAATTTATTTTTTTCCGTCAAATAATTTCGACGGATTTTTTTTCCGTCGAAATTTCACCTTTTTCTAGTAGTGCTAGAATCTACTAGAATTTATGGATTTGGACTACTAGATATCAATGTCAATAAATTAATGACTAAAGTGGTGTAAGTATTAGTTTAGGGATCAAAGTGATGCAAATCTTAGACTTCAAGGACTATTAGAGTTATTTCCCCAAGTAAAATTTTACCTTGAATGATTCCATGGTCCCTTCAGACTTAACAAGACTAGAAAGAAGCCCTTTGCTATCAAGTTCACCATTTCTCATAGGGACAATAAATCTGTTACCAAGAAGCAGAAACAAAATTATTAAACCTTCGATTAATTAGGATAACGTATGCATGTAATAAATAACGAGTTAATGACAATTTACTCCCTTTGATACATATAATGTTCAATTTATCCCCATGTAATTTGAAAAAAAGCATTTTACCCTCGTAATCTTATAAAAGTTTCACACTAACTACCCCTCTTATATATCATACTTTGACTCAAATTACTTATACATGTAGCACTTTACCCTCTATATTATTATAAATGTTGAACTTTACCCCATGTGTTTTGATAAATGTGGCACTTTACCCCCTGTGTTATAATAAATGTGGGACTTACCCCACCCCCGTGGCACTAAGTGTACTTTTGTCTTTTATGAAACACTTAATTTTGATGAGTGTGTTACACTCTCCGCTGAAAGGAAGTAAACTCCTCCTTTAAAATTTTCACAGGGGGTAAAATGCTCTATTTCAAGTCATAGTGGTATATTAAACACTATGCAATATATATCACAGCAGGGTAAACTGGCATCAGCCCAGTAAATAACAACATTATAAGGAAAAATAAATATACTTGGCATCTAGCAACTTGGCGAGCCTAACGGCATCCTCTTGTCCAGAAACGAGAGTAAAACTCGGGAGGAGTTGCTTTATAACCGGTGTAATCACAATGTCCGCTCGTTCTTTTCGTACAAAATCCTCGTTGTATACACAGTGTGGTTCATAGTACAGTGTCAGCTGGCCTTCTGGAGAGGTAACAAGATAACTGGAGAAAAATTGGCGTAAGAAAAATAAGGTTTGTTTCTTGGAATTAAAGTAAACTAATATGGAATATGAAAATGAAAAAAAAGGAAAAGGAGAATTACTCAAACTACGCTTTGAGGTATTGAATTTGCTACAATTAACAATACAACGCTAATTTCATCAAAAAAAATATGGGTGATTTATACTAAGATCCCCTGAGGTTTATCGTAATTACATAAAACCCCCTATGGTTCCAAATTTTCAAGGAAACACCTTATAGGGGATTTTTTGTAAATATTTTTGAAGATGTAGGGGGTATTTTGGTACATAGTCTAAACCAAATGGGGCCTCCTTGTAATTTCTGAAATGTCAGGGGATTCCTAGTAAAACAACTAAACCTCAGCGGATCTGATCGTAAAGCTTGGAATCACAAGCCTCAAAGATAACATCACAAACCTCAAGGATGACAAATCGATTTCACCTGTTTTTCCACTGATTTCACCCACTTTTTCACCAATATATTTCAACCATTTTTTCACCGATTCAACCCAATTTCACCCAATTTTTTCACCAATTTCACGCATATTTTCACATCAATTCATTTTTTATGATGTCAGCATGCACCTCAAAAAATTAACCGACGTAAGGGGGTAATTGTAATGAATTTAATACCTCAAAGATCGTTTGTGTCATTTTTCAAACATGGAGGGTGGTCAATGTAAATACACTAATCTCAGGGGTAGTTCGAGTAATTCTCCCAAAAAAATGCATAATATGCAAGAGAAATATTTTCCTTCGTGTTTTAAACATAGCATAACATAATCGATCGATTACTATGAAATGTAGTATAAAATGATACTGATATGTCACAGAATTTACCCGTTTTCAGGACGCTGCCAAGGTGGACCTAGAACTGGTCCAGCAGTTGCTCGAATTTTAACCGAAGAACCGCTGCTTAATTGAATCTCTGATTCTTGACCAGGTTCTAAATATGTGACCTAAAATGTTGTAGGAAAAGTTTCAAAGCCGAGAATCAATGAAATATCTCTTTAACTGAAAAAGTATGATTCATATTTGAAATTTAGATATTTTGATTGAAAACCATTTTCAACTTGCATAAACATTCAATGCTGCAGAAAAAAAAAAAGAAGAATAACCGAAAAATTAACTTACATTGCTGAATAGAGGGTCCAAAAGTGATATAGCGTTTGGGGTTGATATAACTCTAAGATTTGGAAATTTTGAAGAAAGGGGCTTCAATGTTTTCAAATGACAGTGATCATCAAGGCTTTGTGTAATTAGTAAGCAATCAATTTCAGGAAGATCATCAAGCTGCACTGGTTAGTCCATATGTCATTTAAAATATATCGAATTTATAAATTGAATAAAAACTTTGACTATTAGAAATAAAAATAAAAAATGCTGACTTACACTCGGAACCCCTGAGGTTTACCGTAATTACAGAAAACCCCTTGTGATTTCAAAAATTACAAGGACACCACTTAAGGGGGTTTTTTGTAAATATTTCTGAGAGGGTCCTTGCAAGGATTGTTGAAGTTGTAAGAGGTGTTTTGGTACATAGTCTAAACAAAAGGGGGTCTCCTTGTAAAATTACTAAACCTCAGGGGGTCCGATCGTAAATCACCCAGAAAACCAAATATATAGATTCAAAACCAAGGAATAATACCTTGAAATTCTTTAGAAACTTTTTGGCAGCATCATATAGCCAAGGAATTCCAAAATCCAAATTCCCCACCAAAATTGGATCAACCAATATATTTGCACCTCCAACTTCCCACAACCAAGAATTACCCTAATTCAAAATTTGAAATATTTTGTTATTCCTAACAATAAATCTCAACAATAGGCAAGAAACAAGGATATAATAATCAAGAACCAACATACAATAACCAAGCAGAGGAAGAGTAGATCTTTTCTTGACTTTAGAATTTTTTTTTAAACTTTGAAGTAATTAAGACTATTAAGTAGATTTTGGCTTTTTGTAATGTAATTATGGAGTTAATGGCTCAATGCCAATATATTACATGTAATTTGCATAATGTTTAATTTACCCACATGTAATTTGAAGAAGAAAAAATACACTTCACCCCATGTAATTTTATAAAAGTTTCACACAACCTCCATGACATTTTCAAACTTAAATTTTTTTTTACAAAAAAACCCCTATTATATACTATACTTTTTTACTTAGTCAACTTATAAATGTGGCATTTTACCCTCTGTGTTATTATAAATATGAAACTTTACCCGTTGTTTTATGATAAATGTGGCATTTTACCCCCTTGTCTTATTATAAATGTCACTTTACCCTCTATGCTATGATAAATATGGCACTTTACCTCCCTATTTTATGATAAATGTTCCACTTTACCCTCTAAGTACCTTTGTCTTTTCAGGCAACAATCAACACATTGCATGTCCACTCTCAATTTCGACGAGTGTGTTACACTTCTCTGTTGGAAGAAGGTAAATCGCTCTTTCAAAAAAATTATGGGGGAAAAGTGTTATTTTTTAAATCACATGGATAAATTGAATACTATGCCATTAACCCTATAATTATGTATTTACTCCAAAAAAATAAATAAAAAAATCCCACAATCAAGAATTCCCCCAATTCAAGATTACAAAATTACTTTATTCCAAACCACAAATCGGCAAAATACAAGGGGAATTACATCAAGAAATCAAAAACCCACCTCCAAATAAGTGAGTTTGACAACATCAGTCCCAAAATCATTCGACTCCACTATTTTTTCTTCTGATACCACAGCAGAAACTTTTTTACTTAACCTGTAAAATAAGCACAAAATTCCACATATTATTTTACTAATTCAAGATTAATATATATACTTAAAGATTGAGTGAGAGAGAAAAACCTGGATGTTGAGAACTTTAATTTACTTGAATTGATTGAATATGGAGTTTCTTGAAGAGAGATGAAATGATTGGTTGAAAATGGAGATAAGAGTTTTTTATTACATGGTTTACAGGTCAAGAATTGGAAAGAATTGCATTGAGTTGCCATAGTAACTCTTTCAAGCTGTGTAGACGTTTTGAAATTGAATTTTTTTTTTTTTTTCTAAAAATAATGAGAAAAATACTCCATAAAATAGAGGGGTAGAAGCAAATTGCTTGAGAGGTCCTGACGTTGCCAAATGGCAAAATTGGAGACCCAAAAATATTATTCAATACGAGTTTGATTTTGCACATTTTATCTAAGGATTTTTTTTTTTTTTTTTTTTTTTGTTAAGAATACATTTATGGTCAATTATTATATCAGAAATTATATCAATAACAGTCTAAATACAAAGAATTATATATGATAAAAGTCATGTTTTAATTTTACTACCCAAACCTTCTTTGTTCTTTTTTATTAGGAAAAAAATCAATTTGAAATTCCTACAAAGGAGAGGCTAATTTCAATTTTCTTAAATGAACGTGGGGTTATTGTTATTTTTAAAAAATAATAAGGGAATTATTGTCAAACTTTTAGGTGAATAGAGGTATTTTTCCATTTTATAAGAGGGGTGAAATTGACACTTTTCCTACAAATATGTACTCGAGCTTGGGGAGAGGTTTTTTTCTAATAAAGTTAGCACAAGGGGTTTTAAGTACAAGTTTTTTTTATGCAAATTGATTTCATCTAAAACCTTGTTTTTTTATGGACTTTGACTATATTGAATTAGGTATTTTTAATTGAACGAACTCAAATCATATCTAATCGGAACAAACACGAGTCGAATTCAAAATATTTTAATTCCTTTACATATATTATTTTACTTTTAGCTCCATCAAATGAAAACTCGAACAACAGCAAAGTTTAGAAACTATCAAATAATAAATGTTTTGGGAATTTTTTTTTTGTCCCATAATATGCCATCTTGCAACTTTGATACCACAATTTAAGTTTTCATTGCAATTTTCATACCAAACCCAATTTTCTCTGGAGTTAATGACAAATTCACCCCCCTGTTTTATGATAAATGGGGCAATTTACCCCCTATGTTACAAAACAATTTACATGCACACTCTCAATTTTGGCAAGTGATTTATACTCTCCGGCTGAAAGGGTTAATTGCATCTTTAAAATTTGCACAGAGGGGGTAAATTACTATTTTTCTAAACATTAACTCCGAAGAAAAATTGGGCTGGTATGAAAGTTGCAATGAAAACTTAAATTGTGGTATCAAATTTGTATGTATTTTCGTGTTCAATGGTACCAGAGTTGTAAAATGACCTATCTTGTGATACCAAAAAACTAAGCTCAAGTTGTTATATATAATCAATCAAGATCAAATAAACCTTTATCAATCGAACTCAAACCAAATATAGAGTAGTTTCGTTTAGAGGTTCGACCCTACTGTCAAGATTATACAAAAAGAACCCTGCAGTCAAGATTACAAAAAAGAGAACCATTTGTTCAAAAGAAGAAAAAAAAAGGGATAAATGCAAAATACTCCCCTGTGTTATGCTAAACCTGCAAAAAATTACCCTGTGAAATTTTTATTGCGCTAAACTTCCTTGTGTTTTCAAAAACCCTGCAAAAAACACCCAATTTCTAAAAAATAGGTCGTTTTGGATCGTCATATTTCAAGAAATCATTTTTAAAATACTTCAAGTTGATCCCTACAACTTCACGTAGTATATTTTAAAATTATTTTTTGAAATCTGTCGATCCAAAACGATCTATTTTTTACAAATTGGGTGTTTTTTGCAGGGTTTTTGAAAACACAAGGAAGTTTGGAGCAATAAAAATTTCACAGGGTAGTTTCTTGCAGGTTTAGCATAACACATGGGAGTATCTTGCATTTTACCCAAAAAAAAAAGGTGGAAATATGAATGAAAAAACTGAATGCTAATATTATGTATAGCAATCATATGAGAAAGAAGCCTGGAAATCTTGACACCAGTTCTTCCCCAAAAAGACTATGTACTCTACAAATTTACACACACTCATTACAATTTGAAAACAAGCGTTCTTTCCCATTTTTGTGGTTCATAAGGGATGATACTAACAATTTTTACACTTTGAGGCAAAGGAAGTTCTTCGTTACGAGGGATCTTCTCGCGCCATACAAACTCGTTTTCGTGCTCGTATTTCTGAAGTAACACCGTCAAATCATTAACAACTTGTTTGAAAACTAATCTCCACGACTCTTCTTTAGGTACAACTTTTTTCGAATTTGCTAGTGCCCGACGAAGAACGCCAATCGCAACTCCGATCTTACCATCGTTGTTTAGGCCTCTCACAAGGTATTTGTAACTCCTTAACTCGTGTAATATCTTGCAACTTATAATAAAATCCTGCATATATTCAGAAGAGCACACAAATCCCACATCATTATACGAAGAGTGAAATGCAAAAATACCTCCTATGCTTTGTTTAATTAGCAAAAAAGCCCGTCATTTTTATTACCACAAATCTCTCAATGTTGTTTTTCTATTAGCAAAAAAATCGTCCTAAATATTTTGCAGGAAAAATAACAATTATGCCCCTACAAAAAATGCAAAAACTCCCCTATTCTCCTAAAAATTGACAATAATCCCCCTGTTAACTTTGAAAATTAGCAATAACCCCCATGTTCACATAAAAAAATTGCAATAACCTCCCTCTTGATTTATGAAGGAATTTCAAATGGGTTCTTTTCTAATAAAAAGAACACGGGGGTTGGGGGGTTGGGTTGGTAATAAAAGTAGTATAGGGGATTTTCGCTAAATGGGCAAAGAACATGGGGTATTTTTACATTTAGCTCTTATATGATAAAAAGGTAATAACGTTTTTGAATTTCAGTGAACAAAACGAAAATAAACTGAACAAAAGGTGAAGCACAATCTACTTTCATATGATGTAAAAACAAAAAAATTCTTAATGTTTTACTCACTAAAATCCAAGAACCAAATTACTGTCGAAATGAGATTATATGAACACAAAACAATTTTGAAAGCAAATCAAATTGAAATACTCAATAACACCACAACTTTGATTTAACCCCTCTCATATCAAATAAATCACTAAAAAAATTGAAAATTGAATATTCATACATACCAAAAAACGAGGGGAAATATCCTTGCATTCTTTGTTTACGACTTGTAGGATATCAATAGCTTCAACCAGAAACTCTGTAATGCCATAGTGTAATTTTGCTAAAAGGCCACTTGTTTTTCCATCTTCTTCAGCCTTTCTTGCAGTTACAGCCTAAAGTTTTCAATCAAAGCCACCCAATCATAACAAAGAACAAAAATAACTTAAAAAACGAGGTAATGCCAATTTACGCACCGTGATATTTATAATGTTCAATTTACCCCCTATGATTTGAAAAAGAGCAATTTACCTTCTTCAACCCGAGAGTGTAAGTCACTCGCCGAAATTGAGATTCGGCTTGAAAAGTATTTTCGTAATATAGGGGGTAAGCTGCAACATTTATCATAATACAGGGAGTAAAGTGCCACATTAATTATAATACAATGGGTAAAGTGTCACATATAAGAAGGGTAATTTTGTCAATTCGTATATTGAATATTATGCATATCAGAGCAGGGAAAATTGCCATTAAATCGATATGATTTCCACAAACCTGGGCATCAGCCAAGCAAACTAAGCTCATAATAGAAGAAACGTGACACATAGCTTCCGGTTGTTTTTCTTGGGACCGATTTAAATTAGTAAGAACTTTTTGGGCTAAATAGTTATATACTCCAGCAGATTTTCTGAAAAGTGTGGCAGATTGTACCAAATCTGCAATTATGAACAAGAAATGGCTAATAAGAAACATTACACTTTAAATATAGTTAGCCGACCTAATGTCAATTTTCCCTTTTGAAATGCATAATGTTTGTGAATCAAAAAAGAGTATTTTACCTCCCTTTAAAATCTTTAAAGTAGCAATTTACCTCCTTCAGTCGGAGAGTGTAATTCACTCGTCGAGATTGACAGTGAGTATGAAAAGTATTTTTGTACCATAAGGGGGTAAAGTGTCACGTTTATCATAACACAGGGGTAAAGTGCAACATATAAGAGGGATAATTTTGTCAATTCATGTTTTTTTAGAGTTTAAAAATGTTAAAGAGGCGGTGTGTAACTTTTATAAGATTACAGGGGTAAAATGTTTATTTTTATGTCACATAGAGGTAAATTGAACATTATCAAATTACTAGAGGATAAATTGTCATTAATAGTTAGTATAATAACATACTCGTAAATAGAAATGTGGTGAGTTAGTTGTGAATGGTATACAAAGAGGGATTTCATATAAGCAAAACTAATTATTTTCGAAATAAAATCCAATTGACAATAGAACTCTAACGTGTGAAGAACTCAAATATTAGAGGACATCTTCACAATAAATTAGAGTGAAATGCAAAAATACCACCTATACTTTGCTTAATTATAAAAAAGACGTGTAATTTTTATTATCAAAAAATCCCTGTGTTTTTTTTTATAAGCAAAAAAAAACCTCGCAAGTCGAAATAACAATTTTACACCATCAAAGAATACAAAAACACCTCTCTTACCAACATGTGATTGGTCTAGTGGAAGGGACTAATCACTACAAAGTAGCGAACACACGTTAGATGGGAGATGTTCCCACTTAATATGTCTGACGCGCCTCAAAGGGGATTAAACCCTTAGAAAACAAACAAAAAAAACCCTTTTAACCTAAAAAATTATCAACAACCCCCTGTTAACTTTAAAAATTGGCAATAACCCCCTATTCACTTAAAACATTGACAAAAACCTCCCTATGATTTATGAACGAATTTCAAATAGGTTTTTTTGCCATTAAAATATAACACATGAGAGTGTTTGCTAATATTGTTAGGCAAAACACAAGGGGTGTTTTTGCATTTAGCTCCAATAAATTATGACATCTCATCACAATATAATCTAACATTTACATCAAATTAGAAATCATAGAAGAATATATAAATATACTTGCCTGATGATAAAACTTCTAGAGCTCGTTCTCGAAGCATTGCACCATAAAGAAAAAGGGTCATTGCAAGTTCAAAGGACATATCATTTATTTGATAGAACTTTGGACTATGGAAAATAGATGACGAGGTAAGAACACTACTCCATCTTATTTTAAGGTTCGAAATCCAGAAATTTATTTTTTGATTCTTCCCTTTCATATTGATGTGGTGAACTAAGTTTGCCAATAAAGGTAAATAAATTTCCAGCTTTTGAATGTCCTGTGGTAATTCCAAGAAATATATAAGCAACATAGTTTGCAAAATATGATTAAAGAAAAAATTAAAACTTTTACCATTTATGAAAAAACCCATGTGTTATTTTTATTAGCAAAAAAACTCCTCTCAAGTCGAAAAGACAATTATACCCCCACCAAAGGATTCAAAAACACCCTTGTTAACCTAACAAATTATCAATAATCCTCCTGTTAAATTTAAAAATTGACAATAACCTCCCTATTCACTTAAAATATTGGCAAAACCCCCCGTTGATTTATGAAGGAATTTCAAGGGGTTTTTTGATAACTAGACAAAGTAGAAGGGGTGTTTTTGCATTTAGCTCCAAATTCTTATATGAAAACGTTTGTAATATGAGTGAAATGCAAACTACCCCCTATACTTTGCCTAATTATCTAAACTCCCCTCTGTTAATTTTATTACCAAAAACCTCCTTGTTCTAATTTCTTATTAGCAAAAGAAACCCTTTCAAGTCAAAATTACAATAAGCCCCCCCTCCCCCCAACCCCCCAATCCAACCAAAGGATGCAAAAATACCCCTATTCACCTAAAAAATAACAATAATCCCCCTGTTAACTTTGAAAATCGGTAATAACCCCCTTGTTCACCTAAAAATTTGACAAAAACCTCCCTATGATTTATGAAAGAATTTCAAATGGGATTTTTCGCTAATAAAGAAAGAACACGGGGGGATTTTTTCTAATCAAAATGACACAAGAGATTTTTTGATAGTTAAACAAAATAGAAGGGGTATTTTTGCATATAGCTCAATCATAATATAAATAACCTGTTGACAACGTGAAGTAAGACCTCCAGACATTTCCCTTGCAATAGCTTCGGTAACATGGCTATTCTCATTAATGGACTCCTCAATTGCTTTACGTTTGGATGTCAATTCTTTAAGTTGTTCAAGTGTGCATGAATCACTAGCCATAATCACATCTTGATAATTTATCTGCCATTTCAACATTATATTATACAATCAATAAAATTTAGAAAGAATTGCTTCTTTAAAATTTTCACAAGGGAGGAAAGTGCTTTTTTCTCATTTTACAAGGAGTAAATTGAGTATTATACATTTAACAGGGAGGATAAATTGGCATTAACTCTCATAAATTTACTAATTTCTAATGATCCTAGTTGTAAGGGTTGTAACCTTAATCAGACATGGTCATATGAGTTACTTATGCGGGGTTTATATGACTATGGGCTTCCCACTTCAAATAGCTAGCTTTTGAGGTACGGTAAATTTATGGGTTTTTTTCAAGTTACGTCCTTGTAATATGCTTAATGAGCAATGTATCCCCTGTTATCCCTCCCCCGTGATATTGTCTAATTGACAATTTACCCTTATGATATTACCCCCTGTACAAATTGCAAAAATCAAGAAGGAGACAATATGTTTATTTACAAAAATACAGGGGTATCTTGGTATATTATCTATTAATATATATTATTACAAGGAGGTAATTTGTTATTAACTAGTAACTTTTATTCAATTAAGAACAATATTCCCATTAATGGTGCGAATTTCCTAGCACGAAATCTAGAATATGAATCAGGAATTTTTTACAAAACAACCCCAAATTACCAAAAGTGGGTTTTTGTCAAATTAACCCACTTTTCAACATACACATTTGTCAACATTTGAAAAAGGACAAAAGCTCCACTTTCTTCCATAAATAAATGGCACCATAAATCAATTTTAATCATAAATTCATAATATCAAACTAACAACTTAAAAAAAAAAAAGAAAAACAAGCATTACGAAACCCATGAAAAATAAAGTCAATTAAACACCAAAAATCAACAAATATGTAATAATATAATAATTCAAACATACCATCTTTGTTCTCAATTTTGTAAGACCTGGATAATTGTTCATCATCTTCGCACAATCAAATTCCACTCTTTCAATTTTGGCTTGAATAATAAATTCCAATAAAGTTCATTGTCTTATATCAATATATAGTTGAAATAGTGAAATTGAACGGAAAATTGAGTAGAAATCTCTTGGAAGGTGATGAATACGTTCAAGAAAGAGTCTTTCTTATTGATTATTGTGTATTTATACATATTCAGAGTATAATTATAATTATATATTATATATTAATGTTTGAAGATTCAGGGTCGTTTTCTTTATGAATTTCCTTATCGACCAAGAATTCTTATGGTTTTTGTATTTGGCGTTCGAGTTAGAAGTTGACTAGACGTGTAAGCTTGTGCTTGACTTTGGCCCATTTTTATTTAATTTACCTCATCCAAGTCAACCACTGATAGTGTTAATGGCAATTAACTCCTTGTGATATTCATAATGTTCAATTTACCTACTTATAATTTAAAAAAAAAGCATTATATCCCCTGTAATCTTATAAAAATTACGCACTACCTCCCTGATATTTTTATATATGACACTTTACTCCCTGTATTATGGGGGTAAATGCAAAATACTTTCTGTGTTATGCTAAACCTGCAAGAAACTACCTTATAAAATTTTTATTGCGCCAAACTTCCTTGTATTTTCAAACACCCTGCAAAAAATACCCAATTTATAAAAAAATAGGTCATTTTGGATAGACATATTTCAAGAAACCATTTTTAAAATACTTCAAGTTGGTTCCTATAACTTCACGTGATATATTTTTAAAATTATTTCTTGAAATATGTCGATCCAAAAGAACCTTTTTTTTTATATATAAATTGAGGTATTTTTTGCAGGGTTTTTAAGGAAGTTTAGCGCAATAAAAATTTCACAGGGTAGTTTCTTGCAGATTTAGCATAACACGGGGGAGTATCTTGTATTTTCCCCTGTATTATGATAATATGGCAATTTATCCCTTATGATATGATAAATATGGCAATATTTACTCATGTGTTATGATAAATTTGACAATTTACTCCCCCATGTTACAAAGTACTTTCCATGCCACTCTCAATTTCGGCAAGTGGGATACGATCTCTGGCTGAAGGGGGTAAATTGCTATATGAAAATTTTCACAGAAGGATAAATTTTTTTTTTTAAAACTATAGGACATAAATTGAACATTATATATTTTACAGGGATAAATTGGTATTAACTCACCACTAATATATTTAGATGGTTTTTGCTTTTGGCGTTTGAGTTAGAAGTTGACTAGACGCGTAAGCTTCACCCCGGGCCCACGTTGGTTTTGTTTAAAATTGTCAAACTTGTTGTTTTAGTATAAGTAAAAAATTAGGAGAAATGGAAAATGAAAAAATATGAAACTAATAAACTAAAATGAGAGAGAAAGAGATGACTCGAATATTATATACAATTCTCAAGATGAGTATGAACTTAAAACTTAAATGGATATCAATGGGTACTATATATTCATCTTAGGTTGATAGAAGACTATTAATTCTCATATTTTCTTACAATGTTAAATTTAGATGTAGGTAGTCGGCAGTAATCTAAATAAGTTCTCTTGGTTTTTACACCATATTAAAAAGTTTGAAGTTACGGGTTAATATTTTTATTTGATTTTGTTACAAAAATAAAATCATACATATATAACATATGTGTGTTAGAATATATATTGTTAAATAATAGAAATTTTTCAAGACAATAAAAATTATTAAAATTTCTTTCAGTTTCTCTCTTTTATGCATTTCTTGTCCAACATATACATATTCATTTGTTCATATCAAACTTAAGAATAAGAATAGCTATTATATTTAAAAAAAAAATGTTTAAAAGTCTCACAAGTTAAGCACAAGAGAATAAGATAGAACATATGGAGTCATCAAAATTTGGAAGAGAAAATGTTTTACAAAAAGAATAAGTAGTGTAAAGAAATGTGGGAAATATGGTTTAAATTTTGTGATGGAAAGGAGAGATAAGACCATAACAAGCCATTTATAAATCAAAATATAAGAAAAATTTTAGGTTTTGGCAAAAAAATGAACTTCAACAGAGCTCTTATATTATAAGACCCAGCAAAAATTATAAGTTTGGCCTCTTAAATATAAGAGGCCAAAGTTAATTTTTAAAAACTCATTTTGCATGGAAAGTTGTACTTTCCCTATTTTAAATAGTAATTCATATTATTTTTTCAAAATAATACTACTATATTTTAATTTCATATTACTTTCACGAATCATTTAATTTAAATTCATATTATTTTCTAGAAATTATGATATTTTAAAAAAGTAAATTTTATTAATATTATTTTATTAAATAAATAAATATTATATATATCACTAATATTTATATATAAATTATTATTAAAAATAGTTTATTAAATATAAATTAAATGTTGGAGTGAAGTGGTGGTGTTGTATAAAGTAGAATTTTAAAATATAAACTAGCTGTTGTGCAGAGTAAAAAGTGGATATGTATAATACAGTTCACTCCTTAAATTTTAAGATAAGATGCCAGAATTTAAGAGGACTGTTGGAGATGGTCTAAGTATGGGTGTGATTAGAGATTTTTTTGGGATGAAAGATATGGTAAAAGGTGAAAGAGAGTGGGTTTAGGAATTTAAATCAAACTCAAACCAAGATAATTAATCACAAATTTTATAATAAAAAAAATCTCGTTTTAAGCACAATTATTTCTAATTATACCGTGGAGAAGAAAGAATGACACAATGATAGTTTAACATGGTCTTCTAATGTATTTTAAAAAAAAAAAAAAACAATGATAAGTAAGAAAGTTTGAACTAAAATCACAAATCAAAGAGGAAGTTTGATATGCAAGAAAATAGAACTACTATATTAACATTAATGGAAAGGAGATAAGACTAAAGTAGTAAAGAATAATTAATAACTTAAACTGTTAAACATACAATTTATTTGGAAAAATGGATGATAACTAACTTCTACATGAGCATGCGAAATAATTGAGGAGCGGTAACTTGTTATTTTTTTTTAAAAATCCTTAGTAAAAAAAATAAAGAAAAACTCATAATCATCAACAATATATTACCGAGTCAAAATAGTTCATACAATTATTGTCAGCCATCATTTTAGCCACGATATATAGTGAAAACAAAAATATAGAAAATTGAATATTAAAAAAATGAGTGAAATGAACATTTAATGGTCTATTGTACAATATTACTATTGAGCAAAATAAAATTAAAGAAAAACATTTAACAGGTAATAGGACATGTATATGTAAACTTTAAACTCGTGACTTAGACAAAGTGAAAATTAAAGAACCTTAAAAAGTGGAAAAAGAAATGTATCTAGTGAGTATATCCAAACAATTGAAAAGTAGTATTTGATGTAAGGTGTGTAAAAAATAGCAAACGTAAAAAAATGCCCATATAAGAAATAGAAGGAGAAGAAAATACTAAATGAAAATAATATAGTAGTATAAATTAATTTAAAACTTATAGGAATCCAAGGGAAATTTTCGAAAGGGATTAAACCCTTGGGAAACAAAAAAAAAAAAATGAAAATAATATAGTAGTATAAATTAATTTAAAACTTATAGGAATTCAAGGAAAATTCTTATCCAGGTCGGGTTCGGACGAATCTAAAGTAACTACATGGCAAGTGCAATACACTTGCTTTGGGATTGTATATAACTCATAGGAGAAGGACAAATCACAAAAAAAGTGCAATACACTTGCTTGGTGGTTGGATGTATTTGGCCAAGCCAGGCGGACAATAATTTTTCAGGAATCCAATTATGATAGTATAAAGAGGAATAGTAAATTAGTTAGTTAGTCTCACAAACAAACTATCGAAAGTAGAAAACAAAATATCATTACAAAATATAAAGAAAACTAATTTATCATTAAATCAAGCTAATTTAATATGTGCTAAAGAGAGAGTAGATCACGAATAGTATATAATTTTCTTGGAAAATTCTAAATAAATCTCGAAAAACCTTACTTTAGCCAAAGCATAATGATAAATTACTATTTAAAATCTATAATAGACCAAATTATCTCAAAGTAGCTAAGTAGAATATAATTCCCCATAAAACTTTGTGAATAAATTTACCCAATGAATCAAAACAAAAAATTTTAGTTTGAAATGGCTAAAAAGAATACTCATTAAAACCAAGAAGAGGCCATTTTTTTTATTTCTCCTTGAAAGAACCTAAAAAATCTATTTTCTTTTTGTTGTTCATGAAGCACTTTCTTATGAAATGGAAACTTAATGATTCAAGAGGAAGAATTTTTTAAATCAACAAATATTAATATAGTGATTTAGTTGGAATTTTTTGCATGATTAAAGCGAGAAATATATATCTCCATAAATATCTAACCATCAACTAAAATATATAATACATATAAACTATAGATATCTATGAAAAGAAATCCTTATCTAATTAAACAAAAAATACACAAGAGAATATCAAATCGAGAATCAGAAAACATATGAATAGAAAATTTGAAAAATACATAAAAGAAAGAATACCAAAATCATAATAGCTAATATTTATAAATCAAGACAAAGAAAATAAATGTGAAAGAAAAAATATGTACATATAGATCTTCAAATGTGATAAAAAAAAAAGTATAAAATTTAATAAAATACTCAACAAATTCAAAATGCACATCGTATATCTGATGAAAAGTATGACATACTTTTCTAAAGGCTACAAAAATATGAAAATAATCCTTACCAAATACAAGAGATATATTTAACAATATTATAAGATATCAATTAAGTACCTAAACCACTTGATAAACAAATAAATGTAACTGTGGTTAGTTTTTGATGGTGGTAGCCAAGAGGTCGGAGAAGACATTTGAGGGTTTTTGTAAACTACAACCTAGTTATGAGCATTAAATAATATTCCATGGTTTGTAGAATTCCTAATATTTAGCATGATTTGTAGGGAATATAAATTTGAATACATAATCTTCGTAATATTTAATTAAAAATTAAGATTAATGAAACATTAAGAATAATTTACTCTTATTTAAAGGGAAGGAAATTAAAAAAAATCGAAATTTTAGAAATAAATGAGATTTACCATAAATGTTTACTTGCCAACTAACTAATTACACAATTTTATGATTAAAAATTATTCAAAATTCTAGGAAAAGAGAATTTGGTCCAATTTGAATCAAATATCATTCTCATATATATACTAGCCTAAAACTCGTGCTATGCATGATTCAAATACAAAGAAAAGGAAAAAGAAAAATTATCTTTAAATAAAAGGCATTAAAAACGACATAAAATCTTAAACTAAAAGTCGTGTTGTATAAATCAAAATTAATAATTAAGATAGTCATTCATAAAATCAAATAGTTTAAAGCATTAGTACGTGATTCGTTTGAGAATTAATTAACACCTTGTTTGTTATGGCTTTTATGAAGTGTTTTGACACTTTTAAAGATTCAAACAATTAAATATTTTTTGTTTCTAGAGATTATATCTCTTCTCTAGAATTGGGTCACATTCGCCTAAAAACATAAACAAAAGAATCATGAAACTTCTTATTTCTTTTTGTTTAAATAGTGCTTATGAAATTTATTTATGGAAAATCTTTTTATTTGGTAGTAAGTTAATACTAATTCTTAAGCTCACAAAAAGCTACATATACTTATATGGAGGTGTAATACTACTACTAATATTCTCATAGTTGGTATAAAAAATGAAATATACGGAGATGTAAAGCTAAAGATAATAAAAAAATGAAAAATGATGATTAAGATCTAACATTCTTAAAATAGGATATTAGTATATTACAAAAATTAAGATCATCAAAAATAAGAAAATACAAAATAAAAATAAAAATTGAAGCTACATGATTTAAAGATATTAATCAACTCTTAGAGTTCACATATATGCTATATTTGTGTAAAATGAAAAAGGATATTTGAAATTTAATTAGCTATTATTTTGTACAATAAATACTAAAATAATATAATGAAGAAATTCAATGTGTGATAATTCAGTGAACAAATATAAAAAATTTAAATGTGATTTACCTTTCTTCATAGTTCGAAAAATATGATGTTCAAGCACAATCACTAATTAATACATATAAATTATGAAGGAAATATGAAGATAAATACTATGGCAAAATAGTTTTTATCTAATTATTACGAAATACTAAGATGTTAGATGCAAATAATCTACACATGTGAAGTATTCCATGATAAGCAATAATGGAAGAAAAAATATGTAAACCAAAAACAATTTAACCAACAATATAAATTATTATATTTCTAAACAGTTAAGTTGTAAATACATGACAAAAAGCATTTTGAGTGTAAATTATAATTTTTGTATTAGAGTAAGATATATAGCATAAGATAACACAAAAAATATTGTAGAAATTAACCAAGATCTAGACCGAGAAAGTGGCCATGCATAAATAAAATTAATTTTTACAAACAAACTTATTTATGCTTGCTATGGTTGAATGAACATAAACAATTTGTTCGGTATAAATTATAACTAAAATAACAAAAGTATATATTTATATAATTTCTTATGGAAGGAACATATGACATATGCCAAAATACATAAAAATTAAAAATTCAACTGTAATGATTTAAAGTTTAAAACAAAAGATGAATACTAAAAAAAAACGCAATGAAATAATAAAAACTATTAAAAAAAAACCCAAAACGTAGAAATCTTGTATGGAAATTAATAAATAATAAATATATATGAAATTTAACTGAATAAACATATAGTAGAAAATAATACAAAAGATAATATATGAAATTTAACTGAATAAACATATAGTAGAAAAAAATACAAAAGATAATAAAATATGCGTGTTTTTATCACATAAGATCATAAAATTGTATAAAAGAAAAAAATAAAATTATTTCTATAAAAATAAAAATACAAACACACAGTAAATTAAAATATAAAAACCTTGTACAACATGATATATTGTAATCATAAAAAATGAGAAGAAAAAAAAGATAGAAAAATCGAAAGCTTATCACATATGATCATAAAACTAAACAAAAGAAAAAAATGTAATTATTCTACAACGACAACAATAAAATACAAATAAACACGAAATTAATATATAAAACCTTGTATAATCATATAAAAATAAAAATAAAAAGAAGAAGTGAAAAATCGAAAGCTTCATAGCTTTTCAAGTCATAGTTATGAAGAAGAAAATTAAAACAATGACTTTCATGGAAGAACCAAAGAGAATATCATTTTCAGTATTCAAAAGATGAATATAAAAGAAACATCCTTATATTCTAGCTCAATAACTCTTGCATCTCTATAACAATAGGGTCTTTCTAAAACGAGATTTTATGGGACAAGGGTGCATATGAGATATTCTATTTTAACCATAAAAAAAGTCAAAATCAAATTTGGACCACAAAAAAAAAAGTCAAAATGTCCGATGATGATGAGGCAATCGGACATTTGAAAAATGTAAGCATTTAGTAAATTACACAAATAACCCTATAATAAATACAATATAAGCGTAGAATAAATATGTTTCAAAAGAGATTAGGTTTTCTAACTCCATTATTCATGTGCCCTATCTCCAAAACTTCAACCCCACCTTCACCTTCATCTTCATCGTCTACATTAACGTTATAAATGAGCCCTATAGTTTATTTGAGATTTCCAGATCTCCAAATGAACAAACAAATGTCTAGTCTAATTTATGTATAAATCTACATATTTTCATGAAAATATTTTATTTGTTTACTCTGAGTAAGGGATGAGAGGCGTAAGGGGAGACCATTGAAATGGGGGGGGGGGGGGGGCGGGCGGGGGGAATTGTGTTAGTTTTCTTGAAAATTGCATCTTCATTCTTAAACTCTAAATATTTGTTTGATTAAGTGCAATTTGAATTGTCAATTGGGTTCTATATTTTCTGATTTAATTCAAAGTATAGTCCCTAATAACTTTAATATCATAATTTTTAACCCTTCAAATAATCAGAATTATCAAGTAATAATTACAAAATCATTCTCTAATTAATTTTTCGTTTTAAAAAATATAAATATTATAAACTACATTTGATGGTTATAATATTTTAAATTATTAATTAAAAGTATAGTGAAAGTGAATTTTATTAGTCATTTTAATTCACACATTTTTACATATAATATACATAATCTATACATAATCAAAGAGTATAAAGTTTGACATATGACAAAATAGGGTATTGTTGTCTTTCTACAAATAGATAATTTAAAATTAATTTAAAAATGGGACACTTGTCAACATGGAAAAGGGTATCTCACGTGCTCCTCATTCGAGGAAATCTCATTTTAGACGAGCCCCAGTAGCTTATTTATGGGAGAATTTTTAGGAATTAATAAAGTTTTATATTATTTCTTTGGTGAAACTATATATGGGAGTATGTAGTTACATGATTAGTACTAATTGACATGATTTATACAAATTATCGATATTATTACCTAAATGATAACATTTACAATATAAATTCCATATAATAATTTCAACCAATCAAAAGTTTTTCACAAAATAATTCAAAACTCTAGAAAAATAGGATTTTAGTCAAAACACTCAAATGGAGTCAACACCCACCCTTAAAATATATATATTCGATTATTACAAGCTCAACTAAAAAATACAAAAGGTAAATTGACAATTATCGAGGCCAATATTAAACTAAAAAAATTCACAATTTTGATAAGAGAATACAATCTCATAAACAAATATTATTTGGTATTTTAATTATTTGATTTCGTGACACTTCGAAGTTGGCAACTACATCAGAAAACTGAATTTCACACGTACTATAAATAGAAAAAATGGAGTGAGTAACAAAATTTTGAAATTGAGTTGTCGGAAGGTCCATAAGTGCGCTAATTTGGGAAAACTGTGAAATTCGGGTAAAATGATCAACATAATTTAATTACATGACGTAATTGAAAGCCCACGAACATGTTTAATTTGTCTGATAATTGAGAGAGTAATAGAAGTTTGTGAAATAATTTCGATTTGCAAAAAGTTGATTAGTTTGATTTTGTTGTTTTGCATTAAGGAACACCTAATATATTTGCATAAAGTTTGTGGGGTTGATACAAAAATACCACAAATTTCACAAGGAGATAATGCATAAAGTTGATTTGCATAAGGTTTGTGAAATAAATAATTTGGGAAAGCACGTACATCAAATTAATAAATAATAATCCAAATATGTGTTCTTTAATGTATATCAATATATATATATACATATTAAATTGTATGCACATAATTATCACAGGACACGAATGATGAGCTTAATTAAAAATATTGAAATAAAAAATGTTAATCAAATTTATAATAAGTAATAAAAATATCTTGTCAAATTCTTTTGAAGTTTTTTCTTCATAATTTCTTGTTATTCATATTCTAAGACCAATCTTACAGGCGGTAATGCACTATAAAAAGTTATTTCTATTTTTAATGTCATCAAGAAAAGTGAACATTCAGTACTGTTATTTACATTTCACATTTTACAAAAAAAAAATACTAATCCTAATAAGCTTTTTTAAATTAATCAATTAAGAAAAAATAGAATAACGAAAGGAAATCTAAATAATGAAATTCCAGAAACCTTTATATTAAATGATAAGTCAAGTATATTTTTATTAATTACTATGACAAACAAATATCATTTAACTACTTCATCCATTGCTAAACATAGAATGATAAAATTAAACAATTAACATAAATCAATGTAATATTTGCAATTTGTTTGTTAAAAGTTAATGCAATAAAATGTAAACAAATATCTAACATAAGTTGGTAAAGAGATCTGGATTAAGTTAGTAATTCAGGCCATCCCATCTTATCTTATGAGTTGTTTCTAGTTACCTAAGGGATTAATTGTCGAGTTGGAGTCTCTTATAGCGAACTTTTGGTGGAGTAATGGTGAAAATAAGAAATTGCATTGGAAAAAGAGGAGTTCATTGTGCATGAGTAAGAGAGATGGGGGTCTTGGTTTTAGGGATCCGGAGGCTTTTAACCTGGCACTTCTGGCTAAACAATCATGGCGTATTTTTGACAATCCGAATAGTCTGTTGAGGCGTATCTTGAAAGCAAGATATTTTCCGAATCGCACTATTTTAGAGGTCCCTCTTGGTTCGAATCCATCACTTACCTGGAGAGTAATTTGAGCAACAAGATTTATTACAAAGGCAGGTCTTCGATGGCGTGTTGGAAATGGGGGGCATATTAGAATTTGGAAGGATCGCTGGATTTCGAAAGTATACTCTTTCAAAATTGCTTCACTTGTTTGCACGCTGCCCCATGATGCAATGGTTCAAGAACTCATTGACCCCGAAACGAGTTTTTGGAAGACGGATCTAGTTCGAGCGACGTTTTGGGCTAATGAGGTTGACCTTATTCTTTCCATTCCACTTGGCAGTTCTACCAATCTAGATCCTCAGATTTGGCATTACGAATAAAATGGAATTTTCTCTGTTTGTTCAACGTATTATATTACCTGCAAAATGAAAGAGTTCGCACTATCTGAAGGGAATAATGGGGGACCGAGTTCAATTTCTTCCAGGTATTGGAGATGGATCTGGAATATTGATGCTCCACCAAAGGTTCGTATGTTTATTTGGTCGGTGTGTTCAAATTCGTTACCGGTCAGACAAGCATTGAACCACCATAGAGCAGCGGTAATTGATGATTGTCCGCTCTGCTCCGGAACTTTGGAATCAGCCCTCCACTGCCTTAGCTTATGCTCTTTCGCACGTCATGTATGGGCATTGTCGAGTTTATCTCTTTCCAAATATGTTTGCCATGTGGTTAATGTTGTTGAGTGGTTTGATGGGGTGAGGGGTAACTGTGATAAAAAAGAGTTTGGACATTTTACAACTACTTGTTGGTTTATTTGGTATGCTATAAACTTGTTAGTTTGGGAGGAAAAGGTTTAGACCGCCATGGATACTTGGAGTCATGCTGATGATTTTTTTGTTAGACATCTTCGTTGTCTTACTCGTAGAAATGAACAACCTCTCCCCCGTAACCTTCCTCAATGGCAGCCCCCGCCATCTCCTTATGTGAAAATCAATGTGGATGCGGCGTTGGATCTTAATTGTTGGGATACCTCGGTTGTCAGAACAACAAAAGTGCAGAATTTTAAAATTTTCTGAGGTACCCATCAGCCCATGAATCGATTTTCATATTAACAGATGCGAAAAAGTTAATTAAAACAATTAATCAAACATAAACAAAACTAGAGCGGTGAAATCACAATTTTACCTCACCACAGGTTCGGTGGTGGTAAACTCCGGTCTTCTTCTTTGATTCACTAAAGCGATCCAAGTGTCTCTCCTCCAGAGTGTATCCACAGTAGCTGGATTGTAGCAACACTTCCAAGTCACAGGCTAAGAACTAGAGCTTGGAAATTGTCAATGGTGGAAAGCAGATCTAGATCCAGATCTGAAAGAAGAGAGGAGAGGGGGGCGACTACTCTAAAGGGGGCGGCTAGGGTTAGTTTCAAGACCTAGGTTTAAGGTCTTCTAAAGACTCCTATTTATAAGCCCCACTAGATGCCTTAATGTGCAAGACTTCTTATGGGCTCTTAATTAAAGTGGCCCATGTCTTGCACTTTAATTTAATTAACCCATTAATTAAATTAGCCCAATTAATCTAATTAATTTTTCTCTCTTAATTTATTAATTAACACTTTAATTAACATTTAATTAATTAGACCATCTAATTATTTATTCTTTCAATTGAATTAACACTTTAATTCAATTATTGATTTAACTCCTTTAAATCATTTATTTCCTTTTATGACTGTCACTGTCCAACTGTATTGTGTGTGACCCTCTAGGTTCACCAACAATTGGCAGCAGGATCACGAACCCTTCGTGATTTAACTATGAGCAATCAATTGCTCCGATCAATTAAACACTTTTAATTGACCACTCCAGAATTAATCTCCCATTAATTCAGGAGTACCCACACCTCATGGTTGATGTCTTGCCACAAGCCCATGAGGCCCAACTTCAAGTGAATTGATCTTGTGAACCTCACCTCTTATAACTGCCACGTACATACGGTCCTTCTATCGACTTAATTTCCCGATCGAGACCTAGGGTGTGTGAATTGATCGGCACCTCTAATTATCTCGATTCTGTACTTTCTAGTTCTGGATAATAATTCCAGTGTGACTGCTAAATTTGGAAACCCCTTTCCAAATCCGTCACCGACCGTGGCCACGGGTTTCTCGGAATCTATTATCTAAGAACGTACAGGAAATTCTCTCATCCATTACAATGAGTCGGTAGATCCCATATTGATGCTAACCATCCGCGTACATGACTATACGCACCCAACGTAGGCACACAATGATCAGGCTACGTGATCGGCACCTAAGTCAAAGTACGTACACCCGTGCACCGAATTCGCCCTAGTATCTCAAGTCTAAGGACTAAATCGTACACTATTATAAGTCTTGAGAAACATCCCATCACCGATATGCGACATGCGCTTCCACAATGGGTTTTTCTGTTCGGGTCGTTCGATGCGTTCGATCCCCTATCGAACCACCTATTCATATGCTCTGACATCAAATGTCTTGTTCATGAAATGCTACAAATTCACTCCATGTGAATCATGCATAATTGTACAAGTCTTAGTGATTACTTCGATACCCCATCTCGTTCGGAATCTATGACTTGGAACGCGTTTTAAGATCACGACCTTAGAGACTGTTTCATGATTGCACTCATACTGAAGTGAATCGTCCCATAGTCGAATGTGATCTTAGGATTTCATCCAATCGCTCAAATGTATTCGCGAGAGATGAAGTTGGCCATTGTTCATTCTATACAAATATGAATAAACTTGCATATTAATCATTAAACCAAAGATTGTTTATTACAAAATAGTCATTTTACAAGCTAAATGTATTGGCTTGCTGGGCACTATCCTATCAATCTCCCACTTGCCCTAAAGCCAATCACAAACATTTCTAAGACCCATCTTTACAAGATGTCCCTTTAACACTTTTTGCGAAAGTGGCTTCGTTAGTGGATCAGCTACGTTGTCTTCTGAGTTGACATGATCCATATGAACGTCTCCTCTACCAATGATTTCCCTAATCATATGGTATTTCCTCATTACGTGTTTAGACTGGGGGTGTGATCTCGGCTCTCTTGCTTGAGCGATTGCCCCGTTGTTGTCTCAGAATACTATTGCAGGTTCCTCAATGCTAGGTCCTACATCCAACTCTTGGATGAAGTTTCTCATCCAAACACTTTCCTTCACTGCATCCGATGCTGCGATATATTCTGCTTCAGTGGTTGAGTCGGCAGTGGTGGACTGCTTGGAACTCTTCCAACTCACTGTTGCGCCATTGAGGCGGAATATATATCCAGAATTAGATTTATAATCATCCACGTCAGACTGGAAACTCGAATATGTGAATCCTTCAAGTTTCAATTTTCCACTACTGCCGTAGACCAAGAACAGATCCTTAGTCCTTCTCAGGTACTTAAGGATTGCTTTTACGGCAGTCCAGTGTTCCTCCCCTGGATTTGACTGATAGCGGCTCGTGACATTCAGAGCGTGTGCTACGTCAGGTCTAGTGCATAACATCGCATACATTATGCTGCCTATAGCAGAGGCATAAGGTATGAGAGACATTCTCTTCTTTTCTTCGTCACTTGTAGGGCACATTGACTTGGAAAGAGAGATTTCATGTCTCATTGGAAGCAATCCTTTCTTGGATTCTTTCATACTGAATCTCTTCAGTATTGTGTTAATGTACTGAGATTGGGAGAGTCCCAACATCTTCTTCGATCTATATCTATAGATACGTATCCCCAATACGTAAGATGCGTCTCCCAAATCTTTCATGGAGAATTACGTGGATAACCACGCTTTCGTCTGCGCCAACATACTGATATATTCCCCGATCAACAGAATATCATCGACATATAATACAATAAACTGTACCGAACTCCCACTAATCTTCTTGTACACACATGGCTCAAATATGTTCTTGATGAAGCCAAACGCTTTGACTGTCTCATCAAAACGTATGTTTCAGGTTTGGGACGCCTGTTTGAGGCCATAGACTGACCTATGGAGTTTGCATACTTTATGCTCATCCCCTTTGAATGCAAAGCCTTCGGGTTGTTGCATAAAGATCTCCTTGTCAATGTCTCCATTGAGAAAGGCGGTCTTTACATCCATTTTCCATATTTCGTAGTCATACCACGCGGCTATGGTTAAGAGTATCTGAATGGATTTCGACATCATCACTGGAGAAAAGGTTTCTTCATAGTCTATACCAGGCCTCTGAGAATAACCTTTCGCCACTAGGCGAACCTTATGAGTTAGAACCTATCCATTCATTCCAAGCTTGCGCTTGAAGATCCATTTACAACCTACAGGCACAGTTCCCTCAGGTGGATCAACCAAGGTCCATACCTTGTTGGAATGCATGGAATCCATTTCGGATTGCATGGCTTCGAGCCACGCACCCGATTCTATGTCAGACATAGCTTCTTCGTAAGTCCTTGGATCAGTATCCAATTTATTGTTTTCGTGAATGAAACCGAGCCTTTCTGGTTCCTTACGAACTCGATCGGATCTTCGAAGTACTGGTGTACTAGTTGGTTCAGTAGGTTCAGGATCAACTCCCACTGTTTGTGAGGATGGGTCCGAGTCTTGGACTTCATCAAGTTCTACGACTGTCCCGTTTCTATTGGAGAGGAAATCATCCTCTAAGAAGTGGACGTTCCTAGAAACGAAAGTCTTTCGTTCTTTAGGATCATAGAACAAGTATCCAATGGATTCCTTTGGATATCCCACAAATTTGCACAAACTATATCTACTATCCAGTTTATCTCCTTTCTTGTTCCTAACATAGGCAGGAGATCCCCATACTCGTAAATATGAATATACGGGTGCTTTACCATACCATTCTTGGTGTGGTGTCGTAGGCACTGACTTTGAAGGTACTAGATTTAGTATCTTCGAAGCAGTTAAGAGGGCTAAACCCCAAAACGAAAAAGGAAGTTCAGCGAAACTCATTATGGAACGAACCATGTCCAACAAAGTTCGATTCCTTCTTTCAGACACTCCATTGAGTTGAGGTGTCCTAGGAGGAGTTCGCTGTGAGAGAATCCCATTCTCTTTAAGATAATCGAGATATTCTTGACTTAAGTATCTCCACCTCGATCAGATCGAAGTGCTTTAATACTGTGTCCTAATTGGTTCTCTACTTCCATTCGAAACTCCTTGAACTTTTCAAAAGTTTCGGATTTGTACTTCATCAAGTACACGCATCCATAACGACTGAAGTCGTCAGTGAATGTTACGAAGTAAGAGAAGCCTCCTCTTGCACTGACACTCAGTGGTCCACAAACGTCAGTATGGATCAAATCCAATATTTGTTTGGTTCGCTCTGGATTCCCTGTGAAGGGGGATCTGGTCATCTTTCCTCTGAGACAGGATTCGCAAGTTGGAAGTTCATCCAAGTTCTGTATTTCAAGAGCCTTGGAAGAGACCAACTTTTGGATCCTACTCTTGGAGATATGTCCAAGTCTAGCGTGCCAAAGCTGTGGACTTTTATTATCAAGTTTTCTTTTCTTTGATTGAATGTGCATGACGTCAGAGTTAGTAGGTTCAAGGGAATAAAGACCATCTATCAAAGTACCACTAGCATAAGTAAAACCATTTTTAATTATGCAAAAAGATCCATTCATAATGGAAAAACAAAAACCATCATTGTCTAACAAAGGAATAGAAATAATGTTTTTGATAACAGTTGGTACGTATAACAATCTCTCAAAACCAAAATAGAATTCTCTATCACTAACTCCACGTCTCCTATAGCCTCTGCAGCAACCCGTGCTCCGTTACCAAAACATAGGATCCTATCCCCGGGCTTAAGTGTTCTTACTGCTCCCATCACCTGCAAATCATTGCAGATATGAGAACCAGATGCGGTGTCTAACACCCATGATGCACAGTTAATGAAGATATTAACTTCAATAAAGAATATATTTGGCTACCGTTTTAAGGTAGTCTGGGCAGTTCCTTTTCCAGTGCCCTGCTTTCTTGCAGTGGAAACATTCGTCTTCTGGACTTTTGTGCTTTTTCTCAACAACCTTAGTGATCGCTTTGGAAGAGAACACCTTCTTCTTATTTTTACCTCTCTTAGGCTTTGCAGCCTTCGAATGGTGAGCGATCATGACAGGTTTCTCCTTCTTAAGGATTGATTCTGCCGTAACCAATAGATTGGTCAGTTCGTGGAGAGCGATGTTTCTCTCTTCCATGTTGAAGTTCAACACGAACTGGTCGAACGAGCGAGGCAGAGTATGGAGGAGAAGGTCAGTACAAAGATCAGTGTGCAGTTCTACTTCCAATCGCCCCAGTTTTTCAACCAGGTTGATGAAACGTAGACAGTGATCCTTCACACTGCTTCCCTCAGCCATCTTGAGATTGAACAACTCCTTAGTCGTCGCGAACCTTTCGGTACGTGACTTCTCTCCAAACATCTGCTGGAGGTGGAGAAGTATATCTCGAGCAAGAGGTATCTTATCATGCTGTTTCTGCAGCTCATTCGACATTAAAGCTAGCATGAGACAACGAACCTGAATATCATCATCAACCCTTTTGGCATGGGCGGTTCGTTGTTCCTCAGTAGCTCTTGCCGCAGGTGCAGCAGGCATAGGTGTGTCGAGAACATAACTTCGACGCTCGGAGTCGAGGACTATCCTCAAATTTCTTAGCCAGTCGACAAAGTTTGATCCATTCAATTTATTAGTGTCGAGGATTACGAATAATGGATTTTTAGACATTGTTATAAAATGATCTACAAATGAAAAGAAGACAACGTTTAGCTGACTGATCTATGTTTAATACTTACAATTAACGAATTTTGGACTTGGTATCGTTAAAGTCCTCCCACTATTTTGTCAAAACAATTACCCCTTTAATTGCTCGAGAAATCTTATTTCCTAGTAGGTCTTGACGTCCCAGCAGACATAAATTGTACCCACGACTCGTGGCCATACAATAAATTCCCTATGTAGGTATACTTTTACCAATTGTGTCTCTACACAACCTTCAAGCTATTTTGCCTCGTTTTTCGCACTCATCTAGCACTGCTACATCATGAGTGTTACTACTCGTTAAGTCTACCCATCAATCTTTATGACAACGGGCCCGGAAATGAAATCCCCGTAACTGGTTATCGATCGATATTCATGTCCCGACCAGTCCCCACCCTTGTCGAGTTTAATTAAAACAGGAGTCAAGGAATTTTGCGTATTGTCCCTTTCTTCGCCTCGGGTGCCAGACTCTGGATCATCTTAATCGATAAGTGGACAACTTACGCTAGTTCCTATTGATGGAAGGCTTGGATCTTTAAAACTTCATTTTAAATGTACCCAATATGACTTAATATTTAATTCAAGAGGGATTTTTCGGGTTTGAAAGTTAAAACTAACTCTCCTCGAGATCTCACCGTATTAATTATGCTTTATCTTTTATTTACGATCTAAATTCTAGGGCGCATCACATACAAGCTAAATAATAAATCAATAAATAAAATAAAACATACACACATGCTACCACAATATATTTTCGATCGGGAGCCTCCTATGTGGGCCATCATCGAGCCATGATGTTGGCCCAATTGGTCAATTTAAAGGGTTCTTAGTGGTCCTAGGCTATTACATTAACAACCATGCATACATGGCCTTGAACTCTTCTTGGGCTTCCACCATGTTTGTAATGGGCCTCCATCCCAAACTATTTAAGATTAAAACCCTAATCTATTACAAAGGCTCAAAGTGGCCCAAAAACTTAAGGCTCGCAGGCCCAATAAAAAACCAAACAATAAAATAAACCAATCACATCTACCCCTAGGGTCAAGGCTCGACACGATCAAAAACCACGTAAACAGTTCACGTAGAGCAAGAAACAGGCAAACAACTTTTACGTATTTATTTCTTATTTTAAAACACATTTTAAAATAAACTATGATTCTTACTTTAGTCACTACTAATTATGATAAAATCAATCTTCAGATAAACAAAACAGTTTTAAGCATAAAAACAGATTCAAAATTTTCAACTTTTGAAAATTGCAGTTTTTAACCCCAAAGGTTTTCGAAATAGCAAATCAGCCCCAAAAGTCAAATCGGCCAGAGAAAGGAAAAATACAATTTGAATCCAGAAAATTTTCAGTTTTGTAAACAGACCTCTGAAGTTACGGAATTTGCAAAACATTCCCTTAATTTTCGGAAATAACAAAACTGCCCCAAAAGTACGAACAGTCCAGAAATTACAAAACCAGTCCAGAATTTTCTAGAAAACAAAAAATCAAATTTCAGTCCAGATTTTCAGAAAAATCACGATTTGCAAAAATAGCCCTTAATATTCAAAAACTGCACTTTTGCTCCAAATCAAATTATGCAACTTTATTCAAGCATAGATCATATCATAACAAGTAAGAATCATCATGTTGGATGAAGATGAAGACTTAGAAGTGAAGGGAGGTTTTGATGATTTCCAAAGTCATCAGCTAAGTGGAAGCTTAGTACAAACCTTAGAAAATATTTGACCAAGGAAGAAACATTTCAGACGAGTCAAATATGGTCCAGAAGACTACTGATCTGTTGCTGAAGAAGAAATCAGACTGGTGGATTATCAGCCGACTCAAATCAGATTAGTTCAAGTTTGGGTTCAGCCGAGTATACATCAGACGAGTGACTTCGATCAGCAGAGTGGAAGTGGATCAGAAGTTATTGCAACGGTAATAAATGCACTTGGTGTAATAAATGCTGAAGAGGAAGGGTATTTATGACAAATGATTGAAGAGAAACCTCGTATCAGCTTGGTGCATTTAATGCGCATTTAATGCGAAGCGACAGAAAGTACTGCAGAGTGTACAGTGTTCAGTCGCAACAGCCGTTCTGCAGAAAAGGACCAGTACTCGAGGATTTGACAACTGGCGATCTCTCAACGGGCAGATTTTCAAATCCTCAGTATAAATAGCTTAGTTCGTGAGTTGAAGAAGAAGAACAACACAGAGACAACACGAATTGAGAGCAAAAATCTGAAGCAGAATTCTTCTAAGTCTCAAACTCAATAACAAAGCACTCATCAGCCTAGTCATCTGTTGACGAAGCAGAAAAGAGAGAAAACAGAATATACTTAAAAATCTGAGTGATTTTGTTAGGATTGTGTTGTGAGAAGTAGATATCAACCTTTTTGAGCGATATTACTTCAGAGGATAGGAGTTTCTTTGTGATTTCCTATTGTGAACTTACGGCCACTTCATTTGTTGTTTGGCGTAAGAAGTGTATACTGTAATCTGTGTGATTTAGTATAACCCAAGATCTAAGTGACTTGGAAGAGTGGACTAAAGGATTTACATCCATATAACCACTATAAAAATCCTTTGTGTTTTTAACTTGCATAAATTTCTGCATATTTCAAATAAGCATATTTAAAACACTTAAAGGTTAACTACTGGAAAAGTTTTAAAAAGGAGTTTGTTTAAAACTGGGGATAAAAACTTTTTCTAAGTTAAGAAAACTACTTGTGAAAAACACTTGACAAATCCGCTGCAAGTTAGTTACTTTAAACTCTGATTTTGATAAAATCAGCTGAGTGAAATCAGAAGAGTGGTCTACTTCGCTGTTCAAAGCTTTGTGCAAGATCAGCTTAGTCTGCTTACCGTTCTCGATCAGCTTAGTCTGCTGAACAGAAAAGTTAGAGTTTTTAAAAGGTAGATTTTTAAAGAGGTCTATTCACCCCCCCCCCCCCCTCTAGACCTCATCTGACCACTTGGGACCAACAAGTGGTATCAGAGCAGGTGGTTCATCTGAATCATCTGACTGATCAACGAGCTTGATCCTTAAGTGTTTTTCAAAAGTTTTCAAAAGAGTTTTTTTTAAAAAAACAAAACCTTTTGAAAAATGGATTGTATCAGCCTAGTTCCCCACATAGGCGGTATGAGCTTTGAGGACTGGAAAATACGCATGGAAATTTTCCTTGCTGCTTACAACGATAATATGTACAGATGCATAACAAAAGGTCCGATAAGAATCACTAAAACAATCAAGGTTGATGGCGTAGATACTGTCGTTGATAAAGATGAAGAAGAGATGACACCTGATGAAATCAAGTTGAAAAACCTTGATAAAGTTGGAATCTTCATCATGACTAAAGCCCTGGACAATGAAAGGTTTGACTATGTCAAACACTGTAAAACATCAAAAGAGATGTGGGACAAAGTCAGGGATATGAGCGAAGGAAATGAAGCCATCAAGGAACACAATCTAAGTGTTGCCATGGAGAAGTTTGAGAACTTCAGAATGAAGCCTGGAGAAACCATTGAACAGATGAGTTCAAGGTTTACCAAAGTGCTGAACAACGTGTTAAAGCTGGGTAAGACGTTCACAGACAAAGAGATTACTCTCAAAGTCCTGAAGGTGCTACCACCCAAGTTCAACATGAAGATAACAGCTATGGAAGAATCTAGGGATCTGGGGAAGATCTCTCTGACGGAGCTGTTTTCTGTACTCAAGGCGTACGAGTATAAAATGCCAAGGATGGGAATAGAAGAGACCTCAACTTCTGGCCTCACTGCTGCACTGGTCGCTGCAGAAAGAACAAGAAGATCGTCTAGAAAAAGCAGAGAAGAGGACTCATCTGATGAGGCCCCAGTACTGAGCAAAAAGGAATATACTGCTGACGATGTTGCGTTGTTATTAAACGGGTTCAAAAAGTTCTACAAGAGAAAAATGAAGAACAAATATAACAATGCTTCTACTTCTAAACCTACCTCTAATTCTCATGATATTAAGGATGATTATAAATCCAAAATGATGTGCTATAATTGCAGGAAATTGGGACACTTCATCAAGGACTGCCCATATCCTAAAGCGGAGAAGTATACAGAGGAGGAAAAGAAACAAAGAAAAGAAAGAAGAGAGAAGAGATACCAAAAGAGCAAGGTGCTGTTGGCTGAAGCTGAAAAGATGGCAGCCATCTACTCATCAAACACAGAATCTGGCACTTCCAGTGATGACTTTGTTTTTGACGAAACACCTGCACTGCTGTGTCTCATGGCAAAGGAATCTGATGATTCTGACAATGAGGTAATACTCTCTGAAAGTGAGCTTGAACTGTTTAGCTCATTTGAGCAAATGATGAACAACAAAGTAGATGTTGTAAATGAGCTTGCTAAGCTTAAGGACGAGATGATTATGCTGAAAAAGCAAAATGCTAAACTGAAACTGAAGGTTGAAAAACCTGAAGAATCAGCCATGTATAAAAAGCTTTCGCATAAATGTGAATCTCTGAGAGCTGAATGTGAAATGTACAAGGGACAAATCAAAGAACTTGAGGCTAGAATATCTTTGCATAATAAGTCGTCTGTTCCTAAGTCGTCTGTTGTGGCACTAGATAAACCAACTGAACAGAGTACTCCCTTAGTAAAAGAAAGTTTAGAACTGAACAAAGCTGAAAAATTTATATCTGCTGATAATAGTAATATTGTCTTGTATGTTCAGACTGCTAAACCCATTTCACCTGAGATTGAGAAAAAGGAGATAAAAACTCCTAAGGCTAAGAAGGGTAAAAAGCCTGAAACTGAAAAACAGACTGGTAAAACCAAACAGCAGAGTAGTCCCAAGAAGTCTGCTGATAAGAGTAAAACCAATCAGACTAGTAAAACTAAGTCGTCTGTTAAAGAGCAAGTAAAAAGCAGACCCAAGAAGCAAAGAAATTATAACAAAAATGCTTGGTATGGAAATGAGTCTTATTATGTGCAACCTGCTTATCCACCTTATTATGCTGCACCTCATTATCCACCTCACTATGCTACATATCCTGCTCATCAACCAATGCATGCCTACCCTGCTTATCATGCATCTTATCCTGCTTATGAGCCTTACCATCATCATAATGATTATCAACATAACATGACTGCTGATTATGATGAAAATGAAATTGCTCATGCTCCTGCTAAAACTGTAAAGCCTAAGAAGCCTAAGACTTCAACATCTTGGGTTGTCAAAGGAGACACTAATCCACCAGGACCCTCTCAATAAAGGGTACCTAAAATAATTTTATTTTGTTTTGTAGGTTAGGATTAGGAGTAGGAGTAAAGTAGTGAAGAAATGGTACTTGGACAGTGGATGTTCAAGGCACATGTGTGGAGACATACATGAATTGGCAGATGCTGTTGCTGTGAATGGTCCAAGAGTTACTTTTGGAGACAGCAAAGAAGGCAAGGTTGTTGCTATGGGAAAGCTTATCAAAGGAAACATAGAGATATCTGACGTCTCTTATGTTAGTGGCCTGAAATACAATCTGCTGAGCATAAGTCAATTTTGTGACAAAGGATTTTCCGTAGTGTTTTCATCAGATAAGTGCTATGTTGAACAAGTTGGAACAAAGAAGGTTATTTTATCTGGAAGAAGACAAGGAAACATCTATGTAGTCGACTGGAATTCTGTGGACAAGAATTCTAATGTTTGTTTGGTTGCTTCTACACCAAGTGAAATCAGTTGGCTTTGGCACAAAAGAATGAATCATTTGAATTTCAAGACCATAAACAGATTGATAAAGAATGATCTGGTAGAAGGAATTCCAAAGACAGTCATGAGCAAAGACAAGCTTTGTGACGCCTGTCAGAAGGGTAAACAAGTAAAATCATCTTTTAAGAGCAAGAAGCACCAATCTTCAACCAGAATTTTGGAGCTATTGCATATGGATTTGTTTGGCCCTATTGATCCAATCAGCAATGGTGGAAAGAAGTACTGCCTAGCTGTTGTGGATGATTTTTCAAGATTTACTTGGGTGATTTTCATGAAGAAGAAAAGTGAAACCAAGGAACGTCTTACTAATCTGATGGAACTGATCCAGAATGAGAAAAGTCAAAAAATATTGAAGATCAGATCAGATAGAGGGACTGAGTTTACAAACTCTACTGTTGAAGAGTATTGTAATTCCAGAGGAATCAGTCATGAGTACTCTGCTGCCAGAACCCCTCAACAAAATGGAGTTGCTGAAAGGAGAAACATAACTCTAAAGGAAGCTACCAGGACAATGATAGCTGAAGCAAAGCTGCCCCAAAGATTCTGGGCAGAAGCTACAAATACAGCATGTTATACACAGAATATGTGTATGATAAACAAAAGTCAAAACAAGACACCTTATGAGCTATGGAACAACAGAAAGCCTAATTTACATTATCTTAGGATTTTTGGTTGTAAATGTTATGTTTTGAACAATGGGAAAAATCACCTTACTGCATTTGCAGAGAAGGCTGATGAAGCTGTTTTTGTAGGTTACTCTACTGTTAGTAAAGCTTATAGAGTGTTTAACAAAAGAACTTTACTTGTAGAAGAATCTATTCATGTAGTATTTGATGAACCAAGTCGATCATCTGAAAAGAATCAAAGTGCAATTCCAGAGGTATCTGCTGACCTTCAGAAATTGAATGTGGAAAGAAAGGAAGAATATGTACCCATCATACTACCTGATTTAAATCAAGCTGTTAACTCAAGTGCTGTTCAAAATCAGTCTGCTGATTGTCTAACAGAGGAGTTGCAAACAGCTAACAGACCAGAGACTGTTCAACAGACTACTACTGAAACTCCAACAGTAGTGTTGCAAGATCAATCAAGAGGACAACATCCAGATTTGCAACCTGATCTCAGATGGCTCAGAGATCACCCACCTGAGTTAGTGATTGGTGATCCTTTGGATAGAGTGAGAACTAGAAGGTCAACTGCAAATGAAACAATGTTTGTAAGTTTTCTTTCACAAATTGAGCCTAAGTTGATTGATGAAGCTCTTAGTGATTCTCACTGGATTGAAGCAATGCAAGAAGAGTTGAACCAATTTGAAAGGAATGAAGTCTGGTACTTAGTTCCCAGACCTACTCATCAAAGAGTAATTGGCACTAAGTGGGTTTTCAGAAATAAGATGAATGAAGATGGTATGGTTACCAGAAACAAAGCAAGACTAGTAGCCAAAGGTTACTGCCAAGAAGAAGGCATTGATTTTGATGAGACATTCGCACCAGTTGCTAGGCTTGAAGCAATCAGATTGTTCTTAGCCTACGCTGCTCACAAAAACTTCACTGTCTATCAGATGGATGTGAAGTCTGCTTTTCTCAATGGAGAATTGCAAGAAGAAGTATACGTTGAACAACCTCCTGGTTTTGAAGTTTATCAACAAGGAGACAAGGTATATCGTTTGAAGAAAGCTCTCTATGGACTGAAACAGGCTCCAAGAGCATGGTATGATACTTTATCTGATTTTCTTTTAATTAAAGGATTTCGCAAAGGTAAAGTAGATAAAACTTTGTTCACTATTGAATGGGATAATCATATATTGCTAGTTCAAATATATGTAGACGATATTATTTTTGGTTCAACTAACAAACAGATGTGTGAAAGATTCTCTAAGCTGATGCAGAATAAGTTTGAAATGAGCATGATGGGAGAATTAAATTACTTTCTTGGATTACAAGTTAAACAGCTACCTGATGGTATTTTTATTAATCAAGCAAAGTACACAAAAGATCTGTTCAAGAAATTTGGTATGGAAACTAGCTCATCTGTTACTGTTCCTATGTCTACTGGACTTCGTCTGGACAAGGATGAAGGTGGCAAATCAGTTGACATCACCAAATACAGAGGCATAATTGGGTCACTGTTATACTTAACAGCTAGCAGACCTGATATTATGTATTCTGTTGGGGTTTGTGCGAGATTTCAATCAGATCCTAAGGAATCTCATCTCTTAGCTGCTAAAAGGATATTAAAATATCTCAAAGGCACACAAGAATTGGGATTGTGGTACCCAAGGGAATCAGGATTTGAACTTATTGGATATTCAGATTCTGACCTTGCTGGCTGTAAAATTGATAGGAAAAGTACAACAGGTGCTTGTCAATTTTTAGGCAGTCGTCTGATCTCTTGGATGAGTAAGAAACAGACTTCAGTATCCATATCTACTGCTGAAGCTGAATACATTGCTGCTGGAGCATGTTGTGCACAAATACTTTGGTTGAAGCATCAACTTGAAGACTATAATTTGAAGATCAGTGGAATCCCTATCTACTGTGACAATACAAGTGCAATCTCACTTACTCAGAATACTACTAGTCATTCCAGGACTAAGCATATTGAGATCAAACATCACTTCATCAGAGATCATGTTGAAAAAGGAAATGTTATTATTGAATATGTTCAAACAGATAATCAGATCGCTGACATTTTCACCAAACCACTGAATGAAGCAAGATTTTCCACTCTAAGAGCGGAATTGGGCTTGTTAAAATTGGATTCATAAGCTGAGGGGGAACCTATCAGAAGACAGGTTTCAACAGCTGACTAATCTGATATCAACAAGTGTTACACTTCAAGAAGTCTGACTCTCAACAGACTAGTTGACTGATGAATTCTTGAACTCAGGGGGAACGTGTAAGACTAGCGGTACCCTTGTTTTAAAGATGAAATCTTCAATGACAGTTAGTTGAAGTTGTTTTAATCAGAAGATTTGTTCTTAATTCTTGAAGATTTGAAGATTAATTATCTTGCTGGATTGACAAACAGCAAAGGAAGATCACTAGACATTGGCTTTCACTAGTGATATATTGTATCAGACAAGTCTTAAATCAGATAAGTACTCTACTCATCTGTTTCTATTTATGTCAGCTTATATTTAAAGTGTTGTATTAAAAACGTTTTATCAAAAGCACGCTTTTATAAGTAACAGACAAGTGGCGTTTCAACTTCCCGCCTGTCTGACATAGTAAATGCTATTTTGAAATTCGCGTATCTTGATCGCACGATCTGCTTTTACAGTGACTAATCTAACGGTTACCACTTTTCACGGAAACCGACAAGAATTAACATCTATAAATCCAGATCTGATCAGCTGACTGAGCTTTTACGCACCCTAAATATTTCAAAAGCATTCAGAGCATTTTTGCATCCATTCAACTGCAAATCTACTCTTGTTTTTCCTTCAATCTCTTTCAGGAAAATGAGTTCCAAGGTAAATGCAAAAGAAGCTGCGGCTGAAGGTATGTTCCTGAACTACCTGACCTATCATGCAACTGGCACACCGTTAATGAAAGAAATTCTGGAGAAATTCAAAGCGGCAACGCTGGTTAAATTCATGGAGGCCCATGAAGACATGATTTTCAAGGACGAGGTCTTTGAATTTTATGGTTCCAAAGACGATGTTGACTTCGACAAACTGGAGATTAAAGCCAAAATTGGGGACAAAGCTATCTGCGTAACCCCAAAATTGCTGAATGAGATGTACGGACTTTCCATTGAAGGGTCTACTGACATCGCAAACCTAGCTGAACCTTTTGAGTCAGATTTCTGGAATCTGGTCTCAAAGAAGAATCAAGTGCTATCTGGAAGTATCAAAAAGAATCAGCTGAAGGACGAGTTTCAGCGAATGGCAGATTTGGTTGCCAAAGTCCTCGAGAACTGCACATTCTCCTTGGACAGCGTACCAATGAAGAGGTTTCATACTATGATAGCCATTTACTATGGGTTGAAGGTAAATTGGGCAAACTTCATCTGGTATGTGATTGCTGATCACAAAGTCCGTGGTCTGACTCTGCACAGGATTTTCATTAGTCATCTGTTGGTAAATCTGAGGTGTGCTGTGACTAATGGAAAGGAAATTCATAAGGCGAAGGAATTAAAGATCTATGATAAAGTGAAATCGAAAGAGCCTGCTGCTGTGCCTGAGAAAAAGCAACAGAAAAGAAAGGCTTCTGAGCCTACTGTGCCTGCTGATAAAGGCAAGAAGAGCAAGACAGCTGTTCAAACAGCAAAGCCTGCGGTTGAAGCCAGAACAGTTGTGCCTAAAAGAAAGGATGCTGCTGATTTGATTGTTGCTGAAATAGTCAAGGAAATCGATGAGATGTCAGTTGGAACATCCTCTGACAAGACATTTTCAGCGGAGTTACCGGCTGAGAATGTGGCTAAAAGAACAAGAAGTGCTATGAAAGATACTGCCACATCTGCTCATGTTCTCCATACAAAGAAAACCATCAGAAAGAGGATGACGTTTATTGATGAAGAAAAGGAACTTTCTGAAGTGGTTAGACAAAGCCCTCAATCTGCTGAGAGGCCTGTTGAATCAGTGAAGGAATCTGCTGAGAAGAAATCAGCTGATCAAGTGAAACAGATTCCTACACCAACAGCTGAGGTTGCCAAACCTCAAGAGGATCCTGGAGTGCAGATCCTCGAACCAATTGCTGCTGCACCTGTAGCAGTTGCTTTACCAGAAACAACAGCTGCGGCACCAGTTGTTGAATCAAAAAATGCCAGAAGAAAGAAAACTGGCAAAGCAAAAGTATCAGCTTATCACAAGAAGAAGCGTGAGGAAGCTGAACAAAGAAAACGTGATGAAGCTGAGCTGAAGAGAGCTCTTGAAGCAAGTAAAAAGGATGCTGATGTCAAGAAAATGACAGAAGCTGAGTTAGCTGCCAAGGAAGAAGCAGACTTGGCAAAGGTCTTAGAAGAAAGCAAAAAGGATGCTTATGGACCAAGGAGGTCTGGAGGCATCGTGATTGGAGAAAAGCCTAAGGAAGGAGACTTCGTCCTGCCAAGGGCTGCAACAATCAAAAAGAAGAAGAAGGAAGTAAGAAGAGCAATAGAGATTGTTCAAAGTGATTCTACTGCCTTCAAAAGATTTGAAGCTGAGCTGGAAAAGCTTAACCAGCTGTTTCAATCAAGGACTACTTTTCTCCCTGAAAAGATCAGATACAATCAATGGAGAGAGTATAGATTGAATAAATCTGAGGAGGAGATTCAAGCCTGGAAGGAGTTTGCCACTGAAGGGAGATGGGTTCTAAACTGGTTGCAAACAAATTCTGTTGCCAAGGCTTTGGACTCAGATTTTGTAAGAGACAGACTACATGACTATGCTAGAGTCATTGTAAGTCAAGAAGCGACTGCTATCAAGGATTCAATTCCTAAAAGGCTTGGTCCTGCTGATGACAGGATTGATAGAGCAGTCAAGATTGCTGTTTACACAACATTGGAGAAGTGGGCTGAAAGATCAAGATTTGAACCAGGTACATCAAGTACAATGCCTAAGTTACCAAGTTTGCAGCAAACCTGTTATGGCTCTGATATCAGTACTTATCAAGAGAAGCTGAAGATCCAACAGACCACTTCACCCTTTGTACCAGCTGACTTGATTCGTCAGAAGACAGTTGTGTCTACTGATGGTACTGAGATCATTCACGTAGCTGATGAGCCAGCGAGTGAAGAACAAAAGAAAGACCAGAAGGCTGAAGAGATCAACTTGGATACATCAAAGAAGCTGCCTACTATGGTCAAGGACTTAGTTCCTCTAGCTTTGTGATGGAAAGCTGAAGACAGTCCTGTTCTTCATGAAGCAACTGTTCAACAGGAGGAAAACCCTGCTGAACTTCCACAAGAAGAGGATCCTGCTGAATCATCACATCCTGCCCCTACTGCTGATTTGCATTCCTCACTGATGGAGTCCATCCAGATGCTGATTGAGACTACTATGAAGGAGATGGAGACAAGAAATCAGCTGATGATTAAGCAAATGCAGGAAGAGACTGCTAAAATGGTCAAGGATGCCATTGAAGATTTTCCTCTACCACCAGACAACTCCTTAATGATAACTCAGAGCATATTGAATATGAGCCGAAGTATTGAAGATGTGAAGGCTGATGTAGGTCACCTCCACACTGCTCTTCAAAGGAATGAAACTGACATTGCAAGGGTTGTTAGGGTCATGACACAAGTTGGTGAAGCAGAAACTGAGAAGAGCATTGCTTTAATGCAAGAAATTACCAACGTCACCGACAGAGCAAAAACTGAACTATCAACACTTCAGTTGAATGTTGACTGTTTGAATGACCAATCTGGTGAATTAAAGACTAATCAACTTCGCTTGGAAGAGCATCAACTTCGCATGCAATCTACTCTAAGTCATCACTGCGCTGAACAACAAATTCTGGATAGAAACATCAAGAAGCTTTGTGCTGCTGTCAACATAACTCCTGATCAACTCAACCCTGCTGATGCTGACAAAAAGGGGGAAGAGGAATCAGCTAAGTTAGCTGTTGATGCTGCTGCTGCTGCAATTATTCAAGTACGAGACCAACGGGCTGCTGCTGGAAAGCCAAAAGAAGATGAAGTACTTGAAAAGGAAGCTGAAGATGGAGCTGATGATAAAGTAGAGCCCAAGGATGTAGCTAAAACTGACAAGGAGTTAGCTGCCTCTAAGTACTCTGCTGAAGAACAGCTTAATCCAGACGTTAAGTATAAGAGGATTGAAGACATCAGAAAAAGATTTGAAGCTGAAGAAAGAAGAGAAAAATTAAAAGGTCTTGCTGATGCTTTCACATCTGGTGAAGATGAAGACAGTAGTGATGAAGTTGAAGATGAAGTTGAAGATGAAGTTGAAGAAGAGGATGAAGATAAAGATGAAGAAGCTAAGGACTAGAATAGGTCATCTGCTAAATTTTTGTAACAGCTTACTTCAGTTGTAATCTTTCACTTAAGTCAAATTTTTGCTTGTAATTTGTACTGTAATCTTTAAAGATCAAAACTTTAAAAAGTTCAAGCTTCCAACATATCATTTCTATCTCAGAAATTTTTGAGGACTCAACTTTAGTTTTAGGTACAGGTACTTAGCTGAAGTTTTGTCATCATCAAAAAGGGGGAAATTGTTGGATGAAGATGAAGACTTAGAAGTGAAGGGAGGTTTTGATGATTTCCAAAGGCATCAGCTAAGTGGAAGCTTAGTACAAACCTTAGAAAATATTTGATCAAGGAAGAAACATTTCAGACGAGTCAAATATGGTCCAGAAGACTACTGATCTGTTGCTGAAGAAGAAATCAGACTGGTGGATTATCAGCCGACTCAAATCAGATTAGTTCAAGTTTCGGTTCAGCCGAGTATACATCAGACGAGTGACTTCGATCAGCAGAGTGGAAGTGGATCAGAAGTTATTGCAACGGTAATAAATGCACTTGGTGTAATAAATGCCGAAGAGGAAGGGTATTTATGACAAATGATTGAAGAGAAACCTCGTATCAGCTTGGTGCATTTAATGCGCATTTAATGCGAAGCGACAGAAAGTACTGCAGAGTGTACAGTGTTCAGTCGCAACAACCGTTCTGCAGAAAAGGACCAGTACTCGAGGATTTGACAACTGGCGATCTCTCAACGGGCAGATTTTCAAATCCTCAGTATAAATAGCTTAGTTCGTGAGTTGAAGAAGAAGAACAACACAGAGACAACACGAATTGAGAGCAAAAATCTGAAGCAGAATTCTTCTAAGTCTCAAACTCAAGAACAAAGCACTCATCAGCCTAGTCATCTGTTGACGAAGCAGAAAAGAGAGAAAACAGAATATACTTAAAAATCTGAGTGATTTTGTTAGGATTGTGTTGTGAGAAGTAGATATCAACCTTTGTGAGCGATATTACTTCAGAGGATAGGAGTTTCTTTGTGATTTCCTGTTGTGAACTTACGGCCACTTCATTTGTTGTTTGGCGTAAGAAGTGTATACTGTAATCTGTGTGATTTAGTATAACCCAAGATCTAAGTGACTTGGAAGAGTGGACTAAAGGATTTACATCCATATAACCACTATAAAAATCCTTTGTGTTTTTAACTTGCATAAATTTCTGCATATTTCAAAGAAGCATATTTAAAACACTTAAAGGTTAACTACTGGAAAAGTTTTAAAAAGGAGTTTGTTTAAAACTGGAGATTAAACCTTTTCTAAGTTAAGAAAACTACTTGTGAAAAACACTTGACAAATCCGCTGCAAGTTAGTTACTTTAAACTCTGATTTTGATAAAATCAGCTGAGTGAAATCAGAAGAGTGGTCTACTTCGCTGTTCAAAGCTTTGTGCAAGATCAGCTTAGTCTGCTTACCGTTCTCGATCAGCTTAGTCTGCTGAACAGAAAAGTTAGAGTTTTTAAAAGGTAGATTTTTAAAGAGGTCTATTCACCCCCCCCCCCCCCCCCCCCTCTAGACCTCATCTGACCACTTGGGACCAACACATCACATAGAACATAATTATCACAAATATCCATATATTAAATTATGTTCAGGCCTTTTCGCATAAGAATAATGGAATTGGCTCTGATACCACTGTTAGGATACCTCGGTTGTCAGAAAAACAAAAGTGCGGAATTTTAAAAAAATTTGAGGTACCCATCAGCCCATGAATCGATTTCCATATTAACAGATGCGAAAAAGTTGATTAAAACAATTAATCAAACATAAACAAAACTAGAGCGGTGAAATCGCAATTTTACTTCACCACAGGTTCGGTGGTGGTAACCTCCGGTCTTTTTCTTTGATTCACTAAAGCGATCCAAGTGTCTCGTCTTCGGAGTGTATCCACACCAGCTGGATTGTAGCAACACTTCCAAGTCACATGCTAAGAACTAGAGCTTGGAAATTCTCAATGGTGGAAAGCAGATCTAGATCCAGATCTGGAAGAAGAGAGGAGAGGGGGGCGACTACTCTAAAGGGGGCGGCTAGGGTTAGTTTCAAGACCTAGGTTTAGGGTCTTCTAAAGACTCCTACATATAAGCCCCACTAGATGCCTTAATGTGCAAGACTTCTTATGGGCTCTTAATTAAAGTGGCCCATGTCTTGTACTTTAATTTAATTAACCCATAAATTAAATTAGCCCAATTAATCTAATTAATTTTTCTCTCTTAATTTATTAATTAACACTTTAATTAATATTTAATTAATTAGACCATCTAATTAATTATTCTTCCAATTGAATTAACACTTTAATTCAATTATTGATTTAACTCCTTTAAATTATTTATTTTCTTTTATGACTGTCACTGTCCAACTGTATTGTGTGTGACCCTCTAGGTTCACCATCAATTGGCAGCAGGCTCACGAACCCTTCGTGATTTAACTATGAGCAATTAATTGCTCCGATCAATTAAACACTTTTAATTGACCACTCCAGAATTAATCTCCCATTAATTCAGGAGTACCCACACCTCATGGTCGATGTCTAGCCACAAGTCCATGAGGCCCAACTTCAGGTGAATTGATCTTGTGAACCTCACCTCTTATAATTGACATGTACATACGGTCATTCTATCGACTTAATTTCCCGATCGAGACCTAGGGTGTGTGAATTGATCGGCACCGCTAATTATCTCGATTCTGTACTTTCTAATTCTGGATAATAATTCCAGTGTGACTGCTAAATTTGGAAACCCCTTTCCAAATCCTTCACCGACCGTGGCCACGGGTTTCTCGGAATCTATTATCTAAAAACCTACAGGAAATTCTCTCATCCATTACAATGAGTAGGTAGATCCCATATTGATGCTAACCATCCGCGTACACGACTATACGCACCCAACGTAGGCACACAATGATCAGGCTACGTGATCGGCACCTAAGTCAAAGTACGTACACCCGTGCACCGAATTCGCCCTAGCATCTCAAGTCTAAGGACTAAATCGTACACTATTATAAGTCTTGAGAAACATCCCATCACCGATATGCGACATGCGCTTCCACAATGAGTTTCTCTGTTCGGGTAGTTCGATGCGTTTGATCCCCTATCGAACCACCTATTCATATGCTCTGACATCAAATGTCTTGTTCATGAACGCTACAAATTCACTCCATGTGAATCATGCATAACTGTACAAGTCTTAGCGATTCCTTCGAATCCCCGTCTCGTTCGGAATCTATGACTTGGAACGCGTTTTAAGATCACGACCTTAGAGACTGTTTCATGATTGCACTCATATTGAAGTGAATCGTCCCATAGTCGAATGTGATCATAGGATTTTATCCAATTGCTTAAATGTATTCGCGAGAGATGAAGTTGGTCATTGTTCATTCTATACAAATATGAATAAACTTGCGTATTAATCATTAAACCAAAGATTTTTTATTACAGAATAGTCCTTTTACAAGCTAAATGTATTGGCTTGCTGGGCACTATCCTATCATGGAAATGGATGCGGCATTGGTATTATGGCTAGAGACTACAACGTCGTTGTTTTGGCTTGGACGACCCAAAAAGTCGAGCTTCCCCTTCAACCTGAAGTAGCGAAAGCGCTGGCAGCTGCTAGAGGTGTCAAATTTGGGCTGGTGCATGGTTGGAGCAATGTCATTCTTGAAGGCAATTGTAAATCGATCATGGATGGAATCGGATCTCGTTCCTCTTCTTCGAGCTATCTCGGTGTCATATTTGATGATATTAGGCGTTCTTCTTGCAATTTTAGTTAAGTATTCTCATACGTTTAGAGAAAATAATTCGGTTGCTCATGCCTTAACAAAAGTAGCTCTTAGTTTAGACTCCCCTCCTTCTGAGCTTCCGGTGTTTATTGTTGATTTTGTTCTTGATGACATTGAGTATCAATAGATGTTACCTTCGGGTTTTCCTAAAAAAAAAAAAAAAAAATAAAAAAATAAGGTGTCTTCGACAATGGAATAACATTACAGTATTACTGTTTACAACAAATTTTAAAGTCTGCAAAAACTAAATAGACAATAAAATAAGAAGTAACAAATAATATTTATTTGAAATTTAAAAGTGGTAACAAATCCCTATGTGTAAATCCTCTGATTCTTTGAATGTATGAATTCAAGGGCACTAGGCTTGTTCTTGAATCGAATGGTGCCACTTTCTCCAAGATTTGCGGATGGAGTCACGGATTTGAAGAGCTTGGCAGATCTTCAAAGCTTGATGAGAATATATGTGTATATGTATGTAAATATGCTTGTATGTATGTATGTGAAGGTAGTCCCCCCAAATGAATTCACAAGGCTCCTTTATATAGATTTTGAAGAGTCTCCTTCATAGCAGCTTGGTGACGTGTCACAACTTGATTGGCCCTTACTTCCTTGGAATGGAAGACTTTATATGATTGGCCAAAACACCTAATCTTGACATGTGGCGCATTTTGAGTGACCACATACTTATAAGGCCAAAATATAATTTGATTGGCTTTAAATATATCATTTTGACATATGGCTTGATATAATTGGCCAATAAATAAATATTAGAGATCAATTAATATCATTATTTACTTTCGGAATTAAATATAATAAAATTCCAAAATAAAAAATTAATTGATAACTAATAAATTATTTATAATTGTCATTATTTAATTGGGCTTAAATTTCATGTATCTACAAATGCCCCTTCGAGACTTATTCACGAATAACGCTTTCGAAGCATGCTTTGAAATGAGTAAGTCACGACTTCGACATAAAAATGCACTTGGAAAATATTGCGTCACGGTAAAAATTAATTGGACAACCATGAACATGGAATTGAAGTGGGCTTTAAGTGGATACATAATTTAACTAAATACCCATCACTTAAGCCCATTCAATTTGGCCCATTAACATACATGGTCTTCCTAGACCAAGGGTAGGAAATAACATCTCTTCATCTTCTTCTTCAATTCACGAACAGAGCCTTTCTTTTTCCCTTTTTTTCCTTTTTTTTTTTCGATTGATTTAATTCAAAACGAAACTTTCCATTGTAGGAATGGGATTCCGAACTTGAAATTGCAACAATCTAATTCTTTAGGAAATAAAATTGAACTTTGAATCAACTCCTTCCAAGACTAGGAAAATCTAAAATTTCCAAAATTCTCTTTCTTGCTCATTATAATCTCGAAGTAATATCAATAAAAGAGCATTCCAAACCTTAACTTCATCAGCAATAATATTCAGAGAGTTTAAGAGTTCGATTTTGCATGTAAAAACAGAACGTATGGGCTGCCCCTTTTCATCCTCTGTTTTTTTTTTTTTTTTTTTTTTTGTTAAACCCCTTTTCTTTAAACTTAGTCAGTAGTTAATTTAACCTTATATACAATATGAAGCAAAAATTAACCAAACCAATAAGCCTTCCATGGTGGGACGGTTCTGCAGATCAAATCCCCTCATTATTGACCAATTTACCTTAAATCACAAACAACTTATTCCTTTATTATCATGAACCCACATCACGTAATTGGCAAATTTTTTATAAATTACAAAAAAAAAAACTTGGAGAGTTTCATCAAGCTTTTGGATGTTATAATCTTAACAATGGATTTGAATTTGTGCAGATTGTTGTGTGATATGTTGAGGAATTTGAATTTATGGTTTGAGTTTAAAAGATTAATGGTTGCTGAGCTTGTACCGTAGCTTTAGGATGTAATACCTTGAACAATATACATATTTAGCACAAAAATCTAGATCAAGATTATATCTAGTTCCATAGTCCCAGACCATCATGCCCCTTTAATCTTTTTCATTTCCATTGCCTTCTTTAATTTTTTTTTTTTAAACCGAAATTTATCTTTGCTGCAGATAAATCATCGCGGTACCCATGGAATTTATCGATTGCAAAGTTCCATACCCGAGCCTCTACATGATCAAGAAGGATGAAGTAGATAAAACAAAAGGAACTACTTTAGCCGTGTATCAACCGGCAATTGGTCAATTCGCCCCAGAATATACCCTATCTAAGGAGATGCACTCATCAAAGGTTTCTGTGGAGGTTTCAAAGAAAGTTAATGTACTCTCTTCGACCACGCCTATGTATAAAAAAGTGTGTATTTTGCAGCCTAATGCACTTAACAGAGGTTCATCATCTAGTTTCCCGCGCCCTATTCGTTCATCGGCTTCATGGAGGTCTTCATGGTACCTTTCGACCCCGTCTCTTGGTGAGTTTTCTCATTTTTCAGGTTACTGGGAGTGGATTGAAGATGTCTTTGCAAAAAGGAACAAGAATCTTCATCGAGCTGGGATACATGATGCGGTTTGGGCTTCTTTGTTCACTTACGACGTCAACGAAAGCATCATCCTTACCTTCTGCGACCTATGGAGTCCATCCACCAATTCGCTCCACACGGCAGTTGGAGAACTATCCATTTCTCTGTGGGAATTGCATATACTCGGCAGACTTTCCCTTCAAGGTCTATTCTATGACGAGGTGATTCCATCAGCGAAGGAGCTTCTTGAAGTCGATGGAGAGGGCAAATCATTCCTTCCTTCTAGTTGTCGACACTTGTTTTCGGCATATCATCATTTAGGAGGTGGCAATTCTGACGGGTTAAATGTTCTTGACTGGGTGCAATTCTGGTTCAAATGTCCTATCAGATATCGAGAGCCATATCAGCGGTCATCTAGGAAAGGAGTAACAAAGCCTCGACTTTCTTATAATCCTTCAGGGGAGATTCCAGCTTCTTCGGCTCGTGATCGAACGACAGAAGAAAATGCCCCTTTCGGTACCCTTGGAATTGCAGATCCTGATAGAGAAGAGACTTACACAACTGCTTTATTGCTGTGTTGGATATGCAGGTTTCTTGTTCCAAGCAAAAATATTAATCACATCCGACCAAGCGTCTTCAAGGTTGCAAGCATGATGGCTTCTGGAGAAAAGTTTTGCTTAGCCATTCCTCTATTGGCGAGCATATATCGAGGGTTAAGAGTACTGACTTCATCTACTAATTTGAGAGAATGCGACGCCACTTTCCCGATCCACTACGTATACGGCTGACTTGGTAGCTATCTTAAGACTCATTTTGATAACACTGAGACTGCACGAAGGGCTAATTCCATGAGAGCGAAGATGGCTAAGTTCGCAGGAGAGAAGATGGCACGAAAATATAGCGCGGCGGAGGCTCAAGATGTCTTTGAATCGATCAAACCGAGTCGCATGGCACCTTTCCCGATGTGTAAAGAAAAAATGCAGTTTTTCTTTGATAATGGAAATTTTTCTGAGGTCGATAGGGATCTATTCATCAGTCTTCGTCCGTGCTACCTCGTCTTGCGACTCGACAAACACTACGTAGTTGAGTCCTATAATCCAACTAGATTTGGGAGGCAATTTGGATTTTGTCAGGATCTTCCACAAGGGTTAAAAACGGAGAAAGATCCTCAGACTTTGGAAGCGGCCATGCAATTTTGGGAATTCGCGACTCGTGTCTATACTGGAGCCAAACTAACTTTCCCTCGTTCAAGTGAACAATTGGCCACGCATGAGTATTTTCAATGGTGGTCGAGTAATTACCGCAATCCTTTCAAAGATTCTCCTAAGGTCATTTTGAAACTTCCGAATGGTGCATGTGATTCTTCGAAGGAATCAAAGAAGAAAACCGTTGATTCTTCTTGTAATGGTGCACGAAAGGAGCATACTCCTGCTTCTAACTTGGTACCCGATGGTACTTCGAAACCTGAGGTTCAAGCAAGAAAACTTAAAAGAAATGTGGTTGAATCTTCGACTTCCGAAAGCGACTCCCATCGTGATCATCATTGGAAACGTAGCAAAAAGATCCAGGTTTTTGATTTAGATTCCATTAGCTTTGATTTTGACACATTCTTTGAGGATTGTCCGAGTTCAGACATGAACTTTGAAGATATAACTCGACGCGTAGCAATTCAATTCATGCGTTTTTTTTTTTTTTTTGTTTATCCTGCACATATCAAGTTTAAAGTCGTTTGACTATTTTCTTTTACTTTGTGTAGCTTGCAAATATTGAAGATCCAATGGACCAAGAAGCATCTTCAAAGGGCAAAGATATTGAAGTGTCAAATGATAGTACTCACTCAAGTTCTTCACTAGCTAAGGAAATCGATGACGATTCTGATTGTCTCCCACTAACTCAAGTTTTGGCGTCATGCAAAGAGAAAGAAACAAGTTCTAAATCCCTTTGCATTTACCACCCTTTAACAAACATGGAGTTCAACAAGCAGACTTGACTTCCTCGAGGAGTGAAAATATGGTAATAACTTTTGAGCCACCTGTTCGAACATCACCATCTTCGGTTTCTACATTTTGATGCGACGAAGTAGTGGCACGTAGCAAACGGAAAATGGTCGAAATAATGTGGGATGACCTCTTTCAACAACTCTCTACTACATCACTTGATGGGTTACGTTTTATCAAAGAAGAAGCGAATGGCATTCTCCAAGCTATGAGTCAACATGGAGGCATTGACGTAACAAGTTTACATGGGAGGGTGAATGATTTTTTTGAAAATGCTAATCAATATGTCGAGAAGACTCAGTTATTGTCCCACAAAATGAAGAAGGAGTTGTTTGACCAACAAATATCTGGTGCTAATCAATGTCTCCAAGATATGCGAGTGCGAGAGAATCAGCACATCGTTCATGCTCAAGATCTTGAAGTGAAGCTTACTGAGTTGGTGGAGAAGGAAGATAACTTGAGGAAACAACTTGAAGAGATATCGAATCAAAAGAAAGAGATAGGTTTGTTGCTCCAAGAAGATGAATAACAATTGCTTGATACCCAATCTGCCATCTCTAAAATAGAAAATGAGGTTTCCACTCTTGAAAGCAATCCGCCTTTATCTGAGGACGACCTTGCGTTTCAAAGGAATATGAAGAAGGAGCTAGAGACCAATCTTCAAGATTTGAAGAATTTCAAGCTTTTCCCTTGATTTAGATTTAGTTGCTTCATTTTCTTTGTTGCTACGTAGGAACTTGCACTTTTCTTTTCTTTTGTATTGAACTCTCATATATGAAGATGAATAAAATTGATTTCTTTTCTTTTCGTTCACAGTTTATACTCATGCGGGCAAGGAGTATCCATTTCTTAACCACCTCAGACTAGGTGGGAATTTAAAATTTAACCACGTAAATGCCATTAGTGGAGTAAGTTAATATTTTAACCACATGACTTACTATTGGTGGGGTAAGTTAGCAGTTTAACCACTTGCACTACCATAGGTGGGTACCATTCACAGTTTATACTCATGCGGGTCAGGAGTAACATGCAGTTTAGGCTCGTGCGTCATGGAGCATGGTTTTCTTGCAGACTTAGGCATAGTACTGCTTTAGAAATTTTCCGTTGATAGGTCCGATATGAAGGCCATCTTCAGCAACCAACTTATACGCTCCACTTGTATAAACTTCTTTGACGACATAAGGGCCATCCCATTTTGATTTGAATTTATAGCCCATACGACGTTTAATATTAATTGGTCTTCTAACAGCAAGCACTAAATCTCCAACTTGGAAGGACCGCGGTCGCACCCTTTGGTTGAAAGCTCGAGTAATGCGAGCTTGGTAGCATTCAAGGCGTTGTTGTGATTCCAACCTTTTCTCATCAAGTGCTTCGAGTTCTTCAAGACGTAGACTTGCGTTTTCTTCATTTGTCAGACCCTCTTGGATAGCAATCCTCAAAGACGGGATTTGTTGTTCGAGGGGCAGAACCACTTCTACACCGTATACCAGCGCATATGGAGTTGCTTGAGTTGGCGTTCGGTATGCCCATAGAGATTCTCCAATTCTCTCATGCCAGTCTTTTTTGGACTTCGCTACTACTTTTTTTAACAGATTGCATAAAGTTTTATTGAAAGCTTCAACGAGACCATTTGCGGCAGGGTTATACATGGATGAATTATACTGATTGAAGCCAAATTTTTGGCAAAGATCGCTCACCAAACCATTGCAGAAGGGTTTTCCATTGTCGGTAATGATATATCTTGGAATCCCATAGCGATAAATGAGATGCTTTTGGATAAAATCCACCACACTTTTCTTGTTTACTTGTTGAAGGGGTATAGCTTCAGCCCATTTCGAGAACTAGTCTGTTGCAGCCAAAATGTACATGTGTTGACCAGATGACTTTTTCAAAGGTCCAACTGCATCTAGCCCCCATGAATCAAACGACCAAGACGAGACAGTAGGGTGCAGCGGCTCGGGCGGTTGATGAATAAAATTGGCATGATATTGACAAGCTTGACACTTTCTAGCATAATCTATGCAGTCTTTAACCATAGTCGACCAGTAATATCCCATCCTTTTAATCTTAAGTGCAACTTTGGTCCTGATTGATGGGACCCACAAACTCCAGCATGAGCTTCTGAAATTGCCGTTTGTGCCTCTTCGTCTCCCAAGCAACGAAGAAATATTCCATCATAAGATCGGCGGTACAAAGTTTCCTTGTAGTAAATGAAGCGTGGTGCTCTACGACGAATATCTGCTCTTCTTTTAAAGTCATCGGGCAATTTTCCATGTTTTAGATAGTCAATTAGAGCATAACTCCAATCTTCTTGGTCAATTTCAAAAACTGAGACCGCATTGTTCTCAACATTTTCATCATATTCATTGTCGAACAAAGACGGCACCACCCATTTCTGACATATCAAAATTTGTGCATTTTGATCAGGCAAGATTAATGCGGAGGCGATCTTAGCTAAGGCATTGGCTTGTCTATTTTCCTTCCTTGGTATATGTCCAATTGTCAAGTCTTGGATTCGATCAATGAGTCCTTTAGCACATTTGAAGTATGGCAATAGATCAGGCTTCTTTACTTCATAAAGTCTTAAAAGTTGATTCACGATGAGTTGCGAATACCCATAAACTTGGAGTTCCACATGCTTCATGTCCAATGCCATCTCAAGCCCAAGTATCAATGCTTGGTATTCGGCCACGTTGTTGGAGCAACGATATGTCAAAGTGAATGAGAAAGGCATGACGTCGCCTTCAGGAGAGACGAAAACCACCCCAACTCCTGCCCCTTCTTCATGCACAACACCATCAAAATACATCTTCCATGGAGGTAGAATTTCAATCACCATTACGTCTTCATCTGGCAAATCGTCAGATAACTCCCATTCAACAGGTATTGGATGATCGGCAAGAAAATCTGCCAAGACTTGCCCCTTTACTGCCTTTTGTGGGATGTACACAACTTCAAATTGTTGAATTTGCAGATACCATCTCGTTAGACAATCAGACAGAACAGGCTTTGACATCACATACTTGATGGGATTTGCCTTAGAGATAAGACGAACAGTGTGCGCTTGAAAATAATGCTTCAATTTCTGAATGGAAAATATAAGAGCAAGACACAACTTTTCAATCGGGGAATAGTTCAACTCATTCGATGTCATCATTCTACTTAACTAGTATAGGGCACTCTCCTTTCCACTGTCATTCTTTTGAGCAAGCAACGCCCCAACTGAACGTTCTTGAGCAGCAATGTAAAGAACCAACGATTTTCCAGGAATAGGAGCAGACAACTAGTATAGGGCACTCTCCTTTCCACTGTCATTCTCTTGAGCAAGCAACGCCCCAACTGAACGTTCTTGAGCAGCAATGTAAAGAACCAACGATTTTCCAGGAATAGGAGCAGACAAGACAGGAGGCTTCATGAGATACGCCTTAATGCTTTTGAAAGCATTTTCACACGACTCGTCCCAGTTAAATGGAACATCTTTCTTCATCAATCGGCTGAATAGATGGCATCGACCTGTTAAATTTGAGATGAATCGCCGAATGTATGCTAACTTTCCTTGCAGACTCTTGAGTTCATGAATATTCTTAGGATCAGGCATCTTGAGTATCGCATCAATTTTTGACTTATCTACCTCGATTCCACGATGTCGTACGACGAACCCAAGAAATTTTTCGGAGCTAACACCGAAAGCACATTTTAGAGGATTCATCTTGAGTTGATATCTACACAGACGCTCGAAAACCTTCCTCAAATCCTTCAAGTGATCAACTCGCTTCCTTGACTTTACCACCAAGTCATCTACGTAACATTCTACATTTTTATGAAGCATATCGTCAAAGATTTTCTGCATAGCTCGTTGATAGGTGGCGCCTGCGTTCTTTAAACCAAACGGCATCACCTTGTAGCAGTAAATTCCCTTTGGCGTTCGAAATGCAGTGAGTTCTTCATCCTTTGGAGCCATGCGAATTTGGTTGTAACCAGAGGAGCCATCCATGAACGATAAAGCTTCATGACCTGTTGTTGCATCAATCATCAACTCCACGATAGGTAGTGGAAAGTCATCTTTAGGACACGCGGCGTTGAGATCCCTGAAATCCACGCAAACACGGATTTGCCCATTCTTCTTTCGCACAGGGACAATGCTTGAGACCCAAGTAGGATACTTTACTTCTCTAATGAAGCATGCTTCAATCAACTTATTTACTTCTGCCTCAAGTAGAGGAATCAATTCAGGGCGATATCGACGTTGTGCTTGTTTAACGGGCCGAATCCCTCGCTTCACAGCTAGGTGATGTACTGCAATTTTTGGGTCTAAACCAGGCATTTCCTTGTATGTCCAGGCAAAAACATCCTTGTATTCTTGTAGGAGACTTATATATGCCAACTCTTCTTCTTGAGTTAGTGAGACACTTATGAAAGTTGGTCGCGGACTGTCGTCGTCACCAAGATTAATCTCTTTAAGGTCGTCAACAGTGGTTTTCACTCCTTCATCCATCTCAGGAGGAGCATCGTCGGCATCTTCTTCAACAAGGTCATCACTGCCAATAGTGACATGATGCGAAGAACATGTTCCATCATACTCTTCCAAAAGTTCTTCATTACTGAAAGATGCATGATATGAAGAGCCTACGCTTTCTCTATCTTCCTCATCATGATTGGATTGTGTGTGTATGATGGTTTGCCACTTAGCTTTCATTGCACCATCATACGAGGTAACCATATCTTCACATCTCTTCATTCGAGAAGGTATGATGCTATGAAGCCTTTTGAGGCTCATATCCTGAATGGAGGTTTTTTTCTTCCTCCAACGCCTTGCAGTTGGCTCTTGGTGCTTCGATCCCAACCTGCTGAATACCGAGCTTCTATTGTTGGAGTTAGCCCCCAACCTACTGAATATCGAGCTTCTATTGTTGGAGTTAGCCCCAAACCTATTCGACTTGATCCCCAACCTGTCAAATACTGAGCCTTTATGTGTCGACGCTCTAAATTGATTGATCACAACTGGCTCAAGAGTCATTGAGTACGCTTTATCATCAAAACTGATATGATGGTTACTTGCTCTCCTTATCGGGATACGAACGGGTGTTGGCAAAACGTATCCAAGTCCAGTCAATGAATTAGGCACGACATGTCGCATGCGCTTCAGCATCCTTTGAGTATCGTTAAGACCATGCTCTTCTTCGATGATAGTCCCTGATGTAAGTTCGCCAAGAGCTCCAACTCTAACAGAATCATACCCAGCTTTAGCCATGAACTTGTAGACATTGGGACCAAAAGCTCCGTGTGATTGTTTCGTAGGAAGCGTGCCATGCTCTACTTCATTCCCCTCGATCAGGCGAACAAATCCTTCCAATGGAGGTTGAGATGACTTCAGTAGATCTACTTTTGTGATGGGCAGGGTACAATTTTTCAAAGCTTCACACTTAACCAAAGGCGTTTGTCCTTCTTTTCTCTTAGATTTTGTTACATAACACAACATCATTTTTTCTTTCAAGGGCGTTGTTGAACCTTGGAAGAATTAACTTGACTTCCATTTTCTTCTTCAAGTGATTGAATTTCTTGTCTTTGTGGATCTTTAGTAGAATCACTTTGACTTTCGACTATGTCTTCAAGTGATGAACTTTTTTCCACCTCTTCTGCATTTGCCATATGGGGCACATTACCAAGAGGATTTGAAGTGTCATTAGTCTTCACCTTGTTCATATTTTCACGGTTGAAGTAAAACTTGGCGTCAACAAAATATGATTCTGCCTCAGTGAAGGGTTTATCATCAGCCATTACTTTTTTCACAGCGCCTTGGCGACAATATTTGAAACATTGATGTAACGTAGATGGAATCACTCCATTCTCGTGAAGCCAAGGTCGTCCTAACAACATATTGTAAGTTGTCTTTGCATCAATCACGTGGCAAAGCGCACTCGAAGACATGTCGTCGATTAGCAAATCAAGTCTTATCACTCCAACAGCTCTTTGTCCTCCTTGATTGAATCCTTGAATCATTAAGCGACTATGTGTGAGCTCGTCCATGGCAATGCCAAGTTGTTTCACCACGTGCAATGGTAAAATGTTGACTGCTGACCCTCCATCTAACATCATGCGATTCAGCTTTTGTTCACGTACATAGCCCGCCACGAACAAAGGACGATTGTGTGGTTTAGAACCCAAAAGTAGATCTTCGTCGGTGAAAGGAATAGATGCTATGTATCTTTTCACAGTTTCTTCAACTTCCTCATCTTTTGAATCTTCTTTTGATGAGATGCGTGGACTTCCAATGTCGCTCTCATCTTCCTTGCTAGTTGTATTATACGTCGAGGAAGTGGGGATGAACCACAATCAAGAAACCATTTGGGGATGAATTCTAACAATGTTATGGGAGGATAATAACTTTGTTGCATTGGAGATGTGGTTTCAACAGGAATGACATTTGACTTTCTCTTTATTTTTCTTCTATTCTTTTCTTTCAGAACCAGATTCTGCAGAAATTGTTGGCCAGATTGTTTTGCAGATGAGTTGCGTTTCTTTCGACGAGTGACAACTGTCCAGCCCCCATTGTCGGAGTCGATTTCTTCATGTTCCTCAATGACTTTATCCTTACAAACGAACGCTTGTTGAATGGCATATTAGATATTATTGACTGTGAGTTCACCTTGAACTCGGTCGGATCAAAACTTCCAAACTTTATGCAAAATGATGAAAGATGGTCTATCGCAGACCTCTTAACAGATTTTCTAGAGGCCACAGGCAAAATCTCAGTTGTGGTTTGATTGGCAGTCATTGTCTTCTTCGAGTAAGATCTTTCCTTGACGAGCTAACTCCATAATTTTGTCTTTTAAGACAAAATATTTTTCGATGGGATGTCCAACTAAACGGTGATACTTGCAATAGTTGGGATCATTGTCTCGCCCAGCTTCTTCTGGCCGTTTCATCTCAGGTAACTCGATGAGTTCAGCTTCAAGTAAATCTTCGAGCATTGCTCCAACATCAGAATCAACGAACGGGTATTCCTTTGCTTGCATATCTTTCAATGTCAACTTTTTCTTAAATCCTCCTTGAGAAGAGTTGCCCTTAGCTTCTTCTCTTTTATTTGGGTTGGATGACAACTTCATCGGAGTGGTGTTGACTGCCATAGATTCTTTGCTATCATTTGCAGACAAAGGCTTGGCACCTCTCTTGATATTTTGCCTATCTTTGGGATTTTTACTCTTGAATGGGTAAGAAGTTCTGATCTCTCCTTGAGGCAAGGCTCAGTTCCATGTCGTGCGCACGCGTAGCTAACTCTTCAAAGGTTCTAGGTTTTATGCCTTGGAGAATATAACGCAAGCCCCAGTGCATCCCTTGGATGCACATTTCTATGGCAGAAGTTTCGCACAAACTATCCTTGCAGTTTAAGCTCAGATTTCTCCATCGATTGATATAATCGATGACCTTTTCTTCTTTCCATTGATGAGTGCTTGTGAGCTCGATCATACTTACGATTCTTCTTGTGCTATAAAATCGGTTGAGGAATTCTTGTTCAAGATGTTCCCAACTGTCAATGCTTCCAGGCTCCAAGTCGGTGTACCAGTCAAAAGCATTTCCTTGAAGCGAGCAGACAAACTGTTTCACGAGGAGATCTCCAGTAGTTCCAGCATTATTGCTAGTTTCCATGAAATGAGCGACATGTTGCTTTGGGTTCCCTTTCCCATCGAATTGTTGGAACTTTGGCGGTTGATATCCAGTAGGCATCTTCATCGTGTCGATGCGACGAGTGTAGGGCTTCACGTAAGTAAGTGAAGATTTGGAACCTCCCTCCAACTTGCACTTGATGGTCCCAGTGATGAAATCTTCTAGTCGATCCACAGGAATCATGCCGTCGGATGAGACTTGAAGACCCTTAGACTTCTCATTTGATTTTCGTCCTAAGAGCATGTCGTCCTCCTCGAAATCCTCGGGTTGATCCTCGTTCGCCTTTGAGTATCGGTTTGTTGATATCTCATATTCTTCGAGATCAATAGGTCGTTTTCCCAACGAGTGATTTGCCTTGTCATAGAGTCCTTGGCTCAGAAGTTTCTCAATTTTTGCATCTTGCTCTTGCGTGCGCTTGTTGAGCCCTTCTATGGCCTTAGTCAGAGCCATGAGTTGTTCTTCCATAGTCGTAGCGTTTGTCGTCATAACAGGCGCTCCAGTCGAATGGTGAGAACAGGGTGAAGATTCACCGCTTTGAGAATCATCATGCACCTTCTTTTCGATGATCATGGCGTTTGGGTCATTCATCAAGTCAGTCATAGTTCGATACCTTCTAGGGCGAACCATCCTTTTGAAGAAAAGAGATGAGAGGTAGAGAGGTCCCACTGGACGTGTCAAAAATTTGTTTACAACAAATTTTAAAGTCTGGAAAAACTAAATAGACAATAAAATAAGAAGTAACAAATAATATTTATTTGAAATTTAAAAGTGGTTACAAATCCCTATGTGTAAATCCTCTGATTCTTCTCTTCGTTGAATGTACGAATTCAAGGGCACTAGGCTTGTTCTTGAATCGAATGGTGCGACTTTCTCCAAGATTTGCGGATGGAGTCACGGATTTGAAGAGCTTGGCAGATCTTCAAAGCTTGATGAGAATATATGTGTATATGTATGTAAATATGCTTGTATGTATGTATGTGAAGGTAGTCCCCCCAAATGAATTCACAAGACTCCTTTATATAGATTTTGAAGAGTCTCCTTCATAGCAGCTTGGTGACGTGTCACAACTTGATTGGCTTTACTTCCTTGGAATAGAAGACTTTATATGATTGGCCAAAACACCTAGTCTTGATATGTGGCGCATTTTGAGTGGCCACATACTTATAAGGCCAAAATATAATTTGATTAACTTTAAATATATCATTTTGACATATGGCTTGATATAATTGGCCAATAAATAAATATTAGAAATCAATTAATATCATTATTTACTTTCGGGATTTAATATAATAAAATCCCAAAATAGAAAATTAATTGATAACTAATAAATTATTTATAAGTGTCATTATTTAATTGGGCTTAAATTTCATGTATCTACAATTACACATAATAATTCGTCTTCAGCGCTGCTTTAAATACAATTTGATTAGGAAATGACAAAATTAAATAGCCATAATATCCTTTTTTTTTTCGTAATAACAGTTTATTTATTTCCTTATTTATCAAAATTTTAGCCAATAAATTTTTTTCTATTCAATATATTAATTCAAAATTCTAAAAAAAACATTCAGTCAAAATACCAGGAATTTGGTCAACCGTCGTGCTATAATATAAGTATAGATGGTAGAAAGACTGGTAGAAGTTGTGAAGATGGGACCGAAGCAGTTGATCGTCGCCATTGAAGGCACGGCGGCAATTGGGCCCTTCTGGCAAATCATCCTCTCCGAATACCTCGACAAAATCATACGGTACCTCTCACACCTCTACTGTGTGTCTCTGTGTGAAGTATTGGCGATGAATTGAATTGAGGATTAGAGTGTCGTTATTTGGGGATTATTTTAGGGTTTCTTGTGAGTGAGTAAATAAAATTTCATTCATTCTAATTATTGATGATGATTTACATTTCCATGAAATTGTCGTTTCTATTTAGTTTTATTCTTGCAATTGATCACTTATCACTGCTTAATTGAGCGGAATTTTGTTCAAATTTTTTGTTTGGTTCGTTGTTCTAAACAGCTAAATAGATGGACATTAGAAGTTTTTTCAGCACTAGCAATTCAATAATAGGTACTAAAGTGCAAGACTTTGAAGCAAAATATTGAGATGTGATAGGATATGGAAAAGTCAGTTTTCGTATTTGCTTCTGTATGAATATTGTATTATATAACGGGAATCTTATCACAATTTGAAGGTTGTGTTAACTGTTAATTCAGTATTGGATGTAGGAAAATCGATTTTTTGTGGAAAGTAAAAAATTAGGATGGAGATGTTAACCTTTTGGTCTATATTCAAGAAATTTGTACACCGTGAGAACATGGCGAAAAGTGGAGTAATGGTTGGAGTAACCCACCTTACACTATTACCAGACTTTATAGGAGAAGAGTTCATTTTAAGTTGAGTATATTATTAAGCGTAGTCACTCTAAGATTTGGATTGCTGGTTAGACGACAAATTTCTATCAAATAAGGTTGTCAATGACTGAAATATCATCAACTTTGTTGATCATAGGAAATTTAGCAAAATCCTTGTCTTTGTAGGTGCCATTTGAATTTCTCTGTCTTGGAAAAAATGGATATTCACTAGCATATGGATCTTTTAACTTTTCAAAATTATTGTTGTATCCAGTTTTAGGAACTTGTTTTAATTGGTTTCGGTACTTATCAGGTGCAACCAATGTGAAAAGATTTAAGCTTAAGCTCCTCTTTGTGATTTGTTGTTTTATCCAGTTCTATGATCTTTTTGGCTTAATACTTACCATGTAACCATCGTGAATTGAAATTGAGCATATAAAAAAGTCTTTGTTCTGTATCATTTTTTCATTTCATGATAATTTTTTGTTTTTGTGCTAATTTTCTACAGATGTTTTTGTGGAAATGAGCAAGCGAGTCAGGTGTGCATATTATAACATGATTTAATTAATTAATTTTCCATTTTAAATAAATTAGGAAAAAGGTTCAGTCATCGCCAAATAATTGTTCAGGTTATCATGTTTAATTTATAGTACTTTTAACTTTTTGATATCAACTTCTTATTGTTTCATAAATTTTTCAGAATACATCAACTCCCAATGTTGAGCTCGCACTAGTCATGTTCAACACTCATGGTTCTTACAGCGGTGCGCATTTTGTTCAGGGTCTTTTGCGGTGCTAACACTTTAACCTGCAAAAAATTTCTACAATGTCCACATAATTAGATTTTTTGTGTTGGTTTTTACTCAGTCGTTTTAGTCTTGGAAGTTCCTTATTTATTCTTAATTTATAATATTACTAACTCTGTCTATTCTCCTACCTTTCACTGTACTTGACCTATTTTCTCAATCTGTCCATGGCTGCACATATGCTGCCTATGTGACAGGTAATTGTTGAATATATCCTGTTGGGGCAGCCTTTATGTCGGGACAAGTGCAAAAGCCCCAAATCCCAGTTTAATCTCTTATGCTGGAAGCATGATTGATCTTCTATTTTATTGCTGAGGCATAAGTCTATTTTCATCCTTTATTATTTTACATTTTTATGCAGTGATTAAAAGTCCCTGAAATTCTCAAGCGGACCTCCTAGATAACTCTTTACGTCAGACTTACCAATATAAATAATCACCTTGACAATTCTTCAACTCAGCCCTCCAGTTGCCTGATTCACTGGTTGATAATACCATGGACCAAGAAGTTCATACCAAAGCCAGACCAGCCTCTATTTTCTGCTATCCTTAATTTAATAGGCTTATGTACTCCTCCCTAGTCCTCGAAAGAAGAAAGGGGAATGTAATTATTTGTCAATTCTCCTAAAACTTTTGGCATTCTTGGGTAGCACTTCTGCTCCATAATTATTCTCCAATGGGAGTGTTGATGCTTTGTTGATTTTTCCAGAACCTTACATAAGTTGCAAAAGTAAATATATTTTGTTTGCTGGAAATTCGCTTCTAGATGGAAGATGTTAGGAATCTGTGGTATCCACTTTATATGTAGTTGCACTCTCCAAGAACCTTAAATACTAAGGGTTTATATTTGTTGTAGACTGCATATTTTATGCCCTACTATTTTGGAGATTGTACAGGTCGGGTAATGATATTAGGTTGTACCATCTGTTTTCTTACTTTTCCTTTCTGTCTTATTATTCTGTTTTGTCATTCAGCTTGCCTTGTGCAACGGAGTGGTTGGACTAGAGACATGGATATATTCTTTCAGTGGCTTTCAGCTATACCCTTTGCAGGTGGTGGTTTCAATGATGCTGCAATTGCTGAAGGGCTTGCTGAAGCTTTAATGGTCCGTTTGATGCCTATCTTCATTTAGAATGTTTGAGTTATCTTATCACTACATTCATACGTGTGATGATTGTATAAGTTCAACCTGTGAGTTGCCTTGAACCACACGATAAACCATCATTGAGCTTTAACATGTTGAAAATCAAAATTTGATGTTTGTATGTGGGTTCTTTCGCCTGTGTTTATTAGTATTTCATTGTTCTCATTTTCAGTCGGTGTTGCATTAGATGTGTATAATAACCCTACTTTTGAATATGATGTTTTGGGTGCGATGTTTCATAGTCTAAGAATAGTTTTTCCAGGCATTGCGTTGTTTGAGGATGGCTACTATATGTTCGAGCGGTGGTTCACATGCATGTAATACTTTGTCCCCATAGGACAGAGATTTCTTCTAGACTCTTGGCACTTTATCCCCATACCACTTTGTTTCTGGTGTATTACTTAGCGGTTTGCTTTATTACAATTTTCACAGTCTGGATTGCTACTCTGTCAGAAATGAAATGACCTCTACGTCCATTTAGTGCAAATTGCAATTTGCTCTTATATCACATTAGTGCAAGTGAATTCATTTTGGCTCATGCTCTTAAGTTTGCTAATCTTCCATTTGCAATCAACGTGGATGGGCTATCACGTTTAAGGAAAAATGCTCTACTTTATATAAACTAGGCATGGAAAGCCTTTTTGTTTGTTATGTTTCATGAGCTAGCATAGACAGACATCACTTAGTTATCGGAGGTGCCCTTCTAGTTACATGTATAGTATACCTTTTAGGCCTTCTCTTGTCTTTGAATACCTAACCCATAATAGTTCGCTTAGCAACAAATGTGCATAAACTGTCCCAGCTCTTAACCTGCTGTTGGTTGTATCATGCCCACAAGCTAATTTTCTCCCCTAGGATATACATCTAACACTATTAAGTTTCTCATGAACCCTGCATCTTGACCTTGATTCATAATACATGTGGATTTTAATGTGTAGATTGGGCATTCATTTTTAAAGTAATAACTGCTGAGTACTTATGCTAGCTGTGCTAGGGTAAGTTGCTTCCGTGAAGTAATTTTCATTTCCCTAACTAAAACTAGAGGATCTTCCTGAAACAAAGGGAATGAAAGAGTGGTTTTCTTTTCCTTTTTTAAATTTAGAAACGATTTTTTTCATTAAGCAGAACTCATAGACTATCAAAAAGCGACAAGGATATCATGTTGTTAAAAAGGTACTTCTTGGACTTCTTGAATAATTTTTTTTCATGATCTGGAAATTGTATTTATGATTCTTGTTGGTTTTTGTTAAGTATGCAAAACTTCCCCAAGGGTGATGCAAGACATTGTCGAACTGTAAGAAAACTTAGACTACTTTTAGTATATATTTCTTCTCTTCTATTCCTATCTTGGTCAATGGGTCAATTTCAACTCATACTATGCTTACCAAACAACATAATATGTTCAACCTAATGTATATTTAACATAAGTGAGTGTGACTGGATATCGTTAACGTCATGTTTCCTCTTTTTCATTTCCCCCTTAAGTCATTGTATTGTATAATGAGTGGCAGATCACCATAAAATTTCATAATTTTCCTGTGCTTATTTGTTAAGCTATTTTATGCTTTATGCTTCATAAACTTATGATTTTTGATAAGTGTTTTGTCGCATTTCCAGATGCTTTCTTCTCCAAATCGAATCCAAAATCCAAATGTGGATGGACAAAAGCATTGCATTCTTGTTGCTGCAAGCAACCCTTACCCGTTGCCCACACCAGTATATCGACCGCAACCCCATAATCTAGAGCCGAGCGATAATATTGAAACACAACCAGATAATCGTCTCATTGATGCAGATACATTAGCAAAATCATTTGCTCAGGTACTGGTTAAAAGTTCTTATTCATTTTTCATCTTTATCTTGCAGTTAATCCATTCATATTCCAAGGTCGCTCAGGAGTGTTCCTCTTTTGCAGTGTGCTATTTCGTTGTCTGTAATTTGTCCAAAGCAGCTTCCAAAACTCAAGTCAATCTATGATGCGGTACTTCTATACATCTCTGAAGCTCATTCCTCTGCTCCTTAATTTAATTCTTAGAAGTTTGTGACAACAAAAGTTGTATTACCTTTGCTGATCTTACTTCCAACTTAATTTAACATCTTATTAACCCTGGTCGCTGTATTCTTTTTGATAAGCTAAGATACATTTTTTCTATTTATTTGATTCAACTAGTTCGTTGATCCTTAAATTTGACGAGTGAGTTCTACGAGGAATTATTACACAATTCTTGTTCATGTTCTATCTTGCCTTTTCTATGACATACCATTTTTATTCCAATTTTCATAGCCTATTGGTTGGTGTGCTAGCATATTCTTCGAACTAATCATACAGTTACTGTACCCCTTTTTTTGGAGCCTTTGGAAGAGACCTGTTATATATCATCACATTATAAAAGAATCAAGCTTCCTGTCTAGAAAAGGCAAGAATTTATGATGATACAACTGGAACATAATAGTTGGTTATTTGAGATTAGAAATCCTTTCAATATAGTCCTACATATTTCACCCCCAGCCACATAAAGGATCTTCCTAACTGCCTACTCCCATCTATGTTGTATTCCTGTTCAGTGGTCCAATTTCTTTGTACAGTGTATCTGTCTGGTTCTTTTTTTTTGTAAGATTGCACCAACTATTCAGTTTTATAGTCATGGGATTCCAATCAGGTAATATTTATCAAATAAAGAAATACCATATGGAAACAATTATATTATAATGATGGATTTCTGGTTTCGCAGAGTTCTGCTCTCCAAGCATGTACCGACATGTAACTTTGTCTTTCAATAAACAAAATATACCAATGCTTCTCTCTATCTCTGTGTGTGTGTGTGTGTGTGTGTGAGTTTTCATTTTCTATTCCTTTCTGTCTTTCTTTTCAAACGAGCTGTTGATTATGCTGATTTTTTCCTCACTGTGTTAATTAGGGAAAACGCAATCCACGCGCTGCAGATCCGCCTATAGATAATGTTAAAAATCCTCATTTCCTTGTCCTCATCTCAGAAAATTTCATGGAGGGTCGTGCTGCTTTAAGTCGGTCTGGAATGACAAATTTGCCATCAAATCAAAACGCTGTTAAGATGGACGTGACACCTGTTCCTCCCATTTCTGGACCACCTCCAGTATCTGTCCCATCAAGTGAGTTTTCATGCCTCCAGTAACTTTTTATTTTTCCAAAAGCTCATATTTATATCTGGTCCTTATCAGTTGACGTACCAAAAAATTTCATCTTCACCTCACGATGCAAAAGCATTAGCAGACCAGTTCTTGTTCTTGTGCTCATATCTATTTTTTCTGTGAACACATTTCATTTGAGCTTTTAAATTATGAAGAAGTAGTGATTGTACGCAGAAACCAGGGAAGGCACTTAGCAAACAATGAAAGAAGTTTAGTGTACAACTGAACTACTGATCCTAATATACCAGTTTACTGATTTTATTGGGAATGGCCGTTTAATGTGTGAAGTACATGTTTGCATAGATGACAGAAGAATTACACTCTCGGACTCATACTGTAAATTGAGTGGGTGGCAATCCTTTTTTCCTTGTTATTATATACCAGTTGTAAATCTCTTATGTTCATTTCTGTGTTGGTGCTGTGATATGTAATGACATCTTTGCCTTTTAAGAATTACGATCCCGTAGAACTTAAAAAAGAAACAAGAACATAATCAAGAAGGATTTGCTCAGCTTAAAAATAGAGTAAGCTATTAAATAAGAGGTTACTTAGATAATTACAGGTGGTGTCATCAGCATTGCCTTTTGATTTGTTGCAAAATAATTCATTCATATTGTTCAGTCAATGTTTAGGATTGATGCTGATACTGTATCTTCTCTTCTTTCAGCAAACGGATCTGTCTTGAGTCGGCAACCAGTACCTGTTGGAAACATTCCCCCGGCAACTGTAAAAGTGGTAAGGCTCAAATATTTGAATTTTGTCTACACACTGTTGGAATATTACGAGGTTGTCCTTACTTTCCCTTGTCTTAGCAATGGAAGACATCAAACTCATCTGTTAAATTATTTCAGGAGCCCACCACTGTAACCTCTGTGACTGGGTCTGTGTTTCCACCTATGTCATCTGTTCCTCGAGCTGCTTCCCAAGCTGTTCCAACCTTGCAAACTTCTTCACCTATATCTACGTCTCAGGAAATGATTTCAAATACTGAAAATGTACCAGAGGTAAAACCTCTTGTTAACAATATTACACCCTCCTTGCGCCCAGTTGGTGGTGCTGCGGCAAATGTGAGAATTTTGAACGATGTGGCTCAAGCACGTCAAGCCCTAGCTGGAGGAACTTCTATGGGACTTTCTTCTATGGGTGGAACACCTATGCTGTCGAATATGATATCCAGTGGACTAGCATCTTCGATCCCTCCTGCACAATCTGTGATATCTTCAGGTCAATCTGGTGTCACATCAATCTCCGGGTCAATGCCAATGTCAATGCCAGCAACTGGTCAAGTCTCAGCTCCTGCACCTTTTACTTCCGCAGCTTCTAATGTTTCTGGAAATCCTAGCCTTGGCATGTCACAGCCTTTGGGTAATGTCCAAGGAAGTAGTATTGTTCAAACACTTCCTAGCATGAGCCAAGGAAATATACCCGTAACACAGATGGTGCCAACAGGAATGAGTATGAATCAGAACACGATGAATGGCAGTGGTGCATCCGGTATTGCTTCTGGAACTGGCTCAATGATGCCTACTCCAGGAATGTCTCAGCAACCAGGCATGCCTCAGCAACAAGGCATGCAGCCTGTTGGTGTGAATGGCAACAACCCCGTGGGAAATATTACCTTGAATCAGCAGTCATCAAGTCAAATGCAGTCAGCACAATCAAAATATATCAAAGTGTGGGAGGTAATTATCTTAGTGAATATAATTCATATAATCAAGCATGAACTGCTTTGAAATTGCTGTGTATTTTGAGACATCTATACAATTTTTCTTCTTTTTGGCCTGAATATTTTGTGTTATTATGCTAGTGCCATATCTAGTTGTGTGGTAGAGGTGTTCAGAAAAGTGCCTTCTGTCAAATGTTAGATTAATTGACTACCCTTTCATAACGTGGCCTGGCACTGTTAAATGAATATCGATAAATGAATAACAATTTGTCTTTTGGTTGAGATAGAACATTATCATGGTTTTCGTCACCTTTATGATCATTCTATTCTACTGTTTTATCTTGTTAAGACGAGCCAAAAATTATGTATTATTGCCTGAATTTTACTGCCAGTTGCAACTTTTCCTACAAAAAAGGTGAAATTGTTGATGAATCTGAAGGTTTTATATGAAAATGAGGTTGAAGGTGTACTTTCTCAATTACTGTTTAGGAATTAAGAGAGCTTGTTAGATTTAGAACAACAGAAAACTGTCTTCAACAGTTTCCTTTTCAGGTGTATTGTAATATAAGCTTATGGTCAGGTCTCAAATAACAAGGTTACCTGTAAATCTAATTGTCTGTATACTGTTATATGTGGTTTTCAGTATTAGAGTTTAATTCTGAAAGAATTGTGTATAAGAAACATGTTAAAAAAAAACATTTGTAAATGATGACGTTGAAACATCTATGGGTAACAGCACAGTTTTAATACGATTGTTAACAGCTTAAAATCTTTGTACTGAAATGATCCAGGGAAACTTATCTGGACAGAGACAAGGACAGCCTGTTTTCATAACCAGATTGGAGGTATGTTTAATGTCTATTTAACAAGGGGGTCTGATTATGGACCATTTCATTTTTTTTCACAAATATTTTACTTAGAAATATGATTTTAATCTAAATATTTTGCTCCACTATTCACGTTATCATATGGTAAGGCATATTATGTGTGCTATTCTTTAGTAATTAACTTGTTTTGCATACCTATACTCATGTTACTTCATTTTCTCAATCTGTTTATTGTGCCAGGGATACAGGAATGCCTCAGCTTCTGAGTCGTAAGACTTCTTTCCGGCTGATCTTCTTACTTTGCTTACTATGGTTGTGCAATTTTACTAGTTCATAACAATCAGTAGTGTTGGCAATAACATCGACCTTATGCTAAAAGTTGTCATAAAAGGCAGTTGATATTTTTCCTATTAATTCAATGTTCGGGGAACTGAATATATTCATTCAATGAATCTCATTAAAAATTGGTCGTGGAAACCAAATCCAAATATAGAAGAGGAATATCGACATGGTTTTAGACCAAAGTGCCACATTGGTTTACAATTGCCTTCTAACCTTGTATATGAGTCTGGATGGTTATTTAGTTATTTTGCTTTGATGTATAACTTCTTATGAGTGCATTAGGAAGGCAACATTTTCGAAGTTGTTGGATGTCCTCAAGTTTTGGATTCTTATATATACACACATTGGTTGCTCACATTGAGTCTCATTCATGTTCCGTGTCTTTTCAGGCTCGCTGCAAATTGGCCTTCTACCATGCAGATAGTTCGCCTCATATCCCAGGACCACATGAATAACAAGTAATATTTCCTTAAAGTGAACTATGATTCTTTTACTTGATCTACTCATTACAAAAGAAATTTGAGTTCTCTATATACATTATATGCTAGGCAATATGTTGGAAAGGCTGATTTTCTAGTTTTTCGGGCAATGAACCAACATGGTTTTCTTGGACAGCTGCAAGATAAAAAGCTTGTAAGTCATAACTATACAAATTGTGAACATCTGACCATTGACACAATAATCCTCATTCTCTCTATATGTAATTGTTCAGTGTGCAGTCATACAGTTACCATCCCAAACGTTACTCCTCTCAGTTTCTGACAAAGCATACCGTTTGATCGGAATGCTTTTCCCTGGTGTATGTTATGACTTCAAACTGGACTCTCTGTAACTAAACAATTTATGCTTGGTGAAATTGCTCTTTTAGTCCCGAAGACTGAACCTTCCGCACTTTTGGTCCCGAATTTTGTAGAATTGCAGTTTTGGTCTTAATTTATATAAAGTTTTGCACTTTTGGTCCTATCCCACTTTTTATTCAATTTGGGACCAAAAGTGTAAAGTTGTGACAGTCCTATGAGACCAAAATTACAAAACTGAGACTATTTCTTGGGACAAAAAGTGCAAAAAATTGTTAGAATTGGGAGACGATAAGTCAAAAGTGCAATTTTATAAAGTACTGGACCAAAGGGTCTGATCCTGAGGGACTAAAAGTACAACTTTGCCATTTACGCCTTCTACCTGCTTTACCATTAATCACATAATCAAAACCATGATTTTAGGATATGGTTGTATTTAAGCCACAAATACCGAATCCGAATCAGCAACAACTACAAGTACAACAGCAGCAGTTTCAGCAGCAGCATCTACAACAGCTACAACAGCAGCCGATGCAACAGATGCAACAACAACAACAACAGCAGCCGATGCAACAAATGCAACAGCAACAGCAGCCGATGCAACAAATGCAACAACAGCAGCAACAACAACAACAACAACCGCTTATGCAGATGCAGCAACAACAGATTCCACAGCAAATGCCACAAACGGGTATGAATCAAGGTTATATTCAAGGTGCTGGACGATCTCAAATATTGTCTCAAGGACAAGTTTCATCGCAAGGACCATCAACCATGAACGGAGGAGGAGGAGGAGGAGGAGCCTTTATGAGTTAACAAGCCTTTAGACATAATTTATTATTTGATGTAATCTACTCCAGCTTATATATATGTTTGTTTAGAAATCACAAGTTAAAACTGCATTGGTGTTAGGCTGTTAATTATAGATATTATTATAATTTGTGATTTTCAAAATTCATAATACGTGTTTATTTAGAACTGCATTGGTGTTTGGCTGTTTGGAAGTCAAATTTTGAAATTTTAAAATTTTGTGCACTTAACCTCCCAAAAGTTTTTAGTTATTGCACTAACCCCTAAATGACCTTCTACACTTTGAATTTTATTGAAAAAATGTTATGTGGGCAAATTACACTCATTTATCAGCTTTGAGGGGGTCCATGCAGGTTTTTTCAATTAGAGGGGAGAAGTGCAAAAATGGAAAACTTTTGGGGGGTTGATGTGCAAATATCCCTATTGTTGTAATTGTTCTTGTTCTTGTTGTAGTAGATGACAATGTTATCTTTTTTCTTTTTTGATAAGTTGATACTAAATGTAAATATCTCAAAGTGCTGGGGCAAAATTATAAGAAATGCTCTTATTAGCATCTTTTTATAACTGTTGTAGACTTGTAGTAATATCGATTGTAAAAATTGCAGTGACAAAAGTACCAGGCTATTACTTCAAAGTTCACTTTATGCCTAAGGAAATCAAATTATATTGAGCAAATTGAAATAAAACTTAACTTGGCTAGATAATTGTAGAAAGTGGATGATGATGTTGTGGAGACAATGTTATCAATCACACTTTCTAGACCAAAATGATAGATTTTTCCCGAGCTTGTGTGAGTTATAGTCTTTTTAGTAGCTTTTCGATTAGTGTCTTACCTTAAGTGTTTATATCTTTTCAAGAATAAATTGAAGGATTTATCGATTGATTTGACTAGATACCGTAGGAATGATGTTAGATGTCCCGAAGGCAAGTGTAAGACTAGAAAAAAATTGACTTGCAGGAGTAAGACCCTCGTCTAGGCCCACGCCAAGCTTGGCCACGCCTCGATGAGGTTAGAGTACATAAATAGTTTATAGTTTCAATAGCTTCCTCGTTGGGGTGAGCTTCAACCTCGCCTCGGCCAGCTCCTGTTCATGCGGATGCAAAAGAAAACCACATCATCGGGGAGAGCTTCAGAGTGAATAGATGTCTTGAGCAGTACCTTCGTTGCTTCACTTACCTTAAGCAGCGAGACTGGGAAAATTATTTGGCCTAAGTCGAGTTTTAGTACAATACTATATTTCTTCAGTTGATTGACATGACACCGTTTGAGAACTGCATGGTCGACCCCCACCTACATTGATATAGTACACGACAGAGACGATCGCGGTTCAGGATGTAATTCGAGTCTTACGGTAAAATCCAACTTGGCCACAAAGTAGGACTAAAATGAAGCAAGTGGATGATAAACATCGACATGAACAATCGCTCACTTAAATCTTACCCAAAGTATCTGGCTTGGTTATGCCTTAGTCTTCTAGTCTATTTGAATCTTTATTAGTTACTTTTTATTATCTCCATATTTTAATTTAATTTAGGACTTGAATAATTTTGGTAGTTTTGAACTCTAAATGTTTTCTTTTTTTGTCTTTAAAGAAAATTAAAAATTCTAGCTTTTATGAATGTTAGGGTTGTGATTAGATGTTTATTCATTATTCATTTCGTATTGGTCTCCCATTAGTACTTTTCAAAATTTTGGAACGTTAGAGGAAATCTTTTAATTAGAATCATATGACAATAATAAACGTGCATTTAATTCGAATTCACTTTATGTATTTTTTTTTTTTTTTTGATAATTTCGCTTTATGTATTATTGTGCAAGCGAAAATATGCATTTTCTCATTTGTTTATTTATTTATTGAATCTGCTTTGCACATCTGGAAACCATTGCTTATTCAATATTCCTTTCCTTGAAGAATCACAAGGAATCCTAAGGACGTTGACAGCCTCTATAAATGCGGCTTTTTTACTTTAATAATACTTGGTGACCTTACCTCTTCTGCTTGTCAAAATGTCAAGCTACATATATATTTAAAGAGGGAATTACATTTTTCATTTTAAATTTTTAACAGCATAAGATATTTGATACTAAATCTTCGAAAAAGACACATTTAATATAAAAATTGAAGGATTTTTTTCAAATTTCATTTCTTCGTCAATTTTTGGGTGCCAAATTTTGTCTTTTTATATGACTGAAAAGTTCTTGACGAGAGCTTTGTAATGGTACAAGTTTCAGTTCATGAAACGCAATAAATAATCCGCAGAAAATTATCAAAGTTTCGGAACATTAATCAAAATTAAATCATATCTCATAATCTTCAAAGAATCATGCCACAATAGTTTTCAGTTATGATATAGGGCACATAAGCATGTTATGGTAAAAGTTTTGGAGCATAATTTTAAGCATACTAAAAATCACCATTAAAGCTCAAACAAATGTGAAAAAAGTCCTTCAATTTTTGTATTAAATGTGTCTTTTTTGAAGGTTTTGTACCAAATGTCTAAATTAGGTAATAGTTTGGTATATCTTTGAACTTTTTTAACTTCATCTCTTAACTTTTGTGAGTTTTTACTTAACCGTCTCAGCTATTAAAAACATCTCAGATCACTACTTTGGCCGTTCGCTGGTGGAATCTTTTCAAAGTTTGGGTGACAAAGTGCGAAAATGTTCAAATGTGGGTGGCAAAATGAAAAAACGTTCAAAGTCACATTATAAAAGTTGGACGGAATATTCTGTTAGATTCATGGTTTTTGCATCTTAGAGGGCTGCCTGAGATTTGCTTGATAGCTGGGGGGTTAAGTGGCAACTTGCGAAGGTTAGGAGGCCAAACAGAATTTTCCCATATTTTAATTTGTCACAATGGATGAAGTTCTTTCATCGTAGTTTAGAGTCTCATAATTTGGGGAATTAGGGAATCTAATTCCAATCTTTACTAACTAAACTTACTTTTGGTAACTAGCCGACTAGGGAATCTAGTTCTACTCATAATTACCAAGTGTAACCGTCATTCCGCCATCATTCAAAAGTCAAAACCTACATAGCTCACAATATATATATATATATAAATTTCACATGTGACCATCTAAATGCAAATATGCTTTGTTCTATTAAAGGATAAAGATGTTGAGAAATAACTCATAAAATTTGAATCAAAACAAATTGGGGCTTAGAGCTATAAGATATAACACATACGCAAGACGGAATAATACCTTAATGCGGTAGAGAGAATAACATTGCTATTGTATTATTAGAATTGTGCAATCTTCACACTGGAAATCGCAATGCAGAAGGCCCAACGAGATGCGAAACAGTTCGTTAAATAGCATATGTGCCGCAACTTTGATTTTTAGTGTAGCAATGGGTGGCCGAACGAGCCCTAAATTTACTACTAAAAAATCATGTAGAAATAATGATTTAGTTTAAAAAAAAAAAAATTAGCGAGACAAAAAATTAAGATTAAGAGATTTGGAAGGGATAAATTTCTGACTAGCATATTCTAAGGAAAAAAAGGAGAGAAGGAAGATCATTAATTATTTTTCATTTTCACTCCTATAATAAAGAAGTCTAATAATTGTAGAATAATCAAAATTAGAAATTTAATCTAGCAAATTCTATGGGAATAAGAAGAGAGAGAAAAACATTAATTTATTTTCTTTTTACTCGTATTATAAAGAAGACAATTTATGGTAAATTAATTCAAATTAAAAAAAAAAAAATTATGTCACCAAAAATTTGTGAGAATCCAAAGGGATCAATACAAGATAACGAATTCTAAGAAATAAAGAAGAGTGAGAAGAATATTAATTAATTTCCATTTTCACTTCTGTAATAAAGAAGTCTAATAATGGTAGAATAATCTGAATTAGAAATTTTCTCTAACAAATTCTATGGAAATAAGAAAAGAGAAAATAACAATAATTACCAACAGGATTGGTCTAGTCGAAGTAACTAGTCACTACAAAGTAGCGGACTCAGATTTGAATCCCTGTTAGGAGAGGTGTGCCCAACCAGCGTTGAAAGGGATTAAATTATTGGGAAAAAAAAATAACAATAATTTATTTTCATTTTCACTCGTATTATAAAGAAGACAAATGAGGGTAAATTAATTTAGAAATTTTATTTGGCACCAAACAATTTGTGAGATTCGAAGGGGATGGATACAAGATAACGAATTCTAAGAAATAAAGTTGAGTGAGAATAATATTAATTAATTTTTTATCACTCGTATAATAAAGAAGGCAAATAACTGAAAATTAGTTAAAATTAAAAATTTTCTCTAGCTACAACAATTGCCACTCTAGCATTATCACTAGCCATGTTAAAATTATATTATAGCTTTACGGACTAGATTCAGAGTTACCATAAATTTTATTACTACATTTTTTCAATCAGAAGACTTTAATGGCCAGATTATGACAACTTTAATAATTTTTAATATCCTATAACAAATTCAACCAATCAGATTCAAATTACACCAATCTTATTACAAATAAATAAATTACTTTTTTAGAGGAAGACTTTTAGTGGCCAGATTATGAAAACTTTAATAATTTTTTATATCCTATGACAAATTTCAGCCAATCAGATGCAAATTACACCAATCTTATTACAAATATATAAATTACTTTTTTTAGAGTCGAAGAGAAATAAAACACTTCTATATGACATGGTTGAATTATAAGCTAATGATTCTAACACATTACATAATTCTCCAACAAGTAATAAAACTATATAAAATGATGAAATTCATTTTTCTAATCTTCATCTTTTTCTGCAACTCTTGTTCATGAAGGAAAAAGTAGTTTCATTCGCCCTAAATTTCATGTCAACTTGTTAAATAACCTTCCTCCAAATTCTGAACCGTTATATTTTCAATGCGCGTCTAAAAATGTCGATCTTGGATATCAAGTATTGACATCAAATCAAGTATTTACATTTGGTGCTGTTGAATATTTTCCTACCGTATTCTTTTGTAAACTTCGATGGGGTAAAAAGCATTCGAGTTTTGACGTTTTTAATGAAAATTGGGTTGTCAATCCTTGTCATAGTACACACTGTGATTGGACAATAAAGAGTGATGGTATTTATTTACAAGGGGATAAGAAGTATGATTGGGTACTTAATAAGTGATGCAGGAGAATTCAAGACAATCATGTCTTTTTTATTTATTTAATTCCTTTGAGAGTCTTATTTACTTTTAGTTATTTTAATGTCATCGTCTAAAATAATGTGTTGGTGTAATCTTCATTGTTATGAGATATTGAATATTATAAATTTTTAGAAAAAAAAAGAGATATGTTCTCTTTAACGTTCATGGTGCCTATTTTATTTTTATTTTCTTCGTTGCATATCTAAGTTGGAAAAAAATCATTTTTCATAACATTGAACATGGCAAATTTCACTTTTCATACCAAACTCGCCAAAAACATATCAATTCTTGACAAACGTTACAAATGAGCAGGGGCGGACGGACGTAGGAATTTTTTTTTTTTTTTAATATAGTAGTGGTGTATTTTTTTGTTATTTTTGAAAAAAAAAAAAAGTTCAATAAATTAGCCCAATATGAAATTTCCAGTCCAAATATAATCTTAGTCCAATTAATATAACACAACTCACTCTAATAATAACTCACTCTACCCAATTTCTAAGCCCCAATGAAAAGTCCAATTTTTTTCTATATATATATTTATGATATATGTTTGTGCAATTGTGCTTATGTAATAAACTAATAGTGTTATATATTCATTATTGATGTTTATATTCACTTCCCACAATCATTTTTTAGATTCAAGTTTCATTTTTGTGCTTAAAGTTATATACTTGTTAAGATTTTCATAAGCATTAGATTAAGATATGAGGATAACTATTATATTAAAATAATATGATGATTAAATCAAGATGCAATAGAGTTAATAATATTCATTTACATATCAAACACTAATTTTAGATGGTTAATAGTTTTTTTTTATTGAAATGTCAAACACTAATCTTATATTCTTAATAGTTTTTTATTAGCATTTATTAGCCTATTGGGATTCAATCTCTCTTGTTTTATCAAATGAATGAAAAATAAGTCTTGTCATTATCATGTCTCTATTATATTGAACTTTTACTTCTTGAGTATGTCATTATTCTTGAGATAGTTATGTTTTGTACATTTTATGGTATTAGAAATATGGAGAGATACTTTAAGGCTACACCTACACCTCATGAGGAGTCTTCAAGTAACGTTCACATTCAAAGTGACCCGCATGAGTTTCCAAACTTTCATATTGAAACGAACTTGCCCGAGCTTCCGAGTGATCCCGGTCTACGACCTCATATAACTTTATATGATTCTAACATTCGAGAGAGAGTTCGTAGAGCATAATTGCTCAAAGGTCCATGTCAACCACGCAACCTTGAGTTTCGGCATGTGTTAATGGGAGGTCAATGGCTAAATGATAGTTTAGTTGTCTTTATAGAGAGAGACATATTTAGTAGTATTTCAAACGATGCTATCATGGACCGATTTTAAAAGATGAAAAACCGTCGTGGTCAATTATTAAAGTAAATATGAAGATATTTTGGGTTCTTTTGGGACTATAACGGGGTATCACATGTAATTAAAATATCTCGTGGGGTTTATTTTTATCAAACTCCACCTTTCCATTTTTGTATTGCGTCATATATTTTCTCGTGAATAATATAAACTTTAAGTTTAACTGTTTGATAGATTTTTTTTTTTTTTTTTGGTATAACTTTAGCCCCCCCTGACCAAAAATCCTGGATCCGCCCCTGCAAATGAGATACTTCCATTAGATTTATTGAGGGAATTAAACCGCGAAAATTGAAGCCCATGTCCAAAGGAGCAAGATGACGCAAACAAAAAATTGAAAATGGTGGAGAAACAATGTTGTAATCACGATTTGTAATTTGTGAGGAAAAGGGTTTCGCGATTTAGATTTTCAAATGAAAAATTGAACGATTCACTCGACGTATTCTGAAATTTATTATACGTATGTGTTCGCGGTGAAGAGACAAACAAAACCCTTTCCTATTTCCGGCGATCAACTACTAGATGACGCTGGTTGTGCGTGAGAAAGAAGATCGAGGTCAATTCGTAAAATCGCCAGAGTTTAATCAGTTTTATTAATCCTAATATTATTAAAAATACTAGTAGTTTAAATTTTAACGAACACATGGCAATTCATCAACATAACTAACAAAAATATCAATTTGTAACATCTATCAGAGAATTGGTACATTTTTTGCGAGTTTGATATGAAAAAAATTGCCTTGATATGAAAAAAATTGCCTATCTATGTTGGTTAATATTTAATTTATATTATGTCTATTGCATATCTAATCCTTAATAATTTTTGGTTAATATGTTTATTAGGCTTGAAGTTAATTAGTTTATTTTATATCCGGCTCAAGTTCCTTGAGAAAAAGATATTTGAGTTTGATTTATTTACATATTGAACAAAGTATTAATATTTTCATGCGAGAGCTTCTGAAACTTGATCTGAGTTTGACTCTATAATCAAGAAAATAATAAAATACATGTAAAAATAAAAATATCAAGATAGTTGACTTGATCAAAGCTCGTTCGATTCAGTTCATTTGAAAGTCAAGTAAAGTACAAATATAATCTCAAACTCGATATAAATAAAGTCAAATCAAACTTAAATGATGTATTGTTCAGTTTTATTTAACTCTTTAATAATAGGGTGAATTCCACTTTTGAACCTCCTTATGTACTTTTCTTTACAGTTTGGTCCCCTTTGTGTTTTTCTTAATATTTTAATCCTCACTATCAATTAATTGTTTCATTGTAGTCCTTCTCAGGCAGTTCTAGGGTGGCACCAACGTCACCTGATTTACACGTGACTAACTTGAAAATTCATGCAAAATAACAGAGGTATTTTTGTCTGTTCCATTGAAAAAAATCTAAATTTTGCGTGAATTTCTCGAAAAAATCATCATGTTAGTCACATGCAAATCAAGAGCCGCCCTGAAACCTCCTGAGAAGGACTAATTGATAGTGGGGATTAAAATATTAAGAAAAATATAAAGGGGGACCAAACTATAGAGAAAAGTACATAAGGACAAAAAGTGATATTCCTAGTTATATAGTACAAATCGACAGATCAATCGATCTTGAAAAATAAGTTATTGTAAATTAATTAATAAAACATGTAATCTTTCAATTGATGTATATATTACATAGAGAGAATCACATTTTTGGTCTTCCTTATGGACCAACTTTTGCACATTCATCCATAAAAAAATATTCGTAGGAGTTGCAACCCTCTTATCAATGTAGTGTTTCACCGATTAATTTTTCGACTATTACACGGCCGAGACGGCCTCACGTGCAAAACACATGCATTACTTGGACGACATTTTTGTCACTTCACCTAAAATTATAATTATAGTGGTTCATTTTGATCTCTCTTAAACATGTTTTGTAACACCAGAAGTTCGTATGAATTTTAAAATACATTATTGCATGTTTATCCATAAAAACTATGAACTGGAAAATTTAATTAATTGTAAGTTTTTAATTACTAATGACTAGTGATGTGATAATCTTATCGGATCGGCAACAATAATGGTTGCATCCCCCGCAGCCCCATCCACCGCAGCACCTCCTATTACGATAGGAACCACCTAAGGCTCCGCCTCTGCTTTGGTTTGCTTTGGTTCATCAACTATTCACAAACCCAAGGTCGATTGATGACCTAGCAAGAAAGAGTGAGCTCCCAAAATGTACCGAGCAATAGGAGGTTACAATCCCATGTGACCTCAACACATAAAAGGACGAACTCATAGACCACGTATCAGATATACACATTAGTGCGAGGGCGACTCCACAAAACAATGTAAACATGTAGCTTGACATTTTCTTCAAAATGCCATCGGACTTGATGTTGGTGTTTTATCCAATCGGATCCGAACTATTCGACCCGACGAGTAAACAAGATCGAACTAATTCGACCAAATTGTGGAATTTGGTGGATTTTATGTTCATAGTATATTTCGAAAATAACTAACATAAAAACGAGGATCCCATAAACGATAATTATTTTAATTATGTATAAGAAAGAAAGAGAAAACTTACAGAAAGCTTCTCGTCCTTCGTTCTTTTGGTTGAACTTTTGGCTTCATGCTTTTCTTTGACTAAGAGTCAAAATCAATTATCCTTCAAGGTTCAGGTCTCCACCTAAATACACGAGCATATAATACATTGCTCTTCCTATGATATTTGAGAATACGTTTCGCTCGAACTCATCATTTTTAACGACATATGATATCATATGTCATTCCAAATGAGATAGACATCATCAATATAAACTACTAAGAAAACCACTTTCTTTTCTTTGATATACTTGTATACACAAGGTTCATCAATTGTTTTCCTCAAATCAATGGGCTTTGATTGTTTCATCAAACCTTAGATTTCAAGACTTACATGCTTGCTTAAGTCTACAAATGGACTTTTGCAGCTAACAGACTTTCTGCTCTTAGCCTTGATCAATGAACCCTTCTGGTTGCATCTTATAGATGCTCTCCTTAAGATAGCTATTCAGAAAAGTTACCTTGACATCCAATTTCATATCATATAATAAATATTGGATGTGATGGATAAGAGGATGTGTATGGAATTAAGCTTAGCAACATGTGAGAAAGTTTCTTCATAGTCAACTCCCTATTTTCAGGTATAACCACTTTGCTATTAGCCTAACCTTTTGAAAGTCTATACTTTCTTGTTCATACCTCTCTTATTCTTATAGATCCAATTATATCAAATATATTTGATCTCATCATGTGGATCTACAAATTTTTCAGATGTTATAGGATTCATCGCACCTTGCCATTTTTCCTTATTAGAATCTTCCATTGCATGCTTGTATGACAATTAATCATCTTGATTTGTGTCGTACACTACTAGAGGTACTTCTCATATGCTCGTAGAAGGTGAGTAGTCTAACTACCCTCCACTACGATGAGGTACCAAGATGTTCTAATCAGGAATTGTGGTCTTTTATTGAGGTAATTTATCAGTAGTTAACTGAGGTGTGCCGATCTCATCAGCTTAAATTTCTTCCAATATTATTTAACTATGAGGTTTAAAGTTTGTTATCTAGTTTTCCTCAATAAAAGTAATATTCGTCGATACGAATCATCTTTTAACTTGAGTGCTACGAAACCTCCTCCAGTTTCGAATAGATTGACTAGAAATAAACACACTTTAGACCAGAGTTTCAGCTTTTCAGTCATTCATTTCAACACGTGTGCCTGACACTCACAACGTGAAAGTATTGTAAACTAACTCTACAACCATTCCACAACTCTATGGGAGTCTTATGGATTGACTTGTTTGTTATTACATTCAAAATGTAGATTGCGGTTTCTAGTGCCTATCACAAGAAAGACATTGGCAATGAGGAGTATAGTTCATTATTGATCTAACCATTTCTAAGAAACTTCTATTGTAGAGTTTCAGGTGCAGTGAGTTGGATTAAATTCCATGCTCTAGCGAGTAGTCCTTGAATTCGTAATTCAAGTATTCTCTTCCTTGATCATATCAAAGAGTTTTGAGTGATTTACCTAAATGCTTTTCAACATCTCTAGGAATTCTTTAATCTTTCCAGAAGATTCAGATTTATTTTGCTATAAGTAAACATGAAGAGTGTTGACTTTCAATGCTCTTAAAGGACATTCCTTTACTAGCATGTTTATCTTATCAAGGTTAATAAGTACTAGCTTTAGATGTCAAAGATATATGTTATCACTATTAGAAGTTTTAGAACGTATGATTGATCAATAATTTGCTACCTAAAATAATTCATAAATTATTTATCGATCATTTTCAGACATTTATAATACAATCCATGTTCTATGTTTGCATGATAACCATTTTCTGAAATAACAATCTTATTATCAGAAAAAGTGAAATAACAATCTTATTCATGCAATCATAATTGAAAAATCAAATTTCTAGAAAAGTTAGGAATAAAGTATACATTGTTCAAAACAATGAATCTATTCCTAAATTATAAGCGAACTATTCATATGGTCTTTACAAGAAATGATCGTCAATTTCTCAACATTCATTGTGACATTTCCTTTGGCAAGTCCATTTGAAGAACTAAACATCTAAAGAAGAACAAATGAGATTAGTGGCCTCTGAATTAAATATTTAGAATGACAAATCATTTTCCACTAATAAGTTTCTAAAACTAGTAAATCAAATTTACCTTTTCGTTTTGATCTTCTATCACAGAGATACCTTTTATAGTTTCTCTTTCAATGTCCATGAACTGTATAATGAAAACATTTTCTCTTATGAATTTTGTTCATGGAGTCATTCTTATTTCACTTGCCCTAGGATGCTCATAGCTTCCTTGTGTCTTGACTCAGAACCACCTTTCGCCCTCTTCCTCTTTTTGTTCTTAACAGTAGAGGAAGACGAACTTTGCTTGATAACGTTTGCCTCATACCTTAGAGCCTTATGTTTAAATATGGCTTCAAAAGTTTGCAATTCGTTTTAGCAATTTAGTCTTGCTATGAACCAACTTATTCTTAATAAAGTTGGATGTGAACGCAGAAAAGTCTGGCATGAGTGACCCAATAATTACACTAATTTGAGTCATATCTTCAATGGTGGCCTCTTGTATTGCCGCCTTGTGCACAATTTTAATCATGTCAAGTACATAATCTCTTACCGAAGTGTCCTTCTTAAACTTACCCTTCATGAATCTACAAGGCGGTTCATGCATGTTGACTTTGTTCAGAAGGTTTGCTAAACATGACTTGTAAAGATTCTCATAACTCATATGAGTTCTCCATGTAATGTTTTTTCTTAAGAACAACGTTCATGGAAGCAAGCATGTAGCAATGCACCTTGTAGTTGGTTTGGATCCAACTATCATATTTATCTCGTATGGTACTAGAAGCACCACCGAGAGGTTCTGGAGGACAATCCTCTGTGAGAACGAACTATTGATTCTCATAAATCATTTGTATGCTAATATTGGATTTTCAATTAACATAGTTACGTTCCCCAATTACTTTTTCGTTCGAGAGTAAACTGACAAATAAGTTTGTAATAGACATAATTGTTGAATAAATAAATAAATTGAAATTCGATCATACATTCATAATAAACATCATATTTTGGAATAGTAAACGTGGTGCATGAATGCAACTCTTAAGAAAAACACATAAAGCAATTTACTAATCCGCGATAAAATAATTTAGCTACTAATATGCTGCCGTAGGGTCGATCATATTAATACTAAATTAAGTTTGAGATAGTCTCAAATTAATAATTGAACTAAAATATCTCAAATTCATCTTTCACTATTAATTACCGCATTATTTGGTCAACATATATTCAACTAACTTAAATACATGTTTATGAGTGCAACCTATTGTTTCAGATTTTATGACTTAACTTAGACTTGTCACCGTAGGGTAGATCAAGCTAAAATACATCAATAAATCATATCTCAAGGAAGTTTAATCTTGTTATTGAAATAGGTAAGACACCTTCCGTAGGGAGGATGCAATCTAGGCATCGCGAAGTGCTAGCTAAATCTCACTTTATTAAACTAACAATAGAGACCGTAGGATATATATCGATATATATCCTTCTCCAACTCAATAATTGTAAAACATGTGTTTTGTCTAAATAAATATTTACGTTTTAACAATCTACATTAACATTGCTAGATTTTTAATCTCTAAGCTAATTTAGGATTAAAATACAATCTAATTGAGTCTAATTTATGCAAATTATCTTCCAATCTAATTGGACATTAGGTGATCATAGACTATTTAAGTTGATATGGGACCTAAAATTAATAATTATACAATCAAATTGGACTTTGGTTCCTTTAGATATTCTAACTAGGCTACTTTTAGGTGAACCCTTATTAATTTTTACCAAACTCAAGAATCACCTAATTTTAAATAATGCTCATATATTTAACAATTAAACTAATTCATTATTTAAACAAATTTGTTTTCATAAAATAATTATACGCGCATGCATAAATATATATATATATCAAATATAAATCTATATGTGATGCATGAACATAATAAATCGATTGTGGGTATCATGAATAGCATGTAATATGCATGAACATACATAACATAAAAATAAATAAAAATGACGGGTCCGGTGTTTTTGGGTATTTCTAAAATTACAACTCAGAAGAAAATAAAAAAAGGACCTAACTATTACAAAAAATAGCTTCTTTTAGAGATCTTCATCTCCAAGCTCATTCTTGTAATTTTCGCCATCAAGACCATATTGCAAGGTCGATCAAGCTCAAAGGATTTTTGGTAAAGTTCTAAACTTATATAAAAAAACCCACAATTCAAAATTTTATTGATGACCCAAATCAAACGTACAATTTTGGTTAAGTTCAAAACTTAATTCTAGATTTATAATACAAAATTGCACACATAGTCGAAGCCAAGATCAATCTCATAAATTGACCCACCACCCAATCAACTATAGGTTACTTGACTTCAGAAAATTGGTACAACAGTGGGACAATCCCACATCTAATAGTTAGATGTTCTGGCCGTGAGACTATCCCATGACCATTGTTATTAAAATTTCTTTAATCGATAATGAACTTCGCCAGCTTCAATTTTTGCGGCGTCTTTTGATCGGATAATCTAATTATTACAAAGTCTTATGCCAAAAAATTGGCGTTCAAAGGATCTAGGAATTTAAATAACAATTATAAAACTCTAACCCAAAAACATCAAATTCGCCCCTTAAATAAATTCATCCATCCATTCACAATTTAAACAATTTAAAGATGCATATACCCACAATCAACTAAAATAAAATCGTTATGGACCGCTCTGATACTAATTGTTGGTGTTTTATCCAATCGGATCCGACTATTCGACCCGACGAGTAAACAAAATTGAACTAATTCGACCCAATTGCGGAATTTGGTGGATTTTAGGTTCATAATATATTTCGAAAATAACTAACATAAAAGCGAGGATCTCATAAATGATAATTATTTTAATTATGCATAAGAAAGAAATAGAAAACTTACAGAAAGCTTCCCGTCCTTCGTTCTTTTGGTTGAAATTTTGGCTTCATGCTTTTCTTGAGTTTGATGAATAAACGTCCATTGATATCAACCACGTTCTCCTTCTACTAGGTGTGTGGGCACCAACTTAAGAGAATCGAACTTTCATTAACGTTGTAGAGATCAAAATTTCAAGATGAAATTCCTTTTGGTTTCTTGAACAAGGGGTGGCTTTTATATGTTTAGGGTTGAAGAACTTTTTCTTCTTTTGAGTGTAATCTTAATTAATGATTTCATAAATCAATAAAAATGTTCTCTAAGATTTATATCTTATATGTATATATAGATAGTTATGGAAAGAGTTAAACTCCTACCATGACTCACTCAAAGATTCCTACTAAGAAAATAAATATTTTCTCTCTTACCTTAAAAGAGTTATTAATTAAATACAACTCTTTTAAGTAATTAAAACATACATAAATATATTTATATATATAATTTCAAAAATTACATGTATAGATATATAATTTTTCCTTTTATTTATTATATAAATATATCATTTATATTTACATAGTAATAATGAATTTCTACAATTAGAAATTCTATAAATGCCAATATTTCTTTTTTCTTGAATTTAGTATTCAATTTTCATTAGATTCAATTCTATAATTAAATCTAATATAATTAATTATGATATTTTCTAATTAACTAATTCTGAATTAGTTAATTAAATCATCTAATTAATTCGGAGTTTCTATTTTGGGAAACTATTTCCAAAATGCAATGTGAATGAGTTCGTTCTAATTTCTTAAGTTCAAGTTCAAATATAGATTAACAGGAGCCGTGGTTGATGACCTATGGACATGTAACTTCAAGCTCCAATAAATCGAATAATTTATCAAACTCTTTAATATAATTAATACGATCTATAAATTTCAAGTGATTCCACTAAAGAATTGGAATTGCACTCTTGTCATTACAATGTATTTTACTCTAAAGATCAAGATAGTTCATTGATATAATCACTACATGCAATTTGATCCTCCAATCATTGATTCGTAACTAGAGCTAGGCATAATTACCATTTTGCCCCTCTAATTAGTTCCATTAGTTCACTAGTAAACAATTTGATTTATGAACTTATTCATAAATCAGAGCACTCTATTGTTCAGTTCCAGAACTAACACTTAAATGAATCAATATTCCAGTTTCTCGCAAGAAGGGTCGGATTCCATATTTGTAAAACTCATTCCCAGCCATTTATCTCAACGGATCTTAAAGACATAATATTTAAGCTCGACATGGTTACGGGACGTTACATATGAGTCAAAAGAAGTCGTTAACATAAACAGGAGTTTATGCCTACTCAGAATTTAGATCAATTCGCATATGATCATTAGTTGACATGTTCTAGAACCATAATATCAACGATATCTTATTTATGATTCTAGATCATGTCTGGTCCAGTCCTATGTAATTAAATTATACTAAGTACCTCCACCTTCGATGTCTCTACATCAGTAATTCGGATCAAAATTACTACATTGTAAATGTTTCGTGGACCGTACTAATAGTGTTTAGTTAAAGATCCCAACTTTAACTCACTACGAACTTTTTAGTCTATTAAATATAACTTTAATCCTTCAGTATAACATATATACTTAAGTTATAGTCCTAAAACTTGATGCTACAAAATTAAAGACCCTTTTTTGACTAATTTAAATATATCTAGCTTGACATTTTGACTGGTCAAAACATGTAGCAAGGACCATTTTTTGTTATATTTTTAAAAATGCCATCAGCTTTGATGTTACAAAAGATCATTTTTGTTGTAGTGGTATTCCACGTACTACAAACTAAGATTAGTAAAGATGCTTTTACATCGTGAAATTAGGAGAAATTATCCCGAGCCAGATGCACATGAACACTTGAGTCAATTAGGACACAAACCCTATACCATATAATGTACTTATATCATTTATGAAAACAAAATACACATTCTCATATTTTCTCGAAATTTCTTTGTTTTAAAGTTCAATAATATTCTATCTTATTTAAGTATTAGTGGTGTTTTCCTTGAATCACTTAACTCACACAACTTCACAATCCTCTATTTGTTTAGCCAAACAGTTACAAATTGAAACCAAATATTCGGTGATCGGTTCAAGGAAAAATTATTTGGTGCATTCATTATATGGATGATGTGGTACAATACAAGGAAAATGTTAAATTCAATTCCTAAATTTAAAATAAAGTTGGCTCCACAATCTCATTCCTACCATGTATTAGTACGCAGACTCTAGTTGATCAAATACAAACTATTTGTTGAACCACGTCATTTATGCAACGGTTGTATCGAATAATCTCTCCAATACAAGCACATTGTACATTTATCCACATTAAGAGTCATTGGAATTGGTCGATCAAGTGTGAACCTTTCGACGATTGAGACAGTTCAAAAATTCTTAGTGGAATCCGTAATAAAGTTTTTTTTTTTTTTTTTTTTTTTTAATAAATAATGAACATTTTTCTGTGTTTTAATTTAATTCCATCCACTATTTACACCATTGCATTTAATTCGCGTCATTTTTTTGTGTCCGTTCTAGACGGAGACTCGTTTCACGTTAATGCAGTTATCAATGTGGGTCAATTTTCATTTATTCTTGTACACGAGGCAAATTTATAAATGGTGAGGACTAATTTTTACAAATTAATAAGAAGTGGGACCAAATATGCTAAATATAAAATATTTTGTGGGACCAAATGTACAATTTTACAAAGTGAATGAACAAAGTTGTAAAATATTTTCAAAATTTGAAACCAAAAGTACAATATTTCAAAATTTGAAACCAAAAGCACAATTCTATAAACTACGAGAATAAATGTACTGAGAATCCAATATTGTGGGACTAAAATTCCATGTTTAATTCTGCTCTTATTTCCTTTTTGGAATGTCCCAAAATAACAATCCATTTTTTAATATGAAATTATTTCTTTCAAAAATATCTTTTCACATATAGTGATAATTTGACACCACTAATTTTCTACCACTTCTTTCACTGCCGTAGCTACACTCAAGCCACTGGGGTGCAATGACCCAAGTGAAATTTTCATGTTGGGTATAATTTTTATACATAGTTACAGTTTTCGTCTAAATAATAGTTATATCTTTTGTATTGACTTGATTTGTATCTAAATGGACTCCAATAAACATATTGAAAAATTACACTGCAAAGGGTCCAATATTTTGGTTACATGAGATATAAATAAACTCATTTAACTCTTTAAAAAAAACGATAAAATGTTATTATGTAAATTAAAGTATATAGAATAAGAAATAAAAATTGAGAAATGGTGAATTTAGGTAAAATTTCTATTTTTTTAAAAAACTCATAATATTTTTATCCGTAATGAATGATAACTTCGAAGTCGAGGAAGATGTGGACGCCTAGATCAACAAATCACTAATGAAAGTTGTTTATGTATATAAATTTTAATTAAGTTGTTGATATCCAATTTCAGAAATTGGATAATTGTTTTACGGAGATACATTCGAAGTTATTTATATGTACTAATAATTCATTTTCTTTTTACAATAAATAACTTTTTATAGATTTGACCATATGCATTTTTATATGTTTTTGGATGCGAAAAACTGTAAAAATAAATAAACTATGAGTCTTAATTTTTATTGAGTTTGAACTAAATTTATTCGATTTTTTTGTTAATTAAATATATTATAATGACCACAGTGAAAAACAATTATGGCTACGCCACTGACTGCTTTTAAGGGTATAAATGTAAAATTACCTTAAAGTTTCACTTTTTTAATTCTTACCTAAAATTCTGTGTCAAAATTCAAGGGAACAAAAGAAAAGGGACAAAACTCAAGGGAATAAAAGAAAAAGGACCAGGGAATATAAGATTTGGATGATGAACAATACAAAGTTATTAGGGCAAATAATGCCCCCTCTTTTTTATTTATTCTTGGCGGCTAAAGTTGTAGGGCCTGTTTGTTTGGCGTTTCGAAAAGTAGTTTGGGAGAGTAGTGGAGGTTTGTGAAATAATCTCGATTTGCGTAATGTTGTTTGTTTGGGTTTTGAGAGAGTGGTTTGAGAAATAAAGTAGGTGTAGGTTTTTTTTGGAAGAGTTGGGTTGTAGGTGTAAGATGTGTAAGACTTTATGTCAAATCATGTTTGTTATGTGAGATAAATTGTGTAAGAGATAGGTTACTTTATGTCAAATCAAAGTATAGTTTGTATAGGTTTTGTTTAGAGATAAGAAAATTGTTGTTTGTTTGGCTTTTGAGAGAGTAGTTTGAGAAAATTAATGGATGAAAAATTTATTTTGAAAAATAGAAAACATGTTTGTTTGGCATTTCCCAAACACGAAAAAATTCTGGGAAACACCAAACAAACAAGCCCGTAACCTTTACATACATATATAAAAATCTTCTAGAGTCAACATGTAGTGCATTGCATCTAATATCCATTAATTAGATGATGTAACGAATTTACTAGAAAAAAAAAAAAGAAAAAAAAAAGTAATGGTAGCTGATGAAGGGTCATTCGTCATCTTAATTTTGTTCCACAATAATAATATACTATGGAATCAACCACTACAAATACATGATGTGTTGTTCACTAAATTCCTACATTCTTGGTGAGTAAAAGAAAAATGGTTCAAGCTCCTCACCCGCAACCAAATGTATGTTTTCTAATTTTTTTTTTTTTTTTTGAATAATTAATCCCATTGCAAAAATTAAATGGAAGTACAATTTCAGTCTACAATGGGGTCATCCCATCACAAAAATAGATACAAGCACAAATTCTAAACAACGAGTGTCAGATGTATGTAAATTAAGAGCCCATGAGGCCAGGTTATGCGCAACCTGATTAGCGAACTTAGAGTCGTGTTTGAATTTCCATTTCGGCCAACATGTCCAAAATCTCATACTTTTCAAATTTTAATTTCGTAATATTTAAGCAAAACTCGATTATTACATATGTTGTTTTGTATGTTGCAGGAAGTTCCATATCATGACAAATGGGACGAATATGGTCCTGCTCGAGAAGCAAAATGGTGGTACTCGACTTTTCACACTGTCACTGCCATGGTTGGTGCTGGCGTTCTTAGCTTGCCGTATGCCATGGCTTACTTAGGATGGTAAGATACTCACTCCACTCTTTTTACATGATACAACACAAAACTTTGTAAAGTAATACTTTCTCCGCCCCTTATTTTTATATCTTTTCACTTTTTACGTGGAGTTTTATGTAAAAGTTAAAAAGGTGAAACTTTTTGATATTTTCAAATAGATGCCTTTAGTGGTTGATAGTTAGAGGTATCAAATCATTAATTAATGTGAAATGGTATTTTTGAGAAAAATAATTCTATTTACATCCCAAAAAGGAAATAGTAGTGAAGTAGGGACAGAGAGAAAGTACATAGTTAAGTAAGAACAAATACGCCCACGGGCTCAGGTAGTCATACCAAATAAGTCACCCACATTTCTCACTAACACGCTCATGTTTTCATAGGAGTTAATATAAGAGTTGAGGTGAAAAATATTATTTATGCTTTGCTTAATTAGCGAAAACAACTCAGTGTTATTTTTATTACCAAAAACCTCTCATGTACTAATTTTTATTAACAAAAATCCCTCCCTCCAAGCCAAATTGACAATTGTACCCCACCAAAAGATGCAAAAGCCACCCATATTAACTTAAAAATTTGACAGTAATTCCCCAGTTAACACAAAAGAATATTCACCAATCAGACAAACACAGAGAATATTTTTGCGTTTTGCTTTAGTCGAGATCACTACAGTGTGAAAAATCAAAATTAGATTTGATTGGGTCCAAGTCATATAATCAAGCTCCTAACTCACTCCAATGATTCTCAAGTTCTAGAATTTGGAGATTGTACTCATAGTACCTTTGAGACTCCAAGACTCCAAATCTTACAATACTACCTCTTAATTTCTACAAAGTTACAAAATTTGATCTTGTTTAATTTGTCACCTCAATAATTTAGCTTGCTATTATGTTTAAAGCTAGCTAATTTATAACTTATCATTCTCCGATCATTTTGGAATTTGATAACCTTTGGTCATTCTGGCGCTTCAAATACATCTCTTGATCGGTTAATTGTGTGGTCCACAATCTTGTTGTTTGAGCTTTTTCCCTTAAGTCGAATGTTTGTATAATATTTGTAATTTGCCGCTTTTCGTATTTTTGTGATGGGAGTTACCCCTTGTGAATAATTTATTTTTTGTTTGAGTTTAATTGAATGTTTATTTATGATTAAAAAAAAAAAACTTCACATATAAAGGGGCCCCGGAACATTAGTGATGGTGTTATCTTGGTGCATCACATTGTACACAATGTGGCAAATGATACAACTACACGAATGCTTACCCGGAGTTCGTTTTGACCGGTACTATGACCTCGGACAACATGCTTTTGGTCCGAAACTCGGACCATGGATTGTGGTTCCTCAACAGATCATAGTCCAAGTTGGTTGCGATATAGTGTATATGGTGACGGGAGGAAAGTGTCTCAAAAAGTTCGTCGAAATAGCCTGCACCAATTGCACTCCAATTAGACAATCTTATTGGATTGGCATTTTTGGTGGGTCCCAATTCTTCCTTTCTCAATTTCCGGACATTAATTCTGTCTCTGGTGTTTCATTGGCGGCCGCAGTCATGTCTTTGAGGTAATTAATTTGTTGATTTATGTTTATATTCTCTTGAAGAGTCACTATTAATATTCGCTTCTATAAATTTTTAGAAAAAAATAGTTTTAGTCCTTTAATTTTGATAAAATAGGATATTTGTGGTTCCGGCCAGCAGTTTACACCTTATTTTAAGTTGCCGTAATTTTACTCTTTTTATCCGCAATTTTCATCCAAAATCTTATTATTAATTTAGAAATAATTATTTAGTAATATTTTAATAGTTTATAAATTTATTTAGATAATTTAAAATAAGTATTTTTATATTTGTATTATCAAATGCAAAATAACAACTTTTTGACATTGTCTCAACGAACTAGAATCCATACAAGTAATTCTTGTTTAAATCGGGTCTGACCGAACAGAAAACATTTACATTAGAAGTACAATAAACTTGTTTCAGATCGGTGACACTCAACCAATCCAAACTTAGGCTAAAATTTTCCAAAAAAGTGCATTTTTCCTCCCGCACATTCTTATAAAAATTTACACCGTCTTCTAGATATTTTTAAACCTTAATAAAACATGATTTGACAAAAGTACCCTCCATTATATACTACTACATACTTAGACCTATTTTGAACCTGAAAGAAAAATGAAGCAATCTATCCCCATGTGTTATTTTATATGGACAAGTTTCATCTTCTATTTCCATGTTGGTTTCCACAGCTATTCAACTATAGCATGGGTGGGGAGCCTTAGCCGTGGCAGGGTCCCAAACGTGACCTACACTTACAACAAAACTAATGGATCGACTGATTACATGTTCCGTGTGTTCAATGCTTTGGGGCTTATTACATGTGCCTATGCTGGTCACGCTGTGGTGCTCGAAATACAGGCCACAATTCCATCGACTCACGATAAGCCATCGAGGATACCAATGTGGAAAGGCGCCCTTTGGGCTTATTTCATCAATGCAATTTGTTATTTTCCCGTGGCCTTGGTCGGGTACTGGACGTTTGGAGATGACGTGGCAGATAACGTCCTCGTTGCACTCCAGAGGCCAGGATGGCTCATTGCTTCTGCTAATTTGATGGTTGTGGTTCATGTCATTGGAAGCTATCAGGTACATTGGACTAAAAGAATCAGACCTGTTTGTTTGGCGTTACCCAAATTTTTTTCGTGTTTGGGAAAGCCAAATAAACATGTTTTCTACTTTCTGAAATAAATTTTTCATCTTTCAATTTTCTCAAACTACTCTCTCAAAAGTCAAACAAACAACAAGTTTCTTATCTCTAAACAAAACATATACAAACTCTACTCTGATTTGACATAAAGTAACATATCTCTTACACAATTTATCTCACATAACAAACATGATTTGACATAAAGTCTTACACATCTTACACCTACAACTTAACTCTTCCAAAAAAACTTACACCTACTTTATTTCTCAAACCACTCTCTCAAAATTCAAACAAACAACATTACGTAAATCAAGATTATTTCACAAACCACCACTACCTTTTGATTTTTTACTATGTTTATGTGAAAACTGCAAATTATACCTTTTTAGTGCACTAGCCTTAAATACTTTATATTTGGTGCTATTTTCTATTACCCCCATCCCACAATTTTTTATCATGTGATACAATTGACCAATCAACTTAACTAGATTATAAAAAATTATAGTAAAAACTCTAACTAATATATTTCAATAATAATTTGATAATGTTATATAACAATATATGTATTATTATTTAGAAGGTTTAAAACGCAATAAATTAACAAATTAACTTAAAAAGACTTACAAAATTGAAAATTTTGACTCTAACTACTGGAACAAAAAAATTATGGTACATAGAGTGTAATATTTAATTGAGTTCAAACATTTTATGTTTTAGCCATCACTTTAGTACACTATCTTTTTATTTATAATTTTTTTTTTATGTAAATTAGTTACATAAAAAGTCATTTAAGACATAATTCATCAAAATTTGCTGTGGCAAATTAAATTGGTTGAGTTCCAAGGTAAATTTATTTGATCCAAAAGATAAATGGAAAATGATAATTAGAGGATTAAAGAGCCATAAAAAATATCTCTGTGCTTTGCCTTATTTGCAAAAACCTTCATGTATTATTTTATTAACAAAAATCCCCCCTGTGTTCTTCTTTCACTAGAACAAAATATCATCTGAAATTCCTTCACAAGTCAATAGGGATGTAATTGTCAATTTTTCAAGTGAGCATGTGTACTATTGCAAATTTTAAAAGTAAATAGTGATTTTTTTTTCAAATTTTTAGGTAAATAAAAGTGTTTTTGCATTTACATCGGATTATGATTGTAATTTTTTCTTACAATATTTGTACTTTGACTTGGGAGGGTTTTTTTTTTTTTTTTTTTTGGCTAATTAAAAATGGCACGAAAGATTTGCTAATAAAAATAATAAAAAAGATTTTTTGCTAATTAGGCACAACATAGGGTGTATTGTTTCATTTCACTCGAGGATTAAATGTGTCTAACCGGCCATAAGGGAAAAAATAATACCACATATATTTAATTTGAAAATTAAGACCAAATGTGCCAAATTTAAAAAAATAGACAAAGTCTATGTATGTTGAGAATTGAACCTTAGAGGATTAAACTGCAATTTTGCAGGTTTATGCTATGCCAGTGTTTGATATGGTTGAGAGCACAATGATGCATAGATTGAACGTCCCACCTCGACTAATGTTGAGACTCATTGTTCGTTCTGCTTATGTTGGTAAGAATTTATTGACATTATTTAATCTGAAAAATAACTCAAAATATGAAGCAATTAAATAAAAGTGAAAAAAATCTTACTATTTCTCTTTCTATTTTTACTTGTGCAGCTTTTACTCTTTTTATTGCTGTGACATTCCCTTTCTTTGGTGATCTCCTTGGTTTCTTTGGTGGATTTGGCTTTGCCTCAACTTCTTACATTGTGAGATTTTCAATAACTTGTGTTTTGATTTTTATTTTGTTAAGTCTTCAATTTATATTTGTTAAATTATATCATGTTAGATGTGTAATATATATGTAGAATTTCTTGGTTTATGCAGTTACCAAGTGTAATGTGGCTAAGAATTAAGAAACCAAAGAGATTCAGTCAATCATGGATAATCAATTGTGTAAGTACAACTTACGCTTTTATATATATATATATATATATATATATATTTAGATGGTGAATACATCGTTACATCAAACACTATATCGAATCGAAAGTAAATTAATTACAACTGAAAAACTATATCGAATCGAAAGTAAATTAACTACAACTGTTAAACTGCTAGTATTAAACTAGAGAAATACCCACATTCGTGGGAGTTGAACCCATGACCTACTAAATTTAAAAAATAAATTAATTACAAAGACTAGTACTAAACTATAAAAAGTTATGCATGAACCTCATCTTCTGCTTCATATTGCAATAAATTCAATGATTAATTACTAAAAACACTTTATATTTGCCTTATATATTCAGTCTTACAGACCAGATATTGGACACTTTTGATTCCGCACTTCACATACTTGAATTTTTAGTCCCAACTTTTTTAAAATGGTTTGCACTTTTGGTCCTATCGCATATTGTAGGACCAAAAGTGCAAAAATCATGAGACAATCCTACGAGACAAACAATGCTAAATAAAGAATATTTGATAGGACTAATAATACGAATATCTTAAAGAATTGATACCAATTGTGCAATTTCATAAGTGCAAGATTAAAAGTGCAATACATTTTAGTAACTTGTGACGAAAAGTAAAATTTTATAAAGTACAGGATCGAAAGTATTGAGCAACCAATCTTAAGGGACTAAGAATGCAATTCTGCCTACGTACGTATAACTATGTCATTGGTCTCTATATAAGACAGAATTTATAATAGTTGTGTATTTAAATATTTAACGGGATTAATGCATTTTGGGTGCCACAACTATAGCCCACTGGCGTTTTTACCCTGTAACTTTTCGGGCTGGCACATTTGGTGCCACAACTTCAACATCAGTGGCAATTTTGGTGCCAATTGAGACCCAATTCCAAAATTGGCCCGAAATTCCCCCATATGAGGGCCATGTGACACGAAAAATGAGGATTTTGACCATTCAACATCTTTTTCATTAAAAAAAATACCAAAATTCAAAATCATAACTTTTCCTATAAAATTCACCAAACATTCCCTTAATTAAATTGTTACCCACTTTCTTATTCTTCCCCAAATAAAAACATCCAAGTAGTCTAATTCTTGGTGGGTGGATTTTTTTTTTCATGAAAAAGGTGTTGAATGGTCCAAATCCCCAATTTTCATGTCACATGGCCCGTACATGGGGAAATTTCGGGCCAATTTCAAAATTGGGCCTCAATTAGCACCAAAATTGCCATTGATGTTGAAGTTGTGGCACCAAATGTGTCAGCCCGAAAAGTTACGGGGTAAAAATGACAGTGGGCTATAGTTGTTGCACCAAAAATACAATAATCCCAATATTTAACTATTGAACCCATTAACTTTGGACTTTTATACGATGCTTTTGTCATCAATTTTTACAAGTGTATTTAAATATTTAACCCATTAAATTTGAACTTTTTATAAGATGCTTTTGTCATTCAATTTTTTATATATTTTTTCCTTGTTTTCCGAAAAAGAAAAGAAAATACTTATATGGTGAATTTCAGGCGTGCATATCTGTTGGCGTGTTCATCATGTTGGCATCAACTATTGGCGGACTACGAAATATTATAACTGATTCATCAACTTATGAATTCTACACGTAAACAACTCCAACTTCAAAGAAGAAGAAAGGATTATTGAATGGTGATGTACGTAATTTGTGTCCAAGGGCAATTCAGGAATTATACACATTTACATTAAGTTGACATTTCTCATTTAATCTCGTAACATCGATCTGCAACGTCTTCATATTTATTATTTGTAACGTCTTTCCTAAAAAGACTATTGTACACGTGTTAGGGATCTATAAATAGGTCACCTATATCCATGCAATGTAAGTCATTCATATTTCAACAAATCAAATAAAATTCATGATTTCTCTCAATATCTGTATGCAAACCAATGTCATTTTTACGCAACATCAATCCGAATCTTAAGGTTAAATTGTTGAGGGAAAAACACTTTTGATACCAAACTTTATTCCAAAAAAACACATTTGGTACCAAGCTTTTTCAAAAAACACATTTCATACCATGATTCACAAAATCTTGACACATTTAGTTTTGCCGTCAATTTTCGGACGAAATTCAGCACGTGCCACTCATGTGCCCGTTAAATTCACAATGGGATGGAGAATATGCACGGGTTTTAAAGACCCACACATGAACGACACGTGCTAAATTTTGTCTGAAAATTGACGGCAAAACTAAATGTATCAAGATTGTGTGAATCATGGTATGTAATGTGTTTTTTGAAAAAGCTTGGTACCAAATATGTTTTGTGGACTAAAGTTTGGTATCAAAAGTGTTTTTCCCTCTTAAATTGTTAAATTCAACATGTTTAGAAAATGGAATAATTTGAATCAATAGATCATCAAACGTAATTCAGTAAACCGAAATTGGCAGTTTCAGGTAGTCTAAGGAGTTTAGGTGATTAATCTTATGTGTACGTAGTTTAAAATTAGACATTTTTTCTCAATGTGTATATTATAACTGAAAATCAAATGATTCGATCTGATTCGATTCGAATACAAAATCGATTTGTTAAAAGCTCGATTGAGATGATTTTTATAATTATTAAATATTAACAAAGTTTGAACAGTATATATTGCTTCATAGTTTTTTAATCTCGATTTGAACTTGATTCAATAAATATAATAATAAAAATAGTTAAAATTTTATTTTTGACCCTTTAAAGTGATTGTGTTTCAAAATTTGCCTCTTTATTGTTGTATATTGACATATATGTCATTTGTTGTTTCGGCGTCATCAATTTCAGTCTTTATCGTCGGAAATCATCAATTATGTCTAATTTGACTGAATTTGTTTTCTTTCGAAAATAATCAATTTATGTCCTATCTGACCAAAAGGTTTAATTTTCGCCAAAATATCATGTGTCGAGGGACACTTAAAAATTGAGAATTTCATATTATGACTTTAAAATTTGCAGGTCTAAGTTCAATTTTTTAATGAAAAAACAGTTAAGATTCTCCCAGAAATCGGTTAAAATATAAGGACCAATTTTTTGGTGTATGGAAAAAATTTGAGGTAAATGTGATTGTGAATTTGATCTATTTATTTCTTCATAAATAAAAATAGATATACTATTTATGTGGGAACTTTGATCGTTTTTTCATCAAAAAATGATGTTATAGACAATGTTTTCAGAACCGGACCGGACAGTGAACCGGTGAGCCAACTGGCCACTGGTTTTACTGGTCGAACCGGTCGGACCGCTGGTCGGACCGGATGACGTCATAATGATATAATAAATATATTTAATTTTAAAGTATATACAATATTCCTAAAATTTAAACATTATCCTACAATTGATTAAAAATATATAAAATCTTAGAATATATTTAAATTAAATCACATAATATTTACATAACTTATATCATAATTGTAATATGATACTAATTTGCAAGCTCATATAAATATAATATGACTATATTTCTTTATAAACATTTAAAAGTGTAAGTTAAAAATACAACAAACTAAGATATTAATAATTTTAAAATATGATTATGTATAAAAGTCTAATATTCAAAATCAAACTTGCATAATATATCGATTTGATTTTCAAAATTTGACACTCTTTATCCTAAAATAATATTGGGAAGAAATATCTTATAGAACAAATTTTAATAAAAAAATATTATTTGATTATTAATTTTCATTGATAATGTGTAAAATGTTAATTTGAATTATCATAATCTAATTTATAAACAAATTTGGCTACAGATTTTCTGTAATTTATAAATTTGTTTTATACTAAAAATTCAACAAAAATGATGTAGCCCAACTGGTAAGGAAGTTATCTTTCATGCAAGAGGTTAGGTGTTCAAATCCCACCTTCTACAAAAAAATTTAGTTTATTTTTAACATTAATAAAATTTAAAAAATCAAAAAAAAAAAAAAAAAAAAATTCAAAATCGGGTTGTACCGGCCCAAACCGGTTCACCGGTTTTGAACCGGTTCAACCCGGTTCAAACTGGTTTTTGAGTCAACTGGTTTTAAGGGGTAAACCAGACCGGACCATCCTCCGGTTCGCGGTCGAACCGGTCGGACCGGCCGGTCCGGTCCGATTTTAATAACATTGGTTATAGACCTATCACGTGTTGGACTTGCAAAATTTTGAGTCATAATTTGAAATCCTCAAATTTTAGGTGTCATTTGACATGTGATATTTTTGGCAAAAAATAAATTTCTGGTTTTATAGGACATAAATTGATTATTAAAAAAAAAAAATTCAGGTCGAATAAGATATAAATTGATGATTTCCGGCAATAATTAAAATTTTCCGACGATAAGGAATGCAATTGATGACGGTGACACAATAAATAACATATTGTCACAGTACCACAATAAATAATCAATTTTGAAATGCAACCACTTTAGAGGGCCAAAAATAAAATCTTACCAAAAATACATATAAATATATCAAATAACTCAAGTTTAATCAGTGTTTGATTTTGGTTACAGTGTATCCCATCCCAGTTTACACATGGAAAACTCATGTCAAGTTCTAATACAACTTCATTTCCAATATTGAACAATGTGATTTTTTTAACTATATTCGATTTATATTTAGTGCTCCAGACTTTCACTGGGCCCAGCCCCTACAGTTTATATTATCATTTTTAATACTCCCGAATCCCGATAATTAGAGGTATGCCCAAATATTTTTACGGAGTTAATTGCAATTTATTGTATGTGTTATTAATAATGTTCAATTTATATTTTTATAATTTAAAAAAAAAGCTCTCTATTCTCCGTAATATTATCAAAGTTTCACATCGTCTCTCTGATATTTTTATATGTGCCAGTTTACTCCTTGTATTATGAGAATGTGGCAGTTTATCCCATGTGCTATGATAAATGGGACAATTTACTTCTAAATATGAAAATTTACCCCATATATTACAACCACACTTTTCATGTCCACTCTTAATTTCGGCAAGTAAGTTACTCTTTTCGTCTAAAGTAGATAAACTTTTTTACAAAGAAATAAAGTGCCTTTTTAAAAAAAAATCATAAGGGATAAGTTGACATTAGCTTCATTTCTTTCCTCATGACAAATAAGTGAACTTAAGAAAGGAACAAACACGGGAAAGAGGGTCTCCTTGTTGGATTCCTCTTTCGGGCTTTACAAATATTTCTTTCTCAAGATTAAGATATTTAAATATTCAAGAGTTGTAATTTTTTTAATTTTACTTTATTCGATATTTGAATGACTTTGTAATAAACTAAGAAAAAATAAATTTATTTCTTGGCTTTTCTGAATCTAAAGCGCCAACTCCCAATTCAATCAATATTATTGCAATAATATTGATTGAGTTTTAACTCTTTTTTTTTTTTTTTTTTTAAGCCAATAAAATTTTAGTGGAAGTAGAGTTGTGATTTGTGAGAGTCGAGTTTTTTTTTTTTACAAGGTAAAAGAATTTCAATGGAAATGGAATTGTGGGAGTTGAATTATTATTACATTGAATGTTCCAATCAGTTAATTTGAACATCTAATTTAGTTTTTTTTCCCCATTGGACCATGTAGTACACTTTACACTCCTTGAGATATATTTGAGAGTCGGTTCTTCTATAATTCTATTGTTTTTTCGAATTGCTATTTGTCATGTTATATTCTTTCTTATTGAGATAATTATGTTTTTATTTTACTATTCATTGGTTGAACATTGGATTATTAGTGTGTATTAAAAAAATCCGTATCTGAATGTGAAAAGCATAAGAAACAAAAAAAAAGATAAAAAAGAAAAATCTAAATCTCAAAAATGAGCTTTAGATAAATGTATTACTAATATGTAAGAAGAATTAAAAGATTGAATTAATATTTTTGCATCTATTAAAACAAAATATACAAATTTCACATAAAATAACCTTGTTTTAGTACTAGAGCACCTATTTTAAATTTGCCTAGGTCTCAAAAAGTATAGAGTCGGCCTGTAAGTTAATCACCCAAGTTGCAAAGGTCGTCGCATAGATTATATGATTATTTCATTTATTTGTGTGAGTTCTAGTTAGAAGAAAGGGTTAATTATATGGACCTTCCATGTGGTTTGGTGTATTTCGCGTTCAATCCCTTCGAAAAATCATAATTACAGAGATCTCCCCTGACGTTTGCAAAACGTTACATTGTCGGTCCACCGTTAGTTTTTGCTAATATCATCATGAAAATCCCATTTTACCCTTGAGGATATTGTAACTATTTTCATGGACAATTATACCCTTGTTATGTTTGTTGCATGGAAAGGGTTTCAATGCAATGATGTACTTTGTCACGGGTGTAAATGTTATAAATATCAGTAAAAATATAAAATCTTTAAATTATTTTATTATTGTGTAGATATTAATTCAAAAAAAAATTATAATGTTCTTAAAATTCAATTACAAGGAAAAGTGAATAAATTATTGTTAATCATCATAAGAAAAAACAAACTTGAAAATAAATAAAAAGACCATTATGAAAATGCAAAAATATTAAGAATTATTCATATTAACCCGTAATTTTAATAATTTCAATTTTTTTCGTAATTCTAAAAAAATTAAAGTACAAGGATGATGAATAAAAATCACAGTTAATGAGGAAAAAAATTGGACATAAATTAATAGTATTATAAAAAATGCTAAAATATTAATAATTAACTCGTACTAAAAAAGTTCATAAACTTTTAACTAAAAAAATCAATTTTTTGTTTTAACGAAACTCATTCAAGTACCCATTTAATAAAATAAAATTATAATTTATTTATTTCTTACTTAAGTACAATACTATTAAATAATATTTACTATAAAATACTAAAATAAGTCTTGTTTACATATTTATTAAGTTATTTTTTAACTAATGGTAAATTATTTAGAAATGAAATATACATTTTATAAAATTATAACTAAAAAAACCAATAAATATTTATTTAATTTTTTTTAGAAATACTCATTCAAATACCCTTTTAATAAAATAATTATCTACGTAGTATTTGTAATAAATTAAATTGATGGAAGTTTCTAAAAATATACCCGATTATTTAAGTTTTAGACTAATACATTTTTATAAGTATTTCATATTTTCAACAATACAATCATAAATTTATTTCTTATCTTACTTAAATACAATAAGATTAAATAATATTTTATTATAAAATACGGACAAAAAACCTTATTAACATATTTATTAAATTATTTTTTACTATTAATAAATTATAGGAAAATAATATATAACACTTTATAAAACATGATCTTATTTTGCGTAATTAATAAACTATTTTTTTCTTTTTTAGGTTTTATAAATTGGGGTGGGGTTAGTTTTTTTTCTTCTTTTTTATGTATAAATTGAGTTTTATTAAAGTTTAGGGACTAATATACAAATATAAATGTTTGTAAGATTTTGCAAATCTCAAGGGAGGTCGGAGTAATTAAAATTGGCTAGGACTAGAGGGTAATTTCACGCATTCCGTCCACTTTCGTTAGAGTTTTGTAAGATTTTGTAAACCTCAGGGGAGGTCTCTGTAATTATGATTCTTCGAGGGGATTGGACGCGAAATACATTAAACCACAGGGGAGGTCCATGTAATTAACCCTAGAAGAAAAAATGCACAACTGCCATAATAATTTTAAAAAATGTAAGGATTTTTTGCACTTTGCACCCTTGAAATAGGAAAATTGGCATTTTACACCTTCGAAACTCAATTAGCACCATCGAATTAAAAATAACCTAGCAAGTTGCATCCTCTAAATTTTTTTTTTCAACATAATTGAGCAACATATTCAACAAAATCAGGGGCTAATTAGGTCATTCTTTCAGAGATCAATAAAATAATTATTTTCCCTCCAAAAATATAACAGACACCGCCTCCCCCACTATATATCCTGCAACATTAGAGTTTAAAGGATGTAATGACATCATGAAAGTGACTTGTATGTCATCCACTTTTTCCTATATTGAACTTCTAAATAGTTAATATACCTAAAAAATTGAAATATCCTGCAGTATTTAAAGATTAAAATATGCGAAGAAAAAAAATCATACAAAATGATTCTCATTTGTCGCAATTGTAGTGTTTTCCTACAATTGAACTTCTAAATAGTAAATACACCTAAAAAATTGATATATCATTCAGAATTTAGAATTTAAATATGCAAAAAAATCATACAAAATGATTTCCATTTGTCGCAACTTTAGTGTTTTTCCTACATTGAACTTCTAAATAGTAAATACACCTAAAAATTGATATATCCTGCAGTATTTAGAGTTCAAAATATGCAAAAAAATTCATACAAAATGATTCCCATCCGTCGCAATTTCTACTATGAAGTACATCAACATGCTTTACGCCTCTAATTAGTTAGATGCCGTAAACCAACAGCCCTCGAAGCCATAGCCCTCAAATTAGCTCTAGCCACTGCGAGCGAGCTTCTACGCCCATCAGATACCCGAAATGCCCCCACGTATTCCTCTCTTTGCAATCTCAAAGCCAATGCCGCATCTTCATCTTGGACGGGTAATTCTGTCCTTATATTACTAACATTTCCTCTACTTGAAATCCCAGTAGGCCTTGAACTTCGGATTCTAATACGATGGTTTCTTCTCTCCGACTCTGGACTATTTAGGGCTTGAACCGAACGATATCGAGCATTGGGCCTACTAGTTCTTCCGGGACTTTGCCTTCGAGGTTTATTACTATCTGATGCAGCAGTAGCAACAACAACAGATGAAGCAGTTTTTCTTGCTTCTACTTCTTGTGGAAAGAGAAGCTGAATAGTGTTCCAAAGAACTGTGTTCACTTTGCAATACTTCCCATTGCTGTCAAATTTCATAACATTACAAAGTAAAAATTAGTGCATGTTACAAATTAGACATATATGTCTTGAATGAAAGATGATGTTAGGGAAAGTAGTAAATGTCAATTAGTTGGTTCAATCTATAATAGTTAATTAGGTTCCATAAATGCTTGAAATCAAAAGCTATAAGATTTACCAAGCTAATGCAAATTTACCCCCTTGTTAATGTTCAATTTATCCCTCTATGATTTCAAAAATAGCACTCTACCCGCCTGTAAAAAATTTAAAGGAGCAATTTACCTCCTTCAGCCGGAGAGTGTAACTAACTCGCCGAAATTGAGAATGAACATGAAATGTGTTTTTATAACAAAGGGGGGTAAAGTGCCACATTTATCATAACACAGAGGGTAAATTGCCACATTTATCAAATCACAGGGGGTAAAGTGCCACATTTACCAGAGGGTAAATTACCACATTTATCATATCACAGGGGTAAAGTGCCACATTTAACATATCACAGGGGTAAAGTGCCACATATAAGAGGGATAGTTTTGTCAATTCGTAACTTTTTTAAGTTTAAAAATTTCAAGGAGGCGGTGTGAAACTTTTATACGATTAGAGGGGGATAAGGTGCTTCTTTTCAAATCACAATGAGGTAAATTGAAGATTATGAAAATCACAGGAAGGTAAATTGCCATTAACTCAAGATTCACCTGATAAGGTGCCTGCACTTAGGGCATTTCTTTCCACATTTATCAGTAGCAGAACCCAAACATCTTTTGCAAAAACTGCAAAACAAAAAGCAAATCATTCAAAACATGCTGAATTGAGTTAACAATGATAACAAATTCAAAAAGAGTGAAATACAAAAACACCCCTTGTGCTTTGTATAACTAACAAAAACCCCATGTGTTATTTTAACTAACAAAAATCCCCCTGTGTTATTTTTTTATTAGCAAAAAAACCCCTCCCAAGACAAATGACATATATACACTCACCAAATGATACAAAAACACCCCTATTAACCTGAAAAAATATCAATAACCCCTCTATTAACTTTGAAAATTGACAATAACCCTCCTGGTTACTTAAACAATCAACAAAAACCTTCCCATGATTTATGAAGGAATTTCAAAGGGGTCTTTTTGCTAATAGAAAAAGAGCACATGTTTTGTTAGTAAAAATAACACAGGGAGTTCCTGTTACTTAGACAAAGCCCAAGGGGTGTTTTTGCATTTAGCTCAATTGAAAAATATCAACTCTTTCCTATTTTACCTGTGTCCACAAGGTGTAGTACTTGGCTCATAACATATCTCCAAACAAATCTGCCAAATTGAATTATCAAAATATTTCACCATAAGAGCAAAATAATTATCGCGATTGATGATTAATATATCAAGTTCTTACTGCACAAGAGAGCTCTTCTCGAAGCCGATCAATGCAAGGTATTGTTGGAACATCGGAGCCTTTTGTATTCATCTTATTATCACCCGTATTCTTCTCTACTTTTGCAGAATTACTTTCTTTAATTCCCTTATGTTTCTCGCTCACTACAATAAATTTGAAGGTAAAATTGTAAAGTTATATATCCAAAATATTCATCACCGAAAATCATAAGAGTTTTAACAAATACCTAGTTTTGAGGTTGAGTCATCTAAATCTTCATCAAGATCAAGAACTGCAACTGATATAGAAACGGGACTTCTCCTTTGAGCCCTTCGTTTTCTGCAAATTTTCCAATTTAACATCCCAATCAATAAAATAATTCCACAAACCATTTTAGTTGAGGATGCTACAGAAGAAACATGGCGGCATAAAAACAAAGAACACATCTTTCAGACTAGTCAAACAAGTTTGAACATCATTTTCCGTTCGTTAACTTTTGAAGCTCGACTCGAGCTCGACTCGATGGGCTAAAAAATGATAATATACATATAAGGTTTTAAACTACTCAATATTCGACTCAAACTTGTTAGGTGAAAGCTCATTTATCCATCAAACCAAGCTCAAATAAAAAATTTCAAGCCCGACAAAATTCAAATAAACCTTCAATAGAGTGTCGTTCGACACTACTCGGCTCGATTACACCCCTTCAAGTAATTATAATCATAATATACAAATAAGGAAAATTTCCAAAAAATTAATCAAATCCAAATATAATAATTTAAAGAGTGAAATACAAAAACACCTCTTGTGCTTTGTTTAACTAACAAAAACCCCACTGTGTTGTTTATACTAACAAAAACCACCCTTTCTTATTTTTATTAGCAAAAAAAACCCTCCCAAGACGAAATGACAATTATACCCCCATCAAAGGATACAAAAATATCCATCTTAAACTAAAAAAATATCAATAACCCCCAATAAACTTTGAAAATTAACAATAACCCCTTGTTAACTTAAACAATTCACAAAAACCTCGTTATGATTTATGACAAAATTTCAAGTGGTTTTTTTGTTAATAAAAAAAGGTTTTTGTTAGTTAAAATAACATGGTTAGTCAGGCAAAGCATTTAGCACTAATTTAAAAAATACACTACGATTATACCTTCTTGAATGTGATGGTGGGGTTTTCAAACTATGTAAATCGGATCTTTTCTTGTGTTTGAATTGGCGATCTGGGGTGTCTTCAACGGTGAGGCTTGCAATTAAAAGAGCTTCTTCATCCCAACCGGCCATGGCGGCGACTGATCGAAACCCTGGACTGAACAAATTTTCACTTTCAGTAATTTCTGCTTGTATTCTAGATGGGTTTTCTGGGTTCTTGTTCGAATCTTCATTGTTCACCATTTTCTAGAAATTTTAACAAATGGGTAAGAAAAATGACTTATTTCGATCGAAGAGAGGCGAGGGTTTTGACTCAACGGTTATATTTTTTTAGAATGGGTCTAATTTGGTAAAGCTCAAACGGCTAGTTATGCAGTTGGATGATGTGTTGCGAGTCTTGATTAATCTCAACCGTGGATCTTTAGGCCTATATTTTGAAATAGTGTGGTCCAATTATAAATATTGAAAAATTGATGCTACGAGAACTTTTCTCAAATGTTGATGTAAGGTTGATGCAATTCTGTGAATATATATAGAGTGATTGGAGTTGCTTGGTTAAGCAATTTTTTTTAAACAAATTTCATTATTTAAGTAAATAGTAGTAAAGTCATCATAATTGTTGCTTCAAATGTATGAGGTAAGATTTGAATGGAATACTGGCAACATTAATTTGAAACATTATTTGTGGAAATTGTTTATGAATTCCTAGATTTGGTAAAATATTTTTTGTAAATAAACAATGTATATACCCCACTCAAAGCACTCTATATTTTTGTCCACATATGAAAGTGGTTGCACGTGATAAAATTAGCCTGCAAACACAATAGCAATGGTCAAGTCATAATAAAGATGGTCAGGGCCGGCCCTTCCACTAGGCAACTCAGGCGGTTGCCTAGGGCCCCGAGGGTAGAAGGGCCCCCAATTTTTTTGGTACATAATGTATATTTTTTTTTTTTTAATTTAATAATTGAAATGTGATTTATTTTTCATACATGGTTATATGATATATAAGGACTTAGGAATTTAGTGAACTAAATAGATTCGCACAATGTATTATTCAAAATGTTTAATTTTATTTTCGAGTTTGAGATTGTATTTAATTAAATAAGACGAGCTCAAAAGAGCTTTAATCGAGTCTAACAAAACTCAAGCCCGAGTAACTTTACATATATTTATATTTAGTTTATCGAATTGATCTCGAATAAAGTTTCTAAGACTATTAAAGTTCAAGTTTGATATGTATAATAAATGTAGTCCAAACCACCTTTTATTGACCAAACTTAAATCAAATATAAAGTGATTTGGTTTAATTTTATTAGATTTTTAATTATTTATCCATTTTGACGTTGCTTATGTCAGCCACATTTTGTAGTAATGTTACACGAGTATAAAAAAATTATTCTGATACATTTTAACTATATTTTATTGATTTTTGACAAGAAAGTTCATTTTCTATTAATGTGCATTTGTTATACTCCTATAATTATATTTATCACATTTATGATATTTGTTTGCTGAAAGAAGATTTTAAAAATTAAGAATTAATGAAAACATATTTACGACTAACTATATCAAAAAATTAAGAGTATTTGTTATTTTATCTATATAGAAAGGAAAGTTGGTAAAAATTAAAATGTAAATTAATCAATACTTTTGCATTTTAAAAAAATATAAGAAAAAAATATTTACTACACAATTTACTTATAATATAGGGCCCAAAATTTAATTTTCGCCTAGGGCCCCAAAATGTCTAGGGCCGGCCCTGAAGATGGTGTATAAGAAGGTTAACAAATCTCTTCCAATATCTAATATCTAATATCTAGTATCCACTTGACATAATACCTACTTGTCTTCTAATCAGCCATTTAGGTGACAAGCATTAATAAAGTGTTAAAAGTTTATTTGCATTTCCATTATTGGACAAATTTCCACAACCCACTTTATTTTGAAAATAATTCCAACATATTTAAATCTTAAATCTTTGTCCTTAAATGGTGGTCACATGTTTAACAAAATTTCCAATAATATTAAAATTTCAGGCGACTAATTTTCTTTTTTTTTTTTTTTTTTTTTTTTTTTTTTTGAGAAATCCCAAACAGGGGGAGAAGAAATTAATGATCCAAATCAATGTTTACAAGATCCAGAATAAATTTAGGGAGAACAGTAGGAGTCGGGATGATGCTAAAAGCTACTTTTGAAAGAGCATGGGCGACGGAGTTACTTTCCCTAAACACATGGGAGCAAGAAAAAGAATCTAGCATCGTAGACATACACTTAATATCTTCAAAACAGTGGCCTAACGGGTGAAAATTATTCTCTTATAAATACTGGCACAATTGTCATTCAAACTTACTCCCGGGTAATATATTTCGTGAAACAACATATCATAACCGATATTAAGTTGGTTTTTCCTTGGGCATAGTTTGTTCTAAATTCTCAATCTCCAATCACCTACTTAATGTTGTAACACAACGGATCGGTTACATACCAGCTGATGTATTGTATGAAATTCCATACCGTATGATGGAATTGTTGTCAGTAGTTAGCAGTAGACTGTTTTTAAACTTTAAAATAGACAAGACTCTTCATCTTGACAAGACTCTTCATCTTTAATAAAATATTTTAAAGTTTAAAAACAGTCTTCTCCTAACTAGACATCCATAATACACTACTGAAGCCTTTGATCCGAATAATTCCTCCAATTGGTAATTGTTTAGGGTGCAATTTTTTTACTTTTAGTGTACTAGTTCCGTAATTGTCTTTTTAGTTAGCCGGTGATTGAAGACGGTGGGTGAAGGGGAAATCAAGGTCGTTGAGGAGAATTTGTTTTTTTGTGAGAGAATGCAAAACAACGTTGTTTTGTTGGCTGGGGTTTTTAAAAAAATAGGAACAAAACGGCATCATTTTGTTGGTTGGACGTTAAAAAAAAAATTTAGAGAAAGCAAGCAGGAGACGGATGACGTCTGCCACTGTAGAAATTTCCCACCCCTCTTATATATATGTATATACGTAACGGGTAAAAAATGCTAAACCTTACTTTAAGCAAAATGGATTGAAATGAATACTAACCTCCAAAAAAACAAGTACTACTATTTTCACTAAAAGCTTGACTACACTGGCAGCCTAAGATAATTACACATTCTGAAAAATGGGCGGATACATAGGGAGTACCAATTCATGGCCTTGGTAAAACCATCAATTACAACAGTACTATTTTCACTAAATTCATTCATATAATACGAGAATACTATAATATTATCAATTTAATAGATTTGTAAAAATATTAAATTCATTGCCCTTAAGTGGTGGTCACATGTTCAACAAAATCCTAAAATAGTATAGTATTATATTAATTGGTCACCAATTTGTTCTCCTATAAATACAAACACAATTTTCATTATAATATTTTACCTATTGCTGTACTTTGTGAAGCAACATATCCATATTAGGTAAAAATTGGTATGAAAGAAATTATACCACATGGTTAGGATAATAACATTTTTTTTTCAAGGATAATAGCTTATTAGGTTTGAACTAATTCGCTTGCAAAATTTATATATACTTTAACTAATATTTTTTTTCTGGTTGGAGATCTGTAATTCTGTAAAACTTCTAGTAGTTGGTGAAAAAAAATAATTGAATAAGATTTGACAATTGATCAAATTCGGAATAAAACTCAATCCAAAATTGGGGAATTTCTTCAAAGGCCACCAACAAAAATGTTTTTCTTGAAAAGGCAATCGGCCCTTTAATTGTTTATTCTAATATAAAAATAAACAAAAAATGTTAATAACTAAAAAATAATTGCAATAACCCCCCCCCCCCCCCCCTCTTCTCTCCTAATACTAATCAAAACACAAAATTCAAAATACCAAAACAAAAAAAAATCCTATCTCTCAAACTCTCTCAATTCTTTCCTAACTTCTAGCAAATTAGAGATGACACATGCAATGGAAATTGATGGGGAGATGAGGGACGAATGATCTTGGTTGAATGGGATAAGTTTCGCTGCCTTCTTCTCCAATCTCAAATTTAGTTTTTACACGTTTTTTGGCGTTTGGCGATTAGGGCTTCCAAACGCCAAACGTCATGAACATCTTCTTGGCGTTTGGAGATGTTTATTTGGTATTTTCAAAAACCAACGCCATGAACGCAAACCCCAAACCTTTATTTCATCACAGAAAAATGGCATTTGGCAACGCAAACCCCAAACCTTCATTTCATCGCAGAAAAGTGGCGTTTGGGTCATGTGGTTTGGTTTTTGGAAATTACATTGGTGGTTGGGATCCCAAACACAATGTAATTGGCGTTTTGGAAATTAAATTGGCTTTTGACTCAAACGCCACGTGTTTTGCCTTTTAGGATCCAAATGCCATGTCTTCAAATGCAGAACCCATGGTATTTGTGATCCCAAACTCCAAAAGACATTTTTCTGCACTGAAATGAAAAAAAAAAATCCGTTTTGAAAAAAAGAGTTCTTTTATGTATTTTTGACATATTTGTGTTGATATTTGTTTTGTAGGGATACGTTTCCTTACCCACGTCGAGTCTGCCCCAATTATCTCCCTTTCACTATGAAAATATGGTCACCGAAGGAAGGGTGACACAACGATCGGCATGGAGTGAACTTGCCTATATGAAATATATGCTAAGACCACAACATCTGGTGATTTTGGATGCTTAACCAGATTGGAAGTTTTTTATACCAAACTGGCAAGGGCAAATATAAGGCATCGACCTTGCAAAATATGATGCTCTGAATAAGTCGAAGGAAGAAAAACATGAGTATGTACTAATACTAGTTTTTGATAAACGAAAAGCCAATCAGGTTTGGTGTGGAGGAATTTAGCAAGATATCGGGGTTACGGTTTGGCAAACCGAGTGATGAGGACAACCAAACTATCTTGGAAGGGGGAACCTTGAAGAGTAGATATTTTGGTCAATAGGGGAAAACGAAGGTTACCATTGCACATCTCAAATCGAAGATTACTGCGATGTTAAATCGCAATACAAATGATGAGGATATCAACAAGTTATTTTTCGTTTGGGTGATATCAGTGGTGTTGTTACATACACGGCCCACCAAAGTGGTTGAAAATTATATTTTCTGGGTGAGTAAATTTTAATCTTAATTTTATTATTTTTTTAAAGTTTTAGAAATAATTATCTATAAATTTGTCTACATTGAAGGTATCATTGGGGAAACAACATCTGGAGTAGGGGTGGAATCGGTACGGGTTTTTGGGTATTCGAAAAATTCGGGAATGGTATTACGGGTTTCGGAATCCTATTTCCTTCCCGAAACCCGTCCCAATTTACCAACTACCCGGTGTTTCGGGTTCCCAAATTTTTTCGATATTTCGGGAATGGGTTCGGTAAAACCCCATTTCTGCTATACTTTTTAGTTTTTTCCAATTGGACTTCCTATGGCCCAAATAAATAAAGGGCAAAAAAATGAGATTGGCCCATATAATAATAGAAACTAAAATTCTAACAATTTACCCAGCAAAAAGAGAAACAATTTGAAATGTTTCCTCTCTCTCTTCTACTCCCCAACAAAAACATAAACAAAAAAGTGTGTGCGTGAAGAAGGAGGGCGTTTTCCACAATGGTCGTCGGTGTGGGGGAGGCGATGCTAGAGGCAGTGTAGAAGATGGCGGCATCGGGGTTAGGATTTTTGTGGGATGGGATTATTTTGAAGACAGAGGGACATAATACTTTTTTTCTTTAGAATTTGGAGAGAAGAAAATGCACAGATTAGAGATAAATAATCATAGAAATTTAAAAACGTGAAAGCGTCTTACATTTAGTTAGACAAGTCTCAATTAATTGTTTTATTTTTGAAATATGTAAACTATACCGGGTTCCCAATCGGGTAGGACCCTCTACCCGAAACCCGTACCGCTTTACTTAATCGGGAATTCGGGTTTCCCAAATCCCAGAAAACCCACACTTTTTTTTCCTTTTTGGTAAAAATCCAATCGGTATGGTACGAGTTCCCAATTCCCTATCCCAAACTCCCACCGTTAATTTGGAGGGTTACTTTAGATGAGCTTATGGCATATATATGCTCCAACCACCCAATGATTGCCGATGACAACATCCGTAGATGGAATGCGGGCGGATTCCCACACATTAAACTAGTATTTTTGTAAAATCAATTCTTGATTTCAATATGTTTTTTCTTTAGTTATTTTTTCGTAAAATTTGGATATTTTGAATATGTTATGAATATATTCTGAATATGAACAGTTTTGGATGTTGAAGGCCATTGAAGGCATGCTGGATGCGGCCAATTGTTTCCCAAGGAACGATCCAAATTTTTCCCAAGCATCTCCGAAGAAACGATGGTGCCTCCAGTTCCCAAGCTCAACCACAGTCATCTTTGGAACCAAGGAATGAAGCAATATCTGTCTGGGCACATGATATGGAGCAGAGGCTTAGAGTTCATTAGATTGACGAGATGTAGAGGCTTACGGACTATCAAGTCCAGATGAAGCAGATAATATTTGGGCAGATGAACACTATCCAGGATAGTCAGTTGCAACTTCAAATAACTATGCAGCAACTTCAGGAAATGACGCTGAGGGACTTCCGATCCAAACCCTAGGGGTTAATGTGGATAATGAAGTGCATGTGGACGATGAAGAAAATAATGATAAAGATTAGGAAAATGATGATGAAGAACATGTGGATCTTTAAATTATTATTTTTTAATTATTGTCTTGGCTTTTATTATTCTGGATTTTTTTAGATAAATGACGTAACTGTTTTTATATTGGATTTTTTTAGATTAGTTTTGAAATTGTGTTTAGATAAATGATGGATTTGTATTTAGATTGATTTTGGAATGTTTATATATGATGTTTGATGTGAATTCTTAATATACTAATTTTCAGGCTAATAATACGGAAGATAATTTTGATCATGATGATCTCGGAGTTGATGATTATGTTTCAACTCACGATCAAGTGAGCGACAATGTAGCTTCAAACAGTAGGGAACGAAGGTCAAAAAAGAGTGAAGAAGTGGGCCCGAGAGGGAAAAGGAAAATTAAGAATAGTAAACATTTAAGAACTCCATATGCCCCAGGAGATGATGGGTGGAAGAAGAGGCCTCCTAAATAATTAGCATATTTTTTTTGTAATATTTAATACGAAATAATAATTGTATATTATTACCGTGTTTTATGAGTTAATTCTGGCTCGTTATTTTATTGTTGATATCTAGAAAGAATCGCATAAATCGATCTGGAGTGCAATTTCTGAAAATTGAGGGACCAAAATTGTAAATTCGGATTTCAGAAAATCCAATTTCTGAATTGAAAATCTTAATTGTTACAAAATAGTTTTACAAAATCCAGTTAAGCTTACTAGTAGTTTGAGAGACAGAAATAGAGAAAAATTTCGATTTACGGAGGATATAATGTTACTGTAAGTGTTACTTCTCCGTTTGGGAGATAAATTGACAAAATCTTACAAAATTGACTAATCATTACAAAGTTTTGATTTACGGAGGATATAATGTTACTGTAAGTGTTACTTTTCCGTTCGGCAGATAAATTGACAAAATCTTACAAAATTGACTAATCATTATAAAATTATGATTTACGGAGGATATAATGTTACTATAAGTGTTACTTCTTTGTTCGGGTGATGAATTGACAAAATCTTACAAAATGAGTAATCGTTACAAAATTATAATTTACGGAGGATATAATGTTATTGTAAGTGTTACTTCTCTGTTCGGGAGATAAATTGACAAGTATTTAACAAAATTTTGATTTCGGTGGTTAGGGTTAGGGTTAGGATTTATATGGCGTTTTGGCGTTTGAAAACTTAACGCCAAACGTCATGCACAATGGTGTTTGGCGTTTGACAATCTCTAACGCCAAACGCCATATTACTGCGACAAATTGAAGATAAGTTTGCAATTCCAGCGTTTGTATCACACTAAACATCAATTATCACAACAAATACATGTCAATAAACATCAATTACAACAAATATTGTTCACTAAACATCAGTTATTACAAGAAATACGTGTCAATAAACAACAATCTAAGATTGACCTTCGTTATTGCCCGAATTTTGAAAGTGTTGAGAACATTTCGATGCGTTGTGATAGGTATTATTGCAAATCGAGCACTTGTATTTTTTCTTCAAATTTTCAAGTCGAGAAATAAAACATGACATTCGGCCTTCCGCGGGTTCGACTCTCGTGTGGAGGTAACACTCGCCTTAATATCATCGAGAATGTTCATCCATTAGTCTTCGGATGGCTCTTGGTCATGAGTCCATGGCAGCGGCAATTGCGTGCTCGCACGACATTTGATCGATTTGAAAGGCGCCGCACGAACACGTTCTTTTATCTAAATCCACAATTCTAGTCCACTCAGTAGATTCCATTTTCTATTTTTCAAACCTCAATGGATATTTGGACCACATGGCTGCGTTTTCATATCGCTTATGTAGCACATCCTCTTTCGATATGGTAAGTTCAGTCGACCAGCTCGTAGACTCCTCACGACGCTCTTTAAACCACCTTCCCATCATATCACTAATAAATTTGAGCAAGTAACATATAGGATAATTTTTTGCATCTCTAATCCGATTATTAAGGACCTCAATAGTGTTAGACATCATCACCTCATATCTGTTCACACGATAGTGGAACATCGACCATTTTTGAAACATCACCTCGTTCTGTAGCCAATTTGCACATCTTAAACTCTTGATTTTCAAGTAACCGAAAAAAATTTGGAACTCATTCTCAGTGTAAGCGGTAATAGCTTGGTAAAAATACCCGGTTACCCCATCTTTTAAATACTTTTTTTCCAAGTTCTACTTGATGTGCCAATAACATGCCCCATATTCTGCTAAAGGGTAAGCATCTTTTACCGCTTTTATAAACGCGTTGCCCCGAAACAATAACCAGATCGTCTATGTCTCGTATAACCTCTCTCTGGTGCTCAAGGAACCAAGTCCAACTCGCCCCGTCCTCGGTGGCATCACTGTCCGTCGCACTTGCAACTAGAACGGTTCCTTTATATTTATTCCCATAAATGTTGATAGGATAGTGCCCTGCAAGCCAATATATTTAGCTTGTATTAGGACTATCGTAAGCTTTCTCTAGTACAAATAAATTAATACGCACGTTTGTTTATAGTATGTAAATCAAACAATGGCCAACTTCATCTCTCGCAAATCATTTAAGCGATTGGATGAAATCCTTAGATCACATTCGACTATGGGACGATTCACTTCGGTATTGAGTGCAATCATGAAACAGTCTCTAAGGTTGTGATCTTAAAACACGTTCCAAGTCATAGATTCCGAACGAGACGGGGTATCGAAGGAATCGCCAAGACTTGTATGAATATGCATGATTCACATGGAGTGAATTTGTAGAGTTTCATGAACAAGACATTTGATGTCAGTGCATATGAGTAGGTGGTTCGATAGGGGATCGAACGCATCGAACGACCCGAACAGAGAAACCCATTGTGGAAGCGCATGACGCATATCGGTGATGGGATGTTTCTCAAGACTTATAATAGTGTACGATTTAGTCCTTAGACTTGAGGTGCTAGGGCGAATTCGGTGCATGGGTATATGTACTTAGATTTAGGTACAGGTCACGTAGCCTGACCATAATGTGCCTAAGTTGGGTGCATATAGTTGTGTACGCGAGTGGTTAGTACCAAGATGGAATCTACCGACTCATCGTAATGGATGAGAGAATTTCCTATACGATTCTTAGATAATAATTCCGAGAAACCCACGGCCGTGGTCAGTGACGGATTTGGAAAGGGGTTTCCAAATTTAGCAGTCACACTGGAATTATTATCCCGAATTAGAAAGTATAGTTATTGAGATAATTAGAGGTGCCGATCAATTCACACACCCTAGGTCTCAATCGGGAAATTAAGTCGATAGAAGGACCGTATGTACATGGCAGTTATAAGAGGTGAGGTTCACTGAGATCAATTCACCTGAAGTTGGGCCTCATGGGCTTGTGGCTAGACATCGACCATGAGGTGTGGGTACTCATGAATTAACAGCAAGATTAATTCTTGAGTGGTTAATTGAAGGGGTTCAATTAATCGGAGCAATTAATAAGCTCGCAAATTAAATCACGAAAGTCGTGGGCCCGCGGCCAATTGATGGTGAACCTAGAGTCCACACACAATACAATTGGACTGCAACAAATCATATAAGGAAAGTTTGATTTAAAGAGTTAAATCAAAACTGGAGAATTAAAGTGTTAATTCTTAAAGGAGAAAAATATTAATTAGAAGTAGTCTAATTAATTAATGGAGAAGGATTAATTAATTAATTGGATTAATTAATTAAATGGGCTGAATTAATTAAAAAGGTTTTAATTAATTAATAGATGGTCTAGATCCATTAGGAAACAAAAGGGCCATAAGTAAATGGGCTTTAAGTTTCCTAGTAGGATTAAAACACATCTAGGTCAAGACTCCTTATATAAGGAGTTCAAGACCTCAAAACCTAACACACAAGACAAGAGGAGCCGCCCCCTCTTCTCCAAAAACTGAAAACGCCGCCACCTTCATCTCCCTTGAGGGTTCGGCCGAACCCTGTGCAATTGCACAGGGTTCATACGATTTCTCCCTTCCTTCTTCCTTGGTTGATGGCCTTTGGATCTTAGTTCTGAGCCTGAGGATCCAAAGGAGTTGCTTCAATCCAGTTGGTGTGGATACCGCTAGAGGCACAACGCTTGGGGTGCTTCTCTCGAACCAAATCCATCAGATCTGAAAGAAGACCGGAGAAAAACCACTACCGTTCCTATGGTGAGGTAAAATCACTAAACACCCTATGTTTGTTGTGATTTTTGTGCAAAATCCTTTTCGTATGACTAGATGAATAAAGATCTTGTTTGGGTTATTTAAAAAATTTTAAAATTCCGCTGCTTTTAACGTTCTGACGTTACCCATAACCCAACAGTGGTATCAGAGCCTAATTCATTACTATCATACGAAAAGGTCTGAATATAATTTGATTGCTTTAATTGTATTGCATGTTATATTCGTGTTGTTGATTCTTACTTGTTATGGGTAGATCTGATTTTGGGTAAAATTGCATAAAAACGTTTTGGGCCAATTTTGAATTTTACGAAAATTAAGGGCTGTTTTTGCGATTAGCGATTTTTGGAAAACTGGACTGAAATTGAGATTTTACGAACTGTGTGTTTTCTGGACAGAATGCAACTTTCTGGAAATTTTTGAATTTGGGGCTGTTTTGCAATTAACGAAAGTTTTGGGGCTGTTTTGTAAATACCGAAAACTGCAGGGGCTGAATTGCATATTCGAAATTTTTCAGGAAATAAAATTTTTATTTTTGGTCCTCTGCCCAGTTTTAATTTTGGGGTTAATTTGTAATTTCCAAAACTTTAGGGGTCAAATCGCAATTTCCAAAAGTTGGAGGGCCGAATTGCAATTTTCAAAAGTTGAAAATTTTATTCTGTTTTTATGCATAAAATGGTTTTGTTTATCCAAATATAGATTACCTATAATTAGTAGAGACTAAAGTAAGAATCTAGAGAAATATTTTAAAGGCGTTTAAAATAATTGAAGTAAGATAGGAAACTAGTAAATGTGTTTGCTTGTTTCTTTGCTCAACGTGAATTGTTTACGTGGTTTTCGATCGAGCCGAGCCTTGACCTTAGATGTGATTGGTTTATTATGCTTTGGATTTTTGTTGGGCCTGCGAGCCTTTATTTGGGCCTTTTTGTGCCAATGTAATAGATTAGGACTTTACATTAAATAGTTTAGGATGGAGGCCCATTACATGCAAGAAGGAAGCCCAATGAAGAATGAAGGCCAAGTATGCTTGGTTATTAATGTAATAGCCTAGGCCCATTAAGAACCCATTAGATAGACCAATTGGGCCAACATTATTGGCTCAATGATGGCCCAAGCATAGGTGGCTCCCGATCGAAAACATATTGTGTTAGAAATGCATGCTAGGTTTATTTAATTATGTTTTATTTATTTATTTCTTCTATTTGGCTTGTATGGTGATGCGCGCTAGAATATTAGAACGTAAATAAGATAATTCATAATCGAAGCGGTGAGATCTCGAGAGAGTTTGCCTTAAACTTTCAAACCAGCAAATCCCCTTTTGAATTAAATATTAAGTCATATTGGATTAAAATAAAATGAAGTATTTATATAAATCCAAGCCTTCCATCAATAGGGACTAGCGTATGTTGTCTACTTATCGATTAAGGTGATCCAGAGTCTGGCACCCGAGGCGAAGAAAGGGACAATACGTGAAATCTCTCGATTCTTGTTTATTAAATAAACTTGACAAGGATGGGGACTGGTCGGGACATGTATAATCGACCGATAACCAGTTACGGGGATTTCATGACCGGGCTCGTTGCTCATCGAGATTGATTGGGTTAGACTTAACGAGTAGTACCACTCATGATGTAGCAGTGCTAGATGGGTGCGAAAATCGAGGCAAAATAGCTTGAAGGTTGTGTAGAGACACAATTGGCAATAAGTATGCCTACCTAGGGAATTAGTTGTATGGCCACGAGTCGTGGGTGCAATTAATGTCCGCTGGGACGTCAAGACCTACTAGGAAATAGGATTTCCCGAACAATTGAAGGGGTAATTGTTTCGATAAAATAGTGGGAGAACTTTTACGATAGAAAGTCCAACCTTCGTAGATTATAAGTATTAATCATTAACTAGTCCTCTTTATATTTGTCTTCTCTTTAAAATAGATATTGAGATATCTATAATAATCCATTATACTATTTATCCTCGACTTATAAAATAACTGGATCAAAATATCGACTGTCTTAGAAACTAGAGGATTGTCCTCAAATCCGAAAGTCGGAATCGTGTTCTTAATAACTAGCCTATGCCTGATGCACTTCCGAGATGAGTCTAAAAGGAGAAACGAATCACCCGTAGGGTATGGGAATCTTAATGATTGTTTCCTCATATAAGGACAAGTCTCAATAGTGGAACGAATCACCTATAGGGTATGGGAATCTTAATGATCGTTTCCTCAAATAAGCATCAAGATTGAACGAGCTAAAGAAGCGACATAGGAGTATGTCTGAAGCTTCTAAAACAAACCTCCACTTCAAAAGCTTGTTTTGAGGAGCAGTTTCGAATCGTTTGATTCGAGACCACTAAGGAGTTGCTTTAAAATTCGAGAATAAGTGAAGGAACTGATGTCAAGGATCACTGTCCTTGTTTTATCAATCTAGTTGAAAACTGGATCGATTAAACGTAGGCCTGCATATGATCTTAGCATTGACCTCCATTTAAATTCTACTCCCGCTCATTCAAAAGATTCGTGAAATACTCTGATCTTATTTGATAAGTTGATCACATTTCATGAATTAACCAAAGTATTGGTAAGAGGCAAATAGGGTAAACCTGTCATGATCGTTCACACTTCATGGACTGCAAAGTCAAAGAAGGGTAAAAAGAAGAAGAAATTGTTCTCTTCTAAAATTGACCATAAAGGTAGTCGAAAGAACGTAGGTAGCCTAAAAGTCGAATTATCCCACTGCATCATAGAAAGACACTGATAAGTTTAATTGATTAGAAGGTCTAATTAACTAAACAACGTTTCAATTAAAGAGTTAATTGAAAGGAAACGCTTCAATTAAAGAGTTAATTGAAAATGAGATGAATCAATTAAATAGTTAATTGAAAGGAAGCAAATTAATTGAATTAAACCGTTAACTCAATTCGATTGAAATAATGTGTTAGTTCAATTAATACCAAGATAATAATCCACAACTTTGGCACGCTAGACTTGGACATATCTCCAAGAGTAGGATTCAAAAGTTGGTTTCTTCTAAGGCTCTTGAAATATAGAACTTAGATGAACTTTCAACCTGCGAATCCTGTCTCATAGGAAAGATGACCAAATCTCCCTTCACAGGGAATCAAGAGCGAACCAAAGAACATTGGATTTGATCAATACGATTGAATGTGGACCACTAAAGGTTAGTGTAAGAGGAGATTACTCATACCTCGTACCTTTTTGCTAATGACTTAGGTCGTTAGTAATATATGTATCTAGTGAGATACAAATCCGAAAAAACTTTGAAAAGTTCAAAGAATTTCGAAACGAAGTAGAGAATCAACAAGGGCATAGTATTATGGCCATTCGATTTAATCAAGATGGCAAATACTTAAGTCAAGGATTCCTCAATTATCTTACTGAGAATGGGATTCTCATACAACAAACTCCTCCTAAGACGCCTCAATTTATTTGGAGTGTCTGAGAGAAGGAGTCGAACCTTGTTGGACATAGTTCGATCCATACTGGTTTTTGTTAAGCTTCCTTATGCATCCTAGGGGTTGGTCCTCCTGACTGCATCGAAGATACTGAGCAAAGTACCTTCAAAGTCCGTGCCTGCAAAGCCCTACCAAGAATGGTATGGTAATGCACCTCTATACTTTTACTATTAAGTATGGAGATCTCCTGCCTAAGTTGGGAACTAGAAAGGAGATAAATTGGCTAGTAGATCCAATTTGTATATAATTGTGGGGTATCCAACGAAATCCACTGGATACCTGTTCCACGACAATAAGAAACAATCGTTTCTCATAACTACCCGTTCCTCAGTTGATGAATTCCTCGTCAAAGGAAATAGGGAATGTCATGGAACTTGATGAAGTCCAAGATTTGGACCCATCCCCGCAAACAGTGGGAGTTAATCCAGAAACTAATGAACCGTCTAGTACACCAGTACTTTGTATATCTAATCAAGTTCGTAAGAAGCTTGAAAGATATGGTTTTACCATATACGAAGAAGCTACATTGGATGTAGACGTGCATCATGACAAGAGTTCATGTAATCCGAAATGGATTCCATACATTCCAACAAGGTATGGACCTTGGTCGATCCACCCAAGGGTTTTATCCCTGTAAGTAGTGAATGGATCTTCAAGCTAGGAATAAATGGAGAGGTATTGACCTCTAAGACTCGACTAGTGGTGAAAGGCTATTCACAAAGTTCTGGAACAGACTTTGATGAAACCTTTTCTCCAGTAGCGAAGTCTGAATCCATTCAAATTCACATTTGTTTTGATGAGATAGTCAAGGCATTTGACTTCATAAAAAAATGAATATGAACCTTGAGTGTACTAAAGGATTAGTGGGAGCTCTATGAAGCTCATATTTTATATGTAGATCGCATTCTGCTTATCTGGGATGATATCGGAATGTTAGCGCAGACGAAAGGATGGTTTTCCATGCAATTCTCCATGAAAGATTTGGGAGAGACATCTTGCGTATTGGGATACGTATCTATAGAGATAGATCGAAGAAGATGTTGGGACTCTCTAAATCTAAGTACATAGAAACAATACTGAAAAGATTCAGTATGGAAGAATCCAAGAGAGGATTGCTTCCAATGAGACACTGTAACTCTTTTTCCAAATCGATGTGCCCTACATCGAATGAGGATAAAGGAGAATGTCTCAAATACCTTATGTTTCGACAAAAGGTAGCATGTGGCATGCTATAATATGTACTAGACCAGACGTAGAACCTGCTCAAGTGTCACGAGCAGTTACTAGTCAAACTCCGGTGAAGAGTACTGGACCGCCGTCAAAGCTATCCTTAAGTTCTTGAGAAAGACTAAGGATTTTTTCTTGGTCTACGGTGGTAATGGAGAATTAAAACTCGAAGGATTTAATGATTCGAATTTTCAGTCTGATGTGGATGAATAAATATATAAGTCCAATTTTGGATACATATTTTGCCTCAATGGGGTAGCGGTAAATTGGAAAGGTTCCAAGCAAAGCACCGTTGCCGACTCAACCACTGAAGCATAATATATCGCAGCATTGAATGCAACACAAGAAAGTGTTTGGATGAAAAACTTCATCCAATAGTTGGATGTAGTGCCTAGCATTGCGAAGCTCATGGTTATCTTCTGTGATAACAATGGAGTTGTTGCTAAAGCAAAGGACTCGAGATCTCACCAGAAATCTAAACACAATAAGAGAAAAGTACCATTTGATTGGAGAAATCATTGGTAGAGAAGACGTGCATAATGGATCACGTCGACTCGGAAGACAATCTAGTGGATCCACTAGTAAAGCCTTTGTCACGAAAAGAGTTCGAAGAACATCTTTGGAAGATGGGTCTTAGAAGCGTTTGTGATTGGCTTTAGGGCAAGTGGGAGATTGATAGGATAGTGCCCTGCAAGCCAATATATTTAGCTTGTATTAGGACTATCGTAAGCTTTCTCTAGTACAAATAAATTAATACGCACGTTTGTTTATAGTATGTAAATCAAACAATGGCCAACTTCATCTCTCGCAAATCATTTAAGCGATTGGATGAAATCCTTAGATCACATTCGACTATGGGACGATTCACTTCGGTATTGAGTGCAATCATGAAACAGTCTCTAAGGTCGTGATCTTAAAACACGTTCCAAGTCATAGATTCCGAACGAGACGGGGTATCGAAGGAATCGCCAAGACTTGTATGAATATGCATGATTCACATGGAGTGAATTTGTAGAGTTTCATGAACAAGACATTTGATGTCAGTGCATATGAGTAGGTGGTTCGATAGGGGATCGAACGCATCGAACGACCCGAACAGAGAAACCCATTGTGGAAGCGCATGACGCATATCGGTGATGGGATGTTTCTCAAGACTTATAATAGTGTACGATTTAGTCCTTAGACTTGAGGTGCTAGGGCGAATTCGGTGCATGGGTATATGTACTTAGATTTAGGTACAGGTCACGTAGCCTGACCATAATGTGCCTAAGTTGGGTGCATATAGTTGTGTACGCGAGTGGTTAGTACCAAGATGGAATCTACCGACTCATCGTAATGGATGAGAGAATTTCCTATACGATTCTTAGATAATAATTCCGAGAAACCCACGGCCGTGGTCAGTGACGGATTTGGAAAGGGGTTTCCAAATTTAGCAGTCACACTGGAATTATTATCCCGAATTAGAAAGTATAGTTATTGAGATAATTAGAGGTGCCGATCAATTCACACACCCTAGGTCTCAATCGGGAAATTAAGTCGATAGAAGGACCGTATGTACATGGCAGTTATAAGAGGTGAGGTTCACTGAGATCAATTCACCTGAAGTTGGGCCTCATGGGCTTGTGGCTAGACATCGACCATGAGGTGTGGGTACTCATGAATTAACAGCAAGATTAATTCTTGAGTGGTTAATTGAAGGGGTTCAATTAATCGGAGCAATTAATAAGCTCGCAAATTAAATCACGAAAGTCGTGGGCCCGCGGCCAATTGATGGTGAACCTAGAGGGTCACACACAATACAATTGGACTGCAACAAATCATATAAGGAAAGTTTGATTTAAAGAGTTAAATCAAAACTGGAGAATTAAAGTGTTAATTCTTAAAGGAGAAAAATATTAATTAGAAGTAGTCTAATTAATTAATGGAGAAGGATTAATTAATTAATTGGATTAATTAATTAAATGGGCTGAATTAATTAAAAAGGTTTTAATTAATTAATAGATGGTCTAGATCCATTAGGAAACAAAAGGGCCATAAGTAAATGGGCTTTAAGTTTCCTAGTAGGATTAAAACACATCTAGGTCAAGACTCCTTATATAAGGAGTTCAAGACCTCAAAACCTAACACACAAGACAAGAGGAGCCGCCCCCTCTTCTCCAAAAACTGAAAACGCCGCCACCTTCATCTCCCTTGAGGGTTCGGCCGAACCCTGTGCAATTGCACAGGGTTCATACGATTTCTCCCTTCCTTCTTCCTTGGTTGATGGCCTTTGGATCTTAGTTCTGAGCCTGATGATCCAAAGGAGTTGCTTCAATCCAGTTGGTGTGGATACCGCTAGAGGCACAACGCTTGGGGTGCTTCTCTCGAACCAAATCCATCAGATCTGAAAGAAGACCGGAGAAAAACCACTACCGTTCCTATGGTGAGGTAAAATCACTAAACACCCTATGTTTGTTGTGATTTTTGTGCAAAATCCTTTTCGTATGACTAGATGAATAAAGATCTTGTTTGGGTTATTTAAAAAATTTTAAAATTCCGCTGCTTTTAACGTTCTGACGTTACCCATAACCCAACAAATGTTGCATCATTTACAGTCATATTTTTTAGTTAACAGAATCCTTGAATAGCCACTCCTAAAGCCATGAAGAAATATTTAAATTTATTTTCCGAGTCCGTATGGATGCGAGTGTACGTGTCAGGATTCTTTTTCTTGATCATGTAAGCATAGGAGGGTAGCTTGGCAAAAGTTTCTTCGAATGTACCCCTAAAAAGATCTTTAGCAACTTGTTTCGCCCTCCATGCTTTTTGATAGCTAATGGAAACATGTTCTTGGGTACGCATGAAGTTCCTCAGTGCATCTGGTGTTGGGGGTTCATTGGCATTAAAAAATAATCCCTTCGTCCAATTACCAACCAAACGACTTGATGCTTGTCTATGATCGGCACCTTTATCCATTAGCCCACAAGTGTGAATGTCTTTATATGACCGAATAACATATTCATCACCAATCAGAACCTTCCTCGCATATATTCCACATGGACAATCATTTGTGATACCCCGTTTCAAGTTCAACTTGATACATCAGTCCTCCCCTAACTTGAATATGATCCCGAATAAATTCTTGCAACATCATCAACGTCATCAAAGCTTCCATGGCTAGGTGGTTCGTAAAAATCTGACGCTTGACCATAACCACCTATATCACCACCTATCACCACCTACATCACCACCTATATCATCACCTCGTTGTCAAAGTTACGGTGGTCATAACCTACATCACCACCATAAAAAAAATTCTTTTACCCTGGGCTATAAGTTTCTTCGGAGTCTCTTTTCTCCTTGGAGTTTCCTCTCTCCTCGGAGTTTCTTCTCTCCTCGGAGTCCAAGTTACGTACAAATTAAATTCAGTAACATTCCGGACGTAGTACTTCGTTACCTCCCAATGTGATTCATTTGATATGATCACTATTTCGTACTCAGCTCCTGCACCACATTTGCGATATATCTACCGATCTAAATCCAACATTTCGCATATTTTGTCAAGTAGTTCCCGAAACGAAATTGTCCTATCCACCAATATTGTTTCCACAAATCTTTATCACCATTCCATTCCCATTTTCCATCCGTTTGGCGAGTAAAATTCACCGCCATACCAAAGATAAAATATAATTTTGTTCAATCCTACAATTAATAACAAAAATTAATACACAAACTATCTAAATAAAAAAATGCGTTTAAAACTGGAATTGTGGTGTTTAGCGTTTGGGATTGAAATTTGCCAAACACCATGAAGATACAAATGGCGTTTGGCATTCCAAACGCTAGAATCTCACCACGGTGAGTACAAACCTCACCGCGGTGAGTTTGAAACAGAGGCCTTTGTTTTAACCGCGGTGAGGTGTATACTCACCGCGATGAGATATTCATGGCGTTTGACAATACCAAATGCCATGAAGATATGTATGGCGTTTAGCGTTTGTCAATCCCAAACGCCAAACGCGAAAGAATATGCATAAATATATATTTTCTCCATTTTGCCAACCAAATCACTCAAAAATACATCAAAAATTCAAGTAACTTGCAATTGCTAACCTTTTGTGTTGTTCTTCTTCCTTTTCTTCTTTGATATGAGTGAAATATGTGTGAAAAATATTAATTTTGGGAGATAATTGAGTTAGGGTTTTTAGAGAGAGAATGAAAAATGAAAAAAATTGTGTAGATTTTGTATTTTTGAAGTTTAAGGGTATATTTCTTAAAGAGTTAATTAATTAAACCAATGGCCTTTTTGAGATTTTTAATTTTTGAACTGCCTCTTTGAAATTCAGCCTATTCTTGAAATAAACCACTCACACAGAAACTTTGTGAAAATGATTTTTTTTAAAGTCACTCTACATAATTCATTAAATTAATTGAATTTCAAAGAAAGTTTCTCCCGTGACAACTTTTTTAATTGATTTTTGTAAGCACTGGGAAATCTCAATTAATTATCCACAAAAAAGAAACACCTTTTTTATTTTTATCTTTTTTGTTTCGCAATAATATTCAGATCTGAAACCTGACTTAGTTATTTTTATCAACAAAGGAAGAATTATCAGCTGAATTAGAGGAATAAATCGGCATAGATAAGAAAACGAAAAGAGAAGAATTGACTTAAAATTGATTTTACCGTTAGGGTTATTAAAAACGTGTTTATTTAAATGTGTATATATACGTTTATTCATCAGCTATTAGTTAGTTATTCTGTTAGCATAGATTGACTGTTTTACCCCTCATGTATTTATCTATTTAAGGCAGAGATAATAGCTGATTTTGTACAGATTAATTCAATAAAGTTCTGCTCTGATTAATTTACACAATTAGCTACAACAATATTCAAAGTGTTCATCTTCTTCACTAGTCAAGATCATAACAGTTAACATGGTATCAGTAGAAAAATTCTGATTTCTGCTGCTCAAATTCAATCACATCACAAACACAAATCAGATCAAGGTGCATCAAATTTCTAGTTTTTCTTCTTTCTTCCATTATAGTTTATTCAAGATCTTCATCTAGATATATTCCTTCTTGATATCTTTCTAATCCGTTTCTCCTTTTCATCATCAAATTCCCAGTTATTCTTTTCAAGAATCTGTGTTTTCTCCCTTTCTTTTCCAGAATCTGTTCTCCCTTTCCATCGATCATACTCTCAAAATTCCTTTCATATGTCTTCCTCTGGCCCTAACCCTGAATCCACTACTACTTCTTCTTCATCATCTCGATCTAGGCGAGAAATTGAGGATCCATCCAGTCCCTTTTATCTTCGTCCTGCAGATGGTCCCGGTGTCATTCTTGTATCAGATAAACTTGATGATAAAAACTATCAAACTTGGTCTAAAGCTATGATTAGGGCACCTACTGTCAAAAACAAATTAAGTTTCATTGATGAAATCTTACCTCGGCCAACTGATGATCCAGTCCTTGCCAATTATTGGCATCGAAATAACACAATTGTTATCACTTGGATCCTCAACTCTCTGACTAAAGATATCAATCACATTGTACAGTATCACACCATGGCCACTGTTCTTTGGAAAGAACTCAGGCAAAGATTCCAGCAAGCTAATGGACCAAGGCTGTTTCAACTCCATAGAGATCTCATGCACCTGTAACAACAAACACTCTCTACCATGCATATTTTTCAAAACTCAAAATCATTTGGGATGAAATTTGCAATTTTAAACCTAGATGTACATGTGGTCAGTTGAATCAATACTTTGAAAATCAATATCTAATGATTTTTTAATAGGGCTTCAAGAATCTCTTTCTCACACTCGCAGTCAATTACTCCTTATAGATCCTTTACCAGATGTTACAAAAGCTTACTCCTTGGTCTCAAAAGAAGAAACTCAAAGGGCTGTTTATTCTTTTTTACCTACCAATGACACTCTCAACACTATGGCCTTTGCAACTAAATCAACACCTTTCTTTTCCAACAGACCACCATCCAACACATCTCAAAATCCCTCCTATCAATCCACCAGTTTCAGACCACCTTTCAATCCAACACCCAACAATTTTAGACCCTCCAACAGACCTACATATAATGCTACAAGATCAAACATGCCTTATGCACTAACTGCCAGATGCCTGGACACACTATCAACACTTGTTTTAAAAAACATGGGTACCCGCCAGGATACAAACCACCATTCCTAGACCTCCCTATCCACCTAACACCAAAATCAACAACATATCATTAGATTCTCAACCATCTTCTCCATCACTTCAAAATATCATCCATTCCATGACCCCTGCACAGTTTACACAACTTTCTCAGCTTTTCACCTCTCACAATAATGCAAATTTAACAAAATCAGAGGATACTAATACTAATAAGATTGATTCCACCTCTTGCACAATACATGCTCAGTCAGGTACATGTTCTTCCACTCTTACACTTACTTTATCTGGATTTCAAGACTCCTGGATCATGGATTTAGGGGCCTCTAACCACATATGCAATAATTTGAAAAGATCATCCCTGCATCCCATACCACTATCACCTTACCTAATAATTTAGTCATTCCTGATTTCTTTAAAGGAACTGTAATTTTAGATATTAATGTTACTTTATACAATGTTCTTTATGTACCACAATTTAAATTCAATCTCCTTTTTGTTAGTGCTCTATTAGCCCTATCTCACTATAGCATCACCTTTGACCCTACTCATTTCACTATTCAAGACATGACTTCTTTGGAGAGGATTGGCAGGGGTGATCTTATGAATGGCCTTTACATTTTACATCATAAAGCTCCTTCTCATTCTGTTTCTTGTAATAAAGCTAGTGTTACCACATGGCATAATAGATTAGGTCATCCAGCCATGGATAGACTTCACATTTTACATTCTGTACTAGATTTACCATCTCTTAATACAATGAATAAACATACTTGTGATATATGCCCTTTAGCTAAACAGAAGATTATTCCTTTTAAATTCAGTACTACTGTTTCTCTTAAACCCTTTGATTTAATTCACTGTGACATTTGGGGTCCTTTCAAAGTTGCCTCTCATAATGGTTTTAGATATTTTCTTACTATTGTTGATGATTTTACTAGGTTCACTTGGGTATTTTTATTGCAATTAAAATCTGATGTTCACAATATTTTGCCTAAGTTCATCACTATGATTGATACTCAGTTCAATTCTAAAATAAAGAAGTTGAGGAGTGAATGCTAAAGAATTAACTTGCATCACCTTATTTTCTAACTTAGGAATCTTACATCAATATTCTTGTGTAGAAACTCCACAACAAAATGCAATGTTGAAAGAAAACATCATCATATTTTAAACATAGCTGGGTCATTAATGTTTCAATCTAACCTTCCTATACAATACTGGAATGAAAGTCATGAATAGGATACCTACCCCTTTACTTGATAATTGTAGCCTTTATACTAAGCTTCATCAGAAACCAGTTGACTATTCTTTTATGAAGACTTTTGGTTGTTTAGCATTTGCTTCTACATTTAAAGAACATAGATCTAAATTTGACCCTAGAGCACACAATAGTGTTTTCATTGGTTACTCACCTGGTATTAAAGGCTACAAGTTACTAGATCTTGTCAATCATAACATCTTCCATTCCAGAAATGTAGTTTTTCATGAGAATATATTTCCATTTACAAATATTGCCCTTCATAATCAATTCACTGATCCCAATTTCACTGTTTCCCCAATCATGAAAATAATTTTTGTATGTTTGATCCTCTCAATTTTCCTGATGAAAATATCTTACAGCCTACTTCTCCTTCTTATTTAACTTCTGATCAATCTAATATCACTTCTTCTCCTATTATACAACCTGATCCAGATATTAGAAAATCATCTAGAAATCACAAACCCCCAACTTATTTGAAAGATTATCACTGTCACCTAAATACCATTACCAATACTAGATATCCTTTACATTCTGTTTTAGATTACTCTGCAACTTCTAAATCTCATCAATGTTATTTGGCCAATATTTCTACTATTTCTGAATCTCATACATATAGTCAAGCAATTAAACATCTTGAATGGATTCAAGCTATTCAAGAAGAGTTACAAGCTATGGAAAATAACAGTACATGGACTATTCCAAAAACTACCTGTCAATAAGTTTCCTATTGTATGTAAATGGATTTTTAAAGTCAAAACAAAATCAAACGGTTCAATTGAAAGATATAAGGCTAGGTTAGTGGCACAAGGTTTTACTCAACAGGAAGGTATTGATTATATAGCCAGATTTTCTCCTGTTGCAAAATTAGTTTATGTCAGGGTCCTCTTAGGTGGTGTTTGGAACTGCTTCTTCCAGTGGAGAAGCAATTGCTTTTGCTTAAATTTCAAAGAAAGTGCTTTTATAAATAAGTAGTTTGTGTTTGATTTTTATTCAAAATAAGCAGCTTAAAGCAACATATAAGTGTTTGGTTTCACATGAATTTAGAAATTCTACTTGCTATACATTTGTACACAAAGACATAATTGCCCTTAGTTAATACATGATTCTGGGACAAATTTATGAATCTCAGGCCATAAAAAAAGGTTTCTAAGCTGATTGAATTTTTTACATCCCCTTTGCTATTAATTAATAAAACAAAAAGGAAAGGAATTATATTTGCCGTAATTCCAGGATTTTTGCTAGTGAAGCCCATCAATCTCCACCCATCCCCGATATTAACATCAAATCAATTCAATTTCTTCTTGTATTCCCGCCGACGATAGTAATGGAAGTAGTTGATTTCATTAAATTCCTCTATTAGCCTAGAATATGAAAGAATTTAGAGCCTTATATTTTTTGTTTATGCATTTGAAGATCTCCATATCTACTCATCCACAGAGATTCACATCTAATCAATTCAATTCCATCCTGCAATTGTGTGCGGGAATGGTAATGGAGGTAGTTGATTTTATTTAATTCTCTACTAGTTCAAAATATAAATGGAAATTGAACCTTACATTTTCTCACTTTTGATAATAATTCTCATTGTGCTTTGGCGTGTATTTTGCAGAAAATCATCTTCTCTTCAAGCAAAAGCAAGAAACAAGGTTTGATTTTGTGAAAATTACTCCATTTTTTTGTCGAAAACATCAATTTTCCATCTCATAAATTTGGGTTCTTATGTGATATCCGAATTTTATTGTCTGTAAGATTAATTTTTTTTTTCCAAATAAAAGACGATTAACATTGAGCTATTGATATATGTCTAGAGAAACCATCTACTATTTATATACAATCACTTTTTTTTAATCCATTTTCATCATAATTGGTGTGAGTTGTGGAATATTTAATTGAACAAGGCTCATGATTTTCTTGGTGATAAACTTATATATTTATTTTACGATTCATGGTGATAAACTTAGAGTTATGGCAATGCCAATGGGTGATTGGAGGGCACAAGATGAGAAGGTGTACGTTGAGATGTTACTTGAAGCCGCTATGAATAATGAGATTGTATGGGGTATGAACAACAAGGATGCATTTTTTGTCATGTCTGTCACGCTTACTCAGCAGACCAATCGAATGTATACCTATACCATGGTATTGAGAAAATATCGGGAACTTTATATGCGCTACCGTACATGGGAGGAAGTCAGGAGTATTTTTGGACTAGGTTTTCATGCTCAACTCAATCGGATTATAGCAAATGACGATATATGGGCTGCAATTTATCGGGTACAAAAATTAAATGTTGCTTCAACTTGTTGTCAGTAATTTTAGTTTTTCTATTAGCTTAGCATTTTAAGCTATTGATGGGTTGCAGGATTACCCCCTGGCAAGGCGTTACAGGCATGAAGGTGAACTCTATTGGATGGAGTTGACCTTCATTTTCGCTGAGCAGATTAACAATCAACAACATTGGCAACCAGCACAAGGTTTTGATGGTGTCATGGAGTTTAACGAAGAAGAAGACGGGGACAATGCCATCGAAAATGCAGGGGCACCTTTGGCTGCACCGGTAGAAGTTGAGGATGTGGTTGCTGGACCTATTGGGGTACAACCAGTTGTTTCCCCAGTCATGGTGGAAGAGGAGGTTGCTCCAGTTGGGTTGGATGATGTGGCTGCTCCGATCGGGGGAGTTATAGAGATTGACGATGACTCTGGAACTGACAGTGACAATTCGGTTGTTGAGGTTGTGCCTGTTATTGAAATTTCTTCATCGGATGAAGAGTTAATTGATGTGATTGATCACTTCTCTACCGACGAAGACGTGTAGCCCATTTCAATTTATATTAGACGTGTGTGTTACTAATGTAGATTTTGAACTCGTAACTTGAATATGCTATACGTTGTCTAAGTTTTGTTGTAGATAAAGGCAAAGCATATTCATATATGCATGTATGTATTTAAGTATTTTGTTGAACTTAGTATGTAGTGCATTGCAATATATTATTAATGTATTAGTCTGGCCTTATTAAATTGGTTAGATGATTTTCCCAAATTGATTTTCTTAATTTGGCTTTTCATATATTATCCTGAACTTAAGTATTTGTTAGAAATTTGACACAATTCAAAAATCCATAAAATTGTGTTCCCTTAAGATTTCACGTAGGATATCTACATATTATGTAAATACACACTTTCTCTAAATCAGACATTGATTATCTCATATTTGAAGTCAGATTTCCAAATGAAAATGTAATAAACCAAGTCGATCGATTAGTAATGTAATGTTATCAGAATCCTTACAATAAAGTTGCAAGTAAAATTTGATTTGCCAAAACGAAATTAGTGCATTGCATTCCCACAATTTAGACAAACTAAACGAAATAACACTCAAATCCGAATTCCAATTCTAGAAAATGACATGGACGTGCATATTTCATCTCGAAGCTCATCCATCCCACGATCGTGCGGACCCATCTCCACATTTGATGTAGTCTCATTTTGTATTTCATCATCGTCATCATCTCGAGGCAAATTTGTATTGTTCTCAAAGTGTAAGAATTCCTCGTCCAACCTGTCTACTTTACGTATAAAGTTATGAATTGCCATAGTTGCCGGCACAAGCGCCACTTGAGATTCCCATGGAATATTGACAGGCATGTCATTTATAGTGTAGAATCTACTTTTCCAACGCCCAAACGATCTCTCAATATTTAATCTCAAGGATGAATGCATGTGGTTGAACATCTCTTGATGATTGGTATATACGTTTGCACGCTCAAATTCAGGTAGATGATATTTTGTACCTTTGTATGGAGCAAGAAATCCAGTAATATTCGGGTACCCGCATCTACCAAATAATATTTTCCTGTAAATATAAATAAATTTGCATGAAACAAATGTGATTCATTGGAAGAAATAAATATAAATATATTCATACTTAACTTACCCGGAGGAGGCAAAGGGAAATTTAATCTTGGGTTTCTAATAGTACTGTAGAAAATTCGAGTATCATGAGCACTTCCCTCCCATCCAGGCAATACAAATGTGAAACACATGTCGAAGTCACATGCCACAAGTATATTTTGTGTCGGCATTCCTTTTCTGCCAATGAAAGGAGCTTGTGCTTCTTTAGGTAAAAGTGCTTTTATGTGAGTCCCGTCAATTGCTCCTATGCAATCCTGTAAAGTAAAATGATTTACATCATATGCATCGTTATACTTCATTGTAATTTTAATAGGATAAATTTACCTCGAAATGAGGATAATATCTGTCATTTAGACGGATATAATCAGGTATATTTGAATGATCTGTAAATGGTAAAATCCCATCCATTGACATTCGTGTGCAAGCGTCCAACACCCGGTGAAATGATTTACTTATTGTATAACCGGATCTTTGAAAAGTTTCTTGACATTGCCTATTACCTACTCTTGGTCCTACCAACATCATAAAAGTAGCTACTTGCTCCTCTACGGTGACAGATCTAATTGGTTCTAAACCATACTCATCCACTAACAACTCACAGAACTGGAAAAAAGTCTCCAGTCTCATTCTCAAATTGTTTTTGCATCTTACAGGATTTCCGCTCAAAATCGATACCAAAGCAGCCCACCCACTGTATTCTCTATCATGACATGGTATTTTATTCAAGAAAGTTTTATGGTATGTCACAACAGCTATAGTAAGGGATGTCAAGATTTTTTTGTTCCTTTTCTCCTTAGAGTTAACAACACCAATAGTTTCATCTTCACTGCTCAAATCATTTCGCTACTTGATGAGCTAGAAAATATATCCAAAGCTCGATTATAATCGAAATCACCCATTCTGTGCCAAAATTCAAATAACCAATGTCAACCATGAATAAAGTTCCAAAACAATACGAAAACCACTAGCATATCAACATAAAAAGAAGATTCTTCTTAAATAGTCTAATACTAAGACTAACAAAATAAACATAAAACAATCTAATGTGCCAACATTAGTTCAACTTCAAAAAACAGAATACCAAATAAAAGAGAAAGTCTGATACTTAGCAAGTAAAATAACAATGTCTTTTCAAACATAACAAAACCAATAGAACCCATCCATAGAGGAAACTAGCCGGACGAAGCATAATCATTGTCATGAGAATCCCCCCTTGAACCTTGAGACCGTGAGGTACAAGTAACTCGACGTTGCATATCTAGTTCCATCTGACCACGTAACCACCTTAATCGACTCTCGTCCTTTTTAATGCTTAAGAACAGCTGCCGAATAGTCGGTTTTAAGAAAAGTCGAGTCGAGTAAAGCCACAAATCATCACCCTCATCGATGCCTCTTCTCCAACACCTCAAGACAAGATGGAATGTTGTATTTGCCTGAATCAGAAGATATGCGAGAGGATGCACCATCATTCTCCACGACATCAACAATCCGCTCGAGACACTTAGCAATCTTATCAGCAGTGGAGACTTTATTTGCCTTGTTCTTACGGATGCGAGCAATGAATTCTTCAGCAGTCCTCCTTCGTCTCTGGTTTGTTGCATGACCTTCGGTAGGTGTGGAAACTGGAGGAACAAGTGTAGGATCTCCTTCGGCCTCTTCTTGGGGTTGTTCTCCGGGCTCATCTTGCATATGTGGAAGTAGCACTACAGAACTAGGTGCCCATGCACTGGCCCCATTTGCTATTACATCGAGAACAACAATTCCTGATCATATGGCAGCAACAAACCCCTTTCTCGAAACTTGGCAGCCTCCGGATTAGTCTAACAGTAAAAAAAAAAATATAGATATAAGGTTCAGTAATATAACACAAGAATTACATATTTGATAACTCAATGAATAAATTAAAATGAGGATACCTGTAATTTCCTAGCCCACCAGTCCGGACTCGCAAGAACCGTACCCTTTTCATTATTCCAGCCAAGTCCAGTTTCACCCCTCAAAAGTGTTTGCCATTGGCTCCATTCCTTTTTCAAGTTATCCCACTTGTTCTTCAATTGTACCTTTGTGTACTTGCGATTTGTGGCATTGGCAAATTTTTTCACAAGATTATCCCAACCAGTTTTGTTAAAGTGGCTGCCGGGTCGATTTCCTAGGTTCAACTCATCTACACATAACTTTATAAAAATTTCCGATGTTCTAGTATCCCAAGTTGCTTTAAGGGCAGGCTCCATATTTTTCCCCATTTGAATTCTACTATGAATGTCAGTGGTTGCCCGTATGGTTTGAACAATGGGTGAGGAGAATCCAAGAAGAAATTGAGAGTGGGGTTGGGATTGGGACTGCGGTTGGCTTTGGGATTGGGATTGGGGTTGGGATTGAGATTGGGACTGAGGTTGGGGTTGGGGGTTGGGGTTGGGGTTGGAGTTGGGATTGGAACTGGGATGACACACACGAATTAAGGAGCTGGTCCATGACTACGATCTAATAAGATTACACAACAAAAATAGAGAAAATATATAAGGAAAACATTACACTCACCAATATTATTTCAATTTTGAAGCTAAATATGATTCAGTTCAACCTACTTAAATATGCCAAGCCTTCACAAATTCCATTAAATACATATTATTGACTAATGAAACAATAATATATCCAGATATATAACATTTTATAGTTTATATAAATCCAACTGTCTAACAGTTCATAATTATTAAAAGAAAAAGTGAAAAAAATAGTGTATGATGTTTTCAATCAAAATATTGGATGTTTAAATGATAATATTTTCTCAATCAAATCAGGAGAACTTAATTGTAATACTCTCAATGAACTAGCAAATGTAAATATATAACTTAGTTGTAATACTCTCCATGAACTAGCAAATTTATATATATAAATGTATTCAACAACGAACTATTAATTACCTACCACTAAGTCAGTGAAGACAATGATCTGCACTTATGTCTTTCAAGTTACTAATCAAGCAAGCAAAATATAAGTGTACATTAGTAAAACAAATGATATAATGCCATAATTTCAAGAAGCGAATGAAGTATGTATAAATATATAAAACTCTTGAAAATGAAATTTACATATCCAAGTATACATGTTTAGAACTGTAAGCATTATTTTATTAAAGTATCAAGGGTCATTTTCACTTTGGCTACAATTAATCAAGCAATTAATAAGATGCATATTATTGAAAATCCATGTAAAAATATGAAGGAGATAAAATAAATCCCTAAATTAGAAATGAAACCATTATGACAGAACTACCCAAAAAATTAAAAAGGAAAGGAAAGATTATTTAAAAAATAATTATAAAAAATATAAAACAAGTTTCATTACTCTGATAATTTGCTCCTCAGTGGGTTTTCGCAAAGTAATGATATATTCCTAAAAAAAAAGCATCATATTAATATATCAAAAGAACACAATCAATCAATAAATTGGAAAAATAGAAGCAATCAATAATTGTGGGTGTTCTTTGAATCTACTATTTTACCTTATTCCTGGATGAATAATCGTTGAAGGATGATGAAAGGAGAAGTTGAACAACAATAATCGCCGCCGCAGAATGAGAGAAAGTTGGATTAGGGTTTGAAGTAATAAGAAAATGTTATTCACTTTTATGTCTATATATAAGGGTAGTATTGGAATATAATTAAAAGTTGGAGGATGAAAATGTCCAAAAGCTGCTTATATATTATTACAATTTTTCCACCAACACAAGAAGCAGGTCCTGACTTGCTTCTGTTGAAACTCCGTTGAATTGGTAAAATTTAGCAAAAGCAGACGTAAAAGCTGGGCTTCCAAACATAAAAAACTGCTTTTGGGTCCACTCAAAAGTAGTCCCAAACACCACATTAGCATTGGCTATGGTTAAACATTGGGATCTACATCAGCTTGATATTACTAATGCTTTCCTTAATGGTGACCTTGATGAGGAAATATACATGTCTCTACCTAAAGGGTACACTCCTCCTCAACATATATCTTCAGGTATGGATTCTCCCTTAGTTTGTAAACTCAATAAATCAATATATGGATTAAAGAAAGCAAGTAGACAATGGAATCATAAACTTTCTGAGGTTCTTCAATCCATGAATTTCACTCAATCAAGGTCAAATTACTCACTCTTTACATTTGGTTCAGATTCAAATTTCTTGGTTATTTTAGTTTATGTAGATGATATCTTAATAGCTAGACCTAATACTCAATTAATTTGTGATATGAAATCCAAACTTAGTACTATTTTCAAGCTAAGAGATCTAGGCAGACTTAAGTACTTTCTTGGTATTGGACTTGCCTACCTAAAACTGGTCTTATCATATCTCAAAGACAATATGCACTTCAAATCTTACAAGACACAGGATACTTAGCTAGTAAACCTGTTAATATACCTATGGATCCTAAGAATAATTTAAATCCAATGATAATGATTTACTTATTGATCCATCTCCTTATAGGAGATTAATTGGGAGATTAATATATCTTACCATTACCCGTCCTGACATCTCTTATGCTGTCCATAAGTTAAGTCAGTTTGTTTCAAAACCCACTAATGCACATTTAGCAGCCACTCACCATCTACTTAGGTACTTAAAATCTACACCAGGACAAGGTTTATTCTATGCTAATTCTTCTAATCTTAATTTGACAGGGTTCTGTGACTCAGACTGGGGTTCTTGCCTGGATTCTAGAAGATCAACAACAGGCTTTTGCATTTTTTTGGGGAATTCATTAATTTCTTGGAAAGTTAAGAGACAACCTACTGTTTCTAAATCATCAACTGAAGCTTAATATCGTGCTCTAGCTTCTATTACTAGTGAAATATTATGTTTATCACAATTACTACAAGATTTGCAAGCAAAATCAAAGTTACCTCCAGTGGTGTATTGTGACAATAACTCTGCAATTCATTTAGCTCAAACTCCGATCTTTCATGAGCGTACTAAACACAACGAAATTGATCTTCATTTTGTACGCAAACATATAGCACGAAACCATTTGAAGCTTCTGTTGGGATTTATTGGGGTATGATTGTCAAAACAACAGTGCGGAATATTAAGGCTATGTTTGGTTTATGAATTTTACTGCACAAAATGATAAGTAAAATGCAAATGTACAAGAAATGAAGCTCAACATTGCGTCGTTGGATGCAAGAGAAACAGTTTCCTTATCGTTTTACTCATTGAAATCCAAGAATCAAACATAGCCTAAAAATTTTCATACACCCAAACCCTAGGATTTATTTACTAGCACATATGAATAGGTTGAATACTAAATTGCAACAATTACAAAATAATAGGGTGGTAAATCGAAATTTACCTCACCACAGGCAAGGTGTTGGTTTCTCCGATCTTCTCTTTCGTTCACTAGAGCACCCCAAGTGTTGTGCCTCTAGAGAATAGTCCACACCAGATGGATTGAGTGACACCTTCGATCCTTAGGCTTAGAACTGGAAGGGAAGGTTTGTCAATGGCAGAGCTGGATCTAGATCCAACTCTTGGTGAAGGAGAAAACAAGAGAGAGATGGGGGCGGCGGCGCGTGTAGGCGCGGCTAGGGCAACAGGGGCGGCTAGGGTTGGTTTTTGCTTAGTTTTTTCACTTAGGGTTTTAAGTCTCCCAAGACTCCTTTTTATAGCCACTTTCAAAAGCCCTCTTGTGCAAGACTTACTATTGGGCCATTAATTAATTGGCCCATGTCTTGCATTAATTTAAATAACCACCTTGATTAAATTAGCCCATTTAATCCAATTAAATATTTATCTCTTTAATTAACTCTTTAATTATAATTTAATTAATTAGACTGTCTAATTAATTATCTCTCTCTCAGAATTAACTCTTTAATTCTTTTATTTTGATTTAACCTTTTAAATCAATTCTTTTCTTCAATTGACTGTCACAGTCCAACTGTATCGTGTGTGACCCTCTAGGTTCACCATCAATTGGCCGTAGGCCCACGACTTTCGTGATTTAATTAATGAGCAATTAATATTCAATTAATTGCTCTGATCAATAAACTTCTTTAATTGACCACTCCAGAATTAATCTCCCATTAATTGAGGAGTACCCACACCTCATGGTCGATGTCTAGCCACAAGCCCATGAGGCCCAACTTCAGGTGAATTGACATTAGTGAACCTCACCTCTTATAAGTACAATGTACATACGGTCCCTCTAACGACTAATTTCCCGATCGAGACCTAGAGTGTGTGAATTGGTCGGCACCTCTAATTATCTCGATTCTGTACTTTCTAATTCTGGATAATAATTCCAGTGTGACTGCTAAATTTGGAAACCCCTTTCCAAATCCGTCACTGACCATGGCCATGGATTTCTCGGAATGTATTATCTAAGAACGTACAGGAAATTCCCTCATTCATTACAATGAGTCGGTAGATCCCATCTTGATGCTAACCATCCACGCATACGACTGTACGTACCCAACGTAGGCGCACAATAGTCAGGCTACGTGACCGGCTCCTAAATCAAAGCACGCACACCCGTATACCGAATTCGCCCTAGCACCTCAAGTCTAAGGACTAAATCGTACACTGTTATAAGTCCTGAGAAACATCCCATCACCGATATGCTTTACGCACTTCCACAATGGGTTTCTCTGTTCGGGTCGTTCGATGCGTTCGATCCCCTATCGAACCACCTAGTCATATGCACTGACATCAAATGTCTGGTTCATGAAACTCTACAAATTCACTCCATGTGAATCATGCATAATCCTACAAGTCTTGACGATTCCTTCGATACCCCGTCTCGACAGGAATCTATGACTTGGAACACTTTTGAGATCACGACCTTAGAGACTGTTTCATGATTGCACTCAATACTGAAGTGAATCGTCCCATAGTCATGAGTGATCTCAGGGTTTCAACCAATCGCTTAAATGTGTTCGCGAAAGATGAAGTTGGCCATTAGTTTATCTTATACATGAAATAAATAAACTTTGCGTATTAATTAATAAATCAAAGATTCGTTCAAGATAAAATAGTCCTATTACAAGCTATTGCGTTGGCTTGCTGGGCACTATCCTATCAATCCCCCACTTGCCCTAAAGTCAATCACAAACATTTCTAAGACCCATCTTCCCAAGATGTTCTTCGAACACTTTTTGCGATAGTGGCTTCGTTAGTGGATCAGCTACGCTATCTTTTGAGTCGACACGTTCCATTTGAATGTCTCCTCTACCAATGATTTCTCTAATCACATGGTATTTCCTCATCACGTGTTTGGATTGATGGTGTGATCTCGGCTCCTTTGCTTGAGCGATTGCCCCATTGTTGTCACAGAAGACAACTATGGGCTCTGCAATGCTGGGTACTACATCCAACTCTTGGATGAAGTTTCTCATCCAAACACTTTCCTTTGCTGCATCCGATGCGGCAATATATTCTGCTTCAGTGGTTGAATCTGCAGTGGTGGACTGCTTGGAACTCTTCCAACTCACCGCTGCTCCGTTGAGGCAAAATATATATCCAGAATTGGATTTATAATCATCCACGTCAGACTGAAAACTCGAATCCGTGAATCCTTTGAGTTTCAATTCTCCACTACCGCCGTAGACCAAGAACATATCCTTGGTCCTTCTCAGGTACTTGAGGATAGCTTTAACGGCGGTCCAGTGTTCCTCCCCGAGATTTGACTGGTAGCGGCTCGTTACACTTGGAGTGTGTGCTACGTCAGGTCTAGTACATAACATCGCATACATTATGCTGCCTATGGCAGATGCATAAGGTATGAGAGACATTCTCTTCTTTTCTTCATCACTTGTAGGGCACATTGATTTAGAAAGAGAGATCCCATGTCTCATTGGAAGCAATCCCTTCTTGGATTCTTCCATGCTGAACCGTTTCAGTATAGTGTTAATGTACTGAGATTGGGAGAGTCCTAACATCTTCTTCGATCTATCTCTATAGATACGTATCCCCAATACGTAAGATGCGTCTCCCATATCTTTCATGGAGAATTGCGTGGATAACCATGCTTTCATCTGTGTCAACATTTTGATATCGTCCCCGATCAACAGAATTTAATCGACATACAACACAATAAATTGTACCGAACCCCCATCGAATTTCTTTTACACGCATGACACATATACGTTCTTGATGAAGCCAAACCCCTTGACTGTCTCATCAAAACGTTTGTTCCAGGTTCGGGATGCCTGATTTAGGCCATAAATTGACCTTTGAAGTTTGCAGACCTTATGCTCACTTCCTTTGGATGTAAAGCCTTTTGGCTGTTGCATAAAGATTTCCTTATCAATGTCTTCATTGAGAAAGGTTGTCTTTACATCCATTTGCATATCTCGTAGTCATACCACGCGGCTATGGCTAATAGTATCCGAATGGATTTTGACATCGCCACTAGAGATAAGGTTTCCTCATAGTCTATACCAGGCCTTTGAGAATAACCTTTCGCCACAAGGCGAGCCTTATGAGTCAAAACCTCTCCATTCATTCCAAGCTTGCGCTTGAACATCCACTTACAGCCTACAGGGACAGTTCCCTCAGGTGGATCAACCAAGGTCCATACCTTGTTGGAATGAATGGAATCCATTTCGGATTGCATGGCTTCCTGCCATGCACCCGAGTCTATGTCTGACATAGCCTCTTCGTATGTCCTTGGATCACCATCCAATTGATCGTTCTCGTGGATAAAGCCATACCTTTCAGGCTCTCTACGAACTCGATCGGACCTTCGAAGCACTGGTGTACTATATGGTTCAATAGGTTCAGGATCAACTCCCACTGTTTGTGGGGATGGGTCCACTTCCGGGACTTCATCAAGTTCTACGGATATCCCATTTCTTTTAGTGAGGAAATCATCCTCTAAGAAGTGGGCGTTCCTAGACACGAACGTCTTTCGTTCTTTAGGGTCGTAGAACAGGTATCCAATGGATTCCTTTGGATACCCCACAAATTTGCACAAACTAAATCTACTGTCTAGTTTATCTCCTTTCTTGTTCCTAACATAGACAGGAGATCCCCATACTCGTAAATACGAATATACGGGTGCTTTGCCATACCACTCCTGGTGTGGCGTCATCGGCACCGACTTTGAAGGTACTATATTAAGTATCTTTGAAGCCGTTAAGATGGCTAAGCCCCAAAACGAAAAAGGAAGATCAGCGAAACTCATCATGGAACGAACCATGTCCAACAAAGTTCGGTTCCTTCTCTCAGACACACCATTCAACTGTGGTGTTCTAGGAGGAGTACGCTGTGAGAGAATTTCATTCTCTACAAGATAATCGAGGAATTCTTGACTTAAGTATTCCCCACCTCGATCCGATCGAAATGCCTTAATACTGTGTCCAAGTTGGTTCTCAACTTCCATTCGAAACTCTTTGAACTTTTCAAAAGCTTCGGACTTATACTTCATTAGGTATACATACCCAAAACGACTATAGTCGTCTGTGAAGGTTATGAAGTATGAGAATCCTCCTCTTGCACTGACACTTAGTGGTCCACAAACATCGGTATGGATCAAATCCAAGGTTTGTTTGGTTCGCTCCGGTTTCCCAGTAAAAGGCGTTTTGGTCATCTTTCCCTTGAGACAGGACTCGCAAGTTGGGAGATCATCTAGGTTCTGTATTTCAAGAGCCCTAGAGGAAACCAACTTTTGGATTCTACTCTTGGATATATGTCTGTTGGTCCCAAAAGTGGTCAATGAGGTCTAAGTGTGTGTGTGGGGGGGGGAGGGTGAATAGACCTTGGAAAACTTAAAAAAAAAATTCTCTAACTTTTTCTGTCAGCAGACTAAGCTGATTTAGAATTCGTAAGACTACTAAGCTGTTCGCGCACAAAGCTTTGAGCAGCAGAGTTGACCACTCATCTGATTCACTCAGCTGATTCAGATGAAATATCAGAGTTTTAGAAACTAGTTGGCAGCGGATTTGTCAAGTGTTTTTCAACCATTCTGTTCCTCTTTAAGTTTTCTCACACAAAAGATTTTATCCCCAGTTTTTACAATTCCTTTTAAAATCTTTTGGTTCAGTTCGTATGTTTGAGTTCTTTTGAAAATATGCAAAGTAAAGAAACAATGAATCAAACACACATAATTTTTATAGTGGTTATATGGATGAAAATCCTTTAGTCCACTCTTCCAAGTCACACAGATCTTGGGTTATACTAGAAAACACAAAGTTAACAGTATACAATGCTTGCGCCGATCAACAAATGAAAAGGCCACAAGTGCGCTGTAAGAAATCACAAAGAAATCCTACTCTACGAAGCTAGATCACTCACTTAGACGGATCTATACGCCTCACGCTATTTTCAGTATAAGAGGTCACAAAGAAAACCTACAATAAGAAGCTATATCACTTCACACAGATGGATATACACTCCTCTCTCTTTTCAGTTGACAGTCACTTAGACATACAACGTTTGATCTCTATTCTTCAACAAACAGCTTCGTCAACAAATGACTTGGCTTACGATCAGACGACTCAACTGATGGATCTTGCTCTATAGATGTGATCTTGAATTTTTGCAAGTCTCTCTTTAGATCTTCAGTCAGTCTTCTATTTATACTCCCGGATTTGAATTTCTGCCCGTTGAAGGAAGACGAAATTACTCTTTAACCCTGAGCAACGGTCTTATTCTCTGACGGCAGCTTTTGCTTTTGCAGACTGTCTTCTGTACACTCCGCTGTACGTATATTCACTTTATGTCCAGTCACATTTAATGCACTCAGCTGGTTATCGTTGATAAGCTTACTTCACCGACTTCACTTCACTGATGGGAATGCCCGGCTGATGACCACTCTCCTGATGATCACTCGGCTGATGGCTACTCGGCTGATTCAAGAATGAACACATCTATCTTGACTCGGCTGATGATAACCAATCTGATATCCCACTCGACTGATTCGGTTACTTCGCTTCAAGACCTTGAGATAGGTTTTACTAAGTTGTTCTTAGTTGATGACTTAACCTTTTGATCTTCAAAACCATTATGGCCTTTTTGTCATCTTCAAAACCTTCTCTAATTTATACCAACAATGTCCAAGCCTAGCGTGCCATAACTGTGGACTATTATCATCTTGTTTTTTTTCTTTGATTGAATGTGCAATACGTTAGAATTAGTTGGTTAAAGGGAATAAAGACCATCTATCATAGTACCACTAGCATAAGTAAAACCACATTTTATTATGCTAAAATTTCCATTAGAACTGGAAAAACAAAAACCATCATCATCCAACAAAGAAATCGAAATAATGTTTTTGATAATCGTCGATACGTACAAACAGTCTTTTAAAACTAAAGTAAAATTCCCTAAAACTAATTCAACGTCCCCTATGGCCTCTGCCGCAACCCTTGCTCCGTTTCCAAAGCGCGGGATCCTATCCCCAGGTTTAAGAGGTCTTACTGCTCCCATCACCTGCAAATCAATGCAGATATGAGAACCAGCTGCGGTGTCTAACACCTATGATGCACAATTAATTGAAATATTAACTTCAATAAAGAAAATACCTTTGGCTACCGTGTTAAGGTAGTCAGGGCAGTTCCTTTTCCAGTGCCCTGCTTTCTTGCAGTGGAAACATTCATCTTTTGGGCTCTTACTCTTTTTCTCGACAACCTTCTTGGTTGTTTTGGAAGAGAACACTTTCTTCTTCTTCTTGCCCTTTTTCGGCTTTGCAGCCTTGGGTTGCTCAGCAAACAAGACAGATTTCTCCTTCTTAAGGGTAGCTTCTGCCGTTAACAATAAATTGGTCAGTTCATGAAGAGCGAGATTTCTCTCCTCCATGTTGAAATTCAACACGAACTGATCAAATGAGCGTGGTAGAGTATGGAGTAGGAGGTCAGTGCTAAGATCAGCGTGCAAGTCTACTTCCAAGTTCTCCAATTTTTCAATCAGATTAATGAAACGAAGACAGTGATCTTTCACACTTGAACCCTCAGCCATTCTCAGATTGAACAACTCCCTCGTCGTCTTGAACCTTTCAGTACGAGACTTCTCTCCAAATAAATTTCGGAGGTGGAGAAATATATCATTAGCATGAGGCATCTTAGCATGCTGTTTCTGTAGCTCATTGGTCATGGATGCTAGCATGAGGCAACGAACCTGAATGTCATCATCAACCCATTTTGTATGGGTGGCTCGTTCCTCTTCCGAAACTCATTCCGGTAGTGCACCAGGCATCGGTGCATCGAGAACATAGCTCCGACGATCGGAGTCGAGGACTATCCTCAAATTTCTTAGCCAGTCGATAAAATTTGATCCGTTCAGTTTGTTAGTGTCAAGGATGATAGATAATGGATTCTTAGACATTTTAGCAAAATGATCTACAAAAAATATGATAACGTTCAGCTGACTGATCTAAATTAATACTTATAATTAACGACTATTGGACTTGTTATCGAAAAAGTTCTCCCACTATTTTCTCGAAACAATTACCCCTTTAAATGTACGGGAAATCTTATTTCCTAGCAGGTCTTGACGTCCCAGCAGACATTAATTGTACCCACGACTCGCGGCCATACAATTAATTCCCTAGGTAGGTATACTTTTACCAATTGTGTCCCTACACAACCTTCAAGCTATTTTGCCTCGGTTTTCGCACTCATCTAGCACTGCTACATCAAGAGTGGTACTACTCGTTAAGTCTAACCCATCAATCTTGATGAGCAACGGGCCCGGTCATGAAATCCCCATAACTTGGTTATGGTCGATGTTTATGTCCCGACCAGTTCTCACCCTTGTCAAGTTTAGTTAAAAATGAGAATCAAGGAGTTTCGCATATTGTCTCTTTCTTCGACTCGGGTGCCAGACTCTGGATCACCTTAATCGACAAGTGGACAACTCACGCTAGTTCCTATTGATGGAAGGCTTGGATCTTAAAACTTCATTTTAATGTACCCAATATGACTTAATATTATTTTCAAGAGGGGGTTTTCGGGTTTAAGAGTTTGAGGTAACTCTACTCGAGATCTCACCGTTCCAGTTATGCATTATCTTTTATTTACGATCTAAATTACTAGCGCGCATCACCATACATGCTATAAGATAAATCAGTAAATAAAACATACACACCTAGCATGCATGCTACCACAGTATGTTTTCAATCGGGAGCCTCCTATGCGGGCCATCATCGAGCCAAAGATGATGGTCCTATTGGTCAATCTAATTGGGTTTTAAAGAGACCTAGACTATTACACAAATTACCATGCATACATGGCCTTCACTCTTCTTGGGCTCCCATCTTGCTTGTAACGGGCCTCCATCCTAAACTATTTAAAACAGTAAAGCCCTATCTATTACAATGGCTCAAAGTGGCCCAAAAACTTAAGGCTCGCAGGCCCAATAAAACCAACACAATTAAAAAAATTAACCAATCACACCTACCCCTAGGGTCAAGGCTCGGCGCGATCGAAAACCACGTAAACAGTTCACGTAGAGCAAGAAACAAGCAAAACACATTTTCTTATTTCTTATCTTATTTTAAAACCCCTTTTAAAACAATCCCTTGATTCTCACTCTAGTCCCCACTAATTTTGATACAATTAATCTTTCGGATATACTAAACACCTTTAGTGCACAAAACAGTTTCTGGTTTTTCAACTTTTGAAAAAGGGCAGTTCGGCCCCCTGAATTTTCGAAAATTACATTTTGACCCCCAAACTTTTGGAAATTACAAATCAGCCCAAAAATTTCCAGAACATGCAAATCGGACCAGAAAGCAGAAAATTAACAAAATTTCCAGAAACTTTTGTTTAATGCAAAGCAGACCCCTGAATTTACGGTAATTGCAAAAACAGCCCCAAACCTTTCGTAAATTGTAAAACAGTCCAGATTTTGAAAAATTCCAGAAATTACAATTTGGTCCAGAATTGCAGAAAAACAAAATTTTACTTTCTTTCCAGATTTTGAAAAATTCCAGAAATTACAATTTGGTCCAGAATTGCAGAAAAACAAAATTTTACTTTCTTTCCAGATTTTACAAAAATCACAATTTGCACACAAGCCCTCAAATTTTCGGTAATTACAGTTTTGGCCCAAAACCGAAAAGTGCATACATCCGAACATTTAATTTATCATAACAAGCAAGAATAAAAAATCAGAACACAACAAATACATATTTTGATGTGTTCAGGCCTATTCATATGTGCATAATAAATTTGGCTCTGATACCACTGTTGGGATTTATTGGGGTATGATTGTCAAAACAACAGTGCGGAATATTAAAAATTTTCATACACCCAAACCCTAGGATTTATTTACTAGCACATATGAATAGGTTGAATACTAAATTGCAACAATTACAAAATAATAGTGTTGGTCCCAAAAGTGGTCAATGAGGTCTAGAGGGGGGGGGGGGGGGTGAATAGACCTCTAAACTTTAAAACTTTTTATCTAACTTTTCTATCAGCAGACTCAGCTGATCTGATTCGTAAGACTACTAAGCTGATTGCGCACAAAGCTTTATCAGCAGAGTTGACCACTCATCTGATTTCACTAATCTCATTCAGATAACTCAGAGTTTCAAAACTTGTATGCAGCGGATTTATCAAGTATGTTTTTCAAACAAATTTATCTTTCAAAGTTTAACCCCTGTTTTATAAATTCCTCAATTTATAAGTATTCTTTTCAAAGCAGTTTGTTTACTTATGAAAATATGCAAGATAAAACAAGTAATCAAACACAAGGAATTTTTATAGTGGTTATATGGATTTAAGTCCTTTAGTCCACTCTTCCAAGTCACGAAGATCTCGGGTTATACTAGAAAACACTAAGTTAACAGTATACAATGCTTGCGCAATTCAACAAATGAAAAGCCACAAGTGCGCTGTAAGAAATCACAAAGAAATCCTACTCTACGAAGCTAGATCACTCACTAAGATAGATCTACACTCCTCACTCTTCTCAGTTGACAGTCACTTAGACAGGCAACGTTTGATCTTTGTTCTTCAACAAACAGCTTCGTCAACAGATGACTTCGCTTATGATCAGACGACTCAACTGATGGATCTTGCTCTTTAGATGTGATCTTGATTTATGCAAGTCTCTCTTAAGATCTTCAGTTTGTCTTCTATTTATACTCCTCGGATTTGAATTTCTGCTCGTTGAAGATGCAGCAGAAATCTATAGTCCTCGGGTACTGGTCCTTAAATCACGGAACGGCTCCCTGCAACTGTTGCTCTGTACACTCTGATGTACGGATATCTACTTTATGTCAGTCGCATTTAATGCACTCAGCTGGTTACCGTTGATAAGCTTCCTGACCGTCTTCACTCTGCTGGTGGAAATACTCTGCTGATGATCACTCTGCTGATCACTCGGCTGATGGCTTCTCGGCTGATTCAAGAATGAATACATCTATCTTGACTCGGCTGATAATACCCATCTGATATTCCACTTCGCTGATTCGGCCACTTAGCTTCCAGACCATGAGATAGGTTTCACTAAGCTGTTTAGTTCTTAGTTGATGACTTCCAATTTAGCCTTCTTGACTATTATACCCTTTTTGTCATCTTCAAAACCTTCTCTAATATATACCAACAAATAGGGTGGTAAATCGAAATTTACCTCACCACTGGCAAGGTGGTGGTTTCTCCGGTCTTCTCTTTCGTTCACTAGAGCACCCCAAGTGTTGTACCTCTAGAGAATAGTCCACACCAGATGGATTGAGTGACACCTTCGATCCTTAGGCTTAGAACTGGAAGGGAAGGTTTGTCAATGGCAGAGCTGGATCTAGATCCAACTCTTGGTGAAGGAGAAAACAAGAGAGAGATGGGGGCGGGGGCGCATGTAGGCACGGCTAGGGCAAGAGGGGCGGCTAGGGTTGGTTTTTGCTTAGTTTTTTCACTTAGTGTTTTAAGTCTCCCAAGACTCCTTTTTATAGCCACTTTCAAAAGCCCTCTTGTGCAAGACTTACTATTGGGCCATTAATTAATTGGCCCATGTTTTGCATTAATTTAATTAACCACCTTAATTAAATTAGCCCATTTAATTCAATTAGATATTTATCTCTTTAATTAACATTTAATTAATTAGACAGTCTAATTAATTATCTCTCTCTCAGAATTAACTCTTTAATTCTTTTATTTTGATTTAACCCTTTAAATCAATTCTTTCTTCAATTGACTGTCACAGTCCAACTGTATCGTGTGTGACCCTCTAGGTTCACCATCAATTGGCCGTAGGCCCACGACTTTCGTGATTTAATTAATGAGCAATTAATTGCTCCGATCAATAAACTTCTTTAATTGACCACTCCAGAATTAATCTCCCATTAATTGAGGAGTACCCACACCTCATGGTCGATGTCTAACCACAAGCCCATGAGGCCCAACTTCAGGTGAATTGACATTAGTGAACCTCACCTTTTATAAGTACCATGTACATACGGTCCCTCTAACGACTAATTTCCCGATCGAGACCTAGTGTGTGTGAATTGGTCGGCACCTCTAATTATCTCGATTCTGTACTTTCTAATTCTGGATAATAATTCCAGTGTGACTGCTAAATTTGAAAACCCCTTTCCAAATCCGTCACTGACCATGGCCATGGATTTCTCGGAATGTATTATCTAAGAACGTACAGGAAATTCCCTCATTCATTACAATGAGTCGGTAGATCCCATCTTGATGCTAACCATCCGCGCATACGACTGTACGTACCCAACGTAGACGCACAATAGTCAGGCTATGTGACCGGCTCCTAAATCAAAGCACGCACACCCGTATACCGAATTCGCCCTAGCACCTCAAGTCTAAGGACTAAATCGTACACTGTTATAAGTCCTGAGAAACATCCCATCACCGATATGCTTTACGCACTTCCACAATGGGTTTCTCTGTTCGGGTCGCTCGATGCGTTCGATCCCCTATCGAACCACCTAGTCATATGCACTGACATCAAATGTCTTGTTCATGAAACTCTACAAATTCACTCCATGTGAATCATGCATAATCCTACAAGTCTTGACGATTCCTTCCATACCACGTCTCGACAGGAATCTATGACTTGGAATACTTTTGAGATCACGACCTTAGAGACTGTTTCATGATTGCACTCAATACTGAAGTGAATCGTCCCATAGTCATGAGTGATCTCAGGGTTTCAACCAATCGCTTAAATGTGTTCGCGAAAGATGAAATTGGCCATTAGTTTATCTTATACATGAAATAAATAAACTTTGCGTATTAATTAATAAATCAAAGATTCGTTCAAGATAAAGTAGTCCTATTTCAAGCTATTGTGTTGGCTTGCTGGGCACTATCCTATCAGCTTCTCCCAATTGCTTCCACCAGTCATCTTGCAAATCTACTAACCAAACCTCTACCTAAACCTAAATTCAATTTTATTTTGTTCAAGATGGGTGTTCGCAATCTTTACTCACCACCATCTTGTGGGGGGTATCAACAAAGGAAGAATTATCCGCAGAATTGGAGGAAGAAATCGGCATAGATAAGAAAACGAAAAGAGAAGAATTGACTCAAAATTGATTTTACCGTTAGGGTTATTAAAAACGTGTTTATTTAAGTGTGTATATATACGTTTATTCATCAGCTATTAGTTAGTTATTCTGTTAGCATAGATTGACTGTTTTACCCCTGATGTATTTATCTATTTAAGGCAGAGATAATAGATGATTTTGTACGGATTAATTCAATACCATTCAATAAAGTTCTGCTCTGTTTAATTTACACAATTAGCTACAACAATATTCAAAGTGTTCATCTTCTTCATTAGTCAAGATCATAACAGTTAAAATTTTTGGCAATAGTGATAAAAGGGTGACAATAGTTTTTTTAAACTAAAAACATAAATAGATAAAGGTGTGTTCAATCCAAACTTTTAAATTTGTGGGACTATGTTTGCCGAATTCGTAATGAGTGGTGAGACTATCCTGCCAATTATCATTTTCAACTTTAAAATAAAAGCCTAGGGGGCCTCAAAAATTGAATCTTTAGAATAGTTAAGTTCAAAGATGCTAAATTATCAAAAAAAAGGTTCAAAGATGATCGAGATAATAATTAGAATATAGTGATCTTATAAGGGGACTCACAAACGGTTATTAAGGGTATTGAGGATGGTTTGAGCTTTAGAGCTGATTATGGTACGATATTTTTTTTTTGGGTTTGTCGAGGGTTTAATCCCATTCATGGCGCGTCGAATACATTAAGTGGGAACATTTTCCTACAAGAATTCGCATCTGGGTTCGTTACTATGTAGTGACAACTAGTCACTTCCACTAGACCAATCACATGTTGGTATTATGGTACTATAATTGAATATATTAGAGAGGTGGTTGGTGACTTTAATTATGAAGTTTACTATTAGACATGTTTTTAGAAAAGGTAATCGAGCGACTCAGGAGATTGCAGCTTTATCGAAAAACAATCTTTGTACGTTAAGGGCCTGTTTGTTTGGCGTTTGGGAAAGTAGTTTGGGAGAGTAGTGGAGGTTTGTGAAATAATTTCGATTTGCGTAATGTTGTTTGTTTGGGTTTTGAGAGAGTGGTTTGAGAAATAAAGTAGGTGTAGGTTTTTTTGGAAGAGTTGGGTTGTAGGTGTAAGATGTGTAAGACTTTATGTCAAATCATGTTTGTTATGTGAGATAAATTGTGTAAGAGATAGGTTAATTTATGTCAAATCAAAGTAGAGTTTGTATAGATTTTGTTTAGAGATAAAAAAATTGTTGTTTGTTTGGCTTTTGAGAGAGTAGTTTGGAAAAATTAATGGATGAAAAATTTATTTCGGAAAATAGAAAACATGTTTGTTTGGCATTTCCCAAACACGAAAAAATTCTGGGAAACGCCAAACAAACAGGCCCTTAGTGTTTTACATGTATTGATCCAAAATATTGTAACTTATGAGATGATTTATTAAAAAAAAGCTATTCGTTGTTAAAAAAAAAGTTTGAAGAAAGATTCTTACACAAACAAGGTCTATCAATATAAGATAAATAGATGTATTTGTTACATCAATTATTTTACTAATAATAATTAGCTTACCCATGAATATCCGAACAAAATATTTATTTCAAAATTTTGCCACTTTTGGTGCTAAATTAGTCAAGTTCTTGATAATTTACAAAAAAAATGTCTAATCTTTGATGAACATTATATTGTTTTGAGGCCATGTGAAGCCCAAATAAAATTTAATTTTTTCGAGTTCTTGGTGGGTAAAGTTTTTGTCCAATATATACCAAGGATTCTGCGATATCAACTTCTAGTGCGTTGCATCTAGTTTCCTTTACTTTCATTTCAAATCATTATACCCACAAAGAAAAAAAATGAGCTTTTTAAATGAAATATTTAATTTACCCACAAAAGTAAAGGTAGCAAATAAAAGTATTATCAATCACCTTTACTCTATAAAACTATGATTGATCAACCACTACAAATACATGACGATAGGCACTCGACTCCTACATTCTTGGTGTGTGATTTTTAGTTTGTAAAAATGGTTCTAACCTCTCCTTCACAACCCAAAGTAAGTTAATTTCTTCATAATTACAATTTCTTATTGCAAAATATTGACTTGAAATATTTTGAAGAACATGATGAATATTCGTTTGTTGTTTTTGTTGTTGTAGGAAGTTCCATCGGATGATAAATGGGTCGATCAAAATGGTCCGGCCCGTGAAGCAAAATGGTGGTACTCGACTTTTCACACGGTTACGGCCATGGTTGGTGCAGGCGTTCTCAGCTTGCCGTATGCAATGGCTTACTTAGGATGGTATGGTACCATATATTACATGTATTATTAATTGTGTGTGTTCTTTTATTCAAGCTTGCATAAATTATTATCCTTGATAAATTTGGAGTTCTTAAGCTCAATCTTTTAGTATATTATGCAAGGAAAACAAAAATTTTAGCTTTTTAGATCTCCAAAATTTGCACCTTTTGATTTGCAAGGTTGTAAAATGACCTTTTTCCTATGATCCACTCTATCACCATAATTTGGTCATGTTTATTTATCATTTGTTCAATTTGGTTTTGCAACTTACAAATTCTTGCCAATTTGACTAATTTAAAAATTGAAAATCCCCCACTTTTTTCTCATTTCTCTCCGCAATTTCTAATTTTATATTTTACTGAGTTTAGATTGTGTCTTGTCAATTTGGGAGAAAAATTGGAAAAAGAAAAGGGAGATTAAACTCTATCTAATTTTATTGAGAGAAAGAAAATGGGGTAATTTTCATCCGGTTCGTGACTTAATATCACGCGCTAATCATGTGAGCATTTTTTTTATATATCAAAAATTAGTTTTTCTTTTAGTTAGCCGCCAATTGCTGTCTTCAATTGGTGAAAATTGGTCAATGAGGTCATAACTTGGAGGTAAAGTTGGGGCTCCAGAGTTTTATTCTAGTTTAATACTAGTCTTAATTTAAAAAAAAATACTAGTGTTTGATTTTTGAATTTCTTTGTAATTTGATTGTAATTCTGTAGATTTCTGATTTAATATCATTGATGTAATGATATTAATGTAACTCTAAAACAAAAATTTGGTGAAGATATATTGGACTAAATTTGAGTGACAGAAATATGAATAAGACCAAATTAACTTAGATCTAGTAAAATGCAAAAATACCATTATGCTGTGCTTAATTAGCAAAAAAGGAAACTGTGTTATTTTTACTACCGAAGACCTTCCATGTGCTATTTATTATTACCACAAAAGCTCCTCCCAAGTCGGAGTATATATTTTGCAGAAAAAATGACTATTATACACCTATCAAAAAATGCAAAAATACCCCTATTCACTAAATTGTTTTGACAAATATCCCCTTCTCAACTTTGAAAATTGACAATAATCCCCCTATTCAGTTAAAAATTTGATAATAATCTCCGTATTGGTCGGTGAAGTAATTTCAAATAGGGTTTTTCACTAATTAAAAAAATAAGATCACAAGGGTTTTTTTGCTAGTATAAAAATAACACAGGGGGTTGTTTGCCAATTTGAAAAAGTACAAGGGTTATTTTTACATTTAGCTCATTAATTTATGGTCAAAGTTAAGGAGCCAAAAAGGTTATTTTTCCTAACTTGTAAGGTGTGTTAAACTATTTGAAATTCTTCTTGATTTTTCCATTTGGAGCTATATATTTTGAATATGATCTTCTTAGCCAATTTGGAAAAGGTTTCATTGTTTGAACCGTCTATATATCTTATGCAGGGGACCGGGGACTTTCGTGCTAGCATTATCTTGGTGTATAACTTTGAACACGATGTGGCAAATGATACAACTCCACGAGTGTGTGCCCGGGGTTCGATTTGATCGATACAAGGACCTCGGAAGCCATGCATTTGGTCCGAGACTTGGACCGTGGATCGTGCTCCCTCAACAACTCATAGTTCAAGTTGGTTGCGACATAGTGTACATGGTCACCGGTGGAAAGTGCCTTAGAAAGTTCATGGAAATAGCATGCACCAATTGTACTCCAATAAGGCAGTCTTATTGGATATGCATCTTTGGAGGTGTTCATTTTTTCTTGTCTCAACTTCCGGATTTTAACTCTGTGTCCGGTGTTTCATTGGCAGCGGCAATCATGTCCCTCAGGTAATCAATTTGGTTATTTTTCTTTTTTTTTTACAAGAGTTTAATTATTTTTGAAGCGCGTTAGACACATTAAGTGAGAACCTCTCCCAATAGGAATTTGAACATGAGTTCGCTACTGTGTAGTGACTAGACTTTTTTACTATATCAATCACATGTTGATATCAATTTGGTTAAAGTAACTTATGGAGAGGCATTAATAAACTATTAATATTATCCATTCAAATAAAATATTGTATTACATATTTAATTATTAATAAATTCAAATTGTGGATAGGTTAAATTCAGTTAATGACAATTTATCTTCATATCTCTCCATGTAATTTAAAAAATAGCATTAACCATGTAATCTTATAAAAGTCTTACACTGTTTCCCTGACATTTTTAAACTTTAAAAAAAATATGAATTGACAAACTACTCGTCAAATATGTGGCACTTTATCCAATGTGTTATAATAAATGTGGCACTTTAAAAAACAATATTGAACCCTGTAATCTTATAAAAGTCTTACAGTACTGCTTCCCTGATATTTTTAAACTTTAAAAAAAATATGAATTGACGAACTACCCCTCTTATATTACAAAAATATTTTTCATGCTCAACCTCAATTTGAGCGAGTGAGTTACACTCTTTGGTTGAAGGAGGTAAATTGATTCTTTAAAATTTTCATGGAAAAGGAAGGCTGGGGTACTGGGGGGTTGTTTAAATGCTCTTTTTCAATCACAGAATATATATTGAACACTATGTATTTCACATGGGGTAAATTGACATCTCTATCTAATTTTAATAAGATTTCAAATAAATTTGACTTTTGCGTTTTTTTTTTTTTTTTTTTTTTTTTTGCATTACTCAGTAAGCTCCTCTGCAATAAAAACTAAAATACAAAGAGTGAATCGCACTTTTTGTCCTCCTTACGGACCAATTTTTGCACATTCGTCCCTCTTAAATTTTTCGTAGCAGATTCATTCCTCATATCAATGTAGTATAACACATTCAATCGAATACAAAAATCTTTTAAGCTTTTACGCACAGAAAGCATGCTTTGAAATAGTATACAGCACGTCTCATGGGAAACAACAATGCTTATAATATTTCAAAAGTTTTTAACATATGTCACTGCAATATTGCGTATTGCGTATTGAGATACGGAAACGAGTGTGACAAAATTAACTTATATCACGTTGGGAAAGACGATAAAAAAAAAAAAAAAAAATCCATATAAGTAAAATATTGTAAGTATATATTTAATTATTAATAAATTCAATATTTCGATAGATTAAATCAATCAAAATTCATATTTGCTTCATTTATTTCGCATAATTAATCTGACTAATTAATATTTTATCGATCAAAAAACCGAATTGATCATGTCATGCAGCTACTCTACTATAGCCTGGGTGGGCAGCCTTAGCCACGGTCAGGTCCCCGACGTGAGCTACAAGTACAAAAAAACCAGTGGCGCTGACCAGATGTTTCGAATCTTCAACGCCTTGGGGCAGATCACATTTGCATATGCTGGCCACGCTGTCGTGCTGGAAATACAGGCCACAATCCCATCGACCCCGGAGAAGCCATCGAGGATTCCGATGTGGAAAGGGGCCGTTTGGGCGTATTTCATCAATGCAATTTGCTATTTTCCCGTAGCACTCATCGGATACTGGGCGTTCGGTCATGACGTGGCAGATAACGTGTTGGTTGCACTTCAAAGGCCAGGATGGCTCATTGCTTCTGCTAACTTGATGGTTGTTGTTCATGTGATAGGAAGCTATCAGGTAATTATAAACGAGCTAAATGCAAAAACATCCCGCGTAACTATTAAAAAACCACCTATGTTATTTTATTAGCAAAAACATCCCGTGTATTATTTTTTTTTTATTAGCAAAAATTCCATTTGAAATTTCTTCATAAATCATAGAGAGGTTTTTGTCAATTTATTAAGCGAACATAAGTGTTATTACCAATTTTTAAACTTAGCTGAAGGATCATTGATAATTTTTTAGCCTAAGAGGGGTGTTTATGCATATAATTGTCATTTTTCTTGGGAGGGAATTTTTGGTAATCCAAATAACACAATTTTTCTTTTTCTTTTTTTTTAAGTTAGGCAAAAGCATAGAGGGTATTTTTGCATTGAGAAAAAGACAAAAATACCCCCTATGCTTTGTCTAACTCCCAAAAACCCCCCTGTATTATTTTAACTTCCAAAACCCCCCTTGTGTTTGGCTTTAAATACCACACTCGACCCAAGTAGTATATACTTATAATTTTATTTTTGACTTTTGGTGGAATGACAAGATTACCCCAATGTGTTTGTTTTTTTTAAAATTTATTTATTCTTTTTGAAAAATTACGTATATACTACTTGGGTCGAGTGTGGTATTTAAAATCAAACACATGGGGGTTTTGGGGATTTAAAATGACACATGGGGTTTTTTTTTGGAGTTTGGCGTTTGAAACACACTCTCTTTTTTGGGGGTGTATTTGACACTTATTTGAGATCACAGCGGGATTTTTGGAAGTTAAAATAACACAAGGGAATTTTTGGGAGTTAGACAAAGTACATGGGGCGTTTTTGTCTTTTGCTCTTTTTGCATTTCACTCAATTAAAAAGCCCTGTTCAACTAATGGGTTGTACCTAACCTGATCCAACCCGACCTCAATTAGATTAGGAATTTGACTATGTTAAAAACGAGTGAAGTAAAAAGATTGACTTAATAAGCTAATGCGACATAACATGTGACAACAACCCAACTTGAACACTTACATGATCTTTTCCCAATTAGATCTTTTGACTTGAAAATCATCTTAAAAAAAAAAAAAAAGATTTACTAAAATTTAAGTGTATACTAATGTTAATAAATTTGTAAACATAGATATTTAAACGTGTAGTTATGTTTACTCTTCAATTTTAAATAAAATACAACTTATATAATTGAACTCAAATTATTACATGTTTATGAGCAAGTATTATTAAGTGCAGGTTTATGCAATGCCCGTATTTGACTTGGCTGAGAAAGCAATAATGAAGAGATTGAAAATCCCACCTGGAGTTGTTCTAAGGCTCATTGTTCGTTCTGCTTATGTTGGTATGAAATAAGAATAATAAAATACTTCTTTTAATCACATTATTGATAATCTCTTTTTTTATTATTTACTATTAATTGAATTCTGAGTAATTATTTATAAGAAACACTATTTTTTTTTTTCATGCAGCTTTCACATTGTTTATTGGTGTGACATTCCCTTTCTTTGGTGATCTTCTTGGTTTCTTTGGTGGATTTGGCTTTGCTCCAACTTCATACTTTGTTAGTATTTTCATCTTTGTTTTTCATTTTGATAATAATTTGGAACTTTACTTTACATATTTATTTATTTTAATTAACATGTAATTTCTGCAGTTACCTAGCATAATATGGCTAAAACTCAAGAAACCAAAAAGATTCAGCCTCTCATGGATCATCAATTGGGTAAGTGAAACTAATTGCTTACTTAGATTATAATTAATTAATGAGAATATTTAATTATGCTAATTTTCATTGTTTGTATGATTCAATATCAATCATATGAATGTGATAAGGGCACATTATATAACATCAATCAAACTACATATAATTCAAGTTAATTTGATTCGTCTATCGAACCTAGTAATTAGAATACTATACTAATTGATCTAGAATAAGTTTCAATTGATGCGAACTCAGATAATTTAGTATTTTTACATATTGGTTATTTATTTTGTCCCACGGGACTGGGCCCTCAATACTTTTGGTTCCAATATTGTACTGTTGGTCCTAGTTATTAAAAATATTTTGTATTTTTATCATATTGCCCCTTTTACATCCAATTAATTTGGGACTAAAACTACAAAATTAAAATAATCATATGGTACAAATGTGTAAAATATAAACTATTCTACACAAAAAAGCAATAATTGGATGGAACATGGACTGATATGACAAAGGTGTGACATCTTTAATAATTGGGACAAGAGGTGTAACATGTTGAAGTACATGATCAAAGTATTGAGGATTCAATCACGTGGAATTAAAAACATATATAATTTATCACTTTACATATGTTTTGTCATTATTTAACTTATTGAGTAGAGTTTGAACTCCGTATCAAAAACTATCTAATGATATATGTTATGAAACCCCAAAAGGGTTCTCCTAGTCGATAGGTAATGAAGTTAATTGCCCCTATTTAACTTTCAATTTCATATCATTGGAGCCAACTACCATAATAGTGAATTATTTGGTTATTGACTAATGCCTCGGTATTAAAGAATATATTTTGTTCAAACTTGATATGGTATATTTAACGAACAAAGCCGAGGCTCATTCTTTTCGGTGAAATTTGAGTTGAATATCAAAATATAAAATCTAATTTTGTAATTCTAAAAAAACTTGTGAATTTCAGGCATGCATATTCATTGGAATGTTCATCATGGTGGCATCAACCATAGGCGGACTACGGAATATTGTTACGGATGCCTCTAGTTATGAATTTTACTCATAAAATTTGTGGTTCTCCTAAATTAATTATGCAAGTTAGATGAAAATAATTAAGTTTAATGAGATATTTCTGGCGTGCACTATTAATTGAAATTATCTCAATTATGATTAAATTCAATTTCTAAGTTTTGTTGGTTGGCCACTACTCAACTTATTGTCGGCCATCTTCAATCGTTGAGGGGTGAAATGCCCCCTCTCCCCTTCCCCTTTCCATCCCCCTCTTCCGTAGTCATATTTAATAGTTAGGGGTATATTTATGTTTTTTTTTTTCCACCATCACTCACATCATAATTATAATTTTATAATAATAACATTTATGTATTCGTATTTCTTTAAGTATTTTTATTATTTATTCGTATTTGTTTAAGTATTCTAGTATGAATTCTAACTGTTTAAATATATAATTTTGTTAAATTAAATCGTATTTGTATTAAAATTATAAAAAAAATCGTAATCACTTATATATATATCAAGTTATACTCGAGTTCGAATCGTATTAAAGCTCATTTATTAGATTAAAAATAATTTAAAATTGGATTAATTTGTATTTTTTGTCCTACTTATTAGACAAATTTAAAATATCAAAATTAAAACTTTGGTAGTTGGGGTGATGTTTTCATTCTTTAATGGTTTCCTTTTAACTTATTTGTTAGAAGGAACTCAAGCTTGTAAGAAATTCTTTTTAAATAATTTTTAGACTATATTTTGGCTTAACTTTTAGTAAAAGAAAATGATAAGCAAAATATCAAGAAAACACACAAGAATAAAGCAAGAAGTCTTACCATTAAAGCCAATGATCTTTTCTTTTTTTTTTTTAGTTTTAGTGAAATTCACATCTCTTTTTCATCTTAACAGTGGTACTAAAATGGCTTTAAAGTCATTTTGATGCTCCACATGGAGAGCTCATTTTGATTTATCCAAAATTAAAAGCAAATGTTAAATTAAGAAAACCAAAAAATATTTAGCCTAGTCGACGGTCAAACCGTTTAAATTTTCAATTTTTAATGGTAAAATATAATGCTCTCCAACAATCATAAAAACAAGAATAAAAAGTCAGATGAATTGCATTTTTAAACTTGCAACAAGACAAAATTAATCAAAATTCAGGCAAAAACGATAATCTAACGTAAGAGACTAATGTTTAACAATTTTAATTTATTTACTTATTATGATTTTCAAATAACCTTTAATTAAATTTGAAGTTAAGTTAATTAAAATAGATTTATATTAAATTAAAATGAAGCCTCATCTTCATGTTTGGACCACTTTTTGCTCCATAATAATCATCAAAGTTCTTTTAAGAGCTTGTTTGCAAAAACTCATAAGGAGTATTTTTTATTTATTTTTAATATTAATACAAAAAGGTATTCATTAATATGATATTGGCGTTTCATGTATACAAAAGCAAGAACCAAAGTAAATATTGCTTCGGACTTCTACTAGAACTAGAAGTAACACTTTTGAGTAGTAATAAAATTTTTACAAGCACCGAATCTTTCCTTTTATAATTAACCTAACAAAATATATGGAATATCATTTTCCTTTAATTCTATTGGGTGATTAAAACACACCTTGCAACTTCAGCAATTTTTATAAGGATCCCGTCAAAAATATTTTCAACCCCCTCCCAGGGGTGTCCTTATAATTTTGAAACAACATGAGGTTTTTCGTAATTATCTTAAATTTTAGGGGAACCGAGTGTAAATCACTCAATTCTATTCATTTTTCCTTTATCTTCGACTTTATTTTATTTGATTTTATCCCCTCTTCCTTTACACCAAGAGTGTAAAAGATGACTTCCAAAAAAGTATTAAAATGAAAAGCAACACATGAGGAAAAATCATGGAATCGTACAATAGTGCTAGCAAGTTGAGGCTTGAAATGATAAATAAAAAATAAAAATAAAAAGCAATCATATGAAGTCCTATTTTCAGGTTTTTGTTCGGAAGTGGGACAAAAATAAACTATATGTCTGCTTAAAGTTGTCCAAGAAAACCATCCACAATAATATGCACTAATGTACTAGAACTAGATTAATTAATTTGACATTCCAAATATAATTATTTATCTAAAATACAATTCACTAAGGCTCCGTTCGGATCAACAAATAAGGCCCAGATAAGCTCCCAATTACAAGACATTATTTCAATTGGGCTCTTAATACTCTGTTCGGATTGGCAAATAAAAGGCCGGGCTGCCCGCTTTAATCTTCCGGTTTTGTGGGCCAGTCCCTTTAATCTACCCAATTATAATTTCATATCCCATGTCCAATTAATTTTGTCTGGCCCAATTGATTTTTTTTAACCCAAAATTGCCCCTCATTTTTGTCAAAATAACACCTAGACCAGTCCAGATAAACAAAAGAATGAAAATTCATTTCCCCGCTCTATGTTCGCGGCTGTTTCCTGTGCAGAGGCAATAATGCTCATTTGTTCTTGAGCACAATTTTTCTTCATCTTTTACTAATTTTTTTTCATACCCATAATACTTGTTTCGGATTTCACCTAATGCTCGTTCCAATTTGCAGATTTCACTATTAAAGTGCCCAACATTAGCAAGATTTGAAGAACGAGGTTGAAGGTCGCGTCTCACTTGAATTCAGGCCATATCTGGTAAAATATTGAAGTCTGTACATGTTTATACTTCATCTAATTAAGTGTATTTGTTGGTAAAGTGTGGGTGTAAGTTTCCCCTAAAAATGAAGATTGTACTTAGGTATTTGATGGCTAGCCGGCTGAATACGTGTATTTGGGAAAACCTTTTTTGCTGCTTTTCTTGTGTAGTGTGTTATACACGATTTATGAAAGATTTTTTGTATTATGAAATATGTTATTTTATTTGATGTTTGAGCATGGTTTGCCCTAATGTTGTTTCTATCATGGATGAAGTAGCCTAATACATTGTTTATCTCTGTTGTTTGTTATTAGTATTTAGGTCAGTCTTATGGATTATGTTCTCCATATAAATGTTCTCAATTTTGTTTCATTGTTCGGTTGATATAAGTTGGTTTTAACATAATTTTTAGGGGTACGTTGCAAATGGATGAACGACGGAAACAACTGTTGTTTATAATTTTTCATCAGTTCTTTTGGATGAGAGTTTACTTTTTTTGCTTACGTGTTATTGCACATCATGATGCCAAATCTTTGAAAAAACCCATTCAATATAGCCTAATCCGTAGAAGGCACAAGCAAGCCGAGTATTTAAGTTTTATCACTAGAGAAGAGAATGTCACGTGCAAAAATAACATACGTCTAGATATGAATGCCTTTGAAAAGTTTTGTTGTTTGCTACATAATGCGGGGGGGTTAAGGAATACCAAATACGTTCCGGTTAGAGAACAAGTGGCAATGTTTCTGTCGGTCCTTGCTCACCACAAGAAGATCCGAATTATTGGGACAGATTACAAACGTTCGGGTGACACAGTGAGCAAATGTTTCTATCGTGTACTAAATTCTTTGCTAACTTTGCATCCGATTTTACTATCCAAACCCAAGCCAGTTCCATTTGAATGCGAGGATACAAGATGGAATTGTTTCCCGGTTAGTAGCAAATTTCTTGACATTTTATTACTTTGTTTGTTTTTACGGTGTATCTTAATTATGATTCTTTTTATATTTTGGCAGGGTTGCATTGGGGCATTGGACGGAACGTATGTGAATGTTCAAGTTCCGAACATAGACAAACCACGATATAGATCGAGAAAGGGTATAATTTCCACGAACGTCCTAGCTACATGTGACATTGAAGGAGGTTTCACTTATGCATTAGTTGGCTGGGAAGGATCGGCGGCAGATGGTCGGGTTTTAAGGGATGCAATTAATCGAACCAATGGGTTGAGAGTTCCTACAGGTATATAAATACTTTATATAAGTATCTTTTTATGAATAATTTATTAAAAAATTTTACCTACTTATTATGTGAAAAATTATGTAATTCAGGGACATATTACTTATGTGATAATGGATATACCAATTGTGAAGGCTTTCTTGCGCCATATAGAGGAGTACGATACCATTTGAAGGAGTGGGGTGCTGGTATGGAGGCCCCGCAGAATGCGCATGAGTTTTTTAACATGAAACATTCGCAAGCACGGAATGTAATTGAGCGCAGTTTCGGTGTGGTAAAGAAAAAGTGGGCAATTCTACGGAGCAACGCATTCTACCCCTTGAAGACGCAGAATCGAGTAATTATGGCTCTATTGTTGATTCAAAATTTCATAAGGCAAACAATGGCTAACGACAAGTCATATTGGGAGTCGGATTCAAGTGACTCGAGTGATGATGACATTGACCTAAATGGTGGGGATTACATTGACGTGGTCGAGCCGTCTCCTGCGTGGAACAATTTCCGCGACAACATGGCGCGTGATATGTTCAACAAATGGAATGAAGAACGTTCTTGAATAATAAAAAGATGTTGTTTAATATGCTGCTATGCGTATATTAGAATTTCATATTTATGGGGGATTGAACTTGTGTTATTTATCATTCAATTGTTGTATTATTTTATTTTGGCTTGAAATTGTGATGGATTTATGTTTTACGCTTAGAAATGATATGTGATTATTGTGCTTGTTTTTTATGTGGTTTTTAGAGTTTTATTGATCAGCATGAATCTATGATAGCTACCTATGAAATTTTTTTGTGAATTTTTTCCAGTTTCATAATTAGGATTGGGATTCTTAAAATAACCTTTAGTTAGTTTGTGCAGAGTACTATTGTTGAGGAATATGGCATCGATTCCACGATACGGTGAGACTGCTCCATCCCAAAGAAAGACGCAAGGTTCGCGTAGAACTTGGAATGAGCTCGAAGAACAGACGCTGCTACATTGCCTAAAAGAGATGCTTACAAATGGGTGGAGAGCCGATAATTCATTTCGAGCTGGTTATTTGCAAGCTCTAGAGGTGGCATTAAATGCGAGGATTCCAAATTCAAAGATCCTTGCTAAGCATATCAACTCTAAGTTGACGGTTTGGAAGAAAACATATTACCAATTGCTTGGGATGCAAGGGACGAGTGGGTTTGGATGGAACGATTCCGGGAAACAAATTACTGTGTATGATGACATATGGCAGCTATATGTGAAGGTAAAACAACAATTATCCCCTTATTTGTATGCATATCAACCCCCTGGATATATGCATATACCCCCCTTGTTTTATATGCAATTACCCCTGGTTTATATGCAATCAATTGATCCTTGAAATATAGGCAATTACCCCCATAGTTTATATGCAAATAACCCTCTGGATATATGTGATTACCCCCTGGTTTATATGCAATTAACCCCCTGGATATATGCAATTATCCCTACTGTTTTAATGCAAAATAACCCCCTGGATATATCCAATTATATGCAAGTAACCCTCCTGGATATATGCAAATAACCCCTACTGTTTTAATGCAAATAACCCCCTGGATATATGCAATTATCCCTACTGTTTTAATGCAAATAACCCCCTGGATATATGCAATTATATGCAATTAACCCCACTGGATATATGCAATTATATGCAATTACCCCCCTGTTTATATGCAATCAACCCCCTGGATATATGCAATTATCCCTACTGTTTTAATGCAAATAACCCCCTGGATATATGCAATTATATGCAATTACCCCCTGTTTATATGCAATCAACCCCCTGGATATATGCAATTATCCCTACTGTTTTAATGCAAATAACCCCACTGGATATATGCAATTATATGCAATTACCCCCTGGTTTATATGCAATTAACCCCCTGGATATATGCAATTATATGCAAATAACCCCCTGGATATTTGCAATTATATGCAATTACCCCCCTGGTTTATATGCAATCAACCCCCCTTGAAATATAGGCAATTACCCCTAGTTTATATGCAAATAACCCCCTGGATATATGTGATTACCCCCTGGTTTATATGCAATTAACCCCCTGGATATATGCAATTATATGCAAATAACCCCCTGGATATTTGTAATTACCCCTACGGTTTATAATGCAAATAACACCCTACTGAATTGATATTATTTTGGTTTGGTTCATATGCAAATACCCCCCTACTGAGTTCAGGCAAACAACAAAACTTTTTTTATGCAAATAATCCCCTGGATTATATGCAATTAACCCCCTGTTTTTTAGCAAAATTTATAGCTGGTTTGACAACCTTTCTTCATGGAATTTTAACACTAGGCACATCCCGATGTTGCCAACATGCGATACAAGACATATCATTACTTTGAGGACTGGGTAGAGATTTTTGGCAAAGACCGGGCCACCGGAGATGATGCGGAAGGTTTTCCGGATATCGTGGAAGAATTGGTTAAAAACAGTCCCGTGTTGGAAGAAGCAAACCACACGCTTAAAGATCCAATGGTACCCCCTACTGAGATTTATGGAGCAAGCCGATGTGTGGATTTGACTACCGATGCTTCGGATGACTCCGAGGTTATGTTCAGCTCGGACCCAACTAATTTCGGCTTTGACGCCATGGGATTGAAGAAGGTTAAGCTGGAAAAAAAAAGCAAGAAAAGATAAGATTAAGAAAGAAGTTTCGAAAGAAAGGAAGAGAAAAACACCGGAGTCGAATGGACCCGATGCTTGCATGCCTAACATGAAAGAGTTTATTGATGCTGCCAAGGATACGTGGGGAGAATTGACTTCGAAATTTGCAAAGGAGGAAGATACCTTTGACGAGAAGGCCAAGAAGATTATAGCCGCGTTAGAGAACATCGAGACCCTGAGCGAAGAGAACCGAAACTATCTCTCATTCAAAATAATGGACAATGCAAAGCATACAAGCTTGTTCTTGAACTCGAATGCACGAAACCGGGAGATACAAGCACACATGATGCTTGAGGGTAAGATGCCATGACTTGTCTTTCATTTGATTGAAGTGATAAACTTAAATCCTTTTGGAACCTGTACTATGTGATTTGGGGTTATTTTTTGCGTAAGCTACCCTACTGGATTTTATGTAGTTTTTGGTATGCAAGTTATTGGAATTAGTTTTTGGTGTAGCATACAAAACTTGCAAGGAAATCATGTATTCATCTTCTTGCGTTAGTTAGGTTAGTGACACAAGATGTGTCTTTTGTAGCTAACCTAACTTTCTAAACAATGGATGATGTGCATGTAATATATTGGATTTGACTTTAGAGGTTATACATATTATTAGCAATTTTAATTGGATTTGTTGCTGCCACGTATGTATGAATGCAAATGTATGTATCAATTTTCATTATCTGGATATTTTTATGCATATCCTACTGGATATATGGATATATGAATTTACTCGCAAATGGCCCCCTGTTTTGTATGCAAGTTCCCCCCTGGGCTATTGATTTACCGCAAATACCCCCCACTGTTTTAATGCAAAAAACCCCCCTTGAATTATAGCAATTACAACCCCGGTTCTTAGCAAATAAACCATGATTCATTGCAAGTAACCCCCCTGAAATTCTTAGCCACGTCATCTCCTGATTTATTGAAAAAAAAAACACCCGGTTTTTAGCAAATACCACATAGTTTAGTACTTGCAAATAAACCCCTTACGAAAACATACATTATGGAATATTCTTCAAACAAACACTCACTACAATTATATGCAAATAATAAACTAGATAATTAGGTGAAATCGGGAACCATGAAAGAACTTATTATTGCACCAAATATACGCCATAGTCTTTTCCAGATGGTACCATGCTAGTTCCCCCCACCTGATTTGCTTGAAGAGCCAACATCAGGCCAAAGACATTTAGCGACACCCGATGGCTTTGGACTCTCTACCGTTTCATCATCATTCACTGTGTTGTTGTAATTACCCAAGTCATTCCAGAATTCTTCATTGTCCCAAGGTGAGAACCTTACTTGCGGCGGGTTTATAGGTGGTGGCGCTGGGGTTCCTTGCCCAGCATCTGGGCCATCGTCAAGTTCAAACCACTGAAGATTGATGGGGGATGCTGGAGGAGGAGGAACGGCAAATTCTGTATCATCATAACCAAATATTTCGCACAAGTCAACCCACTTTGGTTCACCGTTAATAGCATATGCTTCATAAAACGGTGTTTCCTGTAAATATTGAAGCGAGAAAAAAATAACATTAATGTTGTAAAAATAAAGTTGAATAAAAAATTACATTAATAACATAATATAAACTTACCATGCACAATTGTCTTACAACCTCAAAACCATTATTCCCAACAACGTTGGTATTACCGACTAAAGAATATCCCGAAAGATTTCTCAAGTACTTGAAAGTGGCATGCCTACGTTTAAGTTTCATAAATTTTCCCGTAATCTCCTTCAAAGTGAATTTGGTTCCAAAGTTGGTATTTAAGTCATTACGAGCAACCGTAAGAACTTCGCTAAAACTATGCACAAAAATAGCATTTTGGTAGTAAGCCTCATTAGACAAAAACTCGATGAAATAGTCGTCTACTTCTTTGGGCCATTTTTTAGAGTAAAAAAATGAAGATTGGGGACGAGGGGTGAAGAGAGCCATCTTGTTTCTCTTTTCGTTTGATATGTTAAATGCCTAGAATGAAATGTTATGTGAATAGGCCTATATTTATAGCATTTTTTAATTGGGGTTATTGGGGTGCAAATAGAATAAATGATAGGGTCTAAGGTGCAAATAATCAACCTATATTTACTTTTTCTACTGCCATGAAAACCTTCTTCAATAGCATTATTAGATTTGATTCTTTGTGTAAACTTTATTCCAAGATTTTGTGTCATATTTTTGGGCAGATTGTATATATGGGTCTACTATGGTGGTACAATCACCTACTTCTTCAACTTTTGTCCTCCCTTATTCAAAGTCAGATTAAATCACCTACTTCATTGTTTAAGTTTTGTAATAAATTTTGCCGTACTATGTGATTGTAAGCATGCTCACATGTTTGGAAACTTTTATCAGGAATCCTATCATATCACCCATAATCTAGAAATGATGAAGAAGAGGAAATAATCCAAATTCAACAACATAATTTTTATCAAGTTCTGGGAAACATAACAGTACCATTAATTGGTTAACTAAAATCCAAAACATCATAACCATTACAATAACATAAATTCCAAAATAAAAACATTCAAAGGGACCATTGAAACTAAAGCACAAATTCTGGGAAAACACAGTACAATAAACATGAAACATTCCAAAATGAAACAAACTTAAAAATAGTCTAACTTCCAACCATGAACCTAATCCAAATTCAGCCAAGTACTTCCACCAACAATGTCTCCATTGTCACCCACCTTGGCCAAATCACTGCCCCCCTCATGGTTAGCACAGCTTTTCAGTTCATCATCTTCTTCACCCAACCTAGGGATCTCCATTCCACTTACATCGTCCGTTAGCACCAATGCCTTTTCATCTTCGTCCGAGTCTCGAACATGAATAGGCCATCCAGGGCTGCCACTTAGGTCTTTTGGGAAGGTAGCAACGCCTGCCTCATCAAAAGTTTCCGTAAGCATGTAGTGAAGTGGATTACCATTCCTTCTAAATTGCTTAAACAGTTCTGGCTCAACCTAACAAGTACAAACAGTAATTAAAATTAGTAAAACAACATACATAATTTAGTACTTTTTTTTTTTTTTTATTTTGGTGCAATATAGTTTAGTACTTCAAAGGATAAGAAGGTTTAACAGTTATTACCTCCGGATTAATAACCTTCCAGTACTCAGCAGTGACAGTCGAATCTATGTTTTCCATGTCATATACGACGCCGGGAGTGGATATAAACCTCTTGAAACTTTTGTGCCTGGCCCGCATCTGTTCGACCTTCATCTTAATAGCTTGCTTCGTATAGCGACGTCCAAAGTGTGCCTCCATTTTAGCTGCAATTCTCTTGCAGGCTTCATTCAGCACAGCCAAGTCGTTGAGGTTATCGTTCTTAGCCTCATGAGTGAGATTTGCCATGAATCGCCAGTTCTCATTAAACGACCAGCCATCCGAGTTTTTCCTATCGCCTTGTCCGGAACCTCCTTGTTTTGCCATATGGTTGCAAATGGTGGACTGCAAAATTAAATAAATTCTATATGAGCAAACATGTAAACAAAAAGAAATTAAAGTGAATGAATAAAACTTAAAGTAGATGTGAACAAAGGGCTTACATGCTAGATGATATGAATTTTCAGAGACTGCACACCTTTTGGCAAACATGAGGTGAATTTATAGACAAGTTGAAGAACTAATCAACTTCCATCATTAATGTTGAATTGATGTAGGGTAGATATGCATTAATGTCTATTTTAAAAGGTGAGGTAGTCAACAGTCAAGGAATGCATTAATGTCCAGGCATTAAATTACTTTCCTTTTCAATACTAGGACAATACCAACAACACAATACCAACAACAAACATAGCAGCAAACAAACTGTTTTTTAAAAACAGATTATTACATACATTTGACTAGAATAGCAAACACCACAAATAATGCATGCTATTATAACCATTTCCAAATCAAACTGCATGAAATTCAATACAAAGTACTCATATTAAATACATGCCTAAAATATGAACATCATATTATCACCAATTCAAGGGCCAAAAATTATAAGCATTATGGCACACAGAAAAATGACCACATCAACAATAACTGTTTCCTGATAGCATCCAAATAACATAACAAAATACATTACACACAATTATAGACCTAAACAAATATTCCTAAACAAATACACATAACAGTTCCAAATCACATTACATTACATGCAAAACACAACAGAACTAATTGAACACATTTGTCCAATTTATAATCAACAAAGAAGCCACACAAGAACAAGGATGACACAGATCATCGCAAACTTGAGTTTACGACGCAATGCCATGTTTTCCTTCTCAAGTGTGGACATAGAATTAATAAGCCTATCAATTTCAGAATTCAATTCATTATTTTCCTGCTCCAGACGGGTCCTTTCCGCCTCAACACGATTAACCCGAAGTAGCAAACCAGGAATTATCATTCGGGACCTATCACACATTGGTGGATCCACCCACTCAAAATAACCACATCGGGCCCCCTGTGACAACAACATAATTTTTATCAATTCAAATGTGGAAACCAACAACCACACACACACATTCAAGCACCCTGTTTTTTCAGATAATGGATTAATCAAACAAATGGAAATCCTTCTCAGAATGGCATATTCAGAATTTGCAGAGTGAAAGATAAACATAAATAAACAATAAGTCCCGCAGATGTATTCAAACATAAATATTAACATAAATGCGTGTGTGTGGTTGAATAGTAAAAAAAAATGCAAAAAAATCAAATAATGGAGTGGGTTTACCGATACTCCTCCACACTGGGCAAACCGACGGCCAGGGTTACCCTTGGTCCACGAAGTCTGAACCTTGATCTTTTGAGAGCATTCACATCTTTTTCCAGCAAGGATAGGGTCAATGCTTGAACTCGAGCTTGAATCCATGGCTTATGAAGAAAGAAAAATATGTTACCTATTAATTCCGAAAACAAACGCAAACCCAAGAAAATTGAGATATAAAACTCTTATTACCTCGCAAAATAACCTTCCTCGTGTAATCAAACGAAGTTTAACTCCTTAACCTTTGCCAATTGCGACCGTAATCAATTACTATCAGCACGAAAAGATGAAAAAGACAAAGAAAATATGAAAACCTAGCGCCGCCGAAGAGAGAGAAGAAGAAGGTTGAAATGGAGTAGATTAGGGTTTATTGATCGGTAATATACTCTGGGTTGGACGGCTCAGATCACGTGGAAATCAGCGGACGAGATTAATTCGGATCAGGGGTATTTTAGTCAAGCCCTTATTAAAATGGCAAATTGGGCTATCCGAACAGGCCCTGAATTATCAACCCAACTAGCAATCCCCCAACAATTAATCTACCGGACAATGGATTATTCTCCGAATTGGACTATTTAATTGCCCAACATTACAATTGGGCCTATTAATAGTCCATTAATCCGAACGCAGCCTAACTTTATTAGTATATATTTTCCAGTAAAATTTGTAAACGATTAGGTAAGTATCATTTCAGAAAGTGAGTGCAACTACAAATATCTCTGTACGGTAATATGATTGGATGTGACAATATCAACTCTGTCAAAAAATAAAATAAAATAAAATAAAACTACTTTAATTTGGATGGTAACCAAATAATAGACAAAGACAGACAAACATTAATATCTTACCTAATCAACTCAAAACAATTGCTTTCCTATTGTCAGAGCCTAGAATAAATAACTTTAGAGAACACAAGGGATGAAAGGTAAAAAAAAAAATTTGAACTACTAAACTGTGTATTTACATCTCGGACCGAAAATTGCAATGATTATAGTTCTTTCCTAATGTGGTGTTTACTCTAGGATTGAAACTTGAGTTTCACCTCCGACGGTCGCAAATCACCACCACTTAAATGTAAAAGTGTAAACAAAAAAATAGAGGGGGTTGAGCATGTGGTAACTTAATCTTGGAATAAGTTTGGAATAGAATGAGCTTTTTCACTCTTGAGAGACAAAAATTGAAGGTTAAGCAATTCACTATAGTGTATGCAGATATTGAGCTAGTGTCAATTTACTCCCTATGATATGCTTAATGTTTAATTTAACCCTTGAGACTAATTGCTTCTTCAACCGAATTGTGTAACTTACTCGCCAAAATTGAGAGTGGGCATAAAAAGTATTTTTACAACATATGGGGTAAAGTGCAACATTTATAATAATACAGGGGGTAAAGTGTCACATATAAGAGGGATATTTTTGTCAATTTTTATATTTTTTAAGTTTAGAAATGTCATGGAAGAAATGTGAAACTTTTCTAATATCATCGTTGGGTAAATTGCTCTTTTTCAAATCACAGGGAGTAAGTTGAATATTATGAAAATTTTAGAGGGTAAATTGCCATTAACTCATCTAATTCTGTTTACAAACTTGTTTGGTATGGTCTAAAAATGTCTAAATGACCTCGGTAAGAATCATTTCAGAACGTGAGCACTAATGGGTTGGTTGGATGCCAGGGTGCAGTGCACTAGTCTGCATCCCGTTGATGATTGACGAGTGTCATTTGTGTTATTTATTTTATTTTGTTTTTCTCTCCTTCGGGACACTTGTCAATCATTAGGGAGTGCAGACCACTACACTGCGCCACCATACTACGTGACTACCACTTGGTGTAGTCACAAAATGAATCTACCCATTTTGTGCTTGGAAACACGTGCACGTGCATGACACGTATGTACCCCGAGACACAAAACATGGGGGATTGTACTACACCAGGTGGTAGCCAGCACTTTCCGTGCACTAATATGTGCCAATATGTCAATATCAACTCGTATTCATGCTAAGCTACTTTGATGCATGGTAAACGAGTAATAGACAAACTTAATACCTAATTTTCCAACTCAACACAATGCTTTCCTATTGTCGAAAGAGAACACAAACAACGAAAGATAATTTATCAAACAGTTAAACAAACAAGACGTTGTACAAGCGAGTCATGCAAACATATATAATTCGAGGGGGATTGAGCATGAGTAACCTAAGTTCGGATCATAAAGCTAGATCTATAGAATGAGGTTTTTATTCTTAAAGACAAGAATTGAAGTTAAGCAATTCACTACAAACACTTGATAACATAGTATACAAAATATTACACGATAATTAGAGGAGAGGGGATAAATGGGGAAAACTGAAAGATGCCACCTACTCACTTGTTCACGAGAAAAATGATACAACAATACGTTAAACGAAGCTGAAACTACCTAGCTCGAAAACGCAATAATTAGCAAATTGTTAGTCGTGCAAGAATCTGTTTATTCTTCTTCACTTGATTGATGATTCTACCGTTTCCCTGACCACAATGAGTTATCTTCAATTTCTGCAAGTAAACAAAAGCAAATAAGCACAGTATAATTAACAATAGTAGCAGCAATACAATGCAGAATACATAAATTCTCCATTTACTTCCATTTGAGCAATATAAAATGAATTAAACCCCTATGAAAATTTTAAAGGAGCAATCTACCTCCTTCAATCGGAGAGTGTAAATCACTCGCCGAAATTGAGTGTGGGCATGAAAAGTGTTTTTGTAACATAGGAGGGGGGGGGGGGGGGGGGGGGGGGGTTAAAGTGCTACTTTTATCATAACAAAGGGGTAAAGTGCGTAAAGTGCCACATTTATCATAACACAAGGGGGGTAAATTATATCATGGAGGCAGTGAAATTTTTATATAGGGGGGCAAAATACTATTTTTCAAGTCACAGGGAGACAAATTGAACATTATGCATATCACATATCACAGAGATGTAAATTTCTATTAAGTTGCTATAAAATGATAGCTTACCATTCCAAAACCAGTTTATATCGGCCATAAGTGAATTAGTACTCATCATGACTCAACAGTTGAAAGAAAGGATTGAATTCCAAAGACAATGAAAAGAACTCCTCCGGAGAGTGCAACCTACATCCAGTTAAAGTTTACTGTTATATCTTCCTTCAAGAAAAAAAACGCAAACGATAAAACAATGTCCAGAAACTTACTATTTTTTCAGATATTTGCTTTGCGAGGCTCTTTCCTCCCAAGACAGCAGCTGTAGTACATAAAGCTTGTCCCCTGATACAAGGGAAATCAATACTAAATTGCAAAGTAGTTTCGCTGTCATAGAGTACTATGACCAAGATTGCAGTAATATTTACCAACTTTAATTCACCAATTTTATATTTATCATGAATACTAATTAATTTCACGTGGGTGAAATTAAATGGACCGAGCCTAACTCACCTCAAAAGCTAGCTCAAGAGTTGAAGATTGCCCAGGCCTTATAAGGTGAACTTAGTATTGTTATCCAATCCATGTGAAACATTTCAGTCTCAATAACTAGAAATTGTCGGAATTTGAAATTCAAAATAATCGTGATCCTCATATTTGTCTCAATAACTAGAACTTAATATTGTTATCCTCCTTTACGAAATTAATCAACGAGAATCTCTTGTTTGTGTGTTTCATTTGCATCTGTGTGGTTGATTTTATTTTCCGGCTCTCTTCCCCACTCCCTGATTTTATTTCTTTGGTTATTTGTATTTAATTTATTTTCGCTGCTCTCAACAGAAATTTAAAATGAGCTCAACATTGTATGTGTTGTTAGATTTTTGGTTCTTGGATTTCATTGAGTAAAACGCTAAGAGAAATGTTTTTTCTTGAGCTCCATATCTTGTTCATTTTCATTTTACTTATCACTTTACTTACTGAAATCCATGAATCAAACATAGCCTTACATGTTAGATTCGATAACTCAAAAAGTTAGAAGGTAAAAGACGAAATGGAACTTAATCCATCAAACTCTGCTAAAGCATTTTACTATAAATAAGTATCTGAACAAAAAAACTGAGTATTGAAAATATATGGTACTTAGTCCTAAAAGATATAGAGGCGGGGACTTACAGGATTCCACCAAGAACAACACCCAGAGGATTCTCATCTGCAGCCAAACCTATTGTGGCGAGCTGAAAAAAATAGTTGTCCTCGTTAAACGAGAATGAAGCAACACTTTATTATGACTTAAAAGTATCCAAACATTTGCAATATGTCCTTACCTGACTCTTATCACCCCATTCCCCAAAAAAAGTAATCGAAAAGGCCTGCAAAAGGAACAATAGGTTATTCTAAAAAAGAAAATGTGGTATTGTAGTAGAATTTGATTGGTAAAATAAATTATTAAAAACCTTCAGCAAGATAGGTGAAAAGAATTGAGTAAGAAAAGGCCGACTTTGCTTTTTCAGATCATCTGCATCCTGGAACTACATAATATAGGAAATTATCATTTTAGTTCATTATGGTTCAATTTTGAAAGTGAATGTGCATCCTCGTCAATAGAATACAAAAGAGAGATCTTATACATATTGCAATAAAAGCTTGAATTTAATGAAGCACAAAATGCAACAAGTTTGCTCACAGTGTGATTTGGATTCTGAAATAATGCCATGGATTTTAGTAGAAGAGTTTGTTTCAAGTTGCACTATAATTGTAAAAGGATGATGTATATGATAATTAGCCCAAGTCTATGCCGGAGGTAGAGCATTATGAGAATCTACGTTTGCGATATCTCATAAAGACAAGGTCTATTTATATACGTATACCTATTGATTGAAGTTAGTTTGAATGAGAGAATAACTTTAATTTATTTATGTGTGCCGTAATGCTCATATTCCTTTCATTTGTTATGTAGACATGATATGATGTATATAAGAAATTCGTTTAAATGCTCCAGTTTTTCCTCCGTTCTTTCTAACAATAAACCCTTATGCTACAATTCTTAGGACCACTGTCAACTTTTGATGGAATGTTTTTATGTCGCGGTAAACTCAAGCCACGGACCTTCAAACAAAAATAATCAGAGCATGCACCTATTGCAATATTTTCATACGCCTCAAACCACAGAAATCGTCAATTCGCAAATCAGGAACATATCAGATACACTTTTTAGCAGATTATAACCGTCACATATTAAGCAAAAGTGCAGTGATCACTGAAGTTGTAGATTAACAAATTTTTGTTTTATATTAACAACCCCTTGTAGGTTTTTTATACAAAGTAGATATAAATCTTACTATAAAGCTTGCCAGTTATTAATCTAGACATATTGCCAATGATTCTAGAAGAAATGAACAGAGACATACTAGCAACAAAGCGTCATAATTGTCATACCTTATCTTTGGTTTCTCCACTATTACTTTTCATATCAGCATTCTAGCAACACATAACAGTGAAATCAGTGATCTTGATTATCAATTAATGGCAAGTGGTAACAACAAAGGAACTAACCAGTTCTTTTTCAACTTCAGCTAAATCTTCATCTTCCCTGTTGGGGAAAGTGAAGCAAATTTTGAGATATTAAATTAATAAAGGGCTTTGTTAGGAAACTGCGCATGAAGGCGACAATGTAAGGATATAGTTTGTTACCCTTCATTAAATGCGTCCCAAAGAGACCACAAGCCAAACACCAGAAACAGTATTGTCGTGATGTGATGAGTCCACTTACGCGGGATCTGCAAAGAATAGAGATACAATGCATCTATAAGAGAACCAGAAAATGATGAGCAACAGCTCAGAATATATAAGGAAGAATGGTCATCCACAAGATACAGAGATACATATTCTTCCGCGGTGTCATTTGTGCACCATCATTACTAAATACTGAGCTGACATGGTTGACAAATACACAGTGATGGTTTATAAAGAGGAGGCTCCACCCAAGTGATTGCAAAATAATAAAATAGTATTATGTGAGCCTAAATAACACAAGAAATTGTTGAGTTAAAATTAAATGTGTCTCCTCTTTAATAGCTTAAGCTTTTAGATGAGTTGGACATTCAATATGGTATCAGATTCAGAATCTCAAAGAGGTCCTCGCCGCCCGATTCTAAATTCCACGTGTTAAGCTTGAGTAAAAATGTATACCGCCTACATGTGAGGAGCGTGTTAAGTATAAATAGTAAATGTTTCTACTCTCTAATAACTCAACCTTTTAAATGAGTTGAACATTCAATTGAAACAATAGTCATGTTTTAAGGATCAAATGCTAGTTTGTGGTGCTTCATTGACCACAAACTCAAAAGGCTAGGCTTCAGTCTCATGGAACCTGCCTTGAGCATGACTCTACATAATATTTCTACATGTGCACCAACAACCCCGCATGAAAAGGACTCAAGTAGAGTATCAAGAATTAATGAAAATATTGTTTGTGCTGTTCAAATTGTATATATAGGAAAATACACATACAATAAATCTATCTATATTGAAGGGATTGATAAGCCTAACAAAGGCAACTGTGGGGCACAAATAATAAGAAACTAGATAACATAGAGCATGTTAATACCCGTATGTTCTGAGAACAGAATTTAAAGAGTACATATCCGCCAAGTAACAATGTTTCTACCTAAAAAGGTGTTTTCGTGAAACTACTTACCAGATTTGGAGCTGCCCAGCCAACAACAACTGATAGGATAGTCATGACCTGGAAATCAACAAATATTTCCAGTAATATAAGAGCCTCAAGATATAAAATCCAATACACTATGAAATCGGACAAAAATAAATATCTCACAATCAGAGCTCCAAGGCAGCCTGACAACACAAGTCTTCTGGGGTAACGCATTGCCAATATCTGAAATAAGAATTCTTGTCAGAGTTTCTCATCATTGTCCAAAAATACAATTCCCAAACTGTGTTTCTTAAATGCTCGTTCACATTTTTATTCTAGATTTTCTTTCGATTTTCTTACAATTTTTGGCTTTAATCTCTGTGGTCCCCCATTTCACAATCAATTCCATAAATTCATTCATGAAGAACATTGATTAAACAATTCCTTATTGAGATACCATCTAGTCATTCATATTGAGAAACATAATGAAATAGAATTATTCAATACATTAAATTACAATAGCAAATTTCTTATAGCTTTTGCATTATACCAGACACCAAATCAAAGAATATGCGCAGCTCAACTTCTTTATCTTACATATGTATTGTTTGCATAGAGAAGTACATAGTCAATGAATCTAAAGGCCATGAGAAAAATGAGCTAATAAAAAAGATTCTAATTAAAAAATAAAAGTGAACTGATCCATCACCATATTTGAATCAATACTTATTCGCTTGATAAGTATCAGTAGCTAAATCTATAGTATGCGAGAATTTATTTTCATGTGTCACAATCAGCTTACAACTACAAGCTTTGATCAAATTAAAACTTTCAAACTACATAAAGTTGGAATAAAACATTAAACAAGCAAAAAAGAGAGGAATTTATTCTCCAATAATTTCCTGATAAGATACCATCTAGTCATGAAAGAAAAATTAGATTAATGTCAATTTACCCCAGTGATATGCATAATGTTCAATTTACCCCATGTTAAAAAGAATACTTTACCCCCTATGAAAATTTTAAAGGAGCAATTAACCTCCTTTCAACGGAGGGTACAACACACATTCCGAAATTAAGAGTGGTAAGAGAAGTGATTCGTAAAAAGACAAAAGTACCCTTAGTTGGTAAAATGTCACATTTATCATAACTAAGGGGTAGAGTGACACATTTAGGTAAAGTGCCTAAACTTAAAAATGTCAGGGAGGCTATGTGAACCTTTTATAAGATTATAGGGGCTAAAATACTCTTTTTCAAAGGATAAATTGAATATTATGCATATCACGTCACATAAATTGCCATTAACTCAGGAGAAATCACTAAAACACTAATATGTTCCAGATTTCATTTCTCAGTAATCTAGCTCATACCTATCTACTCCTACCATGAAGCAGTACGATTTAATCAATAATCACGAATACATTTCAATTAAAGAAGTCAAGATAGTCAAAATTAAATCTTAGAAAACATCGATTTCTATCATGCATCCCGTATTTATGACATGCAATTATATAAATACTAGTATACAACAATAATACCAGTAAAATTAGAGTTAAAACAATTTCAAAATGCAATTTAAGAATAATAACGACAGAAATTAAGTACAGATAAAAAATTACCGCAGCTGCGAAAAATGTCTTGTCGCCGATCTCTGATAATACCGTCATTGCCAATGACTTCGTGAACCCCTAAAAAATCGAAAAATCAGATAATTAATTAATTAATTATGTACAATAGTATATAGTATAGAGTACTGCAAAGACAGCAGAGAGTATTACTTGAACAACAGAGAGACCCATCTTTCTTCCTATGTAATGTAAAATGGAGCTAAGATTTATGAATGACCAAATAGCATTATATATATGGGTAGGTGGGGTGGGGGTAATTCGGGTTCTGACTCTGTCCGAGTTAGCGGAATATTGGACTCATGTTGGTGATTTGGTGCTAATAGGCAATAGCAAATGAATTTCAATATTTTAGCATATATTAATTAAATTATTAATGTAAATATATTTTAATCATGTGCAAAGAATCAATGTTGTAAGAATTTACTTTTGTGATATGTTTGTATATTGATTCGAGCAAAGAGAAATTATTAGATGCCATGCTTTATTATTTGATTCAATTAATACGAGTGTATTAGATATGAGTACATTAAATCTTTCTCATATTAAAAACGTCCAATTTTATAAAAAGTATTTTTTTTATATAATTATTAAATAAAATATGATACTCTTTCATATTTGATGTCTCATAATATGTATTAAAGAATATAATCTTATGGTTCTCACGTTGTGTTGATATTTGAGAATTTATAGTTTCACAAGCTTTTGAATTATAGTATATTAATGATATTTAATATTGGAGGGAAAACACTTTTGATATCAAACTTTAGTCTAAAAAATACATGTTGTACCAAACTTTTTGAAAAAACACATTTCATACCATGATTCATACAATTTTGACACATTTAGTTTTGCTGTCAATTTTCGGACGAAATTCAGCAAGTATCGCTCGTGTGCCCGTTAAATTGACAATGGGAGATAAAACATGCACGGGTTTTAAAGACCCACAATTGACAGCACATGCTGAATTCCGTCCAAAAATTGACGGCAACAGTAAATGTGTCAAGATTGTGTGAATCATGGTATGAATTATGTTTTTTTCAAAAAGTTTGGTATCAAATGTGTTTTTTGGACTAAAGTTTGGTATCAAAAGTGTTTTTTCCTCTTTAATATTTCATTTGTTCCAATTTTTTTACTCAATTAGCTATAGTGTGAACAGGGGCGGACCCAGGATTTTTAGTCAGGGGGGGCTAAACTTATACACTGCTCAACAAAAAGGAGTACACTGCTGGCGATGTTGTGATGTTGTTAAATGGGTTCAAAAAGTTCTACAAAAGAAAAATGAAGTACAAATATAACAATGCTTCTACTTCTAACCCTACCTCTACTCATATAATAGTAAGTATGACTTTAAATCCAAACTAATGTGCTATAATTGCAGGAAATTGGGACACTTCATTAAGGACTGCCCATATCCTAAAGCCGAGAAGTATACTGAGGAGAAAAATAAAGCAAGAAAAGAGAGGACACATCAGAAGAGCAAAGTATTGTTGGTTGAAGCTGAAAAGATAGCAGCCATCTACTCGTCTAATTCATAATCGGGGACATCAGATGATGACTCTACTGGAGAAGAGACACCTGCACTGCTCTGTCTCATGGCCAAAGAATCAGAGGATTCTGACAATGAGGTAACTCTCACTGAAAATGAAAATGAGCTATTTAGTTCATTTGAACAAATGATGAAAAACAACACTAATGTTGTTAATGAATTTGCAAAGATTAAGGAAGAGATGACTGTGCTGAAAGAGCAAAATTCTCTACTGAAACTTAATGGTGAAAAACCACAAGAATCAGCTGAGTATAAAAAGCTTTCGCATGAGTGTGAATCTCTGAAAGCAGAATGTGAAGTTTACAAAGGAAAAATCATGGAATTAGAAAAGATCATATCTACTCATGATAAGTGGTCTGTTGCATCAGTAAATATGAATAGAGAACACCTTTAGTAAAAGAGAATTTAGAACTGAACCGAACTGAGAAATTTATATCTGCTGATAACAGTAATGTTATCTTGTATGTTCAGACTGCTAAATCTGCTTCACTTGAAATAGAGAAAAAGGAGAAGAAATCTCCAAAGGCTAAAAAAGGTAAAAAGCCTGAAATAGAAAAACAGACTGGTAAAACCAAACAGCAGAGTAGTCCTAAGAAGTCTGCTGATAAGAGTAAAACCAATCAGACTAGTAAAACAAAGTCGTCTGTTAAAGAGCAAGTAAAGAGCAAACCAAAGAAGCAAAGAAATTATATTAATGATGCTTGGTATGGAAATGAATCTTATTATGGGCAACCTGCTTATTCATCATATTATGCTGCACCTCATTATCCACCTTACTATGCTGCTTATCCTGCTCATCATCCGATGCATGCATATCCTGCTTATCATGCACCGTACGCTGCTTATGAGCATTAATTATCATGAACATATGCATACTGAAAATTATGATTCAAGAGTGAAGAAGTGAAGAAATCACCACCAAACTCTACTGAACCTAAGAAGCCTAAGGTTTTCAAATCTTGGGTTGTCAAAGGTGATACTAATCCGCCGGGACCCTCTCAATAAAGGGTACCTAAAACAATTTTTTTTGTTTTGTAGGTTAGCTTTAGGAGTAGGAGTAAAGTAGAGAAGAAATGGTACTTGGACAGTGGATGTTCGAGGCACATGTGTGGTGACATACATGAACTGACTGATGCTGCTGCCGTAGATGGTCCAAGAGTCACTTTTGGAGACAGCAAAGAAGGCAAGATTATTGCGGTTGGAAAGCTAATCAAAGGAAACATTGAGATATCTGACGTCTCTTATGTTAAAGGCCTGAAGTACAATCTGCTGAGCATAAGTCAATTTTGTGACAAAGGATTTTCTTTTATCTTCTCATCAGATAAGTGCTATGTAGAGCAAGTTGGAACCAAGAAGGTGATATTATCTGGAAGAAGACAGGGGAATATCTATATAGTCGACTGGAATTCTGTGGACAAGAATTCTAGTGTTTGTTTGGTGGCCTCTACACCAAGTGAAATCAGTTGGCTATGGCACAAAAGAATGAATCATTTGAATTTCAAGACCATCAACAGATTAATCAAGAATGATTTGGTAGAAGGAATTCCAAACACAGTAGACAAGCTATGTGACGCATGTCAGAAGGGTAAACAAGTGAAATCATCTTTCAAAAGCAAGAAGCACCAATCTTCAATCAGAATTTTGGAGCTACTTCACATGGATTTGTTTGGCCCTATTGATCCTATCATCAATGGTGGAAAGAAATATTGTCTAGCTGTTGTGGATGATTATTCAAGATTTACTTGGGTGATTTTCATGAAAAAGAAAAATGAAACCAAGGAACATCTTACCAATCTGATGGAACTGATCCAGAATTAAAAGAGTCAAATAATATTGAAGATCAGATCAGACAGGGGCACTGAATTTACAAACTCTACTGTTGAAGAGTATTGTAACTCCAGAGGAATAAACCATGAGTACTCTGCTGCCAAAACCCCTCAACAAAATGGAGTTGCTGAAAGGAGAAACAGAACCCTAAAAGAAGCTACCAGGACAAAGATAGCTGAAGCTAAACTGCCTCAAAGATTATGGGCAGAAGCCACAAATACAGCTTGCTATACCCAGAACAGATGCATGATCAACAAGAGTCAAAATAAAACACCTTATGAACTGTGGAACAACAGGAAACCCAATATTCATTATCTTAGGATATTTGGTTGTAAATGTTTTATTTTGAATAATGAGAAAAATCACCTTACTGCCTTTGCAGAGAAGACTGATGAAGCTGTTTTTGTAGGTTACTATACTGTTAGTAAAGCCTATAGAGTTTTTAACAAAAGGACTTTGCTTGTAGAAGAATCAATTCATGTAGTATTTGATAAACCAAGTCAATCTTCTGAAAAGAATCAAACTACTAATCCAGATATATCTACTGATTTTCAGAAATTGAATGTGGAAAGAAAAGAAGAGTAAGTACCCATCTTACTACCTGATCTAAACCAAGCTGATAACTCAAGTGCTGTTCAAAATCAGTCTGCTGATTGTCTAACAGAGGAGTTGCAAACAACTGACAGACCAGAGCCTGTTCAACAGACTACTACTGAGACTCCAACAGTAGTGTTGCAAGATCAATCAAGAGGACAACATTCAGATTTGTAACCTGATCTCAGATGGCTCAGAGATCATCCACCTGAACTAGTGATTGGTGATCCATTGGATAGAGTGAGAACTAGAAGGCCAACTACAAATGAAACAATATTTGTAAGTTTTCTTTCACAAATTGAAAATGTTTCTATAAATAATGTTGTTTATAGAAAATCCGAAAATAGTCGGATTTTGTTTTGTTCGCCTGACAACCAGTGTTTTTAAAACCGGACCGGACCGGCCGGTTCGCCCGGTTTTATCGCTAACTGGTCTCCAGTCCGGTCCGGCTTACCCCTAAAAACCAGCTCTGAAATTAACCAGTGTGAACCGGTCAAAACCGGTCCAAAACCGGTAAAACCAGTGAACCGCCGGTTTTAGTGAACCAGCGGTTCACTTAAAAAAAAAAAGAAAAAAGAAAAATGTAAATCAAAGACTAGGGCTCTCTCTCACTGTACGTTTCTTTCAAATTTTCTCCAGCAAGCAAAGTTCTTACTTCTCTCTCTCTGCCCGTCTGCCGCTTCTTCTTCTTGCTTCTTCCTTCTTCTTCTTGCTTCTTCCTTCATAAATCACAACAAAAAATCAAGAGACATTGGTGGTTTAGTCATCTTCAATCTTCATCCCCTAAATCCCTAATTGATTTTCTCTCACTAATTTCAGGTAATTTTTTATTTTCTAAAATGTAGAAGTTTTTATTTTTAATTTTTATATGAACTCTTGTTTATCATTTTATAGGATTAATTATATACTTGAATTGAAATAACATTTATTAGTTGTTTTGTTTAAGATATTTGTCAATTTGTGCTTTTTTGTAAAAAAATGGGATGGTTTACTTCAACATTTATAGGAAGTAAGTTCAATAAGAGTAACTCAAATTTGATGTAGTATTTGAATTTATATTGACAAAGAATGACAATTTTTTTTAATTATAATTGTATTTTAGATAGTCTAAATATATATATATAATTATTACATAATAATTACGTCACACCGATTATTTCGATCGAACCAGTGGTCGAACCGATCTAACCGATCGAACCAGTAACCAGTAGAGCTTCTGAAAACACTACTGACAACCCCAAAAAACTAATAAACTACCAGAAAATAATTATGATCGTGCTGGATGTGTAGTTCTCCAACACAAGATAGAAAAACAACACCAATTGAGAATCATTACAGTGAAACGCACCAAAGAAGTTCCAAAAGAAAAGTTATTGACTGATAGCAACCCAAAAGTTTCGGCGGCCAATTTACAATTCTAATGTATTCTTCCAAAAATTAAGCCTTTGTTAATATCATGCATAAGATTTAAATCCTCCATTAAAGCTGCACATAATGAATAAATTCAAGACTCCTTTTGATAAATTACCATGAACAGCCATCTTGATCCATCACAGAATCTCAACAAAAAAATATGCACTTCAGAATTCAATTAATTTTATTTTCTCAACCCACTAAATTTTCAGAGAACATTGAGCCTGTTTGTTTGGTGTTTGGGAAAGTAATTTGTGAGAGTAGTGAAGGTTTGTGAAATAATCTCGATTTGCGTAATGTTATTTGTTTGAGTTTTGAGAAAGTGATTTGGAAAATAAAGTAGGTGTAGGGTCTTTTGGAAGAGTTATGTTGTAGATGTAAGATGTGTAAGACTTTATGTCAAATCATGTTTGTTATGTGAGATAAATTGTGTAAGAGATATGTTACTTTATGTCAAATCAATGTAGAGTTTGTATAGATTTTTTTCAGAGATACGAAAATTGTAGTTTGTTTAACTTTCCAGAGAGTAGTTTGAAAAAATTGAAAGGGGAAAAAATTATTTCAGAAAATAGAAAACATGTTTGTTTGGCATTTCCCAAACACAAAATAATTTTGGAAAACGCCAAACAAACAGGCCCAATGCTTCTTTAACCGATTGCTGGTTCGGTTCATAAAATTCGTTTCCTAAATAAATTTGAATCCATAATAAACCCGTAGATTTAGCAAGCCGTAAATCCAGACATAAGTTTTATGAATTGTCCGAGATAACAAACAACTTTTAAAGAAGGAAAATCAAATCACGAAAATAAATCTACGGATTCATAGAAAATTGAATAACCCTAATGATACCACTTGTTGAATTTAACCCAAAGATCTATCTCATGGTAATATCATTAAAAGTTGTATAGTACTGAATCAGTGACATACATGTATCCATTGTGAGTGATCAATCTGATGCTGAACACTTGAAACGATCACAAGCGTAAATCGGATCGACCAGGTACGAGGTCTTCCTCAACCAAATCGTCTTATTTCCTAATGGACTTTATGTTATTTTTCTTGGTGGGGAGAAGAGAGCAGTATATAAATTTGATATGTTGAAACCATAACCCTGATATTTTTTATATGGGAAGAGAATTAGGGTTCCTATAATCCCCTATAACTCTCCTAGATAGGTATCTGCCATTTTATTCCACATTCGTATCGGAGATACTTATTACTCCACATTCGTATTGGAGTTATTAACTTATTAGACCACTTAATATTAGTCCAATAATTTTATAATAGTAATCATAATTGATTTAAATAGTCCAATTAGAATTAAGAAAAAAAATTCCTAACACATGAACGCATTTATTGCCGCACCTACTCTTTTATTGTTCTATTAAACTTTTCGAGTTGATCAGACTATAACATCAAAAGGTGTTCGCTCAAATTGATTCAACTTTAGCATCAAAGGGTATTCGTTGGACACAACCCTAGCTAAGCCTTGACGATTATCTTTGAGTTCAGGTCAATTCTCGTTGACTTTGCCCAGCATAAGAAATACGTATTCCTTCAATACCTACCATGTAATTTTTTTTTTTTTTTTTTTTTTTTTTTTTTTTTTTTTTTTTTTTTGAGGATCCACCTACCATGTAAATAACTCTGGTAAATTGTATCAATCGGAATGAATAAATTAGCCATAATAACACCAACCAAATGTCTCCTAATCCAATTAAGATAGATTAATCTACAATGGTTAATCCCCGCCAATAAATTATTAGGCCAAATTTACTCAATGTGGTTAATTGATATTTAAATGTTTGACCAATCAACAATTATTACAAGCATCAACTATTCAACTTCTTTGAAACAAAAGGAGAAAAGGGTTGCTGCAGGCCTTAACATCACATGCTTATTTCACCAACACAACTCATTTGGTCCATTATTTGTTCTCCCATTTCACCAACACATAGCAAACCAAATCAATACACCGGAAAAGATAAATATTGGAGTATTATATACTCTTTTTGTCATTTAATTTTTAGTCTTAATTTCTATCTGGGATATTTCACAAAATACTTGCTTTCCTGATTTGAAATAAATTTTCTCAAAATTATCCTTCTAACATGAAGTAAAAATTTGACACCACTAACTTTTTATCCCTACATTTTTTTAGAATACATTTATCATCAATTATTACATCGAAAATTATTTTAATAACTGCCCAAATATTAAGAATTACAAATAATAAACAATTACCAACGACTAGTATTAAAATTAGAGAAATACCTACATTCGTGGGAGTTGAACACAAGGGTGGATCCAGGAATTTATGTAGGGGTGCTAAAATAGATAAAAGAAAAAGAAAAAAAAACTATTCAAATACTCAAACTTAAAAACTATATTTCTTTCACGAAAAAATATATGACGATATACAAAAATGAGGATGTGAAGTTTGACAAAAATGATCCCATAAGTTACTTTAATTACATATGATATTCTATAACGAATATGTTATATGTGACAAATAAAGGGGTAATGTGAAAATATATTCATCACATTTGACTGCCTTTTGTGAGAAAATTCCGTTTATGTGAGGGAAACACAATTTGTCACAAATTTTTTTTCGAGGGACATTTTTTCTTGCGTGCGACGAATTTTTTTCGTCACATTAACATTTTCGTGATGAAATAGTTACTTTTTGCCATAATTTTTTTTGTGGCAAAAGTTTAATTTTTTTTGTAGTGCATCTTTACATATCCTCGTGAATCCACATATCTCAAAATAACCGCCATTTGCTCCCTATAAGATATATCACGAGATTCATCGACAAGAATAACAAATAATCCATCACCGAGCTCTCTAATAATAGATTGATAGTTATAATTGAGGAAGCATTGACAATGTCTTTTTGAATTGACGGAGTCGTCAACTTAAGATTTCCCTGGGTATTCTGTAAAATAATGGCTCTAGCAACCTTATTTTGAACCACTAGAAACTTAAAAGCTCAAGGAAGAATCATTGGTTTCTTGAAAATTCCGATTCTTCATGTCCACGAAATGCACATACTTGTTTATGAAGAAACCGAATGCAATCGATTGATACAATCAATCAAATTCGATAGTTATTGGGCAAGGGTTTTTGGGATGATTATGGACTTATGATGGGTCCAGTTTTGGATTAAATTATCATATTTTAGATTGTATTTTGGAACCAAAATAAACATTAGTACTATATTAAAAAAAAAAAAAAAAAAAGTTGATCCCAGTGTGCATCCGCCACTGGTTGAACTCATAATATCTTAATTTTGAGGTTTTATCTTTACTAAAGATTGTCAATACTTTTAGGGATATAAATATAAATTTACTTAAAATTTCACTTTTTCAATTTTTACACAAACTTGATGAAAAACTAAAGGAGAAAAAAGAACGAATAGAGTATTTTTATACAAAATTAAAAGAAATAGAAAAGCAAAAGCAATACATCTCGTGATAAATATTATATCCCCATCTTTTGACCGTTCATCCCTACGTAGGCCCCACACTCCCTCTCCCCCAATCCGCCTTAATGGGCTCAACAACACTACACCGCTCCATAATTACTGCCAGGGCCTGTTTGTTTGGCGTTTCCCAGATTTTTTTCGTGTTTGGGAAATGCCAAACAAACATGATTTTTACTTTCAGAAATAAATTTTTTATCCATTAATTTTCTCAAACTACTCTCTTAAAAGCCAAACAAACAACAATTTTCTTATCTCTAAACAAAACCTATACAAACTCTACTTTGATTTGACATAAAGTAACATATCTCTTACACAATTTATCTCACATAACAAACATGATTTGACATAAAGTCTTACACATCTTACACCTACAATCCAACTCTTCCAAAAAAATCTACACCTACTTTATTTCTCAAACCACTCTCTCAAAACCCAAACAAACAACATTATGCAAATCGAGATTATTTCACAAACCTACACTACTCTCCCAAACTACTTTCCCTTCGTTTGGGATTTGTGAAAGTAATAAAATAATTTTGATCTCCTTAATTATGTTTGTTTGAATTTTTTAAAAAAAGGTTTTGGAAGGGTTTAGATTATAGGCATAAGATTTGTAAAATTTTATATCAAATCATATATATTATGTGAGATAAATTGTATAAGAGATATGTTATTTTATATCAAATTAAAGTAGAGTTTATCCCATTTAAAGTATTCGATCGGATTCCAACGCGCCTCGAAAGGGATTAAACCCTTGAGAAAATTAAGGTAGAGTTTGTGTAAGATATATGTAAATTGTTATTTGTTTGGCTTTTTTTTATTTGTCATTTTAGATGATTGCACAAGGATTAAGTGGCTATTTATTGCACACGAATTTTTGCTTCAAAAAATCGAAAAACACCATTATTACCAAATAACGACAATATTAATTAGCATTAATTACAAGCATTAACAAGAAGGGTAATATTGATAGAAAATTTTAATTTTACATTGAAAATCTAAAACGACAAATAAAAGTAAACAATTTTTTTGTGCCAAAGCGATAAATAAAAAAACGGAGGGAGTATTAGTTTAGGAAATTGAGAGATGATAAATTTATTCAGAAAGTAAAAAAAAAAATGTATATGTCTCTAGGCCTATCAATCGATTTTATGAGCCGAACTTTGAATGGCTCAAACTCAAATATCAACTGTTTGAGACCTCATGCTTAAACCCGGCTCATAAATAGTTTGGCTCACGATAGACTCACATATTATTTCGAGCTTCCAGCTTATATAGAGTAATCTTAAACTAACTTATTCCGATAAAAAATATGTATTACTAAAATGCACGTAAATAAAAATTGTAAACACATCACACAAATATGTATATAATTATATAAATCTCATAGAAGTAGTCCATAATATTGATAGTATTAACTATTAAGTAACATTTCACACTAAATATAATTTTAAATGCCATAATGCCACTTATCATAATTTAAAATACTTGAGAATGATTATTAACAATATAAAAATAAGACTCCACTTCTCAATATACCCAGCTGAAAATTCATATTATATATATAATTTTCAAGCATTTTCACAAGTCGAACTTTATTGGGATTGAGCCTATCTAAGTTCACACTCGACTTATAAATTAATTGAGCTTAAAAACAAAACGCGGCTCAAATAAAATCGGATTGAGCCATCGAGTCTCGAGAAGACCCGACTCAGTTGACAGTACAACCCCTTTAAATTCCCACTAATCGAAAAAGAAAAGCAACACTTAAAGGTTAAAAAAAGTTACTCCGTACACTATAAATAAATAATACTCCATGAAATTTAGTACTAATAATTAATTATTAACTCGAGGATCTTTACGTGACATGATATTAATCATGCTAAAACCTCATGCAAAATAAATGAATCAATGACTTTAGCAAATCTACTAACCTTTCAATTATTTAAAATAACAACAAAAAAGAAAACATTAAATCCCCACATTCAAAGCTTCTCTTGTCTTGTCTCTATATCCATATCTGCATAAATACGAAGAGCTCCATTTTCATTTTCTTCAGTACAAAAATGGAGAAAATGGGTTTTTCTGTTGTAATTTTTTTAGCAATTATTTTCTCCATTTTCACATCTTCAGTTCATTCAAGAACTCTTCCTTTCAGTTCAGAAACCAATACTCTAGAAGTTTCTTCAACTCTCTCAAAAACCCAAGATTTATTTCTTCAACTCAACTCCAGAAACGTACTACCTTCACTGCACGAGGTACAACACCAACACGAAGACGAACCATCCTCTCTCACTTTTCAGCTACATTCCCGCCTCTCCATCCGCGGAGCTCCGGAAAGAGACTACAAGAGCCTCACGTTAACCCGACTCGCCCGTGACTCGGCCCGGGTCAAAGCGATTCAGGCCCGAGTAGATCTGGCGAGTTTGGGCATCCGGAAATCAGATCTAACCCCTTTAGAATCCGAATCCGAATCCGTATTCGAAGACGGAAAGCTTGAAGGTCCGGTTGTTTCCGGTACAAGTCAAGGAAGCGGTGAGTACTTCTGCCGGATCGGAATCGGTAACCCGCCGTCCCAATCGTACATGGTCCTCGACACAGGTAGTGACGTCAACTGGGTGCAGTGCGCACCCTGCGCAGATTGTTATCAACAAGCCGACCCGATATTCGACCCGGTTAAGTCTTCCTCCTTTTCTCCACTCACGTGTAACACTCAGCAATGTAGATCTCTCGACGTATTCGAGTGCCGAAATAGTACCTGTCTCTACCAAGTTTCCTACGGCGACGGTTCTTATACTGTTGGTGATTTCGTCACAGAAACTATCTCGTTCGGTGGTTCAGCTAAGGTCGAAAAGGTCGCCATTGGTTGCGGACATAATAACGAGGGTTTGTTCGTCGGCGCCGCCGGTTTAATCGGCTTAGGCGGCGGTCCGTTATCTTTTCCTTCGCAAATAAAGGCTTCCACATTTTCGTACTGCCTCGTAGATCGTGACTCCGACTCCGCTTCCACTCTCGAGTTCGACACCGCCCCTCCGCCGGACACCATCACAGCTCCGTTACTTCGTAACTCGAAGATGAGCACCTTTTACTACGTAGATTTAACCGGATTTAGCGTCGGTGGAGAATCATTAACAATAGATCCGTTATCTTTTCAGCTGAACAGTAATGGCGACGGCGGTGTTATTGTGGATTCCGGTACGGCGGTGACGAGGTTGCAAACGGCCGTTTATAATTCTCTGCGAGATGCCTTTAAAAAGGGGACGGGGAATCTGCCGTTAACTGACGGCGTTGCGTTATTTGATACTTGTTATGATTTGAGCTCGAGGAAGAGTGTGGAAGTGCCGACGGTGTCGTTTCACTTTTCGAACGGGAAAGAGTTGAGGTTACCGGCTAAGAATTACCTGATACCGGTTGATTCGTCCGGGACCTTTTGCTTTGCTTTTGCACCGACGTCGTCTTCACTTGGGATTATTGGGAATGTGCAACAGCAGGGGACACGTGTCAGTTATGATGTGGTGAAATCAGTTATTGGTTTCTCGCCTAATAAATGCTGATAATTGTTTATTTTTGGTAATGTGGGCCTGGCTTATTAAATGTAAGCCCATGGGTTGGGCCCAAATAGTGGGTGGTGTGAGTTATTACTGCATTTTAGTAGTAGTTTTCGTTGTATAGTAAAATTAATTGTTTGCAAGTTATTAATTTATGTTGAGGGTACTTATGGAAAGACAGGATTATACTTCATAACCTTCTTTTGGATGAATATTATTACTAATTAATCTTGTTTTAAATATAGTTATGAACAAATGAGTATTTATCAACGAATAAATATCACAAGTGTATTTCCAATTACATTTTTCTTCATATTTCCTTCTAAACAAAAATGGAAAAAATTAATGGAAATAGTTTGGCTTGGTTTCGTCTTGGTTTGGTCTTAAAAAAGTGATTTGAAAATTTTGGTGAAACTTTTAAAATTCGATTTGAATAATGGTTTCAATGAAATATTGAGATAATAAAATATTATTAAATAGTATTTCATCCGTTTCCCCTTTTTTTTTATCCTTTTACTCTTTACACCAAGTTTACTTGAAATTAAAAAAGTTGAAATTTTTAGATATTTTAAATATATTACCTTAAAAGAAGTGGTGTTAAATCACTACATTATTTTATTTTTTTGTAAAAAAGGGTAAGTAAGAACAACTAATTATACATTATGTGAGAGAGTATTTTGGGAAAATAATTTTATTTATAGAAAAAGAGTGTTATTAGGGACTTCCCAAAAAAGAAATAGTAGTAAAAATTTAGAGACTCTAGTAATAGTTAGTGAGTTTTGAAATTTTGAAGTATGATTTGAATTGAGGTTTTTTTTTTTTTTTTGGTTTCCCAAAGGTTTAATCCCTTTCGAGGCGGGTTGGACACATATGTGGGTACCTCTCCCAACAGGGATTCGAACCCGAGTCCTCTACTTTGTAGTGACTATTCCCTTCCACTAGACCAATCACCTGTTGGTTTTTGAATTGAGGTTTGGTTGTTGGGGTCTGAAGCGAAAAATAGATGGTAGATGTCAAATCAATAACTTTATGTGTAAAAAACAGATGACAAATGTCAAATTAATAATTTTATAGGCCTCAAATAAGATTGTGTAGGTTTTGGTTTGGCTTAAACATGTACTTACGACTAAGACATTTTCAAACTTTTTACTTTATAGAATTTGATCCGCTTTGAGGAGTCCAAATCCAGCCAGACCAGATCCATAGAAAGCCTAACGGTCTATTTGGATGGTTTTGGATCGATTTCGCAGGTCTCGGTTAAAGAAAATGGTTTGGGTGCTTTCGATGAAACATTTGAGACCTCATTTGAATGAGTTTTGGCTGTTGGGTTTTGTGGTTTGAATAAGTTGAAACTTCCACTTGGATTGAGTTTGGATGTTGGAGTTTAGGGGAAAACGTAGGTGGTAGGTGTCAAGTCAATGTCTTTTTTAGTGAACTTTTGGGAAAAAGTAGGTGGTAGGTGTCTAATTAATGTTTTATATGTTTGAGTATGAGTTTCTAAATAGGTTTTTGATAGTTTAATGAGTTTGACAAAAACTCATTTAAAAAGGTTTTGGCTCGATCTCTCGAAACCCGTAAAACTAAGTCAAAACCCATCCACATGCAACCTAATCGTCTTTGGATGTTTTCTTGTTAACACCAATGTTATTAAAACCGGACCGGACCGGCCGGTCCGACCGGTTTGACCGCGAACCGGAGGATGGTCCGGTCCGGTTTACCCCCTAAAACCAGTTAACTCAAAACCCAGTCTGAACCGGGTTGAACCGGTCCAAAACCGGTGAACCGGCGAACCGGTTTGGGCCGGTTCAACCCGATTTTGAATTTCTATTTTTTTTTTTTTTGATTTTTTAAATTTTATTAATGTTAAAAATAAACTAAAAATTCTTTTAGAAGGTGGGATTTGAACACCTAACCTCTTACATGAAAGATAACTTCCTTACCAGTTGAACTACATCATTTTTGTTGAATTTTTAGTACAAAACAAATTTATAAATTACAGAAAACATGTAGCCAAATTTGTTTATAAATTAGATTCTGATAACTCACATTAACATTTTACACATTATCAATGAAAATTAATACTCAAATAATAATTTTTTTTTTTTTAATTTGTTCTATAAGATATTTCTTTCCAATATTATTTTAGGATAAAGAGTGTCAAATTTTGAAAATTAAATCGATATATTATGCAAGTTTGATTTTGAATATTAGACTTTTATACATAATCATATTTTAAAATTATTAATCTCTTAGTTTGTTGTATTTTTAACTTACACTTTTAAATGTTTATAAAGAAATATAGTCATATTATATATATATGAGCTTACAAATTAGTATCATATTACAATTATGATATAAGTTATGTAAATGTTATGTGATTTAATTTAAATATATTCTAAGATTTTATATATTTTTAATCAATTGTAGGATAATGTTTAAATTTTATGAATATTATATATACTTTAAAATTAAATATATTTATTATATCATTATGATGTCATCCGGTCCGACCAGCGGTCCGATCGGTTCGACCAGTAAAACCAGTGGCCAGTTGGCTCACCGATTCACTGTCCGGTCCGATTCTGAAAACATTGGTTAACACAAAGTCAAGAGAAGTGGTACACAAAAGTCTATTTATTTGTGTACATTATTTGAGGTCCCGTGTCTTGTACACCACGTGACTGGTGGGTACCAGTTGAATTCTCTATGTTTGCATCCATGAATTGACATTTAGTAACTATTTCATATCTTTTGTGGGGTAAATTATTTTATTTCGTGTCTAAGTTTTTGTTCGAATGTTGCCTAGAATTCGTCGTGATGTAAATTATTGAAGTAGTCAAAAGAAACGGGGAATAGCCAATGAGTCCGTAGTCCGTTGATAAGGTTGAGGCTTCAGGATTAAAAGGTTTTGTGTTCAATTTTCACTAATATAATTTTTTTTTTTAATTTAATACTAGTTTTTTCGTAGTTATTTTTTTTTGTAATTTGTTTGTACTCGAACATATTTGTGATTTGAATTTTTTTTTTTAATAACTTTAATTTGAAGATATTGATGTAATGAAATAATTCGTATCTCTAAACAAAATGGGGAATATTGGTTTAAAAGAAATTACTTTGGTAACGAATCCCAATCACTGTACATGACATTGGATTATAATTCATGTCAAATCAAGTTTCAATTCAAGAATAACAAGTATAATATACTTGATTCAAATAAAATGTGTTGGGCCTGTTTGTTTGGCGTTTGGGAAAGTAGTTTGGGAGAGTAGTGGAGGTTTGTGAAATAATCTCGATTTTCGTAATGTTGTTTGTTTGGGTTTTGAGAGAGTGGTTTGAGAAATAAAGTAGGTGTAGGTTTTTTTGGAAGAGTTGGGTTGTAGGTGTAAGATGTGTAAGACTTTATGTCAAATCATGTTTGTTATGTGAGATAAATTGTGTAAGAGATAGGTTACTTTATGTCAAATCAAAGTAGAGTTTGTATAGGTTTTGTTTGGAGATAAGAAAATTGTTGTTTGTTTGGCTTTTGAGAGAGTAGTTTGAGAAAATTAATGGATGAAAAATTTATTTTGGAAAATAGAAAACATGTTTGTTTGGCATTTCCCAAACACGAAAAATTTTTGGGAAACGCCAAACAAACAGGCCCGTTAAGTTTGAATTTTTTTTAAACAAGAAATGCATTTCCCCCTTGACAAATAGTTATTACTTTATTCGATAAAAAATGCCAAATTGAGAATTGCATCAAACATGATTCACACGCATATATTCGAAAAAGCCATGCAAACAATTTTATTATTTTGAGTATTTTTTTTTTTAACAAACAATAATATAGCCACAATTTTGACAATATTGGTATTATTTAATGGTGTCATTTTTAGTGGGGCCGCTAAATGTATTATTCTCATTGTTATTTTTTTTATTGAAATGGTCAAATATATGGAACTGTAAAAGCTTTGATAAAAAACAAAGACCAATGTGGGCTTCTTTTTCTGGCTTTGAGCTCACGTTTTTGCAACACTCTACAGCAGAAACTGGGCATTAGCATGATGGGCCAAACAACTGAAACGTACGAACTGAATGATTGAAATTAGGGTTGTCAGTGAGGTGGATTTTAATCCGAAACCTATTTAAATTCGATCCGATTTATCATAATATTTATATATACAATTAGAGATTCGATGAACCTGATTTAATTAAGAATATTCATAATTCAAATTATATAGAGTGAATATGGATTTGAATTGATCTGATCCATTAAAGATCCACATCCGATTAATATGTAATATAATTTACATATTTAACTTTCATGTATTACAAAAAATTATTTCGATAACTTGACTATATCATATTTTTTCTTCGTTATACTAAGTTAAATTGAATTTTTTTCATATAACACTATTTTAGTAATTTATGTTGACTTGAAAATTGGAATTATACCAATAGCTCATTGTAAACCCGACGCCCTAAAATTAAGATGTCATGAGTTCAGTTCCCACTAATGTGGATTTTTATCTAGTTTAATACTAATATTTGATGATTGAATTTGATTGTAATTCAATAAAAAATTTCGACCAGATTCGCACTAGTCTTACATTTATATTAGTTAATAGGCTGTATAACAGCCTAAGACCAAACTAAAGGTGTTTGTGGATTAACCGGTCTCTCAACTTTTTTATATTACTAAGATTGGCACTAATTATAATTAATAAAAGTCCCCATATCTAGTAGACCTGATAGAACCCTATTTTTTAGCAGCTTTCTCAAACAAGAATAAGACAACTATTGGCTTCATCATTAATTCATCTTTGTCTGCTTTTTTTTAATTACTTGTATATCAAAACATCTTTTAACATTTAATTTGATCAGTGTTTTTTTACTAATTTATTTTAGATAAAGACATCTCCAACAATTATAGTTCCGACAAGATTCACCAGTCGAGTATATTTGGGCAATATATTTACATATTTAATTTAATTTTTTATTGAATTTGAGATTGTTGTTGGACTTAGCATAAATTTTAAAATCGAGTTTAAATGAGTTGTTATCGTGTCGAATATGAGTGGACTCAAATTTGCTATTTAAGATTTTTAATATGTTTTAACATTTTTAATTATAGAACCAAGGTCGAAATTCATAATAGCAAAATCAAAATTTAGGGGTAAAGACACATAATTTTTAAGTGAATGAAAATTAAAGAAATTGTGGGGGTAAAATTGCAAAAAATATTTACTAATCGGTTAAACAAGTTTCCCAAACAATTTCCAAAAAGCAAAATTCCTTCCGGCCAATTAAATTGGACTGTACATAGTTGTACTGTAACATTTTCCTTTCTGATTCAGTGATATTGACGCGGGATATTGAATATTGAAGTAATGATTGTTTCTCTAAAAAAATATTAAATTTCAATTTTTGATGGCCTACAATGAAAGTAAAGGAAATCAAGAATAATATTTTCATTTTATTTTAATTAACTTGGTAAGGTATATCTATATAGTAATATAAACATGTATAGGGTTTCACAAAATTACTATATAATTCATCTTCAACCCCCCCGCACATTATTGTCCTCTCTTTCTTCTACCCACTCACCTATTTATTTCTTCTCACACAATACACTATTTCTATTAAATCATCGCTATATATATAACAAAATCAAGAGCAAATGGTAAACTCTCTTTTACATGATACTTCAATTTAACGCTCTAAACTTTAGTTTTCTAATATTCTTACTTAAATATATTGAGATATTGCATTTTTGGTACAGAGCTATAGGTCAATTCCTACTTTTGGTACTGAGCTTTATGGGTCCAACACATTTAGTACAGGGCTTTAATAAATTGTGACACATTTGGTACAACCGTTAAAAATTGTCGTTAAGTGGTGACGTGGCAGTTAAGTCTAATTGCAAAGTTTATGCCATTACTTTGTTGACTGATAATTTTACCCCATAATATTTTAGGTTACCAAAAAAGCCCCACATCTCCAAATTTAGTGACGATTTTAGTCCACATTGTTGCCAAATTTCAAAATTGACTCAAATAAGACCACGTGCGGACCAGTTTGAAAATTTTAGTTATTTTATTTAAATAACTAATTTGATTTATAATTATCACCAAAATTAAGAAAACATATTTTTTTAAATATAAGATTTATATAATAGTATTAATATATTTAATATTTTTTAAAATAATAAATTATATAATTAAAAACTATTTAATATTTATTAAAATAATAAATAATAAATAATAAAAAAATTTAATTTAAAAAAAATTCCCAACCCAACCCAACCCACCCCCTCCCCTCCCCCTACCCCAATTCCCAGGTCGCCGTCTTCGGTGGGGAGGGGAGGGGAGGGGTTGGGAATTTTTTTTAAATTATAATTATTTATTATTTTAATAAATATTAAATATTTTTTAATTGTATAATTTATTATTTTAAAAAATATTAAATAGACTAATGCTATTATATAAATTTTATATTTAAAAAGAATATGTTTTCTTAATTTTTGTGATATTTATGTTAAAGTATTATTTAATTTATTAATATTGTTTATAAATCAAATAGTTATTTAAATAAAATAAGTAAAATTTTCAAATTGGTCCGCACGTGGTCTTATTCGAGTCAATTTTGAAATTTGACAATAATGTGGACTAAAATCGTCACTAAATTTGGAGATGTGGGGCTTTTTTGGTAACATGAAATGTTATGGGGTAAAATTATTAGTCAACATAAGTAATGGCATCAACTTTACAATTAGACTTAACTGCCACGTCACCCCTTAACAACAATTTTTAACGGTTGTATCAAATATGTCACAATTAATTTGTTAAAGCTCTGTACCAAATGTGTTGGACACATAAAGCTCAATACAAAAAGTGGGAATTGACCTATAGCTCAGTATCAAAAATGCAATTCTCTCTAAACTTATTGTATGTATCTCTCAGATCATTGGACAAAATCCCAGATAATTGATGTATAATCGAATTCGTCTTTGTGTCGGATTTCGATTTTTTTTTTCTGATTCGAATTCGGTAGCACCTGTGACAATCTATAGGATCTTGGATTGAATTCGAATCCAGTTTATAATTTTTGGATTCGGTTTCGGATATGGAGCCTGCTCGATCCATTCCGAATCCAACCCAATGATAGGCCTAACTGAAATCCACAATATTATTACAAGTTGACAAGCTCTATCAGATGAAAAAAGAACAAATTCATGTGGAATATTTGTACATCATCGTCTGTAGATATTTGAAAAAAATTACAATTCGGCATAAGGAAACTGAAAACACATCAAAAGTTAGGGTGAATGACACTATTTATCCTTTAAGTTGGATACTTATAGCATATGATCCTTCGAGTTCAAAATGTATCAATTTGGTTCCCCCAGTTAATTATTTATCCTCAGATCGTCCTTTCTAGCGACTTTCAGGGGAATCTTGTGTACGTGCATTGCCTGAAAATATTATAAGGAAGTAAATGATTTTAGAGAGAAAATAACAACCCTTTTCCCCGCCTGGCGTAGTCTAAAGGTCGAAACTGAAATAAAATTGATTTGCAAGGGACTAAAATGGTTCATAGAGTAATTGGAATATGTAATCAAGCATAAATCGTGGAATTTGGCATTATAAAGTGTTACATGCAATGCACGTGGCACAAGATTCCTTTCTATTTACTTCTTCAATTTTTTTCCTTTCTTGAAGTATGTCATTTTAATTCAAAGTATTAATTTTATTGGCATAATAATTACATTGGTCAATTGATTTGGGTGTAATAAGATTATCTACGTTGTGTAGTGTTCGAATCCTATATGTGCAACTAACTCCCTTGTAATTTTTTAGTCTTTTTCTTTCTTAACAATTATTATTTTTTTAATTTCTTAGCAATTGCTCTTTTAATTTCTTTTTCTTTCTTTAAATTTATTTTTTTGCTTAATAGTTGTTCTTTCTTAATGATATTTTTTATATTATTTCTTTCTTAATAACAATCAAGAGAATTCGATTTTTTTTTATAATACGGTTTCTTCTTCTTAATTTTTATTTATTTATTACAACACAAATTTCCTCTCCCCAACCCAAAAAAATGTAAATATAATATTGTTCTAGCTCCACCCCTGACTATTATGGACCAATTTCAGAAAATAAAAAATTGGCGCGGTCAATTGTGTATGTAATTGATGACATTTGAAAATATAATTAAGATGTATAGGTGTTTTGAGTTCTTTTGAAGTCATAACGCGGTATCATATGTAATTAAAATAACTAATGGAGGTTATTTTTGTCAAATTTCACCTCTTCTTTTTCGTATTTTGTAGTATATTTTCTCGTGAATGAAATATATTTTTTAAGTTTGACTAGTTTTTTTTTTTTAATATTTCGATTTTAAATTTATTATAGAACTTTAGCTCCCACTACATTAAATTCCTGGATCCGCCCCTGACTACAGTTTACCCAGAAAACTGGTATGGGATGAAAGTTTCAAATTGCCCCGACAAAAATAACTAGTAAAGATGGAAAAATATATATCTTCTAATATAAATAAGGTTGTTGAAGAAACTTTTTGATATACCAAATATTCAATCAATGACATGGCAAGTTACACGTCAGAATAAAGTCAAACTAAGACTGAAAACTACTCTTCTTCGACCAAGACCAAACTAGTCTTCTTCGACCAAGACCAAACCTACTCTTCTTCGACCAAGACCAAACCAACTCTTCTTCGACCAAGACCAAACTAGTCTTCTTCGACCAAGACCAAACCTACTCTTCTTCGACCAAGACCAAACTAGTCTTCTTCGACCAAGACCAAACTACTCTTATTCGACCAAGACCAAACTACTCTTATTCGACCTTGAGATCTCAATTTGATCGAACTAATGAAGATCCGACCCGACCCGAAAGACCTGACCGATCCGAAAGATCCGCTTTCCACTCCTATAAATACTCCGCATTTGTTACATTTTTAAGGTACGTTCTGGTCGAATTAGCTACTACTTTTCTGCTATATTCTGCTATGCTTTGAATTGATCTGACTTAGGCATCGGAGGGTCAGCGCCGGGTCAACCACCGGCACAACCTGACGAGTTTCTTTGAGCACAGGGTTAGGAACCTTGAAGTGGAGTCCAGCTCGATCTGACCGGCTTAGGATTCCACACTGAGGAGAGGAAAACATCATTACGTGGCACATTGGACGTGAACCAGTCACTCTGACGAAAATTCCCTTCATCAGTTGGCGCCGTCTGTGGGAACCTCTAACCAATGCTCGAACAAGAACAACGATCAGATCAAGGATGGTAACATCAACGCTAGAGTATGATCAGATTGGAGACAACATATAAGTTGATCGAATAAGCATATTCGATGAAGGATGAAGTACCAGAACGAGGTTTTGTCAAGTTACTCGACCAGAATTGAAGGAACTCATCGATGACACTTAAGTATGATTGATGAATATGAAAGCAAAAGGTGATGAATCAAGCATAAAGGTCTTGAACTACCACATCGATGAACATGCAAATTTGATGAGGAAAGCCAAGAAGGTCTTCTTAGACATAAACAAGTTGCTTGTTCGACGTAAAAAGTAAAAAGCACAAATTTGCTTCTTCGACGTAAAAGAAAAGCACAAGTTGCTTGTTCGACGAAAAAGAAGAGAGCAAGTTGCTTGTTCGACGAAAAAGAAGAGAGCAAGTTGCTTGTTCAACGTAAAAGAAGAACAAGTTGTTCGACGTAAAAGAAGAACAAGTTGTTCGACGAAAAAGAAGAGAGCAAGTTGCTTGTTCGACGAAAAAGAAGAGAGCAAGTTGCTTGTTCGACGTAAAAGAAGAACAAGTTGTTCGCCGAAAAAGAAGAGAGCAAGTTGCTTGTTCGACGAAAAAGAAGAGAACAAGTTGCTTGTTCGACGTAAAATGCCTTGTTCGACGTAAATGCTTTGTTCGATGAAAAAGGCTTTGTTCGACGTAAAAGCCCTGTTCAACATCATCGATGATCAAATCAATGACAAGCTTGATGATGAAGAGAGCAAGTTTCTTGTTCAACGTAAAAGAAGAACAAGTTGTTCGACGTAAAAGAAGAGAGCAAGTTGCTCTTTCGACGTAAAAGAAGAACAAGTTGTTCGACAAAAAGAAGAGCAAGTTGCTTGTTCGACGTAAAAAGTAAAAAACACAAATTTGCTTCTTCGACGTAAAAGAAAAGCACAAGTTGCTTGTTCGACGAAAAAGAAGAGAGCAAGTTGCTTGTTCGACGAAAAAGAAGAGAGCAAGTTGCTTGTTCAACGTAAAAGAAGAACAAGTTGTTCGACGTAAAAGAAGAGAGCAAGTTGCTCTTTCGATGTAAAAGAAGAACAAGTTGTTCGACAAAAAGAAGAGAGCAAGTTGCTTGTTCGACGTAAAAAGTAAAAAGCACAAATTTGCTTCTTCGACGTAAAAGAAAAGCACAAGTTGCTTGTTCGACGAAAAAGAAGAGAGCAAGTTGCTTGTTCGACGAAAAAGAAGAGAGCAAGTTGCTTGTTCAACGTAAAAGAAGAACAAGTTGTTCGACGTAAAAGAAGAACAAGTTGTTCGACGAAAAAGAAGAGAACAAGTTGCTTGTTCGACGAAAAAGAAGAGAGCAAGTTGCTTGTTCAACGTAAAAGAAGAACAAGTTGTTCGACGTAAAAGAAGAACAAGTTGTTCGACGAAAAAGAAGAGAGCAAGTTGCTTGTTCGACGAAAAAGAAGAGAGCAAGTTGTTCGACGTAAAAGAAGAACAAGTTGTTCGCCGAAAAAGAAGAGAGCAAGTTGCTTGTTCGACGAAAAAGAAGAGAGCAAGTTGCTTGTTCGACGTAAAATGCCTTGTTCGACGTAAATGCTTTGTTCGATGAAAAAGGCTTTGTTCGACGTAAAAGCCTTGTTCAAACGTCATCGATGATCAAATCAATGACAAGCTTGATGATGAAGGAAGCAAAAGGCCTTGTTCGACGTAAATGCTTTGTTCGATGAAAAAGGCTTTGTTCGACGAAAAATGCCTTATTCGACTTCGTCGATGATCAAATCAATGAAGAGCAGAGCAGAATGTCACAAGCATCCTCAAAGCCTCATCGATGATAAATTCAATGAAGAGTGGAGCAAAATCTCATTTTCTTCGACATATCAAAGAAGAGGAGTACAAATCTCTTGTTCTTCAAACAAAATCAATGAAGAAGAGCAAAATATCATTTTCTTCGACATCAGCGAAAGAAGTGTTGTTGGACATTATCGAATGAAGTGTTGGTCAACGAAGAACTCGATAGCTGAAGAGGCATCGAGGTAAAAGCTATAAAAGCTAAGTCAAAGGAAGAACTCGATAGCTGAAGAGGCATCGAGGTAAAAGCTATAAAAGCTAAGTCAACGAAGAACTCGATAGCTGAAGAGGCATCGAGATAAAAGCTATAAAAGCTACGTCAAACGAAGAACTCGATAGCTGAAGAGGCATCGAGGTAAAAGCTATAAAAGCTAAGTCAACGAAGAACTCGATAGCTGAAGAGGCATCGAGGTAAAAGCTATAAAAGCTGTCAAACGAAGAACTCGATAGCTGAAGAGGCATCGAGGTAAAAGCTATAAAAGCTAAGTCAACGAAGAACTCGATAGCTGAAGAGGCATCGAGGTAAAAGCTATAAAAGCTAAGTCAAACGAAGAACTCGATAGCTGAAGAGGCATCGAGGTAAAAGCTATAAAAGCTAAGTCAAACGAAGAACTCGATAGCTGAAGAGGCATCGAGGTAAAAGCTATAAAAGCTAAGTCAACGAAGAACTCGATAGCTGAAGAGGCATCGAGATAAAAGCTATAAAAGCTACGTCAAACGAAGAACTCGATAGCTGAAGAGGCATCGAGGTAAAAGCTATAAAAGCTGTCAACGAAGAACTCGATAGCCGAAGAGGCATCGAGGTAAAAACACTGTAAAAGTGTTAATGAAGAATCCGGTCGACATCAAAGCATCGACCAGAAAGATTTAGGTCGAATAGCTTTCAAAGCATCGACTAGAAAAATTTAGGTCGAAACGCTTCAAAGCATCGACCAGAAAAATTTAGGTCGAATAGCTTTAAAGCATCGACCAAAAACACTGTAAAAGTGTTAATGAAGAATCTGGTAGACATCAAAGCATCAACTAGAAAGATTTAGGTCGAATAGCTTTCAAAGCATCGACCAGAAAAATTTAGGTCGAATAGCTTTAAAAAGAATCGACCAAAATTGATTGATATGCTAAGAATTCGAAAATTCAAATTACAAAATTCAAGGCTTCGATCTTCAAAATCGAAACACTTGAACTTGGGGGACTATTGATATACCAAATATTCAATCAATGACATGGCAAGTTACACGTCAGAATAAAGTCAAACTAAGACTGAAAACTACTCTTCTTCGACCAAGACCAAACTAGTCTTCTTCGACCAAGACCAAACCTACTCTTCTTCGACCAAGACCAAACCTACTCTTCTTCGACCAAGACCAAACTAGTCTTCTTCGACCAAGACCAAACCTACTCTTCTTCGACCAAGACCAAACTAGTCTTCTTCGACCAAGACCAAACTACTCTTATTCGACCAAGACCAAACTACTCTTATTCGACCTTGAGATCTCAATTTGATCGAACTAATGAAGATCCGACCCGACCCGAAAGACCTGACCGATCCGAAAGATCCGCTTTCCACTCCTATAAATACTCCGCATTTGTTACATTTTTAAGGTACGTTCTGGTCGAATTAGCTACTACTTTTCTGCTATATTCTGCTATGCTTTGAATTGATCTGACTTAGGCATCGGAGGGTCAGCGCCGGGTCAACCACCGGCACAACCTGACGAGTTTCTTTGAGCACAGGGTTAGGAACCTTGAAGTGGAGTCCAGCTCGATCTGACCGGCTTAGGATTCCACACTGAGGAGAGGAAAACATCATTACGTGGCACATTGGACGTGAACCAGTCACTCTGACGAAAATTCCCTTCATCACTTTTAGAACTAGAGGAAAAATATTGTAGCATAAAGTTCTTTAGCGACATTATCTTTGGTACATCAAAAGAATATTGCTAAAAGTATAATTTTGGAAAGAGAGTTAACGGCTTTGTGCGTCCCATGTGATATTTTCCATTCAACATTAAATATTTATACAAAAATCTACTTTTTTTTAATTAACTTATAATATCAAATGTGTTATCTCGAGAAGCATTGAGCCAAGTATGCCAACCCCCTATTGTATAATACAAAAAAGAAAAAAAAATTACCATATGATTCTTCTATTTGCATTTAGACTTCTCTATTTTATTTGTTTATATTTCTTTTTCATATCTACCAATCAAACCCTTGAATAGGTTTGAAAATCAAATCAATTTACTCGATATTCGACTAGAGCTTATTTAATAAAAGTTGTTTGAGCTCCGTTCAACACATACTAATCAAAGAACATCATTTTTCATTCGATAACTTTTGAAGCTCGATACCATAAGCTAAAAATTGATAATATACATGTAAAATACAAGATACTCGATACTTGACTCGAGCTCGTTCGATAAAAGCTGGTTTGAGTTTGACTCGTTTAACAATCAAACCAAACTCAAACATAAAATTTAAAGCTCGATAAAATTCAAATCAAACTTGAACAGTGTATCGATCGACACTACTCGACTCGTTTACGCCCCTACCCTTGAATATAAATTACCAATACTACTTGAAACAAAGTGGCATGGCATTGGATAAATCGACATTACTAAAAATAGTAGCAGTAGCCAATTTGCTGGTGATAGATTGATTCCAAATTCTTGCTATAAACATTGTTCTCGCAATGCAAATGTTCGAAACGACGTCGGTCGCTATCTATGCACCAAAAAAAAGATATTAGGAAGAGATGCTAAAACATTGATTTACACGTTTGAGGAAATGCATAGAAAAACAATATAGTTAGATGTCAAATGGGGAAAATGTTGAAAATGTTGAAAATAATATGTTTATATTAAATATTATAAATACTTTATATGTTTAATTATTATAATTAAAAATTATAGTATTATTCTTACAGAATAATTATTTATAATTAACTCTAATTATAAATCTTAGTATAGTTTATTTTCGCAGAACAAATAAAATCATAATTTAATAACAACGCACTTACTGAAATAATTCTGAAACAAAAATGATCGACCGAGACTTGCTAATGCAATGTCCTTAAGACAATATTTATGGATTTTCCTATATCTAATGTATTATCTGGAGAAGCATAAAATAAATTACCATATAATTATTCTTCTATTTGCATTTAGACTTTTATTTTATTTATTTATCTTTCCTTTTCATATATATATATACCAACCTAACCCCTGAATATAATTAAATTACCAGCACTAGTTGAAAGTTGAAACAAAGTGGCATGGCCTTGGATAAATCGACATTACAAAAAATAGTAGCGATTAACCAATTTGCTGGTGCATGATAGATTGATTCCAAATTCTTGGTATAAATGTTCTCACAATGCAAATGTTCTAAACGACGTCGGTCGCTGTCCATGCACCATTAAAAAATGCATAGAAAAAACATGAATTTACACGTTTGAGGAAATGCATAGAAAAAACAACGTTGTCAGATGCCAAATGGGGATAGATTCCTTTTTAATTCCTTATCCAATTAGTTGGGAATAATAGTTTTTATTAGGAAAATGAAATGGAAATCTTTTATTCGTACCAAATTAAAATATAAATACGAACATGATAAAACATAAAAGATGATGAATGTAATTTATGCCAAAGGGCAATTTGAAAATTTTCTCCCCTTTTGAACTACAACAAATTTAATTTAATGTAAATAAAATATTTACTCAAAATTTACTCAAAGTCTATTTAGAGTTTACCGCTGAAACGACATCAGAGTACATAATCTTCTACTCATGAAATTTGTGAAATTTGTAACATATTATCAATATATTTTTTAAATCTTAATCCTCAATTCAAATATGTTGAACCGGCATAATTTTCATATCTTGAGATATTAATCTTACTTAATTATATTTGTCGGTCTTAATATTTAAGCTATCTTCCTATTTTGGTCCCGTAGAATACTCTATATTGCTTTTCGATCTCATATGATTGTTTATGTTTCGCATTTTGGATTCATATAATACATTGTGGTCAAAAGTGCAAGTCATTTCAAAAAATTGAAATTAAAAGTGTAATTTAGTGAAGCATTGTTGCACAAAAAGTGTTGACGTTCAATTCTTGGGACTAAATTTTGAGTCGTTTTGATTGATTATGGTTTCAAAAATATTGTTTTGATGTTTAAACGAGATATTTGAAATACGATTTGAATTGATTTTGAATATTGGGTTTAAAAGGTTAAGATATTAAAATGGATTTGAATGTTAGAGTTTGAGAGGGAACTGCAGACGATAAATGTCAATTCAATAATTATGATTGAAAATAGACAAATGATAAATGTCAAATTAATTCTTTTATAACCTGCATATTTATTACGTTTGAATATGTGGGTTTAAGTACGAGTTTCGCAAGATTTTATACAGAAATTATTTTTATTAGTGTTGTTTCACGAAACCCATGATACTGAGTCAATATTATTCATATCGAGCATAATATTTTTTAAATTGATAATTCCTGATCCAACTTTAAAATATATTATTATATAAATAAACTCCAAATTAATTTTCTTGTTTTAAAAAAACTTGCTCGTGCCAACAACGTGATACAATGATGCAAATGACAGAGGGCGTGGATGTAGTACCCCTTTAAGTAAAAAATAAATTTTCAGTCTTTTAAACTTTTAATGAATTGCGAATTTGAGACGATTTTATTGTTAATTAAGCAATTTCAATTATATAATTCACCGTTTGCAGTTCTTAGACAATTAATTGTACTTTTTGTCCGCTATAGTATTTGTAATTTTAAAACATTTAGATACAATTTTGGTCCTTTAACTTTTTATATTTAGAGAAAAACGAACCAAAATTGTTGTCAAATGCCCAAAAATTGCAACTTCTAAAAAATTAAAGAATCAAAATTGCAAAATTTAAAAAATCAGGGGACCAAAATTACTTATTAAAGATAAATTTATAGCAAAATTATCAACTAGTAAAAATTAAAGGACTAAAAATACATTTTTACCACGCCTTTATCCCAAACCATAATTAAAACCTCATTTTTCACAACAAATCCAAGGTGGCAAATACCTGGCAACCCCCACAACCTTTTTAGCCGTTACCTTTTATTCAGTTTTCTTCCCCAAAAACTTCCCATTTTTCTTTTCTTTTCATTTTCTTCCACCTTGACTGATTTACATTAATTTCATAATTCTACTATTCACTAAATTTTACACTCTGATTTCGCGAAAACCCTAACAAAATCAGATTTCCTCTTGTTTACAACACTAGAAAAATAAAATTCCGATCCAAGCCTGATGAGCGACTCTCGGTCTTCTTCAACATCTTCTTCATACTATGACTCCGCCGTCGGACCACCACAATCGGTACTCTACTCAATTTTTTATTTATTCCGGCGTTTTTTTACGGCGATCGGCCTTCTTTTGTTGTGCTTTTGTAATTTGACTTGAAAATGTAGTGGAGAGGTGCGAAATTGCTCTGGAATAATTAATTTGTTAGCATAGAGTTTTTTCAAGTGTTTGAATTGAGGTTTATTTAGTTAATCTGTTTTGGTTAGTTAATAAAGATGACATGATGAAAAGGCTCTGAGAAATTAACTAATTAAATCTGTTTGTTGGCTAGTTTTACTCAATTTTTTATTCGGTCGTTTTTGTGGCGATCGGCCTTTTTTCGTTGTTTTTGTATAATTTGTTGAGTATTTTTAACTGATTTTGCTGTGTATGTTGACTTGAAAATGAAGTGAAGAGGTGCAAAATTGCTCTGAAGAAATTATTTGTTGGCGTAGAGTTTACTGAGTTTTTTAGGAATTTAAATGTTTTAATTGCGGTTTATTCAGTTAATCTGTTTTGGTTAGTTTATAAAGATGACATGATGAATATGCTCTGAGAAATTAAGAATTTAAATTTGTTTGTGGCTTGATTATATTAACTTTATACGCTTATAGTTTTCCAAGAGTTTCAATTTGCTTCATGAAATTTCAAAATCAACACTCAGTATTACATAGTGGATCTTCCAAGATTGGAAATGTGGGCTGATATTGAGAAATGATCTTCAGTAATTCATAATCAATTGATTAAGGTTGCCAAACTGAAAAGCAGGAAATAGCTCCAATTTTCGGGGGATTTAATATTTCGCATGATCTAAACTTGTAAGCAATGTGAATAATATTAAAAAAATTGACTTGGTAGCTGTTATTTGTTTTTTAACATGTGCACATTAAGTACTCTAAAATCTTAAGAATATGTTGATAAAGATTTTAATTTTATGTTTGCATACTGTAAACTTTTATTGCAGAATGTTGTGGGGAGTCGTTCTTTTACTCAGGGAATCTCTACAACAGCGCCGCGTCACTGGCGGGATGTGTTCTGGTTGCTGATATTTATTGCACATTTGATTGTAATAGGTTTTGTTCTTGGGGTTTTTGGTCTTAATAGGTTTCAGAAAAAGGATAGGCTGAATATTGACAAGTACACAATGGGGTATCTTGAGAACAAGGATGGTTTAACTGAAGATTACTGGCCATTGTATGCTGTTGCTGGTGGAGCTGGGGCTTTCTTGGGGTGGACTTGGTTGTTGCTACTCGGTTCACGAGCGAGTCAAATGATGAAGTTTTCTGTTCACCTTTTGACTACATATCTTGCTGTCATTAGTGTTTTATGTTTCTGGGTTGAGCAATTTTTCTGGGGGGTCGCATTTGCCATTGGTGCTGCATTGCAATTCCTGTATGTGATCTCAGTTATCGACAGGTGAAAACTGACAACAATTTCCGGTTTACTTTTTATCGTTTTAATTAATCATACTTGAGAATGGCCAAGTGCTTGAGAATGGCCAAGTGCTTCATGTAAAATTATCATTGTATGCCATATCAGTCATTCTGAAGTCGGATGTGTATCGCTTATGATGATCAGAATGCTTAACTGGTGATTAAGTAATCTTTGAGAGAGAGATGAGGGAGAGAGGGAGTCATGAATTTTTTCATGCATTGTCTTTTAGTTTTTCTGGAGTAAATGGTACTTTGCACTTAAAAATACTCAATTTTGACAGTTTGCACCCTGAAATAGAAATTTTGGCATTTTGCACCTTCGAATTGCATATTCTTTGGCAAAATGCATCCTACGGGGTGCAGAATGCCCATTGTTTTGCCAAAGAATATACAATCCTGGGGTGCAAAGTGCCAAAATGATGTGTTTTTGGGGTGTAAAATGCCAATTACTCATTTTCTGACTGTTGCCATATTGTGAACTTCTGTTTTATATTTATAAATGCGTGTGAGATGCTTTTAGTGATTAAATTATCTTAAAGAGAGAGAGAGAGAGACAAGTCTTTGTGTATGCTTTTCAGTTTTTTCTGACTTTTGTCTTTCCCTAGACTCCCATTCACCGTGCTGGTACTACAAAGAGCAGTCACGATGGTATGGAATCTTCCGGAGGTCACTAGAGTAGCATCGATATCTATGCTGGTAATGCTTATATGGCTAGCCTTGTGGTCATTTGGCGCCGCTGGAGTTGTGGCTTTAAGTTTTGGTGATGGTGGGCGTTGGTGGCTTCTTGGGGTGAGCGGGCAAGTTTTTGCTCTACATATATTGTCTTTTTATCTTTTATAGGCTGTAGTAGTCCATGCCACATTTTTCATCTCAGAACATAAACATAGTGTGGCTTGCATTCACGCACAGGTCCTGTCGGTGAGTTTGTTTTGGACTGGTGCAGTACTCTGTAATGTCGTTCATGTCACTGTATCGGGAATGGTCTTTCTTGTCCTTATTCATGGTGGTCGAGATGCAACATCAATGCCTGTTAAACCACTTATGAATTCTTTGAGATATTCTGTTACTACTTCCTTTGGCAGCATATGTTATGGATCACTTTTTACAGCTGCTATACGAACACTGCGGTGGAAGGTAAGAAAAATCATGAGCTAATGCCAATTTACTCCCCTGTGATATGCATAATGTTCAGTTTACCTCCCTGTAATTTGAGAAATAGCACCCCCTATAATCTTATAAAAGTTTCAGACCGCCTCCCATACATAAACTTAAGAAGAATACGAATTGACAAAACTACCCCTCTGATATGTGGCACTTTACCCCTGTGTTTCGATAAATGTGGCACTTTACCCCACTGTGTTATAATAAATGTGACACTTTATCCCCTGTGTTATGATAAATGTTGCACTTTCCCCCCGATGTTACAAAAACTTTTTTCATGCTCACTCTCAATTTCGACGACCGAGTTACAATCTCCGGTTGAAGGAGGTAAATTGCTCCTTCAAAATTTTCACCGGGTTAATATACTCTTTTTCAAATCACAGGGGGCTAAATTGAACATTATGCATATCACAAGGGGAATAATTGGCATTTGCTCGAAAATTCAGGGATTAATTGTATTTATTAATCTTTTAGTATATATTTATCAGTGAATAACAATAGATCTGATGTACTTTACAGATTCGGGGATTGAGGTCAAAGATCGGCAGCAACGAGTGTTTGCTCTGCTGTGTTGATTTTCTATTTCATTTGGTAGAGTTTTTAGTTCGCTGGTTCAACAAGTATGCTTATGTTCAGGTATTTGTTCAATGCATCACATGTTGAAGCAATTAATTTGTTATTTTCGACTGAGACGTGATATCTTATAGTTTGTTATGTCAATAATGTCAATTTATTTAACATGAGCGTGCGTGGTGTTTCATTTAGATTGCTGTTTATGGTAAAAGCTTTAATCACTCGGCAAAAGATGCATGGGAATTGTTTCAATCGACCGGTGTTGAAGCACTCATAGCTTATGACTGTTCAGGTGCTGTTCTATTAATGGGCACCATCTTGGGTGGGCTTATTGCCGGAACTTGTGCTGCGGTTTGGACTCGAATCAATCACCCTGATCGGGTAATGATGGTCGGATCTACTGCCATGGTCATGGGCATGATCTTGGTAAGTAGCTCATGCTATACCCCCTTCTCCCCCCTTCCCCCCACCACTCCCTCAAACTGTGTCCTACACTTTTCGGAATGAAGTGAAACTTAGAATTGAGGCGCTTTCATAAAAGAAATTGTATTGGGAGAATTACTCAAACTGGCCCTGAGGTTTAGCGTAATTACATTGATCACCCTTCATGTTTGAGAAATTACTCAAAACTACACCTGAGGTAATTTGAATTATCCCCTTACGACGTTAATATCATCAAAAATATATTCGAATTCTAGAAATATTTATTAGTACCATTTAAGAAAACACAAAACTCATGGGTGGCAAACCGATTTCCTCTATATTTTTTCTACTTATTTCACCAACTTTTTCACTAATCTCAACCATTTTTCACTGATTTAACCCAATTTCACACTCTTATTTTACCAATTTGACCTTTTTTTCAAATCAAGATTTTGTTTTGTGACGTAGTCATGCGGCCCTCTAAACTTAACGTCGTAAGGGTAATTGTGATGAATCTAATACCTTCGAAGTAGTTTCTGTAATTTTTCAAACATGAAGGGTGATCAGTGTAATTCTACTAAACCTTATGAGTAATTATCCCTAATTTATTTGAGATATACCTTCTTTTTTATCGTAGATGAAAGTTCTTGATCAAATCCTCATACAATAGTGTTTTTTTTTCCCTCATCTATAACATTATTGATGAAATAGTCGAATTCACTTAATTTTCAAAAATTGATTGATTGTAAATATGTCATTATTAACTTTCATTTGAAAAACTGAAGGAGTGTTTTTGCATTTAACTCTTTTTTTTTTTCCGAAGATGCAAAACTCTTGATTAAATCCTCGTAAATTTTTTTTTTTAAATTTACAGATGAAATAGTCATATTCACTTAATTTTCCTTTAATATAATCGATTGTAAATATGTTTTTGTCAATTTAATTTGAAAAACTTTATGTTTTTACAGGTGGGGCTAGCAATGGTAGTTGTGGAAAGTGCGGTCACATCTATTTATATATGTTATGCAGAAGACCCTTCTTTAATAAACAGATGGGACCCATCATTTTTCAACCAGATTTCAGAAAAACTACACCAACGCCTACAACACAGAAGTGCAAGGGCCAGAGAAGTAATTAACCATAGAATAGACAATCAGGTACAAGAAGCAGTATAAAATTTGCAATAAAAGTGTTGCAATTAACTTGTAGTATAAAATGGGTTGTTTTTCTTGTCTCTAGTTTGTATGTGGGGTTATTTATTTCACCGTGTGTTTGTTTTAATTAACAAATACACATTTGTATTTTTATTAGCAATGTTCACTTATGTTCATGAAGATATAACAATATATCCCCCAGTCATGGATTAAAGTTTCGTTTTCGTGGTATGTTTTGGTCAGTCGAAAATCAGGAACTTTTTTGAAACTTTTTTGGAAACATGTGAAAAAATTTGTAAACTAAAGAAATATGTTAAAGCCATGGATCAAAGTTTTGTTTTCGTGGTATGTTTCAGTTAGTTAAATATTGGAAACTTTTCGACAAGTTTCCGGAAATGTTTCGAAAATATTAGGAAAAATTTTGAATTTTTTTACTAAATGAAGGAAAAAAAGAAAGTTCAAAAGCAAATATAGAATTTCGGTAATATACCTATTTTCATTTCCGTTGATTTACAAAAGGGAAATTTATCTTTTTGGTAGAAAGATGGAAATTTTGGTCCATGGTTAAAGGAGAAACTATACCATATTTTCATTATGGTTGACTCAAAAATGCAAAATTGCAAAAAAGTCCCAAACTAATTAGTGATTTTGAATTTTTTTCCCATTAGTCAAATTCGTCCCGTAATTTTATATTCTTTTGGAATATCGTCTTACTTGCCACATGGTTGCTTACGTGTCATGACATGACAATTTTTAGCATAAATAATTATTTAAGATTGCAGAATTCGTCCCAAATTAATTACAAATTTTAATTTTTCGTCCCAAACTATATCAACACTCCGACTTCCGTCCCATAATTGAAATGACATGGGAAAAAAGAATATGTTCCAAACTTATCATGAATATATATTATTTATTAATACAAAACAAAGTGTACAAATTTTTCCTAATGAGCTGAGATAGGATTTTTTTTCTCAAAAGCGCACGGAAATTTCGAAAATCCATACTATTTTTCTCTTAAAAAAAAGTTAATGGCAATTTACTTCCATGTGATATTCATAATGTTCAATTTACATCTCTGTGTTATGATAATGTGACAGTTTACCCCCCTGTGTCGTGATCAATGTGGCAATCCACCTCTTGTATTATAATAAATTTAGCAATTTACCCCCTTGTTATAAAACACTTTGCATGCCCACTCTCAATTTATGCAATTGAGTTACACTATTCGGTTTAAGGGGATAAAATACTTTTTAAATTTTTTTTCAGGGGGTAAGTTGCTCTTTTTCAAATTACAGGGGGTTAATTGAACATTATTAATATTATAGGGGATAAATTGTCATTAGTCCCTTAAAAAAAGTAAAAGATGATGAATCGTCATTTCCATTAAATTAGAAATTTAATAATGGACTAAATTCATGCAAAATGACAAATTGTGAGACGAAATTCGGCGAATTAATATAGTTTGGGACGAAAAACTAAAATTTGTAATTAATTTGGGACGAATTCTGCAATCTTGTATAATTATTTATGCTAAAATTTGCCACGCCGGTGACATGTAAGCAGCCATGTGGCAACTGGGACGATATTCCAAAAAAATATAAAATTTCGGGATGAATTTGGCTAAGTAATATAGCCTGGGACGAAAATTTAAAATCACTGATTAGTTTAGAACGTTTTCTGTAATTTTGCCACTCAAAAACAAAAACTTTTGGTGTTTTATGTGGAAATTCGATCTCACACATGTTAACATTATACTTCCTTCGTCCATATTTCTTTATCCCTTAATACTTTTAACCTGTCAACTAGACTAAATTTATAAATTTTATAATAAATAATTTAATTAGTATATTTAACTAATAATTTGATAATATTATATGGCATCGTATGTACTAATATTTAAAAGGTTTAATATAACACAAATGAGAATAATTAACATGATAAGTCACTTATAAAATTGAAAAATTCGACAGAGTACTGTAGATAATGGAGTAAAAATAATGGGACGAAGAGAGTATAAAATATACATTTCTCCTTCTATATGTAGTAAATATATTATTTCATTTCAACATATCATGAAATTGAGTAGGGTGAAGAAAATTATGACTGAATTCAAGGAGGAGGTATTTGGTAATAAACATGAAAGGGGGTATTTGTGATCATGTCCAAATAGATAATTATGCATTGATTGTATCATATAGACGTAAAACTGTTGAATTATCTAGAGTGTATTATGAAATTTAACTTAAGTTATGGATGCCATTGCAATTTACAAGTTGTGTGATGTCAAGACAATACTCTTGCACTTGGTTGCATAAGGAATTAACACATAACACAAATATGTGTCAAAACAAGAATAAGTGTGGCAAGGCAAGAACAAATGGATGCTTCTAAGTATAGCCATGTATCACCATGCATGAGAAGCCACCCATCACTTTCCTTTGTAAGACATGTATGAAGCCACCCATCACTCTTCTTTGCATAACATGTGTAATCTTGAACTCCTATAAATAGGTGAGTTCATTCATCATTTTGTAAGAATAAGAACAAGAACAACCACATAATCTTATATCTCCCTTTACATATTACTTTGTTCATCCCTTTTTCTCCTAAGTTTTATAACACGTTATCAGCACGAATTTGCTCCATAACTCGATTTCCCGAAGTTTAGCTTGACCACTAAAATATATCACACAAACAAGAAAGAAATGAGGCAAACACTTTGAAAGGCAGATTTTCGGATTTGCACAAAACAGCTTCTGTTTTTCACTCATTCCGACCATTTCCACCGTTGGATCATCCTCAAATTTTAATCAAAGGTTCCTCACACCAGCCTCTTCATTCTGACCGTTCGGATCTTCCTTACAACATCTGTAGGTGACACGGCATCCATCAGAAGTTGACGAAAAAAAAAAAAAAAAAGGGGTTGAGGAAAGTAACAATTGCCTCTATCCGAAAGGATTAAAATCGACAAACAAGTAATATGCATATTTTATTATACGTAGTATAAATAACTTGAAATTCGAATTAATATGCATATTTTATTATACGTAGTATAAATAACTTGAAATTCGAATATGAACAAATTGTTTTCGGCTTAGCCTAATAAGTTTTGAGCTTGAAATAAAGCTTTAAAGTTTAAGCTTGAAAGAAAGCTTCGAAAATTTTAAGACTTGAAAGAAAGTCTAGGCGAAAAACTCAAACCCGAAGTTTTGAGTATATTTTCGGCTTGAGCCTACTATATTTATGCCATAGAAAAATGGCAAATATTACCAAGCTCGAGTTCGCTGCCCTTGACATTTCCGGAAAGAATTATTTGACATGAGTTCTTGATGTTGGCATTCATTTGAGTGCAATGAACCTCAGAAATGCTATTAAAAAAGGAAATGAGGCAACCGAACAAGAAAAAGCAAAGGCTATGATTTTCATTCGCCATCACATCCATGAAGGGCTTAAATCTGAATATCTTGGGATGAAAGATCCCGCTGCCCTATGGGAGAGCTTGGAGGAAAGATATGATCACCAAAAAAGTGTGATACTCCCAAAAGCTCGATATGAGTGGATGCACCTGAGGCTGCAAGATTTTAAAACAGTGAATGAGTATAACTCCGCAATGTTCAAAATTGTATCTCAATTGAGATTGTGCGGAGATAATATCACTGATGAAGATATGTTAGAGAAAACATATACTACTTTTCATGCCTCTAATATGCTCCTGCAGCAGCAATATCGTGAGAGGAATTTTAAGAAATACTCTCAATTGATTTCATGCCTTCTTGTGGCCGAACAAAATAATGAATTGTTGATGAAAAATCACAACTCCCACCCACCGGTTCCCAAGCATTTCCAGAAGTAAATGCAAATGCTTCATTCCCAGAAGTGAATGCAAGTAATTATGGAAACTATCGTGGTCGTGGTCGTGGTCGTGGACGCGGCCGTGGTTATAGTGGCGGCTCTGGAAGGAACCGAGGTGGTCCTAATAAAAGGACTGCACCGTACCACTCAAAGGGAAACAATAGTGGTGTTAAATATGAAAAAGGGAAGGGTACTAAAAGGTACAAAAATGATACTTGCTATATGTGTGGAGTTAAAGGACATTGGTCTCGTACCTGTCGTACGCCAAAACATCTTGTTGATCTTTATCAAGCTTCTATAAAAGAAAAAGAAAAAGAAGCTAATTTTATCAATACAGTTGAAACCACTCATTTGGATGTTGCCGATTTTCTCATTGAGCCCAGCAGTGCTCATGACGATGAATTACTTGATGGCAATAGAAAATGAACTTGTCATTTTGTATTATGTATCTTAATGTTTTTTTTATCATGTGTATATATATATCTAAATATATACAAATTTTGACCTATGTATAAAAGGCATGTTTTCTAACTTATATCTCATTATCTTTATGTTATAGAAAAAAAAAATGAAAAATAACGTTGATGTGAGCGTGAACAATGGAGATATTTGTTTGGTTGACAGTGGAACCACACACACGATTCTTCGAGATGACAAATATTTCTCAAAATTGAAATTAGCAAAGGCTAATGTAAGTACAATTTGTGGTACTACAAAATTAATTGAAGGCTCCGGAAGAGCAAATATAATATTGCCCGGGGGTACAAATATTTTGGTAAAAGAGGCGTTGTACTCTCCGAAATCCAAAAGAAACTTGTTAAGTTTCAAAGATATACGTTTGAATGGATTTCATATTGAGACCATGAATGAGGGGAATATGGAATATCTTTGTATCACATCCATGATTTCATGCCAGAAGCATGTTTCATGCCAGAAGCATGTAAATGAAAAACTCCCAGTTTTCTCATCGGGTTTATATTATGCGACCATAAGAGTTTTTGAATCAAATGCTGTATTGAACCAGAAGTTCAATGATTCAAAACTTTTCTCGCTTTGGCATGACCGACTTGGCCACCCGGGAGCAATTATGATGCGTCGAATAATAAAGAATTCAAGCGGGCATCCTTTAAAGAACCAGAAGATTCTTTTGCCGCAAGAAAATGTGTGTGTGGCATGCTCACAGGGGAAATTAATCATCAGACCGTCTCCTATGAAGATTGGTGTTGAATCCCCAATGTTTTTACAACGAATTCATGGAGATATATGTGGGCCTGTAGATCCACCTTGCGGACCTTTTCGTTATTTTATGGTCCTAATAGACGCATCTTCAAGATGGTCTCATGTATGCCTACTATCAACGCGTACAATGGCTTTTGCCAAGCTTCTTGCTCAAATTATAAAATTGAGGGCACAATTTCCTGATTATCCGATAAAGACAATCCGTCTTGATAATGCCGGTGAGTTTACATCTCAGGCATTTGATGATTATTGCATGTCAATTGGAATTAATGTTGAACATTCTGTTGCACATGTTCATACCCAAAATGGCCTGGCTGAGTCATTTATAAAGAGGTTGCAATTAATTGCTAGACCTTTACTTTTGAGGTCAAATTTACCCACCTCTGTTTGGGGACATGCAATATTACATGCTGCTTCACTGGTCCGGATTAGACCAAGTTCATTCGAGGCATATTCGCCATTGCAGCTTGTGACAGGCCAGCAGCCTGATATTTCTCATTTGAGAATTTTCGGATGTGCGGTATATGTTCCAATATCACCGCCACAACGAACAAAAATGGGTCCACAGAGTCGACTTGGGATTTACATTGGTTTTGATTCCCCGTCTATTATCAGATATCTTGAGCCCCTGACGGGTGATATGTTTAAAGCAAGATATGCTGATAGTATTTTTAATGAGACAGTTTTCCCGCCGTTAGGGGGAGATAAGAAGCCTGTTCCTGAAGAACGGCGTGAAATAGAATGGAATGTGCCATCTTTGTCTCATTATGACCCACGTACAAATACTTGTGAGCAAGAAGTAAGAAAGATTATACATTTACAAAATGTTGCAAATCAATTGCCGGATGTATTTGTTGATACAAAGAAAATAACAAAATCTTATATACCGGCTGTTAATGCACCAGCACGGATTGACGTCCCTGAAGGACATATCCCTGCAGGACAATTTGAAAAACCACGAATGAAACGTGGACGCCCGGTTGGTGCAAAAGACAAGAATCCCCGAAGGAAAAAGATACCAGAAGTATGTATTCCTCCTGGAGAGGAAACTGTTTCAACACAAAGCGCTATAGAAAAATTAACTGATCAGTCTGAATTAAGAAATGCCCCGGAAGAGGCAAATGAAACTAATGCTCCTGAAGAGGTGATATTTGAAGAGATCTCTTTGAATTATTTAAATACCCGAGAAAACTGGGATAGAAAGAAAGTAATTGTAGACAATGTCTTTGAATATGGGGTCGCACTAGATATTATAAATAAGGATCCCGAAGATCCCGAACCGATATCGGTTGATGAATGTCGACATAGAAATGATTGGCCAAAATGGAAAGATGCAATTCAAGCTGAGCTGAACTCGCTAGAAAATCGCAAAGTTTTTGGACCGATAGTTCGCACGCCCGAAAACGTGCAACCGGTCGGGTACAAATGGGTATTTGTACGAAAACGGAATGAGAAAAATGAGATTGTGAGATACAAGGCACGACTTGTTGCACAAGGATTCTCACAAAGACCTGGAATTGATTATGATGAAACATATTCCCCTGTGATTGATGTAATCACGTTGCGGTATTTGATTAGCTTTGCAGTCTCTGAAGGACTGGACATGCGTCTCATGGATGTGGTTACCGCATATTTATATGGATCACTTGATAGTGATATATATATGAAAATCCCTGAAGGATTCAAAATCCCTGAAGGATCTCATAATCAAAGGTCTCATGGACTGTATTCAATTAAATTGCAACGATCCTTGTACGGATTAAAACAGTCTGGCCGGATGTGGTATAATCGGCTCAGTGATTATCTCGTAAAGGAAGGATTTGTTAATAATCCAATTTGTCCATGTGTTGTCATTAAAAAATTTGAGAATGGATTTTCCATTGTTGCGGTATACGTGGACGACTTAAATCTTGTGGGGACTCCTGAAGAGCTCACAAAGACCGCAAACTATTTGATGAAAGAATTTGAGATGAAAAATCTCGGGAAAACAAAGTTTTGTCTCGGCCTGCAGATCGAACATTTATCAACTGGAATATTTATTCATCAATCGGCATATACAGAAAAGATTATGAAGAGATTTTATATGGACAAATCTCATCCATTGAGCAGTCCCATGGTTGTCCGATCTTTGGATATAAAGAAAGATCATTTCCGTCCTTGGGAAGAAAATGAAGAATTGCTTGGTCCTGAAGTACCTTATCTAAGTGCAATTGGAGCCTTGATGTATCTTGCAAATTGTACAAGGCCAGATATCGCTTTCTCAGTTAATTTGCTGGCAAGATATAGCTCTGCACCAACACGAAGACACTGGAATGGAGTTAAACATATTTTGCGTTATCTTCGTGGAACGATTGATTTGGGTTTATTTTACTCTAGAGATTCCGACCCACATGTAGTGGGTTATGCAGATGCCGGTTATCTTTCTGATCCACACAAAGGTAGATCACAAAGTGGATATGTATTTACTTGTGGTGGCGCAGCAATATCATGGCGATCTGTTAAACAATCTCTAGCAGCCACTTCTTCCAATCATGCTGAAATTTTGGCATTGCATGAAGCAAGTCGAGAATGTTTATGGCTGAGATCAATGGTTCAATATATTCAAGAATCTTGTGGGTTGTCTTCAACAAAGAATATACCAACATCATTATATGAAGACAATGCCGCATGTATTGCTCAAATAAGAAATGGATATATCAAAGGAGACAGAACGAAGCACATATCACCAAAGTTTTTCTTTACCTATGAACTTCAGAAAAAGGGTGATATAGACGTTCTTCAGATTCAGTCATGTAACAACTTTGCTGATTTATTCACTAAAGCATTGCCAACTACATCATTCAGAAAGATGGTTTACAACATTGGAATGCGGCGACTTGTGGATCTTATGTCAGCATCAGGGGGAGCGTGTAAGTAACGACACTTACACTGTACTCTTTTTCCTTCGTCCAAGTTTTTGTCCCAATGGGTTTTTCTTGACAAGGTTTTAACGAGGCAGTGTTACACGCTTATAAGCCCCATATGGATATGTACTCTTTTTCCTTCGTCCAAGTTTTTGTCCCAATGGGTTTTTATTGACAAGGTTTTAACGAGGCATACTCCAGAAGCAATGGGCATCCAAGGGGGAGTATTATGAAATTTAACTTAAGTTATGGATGCCATTGCAATTTACAAGTTGTGTGATGTCAAGACAATACTCTTGCACTTGGTTGCATAAGGAATTAACACATAACACAAATATGTGTCAAAACAAGAATAAGTGTGGCAAGGCAAGAACAAATGGATGCTTCTAAGTATAGCCATGTATCACCATGCATGAGAAGCCACCCATCACTTTCCTTTGTAAGACATGTATGAAGCCACCCATCACTCTTCTTTGCATAACATGTGTAATCTTGAACTCCTATAAATAGGTGAGTTCATTCATCATTTTGTAAGAATAAGAACAAGAACAACCACATAATCTTATATCTCCCTTTACATATTACTTTGTTCATCCCTTTTTCTCCTAAGTTTTATAACAGAGTGAACACCACTATTGGTCTCTCTTATCATTAATTTTTACATTGTGGCCCCTTTTATGGTTTTTTTCTCACTTTAGTTTAGTTCCTACTGTGAATTATTTATTTCACTTTAGTCCTTTTCAGGTGGTTCAAGGCGGTTCCGGTAACATGTGATATGCACATGAGGACAATTTCATCATTTCAAGTAAACTGACAGGGATATTTTCGTCTTTCTAAATATTTTTAAAAAATTCAAATAAACTAACAGGGATATTTTCTGTCTTTCTAAAAAAACTTAAAAAAAAAATTAAAAAAAATTAAATATCTAATCTCTTCCAAACTAAGTTTTCCTTCCAATCCAACTTAATCGTCCATTCCGTTTCAAACTAAGTTTCCTCCGAAAATCTTCTTCAAACACCAAAATTACTCACCAATTAAACAATATCTCACATAGTCTCAATAGTGAACGGACGAAAATGCCCAAAGAAATATTTATGTGCATTTCACGTGTTATCAGAACCACCTGATAAGGATTAAAGTGAAACACATAATTCATAGTAGGGACTATAGTGAAACAAATAATTCATAGTAAGGATTAAAGAGGGAAAAAATATGAGGGACCATTCTATAAAAATTTAATGATAAGAGGGATCAAAAGTGATATTTATCCAATTATCTATATTGGTTAATCACACGTATATAGCTTTTAGTGCGTAGATGAATCTTATTGATATAATTTTATGAATACAAGAGGGTATTTGTTAATAATTATAACACAATAATATATTGGTCAATTATTAAGTATAAGGGAAGTTTACAAACTTTGAATCTGTAGGTTATACTTTTTTTTTTTAATCTACCAGACTGTGTATTTACAGCTCAGTATAGGTCCTCCCCAGTGTGGTGTCTCCAGTAGGATTCGAACTTGAGTTTCACCTATGGGGGTCTCAAGTCACTACCACTTGGCCTAACCACCTTGAGTATCTTTAGGTTATACTTCATTGCCATGTCTTGTAAGGCTTAAAATAATTATATATTATGAGTAGCCATATTATATATATTAATGCATTGTTAGTATATTTCTCAAAAAAAATTAAAATAGCATTGTTAGTATAGATAGCATATTGTTATAAGAGTAACCGACACTTCTAGTCCTCCTTATGGGTCAATTCGTAGCTGATTCGTCCCTCATAAATTTTTCGTAGTAGATTTTTCTCTCTTATTAATGTAGGTGTAACACATACGTCACTCTTAAATTTTCGTAGCAGATTCGTCCCTCTCATCAATGTAGTTTAACACATTCGCCCCTCTTAAATTCAGAATAAATCCTAAATTGAATGAAAATTGATGTAATTTTGAATTTAAGAGGGACGAATATGTTACACTACATTAATAAGAGGAACGCATCTGCTACGAAAAATTTAAGAGGGACAAATATGTTACACTACATTGATAATAGGGACGAAGCTGCTACAAAAAATTTAAAAGGGATGAATGTGCAAAAATTGGCCCATAAGAAGGACGAAAAGTGCAATTCACTCTTGTTATAAAGCTAATCTAAAAGGATCAATAAATTAAAGTAAATAAAGTAATAACTAAGAACAATAGAGAAAAGATAGAGAATATATCATTTCACTCAAAGGCCAAGAGTTGCATGACAACTAATGAACTATTAATAATGTGCAATGCATTTGTACATGACTTTTCATATGGCATCCAGCAAATCATATAGATTCATAAAATATATATAATTTTTGGATTTTTGGTACTTTGCATCCTAAAAATATAGAGTTTTGACACTTTGTACCCCGACTTAAAAGTTTGGCATTTCACACCTTAGAAATACAATTCATTTGACACTTTGCTCCCTAGTGTGTGTTCTAGTGAGAAAATCTGTTAGTGAAAGGGTATGATAGTCAATTTTGAATTTTTTTTGGCCCTTTACTCAATGAAAATATATATTTGACACTTTGCACCATGAAAATATAAACTTTTTGCAATTTCCACCTCGACTTAAAATTGTGGCACATTTTTTATTTTAACAAAATTACTGAGCTATTAGTAATTAGGAAAGAACTTTTTTTTTCCTTTTTTGTAATTCCAAAATTTAACAGGCTAGTAGATAATAATTATAAATTTGTAGAGTATGTCGTGTAGATTTTTTTTAGAAACAAAAAAAATAATAGAACTTGTATCTGTTATATAATTTTGTATGAAATATTACAACTGATGCAAATCAGTGTCTATTTAAGGACAAAATTTAAATATAATTTGAAAAAAAATTTGAGTATTTGTGTGATTGAACCCGAAATAAAATAAAAATAATTCCTATGTTTGATTGTTGTGCATTGAAAATAACTATTTTATCTCTCCACCGACGATATTCAAGGGATTTTTTCAAAGGAAAACATTAGGTGCTAAATGCCAAAAAATATATTTCTAAGGTGCAAAGTGCCATTTTTAATTGGGTGGAATGTACCAATTTTTTTTTATATTTTCAGAGTGCAAAGTGCTAACATCTTATATTAGCAGGTCGCAAAGTGCAGAAATCTATGTTTTCAGGGTGCAAAGTGCCAAAAATATTAAAAAATAACTATTATACCCTTCCATTAACAAATTTCTCATTAAAACACACCATACATTATATTTCTAGGGTGCGAAGTTCCAAAACTTATAAGTCGGGGTGCAAAGTGTCAAAACTCTATATTTATAGGGTACAAAATGCCAAATACCCTCTAGTATTTCCTTTTTTGGGGTCAATAAAATAAAACTTCATTGCTTAATGGATGAACAATTTACAGGAAGGGCTTGTTCCCCACCGCAAAGAGCCAAAGACTTTCATTGCTTAATGGATGAACAATTTACATTTCGAGTCCAGTTTAGTTTGGCCAGTTCTTATTTCACCCTTGTTCGATCAATTTGGGCTCAAATATTGGGCCATTTCGAACAATCAAGACACGAATTATAGCAAACTTTTTCCACCAAGCAAAAAATAGTCTTATCCATCTTTTTTTTTAAGAGTATAAATAGTCTTTTTTATTTTTTTTATTTTTTTTAAGAGTACAAATAGTACTCTTATTATCTATCATAAATGAAGAAATATGCACTCCGAGAAAGTCACTGTTGTTATTAATCGCACTTCAATTTTATCGCGGTAATATTCATAAAAACCTTGAGAAACATGAAATACGTTTCGATTATATTATACGCTCAAGGTATATTTGATATTTAATATTTGAAAATTGATTTAAAGTTTGTTTAGATCAAATTAGATAAAAGTAATAGAATGTCTAGTTTTATTCAACAAAAAAAAAAAAAAAAAAAAATTGCAGAACGTTTCAGTATTACAAAAGTCAAATGGAACAACATATTCTTTATATTGCTCGAGTTTGCTGACATTATATTGCAATGTATTTGCTAAGTTAACGAATCGACTTCAAATGAAAGTGTCTTTAGTTGAATACAAATTAAAATAATTTAACTTGTTTTTTAGCATGCCAGGACCCAAAAAGTTTATATAATAGACTAATTACACCTATTTTATGATTCATTAATATTTGACGGGACTGAGATCACTCAACATATACTTGGATTTTTTTTTTGGTTTTGTAATTGTGCTCGTGTGCCATTTTACAAAAGAGACTAGAACTTGGGGGAAAATGCAAGATACTTCCCTGTGTTATGCTAATCCTGCAAGAAACTACCCTGTGAAATTTTTATTGCGTCAAACTTCCTTGTGTTTTTAAAAACCCTGCAAAAAACACCCAATTTGTAAAAAATAGGTCGTTTTGGATCGACATATTTCAAGAAATAATTTTAAAAATATATCACGTGAAGTTGTAGGGACCAACTTGAAGTATTTTAAAAATGGTTTCTTGAAATATGTCGATCCAAAACGACTTATTTTTTATAAATTGGGTGTTTTTTGTAGGGTTTTTGAAAACACAAGGAAGTTTGGCGCAAGAAAAATTTCACAGGGTAATTTCTTGCAGGTTTAGCATAACACAGGGGAGTATTTTGCATTTACCCCCTAGAACTTGTAACATTTTAAGATGTCAAAGAATTGGATAAAATAAATGAAATCCTCTTGTGTTATGGAAAATTTACACGGTAAAACCTTGTGTCAAGTTTATTTCACCATATCTCATTATGTTATTATAAAATCTACACATATTCTCTCTTCCACTAGCATCATTAACACCATTAAATTTTCAAACTAATTGCCATTTTACTCCCACTATTTAACCTTATTTATAAAAATAATTTAATTGTATATATTTTCACAAATTAAACAGTAAAATAATTTTATTTTTTACAGAATATTAGAAAATAAATATTATGCCTACTTATGCATTAAAAAAATCTTTTATCTTTTATATACTATTAATAAATTATGTTGAGTTTCAATATAATATTTAAAAAATATTTAAAAACATTGTGTTTATATTAACAATTTAATTTTTATACTCCAATAATAGAAATATTCTTATTTATATATTTATTAAAATAATATATTTTACATATTAAAAAAGCTAAAATATTAATACAATATATAAAAAAGGGGAACTTCGTTCAGAACTTATAAAACATATAAGGGGATTTGGTGCAATAAAACATAAGACAAGGTAGATTCATTGAGATTTTTCATAACATAGAGGAGGCTTTCTTACATTTTAATTAATTCAATAAATAAAAAGAAAAAAATTAGTCTCCCTGAGCACGAGTATTTCACACGCCCATAAAAAATATCAACAAAATTAAACGAAAATGAGATTTCATCCAGATTTTAAAAATACCTAAGAGCATCTCTCGTGATTAAGATAATTTTGTGCCTCAAGGCACATTAGTCAATTCTCTATTTTGGAAAGCATTAAAATAATTAAATAAATAAATATTAAAGACTAGCATTTATGTCACTTCCCAAGAAAATCATTTTGCCCTTATTTAAGTTTTTGACATAAATTAGAAGACTCTTCCCCTCCTCACTTTTTTCCTATAAATAGCACCTCATATTCAATAGAAAACGGGAGGGAGGAGGAAAGAGAAAGGTAGCCACTCAGTTTCTCTAAAGTTCGCCCCGTGCAAGTCAGATCTCGATTTGAAGAAGGATCAAGGAAGGAGGTGAAATTCCAACGTTACCACCTTGTCACGGACTTGACTCGTTCAAGTGTCGTGCGACACCTAGCCTCGAAATGCCTCTTGCGATCTTTTCCGCCCCTTGCGGATTTGGCTAAGTCAGTCCAACTTCTTGATTAAGTAAGTAAGTGCGAAGTGGAAATAAGTAAGAGAACTTTGAGAGAACTTGGAATGCTTGTTGAATCACTCAAACTTGGATGGTTACAAATGAGCGAAGTTGCCCTATTTATAGTTCCACCTCCTCAAATGGACTGTGGTGATCAACTTGATCTATAAATTGAGATTTATTCTCTAGACCATTCTACATCTATCTACAATGTGTAGAACTATGTACAAGCTTATGGAACTCTCTAGAATCTACTACTATATACAAGGCTATTCTATGTAGAGAGTAGTAGAGAATCCTAGAACCTCCAAGGGTGGTGATAACGCCGTGAAAACGTAGTTATTACCTATATCCTTAAGCCCAAAATATCTTGTTTTGATTCGAGTTTATGTGCCTCTTTGCTTGTTTTCGTGTCTTTTGTGTCTTTGGTCCCTTTGTTTGGCCTTTGTTCGTTTTTCGTGTTTTGCTCGTGTTTTAATTGTGATTATCTGTGGTTTGCAGGAAACGACACCTTGAAGCAATCTTGGGAGTATTTATTGCATGGAGTGCAAGTCGTTTTCAACCACGAGGGCCTAACGGAAAAGAAAGAACAAGAATTGAAGAAATAGGCCCTTGCCATTGCCTTCACCTCACCGCCGTGAGGTCCACTGCCTCAACCTCACCGCCGCGAGCTTCAACCTCGCCGCGGTGAGGTCCTGCACATTTGAAGACTCGCCGCAGCGATGTTTCACCTAACCGCGGTGAGACCTGCTATGTTCTTTGCGAGGAATGAGGGTTTTTTTTTGTACATTTCCCCTATACCCTTAATTGTAATTTTAAACTTCTTGGGGGACCTTTTGGTCTTTGTTACCATAGTTTTTGGGGTAACTTAGGCAATTTTGAGTGGTGGGTACCTTAATATTAGGGCAAGAAAGAAAAATCTTCACCCAATTTTCATTACTTTCCCTACATTTTAGCTTGGAACACCATTGGAAGCAAAAAAAGAGAAGTTGTTCATCTACTAAGTTTTATTTGTCTTTGATCTCTTCTCCTAGCATTTGTAGTATGGAAATGTTTACTTTTCATGTAATGAATATTTTAATTTTTAATATGAGTAGTTAAATCTTTAATTTCTAGGTTCTTGTGAAGCCTATGGTTGATCCATGATTAAATGATGAATTAATGGTTGATATTATACTTGGATGTGTTTGTTAATCTAGTTTGGGCTTTTATCATCTTGTTGTTTGGCCAACTTTGAGATGAAATAAATTGGTTCTTGATTGATTGACAAAGTGGATTGGGGATTAGATTGTGAAACTAGATTGTGATTTGATTTTAGGATAGACATATACCAAGTTCATTTCACGTTCTTATAAGGTTTGAGTTTAATGATGATCCATGCTTAAATGATGAATTAATGGTTGATATTATACTTGGATGTGTTTGTTAATCTAGTTTGGGCTTTTATCATCTTGTTGTTTGGCCAACTTTGAGATGAAATAAATTGGTTCTTGATTGATTGACAAAGTGGATTGGGGATTAGATTGTGAAACTAGATTGTGATTTGATTTTAGGATAGACATATACCAAGTTCATTTCACGTTCTTATAAGGTTTGAGTTTAATGCATCAACTAGGTTTAGTCCTTTTAGACATAAATTGGATTAATCTAACTTGATAGGCTCGTATGCTAGTCGAAAGATACGTACGAACACTCTTGAATCCTTGAACAACAAGCATAAGTGTAGTTATCAATTGTTGAATCATTTAACTTGGACTAAGCTAGGTGACATAGAATCCTAGGAACATTTATCTTTAGATTCAAACTAGTGTTGTTTTAAGTGTTTTATCCACTATCACTTCACTCTAGTTGTAATATCAAACCACCATCTTACCAAACATAATTCACATGAATTCAAGTAGAAGTAACAAAATAGCATTAGGTAATTAATCGAACAATTCCTTGTGCGTTCGACACCCCTTATCACTTTATTACTTGTAAGCGATCGTATACTTGCGTGGTTTGCGTACTAGTATTTGGAGCGCAACAAGTTTTTAGCGCCGTTGCCGGGGACTTGTAACGATTATTTGCCAGTTTATATTCTTGTATATCTTAGCTTGGATTTGTTACTTACTTTGTGTTTTTGTTTTCATAGGTACCTGTCTCTTAGTGCATGGCAAGAGCATCAAGATCACCCGTTGCTCTTGTTGATCCGGAAATTGAGAGGACCTTTAGAAAGAAAAGAAAGGCAAAGAAGAAAAAGGAAAAGGCAAAGAAGAAAAAGGAAAAGGAAAAGGGTAAATCTTTACCTATGGAAAATCAAGGAGTTAATCCGGGTGCGGGAACCCGTTGCAAGTTGTCTCTCAAGAGCCAAATAACAGAAATCGACCTATTAATGAGTATGGAACACCTAAGTTGGATGAGCTCGATTTTAGCATTGTCAGGCCTACCATTACGGCACCTAACTTTGAGCTTAAGCCGGTAATTTTAAACATGCTAAACGCCGTAAGTCAATCTGGAGGTCATCCTAGTGAAGACCCTCATGCTCACTTGAAGCAATTTGTGATGATTAGTGATTCATTCATCATAGCGGGCGTAACAAAAGAGGCCTTGAGTTTGATGCTATTCATTCTCCCTCCCCCGAAGATCACTAAATTAAGGAATGACATTCTAGCATTTCGGCAGATAGACCAAGAGTCATTGTATGAAACTTGGGAGAGATTCAAAAAGCTATTGAAAAAATGTCAACACCATTGCATACTCGAATGAATTATAATGCAAAATTTCTACAATGGGTTGCATGGATCCCCTAGAGCTTTAGTCGATGCAACAGGGGTTGGTGCTATATTGGCCAAGTCTTATGATGAAGCTTCTGAATTCTTGATACCATGGCCTATAACAATCACTCATGGACATCCGAGAGAGCAACCTCTACTAAATCTATTCTCGGAAAACTTGAATTGGATGCAATTACGGCATTGAGTGCCAAAATGGCGACTTTGAGCAATAAAGTGGATAAACTTGGCCAAAAGCCGGAGGTATTCCAACAAGTACAAGCCATGCCACCTAGTTGTGTGACGTGTGGAGGAGCTCATACTTATGAGATGTGTCCCGGAAATCCCGAGGCGGAGAATTACCTTGGGAATAATTACTGAAACAATAAAAAACACCATTCATATCAAAACAACTATGTCCCTCATTGGCAAAAGCATCCAAACTTCTCTTGGAGTAATCCAAATAATGGCCAATAACAACCATATCAAGGAGGCCATCATTCCTCCGCACCTCCCGGGTTTCAAGAAAGACAAAAACAACCTGTTGAATCAAAACCATCTTGGGAGGATATTTTTAGTGATTTCATGAAGCATACAACTAAATATATGGTTAACAATGACTCGAAATTGCAAGAAGTCTTCAAAAACCAACAAGAACACTCGGTTGCATTAAGAAACCTTCAAACTCAAATAGGACAAGTCTCACAAGCTTTAAGTGTAAGGCCTCAAGGGGCTCTTCCAAGTACAACCGAGTCGCCTAATCAAGGATCGAATGAATATTGCAAGGCTATTTCCTTGAGGAATGGAAAATGATATGAAGGTCCGACTATGCCTAATGACAATTCTATGGAAGCTGAGGAGACTCAACAAGGAAATAATGAGCCATTGGCTAAGGAGGTGGAGTCGGAAAATGAGGTACCTAAAGAACCAATTCTTTCAACACCAATTTCGACAAGCAAGCCAACTCCCCATTCCCTCAAAGGTTTCAAAAGAAGAAGGATGAGAAACAATTTGAAAAGTTCTTAACTATCTTTAAACAATTACACATCAACATCCCTTTAGTGGAGGCATTCGAGCAAATGCCTAAGTATGTAAAGTTTACGAAGGATGTGCTTTCCAAGAAAAGAAGATTGGGAGAATTTGAGAAGGTTGCACTAACCGAGGAATGTAGTGCTATTTTGCAAAATAAATTACCCCCAAAGCTCAAATATCCGGGGAGTTTCACTATCCCATGTACTATTGGTGATCAATATTTTGGAAAAGCTTTTTGTGATTTGGGAGCTAGTATCAATCAAATGCCTAAATCTATCTTTCAGAAACTTGGAATTGAAGAAGCACGACCTACTACGGTCTCTTTGCAACTTGCCTACCGTTCCATCACCTACTCGGAAGGTAAAATCGAAGATGTCTTGGTAAGAGTTGATAAGTTCATATTTCCCATTGATTTTATTGTTCTTAATTATGAGGCGGATGTCAATGTACCTATCATTCTTGGAAGACCATTTTTAGCAACAAGTAGAGCTTTGATTGATGTACAAAAAGGAGAACTTACCATGAGAGTGCATGATGAAGAAGTGAAATTCAATGTCTTTAATGCCATGAGATACCCGGACGATGAGGAAGAATGTTCTTTCATTTGTATGATTGACTCATTGGTGGCTAATACATTTGAGGAGAATCAAGGATATAATTGAAGGGGCTATATTGAACAAACTTGATGAAGAGGTTGAGGAAATGACTCAAATCATATCACAATTGGAGGCTAATTCGGTTGGGGAGAACTTTAGAAAGAGATTTGAAACTCTTGATTTACTGTTTTCAAGCCCCACACCACTTAAATCGTCAATTGAGGAGCCACCAATCTTGGAGTTGAAACCACTTCCACCTCATTTGAATTATGCTTATTTGGGTGATTCTTCCACTTTGCCGGTTATTATTGCGGCGGACTTAACGGAGACTCAAATAGAGAAGCTATTGAGAGTTCTCAAGAGTTATAAGAAAGCCATTGGGTGGACTATTGCCGACATCAAAGGAATTAGTCCCATGTTTTGTATGCACAAAATCAACTTGGAGGATAATTTCAAAGAGTCCGTTGAACATCAAAGAAGATTAAATCCTATCATGAAGGAGGTTATCAAGAAGGAGGTTATCAAATGGTTAGATTCCGGTATCATTTTTCCCATATCTGATAGCTAATGGGTGAGCGCTGTGCAATGTGTTCCAAAGAAAAGTGGAATGAGGGTGATAACCAACGAAAAGAATGAACGGTCACCGGATGGAGAGTATGCATGGACTATCGGAAATTGAACCAAAATACGAAGAAATATCATTTTCCATTGCCTTTCATTGATCAAATATTGGATAGATTGTCGTGAAGAGCTTTCTATTGCTTTTTGGATGGATACTCAGGATTCAATCAAATCGTCATTGCTCCCGCAGATCAAGAGAAAACTACTTTCACATGCCCGTACGGGACTTTTGCTTTTAGAAGAATGCCTTTCAGCTTATGCAAAGCTCCAGCTACTTTTCAAAGGTGTATGATGGCTATTTTCACCGACATGGTCAAGAAATTTGTTGAAGTCTTTATGGGCGACTTTTCTATCTTTGGGACTCATTTGATGAATGCTTGAGTAATTTAGAAAGAGTGCTTCAAAGATGTGAAGATACAAACTTGGTTTTAAATTGGGAGAAATGCCATTTCATGGTGAAAGAGGGCATTGTTTTGGGCCATAAGGAGCAAAAGAAGTGAGGTCGATAGAGCTAAAATTGGAACGATCAAGAAACTACCTCCACCCACGTCCATGAAAGGAATTCTGAGTTTTCTGGGGCATGCGGGCTTTTATAGGAGATTTATCAAAGACTTCTCTCAAATTTCTAAACTTTTATGCAATCTCTTAGAGGACATTCCTTTTGTCTTCACGGATGAATGCTTACAAGCCTTCACGACTTTGAAACAAATGTTGATCTCGGCACCAATCGTAGTAGCGCCGGATTGGGGCTTACCTTTTGAAGTCATGTGTGATGCAAGCGATATAGCTGTTGGAGCATTTTTGGGCCAAAGGAAAAGCAAGATTTTGCACTCCATCTATTATGCTAGCATGACATTGAATGGTGCCCAAATGAACTACACGGTTACCGAAAAAGAGCTCTTCGCGGTTGTGTTTGCTTTCGATAAATTTCGAGCTTATTTAGTTGGCACTAAAGTGGTGGTCTACAAGGACCATTCGGCCATTAGATACTTGATGGTGAAGAAATATGCTAAACCCCGACTAATCCGTTGGATCTTATTGCTTCAAGAATTTGATTTGGAGATCAAGGATAGGAAGGGGTCCAAAAATCAAGTATCCGATCACTTATCAAGGCTTGAAAATGCAAAAGCTAAGGAGGATCCCGAGCTTATCAATGAGGCTTTTCCAGATGAACAACTCTTTTCTCTCGCACAATCTCCAACTCCATGGTATGCCGACTATGTCAATTATCTGGTATGTGGCTTACTACCCCCTGATTTTACTTATCAACAAAAGAAAAGGTTTTACATTATGTTAAGAGTTTTATATGAGATGAGCCGTTTCTTTTTAAGATTTGTGCAGACAGGGTCATTAGGAGGTGCATTCCCGCAGAAGAAACAGATGACATTAGAGTGTCACGCCGTACCATACGGAGGACATTTCAAAAGAGATCGTACGACCGCAAAAGTGTTGCAACCGGGGTTCTATTGGCCGAGCATATTCAAGGATGCTCACATATTCGTGTCTCAATGTGATTGATGTCAAAGAGTCGGGAACATCACTCAAAGGAACGAAATGCTACTAACCACCATGCTTGAAGTGGAATTGTTTGGTGTTTGGGGGATAGACTTCATGGGAACATTCGTGCCTTCAAACGGAAATCAATACATTTTGGTAGCGGTGGATTATGTATCCAAATGGGTCGAAGCAAGCGCTTTTCCGACGGATGATTCGAAGGTAGTCATGAATTTCATTAAGAAGAACATCTTCAATCGGTTTGGTACCCCAAGAGCGATCATCAGTGATGGCGGTTATCATTTTTGTAACCGATGGCTTAATGCTCTTTTGACAAAGTACGGGGTGAAGCACAAAGTGACAACCGCATATCATCCATAAGCAAATGGGCAAGCCGAAATATCAAATCGTAAAATCAAAAGTATCTTGGAGAAAACGGTATCTACCACTCGAAAGGATTGGTCACTGAGGTTTGACGACGCTCTATGGGCGTATCGGACCGCATACAAGACGCCAATCGGAATGTCTCCTTATAGGCTTGTGTTTGGGAAATCTTGTCATCTATCGTTGGAATTGGAGCACAAAGCTTATTGGGCTATCAAGAAGTTGAATATGGATGCAAGTTTAGCCGGTGAGAAACGGTTGTTTCAATTGAATATCGATGCTTATGAGAATGCCAAGCTCTATAAGGAAAGGATGAAAAAATGGCACGATCGACGTATAGTGGAAAAGAAATTCGAACCCGGGCAACAAGTGTTACTCTTCAATTCGAGGCTTTGATTATTTCCCGGGAAACTCAAGTCTCGTTGGTCGGGACCATTTCAAGTTGTCGAGCATTCCCTTATGGAGCCGTGGAAATTTTCGATCCGACGACTGGGACAAGTTCAAAGTAAATGGACAACGCCTTAAGCACTATTGGGGTGGAGAAATTGAAAGAAACAAGACCTCCGTGGTCTTAACTTGAAGCCAGTATACCCGTATCCAAGTCAAGCTAACGACTATAAACAAGTGCTTCTTGGGAGGCAAACCAAGCCTTTTTGTTTTCTTTTCCGTTGTCTTGTGGTTTTTGTTGTTTTTGTTGTCGTCGAGCCGTGTCGTTTGATTCTCGTTTTTGTGTCTTGTTGTAGGTAGCGATTGTGCACGACAACATAGGGAAATCGAGCATGGAAATGCGAGTCGGAGAGTGAACCAATAAAAAACCAAGGTGAGTTTTTTGTTGTTCTTGATAGTGTTCAGATTTTGAACCAGAACTCATCGCCGTGAGTTTTGTGTTCAAAACTCTGAAAACTCTCTGGAAAAAAATGCACCGCGGTGTCTTTTTTCCAGAGAGTTTGCTCATTTCTCTCACCGAGGTGATATTCAAACACACCGTAGTGTCTTTTTTCTAGAGAGTTTGCTCACTTCTCTCATAGCGGTGGAAAATTTCCAGAGAAGTTGCATTTGTTTCTGGCGTGCATCTCACCGCGGTGAGGTTGGTTTACACCACAGTGACAATTTTCTACACCGTGGTGAAGTTGGCGTCACACCATGGTGAGAGGTTTTCTCACCGCGGTGCAGTTTCTTGTCACACCGCGGTGAGACAATACTCACCGCGGCGTGTTTTCTCCAGAACTTTATAAACGTCCCTCACATCTTCAAAAACTCTCCTCGCTTCACTTCCCACTAAAACTCCCTCTCACGTAAACTCTCATCTCCACAACCATTCACTCTCACGTAAACGACCCCCCCCCCCCTCTCTCTCTCTCTCTCTCACTCACTCAAATCTCCCACAAGAACACACAACCTACTAAACCTCACAATCATCCCAAAATTCTTAATTTCCCCCACATTCAACCAAAACCAAACCCTTTCCCCAAAAACTCCAAAAGTCGAAATTCTCCAATTGAATCGTTTTTGTGTATCCAAAAGGTAAATATGGCTTAATTCTATTGTGGTATTGCACTTTTGGGGGAAGATTTTGAAAAATATTGTTGAAAATGAGTAAGTTTGGGGGTGTACACAAGGTGTTCGACAAAATGCTTGAATGAAAATATTTTGATTATTAGTGTGCATTCTTCTGTGGTTTTGCTTGATAATTAGTGGGAGGCACTTGTGAATTGATTGTTGTTTAATTTAGGTGATTTCGAATACATTGAAAATATGCTGAGGACTAGGAGTGGAAGTTCGCGTGCACCTCCTAAACGGACAACGAATTTGAAAGGGAAAGAAAAAGCGGTAGAAGAGAAGGATTATGATAGCACTCGTTTCTTATCAAAGGCGGCTCAGGACTCATTCTACGAGGATTTGGAAAAGAAATTCTTAGCCGAAAGGTATATTAATTATGATAGAGCGGCATATCCGTATTTGTACGATCGAATCGAGGAACGGGGTTGGAATGCCCTTCTTCAAAGGCCTGTGCGCGATACATTCCCCTGTGAGATCGCACGTGAGTTCTTTGCTAATGCCCATTTTGCGAAAGCCACGAAAGCTACTTGGGTTAGAGGTGTTGAGGTTCGCTTTACTCCGGACACCATCAACGATTTCTACCAAATTATGTGGCCCGTGGATCAGGATGCTGAAACAAATAATCTACTACATACAGGGGATATTGAGAAACGTCTTTTAGCAAGAATGAAAGGTTATCTCTTGATCGACAACACGATCACATTCAATCCACTTCGTCATGGCCTGATGAAGCCAGAAGCCAAGGCTTGGGCAACTGTAATGTGCTCTCACCTCGCTCCCACCTCATATAACACCACGTATGGTGATAATCGGGTACCCTTACTCTATGCCCTCACAAAAGGGGTCAAATTCAATATTGGCAAGGTTATTTACGCCGGACTAAGGAAGACCATTGACCGTACATCCGCAAATCAGAAGAGCTTTATCTTCCCATACTTAATCTATGGTTTGTGTAAGAATGCAGGGGTCAATTTTGGAATTATGCAAGAAGTATGCCGGCTAGGTAAACCGATCGGCAATGTGTCCATCTGTGCCATTTTGGGCTTGGCTTATCAGAACTATGTGCCTAGACCGAACCCTCCAGCCGGAAACCAACATCGGGTGCCCCGTAAACAAGGGTTGGCAGCTCTTCGAAGGGACATGAGTGACATGACGGAGTACATGTCAAATTTCCTCACTACCATGAGTGACCGGCAGGACATGGTCTATCGGGCGATGATTGGAGATGCCAAATTTGATGCCTTACCGCTACCTTCCTTTCCACAACGTCCCAACTTTCACCAGCACGCGGGACAGGAGCCTGACGATGTAGAGGAGATGCATATTGATGAAGAGGAGGACCGTGCCCGCGCGACACTGAACCAGTAAAAGTCGGAAAACAACCGTGGGATGTTTGAGCTTCATGATTAATAGAAAGGGGCGTTACCTTTACATTTTTCGCATTCCCGTCGGTTTATTTGGAGCTGTAATGTTTTATCTTTATTTCCGTTCTTGTATTGATATTGTTTTATGTTGTTTGGAGATTTGAATGTTGTTCGTTTGTTTGGATTGTTAGGTTGAAGACTTGTTTGAGACTGATATTGATTATCTATGCTTGTTTGTTTTAATAGAGTCGTGCTCGCTCATTTACCGCTTTATTTTGTGTTGTATTGTTTTCTTTTTTATTGTGTTCTTGTTTTTGTCGCCTCGACCCCCTTTCCGTCTTTCTCAATTCACACAATGGGGACATTGTGCATTTTAAGTTTGGGGGAGTAAGGGTGCATGCTAGGTCAACCCGCCAAAAATTTTCAAATTCCTTTTATTCTTTCAACATGCACTACATAATTTGACACAATGGCTATGGCTAAGTTATATTTAAGGTGGATAATGAACTTTAGTGATAATAGGATCTAAGACTCCTTTTGCGTAACTTAGAGTCTCTCCAGTCTTTAGAACGAAAATTAAATGTGAAAAGAGCAAAATGACCTAAGTTTGGGGGAGTGAACCCTTCTTAAGAATGAAAAACCTTTGAATACTGTTGCGGAATTTACACATGCAAATAAACGCAAGTGCACGTATCGAAAAAGTAATAAAGAATAAGTATAAGAGTATCGTCTCCACAGGGACTTGACTAATCACTACCAAATTTCAATTCCTAATTTACTTTTGATATGATTCCTAATTCAAATGTACTTTTGGGTTTTTATTAACTATATTAACTAAATGAATTAACTAACCTAAGTACTTGGATTGAGTTCAAATAATGAGAAGAGAAACCTAGGGTTATAATACACTATGTTATCTATCGATTGGTCAATTGAGATTTCGTAGTTATTGTGGTGACAAGAGTGCTACCCGAGGATTCAAGTATTTTCCTACATATCTTCCGAATTACGTAAGAACTAATGTATTATCCAAATCGACTCTATTCCTAGGTGATTCGTAAATAAAACAAAGCATTAAACACAAACCTCATGTAACGGGTATAAACGCCTTAAGTATATTCCTATCCTAAGGGTCGTTTACTATTCAATTTCTATCTAATCCCAATCTCCCTTTTCCAAGTTCAAATAGAATATTAAATCTAACAACTAGGTGATCAATCAAGTTGCAAGCATAGAGAACGAAATTAAATCAAACACAAGAATTGCCCCTAACTACGATAAATTCAATATAAATAATCAAAGTACATAGTTTCATAAAAAAACCCTAGACCCTAAAGAATTAGTTCAAGATAAATATATGAAGAAAAATAATAAAGAAAAACAAATCTGAGTTCATGTGGTTTTATAGACAAATCGATGAATCCGAGATAAAGATCTTCAATATTGTGTTCTTCTTGCTTTGGTGATCTTTAAGACTTCTCTCTTTTTTTTCTTCAATCTTTCTCCAAGTAGATCTTTGATGTACTAGGTGTATTCTATGAGAGAAATATGTTTAAAGCTGATCAAAGATGTGTAATTTCGTGACCTAGAAGTCCTTAAATAGATCTACCAAGTTGAGGCCTAGTAGGAGACTTTGGGCCCAAGTTTTCTCTTAAAATCCCGCTGAAAATCGCGACAGCTTTGCGCAATAGTTTTGCAAGTGGCATAACGTTTAGCTCCGAACTCCAAATCAAGATCCGTAAAGTCTGTGTTGTAGCTAACTCTTTCATCTACAATATAGTCGAATTTCAGATAAATTGGAACTTCTTTGAAAGAGTTATGGTCCTCGGAGTGCACAACAACATTTCTGACAGCTTTTTCCTTCTTCGTTGTTGCACTACTTGACTTGGTTGGATCATTTTTCATTATTCTTCACTTTCAATCACGTCCTTAAGTCCACATTAGCTTAGGCCTACAATATGAACACAATATATAAGAAAATATCTCAATTCATGCACAAAACAATCAAACCAATGACTCGAGCGAACAAAACACAAAACTAACTAAAATTGCCTAAGATTCTACCAAAACTCGAATAAAAGTAAACCAACAAGTAAAGGAAATAGACTTGATAACACTGTTTTCACAGAGTTATCACACCCCCAAACTTAAACTATTGCTCGTCCTCGAGTAATGACAAAAACTCAAACAACGACACGAACATTTACAATCATGCATCCCAAGTCAAACTACTAACCATCAATTTCAAAACGTTATGCATTGTATCATGTAGTTCCTGCGTGTGAGTGTGTACATAATACGAGAATGTCGGAATCACCTAGATCACTATAGCTTCGAAATCATTGAGCCTAATTGCAAAACAAATTCTCTATTTTCTTAGATTATCACACTGATTACTAAGTTCTAGCAACGCTTTTAGTCGAAGTTATGGACTCCTTTAAGTTCGAACTTTCACTTAGCACTTTGTTCATTATTTAGCACAACTTAAGTGTATTTAGCACCACTCACACTCATAACTCGTTCTAAAGAGGCGGTCAACATAGAGGAATGCAGAATAGTTAAGTCGATGCATCCATATATCGTTCAACTTATCGCAGTCAAGTTAGAGGAGTGCAAGTATAAGTCTCAAGCGATGAGGTCTTTCAGGTCTCATACAAGTGAGGTTATTTTCTTTGAATTGAACTTATAGTTTTTCAACTATTTGCTTCACTTGATTCTTGTTAAAGTTATCCTTCCCCCCAAGCTTAGGCAAAACTATCACTTAGAGCCTTAGCATTTTAACCCTCGAATCCAGAGATCATGTAGGCAAGAAAGAATTTCTTAAGCTCTATTCTAGACTATAATTCACTAACTTCATCCTAAATCCTCGATTATGTATTCGTGCTTAGAATATTGCAGGAAAAACAATAAAAAATACATAAAATTTCAAAAAAATTTAGTCTAAGTCGACCTAGCATGCAAGAAGTAAATGCGACCTCGCACCCCCAAACTTAAACTAAGCAGTGTCCCCACTGCGACCAAAGGAGTAAAAAGAGGTCGACACATACAAACAAACAAAAACAGAATACATCAATGTAAAGGAGAATTGGAGAAAGAAAACGCCCCTGACTTAAGTGGGTTCCCATTACTTGTAGCTCTTCTCAGTGATGGGGTTCGGCTCCGGCATATTGAAATTCAATCAAAATCCCCAATTTTTGCAAATATTACTTTCGAGCTATAGTTTCGGAACCAACCAAACCAACATTAATAGAGTTGAAATTGGAGATAATATGTTGAGGACGATGGCCAATTGGTGGTGCTTCGGCTGGTGGTGGTGATTTCGGGCTATAGGAAGGAAGAAGTCGATGGAGATGGTTCCGATTTCGGCGACGGAAATTGAGAGCTGATTTGGCTGATGGTAATGAATGGAGACGGATTTCTCCATAACTGACGGTGTAGGAGCTTTGCGGTGGAGGAGGATGGTGTCTACGAAATTGGGGTTGGTGACCAGAAGGCGGTGATGATAGAAAAGATGGAGGAAACAGGTGAATTTGAATTTGGTGGTGGAGGCGTGAAGTGGACGGAGGTGGTGGCTAGTTATGGAACTAGATTTGGGAGAGTGGAGTGAAGTAAGAGAAAGTGTGGGATAGATGGTGTTTGAAATTATTTTTTTTTTTTTTCTGAAAATGAGGCCATGGCTTGAATCCATTTGAGCCATGGCCTGAAGCTGCTGGAAATTCCCACTTTTGTTTGTTCATGAAATTAGGCCATGGCATGAAGCTGCTGGAAATTTTCCATTCGTGTTACCCTCCACCTTGATGTCCCATTCTCTTCGTCAGATTTTTAATATTCTCCAGAACATCGATGTATCTGCACACAAAACAAACACCAAAAAGCTAAACACGCAACAAGACACAAAACACACAAAAAAAAAATGAAAACTTGGGTTGCCTCCCAAGAAGCGCTTAATTTTAAGTCCTTAGCTCGACTTTGATACTTCCCTTTTAATGTGGCCAATAATCGAATAGGATCCCATCCGGATCAAGTATGAGTCCGGGCCTTTTTGCTCTCTTTGTTGTCCCAAAATTTGGTCTTTCCTTTGTAAGCTCAATTGGGACAAATTTGAACCTCGTATCACATCGAAAAATTCTATCCCCAGGCTCAAATCTCTTGTAATCTTTATCAACTCTTATCCAAGTCGCACTTTGAGGAGGGATATGCATATTATAGTTCGTTTTATCATAAACCCTTCCTTTTTGCATATCTCTCATTAATATCTCATCCACACCAAAATAAGATCCAGCCTCTTTTGAATCATAAATTGGAGGTATGACAAACTCAATTGTATCCTCCTCTATCTCCATTACCTCGATCAAGTTTATCAACGTCAATGAATTGTCGAGTTCCATGTCTCCCTTGATTTCTTCGTCCTCTGGAATGGTTAAGATATTTTCTTCCGCATCCGGGATCTCCTCGTTATGACAAACATCGAAACTTGTCAATTTATTGCTTTGTGGTTGCTCTATTTCACTCTCAACAAGAAGAGAATTAGTCTCGCTCGGCTTAGTATCTGATAATATCGAATTATCCTCTTCATTCGAGAGTGAGTCTTGAGGTGGATTACCCATTCTTAAATCTTTGCGCATTGCTTCTACAAATGAATCTTTTCCGCATAATCGTTGAATGCCTCCATAAATGCAGGACTTGGTTCTGTTGGTGGTGGCTGAGAATACTCTTTATAGCTTGGAGGTATGAACGAGTTGGTCATCATGAAGTTTGTGTATTGATCACTACCCAGATCATCGCTCCATGGAACATTTGGGTTAGTCCCCCACCCTGAATTGTAGTTGTTGGGGTGAAGATTCTGACCATACTGACTACCCTGAAATTGATCCACGTATAACCATGAATTGTGATTCAGTGGGCACAAATCGTACGAGTGTCCACCTGCACAATACACACAAGTCGTTCCTTCATTAAGCCAATGATAACTATTATATGCCATACCAAATGAAGAGAACGAGAAAAAAGAAAAGTAACAAGGAACCAACCAAAAGAAAAATCAAAAATAAAAATTGGCAAATAAATGTTGCAAATCCCAATCTCCCTTTTCCAAGTTCAAATAGAATATTAAATCTAAAAACTAGGTGATCAATCAAGTTGCAAGCATAGAGAACGAAATTAAATCAAACACAAGAATTGCCCCTAACTACGATAAATTCAATATAAATAATCAAAGTAACATAGTTTCATAAAAAACCCTAGATCCTAAAGAATTAGTTCATGATAAATATATGAAGAAAAATAATAAAGAAAAACAAATCTGAGTTCATGTGGTTTTATAGAAAAATCGATGAATCCGAGATAAAGATCTTCAATATTGTGTTCTTCTTGCGTTGGTGATCTTTAAGACTTCTCTCTTTTCTTCTTCAATCTTTCTCCAAGTAGATCTTTGACGTACTAGGTGTATTCTATGAGAGAAATATGTTTAAAGCTGATCAAAGATGTGTAATTTCGTGACCTAGAAGTCCTTAAATAGATCTACCAAGTTGAGGCCTAGTAGGAGACTTTGGGCCCAAGTTTTCTCTTAAAATCCCGTTGAAAATCGCGTCAGCTTTGCGCAACAGTTTTGCAAGTGGCATAACTTTTAGCTCCGAACTCCAAATCAAGATCCGTAAAGTCTGTGTTGTAGCTAACTCTTTCATCTACAATATAGTCGAATTTAAGATAAATTGGAACTTTCTTGAAAGAGTTATGGTCCTCGGAGTGCACAACAACATTTCTGACAGCTTTTTCCTTCTTCGTTGTTGCACTACTGGACTTGGTTGGATCATTTTTCATTATTCTTCACTTTCAATCACGTCATTAAGTCCACATTAGCTTAGGCCTACAATATGAACACAATATATAAGAAAATATCTCAATTCATGCACAAAACAATCAAACCAATGACTCGAGCGAACAAAACACAAAACTAACTAAAATTGCCTAAGATTCAACCAAAACTCGAATAAAAGTAAACAAACAAGTAAAGGAAATAGACTTGATAACACTGTTTTCATAGAGTTATCAAATACCTAGCTCTTAAAAGAAACGAGTAGAGAAGTTGCTAAAATGTATGCACTTCTACGTGAAAAAAAGAAAGGCTAAGCCTTCAATTGATGAAACTCATGGATCAATCCTTTTTGTAATTACTCTATTTCGTTGTAATGGTGCAATAGTTGTAATAGAATGCACAATGTATGCACAAAAGAAGAAAAAGAAATGGTGCTAGTAGCCCACAAAAACAAAAATGTATTGAAGCACAAGCAACGATCACCATTAGTGCTTGTACCGTATTGCAATATCATTGTAAAGCACAAAGTGCTATGCTATCATTGTAAATCAAAAGAAAAACAAAGTATGGTGAGAAAATAGTTAGGAGCTAAAATTGTCAATTAATTCAAGAATAGAGACAACATTCTTAAAATGCCTACAACTTAGTTTCATGATGTGATTTGAGCATTGAGTTTGAAATCTACTGTTAGGGGAGATTCTTTGTCAACCCTTAGAAGTCCAAGCAAATAAAACCGATGATTTTGATCTATTGGGGCATATTCACCTAAGATAGAATCCAGCCGGACCCATCACACACACACGTGGAGCTTGTTTAGAGAATAATTTGAAAGTGTTAAGTTTTGGCATTTTGATCTTAACTATGCACGTTTAGTTCTTGTTTTGTTTCTTTGCTCGGGGATGAGCAAGTGTTAAAGTTTGAGGGTGTTGATAACGCCGTGAAAACGTCGTTTACCTATCTCTTTAAGCCCAAAATATCTTGTTTTGATCCGAGTTTCTGTGTGTCTTTGCTTGTTTTCGTGTCTTTTGTGTCTTTGGTCCCTTTGTTTGGCCTTTGTTCGTTTTTCGTGTTTTAATTGTGATTATATGTGCTTTGCAGGAAACGACACCTTGAAGCAATCTCGGGAATATTTATTGCATGGAGTGCAAGTCGGTTTTAACCACGAGGGCCTAAAGGAAAAGAAAGAACAAGAATTGAAGAAATAGGCCCCTGCCTTCACCTCACCGCCGTGAGTTTCAGCCTCACCGCGGTGAGGTCCACTGCCTCAACCTCACCACCGCGAGTTTCAACCTTGCCACGATGAGGTCCTGCACATTTGAAGACTCGCTGCGGCGAGGTGACCTGCTATGTTCTTTGCGAGGAATGAGGGGGTTATTTGTACATTTCCCCTATACCCTTAATTGTAATTTTAAACTTCTTGGGGGACTTTTTGGTCTTTGTTACTATAGTTTTTGGGGTAACTTAGGCAATTTTTAGTGGTGGGTACCTTGCTATTAGGGGCAAGAAAGAAAAATCTTCACCCAATTTCCATTAAACTTTCATTACTTTCCCTACATTTTAGCTTGGAACACCATCGGAGGAAAAAAAGAGAAGTTGTTCATCTACTAAGTTTTATTTGTCTTTAATCTCTTCTCCTAGTATTTGTAGTATGAAAATGTTTACTTTTGATGTAATGAATATTTCAAGTTTTAATATGAGTAGCTAAATCTTTAATTTCTAGGTTCTTGTGAAGCTTACGTTTGATCCATGATTAAATGATGAATTAATGGTTGATATTATACTTGGATGTGTTTGTTAATCTAGTTCGTACTTTTATCATCTTGTTGTTTGGCCAACCTTGAGATGAAATGAATTAGTTCTTGATTACTTGACAAAGTGGATTGGAGATTAGATTGTGATTTGATTTTAGGATAGACATATACCTAGTTCGTTTCATGTTTTTCTAAGGTTTGAGTTTAATGCATCAACTACGTTAGCAATTGGATTAATCTAACTTGATAGGCTCGTATGCTAGTCGAAAGATACGTATGAACACTCTTGAATCCTTGTACAACAAGCATAAGTGTAGTTATCAATTGTTGAATTATTTAACTTGGATTAAGCTAGGTGACATAGAATCTTAGGAACTTTTATCTGTAGATTCAAACTAGTGTTGTTTTAAGTGTTTTATCCACCATCACACTATTCTAGTTGTAATATCAAACCACCATCTTACCAAACACAATTCACATGAATTCAAGTAGAAGTAACAAGATAGCATTAGGTAATTAATCGAACAATTCCTCGTGGGTTCGACACCCCTTATCACTTTATTACTTATAAACGATCGTATACTTGAGTGGTTTCCGTACTAGTATTTGGAGTACAACATGTGGCAAAACTTAAACTAGGCCATGTCTTTGCGTCGGGTCCCTTTGTTGCACACGCCGGCCTCCCGATGGGCGGTCCGTAACAACTTGCTCATTTTTACCAAACATCATAATTGGTGCCGTTTGTGGAAAAACTATGGCATGTGCGTAGAGATGGCAAACGAGGATCAAGAGAACCAACATCGAATCTTGAATGACACATCCCCACTTGGAGGAGGAGGAGGCATACATCCTCGTGCGCCAGCCTCTGGAGTAACACATAGCACACCCCCACATGGAGGAGGAGGTATGCATCCTCGTGCACCAGGTGCTGAAGCTACACATGACATGCCTCCACCCAGGGGAGGAGGCACACATCTTCATGCACCAGGCCTTGAAGCGACGCATGGCATGTCTTCTCCGAGACCTATGATACCGATGACACATGAGATGTTTGATGCAATGGCGAGAGCAATAGCAATGCATTCGGTCACCCAGTACATTGTTGAGAAACAACGAGCACATGATCCACCCCAATATTGTCACATAGTCCCAGCCGCATCCGTGATACCAGAAATAGATGAGCTGAGATGACAAGGACAACAACTCCCTATACCGCCTCCAAATGATGAGGAATCGTACATTACAACGTTAGTGCGAGAGGTGATATCTAGACAACTTCGCACCAGACTCGCAAGAGAAATAACTCCATCTCATAACATTGGAAGGAGAGAATATGCATGTCAAAACAACATACATCCAGAGCAAGATGAGCTAGGGGGCACAAAAAACACAAATAATAATGATGTCATTGAAGAGGAGTCCATTCGCGCCTGCAGTGCTAGCTGAGCCTTTACCTCAAGGATTCAAGATTCCTAGTCTTTCGGAGTATGATGGAACAAGAGACCCTCAAGATCACCTAGATAAATTTGCTGCCGAGGCGGACTTGTATGCCATGAGGGATGCAACCACATGCATGATATTCCACATCACTTTGTCCAAGGTTGCTCTCACATGCCCCCACTTTTTCCTATAAATAGCACCTCATATTCAATATAAAAGGGGACGGAGGAGAAGAAGAAAGGTAGCCACTCAGTTTCTCTGACGTTCGCCCGGTGCAAGTCATATCTTGATTTGGAGAAGGATCAAGGAAGGAGGTGAAATTCCGAAGTTACCACCTTGTCACGGACTTGACTCGTTCAAGTGTCGTGCGGCACCTAGCCTCGAAACGCCCCTTGCGATCTTTTCCGTCCCTTGCAGATTCGGCTAAGTCAACCTAACTTCTTGATTAAGTAAGTAAGAGAACTTTCAGAGAACTTGGAATGCTTGTTGAATCACTCAAACTTGGATGGTTACAAACGAGCTAAGTGGCTCTATTTATAGTACCATCTCCTCAAATGGACGGTGGTGATCAACTTGATCTAACGGTTGAGATTTATTCTCTAGACCATTCTACATTTATCTACAATGTGTAGAACTATGTACAAGCTTATGGAACTATCTAGAATCGATATACAAGACTATTCAATGTAGAGTAGTAGATAATTTTAGAACATCCAAGGGTGGCAAAGCTTAAACTAGGTCATGCCTTGTCGTCGGGTTCCTTTACATTCTCCCCCACCTAAACTGGCGACGCCCTCGTCGCCTCGTGCTTCTCGAGCTGGTCCCGAAATTGCCATAAGTCTTCTTTGGTCTTCCATGTTGCCTCGGATTCCGGTAACCCCTTCCATTTGCTCAAGTATAGAGTGGATGGTGCCACTCCCCCCTTGCATTGAGCTTTACTCCCGAGCACTTCTTCAATCTCCTTGTCATAAGACTTAGTAACCACGGGTGGTGCTCGGTGTGATTGCCCACTGCTTTCGTCTTCCTAGTCTCCATGATACGGCTTCAACATACTCACGTGGAAGACATTATGAATTTTCAAAGTGTTAGGTAAGTCAAGGCGGTATGATACCTTGCCTACCAATGCCACAACCGAAAAAGGCCCCTCGTACCTCCGAATAAATCCCTTGTGTAAGCTCCGTAACGCCTTAAACTGTCGCGGCAACAATTTTACTAGAACTTGATCACTGATTTGAAACTCGTGTGCATGTCTCTTCTCGTCGGCCCACTTCTTCATACGCTTGCGAGCTTTTTCCAAACAAGATCGGCCAAGATCAATGTGCTCCTCCCATGACTTCGCCATTTTAGCTGCGCCCGGGCTCCTTGCACTCTCAACGGATGTCGTCAAGGCATGTGGTGTGAGTGGTTGTTGACCGGTTGCAAGCTCAAATGGACTCTTTCCCGTGGACTCACTCCTTTGCAAGTTGTAAGAAAACCGTGCCATGTCAAGGAGATTCGCCCAGACCCTCTGGTTGGCACTCACGAAGTGTCGTAGGTAACAGTCCAACAAGGCATTCACCCTCTCGGTTTGGCCATCACTTTGTGGGTGAAAACTTGTGGAGAATTTAAGTTCCGAGCCAAGTATTTTGAAAAGTTCAGTCCACAACTTAACCGTAAAGCGGGGGTCTCAATCACTTACGATGCTCCTCGGAAGGCCCGAATGCTTGACTACGTTCTTGAAGAATGCCCGAACAGCCTCCTCTGCTGTGTAGTCCTTCGTGCAAGGGATGAAGGTCCCGTACTTGGAAAATCGGTCTACGACCACCATGATCGACCCGTACACCTCGGATGATGGTAAGGCACTGATGAAGTCCATGGATATGGAGTCCCATGGACGTTCAGGTACAGGCAAAGGCTCAAACTGTCCTGCTGGTTGCTTAGTTTCTGTCTTGTCTTGTTGACATACGAGACAAGTCTTCACATAAAGCTCCACTTGATCTCGCAGGTGTGGCCAGAAGTAGGACGTCTCCAAAAGTGCCAGTGTCCTCCATTGGCCAGAGTGTCCTGCCCACTTGGTGTCGTGACACTCTCGAATCAAATCGTGCCTCAAGTCTCCCCACTTCGGCACATACAGTTGCGGCCCTTTAGTGTAGAGTAACCCGTTCTCTACCCAAAACTGGCGTGTCTCTCCTTGCTCGGCCAGTCTCATAAACTCCTTAGCTGTCGAGTCATGCTCCAGTCACTCCTTGATGTGTTCGGTTAAGTCCCCTTTCGCTATGCTCACGGCTGCTAGCTCCACCTTCCGGCTAAGTGCATCGGCTACCACGTTGACTTCACCCAGCTTGTATTCCAGTGTGTAGTCGAACGCGGCTAGAAAGTCTTGCCATTGAGCTTGCTTCTGTGATAGTTTCTTTTGCGTTTGGAAGTAGCTGGTGGCAATGTTGTCGGTCTTTACTACAAACTTGTACCCCAGCAAGTAATAACTCCATACTCCATGGTAATTAACGATGGCCGTCATTTCCTTCTCTTGCACGGTGTACCGTCGCCCCGTGTCATTAAGCTTGTGGCTTTCAAAGGCTAAGGGATGTCCCTCCTGCGTAAGTACCCCACCAATAGCAAAGTCGGAGGCATCCGTGTGCAACTCAAATGCCTTGGTGAAATCGAGTAAGGCCAAGACCGGCTCTTGGCTTACCACTGCCTTTAAGTCCTCGAATGCCCCCTGGCACTTCTCGGACCAGTTCCATTCCTTTTTTCTTTTTGAGCAAATCCGTCAAGGTTGCTCCTCGTGCGAAGTAGCCTGAGATAAATCGACGATAATAGTTAATTAAACCAAGAAATGACCGTAGCTCGGTTATCTTCGTTGGCGACTCCCACACGATAATTGATTTGATTTTGGCCTCATTCATACGCAGCCGGCCATGTCCAATGATGTGCCCTAGGAACGACACTTTCTCTTTTGCAAAGGCACACTTGGACTCTTTTACGTACAACTCGTTGTCCCGCAGTACCTTGAACACGATCCGTATATGTCAGCCCGAATGGCATGACCAACCATTCGAAAGAGCCGTAGCGGGTCACACACGTTGTCTTTGTCTCGTCCCCTTCGGCAATACAGACTTGGTAGAAGCCCTTTTATAGATCCATCTTGGTGTATACTTTGGCACTCCCAAGTCTATCGAACAAGTCGGCAATCAAGGGCGCCATAGCGGGTGGCTTGGTTCCCGGCTCTAACTCGATCTTGTGGTCCACCTCCCTCCTTGGTGGCAAGGCCTTTGGCAACTCGGCCGGCATGACGTCCTTATTCTCCTCAAGGACGGATTTTATGATTGGGGTAACCTCGTCCTGTCGAGCATCCTCAGCGGTATCTTCTTCCTTCAGGGCCACCGGATAAGTCGGCTCCCCTTTCTTCGTCCCCTTGGCTACTTGCATGGCCGATAGTTTCTTACCCTCAGCTTTAGTTGGCTCACTTGTAGTTGGCACCATGTACGCCGCCCCATTGTCTAGTATGCAAATGGAATCGAATGAAAGCATTGGAAGGGCACTTACCTTGCGTAAGAAGTCCAACCCGAGAATGACTTTAAAATCGTCCATGGGTGCCACCGATAAGTCCACCGGCCCTTCCAAGTGCCCAGCGTCATGTCCACCTCTTTGGCCATTCCACTAAGCTTCTTGGCCGCAACATTGACCATCTTGAGGCATCCCTAGCTCTTGGTCACTCGGAGTCCCAATCTTTGCACCTTATCTTCGGCCATGAAGTTGTGAGTGGCTCATGTGTCTACCATGGCCTTGGTAGATTTCCCGTTGATGAGTGCCTCCACGTACATCATCCCCTTACTCTTGGCACTCGACGTAAGCTTAGTCTTCAATGCATTGAGGAGTTGTAACGACCCAATCTGTTCAGCTCCGTCCTCGGATTGAGATGAAGACTCCCGGTCTATCATAGCGGATAGTGAACCCAACTTCGGGCAGTCCTTCATTGCATGTGGCCCCTTGCACCCGTAACATCCTCCTCTGGGCACAAAGTTTTTCTTTTGCTCCGTGTACTCCTTGCGTCCCCACGAAGATATGGGTTGGTTGCCCCGGGGGTCGGCTGTGGGCTTTTTGTGCTCCCTGTCTCCCCCACTTTTACCGGAGGTGTCCTTCTCATTCTTCCCTTTGGGTTGGGTGGTAGAACGTTGGAACTCGGTAAGTGTCTCGACCACAATGATAGCTTCGTCCAATGTCTCCACCTACCGTCTCTAAAGTTCCTTTTTGGCCCAATTTTGCAACCCGTACATGAAGAAGAAGAAAAGATCCTTCTCGCCCATGTCGGGAAGTTGGAGCATAAGAGATTTGAATTCTTTGATATACTCCGGGATTGATGACTTATGCTTCAACTCCCAAAACTTCTTTCGGGTCTCATACTCGACGTTCTCGGGATACCAATAGTGCTTCAGCTCCCATTTAAAATCATCCCAAGTGTCGACGTGGCAAGTCCCTTTCTCCATCTCGACATGTTTCCTGCGTCACCACATAGCAACCATATTACAAAGATGAGCGGAAGCAGTTTTTACCTTGGCTTGTTCATCGCGCAGGTTGATGTTGTCAAAGTGGAACTCCAGTTGCCACAAGAAGTCATCGATGACTTGGGCTGGTCCATCCTTATGGTCGCCCCACCCGAGCTAGTGCCCCCACTAGCCAATTCCTTACGGCAAATAGTGAGCTCCTCACGTAAGTCCTCCGCAGTACTTAGTAGATCACTCACGGTCTGTTCCAGCTTGGTGACCTTCTCCCGATTCGCGAACACCTCATCGAACCGTTCGAACATGTGAGTTTCCAACTGCTCCACGCTGGCCTAGGTTTTCTCTAGTCGGTCGCCCATCTCGGTGATGGTTCTTTCCCACATAGTACCTTCACGGCTTTGACTCTTGCCCCGCCTCCTACGGTCGGCAATATTTGTGGTCTCCTCCACCGTTTGGTTCTCAACATCAGAGTTGGTGATGTTATCGTTTGCCATTTCTTCAAATTCCCACAATATCATTGCCCAAATATGTTGTTATCCCAGTTTCTTCCACTAGTTGGTCATCTGGGGTTCAGAAGGAACTTCAAACTGGAAGGACACATGCAAAGAGTCCTACTACTACTGACAATGAAGGAGAAGGGCAATGGAATATAGTTAAGAGGAGAAAGAAGAAATACAAACAGCTACAGCAACCTGCTGTTCAACAAAGGTATGTTGCTAAGACTGGTATAGAAGGGAGTGCCACCCCTCAAACTGCTTTGCATGATGGTATGGGGAGTGCCACACCACTTGTTGCGCATGATGGATTACAGGGGGTGCCCCCCCTGGAACTGTTTCTGTGACTGAGAGTTTGATTGCTTCTGTGCATGTTGTTACTGTGTCTGATAAAAATGATGTTGTTCATTCTGTTAACAATGGGTCTAATGTTGTTGGCCAAACTAAGTATGTCAAGGGTAAATCTGTTGTTGTGGCTTCTGTTCCTCCTGTTAGCAATGAGTTTAAGGATCAGGTTAAGTCTGGGAAGGGGAAATCTGTTAGATTTAGTGAGAAACTTGTGGTTGAGGGCCGTGTCCCAGAGTCCAAGGGTGATAACTGTGATCATGCTCAGGGGGAGTGTTTTCATAGCTATCACTCTAAGGGGTCTATGGTTGTGACTAGTCCTGAATTTGATGCTAGTAATATACCTAAGGGAACTGTGTTTGTGTGTAATGACTGTGAAACTGAATTTGATCACAATCTTAATCAAATCAATATGCATGTTCATACTTTGAGTGAATCTGATGTTAGAAAGATAAAAGAGGAAAATATAAAACATAATGAATCTGAACATTCCTCTGATAATGTTGATACTGATTATGCAACCTCTGATTTTACAAACACTGATATTGAACTTCATGGTTTGCATGATGAGTATCTTCATACTCAAAGGAAAAGTAAGAAAAAGACAAGACAGAAAAAAAGAAGAGGTAAGAGGACGGTTCCTGAGTCTGTGTTGTCCCCTCCTAGGTCCTCACCTTCTGTTGGTACGTTGAAGAGTCCTAGTGGTGTGCCCAGTTATGAGTCTCTGCACCCTGGTTCCTCTGATATTTCCCCTCCTTCTCTCCCCACTCAGGCAGGTCCAGTTGTGGAATGTACTAGTGAGGTAGAAGAGGATGGTGATAATGTCATACCCTCTGTTTTGGTTGTTACCTCTCCTCCTGTTGATGATCAGGAGGTTACTAGTCTTCAGGAGGGGGTCACTGCTTCGGATAGCAGTGATTAGACTGTTGTTGAGAATCCCTATGCCCCTAAGTCTAGCCCTATTTTTGGTCAATCTAAGGGAAAGAGTACGCATGTTGTGTTACATAGGCCCAAGAGAGTTAAGTTCTCTATGAGTTTTGATTTTCTTGGTACTCAGTTTGTTGACACTGATACTGTGCCTTCTTTGCCTGTTCCTCTTGTGTTGGCTTTGCCTGCATCTGATGCTCCAGAACCTCTTGTTGATTCTGGTGCTGGTTTGATTGTTCGTGACCATCTTGTTCCGGAGGATCAATATGTTTCTCAGATTGAGTCTCCAGAGTCTAGACCTCTTATGTCTAAGTCCCTTAAGGACAAAATTCTCAAGGAAATTGATGTGGTTCTTGAGGTTGTTCTTCCTAGGATGCATGTTTCTGATGGGGAGGGTAAGGGTACTAGGAGGTCTAGTAGGAGGTTAGGTGATAAGAAGGGCGACACTAGGGAGGATGGTTATGTTTCTCAATGATATCGGTTTGGAATGTGCGTGGGATTGGGAACCCTAAATCCCAGTTGAATGTTAAGAAAATTAAGAAAGATAATAAAATTAAGATTCTTGTTGTTATTGAGCCTGTGGTTTCTTTGGATGACATGAACTTTAAGAAAATCTTTAATTTTGATCATGTGGTTAGTAATTCTAATAATAAGGTGTGGGTGTTCTTTGATAGGAGTTACTTGTTTACTGTTATTGAGGATCATCCCCAGTTTTTGCATGTTTCTTTTTCCTCTCCCCTGCTCCCTAAAGTTGTCTTCTTTACTTGTGTGTATGCTTTGCATCAGAGAAGTCATAGGAGAGATCTATGGAGTGGGCTTACGAGAAATTTCACTAGTGAGCCATGGCTCGTTGTAGGGGATTTTAACATCATCTCAGACCCTTCTGAGAAGAGGGGGTGGGGGGGGGGGGGGTGGGGGGGGGGGGGGGCTGCACCTCATCTTGGTTCTATAGGGGACTTTTCTGATTGTCTTCTTGACTGCTCTCTGTCTGATTTAGATTCCACAGGATCCAAGTTTACTTGGTACATGAACTTTGTTTGGCAGAAATTAGATAGGTGTTTGGCCAATCCTGCTTTGCATGAGATGTTTGATTCCATTGTTGCTAATTTCCTCCCTAGGATGCATTCAAATCATTCCCCTATGCTAATTAATTTTCAATTTAAGCATATCCCAGTGATTACACCTTTCAGATACTTAAGTGCCTGGGCCCTTCATTCTGGGTTTTTGCAGGTGGTTAAGGACTGTTGGGATGTTAACATTGATCTTTATTGTATACTTAATTTGAAAGTTAAGCTGCATAGGATGAAGCAAAGATTGCGGTGGTGGAACAAATCTGTTTTTGGTAACATTTTTGAGAGACTTAATAGTTCCACCATTGTTGTCAAAGCTGCTCAGGATAGAACTGATGATGATCCCAGTGAGGAAAATTTGATTGAGTTAAACAGGCTAAATGCTCTACATACCCTCTCCTTGAAAATGGAGGAGTATTGGAGACAAAAAGCCAAGATTAAATGGGTTGGGGAGGGTGAGAGAAACACTAAGTTTTTTCATAACCTTGCTAAGAGAAGAAAAGGGCAATCTGTTATTCCTAGAATTAAGGATGAAAATGGGAATTGGGTCACTGATTGTAATCTGATTAGGTCTTCAGCTGTTGAGTACTTTGAAAATTTGTTGTCTACTGTGGAGCCTAATATTGTGGTTGATAGTCTTGATTTGATTCCTTTTGTCCTTGATCAATGTGATAATATTGCTTTGACTGCTCCCCCTTCCCTTGATGAAGTGAAAGATGCTGTCTTCAGCATTGCTCCCGAGAGTGTTCCTGGACCTGATGGCTTCAGCTCTCACTTTTATAAAACCTGTTGGGATATTGTCAAGAAGGATCTACTTGATGATGTTGTAGATTTCTTCTCTGGCTCTTCTCTTCCCAAAAGCATCACTGCTACAACAATTGTGTTTCTTCCTAAAGTACAAAATGATGTTAGCTGGTCTGAGTTTCGGCCTATTAGTCTTTGTAATGTCTCTTGTAAGATTTTTACAAAGATTTTGAATGATAGGCTTATGAGTGTGCTGCCCAGAATTATTTCTGAAAGTCAATTTGGTTTTATGCAGGATAGACTTATTGCTGATAATATTTTGCTTGCAAAAGAACTGGTGCATGAGATTAATCATCCTAGGGCTAAAGGTGGTAATATGATTATCAAACTTGATATGGCTAAAGCTTATGATAGAGTCCATTGTGTTGGGTTATTGGTAACGTCAGAACGTTAAAAGCAGCGGAATTTAAAATTTTTAAATAACCCAAGAAGAATCTTTATTCATCTAGTTATACGAAAAAGATTTTTACACAAATCAAAACATTCATAGGGTGTTTATCGATTTTACCTCACCACGGGAACGGTGGTGGTTTTTCTCCTGTCTTCTTTCAGATCTGCAGGACTTTTGGTTCGGAGAAGCACCCCATATGTTGTGCCTCTAGCGGTGTCCAAACCAACTGGATTGAAGTAACTCCTTTTGAATCCACAGGCTCAGAACTAGGATTCAAAGGTTATCAAGCAAGGAAGAAAGAAAAGGAAAAACACATGAACCCTGTGCAATTTCACAGGGTTCGGCCGAACCTCAAGAGAGATGAAGGGCGATGCTTTTTCAGATTTGGGAGAAGGGGGGGCGGCCACTATGTGTGTTAGGGCTTGAGTTTTTGAGGTCTTGAGCTCCTTATATAGATAAGGAGTCTTGACCTAGATGTGTTCTAATCCTACTAGGAAACTTAAAGCCCATTTACTTATGGCCTTTATTTGTTTCCTAATGGACCTAGACCATCTTTTAATTAATTAAACTCTTTTAATTAATTCAACCCATTTAATTAATTAATCCAATTAATTAATTAATCCTTCTCCATTAATTAATTAGACTACTTCTAATTAATATTTTTTCTCCTTTAAGAATTAACACTTTAATTCTCCAGTCCAATTGTATTGTGTGTGACCCTCTAGGTTCACCATCAATTGGCCGTGGGCCCACGACTTTCGTGATTTAATTAATGAGCTTATAATTGTTCTGGTTAACTGAACACCTTCAATTAACCACTCAAGAATTAATCTCTTTATTAATTCATGAGTACCCACACCTCATGGTCGATGTCTAGCCACAAGCTCATGAGGCCTAACTTCAGGTGAATTGATCTCAGTGAACCTCACCTCTTATAAGTACCATGTACATACGGTCCTTCTATCGACTTAATTTCCCGATCGAGACCTAGGGTGTGTGAATTGATCGGCACCTCTAATTATCTCGATAACTATACTTTCTAATTCTGGATAATGATTCCAGTGTGACTGCTAAATTTGGAAACCCCTTTCCAAATCCGTCACCAACTATGATCATAGGTTTCTCGGAATCTATTATCTAAGAACGTATAGGAAATTCTCTCAACACACTACGTTGAGTCGGTAGATCCCATATTAGTGCTAACCACTCGCGTACACGATCCTACGTACCCAAAGTAGTCGCACAATGATCAGACTAAGTGATCGGCTCCTAAATCAAAGTACGTACTCACGTGCACCGCCCTGGCACCTCAAGTCAAAGGACTAAATCTTACACTATTATAAGTCTTGAGAAACATCCCATCGCCGAGGTGCGTCATGCGCTTCCACAATGGGTTTCTCTGTTCGGGTCGTTCGATGCGTTCGATCCCCTATCGATCCACCTACTCATATGCACTACCATCAAATGCCTTGCTCATGAAACGCTACAAATTCACTCCAAGTGAATCATGCATACTTGTACAAGTCTTTGCGATTCCTTCGATAATACCCCGTCTCGTTCGGAATCTATGACTTGGAACATGTTTTAAGATCACGACCTTAGAGACTGTTTCATGATTGCACTCATACTGAAATTGAATCGTCCCATAGTCTATTGTGATCTAGGGATTTCATCCAATCGCTTAAGTGATTCGCGAGAGATGAAGTTGGCCATTGTTTGATTTACATACTATAAACAAACGAGCGTATTAGTTCATTTATACTAGAGAAAGTTTACGATAGTCCTAATACAAGCTAAATATATTGGCTTGCAGGGCACTATCCTTTCAATCTCCCACTTGCCCTAAAGCCAATCACAAACGCTTCTAAGACCCATCTTCCAAAGATGTTCTTCGAACTCTTTTCGTGACAAAGGCTTTACTAGTGGATCCGCTAAGTTGTCTTTCTGAGTCGACGCATCCATTATGTGTGTCTACTCTACCAATGATTTCTCTAATCAAATGGTACTTTTCTCTCAATGTGTTTAGATTTCTGGTGAGATCTCGATTCCTTTGCTTTAGCAATAGCTCCATTGTTATCACAGAAGATAACCATGAGCTTCGCAATGCTAGGCACTACATCCAACTATTGGATGAAGTTTTCCATCCAAACACTTTCTTTCGCTGCATTCCTTGCTGCGATATATCTTGCTTCAGTGGTTGAGTTGGCAATGGTGCTTTGCTTGGAACCTTTCCAACTTACCGCTACCCCATTGAGGCAAAATATGTATCCAAAATTGGATATATATATTCATCCACATCAGACTGAAAACTCGAATCATTAAATCTTTCGAGTTTTAATTCTCCACTACCACCGTAGACCAAGAACAAATTCTTAGTCTTTCTCAAGAGCTTAAGGATATCTGTTACGGTGGTCCAGTACTCTTCACCGGAGTTTGACTAGTAACTGCTCGTGACACTTGAGCAGGTTCTACGTCTGGTCTAGTACATAGTATAGCATATCACATGCTACCTTTTGTCGAAACATAAGGTATTTGAGACATTCTCCTTTTATCCTCATTCGATGTAGGGCACATCGATTTGGAAAAAGAGATACAGTGTCTCATTGAAAGCAATCCTCTCTTGGATTCTTCCATACTGAATCTTTTCAGTATTGTTTCTATGTACTTAGATTTAGAGAGTCCAAACATCTTCTTCGATCTATCTCTATAGATACGTATCCCAATACACAAGATGTCTCTCCCAAATCTTTCATGGAGAATTGCATGGACAATCATGCTTTCGTCTGCGCTAACATTCCGATATCATCCCAGATAAGCAGAATGTGATCGATATATAAAATATGAGCTTTATAGAGCTCCCACTAAACCTTTTGTACACTCAAGGTTCATATTCGTTTTTTATGAAGTCAAATGCCTTGACTGTCTCATCAAAATAAATGTGAATTTGAATGGATTCAGACTTTGCTACTGGATAAAAGGTTTCATCAAAGTCTATTCCAGAACTTTGTGAATAGCCTTTTTACCACTAGTCGAGTCTTAGAGGTCAACACCTCTCCATTCATTCCTAGCTTGAAGATCCATTTACAACTTACAAGGATAAATCCCTCGGGTGGATCGACCAAGGTCCATACCTTGTTGGAATGTATGGAATCCATTTCGGATTGCATGACCTCTTGTCATGCATGCACGTCTACATCCAATGTAGCTTCTACGTATATGGTAAAACCATATCCTTCAAGCTTCTTACGAACTTGATCAGATCTACGAAGTATTGATGTACTTGACGGTTCAGCAGTTTCTGGATTTGCTCCCACTGTTTGTGGGGATGGGTTCCACTTCTTGGACCTCATCAAGTTCTACAAGAGTCCCATTTCTATTCGTGAGGAAATCATCCTCTAAGAAATGGACATTCCCTGAAACAAACACCGTTTGTTTTTAGGATTGTAGAACAGGTATCCAATGGATTTCTTTGGATACCCCACAAACTTATACAAATTGGATCTACTATCCAATTTATCTCCTTTATTGTTCCTAACTTAGGTAGGAGATCCCTATACTCATAAGTAAGAGTATAGATGTGCTTTACCATGCCATTCTTGGTAAGGCTTTGTAGGCACGGATTTTGAAGGTACTATGTTCAGTATCTTCGATGCAGTCATGAGGGTCAACCCCTAGAATGCATAAGGAAGCTTAACAAAACTCATTATGGATCGAACCATGTCCAACAAAGTTCGATTCATTCTCTTAGATACTTCAAGTAGTTGAGGCGTCTTAGGAGGAGTTAGTTGTATGAGAATCCCATTCTCAGTAAGATAATCGAGGAATTCCTAGCTTAAGCGTTTGCCATCTCGATAAGATCGAATGGCCTAAATACTATGCGTTGTTGATTCTCTACTTCGTTTCAAAATTCTTTGAACTTTTCAAGAGTTTCGGAGTTGTACTTCATAAGATACATATCGCTAACGACTAAAGTCGTCAGTAAAAGTTACGAGGTATGAGTAATCTCCTCTAGCACTAACATTTAGTGGTCCACATTCATTTGTTTGGATCAAATCCAAAGTTATTTTGGTATGCACCGGATGCCCAGCAAACGGTAGCTTTGTCATCTTTTAGGATTCGCAAGTTGATAGTTCATCTAAGCTTTGTATTTCAAGAAGCGTCGATGACACCAGCTTTTGAATCCTTCCTATGGAAATGTGACCTAACCTTGCATCCATATGTGTGGATTATTATCTTGGTATTAATTGAACTTAACACATTAATTCAATAGAATTGAGTTAACGGTTTAATTCAATTAATTTGCTTCCTTTCAGTTAACTCTTTAATTGATTCATTGCATTCAATTAACTCTTTAATTGATTCATTTCCTTTTTAATTAATTCTTTAATTGAAACGTTGCTTAATCAATTAGACCTTCTAATCAATTAAACTTATCAGTGTCTTTCTTAAATGCAGTGGGATAATTCGACTTTTAGGCTACCTGCGTTCTTTCGACTACCTTTATGGTCGCTTTTAGAAGAGAACAATTTTCTTCTTCTTATTACCCTTCTTTGACTTTGCAGTCCTTGAAGTGTGAACGATCATAACAGGTTCATCTTGTTTGCCATTTACCAATACTTTGGTTAATTCATGAAATATGATCAACTTATCAAATAAGTTCAGAGTATTTCACGAATCGTTTGAATGAGCAGGGAGGAGAATTTAGGTGAAGGTCAATGCTAAGATCACTTGCAGGCCTACGTTTAATCGATCCAGTTTTCAACCAGATTGATAAAAAAGGACAGTGATCCTTGACATTAGTTTCTTCACTTATTCTCGAATTTTAAAACAACTCCTTAGTGGTCTCGAATCAAACGATTCGAAACTGCTTCTCGAAACAAGCTTTTGAGGTGGAGGTTTGTTTTAGAAGCTTCAGACATACTCCTATGTCGCTTCTTTAGCTCGTTCAATCTTGATGCTTATTTGAGGAAACGATCGTTAAGATTCCCATACTCTATAGGTGATTCGTTTCTCTCTTGAGACACATCCTTATATGAGGAAACGATCATTAATGTTCACATACTCTACGGGTGATTCGTTCCTCCTTTTAGACTCATCACAGAAGTGCATCAGGCATAGGCTAGTTATTAAGAACATAAATCCGACTTTCGGAATTGAGGACAATCCTCAAGTTTCTAAGACAATCGATATTTTGATCCAGTTATTTTATAAGTCGAGGATAAATAGTATAATGGATAATTATAGATATCTCAATATCTATTACAAAGAGAAGACATATATATAGAGGACTAGTTAATGAGTTATACTTATAATCTACGAAGGTTGGACTTTCTAACGTAAAAGTTCTCCCACTATTTTATCGAAACAATTACCCCTTCAATTGTTCGAGAAATCTTATTTCCTAGTAGGTCTTGACGTCCCAGCGGACATTAATTGCACCCACGACTCGTGGCCATACAACTAATTCCCCAGGTAGGCATACTTATTGCCAATTGTGTCCCTACACAACCTTCAAGCTATTTTGCCTCGATTTTCGCACTCATCTAGCACTGCTACATCATGAGTGGTACTACTCGTTAAGTCTAACCCATCAATCTCGATGAGCAACGGGCCCGATCATGAAATCCCCGTAACTGGTTATCGGTCGATTATACATGTCCCAACCAGTCCCCACCCTTGTCGAGTTTATTTAAAAACAAGAATCGAGAGATTTCACGTATTGTCCCTTTCTTCGCCTCGGGTGCCAGACTCTGGATCACCTTAATCGATAAGTAGACAAACTACGCTGGTCCCTATTGATGGAAGGCTTGGATTTATATAAATACTTCATTTTATTTTAACCCAATATGACTTAATATTTAATTCAAGAGGGAATTTACTGGTTTGAAAGTTTAAGCAAACTCTCTCGAGATCTCACCGCTTCAATTATGAATTATCTTATTTACGTTCTAATATTCTAGCATGCATCACCATACAAGCCAAATAATAGAACCAATAAATAAATAAAACATAAATAAATAAACCTAGCATGCATTTCTAACACAATATGTTTTCGATGGGGAGCCACCTATGTTTGGGCCATCATTGAGCCAATAATGTTGGCCCAATTGGTCTATCTAATGGGTTCTTAATGGGCCTAGGCTATTACATTAATAACCAAGCATACTTGGCCTTCATTCTCCATTGGGCTTCCTTCTTGCATGTAATGGGCCTCCATCCTAAACTATTTAATGTAAAGCCCTAATCTATTACATTGGCACAAAAAGGCCCAAATAAAGGCTCGCAGGCCCAACAAAAATCTAAAGCAAAATAAACCAATCACATCTAAGGTTAAGGCTCGGCTCAATCGAAAACCACGTAAACAATTCACGTTGAGCAAATAAACAAGCAAACACATTTACTAGTTCCCTATCTTACTTCAATTATTTTAAACGCCTTTAAAATATTTCTCTAGATTCTTAATTTAGTCTCTACTAATTATAGGCAATCTATATTCGGATAAAAAAACCATTTTATGCACAAAAACAGAATAAAAAAATTCAACTTCTGAAAACTGCAATTCGGCCCTCCAACTTTTGGAAATTGTGATTTGACCCCTAAAGTTTTGGAAATTACAATTTAACCCAAATATAAAACTGGGCAGAGGACCGAAAATAAAAATTTTATTTCCAGAAAAAAATTCGAATTTGCAATTCAGCCCCTGCAGTTTTTGGTATTTACAAAACAGCCTCAAAACTTTCGTTAATTGCAAAACAGCCCCAAATTTGAAAATTTCCAGAAAGTTCCATTCTGTCCAGAAAGCACACAGTTCGAAAATTTCAATTTCAGTCCAGATTTTGATAAATCGCTAATCGCATATTAGCCCTTCAATTTTCGTAAAATACAAAATCGGCCCATAACGTTTTTATGCAATTTTACCCAAAAATCAGATCTACCCATAACAAGTAAGAATCAATAACACAAATATAACATGCAATACAATAAGGCAGTCATATTCAGACCTTTTCGTATAAGAGTAATGAATTAAGTTCTGATACCACTGTTGGGTTATTGGTAACGTCAGAACGTTAAAAGCAGCGGAATTTAAAATTTTTAAATAACCCAAGTAGAATCTTTATTCATCTAGTTATACAAAAGGATTTTTACACAAATCAAAACATCCATAGGGTGTTTGTCGATTTTACCTCACCACGGGAACGGTGGTGGTTTTTCTCCGATCTTCTTTCAGATCTGCAGGACTTTTGGTTCGGAGAAGCACCCCATATGTTGTGCCTCTAACGGTGTCCACACCAACTGGATTGAAGTAACTCCTTTTGAATCCACAGGCTCAGGACTAGGATTCAAAGGTTATCAAGCAAGGAAGAAATAAGAGGAAAAACGCATGAACCCTGTGCAATTTCACAGGGTTCGGCCGAACCTCAAGAGAGATGAAGGGCGGTGGCTTTTTCAGATTTGGGAGAAGGGGGGGCGGCTACTATGTGTGTTAGGGCTTGAGTTTTTGAGGTCTTGAGCTCCTTATATAGATAAGGAGTCTTGACCTAGATGTGTTCTAATCCTACTAGGAAACTTAAAGCCCATTTACTTATGGCCTTTATTTGTTTCCTAATGGACCTAGACCTTCTTTTAATTAATTAAACTCTTTTAATTAATTCAACCCATTTAATTAATTAATTAATTAGACTACTTCTAATTAATATTTTTTCTCCTTTAAGAATTAACACTTTAATTCTCCAGTTTTGATTTAACTCTTTAAATCAAACTTTCCTTATATATATATGTTGCAGTCCAATTGTAATGTGTGTGACCCTCTAGGCCGCGGGCCCACGACTTTCGTGATTTAATTAATGAGCTTATAATTGCTCCGATTAACTGAACACCTTCAATTAACCACTTAAGAATTAATCTCCTTATTATTTCATGAGCCCACACCTCATGGTCGATGTCTAGCCACAAGCCCATGAGGCCCAACTTCAGGTGAATTGATCTCAGTGAACCTCACCTCTTATAAGTACCATGTACATACGGTTCTTCTATCGACTTAATTTCCCGATCGAGACCTAGGGTGTGTTGATTGATCGGCACCTCTAATTATCTCGATAACTATACTTTCTAATTCTGGATAATGATTCCAATGTGACTGCTAAATTTGGAAACCCCTTTCAAATCCGTCACCAACTATGATCATAGGTTTCTCGGAATCTATTATCTAAGAACGTATAGGAAATTCTCTCAACACACTACGTTGAGTCGGTAGATCCCATATTAGTGCTAACCACTCGCGTACACGATCCTACGTACCTAAAATAGTCGCACAATGATCAGGCTAACTGATCGGCTCCTAAATCAAAGTACGTACTCACGTGCACCGAATTCGCCCTAGCACCTCAAGTCAAAGGACTAAATCGTACACTATTATAAGTCTTGAGAAACATCCCATCGTCGATGTGCGTCATGCGCTTCCACAATGGGTTTCTCTGTTCGGGTCGTTCGATGCGTTCGATCCCCTATCGAACCACCTACACATATGCACTACCATCAAATGCCTTGCTCATGAAACGCTACAAATTCACTCCAAGTGAATCATGCATACTTGTACAAGTCTTTGCGATTCCTTCGATACCCCGTCTCGTTCGAAATCTATGACTTGGAACATGTTTTAAGATCACGACCTTAGAGACTGTTTCATGATTGCACTCATACTGAAGTGAATCGTCCCATAGTCTATTGTGATCTAAGAATTTCATCCAATCGCTTAAGTGATTCGCGAGAGATGAAGTTGGCCATTGTTTGATTTACATACTATAAACAAACGAGCGTATTATTTCATTTATACTAGAGAAAGTTTACGATAGTCCTAATACAAGCTAAATATATTGGCTTGCAGGGCACTATCCTTTCACATTGGTCGTTTTTGTTTGCTGTGCTTAGGAAGTTTGGTTTTTCTGATCACTTTATAGCCCTTATTAGATGCACTGTTGAACATACTTACTCCTCCGTGCTTGTTAATGGTCAGCCTTCTGGCTTCTTTAGGTCTAGGAGAGGGGTTAGGCAGGGAGATCCCATTTCTCCCACTTTGTTTATCTTGGCTTCTGAGTTTTTGAGTAAGGGTCTTAATAAGTTGTTTCTTGATCATTCTGATATCCAATATTTTACTAATTGAGGGTTTTGTGTGTCTCACTTGGCCTATGCGGATGATTGCATAGTTTTTGCAAAGTCCACATATAAGTCAATTACTAAGATCATGAACTTTCTTGATTACTACTCTAGGGTGTCTAGTCAGACTGTCAACCCGCAGAAGAGTAAGATTATTGTTGGGAAGGGTTGTCATAGGAGAGTCCGGGCCCATATTAAAACCATTTCTGGTTTTAGTATGGATAGTCTTCCTTTAGAGTACCTTGGTGCCACTTTGTTTAAAGGGAAGAAAAACATGGCACTTTTTGACCCCTTACTGGCTAAAATTAGATCTCATCTGACTGGTTAGGAGACTAAGTCCCTTTCCCCAGGTGGTAAGCTTATACTTTTGAAAAGTGTGTTCACTTCTATTCCCACTTATACTTTACAGGTCATCTTTCCTTCCACTAGTTTGTTAGTTGAGCTTGAGAGGCTTTTTGCTAGATTCTTCTGGAGCAAGACTAGTGGTCAGAAGATACACTGGTCTTCTTGGAAGAATATCTGTTTTCCCTCTTTAGAAGGTGGTCTAGGGATTAGGAGATTGTCTGATGTTGCTACTTCCTTCTCCTACAAACTTTGGTGGAGGGTTAGGGAAAATTATGGGATTTGGTCTAGATTCATGGTAGAGAAATATACAAAGTCCCACCATTTCTACACGGCTTTGAATGCCAGATATAATCTCAAGTGTGGAAACGTATGTGTAAGGTTAGACACTTGTTTTCGGAGAATGTCTTCTGGGGGTTAAGAAATGGGCATATATCTTTCTGGCATGATCATTGGATAAGTGACAGGCCTTTAAAATATTTGCCTATTCCTAACCTTCCAGTTGATAATCTTAGAGTGTGTGATTTTTTTATGCATGACGATTGGAATGTGGACCTTCTCCATTCTTGTCTGCATGCTGATGTTGTGAGTAATATTGTCTTGTTGCATATTGACTTGAATGGACATGATGTGATTACTCGGAAGCACACTCCTGATGGTTTGTTCAATATTAAGAGTGCTTGGAATTTCACTAGACTTAAGAAGCCAGTAGATTTGTTAATGAAACATGTGTGGAACTCTCTTGTCATGCCTTATGTTTCTATTTTCATTTGGAGGCTTTTGAACAATTGGATCCATGTGGATAGTGATGCAATCTAGAGGGACTCAGTTGGCTTCAAAATGTCAGTGTTGCTTTGATATGGAGAGTATTCAACATGTTTTTATCAATGGATCTGTGGCTTCCCAGGTTTGGGATTATTTTACTAATTTGTTTGGTGTAAAGAAGGTTTTGACTAATAGTCCTAGGTTTTTGTTGTCTGTTTGGGTTAATTCCTCTACTTTCTATGGTCCAGGGCATTTAAGGTCTGTTGTGGCCATTTATGTCCTTTGGAACCTATGAAAGTGCAGGAATAATTCCAAACATCATAACAAAAACCACCCTGCTTTGAATATTATCAATAGGTCAATTTATGAGGTTAAGTCTTTGTACTTAACTTCAAAAATTAGATCTTGGGGTATCAGTGTTAAACCTCCTTTAGACCCTAAATGTATTGTGGTTAACTGGTTTCTTCCTCCTTCTGGGTTTTTGAAGTTGAATACAGATGGTTGTTCAAGGGGTAATCCATGGGTTGGGAGCTTGGGAGGGATTGTGAGGGATGCTGATGGGAAGATGGTGTTTAGCTTTTGTGAGTTTATTGGGCATTGTACAAACACTGAGTCGGAGATGAGGGCTTTGATCAGGGGGTTGGAACTTTGTGATTCTGTTGGGTGTTCCAATGTACTGGTTGAGGTGGACTCTCAGGTTCTATGTTCGGTCTTGAAAGGTAAAAAACAGGTACACTGGAAACTTGTGAATTTTTTGTATAAGGCTCAAACACTTTTGCTAAAACTTGGTTCTTCAGTGAATCATATCTACAGGAAGGCCAATCAGGTTGCTGATTACTTAGCCAACCTGGGATGTGATTCACAAGAATCATACATTTTCCATACTGGTGAGTGGGATAGAAAATTAAAGGGTCTTATTTGGTGTGACAAATTTTAGTTGTCTTCCTTTAAACACACCAAATAAGCCCTCTCTACCTCTATATGATATTGATGTCCAGGGTAGTTTATCAGACTGTTCTGATACACTATCAGGGGGTAGTTCCTTAGCTGCATTTCATATAGAGTAGTTATCCTATCTGTGCATATAGGTACTCTTTGTTTACTTTGGCCCGCACCCCTGGCCTTTTATTTGCTATCACTTGTTTTGCCCTTGCTTTTCTGAGGTTAGCTATCCTTGTTCTTGCATGATTCAGCCATCTTTCATGCCTTTATCAATATTAGCTAACTTACAGACCTTACTTCACTCACCACTTCTAAATTGTGCCTCATATGCACTGCACACACTTGTTTGAGTCGTGGGCACAGTGTGTAAGTTGGTCTGCACTGACTTATGCACTCAGGGACAACTTTAGATGCATCTCATTGCACTTTACAGCATATATTCCCTTTGCATGGTAGGAAGCCTTCATTTTATTTTCTGGATGTGTTCCTGGTTCATTGGCAATTCTACCAATTGGTCACCCTTGCTTTCAATGCCTGGCAGTCAATTTTTGCATGTAGGTCTGGTCATCTTAAATGACTGTGTTGGTCCCAAAAGTGGTCAATGAGGTCTAGAGGGGGGGGGGTGAATAGACCTCTGAAAACTTTAAAACTTTTTCTTTAACTTTTCAAATCAGCAAACTAAGCTGATCGAGATTTGTAAGACTACTAAGCTGATGCGCACAAAGCTTTATCAGCAGAGTTGACCACTCATCTGATTTTCACTCAGCTGATTTAAGATGTTAAATCAGAGTTTTTAGAAACTAGTTGGCAGCGGATTTGTCAAGTGTTTTTCAACCAATCTGTTCCTCTTTAAGTTTTCTCACTCAAAAGATTTTATCCCCAGTTTTTATAACTCCTTTTAAAATCTTTTGGTTAAATCGTATGTTTGAGTTCTTTGATAAATATGCAAAGTATAGCAGTAAATAAATCAAACACACAGGATTTTTATAGTGGTTATATGGATAAAAATCCTTTAGTCCACTCTTCCAAATCACACAGATCTTGGGTTATACTAGAAAACACAAAGTAATCAAGTATACAATGCTTGCGCTGATCAACAAATGAAAAGCCACAAGTGCGCTGTAAGAAATCACACAGAGATCCTACACTCCGAAGCTAGATCACTCACTTAGACGGATCTACACTCCTCACGCTATTTTCAGTACAGAAGATCACTCAGAAATCCTATACTAGGAAGCTATATCACTCACAAAGATGGATATACACTCCTCTCTTTTACAGTTGAAAGTCACTCAGACAGACAACTAAGTTCTCTGTTCTTCAACGAAAAGCTTTGTCAACAAATGACTTCGGCTTGTGATCAGATGACTCAACTGATGGATCTTGCTCTTATGATATGATCTTGAGTTGTGCAAGCTCTCTTTAGATCTTCAGTTATGTCTTCTATTTATACTCCCAGATTTTGAATTTCTGCCCGTTGAAGGTTGGCAGGAATCTACAGTCCTCGAGTTCTGGTCCTGACACGCGGAACGGCTCCCTGCAACTGTTGCACTGTACACTCTGCTGTACGGATGTCTACTTTATGTCAGTCGCATTTAATGCACTCAGCTCTTAGCTAGTTCCCGTTGATAAGCTTACTGACCATCTTTACTCTGCTGGTGGAAGTACTCTGCTGATGATCACTTCGCTGATCACTCGGCTGATGGCTCCTCGGCTGATTCAAGAATGAACACATCTATCTTGACTCGGCTGATAATACCCATCTGATATCCCACTTCGCTGATTCGGTCACATAGCTTTCAGACCATGAGATAGGTTTCACTAAGCTGTTCAGTTCTTAGTTGATGACTTCCAGATTTCCCTTTTTGTCATCTTCAAAACCTTCTCCAATATTAACCAACAATTTCCCCCTTTTTGATGATGAAAAAACCTTCAACTAAGAACACATCTAAGTTTCTGATTTAGTCTTCATACTCTGAGATGGAAATTATTGCTCTGATACAACTTAAAAAAAAATTACCACTTGATGGTTCTTTTTCCCTTTTTGATCTTCTGCTTAAAGGGTTCTTAGTTGCATCCATTTACTACTTGATGGTTCTTTTTCCCTTTTTGATCTTCTGCTTAAAGGGTTCTTAGTTGCATCCATTTACCACTTGATGGTTCTTTTTCCCTTTTTGATCTTCTGCTTAAAGGGTTCTTAGTTTCATCCATCTTCCCCCTTTTTGTCATCAACATCAAAACTTCAGTTGCATCTTTTCTTCTCCATTTTATCCTTCCCCCCTTTTTAGGGTTTGTGATAACTTCTTTTCCATAAGATTGCAAACTAGTATGCTGAAGACAGGTAGGTAAGCACTTGGCTGATTGAGGTAGTCTTCGTTGCTGTTTATCACTCCAGCTAGAAAATTTCCCCTTAACTTCAAGAATTGATGCCACTTGATACTATTTGTGGTCTGATTTCACTTGTAGTCTGATGCTACTTGTAGTCTGATACCACTTGTAACACCTTTTTCTCTGTAAGGGTGTAAATCAGATTAGTCAGCTGATATCACTTGTTGATGTGATAGCACTTGCTGATACCACTTGGTGTAGTACATTCTTGAAAATCACTTGGCTGTTGAGTTCCAGTCAGCTGATAAGAAGCAGTCTTCTGATAGCTTCATTCTAACTTATTGACAACTTCATCTTTTATTTAGGAGTACCGCTAGTCGTACACGTTCCCCCTAAGTTCAAGAATTCGTGGTCAAGTAGTCTGATGAGAGTTTCTCTTCGAAGACACTCAGCCGTTGAATTCCAGTAAGCTGTTCTGGGTTAGTCTTCTGATAAGTTCCCCCTCAACTTATGAATCCAAAATCAACAAACCAATTTCTGTTGTCACGTGGTTGACTGATACCACTTGAACGGTGATACCACTTGTTGCAAACAGTTAATGGCTTCTAATGCCACTTGGTCTCTGAAACCACTTGTTAATCTATGATAATCTTCAACTTTTCAACAAACTCACGTTCCTTGAAATCTCCAAATGTAGAGTCTACCACTTGAATTATACCAATTGTTGATACCACTGATTTGATACCACTTGCTGGTACATGCATGTTGGTGAGACTACTTGTTGAACTTGGTGAAATTTGCAAGGCAGTCAACTCATCTTTGTCATCTCACATGTGTTTCACCTGCAAAACAGATGACTGTTTTTGGTACCCCTTGTTTATTGGGTCCAGCATGGTTAGTGTAACCTTTAACATGTGATGATCTAGTGACTTATGTTTTATCATGATAATACCACTTGTTGGTACTTGATACCACTTGTTGATACCACTTGTTGGTTTTCAACATTTGTTGGTCATGATTAAAACATAGCTCATAAGCAAGGTAAGATGCATGAAATATGTGATAAGCATGCATATTGAAATGAGGATGGCAATCAGCATGATAATGTGAATAGGCATAAAGCATGTTGAAATAACAATTATCATAATGTGATTCAAATTCTTGCCAGATAATTCATTTTTGCCTCAATTTCTTACCTGAGTTAAATAACTCTCCTTAGATTTAACAGACTTGATACCACTTTAAATTAACTCTAATCAGCAGCCTATTTCAGCTTACTCGGCTGATGGGTTTTAGTAGTCTGATTTGTCTTAGGTAGCTTACTAGGTTTTCTAACCTATTGAGCATCAGTAGACTTGTTCTCTTAAGCCTCTGATTTCTTTTTGTTTAGAGAATGATGCAATCACTTCTTTTAAGTTCATATATATTTTCAAAACAAATCGCATACTCAGCTTTTAGAGTTTCATTCTCATGCTCAAGCTTTTTGGTAGTCAGCTGATTCTTAAGGTTTTTCAACTTGAAGTTTCAGTGATCTGATTTGCTCTTTTCAGCAGAGTCATCTCTTCATTAAGCTTGGCAAATGCACAAACAGTATTTGAATTTGTAATTCAGCATTTATTCAATCGATTCAAATAGTGCATTACATTAATCAGTAGAAGTTACCCCAATTCTCAGAATCATCAGATCCTATGGCAGTTAAGCATAAGGTTTCAGGTACTTCTTCGAATTCTTTACCAGACGACTGAAGGTCTGAATAAGATGTGCAGGAGTTTATTAGCTTTGCTGCATCAGCTAACTTTGTTTTGCTCTTACTAAGCTTACGCTCTTTTTTTTTTAGCACGCTTTTCCTTTTCAGCAAACTTCTCAGATGATGAGGTTGGATGGTCTTTGATCAAGAGCCCATACTCCTCTTCATGGTAGTCTCTAAGTTTTGCTTTGGAGGAATCCCTGTTTTCCTGAAAATGATAAGAAAAAGATGAAGTAGCATTTTTATATTTTAATTTCATTTTCTTCTTGTAGAACTTCTTGAAATCATTTAGCAGCAGGGTAATGTCGTCAGCAGTGTATCCCTTTTCTGAACTCAGCACAGTCTTCTGTTTTGACTAGTCAGCTGATTTTCTTGACTTGTCTGACGCCATTAGAGCAGCAGTAGGGTCTGAACTGGTTGACACTTCTAATCCCAATCTTGGCATATGATACTCATAAGCTTTGAGAGATGAGAACAGTTCGGAAAGAGAAATCTTCTCTAAATCCCTTGATTCTTCCATGGCTGTCACCTTCATGTTGAATTTAGGTGGCAAGGCCTTGAGAACCTTTGTTGTGATCTCCTTGTTCGAAAATTCTTTACCAAACCTTAGAACTTCATTCAGGGCTTTGGTAAATCTGGTATCCATCTGATCAATTGTTTCACCAGACTTCATCTTGAAATTTTCAAACTCCTCAAGAGCCACACTGAGCTTGTGTTCTTTGATAGCGTTGTTTCCTTCGCTTAGCTCGCAGACTTTATCCCACATCTCTTTGTCAGTTTTGAGATGCTTGATCTTCTGGAAATTTTCTTCGTCTACAGCTCTGAACATGATGAACTTCGCCTTTTTATCAAGATTTACCAACTTGATTTCTTTAGGTGTCAGCTCATCCAGCTCTTTGTCAACTATCTGATCTGGTTGGCCAGCAACCTTCACAGTCTTCTGGAATCTGAATGGTCCTTTTGTAATACATGTAAACATGTCATCATTATAAGCAGCAAGAAAGATTTCCATTCTGATTTTCCAGTTTTCAAAGCTCATAAGACCAATGTGAGGAACATGGTTTATGGCATCCATTTTTCAAAAAGTTTTGATTTTCAAAATATGCTCTCTTTTTGAAAAATTTGAAAAACACACTTTGGATCAAGCTCGTTGATCAGGCAGCTGATTCAAGATAAACCACCTACCCCGATGCTACTTGATGGTATCAGGTAAATTTCTAGAGCAACCTGCTCTGATACCACTTGTTGGTCCCAAAAGTGGTCAATGAGGTCTAGAGGGGAGGGGGGGGGGGGGGGTGAATAGACCTCTGAAAACTTTAAAACTTTTTCTTTAACTTTTCAAATCAGCAGACTAAGCTGATCGAGATTTGTAAGACTACTAAGCTGATGCGCACAATGCTTTATCAGCAGAGTTGACCACTCATCTGATTTTCACTCAGCTGATTTAAGATGTTAAATCAGAGTTTTTAGAAACTAGTTGGCAGCGGATTTGTCAAGTGTTTTTCAACCAATCTGTTCCTCTTTAAGTTTTCTCACTCAAAAGATTTTATCCCCAGTTTTTATAACTCCTTTTAAAATCTTTTGGTTAAATCGTATGTTTGAGTTCTTTGATAAATATGCAAAGTATAGCAGTAAATAAATCAAACACACAGGATTTTTATAGTGGTTATATGGATAAAAATCCTTTAGTCCACTCTTCCAAGTCACACAGATCTTGGGTTATACTAGAAAACACAAAGTAATCAAGTATACAATGCTTGCGCTGATCAACAAATGAAAAGCCACAAGTGCGCTATAAGAAATCACACAGAGATCCTACACTCCGAAGCTAGATCACTCACTTAGACGGATCTACACTCCTCACGCTATTTTCAGTACAGAAGATCACTCAGAAATCCTATAATAGGAAGCTATATCACTCACAAAGATGGATATACACTCCTCTCTTTTACAGTTGAAAGTCACTCAGACAGACAACTAAGTTCTCTGTTCTTCAACGAAAAGCTTTGTCAACAAATGACTTCGGCTTGTGATCAGATGACTCAACTGATGGATCTTGCTCTTATGATATGATCTTGAGTTGTGCAAGCTCTCTTTAGATCTTAAGTTATGTCTTCTATTTATACTCCCAGATTTTGAATTTCTGCCTGTTGAAGGTTGGCAGGAATCTACAGTCCTCGAGTTCTGGTCCTGACACGCGGAACGGCTCCCTGCAACTGTTGCAGTGTACACTCTGCTGTACGGATGTCTACTTTATGTCAGTCGCATTTAATGCACTCAGCTCTTAGCTGGTTCCCGTTGATAAGCTTACTGACCATCTTTACTCTGCTGGTGGAAGTACTCTGCTGATGATCACTTCGCTGATCACTCGGCTGATGGCTCCTCGGCTGATTCAAGAATGAACACATCTATCTTGACTCGGCTGATAATACCCATCTGATGTCCCACTTCGCTGATTCGGTCACATAGCTTTCAGACCATGAGATAGGTTTCACTAAGCTGTTCAGTTCTTAGTTGATGACTTCCAGATTTCCCTTTTTGTCATCTTCAAAACCTTCTCCAATATTAACCAACAGACTGGACAAGTCCATTCATCTCACATGTGTGGACTACACTCATTTATTCTGCCAGGTAATTGGTCTCAGTAAATCACTACTTCTATACTAAACCATGCCTTTGCACTTTTCACACACTGTTTTATGATGGTTGATTGTTCGTGTTGAGGTGTTGGTGTTGTTGGTTGTTGGTGATTTCCTTGTATATGGTGATCCTTTTGGTTGAGTTTACTCTCAGGGCTTTCATATCAGGGTTTGGAGTTGTGGTGGTGTTGGTGACAGTATGGAAGCCAATATGTGGCTTCCGTTGATGTGTTGTGGTGTTGGTGTGGATGGATACTTTTCAGGGGGTTATCTGCTAGTTGTTCAATTCTTATGTCAGAGCTCAAAGGTGGCTAAATGGTGGAGGCTGTTGGAAGATTTGACGTTGGTCCCTAACTTTCCAGGAGGGTAGTTGCTAGTGGCTCTTTTTCTTTTTCAGGGCTCAAAGGTTGCTATATTTTGGAGGCTGATGGAAGAAGTTGCTGCTGTTTCACTTTGTTTCAGCCTGTTGGTTATGTTGCAGCCCTTGTGTGGGTTTTGGCCAGCTTGTTGGCATTATTTTTACTTTACCCCTGTGTGGGTTTCTGCCTATATGTGTTGGCATTTATCTTGTCTTTTGTTACTTTTGCCCCTGTGAGGGTTGTTTGCCATCATGTTGGCTTTTTCATTTTGTTTTCTTGCTTTGTTGTGTTGGTTTATCTTGTTGTTTGTTTTAGGGGTTGGTCCCTCTTGTCCCGTACACTTGATACTGGTGAGTTCCCCCTCACATTATTACATCCCACAATATCATTGCCCTTTCGGGCTCTGATACCATCTGTCACAGACTTGACTCATTCAAGTGTCGTGAGGCACCTAGCCTCGAAACGCCCCTTGCGATCTTTTCCATCCCTTGCGGATTCAGCTAAGTCAGCCTAACTTCTTGATTAAGTAAGTGAGAAGTGGAAAGTAAGTAAGAGAACTTTGAGAGAACTTGGAATGTTTGTTGAATCACTCAAACTTGGATGGTTTCAAATGAGCTAAGTTGCCCAATTTATAGTTCCACATCCTCAAATGGACGGTGGTGATCAACTTGATCTAATGGTTGAGATTTATTCTCTAGACCATTCTACATCTATCTACAATGTGTAGAACTATGTACAAGCTTGTGGAACTATCTAGAATCTCCTACTATATACAAGGCTATTCTATGTAGAGAGTAGTAGAGAATTCTAGAACCTTCAAGAGTGGGAAAGCTTAAACTAGGCCATGCCTTGCCGTCGGGTCCCTTTGTTGCACACGCCGGCCTCCCGAAGGGTGATCCGTTACAACCTGCTCATTTTTACCAAACATCATAATTAGCGTCATCTGTGGAAAAACTATGGCATGTGTGTTGAGATGGCGAACGAGGATCAAGAGAACCAACATGGAATCTTGAATGACACATCCCCACTTGGAGGAGGAGGAGGAGGAGGAGGAGGAGGCATACATCCTCGTGCGCCAGCCTCTGGAGTAACACATAGCACACCCCCACATGGAGAAGGAGGTATGCATCCTCGTGCACCAGGTGTTGAAGCTTCACACGCCATGCCCCCACCCAGGGGAGGAGGCCTACATCTTCATGCACCAAGCCTTGAAGCGACGCATGGTGTGCCTTCTCCGAGTTCTATGATATAAATGACACATGAGATGTTTGATGCAATGGCAAGAGCAATAGCAACGCATTCGGTCACCAAATACATTGTGGAGAAACAACGAGCACGTGATCCACCCCAATATTGTCACATAGTCCAAGCCGCATCCGTGATACTGGAAATAGATGAGATGAGATGACGAGACCAATAACTCTCAATACCGCCTCCAAATTATGAGGAAGCTTACCATTACAACGTTAGTGTAAGAGGAGGTATCTAGACAACTTCGCACCAGACTCGCAAGAGAAATAACTCCATCTCATAACATTGGAAGGAGAGAATATGCACGTCAAACAACATACATCCAAAGTAAGAGGAGCTAGGGGGCACAAAAAACACCGATAATAATGATGCCATTGAGGAGGAGTCCATTCGCTGCAGTGCTAGCATAGCCTTTACCTCAAGGATTCAAGATTCCTAGCCTTTGAGAGTATGATGGAACAAGAGACCCTCAAGATCACCTAGATAAATTTGCTGCCGAAGCGGACTTGTATGCCATGAGGGATGCAACCACATGCATGATATTCCACATCACTTTGTCCAAGGTTGCTCTCACATGGTTAGATCAGTTACCTTCAGCGACAATTATAAACTTCGAGCAGCTAAGTCAACATTTCCTTCAACACTTCTCGATGAACAAAAAATACCAAAAGACAGCGACATACTTATACACCACTAAACAAAAAGTTGAAGATCCCTTGAGAGAGTACGTACAACATTTCACCACCGCCATGCTAGAAGTTTCTCATGTAGATCCGAATATGTTGGCGGGCATTCATCAGCAAACACTTTTAGATGAACATCTCAAAGAATCAATAGTTGGAAAGCCTTCCACAACCCTTGATCCTCTCCTTTATAGTGTTGAAAAGTTTGTCAGAATTGAGGAGGCAATGGCGTATGTAAAGCCAGGAAAAAAGAGTAAAACAAAGGACAAAGAAGAAGTAATAAACGATCTTGAAAAATGAAAAGAGAGTGTTAGAGAAGGTTAAACTTATGGTTTTCCTTCAAAGTATGCTCACTACAACCCACTCGGTGCCCTCGAGCAGAAGTACTAATTGCAGCAAAACATCAAGGACTACCTCGATGGCCTCATAAACTAAAAAGCAAAAAAAAAAAAAAAAACCAATCAAACGAATATTGCAGTTTCCATCGAAGCAACGAACATAACACAAAGGAGTGCCACCACTTGCGAGATGAAATAGAAGGATTGATTCGAAGAGGTCATCTAAATCCATTTACAAACTTGCAAGATCGAGATTATCATCGAACTTTGTAAATGAAGAATTAGGAGAAAACTTATACTTGACAAGAGTGATAAATATATTCTTAAAAGATTAACCCGAAAGAGTTCACGAAATTAAGAGTATATTATTGTATTAAGTTGTTAAACATACTAATCCAAGTGCCCTCTGCGAGAGACTATTACATGTCATAAAGAATGTGCCAAGTGCTCCACCTGTCATTTAACAAAAGTAAAATTTTGAACAACAACTTATCTGAGACAGTGGTTCCTCAACCACACATGTCCTAGAAGTGCGAAAAAACGACTTCTCTGAGACATTGGTTCCTCAACTACACATGTCCTGGAAACGCAAAAAAATGACTTCTCCGAGATAGTGGTTAAAAACGACTTCTCTAAGACAGTTGTTCTTCAATCACAAATGTCTAGAATCTAGCAACGACTTCTTTGAGACAGTGGTTCTTCAATCACACATGACCTAGAAGCGAACAAAGATGTCTTTGGACAATGATTATTCAATCACCCATGTCCCGCAGGCAAAAAATCCTTGAGATAACGTTCACTTTCGAGGAACACATGTCATGAAACTCTTTGTTGTTGTGATAAACATGCTACAATCATACATGTCTTGGAGGCGAAAAATTGGAATTGTTATTGAACCTCAAGAATCAAACTAAGAACCTCATAGCAAGTCCAAAGTGCAGAGACCTCGACCATCCTAGGCGAAGGCGTGATGACCTTGTAAGAGGACTGTCTTGCATGACATTCTTTGATTTAATAATTAATATGTTTTGTTTATTATGGTATGTAAATTAAACAATGACCAACTTCATTTCTCGAAAATATATCTAAGCAATTAGATGAAATCCTAAGATCACATTATGACTATGGGATGATTCACTTCAGTATGAGTGCAATCATGAAACATTCTCTAAGGTCGCGATCTTAAAACACGTTCCAAGTCATAGATTCCAAACGAGATAGGGTATCGAATGAATCGCTAAAGACTTGCACAAATATGCATGATTCACGTGGAATGAATTTGTAGTGTTTCATGAGCAAGACATTTGATGCTAATGCATATGAGTAGGTAGTTCGATAGGGGATCGAACATAACGAACGACCCGAACAAAGAAACTCATAGTGGAAGCGCATGACGCATATCGGTAATGGAATGTTTCTACGATTTAGTCCTTGGACTTGAGGTACTAGGGCGAATTAGGTGCACGAGCATGCGTACATTGATTTAGGAGCCGATCACGTAGCTTGATCGTTGTACGACTACTTTAGGTACGTATGATCGTGTGCGCGGATGGTTAGTACTAATAAAAGATCTATTGACTCATCCTGATAAGATGGGATAATTTTATGTACGTTCTTAGATAATATATTCCGAGAAACCCACGGCCGTGGTCGGTGAAGGATTTGAAAAGGAGTTTCCAAATTTAGCAGTCACACTTGAATTGTTATTCAGAATTAGAAAGTAAAAAATCGAGATAATTAGAGGTATTGATCAATTCACACACCTTTGGTATCGATTGGGAAATTAGTCACTAGAAAGACCGTATGTACATGGCAATTATAAGAGGTGAGGTTCACAAGATCAATTCACCTGAAGTTGGGCCTCATGGACTTGTGACTAGACATCGACCATGAGGTGTGGGTACTCCTACACTAATGAGAGATTAGTTATGAGAGATGAGTCATGGGCCTACGGCCAATTGATGGTGAACCTAGAGAGTCACACACAATACAATTCGACGGCAACAATCAATAATGAAAGTTTGATTTAAAAGAGTTAAATCAAAATTAATGAATTAAAGTGTTAATTCAAAATGGAGAATAATTAATTAGAATGTCTAATTAATAAAAGAGTTAATTAATAAAAGGGAGAGAGTTTATTTAAATAATTGAATTAATTAAATAATGGGCTGAATTAATTAATTAAATATGTTTAATTAATTAAGGCTAAATCTAAGAAGAATAGTCCATAAAGATGGGCCGCTAGGATTTCTAGTAGGATAAGGAAGAAAAGAGATAATCATGGAATTAGATATATTTAAGGAAAATGAGTCTCATTATATAAAGATAACTCACATGAATTCTTATTTTCTCACATTAATTCTTATTTTCCAACCAAACAACATGCCAAAAATCTACATCTAGTGAAAAACTTTGCCCGCCATCTTCCTCCCAAGATCGGCCGAACGCTTTGCGATTTTATCTGAAAAAATCGCATATCTCCATTCTATTTCCTTTCTTGTAACTTCTTGATTTCTAGTTCCTAGCCTGTGAATCAAGAAGATTGCTATCATCCAATTGATGTGGATACATTCTAGAGGCACGACACTTGGAGTGCTATCTGCGAATCCATAGCCTGAAAAGAAAAGAAGACCGGAGTCAACCTTATTCGTATGAGCTATATGATTAATTCCTAGCACTGGGGTTTGTTCAAAAAATTTAAATTCTGTACGTTTGTTGTTTTGACAACCGAGCAAATCCCAACAGTGGTATCAGAGGCGAATTCATTATTCTCATATGGAAAAGGCCTTAACACCTCTAAATTACTGATTCTTGCTTGTTATGATATTATATGTGCTCGTATAAAATTGCATAAATTGATTTAGGCCAAAAGTATAATTTTCGAAAAATGGGAGACTAAAATGCAAATAGCAATTTTTCAAAAGTATGGGCATAATTGATTTCTTTGTTTTTCTGCAAATTCTGGACTAAATTGTAATTTTCGGGTTTTTTCGAAAATTGGGGTCGATTTGCAATTTCCAAAAGTTTAGGACTATTTTGTTATTTTCGATACTTCAGGGGTCCGTTTGCTACTAATGAAAATTTTTGGGATTAATTTGTTAATTTCTATTTTCTGGACAGATGTAATTTCTAAAACTTTAGGCGTAAATATGTAATTTTCAAAAACTAAGGGGCCAATTTGCAATATTCAAGAGTTGAAAAAATATTAATATGATTTTATGCATGAAAATATTTTGTTTATCTGAAAATTTAGTAGAGAATAAAGTAAGAATTATGGGTTATTTCAAAAGGAGTTTTAAAATAAGAAAATAAGATAAGAAATACGTAAAAATTGTTTGCTTGTTTCCTACTCAACGTGAATGGTTTACGTGGTTTTCGATCACGCCAAGCTTTGACCCTAGGGTAGATGTGATTGTTTAATTTCAATTGTGCTGGTTTATATTGGGTCAGCGTGTCTTAAACTTTTTAGTCCCTTTCAACCTTTGTAATATATTAGGACTTTATTTTAAATAGTTTAGGATTGAGGCCCATTACAAGCAAGGTCCCAAAAGGGAATGAAGGTCAGGTGTGCATGGTTATTATTGTAATAGCCTAGGTATTTTAAAGAACCCAATTAGATTGACCAATTGGGCCAACATCTTGGCTCGATGCTAGGCCACATAGGAGGCTCCCAATAAAAAATATATTGTGGTAGCATGTAGGCTAGGTCTGAATGTTTTAATTTTGTTTATTGATATCTTTTTGGCACGTATGTGATGCACGCTAGTAATTTTATCGTAAATAAAAAGCATAAAGCATAGGTGAGATCTCGAGGAGAATTACCTCAAACTTTCAAACCCGAAAATTTCCTCTTGAAATAAATATTAAGTCATATTGGGTACTTTAAAATGATATTTTAATATTCAAGCCTTCCATCAATAGGAATTAGCGTAGGTTGTCTACTTATCGATTAAGGTTATCTAGAGTCTGACACCCGAGGCGAAGAAAGGGATAATACGCGAAATAACCTGATTCTTGTTTTTTAAACTCAACAAGGGTGGGAACTGGTCGGGACAAGTATAATCGACCGATAATCAGTTACAGGGATCATGATCGGGTATGTTGCTCATTAAGATTGATGGGTCAGACTTAATGAGTAGTACCATTCATGATGTAACAATGCTAGATGGGTGCGAAAATTGAGGCAAAATAGCTTGAAGGTTGTGTAGGGACACAATTAGTTATAAAATACCTACCTGGGGAATCAATTATATGGTCACGAGTCGTGGGTGCAATTAATGTCTGCTGGGACGTCAAGACCTACTATGAAATAGGATTTCCCGAACAATTGAAGGAGTTATTGTTTCAATAAAAAGGCCAATTTTCGATAATTATAAGTAATTGTCATAAACATATCCGCTAAATGTTGTCTTTAATTTATTTGACTTAGCCATTCAAAATCCACAATCATGTGAACAAACTTTGGCACAAAGCATCACAAATACGCTCTATGAGACAAGCATGATTGGTTTCAACAATGTTGGAGAATATTGTTTCTACCTAATCAAGATGATGAAACAAATCAAAAAGCTAGGCGTTGATTTGAATCACGATGAGGAGATAGAGATCATCCTCAATTTCTTGTCTGACTCATTTACTCATTTTGTGTATCATTGTGATATTCCATCTGAACGGATTAAGACGAATGATTTAATCAAGTTGTTGGACAAATATGAGAAAGTCTTTGAGAAAGGACTGAGTCTGAGTGTACGAAAGGATTGCTCCATGTGTAGGAAAGACAATGAATTAAGGAAGCTTGTTGAAAGAAATTTCCGAAGAAAATGAACAAATATATGACCTAGTTATTCCTTTGATGTATGACATCATATAGTTTTCTCATATCTATAAAGTGTTTGCAGGTGATGAGGGCATTCTCTTGCCCTTAGGAAGAAGAGCATATCTTGAAATGCGAAGGCAAGGGTTGCTTCGACAAGTAAGGGATAAGTACATCTGGACTTTAACTTTTAGCATGATTTTACCTAGATTTTTTTGTCTTATCATAGTTATAGTTTTATTTGTTTTGAGTTTTATTTCTTTTTTCCGATTTTGTACGAAATATTATTGCTTTACCATCGTGAATGAATTATTTTAATTTGAGCATTAATTCTGTACAAAATATTATTGCTTTACCATTATTAATGGAATGTTTTAAAGCATAGAATGGAAAATTCGATAAACACTTAAAATTTTAAATAAATTGTATGCTGAATTGAGAAAAAGTAAATACCAAGATAATTATCCAAAAATTTTGATGTGCTGAAATTGGACATATTTCCGAAGGAAGGATTCAAAAGGTTGATTTCATCTGAGGCTCTTGAAATATAGAACTTAGATGAACTCGTAACTCACGAATTTTGTCTCAAAGGAAAGATGACCAAAACAACATTTGCTAGGCATCCTAAGCACACCAAAAGAACATTGGATATGATCCATAAACAAATATGTGGACCACTAAGCGTTAGTGCGATAAGAGGTTACTTCGTAACATATGTTGGCAACTTTGGTCGTTATGGATATGTGTACCTTATGAAGTACAAATATGAAACTATTAAAATGTTCAAAGAGTTTCGAAACGAAGTAAACAAGGGCATAATGTTAAGACCGTTCGATCTTATCAAAGTGGCGAATACTTAAACCATAAGTTACTCGATTATTTAACCGATAATGGGATTGTCGCGCAACGAACAAACATCTGAGAGAAGGAATCGAACTTTATTGGACATGGTTCATTCCATGATGAGTTTCGCTGAACTTCCTTGTTCATTCTGGGGGTTAGCCCTTCTTACTCTTCAAAGATATTTAGGCTAGTACCTTTCGAAGTCAGTGCCTACAACACCGTACCAACTATGGTATGGTATAGTATAGTACTTTTGTACTTGTACTTACGAATATGAGAATCTTCTGTCTATGTTAAGAACAAGAAATGAGATAAATGGGATAGTAGATCCAGTTTGTACAAATTTGTGGGATATCCAACAAATTGGATACCTGTTCTACAACCCTAAGGAACGAAAAACATTCGTTTCTAGGAATGCCCACTTCTTAGAGGATGATTTCCTCACCAATAGAATTTGAACAGTCACACAACTTGATGAAGTCCAAGATTTGGACCCATCCCCACAAATAGTGGGAGTTGATCCAAAAAATACAGAACCAACTAGTACACCAATTCTTCATAGAAGCTATATCAGATATAGAAGCGGGTGCATGGAATGAGACCATGCAATCCAAAATGGATTCCTTGCATTCCAACATGGTATGGAGCTTGGTCGATCTACCTGAGGAAACTATCCATGTAGGTTGCAAATGGATCTTCAAGCGCAAGCTTGGAATGAATGTAGAAGTTTTTTACTTACAAAGCTCGCCTACTAGCGAAAAGTCATTCCCAAAAGCCTGGAATAGACTATGAGGATATATTCTCTCCAATGGCGATGACAAATTCCATTCGGATATGCTTAACCATAGCAACGTAGTAGGACTACAAAATATGACAACTGAATGTAAAGATCGTTTTTCTCAATGGCGACATTGATAATGAGGTCTTTTACAACAAACGCACGGGGTTTACGTTCAAAGGGAGTGAGCATGAGGTAGGTCAATCTATGACTTTTAACAAGAATTTTGAACCTGGAACATGCGATTTGATGAGACAGTCAAAGTAATTTGGTTTTATCAAAATGCATATGAACTATGTGTGTACAAAAGAATCAGTGGGAATTTTGTACAGTTCGTAATATTATATGTCGATGACATTCTGCTTATCGAGGACGATATTGGAATGTTAAACACAAACGAAAACATGGTTATCCATGCAAATTTCCATGAAAGATTTAGGAGATGCATCTTACGTATTGGGGATACGTATCTATAGAGATAGATCGAAGAAGATGTTAGGACTCTCCCAGTCTAAGTACATAGACACAATATTGAAGAAGATTTAGTATAATGTATGCAATATTATGTACAAGACTTGACATACCACATGCTCTGAGTGTCACGAGCCGCTATTAGTCGAACACCTGTGAGGAACACTGGACTGTCGTAAAAGCAATCCTCTAGTACTTAAGAAGCACTAAGGGTTTGTTCTTGGTCTACGGTAGTAGTAGATAATTGAAACTTGAAAGATTTACTAATTTAAGTTTCCAATCTGATGTAGATGATCAAAGATCCTATATTTTGTCTTAATAGGGCAGCGGTAATTTGGAAGAGTTCCAATTAGTCTACCACTGCCAGCTCAGCCACTAAAGCAGAATATCCCGCAGCATCGGATGAAGCAAAAGAAGGTGTTTGGATGAAAAAAAACTTCATCCAAAAGTTGGATGTAGTTCCTAGAATTGCAAAGTCGGTGGTTATCTTATGTGGTAACAATGGGGCAATTGCTCAAGGAAAGGAACCAAGATCTCACCTAACAATTTAAACACGTATTAAGGCAATTCCATATGATTAGACACATCATAGGTAGATGAGACGTATAAATGGATCACTCAACTCGATAGACAACTTAGCGGATCTACTAACAAAGCCCTTGTCACAAAAGAGTTCGAAGGACATCTTGAAAAGATGGATCTTAGAAATTTTGTGATTAGTTTTAGGGCAAATGAGAGATTGGTATGATAGTGCCTAGCAAGTCAACAAAATTAGCTTGTAAGAGGATTGTCTTGCATGACATTCTTTGGTATAATAATTAACACGTTTTGTTTATTTATGGTATGTAAATTAAACAATGGCCAACTTCATCTGTTTGATGAAGATGAAGAAGTGAAGGGAGGTTTTGATGATTTCCAAAAGTCATCAGCTAAGTAATGGAAGCTTAGCAACCTCTGGGAAATTCAATCTGAGAAGACAAGTAAAATCAGAAGGGTTGAATTTTGGTCCAGAAGACTACTGATCTGATGTTGAGTTCGAAATCAGACTGATGGATTTCAGCAGAGTCAAATCAGATGAGTTCGGTTTGAATCAGCAGAGTGTTCATCAGAAGAGTAGATTCGATCAGCAGAGTTGAAGAGATCAGAAAGTCATTCCAACGGTAATAAATGCACTCGGTGTAATAAATGTTGTAAGAGAAGGGTATTAAAGTCCAATGATTGAAGAGAAACCTCGGATCAGTAAGGTGCATTTAATACGACGTGACAGAAAGTATAGTAGAACTGTACAGTGAACAGTTGCAGAAGCCGTTCTGAAACAGGGACCAGTACTCGAGGAAAATCTGAAGATCTGTTTTGTTCAACGGGCAGAAATTCAAACCTCAAGTATAAATAGTTCAAGGTTCAAGAGTTAGAGACACACAACTGCATTGAGAGAATTTTATTCAAGATCAAATCCTTCTAAGTCTCAAACTCAAGAACAGAACACTTATCAGCTTAGTCATCAGTTGACTCAAGCCGAAGTTGAAATCAAAGCCAAATACAAAATCTAAGTGATTTTGTAAACAGAGAAAGTTGTGAGGAGTGTAGATCCATCTAAGTGAGTGATCTAGCTTCAGAGAGTAGGATTCCTTTGTGATTTCTTGCCGCGAACTTGTGGCTTTTCATTTGTTGAATTGCGCAAGCAGTGCATATTGTAAACTATGTGTTTATAGTATAACCCAAGATCTAAGTGACTTGGAAGAGTGGACTAAAGGATTTCAATCCATATAACCACTATAAAAATTCGGTGTGTTTGTTTATTGCATTTTACTTGCATATTTTCAAAGAACTAACATACGAACTTAACAAAAAGATTTGAAAAGGGGAGTTTAAAAACTGGGGTTAAAATCTTTTAAGGAAGAAAACAACTTGTTGAAAAACACTTGATAAATTCGCTGCAAACAAGTATTTCAAACTCTGATTATATTTGAATCAGATAAGTTAAATCAGACGAGTGGTCAACTCTACTGATTAAGCTAAGTGCGCAATCAGTGAAGTAGTCTTACACGTTCTTGATCAGCTTACTCTGCTGATAATAAAAGTTAGAGAAATTTTCGAAAGTTTTCAGCGGTCTATTCACCCCCCCCCCCCCCCCCCCAATCCCCCTCTAGACCTCATCTGACCACTTGGGACCAACATCATCTCTTGCGAATGTATCTAAGCGATTGGATGAAATCATAAGATCACATTATGACCATGGGACAATTCACTTCAGTACGAGTGCAATCATGAAACAGTTTCTAAGGTCGTGATCTTAAAACACGTTCCAAGTCAATAAATTCCGAACGAGACGGGGTATCGAAGGAATAGCTAAAGACTTGTACGAATATGCATGATTCACGTGGAGTGAATTTGTAGTGTTTCATGAGCAAGGCATTTGATGCTAATGCGTATGAGTAGGTGGTTCGATAGGGGATCGAACGCATCGAACGACCTGAACAGAGAAACCCATCATGGAAGCGCATGACGCATATCGGTAATGGGATATTTCCCAAGACTTATAATAGTGTATGATTTAGTCCTTGGACTTGATGTACTAGGGTGAATTCGGTGCACGAGAATGCGTAATTTGATTTAGGAGCCAATCATGTAGCTTGATCGTTGTGCGACTACTTTGGGTACGTATGATCGTGTACGCGTATGGTTAGTACTAATTGAGGATCTATCAACTCATCCTGATATTGGGAGAATTTTTTGTACGTTCTTAGATAATATATTTTGAGAAACCCACGGTTGTGGTCGGTGACGGACTTGCAAAGGAGTTTCCAAATTTAGCAATCACATTTGAATTGTTATCCAAAATTAGAAAGTACAGAATCGAGATAATTAGAGGTGGCGATCAATTCATACACCCTAGGTCTCGATAGGGAAATTAGTCGCTAGAAGGACCGTATGTACTTGATAGCTATAAGAGGTGAGGTTTACAATATCAATTCACCTGAAGTTGGACCTCATGTGCTTGTGGCTAGACATCGACCATGAGGTGTGGGTGCTCGTGAATTGATAAGGGATTAATTCTGGAGTGGTTAATTAAAAGTGTTTAATTGATCAAAGCAATTAATTGCTCATTAATTAAATCAAAAGTCGTGGGACTACGGCCAATTGATGGTGAACCTAGAGGGTCACACACAATACAATTGGACGACAACAATCAATAAGGAAAGTTTGGTATAAAAGAGTTTGATCAGAATTAATGAATTAAAGTATTAATTCAAAATGGTGAATAATTAATTAGAATGTCTAATTAATTAAAGTGTTAATTAATAAAAGGGAGAGAGTTTATTGAATTAATGGGATTAATTAAATAATTGACTAAATTAATTAATTAATGTTATATCTAAGAAGAATAGTCCATAAAGATTGGCCATTAGGATTCCTAATAGGATAAGGAAGAAAAAATATAATCATGGAATGAGATATCCTTGAGAATGTGTCTCCTTATATAAAGGTAAATCACATGAATTATTCCTCACCAAGCAAGCAACAAGCCAGAAATCTACATCTAGAGAAAAACCCTGGCCATCATCTCCCTCCCAAGATTAGCCGAACGTTGTGCAATTTTATCTGGAAAAATCACATATCTCTATTCTTCTTCCTTGCTCTAAACTTATTGATTTCTAGTTTGTAGCATGTGAATCAAGAAGGTTGATATCATCCAATTGGTGTGGATACATTCTAGAGGCACGACACTTGGAGTTTTATCTGTGAATCAATAGCCTGAAAAGAAAAGAAGACTGGAGTTTCCACCACAGTTTCTGTGGTGAGGTAATTTTCGATTACCACCCCTTTTAATGCAATTGTTGTATTTTATGATTCAACCTTATTCGTATGAGTTTGATGTGTAATTCCTGGCCTTGGGATTTGTTCAAAAATTTAAATTCCACACGTTTGTTGTTCTGACAACCGAGCAAATACCAACAGTGATATTTGAGCCAAATTTATTACTATCATACGGAAAAGGCCTGAACACCTCTAAATATTTGGTTATATTTGATTGTCGCGTTCTATCTATTGTTTCTTGGTTGTTATGATATTATCTTTGCTCTGGTAAAATTTCATAAATTGATTTGGGCCAAAAGTGCAATTTTCAAAACTTGGGAGACTAAAATGCAAGTAGAATTTTTTTGAAATTTGGCCAGAATTGAATTTTTTTATTTTTCTGCAAATTTTGGACTAAATTGTAATATGAATCTGATTTTACGCATGAAAATGTTTTGTTTACCCGAAAATTGATTTATCATAATTAGTAGAGATTAAAGTAAGACACATGAATTATTTTAAAAGGAGTTTTAAAATAAGAAAATAAGATAAGAAATACGTAAAAGTTGTTTGCTTGTTTTCTACTCAACGTGAACTATTTACGTGGTTTTTTTATCGCGCCGAGCCTTGACCCTAAGGTAAATGTGATTGGTTTAATTTTAAGTTTGCTTGTTTATATTGGAACTGCGTGCCTTAAGTTTTTTTGTCACTTTGAGCCTTTGTAATAGATTAGGGCTTTATTTTAAATAGTTTTGGATGGAGGCCCATTACAAGCAAGGTGGAGGTCCAAGAAGGGATGAAGGCCATGTGTGCATGGTTATTAATGTAATAGTCTAGTTCCTTTAAAGAGCCCAATTAGATTGACCAATTAGGCCAACATCTTGGCTCGATGTTGGCCCACATAGGAAGCTCCCGAATGAAAACATATTGTGGTAGCATGCATACTAGGTGCGAATGTTTTAATTTTGTTTATTGATTTATTTTTGGCCCGTATGTGATGCACGTTAGTAATTTGATTGTAAATAGAAAGCATAAAGCATAATTAATGCCGTGAGATCACGAGGAGAGTTACCTCAAACTTTCAAACCCGAAAATCCCCTCTTGAAATAAATATTAAGTCATATTGGGCATTTTAAAATGATGTTTTAATATCCAAGCCTTCCATCAATAGGAAATAGCATAGGTTGTCTAGTTATCGATTAAGGTGATCTTGAGTCTGGCACCCGAGGTGAAGAAAGGGACAATTCTTATTTTTAAACTCGACAAGGGTGGGGACTGGTCGGGACATGTATAATTGACCGATAACCTATTACGGGGATTTCATGACCGGGTTCGTTGCTCATGAAGATTGATGAGTTAGACTTAATGAGTAGTATCATTCATGATTTATCAGTGCTAGAAGGGTGCGAAAACCGAGGTAAAATAACTTGAAAATTGTGTAGGGACATAATTGGTAATAGTATACCTACCTGGGGAATTAATTGTATGGCCACGAGTCGTGGGTGCAATTAATGCCTGCTGGGACGACAAGACCTACTAGGAAATAGAATTTCCCAAACAATTGAAGGAGTTATTGTTTCGATAAAATAGTGGGAGAACTTTTTCGATAAAAAGGCCAATTTTAGATAACTATAAGTAATTGTCATAAACATATCCGCTAAATGTTGCCTTTAATTTATTTGATTTGGCCATTCAAAATCCACAATCATGTGAACAAACTTTGACACAAAGCATCACAGATACGCTCTATGAGACAAGCATGATTGGTTTCAACAATATTGGAGAATATTGTTTCTACCTATCAAGATGATGAAACAAAGCAAAAAGTTAGGCATTGATTTGAATCATGATGAGGAGATAGAGATCATCCTCAATGGCTTGTCTGACTCATTTACTCATTTTGTATCATTGTGATATTTCGTCTGACGGGATTAAGACGAATGATTTACTCAAGTTGTTAGATAAATATGAGAAAGCCTTTGAGAAAGGACTGAGTCTGAGTGAACGAAAGGATTGCTCCTTGTGTAGGAAAGACAATGAATTAAGGAAGCTTGCTGGAAAGAAATTCCTCAAGAGAATAAACAAATGAATGACCTAGTTATTCTTTGATGTATGATATCATATAGTTTCCTCATATCTATAAAGTGTTTGCATGTGATGAGGGCATTCCCTTGCCCTTGGGAAGAAGGGCATATCTTCAAAGGCGAAGGCAAGGGTTTCTTCGACAAGTAAGGGAGAAGTACATATGGACTTTACCTTTTAGCATGATTTTACCTAGATTTTTTCGTCTTAGCATAGTTATAGTTTTATTTGTTTTGAGTTTTATTTCTTTTTCCGATTTTGTATTAAACATTATTATTTTATCATTATGAATGGATTATTTTAAGTTGAGCATTAATTCTGTACAAAATATTATTGTTTTACCATTAGAATGGAATGTTTTAAAGCATAGAAATGAAACATTAAAAAACACTTAAAATTTTAATAAATTGTATGCTGAATCGAGAAAAAGTAATATACCAAGATAATTATCCACATTTTTTACGTGTTGAAATGGACGTACTTCTGAAGGAAGGATTCAAAAGGTTGGTTTCATATGAGGCTCTTAAAATATAGAACTTAGATGAACTCGTGACTCATGAATCTTGTCTCAAAGGAAAGATGACCAAAACAACGTTTGACAGGCATCCTAAGCACACCAAAAGAACATTGGATATGACCCATAAACAAATGTGGACCACTAAGCGTTAGTGCGAGAGGAGGTTACATCGTAACATATGATGGCGACTTTGGTCGTTATGGATATGTGTACCTTATGAAATACAAATATGAAACTATTGAAATGTTCAAGGAGTTTTGAAACGAAGTAAACAAGGGCATAATGTTAAGACCGTTCGATCTGATCAAAGTGGCGAATACTTAAGCCATAAGTTCTTCGATTATCTAACCGAGAGTGAGATTCTCGCGCAATGAACAAACATCTGAGAGAAGGAATCAAACTTTGTTGGGCATGGTTCGTTCCATGATGAGTTTCATTGAACTTCCTTTGTTCATTCTGGGGGTTAGCCCTTCTGACTCTTCAAAGATACTTAGGCTAGTACCTTTCGAAGTATGTACCTACAACACCGTACCAACTATGGTATGGTATAACACCCTTGTACTCGTATTTACGAATATGAGAATCTCTTGCTTATGTTAGGAACAAGAAATGAGATAAATTGGATAGTAGATCCAGTTTGTACAAATTTGTGGGATATCCAACGAAATTCATTTGATACCTGTTCTATGACCCTAAGGAACAAAAAACGTTCATTTCTAGAAATGCCCACTTCTTAGAGGATTATTTCATCACCAATAGAAATGGGACAGTCACAAAACTTGTACGTATATGCATGATTCACGTGGACTGAATTTGTAACGTTTAATGAGCAATGCATTTGATGCTAATGCATATGAGTAGGTGGTTCGATAGGGGATCAAACGCATCAAACGAACCAAATAGAGAAACTCATCGTGGAAGCGCATGATGCATATCGATAATGAGATGTTTCTCAAGACTTATAATAGTGTACGATTTAATCCGTAGAATTGAGGTACTAGGGTGAATTCGGTGTACGAACATGCGTACTTTGATTTAAGAGCCGATTACGTAGCTTGATCGTTGTGTGACTACTTTAGGTACGTATGATCGTCTACGAGGATGATTTATACTAGTAAATGATCTATCGACTTATCCTGATAAGATGGGAGAATTTTCTGTACGTTTTTATATAATATATTCCGACAAACCCATGGTTGTGGTCGGTGACGGATTTGGAAAGGAGTTTTCAAATTTAGCAGTCACTCTGGAATTGTTATCCATAATTAGAAAGCACAGAATCGAGATAATTAGAGGTGTCGATCAATTCACACACTCTAGGTATCGATTGAGATATTAGTCGCTAGAAGGATCGTATGTACATGACAGTTATAAGAGGTGAGTTTCACAATATCAATTTACCTGAAATTGAGCCTCATGGGCTTGTGGCTAGACATCGACCATGAGGTGTGGGTACTCTTAAATTAATAAGGGAATAATTTTGGAGTGTTCAATTAAAAATATTTTGATTGATCGGAGCAATTAATTGCTCATTAATTAAATCACAAAAGTCGTGGGCCTACGGTTAACTGATGGTGAACATAGAGGATCACACACAATACAATTGAACGGCAACAATCTATAAGGAAGGTTTCATTTCAAAATTTATGAATTAAAGTGTTAATTCAAAATGGAGAATAATTAATTAGAATGTCTAATTAATTGAAGTGTTAATTAATAAGAGGAAGAGAGTTTATTTAATTAATTGGATTAATTAAATAATTGGTTGAATGCTAAATCTAAGAAGAATATTCCATAAAGATGGGCCATTAGGATTTCTAGTAGGATAAGGAAGAAAAGAGATAATCATGGAATGAGATATCTTTAAGGAAAATGAGTCTCCTTAAATAAAGATAACTCACATGAATTCTTTCTCTCCAAGAAAGCAACAAGCCAAAAATCTACATCTAGAGAAAAAAACCCTGCCCGCCATCTCCCTCCCAAGATCGGCCGAACGCTGTGCAATTTTATCTGAAAAAATTTCATATCTCCATTCTTCTTTCTTGCTTGAAACTTCTTGATTTCTAGTTCGTAGCTTGTGAATCAAGAAAGTTGATATCATCCAATTGGTGTGGATACATTCTAGAGGCACGACACTTGGAGTGTTATCTGCGAATCAATAGCCTGAAAAGAAAAGAAGACCGGAGTTTCCACAACCGTTCCTGTGGTGAGGTAATTTTCAATTACCACCCCTTTTAATACAATTGTTGTATTTTATGATTCAACCTTATTCGTTTGAATTAGATGAGTAATTTTTGGCCTTGGGGTTTGTTCAAAAATTTTAAATTTCACACGTTTGTTGTTCTGTCAACCGAGCAAATCTCAACAAACTATCTGCAATGGAGGCATAGTGGTAGCTACAATACTCAGATACTTGAAGTTTCGACAGTAAATGCTTACGTTATTACTCCCGAAATGGGGGGGGGGGGGGGGGGGGGGGGGGGTGAGGGATAATATGATGTGCATAATTTTATGCCCAATGACAATTTAGGGATTATACACCTCTACGTTAAGTTGACATAAACGAGAGATTTGTAATGTCTTTCTCATTTAATCTCAGAACGTCTATAACGTCTTCGTATTTATTACTTGTAACTTATTTCCTAAAAATAATATTGTACCCCTATTAGGGATCTATAAGTGGGTCACATATTCAACTATTTCCAAGCAATGCAAGCCATTCATATTACAACAAATCCAATACAATTCATGATTTCTCTAAATGTATGTGTGCAGATCAATGTTTTTTTAGTTCTATGATGTGTATTAGAATGAAAACATTTTTACGCAACATCATCCCACCCCTACACCATTTTCCAATTTTATCAACAAATATACATGTTTTTAGCCTCCAACCTTAAATCACCATTACACTAAAAATTATGGAGATTAAGTTTTAGCCTCCTATGGTGGTCAACCACCATTTAACTATTTCACCAAATCCTATTTTTACACCAAAACTTTTGGTGAAGGAATTTACATCTCTCACCCTTCCACCATTTCACCATTATTTACACCAAATCCTATATTTACCACCAAATAAAGAGGGAATAATAGAATTTGGTGTAATTGATGCTATTTAATTAATTAACATCTAAAATGATTATTTCAATTAATTTCATGTGATTACAAGCTTATTGTCATGTTTATTTTAATTACATTATTGTTAATTAATTTGTATATATTTAGCTGTAAAATTTTAATTAATTTATTGGTTTATGCTTACATTATAATTAATTAATTTGTATATTTTTAGGTATAAATATCAATTACTTTATTGATTTTTATTAAATAAATAAACTAATTATCATTAATAAATAAAGTAAAATAAACGCCAACAAACCCTTTAATGAAATACATTGTCAATAAAACGACAATGAGTCACACTAATATTATTAAATCTAAATAATACATGAAAATGAAATACTTGACAACAAACACCTTAACGAAATACACGATGATGATGACAAATGAGATGTTTTGTAATGAGTTAAAATTATTTTATTTTATAATGTAGTTTAATTATACAATAATTTATGAAAATGTTGTTAATGTATGACATTTTGAGTTAATTGTGTTTCATATTTCAATGAATTTTCATAATTCATAACTTAAAATTTAAATAATATAGTTATAAAATTCTAGCAAAAATGATTATAACTGTACATAGCTTTAAATTTGATTATTATGTTTAGAATTGAATGAAATAAAATTATAGTAAACGTCAGTGACACATTTTGTGAAATACCATGGGAGACCAAATCAAATTTCATTCTCTGAAAATAGGGAAATATTATTATTTTATAATTTGGTGTAATTTTGATGAAAATCATGGGAGACCACAAACACTATTTTTGTAACCAAAAATGATGAAATGGTGTGCTAATGATGGCGAATCTAGAAATTTGGTGTAGTGGGGCTAAGGTTCTACAATAATTTTAAGAATCAAAATGGCAAAAAAAAAAAAATCAAACAGTCACTTAAAAACTATATTTTAGTTACATATAAAACTCCGTTACCAACAAAAAAGAAAAGTCAAAACATCTACGTATCTTAATTATATTTTTAATGACACTAAATACATTCATAATTGACCGCATCGCTTTTTCATTTTCTGAAAGCAAAGCTAGATCAATATTTTTTAGGGGACGAAAATTTGTATACTAATTTATTAAATAAATAATAAGAAGAAACCATTTTATACAAAAATTGAATTCCAATGATAGTTATTAAGAAAGAAATAAAATTAGAAAAATAATTAAGAAAGAACAATGAAGAAAAAAATGAAAAGAACAATTATTTAGAAAGAAAAAAATTTAAAAGAACAAGAAAGAAAAAATACTAAAATAGCATAGAGAATTGTTAAGAAAGAAAAAAAAAAACATGAGGCGCTTTTCCGAAACCAGTGATCCACGCTAATGGGATATTAACCAAATATAATATTTGATGAAAAAAATGGTGTAAATCATCGGAGATAGTTATTAGTTTAATTCCTTGTACATTTCACCTACTCTTTATTGTGTATGTATCCAGAAAGTGAAGGACACGGCAACTTTCACGTGATCAAATAAATACTCGAGGTCAATGCCCATCTCATATTTGAAGTTATAGAAATTTATACCAATAATTATATCAAAAAATAGTATACTTGTATAATACTCCCTCCGTCCCATTTATTTTGCTTCTTTGATATGATGAACTGATCAATTTAATTAAATTTATAAAAATTATAGTAATAAATATTTTAATTAATATATTTCACTAATAAGTTGATAATATCATATGACACCATATATATTAATACTTAAAAGGTTTAATACACCACAAATATGAGTAATTTTGGGGTCATATATAACGGAGTATCATATGTAATTAAAGTAACTTCTAGAGGTTATTTTTATCAAACTTCACCTCCTCTTTTTTGTATCTCCTCATATATTTTCTTATAAATGAAATGTATTTTTTAAGTTTGATTATTTGATTGGATTTTTTTCATATTTCGATTATTATATTTATTATATATACTCCCTTTGTCCCATATTTTTTGCTCTATTTCTATTTTGGGATGTCCCAAAATAAAACAATCTCTCGACCTTTCCGTATAAAAAAATCTTCTCAAAAACGCACTCTCAGATAAAGTAATAATTTGACACCATTAATTTTCAATCATTACTATTAGGGACAAAAAAATAAATTAAAGAAATCCAAATATTTTACTTTTGTAACTCTTACTTAAAAATTTGCGCCAAAATAAAAACAGAAGAAAAAAAATTGGGACGAGTAGATATTAACCCCTACTACACCGAATTCGTTGATCCGCCCCGACTTGAAGCTGACAGTGATATACTCGTGGAGAACTTAATTGGACAGAAAGTATTTTTGTGGAAACAATTAAATTAATATGATCGCGATATATAACCTCGTAAAAGTTGAAATTCATACGCAAAGATACCAAAATAAAGAGCACACTGACAAAATTATTGCTTGATATAGAGAAGAATGCAATTAATTGAACATAAATGTTGTCGGATGCAAATCGTTAAAGCATTGCGGTTGTCTTAGCATTCAAATAAATAAACTCTAATTGGCTAGCTTTTTAGATAGTACTCCCTCCATCTTTTTAAATTATCAATTTTAGAGGATTGCTAACATATTAAGAAATATAATAAATAGTCACTTTTTTTAAATAAAAATTTCGAAATATTCTTTGAACCAACTAATCATATTAATAATTAGCATTAATGGTAAGTATTAATAAGAAGGGTAAAATTGATAAAAAATAATTAATTTTACATTGAACTCCCAATAAGACAAATAAAAATAAAAAAAATATTTATTGTCGAAACGATAAATAAAAAAAAAACTGGAGGGAGTAGTTTCAAATATTTAGGTCATTTACGAAAGTTTTTTGCATTTTACACTCTGAAAATATAGAGTTTTGACACTTAGCATTTTAACTGCAATTTTTTAACACTTTACATCATGGAAATATAATTCATTCGACACTTCACCCTAGTTTGTGTTATTTTGAAAATTAGTTGTTAAAATGGTAGAATAGTCATTTTTAAATATTTTTAGCACTTTGTACCCTGAAAATATAGATTTTAGCACTGTGTACCTTGAAAATATAGAATGTTGACACTTTGCACTTTGAAAATATAAAGTTTTAGCACTTTCCACCCTGAAAACTTTGATATTTGCATCCTAGAAATATAATGTCTTTGGTATTTTGCAGTGTAATGTGCTTTTCTTTGAAAAAAAAACTCCTGAATGTTGTCATTTCACATGCACAATAATTACACATGAAAAAAAAAAGATATATGTTTTCCGAATTCAATCACAAAAAAAAAAATTATAGTATCTTTTTTTGCAAATTATATGTACATTTTGTTCTAAGATAGATACTCCATTTGCATCAATTGTGATATTCATACAAAATTATACAAGGTACTCAAAATTTATTTTTCTTGATTCCATAAAATAAAAGTTTTGATTAAAGTTTGATATTCTCATTTTTATAGCATTTTTTATCTAAATAAATAATCCATCTATGTAGTAATTTTTCTGACATAGTCAATCTCAAACATGTTAATTTAAAAATATATATATGTATCCTAAACAAGTTATTCTTTATTTATTTTAGTTTTTGAATAACTTTTTTTTTTAAATTTCTCTCCAGTAAGACTTAGATCAAGGAAAAGAAGACAATGCCTTCGTGTTGTTTTCAGGTGTTTTCTAGATTGTTTATATTGGATCCTAAATAACACGTTTACAAATCTAACACCTTATCATATTGCATGATATTGTTGTTATAAGACTCACATGTAATTGTTCCTAAATTTTTCTTCATACTCTACAAATCTATAATTATTAACTACTAGCATGTTAAGTTTAGGAATTACAAAAAAGAAAAAGAGTTTTTACCTTTGGTTAAAATAAAAAAAGTGCCAAATTTATTAATTAGGGCCGGAAAGTGGCAACATTTTATATTTTCACGGTGCGAAGTGTCAATATTCTATATTTTCAAAGTGTAGAGTGTCAAAATCTATATTTTTAGGGTACAAATGCAGAAAATATTGGATAATGACAATACTACCCTTCTACCAACAAATTTTCTCACTATAACACATACTAGAGTGCAAAGAGCAAATTAATTGTATTTACAGGGTGTGAAGTGTCCAACATTTTAAGTCGAGTGCAAAATATCAAAATCCTATATTTTTAGGGTGTAAAATGCTTAAAACATATGTTGGAATTAACCAAATAATAATAGATATTCATCCTTCATACTCTAAATCACTAGAATAAAGTATAATCACAAGAACAACTACATATGAATATCTATAATAGGATCACATGTTATTGCTTGAATATGATATATAAAAGATGTAATTAACAAGGAATCTAACTTGATTCCATTGATGCCATGGTTGAATTTTCCCCAAGAGACAAAGCACTGAATCTTCTAAGAAGGTGGATGGACATGTACGACTGATTATTTTCTGATAGGGATTGAGGAATAATCACATGTATTTATCCACTCCTCAGGGACCATTGCTCTTCCAATTTATTGTCTAATTTGAAACTGACCCATCAATAATAACAAATTAGACCTTTAGGCTTTCTACACATTAAACCCTTCTACACATTAAACCCATATAATATATATAAATAAATAATATATCTCAAAACCCTTCATATTTCATCAGATCACTTAATTGGGTTTTAGGCCTTAAATTAAATAGCTGGTCCATATATTATAATTAACACATATTAGCCCACAAAATAGAAAAATTGCTAACAACATATATTTTCAGGGTGCCAAAAGCTAAAAACCCAATTTAAGAACTATTCTCGATTTTTACGTATTTGAAAAATATACTTCATTTTTTGGAGATGAAGCTAGGAAAACTCATATTTTAGGAAATACTGCCAACCCATAAATATGTCAGGATCAAAGGAACACCTATAAAAAACATGAAGAGTCTCAAAATTTAAGAAAAATTTAGAAAATACTGACAACCCATATTACAACCCTTGTTATCAAACTCAATTCAAAATTTAATTAAAATATTTTGATTTTTTTCTTAAAACTTGTGCAAAACTATTAAAATGGGATTTAATGTATTTTGGTTATAATAACCAAATGAAATCAGGTCATAAAATATCCAAACAAGACCATTGTGATTGGCTTAATTCCACTATGCACCCCATAATTAGGTTAATTTAGCACATTTTACCCTCAAAAATTAATTATTTCACTTTACACTCTTGAAACACCTTAGTTACTCCGCTTTGCACCCTCAACATCTTCAACCGGCTCTATGTCATGGTAACAATTATTTTCAAGTGTCAGCTATGGCATGCTTGGTATTTAAGAAAAAAATCTCTATGTTTCTATTAATCACGTTTTTTTTTCCTCCATTGATCAATGAGCCTAAAAATATTTTCAAAATATTTCCATCTATTTAAACTCCAATTTTTCTTTTTATTTTATTACTTTATAACCAACAAAACCACATAGAGCAAAAAATTAAATTTGAAGGAGAGCTTTTTTCTACATTAACTCAATATAAAGTACAATATTCAAAAACTCATTATACATATTTGGCAAAGGTATCCATATATTTTCGAAGAGTGCTTTTATAAATTTCAGAATTGTTTGACATGTCTTTTGCTTTAGTATATCTAAGAAAGATTGTTTGTTTGTTTGAATTTTTATAATTGAAATTAGTAGCCTTTTCAATTTTAGAAAATTGATTTTTTTTTTTAAAGATTAACAAAAGAAAAAAAGGTAGGATAAGGGATATGCTAATTTATGTCAAGTTAAAGTATTATGTGCGAGAAGTAAGATAAGGGATGAGGTGCTTAACATCAAATCGAAATAAGAATAATTTTTCAAGTGTTTTTTATAACTAAGGCAAAAATATTAGGAGAAAATTATTTTTAGAATTGAAAGAAAAACTTGCATGATAAATTTTAGGGTTGTCAATGGGGCGGATTTTAATCTGGATCCGTCCGAATTCGGTCCGATTTAATAGGATAATTGTATGATTAGAGATTCGATGGACCTGATCCAATTATAAAGATCCGTAATCTAAAACACATGAAGCGAATATGGATTTAAGTAGATCTGATCCGTTAAAGATCCGTATCCGATAAAAATAAAAAGAATGATATATATATATATATATAATGTTTTATAAAAGTAAGTACCATTATTTCACTGTCAATTTAAGAAGATGTTAATTTATAACTCGTTTATAAATTTATTTAAACCAATATTTTCATCTAAAAATATGAATATTAGTAAAGGATGTTTGAACATGTGAGCTAAAATTAAACAATATTGTAAAGTTAATAAACTTGTTATAAAAAAAATATTAACATAATTTTTATACGAAAAGATCCAATTTCCGGTCAAATCCGACCAAGATCCATTGCATTCAAAAAATCTAGATCTGAGCACAATCCGAATAAGATTCGAATCCGACAGGATCCGATCAGATATAAATGGAGTTGAATCTGAAGGAGTCTGATCCGATCAGAATCCGACCCATTGGAGAACCCTAATAAATTTGTTTCTAAATATTAAAGACGAGTTTGTATGGGCTTAATAAAAAACACCAAATTTGCATGCCCAGTATCTATACAAAGTTGAAATCACACATGCATGTCTCACTACATTAAAATTAGAGTTGTCAATGGAGCGGATTTCAATTCGGATTCGATTTGAATTATGTTCGATTTTAGGATAATTATCCGATTAGTGATCCGATGGGCCTGATCCGATTAAGAAGATCTGTAATTCGGATTATATGGAGCGAATATGGATCTAGGCCGATCTGATCCGTTACAGATCCGTATCCAATATATATTATTATATGTTATTCATATATTATGTATTTAAACCAAAATCAAAATAAAATTATATATGTTCCACTAAAGTCTTTTACTATATTAAAAATAATGTTAAAATGAAATGCATGAGACATGTTTTGGACTGGCCTGATAACTAATTGGGCCTACAGTATATCAATTTATGCTATTTAATAAGAAAAATCAAAACCCTAACCATTCATCTTTCAATTTGTGTCTTCTCTTCCATTTCTCAATATTGAGTTTTCTACTTCTTTGTCCTAGTTTATATATTTTTAATTTATATTTTCGTTTATTCCTTTGTTCTAATTTTTATCGTTTATATTTGCCCACCTTATTTCATCTTCTACAATTTGCAGGCAATAATTTCGATAAAATAAGTAAAATGTTACATTTTTAATTCATGGTGGTGGAATCTGCAAATGATTTGGAGGAAAATGAAAAAAAAAATTATTGTTAAATGTGTTAAACGGATCCGAATAATTTATCCAGAACTGAGATATCCATGGAATTCGGATCCGATTGCTAATATTCAAAATCCGAGCAAATTCGGATTTGCATTCGAATAGAATAAATGGAAATTGGACTCGGATCCGGATCCGGATCAACCCTAATCCGATCCGAATCCGACCCATTAACAGCCCTTCCACTTTTTTTTTTTTTTAACATTACTTAATTTAAAATTTTCAATCAAAACGTATGCTAAATGTTCTTCGAATAATTAGCACAAACATCTACCAAAAACTTTGATATACTACTCAACTAAAAATAAAACAACAAAATCAAATGAAAATCGATCCTAAAAACTAGCTCTATATGTTTAGGACAAGAAAAAGAGACTTGGGTCAGCAATATTTATGGTGTAAGAGTAGATCAAATATTTAATAAATAAGTGTCACATCATGGGGAAGGGTGAGATTAAGATGATGAAAGGATGGCGATGAGACATAGGGTCCATAAATAAAGTAGGAATAATATTAAATTATGTTAGGAGAAGAAATTAAATGAGCGGAGTAATTATACGAAGATATGGTGGAAAAGAAACCCCTGCAAAAATCTACGCAATGCAGGGTGTGTTGGGCAGTGGAATAAAGTTTACGGCCCATCTTTTTTCTTTTTTCTTTTTTATTTTGTGGCCTTCGTTTTGGGCTTAATTTGATATGCATAGGGCTGTCAATGGGTCGGATACTGATTGGATCAGGATCGTCCAAATCTGGCTGTATTTATATTAGATTGAATCTTATCGAATTGAAATTTTGTTCGGATTATGTTCTGATCTAGATTTTTGAATTCAATGGATCTTGGTTGAATTTTACCGGATATCGAATCTTTTTTGATCCAATAAATTTTTCATTTAAAAAATTACATTAATATTTTTTCCTAGAACAAGTTTATTAACTTTAAAAATTTATTTAATTTTAGCTCATATTTCAAACATCCTTCACTAATATTCATATCTTTAGATGAAAATTTGTTTAAATAAATTTATAAATGAGTTATAAATTACTATCTTTTTAAATTGACAGTGAAATATTATTAATGGTACTTACTTTTATAAAACATTATATATATATATATATATATATATATATATATATATATATATCATTCTTTTTTATTTTTATCGGATACTAATCTTTAACGGATCTGATCGACCTAAATTCACATTTTTTCCCTGTGTTTCGAATAACAGATCATTATAATTGAATCAGGTCCATCGAATCTTTAAAACAATTATCATAATAAATCGAATTTGGATTGAAACCCGCCTCATTGACAGCCCTAGATATGGAGTTGTAGTTAACTCAAAAAGCTTAAACCCTAATTTATTTGGGAATTCTTTTTAGAAAATAGTTGGCTATTTATTAGTATCGAGTGTGGAATAATTAAATGGTAACTTAAGCTACAATTTATAGCTATGATGCATAGACACGGACACGATTCGATACAGACAAGACGACACCTTTTTTGTTTAAATAATCAAGAAAAAAATTATGTAGCAGACATTCAAATCCAAAATCTTTTAGACAACAAAAAATAGTTTCTTGCTTTTGAAAAAAAATCAAATTTTGACCAAAAAGAGAGACCACACTAACATTATTAAACCTTTTACAATTCAAAAGGAAAATGTTGGTATAAATTAGAGAAGGTTTTGAAGATGACAAAAAGGCCGTAATGGTTTTGAAGATCAGAAAGTTAAGTCATCAACTAAGAACAGCTTAGTGAAACCTATCTCAAGGTCTTGAAGCGAAGTAACCGAATCAGCCGAGTGGGATATCAGATTGGTTATCATCAGCCGAGTCAAGATAGATGTGTTTATTCTTGAATCAGTCGAGTAACCATCAGCCGAGTGATCATCAGGAGAGTGGTCATCAGCCGAGCATTCTCATCAGTGAAGTGAAGTCGGTGAAGTAAGCTTATCAACGGTAACCAGCTAAGTGCATTAAATGCGACTGGACACAAAGTGAATATCCGTACAGCAGAGTGTACAGAGGACAGTCTGCAAAAGCAAAAGCTGCCGTCAGAGAATAAGACCGTTGCTCAGGCATTAAAGAGTAATTTCGCCTTTCTTCAACGGGCAGAAATTCAAATCCGGGAGTATAAATAGAAGACTAACTGAAGATCTGAAGAGAGGCTTGCACAAATCAAGATCACATCTATAGAGCAAGATCCATCAGTTGAGTCGTCTGATCATAAGCGAAGTCATTTGTTGACGAAGCTGTTTGTTGAAGAACAAAGATCAAACGTTGTCTGTCTACGTGACTTTCAACTGACAAAAGAGAGGAGTGTATATACATCTGTGTGAAGTGATATAGCTTCCTAGTGTATGTTTTCTTTGTGACCTCCTATACTGAAAATAGCGTGAGGAGTGTAGATCCATCTAAGTGAGTGATCTAGCTTCGTAGAGTAGGATTTCTGTGTGATTTCTTACTGCGCACTTGTGGCCATTTCATTTGTTGTCTGGCGCAAGCAATGTATATTGTAATATGTGTGATTATAGTATAACCCAAGATCTGTTTGACTTGGAAGAGTGGACTAAAGGATTTTCATCCATATAACCACTATAAAAATTATGTGTGTTTGATTTACTGTTTGTTTACCTTGCATATTTTCAAAAGAATTCAAACATACGAACTGAACCAAAAGATTTTAAAAAGGAGTTGTAAAAATCGGGGATAAAATCTTTTGTGTGAGGAAACTTAAAGAGGAACAGATTGGTTGAAAAACACTTGACAAATCTGCTGCCAACTAGTTTCTAAAACTCTGATATTTCATCTGAATCAGCTGAGTGAAATCAGATGGGTGGTCAACTCAGCTGCTCAAAGCTTTATGCACGAACAGCTTAGTAGTCTTACGAATTCTCGATCAGCTTAGTATGCTGACAGAAAAAGTTAGAGAAAAAGTTTTAAAGTTTTCAGAAATCTATTCACCCCCCCCCCCCCCTCCCCTCTAGACCTCATTGACCACTTTTGGGACCAACAAGTGGTATCAGAGCGGGTGGTTCATTTGAATCAGTTGCCTGATCAACGAGCTTGATTCAATGTGTGTTTTTCAAATTTTTCAAAACGAGGCATATTTTGAAAATCAAAAACTTTTTGAAAAATGGATGTCATAAGCCATGTTCCTCACATTGGCCTTATGGACTTTGAAAGCTGGAAAATCAGAATGGAAATCCTTCTTACTGCTATAATGATGACATGTTTACATGTATTACAAAAGGACCATTCCGATTTCAAAAGACTGTGAAGGTTGCTGGCCAACCTGATCAGATAGTTGACAAAGAGCTGGATGAGCTGACACCCAAAGAAATCAAGTTAGTAAATCTTGATAAAAAGGCGAAGTTCATCATGTTTAAAGCTGTAGATGAAGACAGATTCCAGAAAATCAAACATTTCAAATTTGCAAAAGAAATGTGGGATAAAGTCTGCGAGCTAAGCGAAGGAAACGACGCTATCAAAGAACACAAGCTCAGTGTGGTTCTTGAGGAGTTTGAAAATTTCAAGATGAAGTCTGGCGAAACGATTGATCAGATGGATACCAGATTTACCAAAGCTCTGAATGAAGTTCTAAGGTTTGGTAAAGAATTTTCGAACAAGGAAATCATCACAAAGGTTCTCAAGGCCTTGCCACCTAAATTCAACATGAAGGTGGCAGCCATGGAAGAATCAAGGGATTTAGAGAAGATTTCTCTTTCCGAACTGTTCTGCTCCCTCAAAGCGTATGAATACAAAATGACAAGAATTGGATTATAAGTGTCAATCAGTTCAGACCCTACTGCTACTCTAATGGCGTCAGACAAGTCAAGAAAATCAGCAGACAAGTCAAAACAGAAGACTCTGCTGAGTTCAGAAAAAGTCTACACTGCTGACGACGTTACTCTGCTGCTGAATGATTTTGAGAAGTTCTACAAAAAGAAAATGAAATTAAAATATAAAAATGCTACTTCATCTTCTTCTGATCATTTTCAGGAAAACAGGGATTCCTCCAAAGCAAAACTTAGAGACAACAATGAAGAAGAGTATGGACTCTTGATCAAAGTTCATCCACACTCATCATCTGAGAAGTTTGCTGAAAAGGAAAAGCGTGCCAAAAAGGAGCGTAAGCTTAGTAAGAGCAAATCAAAGTTAGCTGATGCAGCAAAGCTAATAAACTCCTGCACATCTTATTCAGACCGCAAGTCGTCTGATAAAGAATTTGAAGAAGTACCTGAAACCCTATGCTTAACTGCCATAGAATCTGATGATTCTTAAAACTGAGGTAACTTCTAGTAATTAATGAAATGCACTATTTGAATCGTTTGAATAAATGCTAGATTACAAATTCAAATATTATTTGTGCATTTGCCAAGCTTAATGAAGAGATGACTCTGCTGAAAAAGAGCAAATCAGATCACTGAAACTTCAGGTTGAAAAACCTCAAGAATCAGCTGACTATCAAAAAGCTTGAGCATGAGAATGAAACTCTAAAAGCTGAGTATGCAATTCGTATAGTAACTGCAAATCAAATTGAAAGAAGTACTTGCATCATTCTCTAAACAAGAAGAAATCAGAGGCTTAGAAGAACAAGTCTACTGATGCTCAATAGGTTAGAAAACCTAGTAAGCTACCTAAAACAAATCAGACTATTAAAACCCATCCGCCGAGTAAGCTGAAATAGGCTGCTGATAGGAGTAAATTTAAAATGTCAAGTCTGTTGAATCTAAGGAGAGTTATTAAATAACTCAGGTAAGAAATTATGGTAAAAATGAATTATCTGGCAAGAATTTGAATCACATTATGATAATTGTTATTATGACATGCACTATGCTTATTCATATTATCATGTTGATCATGTTCACTGTGTTGATTGCCATCCTCATTAAAATATGCATGCTTATCACATATTTCATGCATCTTACATTACTTATGAGCATTGTTTTAATCATGACCAACAAGTGGTATTATCATGATAAAACATAAGTCACTAGATCATCACATGTTTGTACTAACCCTGCTGGACCCAGTAAACAAGGGGTACCAAAAACAGTTATCTGTTTTGTAGGCGAAGCACATGTGAGATGACAAAGATGAGTTGATTGCCTTGCAAATTTCACCAAGTTCAACAAGTGGTCTCACCAAAAAGCATATACCAACAAGTGTTATCAAATAAGTGGTATCAACAATTGGTATTTTTCAAGTGGTAGACTCTACATTTGGAGATTTCAAGGAACGCAAGATTGTTGAAAAGTTGAAGATTATCAAAGAATAATAAGTGGTATTAGAGACCAACAACTGATCGCAACAAGCAGTATCACCAACAAGTGTGGTATCAGTCAACCATGTGACAAAGAAATTGGTTTGTTGACTTTGGATTCATAAGTTGAGGGGGAACTTATCAGAAGACTAATCCAGAACAACTTACGGCTGAGTATTTGTCAAGACTGACTCTCATCAGACTACTTGACTACAGACTCATGAACTCAGGGGGAACGTGTACGACTAGCGGTACTCCTGAATAAAGATGAAGTTTTCAATAAGTCAAAATGAAGTTATCAGAAGACTTCTTCTCATCAGCCGACTGGAACTCAACAGCCAAGTGTTACTCAAGAATGTACTACACCAAGTGGTATCAGCAAGTGTTATCACATCAACAAGTGGTATCAGCTGACTAATCTGATTTACATTCATACAAGTGGTATCAGACTACAAGTAGCATCAGACTACAAGTGGAATCAGACCACAAATGGTATCTAGTGGTAAAAATTCTTGAAGTTAGGGGGAATTTTCTAGCTGGAGTGATAAACAGCAACGAAGATTACCTCGATCAGCCAAGTACTCACCTAATTGTCTTCAGCATACTAAGTTTGCAATCCTATAAAGAGAAAAAGGCGAAGAAGAGATGCAACTCAAGTATTGGTGTTGATGACAAAAAGGGGGAAGAGAAATGATGCAACTAAGAACCCTTTAAGCAGAAGATCAGAAAAGGGAAAAAAACCAACTATTGGTATTTTTTTTAAAGTTGTATCAGATCAATAAATTTCCATCTCAAGGTATGAAGACTAAATCTGAAGACTTAGAAGACGTTCGTAGTTGAAGGTTTTGTCATCATCAAAAAGGGGGAAATTATTGTTATAAATTAGAGAAGGTTTTGAAGATGACAAAAAGACCATAATGGTTTTGAAGATCAGAAGGTTAAGTCATCAACTAAGAACAGCTTAGTGAAACCTATATCAAGGTCTTGAAGCGAAGTAACCGAATCAGCCGAGTGGGATATCAGATTGGTTATTATCAGCCGAGTCAAGATAGATGTGTTCATTCTTGAATTGACCTAGTAACCATCAGCCGAGTGATCATCAGGAGAGTGGTCATCAGCCGAGCATTCTCATCAGTGAAGTGAAGTCGGTGAAGTAAGCTTATCAACGGTAACCAGCTGAGTGCATTAAATGCGACTGGACATAAAGTGAATATCCGTACAGCAGAGTGTACAGAGGACAGTCTGCAAAAGCAAAAGCTGCCGTCAGAGAATAAGACCGTTGCTCAGGGATTAAAGAGTAATTTCGCCTTTCTTCAACGGGCAAAAAATCAAATCCGGGAGTATAAATAGAAGACTAACTGAAGATCTGAAGAGAGGCTTGCACAAATCAAGATCACATCTATAGAGCAAGATCCATCAGTTGAGTCATCTGATCATAAGCGAAGTCAGATGTTGACGAAGTTGTTTGTTGAAGAACAAAGATCAAACGTTGTCTGTCTACGTGACTTTCAACTGAGAAGAGAGAGGAGTGTATATCCATCTGTGTGAAGTGATATAGCTTCCTAGTGTATGTTTTCTTTGTGACCTCCTATACTGAAAATAGCGTGAGGAGTGTAGATCCATCTAAGTGAGTGATCTAGCTTCGTAGAGTAGGATTTCTGTGTGATTTCTTATTGCGCACTTGTGGCCATTTCATTTGTTGTCTGGCGCAAGCATTGTATATTGTAATCTGTGTGATTATAGTATAATCCAAGATCTGTGTGACTTGGAAGAGTGGACTAAAGGATTTTCATCCATATAACCACTATAAAAATTATGTGTGTTTGATTTACTGTTTGTTTACCTTGCATATTTTCAAAATAATTCAAACATACAAACTGAACCAAAAGATTTTCAAAAGGAGTTGTAAAAACTGGGGATAAATCTTTTGTGTGAGAAAACTTAAAGAGGAACAGATTGGTTGAAAAACACTTGACAAATCCGCTGCCAACTAGTTTCTAAAACTCTGATATTTCATTTGAATCAGCTGAGTGAAATCAGATGGGTGGTCAACTCTGCTGCTCAAAGCTTTGTGCGCGAACAGCTTAGTAGTCTTACGAATTCTCAATCAGCTTAGTCTGCTGACATAAAAAGTTAGAGAAAAAGTTTTAAAGTTTTCAGAGGTCTATTCACCCCCCCCCCCCCCCCCCCCTCTAGACCTCATTGACCACTTTTGGGACCAACAGGAAAAAACTCTTATGGCATGTTTATTTGGTGTTTGGAAAAGTAGTTCGGAGTGTAGTGGAGGTTTGTGAAATAAAGTAGGTGTATGTTTTTTTGAAGAGTCGGGTTGTAGGTGTAAGATGTATAGGACTTTATATCAAATCAATGTTTGTTATGTGAGATAAATTGGGTAAGAGATAAGTTACTTTGTGCAAAAAACATGGTGAGAGAATTGGGGAGGGATTAAAAGGATTTTGTCTTTGTGTTTGTAAGTAGCCGCTTAGGGTTAGTCTTTTGTTTTTTTTTTAAATCTTAGTTTCAATTTGACCTTAAACTCACAAATTTTTAAAAATTTGTAGAAAGCCCCCTAACGTTTCCAAGACCAGGTCGGACACATCCCTTGACCGTGTAGGACCCAAGTGTCGGATTTATTTTTTGATTTATTTTCCGGACACTCCACGCAGCGTGTTCGACACGTGTTCCTGAGTGTCCGTTTCCGTGTCTGCGGGGTGTCCACCACTGCATAGTGATATTTTATGGAGTGTCCGTGCATCATAGGTTTATAGACATGAAAATTTGAATAAACTTTAGGCGCATCCAAGATGGACGAGTCATATTAACCATGTCTGATCCAAAGGTCTTTAGCTTCGCTTTGGAGTGCTTCGATCTAGTATTCGTTAATGTTTTATGATCATAAATGAATTGATTTAACATTAATAAAATGTGGATTGTTTTATTCAAATGCAGATTGAGAATGTCAATACTTTTTAGTGAATTCGATAACTCCGATCTACATCAATTTGTTGATCCTTCCGATGGCAATGAAGAACCAAATGATGAAGATTTAACCTATCAACCTAAAGGTAAGGAAAAAAAGTCTCTATTGTTTGAGACCATTTACTGTAGAAAAGATACCAAATCCCAAAAATAAACAATATGTATATGTAATTATTGCTAGAGACTAATGGCTTGGGATGATAATGGTACTTTTTTTCTCTTAAGACATATTCAAAATGTTTTAAATTTCAAGCTTATTACATCTAGGGGACGTAGAGCTAAATGTTTGACTAAGTTAAGTTTGACCAACTGAAATGTAGAAAGGACTTTGCAACTATTGTCATAAATTACAACTATTCATTTAATTTTTTTTTTTTTGTTTTTTCAAGGGTTTAACCCCTTTCGAGGCACGTCGAACACATAAAGTGGGAACCTTTCCCAATAGGGATTCAAACTTGAGTCCGCTACTTTGTAGTGACTAGTCCCTTCCACTGGACCAATCACATGTTGGTATCCATTTAATATTTTAGAACAAAAATATTTAAGGTTATTTTGGATGGTCTTAATCCAAATTTCGAGCTTCACAGTCTGAATACCCTTAGAGCGGATGTCGTTGAAATATATGAAGAGTAAAAGGTTAAGATGGCTAATCGGTTAAATGATCTTACATCAAAGGTGTCCTTAACTACTGATATGTGGATTTCAAACCATTCACGTGATCCTTAATGTTGTTTAACTGTTCATTATATTGATGAAGATTGGAAACTGAACAATAATTAAGGTTATTACTTTTAAAAAAGCAACCTTATCCGCTCGAAGATTTGATGTTGTTTGAGTTTGTGAAAGAAATGCTTTTTTAGTAAAATTTGAATAAGAAATTGTGTTCTGTCGTAGTTGATAATGCTATCACCAATGATTCTATGATTAAAAAGTTTAGAGATTGGTTTTGTGAAGCATATATTCCTTTTAAGCAAAATTTATATCATGTTAGATATAGTGCACATGTTTTAAACTTGATAGTCCAAGATGGACTTCGTCCAGTTACAGGATTGATAAAAAATATTCGTGCAACAGTAAGATATTTAAAAAAAATCCCCTTCCGCAAAACAAAAATTTGAGTCGGCAAGCAAACATTGTAAGTTATAGGATAAGAGGTCAATTGCCATGGACGTAGCTAATATGTGGAACTCAACTTTTGAGTTGCTTGAGACGGCATTGCCTCTGAGAGAAGCTTCTTTTCGTCTAAAGTTGATGGACAACCATTATCATCATAATCCATCTAACTTGGAATGGGATACGACTAAAATTGTAATGGAGTATTTACAAGCTTTCTATGATGCTACTTGCCATTTTAGTGGTAGGATGTATCCCACTTCAAATGTCTTATTTTCCGATTTTTGAGAAATTCAATTGAAGTTGATGGAGTGGAAAGATAGCAAGATTGGTTTAGAGAATGGTCTGGTCCTATGAAGCAAAAATTTGATAAGTATTTGAATGAATGTAGTTTGGTTTTGGCGGTTGCGGTAGTTTTTGACCAAGATTTAAGATGCAATTCGTTGGATATTTCTATGATATGATTTATAGTTCAAATGCTCTTCCATACATTCAACGAGTTCCTGATTCTTAAATTATTTGTTCTTCTTATATGGAGGTAGTAGCTCTTCATCGAATGTAGTTGGCACGTCAAGTAATTCTATTGGCGAAAAGCGGACTAAGTTAAGTGCGATTGATAGATGGTTTGATCAATCATGTATTCCTTTAGTTGTAGAAAAGTCAAAGTTGGATACTTATTTAGATGAAGAAGGATACCCTAGATCCAGAGGAGTAGGTACATTCAATATCCTAGATTGGTGGAAACTTTACAGTCCAAGACTACCCATTTTGGAAAAGATAGCTTTAGATATTTTGGTTGTGCCAGCTACTACAGTTGCATCTGAAGCATCAATCAGTGTTGGAGGCAGGGTACTAGATGAGTCACGTGCTTGTTTGCTTCCGAATGTAGTAGAGGCATTGCTAGTCATAGCTGGTTTGATTGGCTTAACTAACTAGGTTGTTTTTTTTTTATTTTGGGTTTATTTTCATTTTCATTTTCTCTAAATTTATGCAACTTTTTTCTTAGTGTTTTTTATGGTGCAAGTGGTGTGGACTTTTTTTAAACTCAAGTGGAGTGCATATTGTCACGGGGTTAAACTTTCCCAAAGCATCCCGCGCGGCACTTAGCCACGAAATGCCCCCAGCGATCGTTTCCGCCCCTCCGTCGGAATCGGCTAAGTCAGCCTCACTCTCGTCCCGAAGGATGTATTGTGAAGGAGGTTAGTTGGAATGATGAAATAGCACACAAGAGTTGGAAGAATACTTGTATTATTACTTTGATGAAAATTACAATTACTTGGATGTAAACTTGGAATCTCCCTTTGGTTGCCTTTACAAATGAATGGAGACTCTTATTTATAGTAGTTGGCATCCCTAATATATGGCCAAGATCATTCCTATCTAACGGCTAATGTTTACTCTCGAGAATGTTCCTACATCTAGGACATTCTACAAGGTCCTACTACATTTCTCTACTTTATTCTAGAACCTTCTATAGTGTTCTAGTACATACTATCTACATGTTTCTAGAACCTTCTATGAGGTTCTACCTCCTTCCATAACCTTCCGCAACATTCTAGAATCTTCTAGAAGTTTCTTCAACCTTCTAGAGTCTTCTACAAGGTTCTCCATCCTTCTAGAAGGTTCCCCAACCTTCTAGAATCTTCTACATTCTTCTAGACTATTCTAGGATGGCCTAGAATATTCCGCTACCTTTCGCCCAAGTGTAGAACCTTCCGGAATGCTCCTCACATGTGTAGACCTTTCTGGACCCATTCGGAATAATATAGAACTTCATGGAGATGTCTAGAAACCTCCATTCTCATGCTTGTTTGCCCCACCTGCCTGCTACATGGGATGAGCCGGCTTGGCTAGATTGTCCCATACATACTTAATTGGTTGGGCTGCCCGTGGCACGCACCTATCGCGCTCGTCTCGTCCCGGGTCGACCATTCCACCTACATGGCCGCCCGTCCCTGCTGCTTGGCCAGCCCGGCCCCCTGCCTGACTGCTAAGGTCCTCTCCCCGGGCCACGTCAACGCTCCCCCGAGCGGTGTCCCGTTCGTGCGAAACCTCACCCTTGGTTCCTTGGTCCCGTAATTCCTTCGACTAGGTAGGTACGTCCCGCCCCTGGCTCCCCCAAAAGCCGCGCTCATGTCCATCGAGTCTCTGTGTCGCGCCATTTTGCCCTCAGCAAAATGTCAGGACGTGCAGATAGAGGCTCATACTTACTCTAAAGACGGGGTTTCCCCAATATGCCATATTTCTATTTTTGTTTGATGAATAGACTTTGGCTTGTTATCATGGCATTTTTATGATGAGGTCTTCGTTATGAGATGATATTTGATTGATGTATCTATTTATATTTTTACTGAGTTTGATTATTGTAATTTTCAAATTTAGTGATTACAAAAATTAATTGTTATCCAAATGTACAATTGCATTTTTCATTCATTATTATTTGTTTTAATTGATAGAAAGTTGCTTATAAATTTGTTTGTTATGTTAATTGTACAAAAAAAAAAAATCTGAATTTGAAGTAACATTTTCTCTTGAAAAAAAAGGATCGGGTGATCGGGTGTTTTTACCCTCTAAACTTTTGCGGGTTTGGGCCTGACACTTCTGATTGATTATTGGGCGGGTATTAGGCTGGGTTGGATAAAAACCCGCCCATTGACAGGCTTAAACAAGATCCAATGATATTTCTCAATCGTACCTATATTTTGTACTCCATAATATAGTTAGATTAATATTTTGAAAAAAAACCGGTGTTAAATCTATATAAGTTACATTGGATCTAGGCTAAATGGCAAGGTTCAACCATGTCTATTCGGATTTCTTGAGAGTGGGTTTCCCTGATTTTCGTTTATTTGTAAAAAATTATTATTCGAGTTTTAACATAGAGATGAAATGAATAGTATGTTTAACTTTTAGGAAAGTTACATGATTTTTTTAGAAATCATGGAAAAGAGAATAATAAAAGTAGAGTTTGATATATATTATTTTTAGTTAAATCAAAGTTATTAAGCGAGTAAAGTAGGGTAAAAACTAGGTTACTATGTTAAATTAAAATAAAGTTTGTTTAATTTTTTTTTACAAATAAGAGAGAATTCTAGGGAGTATATTATTGTTAAATATTGAAAAAGAACTTTTACGATAAATCAATGAATGTCTTAAAACAAAAGAACTTCTTTGATTGACTTTTCAAATCATGATAATAGTCAAATGCAAATTTTTAGTCAAATTCAAATCATAAAAATCTCCTTCCAACAGGCTAGATGGCCAAATGGTGGAATTGGATAATCAATTTTGGTTACCCTTTCAAATTTGGCTTCCCACTTTTCTAATAAAAAAATTACAAACTTGTCCTTTTCTAATTTTATAAAAAGAGAGTTATTATTATTCTATTAGTTTATAAATGCATATTTATAATTTATATACTGTTATTGAATATTGACATAAAATAATTAGCTAAATATTTTTTACTAAAAATATTAAAGTATTACTTATGTAAATTCTTGTGACTCATTATACTATGTGAATATATTATTTTTAATTTCGGAGAGAGATATTTTCACTTCACATAATAAATATTAAAATATTAAGTTGTTCTATAAATTAGTTTTAAAAAATATACTCCTATTTATCATTTTTACATTTTATGTTTACGATGTAATAAGATATTGTTAATATTTTTTTTTTAAAATAATGATAGATAGCTTAATCTGAAACTTGACTATTGGAGTGAAATTGAAAATAGTTGTTAAATTTGAATTTATCCGTTTTATATAGAAAAGATATAAAATATTTATTACTTAATTTACTATCAATTTTACCCTTACAATCCATTACGATATTCTTTATATTGCCTTCTATAATTATATATTCAAAAACAAAAACTATGCTCTCATATAGTCAAATTTCAAAATTATTGTTGAATGAGTAGCTTAAACTGAATAGCCATTAATTTTAACTCTCCAAATTTGTCTTCTATTGTTAGAAAAGCTCTTACAAGTGTTCTTAAAAGCTAAAAAGGCAAATTATGAACCCCTCAATTTTGGTCTTATATACGACATGTACATTTCTGATGACCTATTGCTCATTTTTGTTAAAATTTATTGTATTTACATAAACAATTAATCTATAGTAAAGTTCTGGGCTCATACACGACTCGTAGTGGCATATTCTGATGACATGATTGAACATTTTTGACAAACTACTATTCTGTAGTTATTGTGCAGTTATTTGGGTTTTCTTAGTATAGAGTTTGAATATTTGAAGTATAATTTATGATTATTAAAACTTAAATTTGTATCTTAATAGAGAAAATTTTGACCATGACTTTAGGAACAATGCCATTAAGGTATATTTGAATGTCCATGGCGATTGCCAGGTTTTTCAGAGGGCATTTCAGTGCTCTCTGAATAGTAAAAAAAAAAATTATTTAAAAAAAAACTTCTCTAAATTTTAAAAAATAAATCAATTTTAAAAATATTTTCTAATGTCTAAAAAAATCTAAATAAATTCTACTTTGATTTGATAAACCTCTTACATACTGCTTTGATGTTATTGTTGTTGGATTGGTTGTAGAGTTTGCTTCTATTAGGCCTGGAGTTGGTCAAGGGACTGCTGCGGGTCGTAACCAGTTTGGCCTCGGGGTAAGGAATAACCGGTTAAGCTAAAATATGCGGTCAATAATGTCAAAACCGCACATGTAACCCAAGTCAATACGCGATGTTTATTAAACAAAGCTCTTACACTATATATTTTTTTCTTCATAATTAATAATAAAAATCCACTAATTTCTAAAACTTATACCTACTATTTATTTCATCTCAAAAAACTTAGACAAACAACACTATGAAGATTGATATTTTTTTTTCAAAAACCTCAATTTATTTTTGAGACCTCTTTTGGAGTAGCGAGACAAACAAGACCCTAATGTTTCATTATATTTTATATTTCTTTCATTTTCTATATCATTATGGGCCAATGAAAGGATTTGTTTAATTTTCTTCTCAATTTGTCCAACAGGATTTGGATGTCACCAATTAATATATTTAGAACTAAATTTTTTAAGTGATAAAGTTACAGTTTAATTTGCGACTAAAAATAAAATCGATTTAAATAGTATAAAAGATTTCGCCGAAATTTCTAAAATCAATATTACGGATTAAAAAACATAGATAAGTCGGGCAAAACCAATTCATATGTACCGTAACGATTAATTTGTTTGTGGCAGCACACAAAATATAGCCTTTCTTGGATGCTTTTCCATTTGTATTTTAGAGATTTTTTTTTTCCCCCTAGTCTCTTTCAGTTCTAATAAATTGAAAGATTATTAGTTATGAAAAGTACTAATTGTGTGATAGAAATTAGCTATTTTCTTTTCAAAATAATATGTTTCGTTGTTATTTAATTATTAGTATTCCCTAAAGTAGATAATTTAGGGTTAAATCAATCGGTGTAATTATGAGTTTGCGCTTCCACTATGTTCAAACTTCCAAATTCTATTAAAAAAATATTGGATCCCTCAATTTTCTGAAATTATATCACTCCAAATACTTTGTACACAATTCTAAATCCAAAAGTCTAAAACCTTAAAATTTGAACTATATATGATGCTCTTCTTGGAAATACTCATAGATGCTAGGTCAATTTCTACTTGAGAATGAGTTTGAATAGGTCACGACTGAAACCTTCAGTGTTAGACACATACTTGCATATAGTATTACTTGAAACTTATAAAGTTATTGTTGATCCCAAGTGATCAGATGAGGTCTAACGGGGGGAGGGGGGTGAATAGACATTTGTTCCTTTAAAAAAAATTCTCTAACTTTCTTTTCAACAGAGTAAGTTGATCTTACTTATGAGACTAATTAGTTGATTTTGCACTTAGCTTATTCAGCGTAAGTTGACCACTCGTCTTATTTAACTTATCTGTTTCAAATGAAATCAGAGTTTCAAAATTTGTGTGTAGCAGATTTATATAAAAATGTTTTTTAAACAAGTTTCTCTTTAAAGGTTTTACCCCTGTTTTATAAATTCATTTTTAAAAGTTTTATCTTTTAAAATGTTTGTTTTGCTTACGAAAATATGCAAGTATGAAAGCACGAAATCAAACACAAGAATTTTTATAGTGGTTATATAGACAAGAAGTCTTTTAGTCCACTTTTCTAAATCACGAAGATTTAGGTTCTATAAGAAACACTAAGTACAGTATCCGGTACACCACTTGCGCTTTTACAACAAATGATAAAGCCACAAGCTCACAATAGGAGATCACTAATAAAACCTATCCTCTGAAATAATATCACTCACTAAGATGGATATATACTTCTCACAACTCTCAAAGTTTACAAAATTCACTAAGATTTATAAGTATGATCTTTTTCCTCAACTAGTTTCGTCAACAGATGACTCGGCTGATAGTGTTCTGTTCTTGAGTTTTTGAGACTGAGAGAATTTGATCGTTGAATTGCTCTCAGTAGAACTATATAGTTTGAATGTAGAACTATATTGTTTGAATTCTGCTCGTTGAAGTGAGACAGATTTCAGATCTTCCTCGGCTTTGGTCCTTGTCTCTGAACGGTTCTCTACAACTGTTCACAGTACAGTCTGTTGTGCGGATCTGTTAGTTCACATTTAATGCATCTTGCTGATACTAGGTTTTCCTTCAATCATTTGTCATTAATACCCTTCTATTTCAACATTTATTACGCCAAGTGCATTTATTACCGTTGGAATGACTTTCTGATCTCTTCCACTCTGATGATCGAATCCGCTCTGCTGATTCAAATCGAACCCATCTGATTTGACTCTGCTAAAATCTGCCAGTCTGATTCCGATCTCATCATCAGATTGTGTGAATAACAGTAAAAAAAATGGGTTTGCATTTGATACAAACATGGATATACAAAATCTGATTATTTGTGAGGACACAATTTGTCATTATTTCTTATTTGTAACGAATTCATTGTAATAAATCTTCATTTTAAAAAAATACGAAATTCAACTATTTGTAAAGACATGTGATGGTTATTTGTAAGGACATGTTTGTTACTACTACTAAAGATATAGTAAAGAAAGATTTCTTTGTTACAAAAGTTTAAAGACATATGTAACGAAACTATAGAGTTTGTTACAATAACTTCTTGCGACCGAGTTGTTGGGACGAAAAATGTAACGAATTAGAGTTGTTACAAATAAGTTTTTGTAACAAAAAAAATCACTTTCTGTAACGAATTTTGTCCTTCCAAATGATGCATTTTGTTGTAGTGAGACTAGTAGTCTTCTGGACCGAAATTCAATCTTCTAATTTACTTGTCTTCTCGATTAAACTTTTTCAGAGGCTAGCCAGACTTCCATTATTAAGCTGGTGACTTTTGAAAATCATCAAAACCTCCATTCACTTCTTCATCTTCATCCAACAATTATTGATTTGATACATATTGAAATTCGACAATCAAATCTTAAACTCCGACGATCAAACTCCAATTCAAGTACTAATTTGACACAATTGTTGTAGGTGATTTGTCACTTACACATATTCTTTCCCCAAACCCATACAATCAAATTTCAATTCAAACATATCTAACCTTTTAAACCCACTAACTATTATTTTATTAATATTTTACTATCTCACTATATAGATAAGTAATGATCCGATTTAACTTTATCTCGCATAACAAACATGATTTGACATAAAGTTTTATACATCTTACACCTACAATAAAAACTCTTACAACCATATTGGAGATATTATTGTGTGAACTATGTGCATTTCCTCAGTTCATTGCTCGTGATTTAGAATCATATGAAAGAAGACTACTCTAGTAGTGAGCTGCTACAGACTTCGACAAAAAAAATTTACACCTATTTTATTTCTTAAACCACCATTCCAAAACCCAAACAATTAACATTATACAAATCGAAATTATTTCACAACCTCCATTACTTTCTTAAACACCAAACTCTTGAAACCTATAAAACTTTGATTTGACATATACCGCCTACTTTAATTTCCTCAAACTCTATAAAAAAACATTAATTGGACACCTATCACCTATATTTTTCTCCAAACCCAATACAAGTGGGGTTTCAACTTTCCAGAACCACAAAAACCAACATTCAAAACCTAACCAAACAGTGTTTCAAAAATTCCACCGAAACCACTAAAATTATTTTTTTTAAACCGAGATATGCGAAACCTAGGACAAAATCCTTCTAAGCAGATCCCATATGTTTAGTTTTAACTTTAATTTTTAACCCAAAAAATACTACACTATTACATTAAAAAGTTTAGAAATCTGAGTCAATAACAGAGCAATATAATCCCCAAAGGGGAAGGGGTCAGAATGCAATAATGAAAAAGACAGTATAGTACTGCTTGTTTTAAATGACTAAAAGCAACAATACTTTTGATACGCTATCCCTATAGCCCCCTAGCAAAAAAGATTTCTCCCAAGATTTTACCTTTTTCTTGATTCTTTTACACTGTCATTTCTTTCTTCAACTCCCACTTTTCATCCCCTTCTTCATCTTTTAATTAATTACAAAAACAAAAAAGACACACGTACAAAACACACAGTGAACGTATATAAGAAAACAGAGTATTGAATATGCATAATAGCTTTAAGCCAATTTCACTCACCAATTCTGATATGTATTGCAATACCAACTCACCCTTTTACCTCAGGTGTTTAAAAGTTGTTGATTTTTTCTATTTTAGTATAATTATTTTTTAAACATTTATTTAATTGCATGTTTTGATTTTTTTTTTTTTATGTGTGTATGTGTGTATGTAGAGGCGATGTGGAAGGTGGTAGAAATGGGTCACGGTTTTCGGATCTTGGAGAGCTTGAACAGTCACCCGGAAATAATAATGCCTTTCACCATCAGGATGCTGTTAATTTAAGCAGAAGTAATGTTTTTATTTTTTTTTATTTTTTAATATATATTTGAGCTTAAATGTAAAAGCTTCCCGTGTGCTTTGCATAACTATAAAAAATTCTCTTGTGTTATTTTATTTTTATTAACAAAAACCCACATGTGCTATTTTTTATTAGAAAAAAACCCATTTAAAATTTCTTCATAAATTATAAGTAGGTTTTTGTCAAATTTTCAACTGAATAGGGGTTTTTGTCAAATTTTAAAGTTAATAGGGGGTTATTGATAATATTTTAGGTTAAGAGGGGTGTTGTTGCATCCTTTGATGGGGTGTCATTCTCATTTCGGTTTTGGAGGAATTTTTTTGCTAATGAAAAATAAACAAAGGGGGTTTTTGGTTAAAAAAAATCCTTAAGGGTTTTTTGATAGTTAAGAAAAGCATGAGGGGTGTTTTTGCATTTCATGGAAAGAAAGAATTAGCCCCATGATGTGAAGAAGTTATGTTCAAATTGTCATTGGAAAAGGTTGGGATTAAGTCAGACTTAAATCTGACTATTTTGTAAAATATATAAAAAATAAAATATAAATGTATATATATTATTTGCAAAAAATAAATGACTTTTTGTAAACTCAATGTAGGCTCAATATATAATGAAATGAAGGCAAGCAATGTTTCGGTTGTGTCTAATAACTTGCAGTTTGGTGGAGTACTCAACAATGTAAGTATTAATTTATTTTTTATTTAACTAAAAAAAATGAATTTTAATACTATTATACACATATATACATACACATACATAATTTATGGTTATTATTTAATATTTTGTCTGTATTTTCAGAGTTTGGGTTCAGGTCATGAGATGGGTCCAGAGCATTTCATGGTGCACAAGGGCGGAATGGTGGCGGTTGGCGGCGGCGGCGGCGGCGGCGGTGGTGGTGGTGGTTTGGGAAATGGGCATTTTGAGAATTGGGGTGATTCTGGAGTTATGGCAGATCATAGCCAACAGACTGACACTTCCACAGATACTGATGATAAAAATCAGGTTTTTTTTTTTTTTTTTTTTTGAAATTTCTTGATTACATTTCTTGGTTGAATTAATTTAGTTTAGACTTTGGTTGGTTTGAGTTTTTTGTTTTTATTTTTAGAAATTTGATTCTTTTTTTGGGGTTGTCCTCAATATTTGTGTATTTGAAGAAGGAAATTATTTGCTTGAGTTGAAATTGGTAGTTTTTACTTATTTTTTTTAAGAGAATTTTTTTCTAAAAGAATTATATGTGAGATTTTTATATTTAGCTAGAAATTATGAAAAGAAGAGATTATAGTTTGTTTGGGTTTCTAAGAGATAAGATAATTTTCCCAAAATGAGATTGTTTTTTGAAATAGAGTAAGGTATTAATTTTATGATGGCACTAAATGCTTTACCTGAAAATTCAAACAAACACAATTTTGTAGATTAAAGTGTCGTATATAGGGTAAAATGCTCTTTTTTAAATCACTTGGAGGTAAATTGAATATTGTGAATATTATAGGGGTAAATTGCTATTAACTCCTGAAATTTACTAAGAGTTATAACTTGTATATATGGAGTACCTTTTTTTTTTTTTTTTTTTTTTTTTTTTTTTTTGTTAGAACATTACTTGTAGTAGTATTATTTTAGAAGCATCTTTTAAATGTATTAATTTAAATTTTTACTTCTACCAAACTTTTAGTTCCCTGGAATTCATAATGAAAGATTAATTGTTGTGGACTCCACGGACCAGTCCAAGGGGAAAACTGGAGAGCAAAAGGTGCTTCTTTATTTATTTATTTTTTATTTTTTTAATCTTTGAAATTGAATTTTATTTATTTTTTTCTAATTTTTGTGTATGTTGTTGCTTTTTATTTCAGACCCTTCGTAGGTTGGCTCAAAATCGCGAAGCTGCAAGAAAAAGCCGTATGAGAAAAAAGGTAATTTTGATTTACTTGTGATATAATTAATTATTGAGCTAAATGCCCTTATATTAGTTTTATTAGCAAAACAAACCCTTTTTTAGTAGCAAAAAACCCAATTGAAATTCGTGGAAGGTTATTTTCAAATTTATAAGTGAACAAGGGCTTATTGATAATTTTCAAAGTTAATTAGGTGATGATTGTCAATTTTTGAGGCAAATATGGGTGTCTCCCCATTTTATGGTGGCGGTGTAATTGTTATTTTTCATGTCAAATATGTAATCCGACTTGGACGAGTTTTTTTGGGTAAAAAAAATAGCACAAGAGATGTTATGCTAATAAAAAAAATACAGGGGGGTTTTACCAATTAGGCCAAAATATACGAAGTATTTTTAGCATTTAACTCTTACTTATTTGAATAGTTTTTGAATTATATATAGATTTTTTTTCTTAAATAGGCATATGTTCAACAACTTGAGAATAGCCGGCTAAGGCTTACACAACTAGAACATGAGTTGAAAAAAGCCCGGCAGCAGGTGCTTTTCTAAATTTATTAAATTAAAGCTTCATATAAAAACTTAGATTATGTAGGTGTCATACAATTTTATTTAATCATGCAAATTGAATCTTATAATATAATGCAGAGCAGCTTTGCATCATCTGGATTTTCAGGAGATCAAAGCCATTCTACGTGTGGAAGTGGTGAATGAAGTTACTAATCTGCAATATTAAAAATTATTTGATTAAAAACGCGACTTATTGAAATTCGATTTATGTAGGGGCATTGGCATTTGACTTAGATTACGCGCGATGGCTTGATGAACATCAACGGCTAATAAACGATCTTAGGTCAGCTATAAATTCTCATGTGGGGGACAACGATCTTCGACTACTTGTGGATGCGGTTATGTCACATTACGATGAAATATTCAGGCTAAAGAGTATAGGTGCAAAATCGGATGTATTTCACATGCTTTCCGGTATGTGGAAGACTCCGGCCGAAAGGTGTTTTATGTGGTTGGGAGGTTTTCGCTCTTCCGAGATTCTCAAGGTGAATTTAGTATTTCATAAAATTAGCAGTATTTTAATCAACGATAATTGGTAGTTCAGTCAATTGAGACGGACCTACTAGAAGCCTATGGCTCGGCTCAATTATATTTGAGTTGAGATTTATTAAATACCGGGCTGAGTTTCAGCACATTTCGAAACCGAAAGGGTCAAGGGTCACAAGTTTAGCTTTTCCGTAAGCAATGGCGGATTTTGTTGATCCGGCATCGATTGAGCTCTAAAGTGGGCTTTTTATGTTTTGGATAACTTTTGAAATGTGAACTTTTAGTAGGAAAATCCAATTTATTACGAGTAACGGGAAATTGCTTCAAATACTAATATGATTTGAGTCTATAACCCTTTCGATATTTTTAGTAATTTTTCTCGTTTTCTAGTTTTCGGGATTTTTAAATTGTATAACCTAATGGTGCACACAACTTTTATTGTACAATTTTATCTCCCAATTTGAGAAAATTACTTCATAGCTTTGACGTTTGTGTGGTTAATTGTACTTCCATTGTGCATTAGTCTTGCGTGGAAAGTCTAGTTCCGTATTAACCGTTTTTCGCTCGATCATATTTCAGATACTCGGAAACCAAATCGAACCACTAACCGAACAACAATTGGTCGGAATATGCAATTTACAACAATCCTCCCAACAAGCCGAGGATGCCTTATCACAAGGAATGGAAGCTTTGCAACAATCATTTGTCGAGACACTTTCTGCGAACTCACTTGGCCCTCGTAATTCGGGAAACGTAGCCGATTACATGGGACAAATGGCTATAGCAATGAGCAAGCTCGTCACACTAGAAAATTTCCTTCATCAGGTATTGCACAAAATGACCAAATTGCCCTTGAAATCTCGAATTCTTGATTTTCAATTTATCGATAGTTATTGGCTTCTTTGATAGGCTGATCTTTTGAGGCAGCAAACGTTGCAACAATTGCAACGGATCTTGACTACACGGCAAGCTGCACGTGCCCTTCTCGCGATCAATGATTATAGATCAAGACTCCGAGCTTTAAGTTCTTTATGGTTAGCTCGCCCTAAGGTTAATGATCTTTAAGGTAATTACAATTACCTTAATTTGATCACTTAACTAAGTCGTTAAATCCTTATTCCTTAGTAATGTTGTCGCCGTCTAGTAATGTAAGTACTCGATTTCGTAATGTAGCTACTAGTACACAGTTCTGGAGTGAATATTTTGTTGTATTTATTAAGTTTTCCTATGTGCAATTTACTAATTTTGAATGATCATGAAATGTTTAGTTCCATTGGAGTAAAACTATTGTTAAGTTTTCCTATGTGCAATTTACTGATTTTGCAATATTTAGCTGGATTGTCATGCTATATATGATCTGCATCTACACCAGAACAATGATAGGTAGGTACTTAACATATAACATAATTTATTGAAAGAGTGAAACGCAAAAATACCTCCTATATTTTGCTTAATTAGCAAAAATGCCCCTTGTATTACTTTTATTACAAAAAGCTCTCCTATTCTAATTTTTATTGGCAAAAAAATAATCTTTCAAGCCAAAATGGCAATTATGCGCCCACAAAATGGATGCAAAAACATTCATATTGACATAAAAAATTGGCAATAATTCTCTTGTTGATTTTGGAAATTTGCAATAATGCCCATGTTCACTTAAGAAATTGACAATAACCTCTTTATGATTTAGGAAGAAACTTCAAATGAGATTTTTTCCATTCTTAATCGTTCCATCGTTTTGCACTTGTCTGCCTAACAATTAAGACAAAAGGTTGATTACTGCAGTAAATTAGAAAGTTGAGAGGCAAGTGTATATTTGTCATAAGAATATGAATGTGTGATGAGTATTTTTTGGGGAAATATTGTTTGAAAATCCTTTGGAAGAGTATGAACTGATTGTATGCAGGGGCGGAGCCAGAAATTTTAATCGAGGGGTGCAGGATTAACATGAAAATTTATTTATATTTATCTGGACCAAGTGGTAGTGGCTCGTGAACCCCAAGTTCGAAGTCATACACCGAAGATGACATTTACCTTAATGCACTATCCTGTATGAGATGTGATTTATAATTTAATGGATCAAAAAAAGATTGTCCAAATATAACCGTCAATTTTTTTTTTTTAATTTGTAGATAATTCCGTTACAATTAATATAAATGATATTTATAATCAAGTGAGATAATTGTGTATATATCACTAAATATATAACCAGTTCTATATTATGATATAAATAATCAATAATCCTAAAAAAAATGAAGTAACTTCAAAAGAGATTTGGACATACAAATAATGGAGAATAACAGTAATTACAAATCTTTTACCTATACATCCTAATTCATGCACGTTTGAATTAAAATCACAACTTTGAGCAATTTTCTTTTTAATTTATTTTATGATTAAAATAAATTCATTTAGAACACTTGAAAAAAGATTTTACGAAATAAAATACATTATTAATGATTTAGCTAACCAAAAATTTAAATCGAAAATTACTTTTCCTAGCAGAAATGATCATTTCTTTATTCAATGTCTACTTGAACAGGTAAGTAATTATTATTGGGTCTTATTTCCAATTAGCCGATTGTTCCATAAGTATCAAAGAGTACAGAGTGTTGGAATTGGGCTAGAAGACTTAATAATAAAAAAGTAAAAGTATTGAATTGAGGTGATTAGGACCCGCACCCCCTTTCCCTCCGCCTCTTATTGCATGTGTTATGGAATTTGGACTGAGTAGCAAATTAACTCTCCGTGTTATTTTAAATAGGTAGTTTAACTCCATGTGATAAATAAAAGGTCAAAATACCTTCCTATGTTTTTATAAATGAAACACACTGCCTTTCTCTTGAATTTTACATTTTTACAAAAGGGTTAAATACCCATTATATAATATCACAGGGAGTTAAAATGTCCATTTGTTCATATCATGGGGAGGTAAATTTTTTATTTACGCATATCACAATACCTCCTTGTGTTTTTATAAAAGAAACACACTGCCTCCCTCTTGATTTTTACATTTTTACAAGGGGGTTAAATGCCAATTATACAATATCACTGGGAATTAAAGTGCCCATTTGCTTATATCATAGGGAGGTAAATTATCTATTTACGCATATCAAAGGGAATAAAGTGAGGTGAATATGTTGTCAATGGTAATGTTAAATTGATCATATTTTACATAAAAATGAATTTTCAGTCGCATTATAGAGTGTGTATGGAACACTTTAACAAGGATGTAAATTGCTCATTATTTCATATCACAGGGAGGTAAATTGCTCATTATTTCATTTCACAAGGAGATAAATTGCATACTTTCATATCACAGGTAGGTAAATTGCCCTTTAGACATATCACAGTGAGTTAACTTGCTAAAACCCGAAATTTTAGTCATAGAATTTGACTTTTAACACTTCTAGTCACATCACAAATTTGTACTTTGGTCCCAATTTTTTTTTTTTTTTTTTTTTTGCATTTTATATCTTATAGAACAGTCTTTATTTAGTATTCTACTTTACAAAATTGTACTTTGGTCCCAATTATTTAAATTTTTTTGCATTTTATATCTTATATAACAGTCTCTATTTAGTATTCTTTGTCGTGTGGGATTATCTCACTTTTGAAAAATATTTTAAGAAATCAGGATCAAAATAGCAACTTCGAATAATTCAAGATCAATGGTGTTGAAGTTCCAGTCATGTAGGACTTTAAATGCAATTTTCCATAGTTAAGGACAGGACGAAAATATGCTTTGATTGTGGTCAAATTTTCCAAAATGCTAGAAATCAAAATTGGTCATTTAGTTCGTCTCCAAGTGCCTGACAGTAGGGTGTAATCGAGTCGAGTAGTGTCGAATGACACACTGTTCAAGTTTGGTTTAAATTTTATCGAGCTTGAAATTTTGTGTTTGAGCTAGGTTTGATTGTTAAACGAGCCGAGCTCAAACGAGCTTTTATCGAACGAGCTCAAGTCGAGTATCAATTAGCTTGATATTTTACATGTATATAATCAATTTTTAGTTTATCGAGTCGAGCTCGAGCCGGACTTCAAAAGTTATCTAATGAAAAATAATATTCAAGCTTGTTTGATTAGTATAACAAACCGAGCTCAAACGAGCTTTTATCAAATAAGCTCGAGTTAAGTATCGAGGAGCCTAGTTTAATTTCCAACCCTAGCCGCCACTGCCAATATTATGCAGTTTTTGTAATTTAGTGCATGCTTTATTTACATATTAAGTCTATAATGGGCATTAAACGTGTTGAGTTGTTTTGAAGATGTCAATGTACACTCCAAATATTTGGTTCTGGTAAAAAAATACTCTTCAGTAGTCTTCTTCTTCTTTTTATTTTTTTATTTTTATTTTTACTTAAATTCTCGTAAGTAATCTTCTTAATGTTACACTTTTTAACTTCTTGACTGCCATTACCTGATTTTACTTTTTCTTTCCCTTGGAGTTCATTGTTGAATTGCTAAAGGCATTAATTAGTTGTTTATCAAGAAAACGACACATTTAAGAAAAAAGGTTGAATCATAAAAATTCAATCGAATATAATTCTGATGTTCTTCCATTAGTTACTATGAACTTGGCACTTTAAGAAATTCCTTCAATATAATATATCATTTGATCTCAAAATTGAAAAACCAAGGTTCATTGGCAAATTATTCTTTTTAGATTCGGGTTGACAATCATATCATGTAATTAAATTATCTTAGTAATTCGGTCATATTTCAACCAGAATATCTAATTCTCTCATGTGGAGTCACCTGCGTTGGGGTGGGCATTCGAGATCGGGTTTCGGGAACCCGTCCCGTCCCGATCGGAATTTTGCAATTTGGGACGGGAAAAATGGGAATTTTCGGGTTTCGGGAAACCCGAAAATCCGATGAAGGGAAATCGGGACGGGTTTCGGGTAGTATGCCCTACCCGAATGGGAAATCCGAATCCCGAACTTTAATTTTTTGAAAAAAAAAAACTATTCTAAATAATTATATTGAAATAATAGTAAAGAGAAAATATCTCAAATCTGAAATTACAAAACTTTCCCCTAAATCTGAAACTACAAATCTGAAATTCCACCTACCACAGCAGCCCATATGTGTTCATCCTTTTTCAGTCACCAACTCCCCTCCATCTCCATTAACTTCCTCTTCACAATTCACCCTCTCCAAAATTCATTAAATAAGAAAATGTTGCTGCCCAGAAACAAAGAAAGTTCAAAAAGTGCATTTTTTGGTGAATTTTCTTTTGATGCTTTATATTTTGGTTGTGGCGCAAAGTAGAAATGTAGAAATAAAATGCATAATTTCTGCTCTAGGAAACTTGTAGTCAGAAAACCTAATTTGTTTTTTGGCTAGGGGCGGGAAATCCCGAAATCCCGATCCCGAATCCCGAAATTTTCGGGTACCCGTATTACCGGGTATCCACAAATTCAAACGGGATTCGGGTAGTAAAAATTAAAACCCGAAACCCGTAATCCCGTCCCGAATTTCCCGAAATCCCGAAAACCCGTCCCGATTCCACCCCTACACCTGCGAGTCATATGACTCAATTAATTGAAGAAATATTGCAAAAATCGTTCTATATAAAATGCTTGTTAACAAAAAAAATCTTTCAAATTCGTGACCGATAATCAAGTCTTGTAATTAAATAAAATTGATAATTTTAGCTCAATTTCAATCCAAAATTCTTAACTTCCCCATATTGAATCACTTGTGGGCCACACAACTCAATTAATTAGGGATTTTTCCAACATGACGTCAAGTGATCCCTCTATTTATTTCATTTCCATGTTCATGTGGAAGTCTAATAGGACAAAATTGGAGGGGAAGTAGGAGTGAGAAAATGAAGGTACACAATTCTCATGCCTCAACCTATAATCAAAGCTCTTGTACTCCATTCTTCTCCATTAATTTTGTCATTTTATACCGTTTTTTCTTCTTCTTTCTTCCTCCCTTTTATTTCGTTTGTCACAACCTCCATTTTATTCTTTTATGTTCACCTTTTCCCCTACACAAAATATGTTCGTAAAAATGTTTGAGATATATATATCGATTGTAACTGCATGAGATGGGCTAGACTGGACAAAACATGAACTTAAGGACAATGTGTGTGTGTGCTTTTTTTATGTTTTTTTAATGTCAACGAGGTAGTAGTCTAGTTGTAAACACTGGCAAAGCTGAGACCCCCGGATCAAGAGGTCTTGGGTTCAACTCGCACTAGTGTGAATATTTCTCTAGTTTATTCCATATATTGAAATAATTTCTGATGTAATGATTGATAATTAATGTATTTAAAAAAAAGATAAGAACAACGTTTTCTTATGGATAAAAATTTCGTTTCGAATGTATGTTTTGGTCAGTCAAATATTGGAAACTATTCGAGACATTTCAGAAATGTTTCGGAAACACCAAGGTAAAATTATAAAAAAATTACTAAATTAAGAAAAATAAAAGAGTTTCAGACAAATAGAAATTAGTTTCGAAATTAAATCTTGTTTTCGTTTCGCTTGATTAAAAGAGGAAAACTTTTCGATGTTTTCGACAGAAATATTAAAAATTTTGATCCATGGTTTTCTATGCATGCTAAGATTAAATTAAAATCAAGTAGTGAACTAATTAATTAAGGCAGAGATGGGCTATAGACTGGACAGAACATGAACTTAAGAACAATGTGTGTGCTTTTTTTTGTTTTTTTTAATTGCAATGAGGTCGTAGTCTAGTTGTAATCACTGACAAAGCTGAAACCCCCGGATCAAGAGGTATTGTGTTCAATTCGCACTAGTACGTGTTAATATTTTCCTAGTTTATTTCTAGTATTTAGTTGTTTATTATTTATAATTCTTTGTAATTGGACATATATTAAAATGATTTCTTATGTAATCATTGATGATTAAAGTATTTAGAAAAAGAAAACAACAATGTTTATTATGCATGCTAAGATTAAATTAAAATCAAGTAGTGAACTAATATATGCTGATTTTTTTTTTTTTCCCATTCTCTGTTTAGTTTCCAAGTCCCAATGTTGCAAACACGAATTAAATCATGGGAATGACATATTTAACACCACTGAAACTGGACCAGTATATGATAAATGTCAAATAAAAAAATAACCTACCTCATTTAATGCTTTCATATTATTGCTGCATAAATAGTTACTATGGCTGATGCTGTTGTCATTAATTATTAACCAAAGTCTGCTCTGTCAACTGAAATTCACTATTGTACCAAAAAAAAAAAAAAACTGAAATTCACTATGCGTTTTATATTAAAAAAAGTGTGTGATGATAACTAACCGCAATGTGTACGTACAATGCCAATATTAAGTACATGCACATAAAAGAAAAAGAAAACAATTCTTTTAATTTTTATTAGGTCGTATTATAAATTAGGGGAAAATTCTTATCTAGACCAGGTTTAGGAGTTTGCTGATAGACCTTTTGTTCTAGAATTTATAACTTATTTATAATTACTTAAAATTTAATTATTAGATTTAACTAACTCAAGTAGATTAAAGAGAGTTAAGTAGAAACAAATAATTAAGTGTGAATTTTTTTTAATTATCATTAAATTAATATTAATTAGAATTTAAAATCTTTAGTTTATTTTAGATGAATAAAATATTCGAGCCATCCTTCGTTATTTTCATAAAATTTTAAATATCAATTAGAATCTAACATCTTCAGTTTATTTTATATGGATCTAATTTAATTTTTCGTGTGTTATCATTTTGCAACTTATGTTCAATACACATAATAATGTTAGAATTATACAATATTCCCAAAACAACTATGATTAATGCATAAGTTAGAAATAAAAAATAATGAACGGTTCCAATTTTAGTTTTGAATAGCAGAAAAATTGCACGAGAGTTATCCAAAAAAAGAAAAAGAAAAAAAAGTTTAATTTAACTCTTCTTACACATCGATTTAAAAAATTCTCAAAAAGAAAAAAAAAATAAGTTAGAGTACGTGATGGGTATATCCATCTTCAATTGATTACTAAGTTGTTTTAGTATAGTTTTATCTTATACATGAAATATTTGTTGTGTTTTATATATTTATAGTTTAGACATATTGCACTGTAATTTTCTTGGGTGATTCAAGAATTAATAGTGAGTCCACAATGTAAAAGATTCTCCTTAAAAGTAATATTTGTTATTTTTCAATTTTGGCTTAGTATAATGAAGGTAAATTAGTTAAATCATAATAATTAACTTTTTTATTCATCTAAAATAAACTGAAGATTTTAAATTCTAATTAATATTAATTTAATGATAATTAAAAGAATGACTCATACTTAATTATTTGTTTCTACTTAACTCTAGTTTAATATAGTTGGGTTAGTTAAATCTAATAATTAAATTTTAAGTAATTATAAATGAGTTGGTAAATCCTAGACCACAAGGTCTATCACTAAGCTCCTAGACCTGGTCTAGGTAAGAACTTTCCTAAATTAGGGGTATATACGGTGTGATTTAATGCGGTTGTATACTAGTCCAAATTTAACCTAATATTTGCAATTTCTTTATTACTTTATTACTCTAGCCCAAGGCTATCCTAAAAAGTATTGAGATTGCATTTTGCGGTATATTCGGGTTGGGGGGGATTGATAAAATTAAATGCACAATTTAATTATCACTTTGTATTTTGTTATTAGATTCAGTTTTTACAATATATACCACATACACACATATATATCGTGGTCGGGTGTTTATTGAAAATACAAACTCGAGTCTGATTACAATTCACGATCTTTTTTCTTCTTCTTAAGAAGTCCAAAACCAACCCTTACAATATTCAACCCGCAAGTTACGGTCAGTTTGGTTGGGCCTAGGGGTGTTCGCAGTGCGGGTTAGTGCGGTTTTATATTCGCCCAAACTCAACCCAATATTTGTAATTTTTTAATACTATTGCCCTAACTCAACCCAACATGTCTTGAGATTGCACTTTGTGGTCCATTTGGGTTGGGGCGATTTGGGGTGGGTTTTGCGGTCTTAGCTTTTTCGAATTTAATAATTTTTTGTTATTTGATTAATTAAATGCATTAATTAATTATCACTATATATTTTGTTATTGTATTGTCACTGATGAACAAAATTGGTAAATGTGTATTATCCTTTGAAATGACATGAACAATGCTATGCTATTAAAAGTTTTCCGAACTGAAAAAGAGTTTTCCGAACTATAAAAAAAAATGTCTTGATAATTAAAGTTGATGTTGGTGGTTGTCATTCAAATAAAATTTAAATTAGGGACTGATAATAAATCGTGTCGAACAATCAATTTTTTAGGAGATATATTGAGTTTTGGGGGTGATACATTAAGTTTATAGTATATATAATCATAAACAATATATTACAATTCATATAGTTTCTTATTTATATATATGTTGTGGTCGGATGCGGTTTATGTGACTTTTGATATTATAAACCCACGTCCGATTGTAATTTGTGGTCTTTTTTTTTAAGAAGACCAAGACTAACCCATTTAACCTTCAACCCGCAAATCGCGGTTGATTTGGGTTGGGCCGATCGGTTGGGGCGGTGTTAACTCTACAAAATAAAATTGATTTCTATATCTTTATGCGGGAATGGAATTAGTTTTTGAGTTCTTGGATCGTTTTCCTTTCGTTTAGCTTGGTTTATCTCGTTGGTGATTCACGTACTCATTTTGGTATTTTTTTGTGAATATTTCAGATTTTGTCTTGATTTTTGGAAGTGCAAACAACTCGCTGGAGCGAAATCACAAAGCATATAGAAATCTTGGACATCAGCGTCTGCGCTAGGGAGAAACTACTTCTCCGTTGGGGCAGAAGATTTCCGCAGATTTTAATTAATTAACCTTAATTTGACTTGGAAAAAGATATTTAAGTGGAGGAAGAGAGAAAAACTGATCTTTTGACACCCTTTGACAAAAGGAGACGCAAAGAACAAGAAAATATCATTGGAGAGCATGGAAAACATCAGAGAAAATGAATTCTGAAGATTTGAAGATGGATCTACACATTTTTCTTATCTTCTCCAATTTTTATCTCTTTTGTGTTCTAATACTCATCCTTTTGATTATTCTTGAGATTGTTTCAGTTTTAGCTATGAACTAAATTTACTTATCTAAGATTGCAATGAAATTCTTTGTTAAACTCTACTGCGGTGACGATACTGTAGGGGAGGTCCTGCGGAAAAATAGCTCGACGCCAGGATGATAAAAAGCTTAACACCTCTCATTCTTATTTTTTTTTCAACGAAAAAAATGAAAAATAAAAAGGTCGTCATTTCGCAATTTTTCTGATATTAATCTAGACCATTTGATCAGTGATAAATCATATTGATAATGCCTTATTAACCAGTTTTTCCAAATTGATTGTTACTTGTTTTCCCTTATTCTATTTTATTAAGATTTGTTGTTTATCCATTCTTGTGCTTGAATTTCAATAGCCTGATCAACTATTGTTTCACAAACCTAATTGAATCGGGAGGGGAAATTAGGTTTTAGGTTAAGATTGGGTAACATTTGTACGAATTGCACCCAAATTGAATTGGGTAATCTGTTTAGCAATTAAGATAGGAATATGATTAATTTCCTTAGATAGTCACTATTAGGGCTTGTTCTTGATTCAATTTGACCTAACTTCATTGGCATAGGAATATAGATATTTGATTAGGTTAAATTAGTTTTACAATATTCTAGAAAGAAATTGTAGAAACTTAAGTGCCCTAGACTAGCAATGAAACTTAATTGAAATAGAATTTTTGGGAAAATAAGAGCAATTAGTTTGACATTGAAGGAAGTTGTAATCTTAGGCTTTAATCATCATAGTTAATCTTGTCAATTAAAAATTCACTTTAATTCCATTGTTGCTTAGTTATAATCAAAATCAAAGATTCGTTTAATTTGGATAAGAACAAGGGTGATCTTTTAGTAATTAGTTAATTTAGCTCATGAATTCCTTGTGGAAAGGATACTCTCTTATCATTATATTACTTGTTGCGATTGCGTATACTTGCGTTTACAAATCCTGTATCAGGCGGTTTGACATTTCGTTGAACACCCCTAGTTGGGCCGATCCATTGGCACCGTTTGACAGTTTCGTTGAACATCCTTGTTATGAACAACTAAGTAATACAGTAATGGTTAATTTATGACAATTTTCTCTCTCGATAAGACTTTTTTCTCATATATATAGGGTTTTTATTTTTTAAATTGGAGAATTACTTTAACTACCCTACAGTTTAGTGTAATTACATCGACCGTCTTCCATGTTTGAGAAATTTTCCAAAGTACCTTTGAAGTATTGGATCCGTTACAATTATCCCCTTAAGAAATTATATTTTTGACGACGCATGTCGACGTCATAAAAAAATTGATATGAAAATTAACAGGTGAAACTGGTGAAAGAAAGGAAAAAATCATTGAACCTTGAATGAAATTTGTTAGAAAATGGATGAAATCGGTGGAAAACTAGGTGAAAACAATTTGTTACCCATGAGGTTTGTGATTTCTTAGATTTTACCCTAAGATATTGATAGAATACAATTTTTTTATGACGTCCGCATGCGCCGTGAGAAATTAATGTCGTAAGGAGGGTAACTGAAATAAAATAAGTCCCTTAGAGATAGATTGTATAATTTCTCAAACATTAAAGGTGGCCAGTGTAATATAAATATCAAGTTATTTGATGTGCACATTATGGAGGATAACAAAATAATGTTCGTCTTGAAACCTCTTCCCGATCAGAAAAAGGCTTAATAGGGTTGTTCTTGGACTTTTGACAAGAAACTAATTGTGTTGAACCCGATGAATGTATGCAAATGAAATTCGGGGACATGTTATTCTTGATTGATATGATTTTAACGTTCAAGCTTCAAATAATTGGTAACCGGATAGCCCTATTTCGCTCAATGGTTCAATGCTGGATTAGCTATGGGGGACGTATTGAGATTTCAAATCGACCTTAATGTGACAAAACACTTGCGTCGAGCTATGAGAATGTTAACTGAACAAAGTAATCACATCATCGTAACATTGCGATACGAAGGACATTTAAATTTGTGTTATAAAGTAGGGGTGTTTGCGGTGCGGGTTAGTGCGTTTATATTCACCCAAACCCAATTCAATATTTCCAATTTTTTAATACTATTGCCCAAACTCAACCTAACAAGTCTTGAGATTGCACTTTGCGGTCCATTTGGGTTGGGACGGTTTGGAGCGAGTTTTGCGGTCTTAACTTTTTCGAATTTAATAATTTTTGTTATTTGATTAATTAAATGTACAAATTGGGCTTTTGGCATTTTGCATCCTGAAATTAGAGGATTTTGGCACTTTGCACCCTGACTTAAAAGTTTTGGCACTTTGCACCCTGTAAATACAATGAATTTGGCACTTTGCACCCTAGTGTGTGTTTTGATGAAAAAATTCATTTATGGAAGGGTATAATAGTTATTTTCGAATGTTTTTTGCACTTTGCACATTGAAAATATAGATTTTGACACTTTGCAACCTGAAAATATAGAATGTTGGCATTTTATAGAATGTTAACCAAATTACTATTTATTAGTGATTATATAAGAAATACTTTTTTTTTGGTATTTAATAAATTTAACATTCTAATATTAAATAGTTTTAGATTTGTAGAGTATGTCGTGTAGGAAAAATTAGGATTGATTACATGTGAGTCTTATAGAAACAATATCATGCAATATAATAACATGTTAGATTTATAAACATGTTGTTTAGATATAATGTAAATTATCTAGAGGATACTTGAAAACAAAATGAAGATAATCTTTTTATTTTTATTTTTTTAATCTAAATTTTACTGAGAGAAAATGTTAAAACAAGTTATTAAAAATCATTAAGAATAACATGTTTATGATTATTGTGCATAGAAATTACTATTTTATCTCTCCATCAACGATATTCATGAGTTTTTTTCAAAGAAAAACACATTACGGTGCAAAAATGCCATGCAAATTAAATTTATAGGGTGCAAAGTGCCAAAAAATTTAAACCAGAGTGAAAATTGCCAATATTTTATATTTTCAGGGTACAAAGTGCCAACATTCTTTATTTCGAGGGTGCAAAGTGCCAAAATCTATATTTTCAGGGTGCAAAGTGCCAAAAAAAATATTCAAAAATGACTATTTTACCCTTCTACCAATGAATTTTCTCACCAAAACACACACTAGGGTGCAAAGTGCCAAAAAAATTATATTTCCAGGGTGCAAAGTGCCAAAACTTTTAAGTCAGGGTGTAAAGTGCCAAAACCCTATAATTTCAGGGTGCAAAATGCCAAATAGAGGCTATATAGATATCCAAATAAAAATATTATCCACATTTGATTGTTGTGTTAGTTATGTATAACTTATTGAATAATCAACATATGATTGGTTCAGTGGAAAGGATTAGTCCCCACAAGTGACGAATTCAAGTTCGAATTCCCGTTGAGAAATGTTCTACTATAATGGGGCTTTTGGCACTTTGCACCCTGGAATTATAGGGTTTTGGCACTTTGCACCCTAACTTAAAAGTTTTGGCACTTTGCACCCTAGTGTGTGTTTTGAAGAAAAAATTCATTGATTGAAGGGCATAATAATTATTTTCGAATATTTTTGACACTTTGCACCCTAAAAATATAGTTTTTGACACTTTGCACTATGAAATATAGAATATTGACACTTTGCACCCAGAAAATATAATTTCTGACATTTTCAACCCCGACTTAATATGATAATCTAAATAATGTAAATAACATGCAATATAATATTATGTTAGATATGTAAACGTGTATTTTAGATATAAAGTAAATAATTTAGAGGATACTTGAAATAAAAAGAAGACAATGTCTTTTTTTTTAATCTAAATTTTATTGAGAGAAAATGTTAAAATAAGTTATTATAAAGTAAAATAAATTTAGAATAACAAGTTTATGATTGTTGTGCATAGAAATGACTATTTTATCTCTACATCGCCGACATTCACGAGTTTGTTTCTATTAAGAAAAAATACATTAGGGTGCAAAATGTCATACAAATTATATTTTTAGGGTGCAGAGTACCAATAAATTTAAATCGAGGTGAAAATGCTAATATGTTATATTTTTAGGGTGAAAAATGCCAACATTCTAGATTTTAAGGGTGCAAAATCTATATTGCCAAGGTGCAAAGTGAAAAAAAAATTGAAAATAACTATTCAACCCTTCTACCAATGAATTTTCTCACTAAAAAACACACTAGGGTGCAAAGTGCCAAATAAATTATATTTTCAGGGTGCAAAGTGCCAAAAATTTTAAGTCAGGGTGCAAAGTGCCAAAACCCTATAATTCCAGGGTGCAAAATGCCAAAAACCCCCTATAATGATATAATATGTCTAACGCGGCTCAAAAGGAATTAAGTCATATCTAAAACATGAATATGGATGGAAAAAAAAGGATTAAAATAGCAAGTTGATGATTGGTTTGTTGACCACTAGAATACTTTTTGTGCTATACGAATTTTAACTAGAAAAAAAAAATACATAATCTTGGTTTTGACTTAATTAAATATTTAATTATTTGAAGTGAATCTCAAATTCGATCATCGTTTTTGTTCAAAAGTTTTAGACTAGAGACGTGTTTGATTATAATATTGCTATACAAATTGCTTTCACTTTTAGATGGTGCATGAATCTTTGCATAATTACACCTATGCAATTATTTCCTACAAAAAACACTTAACCATTATATAATAGCAAATGGAGCCTAATCTTCTTAATAATTAATTTATTAAAGCCTAATGGATTATGTTTATCTTTCTGTCATCATTCTTTTGGATTTCTTTTTATCATTCTCTTGGAAGAACGTGCATGTCAAGTGTGCATATCTTATTATTGATAAATAAAAAGAATAAATGTACTGCAATTAACTTATGAATTTAATCAACGGTTTAATTTGCTGCTTAATAGGATTGTGTTTTTGGATTGATTTGTGAGTGTATGTTCAAATGAACTTGAACAAAGTGTGGATGCACGTCTTTCTCAAATACTATAATGGATTCATGGGTAATGTTGAGGGTCAACTCCACCTTTTTCTGTATAAATATAATTATAAAATCTCTTTTGTTTCTCAACAACATTCAAGTTTTTGTATTCTAACTTAATTTCATGTGAAACGCATCAAACACATTATAAAAACTTTTATTAATAATAATAGGAATTCGATCATAAATTCGTTACATTGTGAGATCTAATTCTTTCAACTAAATCAAACATTCATCAATAATTATAAATAGCAAATTTCGAGTTAAATTAGAATTTGAACGCTTCATCTCCCAATATAAAATTTTAACATAGTTAAACGCAAGAATATGTTCGAAAGGGTCTAATTAGTTTAGGGCTAAATCACACTTATGATCATCCCCTAAGTATAAAATATTTTACATTTATGTTCCTCTTATAAAAAAATTTACACTTAAGTCCCTCCTATATAAAGTGTTTTACACTTATTTCCCTCTTGCCTAAGAATTTACACTTAAGTTCCTCCTATATAAAATATGTTACACTGATCAATTTTTTGGCAAAAAATGCAATCACGTGCAAGTCACATGACTTTCAATAAGGATATTTTTGAGTTTCTATGTGTTATGATACCCTTACTTAAAGTCACGTAGCTTGCTCGTGATTGCATTTTCGCCAAAAAGTGCAGTAAAATTGATAGGTATCACACATTTTATACATGAGAGACTTAATTAAGTGTAATTTTTTTGACGAAAAGGATATAAGTGTAAAATACTTTACATAAGAGAGACTTAAGTACTTTAAAGTTTTTAGCAAAAGAAATATAAGTGTAAAATATTTTTTACTTGAGGGACCATAATTGTGATTTAACTTTAGTTTTTACTTTAGGAGGTAGAGAATAAGACTTTCTCGTAAGTACCATATATATATGGTTGTGGTTCAATGTATTGGTTTGTTAGGCAAAATTTCATTTTTGACCCTCTAAAGTGGCTGCATTTTAAAATTGGCCCTTTATTGTGGTACCTCGACAATATACGTCATTTATTGTGTCAACATCATCAATTTCAGTCCTTATCACCGATTTTTTTTATTATCGCCAAAAAAATATCAATTTATGTCATATTTGACCTATCACATGGCTTGGTCTTGCAAATTTGTGGAGTCAGAATATGAAATTCTTAATTTTAAGTGTCACTCGACAAATTATATTTTTAGCTAAAATTATTATTTTTGGTTAGATTAGACATAAATTGGTGATTTTTGACAAAATATATCTAACTTTCCGGTCAATTAAGACATAAATTGATGATTTCCGGCGATAAATAAAAATTTCCGACAATAAGGACTGAAATTGATGAAGATGACACAATAAAGGATGATTATTGTCGAGGTACCACAATAAAGGGTCAATTTTGAAATGCAGCCACTTTAAAGGGCCAAAAATAAAATTTTGCCTGGTTTGTTACGTCACAGGTAATGTGACGTTAAATTATTAATTATTGAATAACAATGAAAACTTGAGTTAAAGTTATTGATGTCGGTATAACTAGTAAAAGTGTCAGAGTTAATAAATTTAGGCAGTCATCAATCCGTGATTGGTTTAATGGAAGAGATTAGTCACTATAAAGTAACGGATCTAGGTTCGAATCCTATTGGGAGAGGTATCCACTTAACGTGTCCAATTAACCTCGAAAATGATTAATACCTTGACAAACCAAAAAAAATAAAATTAGGCAAACGAACCCGAAAATGACTTATCAAACTAAAAATAAATAAAAATAGATATTTTAACTTTTTCTTTATTTTGTTTATGAAGTGGTCAGTTAGATTGACTGTGGGCTGAGCAAAATGAATGAGTGTCAAATTAATTAAACTTATATATCTTACTTATTAATAATAACTAGAGTAAATGAATACACATTCTTTTAGGGTAAATGCAAAATACTCCCCTGTGTTATGCTAAACCTGCAAGAAACTATCATGTGAAATTTTTATTGCACCAAACTTCCTTGTGTGTTTCAAAAACCCTGCAAATATAAAAAAATAGGTCTTTTTGGATCGACATATTTCAAGAAACCATTTTTAAAATACTTTAAGTTGGTCCCTACAACTTCACATGATATATTTTTAAAATTATTTCTTGAAATATGTCGATCCAAAACGACTTATTTTTTACAAATTGAATGTTTTTTGCAGAGTTTTTAAAAACACAAGGAAGTTTGGTGCAATGAAATTTCACAGAATAATTTCTTGCAGGTTTGCATAATACAGGAGAGTATCTTGCATTTTTCCCCATTTGTCTTTGTAACAGTGAATACACACCATCTCTACTATTATAAAAGTATGAATATTTCTTAACTTTTTTGTGCAGACTAAAATACCCTTATTTAAATTGTAAAGTTATATTTCATTCAATGGTAAATAATTGAAGATGATGAGTCTGTTTTCCGTATATTAATTGTTTATTGTCCAGGTGTCAAGATTAAACGGGACTTATCAATACGAGGAGCAGTAGGTCAGTCAAGTCCTTCCTCAAAGTTTCGGGATCTTAACCTGAAATCAAAGATAACTACGTTGGGTTAGTACCGGTGGTGACCCGGTGATAACCCTCCGATGCTTAAGTTAGTGTCGAGGATGAGAGATATGGTTTCTTTATAATATGTTCCGATCCTTACCCCCTGTTCTCTATAAGGAGGGATATTTATAGTTTTCACAATCCAACTACCGGGTCGGATTGTGATGAGACGTATGGACTCGGATACGGGTGTGGTTTATTCGACTTGACCCGGTGGCGTTGTGATGTGAAACTTCTATGGACGTCGGCCATCGACACACTCATCGATTGTTGTACCTCTATTCTTGGTCATGTCGATATTATATATATATTTTAAGCGTATGTGGTGGTCCACGTCAAGGCACGAAGACTTGGTACATCAAGAATCCCCCAAGTTCATGAGTTCAAGTGTGGCGCGAAGTCATGAAGTTTATATTTAGGAAAAATTTTATAGATTGGCAAAATTGAGAGCTGAGATTAGGTATGTAACTGAGATTAGGTATGTGGTGGTCCCCCAAGTTCAGGAGTTCAAGTGTGGCGCGAAGTCATGAAGTTTTAGCGCGCCTTTTCTGAGGATGTAATTCAAAAATTGTACTGGATGTGAATCGTCACAGTTCGTCAGGGGGCAATGTGCAATTTGCCCGTGCGGTTAATAAGTGGTCCTATATATAGGTCCCACGAATGTATAGCGGAATTACTTTGCAGTAAAAAGGTTTCGCATACTCAGAACAGTACTCGTTCAATTTATTTATACTGCGTGAGAAAAAGAAAAAATGTCGTCGAGTGGTACGGAGGGGGATTTCGATGACATCGACAGAAATGCTCTACAAAATGTATTAGATTTTGTGGAGTCTCAAGATGGGTCCGATGATGCTGAAGGGGCCGGTGGTTCTCGTCGATTTTTTACTGAGACTATGTATCACGAGTTTGTGGCTGGGGATTACAGGCGTACTCTAGCCGAGATGAGCGAGGCGTTCTCGATTCCTGCTGGTTGGACGATATGCACCCCAAGTTCCAACCAAAGGATGCATAATCCTCCTCGGCCTGGCATGGCGATTCACGAGGCAAGTTTAGAGGGTGGATTTCGGTTCCCGATTCCCCCAGAGGTGGCTGGGATCATAAATGCGTTAGGTGTTCGCCCTACTCAGATACTGCCAAATGGTATGTCGACTATTATCGCCTTCTGCGTGGTTATGAAGGTACTCGATCAAGCTGCTTCGTTCGGTAACTTCTGGGCCCTATTCAAGGTTACCGAGTCTCCGAAGTCGAACGAGGGTTTCTACCAAGTCAAGTCACGGGGAAACAACAATCGATTCCTATGTTCGACCAAAAGTTCCCACGGCAAAGGGTGGAAATCGAGATATATTTACGTATATCCCCCGAAGGGTTACAAATGGAACGTCAATTGTCCATGGCGGGTTGGCGCAATTAACCCAAAAAACGTTCCGAAGCCTTCCTGGCACGAGGGATTCGTCGAGAATCTCCGACGATACAACCTCGACGTACAGAAGCTTGTCGAGGAACCACGGCTTCGTGCTTGTGGGTTAACGTCGTCGCGTAGGAAGGTTGGGGACCCCGAAGACCCTAACAAGGAGGAGGTACTCCGTGGGGCCATGGTTGTGCCGAAGGGGAAAGAACTACACGACTTGCAACGAAAAAATGAAGCGTTTTGGAGTCGTGCTTCGACATCAAGGGGGCCCGCGGCGATACCGAGAGCTACCAGTAATGTCGGGCAAGCCGTAGAGTCTGGGAGGATCATAACTCGCGAGGAGCGTCGTCGTGGAAAAAGACCGCGAGTTGAAGATGATGATGATACCGAGGGAGCTGCCGGTACTGCGGATCAAGGGAGCGGTAGGATTTCGGATGAGGAACGACCATTATTCGATTGGACTTTGTCTGATTGGATGGCGTCGGAATTGACACATCCTGGCGGTTTAGGGCCTGATACGTCGGTGCTCTATTCTGAGTCTTATAATTCGGCGTTTGCAGCATTTATACATGGCATCTTCAAAAGCGACCAGGCGCTGTTAATGAAGAAGTCGGTTCAACAGAACGTGCATACCGCCGGGCGTCTTGGTGTCGGCGTACGTGAGCCTTTTAATTTTTTGATTGCTCTTGTTTTCCATATTCTGCTTATATTAATACACTTGATGTTATCATGCAGATGCTACAATTCCTCTTTCACGGTTATTATCGTGCCGAGTTGGCAGAAGTGGAATTAAATAAACAAAAGGACGCGAATAAGGCTGCCCTTCGCGCGAAAGACGAGCAGCTAGTCGAACAAAAGAAAAAGGCGGAAGAATCCCTTCGGGCTAAGGAGGAGGAGCTTGACGAGGCCGTCAAGCAACTAAGTCTTTTGTCGATGGAGAGAGATAAAATGAGGGCCAGCGAGTATCACCAGGAAGAAATCATTTCCGCAGATCAGAGGTTGGCTATTGCTAAGGAGTTTCTCGAGTCTCCCGTGTACGAGTATTTGTCCGATGCTAAGATGGGTGTCGAGCTCTTGAAGATGTTCGATAAAGCAATCAGTCAGTGCGCATATAAAGGTTTTCTGACCCCGGACTTCGATCGTAATGCCGTCAACCCGTTTTGGGATGAAGAATGCCAGGTCGAGACCCTCGAGGGGGAGGATGAGGAGGAAGCAACAGCTCGAGGCCACGAGTTTGGTAGTTTGATACCATCGCGCCATCCCGAGAATAGATAGATTTTAGGTGACTGTAGGTTTTGCAACTAGCTAGGGTCTTTGTAATTTTTTGTTTAAAAATTTTAACGAAGATAAGTTTCTTTTGTTCCTGTCTTGATGAATTGGGCTCTTTGGGCCGCTTGTATGGGCCTTCCCCCCGAGCATCGCGATTGTTCTAATTGCCAACCAACGAATGCGTTTGTTTGAATGCGTGACCAAGTAGTTTCGCGCGCTTTGATGTTTTGGACTTTTTATAAATAGGCGTATATCTTTGTACTGTTCATTCCATCAATAGAAAGTTTAAATTTTTCTTGTCGGAGCCAAGTTGTCGGAGCTAGAAGCGAGTGGTTGTAAAGAGGTTTCCTGTCGAAAAGCTATTTAGGTATTTCTTCTCTCTTTATCCTATGGCTAGTCGATCTGTATCTGTCGGAGATGAGTCAGTTGGGGAGGGAGAGGGTATGTCGTTTGAGTCTATCATGTCACATTTTGAAATTCCGTTCGAGGGTAGACTGCACAGCCCCCTCTCCGCCGATTTGATAGATGTAATAGCCGCTAGGTCTAAGGGTGGTCAATCGCAATCTGCGAAGGACACACACCGTACTACAGATCATTTTAGTACCATAACAGCTAGTCGACAGCGTATATCGACAGAGTCTATTTTGGCTAAATACCAATTTCCGTCAGGATGGTCCGTCCTTCTCCCTACGCCCGACCATAGGATGAATGATCCACCACTCGGATGTCGGACCTTTCATATCGATGCCTTGGAGAATGGTCTTCGTTTTCCATTACCCGATGAGTTTGTCGATATCGTAAATGGTCTCGGACTGTGTCCGACTCAGTTAGTTCCTAATGCCGTAGGTTATATTATAGGTTTTTGTCTCGTAATGAAATCAGTGGGTCAATCGGCTTCTTTTGCAAATTTTTGTGCTCTTTTTAGAGTAAGCGAGTCCCCTAAGTCGAATGAGGGTTTTTATTTCGTAAAATCGAAACCCCATGTTAGATTTCTTGGGGATTTAAAATCATCTCATGGGAAGGGTTGGAAAACCAAGTTTATTTTCATTCGTGCTCCCGAGAATTACGTATGGAGGACGACACGCGAATGGAGGTCGGGTCCCATTCTGCTAAAGGGTGTGCCCGAGCCTTCATGGGGACCCGACTTTCCATCGCAATTGTCGGAATCGACATACGATACGAACTTGCTTCTGCGGGAGCCGATCTTGAGTTTGGGAGGGATGTCGATAGCTCCTTTATCTATCGACAGTCCTTCTCTAGGTAGTTACTAAACTTGGTTTGTATTATGATTGTGAATATTTTGTTGTTTGCTAACTGATTTCGTTGCATGCAGAATCAGTCGTACAAGCTACCATGAGTCGAGCGCTATTATCCATGGCCAAGGCTGCTAAATTGGGTAACGCCCCCGCTCCTCCTCCTAACGCACCCTCGAAAGCTCCATTACCGAAGTCGACGGGGCCTGCGACTTCGACTACTCAGCCGCCGCCCCTGGTATCGAAGCATCAGGATAAATCTGAACCGCTTGATAAGGGAAAAAAGGTAAAGACCGTCGATGGCTCACGAAGTGAGGAGCCAGCTTCAAAGAGGGTCAAAACCGGTGAGGATACTGCTTCTCCAGGGTGTGCCAAAATAGTGGTGAAGGAATCTCTTGAGTCGATTATCGAGAAGATGAAGCAACGCACGGGGGGACAGGCCCCTAATACTTCCATGCTGAATCCTGCCTTGTTGAGTTCTCCATGTAGTCCCGACGTGTGGGACAAATTTTGTTCGACCATATCCGTTCTCGATCAAGCCGCCATGGGCCCAATGGATATGAGCGAGCTTATAAGGATGGGATCTGGATGCCTGCTTGGGGTATGTTCATTTACTTTTTCTTAATCATATATAAAGTTTTTGTTATTTGAATTCCATTTATCTTTCGTGCGTAGCTCAACCAAGTATTGTTTCAAGCCGGTTATCGGGTCGAGTCATCCCGTAAACGGGCCGATAAGTACCGCTCCCTTGGAAAAGAGAAAGAGAAAGAGCTCAAGGAGGTTCATAAGAAATCCGTTGAATATGAACAGAGAGCCTTATCTGTCGAGGCCGAGATGTCGAAGAAAGTGGAGAAGATCGCTGCACTCGAAGCCGAGTTAGCACTTCTGAAGGAGAGTTTCGACGCTCAAGTTGAGCAAAAGGCTGCAGAAAGTTTTGAGAGAGGCCAGCGAGAGGCGTTGGCCCTCCGTCGAGACGTTTCACCTGTTGAGAGGAAGGGGATTGTCCTCGAGTTTTTCAACAGTATCGTTTTTCAGGAGCTCGTCGATCGCCAGTCAGGGGGTGAGCTCCACAGTATGTTTGTGAAAGGCTGGAAACAGTGCGAGGCCTTTGGTTTTCTCAACGATACTTTTGATGCTGCTCGGCTGAATCCTTATTTGGACGAGAAGGGTATTGCAATCGAGGAAGGACCAGCCGATGAGGAAGATCACTCGGAGAGACCCGAAGATCATGAGTTTGGATTTCTTCTCGATCTCCAGGCCGAGAAGGTTCGTGAGGCGGCTGTGATTCAGCAGGAGGTTGAAGATAAGTCCAAGTCCTCTTCTCACATAGATCTACTTTTGCACGAAGGCCAGTTTGGTCCTTCTAAGAATTGACGTCTCGAATTTTGGCCGGCTGACCTAGTCTGACTATATTGTAGTGTAGATAGGTTAGCCTTTTGTAATCGATTCTCGTCTGGCTGGCGATCCCTTGTAATTTCTTTTTAATGTAATGGATCGATTTGTTTCATCTGGTATTTTGACTTGTATACAAAAGACGTAATTCATTTGATCGATGTCTTGTTCTATAGTTATTTAAATTCTTGCGTTAATGAAAAATAAAAGGGGGGGGGGGGGGTCCCTCCTCTGACACTTCCAAATTTAAATGAATTGTGGATCTCGAGGTAGTCTATCGTTTCTGGACCGTTGGATTGAGTACAAGTTTCCTATATATATGGGTGCCTTAAGTTTATTTTTTACACAAAGGAGGGTTGCCGTAATATCTCTGTTTGCCCTTTTAACATTGTTGATCTTGGAGTTGTTTGTGATCAACCACGATTCCGCTATGTATAATTTGGTATGGGAGAAATTGGAAATTGTTATCGGATCGACGTGTATCGTCGTTGTTCGAATTTTCTTTTTATGTCGACTTTGCGCCAGAGATAGTCGATTCTGCTGTAGGGTCGTGTTCTCATTCCAGCTTTTACATGTTTAACCATTGCAGACATGTTAACCATTTCAGGTCGACGCATTAGTTTGTTTTTGTTGTGGTGGTGTTTACGCACTGCCATCTAATCGACATGACTTGTTAGGGAGTGGAACGGTTGCGTTATTTTCAGGGTTCCATCTGAGCCGTTGGTTGCGACATTTTCAGACCGTTAGATTTAGTCAGCGCGATTTTTCAGGCATTGGGACGGTCATCGCATTTAATGGGTCTGATCTGAGCCGTTGGACGTGTGTTTGGATGAACCGTTGGATTATATGGTCTAGGCCTATATAAGGTTGAGAGTACTCATATTTTTTCGTACCAAAACATCCAAATATGTATCCGCCTACGGATTTCCCCATATATGTTCTTTCCTACCATGTCATCCTTAAACTAATGAGGGTTTTCTTTATCTTCGTACCTCCTCGATCATCTCGACGCCCTTTATGGAGAAAGGGCCGTTATTCGTTTTGGATTGGGTGGTATCGGTAAAAGGGGTTCCACGTTGCGATGGCCTCTCCTTTCGATTGGGTGGGATCGGTAACAAAGGAGGGGTCAATGTCGGTGCCTCTCGGAAATTCGTCGTTCAGAAACCCATCACCATACATCTGGACGTAGGAATTCCGAGTTGTCGCCGAAATCGCTGAGTCAGGAGGGAGAAACAAGTTGGCGGCAGCCGAGAAAGGGGCGGAGGAACTAAAGAGCAAACATTCGACTTGCGAATCCTCCAGCTCGACGCACAACGGTCCATCCTTATCTCGTAGAGTGCCCTCTGATAGAGATGATGGATACTATCAAGGAGCAAGCTGCTGCCATTAAATACCCCTGGCCCTGGAACATTCGAAGACTCGAAGACTTGTTTGCGGGGTCCTCCTCGAACAAGGTAGTATTCACATTACACCTTGAAAAAGAGGCCTTAATTAACTCGACGTCGGGTTCTTTGAAGTCAAACACCACCGTGTTTCTACAGTTTTGGTCGTAGGATTTGTAGTAGGATCTCGATAAATTTGTAATGAGTTTGACATGTTTGTACTCTATCCTTTTATAAGAAATAAAATTCAGATGTTATCAATCTCTGTTATTTATCAATCTTTGTATACTTCTACTTTTTTAGATGAATAAAAATTATATATTAGTAGATTGCATCTCGATGTTTCTTCAGCTGTCGAGGGACTTGGAATATACTTGAGCTTTATTAATAGCTCGCATCCCGATGCCTCTTCGGCTGTCGAGGAATTTGAATAATCTCAAGCTTATTAATAGCTCGCATCTCGATGCCTCTTCGGCTGTCGAGGAATTTGATTTTTCTTAAGCTTATTAATAGCTCGCATCTCGATGCCTCTTCGGCTGTCGAGGAATTTTAATAATCTTGAGCTTATTAATAGCTCGCATCTCGATGCCTCTTCGGCTGTCGAGGAATTTGAATAATCTTGAGCTTATTAATAGCTTGCATCTCGATGCCTCTTCGGCTGTCGAGGAATTTGAATAATCTTGAGCTTATTAATAGCTTGCATCTCGATGCCTCTTCGGCTGTCGAGGGATTTGAATAATCTTGAGCTTATTAATAGCTTGTAATTTGAATGTCGATGCTTCCTTCTAAATTAGATACAAAATAGGTAGATTTTCACAGGATAACCAAAATATCTGACAAAACGAGATCTTTAAGTGCGACACTAAAATAAGATCCTCAGGCGTAAAACTTTCTAAGATTTCTCCCGTTCCAGGTTCGGTCTACTAGCTTTCCGTCCATGGTGGATAACCGATATGCGCCCTTCTTTCCTATCTCGATTACTTTAAAAGGTCCTTCCCAGTTAGCGTCCAGTTTTCCTTTGTTTTTCGACACGTCGACTCGTTTAAGTACGTAGTCTCCCACCTGAAAGAACTTCAGCCTCACGTTCTTATCATATGCCTTGGCCATCGTAGTTTTATAGGCCTGAATTCTCGTTGAGGCCCTCTCACGTCTTGCTTCCGTTTGGTCGAGTTCGAAGTTCCGTTTCCCTGCGTTTTCCACTTCGTCATAAAGCTCGACTCTTGGTGATAGAATTTCGAGTTCTGCCGGAGCAACCGCCTCGGAGCCGTATACTAGACTAAAGGGCGTTTCTCCTGTTGCTGTTTTTTCCTTTGTTCTATTTGCCCAAATTACCCAAGGCAATTCGTCCAGCCAAGCCCCACTGGCCTGCGTCAGTCTCTTTTTTAGGAGTCGGACGATTTCTCTATTAGTGACTTCGGTCTGACCGTTGGTTTGAGGACACCCGACAGAGGTGAAGCGTTGTGTAATTCTGTGTTTCACACACCAATCCGTTACTCTTTTACCGACGAATTGCCCTCCATTATCCGATATGATAATCCTCGGGAGACCGAATCTGCAAATTATTGACCAGTAGAAATTGATGATCTGTGTTTGAGTGATCTTCTGCAAGGGTACTACTTCAATCCATTTGCTGAAATATTCAACGGCCACGAGGAGGAATTTCTTCTGTCCTCTTGCTATTGGGAGTGGCCCAACCAAATCAACGCCCCATTGATCAAAAGGCCAGGCAATCGAAATTGATTCCATCTTTTGAACTGGTTGATGAGGCATGTTTGCATGATATTGACAGCGAGCACAACACTTTGCATAATCATTAGCGTCTTTAGTTAAAGTTGGCCAGTAGTATCCCAGTCCGGATATCCTAAGCGCCAGTGATCTTCCCCCGGAATGACTTCCGCAGGAGCCTTCATGAACTTCTTTAAGTACAGTCATCGTCTGTGGCGCGGAAAGGCATCTGAGCAGGACTCCTGTCACAGATCGACGATATAATTCGTTGTTAAGAAGAACGTACCGAGGTGCTCTATACTTGATTTTTCTTGCGTCATTGTTGTCGGCAGGCAATGTTCCCTTGGACAAATATTCAATCAAGCTGGTTTTCCAGCTGGGCTCCGTATCGTCGAGATTCAGCACTTCAATGTTCATAGTTTCGATTTGCGTGTCGATGGCCGGTTTAGTAGAGACCAGGAGCGTTATTTTTCTCGTCGTGACTCCTTCGATCAGGTTCCCGAATTTTGACAACGCATCCGCTCTTGTGTTCTCGGTTCTTCTTATATATTCCAGTTGGAAGCTTTGAAATTTGGATGCCTGAACCTTGATAAGTTTCAAATACTTGATCATGGAATCCTCTTTGGCCTCGAACAATCCCTTGAATTGTTTTTCCACTAGCTGGGAGTCAGTAAATGCAATCAGATCTTTTATTCCTGCTTCTTTAGCCATTTTGAGGCCTGCCAGTAGCGCCTCGTACTCTGCCTCATTATTTGAGACTTGAAAGTCTAATTTCAAAGCGAATTCCAACTCCTCTTCCGTTGGTCCTCGGAAAAATACTCCTGCGCCTCCTCCCGTCGATGTCGAAGATCCATCGACATGCATCGTCCACAATTCTATTTTCGCTTCTTCCAGTTGTGTGTTTTCTAGTACAAAATCAGCTAAGACTTGTGCTTTAATAGAAGTTCTCGGCATATAGTCGATGTCATATTCACCTAACTCCACTGCCCACTTGATCAGTCTTCCAGAGGCGTTTGGTTTAGAAAGGGTTTGTCTCAGTGGTTGATTGGTGAGGATAACGATTTTGTGTGATTGAAAATAAGGACGCAGCTTTCTGGCCGTTGTTATGATGGCTAGAGCGAATTTCTCTATCTCTGTGTAGTTTTTTTCTGGTCCTTGTAGAACTCTGCTTACGTAGTATATTGGATGACTAAATTTCGCCTCCAATCTGACCAAGACCGAACTGATTGCTTGTTCGGAAACGGCTATGTATAGGTACAAACTTTCGCCTTCTTGAGGTTTGGCTAAGAGAGGTGGTGATATTAAGTATGCTTTGAGTTGTTCGAAGGCTTGGTCACAATCCTTCGACCATTCAAATTTTTTAGCATTTCTCATGATTTTGAAGAAAGGGAGGCTTTTGTCTGCGGATCGGGATATGAATCTATTTGGAGCTGTGATTTTCCCGACGAGTTTCTGTACTTCATTCAAGTTGCGTGGAGCTCTGAGGTCTAGAATTGCTTGGATCTTCTCTGGGTTGGCTTCTATTCCCCTCTCGTTTACCAAATACCCCAGGAACTTTCCCGATCTGACTCCAAAAGTACACTTCGCGGGATTTAGTTTCATTCCGTATTTCCTCATGATGTCGAAAGCCTGTCTGATGTGTTCCAGGTGATCTTTTTCGTCAAGGCTTTTGACCAGCATATCGTCGACATAGACCTCCATGGATTTTCCAAGAAGTGTTTCAAACATCTTGTTGACCAAGCGTTGGTAAGTAGCTCCTGCGTTCCTTAGTCCAAAGGGCATCACCTTGAAGAAGTAGACGCCAAATTCCGTGATGAATGCGGTTTTCTCCTGGTCTTCGAGAGCCATGAATATTTGATAAAAACCTTGGAAGGCGTCCATCATACTAAGAATCGCACATCCCGCTGTCGAGTCGACTAGGGAATCGATTCTCGGTAGTGGATAGGGATCTCGGGGACACAACTTGTTTAAATCTGTGAAATCGTTGCACATTCTCCATTTCCCTTCACCCTTGGAAACCAGAACTACGTTGCATAGCCACTCCGTGAATTGTACTTCAGCTATGTAATCCGCCTCGAGGAGTTTTTTAACTTCCTCCTTAATTATCCTGTTCCTCTCAGGCCCAAAGTTTCTTTTCTTCTGCCTCGCAGGTCTTGCAGCTGGGTCAATGTTTAGCCTATGTACTATGACTTTGGGGTCGATTCCTTGCAAGTCGGTGGTTGACCATGCAAAAACATCGACATTCTGTCTGAGGAAATCGATCAGTTGGGTTTCCAATCCTTCAGAGAGTTGGTTTCCCACTCTTGTCGTCTTTGATGACTCACCAGGGATTAATTCGATAGTTTTGTGACCTTCAGATGGTTCTATTCTTTCAAACTTCCTTTTTCTAGCGTTCAACTCCTCCTGTTTTTCCTTCGATTTCCTAGTTGAATCTTCGTCGATTACACAATCTACTAGGATCGGGGTGACTGGCTGGTACTGGTTCTCTTTGTGGGGTTTCTTGGCCATCGAGAAAGGGAGTTGTACTTCCCTTATACGTTTGTCGAGAGCCACTGTATAACAATCCCAAGCTTCTTTCAGATTTCCCCGTACTTCGCCCACTCCTTTGGAGGTTGGGAATTTTAGCTTTTGATGAGACGTCGAAATAATCGCTTGAAAGCTGTTCAGAGACGGTCTTCCTAATATGACATTATAGGCGCATTGAGCATCGACAATTAGAAATTTTACCATTCTGATTTTAGAATTATCCCCGTCGCCTAGCATTAGCGACAGAGATAAAGTTCCTAAGGGTACAACTTGCGCTCCTCCAAACCCGACTAAGGGCGTAGCTATGGACTCGAGTGGCGTGTTTCCGAGGTCCATTCTTTTCAACGCATCCAGGAAAAGGATATTAGCTGAGCTACCCGAATCAATCAGTATCCGTTTGACCGTCGCGCTGGCTATTTGGGCTGTTATTACCATTGGACAGTCGGGCACGTCACTTTCATCGTAGGGTACATATCCTTGAAGTAGGTCTGAGTCGTCAAATCCGATGAATTTATTTGGGGATGAAGATTTTATCGAGAAGACTTCTTTTCGATTGCTTCTCCTTCTATCCTCAAGAGCTCTAGACACTAGCCTTCTAGAGTTCTTGCTGTCTCCCCCCGCAGGTCCTCCTGAGATCATGTTGACAATTGTTCCTGGTTGAGCCCTCCTTGGCTGATTATCCCGATTACCTATTTGTGGATCCTTCCTTCCTGGGGATTTTGACGGAGACCGATCATCTCTTGTCCTAGGCCCCGCTCGGCCACCTTTTTCGATTTTAACATATCCTGTTAAATGTCCTTCTGCAATTAGTCTCTCGATTTCTTCCTTTAATTGATAACAATCTTCAGTATCATGACCTCTTTGTCTATGAAATCTGCAATATCTTTTTGAATTTGGGGGTTCTCTCTGCTGCGGAGGTCGTCTTAAGAGGTTCTTGTCTTGTATTGCAAATAAGATCTCGGTTCTGGGTCTCTTTAGTGGAGTAAAGTTTTCGTTATATCTCCGAGGCGATCTCCCCTTGTTTTGCCTTCTTGGGTCGAAATTTCTTTCTTCCTCGCGAAACTCCCTTTTGTTCCTCCTTTCGACATACCTGTCGACTGGGGCCTTGTCGGTTAAAGGTTCCCTTTCCTCCACTTTGCTCAAGCCAAAAAACGTTCCCCTTAATTTGGTCATCTCCTCCTCGACCATATACTGGTTGGCCATTTCCATCAGCTTTTCGTATGTCGAAGGATTTTCCCTTACGATTGCACTGGCAAAACCCCGATTTAACGTACTTTGGAAGAGGACGGTTATTAGAAAGTCGACCCTGGGCATTTCGACTTTTAATAACTCATTATTGAATCTTCCCATGAAGGTTCTAAATGATTCCCCAGGTGAGTGTGTTATTGAGTACAAATGGTTCGCCGGAGGTCTTACTGCTTTCTTGCTCCCAAACTGGCTCATGAACTTGTCACATAATTGATCGAAGTCAAAGATCGATTTCTCCTCCAATCTACCAAACCAGGATTGGGCCATACCAGCAAGTGTTGTGGAGAAAGCTTTTGCCGCGACGTTATCAGAGATTCCGTGCAACTGCATTTGTAAATTGAACGAGGCTAAATGTTCTTCAGGATCTTCCGTGCCAAAGTATCTTGGTAATTGGGTTGGCAACCTTTTATCCAACGGTAACCTCTCAAAGAAGATTTCGTCACAAAAAGGAGACTTTCTTAGACGAGAGTTAGAAATAGGTATTTCATTTTTCCTTTCGTGTCGATCCAGTTTTTGGTGGAGTGATCTAACCTCAGAAGCCAGTTTATTGACTTCTCTTACTGAGTCTTCCCCCATGTCGTCCCTTTCAACGTGTCTTTCGAAACCTTCACGAGCCCTACTGATGGCCTCGTTTGCTTCTCCTCTTACTCCTAATCCCGGCACTGCCGGTGGTGGGAGTTCTCGAGGCACCTTTAGCCCCTCTTTCCCTATCTCGGCAACCCATTCTCTTCTGGCTTCGTCCAAGAAGGTTTTCAGATCTTCCTTAGTGAGCTGGAAGACGGCTGGAGCTGCAGGTCTTGATGGTCCTATCTCTTCTATGGGGGTTGAAATTGGGTTTCTTCTAGCGATATTATCGCCTTGTCCCTCTCCGTTTTGATCTCTGTTGTCCTCTCGATCTCGCGCGAGTGCAGCCCTCGATCGGGTAGTCATCTTGTTTCGATTCGTGGTTAAAAAGTTTCCCACAGACGGCGCCAATTGATGAGTCTGTTTTCCGTATATTAATTGTTTATTGTCCAGGTGTCAAGATTAAACGGGACTTATCAATACGAGGAGCAGTAGGTCAGTCAAGTCCTTCCTCAAAGTTTCGGGATCTTAACCTGAAATCAAAGATAACTACGTTGGGTTAGTACCGGTGGTGACCCGGTGATAACCCTCCGATGCTTAAGTTAGTGTCGAGGATGAGAGATATGGTTTCTTTATAATATGTTCCGATCCTTACCCCCTGTTCTCTATAAGGAGGGATATTTATAGTTTTCACAATCCAACTACCGGGTCGGATTGTGATGAGACGTATGGACTCGGATACGGGTGTGGTTTATTCGACTTGACCCGGTGGCGTTGTGATGTGAAACTTCTATGGACGTCGGCCATCGACACACTCATCGATTGTTGTACCTCTATTCTTGGTCATGTCGATATTATATATATATTTTAAGCGTATGTGGTGGTCCACGTCAAGGGACGAAGACTTGGTACATCAGAAGAGGTATAATTAAACACGAATTCTTATTATATTTATCTCTTACTTAAACTCTTAAAATTTATAAATTCTCTCTTACATCAAATCTCCTTCTCTTATGATAGATAAAAACGAACCATAAAAAAAAAACTATTATTTTAAATATTCCCTAAAATATATATATAAATTTTTTTATATTTTAGCATCAATGTCTATTTATGTAAGAAAATGTTAATTTAAAGCTTTAGTACAACATAAGTCATAAACATTCTAAATATAAAAATCTCTTAAATATCATTCTATTTAAAAAAAAAAAAAAAATTGAATCGCACATTACTATGGAAGAATTAAAAATACTTATAACTTACCTAATTTCATAATTTTACTTTGGCTAGAATAGAAAAATATAAAAGAATATTCAATAATATCAAGACATGCATAACCTCGAATTTTCATGAAATTATTTTCGTGAAAAATGGTGAATCCGATAAAACAAAATCTATGAAATCACTGAAAACATGTGAAATCGATGAAAATTCGGGTGAAATTCATCAAAAAAAAAAAGATGAACTGGTGAAACGACAAAATTAGTGAAAAACATGTGAAATTGATGAAAAATGAGTAAAGTCGATGAAAACGCGTCAAATCAATAAAAATTCAGGTGAAATTGGTGAAAATAACAGGTAAAATTGGTGAAAATAACATGTGAAATCAGTGAAAAAATGTGTAAAATAGGTGAAATAGGGTTAAAATGATAAAAATGTGTGATATCAGTAAAAAAAAAAGTTTAACCGACAAAATAAGGTGAAATCGGTATAAAAATGGTTTAAAATGGAAAAAATGACAAAACCGTAAAAACAATGAAAATAAGTTATAACCAATAAAAAAATGGGTAAAACAATATAAATAACATTAAACTGGTAAAAATGAATAAAATCAGCTAAAAAATAGGTTAAACCGGTGAAAAATGAATTTAACCGATGAATGAATGAAATAGGTGAACAACATAGTAAAATTCATTATACTATAAATTTAAAAAAATACCCCTAAAATTAATTAGACAAGTACAACGTACCCTACAAGAAAAACAGGATTTTCCGACGGATATTTTCCGATGGATTAAAATCCGTCGGAAATTTCCGACGGATTTTCCGACAAGACAAAACTCGTCGGAATTTCCGACAGAAATTCCGACGCCAAATAATCCCGACGGAATTTTCGACGGAGGGTATCTTCCGTCGGAAAAAATAGTAAAATTTAACAAAAAATAAAATAAATAAATTTCCGATGGATTTAATCCGTCGGAAAATAATTTTAAAAAAAATGAAAAAAGGATTACTTATTTTCCGACGGATTTTATCCGTGGGAAAATAATCTAAATAAAAAAGAAAAATATTAATTATTTTCCGACGGATTTTATCCGTCGAAAATTAATTTTTAAAAAAAAAGAAAAAGCTTAATAATTTTTCGACGGATTTTATCCGTCGGAAAATAATTTAAAGAAAATGAAAAAAGTATTGCTTATTTTCCGACGGATTTTATCCGTGGGAAAATAATCTAAATACAAAAAGAAAAATATTAATTATTTTTCGACGGATTTTATCCGTCGGAAATAATTTAAAAAAAAAGAAAAATAATAATAATTTTCCGACGGATTATATCCGTCGGAAAATAATATTTTTCTATTTTCCGACGGAATAATTCCGTCGGAAATAATTAAAAAATATAAATTATTTTTGGGCTTATTTTTTCTTATTTTGATTAATTTAGACCATTATTGATCCATTTTTTAACTAATTTAACTCATATTTTCACAAAATTCATCGATTTAAAATCCTTATTGATTTATTTAACTCGTTATCCACCCATTTTCATTGATTTAAACCATTTTTTGCAATAATTTAATTAATTTAAACCGTTTTTAATTGATTTGACTAAATTTTCATTAACTTTTTTCGACTTAGCCCGTATTTTCACAAATTTCATCGTCTTAAACCCTTATTGATTGATTTAACTCGTTTTCCACCAATCTTCATCGATTTAAACCCTTTTTTTCTTTTTTCTAATTTAATTTAATCTATTTTTGCAACAATTTGATTAATTTAATTAAATTGTTCTCGTCGATTTCACTAACTTTCTTTGATTTAACTCATATGCAAATTTCATCTATAGAAACCCTTATTGATTGATTTAATTAACTCAATTCCTATCAATTTAATTTTCATCGACTTAAACCACTTTAGGTCAATTAACTTTATAGACCGAGAGTAGATCGATCTGATTGCGAATAATCTCAATGTACATAACCTTATATATATAGTCAACAATTTTGAATTCGTGACTAATTAATTAAGTAATTTCGAGCCAAGTATCGATTTGATTTCGAATAACCTCAATGTACATAACCATATAACTATAAGGTCAACGATGTTGACTTTGCCCAATTAACGTTAGAAATCGAGAATCGATCAATCTTATAGCGAATAACATCAATGTATATGATCATATAGTCAATAATTTTTAATTAATGACTACTTAAGATCGATCGATCGATTTGATTTCGAATAACCTCAATGTACATAACCATAATGTCAACAATGTTGACTTTGGTCAATTAACGTTACAAATTGAGAATCGATTGCGAATAAGCTCAATGTACATAACCATAGTCAATAATTTTTAATTAGTGACTAATCCAGAATTAATCGATCTGATTGCGAATAACTTCAATGTACATAATCATATAGTTAACAATTTCCACCAAATTGATTCCATTTAAACCGTTTTTATTGATTTAACTCTAATTACTTTCTCCGTTCCATTTTTTTTATCCGTTGGTACAGTTGACCAGTCAACTTGACTAAATTTATAGAAATTATAATAATTAATTTAATTAATATATTTCACTAATAATTTGATAATATCGGATGACACTATATATATTAATATATAAAAGATTTAATACACCACAAATATGAATAATTTAACATGATAAGTCATTTAAAAAATTAAAAATTTGACCGGGTATTGTAGATAATGGAGTAAAAATTATGGGACGGGGGGGTATTTTTTAATTTCAACAATTTTGTGCAATAATTAATTGGTTAATTTTAAAAAGTTAAAAATGATTAATTATTTAAGATAAAGAAAAAAAATATTTTTGAAAAAAAAAAACTGAAATGAACAAATGAAGTATGCCCTAATTTCATTTCTTCTTCAAAACAACACTCCCACCGCCGCCGCATCATCCTCATTCCCTACTCCCACCACCGCCGCTTCCTCATTCCCTCCTCCACCACCGCCTTATTCTCTACTCCCACCCGCCGCTGCTGCCAAGACCTCGCTGCCCAGACCCGCGTGCCCCTGCTCGAATCGCGCTGCTGCTCAAACCCGCTGCTCCCCCTGCTCACGCCGCGCCGCTGCCCAGACCCGCTGCTCACTCCGTCGCTGCCCAAACCCGCGCCGCTGCTCGAACCCGCTGCCCAGACCCGCTGCTCACTCCGTCGCTGCTCGAACCCGCTGCCCAGACCCGCTGCTCACTCCGTCGCTGCTCGAACCCGCTGCCCAAACCCGCGCCGCTGCCCAGACCCACTGTAAGTAAATTATTAATTGTGTATTAATTAATGACATGTTATTACTATTATTCAATGATATGAAAATGATCACTTTATTTTGTTTTATTTTATGTATTTGATGATAATAATTAAGCTTCGTCATATCACCGAGAAATTTGCATATTTATTGTTACTATTGTTTCTGCTATTTATTGTTACTTTTGTGCATCAGTAGTTATCTGAATTTGCATTTTTAGTATCAATTTAAAATTTGATGAAATCAATGTACCTCGTTGAGTGCTGAAGAGAGAAATCGGAGAACTTTGGGGCTCGGTTGCGGGTGAGAAATCTGGAATAGATTCAAATCAACTTCTTCTAAAGGAAAAATGAGAGTAGTATACATATCGAAAACACTAGTTGGGGAGGCATTTTCAAACTGAAAAATGGGCCTTTGGCCTTTGTGTAAATTGTGTTTTTGAATGTGGCATTTTTGAACAAACTCTCCCCAACTAGTGTTTTCGATATGTATACTACTCTCATTTTTCCTTTAGAAGAAGTTGATCTGAATCTATTCCAGATTTCTCACCCGCAACCGAGCCCCAAAGTTCTCCGATTTCTCCCTTCAGCACTCAACGAGGTACATTGATTTCATCAAATTTGTATTGATTCGTTTTCGAGAATCCTGAATTGAACTTATTCTATGATTTTCTTATTTCTCTTCAGTTGATGACTAATTTCTTTAATATACTCCATCTCCATGTAAGAAGAAGATTGTTTGGGTTTCTGAGTTCGGTCGTGCAGAGAAAAACTTGGTCAAAAATTAGAGTAAAATGTATTTACAAATAGAGATTAGGTAAAACTTTCGTCACAAATTAGTTTACTGATTCCTATTCCACCAACTGTGTAATGAAGAACATCAAATTAAGATGCAACAAAAAAATTAAAAAAGAAATTTGTTAGTTTTTATTTTGATGTAAAACACTCCTACTAAACTAGCTTTTAGGTTTTTAAGCTAGTAGAAAGAATGACTTGAAAAGTAGAGAAAGTATAACTCATCTCCTTTTGTATAGACAAAGGCCTTTGAAATCACTGAACCGTGTCTCGAAGGAGTTTAAATCTGGTCAGTTTTTCTTTGTTGAGGCAGAACGAACTTTAATGTTATCAAGCCAACAATATATATGTGTGTTACACATCAAATGGTTAGGTATTATTGTTGGATGTGTCTTCATTGGAACTCTGCACCTAAGGCCAATTTTGCCTTACATTAGCTAGGATGATTAGCTTTTTTAATTTGCTTGACATTATTCACTGTGATGAAATGAATTTTGAAATCTAATAGTGTAGTGGAATCAGTTATTTCCATATGTCCAGATAGTGTTCCAAAATTTAATAGCTAGTTACTGCTTGACATTCCTTATACGTTGATAATCAAGACCGACAAGATAGAGAAAGTAATTGAAGGGACACAATCAGTCTTGAAATGTAACTATTTATCATTGACAATTAGTGGAATAAGTGGTTTTTTGTGGTGACTCTATTTTATATTTCTCTATAGCTTTTAATTGATTATTAATTCTCTATCACCGTTTGATTCTTGCCCTTTTCACTAGTGAATTTGAGATCCAAATTGCGATACATCCCACAGTGTAAGAAAGAAGAGAGAAGAAGATGCACGGAAGACCGCGTAAGGCCCCTACTCAAGAAGAGCAAGAAGCTTCATCTCTCAAAGCCGTCAAACTTCGCGAGCTCCAATCTCAACTCCTTAACTTTCACCGCAACAAAATGTTTGATTCAGTCCTCTCTGCTTCTTGATTGATGGATAACTTCTTTTTTCTTTTTAAATTTGTGTAAATTGTTGTTACAGATACACAAAAGAAGCTGTAGATATCAGCACAAAGTTATTGGAATCAAACCCTGAGCATTATACTGGTTGGAATTACCGCAAACTCTCTGTACAAAACCTTCTCGAGTCTGCACTTGATTCTGATTCTGTCCAGTCCATTCTAGATGAAGAATTGAGACTCGTAAGTTTTGTACTAATTTTAATTTTTCAGATATGCGTGTTTTTAGTGTATATTACTGATAGAGTTGTTACCCTTGATTTAGGTAGAGAATGCATTGAAGCAGAATTTCAAGTCTTATGGTGCTTGGCATCACCGAAAATGGATCCTGAGCAAAGGTCATTCATCAACAGACAAGGAATTGCGGCTTCTGGGCAAGTTCCAGAAGTTGGATGCTCGGAATTTCCATGCCTGGAACTATAGGAGGTGAAATGAAGTGCTGAAGTTTCATGTGAATTGGGTAAAAGGTGCTTTTAGCTCCTTCTGTTTAAAATAATTTTTTGGACATGTCAGATTTATAACGGCATTAAAGGAGATTCCTGATGAAAAAGAATTACAATACACGACGGATATGATATATGATAATTTCAGTAATTACTCTGCCTGGCATAACCGAAGGTATACTGTTTTTTCCAGGAATGTTTTCATTGATTTTAATATTGATATATATGGATTTGGGTATGCATACAGTAGTTCTTTAAGTCGGTTAAAGTATATCATCATTGCGTGATTAGAACTGTGCATCTTAGATGACTATTTCCTATTAATCATTTGTACAAACGAAAATGCTCACATTTCTTGTCTGCTATACTCTTCAAAGGACTTACTGTTTGTTGATAATTATGTATTTACTAGCTTGTGCCTTTATTTTTATTTTGGGGTTGGTTTGTGTGTTATGTGATGATCCGTTGTTCAACTTTGTGGTGCAAACTGTCTTTGCTATATGAATCCTTAAAGATGACAACCTAAAATACAAAGATTGGGTTTTACAATCTAATGTGGATGGGTTTTTTGCCCAGTCTTGCGGATTTCGTGAGACCGGACCAAAACCCTTTCAAATAAGTTTTCGTCAAACCCAAGAAACTCATCACAAATCTATTCAGAAACCCACACCCAAACTCTTGAAACCTATAAAATTTTGATTTAGCCCCTACCACCTACTTTTCCCTTCACAAACTCTATAAAAAAACATTGATTTGACAACTTCCACCAATTTTTTTCCCCAAATCCCAACATCCCCAACATCCAAAACCTAACCAAATGGGGTTTCAAAGGTTTCACCGAAATCACCGAAACCATTTTTTTGAAACGGAGACCCGCGAAACCGAGCTAAAATCCTTCCAAATAGGCCCTAAAGTTTTGAGGTCTTATAAATTGCTGAAAAGATTATTTATGTAAGGATACATTCCATATTTTTTTTTTACCATTTCCCAACAAAAATATCTACATAATCATTACAGGGCCACAATAAAAAGTGAGTTCATTGTCAAGACTCTCCACTATTGACTTGTAGAAGGATTCAACAATAGTTCACAACCACTTTCACTTTTCAGCAATGTGTCTTCTACCAAGTTTTTCAGGTCAATTGATCAAGTAATGAACTGTATAAAAGTTCCATGTGGATATGTTACCCTTGACCAGATTAAATGCATCTATTGGGAATATTCAGATAAACTACTTGAATAGACCTTAACAATGAACCAGCTAAAGGTACCTCTCTAAGAAAGTCTTTTTAAGATCATATTGTAGGTTTTAAATATGTCTAACGGGGTATTTATGTGTTTATACATTAGCAACCACTCTCAGAAATAAGATAAATTTGAGCTATTGGAAGTTCCTATCAACTAAGAAAAAAGGTTATTAGTTGTGTTACCATCCTTAATTGGAAAATATCAACTCTTTAGTCTCAAGACGATTGGACCATCAGTGACTTTTTTTCCATGTTTCTCAAGATCAAAAAGTGGTAGCCGTAATTTGTTTTGTCCTTGATTTTCGTTATTGCACTTCTGATCAAAATTTATCTTCTTGCAACTGCAGTTCATGTAGTAGGGATAATAATGAAATAACAAGATTGCATATGTTTTGGAGATTCATGACCTTCTGTTCACTTTATCAAACTGATGGACGTCTAAGAGCAAAATAACTGCTAGAAATTAAAATTTGTGTAGTATAAATGGGTTTAAAGTGCCTATTCAAGGCTTAATAAGGTAGAGATGTTATTCATGTACAATTAAGTTCTAGTAGAAACTGGCATAATATAGTATATGCGTCGGGAATATGCTATTTGTTTGTTATAGTATATTCTTTTTAATCATTAATAGCATATGTAAAAAGCATTTTTCTTTCTATAGCCTGAGATTGTTGATGTAAAAGCAAGTGTTAAGATTATGATTCTGATAGTTTTTATGTCAATTGACCATATTTTTCCTAATCTCAAATTCCTTCTCTTATCAATATACTTGTAGCGTGCTTTTGTCTCATCTAATGGAGGCAAGAGAAGGACATTCTGGAAAAGAGAATGTTCTGGGAGAGGAATTTGAGTTTGTACGTAGTGCTCTCTTCACAGACCCTGATGATCAAAGTGGTTGGTTTTATCATCTATGGCTTCTGTATCAAACATTGAAGAGGGAACCTCTATTGATCACTTCATGGCCTTCTACTGGCTCTAATATACAGTTATCAGTTAATGGTTACTTGGATGGTCAAAGCTTGTTGCCTGTACTACATTTCCAGTCTAAAGCAAGAAAATATCCAATCATTTTATGTTTCAATGAAGCAGTTGAGGGTGTATGCTCATCTACAGTAACGGTTGAATGTGAATACCATGCTGGTGATGATCTTATTTGGACACCACTTTCAGCAAATAAACTCGATTTTGCCCAAGCCTGGTTGACTTATCTAAACTTTCCTGATGAAGTGAATTCCTTAAAGCCCTACTCTGTGAAGATTACTGTTGCACATGTTCCTGGCATTACTTCATTAAGTGGTGCGCCCTGCAGTACAACTCATACATCTTTCACAGTTTGTGTACCTCTCCATGATTTAAAACATGCTGAACTGCAAACTATGGAAAGAATTTCATGGAAAGAGGAGAAATTTAGAGCTTGTGCTACACAACCCCAGGATGCAAACTTGCTTCACTCACTCGGTAATTTCAAGATCACTGTGGAGAACAAACCAAGCGCTTCTGATTGGAGTATGGAAACTATATTCACTGAAATAGCACATTGTCGGGAACTCTTGTCAGCAACAGACTGGTAAGCTGAATTCATGCAGAATTATATACTAGTTTTTTAGAAGCCTATTTATTTGGCATTTTTTTTGTTCTCATTATACTTTTCTTTTGTTCTTTTGTTCTTTTTTTTTTTTGGTGGTAGTAAAATTGGGAAGCTTACTCTTGCAAGACTGTTGATGGCACATAACACACTGATCTCGTATAGCAGACCAAATGATGGAGCTGAGATCCATTATGATGAAATTCTTGCTCTGTATCGTGATTTGATGAAGATGGACCCTAAACATTTGTGTTATTACGAGGATGAGTACAGTTTAGCCTTATTAAAACAGGTGAATCTTCTCTTTCTTAGTGTTGCTGTTCTGTGAAAACAACAGAAGCTTGATTGAAAATACTTCGTATTATATATATATATTTTTGAAAGAGAGAAGTCGTGTGCCAAAAACTGTCTCACCTTCTTTTAGTATCCTTAATAAAATTGAGTTTCTTCTCTACTACAACTTAATGATGAACATTGGGGTCTTGAATCCTCATTTGTTAATGTATTGATATTACATTGGCATTAATCGAGTTATTTATCCTGCAGTTGACTTCAAATACAGAGTCTTTATTAAAATACAGCTATGAATACCAAGAGAGTACTTCACCAAGTATGAAGTCCAGTTTATGTCTTCGACTCAATGGTCTCTCCTTATCACGACTTGGGAGTATGGAGTGCCTATTGTGGGTTCAAATGTTAGATCTCAGCCACAACAAGCTCCGATCAGTTGAAGGTAATTCATATGCAATTATATAACTAACTTGTACCAAACACAAACACACACACACACACACACACAAAACTGAGTTCATGTGTCGTTTTTCATTTTTGTCAATCTTGATACAGGGTTAGAGGCTCTGCAATTGCTTTCATACTTAAACCTTAGCAACAACAAAATTTGCAGTTTTACGGCTTTGGAGCCTATAAGAATGCTTAAAGCACTACAAGTATTAGATGTTTCATACAATGAGATTGGCGCTCACTCTGTCGACTCAAGTAGATATTTGTGCTCTTCTCCCATGAATCATGCAGTAGGAAATGACTGGAATTTCGAGGAATTTGCAAATGGAGGTATCAAACTGAATGATCACTGGGATGCTTTCTTAGTTTTCAAGGACTTGAATTTGATACAGTTAGAGATTATGGGAAATCCAGTAGTTAACGACCAGTTGAAAGCATTTCTGTTTAAGATAATGCCAGAGTTGAAGTGGCTTGATGGTGAAAAATGCAATTAGGTTAGTCGAAACTTAGGAAAGAATGAATTTTAGCGTTTAAAATTATTCGGGTTCCACCGCCCCCCGCCCCCCCCCCCTCCCCCTCTATTTTATATACACAGTGCATGGATTTTCTAAGAATTTCTTGAATCTACATCATCTTCATTCTTCATGGATATACAGTAATTTTTAACGTAAGCTTTTTTTATTAAGAATATTATTGCCTGTGTTGTAAGTGCTTCCATATTTGGGCTTATCATTAGGAAATTCACAATGCAAGGAAATTTTGAACCTGATCTGTCCAGTAATATATTCAAAAAGACTTTAATCTCTAATAATATATTAAATAATCATTCCAATGCGTCAATAATTGGATTCTTTTTGTAATACATTTGAAACACACCGACGGTTATGAACTTTTAGTAATAAATTTAGTGTACATACTGAATTAGTAAAAAATTATGCAATCATGTTTTCTAGTTCCACTGAAGAGATAACGATAAATCTATGCATAATTTACAGTAATAGTCGGTGCATTAAAAGTAAGTACGCACGGATACAGATACGGGGATATGGATACAATACGATATGGATACGGTAATATAGATTTTTGAAATTTATTGAATACAATATGGCATGGATACAGGTGTAAAAATATAATTTAAATTAATTTTTAAGCAACTAGATCATTCATTTTATGTCCTAAAAGCAAAAATAATCCACTATGATATAAACAAAGGTTATATAACTCCAAAATCAAATATAATTCATTCTTAATATAGCGCATCAATGGAATGAATTCATTTTTTAGATGTCATGACCTAGGAGATAGACTTAAATAAAGAGATAGAGTGTGATATGATACTAGTTGTTTATGTTTAACCCTAGAGATTTTATCATTTTTAATAATTTAAATATGACCCGAAATATTACATAAAAATGTTAGGAAATTTTATTTCCTAATCCTAATTGGACTATTTAATCAATTATGATAGCTATTATAAAGTTATTGGATTAACATTAAGTGGTCTAATTAGTTACGAACTCCAATATGAATGTGGACTAAATAATGGGTAGATACCTATTTAGGAGAGTTTTAGGGAATTATGGGAACCCTAATTCTCTTCCTATATAAAGAACACAAGGGTTATGGTCCCCAATACACCAAATCAATATACTATTCTCTTCTCCCCATCAAGAAGACGATCTAAAGAAAATAAGGCGATTTGGTTGAGGAAGACCTCGTACCCGATCGATCCTATTCATACTAGTGATCGATTCCATAAATTCCACATCAGACTAATCGCTCACTATGGATACTGGTACGTATTTAATTTAGTACATATATAACTCTTAATGATTTAGTATGAGATAGATCTATGGGGATAAATTTCCAACAAGTGGTATCAGAGCAACTCTCATGCTATATCATTAGGGTTATTCAGTTTCGTCAATTTTTTGTAGATTTAATTTTTGGGTTTTGTGTTTTCTTATTAACTTTCATGGATTGTTATATCATGGTGAAAACATAACTACGTTGATGCTAATTGTCTCACGTTAAATCTACTGATTTATCTCGAATCTATATATATAAACATGTTGAATTTTTTGATTGCCACGTTATTGGCTCGGGGTGCTCATATGAACCGATACTGTTATTGGATACTGCATGTTTTAACTTACTAAATTGCTGTGGTACTTGTTTTTTGAACATGTAGTATTTGATGAGCATAATATTGATGGATAATGATTAAATTATGTTAAGAAAAGGTTAAAATAATTGTAAAAGTTGCTTTGAACTTCTGTGTACTGCCGTATGCCCTGCGCCTTATTTTTTGTCTAAATCTTGATATGGAATTTTAATCCTGGACATGTTTAAGTTATGGGCCCACCACTAGATATATGTATTGATCCATATCATAAGAAATCAATTTGCTTGGATTGACCTTGTTGAATATTTTGTTTTGCTGATAAAACATTTTCCGTTTTCGGCCAACTGTTTTTTTGGGAAAATTATTTTTTGGGATTTCTTGAATTTAATAAAAAATTAAAGAACTTGAGGTTTTATAATCCAATTAAAGCTTACTGATTACACGAATTGTTGTGGATACAAATATAGACAAATCAATTAAATTGTTGCTTAAAGCGTGCTGACGGATTGTTCTAGTACTTGATTTCAATATGTTATCTTATGATTAGCACGGAATTAATGGATAATGATAAAGTATGTTAAGATTTCATGTGTACAGAAAATGATAAAGTTTTATGTTTCGTTCTTTTTCTTCTGAATCTATGGATTTCTAAAGAACTTGTTTCTTTAGATATGAATTACGAAACAATTAATTTGGAGAAAGTGGATTTTCTCCACTAATCTTGTTTGTGCTTTTATATTGCCGTGTGAATGTTGTTCATATCATGTTATGGAATTAATTTGTTTGTCCCTCTGTTTGTGTAATTATAACAAACTAGAAGTTTTGAAACACATGAGTTGGAATACACAAGTTCTAAGATCCATGAATATGTTGTGCATAAAAGTTTGATTTTGAGGTAGTTAAGATTCTAAATCAGTGATTTGAAACCAGAAATTTTTTGGGTTTCTGTGGATCGAAAGTTTTATTTTGGGTATTGTTTCATAATTTCTGCATTTTTTGTTGTTGTAAGAAATCATGATTATTTGAATATCTGGATTCTGAATCGCCGAAATTGCTTTTGTTTTCCTTTGTTGTTCCAATTCGATTTTCACGAGATCCAATTTGCATTCGGTTATTCTGGGTCGGGTGACCCGAATTTGGAGCAAATGTTTTGATTTTGGGTCGGTTAAAGTAATAGATGTTCGACTCAAATTCTATTTGGTTTTGGATATGAATCTATTTAATTAGAAGTTTTGGATTGGATCTAGGTCGAATTTACACCTATTATGTGCATGATCTTAACTTGGATCCTATTACGACTTAAAGTCAATCCTGGACTTGATCAAGACTGAATATGGAACCAGCTTTACTAAGGCACTGCTTGGCTGCAAATAATTCTAAAATACCAGTTTTTGATTTGTTTTAGAATTACTTATTAATGTGCATTGAGAATATTTATGTATGAAAATAGCATGTTCGATTAAAGTCGTTTTCAATTATTTTCATATCAATATTAATTATTTATGCGAGTCATAGTCGGCCCAAAGGAAGGCTATGATTTGGCCAAATAATAATATTGGTGTCCAGTATTTATGTGAACAATAATCATCCAAAAGGAAGATCATTGTTTTACCAAATAATAGACTTTCTTCATTAAAATTAGTATATTTATTGTTCATGTGATCAACAATCGGCCCAAAGGAAGATTGTTAATTGACCGAATAATAAACATACTTGCGGTAATAAATGTGTGATAATTATCAAGTTTCCATGTAAATAATAATCGGCCCAAAGGAAGGTTATTGTTTGACAGGATTTATTCTCAATATTTGATTACTGCGTTAGAAGTACCACTTGCAAATTGGCGTTTCTGCCCAAAGGCTAAAAGTTAATGTTGTGTTAGGTATCCTGAGATGGATTCCCTATATGAAAATTTTATAAATGTCATTTTTATGACATTCATGTTTATGTGAGAGTGTTTTTCTCTGTACAGTTGTTTTTACTACTGCCACAAATGTTTCTGCTCAAATCAGCAATATCCCAATGTTGAACGGGACTAACTACAAACTTTGGAAAGATACCGTAGAAATTGTTCTCGGTTGTATGGACTTGGATCAAGCACTACGAGAGGACCGACCCATTTCTACTTCGGAATACCTCAATGAGGTCAAAATAGAAAAATGGGATCGATCCAACATGATGTGTTTGATGATCATGAAGCGTTCCATTCCGGAAGCGTTTAGGGGCTCTGTTACTGAGGACAAGAGCGCTAAGAAGTTCCTTGAGGAAATTGAGCAATATTTTGCCAAAAATGAGAAGTCTGAGGCGAGTAACCTCTTAGAGAAACTCGTCTCAATGAAGTATAGAAGTAATGGGAACATAAGGAGTACATTATGGAGATATCTAATCTCGCATCAAAACTAAAGTCACTAAAGTTAGAGTTGTCTGATGACTTACTCGTGCACTTGGTTTTGATTTCTCTTCCAACACACTTTGGGCAATTCAAAGTGAGTTATAACACTCAAAAGGACAAATGGTCCCTAAATGAGCTTATATCTCACTGTGTGCAAGAAGAAGAAAGACAACAACGAGATAAGATTGAAAGTGCTCACTTAGCTTCAACTTCTCAGAACAAGAAAAGGAAGAGAGTTGATGTTACTGCAGAAGAATCTTCTCAACAGAAGCAACAAAAGAAGCAGGATGAAGGTTTTACTTGCTACTTCTGCAAGAAGACGGGACACATGAAGAAGCAGTGTCCCAAGTACGCTGCATGGCGTGTGAAGAAGGGGTTGTCTGAGGAGTCGACCGCCAACTGATGCTGAAAAATTCATCTTTATGGGCGACGACAATAAAGTTGAAGTCATAGGAACTTTTAGATTATACTTGAGAACTAGTTTTTTATTTGAATTTTTATAAAACTTTAGTTGGATCGTTTTTTAGACGAAATTTATTATTATTTTGGAGAAATAAAGTTTTTCTTGTCCTTCTCAAAATAATAAAATTAATTTTATTTAAATTCAAATTTTGTTGGTTCTAGTTTTTTAAATGATAACCTTTATATGTTTGAAATTAGTTCCTAAACGAAATATTGCAAAGAAAATCACTAGTTACAAAATGAAAACTAAGTGATAATTTTGTCACCTTATGACACAAGCATTTGGTTTACACCTTTTTCAGAAAAATTTATAGGCTTTTGTCAGATGTGATTCTTAGTCCCCTAATTTGACAGATTTTTTAATTTTGTTACCTTAAGAATGCAGTATACATCATTAACAGAGACACATCAAAAGCATTGTCCAACTAAGGCATGATCTTATAGACCATATAAAAGAAAATTGGACTAAGGATGGTTAGCTGTTAATTTATTGGTAAAATTAAGTGCTCTCAAAGCTACAAGTTTTTAAGATCCCACATAAAGATCCATTTATCAAACGGGAAATGTGATATTCCTTGAGGATATTGAGTTTGGGGGGAAGAAATTACAAGGAATATTGTCTTTGAAGTAGAATCTGGCATTTACAATGATTGGGTTTCAATACTTAATGTTGTTCGAGACTCGGTTTCATCTCAAGAGAATGATAATCAGGCTCAAGTTTAATCCTGAAATTTCTCTACAACAAGACAACAATGAGTTACCTGTAAAACAAACTCAACAACCTCAAGAATTGTTATTAAGGAGATCCTAAAAGACAGGTTTCCTATCAATATTATCATAATTTTTTTTTAATAAGTCCACCTCTTATGGTCTTGAGGTGAATTTCATTGATAATTATGCATATCTCAAGTTCAGTGGGAGTATATATTCCTTGTGGTGGTAATGAGACAAGTGAAATCTCAAAGAGTGCATCAATAAAGATTCTTAAAGAAAATATATACATAAGTTTCCTTCTGCATCGACAATGGGGAATGTATGCTCAAGTTTGCACTCAATTCAAATATTTATCGTTAGAATTTTGGGTTGATACTTGAGTGATTCAAGCATGGTAATAAAAGTAGAGAACTAAGGCTTACATTTTCACATTTAGGAGATCAAATCTTTTTAGAGATTCTATGATACTCCAATGATTTATATCTTATTAGTATATATGTTGCGTCATGCGATCAATTGATCGGCCCAAAGGAAGATCTTTGATTGGCTGAATAACATGTATATATTTGGTGATAAATATGTGACAACTTCATTATCTATGTAGATAGTACGTCGGCCCAAAGGAAGGCTACTATCCGACTAGACTTATTGTCAGTATTTGATCACTGCACAAGGATTACCATTTACACTTGATATTTATGTCCAAAGACTAATATCGATGTTGTTCTAGGTGTTCTGTGACTTAGTGTCAAATAAAGTTTCAGAGTTTTCAAATGTCAATAGAGCATATAAATACAAAATTTTGGTTAAAGACCCATTCACCAAAGGTTGGCCGCCTAAGGTGATTTCGTGAGGATGCAACTCTTATGGACATTATCATACTTTATGATATGTCTGTTTAGTGGGAGTTATTTTGGTTTAATGCTTTTGACATGTTTATGGTTGTTTTCTATACAGACTTAAGTTTTATGGTATGAATGAATTTCATGATTGATTACTCTGAAAATAAAGTTAAATGACTTTCTATTGTGGTATTACATATGGTTAAGAAAGTACGTAAAGAAGGACCAGTTGGAAATAGGCATGTATAGGACCACATTACATGTAATTTTCATGCTACTCATCCACATTTGATCTATGTTATTGAGTGTATTAGTATGGTGATCACTGGGGTTTAGTCACGACTATACTGTGATAAAAGCCGCGGTAGTTTCATTGCTAATATATGAGATGGACCAGATTGTTTAAGTAAGTCTAACGACAAATAGCATACGGACGCGCGCCTAAGGAAATTTGTGACATAATTGATTCAAGATTAATAAATAGCCCAAGTGGGAGATTGTTAGGAAATTTTATTTCCTAATCCTAATTGGACTATTTAATCAATTATGATAGCTATTATAAAGTTATTGGATTAACATTAAGTGGTCTAATTAGTTACGAACTCCAATATGAATGTGGACTAAATAATGGGTAGATACCTATTTAGGAGAGTTTTAGGGAATTATGGGAACCCTAATTCTCTTCCTATATAAAGAACACAAGGGTTATGGTCCCCAATACACCAAATCAATATACTATTCTCTTCTCCCCATCAAGAAGACGATCTAAAGAAAATAAGGCGATTTGGTTGAGGAAGACCTCGTACCCGATCGATCCTATTCATACTAGTGATCGATTCCATAAATTCCACATCAGACTAATCGCTCACTATGGATACTGGTACGTATTTAATTTAGTACATATATAACTCTTAATGATTTAGTATGAGATAGATCTATGGGGATAAATTTCCAACAAAAAAACCTATCGATGTATCCTGATGGCCAATTAGTGTATCCGATACCTATCTATTTTAATTTTTATTTATTTTTATTACCAATACGTCACGTGGCGTATCGAATACATATCCCACGCGTATCCTGTGCGTATCGATATCTCCCGTGTATACGATACAATACTTTGTCTTTTTTCGGAGGATCGTAGCCTTTTCACTAACAAGTCTGTTGGATTCGTTTGTTTACAAATAATTTGCAACAGAAATTTAGTAACACTTTCATGTTATAAATATATTTACAGTGTGACTAATGAAATTGAGTCTCACATTGTAAAAAATATTGATCTAACAACTACATGATGCATGGATGGAATTAATTAGTGGCTGGGACAAAACACAAATGCATGAATACACATGACCAAATGACAGAAACATCACCTATTTTTTCATTTTCTTGTAATAATGTTTTTCATTGAATTTTTTTGGTTTAGATTTATTCATATTAATTTAATTATTTATATACTGTAATATATTGGTGCTAAGCCTTTAATCAACTGCGATGATCAGATAAAATCTTACTTGTAGGACCATTTTCATCACTCATTACTCTTTTAGTTTTGGATACTTTTCTTAAATCGTCTATTATTTAAGTAGAGGTATGAGAAAAATAAATGTCCAAAAACAGAATTTTATTATTTTGAGGGAGACGTAGACCAAATTAGTGTGACTTTTTTGGGTATCCCATCAATTTTTTCAACTTAAAAGAACACGAGTGGATAAATAAAACTATTGCAACTTTAAGAAGCAATGGTGAGTGATTCCGATTTGATTGTACTTGAATTATCCACCATGCAAATACATTTTTGTAATTGAGTAAAGAATAATAATCAATCATAATTCATGTATTAATTAATACATTTGACTTTGACTTGTGACCATTAATTACGATAATTTTGGGTAATACCTCAAAATTGTGTTTTACCATTTCCTTCTCTTAGGAAAAAAGGGTAAACCATATTGAAATATAAGTGATTTTCAGTAAACAAAAGAAGGAATCAAGATTTAAGATATGATAAGTAGGATTTTTTTAGTAATTAATATTAAAAAAAGAAAAAAAAGAAAAATCACCAACTTTCACAACTTTCCGATGAAGGTGTAGATGGTGATGAATAACTCAATAGTACCTCTAAAAACTCAAGATTTTGGCATTTTATAGAATGTTAACCAAATTACTATTTATTAGTGATTATATAAGAAATACTTTTTTTTTTGGTATTTAATAAATTTAACATTATAATATTAAATAGTTTTAGATTTGTAGAGTATGTCGTGTAGGAAAAATTAGGATTGATTACATGTGAGTCTTATAGAAACAATATCATGCAATATAATAACATGTTAGATTTATAAACATGTTGTACGATACAGATTTACAAATCCTTTTGTAAATAACATACGCTTCCACTCGGGAAGAAAAAATATCATAACACGTGTTTTGTACCACATGTGCTAGGTGACCACAAAGGTAATGAGCAAATGTATCCCTGCTTTCTCATTATGTGAGACCTTGAGGTTCTAGGGAACCCCAAAGTGATGCCCTTAAGACTTTTGACAGTTTCTTATGGTTTCTCCTTTCTGTTGCTAGTTTAGCATGTTACTAGTAGTCATGAATCATACGCCGATGCGGTGCGTGTCTATGAAAGCTGCTAAAGTGAAATCAAGAGATCCTTGTAGGAAAGAAAGATTATCTTCAACTAGTACCCTACTTGCATTCACCAGCTAGCTAATTACATTGAACTTAACTGTTTTGAGATGTAATTGTGAATTCATAGTAGTATTGGCCAAAGGGTCGAGTATGCCCTATAACCAAGGTTGGAGGGATAAGGGATACGTCGATTGATGTAGTATGAAAGATATCTGCGGAATAGCGAGAACAGTCATGTTCTGGAATTTGTTTCCTTGAGCAACCATATTACCGTAATAGGTATATAGCAATGTGCTCATATATACTAGTTGGGTCACATCATATTTGTCTATGCGGAATTGTGAATGTAAATAGAATTGATCACTGAAAGTGCGGGTACAACCCACACGTGCGAGTGGGAGATGTTGGACCAAACCGATTTGGGTTGGTTTAGATCTGGGCCCCCATGTGGGCTGACCTGATCCGGATCCAGGATCCAATTGGTTAGTGATGAGTTTGGATACCTCCCCACTAACCTACTCCTATTAGAACTCCTCTACCCCCACTTCTCTCTGTAGTAAGTTAAATAAAAGGCAAGTTCTTTCATTTATCAGATAACACAATTTCAAATAGAGAGAATGAAATATTTTCTACAGAGAGAATATTGAGAGAAAATAGTAAGAGAGAAAAAGAAAATACGTTTCTTTGTGGGGGTATAAATCATAATGGTGATCATTTCAAGAAGGCATCAAAGTCACGAGGTTCTTAGGGTGTGAATTGTATTTCCCTTCCGTTCGAGATTGGAGAACCAAGAGTATTTAGAGACAACCAGAATTCCGATTGAAATGTTTCATGATTCAACCGCCAGTTCACTTAATCAAGTAAGATCCTTACTCTATTTGCTTTAGATTTTAGATTTGAAGCATGTATGTTGTATAAACCATCAATTTGGTACACAGATATGGACAGAAGATCCTAGCAGACAATAACCAATGTCATACAACACAATAATTATATACAAAATAATATAAACGAATACATTACACCACAAAATCAACGGACAACAACTAAACATATATATATATATATATACTAGATGGGCATCACCGCTCAAGGCGCGGTGTTTGGTGCCCATTGTTCAGGTATTTTCGTTTCTAACTTTGTTGCTTTCATGATTCCCGTAGTTCAGTTATATTTATGTTGTATATCGTAAAAGTCGGAAATGCCATAAAGATAAGTATGAGGATAATTTATCATAGATCACCTCGTATGAAACCAAAACTGTAACGAACCCAATTTAAAATAAAACACAAACAAGAAAGAGTATACTAATTTGTTTTGGAAAACTAAGGGTGAGTTTGGCCTAGCAATTAAAAAAGCAATTATAGGAGAATTAATTTTCCTAAAATTGATTTTGGTAATAATTGATTATAATAAAAATTAATTATAGAATAATTGCTTTTGTATAATAGCTTTTGCAAAAGTAACACTTTAGCTGCTTCTAAAATAAGCTGATTTTTTGCTTCTCGAGATCCTAAAAGTGATTATGATCTTGGGGGCCAAACACCATAAAAATCACAATTGAGCAGAAGCAATTTTTATAATCAGGGCCAAACACTTCAAAAATCACAATGGAGATCTAAAAGTGATTTTAAGAGCTTCAACCGCTGGGCCAAACTCACCCTAAATGAACTTAGCATGTGCCAAAATCTGACGATATTCATCACTGATTGCAGCAAAGCTATCACAAAATGGCTGGACACTCCGACTTAAAGCCTATGAACCCTTAAGCTTGGTTTCATCAATCTCCCTTCCATTATAACCACAAACAGAAATAAATGCCTGCATAGAACAACTGAAGAAGTCCTTAAAACGCAGCCAAAAAAACTGCTTGGATGATAAAAGCTACTTAGGCGGTGCAGAGAGGGAAGAGAAAAAGAAATCTAGACGCATATTTAATTAACTCAAGATTTTGATGAGAGGAACATGAAGCTGATTCAACCAATAAACATACAACATTCTTGAGCTAAATTTCAGATTCTCGCTGGAAAGAGTTTCAGAAAACCAAATTTCATATCATATTCTTTTCCTTCAAGCTTCAATATTAGTGAAGAAGAAAACATCATAATTGACAAGGAAAGAAAAGGCACGGCATATTCACCAGCAATTGCTTTTACCAATAGAGCATATTTTGGAATTTTGGCTCCCAGATCCTCGTAGTTCTTAGGATTCTTTAGGAAGTGAACAAACTCCACAATTTCCTCATTTGCTTCATCGCATCAGGCAACATATTGAAATAAATCTGAAATTAAAACAGAGGAATGATAGATTAAGTTGTTGAATAACAGAGCTTATTTATATCGAAATTTAAAATTGACCCATCACCTTCATCTCCTTCTTCGGAGTCCTGTCCCGTATTCTCCTCGAATCCGCCGCGTCCTCCTCGAAATGGGATGGGCCAACAGGTAGAGAGAAAATATAAACTGGTTCCATAAAGTAGGGAAGGAGTGCTCCTGTACAAAAAGAAATATTTCAATGAGATTATTCTAGCATAAAACCATAAAAGACTTGTACAACAAGTTTCATTACCATATTCACAACATATCCCAACAAGCACGTATGGCAGATAATAATTACAGTTTCATTTTAAAAGCTAATAGCATAAACTTAATGCTTTCTCAGCACATACATTGAAGTATGGCAACTAATCTATGGAATAACAGAAATAGTCGTGTAATTTATGAATCTACCTTATATTCCACATTTTAATCTGAATTGTTCCATACAAACTTCATATAGGTTTTGCTCATTATTTGCAACTCTTAATACCAATTTAGGCTTAAAGTCACTGCAATAATCTTTAGTATATTTTTAGGAATCCCAACTTAGTTGACGGGGAGTAGGGGTGCACATGGTACGGTTCTACGGTTTTTTTAGTGAAATTAATACCATACCAATTAATGCGGTTCTGAAAAGTTACATACCAAACTGAAGTTTTGAATACCATACCATTATATTCGGTACGGTGCAGTTCCGGTGCGGTACGGTACGGTTTTGCGGTATTTTACAATAACTTTTTAGTTCTCAAACTATTTTGCTTGTATAAAAAAAATGGACATTAGATGAAAAAAGCTTGATTTTTTGTTTAAGCTTAATATTTTTAATAGGCAAACACTTGAGGACTTCATGCTAACCAAATATTTGACTTTGACAATAAATTATATATGCAAAACAAAAAACAAAAGAAGCCATGTCTAAAAAAAAATATAATAAGATCTCATAAACTATGCAATTCAACATTGAATAACTTTATATAGTGACAAATAACATAAAAAATAGACTACTTAATAATATAAAAAGAAATAACTACTTCGGCCAATCCTACTGGTTGCAGTATATTTTCATTGGCTGGGCATGAAAATGTTCAAGCATGCATGATCTACCTTAAGGCTTAATGAGGTTTATTGAGCAACCCAATGGAAACGAATGGTACAAGTTTCTTTTCTAATTCAATTCATTTGCTTAACGAGTACAGTGTCTTTGCAATTCATATATCATTCAATGCACTAATTAAACAACAATCAAATGACATGTTTACAAGTAATTTGGAGAATCTTTGATGAAATAATTTTCAATGAAAAAAATATATTGCTGCTGCCGTAGTATCTCTAAGGATAATGGTTTGTGATTTACTTAGATAATTAGGTTTTAGTTATTTGCCTTTTAAGATATTAGTGGGCTTAATTTTGAGTCTTAATTCTTTAAGGCTAGATAAAACTCACAGATTATATTAAATATGCATAAATTAATTAATAAAAGATATTTATTTTTATTGGTACGGTTCGGTTTTTTTGCGGTATAAAATCCTTAAGACCTATACCATACCAAAATATCCAATACGGTTTTCGTCTATACCAAGACCTGTAATTTTGAGAAAAAATACCGATACTTCGGTACGGTCCGGTACGGTTCGGTACGGTTTCAAGAACCATGTGCACCCCTAACGGGGAGGTAGATATGAATTGATCCATGTGACTCGCAACATCATAATCTAGAGGAGCCACAAAAATCATCTCAAGTTGGTAAGTAATAATTCTCCTAGATTACCAAGTGAAAACAACATTTAGCAATTTATCATGAACGAAATGTAAGGAATATCATGTCAGAGCAGCTTATGGACAAAATTGTATCTCCTCGACCAGGTTTCTTCTGAACTGTAACGGTAACTTGTGAACAATCACCTGGAGAAAAATCAATGAATCAAAAATTTTACAATCAATTTCAACTGCCAAATAGAAAATACAAATAGCACATATTTTGAGAAAAGAAAAACTCTAGGAACCACTATTAAGAGTTGTCACAAATCATTGCAGAAACGTAAACTATTATAAATAAATATAACTTAGTAATACCATTCTCCCGTGCAAAATTCTACGTCTCTGTTAAATCTCTTTTAAATGACAAATACTCGTTGTCCATACTGCAATATTAGCAAATATTTAATTTAAATTGATCACATTAGCTACTTGGATTTATTTTATTAAAAGTTAGTTTGAGTAAGACAAATTAAAGAAACATGACAATCACTTGAATCCAATGAGGTGGATGCAAATAGTTAAATTTCAGGAAGGTCAATGCAATTACTCTATGAACCATAAGCAAATATAAATCCACTTACAAGCCTCGCTCCTCACCACCTCTTCCACCAAAATCTTCCTCCAACTACTCAGTCGAGCTATCACAGAACAACGCAGTGCACTGGAAAACCAGTATATAAAATCAGTTAAAGAATCAGAAAGCTTTATATCCAAATAAAAATAAACAAAACAAGAATTGACTTTCAAACTCTTTACCATTTCTTGCTGCATGGTGTTGAGGAGCCGAAAAATAAGTTATCCTAAAATCTACCCACCAAACAGCAGAAACTGAGACCCAAGCAAACATGGATAAGTCTGTCCAATGAACAAAAAAAATTGAATCTTGATTTACCTAAATAGCCTACACTCAATTCAGATGGCTGCATATCAGCAAAAGAGATGCCTAAGTTCCTTCATCAAAATTATTACTGTGCAATAAACCAAGCAAGACAAAAGTGAAGAAAGACGTGTAAATAGTCCAAACTTACCGATTAACTGCTACAAGTAAAAGCAAACCCAAACCACTGCAAGAACTGAATCAAGAAATCTAGGGCACAATACAATTGCGAAAAGAAGTAAGCTTTCTTTCAAATATTTACAATCATTCATCTCTTTGGGCAAATTTCGGGAAGGGAACATAGGTACAATCAAAACATAATCACAAGTACGTCTCCCTAGATGTAAAGCTAGTTGGTTTCTACAACTGGCAATATTTAGTGAAAAATGAAAATTTCTAGATTACACATTGAGCTACATTCGTCTCGCAGAATCAGAAGTAGAATCTGTGTGTTGAGAGAAACAAGTGTACTGCATAAACATGAAATCTATGTGTCTTGAACATAATTTGCAGCATCCCGTCTTCCAGAAATTCTTGGAAAACATGTGTTGTTTGTTTGTGAATTCTCAAAAAGCATTACTATACAAAACAGGCATAATCTTGCAGCAAGAGAAAGCACTTAAATCTTAATCCATTTCTAGAACAAGAAAGATGGATAATTAGTTATGACTTCGATTGCTTACCATTTACAGAAAGTAAAGAAGATGTAGAATCTATTGTTTTAGAAATTTATTAATTATTAGATATACTTCCAAGGGTTCTATATAAGGAGGATTTTACTATAATGAGGGAGGATACACAAAATTGGTGATCATTATCATTTGCTTTTCAATTGAAAATAACAACATTAATTAAAAAGCGCAATATTAATATAAGCTGAATCAAAGCATTTAACAGCAAAACAATGCAATTACCAATGCCAATATAAGATGCAAAAGAGAACAATCATACTGATAACATGATAAAATTCATGTAAATTTAATGTCTCCTCACCGATATAAGCAACGGTTACACCCGAAATTGCTCTCTCAATAACAGAGCACATAAATGGCACGAAACCACCTGTTCAATTGGAAAACAAATGTATAAAATCACTCAAAGAATCAGAAAGCTTTATATTCACAAATAAAAGAGTGAAAAGCAAAAATATACCCTATGCTTTGCCAACCCTGTGTTATTTTTATTACCAAAAGTCCCACTTATGCTATTTTTATTAGCAAAAAAACCCTTTCAAGCAGGAGTACATATTTAGCAGGAAAAATGAAAATTCTACCCCCACTAGAAAATGCAAAGACACCCCTTATCACCTATAAAAATTGACAATAAACCCACCATTAACTTTGAAAATTGGCAATAACCTCCCTATTGATTCATGAAGGAATTTCAAATGGGGTTTTTTGCTAATAAAAAAATAACACAGGGATTTTGCCAATTAGGCAAATCATGGGGGTATTTTTGTATTTAGTTCCCAAAAAAATGGCAAACTTTTGAGTTAAGCTAGTAAATTATATGCTCGACAAACATACCTCGGAATCCTTAAACACAGCTTCGACATCATCCAAATTTACATCTTCTTTCTCGTCAAACACTGGGGGTTTGAAGCCTTTCTTAAACCACTCATCCTCCAAAATTTTGGCGATTGTGATGCGCTGGAAAAAATGAAAAGGTGAAGAATGCTAGAGAGAGAGAAAGAGAGATTATGAATTAAAGCTCGTAGAATGTACTTCTAGTATTCTTACATTCATAGGATCAGATCAAGAATTCGATCAATCAATTTCATGGCACCAAAGGAAAACCATGGAGGACAAGTGAATTCCGCGGAAGATATCTGGACAATGTTACAAGAATACAGGTGAAATGAAACTACTGAAAAGATGAAAGAGATAACTTTATTATACTAAAATTGCGAAAATGCTCACTTTTTATATAGGTTTATTAGATTAGAATCATCGAAAGGCAAGTAACCTGCAAGCAATACAAAAAGTATGACTCCACATGACCACAAGTCCGCAGTTTCTCCATCATACCCTCGATCATTGAGGACATATGCATATTCTAATCTCATAAATCACACTAGCAAAAGAAAAATGATAAGAAAGTTTCAAATTTTAATTTTTTTTTTTTTACCTCAGGAGCAACATAGTTTGGAGTCCCACATGTCGTATGAAGCAAACCATCATCCTGCACAAAATTGGACTTTCACACGGAAGTTATAATTCCAATAAAGGAGTGTCCTGATTAGTAATCTTAGATAGTGGTTTTTACCCTGACTTGTTGGGACAGAGCACTTAGCCCAAAATCAGAAACTTTGAGGTTTCCAACAACATCCAATAGTAAATTCTCTGGTTGCATCATAAAATTTTACAGAACAAGCATAAGCTAGACGTTTAGCCTGTGAACCTGAATGTGAAATTGTAGAGTTAACTACCTTCAGATCTCTGTGGAAGACTCCTCGACTATGACAATAATCGATGGCATTAATGAGTTGCTGAAAGTATTTTCTCGCTTCATCTTCTCGCATTCTTCCATCATTTACCTTTACCGTCACAAATATTTATTTCAGACCACGTGATGTGAAAATTAACAGCCAAAATTAAATTAAGGCTTATGTTTGATTCTTGGATTTTAGCAAGTAAAATGCTAATGAAAATGTTTTTCTTGCATCAAATCATAGATCATTGATCTTCATTCTTCGCACATTTTTAATATTCTAATAAATTTACTCACTGAAATTCAAGAAACAAACATAGCCTTGATATCCTGACGTGTCCACAGAATCATGTTTATGAATGACATACTTCTGTAATGTAGTGAAATGCAAAATATAAAGTTTTGAGGAGGAAAAAACTCTGATCTTACAATTTTGTCAAAGAGTTCTCCACCAGTGATGAATTCCAAAAAGATAAATATCTTGGTTTTCCTTGCCAAAATCTGAATAGAGACGAGATTAAGAAACACGAGCCAATTCAGAGAGAGAGAGAGAGACTGACCTCGTACAAGCGAACACGTTTGGATGTTTAATCAACTTCATTGTAGCTAATCTTATTCTATAGTCATTGGTCCTAAACTCAAAATGTTAGGAATCCTATTCTACAAGTAGTCATATGTCCTAAACTCATTCAAAAACAATAATAAAAGAACTCGAAGATTAACAAACAACCTGTTCAGCCATTTTGTGCTTAAGGACCTTATCCTTGTCAAGAATCTTGATAGCCATAGGTTCTCCGTTCTCCGAATTTCTAGCAAATTTAACTTTTGCAAATGCGCCCTCACCAATTGTCCTTCCCACCTCACACCTCCCGATTTTACGTTTAATCTTTGGTTGATTCATCCGCGATCAAGTTTCTATTAGTGGATTTGTCTTCCTCGAAGAAAATGTAGTCTTCAATAACAATTTCCTACACCAAAAGTAAGAATAAAATTGCGATCAAGAATAAACTTCAAAATTACAACTGGGGAATACTCTTTGTGGGTGAATGTGTGTGCTCGTGTCCGAGTCATGGCAATGAATTAACAACTACTATTAATTATGTGCAGAGTTTTTAAACATAGTTAATTGATTGATGACTCAAGAAATTAGAAAATTATAAAATAAATAAGAAACACATAAGAATAATTAATCACGGCGACAAATTGTATAAACAGAGACAGATATGCAGAGAGAGAGATTATAATACCTCTACTTTCAGACAGCAAATCCAGCAATAAACTGCAAGAACAAAACCAGAAGCTAAACTAAAAGAGACCCAATTCAACTTAATTCTCCCTAAATCAAAATTAGCAACAAAGCCCTCAACTTTTTCCCAAAACAAAAAGAACCCTGAACTCACTCAAATAGAATTTGTTTCCTATATAGCCTTTTACACAAAAGTATTTCCCAATATGACTCAAACTGAAAAGTATTTCCCTAAATGTACCTTTTAGGTAAAATCGCAGTTGGCAACATTGATTTTAAGGTAAAATCGCGACAGCCAATATCGATTTATCAATCATAGTCGATAATTAAAAAAAAAATTAAAATAATAAAAATCGAGGTTACTAACCTCGATTCTTCTTAATTATATTAATTAGGGAAAGAATCGCTATTGGTAACAGCGATTCTTTGAAATAATTGATGTTACCAATAGCGATTTTGTGCCCTAAGTTAAAAACCCTTCTGTCCAGAGACGAACTTCATTTCAGCCAAAACACTCGAGAAAAAAAACAAGCAGCGCGATTTTCTTCTCTTTCAGCAACTATCACAAAGCCTCCATCAATAATTGTCACAAAAATTCGTCAATTGCTCAATTCTTCCCCTTGAAGCCCTAACAACATTCTTCATATTCAAGAGGTATGTATTACTTTATTTTTTTCACTTTTTGTTCTCTTTATATTATACATATGAAATTTTGTTTAGAGATTGGTGGAATATATTACTCAACAATATGATTAGCCATTTTATATCTTAATGATCTTACGTGATAAATAAATATGACAATTCACTAAATATGACAATTCACTAAAAAGGTAATTTAAATTTTTTTTAAAAATTATCTCAGGTTTGTAATGGATGGCTTACCGGTTACGTTTTTGTGCTATTGGGGAGGAAATATATAAACCCGTCTAATGGATGTGAGTATGATATTCCACCAAAACGACCCCTTAGGGCGAATAGCAGATGGAGTTATCAGAAGTTACTAACAGAGATGTACAGAGTTACCGGACTAAACAAACGGGACTTTAGGTTGGCAGTGATATGTAGATATCCTATTTCATTTGACCGTGGCACTGCTAATTATATTGTCCTTCCCGTTAATGATAATAGTGGTGTTGAAGCTATGTTTGATGTCTTTACTCATTTTTCGGGGATAGGCAATTTACAGTTATACTTGGAGATAAATCCGATAGATAGTCAAGGGTTTGCTAATGACACAGAAGTTGGAGGTCATTACGTTGGTGACACGGAAGTTGGAGGTCAATACGTTGGTGACACAGAAGCTGGAGGTCATTACGTTGGTGACACAGTTGACTCACATATGGACGAAGGTAACCTTAATTACTCAACTTCTTACCATGATTTGGGTAACCCGGTTCCGTTGACTTTTCAGTCAGACGCTGGTACAACTACGCAAATAGTACACACAAATGTTAGTCCTCCTAGGCCTCGAAATGTAAGTGGATTAAACGAAGATTCGGAGACAGATTCTGAAGATGATGAAGAAAGGTTTGAACACAGACTAACGCGGGAGGACAATGGAAGTAGCAGTAGTAGCAGTGACAATGACGAAACTGATATTGGGGATAACATTACGGATGTCAATGGTTGCCAATTTTATAGGGAAATTGGTGAAGGATCGTATGTCACAGATATTCGTGCAAGTCAAGTTCAATTGTCTCAGAGTGACGAACTAGGTAAAGGCTTGCTCTTTAGGTCGAAAAATGATATGCAGTGTGCTGTGAAGAAATATCATATAACAAAGAATTGGCGGTGCAAGGTACAAAAGAGCACTGATAAAACATGGGTAATATGTTGTTATAAGAAAGAGTATCCGTGCAACTTCTATCTCCGTGCTAGTTTATTGATCAAGAAGAATGGATTGTGGGAAGTGACACGTTATTTGGGACCGCATACTTGCTTGTCTGCAGGATTAGGCCAAGATCATTTTCATCTGGACTCTAAGTTAATTGCTTGGGATATCCTAAATCTTGTTAAGGTAGATCCAGATTTGAAAATTTGTGTCATTGTTGAATATGTGAAGAATAGCTTCACTAAAGAAATATCATATAAAAAAGCATGGTGTGGGAAACAGAAAGCTATTGCACATATCTATGGAGACTGGGAGGAATCTTATCAAAGGTTGCCAAAAGTACTTGCAGCTATCAAACAATATAACCCTGAGACAATTGTTGAGTACTATAGACCTCCACCACCCGGTCAAATGGATATATTCCGTCGTGTTTTTTGGGCATTTGGGCCTTGTATTGAAGCGTTCACGCACTGTCGTCCAGTTGTTAGCATTGATGGTACTTTTCTTCACGGAAAATACAAGGGAGTTTTACTAATTGCGATGGGATGTGATGCAAATGATAGTATATTGCCACTTGCCTTTGCTATTGTAAAAAACGAGTCCTTTAAAACTTAGGATTGGTTCTTGGACCTTGTGCAACAACATGTTGTGAAGGGTCGTGATATATGTTTGATTTATGACCGCCAAAAAGGTATATTGTCAACAATCCGAGTAAGGAGATGGACAAATGTGGAACATCGGTATTGTTTAAGGCATGTGCGTTCTAATTTTTGCAAAGTCCATACGTGTGGTAATTTAAAAAGGCTAGTGTGGAAGGCAGGTTGCTCACACCAGGATCGCAAGTTTCAAACTGTGTTGGATCAAATTGAGCTATTAAGTTTCTTGCTTGTTGTAGTAACCAAAATGTTGATCCTTTATCTTTTGTATCATCATTTTATACCGTTGAGAATTATTCGAGGACATGGAGTGGTAGATTTGAACCACTGGAGAATGAAGCTTATTGGAATGAGTATTATGGTCCGGTGTTCAAACCAAACTCCAAGCTTGAACGGGAAAAAGGTCGACCAAAATCAAGGCGCATTCGCAATGAAATGGATTTTCAAACCGACAAACGGGTGATTCATTGTTCTAAGTGTGGGAAGGAAGGACATACGCGTCGCAAATGCACGAATAATAGGACATAGTTTCATATATATTACTGTGACTGAGATAATATTGTTGAGACATTTTTATGTATTGAACTTGTTTAAGTTTACATTGTTGTGATGGTGAATTGATTATGTTTTTGGGTTGTTCTTGATTGTTTTGGATAATATGTTGATTGTTTTGCGTTTTGGTATTAGATGTTGTGATGGTGTGTTGAATGCTTAGTTTGATATATGTTGTTTGAGTTAAAAAAATCGAGGTTGCTGCACATCTCAGAAGAAGTATAAATCGCTGCTGGTAACAACGATTTTCAGTAGAATCGCTGCTGCTAATAGCGATTTTAATATAAAATCGCTATTACCAACAGTGATTCTTATCTCGCCGCTGTGAATCAGAAGCAGAGAGTTTCTAGAGTTGAGAAACTCTCTGCCTCTGATTCACCGCGGCGAGGGAAAAGTGCACCGCGGCGAGATAAGAATCGCTTTTGGCTAATAGCGATTCTACTGTAAAATCGCTGTTAGCAGCAGCGATTTTATTGTACCTTTTTTTTTTCAAATTGTTGGCAATGTGAAGCAACCTCGGTTTTCTTAACTCAAACAATACCAAAACGCAAAACAATCAACATATTATCCAAAACTATCAAGATCAACCCAAAAACATAATCAATTCACCATCATGGACGATATATCAAAGTAATCCAATATCTTACAAATAAGTCAAGTTAAATAACAATTAGTAATAAAATGATAATACGATTATCCTCATATAGTTACAATTACAACTTAAACTAAAGTCATTGGGATGGTGTATAGCAATTTGGCGCTCTCCTCTCCCGTTGAGTCAACCTCCTTTGACGATTGGGGGGCTCAGCCTGAGAACCACTCGTTGTACCAACCTGAGTAACACACTCAACCTGGTTCGGTGTAGAATACTCCGCGTGCGTATACCATGGTGGTGGAACGAACTCACGGTTATGAGGTGGAGAAGGTACAGATGATGAAGCTGGAACATCTGAAGTAGCTGGAGGAGATGCATGAGCTGGGCGCTGTGTTTCTGTCCGTCGTTTACGACGTGAATTCGACCCCCTTAACTCTGTAGGAGGGGCATTATACGAAAATGTCGGCGGTACTTGACCTGCTAGTCGCTCTTGCTCTCCAACTAAGGTTAAAGCACTTACGACGTGCTCTTGAGCTTCCGTCACCTTTTGCGCATCATGAGCGATATGGAATTCCTCAAGTAAGAGGTTGATCCGCTGTAGTTCTTGAATCTGTATGATGACATAAACATGTACGTTAATATATATAAAAAATATTACATAGAGTCGGTTACAATGTTAGTTGTCATACCAAACCCTCATGTCCACCACTGGTACCCCTATACCCTGTGACATCACTTTGGTGTCTTTGGTATGGGTTTGATATCAACACCCTCGTAATATTCCTGTACCAAATCTTGTAACCCTCACTATAACCCCCCCCTGCATTTGACATGACGATTAGATGGTCACGTTGTTCCCACAAGTTCACATAATCATGGTGGTCAACAGTCCAATCATCTTGGTTACGCCCCCGGAGGTCTAAACTGTGTAGGGCCATATTGGTGTCACATGGTTCTGGGATATCCTGCCACATCCCAAATTGTCTGAGCACCCGATCTGGAAAGTGCCACTCTACTCTGTCAAAACATATCAGAGGCATCCTAGAATACTTAACCGAATTACATCAAGGATGATCGATGAATCAAGGAATGAATACTTAATGAATTTCAATTCACAAAATAGAAAGTAAATAGCACTACAAATTAAAAGTATAGCTGGAAACAATTATATAGTGCAGACTGAAGATGACCACAAATTTGTATGCCAATGGTGAAAAAGTTGCAAAATTATGATTTAGAGAATGATTTTATAGCACTATTACATGGTTTTAGTACTAATTACCTGATTATTTGATGGAGGGACGGAGGACAGAGGACGGCAGACGGCGGATGGAGGACGGAGGACGACAGATGGCGGATGGCGGACGGCAGAGGGCGGCGGAGGGCAGAGGGTTTTTTCGGAGGTGATTGAATGTGAATGGACTGAATTTCCCGTATATAAACTTAGGGCACATAATCGATATTGGTAACATCGATTCATTCCCTGATTAATTACTCGCTAATTAATATAATTAAGAAGAATCGAGGTTAGTAACCTCGATTTTTATTATTTTAATTTTTTTTTTAATTATCGAATATGATTGGTAAATGGATATTGGCTGTCGCGATTTTACATTAAAATCGATGTTGCCAACTACGATTTTACCTAAAAGGTACATTTAGGGAAATACTTTTCAGTTTGAGTCATATTGGGAAATACTTTTGTGTAAATGGATATATAGGAAAAAAATTCCACTCAAATATTCCCGAAAAACAGGAACTGAATTTCAAACTCTTTATTACAATATCTAAAATCCAGTCCGCTTATTTTCAAGCAAATTAAACGACAATTTTCATCTTAATTTTAGTTTCCAGTAATTGATTGATTATGAGATGCGGGCTTCTTCTCCAAGGTTTGGGCCGGTGATTTCTGAAGGTTTGTGCTCGAGTTTTTGCTCGTTTCTTCCTGGAATCATTCGGAGTTGAGTTAATTTCTTAGTTCATAAGATAATTGCTCATTAATCAGTTGTTTCTGTGATTCAGGCTTGCAACATCTTGTTCGAGCTTTTGGATTTATGCATTATTTTGTGGTTTTTGTTGTTGGTTTCGGTTATTAGCAAAAGAGAGAAAAATGGAAGAAGAACTCACAGTAAAGAAGAGAAAATAGTGATCTCGTCGGCGACGTGGTTGAGGTTAGGGCCGAGTACATCATCGACTCTGAGGGAATTTCTCATCCCTTGTATGGCTATATCTCGTTAGTAGTATCTATTTCTCTCACCTGCTTGAAGATATCGCTTACAGTTTTGGGGTTTGGGGAAATCTTTTGGTCAGGAGACAGAGATGGAGGAAAAAGAAAGAGAGAGAAAATACATTGCTGAAAATATCTTGCACATGCTTTGTACAGACTTTTGACATATCGTATGGAAGAAGTCTTTCCAAAATTAATCAGGCATGGCCCACATGCACCGTACGACCACAATATAAACAGCCAAATTAAAAGAGAAACTAAAATTGGGAGAAGAGCATATCAACGGTAAAATCATTAAAACGTCAACGTATAGGCATTAAATAGGATAAATTTATATGGAAATTAAAATCAGAATTACTGTGTGAAAATCTAACAACCCTTATTAGTTTAAATATATTACACACATGCATGATCAAGTTCATGAAGCGAAACCCTCGACATTTCAGTTTTAAGCACACATACAAAGTATTAAAAAAATCTATTACAATAAACAAATTTATGTATGGGCAATAAGAATATGCATTAACGAGCCATGTCAAATGGAAATAACGGAGGCACGACTACACCTTCATGTTTCCATTTCTCAACATTTCCTTCCCAACCTACACATTAAGAACTACGTAAATTTCAACTTAAAATAAGACAAATGTAGAATGACTAAATTCGAGAAAATTGCATTTTTGTTCCACAACTTTAATGAGACCAACACTAGTTAGTACTATTTCAATGATAGAAAAATGTAAATTTAATATCCTAATGCTATTTTGAAACAAAAGTTTGAAAATAAATCATTTTTTTGTCGCAAAATCCTAATTGCAATTTCGAAATAAAAAACTTTTAAAAGGAAAACTTATGCCCTTCATAATCACGATTTTGAAACAGTTTGTTTTCTGATCTTCCTAATCGCGATTAGAAAAGCATTTTTTTTCTCTTTTTTAAAGATTTTTGTTCCAAAATCCCAATTAGGATATTTGGACACATGAAGACTTTTTTTTGGTTCGAAAATCACGATTAGGAAGAACAGAAAAAAATTGTCCCAAAATCGTGATTAGGGAAAATAGGAGAAAATATTATTTTGTTCCAAAATCGCGATCAGGAAGAACAGGAAAAAAATTTTTTTTTTGTCCCAATGATGGATTAGGAGTCCTTCCAAAAGTTAAAATCATATTGCATGGGTCATTTGACGCTCACATGACCCATATTTTTTTCTTCTTTAAATCATGGACAAAATTCTTCAATTAAAACTAATCAGTCAGCAAGTAAAATTCACTCTCCCAATTGGCCCGAAAAAGTGCCAATTTTGACTAAAAATTGTCAGCTCAAATATTTATGGGCAACCTTGTCAACGGCCATAAGTTATTAGTCACGACTTTGCCTTTTTCCATGATCATTATACAACATAATCTCGAAGACATATATTTAATACTTTGCTTTGAGTTACCTAATGAAGGATCAACTCCACGATTCTTGAGTTCTCTGTATTCTTGGCTCATGGCGCAGACACAACAACAACAATGAACCATCGTATCAGAGTAAGGGGCTTCTGGCAATTTGAAAAGTGCGCGTAGTTTTGCCCTATAATTGCTTGTGTATAACCAAGAGCAGTGCACCATGTGTAGAGCATAAAATATTCCACAAGCTTTTTGACTAGCTGCATAAAAAAACAAAAAGTTAATTAAAAATTAAAGGGCTTGTTTGTTTAGTGTTTGGTAGAGTGGTACCGGAGGTTTATGAAATAATCTCGATTTGCGTAATTGTTTTTTGGAATTTTGAGAAATAAAGTAAATGTATTTTTTTTCTGGAAGAGTTAGGTTGTAAGTGTATCAAATTATATTTGTTATGTGAGATAAATTGTGTAAAAGATGAGTTACTTTATGTTAAATTAAATTAAAATTTGTATAGGCTTTTTTTTAAAGATAAGAAAATTGTTATTTGTTTGGCTTTTTGAAGAATAGTTTGACAAAATTGATAGATGATAAATTTATTTCAGAAAGCAGAAAACATATTTGTTTCGTTTTTCCTAAACACGAAATAATTTTAGAAAAAGCCAATAAACAGACCCAAAATATTCCCCAAAGAGTATTCAAGTAGTCAAACAGCCAAAGAATTAGTATATGATAAATAGTTGAATAGCAATTTTAATTAGATAAGTCCAATCATAAAATATACATAAATGACATATATAATGGTTGAAAGAGTCCGACGAATGGAATTTAAACCAAACGAGTGAAATATAAAAATAGTCCTTGCACTTTAGCCTATTTAGCAAAAATTTCCCTGTATTATTTTTATTACCAAAAATTCCTCCATGCTATTTTTAATTAGCCAAAAAATTCATCCCAAGTCAGAGTATATATTTTGCAAGAAAAATAACAGTTATATCCCCACAAAAAAAAAAAAAAAAAAACACCCATATTCACCTAAAAATTGTCAATAATTTCCCCTGTAACTTTAACAATTGGCGATAGCCCTCTATTGATTTATGAAGGAATTTCAAATAGGATTTTTTAATAATTATAAAAGAATAAAACACAAGGTTTTTTTTAACAATTAGGCAAAATACAAAAGGTATTTTTAAATTTAGCTCAAACTAAAATTATATTGATTAATTAAGAACACAACGGAAATAGAAAAAAACTAAAGCAATTTATATTACGTGTGGTTCCTCTGTCGATTATTTCAACAATTTCCCCTTCGATGATGCATGGGCAAAAAAACGTCTTGAGACCTTCAAAAGATATAAGGGAGCAATAAGAGTAATAAGTATATAATTAATGAATAAAATGATTGAACAAATAGGAAGTTGAGTACGTAATTAGTGAGTTAATTACAATTAGGCCGATCGTCACAGCAATCAAAGAGACCAGTGGACCATTGGCCTTCAGGACATGAAGGCTTTATATGAACATCTACGGATTTGGAAGTTTGCATTTTTGTAAATGCAATTAATTGTGCTCAATTTTGTACTTCAATTCTTGATATAGAAGCATCTATTTATAGTGGAAATTAATTATTGTTAAATATTTATTAGTGTACTGACTTTTTCTAGGAATATGCAGGTGTAATTAGAGTGTAATTTCTGATATTTTTTATATCAATAAGATTGACCAAGTTTTTATTTTATTTCATCTTTGATAGTGATGATATTGTATTGTATTGTTTGGCTAGTCGTGGGCTTAAGTTAAGTTTGGGCCCAAGAGCAAGTAAATTGGGAATAGAGATCTAGATAGTGTCAAGTTGTGTTGGGCTGACCCATTCGTTTACTTTATTTTTTTTTATTTATTTATTTTTTTATCATCAAGGATGACGTTTACTTGTTACGATAGGACTTAAATTTGACTCCTACTAAGTTTAAAAAAAAAAAATGGGTAAATACTACTATTGGTCCTCCTTATTATTAACTTTTTACATAGTGGTCCTTCCTCATCATTAACTTTTTACATAGTGGTCCATCTTGTGTTTTTTTTCCATGTCAGTCATTTAGAAGGGGTCTTTTACTTATAGTGTTACACTTTAGTCCCTCATAAAATTATTTTGTATCAATTTAGTCCCTCATAAACTGTTTCTTTATTAATTTAGTCCCTCGTAAAATTGTTTCTTTATACATTTAGTTCCTCATAAAACTGTTTTGACACTTTAATTCATCTTGGACCACCTGAAAATGACCAACGTTAAACAAATAATTCATAGTGGGGACTAACATGGAAAAAGAAAATACAAAAGGGACCACTCTGTAAAAAGTTAATGATAAGGAGGACCATTAGTGGTGTTTACCCGAAAAAAATTAGCATGATCCTAATTGAAGGTTGACATTGAACCCACATTGATAATATCAGATATTTATGTGAGGTATATTTGACATTGAATTCTCCTATTTCAGTGACTAGCTTTTGAGGTATGATTTTTTCAAGTTCAGGATAGAGTAGACCACGATACTCTTAGTCATGCATCCAAAAGTAGACTTGTAAAGGTCGGGTTTGGACATCGATTTAAGGGTCTGGTCTGGACACGACCCTCGAATGTCCTACTCGGAAGGGGTGACCGAAAAGGAGGGATCAAAGAAAAGACTATCGCAATGATGAGTGAAGCCACTTAAAGTGGAGAATTAGAGTTGGCAACTATAATGGCCCATTGTGTGCCTTGGAAAAGAAATAATGGAATGTAATGTGGGATTTAAATTGTCTTCGTGTCTCCAATTTCAAAAAAGTAGAGGTTTTTGCAGGGACGACCTTAGAATTCTTGGACCCTAGACGAAAACTAAAACAGGGTCCTATATCATAAACAAAATATTTCATGTAAAATTTATTTTTCTTATTTACTATATACAAAATATTAATTAAAGGGTTTTTTGCACTTTGCACTCCGAAATATGAACAATTCAAAACTTTGCAACCCCTTTTATTTTCCTAAAAAATCTAGGGACAAAATTGGCAATTCATTTTTGGATCTTTGGCACTTTGCACCCCCGAAACACAAGAAATTGGCATTTTGCACCCCGAAATAGAATTAGCACTTAGCACCCTCGAATTAAGAACAACTCATTAACTTGCACTCCCAAAACATGAGAAATGGACAATTTTAACGCCCTAAACACAAAATTAGCACTTAGCACCTCGAATTAAGAAAAACTCAACAACTAGCACCCCCTTGTTTTTTTGGCAAAGTTGACCACCGGGGGCAAAAAACCTAGGGGCAAAATAGGTAATTCATTTTCTTTTTTCCTTAAATTTGAAAATATAATTATGAATACTAGAATACTCATTTCTCTCTCCATCTTAAAATATATTTTTGTGATATGATTCAGTTAGTTTTATGTATTAACTTTCTAGAAACTTTTCGAATTCTTTTGGATATTATGAGGACATTCGAGAAATTGATAATTAAATAAATATGTTAAAATAGATTTTACAGATAAATATTCTAGTATTCATAATCGTATTTTGTAAATTTTAAGAAAAAAGAAAATGAATTACTCATTTTGCCCCTTGGATTTTTTTACCCCAGTGGTCAACTTTGCCCAAAAAAATGAAGGGGTACTAGTTGTTGAGTTTTTCTTAATATGAGGTTCTAAGTGCTAATTTTTGTGTTTAGGGGGTTAAAATTTTTGTGCTAATTTTTGTGTTTAGGGGGTACCATTTCTCATTTTTCGGGGGTGCAAGTTAATGAGTTGTTCTTAATTCGAGGGTGCTAAGTGCTAATTCTATTTCGGGGGTGCAAAATGTCAATTTCTCGTATTTCGGGAGTGCAAAGTCCCAAAGATCCAAAAATGAAAGAGGGTGCAAAGTGCTGAATTGTTCATATATTGGGGGTGTAAAGTGCTAAATTTATGATTCGAGGGTGCAAAGTGTCTATTTTCCAGGTTTCGGAGATGCAAAGTGCAAAAAACCCTTAACTAAATCATCATACCTCGTAAATAGATTCTTATCAATATTAATTTTAGAAAACTTCTTTCAACATAATCAACCATTACATGTGTAGTAAATATTATTCTATAGAAAATACAAATATATAGATATGGGTAAACACCACTTTTGGTCCTTCTTGTCATTAATTTTTTACAGAGTGGTCCCTCTTATGTTTTTTCTCACTTTATTATGAATTATTTGTTTCACTTTAGTCATTTTCAGGTGGTCCAAGGCGGTTCCGGTAACATATGATATGCACATGAGGGCAATTTCATCATTTCAAGTAAACTAACAGGGTTATTTTTGTATTTCTAAATTTAAAAAAAAAACTAAATGTATAATCTCTTCCAAACTAGACTTTCATTCCAATCCAACTTAGTCGTCCATTCCGTTCCAAACTAAGTTTTCTCCCAAAATCTTCTTCAAACACCAAAATTGCTTACCAATTAAACAATATCTCACATAGTCTCAATAGTGAACGCACGAAAATGCCCTAAAAAATAATCATGTGCATGTGACGTGTTATCGGAACCACCTGATAAGAACTAAAGTGAAACACGTAATTCATAGTAGGGACTAAAGTGAAACAAATAATTCATAGTAGGGACTAAAGCAGGAAAAAAATATATGAGGGACCACTCTGTAAAAATTTAATGATAAGAGGGACAAAAATGATATTTACCCTAAGAATCAAATAATTTTATATGATTAAGATTGAAATATTAATCGGCTTATACATATAGACAAACATAATTAAAAGCTTTTAGTTCATAATATATTTATATTAAGTTATATTTTAAAGAATTTTCAAGATTGATAAAATTTTCTTTCAAAGTTTTATCAGCTAAAGACTTTAAAATTATAACATTCAACAAAAAAAATTATAACATTCAACAAAAATCCAAAAATGTTTGTATTATTCTTAAATTGTTCAAATCTAATTTTAATAGAAAAAATACCTCAATCTAAAATATATTAGAGATACTCAAATCTAAAATAGCTTCATACAAAATATATAAAAGATACTCAACTTTGATTTAGACTTATGTTAATTCTTTTTCTTTTTCTTATATATATATATATATATATATATATATTATAAATATCATAGTAGTGGATGCCCATTTTAATGAGCTATTGTAATGAGGTTAGGTAGATTTATAACTTATGTAATTTATAGCTTTTGGTAGTCTTGTATAACCCTATAAATAGAGGTTTTGTATTGTGTTATTATACATCAATAAAATGAAATATTTTCTCCCTACTCTACTCTCTAATCTTTACTTATTTATCTTTTATCTTGTTTTATAACAATATATATATATATATATATATATATATATATATATATATATATATTTGTGTGTATACTAGCTCATATAAATAATGGTTATGGATTGGGGACTAGACCTTTGCCTAGTTTGTCAAGTGGGCTGGCCGGCCCTGGGTTTGTGTAATATTTGGTCCATGAATTATGGCTCAATTTGACGCTACTTAACGTTTAACAAGAATGTGTCTTTTTTTTTTTTTTTAAGAGGAACCACAATGTTAGTTTGCCATATTAATAATTACGGTCAAAATCAACAATCTTGTTCAAACAAGTTAGTAACAAACTAGCTAATTAATTTTCAGAGTCAATGAGGATTAACATTAATTAATCGTGCCACGAACAATCTATAAATCTTATCCAATTTGCTTTTGATCAAAGTTTGTCGAATTAAAATTAAATCATTTTCGAGTTCCAAATTACAATGTAACGAATACATGATCGAATACTATTTGAATATGGTTTCCATTTAATATGTCTGATATGTCACCAAGAGAATAAAATCAGGTATGAGATTTAAGGTTTATTGTGGAAGTAGTTTAGTTGTCTCGGATAAGTCTCATAAAGTGATTTGAGAGTTTTTGGCAAAACTTTTAAAATTCGATTTGGATAATTGTTTTAATGGAATCTTGAGATTGTAAAATATTATTAAGTATTAGTTGGGGAAAAAATGCACGATACTATCATGTGTAATGTGAAAACTGCACAAAACTACATTGTGAAATTTTTTTCGCACCAAACTCACTTGTACTTTCAAAAATCCTGCATAAAATACCAATCTCCGTTAGTTACTAACACCGTTAATTTGTAATTAAATTACCTAAATTCCCTCTAAATAGATTAAAAGTACAAGGGGGTTATGTGCAAACGTTCAAAAGTACGAGAGAGTTTTGCATAAACATTCAAAAGTACAAGGGGGTTCTGCGCAAAAGTTCAAAAGTTTAAAGGAGTTTTGGCTGAAAAAAATTATGCAAAAAATATAAAACAGCATATTGTTCGCGTAGAACACACGCGCGTTAAAAAATGGACGGAAGGAGACATATTTGGACTTTTATGCAGGATTTTTCAAAGTACAAGGGAGCTTGGTGCAAAATAAATTTCTCAGGGTAATTTGGTAAAAGTTTCGCATAATACAGGATAATATCGTGCATTTTTTCCAATAGTTAGTGGGTTTTGATTTGAGATATGATTTGCACTGATTTTTTTATTGTTAGGGTTTGGAGGAGAAAAATTAACAGGTTGTAAATGTCAAATCAATAACTTTATATGTGTGAAAAATAAATAATATATTATAGGTCTCAAGTAGAGTTGTGTAAATTTTAGTTTCGATTCGAGTTGAAACTTGGGTTTGGGTTGAAACCTCTTCAAACTCCTAACCTAATAGGGCTTGACCCAGTTTGAATGAACTCAAACTCAATCAAACTACTTCCACACAGAGCTTAAATGTATAATAATAATAACAATATAATAAGAGTGAATAACACTTTTGGTTCCCTTGTGGTCTGAATTTATCAATTTCGTCCCATTTAAATTTTTCGTAGCAGATGCGTCACTCTTATCAATGTGTGTATCACATTAGTCCCTCTTATCAATGTAGTGTAACACATTCATCCTTCTTAAATTTTTTGTGGCAGATTCGTCCTTCTTGTCAATATAGTGTAACACATTTGTCTCTCTTATTAATGCAGTGTAATACATTCGTACATTAATTTTCGTCCAATTTAGGATGTATTTTGGATTTAAGAGGGACAAATTTATTACACTACATTGACAAGAGGGGCGAATCTGCTTTGAAAAATTTAAGAGGGACGAATGTGTTACACTACATTGATAAGAGAGACTAATGTGATACACTACATTGATAAGAGGGACGTATCTGCTACGCAAAATTTAAGAGGGACAAAAGAGATTAAGTCAGGCCATAAGGGGGACCAAAAGTGCGATTCACTCAATATAATAATAATAAAAGTCAAGTCTCCGGGTTCAAGTTGACCCTCGCATTTAAACTCATTACATTAATTCTAACGTTCTCACATTTGGAAAGCTACTAAGAGTCTTATACAAGTTAGCCCACATGATAATATTTTAATTTTAATTGGTCATTATAATGGCAAATTAAATAAACGATTAAATTAGTTTGAATTGAACTAATCCTACAAACACTCGAATTTTCCCAAATCTTACTTCGGCTTGAATTGATAAAAAAAAAAAAAAAAAAAGAGAAATTATTTTATTTAGTCTAAATAAATGTGATATTTTGATCAACTACGAAATCTAATACTTTAAATAAAGAAGACCGAGATTAGTTAATGTCAAACACTTAAACATTGAAAGTGAAACTCTACTTATAATTAAATAGCCCAAATTAAACTATATTGACAGCTCTAGGAAAAATTCTTGCTTTATTAGTTGGTCTTGGTTGCATAATTAATCGTGTTAACACATGGTAAGTTTTTCCTAGAAACCAATGGAAAAAAATACATAATTAATTGCGCTAGAAACATAAAAAAAAACATATGTTTTTGAGTTAACCGAAACAAAAACACAATGTAGTTTGTATTTCTATATTTATCTTTGATTTACATTTTTTCAAATATTTTTTGAAAATTAATGATTTTTTTTTGAAAAGTTCCCAAAAAGTTTCTAATTTTTAATCAACCGAAATATACAATGAAAACAAACTTTAATCTATGGGTTTAATTTGTCCATTTTTAGTCTAAACGCCCAATTTTAATTAGTCTTAGTAAATTAATTCATTTTTGCCAAATTGATTTAGTAATTAATTGGCTGAAATAACTTAATCGAACTGGGCTCAAACTGCCCTTATTGTCCCAAAGCCTCTTACAAATTGATCCAACCTTAACTAATGTTTCCTTAGGTTTGTGCCATTTTGATTGGGGGTTCAATTAATAGGTTTAGCCTAATTAAATTGGCTTTAATCTGTTTATTGCTTTCCTGAATGTTTATTCGCTCAGCCTTTATTAATTCTCGACTTACTCTTTTTTTTTTTTTTTTTAAGGTCGACTAACTGTTTGATTTGGCCTATTGATTTATCACAAAGGTCAAACCCCTATCGACGACTTAGATCGTTGAGTTGTTTCAATATCGAGGTCTGATGATCCTTTTTTTTTTTTAAATTTATCCTCATGAAATTTGCTAAAAATTTGGTGATACAGACAAATTCTAGTATAAATTATAATCTCTCAGTCCCATAAGTTTTACCGCTTTTTCTAAAAGAAGATACCATGATTTTTGACCTCCCAAGAGATATGCCGATCTCAGCCTTTAATTTAGGAAAGATTTAATCAGAATCGTAACTTTGCGCATGTACAACATATTGTTGTACAGTCACAATGACTATAATACCCTTATATAAATATCTAAAATTAATAGTTTAAAAATTCATTATCAGCCATTTTATTTTTTGTTGTCTTTCTCTCCGCAACAACCCACATCCACCATAACCACATCTACTTTCCTACTTACCCACCACATCTCCCCACAACAAACCACCTCCACCATGGTCAGATTTTGTTTCCCACAACCCACCACCAACCCCACCCGCACGCCGGCTAGGAGACCCAAAAAATTAATGAAATTTTCTAGTTTCTCATCTTTCTAATCATCCCAGTTCTTAAAATTTGGTATCAAAATCGTTCAATCCTCAAATCAGAGCGTCTCAAGGTACAAACATTTGGTTGAGAAATTGTCTCCAATACTTTCAGATAATCTCAACCTTACCGGATGAACTTAGATGGAGATAATGATTGTTGGTACAAAGTATACATTGAGTAAAAGGGAGATCTAACGTGGCCACAATTTACCAAAGACTTCCTAGCACAATTTTGACTTCGTTAATCCTGAACCGCTGAAGCAAGGCAGAATGGTGCCGTCCTTGCCTCTAACATCAACTTCAGTCTTAAACGGTAATTCAGTAAAACACTTGGTTTATTTGAATATGATCGTGGTGGTTTGAATTGTAGTTTTAATCCAAGAGATGTTTGTGGTGGTTTGGCGAAGAACAACAACTTAGTCAATAATGTTTGTGGTGAAGTACATGAATTTGTATGAAGTTACATTACCTGATGCATATAAGGTGTCAGCGGAAAGACCTGTGACAATAACAAAGTACGCGATTAGTGTTGTTCCTTTATGTGATTTTGTAATTACTGTCTAGCAGAGCTAGTGGTTCCTTGTGTTGCATGTTTTTGAAGCTCAATAATCACTTTCAGATTTATGTATTTGTAATGATTGGAGAACCTGCTAAAGTTTTCTTTCTGTAGCTCCTGAGCCTAGCAAGGAGTGGAAACCAAAATCAAGCCTCGAACCAAGTGCTAACAGCCTTGCGGTTATTGGGACTGTTGTAAAATATGTTTCTCCTCCCGCTAAAAATCCCAAAGATTTGAAAAAGGAATCACTACAGATGCAAGATAATGTATCACGTTTGAACGTCTCTGAGAACCAAAATGTTATTATAGTTGCACACAATCTTGTCTCTGAGACTGACAGATGTAGGTTAACCTTTGACAGCAGAGTTATCGACAGAACCTTCTGGAAGGTTGGTTTTTTTTTTCGCCACTAAAAAATAGACCATATATTTATTTCAGAAATTATGATGTTACAGTTGCTTTTTTTTAGTTTCATACTTATTTCAAACATGTATTTTTTGCCTGTATATCCTTTTTTAGTATTACGCTTCCTTAAAAGTTAAGTTGGTTTCCCCCATTATTCTTGCATGTTATTTGATTAATAGCTTAAACTATAATCTTATTTGTTAATGCAAATTTTAAATTCTTGGATAAACTTTAAAGCTTTCCGAAAATTATGAATTTTTAATGTGATCCCCTGTTTTTGCTCGATTGAGATTTAATATTGCATGTGATTTATTAAGGTCCTGGTCGAAATTAAGCAATGTGGATTGGCAGTGTGTCGGGTTCAACTCCAAAATATTCAGGAGACGAGCCTCCTGGCAGAAAACAGCTGGAGATGATGGATGGCCCTGTTCAAAAATCTGGATCTAATTCTCATGCTTCAGATGATGTGTCTGATCACCAACCGGCTGAGAAGAAAGAGGTGGTAAGTCCATATAATCTGGACAACTATGTTGATGTTCAGTTGGTTCAACCAGTCCGTCTCACACCCCAGAATCACTACATCAACAAGATACTTCTGAACTACCGAGTTTCTCGGTGACTGCAGCCTTTGTTGCCAATTAATTGAACTGGTCATTGCAAAGCATTCCACTTGCATTTCTGATTGGTCTCCTGGTTTGGTTGTCTAGGAAGTAAATAGTGTGTAATGGCCAATTTCCTTAATTTATGAGAATGCACAAGTTTTTCACTTTTTTTTGGTACTGCAAACAGGATTATGATCCTCGGATGGCATATGACATGTCATACTTCCCTCTGATAGTTGATGAAACGTTTCATGGGTCTGGTTTACCAACACATCAAGAGGTTAGAACGACATATGATTAGTTAATTATGGCACTTTGTGTTGCTTTAAGCCTACCCGATGCAGATATTCAATATATTTTGGCTATAAGAACTGCTCTACCGTGTATTGGTTTGACTAGTAGAATTGGGTATTTGATTTTGTCCACAGGTTCTGAATTCACATCATCCAACAATTCAAGCATGTCCCTACGGCAGGTCATGAAGATTCATCTCACCTCAAGTATAAAGATAATATTTATGTTCAAAACCCTCAGGTGAATTCATTACCACCCTCTTTCGGTCTGTCATGCACAAATTTTTATCATTTGTTTTGTACATGAACACCTGATAGTTAGTTCCACCACAATATATCAGAAGAAAGGTGCTACATATGCTAGTTGTCTTTCCCAGATGATGTTTATAGATTGTTGTTAGTGCCACCACATACTCATGTGGATAGTAGAATTTGAGAACCAGTTAATTGAGACAATGGCTTGCTAATCGGTTCATTATTTCTGGTTTAAATAGAGTTTTTTTTTTTTTCAAATTCCCCAGAGGAAATGATTCATGGCATTGTTTTGCAAAGGTATCTTTGTAGTACTTGTAAGCATGCTTATTATCTACTGATATAGTAATAGACGTAAAAAATTACCTCAAAGTTCTTGATTTTTTCTAATTGGTTTGTCACTAGAGTAAATAGCAACAGGAGTAATAGGAGGTTATAGCGTTATATTGTTATCAAAGATATATCTTCTTTCAAATATATAGAAGCCTAAATGTGTTTGTGGGAAACAAATTAACAATTTCGTACTAATTGGTGTATGTAATGTTTTTGGTTTGATACCACTCAATTGAGTCTTCTATCTGATTAGAATTTTATTTATATCATCATCTTAATTGCGACACTTCCTGAAATTAGAAAATTCCTAATGAAAACCTCTGGTTATTTCCTGAATTTACCGCACCTTGATATAACTTTCTTTTCGGCTAAGGAAAATAACTCAAGCATTCTATTTCTGAAAGATGAACTACGCACCAATTCTTAACTATCATTCTTCCATGTTATGTGTTACAATCAGAGACATTTGAAATTTGGATGAACCCAAGGGATATTTGTAGTTTGCAATCAACATCATATTACAACGTGCCTGGACAAACACCTCATGCTTATTGACATCTCACAATGCTCATGCTTCTTTTAATGCACAATCTTCTCACATGCTGTTCCAAGGCATGTGCCATTCTCTTCTACAGCCTGCTGCCATTGCACGTTATCTTCATTTGGGCCTTGCTAATGTTGGATTGGGTGTGGGTGCCTATCAGCAGCCTCAGATGGGCCATTTAAATTGGACCGAAAAATACTGATGAGATGAGCTACTAGCTTTCAGGGTTAGTCATTAGCTGTAGTTATTTCAAATTTTGTCATATTAAATGTGAAGAATACTATCTTTTCTATTCAATGCATTAAGTTGTGCTTCTATCTTGTCTACCTTAGTGAGTTGTGCTTCTATATTGTCTAGCATAGTGATCTCATGGACAGTTTCCTTGACAGGGAACTATTGACTTGTTAGTACTTCTGGGGGAAATTTGCTCATTTTCTTTGTAACAAAAACTGATGGTAATTCAAGATCCTATATATTTCATTAAAATCATTAATCAGCTGGTCTAAAGTTCTTTGTGTCGGAATTTGTGCCATGAGATGCTCATTTGTTAATTGACTGTACACACGCGCAGGATTCTCATTTCATTTAAATTGCATACTAAACCATATTATCAACTAAATATTGAAAGTAGTAGCAATATAGAGTACTTTGAATTTTCTTTTTCTTTTTATTTTTCTTTAGAAAGTTTAAGGGCAAGTCGTTATATGAATCAAACTGGGGATTTATGGAAAACGATTGTGTATTGGAAAACAAGAGGGACTTGGATGAAATTGGGACTGTTGTTGCTGTTTCGAATTAGAGTTGTGCACGCTGAAAAATTCAAGCACAAACCAATGGAGTAGGGACACATGGCCGAGCGTCACTGGAGAAGGCGAATCCGCACCAAATGCATGAAGATATATTTTTTTTCTCAATTGTTCTATCTACCTTTTGTGCAATATTAATTTGTATTTTCTTTATTTTCCGAAAAATGTTGCTTGGATGCTAAGCTAACTATAAAGCTAGCTTGTGTATTTTCATTTGATTTTTATCCAGAAAATTAATGAAGTTTCTAGTTTCTCATCTCTTTCTCTCTCATTTTCTCTCCACCCCCTTCTGTTACTTGCTTTTCGTTGATTTACAGTATCCTTAATCATCCCAGTTCTTAACAGACTGCTCGCGGAAATTTTAGTGTTGAATCTATTGAATGCAATTGCACTATTGGAAAGCACAATTGAATCCGCAGTAATTTTTTGATTTGTTTCAATTTGGCCTTTAACATCTTACGTTTTTTTTATTGTTTTAAACTTCGAGAATTTAAAATTTATCTAACAAAAAATATTTCACTAATATCAGTAAAAATATAATATTATGTACATTTAAATTTCAATTTAATATTCTTAAAATATTTATCATTATTAAATTTTCATGGTAAATATTTATTATAATTATGAGTTATTAATAATTATAATTAATATGACCATTTCTGCTTTCTCAATTTATGACAGGAGAATCATTTTCCTGCCATTTTTTTAACTAAAACGAAACTTCAAGCATAATCAATAAGGTTTTAGGATATAAATGTGGAGATTGGCGCACAAATCAAAGATGAAGAAGATTAAATGATAAGTTTTTGCTATTTTACTATTTTTTACACCAAACATAAATTATGATTATAACCCTAACAGTTATTTGTTTACTTTTTTGTTCGACAATTGGTAATTCAAAGTCAACTTTGATCATTACAAAAGTAATTTTCAACTATATTTTTGTGATGGAGTTAACATGGATCAAAGTTTTGTTGTCGATGTATATTTTGGCTAGCTGAATATTGAAATTTTTCGAAAACATTAGGAAAAATTATGAAAAAGAAAAAGTTCCAAGGCAAATATATAAATTTTCGAAAATATACCTTATTTTCGTTTCCATTACTTCAAAAACGAAAATTTTTCGATATTTTCGTTGACAAAGATAGAAATTTTTATCCATGCTATGACCATTAGGATAGCTGAATAGATATGTATTATGGGAGAAGCTTAAATGTAGTGTGTGAATAATTATCAAGTCAAATGTCGATTCGATTTAAGTGATATAATGGTATATAACTATGTGGTCAATAATCAAGCCAAATATCAGTTCGATTTCAATTAACCTCAATCGTATAATGATACATAATCGTGTTGTTAACATTGTTGACTTTGGTCAATAAGCAAGTCAAATATCGATTCGATTTCATCTAACCCCAATATTGTAATAGTATAATAGTATATAACTATATGATCAACATTGTTGACTTTTGGTCAATAATCAATCTGATAATCGGTTCTTTTTCAATTAATATCGATAGTATAGTAATACATAACCGTATGGTCAACATTGTTGAATTCGTTCAACAATCATGTCAATATCGATTCGATTTTATTTATGATCGGATGATACCCACTGAATCTCTAATCCCATTAAAGTTCTAATAAGTCGGGCATGATCCGAATCAGATTTAAATTGAAGTCCTAAAGTTAACCATATGGTTATGTATTACAATGATATTGAGTTTAGTCGAAATCGGATCAATACTTGGCATGAATTATTGACCAAAGTCAACAATATTAACAATATGCTAGATTATTGAGGGTTATTGGAATCGGATAGATACTCGACGGGGATTATTGAAAGGTAAAAACTTAATTCAGGCAATCAAAATAGTTCAAACTGCAAAATATATTGAGTCGTGGATTGTCTAGTTTTATCTTAGTTAAATGAATGGTATCATTACCAAGTATTTGCAAGTTAACACAAGTAGCTGATTGGTTGGACATTGCACTCTATAATTTGAGTGGGGCAGGTTAGAATGTACTTTATGTATTTTTTTGCAATTTCATCTACGCGAAATATTTAACTAGCACGAGCAGTTATGCAAAATTAAGTCTAATCTATCAGAGATTTGTATACAAATCGAATAAGAAAAAAAAATTTGCATACAAAATCAAGTCTCCCATAAAATAATGCCACTAACCCATTTCAAAATTTAGCTGCACTACCCACGTAGGAAACAGTTTCCTCATTCTTCTCTTCTATTCCTTTTTTTTTGTTTGTTTGTTACATTTTCCTGTACTCAGACTTTGGGTTGATTTTATTTTATGGTTTTGCAGCATTAATGAAGCACTCTCAAGAAAGGACAAGCGGGAAAGTTTACTTAATTTGTTTTAGTTTTAATTTTTCTATTTAATAAAGTGATGACCTTTGGTGTTCTTTCTTTGTTAAACTTGGGACAAAAAACATTATAATCCAAATTAATATTTATGATAGTATGCTTTTTGATTTTACACTTTTAAAGTTTAGTTTTGTTTAATTGAAATAGGCGCTACACGGTTGCTAGGGGAAGAAAAAGGAAGGTTCATGTACATAAAATAGACGTCGAAATAGATAAGGACAAAGATAGCACAGTCGGTGACAATCCGTCTCAAACCCAAACTCCCATGCCAAATACTCAAGAAATAGGTTCTGGAAAAAAGTCAAAGGCAACACCTCCTGTCAAGACGTTTGAAGAAGATATGCGCTCCTACCCCTCAAAGTATAATGGTGTTACACTAGATTTCACCGATGCAATTGATTCACCAGAGGTTATGATAAAATTTATTAAATATTTTTTTGGCTTGTATTAATTATTATATTACCTAAACATGAATTGATTACTAAAACAATGTTTTGAACAGTTAAAACAAAGAAAAGTACCGAACAGTGTGATGCACTGCTACAATAACAGTCTAACATGAAAAATCCAATTATATGACCTACATCCCAATTAAAATAATATTGTAGATATTGTTACGTCTCTTTGGAATGACATAAATATTTTTATTTAGTTATTTAGATGTTAGCCCATAGCATTCTTCACATTCTCTGTAACTTGGGAAAATCTTGATTAGTAAACATGCATACACTTCATTTTCGATTAACTCTACTACAACCAGAGACTAAATCATGCATACACTTCATTTTCTTGGTAATATTTCAATCTTGTTAGGCCCTGTTCGTTTGTCTTGATCACAATTGCCCAATATCTAGTTTGGTCTCACAAAAAATATGGGTCAACTATTTAATAACCCGTTCGGCGGATTGAATTGTCTCTATTGGACCTTGGCCCAACTATTTAATATTGTGTTCGTTTTACCCGATTTGACTGAGATTACCATTTTACCCTTAAGTTAAGTTAAATCTGGCCATTGATTACTATCTCATCCTCGACCATTGGATCAAATTTTCGTCACACCCAGGTCAACTAGGGTTTCGTTTTCATTTCCACCCAAAATTCTACGGTTTTCCTAATTCTCCTTCCCTCTCCTATCACCATCATCCCACGAACAATTTCGCTCCACCATTGAAGTATATATCCAGTTCTTAACTAATTCATCGTTTTCTTCCTCTGATTGCGCCGCACATTGTATTTGGTTCGTTCGAAGTTTATAGATAGTATTGTTGGAATATTTTCGAAGATTCTTTTCGGGTTCTTGGACGGCAAAAATTGAAATCACAAAAAGGTATGTTCGTTTTTGTTGCTTTTTCAATGAAGATCTCATATGGGTTTAGAGATAATAATTTAGGGCTATTTCAATTAAGACATCTCACGGGTTTAGATGCCGAAATTTAGGGCTTTTTAGAAATTGAATATATAGAGTTTTTGCAATCAATTCGGAATTATAGGGACAATAAGAACAGGGTTCCAATTTTGAATTATAGGGTTTGTTATACTTGCTCCTTATGTGCAATTAGTGTGCTTTTATACGGCACCACACCTACTCCCACTCCTTGTGTCTGCATGACAGATAGATAATATTAGACTTGACATAACATTATCTTGATCTTGAAATACTGCAATACCAACTAGTCAACTACACTGTCCCATGTAGTAATAAGACCCTTTTGTGCACTATAAGCCATGTGCTTGTCATAATGTCATTAATAGCGACCGATTATTCATTTTTTCTTAAGACTTTTTTGAGTTGTCAAATCTTGATTGTTGTATGCTGATTTATGTTTTTGTTCTTATTGTTTTTGCATAGGTCTTGATTTCAATCATAAATGGAGTCTAGTTCCAATAGCACAGGTCATAGTAATAGGGTCTGCCGGAGGTGGCAGGGGAGGCATTCGAGTCCCTGGCCGGACTTGTGCATGTGGAGCCCCAATTAGAATGTGGACTTCCAATACCCCATCCAATCCTGGAAAACGGTTTATTCGATGTGCAGGGGTTCAGGTAATGTAACTATGTAAAAAGTAAATATTATATTGAATTATGCCCCATTATGTTTGTAGAGACTAATTACATTTTTCTTCCTTGATTTATAGGGCCAAAGGTGTGAATTCTTTGAATGGGTTGACACTTTTTTGGATGCTGGTACACTTGCAATAATCCCTGGGTTATTGCAACGTGTGAACCAGTTAGAAGGCAACAACAACCTACTGGAAACAAACAACATCCGCTTGCAAGAAGAAAACATGCGTCTACGTGCATCCTTTGGGGAACTTGAGGCTAAATATAAGAGTTTGCTTTAAAATGTTAAATTATTTTCTATTATATGCTTTCTTACTCTGGTTTGGTTTATGGTTTAATGCATTTTCTATATGAAGTCATATTTTCTGGTTTGCTATGTTATATTTGATGCACATAATTATTTTATTTGCTATTTTGTGGTGATGCTAATTTGTGGGCATTCATATGGTTTTTACATGATCACTGGTGGGCTTTAATTAGTCTTGTGGAGACATCTGTTAATTATTCATATATTAATGCATGCATATGGGTGATGGTATATTATGTTTCTTTGTTGAGTCTTGGTTGCAACATGATCAGTAGTTGGCTTTAATAAGTGGTAGTGAGACATTCACTGTGTGCACATTTAAAGCTTATTGGTGCATTTATGTCCTGTACCAAAATATTTTGCTTTTTTGAGTTGTCAAATCTTTGGTTACATGTTGAGCTTTCACTTGGGTGCATAGTTATTACATGAGATGAGGAAGATTACATATGAAAATAATCTATAAGATATTCTGACCCTTACCAAAATATTTTGCTTTTTTGAGTTGTCAAATCGTTGGTAACATGAACTTTATTCACTTGGGCACATTGAAGTGTATTGGTGCATTAATATCTTGATAAGGGTATGGAAAACTAATTATTTTGCAGATTCTATTAGATATTATCACCCATACCAATATTTTTGGCTAAATTTCAGTTGTCAAATATTTGGTAACATATTGAGCATTCACTGTGTGCATATTTAAAGCTTATTGGTGCATTTATGTTTTGGTGTCATGAGGATGATTACATATGCACATAATCTATGTCATGTACCAAAATTATTTTGCTTTTTTGAGTTGTCATATCTTTCATTCTTGAAAAGCATGTTGTGTCTTTTCCATATTTACTTTTTGCATATATATTTTATTACCTTTTTCATTTCCAATGCTTGTAATTAATGCCAAAAATCTCTTCACTTACCTTTTTTAAAATAATCTGGCCCCATTGAAACTTGCAACTGCCTATATAAGGGCAATTCATCTCAACCGAACACAACACTTCTTATTCCTTGTTCAAGACAAACAGTGAGTTCCCTTTACTTTTTGTCAAAAATCTTATTCCTTGTTAGTCCATTTACACATTCTTCCTTCATACTAATATCATCAATATAAAACCAAATAATGCTTTTATTATTGTTAACTGCAGGTAAAAAAATGCCACTCACAAGGAGACAAATAGTTGATCTCAATGCCAGGTATGATGGTTGGAGCCCCGAGGAAGAAGCATACATGATAACCAAATTATTATGTGCTGCCAGGAGGGACCTTGTAAGAGACATTGAAGATCTTCGTCAATGTCTTCAAAGGATCAGTGTCAAAATGACTGAAAACTTTCGGCGAATGTTCCACTTAACATCACTTCGCTTGAAGTTGGAACGCATACGAAGGGAATTTATCAACTTCAAAGAGTTTCTGGAGCTTCCTGGGATACAGTATGACCCATACACATGCCGCACTACCGTCTCTAATGCATACTGGACTGTGATCTCCCAAAACGTAAATGTGTAGTTTTGTTTTAATTATTTCAATTCAATGATATATAAATTCCTACTAACCTTTTTCTCTTTTATTTCTAAGACGAGCCGGGGAGCTATCGGAGGTACCGGGTTGAAGGGCATCGATACTACCGCAAGCTGAAGTATATCTTTGAGATGAAAGAATGTGCCCACTTCCCCCGATCCCTCCTCGACTCCCCTCTGTATCCCACTGACCTCTCTGCCAATGATGAGGATGCCCTTGTGGTCTCGCCTATTCGTATTTACGATGATAACCTAGATCCTAAGGCTGCTGCCCCCCCTTCCGAAGAGGTAAATCCTCTTGCTATTGTGCTATATGAGGGAGGAAGTTCTGGGGCAACCGATGATGTCAATGGTGGTGCAGGGGGTGGGTTGAATTAGGGGTGGGCATTCGGTATCGGGTTTCGGGAACCCGTCCCGTCCCGATCGGGATTTTGTAGTTTGGGACGGGAAGTATGATTGATTTTCGGGTTTCGGGAAACCCGAAAACCCGACAAACTAAATCGGGACGATATTCGGGAAGTATTTCACACCCGATTGGAAAAACCGAATCCCGAATTTCTTATCATACAAAACAATTACCCATTTCAATCAATCTCTTACTCCCAAACCCAAGCCCCATCACCTACCCCATGGTCTTGAAATTAACAATTCATGACCATAAAGAAAAATATAATGCTATGAAGGAGCAAAATAAAGAAAAGTGTGATATTTCTACCATATAGGAGTTTAAAATTATTATTTTCGGGAAACCCGAATCCCGGTCCCGAAAACCCGATATTTATCGGGAAACCGAGATACCGGGATCAAGTCAATTTAAATGGAATTCGGGTAGTAAAAATCAAAACCTGAATCCCAAAAATCCCGTCCCGAATTACCCGAAATCCCGTCCCGATCCCACCCCTAGGTTGAATGATGTTGACTAATGGGTGCAGGGGAAGGAAGTTGTGGGTGTATGTTTTAGTTTTTTATTAGTGATGTTATGAACTCGTGGGTTCTTCATGCACATTTTGCTTCAAATACATTAAGAACCATTTAAAATATTATTTTGTGGTGGTATTTATGGAGGGGAGTATGGTGGATTTGGTTAGGTTTGGGATGTTTTAATTTTTAATTTATATGTATTCATGTAGGTAGATTTTATAAATCTGTCATTATGTTTTATATAAATTATGTTTTATATTTATAAATCTGCCATTAACTTTAACTTTTGCTCAATTGAATTATTTTGGTTTTTTTCCTCTTCCAGTTGTCAAATCATTGAATTAAAGGCTGCAATATTCTTCAAAACTTTATAGAACATTGCAGCACCAGACGTGAACATTTTTATAAATCTGCCAGTAACTTTAACTTTTACTCAAATTTGGTTTTCTTCCTTTCGTAGAGTCATTCAAATTGCACTGGCTTTATTGAGATTTCTTCAAAGGCTGAAATGTCCCACTGCCCGTGTATACTTTGTAGAAAATTGCAGCAGCATTAGTCAACATTTTTTACATGCAAATCTTTTGATGTATATAACAATTTTTGCAATACAACTTCCAAACAACCTTAACTAAAAAATGTTTGCAAATCAAAGATTCAACACTTTTAAATTTTTAGTCAGAAAATGCAAATCATTTAAACATTTTATCAACAGAAAAATGTGTTGCAAAATTAATTCTGGCATTATCAGTATTCTTAAAAACGTGTAATAAATCATTCAAAACTTTCAATAATAAGAGACTCTAGCAAAAATTCATATTGAATCAACATTAAGTTACAATTACATGGCTCCATAATCCATATTTGCACAATATTATGCCAAAAATTCTCAAATTCATTTAAACCACCAAATACAAACATGCCATCATGACTTACAAAAACAAGAAATACTTCAACAAACATGACTACAAAATTAATATGCTTCATAATAATTCCTAAGCCATGTATGCATGTATCATACCTAAAGATTTAGCCACCTAATTAACACCCCCATGGGTCCAAACTAACACAAAGATTCACATACCGTACCTAATATCACAAAAAGAAAGTTGCAATGTCTCACTTTCACACATATAACATAATCATCAAACCATAAACCATAATTCATGGCATCTTACCCTCGAGCATCATGTGTGCTTGTATTTCACGATTACGTTCACTCGAACGTAAAAACAAGCTTACATGCCTTTGGTCATCCATGATCTTGTAACAAAGAAAGTTCATATTTTCTTCGGTTAACGGAACCTTCTCCAATGCGGCAATGACCTTTATAGCCTTTTCATCCACCGTATCTTCCTCTTTGCTCATTCTTAGTGTAAGATTCATGAAAGTAGATTTTGCCTCCTCAATGAAACTTGTCAAGACGGGCACAATAGACTCATTTTGTGCGGTTTCGGGTGTTTTCACCTTCCTTTCTCTAGTCAATTTAAATTTCTTCTTCTTCTCGTTCCCACCAATCTTAAGACCAAGTTGCTTCACCTTAGATTTGCTTTTCTTCCACCTCCATCAGATGTATTCGGAGTAGAGTTGATTTTGTCTTTCATCTGATCCCCACCCCAATCAGATGCATCCATCTTTAAATCGACATATGGACTATCAATATCAAATGATGGAATGTACGATTCCACTACCGGTTCTGTTCTCATTTGCACATTGTTTGAGTCAAGGTTTTCACTCAATAATATGTCCTCCACAACATCAGTGAACCCTTGAGCATGATCCCCCGTAGCCCTATCATTTCCTAACAATTCACACCAATCATCATAGTACCTCCAAGACTTCATCCTCACCGCACAAACTTCACGATTAGCCTTTCGAGGAAGAAAAAGAAGTTTAGAACACAAACAAAAATAAAATCAAACTTTTATTTATAAAATTTAGCAAGTTCTCATTTACCCGTGCATATTCTGCCCAAACATCATCATTGACCTCTATCATTTTAGCATTGTCATTCCATCCAAAGCCACTAGTACCCAACATGCCAAGCAATAAATAGTATTGTTTTTTCCAAACTGTCAGCTTTGAGTTTATGTGCCCGACTTTAATGTCGCTTCCCGGTATCCTTGTATTAATTGCGGATTCTAAGGCCTGTAAATATACTGGCTTAAACCCATTATCAGCCTTCCATCCAGTTGAAACCATCTCATGCAAACAAGAAATCAATATTTGCTCCTCATCATTACTCAAAATTCTACGAGGTCCTGTGGAGTTCTTGTTGAGCGTGATGTTTTGGCATACCTTGGTATTGGCTTCATTAGGTTTCCTGCTACATAAAGTTATTAACGAAGAAATGCATTAGGATTGTTAAACATTGAACACATTACCATATAAACATTAACCTGGGCTAACCCGTTTTCAAAAACAAGTCAATCAATTTCTCGTGAATTGTTCCAAACATTAAAATGAAATAAAAACCACAATCATACAAACAAATTATCCACATATACATAATAATGTACCATCGTAATTAAACCACAATCATATAAAAAATCATCACAACCCCAAACATAATATCTAATCAAACAAAGTAATTTTCGGCACAAAACGCAACAAGTGCGTTTATCTCAAGGACTCGACAACCAATCGTCATACATAGCATGAGCCATAGTATCTTGATAATCAGTCCACGCTTGTGAGGGCTCAACAACATTGACGAATTCACCATTAGGACCTTGCCCATCCCATTCATCATCATTTTCTGATTCACTAGACAAATCTGAATCTGACATGCCATTGGCCATTGCCATTAGCTGAAAATTATGGATAAGAATACAAGCCATGATAATTCGGTTTTGAATCTTCAATGGGTAGGAAGCATCACTTTTAAGTATTGCCCACCTCCGTTTAACTTGACCGAAACACCGTTCAATGACGTTTCTTGCCTGGGAATGCTTCATGTTAAAGTACTCTTTATAATTTTGAGGAGAATCTTGCCCTACACCCCATTCCTTTAAATGGTAGCGCACTCCCTATAAGGCGTCAGAAAACCTTCCCCATTCGTGTAACCATTATCGCAAAGATAGTATGTTCCTATGATATTCATAAGAGAAAAAAAAAATTAACATTGTTATTTAACATTTAATGGAATTGTATGAACGAGAATATATGATGCATAAAATGGTTTATATTCAAATCGTATACCGGCTGGAATTCGAAGTCCGTTGGGGCGTGTAATAGCATCTTTAAGGACCCGACCATCTGCAGCGGAACCCTCCCATACAGTCAATGCATACATGAATTTTCCATTTACATCGCAAGCAACGAGCACGTTAGTTGCAACATATCATTTCCTTGATCTATAGCGTGGTTTATCGGCAACCGGTGCTAGTACCCTCACATAAGTACCATCCAAAGCCCCTAAACAACCCTACAAAAAACATATGAAAAGTACTTAAGTTGTTTTATTTTAACCAATCTAGAACAAATTAAGTAAGTAGTAATTTATGTGTACGTACCGGAAAACAACCCCATCTTGAACTTTCGTCATTTTCTGAAATTGGTATAAGTTGTGATAGTAAAATGGAATGGCACTTAAGCAAACTATTCAATATACGGTGGAAACACTTGCTCACTGTATCCCCAGATCGACGATAATCAAACCCCACGATTCGATTTTTCTTGTGATGTGAAAGGACGGACAAGAACATTGCAACTTGTTCATTGTGTGGCACGTATTTAGTGTCCCTTAGACCACCAAGGATATGCAACAAACTACACAGCTTACTAAAAGAAGTCATAGTGAACCTTAAGCATGACTTAGTTTTAATATCCGTCTTCGTGGTTACGCGATGTAAATACTTGGCTTGTTTGTGTTTCTTACGTATGATGCTATACATTTTTCTCTTTTGATTAGACGATTGGGAATTAGAGTGTGCTTCGTGTGCAATGAGGCATAAACATATTATTATGACACATTTTCAAAAAAGCTGGTGGAAGAAATTTAGGAGTTGTTCTTTCCTCCCCAAATCCATACCCAAGCGGTATTCTGTATTTTATATGCCAAGTGCTTGAAATTAGATATATGAATTAATTGTTTCAAACATATGCCAAAAATATATTTGACTAGCCATAACCAAGCATTACAAAAAACCACTCCACTAAAGTACTACCAGTGTATTTGAAATAATTGTTTCAAGAAGAATTACACACACACACAAAAAAAAAAAATCTGTACAAAGAATTAGAAAGGAAAAAAAAAAAAGTAAAAACAACATACGTAAAAAAAAAAATTAAAAATAATAGCATTGGAAAAAAAAATATGTAAGACACCATTCTCTAGTACCACACTTCAACTAAAAACAGTTCATGCAAAAAAATAAATAAATAAATAAAAATCTTCTAAAAAAAAAACATCAGCTGAAAAAAAAATGGGAATAGCTCACCTTCTAATCAAGAAAAATGAAATACAAAATTTAGGAAGTAAACTAATGAGTAAATGTGTTCTTACCCTATTTCTTGTCCTTCTTCAACTTGTTCAAGTACCTATGACCTTGAGCTATGTTAACACAAAAAATGGAACAAATTAATAGAGATTTCAAAGCTTGAGTAGTCAAGAATTACTTCTTAGTTCTTGGTTTAACAAAAAAGTAAACAATAATGGAGACAAAAAAAATATTGCAATCCGACCAATTAGGTGGGGTGGCCCACTATTCCCCATGATAACTACGGGCTGCCCGTTAAATAATCGAGCCAGTCGAACACGAAATACGGCCTATTTCTTTGGGCCGATTCATACAATTGGGGGCTAATCAAAGCAAACGAACAGGGCCTTAGTAAACAACCAATACAAATTGATGAAAGTGCAATTATTGTCACTTATTTTCTTGTCACTGAATAACAATTTTGTTGTAGTGATAATAACATATATTTGTGTTTATCCACAATAATGCAGGACAAGAAGAGATATGAATCTATTGATAATATATGTAAGAAATATTATCCAAGAGAAAGGGATGAATTTCATGATTTTCTTCTCATGGTTAATTCAACAAAAGAAGCCGAGATGAAGTTATAGCACCGGACCTCATTAAAGAAATTGAGTGAGGTTAACCAATATTTGGATATCTCACAAAAAAAAGTTATAGACGATATAGGCTTTGGAACTATGAGCCGTGTCCAATGCGATCAAGTGGACCGGATCATACTACGATGGATAGTGGATAATTATGATCATGAGAACAATACATTGTCGATCCATGGCCATAATATTGAGTTTACTGATGAAAGAATTCATAGGGCGCTTGAAATTCCATATGGTGGCATTGAAATAAAATTGGATTCGACTAGCAAAGAGGGGCTGCTAAAATATCACCATTTGTTCAAAATTTCAAATGGAAGGATAGACTTGAATGACTTGGTGGAGAGAATTAAGGATTCACCAAGAGATTTTGGGGAAAACTTCAAGATGATGTACATGATTTTGTTTTTTGGGGTTGTTTTGTTCCCAAGCACCCGACCTCATATGTCCGCAATCTTATTTGAATTTCCTTGTAGACATCGATAACATTGCAATGAAGAATTGGTCTGCACTAGTATTGGACTTCCTAAACTACGGCATAAGGTCTTGGAAGACACAATCAATAACATACTTATGTGGTTGCCTATTCTTGTTGGAGGTAATTTTTTGTTATAAATTAAAAACACAATTCAATGCAATATACGTGAACACATTCATGTTGTTCACTTTTTAAATGAATCGCAGTCTATGTACTTGGCACATATCAGGCCCCATGGTTTCGTATCCCGTGTTATCTTATAATCAGAAATTCTATATGCGGAGCAATTAACTAAGTCGGAAGTCAGTTTGATATGGGCTGAATTACGCAATAATAGTGGATATTGGAATCCGAAGGTATGTCGTACAATGAAAAATATTTATAATTGACAGGCTTGCCAAATATATATATATATATATATATATATATGTGTGTGTGTGTGTGTGTGTGTGTGTATGTATGGATGAAACTAATATTATTAGGGTCATTAATTCTACTATTGAATCTAACTTGCCTGCAAAAGCATAGGTCATTTAGTAAAGTTAATGAACTAAATTGAATGTATTAGCTGGTTTGATTTTATCAGGGTAAGTCTTTAATGTTTTCAAATTAGCTTAGCTTGATATGTACTGAAAATATTGGGACCATTGTACTTCTTGTTGTTTAGAGTATTTGTTTCAGTTAATAAAAAAAAATATTGACATGCTTGCTTGCTTGATACACCAACGCCAAACAAGTATAACATTGAGAACTTCGGTCCAAAACCTGCTGATATCACTACGAATGAAAAAAATGAGTCGCATGATCAATCTAAGTTGGACGAGAATATAAAGTCAAATGACCGTGAATGTGATCTCCAAAGTCAGATTTCATTGCTGACTTTGAAGTATTCTACATTGGAGATTACCGTGCGTCAAATGGCTAATGTGATTAATGAGGTGTTATATAAGAACTCATTCACTCCCCAACCATCTGTTAAAAATATTCCAAATATTGGTTCATCGGAACAAGTTGACTCAATGATCCAAAGTTTCAAGGGTTGTATGGAATCCATTCCAAGAACAATAAAATTGACGGTGCGGAGCAGCTTAAATGATATAGTCAAAGAGCATTTAAATGGAGTCTTTCAAAGTGTGTCGCCAAATCCTTCAATTAATGAGCATAGAAATGTTAAAACTAAAGAGATGCTTGATCCCCAGATGATCCAAAACTAAAACCAAGGGTGCTTGACTTCAGCGAATTTGATGGATTTGTTCGTCAAGAGGAAGGCGTGAAAAGTGATTCCAAGAAGTTTGATTTTACGGGGAAGGGATTAAATGCAACCCACAATCTGATGATGTTGATGTATTTTCATTCTTATTTGACGAAAAGTTGTCCCAAAGGTACATCTAAATAAATAATTATTATCTTAGCTCAATTAAAAATATCATGAACGTAATTAATATTTTTAACTAATGATTTTTTGGTTTGGTAATGGTATTTATTATAGCGAATTGGTGATCGATTATGGGGAATGGCATCTCTCAAGGGAAAACTTAAGATGCCTTATGCCGTTAACGCAATTACACGAATTTGTAAGATAAAACATTTGCTTGCTTATTATTGGCACATAATCGTTTGATAATTCATAGTTAATATTCCTTTTAGGTCCTTGACTGCGTTGCTTATATGAAGACAATAGACATGCAAAACAAGAAAACATATTCTTAATATTGGTATTTTTCAATAATATTTTTGGTATGTTCGAATACTTGCTAATTTTTTAATTTGTTTGTATAAAAGATGGTAGATAATTAACATTTATATCAAATTTCCATACAACAACTTATTTTCAATGCCGATTATGAATATGAAAAGATTATCACTCAGTTCTTTGAAGGCGAATGCTATTTCACTGGAGATATCGATTTTTGCGAACAAATTTTCCTTCCAATAAATGATATGAACAACCACTGGTTCTTATGTGTTGTTGATTTTGCACTAGAAGCAATACAAATATATGATTCTTTCCCTAATGCACTCATGACAGAATATAGAAGTGGGCTTGTGTAGGAATTGGTAACAAATTTCATTAGTGCAAATTCTTAGTTAAAAATAAACCACATAAACTAATTTGTCCAGTCAATATGGTGCAGATGGAAAGGCTGGACCATTTGCTTAAAAAATGGGCCCTTGCGATGTATAAATTGAAAAATTTGAGAGATGGATTCTTGTTTGATGATGACAGCTGGTACCCAAGACAAACGAACGGGTATAATATCAGTTCCAAATAATACATTCATAGATTATTGAAATTTTTATAACTCAAATTTGGGTATATTTTTTTTCTAGGTTCGACTGTGGGCTTTATGTATGCATGAAATTAATGTTTGATAATTGATGGGATTTTGTGTGTTTTCTTTTGTTTTCGTCGTTTTTTGTCGTGTTTTTGTTCTGTTTGTAGGTTTGAGAATTTTGCAAGGCTAAAGAGAAGTCCGAGAGGTTATGATTCAGTGCAATTCCATCAAATCAAGACTCGGTGGCCATAGATGCAAGCCTTTGCGCAGAAAGAGCTTCAAAGAAAAGAGAACCCGAAGCAAATCGTACAAGAATATAGATAGCTGCTCACTAGAACATGCACAACTTTTTCATGGTTGAACAAAATGAGCTGAATTTTTTATATGTTATAGATGAGTGAGTTATCTACGCTACGGACTTTACGGATCCGCAATCGGAGTTCGGAATCAAAAGATATGCTGCTCGGAAGGAAGTGTGGTAGTGCAGAAAACTTACGACCTGTTTCTCGCGGCCGCGAGACCCCTGCTACCAGCAGATATTTTCTGCGGGAAAGGCAGGGGTTTTTTTGTACAATCCCCCTTTGATCCCACTTGTATTTTTAGACATTTTGGGGACTTTTTGGTCTTGTTTTCCCTAGGTTAAGAGGGTCAAGAGAGCTCACAATATCTAACACACACACCTTGCCTCCCTTTTCCTCTCTAAGCCTCCATCAACTCTCTCTCTTTACTTTTTCTTTTTGTTCTTGTATTAAAGGCTCCACCAAGGGGGTGAGTTAATCACCACCCTTGGGGAGTGATTAGGTGGTGATTAAAGGGAGGAGAATCCATCTCTCGACTTTATTCCGATTAGGTGATATCTTTCTATTTCCTAGTTGTCTATGATTAGGATATGAATGTTGTTACTTTCTATTTGGAACAAAGGTTGTGGATTTGAATTCTTTGGATTTATATATATATTTATGTTATTGTTTGATTAAATGATGTCTTGATGATTAGTATGGTGTTTATATGTGTTCGTTAATCCGATTCCGTGTTTATCGTTCATCTTATGGTTTGACAAACTTTGAGATGAGATTTATTGATTCTTGATTGCTAGACATAGTGATTTTGAGGATTTGATTATGAATTTGGATCGTGATTCGATTTTAGGATAGACATATACCTATGTCGTTTCATATTCGTTTAAGGTTTGAGTTTAATGCATCGATTAGAATTTAATCCACTTAGACATAAATTGGATTAGTTTAACTCGATAGGTTTGTATGCAACTCGGAAGATACATACGAACGTCCTTGAATCCTTGAGTAGCAACACGAGCATAATATATTAATTGTCGAGTCATGGTTATCGTTTGATTAGTTATGTTTGGATGTTGGGCTATGTTTGAATTGTTGGGTTTATTGTTTTATCACACTTTTGGCCAATGATTGTAGTAGATTATTGTTTAAGTACTTTGATTTGCCGTAATCATGTAATCGGACTTAATTCTACCTTGAATGCATCCTAGACATAGGACTTTGAAGGTTAGGCGAGTGACGATTTGCAGATTTCGACCCAGGATAGGCATATACCTAGTGTGGTCCGTGTTTGTATAATGAGTTCGTTCGTGAATGCATCAAATAACTTAGATTCTCTTTATTCGGGGATTTGGGTTAGTCTTAGGTCCCGGGTGACAGCGGTACGCCTTTGAGCCCTCTGAGAGCATCGAGTGACAACGATGTTTGTGATTGATCAGGAGATGGAGAGTTTGGGTAGATTGGTAGAGTTAAGTGAGACCGACAGGGAGACTTAACTAATTTAGAACTCACAAACAACAACTAAACCTAGGATTGTTTGCATAGCTAACCTAACAACCGCATGATTTATCTGCTTTAATTGATTGCTTATAAATCCTCCTTACCGCATAATTAACTCCCCAATTTACTTGCTTTCGTAGTTAGATTTACTTTACCGCTCGTAGTTAAATAAAATCACCCTTATCATATATTTGGGTTTGATCATTTTTGTATCAAGCGTTTTTAGATGAAATAAGCCGTTGATTGATTCGTTTATTCCCACCTTTTACCGATTCGTGGGGATTCGATACTCGGTATGTACTTACCGTTTTATATTACTTGTAACGACCGTATACTTGCGTAGTTTGCGTATTAGTATTTGGAAAAGGACAAAAAACGCAAAAGAACACAAAAACAAGCAAAAGCACGCAAAACTCGAATCAAAGCAAGATATTTTGGGCTTAAAGAGATAGGTAATAACGACGTTTTCACGGCGTTATCAACACCCCCAAACTTAAACACTTGCTCGTCCTCGAGCAAAGAAAACAAAACAAGTACTAAACGTGCATGCTTAAGATCAAAATGCCAAAGCTTAACACTTTCAAATTATTCTTTAACAAGCTCCACGTGTGTGTGTGATGACTTCGGCTAGGTTCTATTTTAGGTGAATACGCCCCAATAGATTAAAATCATCGGCTCTACTTGCATGGGCTCCTCACGTTAACTTAGACTATCTCCTAACCTTAGGTTTCAAACCTTAAGCTCCAATCACATCGTGAAACTAAGTTGTAGGTAATTTAAGAGTGTTTTCCCTATTCTTGAACTAATTGGCAATTTTAGTCCCTAGCTCTTTTCTCACCGTACTTTGCTTTTCTTTTGATTTACAATAATAACATAGCACTTTGTGCTTTACAATGATATTACAATACAAAACTAGCACTAATGATGGTTGCTTGTGCTTCTAAACATTTGACTTTGTGGGCTACTAGCACCATTCCTTTTCTTTGTGCATTACATATGAACTTTTCACTACAAAACTTGCACTATTACAACGAAATAGAGCAATTACATAAATGATTCATGAATTTCATCAATTGAAGGCATAGCCTTTCTTTTCTCTCATAGAAGAGCATACATTTTAGCAACTTCTCTACTCGTTTCTTTTGAGAGCTAGGTGTTCAAAGGTTTTTCATTCTCGAAAAGGGTTCACTCCCCCAAACTTAGGCCATTTTGTTCCTTTTACACTTTGTTTTCAAACTAAAGTTTGGAGAGAAACTAAGTTACGCAAGAGGAGTCCTAGATCCTATTATCACTAAAGTTCTTTATCCACCCCAAATACAACTAGCCTTAGCCAATGTGCTCAAATTTTGTAGAAGCATACTCAAATATTAATAAGAATTTGAAAATAATTGGCGGGTCGACCTAGCATGTATGCAAGTACTTGCGACCTCTCCCCCCCCAAACTTAAAACACACGATGTCCCCATTGTGTTAATTGAGAAAAACGGAGGGAGGTCGACACGACAACCACACAAGCACACAGAGGAAAGACAGACAAAAACAAAAACAAAATAAAGAAAATAACAAGATAAATGATCAAGCACGGCTCTATCTAATCCAAGCAAGCATGGCTAATCAAAACCAATCAAGTACGGACATATAGATATAGCATTGTAAGCGCAAAATAAACCAAACGGAATGCAAAAATGTAAAGGTTACGCCCTTTGTCGATCATGGAGTCTGTGCATCCCGTGGTTAACATTCGTCTCGAAGAGGTAAGGTGAATGATTAAAATTGGAGTCTGCTTTCTTTTATTTAATATTTTTTTAATTTTTTTTTTTTTTTTTTTTTTTTAACAGTACTCACCTAGGTGCACAAACTCATCACCGCGGTGTGACAAGAATTGCACCGCGGTGTGAGTTTGTTTCACCGCGGTGTGTGAAACAGCAAACAGAGCAAAGTCTCTGGAATTTTTGCACCGCGGTGTAATAGAAAGTGCACCGCGGTGTATGAAGTGAGGAAACTCTCTGGAAATTTTGCACCGCGGTGTGAATGAAATTGCACTGCGGTGTATTATTTCCAGAGAATTTTTTTTCAGTGTTTTGAATACAAAACTAATTGAGGTAAGTTTTGTGTTCAAAATTTGAACACTTCAAAACAGCAAAATTTAAAAACTTACCTTCATTTCGATTGGCTCACTTTTACAATTCCCGACTTGTATTTCCATGCTCGATTTCGCTACGTTGTCGTGCACAATCATTACCTACAACACAACACAACACAAACAAAAACAAAACAAAACAAAACAAAATGATGAAAAAGGGAAAGAATGCTTGTTTTAAGTCACGAGCTCGACTTGATACGAGGGATGGTTTGATCGTCACCAAAACTACTCCCATCGTCCATGATTCCCCAAAAAACAACATAGGCTCATCAAAATCCTTAAGCTCTTCGCAATAAATCGATCGAACCTCGCAAAGAAACAAAAAGATCAAGATTAGCTCGAAGTATCAAGCTATCAAACACAAAACTAGCCATCAATGTCATCATTTACTCCGCACGTTACCACATTCCCCGGCAACGGCGCCAAAAACTTGTTGCGTTCCAAATACTAATACGCAAACTACGCAAGTATACGGTCGTTACAAGTAATATAAAACGGTAAGTACATACCGAGTATCGAATCCCCACGAATGGGTAAAAGGTGGGAATAAACGAATCAATCAACGGCTTATTTCATCTAAGAACGCTTGATACAAAAATGATCAAACCCAAATATATGATAAGGGTGATTTTATTTAACTACGAGCGGTAAAGTAAATCTAACTACGAAAGCAAGTAAATTGGGGAGTTAATTATGCGGTAAGGAGGATTTATAAGCAATCAATTAAAGCAGATAAATCATGCGGTTGTTAGGTTAGCTATGCAAACAATCCTAGGTTTAGTTGTTGTTTGTGAGTTCTAAATTAGTTAAGTCTCCCTGTCGGTCTCACTTAACTCTACCAATCTACCCAAACTCTCCATCTCCTGATCAATCACAAACATCGTTGTCACTCGATGCTCTCAGAGGGCTCAAAGGCGTACCGCTGTCACCCGGGACCTAAGACTAACCCAAATCCCCGAATAAAGAGAATCTAAGTTATTTGATGCATTCACGAACGAACTCATTATACAAACACGGACCACACTAGGTATATGCCTATCCTGGGTCGAAATCCGCAAATCGTCACTCGCCTAACCTTCAAAGTCCTATGTCTAGGATGCATTCAAGGTAGAATTAAGTCCGATTACATGATTACGGCAAATCAAAGTACTTAAACAATAATCTACTACAATCATTGGCCAAAAGTGTGATAAAACAATAAACCCAACAATTCAAACATAGCCCAACATCCAAACATAACTAATCAAACGATAACCATGACTCGACAATTAATATATTATGCTCGTGTTGCTACTCAAGGATTCAAGGACGTTCGTATGTATCTTCCGAGTTGCATACAAACCTATCGAGTTAAACTAATCCAATTTATGTCTAAGTGGATTAAATTCTAATCGATGCATTAAACTCAAACCTTAAACGAATATGAAACGACATAGGTATATGTCTATCCTAAAATCGAATCACGATCCAAATTCATAATCAAATCCTCAAAATCACTATGTCTAGCAATCAAGAATCAATAAATCTCATCTCAAAGTTTGTCAAACCATAAGATGAACGATAAACACGGAATCGGATTAACGAACACATATAAACACCATACTAATCATCAAGACATCATTTAATCAAACAATAACATAAATATATATATAAATCCAAAGAATTCAAATCCACAACCTTTGTTCCAAATAGAAAGTAACAACATTCATATCCTAATCATAGACAACTAGGAAATAGAAAGATATCACCTAATCGGAATAAAGTCGAGAGATGGATTCTCCTCCCTTTAATCACCACCTAATCACTCCCCAAGGGTGGTGATTAACTCACCCCCTTGGTGGAGCCTTTAATACAAGAACAAAAAGAAAAAGTAAAGAGAGAGAGTTGATGGAGGCTTAGAGAGGAAAAGGGAGGCAAGGTGTGTGTGTTAGATATTGTGAGCTCTCTTGACCCTCTTAACCTAGGGAAAACAAGACCAAAAAGTCCCCAAAATGTCTAAAAATACAAGTGGGATCAAAGGGGGATTGTACAAAAAACTCCCTGCCTTTCCCGCAGAAAATATCTGCTGGTAGCAGGGGTCTCGCGGCCGCGAGAAACAGGCCGTAAGTTTTCTGCACTACCACACTTCCTTCCGAGCAGCATATCTTTTGATTCCGAACTCCGATTGCGGATCCGTAAAGTCCGTAGCGTAGATAACTCACTAATCTATAACATATAAAAAATTCAGCTCATTTGGATCAACCATGAAAAAGTTTTGCATGTTCTAGTGAGCAGCTATCTATATTCTTGTACGATTTGCTTCAGGTTCTCTTTTCTTTGAAGCTCTTTCTGCGCAAAGGCTTGCATCTATGGCCACCGAGTCTTGATTTGATGGAATTGCACTGAATCGTAACCTCTCGGACTTCTCTTTAGCCTTGCAAAATTCTCAAACCTAACAAAAACACGACAAAAAACGACGAAAACAAAAGAAAACACACAAAATCCCATCAAAGGACCAAAAACGCAAAAGAACACAAAAACAAGCAAAAGCACGCAAAACTCGAATCAAAGCAAGATATTTTGGGCTTAAAGAGATAGGTAATAACGACGTTTTCACGGCGTTATCAATAATGGTCATACTAGGCATTTAACTTCGGTGAGTTTTGATTCTTATGTGCTGAAATTTTAATATTTTCCTTTTTGTCCTATTAATGTTTCATGGTTATCAGGTGATTATAATAGCTACTCATGTATTGGTTATTTTATCAGGAAAAATCATTTATTGCATGATGCCAACTAGCAGCCGCTCTTTACAAGTGCAAGGCCAATAAGTTTGCCTGGAATGTGTGATCGTTCTATATGAGTCAATGATACAATATTTTGAATAGGACTTGCTTTATGGTTTGATTTCCCATGTTTTGTTTTATGATTTGAATACCCATGATTTGTGATACGGTCTATAATCATTTTAGTTTTTTTTCTTCTTTTTGTAGGATATGATATATTTAACTGGGGGTGAACTTATGTAATTGAGTTGAAAGATGATGGTTTGATTTCTAGTGTTTTGTGTAAATTGTGGTTATTTAAAGATTCGGTTTTTGAAATGAGCCACACAATATTTTGGTTTCTTTTTGGTAGTATGTGATACATGGGTCAACGTATATATATAGCACGGTGCCTCTGCCCTGTTCAACTGGGGAGTATTGTTCATGTATATGTGTATGTTACTGCATTATTTGGGCTTTGAAATCACTTAGGTGGCGGTGTTATTTATTTAAAACAGTGCAACAGAGCTTTTATTCTGCGTGTGGGAAACAAATTATAAAATATAAAGTACAATTCTTGTAATCTGATTTTTAGTCTAAGTACCGGGAAGCAATAAGCAAGATTAGGAGTACCTAAAATCTTCATGACACCTTGAATAGCTTTCTTCATTTCTTGAGCGAAATTGGTATCAAAATTAAAACTAAGCTGAAGTTGTTTATAAGTTGTTGCTTGTTTTTTCCTTTTTGTTGTCCTTTTTATAATAAGTAGTACTTTAAACAAGTAGATTTTTTTTTGGGAAAATCAATCACACTTTCCGATGTATTAGCATATATGATTTTCTTTTTTTTTTTTTTTTTTTTGTAAAATGTAGATAAGCGAAACACATGGCACCAAGAACTCAATCTTTACAAAAAAATCTTGTTGACAAATTGACACCAAAAAATACATCCTAGAAAAAGAATGTTCTGCAAGAGCAAACAATGGGCAAGCTAAGAGCATTGACAAAGACAGATTTGTTAGCAAGAAAACTGAGGATAAATATTTGTTAATATCAAATAGCAATAGTTTAGGGGGTATAAGTGCAAATAACCCCTTGTATATATTTATCAGATTCCCACGATATTGTCAATCAAAAAGTTAAACTTAAGATTTCAGCTTAATTTCACGTTTCACCCTACAAATAGGAGCATTTTTCATTTTGCACCCTATAAAACTTTTTATCCCACTTTGCACCCGACAAATCACAATTTTTCTTCAAATTACACCCTCAAGTAATTTCAGTCCATTTGAGTCACCGGAGTAAAGGCAAATTCGTCTAGTCACATTAGTAATTTTTCTTGGAGAGAATTGCACTTGTGGTACCAAGCTATATGCCAATTCTCACTTGTGGTACCATAAAAATTGAGGTCGACATATTTGGTACTACAATTTAAGAAATTGAATCACTTTTGGTACCGCCGTTAAAAATCACCGTTGAGTGATGATGTGGCAATTAAGTCTTATTGCAAAATTGATGCATCTACTTATGTTGACTGAAAATTCTACCCCATAACATTTAGGTTGGCAAAATAACCCCACATCTTCAAATTTACTGACGATATTAGTCCACATTGTTGCCCAATTTTAAAATTATTTTGAATAAGACACGTGCGGACCAATTTGGAGATTTTACTTATTATATTTACATATATATTTCAGTCAACATAAGTAGTGGAATCAATTTTGCAATAAGACTTAACTGCCACGTCATCACTTCACGGTGATTTTTAACGGCGATACCAAAAGTGATTCGATTTATTAAATTGTGGTACCAAATGTGTTGACCTCAATTTCTATGGTGCCACAAGTGAGAATCGACATATAATATGATACCACAAGTGCAAATCTCTCATTTTTCTTGCATTTTTTTAATAAATCTAGAAGTTCTGCATATATTGGATGCAAATCTTGATCTGCATATATTTAAGACTAAACAAAATTCTTTATTTATTTGTTTCCCGTTTATCATTATTCTATATTAATATTATATTAATTTTTTTCTTGTTCCAGTATTATATAGTGTTTTATTTTTTGCTTGTTCCAGTATTTGCAATGTTTTTATGTTGTAATTAAATAGTAATAATTTCCGTTTTAATTGTATTAATTGTTTTTGTAATGGAAACAACTATAAAAAATAAATTGGGATGGTTAATGTGATTGGACAAATTTGCCCTTACTTCGGCAACTAAAATGGCCTAAAATTACTTGTGGGTGCAATCTAAAGCGAAATTGTGGTTTGTAGGGTGCAAAGTGGAAAATGCTCCTATTTATTGGGTGCAAAGTTGAATTAAGCTAGATTTTTTACCTAAATGATTCAAACTGTGCAGTTCAGGAATACAACAAAGTTGTTGTAGTTCCATCGAACTATCAATTTACCCTCCTGTAATATGCATAATGCTTAATTTACTCCCTTGTAAAAGATTTAAAGGAGTAATTTACCTCCTTCCACACGAAGAGTGTAAGACTCACCAAAATTGAGAGTGCACATGAAAAGTCTTGCGTAAAATGACAAAAGTATTGGGAGTAAAATGTAACATTTATCATAACACATGGGATATAGTGTCACATTTACATAACACAAGAAGGTAAAGTGCAATATTTATCATAACGAAAGGGGTAAATGCCACATTTATTATAAGACAAGAGGTAAAATATCATATTTATAATAAGACAGGGGTTAAAATGCCATATTTATAATAAGGCAGGGGTTAAACGACAATGGGACTAACCTAAATGCGAAAAACTTTTAAATATTGGTGGCATCCTATATTTGAGAGACTAATTGAAAATAGTGGAATGCGGTTACAATAGTCCATCCCACTTTTGATATACTTATAGGTAAATATTAGAAGACAAGATTTTACAATGTCATTCTCGTTAGAGCTCTTATGTTTGTTCTCCTAAATAACCAAGACCACAAAGCACGCTAACACAAACAGCAGCAGCAGCAACATAAACTGTTATAAGTCCATAAAACAGATGTGCTCAGTTTTAAATACCCATACAATAGAAAGCGAAAATCAGACAAGAAAAAAAACAACTATCTTTTACCGTGGCTCACAAAAGTAAGTCGTACCCAAATCCCAATAAAAGTGGCAAAGAAAACTCTGATCAGAACAAATCAAAGTAAACTGTAATGGGCTAAAACAATGTTTAGAGAGACAAATATTCAAATTCGTCTAACCCGTGAAACTTTCTAAAAGATTGAATGTATTTGCAAGTAAAAATGAGGCTAGCTAGCAACCCTGTAAATAGTTTCACACCATGACAGACAAGTTAATTGGTTCAATGCATCAAAAACGCTTGGCCAAACTTGAAAATGAACAAAATAGGATTACAAACAATCACAAGTGCTGTAAAAAGTAGAAATATACAGTATCAAACCTTTCAAGGCAATAAGTATAAATAGTCAAGCAAAGGCTATCAACGTTAAGCTCTCACCAAATGACCAAATAAAATGCACAGCCATTAACATGTAAATCAACGAAGTCGTAAAATTAAGCATCAAATTTGCACAAAGAAAAAATAAGCCCAAGTCTTTTTCTATGATGCATATCCAGATAGATGTGTTGCTTTCTTTTTCTGTGGAGCCTAGGGGTGCGGTTGCCCCCACCCGAAACCCATGTGCCTCTGCCACTGTCCAACCCTAAAAACAATTCAACAATAACACCTACGAATTTAAGTTACTAAGTGCAATTCAACCCTAAACAATTCAACAACATGAATAATTTAGAACAAAAATATATGAGTTAAGTAGTTGTCCACGAAATTAAATTAATTGTCAGTCTAGTTAAGAAGTAATTGTCCAGGAAATAATTTAATTGTCAGTCTAAAACTTCACAAATACTTCTAGGGGTTGGGGTCTAGGATTTTGGGGGTAGAATGATGACCACGTTGCAGGTACTCGTGTGTTGATGGTAATAGACAAATTAGGGTTCACTCCAACCTGTGAATAATCATATAATTAGAAATATTATTTTGTTAAAGTAAATTAAAAATTAAAATTTAGATTTAGATTTAAGAACTAGCCTGATTCGTGTCTAGTGGTCTATCAAAATTTCCCTGAAACTTCTTTTTTTTATTCGGGTCCTCACTTTGACGACGTTGACCCATGGCAGGATTTAGTTGGCAAGTGGTCGCATTATGGCCGGACTTTCTATGTACACATGCCGAATATTATATAGAAGGTATAAGTAATAAATGACAATGCATAAACTTGACATAAAATAAAACATACCCACAAATTCCACAATTTTGTGGCTTTTATTTAGGTGCTCCTCTAGCTTTAATTTTTGCGGGATCACGGATATTGTGTTTTGCACCAACATCATGATTTTTCTCCTCAACTGTATCATGTGTTTCACCCACTTGGGACTGCATAGCCATATCATCTTCAACCATCTTTGCTATTTTTTTTTACCCGATTCAACGACTTTGTAAACGCATTGTTTGATTGGGAGGCTAAGAAAGTAAGATTCGTCCATTGCTTGTTCATCGTAGCCATCCTTTTGCACTTAGGGTCTACTGGTGTTTTTGATGTTCTGAAAGGGGATTGCAAGTCTGTCCCTGTACTTATTAGCCAACGAGGTTTGAGGATCGTATCAGGAAATGTTGTGTACCTCAAGGACTTCAACACATATATAATGTGCCGAAACGGGATGCCATCATATTCAAGCATCATACACTCACAAAGGAACTTCGACTTCACTACATCAATAGACACCAAAATACTTCGCACATTGTGGTTATTGTACTCACTAAAGGTCATCACATGTTTACCTTCACTAACACATTCATTTTTCTCCACCACAAGGTCTTGCTCGGCACAAATTTCCGCACGTATGAGATAAAAATGTTTCTGGGTGTATTTAGTTGCGGCATGCTCCTCAAATCTCTTTAGTGGACCTTCTCTGATAGGTTTGTGTTTAGTCTCCTCAATATCCTGCTTTTCCACAAACGTGTTTCTAATTCTTTTTAACTTATGATGAAAATGAATCAAAAATTCAGTAAGAGTGAAGCTTTGCTTGACGCATAACTTCATTAATGAGTTCATGGATTCCGAACGTTGGGTGGTCCTCATCATCCCCGTGAATTGTCCCCGAAAAAATGCTTCACTCCACAACCGCCTGTTCTAATAAGTTTTAAGGACCCAATCATGATTAGACACACCATATGTTTCAGTAATTCTTAACCAAGACTCCTCAAATTCATCAACAGATAGATGTGTGCTTGTTAGACCTCCCAATTCATTTACAAATTTTGGTATTTGAACATTTAGTCGTGCATTCCTTAAAATATGCCAAGCACAAAGTATATGTCTAGCACCAGGGAATTCCATAAATATTGCTGCGCGCATTGATTGATCTTGATCAGTGAGTATGGCAGACGGTATCTTACCGTTCATTGACTCACGAAAAGTTTTCAACAACCAATGGTATGAATCGATTGTCTCATTGTACATTAATGCGGAACCAAACACACACGTGCTGAAATGGTTGTTTATGCCTGAAAATATCACTAGTGGAACAAATATTTGTTGGTCTTGTAAGTACTATCAAAAGCGACTACATCACCAAATAGATTATATTCTGCCCTTGACAATCCGTCGCACCAAAGTAATTTAGTTAGTGAACCATCTTCAGCAGTTGTGTATTTGAAGATCAAATCTTTGTCATGTATTTTCATTCCATCCAATATGCTCATACCGGTATTAACATCTCCACCTTCAATCATTTTCAATCTTTGTCCATTCAAGTAGTTATATCCATCTTTTCTTTTGAAAGGAAGACTTCCGATCCCACCACGGATTTGCTCCATAAGATCCATGACTTGCGATGGTTTTATCCCGGCCATTGTCAATGTACTCAACCAAGACTTGTCCGCTGCACTTAATTGCCTAAGTAATAAAACCAATACAATAAAACCAACTAATCAATAAACAAGTTAAATAGCAATTAATTGTATTCAATTAAATTAATTCTACTTGTTGCATCGCAATAGATGCTTATTCTCATTCTTCACCAACTCATGGTTATGACGTGCCTCAAACGTTGTAACATTATATTTCCTAGTAAAACGATCAAGTGATACACGGAAACTTGCTTTGCATCCGCATCTTGTTTCTCTTCTTGGTTCTCAAGTGGAAAAAAGCTTTGGGCCGGTTTCGGCCGAAAACCTTCTCGAGCGCAAACCCACACGCGATTCCTTAATTCATCATCTTTTGTTTTGCTACTATATCTTCTAATATCGAACCCAACTTCTTTACTATAGGATTTTATGAAATGTTCAGCTTCATTAATATTATCAAATGTTAATTTCATAACAAACTCGGATTCCAATTCTTTCAAATTTTGGGTAGGAGATTGATCTTCACCCTCATTGTTCATGTTCTTAGTATCAAAAGAACCCCATCTTCTTCCCTAGAACTATCATGCTCCTCGTACAAAGATTCAGATAATTCATTGTTATCCGACTCCAAGACCATCTAATTTAAAAATATTTCAGTTTGAATTAATTATGTATTTTAACTAACCTTTTAGAATTGACAAAGAGGGTTTAAGAGTATACGGTTTAATGTAAAAGTAATGTCTCTAAAAAAAAGTGAGCTTTGTATTTGTGGGGCAAGAACACAGAAGCCAGGAATGGAGAACAACAAATCAATTTTCAGTTCCATCAAAAGTGGAAGCCCATTAAGAATCCATCATCTAAAAATCCACTATCACATTATAAATCACACACTAAAGATGAGGATAAAAGACTAAAACTAATTGATCTTTCACAACTCTTGAAGAGCATAAAACGTTTTCTGGTATAGTTTTAACATTTACGTGGTCCAACCGAAAATGATTCACCAAATTAAATGTGACAATTAGTCAATATTAGTGTTGTGTTGATTATACCTACATAAAAGCATGAGGATCATAAACAAAAATACATAAAGAAAAAGAAACAATAGATCTGGAGACTTTACCCTAAATAGTTGAAGATATTTTGTTCAAACGAGGTGACAGAGAAGAAGGAAATAATAAAATGGCCAGTTTTTTTTGTCTCCGACAGATGTTTTATACTCCGGCGTGGTGGCGCGTTTAATTTTAGTACCAATGGTGTTTAAATCTCGGTAGTCAGTTTTTCACTCCAGTATCAGTTGAGGGAGAGAGTTGAGATCGCGAAGGGAACATTAATCATCTGAATTAATTAAAACTAGATACATTTTTTACTAATAAGGGTAAAATTGTAATTCACAAATTAAACTAATAAAAATAAAACTAAATTATGCCACTTGTTGATTTGTGGCAAGCTATCTCAAGGAAGGCTTGAATCAATGAATCTTCCATTATAAACCCCCAAGTTTTATTCTATTAGTTATAGTGTGAAATCAAACTTTAAATTTTGTAAGGACTATTCAAGTTTAATTTGTTACCTTTATTGCGTTTTAAACCTTCTAAATAATAACATATGTATTTTTATATATTATTATCAAATTATTATTGAAATAAAGTAGTTACATTATTTATTTTAATTTTTTTTTACATTTTACCAATGGTTAAATAATTATTGGACGGAGGGAGTAACGGATATGTATTGCACGTATTTTGTGATTACACTTTCTAAGGGAGATAATTGTTAGAATTCACCACATAGATGATATGATAGTGCCCAACAAACCAACAAAATTAGCCTGACAGAGGACTGTCTTATATAAGCATTCTTATGGTTTAATAATTAATACGTCTTGTTTATTTATTGTACGTAAATTAAACAATGGCCAACTTCATCTCTCGCGAACTTATCTTAGCGATTTGATGAAATTCTAAGATCACATTCGACTCTGGGACGATTAACTGAGTGCAATCATGAAAGTCTCTAAGGTCGTGATCTTAAAATACGTTCCAACTCATAGATTCCGAACGAGATGGGGTATCGAAGGAATCGCTAAGACTTGTACTAATATGCATGATTCACGTGGAGTGAATTTGTAGCATTTCATGAACAAGACATTTAATGCTAGTGCGTATGAGTAGGTGGTTTGATAGGGGATCGAACGAATCGAATGACCCAAACAGAGAAACCTATCGGGGAAGCGCATGACACATATCGGTAATATGATGTTTCTCAAGATTTATAATAGTGTACGATTTAGTCCTTAGACTTGAGGTACTAGGGCGGATTCAGTGCACGAGCACACATACTTTGATTTAGGAGTCGATCACGCTTGATCGTTGTGCGACTACTTTGGGTATGTGTGATCGTGTACGCGGATGGTTAGTACTAATATAGGATCTATCGACTCATCCTGATAAGATGAGAGAATTTCTTATATGTTCTTAGATAATAAATTTCTAGAAACCCACGGTCGTGGTCAGTGACGGATTTGGAAAGGAGTTTCCAAATTTAAAAGTCACACTGGAATTATTATACAAAATTAGAAAGTACATAATCGAGATAATTAGAGGTGGCAATTAATTAACTTACCCTAGGTCTCGATCGGGAAATTAGTCACTAGAAGTATCGTATGTACATGACAATTATAAGAAGTGAGGTTCACAAGATCAATTCACCTGAAGTTGGGCATCATGGGCTTGTGGCTAGACTTCGACCATGAGGTGTGGGTACTCCGAAATTAATAAGAAAATTAATTCTGGCGTGATCAATTAAAAGTGTTTAATTGATCGGAGCAATCAATTGCTCATTAATTAAATTATGAAAGTCATGGGCCTACGACCAATTGATGTGAACCTAGAGGGCCACACACAATACAATTGGACGGCAACAATCTAAAATGAAAGTTTGATTTAAAGAAGTTAAATCAAAATTATTGAATTAAATTGTTAATTCAAAGTGGTGAATAATTAATTAGAATGTCTAATTAATTAAAGTGTTAATTAATAAATAGAAAAATATATTTAATTAATTTCGAATTAATTAAAAGGTGGGCGGAAATTAATTGAAGAGTTTAAGTAATGGAAAATTTAGTTTTCTTGTGTGACAAGAAATGGAAGAGATATACATGCATATTTAGTTTCCTAATGTGATAAGAAAATGAATAGATATACATGGAATGAGATAACATTAAGAAGGAGTCTTCTTATAAATATATCTCATTAGATCTCTTCCATAATTAATCAAGATCTGAAACCCCCCTTCTTCTTCTAAGTTGGCCGAACCCTGTGGAGATTTATCTGAAAAAATCGCACAATCCTCCATTATTGCTCCTTGATGAAACTTCTTGATCTTTAGTTCGTAGCCTATAAATCAAGAAGGTTGTCACAGTCTAATTGGTATGGATACATTCTAGAGGCACAACGTTTGGAGTGCTATCTGCGAATCAATAGTCTGAAAAGAAAAGAAGACCGGAGTTTCCACCACCGTTCCTGTGGTGAGGTAATTTTCGAATCAATAGTCTGAAAAGAAAAGAAGACCGGAGTTTCCACCACCGTTCCTGTGTTTTTGCTTCAACCTTATTCGTATGAGTTAGATGTGTAATTCCTGGCAATGGAGTTTGTTCGAAATTTTTTTCCGCACTTTTGTTGTTCTGACAGCCAGGCAAATCCCAACGGATTGTGCTAAGTCCACTTACATGGCTTGGGCCTAACTCAACTTCAAAAGCTAGCTTGTAAGGTGAGGGTTGGCCAAGACCTTATAAAGTGAGCTTAACTATGTTTTTTCAAACCAATGTGGGACATTTGGTCTCAATACTAATTGTTAATTTATCCTATGTGATATTTATAATATTCAATTTATCCCCCTGTGATTTGAAAAAGAACACTTTACCTCTCTGTGAAAATGTTAAAGGAGCAATTTATCTCTTTCTACCAGATAGCGTAATTTACTCGCCTAAATTGAGAGTACTAGTGGACATGAAAAATATTTTTGTAACTTGGGGTGGGGGTGGGAAGGGTTGATAAAGTGCAACATTTATCATAACACATGGGTAAAGTGCCACATTTATCATAACACTGGGGGGGGGGGGGGGGGGGGGGGTTGGTGTAAGTGTTTAAAGTGCTACATATAATAGGGATAGTTTTATCAATTCGTATATTTTTGGGTAAGCACTTTTGATCCCTCTTATTATTTTATTTTTTTGACAGAGTGGTCCCTTTTATGTTTTCTCACTTTAGTCCCTACTTGAATTATTCGTTTCATTTTAGTCATTTTCAGGGTGTTCAAGGCGGTTCCGGTAACATGTGATATGCACATGAGGGCAATTTCGTCATTTCAAGTAAACTAACAGGAATAATTTCGTCTTTCTAAAAATTTAAAAAAACACTAAATATTTAATCTCTTCCAAACTAGGCTTTCATTCCAATCCAACTTAATCGACCATTCTTTTTCAACTAAGTTTTTCCCAAAATCTTCTTCAAACACCAAAATTGCTCACTAATTAAACAATATCTCACATACTCTCAATAGTGAACAAACGAAAATGCCCTAAAATATATTCATGTGCATGCCACGTGTTATCGGAACCACCTGATAAGGACTAAAGTGAAACACATAATTCATAGTAGGGACTAAAGTAATAAATACTTTATATTAGGGACTAAAGTGGAAAAAAATATAAGAGGGATACTTTGCAAAAATTAATGATAAAAGGGACCAAAATTGATATTTACTCTATATTTTTTTAGTTTAAAATTTTAAGGAAACAATGTGAAACTTCCATAAAATCGGAGAAAGAGAATAAATTGCTCTTTTTCAAACCACCATTAACTCCTTTCTACGATGGTGTCTTTTAGTCCGCGCGACTACAAAATGTATTGTCCAATAATTTGAATAATAATTTGGATGCACTGAGACAATGCTGTACAATAATATAATTACCCTGGTCACATAACAAATTGGTTCATTTGCAAAAAAATAATAATATATTAATGGAAAGAGTGGTACTATTTTAGATTTGAAAAAAAAAAAAAAAAAAGAATAAAAAAAGGGTTAGATTTCCAAACCGCCAATCGCCACATATGCACCGTTTCTTTTTCAAAATATGAATTTAAATTCCCTCCTTTTACATCAATTATAATTCATTCTAAAATAATGGACGTGTTTGCGCCACCGTCAGCCCCTCCAGAATCACCGCCAATAGTAGCAACAGCCACCGGCATTCCGGTAAATCAGAGTGCTCCGCCACCCATTCTCTCCGCCTCTAAGTTGGGCGGTCCTCATTCTCCCGTCCCATGGTCAACAGGCATATGTGATTGTTTCGATGATGTTAGCATTTGTATGTCTCTCCCCCATTTATATGTATACTCACACACTTATTTTTCCAACTATGTTGTTATTTAATTAATTCACAAATTGACCTTACAAAAATATTACTAATATTTAATTTTGAGAAATTGATAAGAGCCCTCGTTTCTTTGAAAAATTCTTGTATAAACCAAATTTTGCATAGACCATGAAACAAATCTATGTATCTACCGAACATATTTATAATATCTTGGGCATGGTCTGTGAAATAACGGATTTATACAAGAAATTTTACCAATTATGTATTTCATTTTTATATTTTAAGTTGTTATGCTATATTACGAAATTATCTTAATACAATCATTAATGCTCTTACATCAAGATCGAGTTTGATGTCATGCATTTCTAGCCACAGGATTTAGGAATGTTGTCCTAAATCTGGTCTAGTCAATAATTTTACTTGATTAATTTTTTTGTCTTGATTTAAACAGTTACTCAATACAATGGCATGCATGTTGCTAAACATGTTAGTTTTTTCGTGGCAGTATAATTGTTATTTTTTTTTTTGCAAAATATGTATTTCGGCATGAATTGAGTGTTTCTCTAACTAAAACATACTATCAGAGTGTTTTTGCTAATAAAAATAAAATAAGAGTATCTTTGCAAATTAAACATGGGGGTATTTTTGCATACGTTTATTTGTCTTGATTAAAAAATCACTCAATTTTAATGGCAGGTTGCCTAACATGTTGGTGTCCGTGCATTACATTTGGTCGAATCTCAGAAATTATCGATAGAGGATCAACATGTAATTAATTAATTCGATTTCTTTATACAAGTCAAATAACATTTCTTGATCCTTTATAAATTATACTTAATTGGATAAACTTCAACATTAATTCTTCATGATGTTTAATGTGTTGTAGCTTGTGGAGTGAGCGGAGCATTGTACTCAATGATATTATGCGTGAGCGGTTGCTCGTGCCTATACTCATGTTTTTATCGATCAAAATTGAGAGGCCAATATTTTCTTGAGGAGAGACCTTGCACGGATTGTTGTGTTCATTGTTGTTGTGAGACATGTGCCTTGTGCCAAGAATATAGAGAGCTTCAAAATAAGGGACTCGACCTATCTATAGGTAATTTTAATTTGCCTTTTTCTTAAAAGAAAGGGTAGTTTACCTACCATTTATCATTTACCCTAATAACTAAAACACCCTCTACAACTTAAAAAATTACCAAAACACCCCATCTGTCAAAACCACATTACAAGGATGTTATGTCGGACGATTGCATTACCCAGACTTTTTGGGAAACTAGTGGCTTCATGTTCACCAACACTTGCTCCAAAACTTTGTCCCTCAGCTTCAACAGGTTCACACTATCGTCCGGCATTAAGGTTGTAATTAAGGGGTGTTCTTGTAATATGATTTTGGTAGTGGGGTGTCTTTATAATTTCTAAAACAGTAGGGGGTGTCTTGGTAATTAGGTAAACGGTAGGGGGTGTCCAGGTAAATTACCCTAAAGAAAATAATAAGTTTGTTCGGTGGTCGTATAGATTTGAGCTAAATGCAAAAAAATATTTTATTAAAAAATCTCATTTGAATTTTATTTATAAATCAATACGAGGGTTATTGTCAACTTTCAAAGTTTACCGGGAGATTACTGTCAATTTTTTAAGTGAATAATAGTGTTTTCGCAATTTTTCTTGCAAATTATGTAGTTCGGGTTGGAAGGGTTTTTTTTTTTTCGCCGGAGGGTGATTTGACAATAAAATAACATAGGACGAATTTTGCTAAGTAGGCAAAACATTGGAATATTTTTTCATTTATGTAGATTTTGGTGCAAACTAATTGATAAACATATAGTTTTGATGAGATTATCAAACTTAGAGTTCCCTATAATTTAGACTTACTATTCCAAAAATGTTTGGAATTTAATGACCACATAAGATAATGGCCCTGTTAAATATTTTGCATTTATGGCTTGACTAAATATATAGTTCAATGTTTTACTTGTCCTTTTTCTGAATTTATAAATTGAATTGATATATAGGTTGGCATGGGAATGTGGAGAGGCAAAGAAGAAAGCCGATAGTGATGAAGCGGTAGAATGCAATATTTATTACGCATGTTAGAAAATTAGAACAATGTAATTAGAGATTTTCAAATTAAACGAAAGTGAAATTGTAATATTAATTTTAATTAGTTAATGAAGCAGCACATAGATCGTAAAAAACACCCTATATGTAATTTCTTTTATAGCAAAAAAACCTTAAGTTAATACTATAATTTGCAAATAACTCTAGTGTTATCATTATATTAGCTCAGTGCACTGTGCATCTATTTGAACAATAACAATGAGGGACAAAAAACACATTTGCTGTCAAGTTTTTTGAAAAAACACATTTCATACCATGATTCACACCATCTTTACACATTTACTTTTGCCATTAATTTTCGGACGGAATTCAGCACGTGCCGTCAATTGTGGGTCTTTAAAACCCGTGCATGTTTTCCCTCCCATTGTCAATTTAACGGGTCCGAAAATTGACGGCAAAACTAAATGTGTCAAGATTGTGTGAATTATGGTATAAAATGTATTTTTTCAAAAAACTTCGTACCAAATGTATTTTTTGGACTAAAGTTTGATATCAAAAGTATTTTTCCCTCCACTATAACAATTGACCACAATGGGTTATGGTTATTATTTTAGGTGTTTGTGTTTTTTTTTTTTAAAGTTTATTAAGGGGATTACTGTCAATTTTTAAAAATGAATAATTGTGTTTTGACATTTAGAATAAATAATATCTAGGGGTGTATTTTTCGTTTTCCTTGCAACGCATGAAAAACATTCACATTTTGAACAAATGAAACACAAGGTGGCCTCAAAGAAGTGAATATATGTCTTTGACTGTAAACGCAAAATGTTTTTTTTGCTAATACGAAGATGTGTTTGGCCTAGCTATTATATAATGTGTTTTTCAGTACTGAATTCATTATGACATAATAGATTATTCGAGAATTGATTAAGCATTTGGATTCAATTTTAAAAGCTCTAAAATTGCAATTCCTAACAAAAGTTACAAAAATAACCTCATTTGTGTAACCATATATCAACTTAAAAACAAACAATAAAAATATAGACCTAAATAATAAAGATAACTTTTAATACATGAAAGATTCCAATTAATAGAACTAATTACTAATGTTCATATTAAAAAAGGAATAAAGAAACGATAAAGAAGGAAAAAAACAGGGTTAAAACAGTTTACCCCCTAAATTATGTGGGTTGTAACACTTATCCCTAATGTTTAAATTGTACTCTCTCTGTCCCAATTTTATTGCTACATTTGCTATAGTGCAGAGTCAAACTTTTTAATCTTTTGAATGACTTATCAAGTAATTTTTTTTTACATATATAGCATTTTAAACCTTTTAAATATTAATATATATGATGTTATATAATAATAACAGATTATTGTTTTTTGAGACAAAAATAACAAATTATTGTTGAAATAAATTAAACAAATATTTGTTATAATTTTTTAAAATTTGATCAAGTTGACTGGTCAACTGTATTAAAGGAGTAAAAAAGTTGGGACCGAGGAAGTAACAATTATCCCCCTTTAATAAAGAAGGTAACAACCACCCCTGGACCATCAGTCAATGGGTTAAAATTAACACTGTTAACTTATCGAGTACAATATAAAAGAGGCCTAATCTAATAAATGGTATTCCATTTTACATGCAACTTATCGAGTACAATATAAAAGAGGCCTAATCTAATAAATGATATTCCATTTTTACATGCATATATCACATATTTTTCTCGTCTGCCTATAATTTTACATCTGGGAGATTTCAACTTAGTGTTGTATCCATAATCGACCCTAGTCGTTACGGTCCCTATGCAAAACTAAAATTTGGGGCCCTCTAATACAAATAACTTTGTATTTCTCACTACTTAAAAAAAGGCATCAACAACGACATGATTCCAACGAAAAACAATCCGTCGTTAATAGGAACAAATTAATAACCAAATACCAAGTTAATTTAAAATAAAAAGATTTCTTCAAATAATAGAGATAAATTACCAATAAAATATCAAAATTTATAGGAATTTTGTCACTAAGTTGTAGGAAAAAGTATTCCACAACTACGAAGTTCAATGATCCAAATAACCAGAAGTTCAATGATTCAAAATATTATGAAGTGGCATGATAAGTTTGGTCATCCAGAGAAAATTACAAATGCGCCGAATGATTACGGGCATTTTTTAAAGAACCATAGGATCTTTATCTCATGATTATGTGTGTGTTGATTGCTCACAAAAAAAGTACATTGTAAGACCATCTCAAATTATATATGTGGACGTGTAGATCAACTTTGTGTACCATTATGATATTTCATGGTCATGTTAGACGCATTTAAAAAAAAAAAATGGTCTAAGGAATGCCTACTGTTAACACATATGACTTTTGCTAAGATTCTTGCTCAAATTATAAGATTGAGGGCAACGTTGCAATTTGTATCAGGTTAGAAGCCTAATAATCTCAATAAAAAATTTATGATTGTGCAATCTATGTTTTGATTTTTCAACAAAAAATGAACAAATATGGTTCAACAAAGACGTGTCGGTTGATTTTTATTCCCTGACTGTCATCATATATTTTGAACGCCTGACGAGGCTATAACCATATATCTTAAATGTCTGACGAGGCAATATGGTTAAATCAAAATATCTTGATAATCCTTTTTATGAGACAGTTTTTCCGTCGTTAGGGGGAGAATTGATGTCGTAATATGTAGAACGACGTGAAACTATTTGACATGGGTACATAAATGTACAATACTTGTCTCAGCTTGGCCCACGCACAAATAGTACGAGCAAGAATTGAAAATTGCACCAACATGGATTGAAGTCCTTGAAGGACTATATGCTAGCATACTATAAACGCACTTGAAGCGTGAAAATACTATTGGTGCAAACGAAAACTTCTAAAGAAAAATGGTACTTAAAGTACTTGTCATTCCTGAAGAGGAAACTGTTTCAAAGTAAAGCGCTATAGAAAAATTGACTGATCAGTCTAAATCACGAGATGCCCAATGAAGAGGCATACGAAACAGAAACAAAATATATGAATAAATCAAGAAAACTGGGATAGAAAGGAAAGTAACTATAGATAATAGTTTTGCTTATTTGGGTAGCACTAAATGTAAAAGTTATAAATCAGGATCCTGTACCGTGGACGATTAAATTAATGTCGACATAAATAAATAAATAAAAGAGATAAATTGGCCAAAATGGAAATATGCAATTCAAGATCGCTATTAAATTGTAAAGTATTTGGACTAGTTGTACGCACGCCTGAAGACGTGAAATTGGTATGTTACAAACATATAATTTTACGAAAATATGATAAAAATGTGAGATATAAGATACGACTTCTTGTACGGATTCTCGCAGAGACCAATAACTACGATGAAACATATTGCCCCGTGATTGGTGCAATCACGTTGCGGTATTTAATTGATTTTCAGTCCCTGGAGAACTTGAAATGTGTTTGTGAATGTAGTTACCACATATTAGATAGATAATTGGGTAGTGACATTTATTTTAAAATCCCTGAAGGAATTATATGATCTCATGCATTATCCTTTATTGAACGATACGATCCTTATACTAGTTAAGGTAACCTGGTCGGATGTGGTATAACATGCTCAGTGGATACCTCGCAAAAGAAGGATTCGCGGATAATCTAATTTGTTCATGTATTTTACATTGAAAGATTTTGAAATGAATTTTATATTATTGAGGTATGCGACGATGATTTAAATTTCGTGAGGACTCCTGAAGAGCTCACAAAGGCCGCAAATTACTTAATGAAATAACTAGTATAATATTTTGATAAATGTTTGTTCTTTAGATATATGAATATCACTTTTGTCCCGGGAAAGGACAATGAATAAATATTTGGTCCTGAAGTACCATATTTAAGTGCAATAAGAGCCCTCATGTATCTTCAATTTTTTTCGAGATCGGATATAACTTTCTCGGTGAACTAGATACAACTTTGCACCAACATGAAGTCATTGAAATGACATTAAACAAGCATTATGTTATCTTCGTGGAACAACTGACATGATCTTATTTTTTACTCTAAATGTTCAAGTCCACAAGTAAAGGGTTATGTAGATGTTGGTTGCATAAAAGTTTATACAAAAGTGAACATATATTTACTTGTGTGGTGTTGTGATATTCAGACAATATACTAAAACAAACACTTGCAACCACATTTTTTCTTATCATTTTAATTTTTTTTTTATTGCACGAAATAATTCGTGAATGTATATAAATATGTGGTTTAATATATTCAAGAATTATGTGGGTTGTCTTTAACAAGTAATACATCAATAATATTATATGAAGACAATGCTGGCTATATCAGAGATGACAAACACAAAACACATATCCCCTAAGTTTTTTATTTTTCACCCACGAGCTTCAAAGAAAATGTTTATATAGATGTCATCAAATTCAAACAATAATTTTGCCTATTGCCAGCTACATTATTCAGAAAGATGGTTCACCACACACCGAAATACGTCTAACTTGTGGACCTTGTGTCAACATCAGGGGGAGTGTGTAGCTGTACTCTTTTACCTTCGTCCAAGTTTTTGTCCCAATGAGTTTTTCTTGGCAAGGTTTTAACGAGGCAGTGTTATACGCTCATTAGTCCTGTATGGATGTGTACTCTTTTTTCCTTTTCCAGGTTTTTTCCACCGGGTTTTTTTCGAAAAAGTTTTTAACGAGGCATATTCCATAATTGATGGACATCCAAGGGGGAGTGTTATAAATCTTACTAAATGGTGGATGTCCATATGAAGAGTCATGTATCTCATACATTGGAATCAATTGATGAATTCATATGAAATGTCTCATTACTTGAATGAATTAGTGACATTTGGTTGTATATCTTTGAACTATAAATAGATGCTATTGTATTGTATTTTGTACATCAACAAGAATGAAATAAAATCAATATTTCTCTCCCTACTCTACTTTCTATATTTTAGTTTTTAGCTTGCTCTTTTAGATTAATTTCATAACATAACTCAAGTTTTTAAGAATTTTTACACAAAATTTAAGGATATTTTATACACACATATACATGTATTAAGTTTTTTTTAAAAAAAGTGACCAATTAATTTTTTATACACACACACATATATATATATATAATATAATTTAATTTTTTTAAACACATTTTAATTATTTATTTAAATTAAAAATTAAAAAATATATATAGGCTGCCACCCATTGGCCTGGACGTGCAAAGGCGCATCCAGGCCTCGCCTGCCTAGATGCCCCCTCGTTGCCCTCATGCCTGCCTTGCCCTCCGAAAAATTTCTATCTCCAGCCGACGACCCCCCTCATGTTTGTCTGCTCTCTTCGGCTGGAGATGGCCTTAAGCTAGTTTTTTAGGTGAATTAGACCCAAGTCATATAAGCCGACTTGTCCCAATCCATATGGTGAAAATCTAATACAAATAGTGATTATAATATCTTTATTTTTTCTATATATTTGAGGAATTTTGATTATGTTTTAGTATTTTTGAATTCCAAATTTTGAACTCTAAACATGAATAATTAGTTATATAAATTAATAATTTTTTATATGAAATTTATTTCCAATTTTTCTGTTAATTTAGAATTACATTCCAATTAACATGTATGGGCTGCTCAAAATCAATTGTGGCCCGAGCCTCATTAAGGCGTCCAGCTTGATCCAGGCGTGGCCTCGGCGCCGGTGGATCGATACAATATGTGGCCCACAACTTCCAATTTTTGTAACTAAACTATGCTAATTGAGTTAATTAAGCTAAAATTTTCAGGAAAATTCAAATATCCAAAGGACGGTGAATTGGAAAAATTCGAGTTGACCAGAATCGGATGCATATATTTTAAAAGGGGATGAAATCATCTCCATTAATTCCTCGTGTTCATATCTTACTTTATGAAACAATTATGGTCAAAAAGAAAATGAAGATTGAAGAATAAAGAGAGTTGTCCATTTGCATATATGTACTTAGAAAGATTTTATTCTCGATGCAAGATCTATTCTTCTCGTGATTCCTTTCGGATTCTAGTCAATATTTATCTTAAACATAGAAAATTAATCCAATTTTTTATAATGCTATACAAGAAAAAATAATGATGTATTTCTCAGTTTTTCAAGCAAAGCTTCTTAACCATTAAACAAGAGCAATTAACAATATATTTATAAAAGAAAAAAAAAATGAATGATCGAGAACATTCTAAAAGTTTATGTCATCTTTTGTATTAATGTCTACGATTTATTACTAAGTGTTCCTTCTAGAAACAATAGCCCATTCCTTTAATTTTAGAAGTTAGGTCTAGTTTTTTTTTTTTTTTTTGGGAAAGTATTTTGGGAATAAACTTTTTATTTTTCAAAATAATCTAAAAAGTTCATCATGTATTTGGATTAGTCTTTAGAATCTTTTACTACTATGGTATGTGGTAAGAATATTTTTTCTTTTAATGATAAGTATCTTTTTATCTTGTTCTTGGTTGAGTTTATCTTTTTCCTTTTTTCATTTTTTAGATGATTATTAGATGTCAAAACAATAGATCGTTTGACGTTAGAAAATAGGATGACAATTTTTTTTAATTGAAAACATATCTTTAAAACTTAATGTGTGTGTTCTCCTTGACTTCGAAAATATCTCTATTTGTATAAATTCAAAAAAGAAACACCGTCATAAAAATAAATATTAAATTAATGAATAAATATTTTCTTTGCTATGAAAGACTTGTGAAATTACAAGTAAGTTCCATGGATGTCCTAATTGTTTTTTAGGGAAAAACACTTTTGATACTAAACTTTATTCCAAAAAATACATTTGGTACCAAGCTTTTTCAAAAAACACATTTCATACCATGATTCATAAAATCTTGACACATTTAGTTTTGCCGTCAATTTTCGGACGAAATTCAGCACGTGTCACTCATGTGCCCGTTAAATTGACAATGGGATGGAGAACATGCACGGGTTTTAAAGACCTACACATGAACGGCACGTGCTAAATTTCGTCTGAAAATTGACGGCAAAACTAGATGTGTCAAGATTGTATGAATCATGGTATGGAATGTATTTTTTTGAAAAAGCTTGGTACCAAATGTATTTTTTGGACTAAAGTTTGATATCAAAAATATTTTTCCCTCAATTGTTTTTTGAAAATGTGGATTTCCCAATTAAAATAACGAAATTAGGTCACTCCCTTCAAAAGTGTGTATTTGTTTATTTTCAAAAGTTTATTGAGTGAGGAGTTGCCCTATCATGTATATATTCAAGTCCACACATAAGTTCATATAGTGGAGGAAAAATCTAGAACACCATTTTCCATTAATAGAGGGAAACATTGACTGTAATTTGTTGCAATGATAAGATGTTATGGGGGACAAGTTGAAGTTAGGTTTAAACTTTGATGTTTTTTTGACTCCATTGCCTGCACTTGCTTAATGATGTCTCTCCACTGCCATGCCATAATCTTTTCGTGTTGTTGTTTGGACCCCTACATTGTAGATGAACATGCATCTAAAAGCCATGGACCACTGTTGACTTGATGAAACCCACTCAGTGGCGGAGCTAGAAGGATTTGATTTGGGGGGGCGAGATTTTTTGGAACAGTCCACTACATAAAGAAAATAATAAGGAGACGATTGCATTATTAAAAAAATTGTATTTTCTTTTTTACAATTTTTGAAGCAATATACTAAATGAATAATCATAAAATGGAGAAGACAATATTAGCATATTGTTTTTTTAACAATTATTAAATAAAAATAGTTAAAAGAAAGCTTAAAATAGTTTAAATAATCGTAATAGAAAAAAAGAAATAAGGAGACGACCACATCATAAAGAAAATAAGGGATCATATTCCTTTTATAATTATCAACAGAACTATTTTTTGAATTAATGTACTAAATTATGGAGCAAAATCAAAAATAATACTCTTTTTACAACTATTAAGAAAGACAAGAAAGAAAATTAGAAGAAAGCATAAAATACTTTTAAAAATTAGAAGGGTGTAAATATTTTGTTCACTTACAAATTGACAATACTAAATTATCTGATGAGATATCTTGTCATTATTTCAATATTAATTCAATAAACAACATTTCAATTTTTTCTTGGGGGGGCGGCCGCCAACCCCCCCCCCCCCCCCCCCCCCCCCCCCCCAACACTCTCAAAGTAGCTCCGCCACTGAACCCACTCACCATGTATCAAATTCTAGGTTTAAGTTCAATATTTTAATCAAGTTGATGATATAAGGTTTAAGTTAAATATTTTTACATGTATTTTGCGACCACATGACATTATTTGCACTACGATTGTTAGTCAGTTATTTAATCATATTACGAACATATTTTGTAGTAGAGTTTCCTTTTAATTTCTCTTGTTCGCATTAATTGTATTATTTCAATTTTTTTTTATATGTTTATCTTGTTTGTTTTAAATTGCATAAACTCTAGAAGAAATAGAAGTATCAACCCCACATAAAATGAAGTAGCGAAAAGCTTAAAGTCGTTGACAAAATTCAACCACAACGGCTTTGCAACGGATTCCATACATGATTTATGAAGATGTGGCGAATGTATTCACCACAACATTTAGTCATAGTTGGAATATTCACCACAACTTTTGGTCATGGTCAAAACATCCACCACGGCTGTGAATTGTAGTGGATATTTCCACCATATATTGTTTCAATTCATGGTTTGTATTTTGCAAAACATCTAATTAGCCGTGGCATATATATAGTAGTAAATACTTTAATTTCTTGTAATGAAAGAAAAAACATGGAAACAAACTTTTTGATGTATTCACTCCTTTACTAAACTAAATTATGATTATTGAGCTCGGATCGACTCACCAAATATTATCAAAACTCAACCTGGGTTCATTTTGTTTTATCATCATAGCTAGGATCTGAGGCTAATTACGACTACTACGAAAAAATGTTGATTCGAATATTTTCAAAGAAAAATATATCTTTTTAACAATTCTCAAGAAGTCACTAAATCATTTTAAAAGGGTGAACCAATGTCCGTACTCCATTCTTTTTAATTGAAAATTAATTTGGGAGAGGTCATATGTTCAACTCATACTAATGTGGATTTTATTCTAACTTAATATTAGTATTTGATAATGATTTATATGTAATAATTGATGATAAATATATTTAAAAATAATTAATTTAACCGTAACGTATTGTTTATTTTATCACTAAAATTTAATTTTTTTGTAGTGCCTTGTGCCAAAAAATTATTACTACTGCAGTTAAGTGATCAATTTTATTATACTCCCTCTCTCCCAAATTATCTGTCATTTTAGAGACCAAATTATTCGTCACTTTAGGATTTCAATACACTATTAATTACATATTTTAGGTATGTAAGAGAAAAAGTAAGAGAGAGAGTGTAAAACTTGAATAACGTGTAAATAGCTAATACTGAGATAAATAAAGAATAAGGATATATTAGGTATACAATTTATTTATTCCCTAAAACTGAGGCTATTTAATAGGTACCTTAATATGTGTGAAAACATGTGAAACGAGAATAATTTGGTAAAAAAGGGAGTATTCAATTATATGGCCACCGCTATTTCGTTTCAACATTAACTTAAGAAAACAAAATAAGATTTGTTGAGGCAATGTTTGACTATTCTTAATTAAGAGAGTTGTATGATTGATTATTTAATACTCAACCACCCAACTATCAATTATTTCATAGACTTAAAAGTAGACTCCACGTGAATAAATGTAGGAATTTCCCATTTGCTCCCAAATGCCATCAAAAGCATAGGGATGGACGATTAATTAATTCCTCACCTTTATGTCCAAAATCCAATCTTATCTTTTTCACCACCCTTTCTATAAATAGCTTGACTTTTCTCTCATTTTTGTCACAATACATTTTCAAGCTACTACTTTCTTCCTCCATCTCCATCTTCATTCAACCAATATTTCAATATTAGACAATTTTTTTTAGTCCAAAAACTCAATTTTTGTTATAGTGTTCTTTATCGTTCGAGATTACAAAAATATGACTGCCATAACACTAGAACCAAGTTTAACCCTACAAACTAGCAACAAAGAATCCCAACACCGAGTCGTAGTCGAGGAAATCGATGGCCTTATTAAGGTCTACAAAGACGGACACGTGGAACGACCTCAAATCATGCCATGTGTCACGCCCTCATTGGCTCCGGAGCTAGGAATTACATGCAAAGACATGATTATTGACAATTACACAAACATTTGGGCACGTCTATATGTTCCAAATGCGACACAACTAGGAAAAGTACTCCCTTTACTAGTTTACTTCCATGGAGGTGGATTTTGTGTTGGTTCCGCATCATGGATTTGTTACCATGAATTCCTAGCAAAATTAGCCTCAAAAGCCAATTGCATAATCGTGTCGGTTAATTACCGTTTGGCGCCGGAAAACCCTCTTCCGGCGGCTTACGAGGATGGCGTAAAAGCCGCGATTTGGACTAGACAACAAGCTTTTGTCAACAATTGGTGGACTAATAAATGTAACTTTTCTAGCATTTATTTGGCCGGTGATAGTGCAGGTGCCAATATTGCCTATAATGTGTCATTGAGACTAAAGGGAATATTGGACATCAAAGGGTTGATTTTAGTACAACCATTTTTCGGAGGCGAAGTAAGGACTCAATCGGAGAAGTACATGGTGCAGCCGCCACGCTCCGCCTTGACATTAGCGGCGTCAGATACTTATTGGCGGCTATCGTTGCCGGATGGGGCTAATCGCGACCATTCATGGTGCAATCCGGTGGCTCAAGGGGCGGAGAAATTATTGGATGATTTGAAGAATTTTGATATTATGGTAAGTGTTTCGGAGTTGGATATATTGAAAGATAGGAACTTGGAGTTTTGTCAAAAATTGGCAAGTGGGGGTTTGAGAGTTGAGCAAGTTGTTAGTAAAGGTGTTGGCCATGCATTTCAGATTCTTAATAAGTCTTCTCTTTCACAAAGTCGTGTTCTTGAGTTGATTTGTCGGATCAAGAGTTTCATTTGTAGATGACATATTATGGGTGACCTTTTTTCTTTTTTCCTTTTTATTTTTTTAGTTTAGTTTACCTTGATATTATTTGTATATTTTCGTAATTGTGATATTTGTTAAGAATCGGCTTTTGACATTTTGCACCCTAAAAATATGTGATTTTGACACTTTCCACTCTGACTTAAAATTTTGGCACTTTACATTCTGCAAATATATTATTTTTGGCACTATGCACCCTAGTGTGTGTTTTGGTGGAAAAATTTCCGCGTAGGATGGGTAAAATTGTCATTTTTGATTTTTTATGGCACTTGGCACCCTGAAAATATATACTTTGGCTCTATGCACCATAAAAATAAACTCCAGAATATTGACACTTTGAACCTACAAAATATAAACATTTTGCACTTCCCACCCCAATTAAAAAAATTTGGCACATTTTTTATTTTAACTACATGTGAGTCTTATAACAATAATATCATGCAATATTATAAGGTGTTAGATATGTAAACATATTTTTAAGATAAATTGTCAACATTCTAGAGAATACCTGGAAACAACACGAAGACAATATCTCTTTTCACTTGATCAATCTAAGTTTTACTTAGAGAAAATATTAAAAGAAGTTTTTTATATATATAAAATATGTTTAAGAATGAGTATGTCACAAAAATCAGTAAATAAACTGATTATTTTTTTAGAGAAAAAATGTTATAAAATTCACAATATCAAAATTTAATCAATATTTTTATAATGGAAACAAGAAAAATAAATTTTGTGTCAATTGTATGAATATCACAATTAATGCAAATAAGTGTCTATTGTAGAAAAAAATGTAAACATAATCGATAGGATAGTGCACAGCAAGCCAATCTAATTAGCTTGTAAGAGGACTATCTTTTTATGGTTCAATAATTAATACGCCCGTTTATTTATAGTACATAAATTAAACAATGGCCAACTTCATCTCTCGCGAACGTGTCTAAGCGATTGGATGAAATCCTAAGATAACATTCGACTATGGGACAATTCACTTCAGTATGAGTACAATCATGAAATAGTCCCTAAGGTTGTGATCTTAAAACACGTTCCAAGTCATAGATTCCGAACGAGACTGGATATTGAAGGAATCGCTAAGACTAGTACGAATATGCACGATTCACATGGATTAAATTTGTAGCGTTTCATGAACAAGACATTTGATGTCAGTGCATATGAGTAGGTGGTTCGATAGGGGATCGAACGCATCGAACGACCGGAACAGAGAAACCCATCATGGAAGCGGATATTGCATATCGGTAATGGGATGTTTCTCAAGACTTATAATATGTACGATTAAGTCCTTAGACTTGAGGTACAAGGGCAGATTCGGTACACGAGAATACATACTTTTAGGAGCCGATCACGTAGCCTGATCATTGTGCGACTACTTTGGGTACGTATGATCGTGTACGCGAGTGGTTAGTACTAAGATAGGATCTATCGACCCATCCTGATAAGGTGGGAGAATTTCTTGTACGTTCTTAGATAATGGATTCCAAAAAACCCACGACCATGATCGGTGACGGATTTGGAAAGGGGTTTCCAAATTTAGAAGTCACACTGGAATTATTATCCAGAATTAGAAAGTAGAGAATCGAGATAATTAGAGGTGCCGATCAATTAACACACCCTAGGTCTCGATCAGGAAATTAGTCGTTGGAAGGACCGTATGTACATGGCAGTTATAAGAGGTGAGGTTCACAAGATCAATTCACCTGCAATTGGGCCTCAAGGGCTTGTGGCTAGACATCGACCATGATGTGTGGGTACTCCTGAACTAATAAGAAGATTAATTCTGGAGTGGTCAATTAAAAGTGTTTAATTGATCGGAGCAATTAATTGCTCATTAACTAAATCACGAAAGTCGTGGGCCTACTGCCAATTGATGGTGAACCTAGAGGGTCACATACAATACAGTTGGACACTGACAGTCATAAAGGAAATAATTGATTTTAAAAAGTTAAATCAAAGTTAGTGAATTAAAGTGTTAGTTCAAAATGGAGAGTAATTGATTAGAATATCTAATTAATTAAATTATTAGAATGTCTAAGTGATTAAAATATTAATTAAAGTGTTAATTAATTGGAAGAAATAATTTAATTGATTTTTCGGAATTAATTTAATGGAGGAAGGGGCCGATTTTTTTTAGGGTTTAATTAGTGGAACATTTAGTTTTCTTGTGTGACAAGGAAAAGCTAAAGATCCATGCATATCTTGTTTCCTAATGAGATAAGGAAATATTTGATATACATGGGATGAGATATTTATTAGGATAAGGATTCTTCTCTTATATATATATATACTAGCTTAATCCCGTGCTATGCATAAAATCATAAACTCGTATTTTTATTTAGTTAGTTACTTTAAGTGAGGATCGAGATATAACACGTTACCCACTTGTGTTTACGAAACTTACCCGAATTCCCTTTTGTTCTAGAAAATGTTTAATATAATCTAATTTTTTTCCATGAAAGTGAGTCCCACTCACATTTTGTAAAACTGGAATTTGATTTGTATCTATTTAAATTAACAAATTACTAAAACACCCTAACTTAAAAAAAATTATATTATCCCGCACCCCCACCCCTACCCCTACCCCTACCCACCCATCCCGGCGGTAACCAACCAAAACCCCCCTCCCCGAGAGAATTTCTCCCAAAGATGGTATCAAGTATTTTTCTTATATTTTTTAATATATTTTAAACTATAATAATTCTATTAATAAAATAAAACTATAAAATTCTACTAATAATATGTCAAATTTATTTATTTTAATAAATAATAAGTAGGATACGTGATATATAGATATTAGATGATATATTTTATATTTTATACAAATAATTATTTAATATATTAATATCATATTAGCTTCATCAATAAAAAATGAAAATGCAATTAATATATAGGAGCCATATTTTTTCTCGTGAATTGGTATATGCAGATTTTCCAAAAACACGGGTCGTGAATTGGTATCTGCAGGTCTTCCCAAAACATGGATGTGTATCATATTTTTTCTTATGAATTGGTAATATTAGAGAAATTATTTTGTACATTTTATCCACAAATAATGTGCTATATAAAACATACGTATGAAATTATGTTTATATCCTAAATTAAGAAAAAAAAAATATTTCAAGTCCATACCCCTAACGTGTTCTGATATGACAAAGTGAGTTATACAATTTAAGTATATTATTAAGTTCATCTAATATCAACTATGATAAAAGTTGGTACGAGGGCCTCAACCAAATAGCTTACGATGAATGGTGATTTAACCTGATTTCGTCTTAGGTTATATCTCAGTAAATTTAATAAAGAACAATTTATTGTATTAAGGGTTTGGTTAAAGTACTCAGGATGGTGCAATTCAAGAATAAGCACAGTAATATAATTGAATAGAAAACAATAATAAGAGGAGCAAGCAATAGTAGTGTATTTCTTAGGTAAAATTCTGGATCCTAAATACAATGTAAGATTCGCTATTTATAATATTCCTCCTGTCCTAACTGAACTAGGAGTCCTATTTTGCCTAGGAAACCTACATGGCCTAGGAGTATCGCAGGGCCCATTAAGTCCTCTGAAACGGATAGTAGATCGATCACAGTAGGTCGATCGGATAAGTATTTGTATGGTCGAACCGATCTTGAGGTCTTCACAGGTCGGATCGATTCTGAACAGGCTCGAAAAGTACAGTTCGATCATAGGTGTAAAATAGCCCTCATCAAATGGATAATTCATCATAACTCAAGAGATACAAAATAGACAATTCTAACTATTTGGAAATATAGGATATACATATTGGAATTAAACATTTGTTAACAATGTTTATGAACAACTTATTTCTTCTTCCTCTTTTTCTTCTTCTTCTTCTTCTTCTTCTTCTTCTTCTTCTTTTCTTTGTTCTCTTCTATTTTTTTGGTATCATAGAAGTTCTTTCCCGTGGGTTAATACACATGTAAAAAGAGAATAAAACACACATTTTATTATATTTTAAGATATTAGATCTTTTGTTTTATCTGTAATACAATATAAATTTAATGAAATAAAATAAAATCAAACAAATAAAAAATATCTTTAAGAAAATACTAAAATTGTAGAAAAACCAATATAGTTCACAAATTTAAGTTAAAATAACTATTCAAAAATGCTCAAATGATACTAAATTTTGTATTTAAGACTCATATGATACATATATGTCTAAAAGATGTCACCAAAAACCATGTCGAAAAAAAAAAGGTTGTCACCAAATAACATGCAATATATCAGTAAAAGTATATTGGTAAATAAAACAGGAATATGTAAAGTAGAAAACAAATCACACAATAATAGCTAAACAAATATTGTACTCCAATTAGTTGAATCTTGCGAAGAAAAAGAAAAAAAAGAAAATCAATGTTTTCTTTACATTCCACCTCAATTTACACATTTTATATAGTAATTATACCTCTACATCAAGAATAAAATACAATAGCAAATGAGTATATAAGTGAATTGTTACGAAATTAAAATGTAATACATTAACAATCAAAGATTTATGGAATTGGGGTTAGTCACGGTCATGAAAAAGTAGGAAAATAACAAAAGATAAATATACCTAGTTTTTTTAAAAAGCTTGCTAATGACAAAAAATATGGTTGTCATTCTCCACATCTCACCAACAATCTACACCAACAAAAAAAAAAAAATATTAAAAACAAAAGATAAGAAAAATGAACATCATATAGGGAAAAAGATGATACTAAAAAATGCAATATACATATTCATTCAACTTACGCTTTTAATTTGATAAAAGAACTTATGCAATTCTTGAACCAAAAAGATCTTGTTCTTCGTCCGTTGCATTTTGTCACTCTCTACACCAACATACATATATCAGTCAAATAGAATAAAATATTAAAAACAATAATTAGAAGAATTTAAATTGAGTTTCATTCGAACCTTTTGCAGTAACCTTTTCTCATTTGACTGAACTGAAAAGAGATGTGGTCTTTTATTTTTAGGTGAAAAGGAGAGGTGGTCCAGTGAATATAAGATGAAAAAAATGAGATATGATGAGTTATTTATAGATAAAAACATGGGTATTCTTTCAATTTTTGTTGGTAATTTGGTAATTAAATTATGGGTATGATTGAGAAGAAAATGAGATATATAATTAATTTTATAGATAAAAATGTGGGTAATTTTTTTTTGGTAACCGAAAATGTGGGTAGGTTATAGGAATGATTTGCATTCTATTAATAATGTCATTAAATCGTGATATGTGGGAAATTTTTTTTTGGTAACCAAAAATGTGGGTAAGTTATAGGGATTATTTGCATTCTATTAATAATAGCATTAAATCGTACCATCTAATAAGAAAACCTTAGTTTTTCAAATCCATATGATATTGGAAACTGTAGGCTAGGAAATATATGTATATGGTAAGTATAACATTAAGCCTATAATTCGAAATAATATATTTGATTCCTTAATTTACGTTGATTAGTTTAATTATGTCTATCTATATAACAAAAACTGAATAAATTAGTGAATTATTATTAACCAATCAGAATTACCGTGATAATAAAAATAATTCAAATTTAAGAGAAAAAAGAATTTCAATCAAAATTGGTCAAAAATCATTCTCCTATATATAAATATATAAGATCTCATCATATATCTTCCAAAACTAATAAATGACTAATGCATAATTACACAACAAGAAAACATCCAAGGTTTTGAGAAACCCTAGCCGCCCCCCTACACCCTAGCCACCCCTCATTCTTCTTCTCTCCCATCTGGATCTAGATCTAGACACTACAACAAATGTTATCTATTACCTCCCCTAAATTGGAGCGCTTAAAACTAAGGGCCTCATTTTACATAAATTGAGACGCTTCAATTTAAAGCCCACCCAATTAAAAAAAAAAAAGAATGCCAAAACAAAGGCGGTAACTTATACATCTTCCCCGCTAATTTTTTCAATCAATAACTTTTTTGCCTCCAACAAGATAAAAAAGCCCTAAATTTCTAATTCTTCCACCATGGTCGACCAAGGCAATGTTCGAGTTTGTGATGTAAAAAAGCCCTAGTTTTCTAATGCTTCCAAAGTTCCACCATTTTGTACCAAGTTGTTCAAGTTTGTGATTGATAGCTCCCTTTAATTGCAGAAAACACAACCCAATCTCTCCTTTCATTTGCTACTTCTCTCTCTGCGAATCTCATAGATATCTGGTATGTTGAAACGGCATTTTCTCTCTATCCTGAAAGATCTCTGTTTTTGTGCTTATACCCGCTTGACTTTCTCATATCTGATTATTTAGTGCTTCAAGTGGGTTTTGAAAATACAAAGATAGAAAAAAAATTGGGTTCATTACTTCCTCTACTGGAGTTCTACGAATCTTGTAAGGTATTATTTTTATCACAATCAATAGTTTTACTTCCATTCTTTGATATGTGTGTATATAGTTGAAATTGAAGGTTATTTGAATAATTTCATGTTGGTGGTAGTGTGCATGATTTAAGATGATATTTGTGGTCAAATTATGCAGAAAATTGGTCCTATTGTAAGACATTTTAGTTTGACGTGTAGAGGTGTCTAGGGATTTATTTAATGAAACTATTCATTTACACTTGTATAATTGAAAGAATTATTGTATGAGGTCATTTGCTATGCTGATGTAGTTTTCTGCCCAACTCGTTTATGAAATGGTTCAATGATGTAATTTTCTACATAAGTGATTTGGTTTCTATGTTGCCTATGTTGGGAATGTGAGAGCCTTATGCAAGAAATGTAAAGGCTATTGATTTCTACTAATTTTCCATACATCTTACTCCTAAATTTAATGATGTGTTTTTAGCTTAAACTACATAGTACCAAGGCTGCAAAATTATATCTCAGTCCAATTAAATCTTTTGGCTGTTTTTAGGTTAGTATAAGGTCTTAATTTGATATTTTTAGGTTAGTTTGGGATTAGCTCTACTATGAAGCAATCAAACTATTGACAAAACTGAAATGGCAAACATGACTAATAAGTGGAGAGTGGACGAGTATTTGTATGAACTATTTTGTTTAAGTAAGAAACAGAAGGGTTGTGGATAGGAAGCAATTGGGGATTGACTAAGAAAACTAAGACAAAAGTTTTATAAAATGTCCAATCCATTTTCTTTTTGGGTTATTTTTTATCATAAGACTATTCTTTTTTTCATATTTTTTGTCCATTTTCTTAATGGAGTAGAGTCGTTAAACTTAATTTGATTTTCTTATCTGTCACATAGCAACAAGTTCTTTTTGCCTTACTAATTACTTTTATTTCTTTAACTCAGGTTCAAGTTTTGTTCTAGTGAATCCAAGCTTAAGATATTTCCGAAGCATTAATTTCAGTTAATTCTTTACGTGTTCAGTTATGGATAAAAGTTGGATGAATTTACCAAGAACGCATAATTTGTACAAGAATGGTGTCAATTTATTCCTTGATTTTGCATTTGATCATGCAAGTCTTGATGGTATGATATTATGTCCTTGTAAAAATTGTGGTAACGGATTGTGGGTGTCAAGACAAGATGCATATGAGCATTTAATATGTGATGGGTTCAATAGGGGTTATATTAAATGGACAGCACATGGTGAATCTTCACTTTACACTACACTTAACTCTAATAGTCAAAGGGTTCCAAATAAACACGATGATATGGAAGGGTTATTACGTGATGCTTTTGGAATTCCAGATTTTGATAATGATATGGAAGAAGATGCCACAATGGATAACTCCAACGAAAATACCAAAACATTTTGTAAATTGATAGATGATTCACAACAACCTTTGTTCCATGGATGTGAAAAATACACAAAACTCTCATTTCTTGTTCACTTACTTAATATCAAGTGTTTGGTTAGTATGAGTGATAGGACATTTACAAGGATACTTGACTTGTTGAGGGATGCATTCCCTAGTGGTGTGCAATTACCCAAATCATATTATGATACTAAAAAATTCATTAAGGAAATGGGTTTTAGTTATGAGAAATATGATGCTTGTAAAAATGATTGCATGCTATATTGGGGGCCGAACAAAGACAAGGAGCAATGCAATATTTGTAAAGCACCTAGGTGGATAACACCGGTAACCGAAACTTCACATGAACTTGGTAACTCACGCAACAATAATGCACATGAAAATAGTAACAAAGTTGCAGCTAAGGTTTTATGGCATTTCCCTTTAAAACCTAGGCTCCAAAGATTGTTTATATCATCAAATACTGAACTTTTATGAAATGGCATGCCGAAAGTCGTATAGATGATGGTAAAATGAGGCATCCAGCTGATTCTCCATCTTGGAAAATTTTTGATTTTGAAAATCATGAATTTGCAAAAGATCCTCGTAATGTTAGATTGGGGCTGGCTACAGATGGTTTTAGTCCTTTTAAGAATATGAGCACTAATTACTCTACATGGCCAGTTGTTTTGATGCCGTATAATCTGCCACAAGATATGTGTATGAAACAACCTTTCTTTATGTTATCTTTGCTGATATCTAGACCCACAGAACCTGGAAATAATATCGATGTTTACTTGCAACCTTTAATTGCTGAGCTAAATGAAATGTGGTTAGGGGTGAATACTTTTGATGCTTCAACCAAGCAACCCTTCAATATGCGTGCAGCACTTTTGTGGACCATAAGCGACCTTCCAGGTCATGCTAATATATCTGGTTGGAGCACCAAGGGTTATTTAGCATGTTTGGTATGCCATGAATTTACATGTTCTTGTCGTTGAGAAAATTCTCATAAGAATGTCTACATGGGTCATCATAGATTTCTTGAAGAGAATCACCCTTATAGATTTGACGAATCTTTCAACGGAGAAGTTGAACTTGGTGTTCCACCCCCAAAACTCACTGGGTCTATGATATTTTCTGACTTGGAGGGACTTGAAATTAGATTTGGAAAATTGGTTAAGGATAATCATGTGTTACCTCATAATAGGAAAAAAAAAACGAAGTATATTCTTTGAGTTGCCATATTGGGAAACTTGATGCATCACAATCTTGATGTTATGCGCATAGAAAAAAATGTTTGTGATAACATTATTGGAACCTTGCTAGATATTAGTGGAAAAACAAAAGATCACGTTAATGCACGTCTAGATTGCCAACAAAGAGGAGTTAGACCAGAACTCCACCCGAATGAAGATGGTAGTCTACCTGAAGTTTGTTATTCACTAAATAATAAAGGAAAAGAGAAATTTTGTAGCATTTTGAAAAATGTTAAACTTCCAGATGGCCATGCATCGAACATTTCTAGATGTGTGCAGATGAAACCACCAAAGATTTTCGGCTTAAAGAGTCATGACAACCACATTTTGATGGAACAATAGCTCCCACTTTGTATGCGTAATACACTACCAATTAAAGTCAAGTCTCCTCTAATCAAGTTATGTCGTTATTTTAAAGACTTGTGTTCTAAAGAACTTTGTCCCCGTGATTTGGTTCGACTTGAAAGTGAGATAGCCATAACTCTTTACGAACTTGAGTTGATATTTCCACCCTATTTTTTTGATGTCATGGTCCATTTGTCGATTAACTTGGCAACGGAGGCTAGGATAGTTGGCCCTGTTCATTACCGTTGGATGTATCCAGCTGAAAGGTAATTCTTTTTTTATATGCTTTTTTAGTATTTCTTTTATATTTTTTGTTATATATTATTATTTAATGTCAAAATACAAACTATTGCAGGAACTTATATACATTGAAATCTTATGTCCGTAATAGAAGTCGGCCAGAAGGTTCAATTGCCCAAAACAAAATATGTTGTTTGTTAAACTTTAAGATAAAACCAAAATGTGAAAAGCGAGATAAATAGGCTCGGAATCTCGCTGCCTTTACCCTTCTTTTTTTTTTTTTTTTTTTTTTTGAGGGATCTGCCTTTTCCCTCATTGAATACAAGTGTTTGCAACTTTTTTTTTTTTTGTTTATGCTGTAACACCCGATATTTTGTGTATTTATTTATTTAGTACAAGTTTATTAATTAATTCCTTTTAAAAAAAAATTGATACTCCAAATTCTTATAAAAATAATCTAGATGAGATGGGTTTAAGTTTTTGGGGTCAAAAAGATATAACTTAAACTTTCTAGGACTTGGGTGTATTTTACTTGGTGTTGAACAATTAAAAATAAATAAAAGAAAGAAAGATTAGGATAACTGAAGCTTGGGTGAGTCAACCAATTTTTCAGGGGAGTAGCCACCTCCTACTATTCTCCCGAGGCCAAGGAGGAGGTGTTATAACCTCCTTTATGCAGCCAACATACTTGGATATTTATCTTTCATCCTTAGTTGCAGAAATTAAGGCAAATAGAACAAAAAGAAAATTAAAGAGAGTCAGAGAGAGTTCAACACAAACAAGGAAAATAAGAAAGAAAACAAAGAACTTGGGATTTCTGAGTCTTGATTAAGGTAGGAATCAATTACTGTTGTAATTTATGTTGTAGATTAAAGAACTCTAAGAAGAATAGTTGATTAATAGAGACTTTATTTTATATATAACAGTTGAGTTGTATTTTTAACCGTAGGTTGGGTTTTGTTAGTGTGTGTAAGGGTGGCTATGGAGTTTTCCGGTGGGTAAGGAATGGGAACCGCGGCGGCTGTGACAAAGAAGAACAGGCCATGCTTGTTCTGATGTTGTGTAAAAACATGGCCGAAGGCCCTGTTTGATTGCTGGACCAGCAGCCCACTTTTGAGAAAAAGAAAAAGAACAGCAAGAATAAAGTAGAAAGAGAAGGAAATAGGAAGAGAAGAAAATTGGTTGTGGAACTACCGCGTATTTGAGTCAGTTGTTCAAAATGGTAATTGGAATGTTATACCATAATTACAATCTCAGTCCTTCATTTTAAGTGGAAAGAAGCATTATAACCTTAAGGTATTTTATTGAGTTATTGTACGTACCCTCAAGAAGTAAGACAACTTATACTATTAATTATATTAAAATTAAAATAGTAGTATAGGTTAATAGTACCATTATTATATATATAACATGCTGAAAAGTGAGAACCCCACGTGAAGCTAGGCATAGTTAGGGAGAGTTTGGTGATATAAGTAGTTCTTTTAGATCGTTAAGTTGATCAAAGATTAATTTATACTAAATTCGTTGTTTTTATTGGTCAGGTGATCAAGTAGAATCCAAAAGCTTTACTAAGCCAACTTACGGAGGTGAGCGCCTTACCAAGAAAATGATTTGAGAAACCAAAAGGATTTCTTTATCAATTTTTTTTAGAAGCAAAATATTGAGAAAAGTCATAACATGCATGAGTAGAAAATAATAAATTAACTTTGATGTTATATGAAATGAATTTATTAGATTCTGTTGAAACTATTATTAAAAATTATATGCGATGCTTGCCATACGTGAACATATATGATTTAATTGAGCTTTTGGATTATAACTGTCTGCGAGGTTCGCAGTATTTGACGATAATTGTTAGAATATTATTTGGTATAAAGTTGGGCGCTCGTCTGCTCTCGCTTGATGGTATTCTCTGGATAATTCTGGGTAGCTAGGGGCTACAGAGTTACCAGAGCTCTGCCATTGACCGGACTCACAAACCAAGGATTAGAGCCCTTTGGGGAGTGACTCACCATTTTTGGCTAAGACATGTCAATGCCCATTTTATAGGGAAAAGTAGCACCTTATCCCTCATCTAACCGGCGTGCTAACTAGTCCCTCCCCTGATCTTTCCAGTTCTGCAGAAGGGTAAATATTTATGAATGGCCCAAGTTGAAGGGCGAATGTTTTTATTTTATTTATGATATATACTTGCACTTACTATTAGCATGAAAATGTTGCATCCATTCAGGTACTCATGAATTTTTGAAAACCAATTTCCTGCATAATATTCAATTACTTACTAAAACGGCATCACTAAGTTGTTTTTGCAACTTACGCTTTCAAATGTAAACAATTTCAGATTACTATGTTGTTGATGGGAATCTGGGAGGCGGAGAGATGGGCTAGTTGTACACTGGTTGTCTACGCTAATTTTGGGAACTTTCATCGAGAGAGTATAGTGTGTCTGTAAATATTATGGTCTGCATCAGTACATAGACTGGTTTTAAGTTGTATCCGATGTAATTATCTTTTGTTGTATATATATGGGTTTGTATTAGTGTTGAAATTGAAGTTAACCTTTTTGCTGAATAATTAGCTTTATGCTGTTATTTCGGGTGAGACACATTTCAGGTCTATCTCGGGATCGTGTCGCTACAGGTGGTATCAGAGCATCTAGTTAGAGTAATGCTACGCCAGGATAGGGGCCTTAGCTAGTGGGAGTATTTAAATAGGAACTGTGATACTCATAAATTATTAATGTCAATTACTAGGGACCCTCAGTACTGACTTGTGGTCGATCACTATTGGGCGGGCGACCAGTATGTGATTTATTACAATTCAAGTACTGTGTAGAATATTGAGTGGGGAAACATAGGGAAATAAAGAATACATTTTGTATTCATGTATGCCGTTTCTTCGTTTTTCTTTATGCGTTTATGCTCAACAAGTGTTATATTTCTTATGTGTATATAGGATGGCTGCCACTAGGGAGGATTCTCCTCCAAGATCTATTATATAACAGCGTTCTCATCCAAGGATTGCCTATACCCCACCATCATCTCGTGTACGATCCTATAGCCCACGGGAATGTCTGCATGGTGCCTATCCAAATAGGGTAGTACACCATCTGGAGAGAGACCGAAATCTATACTACGGAGGTGTATGGACCCTCACGGGTTCGAGGGCGAGAATGTACAGCGTATTCGGACCCTAGAGAATCAGGTACGAGAGCTCCGACTCGAAAATGAGAGGCTTAGGAGACAATATGATAATCGAGGTGAGAGGAATAGGGAAATAAGGAAGAGGATTAGAGCAGTGGTTAATGAAGGGTCAGAACTTAGTGAAGAAGAAGAACCTTTTGAAGTAGAAGAGTCGGTTGCGTCTGAAGGATCGGTTTTTAATGAGTGAGCAGGGTAATGTAGTTATCATATATGTGTATTAATGTAAATATGTAAATTAAATAAATGTTGAAAGCTAGAAGGTGAGTTGGTGTAATATAAACTTGAACCAAGTTGTTAGGATGTAAATTAGTTTCACTATAATGTTGTACAATGTAAAACTTATATGTTGTTTATGTATAATATGGGTGTTATATTATATATATATATATATATATATATATATATATATATATATATATATATATATATATATATATATATTTTATATATATCTGATATTTTATATCTTATGCATCTAGAGAGTAATAATAATTGCTAGAATAATAAGGTAGATATAGTCACTTAATTACATTTTTGTTATGTGAAGATGTCAGATAATCAAGGTAATTGTGAAGGGACTGAACCCCATATCCCTACTTCAGTGGAGACAACAATGGAACAATCCCATGAAGCGATACAAGGGATACCCCAACTAGTGATAGACAAGGAAGAACGGTTTTTAGTCGCTTTTGAGCAATTCAACAGAATTATGCAAGGCCAGATGCAAAATATGACGAATCCAATTACCGCCACGATGGATCAAACGTTAGAAAGATTCTTACGTTTCCAACCACCAAAGTTCTATGGAGAGCCGGATGACCATAAGGCAGAAGCATGGTTGGGAAGGGTCGAGAATATATTCAAGGCCCTAAGTTACTCAGATACACAAAATATCTCATTAGAAACTTTCCTGTTTGAAGATGCAGCTAGAGATGGTGGGAAGCAAGGGAAAGGAGTAGGGAGCAGAATGGTACTTATAAAAGTTGGGTCAACTTCCTACAAGAATTTAATGACAAATTTATTCCAGATGTGGTCCGTGAGAAAAGAGAAGAAGAGTATAATGCCCTTGTACAAGGGAACATGACTGTAGCACAGTATGATGATCAGTCATGTAGGCTGGTAAAGTACGCCCCGTACATGCTCACGGATGAAACTCGGCGTACTCGGAAATTCTTAAAGGGATTAAGGACTGAGATTTGGCAAAGTCTCCTCGCTTATCCCACTAGTACCTACACTGAAGCAGTGGAGAAAGCAACCAGAATTGAAAGAGGGTTGGAACAGATTAATTATATCCAGAATCAACAGAAGAAAGCCAGGCCAGGCCAGCCGAGCTGGCAGATGGGTAGGGAACATGGTAGAGGAGCAAGTGTGAGAAGGCCTTACCAAACACCTTTAAGAGGTTCATCGTCCAACGGTGCAACCATAAATCCGCAAACTCAAAGGACGAAAGTAGTTTGTAATTTCTGTAATCGCACAAGGCACGTTGAGAAGCATTGTTGGAAGAAAGCCGGAAAGTGCCTGAAATGTGGAGCCTCAGATCATATTATCACCCAATGCTCCCGACATCTGAGCACGCCTATGCAGTTTAACCCTGGGAAAGGGAAGGATTTTGGACCACCAACGTCAAATCCAAAAGCTCATGGTCGTGCTTTTGCTTTGGGAGGTGAGGAAGGAAGCGAGCCAAATGTGACGGATGTGGTGGAAGGTACAATACTCGTATCAAATCACTGTGCTAAAGTTTTATTTGATCTTGGTGCATCCCATTCTTTTGTGGCATCACATTTTATCTCAAATCTAGAAACTAAAGCTGAAAAATTACCGTTTACATTAGATGTCAGTGCCCCTATGGCGCCTCAATGTTAACTGACACAGTATTTAGGGCTTGTGAAATTAGGATTGGGAAAAGAATATTTCCTGCCGATCTAATTGCTTTACCTATTCAAGGATTCAATTTGATTCTTGGAATGGATTGGCTATCCGCACATTTTGCACAATTAGATTTCCCCTACAAAACAGTAACCTTACGGACTCCTGGACATATGGAAGTAAGGTTTACAGGAAATAGAAACCCTCCGAGGATAGCCATTTTGTCTGTCGCCCAAGCTCGAAAGATCTTGCGAAACGGAGGCCAAGGATTTTGGCTTATTTGATTAATAAACCAAAGGACAAAATGGAACTTAAAGAAGTGCTTGTAGCGTCAGAATATACGGATGTGTTTCCAGATGAACTGACAACTCTACCCCCAGACCGAGAAATGGAGTTTGCAATTGAAACCATCTCGTATTGCCCCAGTCGAATTACAAACCCAATTACAGGATCTTTTAGAACATGGGTTTATTCGACCTAGTACTTCACCGTGGGGTGCTCCGGTGTTATTCGTAAAAAAGAAAGATGGAACACTACGTTTGTGCATTGACTATCGAGTGCTGAACAGTGTGACTGTTAAGGATAAATATCCATTGCCACGCATTGAAGACCTTTTCGATCAATTACAGGGCTCACGAATATACTCTAAATTGCACTTAAGACAAGGATATTATCAGCTGAAGATCAAAGAGAGTGACATTCCAAAAACTGCTATCAACTCAAGGTACGGACATTTTGAATTTGTGGTAATGCCTTTTGGGTTGACTAACGCACCTGCAGCGTTTATGGATCTTATGCACCGTGTTTTTAGACCCTACTTGGATCAGTTTGTAGTTGTCTTTATCGATGACATATTGATATATTCCAAATCGGAACAAGAGCATGAAATTCATTTGCGGAAGGTTTTGCAAATACTTCGGGAAAATAGACTTTACGCTAAGTTTAGCAAATGTGAGTTTTGGTTAGATCGTGTTGCTTTTCTTGATCATATCATATCAGGAGAAGGTATAGCCGTCGATCCAGCAAAGATCGAAGCCATAAAGGAATGGAAGAGGCCAGAAACAGTGACTGAAATCCGCAGCTTTTTTGGGTTGGCTGGTTATTATCGTCGTTTTATTAAGAACTTCTCTCGCGTGGCTGCCTCATTAACTAAGTTAGCCGAATAGTTGATGATTAACAAACGAACTTTATAATATATTGGTGCTCGTGAGTTTTATGATTTGAACAGGAATTAAATTATTAAAGATCAATTCATTTGGATTAGAGAAAGACCAAACTATGAAGAATGACCAATTTTGAAGAAAAGGCTTGTACGAAATTGGAAGTTAGCTCATGAGAAGCCCAATTGGAAAAGTAGGCTCGTTATGATTGAAGATCAAGATCGAAGCCCCTAACACCCTTGAAGGGCCCAATTTTCGATTCAAGAAAATTGTGGTCAACTTAGTAAGTAATTTCAATTGATTAAAAGAGCAAGAAAATTCCTAGCCCAAATAAATTTTTAAATATTTTACCCCAAACCTTTCGGCCCTTTTCTAAAAAGTGTTTTGAACTATAATTGCCTTCCTTCCTTTCTCAAATTAGCCGTAAACCTTTTTGATTAATTATGGCCGAGAATTATTTTTTAATTAAGCCTAATAACTTCTGAAAATTAAATTAAACTTTGGCTATTAAATTTGAATTCTCTTTCAAGCCAACTAAAGGAAAGATTTTCTCAAAATCATTTGACTTAGCTAGCATGATTTAACTGAATTTCGTCTTAAGGTTTAATCTCAGTAAATTTAATAAAGAACAATTTATTGTATTAAGGGTTTGGTTAAAGTACTCAGGATGGTGCAATTCAAGAATAAGCACAGTAATATAATTGAATAGAAAACAATAATAAGAGGAGCAAGCAATAGTAGTGTATTTCTTAGGTAAAATTCTGGATGCTAAATACAATGTAAGATTCGCTATTTATAATATTCCTCCTGTCCTAACTGAACTAGGAGTCCTATTTTGCCTAGGAAACCTACATGGCCTAGGAGTATCGCAGGGCCCATTAAGTCCTCTGAAACGGATAGTAGATCGATCACAGTAGGTCGATCGGATAAGTATTTGTATGGTCGAGCCGATCTTGAGGTCTTCACAGGTCGGATCGATTCTGAACAGGCTCGAAAAGTACAGTTCGATCATAGGTGTAAAATAGCCCTCATCAGTACTCCCTCACTTCTCGAGCGTAATCGTAGCTGTAGCTCGAGAAGTAGATGTAGTATTTACCTTGGTCTTTTCGTCGTTCATGAAACATGCCTCATTAAAGACCTAGTTCGGAAAAACCCTCTTCGGGATAAAAAACCGAATCAAGGAAAAAAGAGTACATATTCGTTAGAACTTTCTACGAACAGACACGTACTTTAGTTATCGTGTGTCAGAATTCAGCAGGGTCTTTTCACAATTTTGATTGGCGGGAATACGTAGAGACGCGAAGGGTTGAATCTGTCTTTTCACCGCCCATATATATAGTTAAAATTAGCGGGATATTTTACTTTTACCCCAGATATTTAATCCTTCTAGCAGTAGGCTTAAATCGATAATCTTGTCAATTTCTTACTTTTTCGAGCACATTATTTCAAGGAAAAATGGCTTCGACGTCGCAGAAGCTCCCTTCCCCAATTCAGAACGTAGGAGAACAAGCACCACCCAACATTCTTAATCCTGATATTCCTTCTTCTGACAATGAAGTAGCGGATGATTCTCAAGCAGAAGAGGTTAGAGACTATGCCGACGATGAAGTTGATAGTTTGGTCGTGGAAATTATTTCAGAGGAAGAAATGATGTCGAGGGCATCTAAAAAATCCAAAACAGCCCAACCTCAAATTTCTAACCCTGTGGAACTTTTTCCTTCTCGATTTAAAGAGAAAGATCTTCCTTTTCTGAGAAAGGAATATGGTCGTTACTTCCCGTCGGAATTTGAGATCATCATTCCCACTTCCGAGGAAAGAGTAAACACTCCACCTGCTAATTGTCGAGCTTTTTATACGTCCCATTTTGAGCATGGGCTCCGTTTTCCCTTTTCTTCAATCCTCCGTCAATTCCTTGAGACCTTCATCGTCTCACTGACCCAGCTTGTTCCTAACGCCATTGCCTTTATTACGGCCTTCTCAGTCTTAATGGTAGCGCGAGGTTTTCAACCTTCATTCCGCAATTTCCTTCACTTTTTTCGATTTTCAGTATCGACCTCCTCAAACAGGGGTTATTATTATGTTAGTCAGAGACCTGGGTATGCTGTGCTTGAAAATGCCATTTCCAGCAACAGCACGGAGTGGAAGTCAAATTTCTTTTTTGTTAAAGCTCCGACCGTGCGCATTCTTGAAAACGGAGAAACTCAGGAGTTTGCTCATGATTGGGGCTATAATGATTCTTGGGTATATGGTGGTCGAAGAGTAATCGGGGAGATGGCCCCGGACGACCAATTCTCATCCACTATGGTCGAGGAGATGAGATTAAACAAGTACCAATCAGCTCATTTGATCGGAGAGATCTTTCTTCGAAAAGCAGGACTGAGTTCTCTGGAATTTTCCATTCCATCGGATAATCGATCTCTAGGTAAAGTCATTCCCTAACTAATTTTATTCATAAAAGATTTATGAACTCGTCATTTTCTAATACCTATCTTTTCCGCAATGCAGCCATCATGGTCGAGAACTGCCGTTTTTCCGTGGTCGGTAAATCAGTCCTTTCGAACTCAAAAAAGTCTTGGGGTAAATCTCCCATAGAGCAAAAAGAATCCAGAAAAAGAAGAAGAGATCAGTTTATGGATCTGGAGGATATTGAGGAGGAGTCGTTCGAGAACGCTGATCCTATCCGAGTAGCTCCTCCTTCTTCCGGTCAAACCTCATCGGATATACCGTCTTCAAGCTCTCGCCAAGGCCGCGGTTATCCGCCCAAATTTCTTAGGGATCAACATGGTATTCTAGGCTGTCAATCTTGGTCGGAGCGCAATCCTACCGGCCCCGAAGCTAAAAGGAGAAAACAGTTCTTCGACAAAGGAGGGGAATATTTTACTCATGTCGGAGATATTGGTCATAAAGCTTCCCTGGTAGATATGATCGAGAGTCATCTTCAAGGGAGACGGGCGGCTGGATACTCCGAGAAGGATACATTGGCGTCTGATGATAAGGAGAATGTCGTCGATAAATCCATTCGAATTCTCCTTTCTTCGACCTTCACTCAAGATGTAAATAGGACGATCAAGAAAAAACCTCTCGAACAGCTGGCAAGGGCAGCTCATGCTCATGAAGTGGTGATGTTCTTTAATTTGTCAACCCCTTTAGTAAATGTTCTTTTATTCTATATCGATTTAGATAAAATTTTTCTTCATATAGACTGGAAATGCTTTGGTGTCGGCACTGTATGACATGGCGTTGCATAGGGATCAATGCAGCTTTGTTGAAGAAAGTAACAGGATTTTATCTGCCAGAGTTAAGGAGCTCGAAGATCAACTTGCTCAGGTTGATAATTCTCGAGCTTCTGCTGCCACTTCGTCTGATCCTCTTGCTAATCCTAATTTGGAGACTGACAATCCTCACATTATTAGCGTGATGACGGATTCTAGTAGATATCAAGCGCAGGTCGACCAAATGACTCGTGAAATAGAAGAGCAAAGAGTCGCGCATGCCACCCTCGTTAGCAAGCTTGAGTCGGATATAGCTGCTCTTCGATCCCAACTCGCGACTAAGGAAGATGATTCTTCTGACATAGAGAGGGTCATAGATGCGCATCAATCTTCAGACGTCGAGCCCATAGTTCGAGAGTTTCTCAATTCTCCCGTGCATACTGCCATAATTCATCAAAAGATTGGTGGTCTGCTCTTGAGCTCGTTCTATAAGGGTGTCGATCAATTAATCGAGTCTGGGCAGATTCCTGATAAGCGGGAGGAATATCGCAAAGTCATGGCCATCGAAAAGGATCGAAGTCTTCAAGACTATCCTCCCGACTGCTTATCCTCTGTAGAGTATAACAATCATCCATTGGCTCACCTTGTCGAGGAATATGGAGCTCCAATTCCCGTACCAACACCTGATTTGGATTTGATAAAGGATATCATGGAGAATCAGTCAGGCGAAGAGGAAGGTGATGATGCCGAGGAAGATATCGAGGGAGACCGTGTCGACGAAGGGAATAAGGAAGGAAAGGAGGGATCGTCCCCCAAGGAAATCAATTCACCCAGTTAGGATGTTTTTTATGGTTTTCTTTTATTTTGTTGTAAAGCTAGGCCTTTTTAATCTCGTAGATTATGAAAAACTCCTTTTTGTGATATATATTATTTTAGATCTGATATACTTTGTCGTTATGCTGATCACAATGCATATTTAATGACCCGCTTTTACCTTAATTTCGAATTTTTACTGTGCGCGCCAAGGTTCAAGGACATAATCGTCATTTCCTTAACTATATATAAAGGTAAATCTTTTGGGGTTTTACCGCGCGTCCCCACTTGCAATATAAAATTTTCTTGTCATTGATCGAAGCTCATAGTTCGATAATTCACAAATATTCCTGATTTTTTGATCATGAGTTCCAACCTATTTTCTGGAGCTGCCAAGCGATCTCTACGAGGTCTTCCCCGACGAGATACCCCGAAGAAAAGATCCCGAACGGAAAGTTCTCATCAATCATCCTCCCAAGGGGGAGCTTCTTCTCGGGAAACCATTCCTCGACCTGATCCAAAATTATCCTCGTCAAGCGGGAATTTAAAAGAAACGAAGGATATCCCTTCTAATGCCCCAATCCGCAGTCCGATTGTCGATCCGAAGATGCTGGAGGCTTTCCAGAGTGAAGGTTCTTGCTCTACTTCTCCTCCTTTAGTAGAGCAAACATTTAATGAGGTATCACGAACCGTTTCCCCCCCTCCAGTCGTCCATACGACGAACGAGGAAAGTCGAGCTATTTCTCCTATCCTCGGGGAGCAAACCAATAATGAGGAGTCGCGAACCGTTTCTCCTCCTCCAAGCGTCCATACAACGAACGAGGAAAGTCGAGCTATTTCTCCTATCCTCGTGGAACAATCAATAAATGAGGAGTCACGAACTGTTCCAATTTTTCCAGATGAACGCTCAGTGGATGATCATTCCCCTTCGGGCAGAGATGTAACAAATCAGTCTATAAGTCGAGATGGTTGTGCTCAGGTCAAGGCTACTGCTCTTCATTCTGAAATTGCCACTCCCGTTTCTGAGATCGATCCCACTCTACAATTAAGGGGGCCTGTGGAAGATATTCCAGAATCTTTCTTTGCCCATCCTGGTTCGCAAGTTGTTTCGACCTCTCAAGACACTCAGGTTGTCTCTCCTGTTCGCATTTCACAAGGAGCGTCGAAAACTGGGTCTGGTCCCAGTCGTTCTGCAATTGAAAAGGTTGCGGACGACCCATTTCTCTTAGACGAGCGTCCATTTAAGGAGCAGGTTGTAGAGATAACTGAGTTCGATATAACCCGATCAGGTGGGGTTTCAATTGATGCGAGTATTCCACCAACCCTCGATCCTGATGGGGTTTCTTGGAATCTGGGAATGGGTACTATCTTGCCTAAGGAGCTTGAAAAATTGAAGAACCACTCTTCTTTGCAACTTGTCCAGTCCATCTTCAAACGTTTGGAGATGGTATGCGTATTTTGTTATTTGTCAAAAAGATCTAGGTGTTTTAAGTGTTTTACTTATATTTCTCAATACAGGCTAAGCATGAAGCTCTCCAACTCGGGATACAAAATGACGAATTCTATTTTGCTCGAGAAGAATCCCTCGATCGGGTAAATACAATTGCCGCTGCTCATCGATTGTTGATGACTGAGGTTGAGCACCTCCGAGCTACCACTGAAAGGCTCACTAGAGAGAAGGAAGAACTTGCTCGAGTAAATAGTAGTTTGGAGGCTGAAAAGGAACAGCTTACCAAGGAGAAAACAGATCTTCTTCAATTGAAAGATCTGGAGTTTGATAGGGGTTTTTCCCTCGGATATGAGCAGCGTACCCAAGAAATGATGACCTATCTTGGTTATCCGACAATTCCTGCTCATGTTCACGAAACGGTAGACAAAGGTCTTACTTCCGATCATACTCCTGAGCAGTAGACAAGAGTCTTTCTGCTATTTTTTTTTTTTTTTTTTTTTTTTTTTTTTTTTTTTTGAAATGTAAATATCAATTCTTGCCTGATAATTGTAAGAACATACTTATTGTTCGATTTCCGCGCCTCATCGACCTGTATGTTGATAAGTAATTTCTTGCAATAATATTGAAAGATGAGAAGTCAACTTGGTAGGTGTGCCGTAACTGTTGGAACGATTCGTATGCTCTGTCCATTGATTGGTTAATTCCCCGTAGTATAAATAGCTCATTGGAGAAGTAGGAAAAAGAGAAAAAATGAATCAATATGCCACCCCTGAACAGTTTAATTTGGTTTTCATGGCCTGTTGACTATGGTGGAGATATCAAACCAGATAGTTTTTTGAATAGACGAGAGCTGGTTAGTTCATTAAAATGGTATTTTGTCCATGCATGCTCGAAAACTTGCGCCCAAGGCATGGAGAACGATCCTGTCTCAATTGTACGTCAGCCAAGTTTTTTCCTTCTCAGCGTGCTTTAGCTTGATACTGTGATCGACCCCATGGTGACCATGTGGCCCATTTAGAGGTCATTAAATCACCAGCATTAGCAAATATACACACTTCTGCATGTTCCTCGTCTCTATGCATTGGTAGTAGTCTGAGGAGAAGGTCGAATTGAAGGAGCAGATCAGTTCGAGGAGTAACGAGGTAAGGTTAGTGTTTTGAAATAATTGTAATGATCCTTGAATGTAAGCGTAGGTTTTCGTGATGATATGTCTGTACTTTGTGTAATGATCCTTTCAAAGGCCTGAATAAAATTAATTATTCTTTGTTCGTTCAGTTCGACAATAACGATTGACTATATTTTCTGATACTGCAAATTATACTTATAATGTTTTAAATCCGGACCGTTGATAGGGCCTCAATTTAGCACCCTTGGATCCTTTATCCTCTGCCTATAAAAAGATTCTTCCATTCCTTTCTTTCTTCTCAAAAGGTGAAGTCCTTCAAGATGAATATTTATCGTTATAAGTATCATCGAGCACCAGATTTGTCAGTTTATGTACTTAGGAGTTCAAGACTTGGTATGGTAGGAATTGGAAAAATGAGATCCCTGTCTTATGCGGTGTTGGTCGGGTAAATCTCATAATTGGGGATTAGCCGATCATCCACCGCGTCGTACGATAGAGGTCGAGAATAGAGGAAAGCAGGATTCTATGTTTATCGAAATCAACTTGTTTCTAACAGGTTGGTGATGTTATGCATGGGACCCTTCTGATCCCTATTTTAATCGGTGAAGAAAAAGCATCAACTTCTTCGAGGTGGTCGAATCGTGATAGCATGTGGCTGTGCTTGCCCGATGACACTTGCCTACCCATAGAAGAAGCCTGAACTTTAGGTTCTCGTCACTGTTCTGAAAGTAGAAAAAAGACGATCGTTCCGAGGAGGTTCAGGAGCGTTTTGGAACCAAATTCTTTCTTTTGTTATTTTGTAGGTGTAACTGTTTAGTGTAGCTGATCGATGAATATTCAATATGTAATACTAGTTCTACTATGATAGTCATTGTATTGTCTTCATCGATGTAATATAATACCTCTATTTCGACCGAGTCAAAAATGCATTTATTTCCATTCCTCTATTTACGGCTTGCAGTTATGACTTTGTAACGTAATTTCCGATGTGGTGTCATAGCCGTTGATTGGATGTGAGTCTCACCGTAGGATTTCAACTTATCCTGTCTATAAAAGGAATCTTCTTTCTTCCACTAAGTTACCATCATAAGTAAAAATCCTGAAATAATGTACTACTTCTTTGTCCAAAATGGCGGTCGTCCGCCTAATTTGAGAATCCAGAAAAAAACTTTTATCATGTCGACTTGGTATGGGTGGAATTGGAAAATAGAGATTTCTCAAAAACCATGAAATCTCCTACCCCTAATAAGGGGGATGGATCGGAACGCCTATCATCATTCGACCAACCTATGTAAATGGGTAAAGGTCGGTGTTGTGGGGTTCCGTCCCATTAGTTACGTGGTTGGTGGAAAGCTGGTTAGTTCATTAAAACGAGCATATATGGTCAAAAAATGCTAACCACCATCGACCGTTGTAACATTATGATCTCTCAAAGCTCTCCCTGATTCCAAAGCTTTGTGCCCGCGAGAACGACTGGTTCTATCTGGTGGCAAGAATTCTGGGAGCAAGTCGGAGATAGATCAGGCGAAAGATCCTTTGTTTGCTTCTTTTCTTCCTTATATAACAGAGTTTGCCATTGCTTTAGATAGAATAGTATAGGTATCTCCGACGTATATGATTATCAGTGATAAAAAATTATACTGTGAATCAGCTGTTCGTTTATGTAGATCGTATGATGAATGTAAATTTTTCTCATCTATGAGTTTTAGTTTTTGTGCCAATCTTTGGATTTCAATCGTTGTAGATCGTTTGTGATGAGTGTATACCGAACCATTGGTTTTTACTCAGAGCTTTTGTTATATTTAGATTTTATACCAATTGTGGTTTTAATCCGTGTAGGTCGTTCATTTGGAGATCGACGAGTGTATACCGACCCAATCGGTTTACTCAAAATTTCGGGTTGTATACCAATTATTGGTTTTAACCTTTGTAGGTTGTTTATTAGGAGATCGATGAGTGTATACAGACCCAATCGGTTTTACTCAATAATTTAGGTTGTATGCCAATTATTGGTTTTAACCTTCGTAGGTCGTTCCTTAGGAGATCGATGAGTGTATACCGACCCAATCGGTTTTACTCAAAAATTTAGGTTGTATACCAATTATTGGTTTTAACCTTCGTAGGTCGTTCCTTGGGAGATCGATGAGTGTATACCGACCCAATCGGTTTTACTCAAAAATTTAGGTTGTATACCAATTATTGGTTTTAACCTTCGTAGGTCGTTCCTTGGGAGATCGATGAGTGTATACCGACCCAATCGGTTTTACTCAAAAATTTAGGTTGTATACCAATTATTGGTTTTAACCTTCGTAGGTCATTCATTTTGAAAAAAAAGTCGTTTTCTGAGCGCGTCCGATGGAGAAGTAAGCAAAAGCTTTTATTATAGTTGAAGACAAATTAATGGTAAAAAGAAAATAACAAGACATACTGAAAAAATTAAAAAGAAAACTAATTTCTTGGAAATCCTGTCTAATTTCTGAATTTTCTTATCTTTGAATTCTATCGACCATAATATCTTCTGAGATTTACAGCATTCCACGTCCGCGGGAGCGGAGTTCCATCCATATGAGCTATCTTATATGATCCCTTCTTTCCGACCGCAATTACCACATAGGGGCCTTCCCAATTTTGCTGTAATTTTCCCACATGTTTGGATACTTCAACTTTTTTAAGTACCAAATCACCTTCTTTGAATGACCGTATTCTCACCCTTTGATTATAGGCCTTTTCCATGCTAGATTTTGCTGCTTCTAGCCGAAGACTGGCTTTTTCTCTCAAGGTCTCGCTTAGGTCGATGTCGTCCTTTCTGAGTTGATTATTTGTTTCTTCATCGTACAACTCAATTCTCGGACTGGGAACAAGTGCCTCGACTGGGATGACCGCTTCCGAACCATATACCAAGCTGAACGGTGTTTCACCAGTAGACGCTTTGACTGTAGTTCTGTTAGCCCAGACGACACCAGGAAGTTCGTCCAACCATTTTCCTTTAGCGTCGTCAAGTCTTTTCTCGAGGGATTTTATAATTTCTCGATTTGCTACCTCAGTCTGCCCGTTTGCTCGAGGATGTCCAACAGATGTAAAGTTTTGTTGTATCCCTAACTTCGAGCACCACTCTTGAACTTGTTTCCCAGCAAATTGGGTTCCATTGTCGGAAATTAAAATCCTCGGAATTCCAAAACGACAGACTATATTTTTCCAGAGAAAGTTTATTACTTGAAACTGTGTTATCCGAGCTAGGGCAATGCATTCGATCCATTTACTGAAGTATTCGACTGCGACTAAGACATAACTCTTTTTTGACCTGGCCGGTGGGAAAGGTCCCACTATATCAATTCCCCATTGGTCAAAAGGCCAGCAGATCGGAATTGAGTGCATTGTTTCAGCAGGTTGATGTATTATATTCGAATGCACTTGGCAATAATGACAATGTTTTACATAATCTTGTGCATCTGCATACATCGTCGGCCAATAGTATCCAGTTCTTAGGCATTTGAGCGCGAGTGCTCGAGCGCCACTGTGATTCCCAGCTTCTCCCTCATGTATACTTTTAAGGATACTCTCGTACTGGTGCTCGGGAATGCATTTCATCAGAATTCCAGATACAGATCGTCGATAGAGTTTTCCTTCCAATATTGCATACCTTGGTGCTCGATATTTTATCCTTCTAGCTTCATTCTTACGGCTAGGGAGAGATCCATCGTTCAAATAGGTGATTAACGGAGTCATCCAACTGTCCGCCGCCAAGTCGATATCCATTACTTCATTAGCTGGGACAACATCGAGGTCGATGGAAGGAGTTTTGGAGATTAGCCAGGTGATCACCCTTTTAGATTTACCATCCCTTGTTCCTGTAAATCTGGATAGTTGATCAGCCCAACGATTTTCTTCACGTGGAATATTTTGAATATCAAATTTATCAAATTTACCGGTTAACTTTTTTACTTTATCCAAGTATTTTATCATATTGAATTCTTTTGCTTCGTACATCCCGCTAATTTGTCTCTGAATTAGCTCGGAATCTGTCAAAACATTCAAAATCTTTATATCGGCTTGTATAGCCATTTCCAAACCCGCAATTAGAGCTTCGTATTCGGCTTCGTTATTGGTTACCACGAAGTCCAAAGTGATGGCATAATTCATGTCCTCGCCGTTTGGTCCTTGGAAATTGATCCCTGCGCCTCCACCATCTCTGCTTGAAGCACCATCGACGTGCATAAGCCATGGCAGGTCATTGACGATCATAATACTGCTATCGCTTGTCGATGTCACATTGGAGCTTGTCTCCGATAGACCCGGAGTTTCAAGGAGGAAATCTGCCAGTATCTGAGCCTTGATTGCAGTTCGTGGTCGATATTCGATCTCGTATTGTCCCAATTCTACAGCCCATTTGATCAATCTTCCTGAGGCCTCTGGTTTGGATAACACTTGCCTCAGAGGCTGATTGGTGAGTACGATGATCTTGTATGTTTGAAAGTAAGGCCGCAACCTTCGTGCTGACGTCACCAAAGCCAGAGCAAATTTTTCAATTGTTAGATAATTCTTCTCAGCTCCCTGCAATAACTTACTCAAATAATAAACGGGCTTGTGTTCCGAGCCCTCTATTTTTACCATAACCGAGCTCACGGCCGCCTCGGAAATAGCGATGTATATATATAGAGGTTGTCCCTTCGTAGGTTTGGCGAGCATAGGTGGCGACGTTAGATAGTTTTTCAATTGCTCGAAAGCATGATCACAATCTTCAGTCCATTCAAAGGTCTTAGCTTTTCGTAAAGTTTGAAAAAATGGTAAACTTTTGTCTGCGGACCTTGATATGAATCTATTGAGAGCAACAATCTTCCCAACTAGGCTTTGCACCTGGGTAATATTTCCAGGGGGCTTCATTTCGGTGATCGCCCGTATCTTCTCTGGATTTGCTTCGATGCCTCTCTCATGGACTAAGTATCCTAAGAATTTTCCAGATTTTACCCCAAATGTACATTTTAAGGGGTTGAGCTTCATTCCATATTTCCTCAGGATCTTGAAGCAACGGTCGAGGTGCTCAATATGATCTTCTTCACTCATGCTTTTTACCAGCATGTCATCGACATATACCTCCATTATTTCTCCGATTAACTCTTTAAACATCAAGTTGACCAACCGTTGATAGGTTGCTCCAGCATTTCTCAACCCGAAAGGCATCACTATGAAACAATATACGCCTTGTTCGGTAATGAATGCAGTCTTTTCTTGATCTTTTTCATTCATGAAAATCTGATAGAAGCCTTGGAATGCATCCATCATACTAAATATTGCAAAACCTGCCGTCGAGTCGACCAACAGATCGATCCTTGGGAGAGGATAAGGATCTCTCGGACACAATTTATTCAAGTCAGTAAAATCGTTGCACATCCTCCACTTGTTATCCTTCTTGTCTCCCTTTGAGACAAGTACGACATTACATAACCACTCAGTAAAGTGTATTTCTCTAATCTGTTTGGACAATAAAAGCCTTTCGACCTCTGCTTTTATTATTTTGTCCTTCACGGGGCCATGATTCCTTTTCTTTTGTCTGACTGGTTTTGCGCTCGGATCTATCTTTAGAGAGTGAGTTATAATTCTTGGGTCGATCCCCACTATGTCTTCCGAGCTCCAGGCGAAAACATCCACATTTTTTCTTAAGAAGTTGATCAACATGATTTCTCCCTGTGGAGATAGTTCAGTTCCGATCCTGGTGATTTTGGTCGGGTCACTCTCAATAAGCTTAACCTCTTTATGCTCTGGTGCACGTAGAGTTAGATCAATGGGCTCTTTCCCTTTTTTGCTGATCGGATCCGTACTAGGCAATTCAGGATCCCGAGATCTATCCGTCGAAGACCCTACTGTTTTTCTTTTTGACGGCGTTAAAGGATCAACATTTCTTTTCAAAGATAGTGAGGTATTGTAACAATCCCAGGCCATGCAATGGTCATTGACCATTTCGCCGACCACAGAGATTGTAGGGATTTTGATTTTTTGGTGGTAGGTTGACACAACCGCTCGAAATTGGTTTAAGGCTGGTCTTCCCAAAATTGCATTATAAGCAAATGGTGCTTCAACCACTAAGAACTTAATCATTTTGATCACTCTATGAGGTTTATGTCCAAGAGTTACACTCAGGTTAATAGTTCCAGCTGGAACTATTTCCGATCCCCCAAACCCTACCAGGGGTGTAGCTACTCTTTGGAGAGTTAATTTTCCGAGGTTCATCTGATTCAGCACTTCGATAGCTATTATGTTAGCTGAACTTCCGTTGTCGATCAGAATCCTCTTGACGTTGAAATCGGATATTTTCAATGAGACCACCATAGGGAAATCGGGGTGGTCTTCGTTGTTGTCCCAATTCAGATTTCTGGGGACTTCGCTTTCGTCGAACTTGATGACTTGCTGGTTAGAGCTCTTATTCTCGAGCGCCCATATCTCTTTGGGAGCGATTACTCCTTGTTCTAAAGATCGCACAGTCCGTCGCCTCGCATTCTGACTGTCTCCCCCTGCTGGTCCACCAGAGATTACATGAATAGTTCCATTGATCCGATCGTCATCGATATCATTTCGTCGAGGCGGATGGTTACTGGGCGATCTACCATGAGGACTTCTATTTTCCTCTCTCCTTCTAGGACTTCTTGTCCTTTGTCTTCTTCGATCTGCTCTATCAACAAATTCATTTAATTTACCTTGTTGAATCAATCTTTCGATTTCTTGTTTCAGATGGTAACAATCTTCGGTTCTATGACCGTGGGCTCGATGGTACCTACAATATAAATCGTAGTTCTTTGCCCCCGGTTTTGCTTGTGTGATTCTTTTAGCTGGGGGAATCAGATTATTCCTTTCTAGTATCACCAGAATGTCTTCTCTTGGGGCATTTAATTTTGTAAACTCCACATAACTAATTCGATCTCTTATATTTCTTTTCGGAGATCGAGGCCTGAGATAGACATTGGGTCTTTTCTCTAGGTTACTCCCATTGTGATCTAATCTTTGAAAAACATTCCGTTACCCTATTCATCGGAGGTTTTTCAGGTTTTCTTGATCCTGAAGTCGATGCTTTATTCTTATTTTTGTCCTTGAAAGAGTTCATCTCTTCTTGGGTCATATATTTGGAGGCCAACGTCATGATTTCCGCAAAGGTTCTAGGCTGCTTTCGACTCAAAGCGTTGCCAAATTGCCTATTTTTAGTCAGATCGAATAGAATTGATATGATGTAATCAATGTTCGGAGAGTCAATCTTCAAAAGTTCCACATTGAATCTTGCTAACCAAGTTCTTAAAGACTCCCCTTCTAGCTGAGTTATAGTTCCTAGATAGCTCATAGGGAGTTTTTGTTTTTTCTGGCTGGCAAATTGTTGTTCTAACTTATTGCATAATTCTCTAAAGCTGAAGATCGAGTTAGGCGGTTGTTTTCCGAACCAATCCAATGCTAACCCTTCAAACGTTGTGATCATCAACTTGGCCGTATATTCTGCTGAATGAGCATACAAGCTCATTATATTAGTGAAACTAAAGATGTAGTCGGTTGGGTCAGTGGTTCCGTCGTATCTGGGGAGCCGGGCGGGCAAAGATCCAGAAGAATGTGCTTCCTTGATTTCTAAACAGAAAGGGGAACACGCAGTTATACTATCCTGTATTTCACGGGAACGAGGCCAAGGTTGCTGCAGAGTCAGAAGCCTCTGTTCGACTCGTTCCTCGACCATCCTTTCTATATCTCTTTCAGAGATTCTCTTGGTCGCTTGACGATTGATAACTGGGGGTTCGTCCGCGTCATCGATCGGTATCACAGTGCGGTCCTTGGATAGGCGAGGTTCAGATCGAGCATTAGCTTTTGCCTGATTAGTTTTTCGACCAAGGTTCCTTCCTGCTATGTTTGGCGGGGATATTTGAGATCGTTGATCCGCGTCCGGACTTTCAGCTTGAGTTGACTGGTGGTCATTATTCTCCCGAGGTTCCCTGACATTGTTAACCGCTCTTGAAGGACCAACAGCTGCCCTTACTGGTTCCGCAACTGCATGGGTTTGTAGAATTTGAGGAAAAAACGAACTGAAAATTTGAGCAATTTGTAGTATTTTTTCCTGGTCAGCGGAAAGCGGTGCGGCAGGGACGGATTGGACAGGTGGGTTAGGAATCCTACTTGTGGTAGGAGTTTGTCGTGCTCCGTCGTTCTGATTGATGTTTTCGTTTGGTGCAACTTGTTCCTCTAAAGGGTCAAGATTCTGTTGGTTTCCCGGAGGTTGTGTGTTATTAGCGCTGATTCTTTGGGAACCTTCAGGCAAGCTATCCATAGCGTGAGAAGGTCGAGAATTTGTGCTTCTTCCTGCGTTACGTGCGCTTTTCCTTGGATTGGCCATATTTCGATCGAGTAATTAACCGTGCCCCACGGTGGGCGCCAACTGATTTAACCGAATTTCGTCTTAAGGTTTAATCTCAGTAAATTTAATAAAGAACAATTTATTGTATTAAGGGTTTGGTTAAAGTACTCTGGATGGTGCAATTCAAGAATAAGCACAGTAATATAATTGAATAGAAAACAATAATAAGAGGAGCAAGCAATAGTAGTGTATTTCTTAGGTAAAATTCTGGATGCTAAATACAATGTAAGATTCGCTATTTATAATATTCCTCCTGTCCTAACTGAACTAGGAGTCCTATTTTGCCTAGGAAACCTACATGGCCTAGGAGTATCGCAGGGCCCATTAAGTCCTCTGAAACGGATAGTAGATCGATCACAGTAGGTCGATCGGATAAGTATTTGTATGGTCGAGCCGATCTTGAGGTCTTCACAGGTCGGATCGATTCTGAACAGGCTCGAAAAGTACAGTTCGATCATAGGTGTAAAATAGCCCTCATCATAGCAAGTAAATTTGTCTAGCTAAAATCTTACCTTGTTTATTTGATCTTTTGAATATATTCTCTAAATCAATTCTTTAAGAAAGATTTTGTCTTCATCCAATTATTAAACCATGTCTACATTCATTGAAGACTTTGTCACATGTTTTAATCTTGCAAAATCATTTTTAAAGTGACAAAATATTTTTTGAATATCAAAATCTTTCCCTATTGAACCAACTCCACTCCCCTATAAATAGGGAGCCATTCTCTCGACCAGAACACAACAATACATTCTGAAAATTCACTTTGTCAAATCATTTCTCTAAGCTAAAGTTTTGAGTGCTCTCTTATCTTGCTAAAAAAAAATTTCACAAAAGCTTTTAAAAAAAAAAAAAACATTTTTTCTTCTTGCTCTTTAAATCTTGAAACTACTCTAAGTGATAGAAGAAAAAGAAGAGTGTTTAGTTTATTGCAAAAATCAGCTCACTTAGGAGCATTAGTTTGTAATCAAATCTTTTATAATTATTTTGAGCAAAAGTTGTAAACTTACAAGCTCGTTAGTGCGATAGGACTGAGTGTTCTAGCAAGCACGGTTGTGTGCGATAGGTAGTGACCTAGCAAGCACGTTTTTGGAGCGATAGGTTAGTCCTAGCAAGCTCGAATCAAATCGAGAGTAAGACTTGTAATCTTGTAATCTCGTGTGGCGAAGGTTCGTCCTGCAAGCCACAATTTTTAGTGAATTTTACCCAGGGGTGCTGGAAGAGAGGAAGTAGGTCATTCGGGCGCGAACCTCTATAAAAACGGTGATCGTATTCTTACTTTATTTATTTTTCGCACTTTACTCCTCTGGAACATTGAACTTAATCATATCGGAACTTTAAATATAAACTTACTGGAACAACAAGTTTCTGTTTAAGGTTACTGGAACATTTAACTAATCTTTCTTGAACTTATGACTAATTGTCTCCTGGAACAGAACACTTTGAAAAAAGTTATAAACCTAATTCACCCCCCCCCCCCCCTCCCCCCTCCTCTTAGGTAGATCTTAGGTATCAATTGGTACCAGAGCAGGTGCTCCTTTATTTCTTAACTGTGCGGGTTAACCCCTGAGAGCTAACGATCTTATGTCTACCTTTAGCAATGATGTTTTCGCAAAAGGACAATCGCATAACAGGCCTCCACTATTCGATGGAACTGCGTACTCAATCTAGAAAAATAGAATGGAGGAGTTCATGATCTCCATTGATTGTGATCTATGGAGTGAGATTCTTGAAGGACCATCCATACCAATGAAAACCGAAGGCGAGAAGCAAATCCCTAAAGCATGGAAGGAACTAACCGACACTGACAAGAAATTGGTGTCACTAAACTCAAAGGACAAAAATCTACTAGCTTGCGCCCTCACTAAATCCGAATACAATCGGGTATGTTCGTGTGCTACGGCAAAAGACATGTGGGATATGTTACAAGTAACTCATGAGGGGACAAGTCAAGTCAAAGAGCAACGAATCACCATCTTGGTTCATCAATACGAAATGTTCAACATGAAAGAGGATGAAAGCATAAGTCAAATGTATGCTCGATTCATGGAGATCATTAACCCCATGACTGCACTTGGAAAAACGTACCCTCAAAGTGAGCAAGTCAAGAAGATTCTATGATCTCTTCCACGAGAATGGACACCCAAAGTCACTGCCATACAAGAAGCCAAGGATCTCAACAAAATGACCATGGTTGAACTCATAGGGTCACTCACATCAAATGAACTCACTAACCTGTCTAAGGATGAGGTTAGCACAATTAAAGATAGAAGATCTATTGCATTTAATTCAAATTCTATGCAGGACGATGATAGTGACATTGAGGAACTAGACGAAGATTAGCAAAATGAAGAGATAGCCATGCTTACCAAAAGGCTTAACCAACTCACAAGAAATAGGTTCACCAAAAGATTCTCGAAAAACAATAAGAAGCCCTTCAAAGCCGAGAACAAACCTAGATGCTATGAATGTCACGAAACGGGACACATATGGGCTGAATGCCCGCAACTAAAGAAATCCGAGAGAACATTTAAGAAAAACAAAAGCAAAGGAATGATAGCGTCTTGGGATGTACCGGACTCCGAAGAAGAACAAACAGAAGACAAATCCGGAAATCTTTGCTTCATGACTCGAAATGAGGTACTACCTTTACACTACTTTGATGAATGTGCTGACTTAGATAGTGAAATAGATTGTGAAGATGAATGGACTCATATGATAAATGAATGCAAAAGAGATCTTAAAAATCTTGCTTCCAAGAATGAAAAACTCAAGAAAAAGATAACTTTGCTAAACAAAGAAAGAGAAGATTTTGACATAAAAATAAAAGAAAGTTTTGAGAAAATTGAAAAATTGAAAAATGAAAATTCTCGCATTTCAAAAGAAAATACTTTTCTTAAAGCTAAAATTATTGATCTAACTAGATGCCTAGAAAAATTCACTAAAGGAAAGGAGAATCTAGATAAACTTCTAGGAATGCAATTTCTGTGGAAAAAACGGGTCACAAATCTTTTAATTGCATCTACAAAAGAAACAACGCTAATAAACTTATATGGATGCCTAAAAATGTTGTGACTAACTCGCAAGGACCCAAAATATGGGTACCTAAAGTGCAAACCTTCTCGCATTGTTAAATAGGTACAAAGGACTCCTTCACGAAAAGACAAATGGTTCCTTGATAGAGGTTGTTCTCGTCACATGACGGGAGATCTATCAAAATTTTGTGAATTTGATAAAAGTGAAGGAGGTTATGTTACTTTTGCTGATAACACAAAAGGTAAAATGGTAGGTCATGGAAATGTTGGTAAGAATTCTTCTACTTGCATTAAAGATGTTTGGTTTGTTAATGGATTAAAATATAACTTATTGAGTATTAGCCAATTCTGTGATAACAGTTATGAAGTTTATTTTGAAACATCCAAATGCATTGTTAAAAAGGATGGAAAAATCATTTTTGAAGCTTTAAGAGATGGTAATACTTATTGCATTGATTTTGTTGATTTATCTAACCAAAATGTTAAGTGCTTAGCAGTAAGTGATGATTCTATCTGGCATAGACGTCTTGGCCACATAAACATTGATTTGATGTCAAAAATTGCCAAGTCAGACCTTGTAAGAGGAATACCAAAAATCGCTTATCAAAAGGAAGGACTATGCGATGCTTGCCAAATGGGCAAACAAATCAAGAGCTCATTCAAACCCAAAAAGGTAGTGACTACAACAAGACCTCTTGAACTGCTACATCTTGATTTTTTCGGTCCTATGAAAACAAGAACTCTAGCAGGTAAAAGATTTGTTTTTGTCATCGTTGATGATTATTCTCGATTTGCATGGGTTCTATTTCTTGCTCACAAAAATGAAGCCTTGGATGCATTTATTATTTTAACAAAACGGTCGCAAAATAAAAAGGGTTATCTCATTAACTCAATTAGAACTGATCATGGTACTGAGTTTGATTCTAAATACTTTGCTTCCTTTTGTGATGAAAACGGTTATTCTCATTATTTTTCTGCACCTAAGACCCCTCAACAAAATGGGGTAGTCGAAAGAAAAAATCGTGTTCTACAAGAAATGGCAAGAACCTTTTTACATTAATATAGTGTACCTAAATCATTCTGGGCTGAAGCCGTTAGTACTGCATGCAATGTCTCTAATCGTGTTTTTCTTATATACATCTTAAATAAAACTCCGTATGAACTTTGGAATGGTAAAACACCTAATATTGCTTATTTTAGAGTTTTTGGTTGCAAATGTTATATTCTTAATGATCGTGATTATCTTACTAAATTTGATCCTAAGGCTGATGAAGCATGTTTGTTGGATACTCTGTGACTAGTAAATTATATCGTATTTATAATAAAAGGAAAAGAATCATACAAGAATCTATGCATGTTCGTTTTGATGAAACTAACCCTTTTGATGCCAAGAAACCCTTGAGCAATAATGTTTCAGCTGCTGAAGATGAAGCCACAATAGAAAACCAAAATTCGTCGTAACCAGTATTGGAACAAGCAACTAAAATAGAAGAACGTTCCGAAAAAGAGTCGGAACATGAAGCAGAAAAAGAAACTGAAGAAGGAAGTTCCAGTACCGAAATTGAACCAGCCCACAGGAAGTTCAAACATGCATCTAGTCATCTCACTACTCAAGTGATTGGTGACTTGAGAAGTGGACTTCAAACCAGATCAAAAGTAAAACAAAATCAAAGTGCCAATTTCGTCCTACTCTCAATCACCGAACCAAAAGACGTTAATGAAGCACTAAGTGATGAATATTGGGTTGCCGCTATGAAAGATGAGCTCGCACAATTCGATAAAAATCAGGTATGGAATCTAGTCGAAAGACCAAGTAAGCACACCATTATTGGAACAAAATGGGTATTTAGAAATAAACTCAATGAAGAAGGTGAGGTTACTCGAAACAAAGCGAGATTAGTCGCTAAAGGCTACAATCAACAAGAAGGTAACGATTTCGATGAAACTTGTGCTCCTGTTGCTAGAATTGAATCTATTCGTATGTTACTTGCCTATGCCTCTTTTAGAAAATTTACTCTTTTTCAAATGGACGTTAAAAGTGTCTTTTTAAACGGTTTTCTAAATGAAGAAGTCTTTGTCGAGCAACCCCCGGGTTTTGAAAATGAAAAATTTCCTAACCATGTTTTCAAATTGTCAAAAGCTCTTTATGGATTAAAACAAGCCCCTAGGGCTTGGTACGAAAGATTAAGTAAATTTCTTTTAGAAAATGGTTTTTCTATTGGTATAGTTGATACAACACTTTTTCTAAAAGCAAATGAAAATGATTTGTTAATTGTACAAATTTAAGTTGATGATATAATATTTGGTGCTACTAACGATCTCCTTTGCCGAGATTTTGCTAAGTGTATGCAAGATGAATTTGAGATGAGTCTTATGGGTGAACTAACATATTTCCTTGGGCTTCAAATAAAACAAAATGAAAAGGGAATTTTTATTTGTCAAACGAAATACACAAAAGAACTCATCAAAAGATTTGGAATGGACAAGTGCAAAGAAATGGGTACTCCTATGAGTCCTACCACCAAACTTGATAAGGACGAGAAAGGTAAACCCTTTGATGAAACAAGGTATCGAGGTATGATTGGAAGTCTTCTTTATTTAACTGCTAGTAGACCCAATATCATGTTTGCCACTTGTTATTGTGCCCGTTTTCAATCTGCACCTAAAGAGTCGCATTTTGTCGCTGTCAAAAGAATTTTTCGGTACTTAAAAGAAACCTTAAATTTTGGTCTATGGTATCCAACTAGCAAAAATTTTAATCTCACTGGTTACTCTGATGCGGACTTAGCAGGATGCTTGCTAGACCGTAAAAGTACCAGTGGCACATGTCAACTCTTGGAAAATTGTCTTGTTGCATGGCATAGTAAAAAGCAAAACTCTGTTGCACTTTCAACCGCTGAAGCGGAATATGTTGCATTATCTAATTGTTGTGCTCAAATTATGTGGATGAAAAGTTATTTGCGTGATTTTGGTTTATTGTTTGAGAATGTGGAAATTTCATGTGATAACTCTAGTGCTATTAGTATTACTAAGAATCCTGTTCAACATTCTCGTACTAAGCATATAGATATTAAATTTCATTTTATACGTGACAATGTGCAAAAAGGTAACATTTGTGTTAATTTTGTAAACTCTGAAAATCAACTTGCGGATATTTTTACAAAGGCAGTCGCTGAAGATAAATTTTGTTTGAATAGAAAAAATTTGGGTATCTTCAGTGAAAATGAAATTTGAAGGATTGGAACTTGGTACTTAAAACTCCGGAACATTACACTTCAATCTGTTGGAACAAGCCTCTTATCTCTTTTAAATTTTTTTAACTGTCGTTTTCAAAACTGACTTCAAAATAAAACTTCCATATTTTTGTTTGAGTACAAATCTCTTCAAAATAAACATATTTGCCAAATATTTTCATACCCAAAAATAGCCCCAACATTCTTTCAAAAAAATTTCTTTCCCTCTTTAAAACAAAAAGGCCGAAATATAACCCCCTCCTTCTTCCTTCTCTCTACATCCCGATTAAGCTACTAAAATCACCAAATTTCCCTCTGCCCGAAATCTCCATGGCCAAATCCAAACAAAACAACAACCTTCCTTCACCTAGAAAAAACTCTAGGAGAAATCCTAGCCTGATCTCTCCAATTGCCTCTCCATCTCCACCACAAACTGCCGCCACCCAGCCAACCCTAGCCGACATTGCCGCAGCCGCAAAAACACTTGACTTCGCTGCCTCTCACTCCACTGAAACTCAAAAACCCTCTGTCACAGCCAAACACCCAATTTCCACCACTGCTACTGCCGCTGCCGCTGCTCTGCCCAAGAAATCTTGCTTCAACCACCTCAATTTCCAAGTAAGGGAAAAGAAAAAATTGTTGTTGACCCTAGCTCAAAATCTATTACCTTAACTTCCCTTGGTGTTGAAAGGTATGAAGAGTTTTTTAAATATAAAGTGGTTGATTATGGGAGATGTATCAATCTATCTTTATTTGAAAATAGTGTTGTGGTCGACTGGATAAAATTCATGGAGTGGGATAAAATTATGTGTTTACATGTTAAGGTAAATACCGAGAATGTTAGACAATTTTATGCCAATTTAATCTTCGTTAGGGACAATAAAGTTTTGCTACGATTACTACTCGTGTCCAAGATAAGAGAATTGAATTTAATGTGAGTAAGATGAATGATATGCTAGGAATTGAAGACGGGGGGAAACGTCACATTGAAATAAAAAAATGGTGCCATAAAGGCTACTTTAATGTTGATAAGGTGAAAATGTTCTTTTGGAAAAATACTAACTTAAGTGATAAGGAGTTAGGGGGAAGGAATGCCTACAACGCGTTAGAAGTTCATCACAAGTTATTGCACTGTATGTTAACCAAAACCATCTTGTGTAGGGGGGCTAGATATCACTCTACCGACATGACTTTTATGTCTACTTATTTGCTCTACATGGCTACTAACAAGATTAAAGTTAACATGGGCTTCCTTCTATGCGAAAACTTAATTCAATCGGCTATTCCGAGCAATCATAATCTCCCGTATGGCATGCAAAAAGAAAGATGCTCCGGAAGAAACCGAAAAAATTGGAAAGAAAAGGAAAGTAATTAAAAATAAATAAAAAATATTAAATTTCAACGGATTATATCCGTCGGAAAGTAATTTAAAAAAAGGATTAATAATTTCCGACGGATTTATTCCGTCGAAAAGTAATTAAAAATTAATAAAAAAAATATTACATATTTCCGACGGATTTAATCCGTCGGAAAGTAATTAAAAATAAATGAAAAAATATTAAATATTTCCGACGGATTAAATCCGTCGGAAAATAATTCAAAAAAATTCAAAAAATGATTTATTATTTTCCACGGATTTAATCCGTCGGAAAATATTCTAGAAAATGGAAAAATAATTATTTCCGACGGAATAAAAAATATAAATTATTTTTCGTCTTATTTTTTCCCTATTTGATTAATTTATATCATTCTTGATCCATTTGACCATTTTTTCACAAATTTAACTCATATTTTCACAAAATTCATCTATTTAAAACCCTTATTGATTTATTTAACTCGTTATCCACCCATTTTCATTGATTTAAACTATTTTTTTCTAATTTAATCTATTTTTTGCAATATTTTGATTAATTTAAACTGTTCTTAATCGATTTAACTAAATTTTCACTAACTTTTTTTACTTAACCCGTATTTTCACAAATTTCATCGACTTAAACCCTTAATGATATTGATTTAACTCGTTGTCCACCAATCTTCATCGATTTAAACCGTTTTTAATTTGATTAATTTAATTATATTGTTCTCGCTCAATTTCACTAACTTTCTTTGATTTAACCCGTATTTTCACAAATTTCATCTATAGAAACCCTTATTGATTGATTTAACTCAATTCCTATCAATTTTCATCGATTTGAACCACTTTGGTCAACTAACTTTATAGATCGAGAATCGATCGATCTGGTTGCGAATAATCTTAATTTACATAACCATATATATAGTCAACAATTTTGAATTAGTGACTAATTAAGTAATTCCGAGCCAAATATCGATTTGATTTCGAATAACTTCAATGTACATAACCATATAACCATAAGGTCAACAATATTGTTGACTTTGCCCAATTAACGTTACAAATTGAGAGTCGATCGATCTTATAGCGAATAACATCAATGTACAGAATCGAGAATATATAACTTCAATGTAAATAACCAAGTATTGATTTGATTTCGAATAACTTCAATGTACATAACCTTAAGGTCAAAATTTTTGACTTTAATTGGTCAATTAACGTTACAAATAGAGAATCGATCAATCTGATTTGCGAATAACTTCAATGTATATAACTATATAGTCAACAAGTTTGAATTAGTGACTAATTAATTAATTTAGAGACAAATATCAATTTGATTTCGAATAACCTCAATGTATATAACCTTAAGGCCAACAATGCTGACTTTGATCAATTAACGTTATAAATCGAGAATCAATCAATCTGATTTGCGAATAACTTCAATTTACATAACCTTAAGGCGAAGTATCGATTTGATTTCGAATAACCTCAATGTACATAAACTTAAGGTCAACAATGTTGACTTTTAGTCAATTAACGTTATAGATCGAGAATCGGTCGATCAGATTGCAAATAACCTCAATGTACATAACTATATAGTCAACAAGTTTTAATTAATGACTAATTAATTAATTTCGAACCAAGTATCGATTTGATTTCGAATAACCTCAATGTACATAACCATAAGGTCAACATCGTTGACTTTGGTCAATTAACGTTACAAATCGAGAATCAATCGATCTGATTGCGAATAACCTCAATGTACAAAACTATATAGTCAACAAGTTTGGATTAGTGACTAATAATTAATTTAATGTACTAAAATAGTCAACATTTTTTAATTATGATCTAATTAACTAATTTTGAGCCAATTATAAATTTAACTTCAAATAACCTTAATTAACTTATGTTCCACCAAATTGATTCCATTTAAACCAATTTTGATTGACTTAACTATAATTTTTTTTTTAATTTCATCAATTGTGTGCAATAATTTGATTAGTTAATTCCAAAATGTTAATAATAATTAATGATTTAAGATAAAGAAAATAAGAAAAAATGATTTTTTTTTTAAAATTAACTACTTTGGCATAAATAATAAAGGGTAAATTACGAATACCCCCTCAGGTAAGGCCTAATTATAAAAATCCCCCTCACGTATTGGGTATTACAAAAATCCCCCTCAGGTTTGTCACATTCTTACAATTAACCCCTTGTCCCTAAAATGTTCCAATTTTGCCATTGGAAGTTATTTATAATGTTCATAAGATGTTATAAATTTTAAAAATTGGGTGTTAATTGTTTTATCTTGTAAATATAAAAATAATAATCATATATTTACCACCAAAATAATTGATATAATTTATAATTTTGCATAAATTTTGCATAAATTTCAATTTATAATATAATATCAACTTTAATAAATTAAAATATCTTATTTATAATACAATATAATTTATTAAATTTACTAATTTAAAAAATAAATTCATTTAACTAATGTGTAAACAATTCATATTTATAATATATATTATTAAAATTCTATTTAATTTCAATATTTTACAATTTAAATTGCTAATAAATATATAAATACCTTTTTTTTTACAATATTTATTAAAACTTATGGACAATTATAAATTTTATCAATTATTATGGTAGTAAATATATAATTATCTCTTTTCTAATTAATAAGATATAATAATTAGATCCCAAGTTTTAACATTTATAAGACATTACAAACAATACAAATAACACCCAAGGGCAAAATTGGAATATTTTAGGGACAATGGGTTAATTGTAAAAAGTTGACAAACCTGAGGGGAATTTTTGTAATATCCAATACGTGAGGGTGATTTTTGTAATTAGGGCTTACCTGAGGGGGGTATTCGTAATTTACCCAAGAATAAAATCCTAATTTCATTTTCAATCTTCCTCTCTTCCTCACTCCATCTACCACCGCCGTCCTTCCTCCCTCTCTCTCCCACTTCAGCCGATTTTCCTCCCTCCCTCTCCCACTGTCGCTCTTCCTCTATCTCTCTCCCACCAACCCTCTTCCTCTCTCTCATGTGCTTTCACAACCCGTAAGTTAATTTCTCACCTCTCTCTCTTCCGCCACTGCACCGAACCCGCGCTTCCCAAACCCGCGTGACGACCCCTGCTCCTGGCCGAACTCGCGCCGCCCAGCCCAGCCCGCTCCTGCTCCTGCCCGAATTTGCGTGACGCGGCCTGCCCCTGCCCGAAATTGCCGAAGACATCAAGTACTAATTCTTGCTTCTTAGTTAGTCATTGTTTACATCATTTAGTTATATGCTAAATTCTACAGGAATGAGTATGTGAATAGTTCTTCTTTGGTTCCTTGACGATTTTGTTAAGATTATATTGAAGTCATAGGGTTAATCAAAAGGTGTCCAACTTGGACCTTCTATTATAGTTATACCATTTGCTATGCTTTCTCTAAATCATTGCAGGCTTCCATCTCTGTGTTGCTAATTAGGAACTAATGTTGTTACTTGTCTGCCACTAGATGCAGTTATACTAATTAACTAACTTAATAATGTATTTTCCAAAGTTATCCCCCTGTCTTATACTAGTTAACAATAGAAACAAGATTTGAAAGAAAATTTATTGTTACAACATGATTAATCATTATTATAATTATGCTAAATGATTTCATATGACCTGATTAAATGCACAAAGTTTTGACTTCTGTAAGCTTGACCATTTCTGGAATAAGAAATATATTAAACACCACCTACACTCCAAATGTCCATTTGGGCTTATTAGCTTTCTAACATTTCAGTTTGTTTTGTGTTTAGTTTATCAAAGGTCTAATATGTGGATGCTGGTAGAGTTACATTATTGACTGATGCCGAAGCTATAAATTTAACTTTATTTGTATACTAGCCTGACTTACTAAATTTTATGGAGATGTGCTTAAATGTCAATTGATCATATGATTTTCAAGAAAACAATACTACTTTGTACCTTAAGTTATATTTGCCAATGCCATGAGCTACTTCCAATTCATGATTTTCTTTTCTCAGAAGAAGTTAACGTGGTCACGCACCATATATAATCTCTGCCCAGGTATATATCTAATATGATACATTGATATTAATCGGAGCTCTAATCAAATAAATCTGAATTCACCTATGTTACTTGTAGGTGGTGATAAGCACCTTATGTTGTCTCTGTTGAGCAAAACATCAAAGGAGCAGGAGGAGACAAGTTCAACAAATTAAATTCCCTTTTCCAAGTCTTGAAGATTGGTAAGATTTTCTGTGTATTTTACCTCTGGCTTGAGTGCAAAGTAGTGATGTGAAATTTTTCAGTGTCAAGTTTCTCTTTTACTGATTTTAATGATATGCATAGTCTATCATTACTTAAAATATATATATATATATATATATATATATATATATATATATATATATATGTATATTGCTTTTGTTAAGAGAAAGTTTAAGAATGAAATGTCATAAAAATATATAACAGTTGAATCTATAAAGTATCATCTAATTTGTAAAAGAGGGCCCAATTTTAAATATCGCCTAGTGCCCCGTAATATGTCCGGCCGGCCCTGTCCCCAACCACAACATATTTTTCTTGTAAAATTTCCAGATCCCACCACAAAGATTAATTATTCCAAATTCGAGCAGTGAAAATGGAGGCGGTGAGATCTCACAGGACCGCATTGGCCTCAGCCGAAGACGCCATTTCGACTATCCCAATCTACCGTTCGGCGCCGGTAACTGAAGTCAGGCTCGAAGATTTCGAGCTATACGCTATCCATCGCATCCGAGGTTCATCTCTTTCTTTCCCACTCTATATATATGCGAGTTTGTTCGTGTCCACGTGCGATAGGGTTTACTTAATGGAAACTCTATTTCAAAGATAACTAGAGTTGTTTTAATTTCACTTGCTGTTAATTTTGACATAGAATTTTGTATAGTTGGAAAGATGAAATCTATATTCAAATTTGTGAATACATACTTAATTTCAATTATCAATTATTTAATTTTTAAATTCAATAATTTTGAATGGTGAAGAGTATTTTTGAGTATGTGTAGTTTCAACATGATAGAATTAGAAGCTATGAAAAATTATTAGAGCTCTAATGTACTTGTAAATCCAGTTACGGTCGATTCCTTGAACCAAACTTTACATAATGCTTTAAGTTTCTAGAGTAGGACGAGACTTGATGCTCCTTGATAAGTCAAATTTAAATTTGCTAATACTCTGTTATTTAGTATATTTTTGCCTTAATTGTATTGTCTTACTGCATTTTGTATGCCTTATCTTTAAAGGTTTTTTTGACCGTTAGGGTTTAAGTTTTTGTGAATTGTTTTTAATTCAGAGCCTAAAATTTCTTGTTGGCTGTGTTCACATTTGTTTGCATTTTTTGAGATGATGGATGCATCTATTTCCATGACAAGTGTTTGGAAATTTGGGAAAAAGATACCCCCTGTTTTTTTCTCAAATAATGGTTTTTATTGTTTGATCAGTTCTTAAAGGGATTTCAGATGGTCTATCACGTGGAAAGAAACCCAACGAGATGGAAAAATTGGTATATAATTTTTTTTTTCTTATACCTCTAAGTTACTGGTGCCGAGTAATTGTGCAGCTCTGTTTAGTGATCCGTTGGTGCTATTTGATACAGATAAAAGAATTGTGGAGGGCAAATATGAAGCATACAGAAGCATCCGAAGTTGTCAACAAAGATATCATTTCACATTTTGTTCTGCGCCTTGTCTACTGCAGAGAGTAAGCTATTACCCTTACTTCGTCACTCTTTTTCTTTTGTAGTTTCTGGAATTGAAGGACTGGTTTCATTTTTTTCCTTATTATTTTCTTCAAATATGCTAGAGAAGAGTTAAGGAGATGGTTTCTTTCGATGGAGACTACACTATTTCGCTACCGCTTTCAACTTGAATCTCCGGAAGCCCAGGTATGATTTTGCTGTTTGTAGGGATCGGCTGTGGTGCCTGCTATTCATTTTAGTATTTTTTTGATTTTGTAACCGACTTCTTATTGCTATGGTTTCACCGGTAGAGGGCATTATTGGTGGAGTTTGACCTGCCTTACAGAGCTGTAAGCAATGCTGAATATGAGGTTAGTAATGTTTTTCATTTTCCTAAAAATGGGCTGTTTACTTGTAATATCTAGTTGCTATTTTGCAAATTAATTAGATATATGCAGTGGCTCCTTATTTTGCTACCTTATATTGCTGAAGTAACTATTTATATTTTCATTTCAGAGTGTGAAAGACAAGTTGAGCCAAGTGGTACGCTCCACTGGTCCATCTTCATCCAGCGGTAAATGCTTGATTATTTTTTATGGATTCTTTTAGGGAATTCCTTAATATTTTAGTTGTTTAAACCTGTTGTTTTCCTCCTATTGCAGCTGATACTGTGTACTACAAGGTAATATTTACATCACCTTCCCCTGAATGACTACCAGTTCAACCACTCAAGAGACACTCTAATCTTTTTTCATGAAGATGTCAGTGAAATTACATTATCAACAGTCTTGGCGACACCCAAGCACACATCAGGACACCCATATACACACTCCAGATATTCACCACCACATAACAGATTTTAGGAAAAAATAGTAGCCTAAATATAATATACAGTGATTCTTCAGCTTCTAAAGCTCCTAAATTACCAACTTCCAGTGTGACTCAACATCATCACCCAAGATCTGGTTGACTTTCAACTTGGTTGAACCTTATTCCCTTTTTGTATAATGAAGGTACCATTTGAACAAGTACCTGATCTTGTAGCAAGTCGCCGAGTATTTATCCTCAAGGGTTATGCATATGTTGCAACAAATCAGGTGAATATTCTGTATGAACTTTTCATATACAAATCTCAATACTCTCTCTATTGTTCCGTGATTGAACTCTTGTTCTTTTTGCAGGTGGTTTCGCTTCTCATAACACAATATCGCAGCCACCTTTCAAAAGCACTTGTACTGACAAACAGGTAGTTGTTATTCTTGATTTATAATGCTTTCACCTTTTGTCATTTGAAGATCGTGCACTATCCTAATTACCACTGACTAGGCCAACTCTGGTTTTAGGTTTAGGATAATGATTGGTGGTAATTGCTGTGCCTATTTCTTAAGTTTATGGCTAAGGTGCTATACCTATTAATATTTTGACGCGCAGTAGTGCCTTATCTTTATAAATTATGTCCTGTTAGTTACTTTCCTGGATTCATAGTTTACCTAGTAAAGATTATATTGTTCAAAATAAACAATTATTTCAAGTTTCATTGCTCTTTCTCGAACAACCAAACTTTCCATGTTAAAATCTTGTCTCACGTGTGACTTTTTTTTCCTCGTATCATTTGCTAGGAGAAAAGTACAAAAAAATTAAAATTCACGAAGGATATCATTAACCTTTTTATATGAGCTTGCAAGATTTCCTAAACCTTTATTCTATTATCTAAGATATCATAAGCAACTTTTTTCAGAAAATGGACAACTATGATCAGGGAGCAAGAGAAGGACCGGCTAACTCCTGTTAGTATCCGAAAGTGATTCTTTGATTATACTTGTGCAGAATTTCATAGAATATAACTTTCTTTTGCTTTACCTAGATTGTTGAAGCCCTATCTTCGAGTTATTTGGGTCCTGACTATAGCCAGGTAACATGGAAAAACGATGTAATCATACAATTTAATGTGGTGCTAGAACTTTGAATTTGTTCATTGACTTGGGGAGTTTTGGTACAGGCAAAAGACTTTGCAGAAATGTCATTGAAGGACATTGATCAAGTTGCCAAAAGTTCATTCCCTCTGTGCATGCGTCATTTGTTTGAAAAGGTAACAAGTTGGTGTTTCAAATAAAGGTTTTGTTGCTCTTCTTGCCAAATATCGTTTATAACCTTTGACACCCCCTGTACTTTTTTCATATTTCTCTTCCTTTCCCTGTCATTCCACCACTTATATGTACATTTGCAGCTACGGGAGGATCATCACTTGAAGCATGGAGGGCGGATGCAGCTGGGTCTCTTTCTAAAGGTTATTAGCTACCAATTTAATAGATTTCATTTTATCTTTCTGATACCTGGGCCAAATGTTAATGTTTAATTGAATTAATATAGTCAAGACTGAATCTTTTACTCAATAACATGGGCAAGCTCCTGCTTAAAACACTATATATTCTGGGAATGGTAATGACTTTGTGACAAACATTTTCTGTTTACAGAAGAGCCATATTGTTAGTTAAGTTGCTAATTGGGCATTCAGTTAATGCTCATCCTCATCATGATATTGTATGTGATTATATATCTTGATTCTCAATATACACTAGGAATATCATCTTACTTCATCAACATCGAACATAAATACAAAAAAATATGTATGTTCATTATAGAAGCTAAATAGTTCTTTATCAACATCTTGCTTTTTCACTGTTGTATTTTTAGGGTGTGGGACTAAAGTTGGATGATGCTCTTGCATTCTGGAAAGCAGAGTTCTCCAGAAAGGTGAAGATTTTCTTTTTTTTTTTCATCTCTTCTATTTTTATTTTATTTTATTTTCATATCTCTTTTCCTGTCACAGGCGAGAGAAAGTATGGATAGCATTTTTTAAATGCAAAACCGCATCCATCAATCGCAATTACTCTGGAAATTTTTAAAAATAACATGTCAATTTCAGATATATTATTCTCTGTATCATAATATGGTGGTTAATTTATTTGCTAGATGCTCATATTTACTCCTGCGTTCTATAGATAATGAAAATTAGAATCCAAAATTTGAGACAATAAGCTGATTGAGTTGATTGACTGTTATTCAAAAGTTCTATCAACAAATTAACTTTTATCACTACTGAAAAAACTTAGACTCAAGATAAAATAATGTTGACAAAATAGAAGAGGAACTCACTTTATGCTGATTGTTTTAGTCATCCTCACGGTTTACGTAACACATTTTTTCCTTTAGAACTCTTGTGTTTATTCTACTCTCGTAGGTTGGTGCTGAAAGATTTGACAAAGAATATGCATATAGCATACGCCACAATTATGGAAAAGAAGGGAAGAGGACGGTAATTTATCTCTAACACTACTACTGTACACATTTTTTTGAGCAGTAGAGAATCAGTTGTTGAAAATTCTTTATTTATAACGTTCTAGTGATGGTATTTGTTGTGCTTTGAGAATGGTGTATTTTAAACACAGTTAGATACTTAGATAAAGTTGTTAAAATTGCATTCATAAAAAGGTAGAAAGAATTATCCATACCATGCATGAATATGGAAATGGATTTGAGAAATAGGATTTTTGCACTCATACCTTCTATTCCAAGTGGAAACATAGGATTAGCTCTCTTAAATTAATCTTTTCTCGTAACCATAGATACTTGTGCGAGAAATATCGCGGGTATAGAAGATTTTCAAAAATGTTTCCTTTCTGTAGTTATTTTGTTTTTAGATAATTTTCCAGAATATTTCACACAAGTCGTTAAAAACAGTGAAAACAATGCACAAAATATGTTTTGTGATGTCATCAAAAACAGTGAAAACAATGCACAAAATATAATTTTGTCATATACTTGTTTTTCTGTTAAAACACAGTTTCAGGGTTCACAAACAACAAACTTTTCAGATTAGCCATTTGAATGTTATTTTTTTCACTGTTTTTTCTCCAGTTTTTTGCCTTCACATCTGCTTATTTTGTTAAATGTATTAAAACATGGCAGGATTACACTCCCTATTCATGTCAAAAAATAATAACCTCGACGCCAGGTGTTGGAGACCATCATGGGTGTCCTTATCGTCAATTCAGGTGAGGACTCTGATATGTCATCATCCATCGTTTATCGTCTCACGCGGAATTGCACTTTATAGTTTTTCAGCAGACAATCAGCTCCGTTTTAATATAAGTCAAAAACTTCATCAGACTTGCCATCTTGCAATATACTTGAGATGTTTTATTTCATCAGAGGATTTTTCGAAGAATGCAAATAGCAAGCATCCTCATTTTTTTGTTATAAATAAGCAAGACAATTTCATGTCTTAGCTTGATTACGGAGATATATCCCGTGCCTTTCTTCTTATCTTCACATAAAGGGATACTAAATCTTCTTTAAAACCAAATGTTTTATTGACAGAGTTCACTTGATTGACTTGAAATTGGGTTTTCCTTGGTGGTCATGTAATCAATCAACACTTTATCGAATTCCCCATAGTTATATTGGAACATAAGCTTTATAGATACTTTGACATAGATATGTTCTTAGATCCTCATTTGACCATATTTTCTGAAAACAATTTAAATATAAACTCATAACCTTATAACTAATATTTACCATCTATTTGAAAAATGTAACAAATTGTTCAGGAAAGCTAAGTTGATTATCAGAGTGAATTTTTTATATTCATCTGAATAAGTCCAACAACCTTTAGAATCAGAAACATACTGTTTATGGTTCTGTAAATGCCAACTTGCTTTACCATTTGCTTTCCAATCTTTTCGACAATGTCTGTCAAAACCCCTTAATATTGCTTGAGCAGTGAGGAGAATTTGAGAGCAGCCCTTGGTAAGATGGGAGTAGGCAATCGTGCATTAGAGGATGTCATTGATAAAGTGCGGAATAGACATTATCAGGTGATTATGAATCATCAAACATTTTATCTTTTTTTTTTTTTTTTTTTTTTTAAAAAACAAGTCATGACTTCTAATATTTGTTGTGCAGTTGGCATGTACATTGACATTTGAAGCTGTTCATGGGACATCATGTGATGCGGGAATTAATCATCCAAACCAGTACTTTAGTGATAGCAAAAGGATTTTGGAATTGCAGGTAATCCTAAATTGCAACATAAATATGCTTATTATATGTAAATGAGGTGGTTTACACGTTTTAACATAATGTTGTTATTTGTTGAAAAAGGATGCTGATTTCCTTATCACTGGATAAGACTGGTATATCAATAATATGGACTGATTAAATTTTAATATTTATAGTTCATGTCATAGGAGCGAGTCCATTGAATTATTTTAGTCCTAATAGGGCGATTTCTTCTGTCCATTCATATTATGACCTATGTTGAGGAACTGTTGTATCTTCTGTGTTCCAAATCCCAGATACACCTTTTTTAACTTTTAATATTAGTTTGTGGGACAGAAATTTTCGTCACTAGGACCTACATTTATGTTGGAAAGCACAAGGAAACTACTATTTCAGTTGTAATTGTGAGTAGGGGGAGAATAGATTCCTAAGTTAAAATTCACAAAAAAACTAAGATTCATAACCCACATTTTCTTTTTCCGTGTAAAATACAATATAGGCTTGTTATATGATTTATCTTATAAAGGCTAAGTTTGTAGTATCTTTGAATGTGATAAACAATCAAACATGACTTTTCGTTGACCTCATAATTTCATGCAAAGAAATACTTGGTCCTAACAATGCCGAGAATGATGTTTTCATGATAGCATCACTTTCCTCATGCATGTGTTGAATCTTTTGTTAGCAAGTTAAGCTTAGCTTATAAATACATCAATTTTAACTTCACAAAGTTCACCATAAGCAGAATATTTGTTAGTTTACATATTCATTTGAAATTATTGTAATATCGCTCGTGGAAGATGCTGGTAAAGTTGGACCCAAAATGACTACTCAATTATTAGGCATGATCGTTATTTTAGGGATATATTTTTTTATTCTAGAATAGAACCAATTTTGTAGTCCATAAACAAAGTTTTCTCTGTTATCGACTCTGCAGAACAATTCCAAGGGCACTTAATGTAAAGTCCTTTAGCGTTTGGAAGGATCCCTGCTGCTTTTGCCATATAATTCCGTAAGTGTTCCAATCCCATTATTTTGACATTTAGCAGTTTCTCCTTTCAATTGTTTTGCTGAGTTATGAACCTTAGGTAGAAGTTGTACATGGCAGTCAATTTACTACTTGGATTAAACATTATCAGGAGGTATAGTTGCATAGAATGCAGTAATCATTCTCTCTTCACCAATATTTTGAATGTTGAAACAAATATTTGGAAAGGTCGTCGTTATTTGGATGCTACCGCGTTTAGTAATGATAGGTGAAATTGCATAAACACCTCTTGTTTTAGTTATTAATAATTACCAAAGCTCTTATGTCGTTAGTTAACCATAAAAAGAGTTAATAGAATGTGTAAAAATATTATTTAGAAACCCAAATTAGATGATTAATTCGTTCATATCTAATAATCGAACTTTGGAAGACCTAGTTAGCTTAACTCCGAAATATTGTTCGAGGAAACTCCAGTCTAATTTCATACTATTTTTGAATATAAGCATTTGATCGTTTCTTTCCCTCTTAAAAAACAAAGAACAAAACAGATTAAGAAATCCTCAGTATGTTGATAAATTCATTTATATTGCTTGCTAGTGACCTATATGTAACTAAATTCTTGAAATTGGAAGTGTAGTTAATTAGTTATTTAGGTTGGCAGCTGGGAAATTTTAAAGCTATGGATTGGTTATTCATTCTTTTTGGTCAATGCAGATCACAATAATTTACCTTTTCTTTTTTGTATAAAGTAGTATGCAGTAATGATTTTTGTTCTTTTTTTTTTTTTTAATTGGTGAACAGATGGCACTTGTGCATTCTAAATTATGACCATATCATAAAGTGTGATGATACATTCGTTTCAGTCATGGATCTTGGATGTAAATGTAGCACGTGTCCTAGAATTGGAGCCAACTTATCATAGTGTACTTGTATGTAATTATATATCCTATATATATTTGGTTCTATTTTATTTGTAATGTGCGTTACCTGAGTTTTATCGATCATATTCATCAGTATTAGGGCTGTAAATGGGTTGGATTCTAGTCAAATGAGACTTGTCCATATCCGGCTCCATTTATATCGGATTGGATCATGTCGGATTCATATCTTGTTTGGATTGTGTTCGGATCTAGAATTTTTGAATCTAATGGATCTTGGTTGGATTTGGCCGGATTTCGATTTTTTTTTGGATCAAATAAAATTTTCAGTTAAAAAGTTAAATTAATATTTTTTCCAAAAATAAGTTTACTAAATTTTTAATTTTATTTAATTAATATATTCAAACATTCTTTACTAATAACATTCATATTTGTAGATGAAAAAATTGGTTTAAATAAATTTATAAAAGAGTTGTAAACTATTATCTTTTTAAATTGACGTTGAAATATTATTAGTGGTACTTACTTTTATAAAACATTATGTATATATATCATTCTTTTTATATATTGTCGGATATGGATCTTTAGCGGATCAAATTGATTTAAATTCATATTCGCTCCATGTGTTTCGGATTATGGATTTTTATAATCGGATCAGGTTCATCGAATTTCTAATCGGACAATTATTCTAATAAATTGAACCGGATTCGGACGGTTCCGGATTGAAATCCGCCCCATTCACAGCCCTAATCAGTATCAGTCGAATTTCATTCTCCATATTCATAAAGTGCAGCAAGAATTTCCATGATTAATGGGCTTTTGTCACTTCATGCACACGGGATTTCCAAGTTAATTTCTGACACTAATTGTAGAATTTACAGCACACTTAATAGTATCTAATTTACAAAAAAAATTGTTGTCCAAGTTAATATTTATTAATTTTAAAAAAATCGATTGCTATGTGATAGTAGTAATTTATGCTTCAAGGGCATATTATTAATTCTCATATTTATAATATTAAAGAAATTATATAAATAAATACTAAAGAATAACATTTATGCCATCTCCCAAAAAGACCTATTTACCCTTATTTAAGTTTTTGACATAAATACAATGACTTTTCACATTTTTACTCTTTCCTATAAATAGCACCTCATATTCAATAGAAAAGGCAAGTTTTTTGGAGAGAAAAGAAAAAATAAGAACACAGTTCTCTGCAAGATCGTCCCGTGCAAGTCAGCGTTTATAGTTTGGAGAAGGATCAACGAAAGCAGAAATCTCGAAGACGTCCTTTGATCATTTTTACCCAACATCATTTTGGCGCCGTCTGTGGGAAATATTTTGCTTGATTTGCACGTCGAGATGGCGAATGAGAATGAAGAGAACCAATAGGAAAACGCAGAAGAGTCGGACTATCCACCCGGTGGAGGAGACGCATAAGGCAATTCATTCGCTGAAGGAGACGCATAAGGCGATCCATCCGCTGAAGGAGGCGCATGACGCGATCCACCTGGTGGAGGAGACGCATAAGGCTATCCATCCCCTGAAGGAGGCGCATGACGCGATCCACCTGGTGGAGGAGACGCATAAGGCGATTCATTCGCTGAAGGAGGGGCATAAGGCGATCCATCCGCTGAAGGAGGCGCATGACGCGATCCACATGGTAGAGAAGACGCATAAGACTATCCATCCGCTAAAGGATGTGCGTAAGACGATCCATCCGCTGAAGGAGGTACATGACGCGATCCACCTAGTGGAGGAGGCACACGACGCGATCCACCTAGTTGAAGAGGCGCAATTGTTGATCCAACTGAAGAGAGGCACATGAGGCGCAATTGTTGATCCAACTTGAGAGAGGCACATGAGGCGCACAAACTCAAATGCCTTACCCTGAAGCACCACCACATGCGCCACCCATAGCATTTACCATACAAATGGCCCAAGAAATGCTTGATAAGATGGCAGCAATAGTAGTAGCAAGTGCGGTTGCACGATACGTGGCCAAGAAATAATGAATGCGCGATCCACTACGGTCCTTGCTCGAAGTCCCAGGCACATCTTCAAGGCCCGATAAAGATGAGCAGAGGCGATAAGAGGAACCGAATACAAGGCAACCTTTAAATAAGAAAGCCACTAATAGAGCCCCAGGAGCGGAGGAGGCGCTAAGGCAACCTCATCCTAGGATGGAAAGAGATAAAGCTTTCTCGCGAAGTGCCGGAAGAAAAGAGTGGAGGAAAAAACAACATGCACAAAGAATAAGAGGAAATAAGAGAGCAACTACCTCTCATGATACCATTGAAGAGAGGTTCATTCGCCCCTGCAGTATAGGCGAGCTCGAGGGCACAATACTGAAGATTGCTACCATCTTAAAGATGAGATAGATAGGCTGATTTGTGAGAAGAAGAAAGAAGGTTGCTCCTGGAAAAAACCCATCCCAGAGAAGAAATTCGTCCCTAGAGAGAACTGGTGGACAAAGACCAAATGGAAATAGCACAATACTGGCTAGATAAGACGATATCTTTTCAAATGTCGACGTAATATCAGGAGGGACAATTGGAGGGGACTCGGCTAATATAAGAAAGCTCTCGGCAGCAAGAACGTTTCTGGGACCTTCACTATATGCCAAACACCATATTCACCAAGCGGAGGAATATAACCAGACTATCACTGCTGATGATGGTTACAGAATGTTATGCTAACATTTTGAAGAATGACCGAACTATACCACTGAGAACGAGGCAACTGAACAAATGATGAGCGATGTTCCAGATGCAAAGGAAGATGAGATCGAAAGCAAACAAACAAAGCTGGAGAGTCTACGGATAAAAGCAATGAGAGAATTAAAGAAATCATGTAGTATTGTTGCTAGGCTTCGACTATAATATTTCAAAGTTTTCATTACCATGTACCGATCAATAAAAGTTCAATAGTAACAGCTGAAGGATTTCCTTTTTCACGCGAGGATACATGTTTTAATTCCTTAAGATGACTCTGTCTATCTCCAAACGAGGAAATAAAAATAAAAAATTGTCAAGGCTTAAAGCAAAATCCTCGTCTTAGAATCAGTGTAGCTCTTTAATAGCATTATGTATATATATATATATATATATATATATATATATATACACATATGGCTAGCGGAAAAATCCTCGCCTCAGAGTCAAAGTAACTCTTTAAAGGCATCAATAGATATACCGCGCCTCCAAACGAGAAAAATAAAATAAAATTTCTCAAGGCTAAAGGAAATATCCTCGCCAAGTCAATGTAGCTCTTTAAGAGCATTATGCCTCCAAAATGAGACAAATAAAATACAAAACCTCAAAAAGTGACATGATCACACTTAGACAAAAAATTACTTGAAATCTCCAAATCCAAATTACTTGAATCTCGCATCACCAACAACGAAATCGCGTCCGAAAAAAGCAATACGTGATCGATCAAAGCGAATAATGCCTGACCGAGGCACAAGGGCACGATCAAGGCACAAAGGACGGCTGAGGCACATGCCCGATCGAGGCAAAACCACGGTCGAGGTACAAACCCGGCCGAGGCATAAAGACCGGTCGAGGCACATGCCCGATCGAGGCAGAATGGCCCAGCCGAGGCATAAACCCGACAGAGGCACATGCTCTGCCGAGGTATAAACTCGGACTAAGCTCAAATACCCGGTCGAGGCATAAAGGTCCACCCGAGGTGCACCAGTAGCGCGATCGAAGCACAATGACATCGACCGACCCGTCCACGGTGAGACCTTCACCGAAAAAATCGAACTAAATTTTGACAACAACTATTATGCATTATTGCCGAAAATGGGGGGGCATCCTATCACCACAGCCTCGGCCGAGGCCGAGAAATAGAAACACTAAGCAAAAAAAATTGACTACTTTGAGACAATGATACTTCAATCACACATGTCCTAGAAGTGGGAAAAAAATTACTTCTTCAAGACGAAGGTTCTTCAATCATGCATTTTTGGGATAATGATCATTCAATCACTCCATGTCCTGGAACCGAGAAATCCATGGAACAACGTGCACTCCTGAGGAACACACACGTTTAAGATCGAAAAAGTCTTCGTTGTGATAATCACTACAATTACACATGCCTTAAAAAAATATTATAACTGAAGAATCGGACCTCATATTCACTCCCAAGTGCAAAGACCTGACAGAGGCGTGGGCAATTCGCGATGACCTCAGTCGACGCGAATGGCGTGAAAAGGCCTCAAATGGCATGGCCAAAGCGTGGCAACCTCGAGTGACGCAGATGAGGCTCAATGACCTCGGACCGTGCGGACGAGACGTGATGACCTCGACCGACACGGACGAGGCTCAGCAACCCCGACCCTCCCAACGGATGAGATACCTTAACCGTAAAGAAGAGAAAATTCTAAACCTAGGCCGACCATATTTTCAATAATCTCACTTGCAAAGTTTAACAATTCATTTTCCTACGTACATATTTAAATAACATATAAATTAAGTATAGTAAAATCAATGGGGCAAAATGTCTTTCATTTGTGCATGCAAAGTCAACCACGTGTACATGTAATAGCCCAGTGGCGGAGCTATGTGTAGACTGGGGGGGGGGGGGGGCGACCTCCCCCCAAGAAATTTTCAACATATACCATATATTGACCTTTGGCTTGTTGGATAAGGTGTTTCTATGTGTGTTATGTGATCAGGGTTCGAATTTCCCTAAGCACACTTTCTTTTAGTCTTTCTTTCTTTATTTCTTTCTTATTCCCAATATTCATGCCTTCTTTTTATTTTTCTTTCTCCTTAGTTTAATCTATATGCCTTTCTTTTAATTTTTCTCTCTTAATCTCAATATTTATGCCTTCTTTTAATTTTTCTTTCTTTCTTAATGATTATGTAAGGAATATGGTATTTTATTGTTCTTATAATACAATTATTTTCTTTATTTAATGCATTGTTCTTAAAAAAAATTCTTACTAATTGTAAAGAAAGTGCGATTTTTTTATTTTCTTTATAATGCCTTCTCCTTATAATTATATTTATTTAGTTCACTCTTCATATATTTCTTTATTTACACTGCTTAAAAAAAAAATGTATTTATAATTGTAAAAATAATACGGTCTTTTATTTTGTTTATAATATTGCTTCCTTATTATTTTCTTTATTTAATGCATTGTTAGAAAAAAAATTCGCGCCCCCCCCCCCCCCCCCCAAAATAAATCACGTCTAGCTCCGCCACTGTAATAGCCTACATATATAATCCATCAAATTGATTAAAGTAATGCATGGTGATTAGTGCAATGCATGACCTCGGCCGGCCATAACTTCGGTGCCGAGGCATGATGACTCGGCCGACCACAACAACATCAATCAAATTGAAGTGGTGTGCCGAGGCTCAGGACTCGGTCGGGATTACTTGATCAAAAATTAAAAAAAAAAGAGATTGATGTATTTTTCTTGCCTCAATTTAAAGTCTTCGGATATAAAAATATATTATATTACCCTTTAAATATACTTTTATCAAACCTAAATATGAAACACATTCTTGTAAAAAATATTATTATTATCACTTAAAATTCCGCAAGTAAATATTCTAAAATATTTACTCCTGGAATTGGGGGCATCATGATAGTAGTAATTTATGCTTCAAGGGCATATTAGTAATTTTCATATTTATAATATTAAAGAAATTAAATATATAAATACTAAATAATAGCATTTATGCCATCTCCCAAAAAGACCCATTTACCCTTATTTAAGTTTTTGACATAAATACAATGATTTTTCACATTTTTACTTGTTCCTATAAATAGCACTTCATATTCAACATTTTTACATAGTTCTCTGCAAGATCGGCCCGTGCAAGTCAGCTTTTATAGTTTGGAGAAGGATCAAAGAAAGAAGAAATCTCGAAAACGTCCTTTGATCATTTCTACCCAACATCACTATGATCTTTGCCTTGGTTGACATACTCACTAGTTTTCCTCTTTGGCATAGTAATATATTTGTATTTTGAAATGAACATGTAACATGTGTTAAATTTGTACCCCTAGTGAATTTACTTCATTTTAAAATCATGAATTAATTGCATTTGCAGTAACTTTATCTTTTTTTTTTTTCATTGCATTTTCACATTCCCCTTTTATTAACCTCAACAAAAATTAATTGTACTTATTTTCTTTTCTGTTGCTTTTTCTAGTGTGAGAATCTGAAAGTAAAACCTTTACAGAACTTGATGCTCTTGACTGCTAGAACAACAAATATGAAAAAGAATACATCAATTTGTTTGTAATGTCAAGGAGGATTTCAGCATCTGCAATTTGTTCCCTGGGTTTTTGTACTTGAAACTTTTAAAAGAAAAATCAAGGGCATGTTTGGAACGATTTTGGCCCAAGAATTTCGTCCACGAAACGGACAAAACACCATCTCAAACACACTTGTTTCAAGACAAGTACATAGGGCCAGCCTAGTTGATTGGTCAGACTGTCCATTTCTGTAAATTTCAGGCCTGGCACTATTGTCAAGTTACACCCACCACACATTTTCCAGATTATTATATATAAATTAATTTCTATGTTAATTATTGTTATTACTGATACTATAGGATTATGTAAAAGTAAAGGTTTTTCTATAGTGTTTTGTAAAATCATTATTAATTATGTATAAATTCGAATTTTCATTATTAGTATATTAATTTTTGAGTAACATGTAATAAACAAAATGTATATACACTATCATTATACATATCTTAATCGATTTGAACAATATAGACAAAGTTTCAAAAAGGTTCTTTGACTTAGGAATCATTGAAAAAATAGTTTTATAATTATACTAAATGCACATCTAATTTTTTAACTTTTAATTTCACCAAATTTCAATTTTAATCTTATGCATAAGAAATTTTATCGGGTTTTTGGCATTTTGCACCCTAGAATTATAGAGTTTTGACACTTTGCACCTTGGAAACACAATTTATTTGGCACTTTACACCTTGAAAACACAATTTATGCGGCACTTTGCACCATAGTGTGTGTTTTGGTGAGAATATTCATTGGTGAAAGGGTAGAAAAGTAATTTTTGAATTTTTTTGGCACTTTGCACCCTGAAATATAGATATTTTCAATTTGCTCCCTAGAAATATATAATGCTGGCTCTTTGTATCCTGAAAATATAAAATTTTAGCATTTTCACCCCGATTTTATAATTTTTGCACTCTGCACCCTAAAATAATTTGTATGACATTTTGCACCATAATGTTATTTCCATTGAAAAGGCTTATAAATGTCGTTGATGGAGAGATAAAATAGTAATTTTCCATGCACAACAATCAAATATGAAAAAATAATATTTGCTCCAAGTTCAATCACAAAAATAAATCATAGTGTGTTATCTTGCAAATAAATCATAGTGTGTTTTCTTTCAGGTATCCTCTAGATTGTTTACATTGTATCTAAAAAACACGTTTACAAATTTAACAACTTATCATATTGCATGATATTTTTGTTATTAGACTCACATGTAATCATTCCTAATTTTTTCTACACGGCATACGAATCTATAATTATTTAATACTAGCATAGTAACAAAAAGTCTTAAGTAAAAATTAAAAAGATGAAACTTTTGTTTAACTCTTCAGAATCTTCTTTCTAGCATTTTTCTCTTATGCAAAAGTGTACCTAAATTAGTTCTAATTCTCGATCATTGAAATCAAGACGAGTAAAATACCTCAACAAAAGTTACTTTTATAACTCTCATATAAAACTCGGCAAAAAAACGAAAGAAAAAAAAGGGGGATTAATTGAATTCTTAGCGGCTGAAATGTTAATAATAGGTCATCGGAAAATTTCATTTCACTTTCAAACTTATGGACTACTCCCACCATAAATTCTAACATTCATAAGTTAACATGGGTATTTTATATTTTTTAATTTTTATATATATTTTGTGGAGGATATATAAGTCTTAGATCTAATCATTTTTGAGATATTGTCTGACACATTTATATGGATACATTCCAACAAGAATTCGAATCTCGATCTACTTCATTTAAGGCTATTTCCTTCTACTAGATTCAATATCCAGTGGTTATAAGGAAGCAAACTTAAATTGGAACATTTCTCCGTATCCAAGTTTCTTCGTGTTTTACATAATGTTGCACACTTTCCCTTTCTTTGTTAAATATATATATATATATATATATATATATATATATATTCTCAAACCTGTTTAATATTATTAAAGTTATAAATTTTCTTTACTATTAATACAATTATAATAATTTACAAAATGTATATAATTTTTTAAAAATCTTATTTCCCTACCCCACTCCATCTATTCATACAACGAGAGATTGTCGGTCTTAATTTTTTTTTAAAGATATATATTTTGGTAATTTTTCAAATTTAAATTGGTAAAATTTAAAATCATATTTCATAAAACGGGAGTGAGATAGTGTCCGTCACTTTGGACAGTAAAAAGATCATATGCAACGTTGATTAAATACAAAAGAATTACATGCAATAAAAATTATAAATAAAGGGTTTTATGCATGATTCCTGAATACATATGGGTATCATGCTTCTATAATCGAAACCAAACTACCGAGCACAGTTTTTTTCAGCTTTTTGAGTAACCATACGTCAAAACTCAAATTAACCTACACTAAAGGAGATAAATTAATTATAATCACGAGTGCACATGATCACTGACTTATGGATTGCAAAGTCAACTAACTTTTTTTTTTTTGATAATTAAGAATATATTGCAAAATTAAACAAACGAGTAGTTCCAGTTTACACAGGGATAGAGTTTGAAGAAAACGTCCAGGCAGCCAAACTGTGGGCGGCTCGATTTGCATTCCGGGAGATAAAATTGAATTTCCACTTGGGCCAAGACGTCCAAAAACTGCGTATTTCTCTAATTAGGATAGAAGTATCCCAATCGAGGCCATCATCAGTGCAATTGACAGCCAAAATGTTGGTTAAGCAGTCACTCTCAAAATTAACACAAAAAACACCACAAGAGCTAGCAGCAGAGCAAGCTTCTTTAAGGGCAATGGCTTCGGCAACCGCAACATTTAGACAGGGAAGAACAACAGACTTCACAAACAAAATGGACCCAAGGTGATTGCGGAAAATGATGGCCCATGCAGCCTTGCCATCTTTGTCCGAGGCATCAACATTTGCCGAAATCCAATCAGCTTCAGGTGGTTTCCAACCCCGGCTTCGAAGCAGAGATTGAGGCAGAGAAACGAGTATGAATTTGCGCCTTAACATGAGCAGCTGCCGAGCTTTTAATTAGCTGCAAAAGAACCTGAAAGGGGGAAACCACACCATTATGCACAATCTGATTACGGTGGTACCAAACAGTATCAAAAAGACAAACAGCGAAAATAACAAAATCTTCCTTAAGTTTGTTGGATGGGAAGAAAATCCCATCCTTACAAAGTAGCAAAGCAATCCAGTCCCTAAGGGGAGTGTTTTGAAAAGCCTCAGCCCGAAAGTTCCAAGGAGAGTGAAACCAAAGAGCCACCGAAGGAAGAGGTGTTCGACAGACTCCGTTTCTGTGTTGCAAATGGGGCAGCCCGAGTTGTCAATTTGTAGAAAACAAGAGAGCCTTTACTTGGTTGGAAGGATATCATGGATGGTTTTCCAAATGAAGAGCTTGTGGCGGTTGTGAATTTTCGAGTTCCAAATATTCTTGAAGAGGGTGGGATCGTTTTGGGATAAGTTCGGGAATCTGGAAATCTGGCTGGAAAGATACGCACTCTTTGACGAAAATTTCCCCGACTTGGAGGGATGCCAAAAGAGTCTTTGAGGGGAGGTAAGGGGGGAGATAATGATTTTCCTAATTTCGAAGATAATTTCCGGAGAGAAAAGTTCCGAAAGGATCTCAATATCCCAATCACCCCAAGATGGGCAAATCAAGCTACGAACTAAACTGGAATTGGTGAGGTCGACGAGGCAGTCCAGCTTTGGGGAAAGGATAGTTCCGGGAAGAGAAGGAATCCAAGGAATTTTCCAAATTTGGACCGACGACTCGACGTTGATTGAAGTGCAAATACCCTTGAGAATAATATCTTTGCAATTGAAAATGTCCCTCCAAATCCATGAGGCGTTGTTCGGGGCTTTTTCAACATCAAAGAAGTTTTTACCTTTCAAATACTTTGCTTCCATGACTTTAGTCCAGAGGCAATTCTCATTATTTGCCATTTTCCAAGTGAATTTAGAAACCAAAGCTCTATTAAAATCTTCACTCTTACAAAAACCAAGGCCGCCAAGAGCTTTTGGGAGACAAATTGAAGTCCAAGTTTTGAGCATAAGCGAGTTTCCATTTGAGTTCTCTCCCCACCAAAACTTTCTCATTATTTTATCAAGAGTGTCACAAGTAGTTTTCGGGATGAGGAAAGTGGACATAGGATACATAGCGAAGGCTTGAGCAACCGCTTTCACAAGGATACCACGACCGGCATGAGAAATGTTCTTACTTCTCCACCCATTAAGCTTTTGTTGGAGTTTGCCAATGATATCATTGAAAGCCTGGGATCTACTTCTTTTCTTACAAAATGGCAGGCCTAGATGCTTTGAGTTGTGATCGCACTCTCTAAGATTCAGCTCATTCTCCACAAGGATCTTAAAATGGTTATCAACATTACGGCTGAAATGAATGAAGGATTTTCCGGTGTTGATGATCTGACCCGACCAGGTTGAGAATTTTTCCAAAATCTTGAAGACCGAGTGAACATCGTCCAGGTTGGCCCTACAATAAATAATCAAGTCATCAGCGTAAAGGAGATGAGAAATCAAAGGACAATTTCTAGCAATTTTAATTCCTCTAAATGAACCAATTGACTCTTCTTTAACAAGAAGCCTCGAGAGAAGCTCAATATATATATAATAAAAAGGTAAGGAGATAGAGGATCGCCTTGTCTAATTCCTCTCGAGGGGGTAATAAAACCAAAGGGCGAACCATTAATGAGGAAAGAGAAATTACAACTAGAAATGCATTGCTTAATCCAAGACACAAATTTCTCACAAAAACCCAAACAATGATGGATGTGTAAAAGGAGTTTCCATTCAACCCGGTCATAAGCTTTCGAAAGATCAACTTTGATAGCAAGGAAACCCTTTTTACCTTTCCTATTATGAAGATAGTGCATGATTTCGTGGGAAATAATAGTGTTCTCATTAATAGACCTACCTTCAACAAAAGCCATTTGATTTGGAGAGAGAATTTTTTGAAGAAGAGGTTTTAATCTATTTGCAATGATTTTAGATATGACTTCGTAAGAAATATTGCATAGACTAATAGGTCTAAAGTGCTCAACTCTACTTGCGTTAGCAATCTTGGGGATCAAAGTAACAAAAGTATGGTTAATCGCGCGCTTTAAGCATAAAACCAGATTTAAAAAAGTGCCGCACAGCATGTACAAGAGTATTACCTGTTGTGCTCCAAAAATATTTATAGAAAAGTGCGTGAAGTCCATCCGGTCCCTGGCTTTTTTCGGAAGCAAAAGAAAACATTACTTGTTTGATTTCTTTAGGAGATGGGATCTTACACAAAATATTGTTTTCTTCTTCATTAACAACATTTGGGAAAAGGTTCTCCAAGTCGCTAGGATATGACAAATTAGCCCCTGTAAAACTAGAAGAGAACAAATCATGATAAAAGTTAGTAAAACACATTCCAATACCATTCCAATCGACTCCCTTACTGTCATCACTCAAAATGATTTTCTTAATGTGAAGTCAACTAACGTTTCGAATGTACGTATTTATGCCAAATTAAATTAATATAATAAATTTGTTAACTTGTATGACTTGTAAGAAAGTTGGGACGTTCTATTTTAACTCAGCCATGGACTAAGTAAAGTACCGCCCCAACCAAAAATTGCCACGTGGCCATGTCCGACGGCTATCCCTGCTCCTTGTACGATACCCACTTAAAGCTGAAAATACACATTTGCCCTTCATTAATTACTGAGAATAAACACTGAATTGAAACAAGAAATTCATTAAAATCCCTTCTTCCTCCTACATACTAGCTCGAACTCCCTCCCCACATTCCAGCTCCAAATCTTTGGCATTTGAGTCTAAATAATTTGTTGCCGTCACACCTATGTCCCTCTAACTATCCAATTTCTCAATCAATTGTTGTTGTCAAGTGCTTGGGGGATTTCATTAAATTCCCTTCTTCCTCGTACATACCAGCTCAAACTCCCTCCCCAAATTCCAGCTCCAAATCTTTGGCATTTGAGGCTAAATAATTTGTTGCCGTCACACCTTTGTCCCTCTAACTATCTAATTTGTCAATCAATTGTTGCTATTAAGTGCTCTTAAGGGAAAAAACTTTGTGAAATCTTGATTTAGGGAAGAGTTTGAGGAGATATCAAAATTTGCAAGTGTTTCTCCGTCGAAAAATTTGCAATGTCTGCAGGTAATATTTTAAATAATTTTATTTTTTAAATCACAAACTTACAAAGTTAATAATGTTTATTTATTAAATCCTGTAGTTATTGTGTAAAGCATATGATTTTTGTTGTTTTTTTAAGTTAATTGTTGGTATTTTTGAAATTATGTAGATTAACTTTGTAGTGAATGATGTTTATTTGTGAAATCTTGTAGTTATTTTGTAAAGGCAATGATTTATGAAATGGTTGGTTATTTTGTAGTGGTTGGTTAATTTAAAATCTTCTAGTGTATTGTCGTTCATACAAATTAATTTTTTTTATACGTGAAGACCGTGGCAAACAAGCCAATGATACAAATGTAGAAGTAGAATGTGAAGATGAATTATCCACTTCACCTGATTTTGTTACTCCATGTATCAAAGAGGAGTTGATTGGGCAGCTTATTTTCGATAGTGTTGAGGATGCCGAAAAATTTTACATTGCTTATGCCAAAGTCGAAGGTTTTGATGTCCGGAGACGAAGTGCTCAAAAAAATGGTACAATAATAAAAAATAGGGTGTGGGTTTGTACCCAAGAAGGGCTACGTGTAAAAAGGGATGAAGGGCATAATATGCTACGTGAAGCTAAACCATTGACTCGGAGTGGATGCAAAGCCACTCTTCGAGTTACACGAGACTGGATATCTGGCAAGTACATGGTTTCTAGATTTGTGAATAAACACAGTCATCCGTTAGATGGATGCAAGAAGAGGTACTTTACTACCATATCCCTAGTTAATTTACATATTTACATAATTTCTGTGATAAATGGCATGTAATTATTGATTTTTGTTTGACATGTCCTTTTAAACAGATCATTGTCGCCTTCGGACAAGGCTGTGCTTAGTATGATGACGAAGATTGGAATTAAGCCATATCTTGTAATGCACTACTTGGAGCAACTAGTTGGAGGTGCTGGAAGGCTGAACTTTAGAAAGAAGACTGCGTACAATTGGTTGAACGCGGTAAGAGCTGAAAGGATCCGCGAAGGTGATATTAACACAGTGATAAATAATATGAAAGAGTTGAAGCAAAAAGATGATCGATTTTTTTATAAGTACAGTTTGGATGAAGAAGGAACACTGACTAGGCTTTTTTGGTGTGATGGTGCATCTAGAGTTGAGTATGAGTATTTTGGCGATGTTTTAGTATTTGATAGCACATACAAGACTAATAGATATTTATATCCTCTTGTCATATTCTCCGGGGTTAATAATCATGGTTGCACTTGTATATTCGGTGCATGTTACAAAACGAGACTATTGAAAGTTATCAATGGGTTTTGCAAAGTTTTTTAGAGGCAATGGGAGGCAAAATTCCTGAAGCCGTGTTAACGGATCAAGATGCATCTATGCGTTCTGCTATTTTGTCTGAATTTGTTGGTACTCGGCACCGGATCTGCAGTTGGCAACTATGTTGCAATGTTCGTAAAAATATTAAGAACTTTTCATTTTGCAATGAATTTTGTTCATTGATTGATCGGAAGGCTCAATAGAAGAGTTTGAGGTGACATGGTCAAATATTGTGGAGAATCACAATATGTCTAAAAATAAATGGGTACTTGACACCTACAAAATTGGGGAAAGATGGGCAGAAGCGTACTTTCGGAAGCAATTTATGTGCATGATGACCACCACCCAGAGAGCTGAATCCGTGAATGCTTTAATTAAGCTGAGTGTTGACCACAAAATGACGATTACTGATTTTTTGGATCATTACAAACGCACTTTACAAAGACTCAGGAGTGATTTCATAGAGAAGCAGAAGGAGTCGGAGAAAGACTCTCGTGAATTTAGAGAAGGTCCATTGATATTGAAGAGCTTGGAGAGGCATGCTCTTAGCATATACACTTTGAAGATCTTCTACTTGATCCGCAAGGAGATATGGGTTGATCAAGGTATTGTGGGAGAAAATAGGACCAAAGATCATGAGGGAAATGAGGTATTCCTATATCGAGAGAACAAGGAAACTGAGGTTTTGTTCAACAAAGTTATAGTCGATGATAGTATTTCAAATTTCCGATGTGATTGATTCAAACTAGAGTCGGAGGAAGTTCCATGCCGTCACATCATATCAACTTTGAAGTACTATGCTATGAAGAAGTTTCCTGCTTCAATTGTAAAATGCAGATGGTTAAAAGAGGCAGGTAATGAAATAAGGAAAAAATTGTCTGATCCTATCCCCGTTGCCGATATTCAAGAACAAAGATTTGGCAAATTGAATTCAGAATTTCTTGTAACGAGCTATGTTTCCTCACAAACTGATCTTGGATATTCCAATTCCCTGAAGCGTGTGAGGGACGTAGGTGAAATGGCAAAAGCTGAATTATCCAAGGAATCTCAGTGTGGTAGTATTCCTTCTGAAACTAATGTTAAGCATGACACTGATTCATGTGATGATGATTATGGCATACAAGACCCACATTTTAAAAAGAGAACTACATGTTGTGATCCTATCCGTAACAAGACGAGAGGAGCCAAAAAAGCAAGGAAACAAAAGTGTGGGAATTGTGGGTACGTATGTCAACTTTCTTACAACTATGTTTATTATTAATTAAATTATTTGATCGTGTATTTGACCTTTATTGCTAATCCTTGAAGTGTTCCTGGGCATAAATCAACTACATGTGAGTTAAAGAATCATCCCACTGGTGAGGGGGTCGAAGAAGTATAGTGAGCAGAATACGAAAAGTTCATCAATCCCTAAAAACAACACCAGTGATGTGGGTAAATCAACTCAAAATGAAGAGATCCTTGTGGAAGAGAGTCATCCGCAAACGAACCATGTGAACAATTTACAACATATATCATATGGTTCATTACCACAATTCCCAATTACATATAATATGCAAGAAAATAGGCCCTTTTTTTTTAACATGCAAGCAATGAACAATGAGCTACCATTGTACTCCCAGCCTTTAATTCCGATTGTTCCAGGAGCAGTTGGCATGGGATATTTACCTACTGAAAATACTACGGGACCACACACATCACTGTTATGGCAACAACAAACTGTAAACATCCCCTCATTAATGTCTTTTGTATGTAATACGTTTCTTTATAAATAATTTGTCTCATGGTATAATACATCTTATATTCTATAGGGTGCTGCATCGGGAAGTTTGGCACACTCATTTTCCAACGTTGTGAAGCCTCCAAGTTAGAACAGTTGGAAGTTTCCTTGGTTTTAGGGTTAGAGAATATTAATCTATAGTGCACGTTCAAGTTAGACTAGGATTATGGAATGCAGATTTTAATACTTATGTATATGTAGTATTTTTTATTATATATGCATGAAATTCTGAAAATTTTCCAGTGTTTGATTAATGTGTATCAAAAATTGTTTGATGTTATGTTACTGTATCTGTTTAAATTGTTGAGTTTGATTTGAACATTGTGCTATAACCGACCTAAAATAATTTTGAAGTACATATTATGTTTGTTATCATAAGAAAGTCCAATAATGGTTAATGGCAATTTACCATCCTGTGATATTCATAATGTTCAATTTACCCGATGTGATTTAAAAAATAGCAATTTACCCAATATAAAAAATATTAATACTTATGACCCCCTTGAGCCGGAGAGTGTAAATCACTTGCCGAAAGTCGGAGTGGCATTAAAATGGGTTTGTTTAATACGGGCGTAATTTGCCACATGTATCATAATAATATTGTGGATAAATGACCATTTTTTTCATAATACAAGGTGTAAATTGCTACATTATCATAACCCGGGAAAGGTAAAGTGCCACATATAAAAATATCAAGGAGGCAGTGTGAAACTTTTATAAAATTACAGGGGTTGAAATGCCTCTTTTCGAATCACAACTAGGTAAAATGAATATAATGAATATTTTAGGGGGGTAGATTGCGATTAACTCTATTAAAGTTCATATAATGTTGGTTAAATAGGTGAAAACGGGGTAAACTTATAAAATAGAGGAACATTAGTAAAAAAACGAGTTTAACCGGAAAAAAGAGGGTGAAACCGTAGAAAATGATTTTTTAAAAAAAATGTAAAAAATAATATAAATAGGTTGTATCCGATTTAGAAAAAAACAGTGAAAAAATATCGTGGATTAAACTGATGAGTAAAAAGGGTTATATCCGATTTAAACAAAAGGGGTAGTATCAAAAAAGGAAGTATTATTGGTTAAAATGAAAATAATCGACTAAATAACGAATTAAATTGGTTAAAATGGATTAAACTGATGAGTTAAAATACGTAAAGATGAAAATTTCCCTAAAAGCATGAATATTTCTTAACTTTTTTGTGAAGACTAAAATATCCCTATTTAAATTGTAAAGTGAAAAGCAGGTGAAATCGGTGAAAAAATGAATAAAGTCGGCGAAAACTTGTCAAATCAATGAAAATTCAAGAGATATTGGAGAAAAGAACATGTGAAATCAGTGAAAAATCTGCTAATAATGCAAAATTATCGATGTTCTCACTTTAGTAAATAAATTTGTATAATTACTCTTTCATGCAAAATCGAAATCTGGCACTTTATTATATATAAATTTGTATAATAAATCTATGTATTATCTTCTAGGAATAAAAATACACTGTGTAAGAATAATGGCAATCAAACTCAATCTATTTGCAAAAGAACATAATCATAGTCTGAATCATCATCACTAATATTATCGAATTACAAACTTTAATTTCCAAAGGAGAAATACATCATTTTTTAGACTCTCCATCGTTCAATTTTAAATTTCCCAAAATTTTGAATAAATCAGTCATACTTTTGTTCAAATTTATAGCCTGATCCCGCTGGAATACTACACTATCTCTTTCCAATTGTAGGTTTTCGATCTCCTTGTGTAGGGTTTCACAATCATTAACAATTGATTCGTTTTGTTGTGTTCTTGACGATGAAGCAGAACTACTCGAAAAAGACGAGGTGTGTAACAAAAACGCTGCATATGCCCTTTCTGCATCTTCTAGACTTGGGAATGACTTGTAACTTGCATGACTATACCCTCGTACTTGTTGATGAGCATTTGCCCACTCATCGTATACCCCCGGATTACGACCAATAAATACCACGTAATGTTTTGCCTACAATTCAATTTACAACATAATTCCACCTATACTGTTATATAAAATAATATTAAAAAAATGAAAAATAAACTGTAGAAAGAAATAAATAATTAAATACCATGTGGGAAAGACTTCACAAATTCGTTTTGTTGCTTGGTTGCTTATGAATTGTTGATGAATAGAAAAATGGTAGGTCACATGCAATAACCGTTTGCAACTTAATTTTGAAAGTAAAAGAATGTGTGTATATTTAGGTAGTTCTCCTTAGAAATCATCCACTATTTATAAGCTACCCAATAGTTGTTGCATTGAAATATTAGTCTATTTAGAAAGGTACATTCACGTGATTTATGATTTCTCTTGTCATGTGTGGGCATTAAAGGCCCTGTTTGGATGTATTTTGGTTCAGTTAGGGTCACTTTGGATGAAAAATATTTTGGTTGAGAGTTTTCAAGATTCTTTTGAAAGTTGTGTGAAATAATTGAAAATAGACTTGGATGTATTTTGGTTGGTCCTATGTATGTAAGATAATATTAATTAAAGGAATATTTGAGTTGAAATTTGTGAATTATGGATTCTTCAGAGTCAATTGTGACAAAAAAAAAAAAATTCACAACTTACCGATTTACGGATGACTTATACTTACCGACACTCTTAGTTCTCCGTTCGGAAACACAAGCACAGGGTTATGTACATTGATGTTATCCGAAATCAAAACGGTCTCGTAATGATTTCGGGTCAAAACCAATTTACACACTGCCGAATTTAAAATGTTCAATTTTTTTTTCACCTATTTAATTTAATGTATAACAGTTATAAAAATTGTTATATAAGAAACTATAGTTCATTATCGTGGGGTGTATATATGTGCTAAGCATTGTCACACATTGTAAAAAATTTAACAATTTTAGTAAACAAACTGCACTAATTAAATGAGACAGTGAAAGGTTGATGAATGATGTTATCCAAATAAAAACTATGAGTCTGTTTGTTTGGTGTTTGGGAAAGTAGTTTGGGAGAGTAGTGGAGGTTTGTGAAATATTCTCGATTTGTGTAATGTTGTTTGTTTGAATTTTGAGAGAGTGGTTTGAGAAATAAAGTAGGTGTAAGTTTTTTTTGGAAGAGTTAGGTTGTAAGTGTAAGATGTGTAAGATTTTGTGTCAAATCATGTTTGTTATGTGAGATAAATAGTGTAAGAGATATGTTATTTTATGTCAAATCAGAGTAGAGTTTGTATAGGTTTTGTTTAGAGATAAGAAAATTGTATTTTGTTTGGCTTTTGAGAGAGTAGTTTGAGAAAATTGAGAGATGAAAAATTAATTTCAGAAAATAGAAAACATGTTTGTTTGGCATTTCTCAAACACGATTTTTTTTTGGGAAACTCCAGACAAACTGGCCCTATAGTTGCTTATTCACACAAATTATATTGTGTTGTGGTTGGGGTGACTGGAAGATGAAAGGAACAAATATATAAATGAGTAGGATAGGACAAATTGTTACCGACACACATTGTTGAATCAAATCATTCACGTGGGCTGGCAGCGGCCATTGCAGACCTCATGACCTTTATGTCATATCAGATTTTCTTCTTGGTTGGATACAATATGATTTGTTTATGGGCAATTTACTTTCTCCAATTGTTTATAATATATAAGTGTGTGTAAGTGTAAGAATAATTGGTACATATAAATTTTGCATAATTTAATGTATGTAGTATGAAAACCAAAATTAATTGTTAAGCAAACTGTATTGAAAGTATAATTAGTTTCGGAGGAATTCTAAAATCTTGGATAATTGTATAATTTTGTTTTATGTTATCTAGGGGTACAAAAGGGTTAATGATCAAAGTATTAATGAGTGAATTCTCTAGATAAGTTTGAATCATTTAGGGGCTATTTGGATGGGATTTGGTTCGTTTTCGCCGGTCTCGGTATGACAAAAATGGTTTTGGTTGAGTCGATGAAACCTTTGAGACCTCATTTGGATGAGTTTTGGCTGTTGAATTTTGTGGTTTGAATAACTTCAAACCCCACTTGGATTGAGTTTGGATGTTTGGGTTTAGGGGAAAAAGTAGGTGGTAGGTGTCAAATCATTGTCTTTTTTAGTAGTAGGTGTCAAATCAATGTTTTAAAGGTTTGAAGAGTTTAGGGTTTGAGTTTTTTTTATGGTTTTATAGGTTTGTCGAAAACTGATTTGAAAATATATCGATAATTTTAAAATAATTAAAACTTCAGAAATTATTTCGATCACATTGTTTATTAGATGGTGTTGTAATACTAACTTCTCCGTAATTAGACAATTTGATTAAACAATGTCTGTCGGTAACGTGCAATCCTTTCCTATTCATTTATCTATTTGTTCCTTTCATCTTCAAGTCACCCCAACCACAACACAATTTAATTTGTATCAATAAGCAACTATAGTTTTTAAGACCCACAAAAAATTATAAGTTTGGATGTATTTTATCGATATAATAAACAATTTCATCAAAATAATGACCGAATCATCAATCTTTTTAAAATTATCGATATATTTTCAAATTACGGAGGACTTAGTGTTACATAACCATCTAATAGACAATTTCATCGAAATAATGACCGAATCATCAAACTTTTTAAAATTATCGATATATTTTCAAATTACGGAGGACTTAGTGTTACATAACCATCTAATAGACAATTTCATCGAAATAATGACCGAATCATCAATCTTTTTAAAATTATCGATATATTTTCAAATTACGGAGGACTTAGTATTACATTACCATCTAATAGACAATTTTATCGAAATAATGACCGAATCATCAATCTTTTTAAAATTATCGATATATTTTCAAATTACGGAGGACTTAGTGTTACAAGACCATCTAATAGACAATTTCATCGAAATAATGACCGAATCATCAATCTTTTTAAAATTATCGATATATTTTCAAATTACGGAGGACTTAGTGTTACATAACCATCTAATAGACAATTTCATCGAAATAATGACCGAATCATCAATCTTTTTAAAATTATCGATATATTTTCAAATTACGGAGGACTTAGTGTTACAAAACCATCTAATAGACAATTTCATCGAAATAATGACCGAATCATCAATCTTTTTAAAATTATCGATATATTTTCAAATTACGGAGGACTTAGTGTTACAAAACCATCTAATAGACAATTTCATCGAAATAATGACCGAATCATCAATCTTTTTAAAATTATCGATATATTTTCAAATTACGGAGGACTTAGTGTTACATAACCATCTAATAGACAATTTCATCGAAATAATGACCGAATCATCAATCTTTTTAAAATTATTGATATATTTTCATATTGCGGAGGACTTAGTGTTACAAAACCATCTAAAGACAATTTCATCGAAATAATGACCGAATCATCAATCTTTTTAAAATTATCGATATATTTTCAAATTACGGAGGACATAGTGTTACATAACCATCTAATAGACAATTTCATCGAAATAATGACCGAATCATCAATCTTTTTAAAATTATCGATATATTTTCAAATTACGGAGGACTTAGTGTTACAAAACCATCTAATAGACAATTTCATCGAAATAATGACCGAATCATCAATATTTTTAAAATTATCGATATATTTTCAAATTACGGAGGACTTAGTGTTACATAACCATCTAATAGACAATTTCATCGAAATAATGACCGAATCATCAATCTTTTTAAAATTATCGATATATTTTCAAATTACGGAGGACTTAGTGTTACAAAACCATCTAATAGACAATTTCATCGAAATAATGACCGAATCATCAATCTTTTTAAAATTATCGATATATTTTCAAATTACGGAGGACTTAGTGTTACATAACCATCTAATAGACAATTTCATCGAAATAATAACCGAATCATCAATCTTTTTAAAATTATCGATTTATTTTTAAATTACGGAGGACTTAGTGTTACATAACCATCTAATAGTTTTGGTGGGTCTTAAAATATAAGAGCTCCGTTGGAGCTCAATTTTTTGCTAAAACTATTATTTTTTCTTATAATTTAAGTTAATACATGGTCTCTATTAAGACCATCTCCAACAAGCCATTTATAACTCAAAATATAAGAAAAATTTATAAGTTTTGGCCAAAAAATGAGCTCCAACAAAGCTCTTATATTATAAGACCCAACAAAAATTATAAGTTTAGCCTATCAAATATAAGAGGCCAAAGTTAATTTTTAAAATCTCATTTTGCATGGAAAGTTGTACTTTCCCTATTTTAAATAGTTATTCATATTATATTTTCAAAATATTACTCCTATATTGTAATTTCATATTACTTTCACGAATCATTTAATTTAAATTCATAGAACACGATTATTTAATCTAAATTCATATTATTTTCTCGAAATTATGATATTTTTAAAAAGTAAATTTTATTAATATTATTTTATTAAATAAATAAATATTATATATATCACTAATATTTATATATAAATTATTATTAAAAATAGTTTATTAAATATAAATTAGATTTTGGAGTGAAGTGTTGGTGTTGTATAAAGTAGAATCTTAAAATATAAACTAGCTGTTGGAGTGCAGAGTAAAAAGTGGACATGTATAACACTATTCACTCATTAAATTTTAAGATAAGATTATGAAATTTAAGAGGACTATTGGAGATGGTCTTACATTTTATATAAACATACTGTGTGTTAAATGAGGTCAAGTAAAAATTCTACAACATAAATATGTCAACTAAAGTGCTTCCACTATTCCAGATATATACTATGTCTAAGATTGTGTTGAACACATTTAATATTAACATATTCGCATAACCTAAACTATTGAGGCGTCAAATTGAACTCAAAATTTGGGAGCCATTTTAAAACACCCGCCAATGAATTCTCCGAAATGCTTGTTCCAAAGTTGAAGCCTGGAAATTGGAAAAGGGGAATGTGTCATGTGTAATGATATCATTGCTCTGTACTCTGTACACTCCAACTTCACCAATCAAATAGGCTATTCTGCCGTCAAAAGTACCAGGTAGGAAATGATGATTTAATGGCTAAAGGCATATATACACACAATGGATAATAATAAAATAATGCTATTAAGGAAAGAATACACTGAAAACACGTCCACAAATCAAGGTACATCAACTGAACAACACAAATAATTCTCCCAACACAATCAAATTAGCCCTCTTTAATCTACATTCTTCTCCAAAACATCAAGGCAGTTAAACACTCTCTACTTGCATTAAAAACACCCAACTACTCAGGATTTCTTGGCAAAAAAAGCATGTAAGTTTTTTTTCTTCATGCTTACATTAACTATTCTGCAAATGATTTACATATTCATGAATTTATTGCAACAAAGTAATCATATATGTAGAAAGACACTCCAATATGATAAAAAATTTCCACAATAGACCTACAAAATCTACTTACATGTACAATGGGGTCCATATATGAAGCCAAACTTCATATATATGTACAAAAAATGTTATTTAAGTCAGCAATTGAAATCCTGATTGTTATTAGAAAACAAATAAGCATGAAGCAAGACAATTAATTTAATCAATCTAATATGTACATACACTATAGACTCAATGCCAATAATACACTTTTACATAACTATTTTTCATGACTCAGGGATAAAAAAGTAAGCTCCTTGCATTCAAAAAGAAAATTGGAGTTTGATGATGCTGACACTCTGAATAATCAATTCAAGCCTACAAAGATATTGAGAGGCCAAGGTACATCAACACCTATAGCGACAACTTCAAAAGGTGATGATGTAAAGTCATGTACACAGAGAGATGTGGATAGTTTCTTGCTTGAGATAGGAGACACCACAAACGATTTACAATTCCTGGATGTAAACGCTCTAGCATTATCGACATCTTCTATTTTATCAACGAACGAGATTAATCTATTTATTAAACCAGAAGCGGTAGGAATTAATCTATTTATTTTTGGTTATGATGTCGTATTTCAACCACATTGGGGGATTTTTTAATTTTATGTAACTGTTATACATGTTTTCAGGGGATAAAATTTGAACACCGTACCTCTCTGAAAAAAGTAGTTGAAGTTAATAGGATATTAAATCAGGATCAAAAACTGAGTATTGCAGATATGGGGTTTGGGTCACTGTGCAATATACAGATTGAATGTATTGATAGGGTCATGCTGAAATGGATACTAGACCATTATAACTGTGATGACCATAGAATTAATGTTCATCAATGTTACGTGGAAATCAACGCTGAAACTATAAACAACACAATTGGTGTGCCAATATCAGATTTACCGATTAAGTTGAACATGGATTCTTCAGAGGGATGGACCCTTTATGGGGATTATTTTACCGCAGTTAAAGGGAGAATAGACATTCAATCTTTGATACTCAAACTAAAACAATGCACTACTTCAGGAAGAGAATTCAAAGTTATGTATATGGCCTTCGTTTTAGCTACGGTGTTGTTTCCGGGCTGCCAACGAAACTTCCCAACACAATACCTAAATCTTCTAGTGGATATTGACAAAATCAATGAACAAAATTGGGCAGGATTGGTTCTACAGAAACTTGAAGAGGGAATTGCTCAATGGAAAAGTTCTACACAAACTTATGTGTGTGGGTGTTTGTTTGCATTGCAGGTACTTTATTAAATTTATTAAGGCAACATTTATTCATGATATATTTTCTTTGACTATTTTTACATAGAACAATTTACAACAACAAAAGTGCTAACAGAGTTTTATGGGTTGCTACATGGGTCAAACCAGGTTATATTCATAGCAAAAGTCATCCCAGTAGGAACTCCCTATTTCATAAGGCTTGAAACCGAGGTACCATATATAAACTACCTAACCAAGCAAAGGGTCAATCTACTGGCACTTGATATGCATAATATGGGAGGTTACTGGAATGCTAAGGTACATACTGTAACTCATTCATAAGATGTTTTATATAAATTTACTTTCAGGATTGTGTTTGTATACTCATGCCTATCATTGCCAGATTTACCAATTTTATTATCTTAAATACAAACCTAGGTTTTATATTCAAAACAAATATTTCTGGTACCCAGTGTTGTTAAACATAATAATGATGACAATCACAGTTTTATGATTTTTTAAACCCTGAACCTAATCTATGATATATGATAAGCTATGTACTGCTATATTTGTTCTTACAGGCCTGTAGAATTAACAATGGTTGTACATCAGTACCTAGTCTAGGGATAACTCAAGTTGATATCAAAGAGGGTAATGAAATACCTGATGAAAACAAAAATGATGAATTCTTATCACCTAAGGCTGCTGGAAAGGAAAAGTTACCCAACCATGGTGAGCTGACTCCTGATTGTGAAATTGGGTCCAGAAAACACTATACATCTCCTATTGACAACAACTTCATCTTTGAACAGTTCAATTTATTGTTAACAAAAGTCAATGCATTGGAGAAAGAAGTCTCAAACATTAAAAGAACAAACAATCAGACTTCAATTGGACATGTTTCAAATTTACCAAACATTGAAGAGTTGATTCACAAGATGTATGAATCTATCAGGGAGCTTCCTAACACTATGAACAACCACTTATATGCATCTATAAAGGAAGCACTTGATAACAGCATCAAACATGGGGGATTCACAACTACAACCTCAAGTTTTCACACTCCGGAGAATAAAGTTTCTGATTCAAGGGAAAAAGAATCTGGTATTGAGACACCTACTCATTTTGAACAAATACCACAAAATGGAATGTGTAATAGTCCAATCAATCCAGAATCCATTCCTGATGATATTTGTAGTTTCTTGTTTAATAATAGTTTCAACTTAAGGTATACTCATCTATTCCTAAGTACAAAACTAATAGTTTCCATAACCAGTTTAAATGAAAATTCTAAAATCTGACCTTTGTGCTTTAGCAGCCAGATAGTGGTAAATTATGGAGCATGGTTCGTCACGAGGGCCCACATGCTAAGCTTACAACCTGAAACAGTCATAAATGGGAGCGTAAGCTTTAACCTATGAACATATTTTCATTTATAATAAGATGAATAAACTAATTTGTTATATTGTGCTTTTATAGGTGATAGATTGTGTTGCATATTTGTGCACATTGAACAATAGGGCAGAAAGTTAGAGACAAACATGTTGGTACTTTCCACCTATTTTTAGCATACGTCCTTGAGACTCTCCATCAATACAATGCCTATTCTTATTACCCATATATATACTATGTGCATATTATTTTTCATCATATATATATACTATTCTTATTGTGTAAAGCATGTGATTTTTGTTGTTTATTTAAGTTAATTGTTGGTATTTTTGAAATTATGTAAATTAACTTTGTAGTGAATGATGTTTATTTGTGAAATCTTGTAGTTAATTTGTAAAGGCTATAATTTTTGTAATGGTTGGTCATTTGTGTATTGCAGCAAATGTGTTTAATCCCAGCAATGCCAGATCAAAGAATTATCAAAACATTCTTTACTTCAGAACAAAACTTCGTTTCAAGAATGGAATGGCTACACAAAATATTTATCCCCATCAATGATTGTCATGAACATTGGTTCATAATCATAATAGACCTGGATACTTTTGACATAAGCATTTGTGACACGGCCCCATGTGATGTAATGGATCCACTAAGAAAACGAATTGCTTTTAGAGTGGTAATTCACCTATCTGTTAAATTTATGATGAATAAATTGCTTTCACTATATATTATGATGAATAAAGTTACTTTAAACTATGTATGGTTACAATAATGAAGTTTTTGAATATCAAACAGGTTAGGCGTTTGGAAAGACTATTGAAGCAGCGGCTAGATAAAGATTACATTAACCAGAACATGGCTGAGAATTGGTTGTGGCTCAACCCAAACTGGGTGCCTGTCCGGCCAAATGGGTAATATTCACTACTATGACTCATTTATTTTGAAGTATTTTTATCAGCCATTTTAGTGTAATAATACAATGTTCATATAGGTATGACTGCAGCCTATATGTTTGTATGATCATGATGTTCGATACTATGATGCAAAAGCAGCTCAACAAGGTAATTTATCAAACAATTAACAACTTAATAATTGTTTTCTTATAATACTCATTCCTTAGTATAATAACTAACCATTATGGCAGGCTGAGTCAGTAATTGCTCGTCGTCAAATGCTTGTGAACTTTACAAGGCCAGATTCAACAGATTTGCATGGCATTTTTAGATTTCAACAGATCACTAATAATATACTGTGTGTTAGATTTTAGGTTGGAGAGTACTAAATAATAATTAATAATTTTTTAGTGCATCAATCAATAAAGAAATGATTTGTATCAAATGTGGTTGGATCAAGTGGTAGTGACTTGCGATCCCCAGAGGCGAGACTTAAATTCGAATCTTACTGGGGAGGACATATACCCTTGCACTCTTCGATCCGAACTGTAAATACACAGTCTTGTAGATAAAAAAATGATTTGTAAATGAAATTTATTAATTACAGTACGATAGGGTTTTTGACTGTTTGAAATTTATAAAGTTTGTACCATACCAGAATATATGTTATGGTTTTTCATACGAACTGAAACCTTTATTTTTGAGAAAATAACCTAAATTTTGATATGGTTTGAAACTATAAATAAAGTCTTGAAAACAGAGTGCATCCCTAGTTTCATCCATTTGCCCTAATTAATTAAATTCCTAAACATAATAAAAGATATTGATTTGGCATTTACAATCTTTACTCTCAAATATCAAAATTCCATCCAAACAATTTTTCAAAATTTTGAGACTCACAAAGCTCAAAATTCAAATTTAATTTGAATAGTGTTTTAAGATTTGATGAAGTCACTCCAAAATACTTTTTTAAAACCATTGGAATCAATTTTTCGAAACCAATCAAACATCCATTTCTATATGGACCCAAAGTTCTTATGGTTGTGCTAAGCATTGGTGTGATATGTTATTCCGGAAGCTGCTGCCTTTCACGCCATTTTGTTTTCTTATATTTTCAATTAAATTTATGTGTATTTCTTATTTAACCACAGTTGTAAATAAAGCCCAAAGATTCACACCTCCCTATGTAAATTTTCATTAAAGCCCAAAGATTTATACCTCCCCATGTAAATTTTCTTGGAGACTTTTCTTAAATGACTTAAGTACCATTGATTTCATAATATTAACCTTTTAACTTTTGAGTATTGTTGGATGAAGACTTAGAAGTGAAGGGAGGTTTTGATGATTTTCAAAAGTCATCAGCTAAGTAATGAAAGCTTAGCAACCTCTGGGAAATTCAATCTGAGAAGACAAGTAAATTCAGAAGGGTTGAATTTTAGTCCAGAAGACTACTGATCTGATGCTGAGTTTGGAATCAGACTGGTGGATTTCAGCAGAGTCAAATCAGATGAGTTCGGTTTGAATCAGAAGAGTGTTCATCAGACGAGTTGATTCGATCAGCAGAGTTGAAGAGATCAGAAAGTCATTCCAACGGTAATAAATGCACTCGGTGTAATAAATGCTATAAGGGAAGGGTATTAAAGTCCAATGATTGAAGAGAAACCTCAGATCAGCAAGATGCATTTAATGCGACACGACAGAAAGTACAGTAGAACTGTACAGTGAACAGTTGCAGAAGCCGTTCTGAAAACATGGACCAGTACTCGAGGAAAATTTGAACACCTGTCGATTTCTCAACGGGCAGAATTTTCAACCTCAAGTATAAATAGATCTGAACTGAAGAGTTAGAGATAACACAACAAAGAAGACAACTGAGAGATAATCAAAGCAAGAAAAATCTTCTAAGTCTCAAACTCAAATATAGATCACCATCAGCTTAGTCATTTGTTGACAACAGCCGAGTTGAGGAAACCAAGCCAAAATAAAAATATGTGTGATGTCTGTAAAAGAGATAGTTGTGAGGAGTGTAGATCCATCTAAGTGAGTGATCTAGCTTCAGAGAGTAGGTTTTCTTTGTGATTTCCTGCTGCGAACTTGTGGTTTTTCATTTGTTGAATTGCGCAAGCATTGTATATTGTAAACTGTGTGTTTATAGTATAACCCAAGATCTAAGTGACTTGGAAGAGTGGACTAAAGGATTTCAATCCATATAACCACTATAAAAATTTTGTGTGTTTGTTTACTGCATTTAACTTGCATATTTTCAAAGAACTTCAAACATACGAACTTAACAAAAGATTTGCAAAGGAGTTGAAAAACTGGGGATAAAATATTTTAAGGGAGAAAAAAACTTGTTGAAAAACACTTGATAAATCCGCTGCTAACAAGTATTTCAAACTCTGATAATATTTGAATCAGATAATTTACATCAGACGAGTAGTCAACTAAACTGATTAAGCTAAGTGCGCAATTAGCGAAGTAGTCTTACGCGTTCTTGATCTGCTTACACTGCTGATAAGAAAAGTTAGAGAAATTTTTGAAAGTTTTAAGAGGTCTACCCCCCCCCCCCCCTTCCCCTCTAGACCTCATCTGACCACTTGGGACCAACAAGTGGTATCAGAGCAGGTGGTTCATTTGAATCATTTGCCTGATCAACGAGCTTGATCCTAGTGTGTTTTTCAAAGATTTTCAAAAGTTTTCAAAAAGAGCATCTTTTTGAAAAGTAAAACTTTTTGAAAAATGGATTGTATCAGACATGTACCCTACATTGGCGGAATGAGCTTTGAGGACTGGATATGCATGGAGATTTTCCTTGCTGCTTATAATGATAATATGTACAGGTGCATAACCAAAGGTCCTATCAGAGTCACTAAAACAGTCAAGGTTAATGACCAAGAGATGGTTGTTGACAAAGAAACTGAAGAGATGACAACTGAGGAAATAAAGCTGAGTAATCTTGATAAGGTTGGAATCTTCATCATGACTAAAGCCCTCGACAATGACAGATTTGACAAGGTCAAACACTACAAGACATCAAAAGAGATGTGGGATAAGGTTCGTGATATGAGTGAAGGGAATGATGCCATCAAAGAACACAACTCGAGCATAGCCTTGGAGAAGTTGGAAAACTTCAAAATGAAAGCCTGGAGAAACCATTGACCAGATGGATTCAAGGTTTACAAAGGCGTTGAACAACGTGTTAAAGTTGGGAAAGACCTTTTCTGATAAAGAGATCACTGTTAAAGTCTTAAAGGCGCTACCACCCAAGTTCAGCATGAAGATCACAACAATGGAATAATCAAGAGATCTGGGGAAGATCTCTCTGCCAGAGCTATTTTCTGTACTCAAGGCGTACGAGTATAAACTGCCAAGAATGGGAATAGAAGAGACCTCAACTTCAATCCCCACTGCTGCCCTAGTTGCTGCAGAAAGATCAATGAGATCAGCCGGAAAAACAAGAGAAGTGGACTCATCTGATGAGACCACGCTGCTCAACAAAAATGAGTACACTGTTGGCGATGTTGCGTTGTTACTGAATGTGTTCAAAAAGTTCTATAAAAGAAAAATGAAGAACAGATATAACAATGCTTCTACTTGTAACCCTAGCTCTACTTCATATAATAGTAAGAATGACTTTAAATCCAAACTAATGTGTTACAATTGCAGAAAATTGGGACACTTCATTAAGGACTGCCCATATCCTAAAGCTGAGAAGTATACTGAGGAGGAAAAGAAAGCAAGAAAAAAGAGGAGACATCAGAAGAGCAAAGTATTGTTGGCTGAAGCTGAAAAGTTAGCAGCCATCTACTCGTCTAATTTAGAATCGGGGACATCATATGATGACTCTGCTGAAGAAGAGACACCCGCACTGCTCTATCTCATGGCCAAAGAATCAGAGGATTCTGACAATGAGTTAACTCTGACTGAAAATGAAAATGAGCTATTTTGTTCATTTGAGCAAATGATGAAAAACAACACAAATGTTGTTAATGAATTTGCAAAGCTTAAGGAAGAGATGATTGTGCTAAAAAAGCAAAATTCTCTACTGAAACTTAATGGTGAAAAACCACAAGAATCAGTTGAGTATAAAAAGCTTTTGCATGAGTGTGAATCTCTGAACGCAGAATGTGAAGTTTACAAAGGAAAAATCATGGAATTAGAAAAGATCATATCTACTCATGTAAGTCGTCTGTTGCATCAGTAAATACATCTATTGAACAGAGAACACCTTTAGTAAAAGAGAATTTAGAACTGAACCGAACTGAGAAATTTATATCTGCTGATAACATCAATGTTATCTTATATGTTCAAACTGCTAAATCTGCTTCACTTGAAAAGAGAAAAAGGAGAAGAAATCTCCAAAGGCTAAAAAGGGTAAAAAGCCTGAAATAGAGAAACATACTATTAAAACCAAACAGCAGAGTAGTCCTAAGAAGTCTGCTGATAAGAGTAGAACCAATCAGACTAGTATAAATAAGTCGTCTGTTAAAGAGCAAGTAAAGAGTAAACCAAAGAAGCAAATAAATTATAATAATGAAGCTTGGTATGGAAATGAGTCTTATTATGTGCAACCTGCTTATTCGTCTAATTATGCTGCACCTCATTATCCACCTTACTATGCTGCTTATCCTGCTCATCATCTGATGCATGCATATTATGCTTATTATGCACCGTACCCTGCTTATGAGCATTACTCTCATCATAATAATTATCATGAAAATATGCATACTGAAAATTATGATGATTCAAGAGTGAAGAAATCACCACCAAACTCTACTTAACCTAAGAAGCCTAAGGTTTCCAAATCTTGTGTTGTCAAAGGTGATACTAATCCGCCAGGACCCTCTCAATAAACGGTAACTAAAACAATCTTTTTTGTTTTGTAGGTTAGGATTAGGAGTAGAAGCAAAGTAGAGAAGAAATGGTACTTGGACAGTGGATGTTCGAGGCACATGTGTGGTGACATACATGAACTGACCGATGCTGCTGCAGTAGATGGTCCAAATGTTACTTTTGGAGACAACAAAGAAGGCAAGATTGTTGCGTGTGGAAAGTTTATCAAAGGAAACATTGAGATATCTGACGTCTCTTATGTTAAAGGCCTGAAGTACAATCTGCTGAGCATATGTCAATTTTGTGACAAAGAATTTTCTGTTATCTTCTCATCAGATAAGTGCTATGTAGAGCAAGTTGGAACCAAGAAGATGATATTATCTGGAAGAAGACAAGGAAACATCTATATATTTGACTGGAATTCTGTGGACAAGAATTCTAATGTTTATGTTGGATGAAGATGAAGATGGAAGACATAAAGTGAAGGAAGGTTTTGATGATTTCCAAAACATCAGAATCAGCTAAGTATGGAAGCTTAGTAAAAACCTTCTAAGATATTTGACTAAGGAAGACTTATTCAGACTAGTCAAATTTGGTCCAGAAGACTACTGATCTATTGCTGAGGAAGAAATCAGACTGGTGGACGATCAGCCGACTCAAATCAGATTAGTTCAAGTTTGGGATCAGCCGAGTATACATCAGACGAGTAATTTCGGTCAGCTGAGTGGAAGTAGATCAGAAGATCAGTGCAACGGTAATAAATGCACTTGGAGTAATAAATGATGAAGAGGAAGGGTATTAATGACAAATGATTGAAGAGAAACCTCGTATCAGATTGGTGCATTTAATGCGATCTGACAGCAAGTACAGCAGAGTGTACAGTGTTCAGTCGCAGGTAGCCGTTTCTGCAGGAAGGACCAGTACTCGAGGATTTGAACAGCTGTCGATCTCTCAACGGGCAGAAATTCAAATCTCCAAGTATAAATAGTTCAGTTCATGAGTTGAAGAGAACAACAACACAGAGACAACACACTTTGAGAGCTAAAATTCGAAGCAGAACTTCTCTAAGTCTCAAAACTCAAGAACAGAACACTCATCAGCTAAGTCATTTGTTGACGAAGCAAATAGAGAGAAAAATAGAAAATACTTGTAAAATCTGAGTGATTTTGTTAGGTTGTGTTGTGAGGAGTAGATATCAATCTTTGTGAGCGATATTACTTCAGAGGTTAGGAATTTCTTTGTGATTTCCTACTACGAACTTGTGGCCAGTTCATCTGTTGGTTGGCGCAAGCAGAGTGTACTGTAATCTTTGTGACTATAGTATAACCCAAGATCTAAGTGACTTGGAAGAGTGGACTAAAGGATTTACATCCATATAACCACTATAAAAATCCTTTGTGTTTTTAACTTGCATCATTTTCTGCATATCCATAACAGCATACTAAAAACACTTTAAGGTTGATTGTTTGAAAAGTTTTAGAAAGGAGTTTGTTTAAAACTGGGGATAAAACTTTTTCTAAGATAAGTAAACTACTTGTGAAAAACACTTGATAAATCCGCTGCAAGATAGTTAATTTTGAAACTCTGATTTTGATAAAATCAGCTAAGTAAAATCAGAAGAGTGGTCAACTCTGCTGTTCAAAGCTTTGTGCAAGATCAGCTTAGTCTGCTTACAATTCTTGATCAGCTTAGTCTGCTGACAGAAAAGTTAGAGATTTTTAAAAGGCAAATTTTTAAAGAGGTTTATTCACCCCCCCCCCCCCCTCTCTAAACCTCATCTGACCACTTGGGACCAACAAGTGGTATCAGAGCAGGTGGTTCATCTGAATCATCTGACTGATCAACGAGCTTGATCCTTAAGTGTTTTTCAAAGGTTTTCAAAGGTTTTCAAAAGAGCATCTTTTTGAAAAACAAAACTTTTTGAAAAATGGATTGCATTAGCCTTGTTCCCCACATAGGCGGTATGAGCTTTGAGGACTGGAAAATACGCATGGAAATTTTCCTTGCTGCTTACAACGATAATATGTACAGATGCATAACAAAAGGTCCAATAAGGATTACCAAGACAATCAAAATCGATGGCGTAGATACTGTTGTTGATAAAGATGAAGAAGAGATGTCACCTGATGAAATCAAGTTGAAAAATCTTGATAAAGTTGGAATCTTCATCATGACTAAAGCCCTGGACAATGAAAGGTTTGACTATGTCAAACACTGTAAAACATCAAAAGAGATGTGGGACAAAGTCAGGGATATGAGTGAAGGAAATGAAGCCATCAAGGAACACAATCTAAGTGTTGCCATGGAGAAGTTTGATAACTTCAAAATGAAGCCTGGAGAAACCATTGAACAGATGAGTTCAAGGTTTACCAAAGTGCTGAACAACGTGTTAAAGCTGGGTAAGACATTCACAGACAAAGAGATCACTCTCAAAGTCTTGAAGGCGCTACCACCCAAGTTCAACATGAAGATCACAGCTATGGAAGAATCTAGGGATCTGGGGAAGATCTCTCTGACAGAGTTGTTTTCTGTACTCAAGGCGTACGAGTATAAAATACCAAGGATGGGAATAGAAGAGACCTCAACTTCTGGCCCCACTGCTGCACTGGTTGCTGCAGAAAGAACAAGAAGATCGTCTGGAAAAAGCAGAGAAGTGGACTCATCTGATGAGGCCCCAGTACTGAGCAAAAAGGAGTATACTGCTGACGATGTTGCGTTGTTACTGAACGGGTTCAAAAAGTTCTACAAGAGAAAAATGAAGAACAAATATAACAATGCTTCTACTTCTAAACCTACCTCTAATTCTTATGACATTAAGGATGATTATAAATCCAAAATGATGTGCTATAATTGCAGGAAATTGGGACACTTCATCAAGGACTGCCCATATCCTAAAGCGGAGAAGTACACAGAGGAGGAAAAGAAACAAAGAAAAGAAAGAAGAGAGAAGAGATACCAAAAGAGCAAGGTGTTGTTGGCTGAAGCTGAAAAGATGGCAGCCATCCACTCATCAAACACAGAATCTGGCACTTCAAGTGATGACTCTGTTTTTGACGAAACACCTGCACTACTGTGTCTCATGGCAAAGGAATCTGATGATTCTGACAATGAGGTAATACTCTCTGAAAGTGAGCTTGAACTGTTTAACTCATTTGAGCAAATGATGAACAACAAAGTAGATGTTGTTAATGAGCTTGCTAAGCTTAAGGACGAGATGATTCTGCTGAAAAAGCAAAATGCTAAACTGAAACTTAAGGTTGAAAAACCTGACGAATCAGCCATGTATAAAAAGCTTTCGCATGAATGTGAATCTCTGAGAGCTGAATGTGAAATGTACAAGGGACAAATCAAAGAACTTGAAGCTAGAATATCTTTGCATAATAAGTCGTCTGTTCCTAAGTCGTCTGTTGTGACAATAGATAAACCAACTGAACAGAGTACTCCCTTAGAAAAAGAAAGTTTAGAACTGAACAAAGCTGAGAAATTTATATCTGCTGATAATAGTAATATTGTCTTATATGTTCAGACTACTAAACCCATTTCACCTGAGATTGAGAAAAAGGAGATAAAAACTCCTAAGGCTAAGAAGGGTAAAAAGCCTGAAACTGAAAAACAGACTGGTAAAACCAAACAGCAGAGTAATCCCAAGAAGTCTGCTGATAAGAGTAAAACCAATCAGACTAGTAAAGCTAAGTCGTCTGTTAAAGAGCAAGTAAAAAGCAGACCTAAGAAGCAAAGAAATTACAACAAAAATGCTTACTATGGAAATGAGTCTTATTATGTGCAACCTGCTTATCCACCATATTATGCTGCACCTCATTATCCACCTCATTTTGCTGCATATCCTGCTCATCAAACAATGCATGCCTACCCTGCTTATCATGCATCATATCCTGCTTATGAGCCTTATCATCATCATAATGATTATCAACATAATATGTCTGCTGATTATGATGTAAATGAAGTTGCTCATGCTCTTGCTAAGACTGCAAAGCCTAAGAAGCCTAAGACTTCAACATCTTGGGTTGTCAAAGGTGATACTAATCCACCAGGACCCTCTCAATAAAGGGTACCTAAAACATTTTTATTTTGTTTTGTAGGTTAGGATTAGGAGTAGGAGTAAAGTAGCGAAGAAATGGTACTTGGACAGTGGATGTTCAAGGCACATGTGTGGAGACATACATGAGCTGGCAGATGCTGTTGCTGTGAATGGTCCAAGAGTTACTTTTGGAGACAGCAAAGAAGGCAAGGTTGTAGCTGTTGGAAAGCTTATCAAAGGAAACATAGAGATATCTGACGTCTCATATGTTAGTGGCCTGAAGTACAATCTGCTGAGCATAAGTCAATTTTGTGACAAAGGATTTTCCGTGGTGTTTTCATCAGATAAGTGTTATGTTGAACAAATTGGAACAAAGAAGGTTATTTTATCTGGAAGAAGACAAGGAAACATCTATGTAGTCGACTGGAATTCTGTGGACAAGAATTCAAATGTTTGCTTAGTGGCTTCTACACCAAGTGAAATCAGTTGGCTTTGGCACAAAAGAATGAATCATTTGAATTTCAAGACCATCAACAGATTGATAAAGAATGATCTGGTAGAAGGAATTCCAAAGACAGTCATGAGCAAAGACAAGCTCTGTGATGCCTGTCAGAAGGGTAAACAAGTGAAGTCATCTTTCAAAAGCAAGAAGCACCAATCTTCAACCAGAATTTTGGAGCTATTGCATATGGATTTGTTTGGCCCTATTGATCCAATCAGCAATGGTGGAAAGAAATACTGCCTAGCTGTTGTGGATGATTTTTCAAGATTTACTTGGGTAATCTTCATGAAGAAGAAGAGTGAAACCAAGGAACATCTTACAAATCTGATGGAACTGATCCAGAATGAGAAGAGTCAAAGAATTTTGAAGATCAGATCAGATAGAGGGACTGAGTTTACAAACTCTACTGTTGAAGAGTACTGTAATTCCAGAGGAATCAGTCATGAGTACTCTGCTGCCAGAACCCCTCAACAAAATGGAGTTGCTGAAAGGAGAAACAGAACTCTAAAAGAAGCTACCAGGACAATGATAGCTGAAGCAAAGCTGCCCCAAAGATTCTGGGCAGAAGCTACAAACACAGCATGTTATACACAGAATAGGTGTATGATCAACAAAAGTCAAAACAAGACACCTTATGAGTTATGGAACAACAGAAAGCCTAATTTACATTATCTTAGGATTTTTGGTTGTAAATGTTATGTTTTGAACAATGGGAAAAATCACCTTACTGCATTTGCAGAGAAGGCTGATGAAGCTGTTTTTGTAGGTTACTCTACTGTTAGTAAAGCTTACAGAGTGTTTAACAAAAGAACTTTGCTTGTAGAAGAATCTATTCATGTAGTATTTGATGAACCGAGTCAATCATCTGAAAAGAATCAAAGTGCAAACCCTGAGATATCTGCTGACTTTCAGAAATTGAATGTGGAAAGAAAGGAAGAATATGTACCCATCATACTACCCAACTTATCACAAGCTGTTAACTCAAGTGCTGTTCAAAATCAGTCTGCTGATTGTCTAACAGAGGAGTTGCAAACAGCTGACAGACCAGAGACTGTTCAACAGACCACAACTGTTCAACAGACTACTACTGAGACTCCAACAGTAGTGTTGCAAGATCAATCTAGAGGACAACATCCAGATTTGCAACCTGATCTCAGATGGCTCAGAGATCACCCACCAGAGTTAGTGATTGGTGATCCCTTGGATAGAGTTAGAACAAGAAGGTCAACTGCAAATGAAACAATGTTTGTAAGTTTTCTTTCACAAATTGAGCCTAAATTAATTGATGAAGCTCTTGGTGATTCTCACTGGATTGAAGCTATGCAAGAAGAGTTGAATCAATTTGAAAGGAATGAAGTCTGGTACTTAGTTCCCAGACCTACTCATCAAAGAGTAATTGGCACTAAGTGGGTTTTCAGAAATAAAATGAATGAAGATGGTATGGTTACCAGAAACAAAGCAAGACTAGTTGCCAAAGGTTACTGCCAAGAAGAAGGCATTGATTTTGATGAGACATTCGCACCAGTTGCAAGTCTTGAAGCAATCAGATTGTTCCTAGCCTATGCTGCTCACAAGAACTTCACTGTCTATCAGATGGATGTGAAGTCTGCTTTTCTCAATGGAGAATTGCAAGAAGAAGTGTATGTTGAACAACCTCCTGGATTTGAAGTTTATCAACAAGGAGATAAGGTATATCGTCTGAAGAAAGCTCTCTATGGACTGAAACAGGCTCCAAGAGCATGGTATGATACTTTATCTGATTTTCTTTTAATTAAATGATTTCACAAAGGTAAAGTAGATAAAACCTTGTTTACTATTGAATGGGATAATCATATATTGTTGGTACAAATATATGTAGACGATATTATTTTTGGTTCAACTAACAAACAGATGTGTGAAAGATTCTCTAAGCTGATGCAAAACAAGTTTGAAATGAGCATGATGGGAGAACTAAATTACTTTCTTGGATTACAAGTCAAACAGCTGCCTGATGGTATTTTTATTAATCAAGCAAAGTACACAAAAGATCTGTTTAAGAAATTTGGTATGGAAACTAGCTCATCTGTTACTGTTCCTATGTCTACTGGACTTCGTCTGGACAAGGATGAAGGTGGCAAATCAGTTGACATCACCAAATACAGAGGCATAATTGGGTCACTGTTATACTTAACAGCTAGCAGACCTGATATTATGTATTCTGTTGGGGTCTGTGCAAGATTTCAATCAGATCCTAAGGAATCTCATCTCTTAGCTGCTAAAAGAATACTAAAGTATCTCAAAGGCACTCAAGAATTGGGATTATGGTACCCAAGGGAATCAGGATTTTAACTTGTTGGATATTCAGATTCTGACCTTGCTGGCTGCAAAATTGATAGGAAGAGTACTACAGGTACGTGTCAATTTTTAGGCAGTCGTCTGATCTCATGGATGAGTAAGAAACAGACTTCAGTATCCATATCTACTGCTGAAGCTGAATACATTGCTGCTGGAGCATGTTGTGCACAAATACTTTGGTTGAAGCATCAACTTGAAGACTATAATCTCAAGATCAGTGGAATCCCTATCTACTGTGATAATACAAGTGCAATATCACTTACTCAGAATACTACTAGTCATTCCAGGACTAAACATATTGAGATCAAACATCACTTCATCAGAGACCATGTTGAAAAGTGAAATGTTATTATTGAGTATGTTCATACAGACAACCAGATTGCTGACATTTTCACCAAACCACTGAATGAAGCTAGATTCTCCACTCTAAGAGCGGAATTAGGCTTGTTAAAATTGGATTCATAAGCTGAGGGGGAACCTATCAGAAGACTGGGTTCAACAGCTTACTAATCTGACATCAACAAGCGTTACACTTCAAGAATACTCTCAACAGACTAGTTGACTGATGAATTCTTGAATTCAGGGGGAACGTGTAAGACTAGCGGTACCCTTGTTTTAAAGATGAAATCTTCAATGACAGTTAGTTGAAGTTGTTTTAATCAGAAGATTTGTTCTTAATTCTTGAAGATTCGAAGATTATTTATCTTGCTGGATTGACAAACAGCAAAGGAAGATCACTAGATATTGGCTTTCACTAGTGATATATTGTATCAGACAAGTCGTTTATCAGATAAGTATCACTTTACTCATCTGTTATTATTTATGTCATCTTATATTTAAAGTGTTGTGCAAAAACGTTTTACCAAAAGCACGCTTTTATAAGTAACAGACAAGTGGCGTTTCAAATTCCCACCTGCCTGACATAATTAATAAATTTTGAATTCCGCGATTCTCGCCCGCACGATTAAAAACTGACAGATCAAATCAAACCGTCCGCGTATAACACGGAAACCGAAGCATTTCGAAATCTATAAATCCAGATCTGATCAGAAGGGTTAAACCTTACGCACCCAAAATTATTCTAAGTGAAAAAGAAGTTACTAACTCATCTTTTCTGCCTTAAAAGTGTTTAATCTCTCTCAAGCTACTTCAAATTTTTTCAAAATGGCCGGAGCTGAAGGACGTTATTTGAATTACGAGAAGTTCTACGCTTCTGGAACTCCTCTAATGAAGGAAATCTTGGTCAAAATTAAAGAGGCATCATTGGTGAAGGTTTTGGAAGCTCATGAGGAGTATGTTTTCACTGAAGATGTTGCTGACTACTATGGATCTAGAAAAAATGACCTAACCAAAATGATTTCTGTGGCTACTGTCGGAGGTAAAACTATCTGTGTTTCACCTGCTGTTTTGAATGAAATTTATGGTCTGAAAAATGAAGGAGGAGAGGTATTTACTCTGGCTCAAGAAAAAGAGGAAGAATTTTGGTTTGTCTGTGCGAAGGATGGAGAACCAATGACTGGAAGCCTTATGAAAACTCAGCTGAAAGACGAGTTTCAAAGGTTTGCTGATATCATTGCAAAAATTTTGGAGTGTTGTACGAGCTCCTTAGATGGGTTACCTAGGAGAAGGTACCAAACAATGGTTTGCATCTACTATGGGTTGGATGTTAACTGGGCTATTCACTACTTTTATCTTCTGGCGTTAAAGAAGAATGGACATGTGGTGATGATGAGTCATCTACTCTCAGCTCTGGGATGTCCATTGGTGAACGGGAAGACAGTTCACAAGCTGAAGGAAGTGAAAATGTATGAACCAGTTAAGATTGGAGCTACCTCTAAAAGAAAGGCAAAAGGAAAAGAAGAGAAGCCTGCTGCCAAGAAACCCAAAATTATCATCAAGACGAAGTCTGCTGATCAAACAGCAAACCCTGCTGTTGAAGCCAGATCAGTAGAGTCTGCTGATGTTGCTGACAAGATAGTCACTGAGGTGACTAAGGAAATCAGTGAGATGAGTACTGAAACATCTCCAGAAAGAACTGAGTCTGACGAACCAGTTCAAATAAAAGAAGTTGGACGAAGAACAAGAAGTTCAGTAAAGAGAACTGCTGAACCTCAACAACCTGAAGTTTTGCCCAAGCCAAAGGCAAAACGAAAGTTAACTCTGGGAGGTCAACGAGTTACCTTTACAACTGCTCCAACTACTCAAGTCAGAGAAAACCCTGCTGCTGAAAGACCAGTGGATGCAGTAGAAAAAGCTGCAGAAGATGAGACAGCAGTGGACCAATCTCTTGACAAGTCTGCTGTTGCTGAACAGCCGACTACTTTACCAGCAGAGGAGAATGTCCCACTCATTCATCCTACACCAACTGCTGCTGTTCCACTACAAGTAGTTGAATCACCTGCCGCCAGAAGGAAGAGAACTGGTAAGGCAAAGGTTAAAGTGATCACTGCTGCTGAGCAGAAAAAGATAGATGAAGCTGAGAAGAAAAAGAAAGAAAAAGAAAACGCTCGCAAACTTAAGGAGCTTGAGGCTCAGACTAAAAACATGTCTGAAGCTGAGATAGCTGCTAAAGAAGCTCATGATTTGGCTAAGGCTATTGAAGCCAGTACCAAGGATGCCCAAGGTCCAAGGTACAGTGGTGGAATCACAATTGGAGATCCCAAGAAGCCAAAGGCTGTTATGCCAACACCCAAGCTGCCAAAGAAGAAGAGATCAGAACTGAAATATGCTCTGAACATAGTTCAAAATGATCCAGAGATGTTCAAACAGTTTGTGGCAGATCTTGAGCGGTATAACGACGTTTTGGTCCGTCAGAGTCTCTTTGTTACGGAAAAGATCAGATACAACAGATGGAGAGAGTATCGTCTGACAAAGACCAAGGATCAAATAGTACAGTGGAAGGATTTTGCTGCTGAGGAAAGATGGGTCCTGCAATTTCTGGAAACTGGATGTCTGAGGCAAGCATTGGATTCAGACCACTTCTTTGATATGATTCACTATCGAATGAGGAAGTTGGCAAAGTCTGAAGCCAAGTTGCTACAAAGTTCTGTTCCTGAAACTCCTGCTTCAGATGAAAATCTAAAGAACAGAATGGTCAAGCTGGCATTATCTGTAACTTTGGAAGTATGGGCGAAGAAGACCAGACATCAGAAGGGTCAACCCAGCTCAATGTTACCTATGCCAAGCTTACAACAGATCGTCTTTGGACCGGCTATCAAAATATATGAAGACTTACCTGAACAGACAACTTCACCATTTACACCTGCTATTATATTTACACATAAAACTGTTGTTGCTGATAATGGTGTTGATGTTGTTACAGAGATAAATGAGCCAACACAGGTCCAACAGAAGATTGCTGAAATCTCAACATCATCAGAGAAGTTGCCCCAACAGCAGACTACTCTGACTGATGAACCAAAGGAGACTGACAAAACTCCTGAGATTGCTCAAGCAAGCACAGCCACTCCATCAACTTCAACAGACTTGCAACCAGCTATTTTGGAGTCCATCCATCAGCTGATTGCCAACTCAATGAAGGAAATGGAAGACAGACATAGAGAACAAATGAATACGTTTAAGGAAGTAGCCTTAACTATGCTGTCTGCTGCTGCTGCTGAAAAAGTCCCAAAGGCTGCTGATCCTAGCCCTCTGATAGTGGAAGAAATGGCAAACATCAAAAATGAAGTACAAGCTATCAGACTGGATGTGGAAACATTTGGTGCAAGGGTCAAAAACAACACAGCTGGTTGGAGGGACATTAATGAAGTTGTTGCAAATGCAATGGAGGCTCATGAAGTAAAAGCTGAGAGCATGCTGAAAGCATTCACTACATCAGCTGACTTGATTCTGAGTTCTCAGATTCAACTTTGTGATCAAGTGGATCTTACATTCAAGAAGATTGAATCCTACAACACATTGCAGCAACTGAAGAGGGAAAATCATCTTCTGGCGGTGGATAAAAACATCAGATTGATTTGTGACGCCATTAACATCACTCCTGTTCTGCCTGAAGAACCTGTCTACCCTGCTGATGATGACAAAAAGGGGGAAGATGGAGATTCTACAACGAAGAAGAAGGGTGCTGATGCTAATCTATCAGCTGAAGTTACTGAAAAGTTGGACTCTGCTGAAAAGGATGCTGATGATGAAAATACAAGCAGACCAGACAATGAAGTAACTGAGGCAGACAACGATGCTGATGAAGAGCCCAAAGAACCAGTAAAATCTGATAAGGAGATTGCTGCTTCCAAGGACTCTGCTGCTGAACAGTTAGATCTATACGTCAAGTACAAAAGAATAGAGGATCTCAGAAGAAGATTTGAAATGCTTGAACAAGATCTCTCTAGTTCTGAACAAGAAGATGAAGACCTTGAAAATGAAGAAGAAGGAGAAACACAAGAAGAGAAGAAGGACTAGACTAAGTCATTAGACTAGGTCACTTGTAATCTTTTTGTTAAACTTGTAAAATTTTACTTTCTGCTACTTCATCATTTGAACTTGTAATCTGTAATAAATTGACATATCTATAAAAGTTCAAGTTTCCAACAAATCATTTCTATCTCAGAAATTTTTGAGGACTTAAACTTTAGCTTTAGGAACAGGTACTTAGCTGAAGTTTTGTCATCATCAAAAAGGGGGAAATTGTTGGATGAAGATGAAGATGGAAGACATAAAGTGAAGGAAGGTTTTGATGATTTCCAAAACATCAGAATCAGCTAAGTATGGAAGCTTAGTAAAAACCTTCTAAGATATTTGACTAAGGAAGACTTATTCAGACTAGTCAAATATGGTCCAGAAGACTACTGATCTATTGCTGAGGAAGAAATCAGACTGGTGGACGATCAGCCGACTCAAATCAGATTAGTTCAAGTTTGGGATCAGCCGAGTATACATCAGACGAGTAATTTCGGTCAGCTGAGTGGAAGTAGATCAGAAGATCAGTGCAACGGTAATAAATGCACTTGGAGTAATAAATGATGAAGAGGAAGGGTATTAATGACAAATGATTGAAGAGAAACCTCGTATCAGATTGGTGCATTTAATGCGATCTGACAGCAAGTACAGCAGAGTGTACAGTGTTCAGTCGCAGGTAGCCGTTTCTGCAGGAAGGACCAGTACTCGAGGATTTGAACAGCTGTCGATCTCTCAACGGGCAGAAATTCAAATCTCCAAGTATAAATAGTTCAGTTCATGAGTTGAAGAGAACAACAACACAGAGACAACACACTTTGAGAGCTAAAATTCGAAGCAGAACTTCTCTAAGTCTCAAAACTCAAGAACAGAACACTCATCAGCTAAGTCATTTGTTGACGAAGCAAATAGAGAGAAAAATAGAAAATACTTGTAAAATCTGAGTGATTTTGTTAGGTTGTGTTGTGAGGAGTAGATATCAATCTTTGTGAGCGATATTACTTCAGAGGTTAGGAATTTCTTTGTGATTTCCTACTACGAACTTGTGGCCAGTTCATCTGTTGGTTGGCGCAAGCAGAGTGTACTGTAATCTTTGTGACTATAGTATAACCCAAGATCTAAGTGACTTGGAAGAGTGGACTAAAGGATTTACATCCATATAACCACTATAAAAATCCTTTGTGTTTTTAACTTGCATCATTTTCTGCATATCCATAACAGCATACTAAAAACACTTTAAGGTTGATTGTTTGAAAAGTTTTAGAAAGGAGTTTGTTTAAAACTGGGGATAAAACTTTTTCTAAGATAAGTAAACTACTTGTGAAAAACACTTGATAAATCCGCTGCAAGATAGTTAATTTTGAAACTCTGATTTTGATAAAATCAGCTAAGTAAAATCAGAAGAGTGGTCAACTCTGCTGTTCAAAGCTTTGTGCAAGATCAGCTTAGTCTGCTTACAATTCTTGATCAGCTTAGTCTGCTGACAGAAAAGTTAGAGATTTTTAAAAGGCAAATTTTTAAAGAGGTTTATTCACCCCCCCCCCCCCCTCTAAACCTCATCTGACCACTTGGGACCAACAGTTTATTTGGTGGCCTCTACACCGAGTGAAACCAGTTGGCTATGGCACAAAAGGATGAATCATTTGAATTTCAAGACCATCAACAGATTAATTAAGAATGTACTTGTAGAAGGAATTTCAAAGACAATCATGATCAAAGACAAGCTATGTGACGCATGTCATAAGGGTAAACAAGTGAAATCATCTTTCAAAAGCAAGAAGCACCAATCTTCAACCAGAATTTTGGAGCTACTTCACATGGATTTGTTTGGCTCTATTGATCCTATCAGCAATGGTGGAAAGAAATACTGCCTACCTGTTGTGGATGATTATTCAAGATTTACTTGGGTGATATTCATGAAAAAGAAAAGTGAAACCAAGGAACATCTTACCAATCTGATGGAACTAATCCAGAATGAAAAGAATTTAAGAATATTGAAGATCAGATTAGACAAGGGCACTAAATTTACAAACTCTACTGTTGAAGAGTATTGTAACTCCAGAGGAATCAACCATGAGTACTCTGCTGCCAGAACCCCTCAACAAAATGGAGTTGCTGAAAGAAGAAACATAACTCTAAAAGAAGCTAAAATGGACAATGATAGCTGAAGCTAAACTGCCTTAAAGATTCTGGGCAGAAGCCACAAATACAGCCTGCTATACCCAGAACAGATGCATAATCAACAAGAGTCAAAATAAAACACCTTATGAACTGTGAAACAACATGAAACCTAATATTCATTATCTTAGGATATTTGGTTGTAAAAGTTTTGTTTTGAATAATGGGAAAAATCACCTCACTGCTTTTGCAGAGAAGGCTGATGAAGCTGTTTTTGTAGGTTACTCTACTGTTAGTAAAGCATATAGAGTTTTTAACAAAAAGACTTTACTTGTAGAAGAATCAATTCATGTAGTATTTGATGAGCCAAATCAATTTTCTGAAAAGAATCAAAGTACTAATCCAGATATATCTATTGATTTTCAGAAATTGAATGTGGAAAGAAAAGAAGAGTATGTACCCATCTTACTACATGATCTAAACCAAGCTGATAACTCAAGTGCTGTTCAAAATCAGTCTACTGATTGTCTAACAGAGGAGTTGCAAACAGCTGACAGACCAGAGTCTTTTCAACAGACTACTACTGAGACTCCAACAATAGTGTTGCAAGATCAATCAAGAGGACAACATCAGATTTGCAACCTGATCTCGGATGGCTCAGAGATCACCCACCTGAACTAGTGATTGGTGATCCATTGGATAGAGTGAGAACAAGAAGGTCAACTGCAAATGAATCAATGTTTGTAAGTTTTCTTTCACAATTTGAGCCCAAATTAATTGATGAAGCTCTTAGTGATTCTCACTGGATTGAAGCAGTGCAAGAAAAGTTAAATCAATTTGAAAGGAATGAGGTTTGGTACTTGGTACCCATACCTACTCATCAAAGAGTCATTGGCACTAAGTGGGTGTTCAGGAACAAAATGAATGAAGATGGTATTGTTACCAGAAATAAAGCAAGATTAGTTGCCAAAGGTTACTGCCAAGAAGAAGGCATTGATTTTGAGAGACATTCGCACCAGTTGCAAGGATTGAAGCAATCAGATTATTCTTAGCCTATGTTGATCACAAGAACTTCACTGTCTATTAGATGGATGTGAAGTCTGTTTTTCTCAATGGAGAATTGCAAGAAGAAGTTTATGTTGAACAACCTCCAGGATTTGAAGTCTATCAACAAGGAGACAAAGTGTATCGTCTGAAGAAAGCTCTCTATGGACTTAAGCAAGCACCAAGAGCATGGTATGATACCTTATCTGATTTTCTTTTAATCAAAGGATTTCACAAAGGTAAAGTAGACAAAACCTTGTTCACTATTGAATGGGATAATCATATATTGTTAGTTCAAATATATGTGGACGATATTATTTTTGGTTCAACTAACAAACAGATATGTGAAAAGTTCTCTAAGCTGATGCAGAACAAGTTTGAAATGAGCATGATGGGAGAACTAAATTACTTTCTTGGATTACAAGTGAAACAGCTACCTGACGGCATATTTATAAATCAAGCAAAGTACACAAAAAATCTGTTCAAGAAATTTGGTATGGAAACTGGCTCATCTGTTGCTATTCCAATGTCTACTGGACTTCGCCTTGACAAGGATGAAGATGGAAAATCAGTGGACATCACCAAATATAAAGGCATAATAGGGTCACTGTTATATCTAACAGCTAGTAGATCAGACATTATGTATTTTGTTGGGGTTTGTGCGAGATTTCATAAAATCCTAAGGAATCTCATCTCTTAGCTGCTAAAATGATATTAAGGTATCTCAAACGCACTCAAGAATTGGGATTGTGGTATCCAAGGGAATCAGGATTTGAACTTATTGGATATTCAGATTCTGACCTTGCTGGCTGCAAAATTGATAGGAAGAGTACTACAGATACATGTCAATTTTTAGGCAGTCGTCTGATCTCATGGATGAGTAAGAAACAGACTTCAGTATCCATATCTACTGTTGAAGCTGAATACATTGCTGCTGGAGCATTTTTTGCACAGATACTTTGGTTGAAACATCAACTAGAAGATTATAATCTCAAGATCAGTGGAATCCCTATCTACTGTGACAATACAAGTGCAATCTCACTTACTCAGAATACCACTAGTCATTCTAGGAGTAAGCATATTGAGATCAAACATCACTTCATAAGAGATCATGTTGAAAAAGGAGATGTTATTATTGAGTATGTTCATACATATAATTAGATTGCTGACATTTTCACCAAACAATTGAGTGATGCAAGATTTTCTACTCTAAGAGTGGAACTACGCTTGTTAAAATTGGATCAATAAGCTGAGGGGGAACCTATCAGAAGACTGGGTTCATCAGCTGACTAATCTGATGACAACAAGTATTATTCTTCAAGAAGACTGACTCTCAACAGACTAGTTGACTGATAGATTCTTGAATTCAGGGGAAACGTGTAAGACTAGCGGTACTCCTGACTAAAAGATGAAATCTTCAATGACAGTTAGTTGAAGTTATATTATCAGAAGATTTGTTCTTAATTCTTGAAGACCTGAAGATTATATATCTTGCTGGATTGACAAACAGCAAAGGAAGATCACTAGATATTGGCTTTCACTAGTGATATATTGTATCAGACAAGTCATCTGCCAAATAAATATTATTTTACTCATCTGTTTATTTATGTTAATTTATAAGAAGTGTTGTGTTAAAAATGTAATATATGAAAACATGCTTTTATAAATAGCTGACTAGGGACGTTTTGTTTTCCCTCCTAGTCTAGCATAATTAATAAAATTTTGAAATCCGTGTATCTCGCTCACACGATCTAATCTGTCAGTAACTGATCTAACGGTTGGCATAAATCACGGAAACCGAAATCTTCCAACCCTTATAAATCCAGATCTGATCAGCTTACTAAGTTTTTACGCACCTTCAAAATTTCAAAAGCGCAAGAGCACTTTGCATACAAATTTTCTGCAAAATTCTTTCGTCTTTCTCTCTAATCTTTTTCAGAAAACAAGATGAGTTCCAAAGAAGCAAAAGCTGAGGGTAGATTTCTGAACTACCAAACCTATTATGCTATGGGTACTCAACTTATGGAAGCTCACGAAGATATGGTTTTCAACCCAGAAGTTCTGGAGTTTTACAAAGCTGCTGGGAAACCAGATTTTGAAAAGTTGGAAATCAAAGCCAAGGTTGGGGGAAAGGACATATGTTTGACCCCTGCTTTATTGAACGAGAAGTAAAAGCTATCTATTGAAGGTTCAACTGAACTGTCTACTTTGGCTGAGCCACTGGAGGCTGACTTCTGGAATATTGCTGCGAAGTCAAATGAAATTCTCACTGGAAACGTCAAGAAGCCTCAACTCAAGGATGAGTTTCAGAGAATGGCAGACCTCTTTGCCGAAGTTGTGGACAATTGCACTTTCTCTCTGGACAGCGTACCTATGAAGAGATATCATTCAATGATTGCGGTTTACTATGGCCTGAAAGTGAAATGGGCTACTTACGTTTGGTACATAATTGCTGACCATAAGGAGCGTGGTCACACTCATCACAGGATTTTTCTCAGTCATCTGCTGATGAATCTGGGATGTACAATGACGAATGGCAAAAAAATTCATAAGGCCAAAGAGTTGATGATCTATGAGGCCGTCAAGGCTGTTAGAATCAAAGAGCCTGCTGCTGTGCAAGAAAAGAGGCAATCAAAAAGAAAGGCCACAGAGCCTAAGGAGCCTGCTGTAAAAGCAAAGAAAAGCAAAGCTGCAGCTTCCAAGCCTGGTGATCAAACAGCTCACCCAGCTGTTCAAGCCAGATCAGTAGAGGTTGCTGACGAAATGATTGATAAAACAGTAGAGGAGATAGAGAGAATGGCTTTTGACATCTCTCCTGAAAGAACTCCTTCAGCTGAATTGCCAGCTGAAAATGTTGTCAAGAGAACAAGGAGTGCTCTGAAAGATACTGCTGCAACTACTGCTGTTCTCACCAAAGCAACTGCTAGAAGAAAACTGGTTTTGAGTGATCAAGATGCCAGAATTGCTGAAACATTTAGAGAAGTCACTCAATCTGCCGAGAGACCAGTTATTTCAGCTAAGGAATCTGATTAGACAAAAGCTGAGGCATCAGCATCTCAAGTTGATCAGACCACTAGTGAAGCAGTTCAATCTATTGTTCCAACAGCTGAGGCACCAGTTGTTGAAACTAAAGCTGCCAGAAGGAAGAGAACTGGTAAAGCTAAAGTGCCTGCTTATCACAAGAAGAAACGAGAAGAAGCAGAACAAAGGAAAAAGGATGAAGTTGAGCTTCAAAGAGTTCTTGAAGCAAGCAAAGCAGAAGTTGAAGTCAAGAACATGACTGAAGCTGAGCTAGCTGCCAAGGAGCAAGAAGACTTGGCTAAAGCCCTTGAAGAAAGTAAGAAGGATGCTCATGCTCATCTTAAAAACGAAAATGAAGATGAATAGTCTAAAATGATTGATGAATGTAAAAGAGATCTTTAGAAATTAGCCACTTAAGAAAAATATTTCATTGCTGAACAAAGAAAGAGAGTATTTTGAAATAAAAATGAAAGAACAAATTCTTAAACTCGAAACTATTAAAAATGAAAATTTGTTGCTTTCAAATGAAAATTTTCAACTAAAAGCCAAAGTAGTTGATCTAAGCAAATGTCTTGAAAAATTCACCAAAGAAAAAGAAAACTTTGATAAGCTTTTAGGAATGCCGAATGTTTCTCTAAATAAACCTAGATTGGATATAGTTCTTCGTTTGAAAAACTGAGTGAACTTGCTTAGAATTCTTCCTTATCTTATCATACATGCAACTATTGTGGAAAAATTGGTCATAAATCTTTCAATTGTATTAACAAAAAGGGTATTACAAGCAAGTATATGTGGATGCCTAAAAATATTTTGAAAGTTCATTTTTTAAAATCATCTACTGGAACTAATATTTTCCGAAGGATTTTTGTACTATGTACCTAACGTTGCCTATAATATGTTCCAAACTCAAATATCACATTTAATAAAATCATGATAATGAATCTCTAATATCTATATATATATATGTTCTTGAGGGTAGCAATTTAGATGATAAAAGATCAGATTAAGCATATAATGCTCCCCCTTACTCATATATTAATATAAAAAGGATAATCAGCCATGTAAGATAAATTACAACTAAGTATGAAATTTTAGAGAATCACTGGAACATAAGTAAAAAAGATGTTCCAGCCCAACTGAACCTTCCACCAAATATGAAACTGATCAAATATATTCAGTTCAAGCATCAAGCGAACAAAGACATAGCATAAGTATAAAAGATACATATACTCCATTTCGAGGTATATCAAGGTAATGGTTCGGTAAGTAAATGGCTAAAACATCACTTGCGTTTTCTTAATATTATCAGACTATAGCCTCTAGGTTTTTATTCCATTCTTCTTAATGACTTATGATGTGATTCATATGCACTTCACTTACAAATGATATATTTTTGTGTGCAAAAAATTCTGAAGGGAGCTCCACACTTGCTTATACTTGAAATGATATAGTCAATTAGTCATTATCTTCATACTTAGTTGTAATTTATCTTATATGGCTGATTATCCTTTTTATATTAATATAAAAAGGATAATCAGCCATATAAATTGCTACTCTCAAAGAACATATATATATAGATATTAGAGATTCATTATCATGATTTTATTAAATGTGATATTTGAGTTTGGAACATATTATAGGCAACGTTAGGAACATAGTACAAATATCCTTCGGAAAATATTAGTTCCAGTAGATGATTTTAAAAAATGAACTTTCAAAAAAATTCATAAGCTTGATTTTCGAAAATTTTCTAAATTTGTGCCCGACCGAATTTTCGCTGAAAATATTTTTCAGAAAATATCTTTTTACGAATATTATTATTTTTACTTTAATTGAAAAACTATGATTGATTGACAAAATGAGAGAAGTTTATTGATACACTATTGAATATCTCGTGCTTATTAGACTTTGTGATTATGCTTTGCAATAAAAATATATCAAAAATTGATTACTTCATTGCAAAAATGAGGGGAGCTCATGTGCTTCAAATTGCATGGGGAGTCTCCTTAATAGGTTTTGTTTGGTGCTCTGATTATAATTTGCTTATATCTTGTTTTGAGCATCAAATTGTTTGTGAATCAATAAACAATTTTTATTGTGCTAATTTATTATTTTTCTTGAGGCTAAATCTTAACACGACTTATTTATTTGAATGCCTAGAATAAATAAATCAAGTTTAACTGAACATCATTTTGAAGGAAGGACTTTTCTATTTAAAAGCCCAAGATTAATGGGTCAAGTTATTAAAGACCCGTTTGAAGGAATATCATAATCATTAGAGGCGACCAGCACCTCGTGAAGAGCCCAATTTTCTAGGAAATAGATTTTTGGCCTATATTGGTTCACTCATGGTATATTCAATTTTAAAGAACAAAAAATCCCACTTTTTAGTAAATCAAAATTTTCGATTTTTGGCCCTAAGTATTTTCGAAAAATAAGCTGAATATTTTTCCTTCCTAACTAGCATATATTTCAATATATCCCCACGGACAAGAACCAGATAAAGACACCAGTTGAAACGCTACAATCATTTCATGACATGTTCCCGATATTAAATATGATATTTTATAACAAAACTGCAAAGCAATGCTTAAGAGGTGTTCTCTTCCACTGAGGAAGATAGGATAATTGCTTCTGGAAAAAAGTTAATTGTAGTTAATGAAGTTCTAAAATGTCGTACAACATAAGTCCTTGGTCCGGTAGGACTTCAATAAAATCGAGTTGAACCCCATGGAAAAGTGTAAACAGATGTAAATGTACATAGGGCAACTCCATGAAACCTTGGAAATAGCCTAAATGTCTTTAATTATAAGGAGATACTATACATTTTTTTATAAGATAAGGTTGAGGTTTGGTCTAGGTGGAGCTCTAATAGTTGAAATTTCAAATTTATGAAATTAGATAAGCCTTAACATTCTATCTTCTAAGTTGAGATGTGAGTGGGTTCAAGTCATTCTGAAGGGGAGGCAATTTTTTATGCGACGTATATAACCCAACGTAAGCTTCAAAAGATAAACCGAAAATAAGTTATGGTTAGCTAATATGTTGTAATCATTCACCCTCCACACACACCCCCCCTCTTCCCTCCCAAACAAAGAAATAAAATAAAATAAAAGTCCTACCAGGTTAATTTTTTCAAGCAAAGAAGGAAATGGATCCCATGCTCAAACAATCTTTCTTGTCTTCAAGTATGTCATAATAAGTTGTTTCCGCAAGGCACCCAAAGAATGTTATATGACCCCCCAAAACAACAAATTTATTCTCTTGTCACATAAGTTTCTCATTTTGTTTAAAGTGAAGAAAGAAGAAGTTATAAGTAGTTCTTCCAATCAAAAGTTTATTTGGGCCCTTATGCTATTGCCGATTTTTCCTTTAAAAGGAAATATTATCTTGATCACATCTTTGAGAAATTTCTTGCACAAATAATTAAATCAAAATATTGGCTTCATTCTTTGTGCCGTAAATAGGATAAATTATTTAGTACAACTGATGCACCACGTCATGAAATATACATGTTGCAGCCGACCAATGTAATTATTACATGTGGAGTAGGTATCCACATCACTCATTATCTGACTAATATGAACGCATTTTTGAAATTCCATTTTTGTGGAGAACATGGGTAATGTGGATTCTCACTCCACATGTAATAATTATAATGATCGGTTGCACCACGTGTACTTAATAACGTGGTGTAGCGATTGCACTAAATAATTTCTTCGTAAATGGATGGAAGATTTTTGCACATGATTTTATTTTATAATCTTCCAATTTTCAAAATTTAAAATTATTTTTTGATAGATATTACGTTTCTCGTCCAAGTTAATTGAATACTCTATTGAAGAAAAAACATTTCCTTAAGCTAAATTATTCTACATATTTTTTGAAATGATTCAAAATTCTCTTCAGATTTTTACCCCTTTTTGGTCGAGCCTTATGAGCTAGGGGTCTCTCCATTCATTTAAAAAATAAAATAATTCAAGCTCTTAACTTGCGAAATTCATTAGTATTAAAATTGTTTTCACTTGCAAAAATTTTTGTTTTAAAATCAACTCTTTTTAACCTTGCTCTTAAATCTTGTGATTTCCTGAGTGGTTAAACTCAAGAGTTTGTGAGAAATAGTCTACCAATTTAGCTCGATAGGGAGTGAATAGCATTGGTAGAAAAATTATTGTACTTAAGAGAATTCAGTGAAAGTTTGTAATAATTCGTAAGCTCGCGAGTTGTGCGATAGAGTCAAGACTCTAGTAGGATAGGAGAGCTAAGGCTTTCTAAGCTCGGAATGAAGAGAAAAGACAACTAGACTCTTTTTAGGACAAAGGACCAAGAGATTTTGCAAGTCGTGTTATAGTGAAGTCCCACGGGTGCTAGAAAAGTGGATGTAGGTCATCTTGGCTTGACCACACTAAAACAGGTTTTTACTTTACTTTTCTACAAATTTACTTTTCATATTTCTCTGGAACGTAACTCTTCCGTCTATCGAAACTTAACTTTCTGTCGGAACTTGATTAATAATAATATCGAAACTTAAAAACACAAAAAATGTTTTACTCCCTAATTCATCCCCTTTAAGGTAGACTTAGGTATCACTAAGTTTATGGGGCCCAACATCTATATAGCCAATTGATGTTTCACCTAATAATTATTATATTTGGTAAAACTTATAAAATTAAATTGTGCACAATTATTGGTGCTATAATTTTTAAATTAACGTGGTTTTATGTATAATAATTTTTATAGTGATCAGCACGAAGCTACCAAACAAGAAACTAATCCATGTTGTTAATTTTATATTATATTTGACGTACATAGAATTAAGCCATTCACGTATACGACAGGGAGTGATACTATACCTCAAAAGCAGACCCTTAAAGCCATAAGATCTACTTTATTATGCCTAATTTTTTCTTGTTGTTTTGTGTTTGTCTTTAATTTTTTTTTGGCAGATACTTTTGTGGTTGGTCACGATGATCTTTGAAGATTGTGTTATTTGAAGAGAAGATCAAGTTTTGGGATGTTGGTCACAATGATCAAGTTCGAATATATGGCTCCAATTTTCACTCAGTCTGGGAATCATTCTGTTGCACAAAGATGTGCAATTGCTCATTTCCTTTTCTTGTCTCTTTTTTGTTTTGTTTTCCCAAAATTTGGTTTGATCTTCATTGTTCACTTTCTTTTTAGTCACTGTAGTCACTATAATGTATTTGTAATGTGTTTTGTTTAGTAATGGAAATTATGATTAATTATAAAAAAAAAAATACAACTATGATACACGAATACTCCGAAAAGATACAAAGTACTGTATCGCGATACACGGGGAAAAATGATATGGTTCGAATACACGTGGAATACATATTAGATGCGTCACGTGGCGTATCAATATTAAAAACTAAAATAGACACCGTATATGATACACTTGTTAGGCGTATAGGGCACGCCGAGGGTTCTTATGTAATATTTTTAAAATGAGGGGTCAAATTTAAATTATAAAAAAATGATAAAGTCTCTCTCCTAGGTTAAACATAAACAACCACCACTCAATCTCTCGTTCCCGTCTCTCTCCTATTGGGATATACCCAAAGATGAATGATAGAAATTATAGAATCAATATTTCTTCCACTGTTGCGCTATTTTGTTGGGATTATCTAACTTGTTTTGATTTAGATTACTAGACAACTCTTATAGCATAACTTTTGTGTATGTTAAGAATAGATTATGTTTGCTTACGGAGCTATATAACTTTTGTGTATGTTAAAGTGAATTAATTTTGCTTTCGGAACTTAAATTGAATGATCTCGTTGTTTATGCATAAATATAAATTATTTTTTGAATCCGTATCCATGTCGTATCATATTCAATAAATTTCAAAAATTCATATCGCCGTATCCATATCGTACTATATTCGTATCCCCGTGTCTATATCCGTGCAACATAGCTATACAATACTTGTGTTGCAGCAGGGGTGTTCTAAGGGCATCTCCTATGAAGAGGTGGAAGGGGGAGGTTGGATTGAGGGGAGGGGGAGGGGGTGTGTGCAAAGTATAATGTTTTTTGATTCAAGGGGTGGGAAATGCATTTTCCCTTTGATCCATTCAGCCACCGTTCAAGGCGTGAGGCAAGGGGAAAACCGAGCAGGCGAGTGCGTTCCAGCAAGCAGATGGCCGACAAGTGTCGACCACCTGCTGTTCCTACTTTTTATTATTCCTATCTTGGTTTGCGTATTATTATCCGTTGTTATTATTATTATTATTAATAAGTGAGAGTGGGGAAGAATGAATATTGAAATTAATTTGAATGAGAAGATTGATTCACTGGAGATGATTATATAAATGGGAAGGGATGAAAAAGGAAAATGGATGAAAAATGGGAAGGGGGAGGAGAAGCTGGACTGAAGTCACTGGAGATGGCCTAATTAACATTGTGGTGACTAGGGTAGTGTGCTAGTGTATAATCATACCCTTTTGACTTGGATAAATTACCAACAAAAAAAGGACTTTTGGATATTTAAAAAATTATACTTCCTCCGTTTCATATATCTTTATTCATTGGTACAGTTGACCAGTCAACTTGACTAAATTTATAAAAATTATTATAAATAATTTACTTAATATATATTAATAATAAGTTGATAATATTAGATAACACCATATATATTAATATTTAAAAGATTTAATACACTACAAATGAAAATAATTTAACATGATAAGTCACTTAAAAGATTGAAAAGTTTGACCGGGTATTGTAGTTAATGGAGTAAAAATAATGGGATGAAGGGAGTATAATATTTTCAGGGATGTAAAGAAATTCAAATGTTTAAAATTAAAAAAATAAAAATAAAGCATATTTACCCTAAGAAGGTGTTAGACCATAGGGCACTTTTGATTTATTAAGTAAAAAAAGAAAAAAGTTAGAAAAAAGTTTGATATTTCTATATGTTGATTATTAAGTTTATAAAAGAAAGAAAGAGTTTATGACGTTTTATCCTCATGTGACATTCATAATGTTCAAATTTTTTTTTTTTTAAAAAAAAGTGAATTTTACGTATGTAATTTATATAAAAGACTCACATTGTCTTCCTGACAATTTTAAACTTTAAAATAAATACGAATTGACACAATTTTTTCTTAAATAGGAGTATTATACTTGGACCAAGTCAACTAATTCACAAAATTAAAATTAAAATAACCCTCTGCGTTGGTATATATATATAGCTATTTGTCCCCTGCGTTATTGTATGTGTGTCAATTTATCCCTTGTGTGTTTCTAAAAAAAATATATATATTTGTCCCTTGTGCTATTGCATGTGTGCCTGTGTACCCCATGTTTTATTGTATTTGTGTCAATTACCCCATATATCATATATGTGCACTGGTTTTACCCCCTGTATTACCCCCTATATTATTTATGTGGACCATGAAGGGTAATTTTTCTTTTTTTACACAATATTCAGTCAATAGTCTCAATTCTAATTTTTTGGGGCTAAATAGCAATTGCTGAAATTCTAATTTTGGGGGAAAATATACAATTATTACTTTCAAAATTCAGAAAAATTCCTATTATCGTGCACATATTAATTTTTGCAATTGAGCTGAAATGATACTAAAAATTTATTAAGATTATATAATTATGGGGTAAAATTATCGGCCAGAAAATATATGAGTCAAACTTACCAATACTCTTTAGTTTCTCTTCATGATCATTTGAGAATTATAATCTGACTTTACTTCGTCCCTGAACTATATAAAATTTACATTAATTTACACACAAATATTATTATCAACATACACAATTAATGGACACTTGGATAAATTTGTCTAAGCAAAATGGAGTCAATCTTGAATCAATAGACCAAATGTATTATAGAAATCCATCAAGATAATTTGTGGAGGCCACACCATGAAGAAAAAATCGTAAAACTATTAAACAAATGTCAGAAAAGTCTTGTAATTTTGATATCTAGGGGTGTTATTGTAACAAAAATTTGAAACCTCAAGATTCAACATTGTGAGTAACCAATTTTCTTATCATATAATTATAGAGTTTTAATTAAGAGAAAAGGAAATGGCAATATGGTTCACCATTGAACCAACATCGACGGAGAACTCCAAGAATTACGTAAACTTATAATGTATGCAAAACCTTACAAAACCCTGACATAGACTAATAGAGGTGGATGTAATGCGTGAAATTACCTACTTATCCTCACCAATTTTAATTACTCCGCCCTCACATGAGTTTTGCAAAACCTTACAAAAATTTATGTTTTCATATTAGTCCATAAACATTAATAAAATTCAGTTTATACATAAAAAATAAAAATAAAGCTAATCCATCCCCAATTTATCATACATAAAAAAGAAAAAAATAGTTTATTAATTATGCAAAATGGGATCAAATTTTATAAAGTGTGATATATAATTTTAGTATTGTTTATAAATAGTAAAAAATAATTTAATAAATATGTAAATAAGATTTATTTCCGTATTTAAATATAAATACTTATAAATATTTAAGTCTAAAACTAAAATAATTGGGAATCTTTTTTATTTAGAAAAACCCATCAATTTAATTAATTTCAAATACTACGTAGATAATTATTTTATAACACGGGTATTTATATGAGTATTTTTAAATTTTGTAAACAATTATTTATTGATTTTTTTAATTAAAATTGTACACAGTGTATATTTCATTTCTATATAATATATCAATTGTTTAAAAAATAATTTAATAAATATGTAAACAAGATTAATTTTAGTATTTTATAGTAATTATTATTTAATAGAATTGTATTAAAGTAAGAAATAAATAAATTAATAGTTATTATTTTATTAAATGGGTATTTTGAATGAGTATTTTTAAATTTTGTTAAAAGATAATTGATTTTTTATTTAAAAGTTTATGAATAAATTTAGTACGGTTAATTATTAATATTTTTAGAATGCTATTGGTTTATGACCAAATTTTATCCACATTAACCATAAGTTTTATTCATTATCCTTGTACTCTAACTTTTTTAAATAATAAAAAAAATTGAAATTATTAAAATTACGGGTTAAATATGAACAATTCTTAATATTTTTGTATTTTCATAATGGTCTTTTTATTTATCTTCAAATTTGTTTTTTATTATGATTAACAATAATTTATTCACTTTTCCTTGTACTTCAATTTTAAAAACATTATGAAAAAAGTTTGAAATTAATATCTACACATTAATAAAAACCTTTCTCATGCAAAAAATATAACAAGGGTATAACTGTCCACGAAAATAGCTACAATAACCTCAAGGGTAAAACTAAGATTTTCAGTAAAATTTGGGTGATGACGTCATCAAATGGACTGGCTGATTTAAGGTTTTACAAACATTAGGGGAGATCTCTGTAGTTATGATTCTCCGAAGGGATTAGATGCAAAATACACCAAACCACAGAGGAGGTCCACGTATTAACACTAAAAAGAAATATTATAAATTAATCAGATCTAGGAGTGAATCGCACTTTTCGTCTTCCTTATGGGCTGACTTTTGCACATTTGTCTCTTTTAAATTTTTCGAAGCAGATGTGTCTCTATTATCAATGTAGTGTTACACACTCGTACCTCTTAAATTTCCAGCTATTACATGGTGGGGACTGCCACGTGCAAAACACGTGCATTACTTGAAGGGCATTTCGTCCATTTAATTAAGTGAATGGACGAAAATACCCTCTAAATAATGCACCAGTTTTTCACGTGATGTCATCTCCACCGTGTAATAGCCGATAAAATTTAAGAAGGACGAATGTATTATACTATATTGATAAAAGACACGCATCTGTTACGAAAAATTTAAAAAGGACGTAGATGAAAAATGATTCACTCTAAGATCTAGCTATGGTTAGTTGCGTCTCTGGACCAAATAAATAAGACAAAAGTGATGTGCGCTGTTTTGGATTATTAATTATTTATGGATAGTGTCCAGGTGTCAAGTCAAAACGATACTCATCAATCCGAGGATAGGCAGATCAATCAAGCCTCTCCTCTAAAGTTTTAGGGATCTTAACCTGAAATCAAAGATAACTACGTCAGGTTAGTACCGGTGGTGACCCGGTGATAACCCTCCGAAGCTTAAGTTAGTCTTAGGGATAAGAGATATGGTTTTAATTATGTATTCAGATTGTGCGTACCTATTCTCATTAAAGAGGGGTATTTATAGTTTTGGATTCCAACTAACGGGTCGGATTGTGACAAGACGTACGAGTTCGGATATGGGTATGGTTTATTCGACTTGACCCAGTGGTGTTGCGATGTGTACTTTCTCAGGATGTCGGCAATCGATATACTTATCGATTGCGTATCTACGATGTCGAGGCCATGTCGATATTTATATATATGTTTTAAGCATATGTGGAAGTCCACGTCAGGGGACGAAGACTTGGTATATCAAGAGTCCCCCAAGTTCATGAGTTCAAGTGTAGCTTGAAGTTATGAAGTTATTTAGGAAAATTTTTATAGATTGGCAAGCATAGTATATCGAGAGACTGAGACTTGGTATATGGTGAGTCCCCCAAGTTCATGAGTTTGAGTGTGGCGCGAAGTCATGAAGTTTTGGCGCGCCGCTTGTGAGGATGTATTTCAAAAATTGGACTGGATGCGAATCGTCACAATGCTTCAAGGGGAAATGTGCAATTTTCCCGTGCGGTTATTTTGTGGCCCTATATATAGGCCCCGCAACTGTATAGCGGAATTACTCTGCAGTAAAAAATATTGTGCACTCGGAACAGTATTCCTTTCAATTTGTTCATATTACGTGAAATATGTCGTCGAGCGGTACGGAAGGGGATTTCGATGATGTTGACAGAGAAGCTTTACGAGATGTAGTGGGCTTTATGGAGTCTCAAGAGGGGTCTGATGATGCTGAAGGTGCCGGTGGGTCTCGGCGATTTTTTACCGAGACTATGTATCATGAGTTCGTGGCTGGAGATTACAGGCGGACTCTAGCCGAGATGTATGAGACGTTCTCGATTCCAACTGGTTGGACGATAAGCACCCCAACTGCCAACCAGAGGATGCATAAACCTCCAGGGTCTGGAATGGCAATCCATGAGGCCAGTTTAGAAGGTGGATTTCGGTTTCCGATTCCCCCTGAGGTAGCGGGGATTATCAGTGCCTTAGGGGTTCGTCCTACTCAAATATTGCCCAATGGCATGTCGACCATTATCGCCTTCTGCGTGGTTATGAAGGTACTCGGGCAAGCTGCTTCCTTTCGGCAACTTCTGGGCTCTATTTAAGGTTACGGAATCCCCGAAGTCTAATGAAGGATTTTACCAAGTCAAGTCTCGGGGAAACAATAATCGATTCCTGTGCTCAACCAAAAGTTCCCACGGTAAAGGGTGGAAATCGAGATATATTTACGTATATCCTCCGAGGGGCTATAAATGGAACGTCAATTGTCCATGGCGTGTTGGTGCAATTAATCTGAAGAATGTTCCGAAGCCTTCCTAGCATGAAGGCTTCGTCGAGAACCTTCGACGATATAACCTTGACGTACAGAAGCTGGTCGAGGAGCCGCGGCTTCGTGCTTGTGGGTTATCGCCATCGCGTAGGAAATTTGGGGACCCCGAAGATCTGAGCATGGAGGAGGTACTTCGTGGGGCCATGGTCGTTCCGAAGTGGAAGGAACTACACGACTTGCAACGTCAAAATGCGACATTTTGGAGTCGTGCTTCTACTTCGAGGGCGCCTGCATCGATATCGAAAGCTACCACCAACGTAGGGCAAACTCTGGATTCTAATCAGATTATAACTCGCGAGGAGCGTCGACGTGGAAAAAGACCGCGAGTCGGAGATGATGATGATATCGATGGAGCCGCCGATCCTACGAATCAAGCAAGCTATGGGATCTCCGATGAGGAACGATCGAATTTCGACTGGAGTTTGTCTGATTGGATGGCGTCTGAATTGACTCATCCAGGAGGTTTGGGGCCCGTCACGTCGGTGCTCTACTCTGAGTCCTATAATTCGGCTTTTGCAGCGTTTATACATGGCATTTTTAAAAGCGATCAGATGAGGTTAACGAAGAAGTCGGTTCAAGAGAACTTGCATATTGCAGGTCGTCTTGGTGTTGGTGTACGTGATCCTTTTATATTTTTACTTTAGAGTGCTGTCTTTTTCTTTATTCTGCTTATTCCATATACTGGGTGTGTGCTCATGCAGATGTTACAATTCCTCTTTCACGGTTATTACCGCGCCGAGTTGGCGGAAGTGGAGTTAAACAAACAAAAGGAGGCAACCAAGGCAGCCCTTCGTGGGAAGGACGAGCAGCTGATCGAACAAAAGAAAAAGGCGGAGGAAACCCTTCGGGCCAAGGAGGAGGAGCTCAACGAAGCCGTTAAGCAACTGAGCCTTTTATCGTTGGAGAATGACAGAATAAAGGCCGGCGAGCTCCGTCAAGAAGGGATCGTTTCTCCAGATAGAGGTTGGCTATTGCTAAGGAGTTTCTCGAGTCCCCCGTGTATGAATATATATCCGACGTTAAGATGGGTGTCGAGCTTTTGAAGATGTTCGATAAAGCAATCAGTCAGTGTGCACATAAAGGTTTTCTAACCCCGGATTTCGATCGTACTGCCATCAGCCCATTTTGGGATGAAGAATGCCGGGTCGAGACCCTCGAAGGAGAGGATGAGGAGGAAGCGACTGCGCGAGGCCATGAGTGTGGTAGTTTGATACCTCCATCCCCCCCTGAAAATTGATAGATAATAGTCGATCATAGGTATTGTAAGTAGCTAGGACCTTTGTAAGTTTTTGGTGAAAATTTTAATGAAAAATTCTCTCATTTCTCCCGTCGATAATCGAGGAGACTGTTTGGTCGATGAATTGGGCTCTTTGGGCCGTTGTTATAAATAAAAGAGGATGCGCGATTGTTCTAATTTGTCAACCAATCAACGCGTCTGTTGTAAATGCTTTTTCAAAAGAATGGTGTGACCAGTCAGTTTCGCGCGCTTTGATTTTTGGACTTCTTATAAATAGTCGTCCGTCATTGTACTGTTCATTCCATTCTCAGAAAAATTAAATTTTACTAGTCGGAGCCAGGTTGTCGGAGCTAGAAGCGAGTGGTTTTAAGCAAGTATTTTCTTGTCGAAGTCTACTTTCCAAAGTTTTTTGTAGGTATTCTTCTCTCTTTATTCTATGGCTAGTCGATCTGTATCTGTAGGGGACGAGTAGGTTGAGGAGGGGGAGGGATTGTCAGTAGAGTCTATAATGTCGCATTTCGATATCCCTTTCGAAGGGAAGTTACATAGCCCTTTGTCGGCTGAGTTGTTGAGCGTAGTCGGTTCAGGGTCTAAGGGTGTAGTTCGATCGTTACCTATGTCGGATCGACATCGGACTATAGATCGTTTTAGTAATATAAAAGCTAGTCGCTTGAGGCTTTCGGCCGAAACAATAGCGTCTAAGTATCGATTTCCGACGGGTTGGCCGTCGTTCTTCCCTCCCCTGATCAGAGGATGAATAGCCCGCCTGTTAGGTGTAGGACTTTTCACATCGACGCGCTGGGGAACGGGCTTCGTTTTCCATTAGCCGATGAATTTGTTGATATTATAAGAGGTCTCGGAATATGTCCGTCCCAGTTAGTTCCTAACGCTATAGGGTATATCATAGGGTTTTGCCTCGTCATGAAATCGTTGGGCCAACCGGCTTCGTTGGCCAATTTTTGTGCTCTTTTTAAAGTGAGCGAGTCCCCTAAGTCGAACGAGGGTTTTTATTTCATTAAATCAAAACCCAATGTTAGGTTCCTCGGGGATTTAAAGTCTTCCCACGGGAAGGGTTGGAAAATCAAATTTATTTTCGTTCGAGCTCCCGAGAACTATGTATGGAGGACGACACGCGAATGGAGGTCGGGTCCCATCATGTTAGGGGACCCAAGCCTTCATGGGGACCCAACTTTCCTTCGCAGTTGTCGGAGTCTACATATGATACCAACTTACTTCTGCGGGAGCCAATCTTGAGTTTGGGAGGGATGTCGATAGCTCCATTATCTATCGACAGTCCTTCTCTAGGTAGTTTCCATACTTCGTAATTTATTAAGTAATTTTTTCTCTCTGCTCCTAATATTATGTCGATGTTGCAGAATCGGCCGTAGCTGCTACCATGAGTCGCGCATTGAAATCCCTGTCGAAAGCAACGAAGTTTGCTAATGTTCCAGCTCGTCCTGCTGCGCCAGACAAATCGTCAATTTCGAAACCATCGGGCGCGGCCACATCGAGTACTCTTCCTCCTACTGGGGCTAAACGTCCGGCCGAGATGTCTTCGAGTCCGGACAAGGAAAAAAGAGTTGTTTCTAGTGAGGGGACACCAACCGAGGGGCCTGTTTCGAAGAGGCCCAAGTCGAGTGGGGCTGCTGTACCCGTCGAACGTGGTAAGGAGGTGGCGAATGAATCTCTCGGATCTATTATCGAGAAGATGAAGCAACGCACCGGGGCCCAACCCCCTGACTCCCACATGATGAATCCCATTCTGCTGAGTTCTCCACCGAGTGCAGAGGTGTGGGAAAAATTTTGCTCTACTATTTCTGTCCTGGACCAGGCTGCCATGGGTCCCACGGACATGAGCGATCTTATGCGAGTGGGATCTGGTCTCGTGCTCGGGGTAAGTTGGGATTTACTATTTTGTTTTTACATACATATAAGTCAATCGTTAACTTTCAGTTTTTCCATGTCTGCAGCTCAACCAAGTACTTTTTCAAGCTGGTTATCGAGTGGAGTCTTTGCGCAAGCGAGCTGATAAGTACAGATTCTTTGGGAAGGAGAAAGAGAAAGAGCTGAAAGAGGTTCAAAAGACAGCGTCTGACCTCGAGAAGAAAGCCTTGTCGGCGGGGGCTGAAGCGTCGAAGAAAGATGAGAGAATTTCTGCTCTCGAGGCTGAGCTGGCCCTTCTCAAAGAAAGTTTTGAGGCTGAGGTTGCTAGAAAGGCGACTGAGAGCTTCGAGAGGGGTCAACGAGAGGCATTAGCCCTTCATCGGGATATCTCGTCTGAAGAAAGAAAGAGCATTGTGCTTGAATTCTTCAATAGCATTGTCTTCCAGGAGCTCGTCGATCGCCAGTCAGGGGTTGAGTTGCACAAAATGTTTGCGAAAGGCTGGAAGCAGTGTCGAGCGTTTGGTTTCCTTAACGATAGTTTTGACGAAGGTCGGCTTAATCCTTTTCTTGACGAGGACGGATTACTCATAGAAGGGTATCAGTCCGATGAAGAGGGTCAGGCCGAGGCTCAGGCCGAGGCTCATGAATTCGGGTTCCTGCTCGGGTTTCAAGTCGAGAAAGATCGTGAGGTGGCCACGGCTCAACAAGGGGCACAGGATAAGTCCAAGTCGTCATCTCACATTGATCAACTTATGCATGAAGGAGAGCACGGTCCTTCGAAAGATTGACGTCTTGAATTTTGGCCTGCTGACCTACTCTAATTATTTTGTTTAGGATAGGTTAGCTTTTGTAGTCGATTCACGTCTGGCTGGCGATCTATTTGTAATTCCTTTTTATTTAATGAATCGATATCTTGACTTGGTATTTTAAAGACGTAATTTATTTGATCCGATACTTATTTTTTTGTTGTCATTCTTTGCCTGTTATTGATAAAACGAGGGTGGTCCCCCCTCTGTCATCCATAATTAATTATGAGTTGCTGATCTCGAGGTTGTCTATCATTTTTGGACCATTGGATTGGACTCCATTTTTCTATATATGTACAGGTTGCTCGTAAGTCTGTTTTTGCAGAAAGAACTCTTCTCAACATGCCTTCGTTTCGCCTTTTAATAATTTTAAACTTGGAGTCGTTTGTGGTCAGTCACAATTGTGCTTCGCATATCTTGGTATGGGAGAAATTGGAAAGTTTTCAATTTATTGACGTGCATCGTTATCGATTGATGAGTCTTTTCGCCTCGACTTGCCTCAAGTGATAGTCGATCGTGTTGCAAAGTTGTGCTATCATTCCAGTTTTAACATGAAAAACCATTTCAGGTCGACGCATGAAGCAAAATTCATGGTAACGGTGCATCTAGTCGATAGCGGTGTTTATTTGGTGGGAATCCGTTGCGTAGTTTGAGCAGTCAACGCCATTAATGCGGTCAACCTGGGCCGTCCGTTTGCGAAGCCCAAGGACCATTGGAACCGGTCAACCTGGCCTTCCTTGGTAAGCACAACGGTCACTGCATTTATTGCGTTTGCTACGAGCCGTTGATCAAGATTATCCTGGACCGTTCGATTGGATGGTCCCTGCCTATAAAGAGGGAAAAAAGGGGATACCCACTTCATTCCATACCAACATATCCCAACATGTATCCCACTATTCTCACTAACTATATTTTCATCAAATCGTCGAGGAGTGCTTTCTTTATCTTCGCACCTCCTCGGTCTTCTCGACCAACTAACTTGAGAAGGAGCTGTCGTGTGTTTTGGATTGGGTGGTATCGGCAAAGGGGGTTCCCCGCTGTGTTGGCCTCTCCTTTCGATTGGGTGGGATCGATAACAAAGGGGAGGTCAATGTCAGCGCTTCTCGTGATTCCATCGTCCAAAAACTCTTCACCATACATCTGGATGATGGAGTCTCGAGTTGTCGCCGAAATTCCTGGGCCAGGAGGGAGATACAAGTTGTCGGCAGCCGAGAAAAGGGCGGAGGAACTAAAGCGCAAACATTCGAGTTGCGACTCCTCCAGCTCGATGCACATTGGTTCATCCTCATCTCGTAAAGTGCTATATGATAGAGATGATGGATACTATCAAGAAGTAAGCTGCTGCCATTAAATACCCCTGGCCCTCGAATGCTCGAAGACTCGAAGACGTGTTTTGGGGTCGTCTATGATCAAGGTTTACAACAAAGTATTCACATTACACCTTGAAAAAGAGGCCTTAATTAACTCGACGTTTGGATCTTCGAAGTCAAAACACCACCGAGTTTTTCCACAGTTTTGATTGTAGGATTTGTAGTAGGATCTCGATAATATTGTAATAATTTCGACATAATTGTACTCTTCCATTATATGAGAAATAAAATTCAGATTTAATCATCATTTGTTAATTATTCATTATTTTAACACTTCTATTGTTGTAGATAAATATGAATTCTTTAGCCGGCAAGTCGAAATTTTGATTAATAGCTTGCATCTCGATGCCTCATTGGCTGTCGAGAAATTTTGAATTTACTTAAGCTTATTAATAGCTTGCATCTCGATGCCTTTTCGGCTGTCGAGGATTTTTGACTTAAGCTTATTAATAGCCTGCATCTCGATGCCTCTTCGGCTGTCGAGGAATTTTGACTTAAGCTTATTAATAGCCTGCATCTCGATGCCTCTTCGGCTGTCGAGGAATTTTGACTTAAGCTTATTAATAGCGTGCATCTCGATGCCTCTTCGGCTGTCGAGGAATTTTGACTTAAGCTTATTAATAGCCTGCATCTCGATGCCTCTTCGGCTGTCGAGGAATTTTGACTTAAGCTTATTAATAGCTTGCATCTCGATGTCTCTTCGGCTGTCGAGGAATTTTGACTTAAGCTTATTAATAGCTTGTATCTTGATGCCTCTTCATATTTAGATACAAAAATAAGTAGATATTCACATGATAATTGAGTCATCGAACAAAACGAGATCTTCAGGCTTAACAATAAAACGAGATCTTCAAGCGTAAAACTTTCTAAGGTTTCTTCCATTCCAGGTTCGATCTACGGGTTTTCCTTCCATGGTGGATAATCGATACGCTCCCTTCTTCCCTACCTCAGTTACTTTAAAAGGTCCTTCCCAGTTAGCGTCGAGTTTTCCTTTGTTCTTTGATACATCGACTCTTTTAAGTACGTAGTCTCCTACCTGGAAGAACTTAAGCCTCACATTCTTATCGTATGCTTTCGCCATTGTAGTTTTGTAGGCTTGTATACTTGTCGAGGCCCTTTCTCGTTTAGCTTCCGTTTGGTCGAGTTCATAGTTCCTTTTCTCCGCATTTTCCGCTTCATTATATAGCTCGACTCTCGGGGAAGGAATTTCGAGTTCAGCTGGAGCCACGGCTTCGGACCCATATACTAGACTAAAAGGTGTTTCTCCTGTTGCTGTCTTTTCCTTGGTCCTATTTGCCCAAACTACCCAAGGCAACTCGTCCAGCCAAGCTCCACTAGCCTCTGTCAGTCTCTTCTTTAGAAGTCGGACAATCTCTCTGTTAGTGACTTCGGTTTGGTCATTGGTTTGAGGACATCCGACAGAAGTAAAGTGTTGTGTAATTTTGTGTTTCGTACACCAATCCTTTACTCTTTTACCGACGAACTGTCCCCCATTATCCGAGATGATAATCCTTGGTAGACCAAACCTACAAATTATCGACCAGTAGAAGTTGATGATTTGCATTTGAGTAATTTTTTGTAAAGGTACCACTTCAATCCATTTGCTGAAATATTCAACGGCCACAAGGAGGAATCGTTTCTTTCCTCTTGCTATCGGGAGCGGTCCTACCAAATCAACGCCCCACTGATCGAAAGGCCATGCAATTGAGATCGACTCCATTTTTTGAACTGGTTGATGAGGCATGTTTGCATGATATTGACATCGAGTGCAACACCTCGCATAATCATTAGCGTCCTTGCTCAAAGTCGGCCAATAGTATCCCAGTCCAGATACCCTGACTGCCAGTGATCTTCCCGCTTGAATGGCTTCCACAAGAGCATTCATGAACCTCTTTGAGTACTTTCATCGTCTGCGGCGTCGAGATGCACCTAAGTAGAACCCCTGATACGGATCGTCGGTACAATTCGTTGTTCAAGATGACGTATGGAGGTGCTCTGTACTTAATTTTTCTTGCGTCGTTATTGTCGACAGGCAGTGTTCCTTTGGATAAATACTCTACCAAGCTAGTTTTCAAGCTAGGCTCGGTATCATCGAGATTTAACACTTCAAGGCTAAAAGCTTCAATTTGGGTGTCGATGGCTGGTTTAGTGGAGACCAGAAGCGTTATTTTCCTCGTTGTGATTCCTTCGATCAAGTTCCCAAATTTGGATGATGCATCTGCTCTTGTGTTCTCAGTTCTTCTTATATATTCCAATTGGAAGCTTCGGAATTTGGATGCCTGAATTTTGATAAGCTTTAAGTACCTGATTATGGAATCCTCCTTGGCTTCAAACAACCCCTTGAATTGTTTTTCCACCAGTTGAGAATCGGTATACGCGACCAAGTCCTGAATCCCTACTTCCTTGGCCATCCTGAGACCTGCTAGTAATGCTTCATACTCCGCTTCGTTATTGGAAACTTGAAAATCTAGTTTCAGGGCGAACTCCAATTCTTCGTCTTTTGGTCCTTGGAAGAAAATGTCTGCGCCCCCTCCTGATGAGGTTGAAGATCCATCGACATGCAGCATCCATAACCCTATTTTCAGTTCTTCTAGCTGGGTGCTTTCTAATACGAAATCGGCCAGAACTTGGGCTTTAATGGAAGTTCTCGGTATATAGTCGATGTCATACTCACCTAATTCGACTGCCCACTTGACTAGTTTGCCCGAGGCGTTTGGTTTTGAAAGAGTTTGTCTCAGGGGTTGATTTGTGAGGATGACGATTTTGTGTGATTGAAAATAAGGGCGCAGCTTCCTGGCCGTTGTCACGATGGCTAGGGCGAATTCTTCGATTTCCGTGTAATTTTTCTCTGGTCCTTGTAAGACCTTACTTACGTAATATATTGGATGACTGATTTTTGCTTCCAGTCTGATCAAGACTGAGCTGATTGCTTGTTCGGAAACAGCTATGTATAGGTGCAAACGTTCGCCTTCTTGAGGTTTGGCTAAAAGCGGTGGTGATATTAGGTATGCTTTGAGTTGCTCGAAGGCTTGGTCGCAATCCTTTAACCATTCGAATTTCTTAGCGTTTCTCATAACTTTGAAGAACGGAAGGCTTTTATCGGCGGATCTTGAAATGAATCTATTTAGAGCTGTGATTTTTCCGACCAATTTCTGCACCTCATTCAAGTTGCGTGGAGCTCTGAGGTCTAAGATTGCTTGGATCTTCTCTGGGTTAGCTTTTATTCCCCTCTCGTTTACCAAATACCACAGAAACTTTCCTGACCTAACTCCGAAGGTACACTTCGCGGGATTCAATTTCATTCCATATTTCCTCATTATGTCGAAAGCCTGTCTGATGTGTTCCAGATGGTCTTTTTCTTCAAGACTTTTTACCAGCATATCATCGACATAGACCTCCATGGATTTTCCTAGAAGCGTCTCAAACATTTTATTGACCAAGCGTTGGTAAGTAGCTCCCGCGTTTCTGAGCCCGAAGGGCATTACTTTGAAGAAGTAGACGCCAAATTCGGTGATGAATGCGGTTTTCTCTTGGTCTTCGAGTGCCATAAAGATTTGATAAAAGCCCTGGAAGGCGTCCATCATACTAAGAATCGCGCATCCTGCCGTTGAATCGACTAGGGAATCGATTCTTGGGAGTGGGTAGGGATCTCGTGGACATAACTTGTTTAAGTCAGTGAAATCGTTGCACATTCTCCATTTCCCTTCTCCCTTAGAAACCAAGACTCCATTGCAAAGCCATTCCGTGAACTGTACTTCGGCTATGTAATCTGCGTCGAGGAGTTTTTTGACTTCCTCTTTAATTATTCTGTTCCTCTCAGGCCCAAAGTTTCTCTTTTTTTGCCTCGCAGGTCTCGCAGTCGGGTCGATATTTAACCTGTGTACGATGATCTTTGGGTCGATTCCTTGCAAATCAGTGGTGGACCACGCGAAGACATCGAAATTCTGCCTTAGGAAATCGATCAGTTGGGTTTCTAATCCTTCAGAGAGTTGGTTTCCCACTCTTGTTGTTTTTGATGATTCTCCGGGGATCAACTCAATAGTTTTGTGACCTTCCGAGGGTTCTATTCTTTCGAATTTTCTTTTTCTAGCGTTTAACTCCTCCTATTTTGCCTTCAATTTTTCAGTCGAATCTTCGCTGATTACGCAGTCTACCAGGATTGGGGTGACAGGTTTGGTTTGATTCTCTTTATGATGTTTTTTGGCCGTCGAGAAAGGGAGCGGTACTTCTCTTACGCGCTTGTCGAGAGCCACTGTATAACAATCCCAAGCTTCTTTCAAATTTCCCCGCATCTCACCTATCCCTTTGGAGGTCGGGAATTTTAACTTTTGATGATATGTCGAAATGATTGCTTGAAAGCTGTTCAGAACCGGTCTTCCTAATATCACATTATAGGCACACTGAGCATCGACAACGAGAAATTTTACCATTCTAATTTTAGAATTATCCTCGTCGCCCATCAATAGTGATAAAGACAAAGTTCCCAATGGGACGACCTGTGCTTCCCCGAAACCGACCAGGGGCTTAGCTATGGGCTCGAGTGGTGTGTGTCCAAGATCCATTCTTCTCAACGCATCGAGGAAAAGGATATTAGCTGAGCTGCCAGAATCGATCAGTATCCGCTTGACAGTCGCGCTAGCTATTTGGGCTGTTATTACCATTGGACAATCGGGCACATCACTCTCATCATAGGGTATATATCCTTGAAGCAGGTCTGAGTCGTCAAACCCGATAAATTTACCTAGGGACGAAGATTTTATCGAGAAGATTTCTTTTCGATTGCTTCTCCTTCTTTCCTCGAGAACTCTGGATACTAACCTTCTAGAGTTCTTACTGTCTCCTCCTGCGGGTCCTCCAGAGATCATGTTGACGATCGTTCCGGGTTGAGCTCTCCTTGGCTGATTGTCTCGATTTCCTGGATGTGGATCCTTTTTTCTTCCTGGGGATTTTGATGGTGATCGACCATTCCGTATCCCAGGATCTGCTCGGCCACGTTTTTAGATTTTAACATATCCTGTCAAATGTCCCTCGGCGATTAATCTCTCAATTTCTTCCTTCAACTGGTAACAGTCTTCGGTATCATGACCTCTTTGTCTGTGAAATCTGCAATACCTTTTCGAGTTTGGGGGCTCCCTCTGCTGGGGAGGTCGTCTTAACAGGTTTTTGTCTTGTATTGCGAATAAAATTTCGGATCTGGGTCTCTTAAGTGGGGTATAGTGGTCATTATATCTCCTAGGCGATCTCCCAGTGTTTTGTCTTCTCGGATTGAAATTTCTTTCTTCCTCGCGAAATTCTCTTTTGTTCCTCTTTTCGACATATCTATCTACCAGAACCCTGTCGACCAAAGGTTTTTTTTCTTCTAATTTGCTCAAACCAAAAAATGTTCCTCTTAATTTCGTCATCTCCTCCTCGACCATGTACTGGTTGGCCATTTCCATTAGCTTTTCATATGTCGAAGGATTTTCCCTTACGATTGCACTGGCAAAACCTCGATTCAACGTACTTTGGAATAGCACAGTTATTAAGAAGTCTACTCTCGGCATCTTGACTTTTAATAACTCATTATTGAATCTTCCCATGAAAGTTCTAAACGATTCCTCAGGTAAATGTATTATCGAGTACAAATGGTTCGCCGGGGGTCTTACCGCTTTCTTACTTCCAAACTGGCTCATAAATTTGTCACATAGTTGATCAAAATCGAAGATCGATTTCTCCTCCAGTCTACCAAACCAAGATTGGGCCATACCTGCGAGCGTCGTGGAGAAAGCCTTTGCTGCGACGTTATCAGAGATTCCATGCAACTGCATTTGTAGATTGAATGAGGCTAAATGTTCCTCAGGATCTTCGGTGCCAAATTATCTTGGTAATTGAGTTTGCAACCTTTTGTCTGACGGCAACCTCTCGAAGAAGATTTCGTCACAAAAAGGAGACTTTCTCAGACGAGAGTTTGAAACTGGCATTTCATTCTTCTTCTCATGTCGATCCAGTTTTTGGTGGAGCGACCTGACCTCGGAAGCCAGTTTATTGACTTCCCTTACTGAGTGTTCTCCCAAGTCGTGCCTTTCGAGGTGTCTATCCAGGCCCTCATGAGCCCTACTAACGGCCTCATTTGCTTCTCTTCTCACTCCTATCTCGGGTGCTGCCGTTGGTGGGAGTTCTCGAGGTACATTCAGCCCTTCTTTCTCTATCACGGCAGCCCACTCTCTCCTGGCATCCTCCAAGAAGTTTTTTAGGTCCTCCCTAGTGAGTTGGAGGACGAAGGGAGCCGCCGGCCTCGAGGGTCCCGCTTCTTCGACGGGGGGTGATATCGGATTTCTCCGAGCGATATTATCCCCTTGTCCTTCGCCATTCTGATCTCAATTGTCCTCTCGATCACGTGCGAGTGCGGCCTTCGATCTAGTAGTCATCTTCTTTAGATTTGTAGTTAGAGTTTCCCACAGACGGCGCCAATTGATGCGCGCTGTTTTGGATTATTAATTATTTATGGATAGTGTCCAGGTGTCAAGTCAAAACGCGACTCATCAATATGAGGATAGGCAGATCAATCAAGCCTCTCCTCTAAAGTTTTAGGGATCTTAACCTGAAATCAAAGATAACTACGTCAGGTTAGTACCGGTGGTGACCCGGTGATAACCCTCTGAAGCTTAAGTTAGTCTTAGGGATAAGAGATATGGTTTTAATTATGTATTCAGATTGTGCGTACCTATTCTCATTAAAGAGGGGTATTTATAGTTTTGGATTCCAACTAACGGGTCGGATTGTGACAAGACGTACGAGTTCGGATATGGGTATGGTTTATTCGACTTGACCCAGTGGTGTTGCGATGTGTACTTTCTCAGGATGTCGGCAATCGATATACTTATCGATTGCGTATCTACGATGTCGAGGCCATGTCGATATTTATATATATGTTTTAAGCATATGTGGAAGTCCACGTCAGGGGACGAAGACTTGGTATATCACAAAGAACTCCAAGCGTTGAAAAAGTAATCCAGGTAAAGTCTTTCTTATATTTTAATTACCTTTTTTTAGGGAATTATATTTTAAGTACCCTTGCCAATTATTGCATCTTGCTACTTGTAAACTTTATACTGTACAAAATATTTTGATCGGTAGTCCAGGAAAAGTCTTACGACCAGGTCAGATACTCATAGGCAATGTGGTTTAAGTTTTGTTAACTCATTGCAATTAATATAGTCTAGGTTTTTCCAACTCTTTTAAAATAAAATAAAAAAAATCTTGTAGTCTAATTTTTGTCAACTCTTTTAAATTTAAAAAAAAAAAGCTCAACTGATATTAGATTATACTAACCTAATCAATCTAGACTAAATCAAAGTTCAATGAAAACAAATAATTAAATTTTATAAACTGTGCTTTAATAATATGATTGGTGGTTATTTGTTTAAAAAATTTATAATTATAGTTTTATTGAAATTGTATGAAATCAAGCCTTTAATAACTAAATTTATAAAGATCTCCACGTATATAATTACATAATATAATGGTAATTGAGTTTTTTTTTTTTAAATGAGTTGGCAAAACTTAGACAACTAGATTTTTTATTTTAAAAGAGTTGGCAAAACCTAGACTATATTAAATGAGTTGACAAAACCTAAACTACAAAGTCTTGAAGTAAGCTCATAGTCCTGATCTAGGTAAGACTTTTTCGTACTCATTCGTGTCCAAAAAAGTGTTACACAAAAATATACTCCATCTGTCCTAAATTTTTTACTCTTATTTCTTTTTTGAATGTCCCAATTTTACACTCTCTTTCTTAAAATAGATTTATTTTTGTCAGAACTACTACCATCACACAAAAATTGATGATTTGACACCGCTACTTTTGAGGACATAAATATAAAAATACATAAAATATTTACTTTTTCAACTCTTACATAAAACAATATGTCAAAGTAATTAAAGAGATGAAGAATTTTGGGACGGAGAGTCGGAGTATTTATTATTGTCAATAATCAAAATAATTAAAATATCTTACTAGATGTATTAAGTGTTAGGTTAGTACAATCTAATAACAATTGAGGTCTTTTTTTAAATTTAATTGAATTGACGGGTCTTTTTTTAAATTTAATTGAATTGACAGGTCTTTTTTAAATTTAATTGAATTGACTGGTCTTTTTTAAAATTGAGAAATTTACATAGACACCCCTTGATCATTATCCTAATTACAAGAACTTACCCTCATGTTTCGGAAATTAGAAAGACACCCCATCGACTAAAATAATAATACAAGGAGACCCCTTACGGCGTTAATTTTTAACGGTAGATTATGACATCATCAAAATATTTTAATGTTATTCTAATTTTGCCCCCAAGAGGTGTATTTGTAATATATTTTATGTTACAGGGGGTGTCTTTGTAACCATGTAATAAGTATTGTAAATAAATTTTTAAACTTTAAAATTAAAACAAACCAATTTAAAATTTGATAAATTTATTTACAATAACACAATTCGGTAAATAAATTTTAATTACATATATTTTATTACAAAATTAAAACAAACCAATTTAAAATTTAATAAATTTGCTTACAATAACACAATTTGTAATAAACCAATTTAAAATTTAATAAATTTATTTACAATAACACAATTCGGTAAATAAAGTTTTCATAATATGTATTTTCTTACAAAATTAAAACAAACCATTTTAAAATTTAATAAATTTATTTACAATATCACAATTGGTAAATAAAGTAACCAAACCAGTTTAAAATTTAATAAATTTATTTATAATAACACAATTTGATAAATAATGTTATACATTTTCTTACAAAAACAAAACAAATCAATTTTAAATTTAATAAATGTGTTTAACATAAGTAAAAAAATTATAAATTAATTTTAGAATTTTTTTTCCAAAAAAATAAATAACCCAATACCCCCACCCAAACCCCACCCAACATCACATAAAGTCAAAGTGGTGTCTTTATAATTTTTAAAACAGGAGGGTAGGTTCTTGTAATTAGGGTAATAGTCAGGGGGTGTCAATGTAAATTTGCCTATTTTGTAAAATAAAAAAATGTGTAAATATTGAAAATAATTAAGGACATTTCAGACATTTTACAGTTTCTGTTAAGTTTGAATAACAGCCGTTAAGTCAAGGGGGTGTCTTTGTAATATTTGAAACATAAGATAAGTTCTTGTAAATTGTAATTAGGGTAATAGCCAGGAGTGTCTATATTGTAAATTTTCCTTAAACTTATCCACAAGGTTTAGGAGTAAGCTGCTAGACCTGATCTAGGTAAAACTTTTCCGAATTTTAGCTACTTGACTATTTAATCCGTACTCATTCGTGATAAAAAGACAGCACCAATTTAATTTCCTCCTACAATTTATCTCTTTCTCCCTAGATCTCAACACCAAGAAAAAAAAAAAAAAAAAATGGGTGATGCTGCAGTGACGTTCTTGCTAGAAAACTTGGTGAAACTATTGTCGGAGAATGTACATCTAATGATGAATGCCAAAGAAGAGCTAAAGGAGCTGGAGAAAGAACTCAAAAGAATGAAAGCCCACTTGGAGGATGCGTCGAAAAAGCAAAATATGGAAGAACATTTCAAAGAATCGATGAGACAGATGAGGGAGGTTGTTTATGAAGTGGAGGACACCATTGACTCTTACATCTCCAGCCCAAACAGCTTCGGTTTCGCGAATAAGGTCAAAGACCTAAGGGTAAAAGTCAAAGGTGTGTTAGACCTTGCTAAAGAAGAATTTTCAGGTCTTGCCAATACGAGCGGATCATTTGATACAAGCGCTCAAGGAACCAAGTCCATAAGGATAAAGGTTAGTTTTTCATCTTTTTATGATTTTAAATTTCTTATATTTTTTACTCAACATATATATGTATATGATTATATTGCTTGATTGAAGGCTAATTAAGTCATTAATTCATAATTTTTTATCAAATTTTTCACTCAAAAAAAAAAAAAAAAAAATATACATCCTTAGCTTTAAGAGGAAATTGCACTTTTCATTCCAAGCATATGGGGGAATTTCGGGCCAATTTTGAAATTGGGCCTTAATTGGCACCAAAATTGCCACTGATGTTGAAGTTGTGGCACCAAATGTGCCAGCCCGAAAAGTTACGGGGTAGAAACGCCAGTGGGCTATAGTTGTGGCACCAAAAATGCATTAATCCCATTAATTAATTATGAGGCTGAAACTACCGTTAAGTGACATGTTGGCAACACACATGTCTTGGCATGAAATTTTTTAGCATGAACAATTATACAAGATTACAGAATTCGTCCCAAACTAATTAATTTATTTTGTTTTTTGTCCCAAACTATATCAACTCGCCGAATTTTGTCCCGTAATTTACCATTTTGTATTAATTTAGTCCCACTATTAAATATCTAATTAATGAAAATGACGTTTCAATCTTTTACTTTTTATCAGAGAAAAATAGTATGAGTTTTCGAACTCCCTTACGGTTTTTAAAAAAAAATCAAAATTTTCTTTGGTTGAAAGAACATTCAAACTCACATCAGAGTTATAAACCACATATATTGCATAAGTTGCCCTATTTTAATAACACTAGTACAAAATAGATTAATGAAAGTTGGTTGTTATGGCAAAATAAGATCACAATTACCAAATGCTTGACAAAAATAGGCGATGAAATTCATCACATATTTCATATTGTTTTGCCACTACAACAAACAAATGCAGTCAAAATAAATAAAGTTCATTTTCAAAGCCATTGATTTACGACATGCATATGTATGAGTTCTTTGATATTTATTATTTATTAATTATAAAAAAGAACGCAAAATGTTTTCCTAATGAAATGACAAGGGATTTTCTTTTCTTAAAAGCGCACAGGAGTTTTGAAAATTCATACTATTTTTCTCTTAAAAAAAGTAAAAGATTAAACCATCATTTCCATAAAATTAGAAATTTAATAGTGGGACTATTCATTCAAACTGGTAAATTACGGGACGGAATTCGGCAAGTTAATATAGTTTGAGACGAAAAACCAAAATTTATAATTAGTTTGGGACGAATTCTGCAATCTTGTATAATTTTTCGTTTAACAGTAGTTTCTGTCTAATAATTAACGATGGGACAATATTCCAAACAAATATTAAATTATTGGACAAAATTCGATGATAACTTATGACGAAAACCCAAAATCGCTAATTAGTTTGAGACGTTTTATACAATTTTGCCTTTTTCTTAAATGAATGAAGTACGATTGACTTCATAATATTAACCATTTTTTATCTTGGAGTATAATTTAATGGGTAATATCATCCACCTCCCCGAATTTTGAAAAATTTACCTCTACTTTTCTTGGTATTTGTAATTTTTGTTAGGAAAATTTGCATAGACACCCCATATTAGAAGGTCTAATTAAAGAAACTTACCAGCCTTTTCATAAATTACAACGAAACCCCTCTGACTTGATGACCTCTAGTTAACATTAACGGAAAATGTGAAATATCAGAAATGTCCCTGTTTTTTCCAGTTAAAAAATTAAATAAAATTAAGAAAATATATTCACCACGAAATGACCATAGTAACCCCAAAGCATCCATCTTTCTCACGAACAGCCGGCCACTTCCGGTGTTTTGTTGACGAAATTGATTGAGGGTTTTTGTTCCTTTCGTCGTCGCGAGTTTGTACGTATAAAGATTTCATCAAGCCGTTGAGTAATTTGGGAGAAATTATTGTTCAAAGTGAAGAACCCTATATCCGAAAATTCAAAGGCTTATTTATCTCATTTTTCAACCAAACTTTGCCATTCTTGTTGCATTAGCTTCCCCTGATTGTGGAGAACATTTTCCATGGGCTAATCGAGGTAGACGTGGACGGCGGAGCTCCGCCGAAGGGGCGGCGCGATTTCGGTTTTTGAGTGAAAGATTCGCGATTTTCTTTGTTCCTTTTCTGTTTTTGTTGTTGAATTATGTACTTTAGGGTTCTATTAACCATTGGTAGCTATAATTAATTGTGGGTAACTTCATTTTGGTGGATTGTGATTTGGGTTGTACGCATTCCTCCATTGTTGTGAAGCTTAAGGTTGAAGTTTCACCCTACATGAACTTTACAAATAGACCCCTTGTAAAATAAAATATATTACAAATACGTCCTATGGGTATAGATGTCAGCCACAAAGTCAACAAAAAAATTGTTGACCAAGGATAAATTTGAAAAAACATTAAAAAAATTAGATGACATCATCATTTAAAGTCTGACACTTACAACGTAAGGGATGTCCTTGTAATATAGTTTCGGTCGAGGGGGTGTCTTTGTAATTTCTGAAAAGACTGTTAAGTTCCTGTATGTAGACCTTCTGACTAGGTGGTCTATGTAAATTTTCTTTTTTATTAAGATAAGGAAGGTGGATACAAATAATTCATAGTTCAAATTTTGGGCGTGACACTTTTCATATTTTCATTTTATTAAGAGAAATAATTAACAATCTAAATTAAATTGTACAACTTTCATTATTTTCAATGTTCATTCACTTCAAATGCATTGATCAACTTTTCATTTTATGATGCATCACTTGTGAATAACTTACAGGCTCCAAGGGAAGACAATGTAGTTGGTTTGGAAGAACAGACTGATACACTAATTGAATTCATCAAAGACGAACAAAAGGGATTCGATGTTTTCTCCATTGTTGGTATGCCTGGTCTTGGGAAGACAACACTAGCATGGAAGATTTATCGTGATCCAAGAATCCAATATGAATTCCCTACTCTCATATGGGTTGATTTTTCTCAAGATTTCAACATGCGGAATGTGTTACTCACTATTTTGAAAAAGTTCAACCAAAATGACATGTCTAGCAAGACGATCGATGACTTGGTCGAATTGGTTCGTGGGCATCTTAAAAGAGGAAAGTTCTTGATATTCATCGATGATGTCTGGACAACTGATGCATGGAGTCAAATCGATAGGTTCTTGCCTAAGAGTAATGAGATGGGTAAAGTCTTGATGACCACTCGTGATTCACAAGTGGCAAAGTTTGCAAGTCGTTCGAGAGAACCCCACCAGTTAGAGTTTCTGTCTAATGATAAAAGTTTGGAGCTCCTCCGTATAGAAGTATATGGTACGTCCGACCATAAATTCCCTTCAGATTTGAGCACTCTTGCGAGAATCATTGCTAATAAATGTGGAGGACTCCCCCTTGCAATAATAGTTATAGGGGGGATTCTCGTTGATAAATCCTCAACAAGCGAGTGGAGAAGAATCTCTGAGGACGTGGTAGGTCATCTAATTGAGAAAGATCGAGGGGGAAATTTAGAAAAAATTGTATCATGGAGTTACAAAAACTTGCCTTACGACTTGAGAGATTGCTTTCTATATTTGGGTATGTTCCCCGAAGACGCAGAGATCCCTTCATTGAAATTGACTCAATTATGGATTGCGGAAGGATTCATAAAGAAAAAGCCAGGAGAGAGCTTGGAAGAAACTGCGCAAGATAATTTGAAGGATCTTATCAACAGAAACTTAGTGATGGTTGAAAAAACAAAGCTCAATGGTGAAGTTAAAACATGCCTTGTACACGACACCATACGTGAATTCTGCCAGATAAAGGCTGGACTTGCTGACCAGAACGTCTTCCAAGAAATAAGTATGTCTAAGAGTACTGGATGTTTTGAACCTTCCAAGAATGATATAGAAAAATGTCGCCGCCTTTCCATCCATTCTCATGTCAAAGACTTTTTCTTGAAAAAACTAAAGCTCCCAAATACCCGTTCTTTTGTATGCACCTTTAAGGAAGACATCAACTTAGAGAAAAAAAATATTCCGTATATAACTGACGGCTTTGAATTGATCAGGGTCTTAGAAGTCAGCCCCATTAAATTCCCCATGTTTCCTATTAAGGTTACCAAACTAATGCATTTGAGGTATCTCACTCTCTCTTGTACTGAGCTCAAGCTTCTTCCTGACTCCATGACTAAGCTCTATAACATGCAGACTCTTACAGTGAACACGATGCAGAGGACCCTCGAGGTAAAAGCTAACATATGGGATATGTTGCAACTGAGGCATCTGAAGACAAAAGCATCCATTATTCTCAGGAATGCTGGGAAAGGTAAAGGAGGCGAAAACCTACAAACACTTAGTAGACTTTCCACCGATAGTTGTACAGATGTTGTGTTTAACAAGGCCAAGAATCTAAAGACACTTGGTATTCGTGGTAATTTAACCACGATTTTGGATTCCAATTGCTTGGAAAAATTGCAATGTCTCGAGAAGCTGAAGCTAGTGAATGATCTACATCACAATGTAGCATCCGAAAACCCATTGCACCGCTTTCCTCAAAGATTACCATTAAAGATCAAGTTTCTGACACTATCAGCTACCTATTTGGATTGGGAACATATGTCTACAGTGGGAAAATTTAGTACCTTAGAGGTGCTCAAATTGAAAGACAATGCATTTCATGGAAATTCTTGGGACGCTGTTGCTGGAGGCTTTCATCAACTCGAGTTCTTGTACATTTCACGAACAAATCTACAGGTTTGGACAGCATCTGACGGTTCATTTCCAAAACTAAGAAGCCTTGTACTTAAAAATTGCGAGAAACTCCAAGGAGTTCCTAACAACTTGGTAGAAAATCTTACGATGTTGTCCATGGAACGTGTCACCGCATATGCAGTAAGATCTGCCAGGAATATAGAGAAGAAGAAAAAAGAAGCGGAAGGAAATCAAAAGGCTAAAAAGGGAAAAATTAAACTCATAGTTGCTCCTGGAGATGAATGATCAGCACCTTATCATACAGGTGAGAAAGATTTTTAGTTTTTGCAATTCCAATTCAAGTTACAGTTCAATAAATATGAGGTCCAATAATACATCTTCATATTGACTTAATTACAGTTTTTAACATTGTAATTTGTATAATGTTCAATTTATATATCTCCCTGTAATTTGAAAAAGGAGTTCTTTAACCCCCTATAATCTTTTAAAAGTTTCACCCTGCCCCCTAACATATTTAAACTTAAAAATTGACGAAACTACAAAACTACCCCTCTTAAATGTGGCACTTTACATCTTGTGTTATGTTAAATATTGCAATTTACCCCCCCCCCCCTTCCCCGTGTTATGATAAATGTTGCATTTTACCCCGTGTAACTTGTATTTCCAATTCAAGTTACAGTTTAATAAATATGATGTCTAGTAATACATATTCATATTAACTTACTTGTAGTTTACATCACTGTAATATGCACAATGTTTAAAATACCCCTTTAATTAAAAAAAGAGCTTTTTACCCCCTATAATCTTTTAAAAGTTTCACATTGCAGCCACCCTAAAAAATTTAAACTTAAAAAAAATGAATTGACAAAACTACCCCTCCTTAAATGTGGCACTTTACCTCATGTATTATGATAAATGTTGCAATTAATCCCACGTGCTATGATAAATGTTGCACTTTACCCCTCTATGCTACAAAAAAAACTTTTGTTGCACACTCTCATTTTCGGCGAGTGAGTTAAACTCTCAGGTTGAAGAAGATAAATTGCCCCTTTAAATTTTTTACAGGGGCTAAGTGATATTTTTTAAACCACGAGGAGGAGGGATAAATTGAACAATATTATACATGGGTGTAAATTACCATTAACTCTCTTCATATTAGTCATTTCACATTGTGAATTAATGCATCAGATGATTCATGTTTGTTTCTTTACGAAGATGAAATGAGCTTAGAAACAACATTGGAAGTGCATTCGTAGCAATCAAATTAAATTTTATCGTATTTGCATAATTATTTGTAGTAACTCTCAGCACATGACTTCAAAATGACTCTTGATTATTGCAGGCATATACGTACCAAGCTGCAATGGTGCCAACGAGTCGACATAATTTAAATCTCATTATTTGATTGAATAAATTCTGCGTTACTTTTGGTTCAGACAATGTTTTTATACTTTACAACTATTTGTTTTTCTATTGGAAGGTGTTTCTATGTCTCTTCATTTGGTTTGTGTGTTTCATGTATTGTTTAACAGAGATTCTTCATGTTACTGTTAGGCATGACGTTCTTCAAGATTGTATTTGTACATTCTTTAATTGAAAAAAACAATTTCGAAATTTATCATTAATATATTCATTTTGATTATGTTTTCATTGTATAATATAAATATCAGAAAATTTCAAGTCTATTAAAAAGACTATAACTTAAGTACGTACACATATTATACTAGAGTATTAAAGTTACAACTAATAGACCAAAATCTTCGAAGTGAGTTGAAGATGGAATCTTTAACTAAACACTATTAGTGTGGTCCACTGAGTAATCTTGATCCGGATTACTGATGTGGAGACATAGAATGTGGAGGTATTTTGTGTAATTTAATTACATATGACTGTATCAAACTTGAACTAGAATATTAAAATAAGATATCATTGACATTATGTTTCTAGACCATGTCAACTGATGATCATATGTGAATTGATTTAAATCCTGAGTATGTGTAAACTATTGCTTATGTTAACGAGTTGTTTTGACTCACAGGTAATGACCCGTAACTAATCATATTGAGATAAATAATTGAAGTTGAGATATTGATAAAAAAAAAGAAAGTTCCACTGAGATAAATAATTGAGAATGTGCTCTACAAATATGAAATCCATGTATCCAACCCTTCATGCACAAAGCTGGAATATTGATTACAATGAAATCTAATATAAATAATCATAATTCGAACTAATTTATTCTAATTTAATTAGTTAAATATCATTTAGTTAATTCGAATTTTCTATTTTAGGAAATTGTTTCCAAAATGCAACGTGAATGAATTTGTTATAATTTTTTATGTTCAAATGTAGATTATCAGAATCCGTGATTGAGGACCTATAGACATGTGTAACTTCAAGCTCCAATAAATCGAATAATTTAATTTAATTATTAAATATATTAATTCCAAGTTACTCCACTAAAGACTTGAATTTTCACTCTTATCATTACAATATATTTTACTCTAAAGATCTAGAGAGTCCATTAATTCACTAGTGAACAATTTTTGTGAACACCAATTGGCATCTCCAAATTGTCAATCATTCGAGTGTATGGCTTAGAATAAGTGAGGGGAAACATCGATCTCCCATTTAACTTGCTTTTGATGCCTCCCAGAATGAACTCTTTCAGTTGGTTAGCTTGTATCATGCCATCAGTCGATATTTGAATTTCATTTTATTTTTTTTGATCTACTAGACTGTGTATTTACAGCTCGGACCGAAGAGTGCAAAGGGTATAGGTCCTCCCCAGTGTGATGTCTCCAGTAGGATTCGAACTTGAGTCTCGCCTCTGGGGGTCGCAAGTCACTACCACTTGGCCCAACCACCTTGGGTGATATTTGAATTTCATTGGTTGAAGATTTTTCCTTTGCATTTGATTGTTGCCTTATGGACGTCTCGCCATCATCAGACTCATTGGGGTCTTTTCCATCAGATGGTTCGCCTCCGCATGACATCCTTTGGTAGAAGACTTGTCATTTGCAGTTGATTGTCGTTTTATGGATGATTCGCCATCATCGCGCGCCTGGACATGACCGCCTTTGCTCAATAGTTGCTTTGCGGATGTATCGCCTTCTTTAAGCTCCTCAAGTTATTTTTCCTCCATGTGAATGGCTTCAGCATTGCTCCATTTGTTCAATGTCTCATCGAGCTTTGAGTCTCGCTCTTGAATTTGCGTTGTGAGCTTCTCCATGGCCTTTGTCAACATCATAAGTTGTTCCTCCATGGTTGTATTGGTTGTCATCTGTTAGATGGAGATGAAGATAGAAGGTATGAAGTAAAGGGAGGTTTTGATGGTTTCCAAAACATCAGAATCAGCTAAGTATGGAAGCTTAGTACAAACCTTAGAAGATATTTGACCAAGGAAGATTTATTTCAGACTAGTCAAATATGGTCCAGAAGACTACTGATCTGTTGCTGAAGAAAGGAATCAGACTGGTGGACTTTCAGCCGACTCAAATCAGATTAGTTCAAGTTTGGGATCAGCCGAGTATACATCAGACGAGTGATTTCGATCAGCAGAGTAGAAGGGATCAAGGAGTCTGATCAACGGTAATAAATGCACTTGGAGTAATAAATGCTGAAGAGGAAGGGTATTTATGACAAATGATTGAAGAGAAACCTCGTATCAGCTTGGTGCATTTAATGCGGACTGATAGAAGGTACAACAGAGTGTACAGTGTTCAGCCGCAGGTGGCCGTTTCTGCAGAAGGGACCAGTACTCGAGGATTTGAACACCTGTCGATCTCTCAACGGGCAGATTTTCAAATCTCAAGTATAAATAGTTCAGTTCATGAGTTGAAGAAGAATATACAACACAACTGAGATCAATATCGAAGCAAAATTCTTCTAAGTCTCAACTTCAAGAACAGAACACTCATCAGCCGAGTCATTTGTTGACGAAGCAGAATAGAGAGAAAACAAAATATACATACAAATCTGAGTGATTTTGTGAGAAACGTGTTGTGAGAAGTAGATATCCATCTAAGTGAGTGATATTACTTCAGAGAGTAGGAGTTTCTTTGTGATTTCCTATTGCGCACTTGTGGTCTTTTCATTTGTTGATTGACACAAGCATTGTATACTGTAATCTGTGTGCTTATAGTATAACCCAAGATCTAAGTGACTTGGAAGAGTGGACTAAAGGATTTCTATCCATATAACCACTATAAAAATCCTTTGTGTTATACTTGCATTATTTCTTGCATATTTTCAAAGAGCATATTTTAACACGAAAATGTTAACTGTTAAAAAGTTTTAAAAAGGAGTTTGTAAAACTGGGGATAAAACTTTTTCTAAGTTGAGAAAACTACCTGTGAAAAACACTAGAAAAATCCGCTGCAAGTTAGTAAATTTAAAACTCTGATTTTGATAAAATCAGCTAAGTAAAATCAGAAGAGTGGTCAACTCTGCTGTTCAAAGCTTTGTGCGAGATCAGCTTAGTCAACTTACAATTCCTGATCAGCTTAGTCTGCTGACAGAAAAAGTTAGAGAATTTTAAAGATAAATTTTAAGAGGTCTATTCACCCCCCCCCCCCCCCCCCCCTCTAGACCTCATCTGACCACTTGGGACCAACAAGTGGTATCAGAGCAGGTGGTTCATCTGAATCATCTGACTGATCAACGAGCTTGATCCTAGTGTGTTTTTCAAAAGTTTTCAAAAGAGCATATTTTTGAAAAATAAAAATCTTTTGAAAATGGACTGTATTAGCTCCCCACATTGGCGGTATGAGTTTTGAGGACTGGAAAATACGCATGGAAATTTTCCTTGCTGCTTTTAATGACAATATGTACAGGTGCATAATAAAAGGTCCTATCAGAATCACAAAAACAGTCAAGGTTAATGATCAAGAAATGATTGTTGACAAAGACCTCGAAGAGATGACAGCTGAAGAAATAAAGCTGAGCAATCTTGATAAGGTTGGAATCTTTATCATGACCAAGGCCCTCGACAACGACAGATTTGACAAAGTCAAACACTATAAAACATCAAAGGAGATGTGGGATATGGTTCGTGACATGAGCGAAGGGAATGATACCATCAAAGAACATAATCTGAGAATAGCCCTGGAGAAGTTTGAAAACTTCAGGATGAAATCTGGAGAAATTATTGACCAGATGGATTCAAGGTTCACAAAGGTGCTGAACAATGTGTCAAAGCTGGGAAAGACGTTGACCGACAAAGAGATTACTCTCAAAGTCTTGATGGCGCTACCACCCAAATTCAACATGAAGATCACAGCTATGGAAGAATCAAGGGATCTGGGGAAGATCTCTCTGACAGAGCTGTTTTCTGTACTCAAGGCGTACGAGTATAAAATGCCAAGAATGGGTATAGAAGAGACCTCAACTTCTAGTCCCACTGCTGCCCTGGTTGCTGCAGAAAAATCAAGAAGATCAGCCGAAAAGATAAGAGAAATGGACTCATCTAATGAGACCATGCTGCTCAACAAGAAGGAGTACACTGCTGGCGATGTAGCCTTGTTATTGAACGGGTTCAAAAAGTTCTACAAAAGAAAAATGAAGAACAAATATAACAATGCTTCTACTTCTAAACCTACCTCTTATTCTCATGATAGTAAGGATGATTATAAATCCAAAATGATGTGCTATAATTGCAGGAAATTGGGACATTTCATCAAGGACTGCCCATATCCTAAAGCTGAGAAGTACACTGAGGAGGAAAAGAAACAGAAGAAAGAGAGGAGACACCAGAAAAGCAAAGTGCTGTTGGCTGAAGCTGAAAAGATTGCAGCCATCTATTCGTCTAACTCAGAATCAGGGACATCGAGTGATGACTCTACTGAAGAAGAGACACCTGCACTGCTCTGTCTTATGGCCAAAGAATCAGAGGATTCTGACGCTGAGGTAATTCTCTCTGAAAAAAAAGATGAGCTATTTAACTCATTTGAGCAAATGATGAAAAACAACGCAGATGTTGTTAATGAATTTGCAAAGCTTAAGGAAGAGATGATTGTGCTGAAAAGGCAAAATGCTAAACTGAAACTTAGTGTTGAAAAACAACAAGATTCAACTGAGTATAAAAAGCTTTCGCATGAATGTGAATCTCTGAAAGCTGAATGTGAAGTTTATAAAGGTAAAATCATGGAGCTTGAAAAGATAATATCTACTCATGACAAGTCATCTGTTGCATCTGCTAGTACATCTAATGAACAGAGAACACCTTTAGAAAAGGAGAATTTAGAACTGAACAGAGCTGAAAAATTTATATCTGCTGATAATAAAAATGTTATCCTGTATGTTCAGACTACTAAATCAACTTCTGAAAAAGAGGAGAAGAAATCTCCCAAGGCTAAAAAGGGTAAAAAGCCTGAAAATGAAAAACAGACTGGTAAAACTAAACAGCAGAGTAGTCCTAAGAAGTCTGCTGATAAGAGTAAAACCAATCAGACTAGTAAACCTAAGTCGTCTGTTAAAGAGCAAGTAAAGAGCAGACCTAAGAAGCAAAGAATTTATAACAATGATGCTTGGTATGAAAATGAGTCTTATTATGTGCAACCTGCTTACTCATCTTATTATGCTGAACCTCATTATCCACCTTATTATGCTGCATATCCTGCTCATCATCCAATGCATGCTTACCCTGCTTATCATGCATCTTACCCTGCTTATGAGCATTATCCACATCATAATGATTATCAACATAATATGCCTGCTGATTATGGTGAAGAAAAAGTTGCTCATGCTCCTGCTAAAACTCAAAAGCCTAAGAAGCCTAAGACTTCAACATCTTGGGTTGTCAAAGGTGAAACTAATCCACCAGGACCCTCTCAATAAAGGGTACCTAAAACAACTTTATTTTGTTTTGTAGGTTAGGATTAGGAGTATGAGTAAAGTAGTGAAGAAATGGTACTTGGACAGTGGATGTTCAAGGCACATGTGTGGAGATATACATGAACTGACAAATGCTGTTGCTGTGAATGGTCCAAGAGTCACTTTTGGAGACAACAAATAAGGCAAGGTTGTTGCGGTTGGAAAGCTAATCAAAGGAAACATAGAGATATCTGACGTCTCTTATGTTAATGGCCTGAAGTACAATCTGCTAAGCATAAGTCAATTTTGTGACAAGGGATTTTCTGTTATCTTCTCATCAGATATGTGCTATGTTGAACAAATTGGAACAAAGAAGGTTATCTTATCTGGAAGAAGACAAGGGAATATCTATGTAGTCGACTGGAATTCCGTGGACAAGAATTCTAATGTTTGTTTGGTGGCTTCTACACCAAGTGAAATCAGTTGGCTGTGGCACAAAAGAATGAATCATTTGAATTTCAAGACCATCAACAGATTAATCAAGAATGATTTGGTAGAAGGAATTCCAAAGACAGTCATGGGCAAAGATAAGCTCTGTGACGCCTGTCAGAAGGGTAAACAAGTGAAGTCCACTTTCAAAAGCAAGAAGCACCAATCTTCAACCAGAATTTTGGAGTTGTTACATATGGATTTGTTTGTCCCTATTGATCCTATCAGCAATGGTGGAAAGAAATACTGCCTAGCTGTTGTGGATGATTATTCGAGATTTACTTGGGTGATTTTCATGAAGAAGAAAAGTGAAACCAAGGAACATCTTACCAATCTGATGGAACTGATCCAGAATGAGAAGAGTCAAAGAATATTGAAGATCAGATCAGATAGAGGGACTGAATTTACAAACTCTACTGTTGAAGAGTATTGTAACTCCAGAGGAATCAATCATGAGTACTCTGTTGCCAGAACCCCTCAACAAAATGGAGTTGCTGAAAGGAGACACAGAACTCTAAAGGAAGCTACCAGGACAATGATAGCTGAAGCAAAACTGCCCCAAAGATTATGGGCAGAAGCCACAAATACAGCATGTTATACCCAGAACAGATGTATGATCAACAAGAGTCAAAACAAGACACCTTATGAGCTATGGAACAACAGAAGGCCTAATTTATATTATCTTAGGATTTTTGGTTGTAAATGTTATGTTTTGAATAATGGGAAAAATCACCTTACTGCATTTGCAGAGAAGGCTGATGAAGCTGTTTTTTTAGGATACTCTACTGTTAATAAAGCTTACAGAGTCTTTAACAAAAGAACTTTACTTGTAGAAGAATCTATTCATGTAGTGTTTGATGAACCAAGCCAATCTTCTGAAAAGAATCAAAGTGCTATGATATCTGCTGACCTTCAGAAATTGAGTGTGGAAAGAAAAGAAGAATATGTTCCCATCATACTACCTGATTTAAACCAAGTTGTTAACTCAAGTGCTGTTCAAAATCAGTCTGCTGATTGTCTAACAGAGGAGTTGCAAACAGCTGACAGACCAGAGCATGTTCAACAGACTACTACTGAGACTCCAACAGTAGTGTTGCAAGATCATTCAAGAGGACAACATCCAGATTTGCAACCTGATCTTAGATGGCTCAGAGATCACCCACCTGAACTAGTGATTGGTGATCCATTGGACAGAGTTAGAACAAGAAGGTCAACTGCAAATGAAACAATGTTTGTAAGTTTTCTTTCACAAATTGAGCCTAAGTTGATTGATTAAGCTCTTAGTGATTCTCACTGGATTGAAGCTATGCAAGAAGAGTTAAATCAATTTGAAAGGAATGAGGTTTGGTACTTAGTACCTAGACCTACTCATCAAAGAGTAATTGGCACTAAGTGGGTATTCAGGAATAAAATGAATGAAGATGGTATTGTTACCAGAAACAAAGCAAGACTAGTTGCCAAAGGTTATTGCCAGGAAGAAGGCATTGATTTTGATGAGACATTCGCACCAGTTGCAAGGCTTGAAGCAATTAGATTATTCTTAGCCTATGTTGCTCACAAGAACTTCACTGTCTATCAGATGGATGTGAAGTCTGCTTTTCTCAATGGAGAATTGCAAGAGGAAGTTTATGTTGAACAACCTCCTGGTTTTCAAGCTTATCAACAAGGAGACAAAGTGTATCGTCTGAAGAAAGCTCTCTATGGACTGAAACAGGCTCCAAGAGCATGGTATGATACTTTATCTGATTTTATTTTAGTTAAAGGATTTCGCAAAGGTAAAGTAGATAAGACTTTGTTCACTATTGCATGGGATAATCATATATTGTTAGTTCAAATATATGTGGACGATATTATTTTTGGTTCAACTAACCAACAGATGTGTGAAAAGTTCTCTAAGCTGATGCAGAACAAGTTTGAAATGAGCATGATGGGAGAACTAAATTACTTTCTTGGATTACAAGTCAAACAGCTACATGATGGTATTTTTATTAATCAAGCAAAGTACACAAAAGATCTGTTTAAAAAATTTGGTATGGAAACTAGCTCATCTGTTAGTGTTCCTATGTCTACTGGACTTCGTCTGGACAAGGATGAAGATGGCAAATTAGTTGACATCACCAAGTACAGAGGCATAATTGGGTCACTGTTATATTTAACAGCTAGCAGACCTGATATTATGTATTCTGTTGGGGTTTGTGCGAGATTTCAATCAAATCCTAAGGAATCTCATCTCTTAGCTGCTAAAAGGATATTAAGGTATCTTAAAGGCACTCAAGAATTGGGATTGTGGTATCCAAGGGAATCAGGATTTGAACTTACTGGATATTCAGATTCTGACCTTGCTGGCTGTAAAATCGACAAGAAGAGTACTACAAGTACTTGTCAATTTCTAGGCAGTCGCCTGATCTCATGGATGAGTAAGAAACAGACATCAGTATCCATATCTACTGCTGAAGCTGAATAAATTGCTGCTGGAGCATGTTGTGCACAAATACTTTGGTTGAAGCATCAACTAGAAGACTATAATCTCAAGATCAGTGGAATCCCTATCTACTGTGACAATACAAGTGCAATCTCACTTACTCAGAATACTACTAGTCATTCCAGGACTAAGCATATTGATATCAAACATCACTTCATCAGAGACCATGTTGAAAAAGGAAATGTTATTATTGAGTATGTTGATACAGACAGTTAGATTGCTGACATTTTCACCAAACCGTTAAGTGATGCAAGATTTTCTACTCTAAGAGTGGAACTGGGCTTGTTAAAATTGGATTCATAAGCTGAGGGGGAACCTATCAGAAGACTGGTTTCAACAGCTGACTAATCTGATAGCAACAAGTGTTATACTTCAAGAAGACTGACTCTCAACAGACTAGTTGACTGATGAATTCTTGAATTCAGGGGGAACGTGTAAGACTAGCGGTACTCCTGTTTTATAGATGAAATCTTCAATGACAGTTAGTTGAAGTTGTTTTAATAAGAAGATTTGTTCTTAATTCTTGAAGATTTGAAGATTATTTATCTTGCTGGATTGACAAACAACAAAGGAAGATCACTAGATATTGGCTTTCACTAGTGATATATTGTATAAGACAAGTCGTCTATCAGATAAGTATTATTTCACTCATCTGTTTTATTTATGTCAACTTATATTTAAGTGTTGTGTTAAAAACGCTTTATTCAAAACACGCTTTTATAAATAAGTGACTAGTGGCGCTTCACATTCCCGCCTAGTCAGACATAATTAATGAATTTTGAAATCCGCGATTCTCGCCCGCATGATTAGAAACTGAAAGTTTAAATCAAACCGTTCACGTAAAACACGGAAACCGATGCGTTTCAAAGTCTATAAATCCAGATATCATCAAAAGGGTAAACCTTATGCACCCAAAATTCTCTTAAGTGAAAAAGAAGTTACTAATTGATCTGCTTTCTGTCTTAAAATGTTCTAAATCCTCACAAACCACTTCAAATTCACTACCATGGCTGGAGCTGAAGGACGTTACTTGAACTACGAGAAGTTCCACGCTTCTGGAACTCCTCTAATGAAGGAAATAATGGTTAAAATCAAAGAGGCAACACTGGTAAAAGTTTTGGAAGCCCACGAAGATTACGTGTTTACTGAAGATGTGGCTGAGTTTTACGAAACAAGGAAAAATGATTTAACCAAGATGACTATGGTGTCTACTGTAGGAGGAAAGACTATCTGTGTTACTCCTGCTGTTCTTAGTGAAATTTATGGGTTGAAGAATGAAGGAGGAGAAGTATTCACTTTGGGTTCGGAGAAAGAGGAGGAATTTTGGACTATTTGTGCAAAGGAGGGAGAAAAGATGACTGGAACTCTGATGAAAACTCAACTGAAGGATGAGTTTCAGAGGTTCGCAGACATCATTGCGAAAATTTTGGAGTGTTCTACTAGCTCTCTGGACGGATTACCTAGAAGGAGGTACCAGACAATGGCTTGCATTTACTATGGGCTATCAGTTGACTGGGCTATTCATTATTTCTATATTCTGGCGTTGAAGAAAAATGGCCATGTGATAATGTTGAGTCATCTGCTTGCGACTCTGCGTTGTCCACTTGCAAATGGAAAGATAGTTCATGCACTGAAGGAGATGAAAATGTATGAACCTGTCAAATTTGAAGCTAAGTCACTGACAACTCCAAAAAGAAAGGCTAAGGGAAAAGCAGAGAAGCCTGCTGCTGCCAAGAAGCCTAAGAATGTCAAACAGACTACTCAGTCTGCTGATCAAACAGCTAACCCTGCTGTTCAAGCCAGATCAGTAGAAACTGAAATTCATGTTGCTGACAAAATAGTCACTGAGGTGACTAGAAAAATTGAGGAGATGAATACTGAAACATCTCCAGAGAGAACTGAGTCTGATGAACCAGCTCAGGTGGAAAAGGTTGGACGAAGGACAAGAAGTTCAGTAAAGAGGACTGCTGAACCTCAACCAACTGGAATAGTGCCTAAGTCAAAGGCAAAGAAGAAGCTAACTTTGGGTGGTCAACGAGTTACCTTCACTGTTGATCCAACCACACAAGTTAGGGAGAATACTACTGCTGCTGAGAGACCAGTGGAGGCAGTAGAGAAGGCTGCTGAAAGTGAAAAGCCGACTAGCCCAACAGCAGAGGTGAATGTCCCACTCATTCATCCTAAACCAATTGATGATGTTCCACTAAAAGCAGTGGAGTCCCCTGCTGCCATAAGGAAGAGAACTGACAAAGGGAAGGTAACTGCTGCTTCTAAGAAAAAGCAAGAGGAAGCAGAATACCAGAAAGCTCTCAAGCTTAGTGAGCTTGCAGCTCAGGCTAAAAACATGTCTGAAGCTGAGATTGCTGCTAAGGAAGCTCAAGACTTGGCTCAAGCTTTGGAAGCCAGTACCAAGGATGCTCATGGTCCAAGGTACAGTGGTGGAATTGTAATTGGAGAAAAGAAGAAGCCTAAGTCTGTTATGCCTATACCCAAGCTGCCAAAGAAACAAAGATCTGAACTGAAGCATGCTCTGGAAATAGTTCAAAATGATCCAGAGGTGTTCAAAAAGTTTGAGGCAGAGCTTGAAAGGTATAACAATATACTGGTCCGTCAAAGTCTCTTTGTTGCTGAAAAGATAAGATACAATTGGTGGAGAGACTATCGTCTGACAAAGACCAAGGAGCAAATAATACAGCGGAAGGAGTTTGCTGCAGAGGAAAGATAGGTTCTGCAGTGGCTGGAAACTGGGTGCTTGAGGCAAGCACTGGACTCAGATCACTTCCTGGATATGGTACATTACCGGTTGAGGAAGTTGGCAAAATCTGAAGCCAAGAAAATACAAAACTCTGTCCCTGAAATTCCAAGAAGGAATGAAGACCTCAATGAAAGAGCAGTAAAGCTGGCAATTTTCGTAACACTGGGAATATGGGCTAATAAGACCAGATATCAGAAGGGTCATCCAAGTTCTATGACGCCCCTGCTAAGTTCTATGACGCCCCTGCCAAGCTTACAACAGATTGTCTTTGGACCGGCCATCAAGATCTATGAAGACTTACCTGAACAGACAACATCACCATTTGAGCCTGCTTTCATTTTTGCTCATAAAACTATCGTCTCTACTAATGGTATTGATGTTGTTACAGAAATAGATGAGCCAGTACAGGTCCTGAAGAAGACAGACGAGAAAATCTCAACATCATCAGAGCAGTTGTCTCAACAGCAAACTACTCTGACTGATGAACCTAAGGAGACTGAGAAGGCTCCTGAGATTGTTCCAGCAAGCACAGCCATCCCATCAACTTCAGCAAGTGTGCAACCAACCATTTTGGAGTCCATCCAACAGTTGATTGCAAACTCTATGAAGGAAATGGAAGACAGACACAGAGAGCAGTTAAAGAAATTTGAGGAAGTGGCCTTAACTCTACTGTCTGCTGCTGCTGCTGAAAGAGTTCCCAAGGCTGTTGATCCTAGCCCTCTGATAGTGGAAGAAATAGCAAGTATCAAGAATGAAGTTCAGACTATCAGACTAGATGTGGAAACAGTTGGAGCAAGGGTCAAGAATAACACAGCTGGTTGGAGGGACATAAATGAAGTTGTTGCAAAAGCAATGGAGGCTCAAGAAGAGAAAACGGAAAACATGTTGAAAGCATTCACAACCTCAGCCGATCTGATTCTGAATTCCCAGATTCAACTAAGTGAGCAAGTGGATCTTACACTTCAAAAGATTGAGTCCTATGATACATTGCAGCAACTGAAAAGAGAGAATCATCTTCTGGCGGTGGATAAGAACATCAGGCTACTATGTGAAGCTGTTAACATCACTCCAGTTTTGCCTGAAGAACCTGCTGACCCTGTTGATGATGACAAAAAGGGGGAAGATGGAGGTTCTACAACAAAGAAGGGTGCTGATGCTAACCAATCAGCTGAAGTTACTGAAAAATTAGATTCTGCTGAAAAGGATGCTGATGAAAATACAAGCAGACCAGATGATGAAGTAACTGAGGCAGAGAACGATGCTGATGAAGAGCCCAAAGAACCAGTAAAATCTGATAAGGAAATTTCTGCTTCCAAGGACTCAGCTGCTGAACAGCTCAATCCACACGTCAAATATAAGAGAATAGATGATCTCAAGAAGAAATTTGAGATGCTTGAGGAAGATCTCTCTAGTTCTGAACAAGAAGATGAAAATCTTGAAGGTGAAGAAGAAGGAGAAACACAAGAAGAGAAAAAGGACTAGACTAAGTTATTAGACTAGGTCACTAGTAATCTTTTTGTAAATCACTTGTAAAATTTACTTTCTGCTATCTCTTATGATAAACTTGTAACTTGTAATCAAATGATATAATCTATAAAAGTTCAAGTTTCCAACAAATTATTTCTATCTCAGAAATTTTTGAGGACTTAACTTTAGTTTTAGGTACATGTACTTAGCTGAAGTTTTGTCATCATCAAAAAGGGGGAAACTGTTGGATGAAGATGAAGATAGAAGGTATGAAGTAAAGGGAGGTTTTGATGATTTCCAAAACATCAGAATCAGCTAAGTATGGAAGCTTAGTACAAACCTTAGAAGATATTTGACCAAGGAAGATTTATTTCAGACTAGTCAAATATGGTCCAGAAGACTACTGATCTATTGCTGAAGAAAGGAATCAGACTGGTGGACTTTCAGCCGACTCAAATCAGATTAGTTCAAGTTTGGGATCAGCCGAGTATACATCAGACGAGTGATTTCGATCAGCAGAGTAGAAGGGATCAAGGAGTCTGATCAACGGTAATAAATGCACTTGGAGTAATAAATGCTGAAGAGGAAGGGTATTTATGACAAATGATTGAAGAGAAACCTCGTATCAGCTTGGTGCATTTAATGCGGACTGACAGAAGGTACAACAGAGTGTACAGTGTTCAGTCGCAGGTAGCCGTTTCTGCAGAAGGGACCAGTACTCGAGGATTTGAACACCTGTCGATCTCTCAACGGGCAGATTTTCAAATCTCAAGTATAAATAGTTCAGTTCAAGAGTTGAAGAAGAATATACAACACAACTGAGATCAATATCGAAGCAAAATTCTTCTAAGTCTCAACTTCAAGAACAGAACACTCATCAGCCGAGTCATTTGTTGACGAAGCAGAATAGAGAGAAAACAAAATATACATACAAATCTGAGTGATTTTGAGAGAAACGTGTTGTGAGAAGTAGATATCCATCTAAGTGAGTGATATTACTTCAGAGAGTAGGAGTTTCTTTGTGATTTTCTATTGCGCACTTGTGGCCTTTTCATTTGTTGATTGGCACAAGAATTGTATACTGTAATCTGAGTGCTTATAGTATAACCCAAGATCTAAGTGACTTGGAAGAGTGGACTAAAGGATTTCTATCCATATAACCACTATAAAAATCCTTTGTGTTATATTTGCATTATTTCTTGCATATTTTCAAAGAGCATATTTTAACACGAAAAGGTTAACTGTTAAAAAGTTTTAAAAAGGAGTTTGTAAAACTGGGGATAAAACTTTTTCTAAGTTAAGAAAACTACTTGTGAAAAACACTAGAAAAATCCGCTGCAAGTTAGTAAATTTAAAACTCTGATTTTGATAAAATCAGCTAAGTAAAATCAGAAGAGTGGTCAACTCTGTTGTTCAAAGCTTTGTGCGAGATCAGTTTAGTCAACTTACAATTCCTGATCAGCTTAGTCTGCTGACAGAAAAAGTTAGAGAATTTTAAGAGGTCTATTCCCCCCCCCCCCCTCCCTCTAGACCTCATCTGACCACTTGGTACCAACATCATCATAAGAGGTGGAGATGGTCCCACTAAGCGTGCCAAAATGTAGCAAATAAAATTTTAAGTTTAAAAATATATTAAACACGAAATAATTGTACAAATTCGAGATTTAATATAAATGAGTACAATCTCTAATAACCCTCTGATTCTAATCTCCTAATAATGTATTTGTTGAAGCTTGATCTTGGAAGTTAATGATTTGGTATTCTTTGGATCAACTTCGGTATTTGACAAAAGTTTGTATAAGATCAAAATTGCTTGATCTTGAATCAAACTGACTTAAATTTGAGTTTGTGAAGAACAATTTGAACTTTGTCTTGAGACACCTTGATTTAATTGAACTTTGATTTTCTTTGAACGTCGTAGATCTCTAATAACGTTTATTTGAGGGTCTCGTGGCTTAATCTCGAATCAAACATCAGATTACCTTCGATCTTTTGAAGAACGCCTTGAATATGATGAACAACGTCTTGATTACATGAAGAACGCCTTTGATGATTTTATGAAGAACGCCTTGAGAGAATTTGTTCCTTTCTTCTTGAACTCCTTTGTACTTTTTGAATTGTCTTTTGAATTGTCCAAGATTACCCATGTTTATACGTGGAATTTGAGAATCTTGTAATATTCACCATATGATGTGGCGTGATTTGATTGGCTCTTATATCTTGTATGACAAGAAATATATTTTATTTTATTCTCTTTCCCTTTAAAAGATATCACATGCAAATATTGCATTATGTAGAATATTCCCAGAAAAGCTTGACTTGCTTATAAATTTTCTATGCAAACTTGCCTTGTCTATGGAGATTTGAGTTGACTTGCTTATAAATTTTCTATGCAAACTTGCCTTGTCTATGGAGATTTGAGTTTATTTGCAAGATCGTTTACATTTAATTAAACATTAAGATATAAAATTAAATAATTAATTAATTAATTATTATTTTAGGAATTAAATTTGATATAATCCCAAATATTAATTAATTTATAATTAATATATCTTGTACTTAATTGACCCTAAAATTTAGTCGTCTACATAGATCTTTTTATAACTTTTTCTAAGTTACTCAAAATATTCTTAAGTAAAAAAGTACTTGGATATTCCTTGAAACAAATTAGTAAATCACTTAGCTATTGGCCGTAAGTTGACTGCTTAGTGCAGTACTGCGTTGTTCATAGTTCAACAAATTAAATCGATTTTGACATTAGGGCCTTGAATTGTGCAGCGGATTAAAATGGAGTTTTAAATCAAATGTTTTTCTCAAACAATATTTTGTAAACAAAATATTTTATCTATTTGAAAATTCTTTTAAGTCCTTTAAAAATCAAACCTAACAGGTGACTCGTCTGTTCGCATGAAATGCAAATACGAATGTATAAATCTATAGAACACATAATTTACACTGGTTCAAGGGTGGTGTAATCCCTCTAATACACTCTTCTTCCCTAACACGTTTGAGGTACTTTGCACTAATCTGTTAGACTAATACAACACTCGACGTTTACAAATGCTACGTCCAAGTGGAACTTTTACACTCAATGTAAAATACAAAACTCAATCTACTAGACTAATTCATCACAAAGCACTCTGCTTTTTACAGTTTATAACTCTCAGAAATAAACTCACAAAATACAACCTTGTTGTATAGAAATTCTCAAAGTTTTTCTCTCAACGAATAGCTTTCTTTTAGAACAACTAAGTAAATTTTGCTCTCAGTTTGTGCTTTTATTTGAATTTCAAAAAGTTGTTCTTCTCTTCAAACTAACTACTATTTATAAGGTAGAGTGGAATTGAGGCCGTTGAAAGATCCCCCATTTCCAGAAATGTCCTTATACTTTTTTACCAACTTCAAACCACTATAAGTGCAGACATATAAGGCTATGCAACTGTTCAATACTGTTTTGTTGTACGGACGATACTATTTTTGTTAGTAGCATTAAATGCACCCTGTTGTCCGAGATTTTTTAATTTATTCTTTATGGTTAGAATTAACTCTTCTGAACCTAGGATATTTAACACTTCAATAAATGTTTATGTCGTTCCAAACAATTTTTGACTTAAATCCTGAACGAGTCAGCAGATGGTGTACTCTCCTGATTAAAACTACTTTGTTGTCTTGACTTGACTTAGCCGATTCTTCTTGAGTTAATAAATTTTCTTCCAACAAATAAGAATAAATTATTTGTTAATCATTATCGGTTAAATTTCAACCACTCAGACTAATAGTATTCAAATTTACAAGTATGTGGACCCACACACTTGTAGGATATATCTATCTACCAGGGGAGGAGGGAATGAGGATGCATGTGAGGGCACCCGCAACCCCAAGCTCCACCCATTTCAATTTGTTGTACTGGACTATATTAGTGATTATTGCATTGTGAAATGCCAATGGAAAAATTATTCTTTTATAATATATATTTAAGGGTAAAAATCATTTATAGTCTTTCTTATCATTAACTTTTTACAGAGTCATCTCTTTTAAGTTTTTTTTTTCATATTTGTCCTACAAAGAGTTATTTGTGTTACTTTGATCTTTTTAAGGTTGAGCATGGCGGATCCGAAGTAACTTGAACAATAATATAAGTTTTATTAGGGACTTAAATATAACACCATCGCAACAAATGGACAAAAATACCCTAACGTTCAGGTCATTAGATATTGAAACCTCCTGTTCAGACTTAAAAAGGGCCAAAGTGAAACAAATAACTCTTAGTAGGGACTAAAGTGGGAAAAAACTTAAGAGGGACGATTCTGCCTTGTCGTCTCCAATGGCAGGACTCCAAGCCCCAATTACTTTCAATTTAATTTATTCCCCGCTCATACCATTATAATAATAATTTTAATTTTGTTTTTAATTTAATAATAATAATAATGATAAAAATAATTATAATAGTTATTTTAATAATAACTAAATTAATAATCTCATAATAATAAATTAAAATATTAAAATTAAAGAGAGTTGATAATACAAAATATTATTTAATTAGCAAATAACATACTTAAATTTAAATTTACGTCATTCTTGGTTTGATATATTAAAGTGTTGGGTCTTTGCGGAATTATATTCTAATTCGTGAGTAGATTCAAACAGTATGTGGTATGTCAAAATCGAAGTTCGGGTGAATGAGAAATTGACGCTCAAAGATCACCCTTTGAAATGGAGAATAAAAAATAGAAGTGGTTTTATTGGAATTGGAAAGAAAAATTGTATATGATTTAACAAGAGTAAATAGCACTTTTGGTCCTCCTTATAGGCAAATTTGTGCACATTCGTCCCTCTTAAATTTTTCGTAGCAGATCCGTCTGTCTTATCAATGTAGTGTAACATATTCGTAACTCTTGTGAACACATTTGTACCTCTTAAATTTTTCGTAACAGATGCGTCCCTCTTAAATCCAAAATACATCATTTAGTACAAAAATACATCCTAAAATGGACGAAAATTGATGTATTTTAGATTTAAGAGGGACGAGTGTTACACTACATTGATAAGAAGGACGCATCTGCTACGAAAAATTTATGAGGGATGAATTTGTTATACTACATTGATAAGAGAGACGAATCTGCTAAGAAAAATTCAAGAGGGACGAATGTGCAAAAATTTGCCCACAAGGAGGACTAAAAGTGCTATTACTCATTTAACAGTGTAGTGGTATAACAATCTAACTATCAAAAGGGGGGTGGGGGGTGGGGAAGGTGTACAAATCATGGATCAAAATTCAGTTCAGACCTTCAAGACTTATGCAAGCCCGCGGATACGAATGCAACCTAATTCGAAGGCTTAGGAACAAACCCAATTTTTTCATTCAATGATGGATATACATTTTTATTAAAAGCTAACAAAATTTATTTTTATTTTTATCAAATATTAAACAATTAATTACAATTTATTAAAACAAATCAATAAAAGAAATAAAATAAAAGACCAATCAGGTAGCACCAAGTGGCACCACCTAACTTAAAGAGGGGCACATGCTTGCACATGCCCCTCTTCTTCCCCACGCGAGCTCGAGTTCTGCAGCGAGTCGCAGCTGCCCCTGCCACTATTTTCGATTTTCCTCTCCGCCCCGACCTCCAAGCCCGCCCAGCCATCTCCATTGGCCTAAGTGTTGTTTACCCTATATTTAAAGGCTTTGCACATGATATAATGTAAAAATGTTGTGGTCAATTTTGTAATTATATTCGGATTTGGGCCTCCATTTATAATATAGATCGTAAATTTGTAATAAAACTTGAGCTATAAACATCTTTGGAACGTTTCTTTTGGGAGTTTCTGCACCAAATCAAAATTTCGCATTTACTGGGATTTATGCAAGTAGGCTGAACTAGGGCAATTTTTCTTTAGTTTATTGATTCATTTCATCAATAATAAGCTTTTTTGATTTTGATTCGGTCATTTTGAGGACAACAGATGTCATTCTCTTTAGATTTCAGATCTTGATTTTTGTATATATAATCTCGTCATTTCACCGATAAGAGATTCATGGGTTTTGAGAACTTTTGTTCCCCGGCAATGGCGCAAATTGATGCTAATAAGATACCGTGGATCTGGATCAAGCAGGTTCCGGCTAATTCCACATCTGTTCTGGATAATATGTACGCCACCTACAAAAGAAAAAAAGACCAAGACCAAACCAGTGTGAAGATATTACCAAAAAATAATTTTACTTTAAATTTTCATATGAAGTCAACCATCTAAAAAAATGATTTTTATCTAAACTAAATACTATTTCACAAAACACAACTAGTATATATAACAAATTATTTCAACTTAACTAAAAACAAGACAAACACAAGTAATTATGAAATTCTAAATACAACATAATATGTTCACATCAATATTAAGCAGAATGAAAATACTTGCATGTTTATATGAATTGAAAGTATATTCATGGTAATATATTCCAATTTCTCATTTCCTTCCCCTCTGTATGTAAAAAATTGTTGAAAATTTATGCATTCTTATATTTGCCCAAATCCAAATATGGAATCTGATAATTTTCATAAGCGTTAGAGCATCCTCAGCAGTGTGTTTTTTTGCTCTTCCAAGAGCTAAAATTGAGGTTATATATAACCAAACTAAAAAATCTTGTTCCAGCAAAGGTTTGTATTTATACAAGCCTATGCATATTGAAAGATTGAACTTGTATATATGGAGGTCCATGTATAAATATACAAGAAACATCCACATAAGCAAATTAAATCTCCCCAACCACCTCCTCTGCCAATATCCCCAATGGCTAGCTCCATTGAAGTGTAAAATAAATTTTAGAGTAGATTAAAAAATTAATAAATAGCAGATTATTTTACCTCAACAACACACCAAAGTAAAAATTAAATCTCAGAGATTAAAAGGAGAAAGGTAAAAATAGTTACTTGTTTTTTTTTTCTAGCTGCAACAAGAGGGCAGTGAGAGGGCGGTGAGAGGGCGACTATCTCTTGTGAATTTTCACCGGAGATGGTGGAGTTTCGTCGGAGGTGGAACCGATTGGTGATGAGGAGAACGAGAAAGAGAGAGGGAGGGGATGGGTTTAATTTTGGGGTACAAGGAAGGGGAGAAGAAATTATTCTTCTTCTTGACTAGAATCGGCGTGGAGAGGAGAAGGATGCCGGAGATGGAGGTTGTAGAGATTAGATTTAGAGAGAGGGAGGAGATGGGGCAGAAGATGGAATAGATCTGTTGTGAGATTTGGGAACGTCCCTTTGTAGTTTATTTTTTAATTAGTTTTTTAAAGTTGTTTTTCTTATTTTACTTTTTAATTTTACTTTTTTAATTGAAAAAAGTGTTTAATATGTATTTGTGTTTAAAAATTGTGAAGAATTTTTAAAAATTAGATTTTGTAAAATGCTATCTGAAATTTAGTGCTTTATTTTTTAATTATAAATATTTTATACAATTTTGATGTTTAATTATATTTTATACTTATGTGTAGATGGATTTGGAACAAAGAGGTTATTTCACTATTATGCTTCACGATGGCGAAGAGTTTGTGGCACAAACTCAATTTGAGGATTATACTAACCTAGGATTCGAACCATCATGTGTGCCGAAAGAAAGCGAAAAACAAAAAGGGAAACGCACCAAAAATTATTCAAAAAATAGAGCCGTTGGGAATATAGCCGTTGAGAATATAACCGTTAATAAAAAAACTAAAATTATTGGTTTGAGTTAAATGTTTATTTGAATTAAATATTTTATTAACTCGTTATCTAAAGCCATTTATTTCAAAAAAAATATTAATTTATTATATTTAAATAAAAAACATTAAAACATGTATTTATTATTTATATTTTACGTGAAAATGTAATAAAATATTATTTATAATGTTATTCATAATTTAATATTGGAAAAAGAATAAAATATAATAAATCTGAAATTTTAGATGATGACTTCTGGAGTGAATAGCTAAAACTGAATAGCTAAAACACTGTTCACCATGTATAATTTGATATAGATGACCATTTATAGATGACATTGTTGGAGATGCTCTTACAGTGGCAATTTGCTTTAAATGCATTTCTTGCCCTTTTGTATATTTGCTTTAAATCCATTACTTGCCCTTTTGTATATTCAGATTCAATACACATATTCTCACCCTGCATTTATTGAGTTAGTTGAACTCAACCCCTCTATATAGCCTCTCATCAGACTTCATTATTTTTCATCTTCTCCACTCTTCAAGTGTCGAAGAAAATTGAAGTTGTAAGTGTAATTCTGTTTTCATCAAAATAATGTCCTTTGATTTAATTTAGTGTCTTCATCTAATATAGTTCTTTCAATGGCAGTTTACTACACTATCCATTATGCCGAGGACACGAAGAATGAGGACTAACAAACAATTTTTGAATGATGGCTGGAGTTATGAACAAAATGCTAGGTTTGTGAAGTTACTTTTACCAAGAGTGCAAAAGAGGAGATCTTAGGGATTTGGAGTTTCTTACTGGGGCTTTCCAACGTATCTCATCCCAAATGTCCGCTATGTATGAAAGGAGGTTTAGTTTCCATGGTATTAAAAACAAGTTAGAGCAGATGAGAAAGAGGAATGACACTTTCAATGATTTTCTGGAAACCCCTGGGGTATGATACGATGCCTGGAATTGTGAGTCTCATGTGAACAATGATTATTGGAGAGTTATATGTGCTAATGTGAGTAACATCTTATTTAACACATTCTTGTTTTTTGAAAATATACAATGTCTTATCCATTATTTATATGTTTTTTCTAGGAGTAGTCAGAGTGGTTTAGGCATTTTAGGCTGCATGGTGAATTATTCCACCTAAAGTTAAGCTACATATTTGACACAATAGTGGTTGGTACTTTCCCCAGGGACCTCACTGGATCACCAGGTTGGCCCATACATGTCCGAGACTCGGACGATGATGAGCTTATGTGGTCCCAGTTGGTACAAGGTGTTCTGTGACTGCTGTTCCATTTGATGAAGGGAACGAGGTTGTAATGGTTGAGAATAAGGGAACTCAAGTTGGTTCAAGCTCTGTTGGTGAAGTTGGTTCCGGTTCTGGAGGTGATAACAGTGGCATGTTTGGGAAAAAATTGTGGGTTGTTGATGATGATTTTTAATGTTGTTAGGAATACAGTACCCTAGTGGCTGGTTGTTTTAAGACTTTTAGAATCTGTTTTATTTATGTTTTTTACTGGATTTGGGTGGAATGATGTATGTTTTCCTTCTATTAACATGTTTGTTGGTGTTTATGATTACATTGCACGTTTTTATGTAAGTGCATGTAATCACATAAGAAGTCCTCAAATATTTAATGGTAAAAATGACATGTACAAAAAGACAACAAGCTTATCAAACAAAGTCCAGATTTAACTTTTTGCCTTTGTATTTGTAGCTGTTTTTTTTTTTTTATTTCTTGCACCTCCATACCCAAAAAAAAAAAAGTTGTTGAAAATTTCACATGTTTGTAACCAGCAACCAAGTACCCCATATTCCCTGCAAAAGTTACTGCATGCCAAAATCAAAAAAAGAAGAATCAAATCCTACTTCTGCATGTATGGGCTTGTCTATTTGATTTGATAACACATATTGGGTCTAGTTTGGTAAAATTGCACATAGGTTCCCATACTATAAGATTTATATTGATGGGTATCCTCATTACTAGTATAAATTCATTACCCTTTCCATTACATTTGTGTGCATCAAAACCCCTTCTAAAATCAAATAATAGTGTGTACAAAACTTTACTTTTTCCCAATATGGCCAATTTTGTCCCTCGTCCTCAGTCCCATTTTTTTAACTCGGAAAAATGGCCCAAAAAAATTGACGATTATTTGATTGAGTTTTTAGCAAATGATTCTTACTATGAAAAAGGAATTCTTATCTATGGCGTGAGCCACGTGGTCAAGAAAGCTCGTGATGAGGTTCATGTGTTCTTTCATCATTCTTTCACTACAAAAGATATAATGGCTAAGGTCGAACGACTAAAACGGCGACATGCCCTATTTTCACACCTAAGGAACCTTTCTGGATATTACTTGGTTGCTAATACAAACACTGTCGGTAGCGGTGGATTGAAAATTATGAAAAACTTGTGCATGGTAATCCATAATATTTTATGGTAGATTATCGTAATAAATTATCTGTCAATAATTTTTTATTTTTCATTGTAGGAGGTTCCATTTTATGAAGCGTATGCTATCAATAGAGAACCCAAGTGGAATGATTTGTGCAAAATTTTTGGATACCCCTGCGAATTTCCCATAGCTCCACCACCTGCATCCCCAGTTAACCTTCAATGGTTCGAATTAAATGATGTACCGATTGTCGAACTAGAAACACTAATCCTGGATCCCATCAATCCGCCTTAAATTAGATTCTCACCAGAAGAAAATTATAGTTTTTGGCATGATTTGGCTAACTACAATAACACAAGAGCGGAATCTGAAAATGACGAGGCTGAAAACTTTAATAAAATCGTGTCTAAGTGTTTGTGTCCGGATGTGGGGACGTCACGTGGTTTGAATATCGGGAAAAAATGGTTAACATATGGATGTTTTTAGTAAAATGTGTGTTTTCATGATTTCATGTTTTTTGTAGTATGTTTGTTTGTTGTTTAATCAATTATGTGTTTTTCGTTGTGTGTTTTAATAAATTGTGCATTTTTAATAAATAGTCCTTTAATCAGTATGGGATTTTTATAGATTGTGCGTTTTTAAACAATGATGTGTTATTGGCCTGTAAAAGTCTCGATGCAATCATAATGCATTTATTCATGCATTCTAATCAAGTGCAAAAAACTATCCAACTCCCACAAATGAAAATGGCGTGAGAATGAAACAGGAAATCACTAATGAAAATTGCACAAAACAAAAATCCATCATAACTGCAAATTTAAATTACAAATTAATGTTTTGCTAAACAATCACCTAATACTACATAAGGAGTTTAATCCATAAGTAACAAAATACCAGATCATCCAACATTCAAAATCCACTGTGGCCGGATGCAAGACAAATCACCAAACACAAAATATATTGCACGATTAATTGAGAACCACTACGTGCATACCCAAAGTTCTTTTGTGAAATAAGTAGCCAAAATCATCATAACAAGTGCATTTACATTTGTCAACTCCTCATAGCCGAATATAATCAAGGCATTTTGTTGTTTAGCATCATGTGGGCAATGTGCTCTCGGTTCTTTTCGTTCGATTTCAAAAACAAACTCACATGTTTCGCATTATCCATAATCTTGAACGAGAGAAAAATTATGTTCTCATCAGTGAGCGACTCAATGCAATCGAGTGCATCTATAATCTTTTGGGCCTTTTCATAGTAAGTATTCTCCTCTTTGGCAAAGCCTTGACTAAGATCACCCCATGCGCATTTTGCGGCAACTATGAACTTGTCCATATCGCCTCCGTCAGATTATGGCGTAGGCGTCTTCCTTTTTCTCTCATGTTTTTCCTTTTTTGTTTTCTCCTTTTCAATCTTCTTTGTCAACTTAGTTATCTTAGGACCCATATTTTGAAACCCCATGTTGTATGGTGGAATTTCGCCACCAAACTCCCCACCATCCGATGCATCCATCGTCAAATCAACACATTGACTACTATATATACCCTCATCAATGTTTGCATCTATTATGGGTTCCTTACCTTTCTTATTTGACTCCTTAACTGGGTTGCTCCTTAACAAGTCCTCCACAATTTCAACAAAGTCCTCGGCGCCGTCTCCAGTTGCTCTATCCTTTCCAAAAATCTCAACCTAGTCCTCGTAATAGGGATAGGTCTTGAATCGCATATTGGCAACATCTATGATTCAAAGTGCATAGTTTAAAAACAATGGAAAACATGATGTAAAAAATCAGTTGGGAGTGGGGTTATCTGTAAAAAATCATATAAAAGTCACCTTTACTTATCATCATCAACCGTTATTGTTTTACCACATTCGTTCCATCCAAAACCACTCGTCCCTTGCATACCCAAAACCTGATAATAAGTTTTCTTCCACACCGTCAATTTAGAGTTGATATGCTTGAGTAGTATCTTCGACGCCGGAAGCCTTGCATTGAGTGCAAGTTCTAGAGCTTGCAAGTAGCCCAGACGAAAACCATTATCTGCCTTCCACCAATTTGAGATTAGTTCCTTCAAACAATCTATCAACTCGGCTTCTTTGACTGCATTCAACGACCTCCCGAAACCCTGGGTCTTTCTTTGACTTGGAGCCGCATCACCGTAGCGTGGAATGGACGACATCTCACTTGGACTATACCTACACAATGAAATTGATAAATACACTAATGTGTGTTAGACACCCAAAATACAAAATCACAAAAAAATATTCATCACATATTTCTACATAGTCATTTAAATACAAATTTAATATACATATAGTCCATTGTAAACGGATATGCATTAAACTACAATAATAGGGTAGAAATCCGAATATCGAAAACAATAGGATACAAATTCAATACATTGGAAGTCATAGTGACAACTACAAAGTAATATATCATTATTTCAGAAAATAAATCATTCGCGATCCGAATTCCATTTCATGAACATTTCACGGGCTAAGTTGTCACGGAAATTGTTCCACGCGTGTGATGTTCAACCACTTCAACGTAGTCATCTCCACTCGGGTCATTGTCATCATCACTCGAATCACTTGAATCAATATAAGGATTGATAACGCCGTGAAAACGTCGTTATTACCTATCTCTTTAAGCCCAAAACATCTTGTTTTGATCCGAGTTTCTGTTTGTTCCGCGTGTTTTCGTGTCTTCTGTGCTTTTGGCCCCTTCGTTTGGCCTTTGTTCGGTTTTTGTATTTTTGTTCGTGTTTTGATCGTTTTCTCCGTGGTTTGTAGGTATTGACATCTTAGAGTGATTCGGAGTTGCGTATCAATGATGCGAGTCATTCTACCCACCCCACGAGTCAAGCTTGAGCTTCAAAGGAAATAGAACCCGAAGCAAATTTTACAAGAATGGAGATAGCTACTCACTCAAGCATGCACAAATTTATCATGGCGGATCCAAATAAGCTGAATTTTGGATATGTCATAGATGAGTGAGTTAGCTACGCTACGGACTTTACGGATCCACATTCGGAGTTCGGAGTCAAAAGATATGCTGCTCGGAAGGAAGTGCGGCAGAGCAGGAAACTTACGGCCTATTCCTCGCGGCCGCGAGACCCCTGCTACCATTAGATATTTAATGCGGGAAAGGCAGGGGTTTTTTTGTACAATCCCCCTTTGATCCCACTTGTATTTTTAGACATCTTGGGGGACTTTTTGGCCTTAGTTGCCATTGTTTGGAGGGTAACTTAGGCATTAGGGCTTGTAGTTTTTGCTAGGTTAAAGGGTTAGGAGGTGAAATTCATTAGCCAACTTCTTCTTCACTTCAATTTTAGCCTCCACTCTCACTTTCACTTGACTACTCTACAATGAAGATAAAAAGGCTTGAGGGAGAAGTTGTTGAAGATTTCAACCACTAAGCTATCTCTAACTCTTAATACTTTGTTCTTTACATTTATAACTTTGATTAATGTATTGGATGATTTATTTAATGCTATGAGTAGCTAATCCTTCTTTTCTTGGATTTTATTGATCTTATGTTTGATTCTTGATTAGAGGATGAATGAATAATTGATGCTATGCTTGGATGTGTTTGTTAATCTAGTTTGTGCTTTTGTCATCTTGTTGTTAGGCCAACCATAAGATGAAATGGATTGATCTTTAATTGCTAGACATAGTGGATTAAGATTAGATTATAAAACTAGATTGTGATTTGATTTTAGGATAGGAATATACCTAGGTCATTTCATGTTCTAACAAGGTTTGTGATTAATGCATCATTTAGGTTTAATCCTTTTAGACATAAATTGGATTAGTCTACTTTGATAGGTTCGTACGCAATTCGGAAGATACATATGAATAATTTTTGAAACCTTGAACAACAAACATAAGTGTAATTATCAATTGTGGAGTCATTTATCTTGAATTGAACTAGGTGACGTAAAATCCTAGAAGCCTTTACATATTGTTAAGTCAAGTGTTAGTTAAGTGTTTAGCTCATTCATAATCACCTTACCATCGTTTTATTATCATAACCACCATCACTTTACCAACTCAACTTACAAATCTAAGTAGAAGTAACAAGACATTAGTTGGTAATTAATCGTACAAGTCCTCGTGGGTTCGACACTCATTTATCACTTTATTACTTGTAACGACCCTATACTTGCGTAGTTTGCGTATTAGTATTTAGAACGCAACAAGTTTTTGGCGCCGTTGCCGGGGATTTGTAACGATTATTTGCCAATTTATATTCTTGTATATCTTAGCTTGGATTTGTTATTTACTTTGTGATCTTTGCCTTCCTAGGTACGATGGCCTACAATGATTGCTATCCGAGGTCAACCGAGGGAAAAACTCTTTGTTATTGTATGCATTGCATGGGGGAGAGCACAATCGCCGGTTGCCCAATGAGTCCAAATTATTTGCAATATGAGAATTCATACATGGGTAATCATTATGAGCCGAGTCCCACTTACAATAGCTACAATACCGGATGGGGAAATGACCCGTATTATCCAAGGAACAATGAGTGGAGAGGTGGACCACACCCGGATATGATGATGACTACACCATTCATCCAACCGAACTATCACGAATATTCTCAACCTTCGGTAGAGGCACAACCATCTTTGGAAGAAGCATTCACTAAGTTCATGGAGCACACCACCAAATACATGGTTAACAATGACTCTGAATTGGAAGAGGTTTCCAAACAGTTGCAAGAGCATTCGGTTGTATTGAGAAATCTTCAAACACAAATGGAGCAAATCTCACAAGTTTTAAGCATAAGACCCCCGGGAACCTTGCCGAGTACAACCGAATCACCCAAACAAGATATAAATGAGCATTTCAAAGGCTTCACATTGATGAATGAAAAAGCCTATGATGGGCCAGTTGCTCCTAATGAAAGTTCTAATGAACCGAGTGAAATGTTAGAAACAAATGGGCTTCCTACTAGAGATGAAGAGCAAGGTGGATCGAAAGAGCTTGCAAAGGAAAATAAATTCATCATGCATGAGGGGTTTGACCAAAAGGTCATCAAATATTCTTATGTGGACTTGGTTATTCCCGAAGAAGACAAGTGGATCCACCGGAGCAAAGCAACATGGATAATTATGGGGAAAGATTACAAAAGATTTGAACCGGGAGATAAAAAAATTCGATTTGATATGTGGTTCAAATGCATTCCAAAAGAGCGTACAATGGAAAAATTAAAGCGTGGAATGAATTTAAAAGCAAAGAGGCCGGGGCTTATACTTGATCCCGATGGGATCCTATTCGATTATTGGCCACCCTAAAAGAAAAGAGAAGTTTCAAGTCGAGCTTTCGACTATAAACAAGCGCTTCTTGGGAGGCAACCCAAGCCTTTTGTTTTACTTCTCTTTTTCCTTTGTGTTGTCTTTGTTGTTGTCGTGTCGTGTCTTTTGATTCTCGTTTTGTGTGTGTTTTGTTGTAGGTAATGTTTGTGCACGACAACGTAGCGAAATCGAGCATGGAAATACAAGTCGGGAATAGTAAAAGTGAGCCAATCGAAATGAAGGTAAGTTTTTAAATTTTGTTGTTTTGAAGTGTTCAAATTTTGAACACAAAACTTACCTCAATTAGTTTTGTATTCAAAACACTGAAAAAAAAATTCTCTGGAAATAATACACCGCGATGCAATTTCATTCACACCGCGGTGCAAAATTTCCAGAGAGTTTCCTCACTTCATACACCGTGGTGCATTTTCGATTACACCGCGGTGCAAAATTTCCAGAAACATTGTTCTGTTTTTGTGAAACTCACACCGCGGTGCATTATTGTCACACCGCGGTGTGAGTACTGTTCACAAAAAAAAATAAAAATTATTAAATAAAAGAAAGCTGACTCCAATTCTAATCATTCACCTTACCTCTTCGAGACGAATGTTAACCACGGGATGCACAGACTCCATGATAGACAAAGGGACGTAACCTTTACATTTTTGCATTCCGTTTGGTTTATTTTACGCTTACAATGCTATATCTATATGTCCGTACTTGATTGGTTTTGATTAGCCATGCTTGCTTGGATTAGATAGAACCGTGCTCTCTCAGTTACCGTTTTGTTTTGTGTTGTTGCGTTTGTGTGTTTGTTTTTCTTTTGTGCGTTGTTTTGTCGTGTCGACCTCTCTCCGTTGTTCTAAATTCACACAATGGGGACATTGTGCGTTTTAAGTTTGGGGGGGAGAGGTCACAAGTACTTGCATACATGCTAGGTCGACCCGCCAAAATTTTTCAAATTCTTATTATTATTTGAGTATGCTTCTACAAAATTTAAGCACATTGGCTAAGGCTAGGTTATATTTGAGGTGGATAAAGAACTTTAGTGATAATAGGTTCTAGGACTCCTCTTGCGTAACTTAGATTCTCTCCAAACTTTAGCTTGAAAACTAAGTGTGAAATGAGCAAAATGGCCTAAGTTTGGGGGAGTGAACCTTTTCAAGAATGAAAAAAACCTTTGAACACCTAGCTATTAAAAGAAACGAGTAGAGAAGTTGCTAAAATGTATGCACTTCTATGAGAGAAAAGAAAGGCTAAGCCTTCAAATGATGAAATTATTGGATTATTTTTGTAATTACTCTATTTCGTTGTAAGGGTGCAAGTTTTGTAATGAAAATTTCAAATGAAATGCACAAAGGAAAGGAATGGTGCTAGTAGCCCACAAAGTCAAATGTTTAGAAGCACAAGTAATCATCATCATTAGTGCTAGTTTTGTATTGTATTATCATTGTAAAGCACAAAGTGCTATGTTATCATTGTAAATCAAAAGAAAAAGCAAAGTATGGTGAGAAAGAGCTAGGAACTAAAATCGTCAATAATTCAAGAAAAAGGACAACACTCTTAAATTGCCTATAACTTAGTTTCGTGAAGTGATTTGAACATTAAGTTTGCAATCTACGGCTAGGAGAGATTCTTTGTCAAACATTAGAAGACCATGCAAATAGAACCGACGATTTTGACCTATCGGGAAGTATTCACCTAAAATAGAATCTAGCCAAAAGCCAACACACATACACGTGGAGCTTGTTTTAAGAATAATTCGAAAGTGTTAAGCTTTGGTGTTTTGATCTCAAGCATGTTTGTTTTGGTCTTGCTTTGTTTTCTTTGCTCGAGGACGAGCAAGTATTTAAGTTTGGGGGTGTTGATAATGCCGTGAAAACGTCGTTATTACCTATCTCTTTAAGCCCAAAACATCTTGTTTTGATCCGAGTTTCTGTTTGTTCCGCGTGTTTTCGTGTCTTCTGTGCTTTTGGCCCCTTCGTTTGGCCTTTGTTCGGTTTTTGTGTTTTTGTTCGTGTTTTGATCGTTTTCTCCGTGGTTTGTAGGTATTGACATCTTAGAGTGATTCGGAGTTGCGTATCAATGATGCGAGTCATTCTACCCACCCCACGAGTCAAGCTTGAGCTTCAAAGGAAATAGAACCCGAAGCAAATTTTAGAAGAATGAAGATAGCTACTCACTCAAGCATGCACAAATTTATCATGGCTGATCCTAATAAGCTGAATTTTGGATATGTCATATATGAGTGAGTTAGCTACGCTACGGACTTTACGGATCCACATTCAGAGTTCGGAGTCAAAAGATATTCTGCTCGGAAGGAAGTGCGGCAGAGCAGGAAACTTACGGCCTATTCCTCGCGGCCGCGAGGTTCAGTCTCGCGGCCGCGAGACCCCTGCTACCATAAGATATTTTATGCGGGAAAGGCAGGGGTTTTTTTGTACAATCCCCCTTTGATCCCACTTGTATTTTTAGACATCTTGGGGGACTTTTTGGCCTTAGTTGCCATTGTTTGGAGGGTAACTTAGGCATTAGGGCTTGTAGTTTTTGCTAGGTTAAAGGGTTAGGAGGTGAAATTCATTAGCCAACTTCTTCTTCACTTCACTTTTAGCCTCCACTCTCACTTTCACTTGACTACTCTACAATGAAGATAAAAAGGCTTGAGGGAGAAGTTGTTGAAGATTTCAACCACTAAGCTATCTCTAACTCTTAATACTTTGTTCTTTACATTTATAACTTTGATTAATGTATTGGATGATTTATTTAATGTTATGAGTAGCTAATCCTTCTTTTCTTGGATTTTATTGATCTTATGTTTGATTCTTGATTAGAGGATGAATTAATAGTTGATGCTATGCTTGGATGTGTTTGTTAATCTAGTTTGTGATTTTGTCATCTTGTTGTTAGGCCAACCATAAGATGAAATGGATTGATCTTTAATTGCTAGACATAGTGGCTTAAGATTAGATTATAAAACTAGATTGTGATTTGATTTTAGGATAGGAATATACCTAGGTCATTTCATGTTCTAACAAGGTTTGTGATTAATGCATCATTTAAGTTTAATCCTTTTAGACATAAATTGGATTAGTCTACTTTGATAGGTTCGTACGCAATTCGGAAGATACGTATGAATAATTTTTGAAACCTTGAACAACAAACATAAGTGTAATTATCAATTGTGGAGTCATTTATCTTGAATTGAACTAGGTGACGTAAAATCCTAGAAGCCTTTACATATTGTTAAGTCAAGTGTTAGTTAAGTGTTTAGCTCATTCATAATCACCTTACCGTCGTTTTATTATCATAACCACCATCACTTTACCAACTCAACTTACAAATCTAAGTAGAAGTAACAAGACATTAATTGGTAATTAATCGTACAAGTCCTCGTGGGTTCGACACTCATTTATCACTTTATTACTTGTAACGACCGTATACTTGCGTAGTTTGCGTATTAGTATTTGGGAACGCAACAAGGATCCGACACCTCAACATCCTCGGGAGCCATTTTTCCCAAGAAGTTATGAAACAAAAACAATGCCATGATCATCCTGTTTTGCGTTTGTAACGGGTAGAAAACATTACTCCTCAATATTGCCCAACGCTTCTTTACTTGTCCAAAAGTGTGCTCAATCACATTTCTAACTTTACTATGTTTCATATTAAAAAATTATTTCTCATTTTGAGAGGCGTCTATACCAACTCCCCACTCTTTCACATGATATCGCACTCCCCTATACGGCGTGAGAAACCATTCACCATTAGTATATCTATTGTCACACAAGTAGTATGTTCCTACAATTATTAAATAGCAAAGAATGAGTTGCTATGGCATAACCCGTGCAATTAAATTCGTAAACTAACTATTTTTTACCCGTATGCACTCTCAATCCATTTGGCCGATTAATTGCATCTCTTAACACGCGCCTATCCGCGGCAGACCCCTCCCAACCGACAAGTGTACAGGTGAATCCTCCATTAACATCACAAGCAACAAGTACATTGGTAGATATATCACCTTTTCGTGACCTATAATGTGGTTTATCAACCAATGGAACTTGATCATGACCATAAGTTTCGTCTAGTGATATACCAAGTATTCAATCAGTGACATGGCAAATTACACATCAGATTAAAAGTCAAAATCAAGATTAAACTCTGTCATGCTCGACTTAGACCAAGTCTGGTCTTACTCGACATACGTCAAATCTAATTCTTTCTTGATCGACTTATAATTCTCTGCTCTTCGACATAGATCAGACTCAATCCATATGTATGCCCTTATGAAGTTCGATATACCTTATATGTCGAACTCGAGTAATCTAGGTCTATTCTGATACTAAACTCTGCATGAACTTGCTACATCAACACATCAATGTATTATTCGACCTAGATATCTCAATTGGATAGAACCAGCTGAGATCCGACCCAAAAAGATCCGATCGACCGACCCGAAATATCCGCTTTGGAAAACTATAAATAGACAGCATTTATCACTCTTAAGAGGTAGGTTTTTTTCCATACAACCACTATAACTATTCTCTGTTATTAATTTATTATCTCGAACTGATCTGACTTTAGCATCGGAGGGTCTACGCCAGATCAACCATCGGCACAACCTGACGAGTTCCTTTGAGCGCAGTTTAGGTTCTTTGAAGTGGAGTTCTGCTCGATTTGACCGGCAAAAATTCTATACTGTGGATGCAAATATCAGCAATTACATGGCACCTTGGATTTGGATCAAACACTTCGACGAAAAATCTCTTCATCAGTTGGTGATGTCTGTGGGAAACACTAACCAGTGTTTGAGTAGGAATGACAACCAGATCAAAATCAGCAATGGCAGAGGCCGCAGCACGCGAACGTGAGCAGCAAGGAGACAATTTAGGAGATGATCAAATTAGCATGCACAGTAAGGAAAGAGCAGGTGCTGGACCTTCACGACCAACTGAAGAAGTTTACAAATTTACTCGAGAAGAGTTACAGGAGCTCATTAATACTGCACACAAAGAGTGGGTGAGCAGATCGAAGCTTCAAGATGTCGAAGGTCGAAGGCCTAAATCTCCAGAGCATCACGCTGGAAAAGCAAGGGATGAACAAGCAGTTTCGGAAGAAGTAAACAGTAGACCGAGGGAGCAAGTGAATCGATCACCTGAAGGAAACAGAGCAGGACCTGTGGAGTTCTCTGTCGAAGTGAATAAACTTGCATCCCAGGTCAAGTGTTTAACAAAGAAGTTCGAAGACAAAGAAAGGAGAGTCGAAGAAGGAGCTCCATACATTCGAACAAACAAAAGATCCCCATTTTGTGATGAAATATACTTTGAAAGATTGCTACCAACACAAAGAATGCCAACCGGTTTGCCTAGATATGATGGGAAGGGAGACCCCGAAGAACATATCTTACAATTTACACACATTGTGCAACTACACGATCTTTCCGACAACCTAGTGGCCAAATTGTTTACCACAACTTTATCGGACGTAGCACAAAGATGGTTTGGTCGACTGGAAGGAGGCTCAATCGCTTCAATCGACCAGTTATATGATAAATTTGTTCATCAGTTTGCAAGTGGAAAAGCAATCAAATCACCCGCCAATCATCTATATTCGATCATCCAACAAAATGGAGAAAGTTTCAGGACATTCATGCAAAGATTTAACATGGAACTTCTAAAAGTGGAAAAGCCGAGAATCGACTTTCTCATAACGGTCCTATTTCAAAATGCTAAAAACAGAGATTTCACCAATACCATCGTAAGGGAAAACCCTGAAACTTACGAGAGATTAATGGACGTCGCAAGCCAGTATATGACGCAGGAAGAAATGAATGTCATGAGAGGAAACTTCTTTCGTGTCAACAAAGCAAACGAGCATCATGTCCAGCAACACAGTTTCGACAAACAACCTGATCGAAATTTTAGAATGAATGATAGAAGATTCGATCAAAGAAATCAACGAAGAGCAAGGTCACCTAAAGGAAGCCATATCCTCAGAAAGATCAACGCTAGTCTAATAGGTATTGTCGATTTCATAGGCAAAGAGGACACGACACCAATGATTGCTTCCAGTTAAGGGATGAAATCGAAAGATTGATATCAGAAGGACATTTAACTGATTTTGTAAGGAAAGATGGAGTTGAATCTCATAATATGAAAGATCCTATACATATAAATGATTGAGATCAAGATCACCAGATAAAAATAATCAGAACTCGAAGAGAATTCATGAACAGAATAATTGAGGGCAACCTGCTCAAGTTGTAATAAACATGATATCAGGTGGACCGGCAGGAGGAGATAGTAATAATTCAAGAAGAAAGGTTTCAAGGTCATTGGAGACAGGACAATTCAACAAAAGGAACAAGTTCGGTCAATTCGATTGCATCAAGGAGCAGTAAAATCATTTTTGATGACTCTGATATGCATGGTGATTATCTATTATATAATGATCGTGACGTCCCAGATTGGCCCATGGTTATAACATCATAGATCGGGAATTTCACGGTAAAGAGGATCCTTGTTGATTCGGGCAGTTCTGCTAATATATTGTTTCTCGATGCTCTCACACAAATGGAACTGGGGGTGAGTTCATTACAACCAATCAACACACCTCTATCTGGTTTTGGAGGAGCAGAAGTTATACCACTGGGAACTTTAACTTTATCCACCACTCTTGGTGATGAAGTTAATAGCAGAACAAGGATGATCAAATACTTGGTAGTGGATTGGGACACAATTGAGTGAAGGATTAGAGGTATTGTTAATACAATTCCTTAGGAAAAATTTGGACGTATTTGCGTGGTCAACCAGCGATTTACAGGGTACTGATCCAAGTGTAATTGTCCACAGACTGAACATAGATCCTTCTGCTCAACCAGCTAGACAGAAAAAATGAAATTTTGGACCTGAACGAAATACAATTATCGAAGAAGAAGTAGACAAACTTTTGAAAGCTGGTTATGTGGTCAAAATACAATTTACGGACTGGTTATGCAACGTGGTTTTGGTCCCGAAGAAGGAAGAAAAATGGAGGATGTGTAATGACTTTACAGATCTAAACAAACTTTGCCCACGAGATCCTTGTCCGCTACTCAGAATCAATATGTTAGTCGATTCAACTGTTGGTTGTGCAATACTGAACATGATGGATGCTTTTCAAGGTTTCTATCAAATTTTATGGCCATAGAAGATCAAGAAAAGACAGCTTTTGTCACGGAGAAAGGCGTATATTGCTTCAAAGTAATGCCATTTGGTCTGAAAAACGCAGGAGCAACATACTAGAGGTTGGTCAACAAGATGTTCGAACCATTAATTGGAAAGTCAGTGGAGGTCTACGTCGACGATATGTTGGTCAAAAGCTTGAAAGAATCTGATCATCTAACCCATATCAAACAAGCATTCGATATAATGAGAAAATATGGAATGAAGTTGAATCCATCAAAATGCACTTTTGGTGTTCGAGCTGGAAAATTTTTGGGTTAATTGGTGAACGAACGAGGGATTGAAGCTAATCCTGGGAAAATCTAAGCTGTTCTGGAAATGAAACCACCAAAAACTATCAAAGAAGTGCAAATACTTGTTGGAAGGATCACAACTTTAAATCGATTTATATCACGATCAGCTGATAAGAGCCTACCTTTCTTCAAAATACTCAAGAACGTGAAAAAGTTTGATTGGACCAATGAATGTGACCTTGCATTCGACCAACCAAAGTTGTACTTAACCTCTTTGTCGCTCCTAGCCAAGCCTGTGGCAAATGAAGTATTATATCTTTATATAGCCGTGTCTGATCAAGCAATCAGCTCGGTGTTGGTAAGATCAGAAGGAAAAGAGCACAAACCAATCTACTACACCAACAGAGTATTACAAGGACCAGAAAAGAACTATATGGAGATAGAGAAATTTGCACTTGCTCTTATGACAACAACACGAAAACTCAGACCATTCTTGCAATCTCACAAAATAATCGTCTTGACAAGTCAACCACTGAGACAAGTTCTTTCAAAACCTAACCCTTCTGGGAGATTGATAAAATGGGCCGTCGAATTAGGAGAGTATGATGTTGAGTTTCAGCCAAAAACTGTTGTAAAAGCTCAAGTATTAGCATATTTCATACTGGAGAATACGCCATCTGACCCTATAATTCCAGCAGCGATTTGGATGCTCCATATTGATGGTTCATCGACATCAACAGGAGGAGGGGCTGGAATTTATTTCCAAGGGCCTGATGACATCGAATTAGAGTTCGCTTTGAAACTGGATTTTCTGATAACCAATAACGAAGCTGAATACGAGGCGTTGGTATCTGGATTAAAAATGGCATTCGACACTGGTATTCAGAGATTGATAGTGTACACGGATTCACAGTTGGTCAAAAAACAATTTAAGGGTTTGTTTGAGGCCAAGGAAAACTCGATGATTCGTTACCTAGCTTTGGCGGGTGAATTAGCATCAAAATTTGAAAGTTTTTAGATCGAATATGTTCCCAGAACAGAGAACATTTGAGTAGATGCTCTTTCGAAGTTTGGAGATTTGATTGAAAGCATTAAACAAAGAAAAGTCACCCTGATGGTGTCTATTAAGTCTTCCATCGAAAATAAATTCGAAGAAAATACAACAGAAGTAATGAATATCGAAGATACGGGAGAAGCTGGAAAACTGAATTCATTAAGTATCTAACTGATGGTACTTTACCTCATAATATAAACGCTGCAAGATGATTAAAGTACCGAGCTCCTCGATATGTACTTCTAAACGGAGATTTATGTAGATGATTTTTCTCTGGTCCTTTAGTGAAGTGTTTGGCCCCTGCTCAATCCAGAATCATTTTAAAAGAAATACATGAAGGATCTTGCGGAAGTCACTCGGGAGGTCGATCGTTGGCTTTAAGAGTATCGAGACAAGGATACTACTGGCCAGGTCTGGTCAATGAGGCAAATGAGTACGCTCAGAAATGTGCAAAATGTCAGTTTCATGCTAATATCCCTCATCAACCTATTCAGAATATGGAGCCAGTATCGACTGCATGGCCATTCGATCAATGGGGGGTTGACCTAGCTGGACCACTTCCTATGGCGAAAGGACAAATCCAATATCTACTCGTGGGCGTCGAATACTTCAATAAATGGATAGAAGTTGAAGATCTTGCTACCATCTCTCAGACCCAGTGAAAGGATAGTGCCCAGCAAGCCAACAATACAAGCTTGTAAGAGGACTACCTTAGATTGCATTCTTATGGTTTAAAAGATAATACGCCCGTTTATTTATAGTACATAAATTAAACAATGGCCATCTTCATCACTCGCGAACGTATCTAAGCGATTGGATGAAATCCTAAGATCACATTCGACTATGGGACGATTCACTTCAGTACTGAGTGCAATCATGAAACAGTCTCTAAGGTCGTGATCTTAAAACCGTTCCAAGTCATAGATTCCTATCGAGACGGGGTATCGAAGGAATCGCTTAGACCTGTACAATTATGCATGATTCACGTAGAGTGAATTTGTAGAGTTTCATGAACAAGGCATTTTGATGCTAGTGCATATGACTAGGTGGTTCGATAGGGGATCGAACGCATCGAACGACCCGAACAGATAAACCCATTGTGGAAGTGCATTAAGCATATCGGTAATGGGATGTTTCTCAAGGCTTATAATAGTGTACGATTTAGTCCTTAGACTTGAGGTACTAGGGCGAATTCGGTACACGAGAATGCATACTTTGATTTAGGAGCCGATCACGTAGCCTGATCATTGTGCGACTACTTTGGGTACGTATGATCGTGTACGCGAATGGTTAGTACTAAGAAAGGATCTATCGACTCATCTTGATAAGATGAGAGAATTTCCTGTACGATCTTAGATAATAAATTCCGAGAAACCCACGGCCGTGGTCAGTGAACGGATTTGGAAAGGGGTTTCCAAATTTAGCAGTCACACTGGAATCATTATCCAGAATTAGAAAGTATAGAATTGAGATAATTAGAGGTGCCGATCAATTCACACACCCTAGGTCTCAATCGGGAAATTAGTCGCTAGAAGGACCGTATGTACATGGCACTTATAAGAGGTGAGGTTCACGAATATCAATTCACCTGAAGTTGGGCCTCATGGGCTTGTGGCTAGACATCGACCATGAGGTGTGGGTACTCCTGAATTAATGGGAGATTAATTATGGAGTGTTCAATTAAAAGTGTTTAATTGATCGGAGCAATTAATTGCTCATTAATTAAATCACGAGAGTCGTGGGCCTGCTGCCAATTGATGGTGAACCTAGAGGGTCACACACAATACAGTTGGACAGTGACAGTCATAAAAGGAAACATTTGATTTAAAGAAATTAAATCAAGAAATGAATTAAAGTGTTAATTCAATGAGAAGAATAATTAATTAGATGGTTTAATTAATTAAATGTGAATTAAAGTGTTAATTCAAAGTGGAGAGTTGTTAATTAGAATGTCTAATTAATTAATCGATTAGAATATCTAATTGATTAAATCCTTAATTAAAGTGTTAATTAATTGGAAAGATTAATTAATTAATAGTGGATTAATTAATTAAACTAAGTGTGCCGATTTTGCTAAGGGAATATTTATTAATCTCGGATTAATTAAAATTATGCATGGACCGATTTTTAGCTAAGGGAAGTTGGAAGAGATATACATTCTTGTAGGACAAGAAAGAAGAAGAAGTTTAAAGTATATCTTGTTTCCTTATGTGATAAGGAAAGATATACCAAGATATGATATATATATATATATATTAGAAGAAGGAGTCTTCTAAAAGGATATATATAAATATCTCTAACATAACAACTAATGCATAACCCTAATACAAGAAAAGAAAAAGAGCTGAAAAATTTCCAGCCCTAGCCGCCCCCCACCTTGGCCGAACCAAACCCTGGCCGCCCCTTGCTCTCCGTTGCTTCTTCTCCATCTAGATCTGGATCTAGATCCAGTTCCTCCATTGACAATCCTTTACTCCTAGTTCTAAGCCTGTGGTTTAAAGGATTTCCACCATCCTTCTGGTGTGGACTACTCTAGAGGCACAACAATTGGGGTGCTCTAGTGAATAATTAGAAGACCGGTGAAAACCACCACCTTGCCTGTGGTGAGGTAATTTTCGAATTACCACTTTTATTTAATGTATTGTTGGATTTTATTCAACCCTTTTCGTATGAGTTAGATGTACTTTTCCTGGCTTCGGATTTGTGTATGAAATTTTTTTAATTCCGCATGTTGTTGTTTGACAATCATACACGTAAAATCCCAACAGTGGTATCAGAGCCAAAGTCATTACGCTCATACGAAAAAGGCCTGAACACTTCAAAATATATTTGTATATTTGTTTGTCGTGTTCTATGCTTGGATTCTTGCTTATTATGATATTTTATGTGTTCGGGTAAATAGCATAATTCGATTTGGGCCAAATCTGCAATTTCCGAAACTTACTAGACTAAACTGCAAATTACGATTTTTTGAAAATCTGGACAGAATCTGAAATTTTGTTTTTCTGCAATTTCTGGGCTGAAACTGTAATTCTGCTATTTCTGAAAAATGGGGGTCTGTTTTGCAATTGCCGAAAGGTATGGGGCTGTTTTGTTATTTACGTAACTTCAGGGGGCAGTTTTGCAATTAACAAAAGTTTCTGGAATTAAATTGTTAATTTCTGTTTTCTGGGCAGATTTGCTTGTTCTGGAATTTTTGGGGTTAATATGTAATTTCCGAAAGTTAAGGGGTCAAAAGGTATTTTTCAAAAATTGAGGGACCAAACTATGATTTTCAAAAGTTGAAAATCCAGAATCTGTTTTATGCTTAAAAGGTGTTTTATTTATCCGAAAGACTAATTTTATCATAATTAGTGGAGACTAGAGCGAGAATCATGAGTTATTTTAAAAGGGGTTTTAAAATAAAAATCAAAGATTGTTTTAAAAGGGGTTTTAATTTACGTGGTTTTCGATCGTGCCGAGCCTTGACCCTAGGGTAGATGTGATTGGTTTAAATTTAATTGTGTTGGTTTTTATTGGGCATGCGTGCCTTAAGTTTTTGGGCCACTTTGAGCCTTTGTAATAGATTAGGGCTTTGTTTTAAATAGTTTAGGATGGAGGCCCGTTACAAGCAAAGTGGAGGCCCAAGAAGGAATGAAGGCCATGTATGCATGGTTATTTCTGTAACATGTTAGATCCTTTAAGAACCCAATTAGATTGACCAATTGGGCCAACATCATGGCTCGATGTTGGCCCGCATTGGAGGCTCCCGATCGAAAATATAATGTGGTAGCATGCATGCTAGGTGTGAATGTTTTATTTTATTTATTGATTTATTTTGGCTTGTATGTGATGCGCGCTAGAAATTAGATCATTAAATAAAAGATAAAGCATAATTAAATGCGGTGAGATCTCGAGGAGAGTTACTTCAAACTTTCTAAAACCGAAAATCCCCTCTTGAATTAAATATTAAGTCATATTGGGTTAACTGTAAAATGAAGTTTTATAAATCCAAGCCTTCCATCAATAGGGACTAGCGTAAGTTGTCTACTTATCGATTGAGGTGATCCAGAGTCTGGCACCCGAGGCGAAGAAAGGGACAATACGCGAAATCTCTCGATTCTTGTTTTTTAAATAAACTTGACAAGGGTGGGGACTGGCCGGGGCATGCGATCGACTGGGAGTCCTAGGGGTTGACATGTTCGGGCCCGTTGCTCATCACGATTGATGGGTTATACTTAACGAGTAGTACCATTTATGATGTAGCAGTGCTAGATAAATGTGAAAATCGAGGCAAAATAACTTGAAGGTTGTGTAGGGACACAATTGGTAAAAGTATACCTACCTAGGGAATTAATTGTATGGCCGTGAGTCGTGGGTGCAATTAATGTCTGCTGGGACGTCAAGACCTACTAGGAAATAGGATTTCCCGAACAATTAAAGGGGTTATTGTTTCGATAAAATAGTGGGAGAACTTTTTCGATAAAAAGACCTATTTTCGTTAATTATAAGTATTTATCTTAAACATGTCTGCTTACTGTTGTCTTTTAATTGTTTTTATTAGCCATTTGAAAAATCCACAATCATATACGAACAAACATTAGCACAAATCATGAAGTATTCACTCCACGAGACAAGCATGATTGGGTTTAACAATGTTAGTTAATATTGTTCTTACCTAATCAAGATGATGAGACGAATCAAAAGGCTATGCGCTGATTTGGATCAAAATGATGAAATAAAGATTATCATCAATGGCTTGTCTGACTCATTTTCTCATTTTATGTATCATTGTGACATTCCGTCTGACGGAATTAAAACAAATTATTTACATAAGTTGTTGGACAAATATGAGAAAGCCTTTGAGAAAGGAGAGGGTTTGAGTGAAGGAAAGGATTGCCCTTTATGTGGGAAAGACAATGATTTAAGGATGCTTGCTGGAAAGAAATTCCTGAAGAGAATGAACAAAGGTATGACCTAGTTATTCTTTGATGTATGACATCTAAATAGTTCCTCACATCTGTAAAGTGTTTGCAGGTGATGATGACATTCCCTTGCCCTTGGGAAAGAGGGCACGCATTATAAGACGAAGGAACGAGTTGCTTCGAGAAATAAGGGAAAAATGCTTCAGAAGTTGGGTCAAGAAACACCTAGACTTTTCTTTTTAGCAAGAGTTTTACTTGAATTTTTCGTCTTTAGCATGAGTTATAGTTTTATCAGTTTTGAGCTTTATTTCGAACCTTGTACGAAACAATATTGCTTTACCATTATGAATGGAATTATTTTAATTAAAGCATTTACTTTGTGCAAAATTGCTTTACCATTATGAATGGAATGTATCTAAAGCAAGGAAATAAAATAATGATAAAACCTAATGACCTTTATGCCATATCGAGAAAAGTAAAACAAATAGATAATAATTCACATTGTTGACATGCTTAAATTTGAACATACTTCCCAAATGAAGGATTCAAAAGATTGTCTTGGCTCTTGAAATAAAGAACCTAGATGAACTCGTAACTTGCGAATCCTGTCTGAAAAAGGGGAAAATAATTGATTTGCAAGGCATCTTAAGCACACCAAGTGCTCAATGGATTTGATCCATAAAGAAACATGTGGATCACTAAAGCATTAGTGTGAGAAATAAATTGCTTCATGAAATATCCTGTCGGCTTTAAGGATATAGGTACTTTGTGAAGTACAAGTTTGGAAATGTTGAAAGGATTCAAAGGAGTTCCAAAACCGAAGCAAACAAGGGCATTAAAGTATAAACCGTTTGATATGATCGAAGTAGTAAATACATAAGCCCTAAATTACTCGATTATCTAAATCAAGAATAGGATTCTTGAATAGCAAACTGAATCTAAGAAAAGGAATCTAACTATGTAAGACAAGGTTCGTTCCCTAATTAGTATTGCTAAAATTCATCATCTACTTCTAGGGTACAACCCTTTGACTCTTCAAGGATACTTAGGCTAGTACCTTTTAAAGTCAATTCCTACAACACCGTACTAACTTCAGTATGGTGCAACACCTATGAACGATAAACTGGATAGTAGATTCAATTTGAACAAATTTGTAGGGTATCCAACGAAATCCATTGGATACCTGTTCTACGATCCTAAAGAACGAAAGGAGTTCGTTTTAGGAATACCCAATTCTTAGAGGGTGGTTCCCTCGCTGATAGAAATGGGATTATCATAGAACTTGATGAAGTCCTAGACTCGGACCCATCCCTACAAATAGTGGGAGTCTCTTTCCAAACCTACTGAACCAAAATTTTGTACATCAATGTTTCGAAGATCCGATCAAATTCATAAAGAACTTATTCATTCACGAAAAAGATCAGTTGGATGATGATCCAAGGACTTGCGAAAAAGGCTATGTATGACATAGACTCGGGCACATGGCTTGAGGCCATGAGATCTAAATGGATTCCATGAATTCTAGCAAGGTTGGGACCTTGATTGATCCACCTGAGGGATACATCCCTAAAGGTTACAGATGGATCTTCAAAAGCGTAAGCTTGGAATAAATGGAAAAGTTTTTTACTTGCAAGACTCGCTTATTGGCGAAAAGATTATCTCAAGGTCTTACATAGACTATAAGGATAACTTATCTCCAACAAGGACGTCGAAAATCCATTTGGAAACAATAAGCCATAAAAGCGTGGTATGACTACGAAGTATAACCATTGGATATCTTTCCAAAGGTAAAACTATGACTTTATAACCAGAATCCCGAACATGGAACATGCGAGTAGATGAGACAGTCAAGGCAGTTGACTTTATCAAATTGCATATAAGTCTGAGTATACAAAAGAATCAGTGGGAGTTTTGTGCGGTTCGTAAAATAACATGATAATAACATTAAAGTTGACATAGAGATGTAAGAATGTTAAAACGCAGACGAAAGCGTGTTCGATCACGCAATTCTTCATCAAAAGATTTAAGGGACACATTTCACGTATTGGCAATACGTATCTATGGAGATAGATTATAGAAGATGTCTGAAATCTCAAATCTCAGTACATGGACAAAAGCTGAATGAATTCAGTATGGAAGGATCCTAGAGAGGATTGCTTCGATAGAGACATGAAATCTCTCTCAAAATCAATGTGCCCTACATGTGATGAGTAAGGAGGAGACTGTCTCTGTACACCCTTTTAGGAAAAGGTGGCATAAGGTATGCAGCGTCATGTACAAGACCAGACTAGACACATGCTCAAAATTTTACGAGCTACTGTTAGTCAAACACCAGTAAGGAGTGCTGGATTACCGAAAAGAGCAATCCTCAAGAACTTTAGAAGTTCTAAGGATATATTGCTGGTCAGCGGTAATAATGAAGAATTGAAACTCGAAGGATTTAGTGATTCGAGTTTCCTGTCTGATGTGGATACAATATTCTGTCTTGATGGAGCAACGATGATTTGAAGGAGTTCAAATGGAGAGTCGATGCCAACTCAACCACTAGAATAGAATATCTCGCAGTATTGGATGCAGAAAGAAAGTGTTTGGATGAAAACTTCTTCCAATAGTTGGAAGTGGTACCTAGCAATGCAAGGCCAGTGATTATCTTTCATGATAACCACAAGGCAATTGCTTAAGCAAGGAAATCGAGATCTCACCTATGATCTAAACACATATTAAAGTATACCATATGATTTAGAGAAATCATAGGTAGAAGAAGACGTGTATATAGATCACGTCAACAGACAACTTATCAGATCCACTAATTGAAGCCATAATCACAAAAGAGTTCGACAGACATCTTAGGGAAGATGGGCCTTAGAAATGTATGTGATTGGCTTTAGGGCAAGTGGGAGATTGAAAGGATAGTGCCCAGCAAGCCAACAATACAAGCTTGTAAGAGGACTACCTTAGATTGCATTCTTATGGTTTAAAAGATAATACGCCCGTTTATTTATAGTACATAAATTAAACAATGGCCATCTTCATCTCTCGCGAACGTATCTAAGCGATTGGATGAAATCCTAAGATCACATTCGACTATGGAACGATTCACTTCAGTACTGAGTGCAATCATGAAACAATCTCTAAGGTCGTGATCTTAAAACCGTTCCAAGTCATAGATTCCTATCGAGACGGGGTATCGAAGGAATCGCTAAGACCTGTACGATTATGCATGATTCACGTAGAGTGAATTTGTAGAGTTTCATGAACAAGGCATTTTGATGCTAGTGCATATGACTAGGTGGTTCGATAGGGGATCGAACGCATCGAACGACCCGAACAGATAAACCCATTGTGGAAGTGCATTAAGCATATCGGTAATGGGATGTTTCTCAAGGCTTATAATAGTGTATGGTTTAGTCCTTAGACTTGAGGTACTAGGGCGAATTCGGTACACGAGAATGCATACTTTGATTTAGGAGCCGATCACGTAGCCTGATCATTGTGCGACTACTTTGAGTACGTATGATCGTGTACGCGAATGGTTAGTACTAAGAAAGGATCTATCGACTTATCTTGATAAGATGAGAGAATTTCCTGTATGATCTTAGATAAAAAATTCCGAGAAACCCACGGCCGTGGTCAGTGACGGATTTGGAAAGGGGTTTCCAAATTTAGCAGTCACACTGGAATCATTATCCAGAATTAGAAAGTACATAATTGAGATAATTAGAGGTGCCGATCAATTCACACACCCTAGGTCTCAATCGGGAAATTAGTCGCTAGAAGGACCGTATGTACATGGCACTTATAAGAGGTGAGGTTCACGAATATCAATTCACCTGAAGTTGGGCCTCATGGGCTTGTGGCTAGACATCGACCATGAGGTGTAGGTACTCCTGAATTAATGGGAGATTAATTATGGAGTGGTCAATTAAAAGTGTTTAATTGATCGGAGCAATTAATTGCTCATTAATTAAATCACGAGAGTCGTGGGCCTGCTGCCAATTGATGGTGAACCTAGAGGGTCACACATAATACAGTTGGACAGTGACAGTCATAAAAGGAAACATTTGATTTAAAGAAATTAAATCAAGAAATGAATTAAAGTGTTAATTCAATGAGAAGAATAATTAATTAGATGGTCTAATTAATTAAATGTGAATTAAAGTGTTAATTCAAAGTGGAGAGTTGTTAATTAGAATGTCTAATTAATTAATCGATTAGAATATCTAATTGATTAAATCCTTAATTAAAGTGTTAATTAATTGGGAAGATTAATTAATTAATAGTGGATTAATTAATTAAACTAAGTGGGCCGATTTTGCTAAGGGAATATTGATTAATCTCGGATTAATTAAAATTATGCATGGGCCGATTTTTAGCTAAGGGAAGTTGGAAGAGATATACATTCTTGTAGGACAAGAAAGAAGAAGAACTTTAAAGTATATATCTTGTTTCCTTATGTGATAAGGAAAGATATACCAAGATATGATATATATATCTATTAGAAGAAGGAGTCTTCTAAAAGGATATATATAAATATCTCTATATCTCTAACATAACAACTAATGCATAACCCTAATGCAAGAAAAGAAAAAGAGCTGAAAAATTTCCAGCCCTAGACCCCACCTTGGCCGAACCAAACCCTGGCCGCCCCTTGCTCTCCGTTGCTTCTTCTCCATCTAGATCTGGATCTAGATCTAGTTCCTCCATTGACAATCCTTTACTCCTAGTTCTAAGCCTGTGGTTTAAAGGAGTGGCCACAATCCTTCTGGTGTGGACTACTCTAGAGGCACAACACTTGGGGTGCTCTAGTGAACAATTAGAAGACCGGAGAAAACCACCACCTTGCCTGTGGTGAGGTAATTTTCGAATTACCACTTTTATTTAATGTATTGTTGGATTTGATTTAACCATTTTCGTATGAGTGAGATGTACTTTTCCTGGCTTCGGATTTGTGTATGAAATTTTTTTAATTCCGCATGTTGTTGTTTGACAATCATACACGTAAAATCCCAACACCCAGATCATCAATTTTTATTGGAAAAATATTGTATGTCGATTTGGTCTGCCAAGAACTATTATATTTGATAATGGAGGAGAATTCGTCGGAGCTAGAGTGAACGCATGGTGTAGCAAGCATGGAATACAACAGAGGTTTACTTCGTTAGGATGTGCACAAACGAATGGACAAACAGAAGTCACGAATAAAGATATCGTATTACTATATAAGAAAAGACTTGAAAGAGCAAGTGGAGCATGGCTTAATGAATTGCCTTGGGTGATATGGGCAAATCAAACAAAGGAGAGAACAACTCTTGGAGAAACAACGTTCAATCTGGTCTATGGTTTTGATGCTGTGGTTCCAACTAAAATACAAGTACCCACTACCAGGGTTTAATTATATGGAGAGAAAGCCAATAAAGAACGAAGGAAGTACGAAGTCGACCAAGCCAAAGCAAGAAGAGAAAAAGCTTTAACAAAAATTCAAGCCTATAAAACCACAATGGCTAAAGCTTACAACAAGAATCTGTGATTGAAAACGTTTCAAGTAGGTGATCTAGTGTCGAAGAAAATCGAGGCATCCAAGGATACTGGTAAACTCGATCCAAAATGGGAAGGACCTTATAAGGTCATCGAAGTGGGAAGAAAAGGAGCATATAAATTAGAATATCTGGACGGAAAGCCTGTACCAAGAACCTAGAACGGAAGAAACTTAAGAAATTTCTATACTTCAGATTTTTTCTTGTTAGTATGATCATATATGATCACTTTTTGTATTTTGTACTTTGATCGTTTTATTGATCAAAATTCCGTTAATGTACTCAATGAAACTGAATTATCTTTTCTGTAACCATCAAGTGTTTGCTCTAATATACTCAATTTATAGCTTTCAAAGCATCAACCATTTCGACAGCTTTCAAAGCATCGAATCCTTACACTATAAAAGTGATAAGTATAATAGTTGATTGCTTTCAAAGCATCAACCATATCGACAGCTTTCAAAGCATCGAATCCTTACACTTTAAAAGTGATAAGTTCAAACAGTCAATTGCTTTCAAAGCATCAATTATTTTGACAACTTTCAAAGCATCGACTTCCCATACCATTGAAGTATCAAGAATACGCGGAAAATTCATATTTTTAAACTTATAAAATAAGGAGAAAAAGTTAGCTACTTAATTAATATATCTAGATTATATCTAAAAGATGAGTTATATTCGTTGGTTAAATTCTTTGATTTGATCAGAATTTTCAGAAACAAAGTCTTAGATCTATTCTTAAAATTCGATCAGATTATGTCTAAAAGATAAGTTATATTCGTTGGCCAAATTCCTTGATTTGATCAGAATTTTCAGAAACAAAGTTTTTGAGTATTGGATCTGTTATTAAAATTTGATAAAAAAATAAAACACTTGATATCAAACTCTGATTTATCATACGAGAATAAAACACTGATTCGACTTATGCTTGACTTCGATTAGAGGAACATGATTTTAGTTCAAATTCGATATGTACTTCATTTAATGAAAGACTTAAAAATTCATTCGAAGAAGAAACGATAACGTACTTGCACAATCAAATACAATAATAAAAAACACAAATACTTGAGAAATAAAAGCACAAAATCAAATTCAGAAATAGTTCATCGATAAAAATGCATAAGTCAAAATAAAATAGAGGACTTACATAAAGTAAAGCATAAACTAACGAAATTGTTTTAGAAAGAAACTCAAAAGGTCGCTATTTCAAAAAATTTATCATCGATTAATCAAAGATCGATGCAGGGAGCCGTCCGTCTGGGGCACTAAGTCAAGACATCTAGCCACTCCCTCAAAAATGTGCGACATCATTCTTGGTTTTGAGAACCGTCTCCAGCAAGATTAGTCACATCAATGTGATCAAAGCCCTCCACGTTATGACCATCTCCTCCAGTAACACCCTCATCGATGAGATTATCAATTCGCTCCTGAGTTAAAACCTGATGTTGTTCGACATGAACTTGCTCCGAGCGTTCAACATACTGTTCGATGTATAGCTGCTCTGACCCTACTGTTGCATGTTCGACGCCCCGTCTGTTACTCATGAATCCATTGCTTCGAGATAAATGGATAGAAATCATCTTCTTCAAGATTAGGGCCTCCTTCGACATTTTCAGTTATTGGAAAAGGCTCACAATCGTCATTTTTCATAGGGTCGAGGGCACGTTCATCGAAATACTCGTTTAAGAAACCGAGTTTCCTACATTGTTTCCAACCCTTATCAAATACACCGAACAATTCGACCCCAGCCTTCATATCTGATAAAGCATCATAAACCGGGGAATGGTAAAATTTTCGAGCAATAGCAAGTTTCTGCTCTCGACTTGGCATGGTGACCATCGACAAACCCTCAACTCGACCCATTTCTTAACTCTCGTTAGATTCGAGCCTCGGGCGTTGAAGTTCGACATTCATATCATCAATTTTTTTCTGCAGTGTTTCGACATCACTGTTTCGAGCAGTCAACTTCTCTATAGTATCGATCAACTGATCGTCTTTTCGTTGGAGTTCATCTTCAACTTCCTTCTTTTTCTTTTTCGTTTCCTTAGAACTTGAAGCATAGCCTCTCGCCAAAGTAAACTGATCCTTCAACTTTTTGTTCGACTTATCAAGGTCTTTAAAAGCTCGCTCAGCAAGCACATAACCCTGATACAATATGTTGTTCATCTACGAAACAATTTCGAATGAATGAGCATAGTAAAGTCGAGACAATGTCGAATAAATAAGTTAGAAAATCGAACAAACAACCAAATCAATATATACAAAATTTATGCAATAAATTCAATTGAAAACTTACGGAAATCAGGTCGCGGGATCCTCTCTTCAGGTTCTGTTTCAATTTTTTCTTGCGCAACTTAATTTGATTTTTCTTAAAAATCGTGGCTTGAAAAACCTTCCAGGCTTTTCCCTCATCCTCTGATTCAAGAACAGAAGAATCGATCGAAACTTCTCCAGCACGAGGAAATTCAGAATTCATGATGCTCTCGATATTCTCGTCAGACGATACCTCGAGGACTGGTTCTTTGCCAGAACGTCAAACGACCTTTTCATCTTCTCTCGGCCTTTTGTTTGTTCGAGCAACTTCCGGTGTCGAAGAACCATGATCTCTCGAACATGTACTTTGAGGTCCGGTACCATGGGATGATCGAATGGGGTTGCTCACATGAATCGAAGGATATGTAATGCTTCGAACAGGATTACTCGTTTGATTCGCAGAAGCTCTCATTACTTGAGTAGGATTGCTCGATCCTCCACTTGGATTTTGCGAAGCATGGGATCGAGGAGTTTCGATTGAACCTTGGGCCCTTGTTCTCATTCGAGCCATTTCCATCATTTTTTGTGCTCTGCTTGACATTATTGCTTCTTCTGCAAAATTGAACATAACAAATCAATTAATCTCGAGAGCAAGGAAAAATAAATAGACCAAGTAGAATCAGTGAAATTCGATAGACAACCTACCTAAGGTAGGATCACTTCTTTGAGCTTTAGACTTCGACATTCCACCTACTCGAAGAACCTGTTCTCGAAGAACTCTCTTGGCATTATATTTATTTCCTCAATAAATTTAAAAATTCAGGTCCCTATGATGGATTTGATACCTGTCTGATACCAGTCAATAAATTTAAAAATTTAAAAATTCAGGAGGAGCAACATACAAAATCGGTGTTTCCACTCCTTCCCGTATTCGGACTGAATTTGTGTCTGAAAGCCATTCCCACTCTTTGCTTTAATATAATAAAACCCAACATTCGATTTGGGAGATTCATTAACAACAAAAATATTGCAAAAATTAGCAAAAGAAAGAATTTGACCTAGGGCTTTCATAATCAAACAAAAAGCCACAATATAAGCCATCCCATTAGGAACAATTTGTATAAGAGATAGGGACAATTGATTCAGTATTTCAGCTACTTCACCAGATATAGGAAATCGAAGACCTAGATCGAGGTGATGAACATTGATGGCTCTACAATTATCAGGAAGGGCGTTCATCCGATCCTGATCTCGGGGCTTTATGACTGACCGACCAGTAGGGAACCAATAAGACTCTGCTATCGTCTCTACAGGATCCCTGTAATAACCAGGACGTATTTGATCATACTTTTCATACGTTCTATGTCGATCAGAAGGTCCTACTTCTTCAACACTATCCTCCTGATCATTCTTATTTTCCCCTAATTCAACATTAGCCCCTTCTCGATGACCTAATTCGATATAACCACCAACTGACAAATCGACATCATCGAACAATACAGACTGAATCCTAAGGATATCAATCTCATCATCACCAATTATATCGATAAAATCGGAAGCAGAAACAACGGGATAATCGTTCGAATCAAGCTCAGTACTAGAAGAACTACTAGCAGAACTTAAAGACATGTTGTAAATATGCAAGATCGAAGAGAGCGAGAAGATAATTACCAGGAAAAATAAAGACGAATCAACGGAAATAGTTCTTCGATCTGGACCAACTTTCGCTTCGACCTTTTCTTCGATCTGCTCTTCGACCAGATTGCTTGAAAATAATTTGTTTAGGTATAAAGTGATTGGTAAATAAGGTCACATATATATAGGGAGCAAAAAAGGTAAATTGCTCTTGAAACCCTCGAGTTTAAAAAGTTCCATCTTCCTCTACCCTGATCTTATACCCTTCGATGAACAGATTCCTCAATTCTTGGAAATTACCTTTTTGACCCCATCTAATTGCTATATACTATGTCATATGTCGATAGGTTGCAAATATAGCTATATCGAAAATAGTAGTGAAATTCGGCATAAATTTATATGTTATTACATGTATACTGCATTTCACAAATATATATATATATATATATATGGGCTTCATGAGATGTTTTGACACATAGACCTTATATATAAAGATTGATATAATAAAATTAGCAATTAATCATCACAAATCATCCAATCTTTTGTATAATTCGATGAATGCTTCGATGTAAAATAAATATTGCAGTTATATATCGAATTTTTCCTTTAATTCTTTTTAATTTACAAGACTTCGATTTTAGTATCGAATACTTGAACTTGGGGGAATATTTATATATCAAGTAATATAAGAGAAATTAAAACTTGTAAATTCACAAATTCAAGACTTCGATTTTAGTATCAAATACTTGAACTTGGGGGACTATTGATATATCAAGTATTCAATCAGTGACATGGCAAATTACACATCAGATTAAAAGTCAAAATCAAGATTAAACTCTGTCCTGTTAGACATAGACCAAGTTGGTCTTATTCGACATACGTCAAATCTAATTCTTTATTGATCGACTTATAATTCTCTGCTCTTCGACATAGATCAGACCTGATCCATATGTATGCCCTTACAAAGTTAGATATACCCTATATGTTGAACTCGAGTAATCTAGGTCCTTTTGAATGTTTCTGATACTAAACTCCGTATGAACTTGCTACATCAACCCATCAATGTAGTTCTTCGACCTAGATATCTCAACTGGATCAAACCAGCTGAGATCTGACCCAAAAAGATCCGACCGATCGACCCGAAATATCTGCTTTGGAAAACTAATAATAGACAACATTTATCAATCTTAAGAGGTAGGTTTTTTTCTGTACAACCACTACAACTATTCTCTGATATTATCTCGAACTGATCTGACTTTAGCATCTAAGGGTCTACGCAGGATCAACCACCGGCACAACCTGACGAGTTCCTTTGAGCGCAGGGTTAGGTTCCTTGAAGCGAATCAAACACTTAGACGAAAAATCTCTTCATCATCTAGTGCCCCAATGCAACCCTATACATACGCAAATGCTCTATTTTAATACACAAGTTCAAGAAAATACCCAATGGAAATAGGAAACTAAAGATTTAACCTTACCGGAAAACAACTCCACCTATTGTCCTCATAATCAATTGGTATTGGATCCGGTTGAGATAGTAATATTGGATAGAGTTTCATCAGACATGTCAAGACACGGTAAAAATATTTGCTAACGGTGTCACCGGATCAATGGTAATCAGTGGCAACAATACGATTCTTTTTGTGATGAGCAAAAACAGTTAAAAACATGGCAACTTGTTCTCTCACGGAGACGTACTTAGTGAATTTTAAACCATCCACATTATGTAGGAAACAACAGAATTTATCAAATGAAGCAATATTAAGACGTAGATTATCCTTACATCTTACTGTATTTTCTCGAGTAATATATTCTAGGTTTTCCATCCATTTGCGCTTCCTACGGATTAGGCTATACCGTATGGTTGGATGCTGGACCGATTGCGGCGTTGTTTAGCACGAAACCATATAAGAAAAATGCCCATCCAAAAAAACCGATGAAACATTAACAAAATCAATTGTTTCTTCCGTTGATCCATTTGTATATCCTAAAAACAAACAAGATTAAGTAATAACATTCAACCTAGAACATCCTTACCAACCACTGAAAAAATGTGGAAAAATATCCGTTCAATGATGAAATGAAATAATGATGAACCGAATGAACAATTTACCAAAAAATTAGAAACATAAAAATGGACAAACAATCATTAGTCAAACAATCAGAAAATTGGAAATTGGGTAAGAAACCGTATCGTGAAACCAAAATATAATATAAACAACACTTACTCAAAAAATTTCACTATTATTCAATGTTTGGACCCAAACAGTAACAAAACAATCAACCATATTTTTCCACCGTTTTTAGAGATCTGTTCTAAAACACGTTATATGTCCATTACATAATTTCCCAATTTACACATAAATTTTTCAATAATACATACCCAAAATTGTAAAAATAATTACAAATTAAGCTTCTAAAACATGAATGGTACAATGTTAACTCGGGTTAAACTTCGTATGAACTGAAAAAATAAGAGACGGACCTCCACCTTCTTCGTCTTTGTACAAAAAAATATTTTTTTGCTAAATACAATAAATGGCATATAGGGTATATAAAATAGGAGAAGTATTTGTAAATATCAACAATGTCAACAATCCCGTAGCTTGGGCCTCCACTTCAGTCGTCGTTCCTGTAAAAATGAAAATAAAATTAATCCAAACCTAGAACTCGATCAAGCTCCTCGTACGGTTAAGTTTCATAAATTAATGAAATGGGATAAAACCTAGGGTTACTTTATGTGATTTACCATTCAATTTCACAAACAACAAATTTCTCACCTGGGTTCTATTCTTCACGCATGGAGGAGGTAGGGTTCCCTTGACTAAAATGTTGGCGCGATGGGAATGATATTATTTTGTTGTTTTATTTTTTTATTTTGGTTTTTTTGTAATTTGATTGAAGAATAATGGCAAAATGGTCCGAAAAATGTTAGTATGGACCATTAAATTGTAATTCGTGGGGAGAGGTCCAATTATAATCGAACAAATAAAGAGGGCTGGCCCACAATACGGACAGAAAACCACGGGCAGCCCTGAATTTTATCAGCCCATCCGAACAAGAAGTTGGCCCTCAATTAATTTAATTGTAGGCCAATCGTGGCCCTCTTTTGGCAACCGAACGCAGCCTTATATTTATAGTAATTGTTATATCTACTGTAGTTTTAATTGTTCACTGATTAATAGCCCAACTTTGTGCGCAAATAAATAATTATGTGGACTGGACCAACTAAATATCTTAACATAATGTTACTGAAAAAAGAAAAGAGATTCTCACGGTATTCTTTTCTTCTATATGAAATGGTTGAATTATCTCCTAATTTGTAGGCAATTGTTTTGCATCTTCTTATCTCTATGTTGTTATGTCAAATTTTATATTTTTACTTTGTGCTTTATATCTCTAATATCTTTTGTCACTTTAAGGAACAATAAACCTTGTTTTTTCTTTTCTATCATTTTAGTATATTTTTTTTAGAGAAACGACCATAACATTAATATCATTACTTCAATATCACAATTTATTTGAATTACAATCAAATTACAGAAAAAAACTCAATACCAAAATACTAGTATTAAACTAGGAGTAAAAAATACATTAGTGAGAGTTGAACCCAAAATCTCTTGATTTTAGAGCCTCAGCTTTACCAACGAGTTATAACCTCATTGGCCATACAATACATCTTGGCCCCCTCGACACTTCAATCCTGGATTCGCTTGCACTAATTAAGATTGTCAAAAGAACAAAACTTCTTCTTGCATAAATCATGTCAATTCATATATCTTGCATAAAATCATGGATGAATTAACAAGTTTGGATTAAGTATACTCGGCAAATATGCTCTAGCTTCTTGTTATTTTTATGTAGTACACATTAATAAATAAAGACTAAACATATCGTATGTTAGTAAGTATACATATCCATGTCTAACAAAATCGTTGTGATCAAATCTATATACAACAATATAGAGCGATGATTATATTGTGCATCTAGAATCATCACATTCACATATATCAAATTACATAGAATAAACGTGCTGAAGGTTCGAGGTCGGGGTCATATTACTACTCATACCCCTCAAAACTACGGCACGTTAACTAAAAGATAAATCTTGCACAAATGAGTGTTCCACAAAGCCTTACGATTTGTAATTTCCTGCAAAAGTTCACAAAGTTCATACGTGTTATAAATGAATTTGGATTTAGGTTCATTATGAAGTGTATGACTTATGTATATAGCCATGCAAAATAAATATGAAAATAATCTTTCATAATCCCATAATTTGATTGCTGAAAGAATTGTTTACATCATATATTTTCATTAGCAAATGAAAAAATGATAAAAGTACCTCGACATAAATTCATGAAAGTTTTGTCTTCTTCACCATCTTCTTCCATGTTGGATGGAATTATGGAAAATAATACACGTTTGAATATAGATTGTGCAAGTGTTCAAGTGAGAGCTTCTGTTTATATAGTAGAAGAAAAAAGGCAAAATTTTAAAAATAGTCCTCTAATTTTGTGTCTCTTTCAAAAATAGTCTTCTAAATATATTGAGCACATAGTTAGTCCTTTAACTTTCACACAATTTCAATTTTAGTCCTACGCATAAAAAAATTGGTCCTCTTAAAATTTAATAAGTTTCAATTTTTGTTGGCAATTACAAATTTCTTCCTCTAACTATTTCAATTTTTGTCCTTCAATTACTAACTTTTTTCTCGGTAATAGGATCATATTGTAATTCAAGGACCAAAATTGGGACCAAAATTGTTAGGCATAAGACTAAAATTGAAATTGTGTGAAAGTTAAAGGACTAAATTTACGTTCACTATAGTTACATGACTACATCTGGATAAATACCAAAGTTACAGGACCATTTTTGATATTTTACCGAAGAAAAAACAAGAAAAAAATATTGATATGAAGAGTTTGGTGGTTGGTATAAATTAACAACTCACACCACCAGCCACCTTTCCTAGTTAACATGCATTGACTCAACCCCCAACATAACTACTTTACCATAAACAATAAATGTGAGAGGTTTCTTTAATGTAACCAGAAAATGGAGAGAATTGTAATTGTGGTACCAAACTATATACCGATTCTCACTTATGGTACCATAAAAATCAAGTCCGACACATTTGGTACCACAATTTAAGAAACCAATCACTTTTGGTACCACCGTTAAAATTGGACGTTAACTGATGACGTGGCAGTTAAGTTTTATTGCAAAATTGATACCATTACTTATGTTGACTGACAATTATACCCCTAATATTTCAAGTTGTCAAAATAGCCCCACATTTTCAAATTTACTGACAATTTTAGTCCACATTGTTGTCAAATTTCAAAATTGGCTCGAATAAGACACGTGCGAACCAATTTAGAGATTTTACTTATTATATTTACATATTTATTTAACTTATTTAGTTTTATAAATAATATTAACAAACCAAATAATACTTTAATATAAATCCTACAAAATATTAATTAAATCTAAAATTTATGTAATAATATTAGTATATTTAATATTTATTAAAAAATAAAGTTTTATATTATTAATAAAATAATTATAATTTTTTTTTTTTTAAAAAAAAAAAAAAAAAACCATCCCCTACCCATCCCCCTCCTCCCACCCCAACCCCCCCCCCCCCCCAAACCCCAACCCCCCGTAAACCACCACCCCCCCACCCCATCCCAGGCCGGCGGCGGCCTGGGATCGTTCGTCCCAGGCCGCCGGTGGCCTGGTATTGTCGATCCCAGGCCGCCGCGGCCTGGGATCGACAATACCAGGCCACCGGCGGCCTGGGACGAACGATCCCAGGCCACCGGCGGCCTGGGACGAACGATCCCAGGCCGCCGCCGGCCTGGGATGGGGTGGGGGGGTGGTGGTTTACGGGGGGTTGGGGTTTGGGGGGGGGGGGGGGGTGGGGGGGAGGGGGGAGGGGTAGGGGATGGTTTTGATTTTTTTTTTTTTTAAAAAAAATAATTATTTTATTAATAATATAAAACTTTATTTTTTAATAAATATTAAATATACTAATATTATTACATAAATTTTAGATTTAATTAATATTTTGTAGGATTTATATTAAAGTATTATTTGGTTTGTTAATATTATTTATAAAACTAAATAAGTTAAATAAATATGTAAATATAATAAGTAAAATCTCTAAATTGGTTCGCACGTGTCTTACTCGAGCCAATTTTGAAATTTGGCAACAATGTGGACTAAAATTGTCAGTAAATTTGAAAATGTGGGGCTATTTTGACAACCTGAAATATTAGGGGTATAATTGTCAGTCAACAAAAGTAATGGTATCAATTTTGCAATAAAACTTAAATGCCACGTCATCAGTTAACGTCCAATTTTAACGGTGGTACCAAAAGTGATTGATTTCTTAAATTGTGGTACCAAATGTATCGGCCTCGATTTTTATGGTACCACAAGTGAGAATCGGTATATAGTTTGGTACCACAATTGCAATTCTCTCCCAAAAAATGTTCTAGTATAAATTAGGAATCCTATTCACGTTATCACGTACCTCTTGCATCTTCACCAACAAGGTAGCTAAGAGATTAGGTTTAGTAAGCCCGCACAAAATAATTTACTAGAAAAGTTGGAGATAGAGCCCACGCGACTCAAATATCTTAGGGTCGGATGTTAGTATAGATTTGAAGTTAACCGTTCAGCTTCTTCGTAGGGAGTGGGTCCCTATAGTCGTTAGAAGGCTCACGCTGTCAAGGGCATAAGTATCGCTACCATCACCTTAAGGGTATACTAATGAGGAACGAGAAATGTCCAAGTGATCCAAGATTCCTGCGTGTTCGGCACCCTAACTGAGTGTGCGGGTGACAACAATTGTCTCGTACGTGGCACCCAAACTGAGTGTGCGGGTGGAGTCACAATTGAATATTGTGGGCGCTTGTGTGAATGCACTATAAGGGAAGGGTATGCGTTTTTCCTAAAACCAATTGATTTTAGGGCAACTGGTAGCGTCTGAGGTCCTACAAGTGGTATCATATTCAATGTCATGTGTTCGATTCCCAGCATGAACAATTGTTGAGGGGGAGATTGTTGGGCACCCTAACTGAGTGTGCGAGTGACAACAATTGTCTCGTAGCACCCAAACTGAGTGTGCAGGTGGAGTCACAATCGAATATTGTGTGCGCTTGAGTGAATGCACTATAAGGGAAGGGTATGTGTTTTTTCTAACACCAATTGGTTTTGGAGCAACTGATAGCGCCTGAGGTCCTACACCTGGTGTATAATGTTTACGGAGCTTCCGCTATCCACGAGAACTCTCTTAACTATGTAATTTTTTATGTCAGGAAATTATCATGGCATAAAAATTGGTACTTGGACTTCTTCCTGATAGGTTCGAATCCGTAAAGAGGATGGCCTCATCGGAACGATGGGAACATCTGGGGCCCAACCCAAACTTTCTCTTCGGGCAGGTTCGAATCTCCTGTCATCGGACCATCGAAAATTGGATAAATGTCCCCAGGACACGACTCTAGATTTGATCCATGGAGCTTAACATAACAATCTGCAATCCCTTACTGCTTCAAGGAGAGGAAATCGTGAGTTTAAGGAACGACAATAAACCATTCTCACACGGCCCCTACTGATGCGGGAATAAATCTCTAGAGGACTATGCTTCTAAATTGGTAGCATGTACCCAAGGTGGTTGGGCCAAGTGGTAGTGACTTGCGACCCCCAGAGGCGAGACTCAAGTTCGAATCCTACTGGAGACATCACACTGGGGAGGACCTATACCCTTTGCACTCTTCGATCCGAGCTGTAAATACACAGTCTAGTAGATCAAAAAAAAAAAAAAAAAATTGGTAGCATGTAACACAAGACCAGGATAACTACGGCAAAACCACTCTGATGCTTAAATCAGTAACTTGATACTAAAACTTGTGCAGAGCAAAGAGAGAATCCCGCCAATGTCGGGCTGATAATCCATAACTTCATAAGGTAGTTTATGTATAGGTCATATCTTCCCATAATAGTGGAGGTTTATGGCAATGATATTATATTGTCGGGCACGAGTCAATCACATGAGAGCTCTACACCAAAGTGATGGAATTATCATAGTGAGATGAGCCATTTTCGGGCCGGGCCTTGACAAACAAGCCAAAAGCCTAGGGCCCCAACTTATAAGTTGGTAAAGTCGCTCCCATGCACTAAATTCCATTGACCCTTATTTTTGTAACTGATTAACAACTTTTATTGTAGATTCCATATTATAAAAATCAAAATTTTAGTTGAATGTATATTTCTCTCCCTCAAATAACTATTTTTTTCTCCAACTGTCCAACAGATAGAAAAATTCTCTCTGATTTAGAGTTTCATTTTTTTACTATACTAATTTTATTTCCTTCATCTTACCATTAAATAATCATACACAATTACAATTACAATTACAATTTTAGATATTGCTCTATTTCTCTCTATAAAATAATGTATATTAGAAAAATTAGAATACGAAGATTTAATTAATAATTATGTATTTATTAAAGCAAGAAAAATAAATTTTACATGAAATAAGTTTTGTGATTGGGTAAGTTCTTGTTCTGACCTGACTTGACCAAACCCTTCCAATCATAGAGCAAGTGTATTGCACTTGCTTTGTGATTGGCCACTCTCTTGAGAGTTACATCAAATTTCAATGCAAGTGTAATGCACTTAATTGTCAAGTAGTTACTTTGGGTTCGACCTCCCGTTAACCTTGAAAGCCATTATACCGATACTGAGGCTATCGTTAGATAATTCCCATATAAATAATCATATTTACAAACTATGGCATAGTACTATGCAAATTATAAGCTATTTTAAACTTGAAAAGTTCAGTATGTTAAATTAATTACTTTTCATAAATATAAAGAACAGAGGAGCATATTGATTGCGAATTCAATATATTATGTGGGATGTAAATACATAATTCTGCATAAATAGTTTGTAATGGACACTAAGGAGAATTTTATTAGTCTTATACTATACAAAATACTACATAGACATCTATGCGTTATTAAAAATAGGGATTTTTGCACGTCACCCCCCAAAAAAGTTTCATTTTTGCACTTTCCCCCCTATGATTGAAAAAACATGACAGTACCCCCTAGAAGTTGATAAGTGAGTGCACTTTGCCCCCTGGTCAATAATTTGTTGGATTTCAAAGGGTAGAAATGTAAATTTGAGGTTTAGTGCAATAATTTTAATCTTTTGGGGGGCTAAGTGCACAAAATATTATTAATTTAAGTTATTAGAATATGAACATTTCAAAACACATTTTCATAGAATTCTTTACCTTGATAATCACATCATAATCTAATTTTAGTCTTATAATATATTTTTTATTTTAATTATTTTACTTTCAAACTTCTTTGATTTGATTAAAACATTTTTAGTATAGAGATGATTTATTTGTAAATAAATAAATAAATAATTATGACAAATGAAAATTTCGTTAAAAGAACTAAATTTGAATTTTTGTACAAAAATTTAACTAAATATTTTTATTATTTTTTATTTTTTCAAATTGCAAGTCACATTTGGATATTTTAAAATTTTGTGCACTTTAACCCCCTAAAAGTTTTTTATTATTGCACAAAAACCCCCTGAATGACGTTTTTACCCTTTGAAAATTACTTAAAAATGACCAGGGGGCAAAATGCACTCATTTGTCAACTTATAGGGGGGCACTGTCATGTTTTTTCAATTATAGGGGGGAAAGTGTGAAAATGAAACTTTTCTGGTGGGTGACGTGCAAAAATCCCTTAAAAATATAACAAAAACACACTCAGTGTATAATTGGAGTTTTTTAATGACATAATCAATTTTAGAAGTTAATATCGTAGGAGGACAAATTGGAAAGTTAAATAAAATTAAGATTATAATATTTGATACCTAGGGGGAATTTTTTATAATTTGATCAAACCTTAGGGAATATTTTTGTTAGTTTAAATTTATTGTCATAGCACACTGATTTTATTAGAAATTAGATTTAGTTTTTTTTTTTTTTTTTTTTTTTTTTAGGAAAACTCAGCTGGGTAAATGCATTAATGATCAATATCGTCAATTACAAAATCAGCAATAAAGTTAGGAAACTCCAATAATGGAGATGACATACTAAGAGCTATTTTTGTTAAGACATGAGCCACAGAGTTGCTTTCTCTAAACACGTGAGAACAACTAAACGAAATAATAGAGGAGGATAATCGTTTAATATCATTTAAAATAGGACTGATGGTGCTCTTGGAGGATTGAGACGAACATATTCCATCAATGACTGTTTTGCAATCGCCTTAGTCCGCATGAAATAATTTATTAGAGAAGTTGGAGAGGGCACCAACCTCAGATCATCATATGTTTAAGTCAGAAGTTAAATGTAAAAACACTCTTTGTGCTTTGTCTAAATAGCAAATACTCCTCCTATATTATTTTAACTGACAAAACTCCCCTGTATTCTTTAAAAAAAATCATTTGAATTTCCTTGATTCATAAATTATATAGATGTTTTTGTTAATTCTTTAAGTGAACAGGGGGTTATTGTCAATTTTCAAAGTTAATAATGAGGTTATTGATATTTTTTAAGGTTAAGATGGTTGTTTTATATTCTTTGATTGGGGTATAATTGTCATTTTGGCTTGAGAGATGTTTCTTTGCCAATAAAAAAAAAACACTCGGAGTTTTATACTAGTTAAAACAATATAGAGAGGTTTTGTTAGTTAAACAAAGCACAAGGGGTATTTTTGCAATTCACTTGGGTATGAAATTGAACGATTTTCTCGGCTTGCGAAATGTCATAAATAAAAATTCGTACATTTTTTCTATTAGTTCAATATTTTGGTACTGATTTAAAAAAATATTACAATTACACTTCGTTTAAAATTATATGTATCACATTTAATTGCACCCAGAAGGCCAGGACTAACCCCTTTCGGCAATATGCACCCTTAGAAATAAAAAAGAAAAAAAATGTCAAGATACATACAAAAAAAAATTATATTCTCTTTTGGGAAAATACACGTAGCTAACACATATTTCTCATGAAATTTCAGATGATAAGAGAATATTTATCTTAACATTTAAAATTTCACATTCAAGCCTTTTATTTTCTTATTTAAAATACTTTGATACCCGGAGTTTGGAGAATAAAAATAATTATAGTTTTTGCTCCATCAATTTATTTGTTTATTATTTCATCATTAATTTATCTTCAACTTGCTTTAACATCTACACATGATTATGTGTTACATTAATAATATTAGATTTTAACTACTTATTTAATAATAATTGTTCCATGGAAAATCAAATAAATGATAACAAACTCATTAATTAATCTCCATTAAATTTATTTTGAATTATGTAATTTTTCAATTAGTTAATTTATCATGAATTATTATTCATGTGAAATTTAAAACAATTATCAAGTATATATATATACATCCTTTAATAAGTCAATTAACTTCGATCTGATTACCGGAATATTTTTCTTAATCTTGTTAATTTTCCTTTTCATTTTCTCTTTCTTTCATTATGTATCGAAAAATTATCACATATTTTTTTATACTGATATTTATTAATTTGAGTTGATAATCTGAAGAATTCGACCTAATACATAGCACAATTCAACTAATGTTTTAGGCTAAATTTAATTTGAATTTATTTAAAATTAGTTGTTATGATGAACAAAGAAAAACTTTCTTGTTCACCTATAACTGTTTTAGTAGGTACTTTTTTCAACTTATATGCTCATATAAAGTCTGTGTGGCTAAATGGTTTAAATAAATGTTAATTAGGCCGCATTCTAATGGCAAAAGCTAAGGTTCCGGATTAGATTCCCAGTAAGATGGTATTTGTTCTAGTTTATTATTAATATTTGTAATTGGTTATTATTAGTAATTATTTGTAGTTTGGAAGCTATCGAAATATTTTGGTATACTGATTGACGATGAATGTATTCTAAAAAATTAATTTTTTTAAGATAAATATTTTTTATCATACAAAAATATCATGAGATGGGTTAAATCACATGAGAAATAGATGTAGTTTCATGCTAAGAGAAACATATTGTGAGCGTGCATTTTGCCATTATTTAATTTTTGAGGGGGCTAATCGCTTAAACGAGTTATTTTCAGGGTGCAATATATAATTGAGCATCTGTGTTGGTGAAAAAAAGATTAGTAAGACTTAATTCAAAAAACATATAAAATCTTTATTGTGGAAAGAGAAAAATAGGGACTTTTGACTGCTTGCATCTTTAAAAATTGGTTATTTGGCAGATTGTCCCCTTAAAATTAAATTTTGATAGAATGCACCATCAAAATATATGAATTTTGGCAGAGTGCACCCTTTAATTTTTTCGGGCCAAATCGCCAAAAAATCGAAAATCCTGATATTAATAGGGGCATAATTTTCCTTTTAACTCATTTTCCTCCAAAAAAAATTGATTCCCTCCAAAATTTTAAGCCACATGAATTAAATGTGTACTTCAGGGGTAAGTTTTATCCATTTGCACATTAAATTAATCTAAAATCTGAAAAGAAGAAAAATAAAAATTTGTTCCACTTAATCTACAACAGTCTCATGCTTTTGGTTTAAAGCTATGTGAATTTCTCTAGATTAATATGAATATTGTTGCTAATTCTTGTTGGTGGGTTGCTAATTTTATTGTGTTTGCATGTGTTTATTATGTTTTGGCTACCATTTTATTTGGGCTTTAAAAATCTTATATTAAATGCAATGTATATTAATTTTTTAGCTTTAAAAATCTTATGTTAAATGAAATGTATATTAATTTTTTAGATCTAAAAATCTGATTCAAACCCATAATTAAGGAGAAACTTTGATGTCAAAAATAGAATATAGATCAACGGAAATGGTGAAGTGTGCAAAACTAGTTGAGAGATGCAAATATGGGTCGTAAGAAAAGTGAAAAAATTTAGGCACAAAATTTAAATTTTTTAGGAAAGTAAGTTAAAAAGACAATTATACCTCTGTAAATATCAGGATTTTCGATTTTTCGACAATCTATTCGAACCAAAACTTATGTATTTCGATGGTGCACTATGTCAAAATTTAATTTTAAGGGTCCAATCTGCCAAATGATCCATTTTTAAAGGTGAAAGCCGCCAAAAGTCCAAAAAATAGCATCATTCTAATTCATTTAATACATTGGGAGGAACCTCTGATTCTATTTTCTGTAAATATTGCAGAGGAAAGTTGTGGTAAAAGGAAAAAAGAAGAACATTGCAATTGAGGATATGGAGGTTTCAGATGACGACAGAAGGTGCAAGCAATTGGTCATTCGAGACTTGGAGGATATGGATACTGATACTAGAACGGCAATGAGTTGTTTAGCATGAAACTGCCAAGGGCTCGGGGGCTCTTGGACAGTTCGTACACTAGATTGTCGGCACGAAATTTTGAGTTTATTAAGATGAGTTTTGGCTTTTTTGGTATTGCTGTGGATTCGATACGACAATCTGGGGGATTAGGCCTCCTTTAATTGGTCTAAAAATTTAAATGTAATTCTTCAAAGTTTTTCCATAAATCATATTGATGTTCATGTTTATGATAATGTGTTGAGGTTAAATTGGAGATTCACTGGTTTTTATGGTAACCTGTTGATGGAGGTACCCTCATACAGTTAAAGAATGCAAGAAACGACCAACTTGAACTATTTTAAATGATTTCTTGAAATATGTCGATAAAAAACGACCTATTTTTTACAAATTGGGTGTTTTTTGCACGGTTTTTGAAAACACAAGGAAGTTTGGCGTAATAAAAATTTCACAGGTTAGTTTCTTGCAGGTTTAGCATAACACAGGGGATTATTTTGCATTTACCCGATTTTAAATTTGAAGCCATGTGGTTGAAATCAGAAGAATGTAAGAAAATTGTAGAGGAAAATTGTCGATGGGTTCTTCATTTTATTAATAACGGGGAGTTTCAAACAGGCTACGATTTTACACATGTGATTCTTATTCCCAAGTGCACAAACCCGGAGCATATGACACAATTTAGACCAATTAGTCTGAGTAACGTTTTATATAAGATTGCTTCAAAGACCATAGTTAACCGTTTGAAGCCATTTATGACTACTATTATATCGGATTCACAATCTGCGTTTGTCCCTGGGCGACTTATATCGGATAATATTTTTGTCTCGTACGAACTTATGCACAGCATGAAGAGAAGACATAAAAGAGACTTTCGTTTTATGGCTATAAAACTTGACATGAGCAAGGCGTATGATAGAATTGAATGATCTTTCTTGCATCAAATGCTTATCAGAATGGGGTTTAATGGGAGACTAGCTAGCTGAATTAATTATGCCTTGTGTCACCACAGTTACATATTCGTTTGTGCTGAATGGGGTTTCCTTCGGGGATGTGACTCCTGTAAGCGGCCAACGTCAAGGGGATCCGTTATCACCGTAGTTGTTCTTGATTTGTGCAGAAGCACTTAGCGGTCTTATTCGTAGGGAGGAAAATATGGGAAGACTCTTGGGTTTGGTGGTGTGTAGGGGCGCACCACCGGTCTCTCATCTTCTCTTCGTTGACGATACCATGATTTACTGTCAAGCGACCCCAGAGTTAGCTTATTGTGTGAAGAATATTCTGAGATTATATGGAGCTGCGTCGGGTCAGGAAGTAAATTTCCAAAAATCTAGTATTGTTTTTAGTAAAAACACTTGCTATGTTATGAGACTGGCTATCAGCGAAACTCTACATATGGAGGTTGTCGAGAAACATGATAGATATTTGGGACTCCCTTCGGTTGTGGGACGTTCTAAGAAAGAGGTATTTGCTCATATCCGAGACAGTGTTTGTAAATATCTCCAAGGTTGGAAGGAAAAGTGGGTTTCTAAAGGGGGAAAAGAGGTCCTTATTAAAGCCGTAATTCAAGCTATACCCTCTTACGCTATGAGTTGTTTCAAACTTCCAAACTATTTCACGAAAGAGATTGAAAATTTAATGAACAAGTTTTGGTGGGAAGACACAAATGGTAAAGGAATTCATTGGACTAAGCGTTACTAACGTGGGTTTTGAGATCTTGATGATTATAACACAGCGTTACTAGCTAAACAAGCGTGGCGTCTTTGGGATGACCCGAACAGTTTACTAAGCCGCATTCTACATGCCAAATACTACCCAAACTCGAATGTTCTCTCAGCCACGCTGGGTTTCGAATCCATCATATACATTGCGTAGCATATGGGGTGCAAAATGGTTACTTAAGGCTGGATTACGATGGAGAATAGGCGATGGATCCTCGGTGAGAATTTCGGGCGACAAATGGCTTCCGAGGGAGCACACATTTCAGGTATTTTCCCCCCGTGTATCTATGGCAGCAGATAGTATGGTAAGTACGCTAATTGACGAAGGCCAATCGAACATGGATCTGATTGGTTCGAATTTCTTACCAGAGGATCAGGTAGCTATTCTATCTATTCCTCTTGGCAGCCATATGAATTTGGATCGGCAAATCTGGCATTATACGCGTAATGGAATCTTCTTGGTCAAATTGGCGTATCATCTTCATGTATCGTTGATGGTGGCAGTGCCGGCCCAAGTGCTAGCATAACTGGTAAAGTTGTTTACGTTTAAACCCTATGATGTGGGTTCGATTCTCCATTCAAACATGTCAAATATTTATTATTTTATGTTTCTTTTTTGTTTCTCAAGGTGCATATGATTAATACATATTATTATATTACATTTAACTATTAATATATATTTGACACCTTTTGTTTTAACAATTGTTTCTTCTAGTTTTAAGATCTTTTACAAACATAAATTTTATGTTATAATTTTCACTAAAAATAAATTTAATAACGTAATCGAAAACTAGTTCTTGTTAAGATTAGTAGCGTTTGTATACTTTTTAAAAGGAAATTGTTGATCATTTAAACACATACTCGATCATAGACCCTTTGACTTTTTATTTCTTAATAGCTGTTCCTCATTTTTTCTTCTTCCATATAATTATTATGTTAATCTTTTTTTTTATTATTATTTCTAAGTGTTTTTCTGAATTTTTCCTCCTTATTAACCCTAAGAAGAACACAATTTTCTTTAATGTTCTTTATAATATAATTTTAACTTAACTTTATGACAATTATGTGAATCTTTGATGTAACATTGTTATCAATAACTAATATTGATCTTGATAACAAAAAAAAATTAAATTTAATGGCGTACACTTGCTGTGAAATTACATTCAGTTCATATATACTTATAAATTTAGCTTTCGCTAAAATTATATTTTTAAAATTAAAAATTATAAAAATATATTCACAAGTAAATCAATATAAAATATTAAGTGGATTTGTCATGTAATTATGTATTTGGAATAAAATGTCAATATTTAATATGTATATTTTCTTTAAAAATTTGAGAATTTTTTTTATTTTTTAATTATAAAATAGGGCCCCGTTTTTAGAATTCGCCTAGGGCCCCCGAATGTCTAAGACCGGCCCTGGATGGTGGAGGCTTCAGGTAACACCGGAAATAGCTCTGCTGCGGCCTTAGCTACTGACTGGACATGGCTTTGGTCGATCAAACTCCCGAGTAAATTTCGTATCTTTGTGTGGAAAACTTGTAATGGCCTGCTTCCGACTAAACTGAATCTAATGAGGCGACATATTAATATTGATGCAAGTTGTCCGTTGTGTGAAGTCGAGGATGAAACAGTGGTTCATTGTTTTTTTACATGTCCTTTCGCACTACAAATTTGGACCTTGAGTGGAGTGCCGTGGGCTATCTACAACGGTATAGGAGAGGAACTCAAATCCGGGCTGCTCAACATGAAGAAAGCAGCTAATTCAAAGACTTTTGAGGAGTGTTTGCTAATTTGCTGGAGCATTTGGTTCACTAGAAATAAGAAGGTTTTTGAGAATGTTATTCCAACAGCTGTAGACTCGGCCAATTTTGCTAAGAATATATGGAAGAGCTTCGTAAAGCGACGGCTAATGCGCTTTGATGCTACGGTTAATCGGAGGGAAGGATATTGCGGGTTTGGGGCCATTGCACGGTCTCATTCGGGACAGTGCGTGGGTTGGAAGTCGAGTAGGCTGCAAGGTTCCTTGGATCTAGCTAGCGCCGAAGCTAAAGCAGCTCTTATGGCTTTGGAATTGGCCCCTGATCACCAGTGGAATAATGTTGTCTTAGAAGGAGATAGCAGCGTTATTATTGGGGCTATAAATGATGCAGCGGCTTCTTGGGCAGAGTATGGAGTTATCATTGACGATATCAAACTCATCAAAGAGTCTTTCAATTTTTTCCGTGCTCAACATATCCATCGAGAAGGAAATAAAGCAGATCATGAGACGGCTAAAATTTCCTTGAGTAATTCTTTTAATGTATCAAATTTACCGTCTTTGATCCAAAACACTGTGTCTGATGAATTGAGTTCTTCGAATGTAAGTTCGTTTTCCCTTAAAAAAAAAAAAAAACTAATTTGTCCACCATGCCAAAAAAATATCTCAATTTTATATGCTTGCTTTCAAAAAAATGTCCTAAATATCTAATTATGACAATTAATATTTCCATCAGAATATAATAGTTGCTTTTGCAATTGAGTTCTTAATGCACTAATACATATACGCAATTAGCATCATTTAGAACATTAGTTAAAAAATAGTTATATTGTGTTGATGTATCTTGGAACTGGTCACACTCGGCTTCAACTAGTATTTTTGTGGGTTTTTTTTTTTTTTTAATCAAAATGATTAATACATAATTACATTAATTATTATATCAGAAAATATTTTTTTGTTCCTCAAGGGTTTAATCCCTTTCGAGGCGCGTCGGACACATAAAGTGGGAGCCTCTCCTAACAGGGATTTTAACCTGAGTCCACTACTATATAGTGACTAATCCTTTCCACTAGACCAATTACACGAACGAAAAATATTATTGAAATACAACATTCATGAACTAATTCATGACAAACAAAAATAGACCAAACCTAATTAATGAACAGTCTATTCACCAACTAACTTTCATGTACATCCAGTTATAGAAGCTTCGGTAATTTTCTTGTCCAAAATTTAGGAACACTTATTTGGTTGGGTTGCATAATTATGATGATGTTAACATATCGACATTGAACAACAGAACATTTCTTATCCAAAACTAAATGATCTCCAATAATGTACTAATTACTAAAGCCCAATTTTGATCTTTTATTTAAAAAGGTAATATAGAGTGTTATTTTGTTATTTATAAGTATAGTACTCATTAATTAGAAATTAAGTAAATTATTTTGTAACATATTCACAAAAGCAATTAGTTTCAAATCAATAATATTTACAATATATAAAGAATTATCCTTATTCCTTCATTTCTTTCAAGCTCAACACACTCGGAATCATGAAATCATAATACTGATTTTATTATCATTATAGTACTCATTAAATTACTAAGTAATATATATATAAAAGCAATAAGTGTCTAATCGATAACACAACATATATAAAAGGGGAAAACACAATATTGTCGAGAAAAACAAATATCATTTATTTATTTTTTAGAATAATATCATATATTTTTTTAAGACTCAAACACATTTGGTACCTTTATCGATTTGGTGACTATCATTTGAGCCAAACACTACTACCACACAAATAAAAAAATAAAAAAATAAAAAAATAAAAAAATTTGAGCCAAACCAAAAGCCCTAATATACCCACTTTCAAACTTTAAGAAGCTTTGATGTTTAAAGCCTTAACATTAGCCATAGAGTTAACACCATAACATATATTAGTTCTTTCAAACAAATCAGTATCCAATACCCCATTAAAATGACAAAAGGGCATACAAATTGTAAAAACCATTCACAAACGAAATTTAGCTCGACATCATGACATGGTCGATTGACTGAAGCGCTTCATTAGCGAAAAAACGAACATCGACATCGGGATCCTCAGCAAGCTCTACCAAACTCGGGCGTATGGTTTTCTCGGCCACCTAAGAATCAAGAAAGTTAGATACAAAATGAGATAATGGTAAATTTATCCCACCGAGATATGTGAAAAAAAAAATATATATATATATATATATATATATTACAGCGACTCCATGACAATTTTAAACTTCAAAAAAAAAACACAGATTTATGAAACTACCCATCTTATATACTATATTTTGACTCAACCAACTTATAAATGTGGCGACACTTTACCCCCCTCGTGTTTTGACAAATTTGGCACGTTGCCCCTTGTGTATATGGCACTTAACTCTCCCCCCCACCCAACCCGTGTTAAGAGTACTTTTGTCTTTTTACGCAACACATTTCATGCCACTCTCAATTTAGGCGAGTGTGTTACACTCTCCCATTGAAAGGAGTTAGTATTGCTTCTTTAAATTTCCACTGGGAGGTAAAATCCTTTTTTCCGAATCACAAAAGGGTAAATTGAACATTATGCATATCATTAAGGGTAAGATGAAATTAGCCCGAAACAAAATAGATACAAGAATAGATACAAATACGGCAAGAAGTAATTATCTGCAATATATGGAATTATGGGCTTTGGCTCATATAAGCAAAAGAGAGCAAGACAAAGAAGTGGACTCACAGATTGATCAACAATGGGGATCATGGACTGCAAAACCTTGGCCACATTAAATTTAATGTTGGGGACTCTGCAAAAATAACACAATTCAGCTTATTAGTTGTTGTGAAAAGACACCCAGCGGATGAGTATGAAAAGATAACCCACCTGTCTTTTGTTGCAGTGACAATTACAGGCAATAATTTAGAACATGTTATGTCGGAACCCATGACAGGGGCGAGTAATGAAATTGCTCGAAGAACAGTCATTCGGTAAAGATAATGTGGGTTGTTTATCATATCCAAAACCTGCATCGAAAATTAAAAAGAAAAAAAAAAAAGGGAATCTTCCTCAATCGTGTTAAAAGCAATGTAAGCCAAAATAATGATAATAGAAATCGGTGATAAAACATCACAAAAGAAGTCATCTATTTATGTGGAGGATGTATATTGGAAGGCAAAATTTCAACAATGGTCCTCTAACTTTGGAATTCTTTCAAAAACAGTCCTCTTAACTATGTTAAAACACACATTCAATCCTTAACTTTCACCGAATTTCAATTTTAGTCCTATCGATAACAAATATCGTACTTTAACCGAATTTCAATTTTAGTCCTATCGATAACAAATATCGTCCTCTAATTTTCAATGAGTTCCAATTTAGCCATGCAAATACAAATTTGGTCCTATTATATTGCAAGACAAAAATTGAAACTTACTGAAAGTTAGGATGAAATTGTAATTGCAGGACGAGAATTGAAACTTAATGAAAGTTAGAGGATGAAATTTGTTATTGACAGGACTGAATTTGAAACTGGGTGAAAGTTAAGGGACTAAATGTATTTTCTTCAACATAACATGACTATTTTTTGAAAGAATCTCAAAGTTCCAGGACTATTTTTGAAATTTTGCCTATATTGAAAGGTAAGGAGCAAGTTGAAAATATAATCCAAAATCTAAAAGCAATGCAAATTTAGAAAGCAAACAAAATTCAAAATTATATACGACCTTTTATCTTGGATGTTTATTAGAACATTCATCATTTATTTATCTTGTTTTCCAGATGGTGATTACGACAGCAAATCCACTTTTGTTTCTCAAATATGCAATTTCCACAAGTTACGGGGCTAAAAATATGGCATGATTGCAAAGAGGCATAATAATACCAATAGCTGCATATATTGTTGACCATATTAGGTAGAGGCAAATTTTATTATTATAGTTTGATATAGCTACGATATTTGCCCAGAAAAACAAATATGTTTGTCAGAAAAAGAATTGACAAAAAAATTCTATAATGTCACAACTTTCATTTAAAATTATTATTCGACCACAAACCTGAGGAACTATATGCTGCATTGCCCACTCTGGACCAAATTCCTCAGCCAGACGTTTCAAGTTATTAGCTGCAGCATCTCGGATGGAGTAAACCTGTAAAAAATCCAATTTTTTTGATGTAATTACGGATTTATTTACACCCCGCCCCCACCCCCTGCGCCGTGTTTCCCAATAAAAAAAAGGAGCTAATGTCCCCCCTATGATATGCATAATGTTCAGTTTACCCCCCTTTGATTTGAAAAGGAGCACTTTAAACACCCCCCCCCCCCCCAACAATATCTTATAAAAGCTTCGCACTGTGTTATAATAAATGTGGCACCCCCCCCCCCCCCCCCGGTGTTATGATAATGTGGCACTTACCCCCCCCCCCCCCCATGTTACAAAAACACTTTTCATGCCCACTCTTTTGGCGAGTGAGTTACACTCTCCGATTGAAGGAGGTAAATTACTCCTTTAAAACTTTCACAGGGGGGTAAAGTGCTCTTTTTCAAATCACAGGGGATATATTGAACATTATGCATATCACGGAGGGTAAATTGACATTAGCTCAAAAAAAAGTAGAAATTAAAACAGAAACACGGACCTTGTCTTGTAGCCACTGCATGCAAAGGGCACCCAACTTATCATCAAAAAATCCAACACCCAATTGACTAGCCAATAAAGGTATATATTCAATTATGGCAAGCCTAACTCTCCAATGCCTATCTTCTGCTAGCTCAACAATAGCTGGTAATAAAGATTGAGAGAGTAAATCAATTCCAATAACCTGCATTTAAGACGAAGAAAAAAAAAAGAACAAATAAGTGATACAATTTTACATAGTAAACAAAATAAAAATTGAAATGGACCATCACAAACCTGATTGACTTGATCTAACTTGCTAATGATATTGAGGCGAACATCGGGAAATTCATCTTTCAGAAGGGAAAGAAATATCGGAAGAAGTTGTTCAATTGTTGCATCCTGCATCAACGATGTCAAATTCCGTTCTTAGTGTGTTTTAGTTAGCTAAACATTAGAATTTTTTAAGAAATATTAAAAAAAACTATAAATTAATGAAACATGTTGAACAATCATGATAAAGAAAAAAAAAACAGATTATTTGAGCATCTCCATAGTACATAAATTAGTTTCTTATTATCATGAGGATAATATAAAAGGTCAGTATGTGAAATGAATTATCTATTAAATCCAACAAATAACATAGCAATTAAAATCAATTTTAATGCATATATAGATATCGAATCATGTGGATGCATATATGTTGTATAACCCTATGCTTTAGTTTTTACCAATACACATCTTTTTACCTTTCCCAACACTGGAGCCATTCCCATAATCACGGAGGCCAAAGCAGACCTTACGTGTTGAGAAGAATCGGATGACAATTCCTGTAATAAAGTACCTTCCATTATGAGATAGTGAAAAAAGAGAGCACATATGTGTAAAATACATTCATTAACTAAAAATAATCATATTAATTAATGCACCACAATGGCTACCTTCACACAGGGAAGAATATGCTGAATAGCAAGTTCTGGATTAAGAATCCGACAGAATTTTGTGACTTTTCCAGCGGCTGCTATTCGAACTTCTGCTTCATTATCTCGAAGTAGACGCACATAAGCAGGAACCAAATCTGTCCTGAATTGCCAGATAAAAAGAAAATCAGATATTACGAAAGACAAGTATTGAAGGGGATGGAAGAAAGAGAAACTAATTGATAAATTACTCCCTTTGTCCCATATTTCATGCTCTCTTTAGTTTTGGCGCGGATTTTTAGGTAAGAATGAAAAAAAAGTAAAACTTTTAGTAATTTCTACTAACTCTTAAGAGTAGAGGTTGAGAATTAGTGGTGTTAAATCATTATTTTATGTGAGAGGGTAGTTTTGAGAAAAATAATTCCATTTTAAAAAAGGGTGTATTGTTGTTTTGGGACATCCCACAAAGGAAATAGAAGAAAAATTTTGGGACAGTGAGAGTATATTTTCATATATACCAACAGAAGTTTTGTTAATCAAAACTAGTTAGACAACAGTTTAGCCAAATATGAAAATAAAAAATCTTTCAAATATTAAAGAGGAATGACAGGAAACAGACTGTCAAAAAGTGACAGAATTTCAAACTAACATTGCTCAAAGTAGCATAAAAATGACAAGTAAAATTGCAAGCATATATTGATAAAGATCAGACTCTGAAAGCCCTTGAAATTTGCGAATAAAAATGACAAGTGATATTGACATCATAGTTCTAACAGCATATATTGACACAGATAAGACTCTCAAAGCCCTCCAGATTTGTGTTCGTCCTTTAATTGAGAAACTACCAATGGAAAATAATAATAAAATATTAATGATCCACCTTTCATACTAAAAATGAAGAGTGAAATGCAAAAACACCCCTTGTGCTTTGCCTCCCCCCACCCAGCAAAACCCCCGTGCTTATTTTTTATTAGAAAAATTTTTACTCCCAAGCTGAAATGACAAACCCCACAAAAGGATGCAAAAACACCCCTCTTAATCTAGAAAATAATCAATAACCCCCAGTTAACTTTGAAAATTGGCGATAATCCCCCTACTAACTTAAAAATTTGAGAAAAACCTCCAATATTTATGAAAGAATTTCAAATGGGTATATTTGCTAATAAAAAAAGAAAAGAACACGGGGATTTTTGATAGTTAGGAAAAACACAAGGGGTGTTTATGCATTTAGTTCAAAAAATAAAAGTAAGTAATTCGTGAGGGAGTTAAGAACGATACTATGTGAAACAATTAAACCATCACAGAATATTGAAGCACGAGAGATTCCAAACTATGTATCAAAGTGAGCATGCTCAGTAACATAAAGAAAGATGAAACAAACAATAGAGCAGTTAGACATCAGAATACAAGTCTAATAGTATAAATTTGTACTGAATCTCAGAACACTGAAAAATGGAAACGAAAATTAAACAGCTACCTGGTAGGTTCAGGTCCCACAGCCTCACAAAGCTCATACAATTGGTTGGCAACCATGTACCGAACACGCCAAGATTTATCCTGATACAAACAATAAGCAAATCACATTTAAAAAGAAGAACAAAATAAATAAATGAAAAAGAATCCAGCAACATAAGAAGTTAAGACTCAATTTCCAAAAAGGCAGTTTTCATGCTAAACTGGAAAAAAAAAATAATGTGTGGGCATTCAATACTTACCAAAATCAGCAAGATATAATAGAACACAATGTTTTTACATAACGAAAGTTTCAAAAACTTCTAGAGTTACATATATCACTAAACGACATTTCCAATCATAGAGAATATATACATTATTTGAGAATAAATTATCCAGGGGAACACCTAGTGAGAAGACTATTAAAGCTACAACTATTTTATAGCAGCTCCAGTAATCATAACTAGAACAAGGGACACAATTTCAAGTTTACCTGGGAGAAGTTAACAATTACAGGGAGAATATGTGCAACACAATCTTGAGGCTCCAACAACTTGCCAAGAGCAGCACAACCCTCAACAGCTAATAAACGAACAGAATCTTGATCTGAAAAGAAGCATTCAAAAAGTTAATTTCAGGTCATCACAAATGATTAAATCCAGTCATTGTCATCACTTTTAAGCCTCTCTCCTTCCCTCACCTTCAAATTGCATTAGTTAAGTCTCTTTCTGGAGGACAAGAAATATACTTTGTTCTTTGTCTGTGTTAGATTACGACAATCAAGCATAATTTTAAATAGTCTATTATCTTCTTGTTAGTTGAATAACTAAAAATGCTTCCATATCTACTAAACACTACCAGTAAAAAATATTTCCAAGTTACAGCAGTATGGGGCGGGATGAATTGATTGTGAATAGCTATATATATACATAATACAAAAATGAGTTTCGAGAAGTGATCTAACGAGATTTTACATGAAAAAATATATAAACACAATGGAGTTGTCGTGAATTTTCAAAGCAAACTCTGAGTTGAACTTACTTTCACACTTATCCTACATTAATTATTTTAAATATTTAAGTAAAAACAGGTTTACAGTGTCAAGTAAATTACACTGGTATCTAGGCCCTCTGTCTATCATCTATAGGTGGCTGTACCTCCATAACTGATATCTAGTTATAAATTATAACTACAAAAAAACTATCCTTTTCTTCTTTTTTTTTTTACTTACCATCCTGAGTAAGATCCTCAAACATAGACATGATGTCAGTCTTGAGATGTGCAGCTTCCACAGTGGCAGCAAATTTTCCCAAATTTGTTGCAGCAGCCCTTCTCACCATAGGCATATCATCCTGACATAATTGAGTGTATATCGACCTTAATTCTGTCTTTAACATATCTGGAGCACTGGAGTAAGCAATATGAAACAGTCCACACGCTGAGACTCGAGCAGTAAACCATTCACCCGCTGCTAGCCTCTGTAATTTTAAATTAGATCATGTACAATCAGAATCGGTAAATAAAAATAACTACACATGAGAATAAGAAATTCAAGATCTTCACATACTTAAAGCAATCACTATCACATATTTTAACAAACACCAGACTCCAGGAGCAACCCCCCCCCCCCCCCCCCCAAATAAACTGCATGCTGTATTTTATTTGAGGTGATATTGTAGGAAATCGATGATATTATTTACGTGATTCGACCTCTAGTATTTCCAATATGAAAATAAGCAATCTGTCAGATAAGACTCTGAAAGCCCTCCAGATTTGTGTTTTTCCTTTCTTTGAGAAAATACCAATGGAAAATAATGATAGATATTTAATGATTCACCTTTCATACTAATAAAAGTAGTGAAATGCAAAAACAACCATTGAGCTTTGACTAACTATCAAAAAAAAACCTGTGTTATTTTTATTAGCAAAACGCCCCCTGTGCTTAATTCTTATTAGCAAAAATCTCCCTCCCAAGCCGAAATGACAATTATACCACCACTAAAGGATGCAATAACACCCCCATTAATCTAAATAATTATCAATAACCCCATGTTAACTTTGAAAATTGGCAATAACCCCCTCTTCATTTAAAAAATTGGCAAAAACCTCCCTATGGTTTATGAAGGAATTTCAAAATGGGTTTTTTTGGGGGGGTTTTATAGTTTGGCAAAGCACAAGGGTTGTTTTTGCATTTAGCTCAAAATAATTGTAAGTAATTTGTGAAGGACTTAAGAATGATACTATGTGAAACAATAAAACCATCACGGAATATTGAAGCGTGAAGTGACCATTGCTCAGTAACATAAAGAACGATGAAAGAAACAATAGAGCAGTTAGACATCTGACCTTCACAAGAGGAACAAACCAGTCAACCAAATCACTTTCCTTCATCTGTGATCCGATTCTGCACAATGACTCTACAGCTTTGTCCCTCACACAGGTCTCCTCCACAGTACAAAGTGTTTCCAGTGGAGGGAGCAACACATGAGCATGCTCCACACCTCCAACATACGGGATAAACACACCCAACTCTTCAGCCATAGCAAGCAAAACCTCGTCATCATCATCATTGTTCTCAGCTAAAAAAGGGATCAACTCCTTTCGGGTTCTTTCCTCCCCAAGCGCACGAGCAATGGTTGATAGTCTTCTTATAGAATTCAAACGTAGTTGAATATCATCGTTTTTTAACTCATCTATCAGTACTGCTATTGGATACAGTGGCTCGTCCACCATTGCCATTGTGAGACAAAATTAACTTTCCTGGAGTATGAAGGTAAAGTCATCTAAAACGAGGAACCAAGAGAAATAGCTACCTTATACTAAAATTTAAAAAAAAATCTGGTGATTTCAAGATAAAGGCACATAATATCTCTCATAAGAAATTGAAATAATCCAAAAAACAATTATTTACAGCCTAATTCTTCAAATTCCTAGAAATGTAACCAGCTAGACCAAAGCTTTATCGATATATCCCAAATAAACAAAAGAAAGTGAAATTTAGGTCATTTCAACAAAGAACTGTCTCTAAATCTTTTATTTTTTAAAAATAGCTTAGGTAATCATATTTTTACTACAATTTGCTAATATTGGAGCTTTACCAGAAAATCTCATTTCAATATTTCTTGATTTATGATAAACTAGGAAATCAAAATCTAAGATCTGGCCACAATCAATAATTTGAATCCGGCAAACAATAAATAGAGAAAGAAATACACATATGTAAAACTGGAACATAAATAGAAAGAGAGTTACCGACCGGAGGCTATGGGTTTCCCGCCGGCTTTCCTCAGATTTGCAGAAAGAGAGAGAGAGAGAGAGAGAGAGAGAGAGAGGGGAGAGATTTATGAATTTTCTGTTCAGTTTTTGGATCGGTGTTTTTGTCTAGTAATCGTCGGGTAAGGAATTGCGACTTTATTTCGAACTAAGTAAATGAAATCGCAATTAACGGTTTTGGAGTTTTTACAAAACATATATTCCATAAAAGGATGAAGCGAGTCCTGGGCCTTCTGGCGGGTTCTTGGCGACTAGGTCAGTCTATGAGAAGAAAGTGTAAATTTAATAAACTATTTCTTTTAGTTGATTTAATTGAAAGGTGTGTGCGATTTCTTACAGAAAACAAAACATGTATAATATAATGAACCCATTTTTCTCTTAGTTGATTTGATTTTTGCACGAATACGATTTTTAAAGTTGTGTTTGGTTTGAGGAATTGGAGATGCGTGAAAAATGAAAATCAATAAAAACATGAATTTTCAAATTTGTTTGGCTACGAAGGAAAATAGTATGTAAAATATATTGCTTGAATCTAAGGATGACAAACGGTCGGGTCGGGTCGGGTCGGGTTTAGGTCTAGTCAAAATGGTTCGGGTCTAGTCGGGTCAAACAATCCACAAATGGGTCGATCTTGAATGGGTCGATTCAAAATGGCTTTGGATCGAATCGGGTCAGGTCGACCTGTTTTTTTTTTCTTTTTAAAAGAAAAACAAAAATCTATATCAACAAAAAGTGGTTGTAACAGAGGTTTAAGAATGGACTCCAAATGATAAAAATTAACATGTAAAATGGGGAGACATTAATTACATGCCTTTACTTCCTTTTCAAATATATTTGAATAATTGTTTAATTACATCACAAACACTTAATTAGTAGAAGCTTCAATAGAAAAAACAATTTTTAATCAAATGTATTAACTAAAACACTTCTACTCATTAAGATGAGCACTCCCAAGTTGCGCAACCAAGCTTTCAATATTCGTATAGAGTAGTTTTTCTTCATCTTCTTCATCCGAACTATAACCTATCATAATTATGAAATGTTATGAATATATATAATTAAAAAATTTAAAATTTAAAATATCTTTAAAACATGATAACAAAATTCTTAAATAACCTTCGAGCCAATCACGAATACATAAAGTTGCTTCAACATTTTCTGGCAATATCGAACTTAATTTTTTTTCAATAATTCGACCTCCATGACTAAATGCATATTCGGAAGTAACTGTAGTGATTGGGATACTTAGAATATCACGAGCCATAAGTGAGAGCTCAGGATATCTAGTACAATTTTCTTTCCAACAATCGAGTATATTTAAATTTGGACAATTATTCCAATCAAATAATTCATCCTCAAGATACAAATCTAATTGTGATTTTCTTCTTGCAATCTTATGTCGAGTTTTGAAAGCATCACTCTCCTGTAAGAATATAACATATGCTATAAGAATGAGTACTAGAAAATAAATAAATGAACAATAAACAAGTAAAATAACTCGATCTACCGCCATTTGTTTTGCCACATAATCACGATGTCTAGTGCTAAACCTTGAAGATTGTGCACCAAGAGATGGTGATTCTAGCATAAAAGTTTCCAAATAAACTTGCATCTTTTGTTTTAAATCTTGGACTTTTGCATTATATGTCACTAAATCAAGCTTGTTGTAGCAAAACTCTACAAATTCAAGTTTATAGCGCGGATCTAGCACAATAGCAAATGATAACACTACACTATAGCACTTCCAATATTTGTCAAATTTAGGCTTCATATGCCATATAACTTGTAACTGCATGAGTGAATAGCAAATTAACTCCCTATTTTATCCTAAATAGGCAATTCAACTCCCTGTGATAAATAAAAGGGCAAATACCTCCCTGTGATATCCTAAATAGGCAATTTAACTCCCTGTGATAAGAAAAAGGGCAAAATACCTCCCTGTGTTTTTATAAAAGAAGTACACTGCCTCCCTCTAAATTACTCATTAATTCATATCACATGGAGTTAAATTGTTCATTATTTCATTTTACAGGGAGGTAAATTGCCTATTTTTATACCATAAGGAGGTAAATTGCTCATTATTTCATTTCACAGGGAGTTAAATTCCCTATTTTTATTTCATAGGGAGGTAAATTGCCCATTAGACATATCGCAAGGAGTTAACTTGCAAAAAACCATAACTGCATCCCTACTTTCCATTTTCTCTTGAATAAGCAATTGAATCCGCCATATATTATGGAATACAAATTGCCAGTGGGGTACAAACTTCCAGATAGAAAGGTTTCAAAAACCTAGCAATTCTTTCAACCCTATCCCACTCTTCCAATGAAGGACACCACTTGTAATTTGGATCCACACGCTCCAATCTAATAAGTGCTCGAGTGTAAGCTAGTGCAGTATCCAACATTAAATAAGTAGAATTCCACCTCACCGGCATATCTTGCCTCAACTTATTTCCCACATCAAGGGAAAGTTGTTTCACACATTCAACAAGTTTTAAGGACCTCGATATTGACCCCTTCACATACTTCACACTCTCCCTATTTTTTTCAATAGCCACATCGATAGTTAGCTGAACCATTGGAAGCAGATTTCTGGAATCTGGCTGCCAAGAAAAATGAAGTTTTATCTGGAAATATCAAGAAGACTCAGCTGAAGGATGAGTTTCAACGGAGGGCAGACCTGTTTGCCAAAGTGATAGAGAACTGCACATTCCATGATTGCTGTTTATTATGGCCTGAAGGTGAACTGGGCAACCTTCGTGTGGTACATCTTGGCTGATCACAAGGAGCGTGGTCATTCCAACCATGGGATATTTCTCAGTCATATGTTCATCAATCTTGGCTGCACTATGACCCATGGAAAGGTCATACATAATGCAAAGGAGTTGAAGGTTTACGAGTCTGTTCGCTCAAAGAACACTGAAGTTACTCCAGAAAAGATAAAGGAGCAACCAAAGAGGAAGGCTGCTGCTGAGCCAAAGCAGCCAGCTGTTGAAAGGAAAAAGAGGAGTAAGGCAACTGCTCCCAAGACTTCTGTTCAAACAGCCCAGCCAGCTGTTCAAGCCAGAACAGATCCAAAGCCTAAAGAAAAGGATGCTGCTGATACTGTCTTAGATCAGACAGTCAAAGAAATTGAAGAAATGGCTTATGGTTCTCCTTCTAGAACTGTAGCTGCTGATAAGCCACTGGAGAACGTTGCAAAAAGAATAAGAAGTGCATTGAAAGACACTGCAACATCCAGAGTTGGTCACACAAAGGTCACCATAAAAAAAAGAATGACCTTCGTTGAATCACCTACTAAGCTTTCTGACTTAGTAAAGCAAAGTCCTCCATCAGCAGAGAGGCCTGTTGAAGTGGAGAAGAAGTCTGCTGCCAGAGAGTCAGCTGATGAACAAATCAAACAGACTACTTCTGCCCCAACAGCTGAGGTTAATCAACCTCAAGAGGATCCTGAAGTGCAGATCCTCGAACCAATTGTTGCTGCACCAATAGTAATTGCTGCTCCAGAACCAACAGCTGAGGCACCAGTTGTTGAGTCAAGGGCTGCCAGAAAAAGAAGAACTGGCAAGACCAAAGCGTCTGCTTATCACAAGAAGATGCGCGAGGAAGCAGAACAAAGAAAACGTGATGAAGCTGAGCTTAAACGAACTCTTGAAGCAAGCAAAGCAGAAGCTGAAGTCTAGAAGATGACTGAAGCAGATTTAGCTGCCAAGGAGGAAGAAGACTTGGCAAGAGCCCTAGAGGAGAGCAAGAAAGATGCTCACGGTCCAAGGAGGACTGGTGGCATAGTGATTGGCAAATCACTGGAAGGGAAGTTTCTGCTACCAAAAGCCAAGCCAATCAAAAGGAAGAAGAAGGAAGTAAGGAGGGCACTTGAGGTTGTTAAGAGTGACATTGCTACCTTTTCCAAATTTGAGGCTGAATTGGAAAGATATAACTCCCTGATCCAATTAAAGACTGTGTTCCTAGCTGAGAAATAAGATACAACAAATGGAGGAACTACAGGTTGAAGAAAACATGTGAAGAATTCAAAGCCTGGAAGGAGGCTGCTGCTGAGGAGAGATGGATTATGAATTGGCTCCAAACCAACAATATCCAGCAAGCCTTAGACACTGATTTATTCCATGACAGAGTACATGAGTATGCCAAACTCATTGTAACTCAGGAGGCTAATGCTCTCAAGGAATCCGTGCCCAACAAACCTGGTCCTACTGATGACCTTTTTGAGAGAGCAATCAAAGTTGCTGTATATGTTACTTTGGAAAAGTGGGTGGAAAGATCAATCTACATCAAAGGAACTTCAAGTGATTTGCCGAGTTTACCAAGTCTGCAACAGATAGCCTTTGGTTCTGAAGTCAGCTCTTATCAAGAGCAAAACAACCAACCTCAGACAACGTCTCCCTTTGTGCCTGCTGAAACTGAAGACAGTTGTATTTGCTGATGGTTCTAGTTTTGTTCACTTGGAAGATAAGCCGACTGATAAAGAATCAATTGAAGAACAGAAGACAGCTGAGCCAAATGCTGAACCTGCTACAAAGCTGTTAACTGATGTACCTTCCATTTCAGTTGAATCTGCTCAACCTTCAATCTTGGACTCCATAAAAGCCCTGATTGAAAACTCAATGAATGAAATGGAAAAGAGGAACAAAGGGTTGCTGTGCAAGTTTGAAGAAACAGCTGCTAAACCTGTTCAAAATACTGTGGAAAGCCTTCCACAACCAGCTGACCATTCCATGCTGCTTAAAGAAGGAATTGTTGCATTGACTCGTCAAGTTGAAGATATCAAGATGGATGTGAATTAGATTCATGCAACTCTTCAAAGACATGAGATGGACTGGACTGAAGTTGGTCAAGCATTTGAAAAGGCAACTGAAGCAGAGACGAAAAAGACTACCTATCTGTTTCAGAATTTCACTGACCAAGCTGCTCAGGTTACTTCAGAGATGGCCACCCTACAGTAAATGTGGATTATCTGAATGACCAGACTGCTGCCTTGAAGTGTAATCAAGTTTAACAGAACCTTCGCCTTCAAACCGTGGATCAAAACATCAGACTGTTATGTGATGCTGTCAGCATTACTCATGTTCCAGTTGCTCAACTCAACCCTACTGATGATGACAAAAAGGGGGAAGAGGGATTAGCCAACAAGAAGAATGCTGCGTCTGTTGTTGAAGTTACTGAGAATTTGGAGTCTACTGAAAAGCCTACTCTGCTGATCGAAATCCACTCGTCTGATGAATACTCGGTTGATCCCAAACTGAACTCATCTTACTTGAGTCTGCTGAAATCCACCAGTCTGATTTCATTCTTCAGCAACAGATCAGTAGTCTTTTGGACCATAAGATTTGACCCTTCTGATTTGGCTTCTTCCTTGGTCAAAAATCTTCTAAGGGATTGACTAAGTTTCCATTACTTAGCTGGAGATGATGTTTTGGAAATCATCAAAACCTCCCTTCACTTCTAAGTCTTAATCTTCATCCAACAAAGTTGCTGAAAGGAGAAACAGAACTCTAAAATAAGCTACCAGGACAATGATAGCTGAAGCTAAACTGCCTCAAAGATTCTAGGCAGAAGCCACAAATACAGCCTGCTATACCCAGAACAGATGCATGATCAACAAGAGTCAAAATAAAACACCTTATGAACTGTGCAACAACAGGAAACCCAATATTCATTATCTTAGGATATTTGGTTGTAAATGTTTTGTTTTGAATAATGAGAAAAATCACCTCACTGCTTTTGTAGAAAAGGCTGATAAAACTGTTTTTGTAGGTTACTCTACTGTTAGTAAAGCCTATAGAGTTTTTAACAAAAGGACTTTACTTGTAGAAGAATCAATTCATGTAGTATTTGATGAGCCAAGTCAATCTTCTGAAAAGAATCAAAGTACTAATCCAGATATATCTACTGATTTTCAGAAATTGAATGTGGAAAGAAAAGAAGAGTATGTACCCATCTTACTACATGATCTAAACCAAGCTGATAACTCAAGTGCTGTTCAAAATCAGTCTGTTGATTGTCTAACATAGGAGTTGCAAGCAGCTGACAGACCAGAGCCTGTTCAACAGACTACTACTAAGACTCCAACAATAGTGTTGCAAGATCAATCAAGAGGACAACATCCAGATTTGCAACCTGATCTGAGATGGCTCAGAGATCACCCACCTGAACTAGTGATTGGTGATCCATTGGATAGAGTGAGAACTAGAAGGTCAACTACAAATGAAACAATGTTTGTAAGTTTTCTTTCACAAATTGAGCCCAAATTAATTGATAAAGCTCTTAGTGATTCTCACTGGATTGAAGCAATGCAAGAAGAGTTAAATCAATTTGAAAGGAATGAGGTTTGGTACTTGGTACCTAGACCTACTCATCAAAGAGTCATTGGCACTAAGTGGGTATTCAGGAACAAAATGAATGAAGATGGTATTGTTACCAGAAATAAAGCAAGACTAGTTGCCAAAGGTTACTGCCAAGAAGAAGGCATTGATTTTGATGAGACATTCGCACCAGTTGCAAGGCTTAAAGCAATCAGATTATTCTTAGCCTATGCTACTCAAAAGAACTTCACTGTCTATCAGATGAATATGAAGTCTACTTTTCTCAATGGAGAATTGCAAGAAGAAGTTTATGTTGAACAACTTCCTGGTTTTGAAGTCTATCAACAAGGAGACAAAGAGTATCGTCTGAAGAAAGCTCTCTATGGACTGAAACAGGCTCCAAGAGCATGGTATGATACTTTATCTGATTTTCTTTTAATCAAAGGATTTCGCAAAGGTATAGTAGACAAGACCTTGTTTACTATTGAATGGGATAATCATATATTGTTAGTTTAAATATATGTGGACGATATTATTTTTGGTTCAACTAACAAACAGATGTGTGAAAAGTTCTCTAAGCTGATGCAGAATAAGTTTGAAATGAGCATGATGGGAGAACTTAATTACTTTCTTGGATTACAAGTCAAACATCTACCTGATGGTATTTTTATTAATCAAGCAAAGTAAACAAAAGATTTGTTCAAGAAATTTGGTATGGAAACTAGCTCATATGTTAGTGTTCCAATGTCTGCTGGGCTTCGTCTGGATAAAGATGAAGATGGCAAATCAGTTGATATCACCAAGTATAGAGGCATAATAGGGTCACTATTATATCTAACAGCTAGCAGACCAGACATTATGTACTATGTTGGGGTTTGTGCGAGATTTCAATCAAATACTAAGGAATCTCATCTCTTAGCTGCTAAAAGGATATTAAGGTATCTTAAGGGCACTCAAGAATTGGGATTGTGGTATCCAAGGGAATCAGGATTTGAACTTATTGGATATTCAGATTCTGACTTTGCTGGCTACAAGATTGATAGGAAAAGTACTACAGGTACATGTCAATTTTTAGGCAGTCGTCTGATCTCATGGATGAGTAAGAAACAGACTTCAGTATCCATATCTACTGCTGAAACTGAATTCATTGCTGCTGGAGCATGTTGTGCACAGATACTTTGGTTGAAACATCAACTTGAAGATTATAATCTCAAGATCAGTGGAATCCCTATCTATTGTGACAATACAAGTGCAATCTCACTTACTCAGAATACTACTAGTCATTCCAGGACTAAGCATATTGAGATCAAACATCACTTCATAAGAGATCATGTTGAAAAAGGAAATGTTATTATTGAGTATGTTCATACAGATAATCAGATCGCTGACATTTTCACCAAACCATTGAGTGATGCAAGATTTTCTACTCTAAGAGTGGAACTAGGCTTGTTAAAATTGGATTCATAAGCTGAGGGGGAACCTATCAGAAGACTGGGTTCATCAGCTGACTAATCTGATGACAACAAGTATTATTCTTCAAGAAGACTGACTCTCAACAAACTAGTTGACTGATAGATTCTTGAATTAAGGGGGAACGTGTAAGACTAGCGGTACTCCTGATCAAAAGATGAAATCTTCAAATGACAGTTAGTTGAAGTTATTTTAATCAGAAGATTTGTTCTTAATTCTTGAAGACCTGAAGATTATTTAATTTTTGTTGGATTGACAAAGAGTAAAGGAAGATCACTAGTTATTGGCTTTCACTAGTGATATCAACTGACAGTTCAGTCGTCTAACAGTTAAGTATTATGTTTTATTTACTGTTCCGATACTTTATAAAAGGGTGTACTAAAAACGCTTTATTTAAAACACGTTTTTATAAGTAGAGACTAGGGACGGTTCGCATTCCCGCCCAGTCCGATGATTATTTTGATATTTGAATTCCGCGTATCTCGTTCACACGATCTTATCTGACAAGTAACTGATCTAACGGATGGCGTGATTCACGGAAACCGAAATCACCCAACCTCTATAAAAATATATCTGATCAGCTTACTTAGCTTTTACGCACCCTCAAATATTCAAGCACTTAGAGAGAATTTTTGCTTTTAGTTTTCTGCAAATCTACTCTCGTTTTCTGAAATCTTTTTCAGGAAATACTATGGGTTCCAAAGAAGCAAACGCTGAAGGTAGATTTCTGAACTACCAAACTTATCACGCAACTGGCACTCAACTAATGAATGAGATTCTGGAGAAATTCAAGGCTGCAACGATTGTAGATTTCATGGAGGCCCATGAAACTATGGTGTTCAAAGATCAAATAATGGAGTTCTATGGATCTGCTGCTAAGCCCGACCATGGAAAAATGGAGATTAAGGCAAAAGTTGGGGGAGTCGATATCTGCATAACCCCCAAGCTGTTGAATGAAAAGTACCGTCTGACTCTTGAAGGTACTACTGAAATCTCTACCTTGGTTGAGCCGTTTGAGACAGATTTCTGGAATTTAATTGCCAAGGAGAATGAATTCCTCACTGGAAACATCAAGAAAACCCAGTTCAAGGATGAGTTTCAAAGAATGGCAGATATCTTTGCCAAAGTGGTAGAAAACTGCACTTTTCACTGGACAGCGTGCCTATGAAAAGATTCTATTCCATGATTGCAGTCTACTACGGATTGAAAGTGAACTGGGCTGCATTCGTGTGGTACATCTTGGCTGATCACAAGGAGCGTGGTCATACTCACCATAGGATTTTCCTCAGCCATCTGTTCGCAAGTCTTGGCTGTTCAATGACCCATGGGAAGGTCATTCATAATGCAAAGGAGTTGAAGGTTTACAAAGCTGTTCGATCAAAGATTGCTAAAGTAACTCCTGAGAAAAAGAAAAAGCAACCTAAGAGGAAGGCTGCTGCTGAGCCTAAGCAGCCTGCTGCTGAAAGAAAGAAGATGAGTAAGGTAACTGCTCCTAAGGCTTCTGTTCAAACAGACCAGCCAGCTGTTCAAGCCAGAACAGAAGTAAAATCTAAGGAACGAGAAACTGCTGATGTTATCATAAATCAGACAGCTAGGGAGATAGAGGAAATGCCTCTTGACTCTCCTGAAAGAACCCCATCTGCTGAGCTGCCTTTGGAAAATATAGCAAGAAGAACAAGGAGTGCTCTCAAAGACCCTGCCACTACAAGAGTTGTTCACACAAAGGCAACTGTTAGAAAGAGGCTAACTCAGATTTATTCACCCACTGAATTGACTGACTTAGTAAGGAAAAATCCTCTATCAGCAGAGAGGCCTGTTGGAAGTGAGCAAGAGCCTGCTGCTCAGAGTAAGTCTGCTACTGAAGAGTCTGCTCCTGCTCAGACTAATCAGACTACTGCACCAACAACTGAGGTGAGCATACCTCAAGAGGTGCCAGAAGTATTGATCATTGATCCAATTGTTGCTGAACCAATTGCAACTGCTGCTCCTGAACCTACTGTTGCCGCACCAGTCACTGAAACCAGAGCTCAAAGAATGAAAAGAACTGGAAAAGCCAAGGTCTCTGCCTGTCACAAAAAGAAGAGAGAAGAAGCAGAACAGAGAAAGAAGGATGAGGCTGAAATGAAAAGAGCCTTGGAAGCTAGCAAAGCTGAGGCTGATGCTAAGCAGATGACTGATGCAGAGATTACTGCTAAAGAAGCAGAAGATTTGGCTAAGGCCCTGAAGATAAGCAAAAAGGATGCCTATGGACCTAGAAGGTCAGGTTGCATAGTAATTGGAAAACCCATGGAAGGGAAATTTGTGCTTCCAAGAGCCAAACCTGTAAAGAGAAAGAAATTTGAAGTCCGAAGAGCACTTGACATTGTCAAGAGTGACACTGCTGCCTTCGCCAAGTTTGAAGCTGAACTTGAAAGGTTTAATCAGCTACTTCAAACAAGAACTGTTTTCCTCCCAGAAAAGATCATATAACAGATGGAGAGATTACAGATTGAATAAGTCTGAAGCTGAAATGCAAGCCTGGAGAGAGTTTGCTAAAGAAGGACGATGGGTTCTAAGTTGGCTGCAAACAGACTCCGTTGCAAAAGCTTTGGATTCAGACTTTGTACGTGACAGATTGCATGGTTTTGCAAAAGCCATTGTCAATCAAGAGGTGACTGCTATCAAGGACTCATTGCCAAATAAGCCTGGTCCATCTGATGACCTTGTTGATAGATCAGTCAAGATTGCTGTTTATACAACTATGGAGAAATGGGTGTAGAGGTCTCGTTATGAACAAGGAACAACCAGAGATCAGCCTAGTCTGCCAAGTTTACAGTAAATTGCCTTTGACTAAGAGATCAGTACGTTTCAAGAACAGCTGAGTGTCCAACAGTCTACATCCAAATTTGTTCCAGCTCTCTTGATTCATCAGAAGACTATCGTGTCTGCTGATGGTGCTGATGTCATCGACATAGCTGATGAGCCAGCTGATGAAGAACCAAAGAAAGACCAGCATGCTGTGGAGATAAATCTTGATCCATCCAAGCCACTGTCTGCTGCTGTTGTAGAGAAGAGCACTTTAGCACTTGAGTGGAATGTTGAAGAAACTCAAGTTCTTCAAGACACACCTGTTCACCAGGAAGCTGCTACTGCATCACCCTCAACCATTCCTACTGCTGATATCCATTCCTCACTCATGGAGTCAATGCAGCACTTAATTGAAAACGCTAGAAGGAAATGGAAGAGAAAAACAGGCTGATGCTGAAGCAATTAGAGGAGGCTACTGCCAAGATAGTGTGGGATGCCATTGGCAACTTTCCTCTCCCAGCTGATAATTCATTGCAACTGACTCGAAGCATCCTGAGCATGAATCAGAATATTGAAGATGTAAAGGCGGATGTCAATCACTTGCATACTGCTCTTGAGAGAAATGAGTTAGGTCAAGGGTGGAGAAAACTTTAAGAGACTTATCTGATGCTGAGATAATGAAGATTGAAAGTATGATGCAAGATTTCTCTGCTGCTGCTGATAAAGTTCATAGTGATATATCAACACTTCAGTTGAATATTGATTACATGAATGACCAAGCTGGTGCAATGAAAACTACTCAACAACATCAATCTGCTCAACTCCAAGTGGTGGATCAAAACATCAGGAAGCTGTGTGCTGCTGTCAACATCTCTCATGATCAACTAAACCATGCTGATGATGACAAAAAGGGGGAAGAGGGATCAACTAATAAGAAGAGTGTTGCCACTGCAACTATTCAAGTAACTGAGCAAGGATCTGCTGCTGAAAAGCCTGCTGAAGAAAAGACAAGTACACCAGCAGATGAAGTACTTGAAGAGAAAGCTGAAGATGATGAAGAAGCTGCTGAAGAAGAGCCCAAGGACGTAGCAAAATCTGACAAAGTGATTGCTGCTTCCAAGGACACTCCTGAAGAACAGCTCGATCCAACATATTATTTATATCCCAGAAATTTTTGAGGACTTAACTTTACTTTAGGTACATGTACTTAGCTGAAGTTTTGTCATCATCAAAAAGGGGGAAATTGTTGGATGAAGATGAAGACTTAAAAGTAAAGGGAGGTTTTGATGATTTCCAAAAGTCATCCACTAAGTAATGGAAGCTTAGCCAATCTCTAAAAATTATTTGACAAGCCAAATCAGACGGGTCAAATATTTGGTCCAGAAGACTACTGATCTGTTGCTGTATTCGGAATCAGACTGGTGGATTTTCAGCAGACTCAAATCAAATGAGTTCGATTTGGATCAGCAGAGTGTTCATCAGACGAGTGGATTTGATCAGCAGAGTGGAAGCGATCAGGAAGTTATTGCAACGGTAATAAATGCACCTGAAGTAATAAATGCTGTAAGGGAAGGGTATTAAAGACAAATGATTGAAGAAAAACTTCGGATCATGAGAGTGCATTTAATGCGACTGACAGAAAGTAGAGCAGAGTGTACAGTGCACAGTTGCAGAAGCCGTTCTGAAAACATGGACCAGTACTTGAGGAATTTGAACACCTGTCGATCTCTCAACGGGCAGATTTTCAAACCTCAAGTACAAATAGATCTGAATTGAAAAGTTAGAAGTGATTCACAACAACTGAGAGAAAAATTGAAGCAAGCAAAATCTTCTAAGTCTCAAACTCAAATACAGATCACTATCAGCTTAGTCATTTGTTGACAACAGCCGAGTTGAGAAAACAAAGCCAAATATAAATCTGTGTGATTTTTGTAAAAGAGAAAGTTGTGAGGAGTGTAGTCCATCTAAGTGAGTGATTTAGCTTCAGAGAGTAGGTTTTCTTTGTGATTTCCTGCTGTGAACTTGTGTCTTTTCATTTGTTGAATCGCGCAAGCATAGTATATTGTAAAATGTGTGTATATAGTATAACCCAAGATCTAAGTGACTTGGAAGAGTGGACTAAAGGATTTCAATCCATGTAACCACTATAAAAATTCTGTATGTTTGTTTATTGCATTTTAACTTGCATATTTTCAAAGAACTTCAAACATACGAACTTAACAAAAGATTTTAAAAGGAGTTGAAAAACTGGGGATAAAATCTTTGAAGGAAGAAAACAACTTGTTGAAAAATACTTGATAAATCCGCTGCTAACAAGTATTTCAAACTCTAATAATATTTGAATAAGATAAGTTAAATCAGACGAGTGGTCAACTAAACTGATTAAGCTAAGTGATCTATCAGCGAAGTAGTCTTACGAGTTCTTGATCTGCTTACTCTGATGATAAGAAAAGTTAGAGAAATTTTTGAAAGTTTGAAGAGGTCTATTCACCACCCCCCCCCCCCCCCCCCCTCTAGACCTCATCTGACCACTTGGGACCAACACTAGAGGTTGATAAGCTTCCATTACTTAGCTGATGACTTTTGGAAATCATCAAAACCTCCCTTCACTTCTTCATCTTCATCTAACATATATGAATATATATATATATATATATATAACAGAGAAATAAAATGTCTCTATGTTCATTTTAGAGGAGATAGGGACGAGAGTCCCTTTAAACTCTCTGTCCAATTGATATAAATTGGGGGAAGTCGTGTGCTTTCCCTCTCTTTAATAAGTGGTGTTAATCTACCACTATATACACACACAAATATATATATATATATATATATATATATATATATATATATATAGTTAATAAATTTCAAATACAGTTGTAGTTCTAATTTGGTGAATGAACTTAATAGGTATATGAATGATATAACTATTAGTGCGTTTTAACTAGAAATTCATTCAGAAAAAAGGAAAGCATTTAATATAGGTATAAATTTATTAAGATGAAAATACAAGTGGCATTATTTTTTATTTACTGAACGATAGATTAGTAAAAAAAAGGTTATCTAGTTAAAATTGAACTAATGTTAGTTGCTAACAAATATTATGTATAAGCGTCACCTTCATTCATAAACTACATTGATGTCCATATATTTTTATTGCAAAATTGAACACATACAAAGCTTGAAAAAAAGCAAAAGGAAATATTATTCCACCTTCTAATCAATGTTTTAGTGGTTACATTTTCAGCCAGTCTAACTGGTTCAACCGAAATGACGTTATAATTACATGATAAACTTACTATGTTGTTCACAAATCTGGGTCGGGTCATAACGGGTTGGGTTGTATATAATTACATGATAAACCCAATAAGAAACCCATTAAGAACCCTATTAAATTTAAGTTTGACCCGAAACGACCTAACCCAATAAATATTGTGAACTAATGGAATGGGTTATAACGGACCTGGGCGGATCATGAGCTGGCAATTGGGTCCAGAACCAATTTGTCAGCTCTATTTGAATCCTATTTTTCTTTTTTTGTTAAATTGCGAAGAAAAGAGTAAAGAAAATCATATAAAAACCATAAAAAGAGATTTTGAATATTAAAGATAATCTAAGTCTTTGAATGTGATTAAAAAAATAAATTATCAAGTTTATTTGATTATTTAATCCAAAAAAGTTGTTCTAGTAGTTAAAGGGTGTGATATCTTCTTCATTACTTAGGCACTAATTATTCGGATTACCTACTACAATAGTTAAAGCACATTAGCCTAGACACCTTGATAGGGAAAAAAATATATTTATTTAAACTTTAAATTATAATATAAAATGCCCTTGTAATCTAAAGTAAAGAAAAACATTCACAAAAATAAGTGATCTTATATAAAAATAAATGTAATAATTCAAAAAATGAAATCGGGATAATGCAATCATTACATTATATATTTTGAGTATGTGCAATTTATTCAAATTTCAAATAAAGAAAAATAAAAAGTCACAACGATGCGTTATAATGACAATTGTTTCAAATTAAATTTTGTCCATCGCTAAAGCAATTAAGCACAATAAATTTCTACCAAATAAAATAATGAAAATAAAAATTTAGATTCTCATTTCACATCTATATATTGCCCCGGATAAATTTATGCTTATACAATTAACCTAAATTCTAAAGTTGGGAGAGAAAAAAAAAAGGTCAATATGACAGATATTACCAATGACTCACAAGGTAAGGATTCATTCAACAAAATGAACGAGGGGCTAATTAAGGAGGTGGCCAAGCTAAGCACCCTTTACGGTGTGGAGGCTTGTACCATCATCTATAATGATGGTGAACCTGAGCCGTAGGTATGGCCATCCCAGGTGAGGGCATATGCTATGTTGGAGCGTTTTCAGATGTTGCAGAAAGCAGATCAGTTGCAGAAGTTCGTCAATGAAGAGAGATTTTTGTGCGACCAACTTCAGAAAAAGAAGGATGAACTTTCTCGTTTAAAAAAGGAGAACAAAAAGAACGAAATGAAAAATTTTATGTACAAATGCATGGCAGGATTGGCTAGGGTTAATAAGTGGGGTTAATAAGTGGGGTTAATTTTATGTACAAATGCATGTACAATATGACGGATATTACCAATGACTCACAAGGTAAGGATTCATTCAACAAAATGAACGAGGGGCTAATTAAGGAGGTGGCCTAACTAAGCACCCTTTACGGTGTGGAGGCTTGTACCGTCATCTATAATGATGGTGAACCTGAGCCGGAGGTATGGCCATCCCAGGTGAGGGCACAAGCTATGTTGGAGCTTTTTCAGATGTTGCCGAAAGCAGATCAGTTGCAGAAGTTGGTCAATGAAGAGAGATTTTTGTGCGACCAACTTCAGAAAAAGAAGGATGAACTTTCTCGTTTAAAAAAGGAGCACAAAAAGAACGAAATGAAAAATTTTATGTATAAATGCATGGCAGTATTGGCTAGGGTGTCCGATTTTGACTGTCGCGATGCAGACGATATGATTTTGGTCATGAATGAAACTCGCCAGGAGATAAACGCTAGAAAGAACGACGGTCAACTCAATGATGTTCCCTCTACATATGAGGTGGTAAAAAATAATGGACCCCCATCCAGCCCAATGAACTCCGCCGATACAATTCAAAGTTGGGATTGATTTTAAGACTTAATGGACTACCTTTGATCGAAATACTAGAATACCCAAAATATTGGTCATAATTCAAATAAAAAAGTATGAGTTCATAAATAGGCCCAGCCCAATCATGGACTTACTTATGGTTATTTTTATGTTATATTTTATTTGCTCTAGGATATACTTGTAGAGGTAAGGCTATAATCCCCTCGAATTTAAATTTTCATTTTAGATTAATAAATAAATAGGGACTATGCAACCCTCCATTTATATAGTCAGCGAGAACATTATAAGTTATAAGTTTAATGCTCCAAGGTTGTTTCTATATATATCTTGTCATAAAAATAGTACATGTGAAGGTCTCAATACAATATATATGTTTATATATATATATATACATACCAATGTCGGGAATCGAAGTATACAAATCCCGAATTCTTACTCGGAATCTCCATGGATCTCCCGCAAGAATTCAAATGTCATTTGATCGAACAACGTGGTTAAATCACTGAATTCTTCTAATATCGAAACCTCATGTTTTGGTGCTCCCGATGGGCCTATTTCAGAATGGAGGTAACTTTGGAGTCCACAATCTTAGAGCCCAACTATTGATGATAATTGCTCCATTAATCACCCAAATATATACCATTTAATGTGCTTAATATACATACATATATGTATATTTGTTTAGTGTATATATATGAATATATATATATATATATATATAACAAAGAAATAAAATGTTTCTACATTCATTTTAGAGGAGATAGGACGAGAGTCCCTTTGGACTCTCTGTCCAATTAATATAAATTGGGGGGAAGTCGTGTGCTTTCCCTCTCTTTAATAAGTGGGGTTAATAAATTTCAAATACAGTTGTAGTTCTAATTAAGTGAATGAACTCAATAGGTATATGAATGATATAACTATTAGTGCGTTTTAACTAGAAATTCATTCAGAAAAAAGGAAATCATTTAATATAGGTATAAATATATTTTCCGCAAGATGAAAAATACAATTGGCATTATTTTTTATTTATTGAACGATAGATTAGTTAAAAAAAAGGTTATCTAGTTAAAATTGAACTAATGTTAATTGCTAACAAATATTATGTATAAGCGTCACCTTCATTCATAAACTACATTGATGTCCATATATTTTTATTTGCCAATTGAACACATACCAAGCTTGAAAAAAAGCAAAACGAAATATTATTCCACCTTCTAATCAATGTTTTAGTGGTTACATTTTCAACCAGTCTAACTGGTTCAACCGAAATGACGTTATAATTACATGATAAACTTACTATGTTGTTCACAAATCTGGGTCGGGTCATAACGGGTTGGGTTGTATATAATTACATGATAAACCCAATAAGAAACCCATTAAGAACCCTATTAAATTTAAGTTTGACCCGAAACGACCCAACCCAATAAATATTGTGAACTAATGGGATGGGTTATAACGGGCCTGGGCGGATCATGAGCTGGCAATTGGGTCCAGAACCAATTTGCCAGCTCTATTTGAATCCTTTTTTTCTTTTTTTGTTAAATTGCAAAGAAAAGAGTAAAGAAAATCAAATAAAAACCATAAAAAGTGATTTTGAATATGAAAGATAATCTAAGTCTTTGAATGTGATTAAAAAAATAAATTATCAAGTTTATTTGATTATTTAATCCAAAAAAGTTGTTCTAGTAGTTAAAGGGTGTGATATATTCTTCATTACTTAGGCACTAATTCTTCGGATTTAGTTAAAGCACATTAGCCTAGACACCTTGATAGGGAAAAAAATATATTTATTTAAACTTTAAATAATAATATAAAATGCCCTTGTAATCTGAAGTAAAGAAAAACATTCACAAAAATAAGTGATCTTATATAAAAATAAATGTAATAATTCAAAAATTGAAATCGGGATAATGCAATCATTACATTATACATTTTGAGTATGTGCAATTTATTCAAATTTCAAATAAAGAAAAATAAAAAGTTACAACGATGCGTTATAATGACAATTGTTTCAAATTAAATTTTGTCCATCGCTAAAGCAATTAAGCACAATAAATTTCTACCAAATAAAATAATGACAATAAAAATTTAGATTCTCATTTCACATCTATATATTGCCCCGGATAAATTTATGCTTATACAATTAACCTAAATTCTAAAGTTTGGAGAGAGAGAAAAAAAAAAGGTCAATATGACGGATATTACCAATGACTCACAAGGTAAGGATTCATTCAACAAAATGAACGAGGGGCTAATTAAGGAGGTGGCCGAGCTAAGCACCCTTTACGGTGTGGAGGCTTGTACCATCATCTATAATGATGGTGAACCTGAGCCGAAGGTATGGCCATCCCAGGTGAGGGCACAAGCTATGTTGGAGCGTTTTCAGATGTTGCAGAAAGCAGATCAGTTGCAGAAGTTGGTCAATGAAGAGAGATTTTTGTGCGACCAACTTCAGAAAAAGAAGGATGAACTTTCTCGTTTAAAAAAGGAGAACAAAAAGAACGAAATGAAAAATTTTATGTACAAATGCATGGCAGGATTGGCTAGGGTGTCCGATTTTGACTGTCGCGATGCAGACGATATGATTTTGGTCATGAATGAAACTCGCCAGGAGCTAAACGCTAGAAAGAACGACGGTCAACTTAATGATGTTCCCTCTACATATGAGGTGGTAAAAAATAATGGACCCCCATCCAGCCCAATGAACTCCACCGATACAATTCAAAGTTGGGATTGATTTTAAGACTTAATGGACTAAATTTAATCGAAATACTAGAATACCCAAAATATTGGTCATAATTCAAATAAAAAAGTATGAGTTCATAAATAGGCCCAGCCCAATCATGGACTTACTTATGGTTATTTTTATGTTATATTTTATTTGCTCTAGGATGTACTTGTAGAGGTAAGGCTATACCCCCCTCGAATTTAAATTTTCATTTTAGATTAATAAATAAATAGGGACTATGCAACCCCCTATTTATATAGTTAGCGAGAACATTATAAGTTATAAGTTTAATGCTCCAAGGTTGTTTCTATATATATCTTGTCATAAAAATAGTACATGTTAAGGTCTCAATACAATATATATGTGTTTATATATATATATATACATACCAATTTCGGGAATCGAAGGATACGAATCCCGAATTCTTACTAGGAATCTCCATGGATCTCCCCGCAAGAATTCAAATGTCATTTGATCGAACACCGTGGTTAAATCACTGAATTCTTCTAACATCGAAACCTCATGTTTTGGTGCTCCCGATGGGCCTATTTCAGAATGAAGGTAGCTTTGGAGTCCACAATCTTAGAGCCCAACTATTGATGATAATTGCTCCATTAATCACCTAAAAATATACCATTTAATGTGCTTAATATACGTACATATATGTATATTTGTTTAGTGTATATATATGAATATATATATATAACAAAGAAATAAAATGTTTCTACATTCATTTTAGAGGAGATAGGACGAGAGTCCCTTTGGACTCTCTGTCCAATTGATATAAATTGGGGGGAAGTCGTGTGCTTTCCCTCTCTATAATAAGTGGGGTTAATCTACCACTATATATACATATATATATATATATATATATATATATATACATATATATATATATATATATATGTATATTGTTAATAAATTTCAAATACAGTTGTAGTTCTAATTAAGTGAATGAACTCAATAGGTATATGAATGATATAACTATTAGTGCGTTTTAACTAGAAATTCATTCAGAAAAAAGGAAATCATTTAATATCGGTATAAATATATTTTCCGCAAGATGAAAAATACAAGTGGCATTATTTTTTATTTATTGAACGATAGATTAGTTAAAAAAAAGGATATCTAGTTAAAATTGAACTAATGTTAATTGCTAACAAATATTATGTATAAGCGTCACCTTCATTCATAAACTACATTGATGTCCATATATTTTTATTTGCCAATTAAACACATACCAAGCTTGAAAAAAAGCAAAACGAAATATTATTCCACCTTCTAATCAATGTTTTAGTGGTTACATTTTCAACCAGTCTAACTGGTTCAACCGAAATGACGTTATAATTACATGATAAACTTACTATGTTGTTCACAAATCTGGGTCGGGTCATAACGGGTTGGGTTGTATATAACTACATGATAAACCCAATAAGAAACCCATTAAGAACCCTATTAAATTTAAGTTTGACCCGAAACGACCCAACCCAATAAATATTGTGAACTAATGGGATGGGTTATAACGGGCCTGGGCGGATCATGAGCTGGCAATTGGGTCCAGAACCAATTTGCCAGCTCTATTTGAATCCTATTTTTCTTTTTTTGTTAAATTGCAAAGAAAAGAGTAAAGAAAATCATATAAAAACCATAAAAAGTGATTTTGAATATGAAAGATAATTTAAGTCTTTGAATGTGATTAAAAAAATAAATTATCAAGTTTATTTGATTATTTAATCCAAAAAAGTTGTTCTAGTAGTTAAAGGGTGTGATATATTCTTCATTACTTAGGCACTAATTCTTCGGATTTAGTTAAAGCACATTAGCCTAGACACCTTGATAGGGAAAAAATATATTTATTTAAACTTTAAATAATAATATAAAATGCCCTTGTAATCTGAAGTAAAGAAAAACATTCACAAAAATAAGTGATCTTATATAAAAATAAATGTAATAATTCAAAAATTGAAATCGGGATAATGCAATCATTACATTATACATTTTGAGTATGTGCAATTTATTCAAATTTCAAATAAAGAAAAATAAAAAGTTACAACGATGCGTTATAATGACAATTGTTTCAAATTAAATTTTGTCCATCGCTAAAGCAATTAAGCACAATAAATTTCTACCAAATAAAATAATGACAATAAAAATTTAGATTCTCATTTCACATCTATATATTGCCCCGGATAAATTTATGCTTATACAATTAACCTAAATTCTAAAGTTTGGAGAGAGAGAAAAAAAAAAGGTCAATATGACGGATATTACCAATGACTCACAAGGTAAGGATTCATTCAACAAAATGAACGAGGGGCTAATTAAGGAGGTGGCCGAGCTAAGCACCCTTTACGGTGTGGAGGCTTGTACCATCATCTATAATGATGGTGAACCTGAGCCGAAGGTATGGCCATCCCAGGTGAGGGCACAAGCTATGTTGGAGCGTTTTCAGATGTTGCAGAAAGCAGATCAGTTGCAGAAGTTGGTCAATGAAGAGAGATTTTTGTGCGACCAACTTCAGAAAAAGAAGGATGAACTTTCTCGTTTAAAAAAGGAGAACAAAAAGAACGAAATGAAAAATTTTATGTACAAATGCATGGCAGGATTGGCTAGGGTGTCCGCGATTTTGACTGTCGCGATGCAGACGATATGATTTTGGTCATGAATGAAACTCGCCAGGAGCTAAACGCTAGAAAGAACGACGGTCAACTTAATGATGTTCCCTCTACATATGAGGTGGTAAAAAATAATGGACCCCCATCCAGCCCAATGAACTCCACCGATACAATTCAAAGTTGGGATTGATTTTAAGACTTAATGGACTAAATTTAATCGAAATACTAGAATACCCAAAATATTGGTCATAATTCAAATAAAAAAAGTATGAGTTCATAAATAGGCCCAGCCCAATCATGGACTTACTTATGGTTATTTTTATGTTATATTTTATTTGCTCTAGGATGTACTTGTAGAGGTAAGGCTATACCCCCCTCGAATTTAAATTTTCATTTTAGATTAATAAATAAATAGGGACTATGCAACCCTCTATTTATATAGTTAGCGAGAACATTATAAGTTATAAGTTTAATGCTCCAAGGTTGTTTCTATATATATCTTGTCATAAAAATAGTACATGTTAAGGTCTCAATACAATATATATGTGTTTATATATATATATATACATACCAATTTCGGGAATCGAAGGATACGAATCCCGAATTCTTACTAGGAATCTCCATGGATCTCCCCGCAAGAATTCAAATGTCATTTGATCGAACACCGTGGTTAAATCACTGAATTCTTCTAACATCGAAACCTCATGTTTTGGTGCTCCCGATGGGCCTATTTCAGAATGAAGGTAGCTTTGGAGTCCACAATCTTAGAGCCCAACTATTGATGATAATTGCTCCATTAATCACCTAAAAATATACCATTTAATGTGCTTAATATACGTACATATATGTATATTTGTTTAGTGTATATACATGAATATATATATATATATATATATATATATATATATATATATATATAACAAAGAAATAAAATGTTTCTACATTCATTTTAGAGGAGATAGGACGAGAGTCCCTTTGGACTCTCTGTCCAATTGATATAAATTGGGGGGAAGTCGTGTGCTTTCCCTCTCTTTAATAAGTGGGGTTAATCTACCACTATATATACATATATATATATATATATATACATATATATATATATGTATATTGTTAATAAATTTCAAATACAGTTGTAGTTCTAATTAAGTGAATGAACTCAATAGGTATATGAATGATATAACTATTAGTGCGTTTTAACTAGAAATTCATTCAGAAAAAAGGAAATCATTTAATATAGGTATAAATATATTTTCCGCAAGATGAAAAATACAAGTGGCATTATTTTTTATTTATTGAACGATAGATTAGTTAAAAAAAAGGTTATCTAGTTAAAATTGAACTAATGTTAATTGCTAACAAATATTATGTATAAGCGTCACCTTCATTCATAAACTACATTGATGTCCATATATTTTTATTTGCCAATTGAACACATACCAAGCTTGAAAAAAAGCAAAACGAAATATTATTCCACCTTCTAATCAATGTTTTAGTGGTTACATTTTCAACCAGTCTAACTGGTTCAACCGAAATGACGTTATAATTACATGATAAACTTACTATGTTGTTCACAAATCTGGGTCGGGTCATAACGGGTTGGGTTGTATATAACTACATGATAAACCCAATAAGAAACCCATTAAGAACCCTATTAAATTTAAGTTTGACCCGAAACGACCCAACCCAATAAATATTGTGAACTAATGGGATGGGTTATAACGGGCCTGGGCGGATCATGAGCTGGCAATTGGGTCCAGAACCAATTTGCCAGCTCTATTTGAATCCTATTTTTCTTTTTTTTGTTAAATTGCAAAGAAAAGAGTAAAGAAAATCATATAAAAACCATAAAAAGTGATTTTGAATATGAAAGATAATTTAAGTCTTTGAATGTGATTAAAAAAATAAATTATCAAGTTTATTTGATTATTTAATCCAAAAAAGTTGTTCTAGTAGTTAAAGGGTGTGATATATTCTTCATTACTTAGGCACTAATTCTTCGGATTTAGTTAAAGCACATTAGCCTAGACACCTTGATAGGGAAAAAAATATATTTATTTAAACTTTAAATAATAATATAAAATGCCCTTGTAATCTGAAGTAAAGAAAAACATTCACAAAAATAAGTGATCTTATATAAAAATAAATGTAATAATTCAAAAATTGAAATCGGGATAATGCAATCATTACATTATACATTTTGAGTATGTGCAATTTATTCAAATTTCAAATAAAGAAAAATAAAAAGTTACAATGATGCGTTATAATGACAATTGTTTCAAATTAAATTTTGTCCATCGCTAAAGCAATTAAGCACAATAAATTTCTACCAAATAAAATAATGACAATAAAAATTTAGATTCTCATTTCACATCTATATATTGCCCCGGATAAATTTATGCTTATACAATTAACCTAAATTCTAAAGTTTGGAGAGAGAGAAAAAAAAAAGGTCAATATGACGGATTTTACCAATGACTCACAAGGTAAGGATTCATTCAACAAAATGAACGAGGGGCTAATTAAGGAGGTGGCCGTGCTAAGCACCCTTTACGGTGTGGAGGCTTGTACCATCATCTATAATGATGGTGAACCTGAGCCGAAGGTATGGCCATCCCAGGTGAGGGCACAAGCTATGTTGGAGCGTTTTCAGATGTTGCAGAAAGCAGATCAGTTGCAGAAGTTGGTCAATGAAGAGAGATTTTTGTGCGACCAACTTCAGAAAAAGAAAGATGAACTTTCTCGTTTAAGAAATGAGAACAAAAAGAACGAAATGAAAAATTTTATGTACAAATGCATGGCAGCATTGGCTAGGGTGTCCGATTTTGACTGTCGCGATGCAGACGATATGATTTTGGTCATGAATGAAACTCGCCAGGAGCTAAACGCTAGAAAGAACGACGGTCAACTTAATGATGTTCCCTCTACATATGAGGTGGTAAAAATTAATGGACCCCCATCCAGCCCAATGAACTCCACCGATACAATTCAAAGTTGGGATTGATTTTAAGACTTAATGGACTAAATTTAATCGAAATACTAGAATACCCAAAATATTGGTCATAATTCAAATAAAAAAGTATGAGTTCATAAATAGGCCCAGCCCAATCATGGACTTATTATGGTTATTTTTATGTTATATTTTATTTGCTCTAGGATGTACTTGTAGAGGTAAGGCTATACCCCCCTCGAATTTAAATTTTCATTTTAGATTAATAAATAAATAGGGACTATGCAACCCTCTATTTATATAGTTAGCGAGAACATTATAAGTTATAAGTTTAATGCTCCAAGGTTGTTTCTATATATATCTTGTCATAAAAATAGTACATGTTAAGGTCTCAATACAATATATATGTTTTTATATATATATATATATATACATACCAATTTCGGGAATCGAAGGATACGAATCCCGAATTCTTACTAGGAATCCCCATGGATCTCCCCGCAAGAATTCAAATGTCATTTGATCGAACACCGTGGTTAAATCACTGAATTCTTCTAACATCGAAATCTCATGTTTTGGTGCTCCCGATGGGCCTATTTCAGAATGAAGGTAGCTTTGGAGTCCACAATCTTAGAGCCCAACTATTGATGATAATTGCTCCATTAATCACCTAAAAATATACCATTTAATGTGCTTAATATACGTACATATATGTATATTTTTTTAGTGTATATATATGAATATATATATAACAAATAAATAAAATGTTTCTACATTCATTTTAGAGTAGATAGGACGAGAGTCCCTTTGGACTCTCTGTCCAATTGATATAAATTGGGGGGAAGTCGTGTGCTTTCCCTCTATTTAATAAGTGGGGTTAATCTACCACTATATATACATATATATATATATATATATACATATATATATATACATATATATATATATATGTATATTGTTAATAAATTTCAAATACAGTTGTAGTTCTAATTAAGTGAATGAACTCAATGGGTATATGAATGATATAACTATGAGAGCGTTTTAACTAGAAATTCATTCAGAAAAAAGAAAAGCATTTAATATAGGTTTAAATATATTTTCCGCAAGATTAAAAATACAAGTGGCATTATATTTTATTTATTGAACGATAGATTAGTAAAAAAAAAGGTTATCTAGTTAAAATTGAACTAATGTTAATTGCTAACAAATATTATGTATAAGCGTCACCTTCATTCATAAACTACACTGATGTCCATATATTTTTATTTGCCAATTGAACACATACCAAGCTTGAAAAAAAGCAAAACGAAATATTATTCCACCTTCTAATCAATGTTTTAGTGGTTACATTTTCAACCAGTCTAATTGGTTCAACCGAAATGACGTTATAATTACATGATAAACTTACTATGTTGTTCACAAATCTGGGTCGGGTCATAACGGATTGGGTTGTATATAATTACATGATAAACCCAATAAGAAACCCATTAAGAACCCTATTAAATTTAAGTTTGACCCGAAACGACCCAACCAAATAAATATTGTGAACTAATGGGATGGGTTAAAACGGGCCTGGGAGGATCATGAGCTGGAAATTGGGTCCAGAACCAATTTGCCAGCTCTATTTGAATCCTATTTTTCTTTTCTTTGTTAAATTGCGAAGAAAAGAGTAAAGAAAATCATATAAAAACCATAAAAAGTGATTTTGAATATTAAAGATAATCTAAGTCTTTGAATGTGATTAAAAAAATAAATTATCAAGTTTATTTGATTATTTAATCCAAAAAAGTTGTTCTAGTAGTTAAAGGGTGTGATATCTTCTTCATTACTTAGGCACTAATTCTTCGGATTTAGTTAAAGCACAGCCTAGACACCTTGATAGGGAAAAAAAATATATTTATTTAATCTTTAAATAATAATATAAAATGCCCTTGTAATCTGAAGTAAAGAAAAACATTCACAAAAATAAGTGATCTTATATAAAAATAAATGTAATAATTCAAAAATTGAAATCGGGATAATGCAATCATTACATTATACATTTTGAGTATGTGCAATTTATTCAAATTTCAAATAAAGAAAAACAAAAAGTTACAACGATGCGTTATAATGACAATTGTTTCAAATTAAATTTTGTCCATCGCTAAAGCAATTAAGCACAATAAATTTCTACCAAATAAAATAATGACAATAAAAATTTAGATTCTCATTTCACATCTATATATTGCCCCGGATAAATTTATGCTTATACAATTAACCTAAATTCTAAAGTTTGGAGAGAGAGAAAAAAAAAAGGTCAATATGACGGATATTACCAATGACTCACAAGGTAAGGATTCATTCAACAAAATGAACGAGGGGCTAATTAAGGAGGTGGCCGAGCTAAGCACCCTTTACGGTGTGGAGGCTTGTACCATCATCTATAATGATGGTGAACCTGAGCCGAAGGTATGGCCATCCCAGGTGAGGGCACAAGCTATGTTGGAGCGTTTTCAGATGTTGCAGAAAGCAGATCAGTTGCAGAAGTTGGTCAATGAAGAGAGATTTTTGTGCGACCAACTTCAGAAAAAGAAGGATGAACTTTCTCGTTTAAAAAAGGAGAACAAAAAGAACGAAATGAAAAATTTTATGTACAAATGCATGGCAGGATTGGCTAGGGTGTCCGATTTTGACTGTCGCGATGCAGACGATATGATTTTGGTCATGAATGAAACTCGCCAGGAGCTAAACGCTAGAAAGAACGACGGTCAACTTAATGATGTTCCCTCTACATATGAGGTGGTAAAAAATAATGGAACCCCATCCAGCCCAATGAACTCCACCGATACAATTCAAAGTTGGGATTGATTTTAAGACTTAATGGACTAAATTTAATCGAAATACTAGAATACCCAAAATATTGGTCATAATTCAAATAAAAAAGTATGAGTTCATAAATAGGCCCAGCCCAATCATGGACTTACTTATGGTTATTTTTATGTTATATTTTATTTGCTCTAGGATGTACTTGTAGAGGTAAGGCTATACCCCCCTCGAATTTAAATTTTCATTTTAGATTAATAAATAAATAGGGACTATGCAACCCTCTATTTATATAGTTAGCGAGAACATTATAAGTTATAAGTTTAATGCTCCAAGGTTGTTTCTATATATATCTTGTCATAAAAATAATACATGTTAAGGTCTCAATACAATATATATGTGTTTATATATATATATACATACCAATTTCGGGAATCGAAGGATACGAATCCCGAATTCTTACTAGGAATCTCCATGGATCTCCCCGCAAGAATTCAAATGTCATTTGATCGAACACCGTGGTTAAATCACTGAATTCTTCTAACATCGAAACCTCATGTTTTGGTGCTCCCGATGGGCCTATTTCAGAATGAAGGTAGCTTTGGAGTCCACAATCTTAGAGCCCAACTATTGATGATAATTGCTCCATTAATCACCTAAAAATATACCATTTAATGTGCTTAATATACGTACATATATGTATATTTGTTTAGTGTATATATATGAATATATATATATATATATATATATATAACAAAGAAATAAAATGTTTCTACATTCATTTTAGAGGAGATAGGACGAGAGTCCCTTTGGACTCTCTGTCCAATTGATATAAATTGTGGGGAAGTCGTGTGCTTTCCCTCTCTTTAATAAGTGGGGTTAATCTACCACTATATATACATATATATATATACATATATATATATAGACATATATATATATATATATATATGTATATTGTTAATAAATTTCAAATACAGTTGTAGTTCTAATTAAGTGAATGAACTCAATAGGTATATGAATGATATAACTATTAGTGCGTTTTAACTAGAAATTCATTCAGAAAAAAGGAAATCATTTAATATAGGTATAAATATATTTTCCGCAAGATGAAAAATACAATTGGCATTATTTTTTATTTATTGAACGATAGATTAGTTAAAAAAAAAGGTTATCTAGTTAAAATTGAACTAATGTTAATTGCTAACAAATATTATGTATAAGCGTCACCTTCATTCATAAACTACATTGATGTCCATATATTTTTATTTGCCAATTGAACACATACCAAGCTTGAAAAAAAGCAAAACGAAATATTATTCCACCTTCTAATCAATGTTTTAGTGGTTACATTTTCAACCAGTCTAACTGGTTCAACCGAAATGACGTTATAATTACATGATAAACTTACTATGTTGTTCACAAATCTGGGTCGGGTCATAACGGGTTGGGTTGTATATAATTACATGATAAACCCAATAAGAAACCCATTAAGAACCCTATTAAATTTAAGTTTGACCCGAAACGACCCAACCCAATAAATATAGTGAACTAATGGGATGGGTTATAACGGGCCTGGGCGGATCATGAGCTGGCAATTGGGTCCAGAACCAATTTGCCAGCTCTATTTGAATCCTATTTTTCTTTTTTTGTTAAATTGCAAAGAAAAGAGTAAAGAAAATCATATAAAAACCATAAAAAGTGATTTTGAATATGAAAGATAATCTAAGTCTTTAAATGTGATTAAAAAAATAAATTATCAAGTTTATTTGATTATTTAATCCAAAAAAGTTGTTCTAGTAGTTAAAGGGTGTGATATATTCTTCATTACTTAGGCACTAATTCTTCGGATTTAGTTAAAGCACATTAGCCTAGACACCTTGATAGGGAAAAAAATATATTTATTTAAACTTTAAATAATAATATAAAATGCCCTTGTAATCTGAAGTAAAGAAAAACATTCACAAAAATAAGTGATCTTATATAAAAATAAATGTAATAATTCAAAAATTGAAATCGGGATAATGCAATCATTACATTATACATTTTGAGTATGTGCAATTTATTCAAATTTCAAATAAAGAAAAATAAAAAGTTACAACGATGCGTTATAATGACAATTGTTTCAAATAAAATTTTGTCCATCGCTAAAGCAATTAAGCACAATAAATTTCTACCAAATAAAATAATGACAATAAAAATTTAGATTCTCATTTCACATCTATATATTGCCCCGGATAAATTTATGCTTATACAATTAACCTAAATTCTAAAGTTTGGAGAGAGAGAAAAAAAAAAGGTCAATATGACGGATATTACCAATGACTCACAAGGTAAGGATTCATTCAACAAAATGAACGAGGGGCTAATTAAGGAGGTGGCCGAGCTAAGCACCCTTTACGGTGTGGAGGCTTGTACCATCATCTATAATGATGGTGAACCTGAGCCGAAGGTATGGCCATCCCAGGTGAGGGCACAAGCTATGTTGGAGCGTTTTCAGATGTTGCAGAAAGCAGATCAGTTGCAGAAGTTGGTCAATGAAGAGAGATTTTTGTGCGACCAACTTCAGAAAAAGAAGGATGAACTTTCTCGTTTAAAAAAGGAGAACAAAAAGAACGAAATGAAAAATTTTATGTACAAATGCATGGCAGGATTGGCTAGGGTGTCCGATTTTGACTGTCGCGATGCAGACGATATGATTTTGGTCATGAATGAAACTCGCCAGGAGCTAAACGCTAGAAAGAACGACGGTCAACTTAATGATGTTCCCTCTACATATGAGGTGGTAAAAAATAATGGACCCCCATCCAGCCCAATGAACTCCACCGATACAATTCAAAGTTGGGATTGATTTTAAGACTTAATGGACTAAATTTAATCGAAATACTAGAATACCCAAAATATTGGTTATAATTCAAATAAAAAAGTATGAGTTCATAAATAGGCCCAGCCCAATCATGGACTTACTTATGGTTATTTTTATGTTATATTTTATTTGCTCTAGGATGTACTTGTAGAGGTAAGGCTATACCCCCCTCGAATTTAAATTTTCATTTTAGATTAATAAATAAATAGGGACTATGCAACCCTCTATTTATATAGTTAGCGAGAACATTATAAGTTATAAGTTTAATGCTCCAAGGTTGTTTCTATATATATCTTGTCATAAAAATAGTACATGTTAAGGTCTCAATACAATATATATGTGTTTATATATATATATATATACATACCAATTTCGGGAATCGAAGGATACGAATCCCGAATTCTTACTAGGAATCTCCATGGATCTCCCCGCAAGAATTCAAATGTCATTTGATCGAACACCGTGGTTAAATCACTGAATTCTTCTAACATCGAAACCTCATGTTTTGGTGCTCCCGATGGGCCTATTTCAGAATGAAGGTAGCTTTGGAGTCCACAATCTTAGAGCCCAACTCTTGATGATAATTGCTCCATTAATCACCTAAAAATATACCATTTAATGTGCTTAATATACGTACATATATGTATATTTGTTTAGTGTATATATATGAATATATATATATATATATATATATATATATATATATATATATATATATATATATATATATATATATAACAAAGAAATAAAATGTTTCTACATTCATTTTAGAGGAGATAGGACGAGAGTCCCTTTGGACTCTCTGTCCAATTGATATAAATTGGGGGGAAGTCGTGTGCTTTCCCTCTCTTTAATAAGTGGGGTTAATCTACCACTATATATACAAATATATATATACATATATATATATATATATACATATATATATGTATATTGTTAATAAATTTCAAATACAGTTGTAGTTCTAATTAAGTGAATGAACTCAATAGGTATATGAATGATATAACTATGAGAGCGTTTTAACTAGAAATTCATTCAGAAAAAAGAAAAGCATTTAATATAGGTTTAAATATATTTTCCGCAAGATTAAAAATACAAGTGGCATTATATTTTATTTATTGAACGATAGATTAGTAAAAAAAAAGGTTATCTAGTTAAAATTGAACTAATGTTAATTGCTAACAAATATTATGTATAAGCGTCACCTTCATTCATAAACTACACTGATGTCCATATATTTTTATTTGCCAATTGAACACATACCAAGCTTGAAAAAAAGCAAAACGAAATATTATTCCACCTTCTAATCAATGTTTTAGTGGTTACATTTTCAACCAGTCTAATTGGTTCAACCGAAATGACGTTATAATTACATGATAAACTTACTATGTTGTTCACAAATCTGGGTCGGGTCATAACGGATTGGGTTGTATATAATTACATGATAAACCCAATAAGAAACCCATTAAGAACCCTATTAAATTTAAGTTTGACCCGAAACGACCCAACCAAATAAATATTGTGAACTAATGGGATGGGTTAAAACGGGCCTGGGCGGATCATGAGCTGGAAATTGGGTCCAGAACCAATTTGCCAGCTCTATTTGAATCCTATTTTTCTTTTCTTTGTTAAATTGCGAAGAAAAGAGTAAAGAAAATCATATAAAAACCATAAAAAGTGATTTTGAATATTAAAGATAATCTAAGTCTTTGAATGTGATTAAAAAAATAAATTATCAAGTTTATTTGATTATTTAATCCAAAAAAGTTGTTCTAGTAGTTAAAGGGTGTGATATCTTCTTCATTACTTAGGCACTAATTCTTCGGATTTAGTTAAAGCACAGCCTAGACACCTTGATAGGGAAAAAAAATATATTTATTTAATCTTTAAATAATAATATAAAATGCCCTTGTAATCTGAAGTAAAGAAAAACATTCACAAAAATAAGTGATCTTATATAAAAATAAATGTAATAATTCAAAAATTGAAATCGGGATAATGCAATCATTACATTATACATTTTGAGTATGTGCAATTTATTCAAATTTCAAATAAAGAAAAACAAAAAGTTACAACGATGCGTTATAATGACAATTGTTTCAAATTAAATTTTGTCCATCGCTAAAGCAATTAAGCACAATAAATTTCTACCAAATAAAATAATGACAATAAAAATTTAGATTCTCATTTCACATCTATATATTGCCCCGGATAAATTTATGCTTATACAATTAACCTAAATTCTAAAGTTTGGAGAGAGAGAAAAAAAAAAGGTCAATATGACGGATATTACCAATGACTCACAAGGTAAGGATTCATTCAACAAAATGAACGAGGGGCTAATTAAGGAGGTGGCCGAGCTAAGCACCCTTTACGGTGTGGAGGCTTGTACCATCATCTATAATGATGGTGAACCTGAGCCGAAGGTATGGCCATCCCAGGTGAGGGCACAAGCTATGTTGGAGCGTTTTCAGATGTTGCAGAAAGCAGATCAGTTGCAGAAGTTGGTCAATGAAGAGAGATTTTTGTGCGACCAACTTCAGAAAAAGAAGGATGAACTTTCTCGTTTAAAAAAGGAGAACAAAAAGAACGAAATGAAAAATTTTATGTACAAATGCATGGCAGGATTGGCTAGGGTGTCCGATTTTGACTGTCGCGATGCAGACGATATGATTTTGGTCATGAATGAAACTCGCCAGGAGCTAAACGCTAGAAAGAACGACGGTCAACTTAATGATGTTCCCTCTACATATGAGGTGGTAAAAAATAATGGACCCCCATCCAGCCCAATGAACTCCACCGATACAATTCAAAGTTGGGATTGATTTTAAGACTTAATGGACTAAATTTAATCGAAATACTAGAATACCCAAAATATTGGTTATAATTCAAATAAAAAAGTATGAGTTCATAAATAGGCCCAGCCCAATCATGGACTTACTTATGGTTATTTTTATGTTATATTTTATTTGCTCTAGGATGTACTTGTAGAGGTAAGGCTATACCCCCCTCGAATTTAAATTTTCATTTTAGATTAATAAATAAATAGGGACTATGCAACCCTCTATTTATATAGTTAGCGAGAACATTATAAGTTATAAGTTTAATGCTCCAAGGTTGTTTCTATATATATCTTGTCATAAAAATAGTACATGTTAAGGTCTCAATACAATATATATGTGTTTATATATATATATATATACATACCAATTTCGGGAATCGAAGGATACGAATCCCGAATTCTTACTAGGAATCTCCATGGATCTCCCCGCAAGAATTCAAATGTCATTTGATCGAACACAGTGGTTAAATCACTGAATTCTTCTAACATCGAAACCTCATGTTTTGGTGCTCCCGATGGGCCTATTTCAGAATGAAGGTAGCTTTGGAGTCCACAATCTTAGAGCCCAACTATTGATGATAATTGCTCCATTAATCACCTAAAAATATACCATTTAATGTGCTTAATATACGTACATATATGTATATTTGTTTAATCTTTAAATAATAATATGAAATGCCCTTGTAATCTGAAGTAAAGAAAAACATTCACAAAAATAAGTGATCTTATATAAAAATAAATGTAATAATTCAAAAATTGAAATCGGGATAATGCAATCATTACATTATACATTTTGAGTATGTGCAATTTATTCAAATTTCAAATAAAGAAAAACAAAAAGTTACAACGATGCGTTATAATGACAATTGTTTCAAATTAAATTTTGTCCATCGCTAAAGCAATTAAGCACAATAAATTTCTACCAAATAAAATAATGACAATAAAAATTTAGATTCTCATTTCACATCTATATATTGCCCCGGATAAATTTATGCTTATACAATTAACCTAAATTCTAAAGTTTGGAGAGAGAGAAAAAAAAAAGGTCAATATGACGGATATTACCAATGACTCACAAGGTAAGGATTCATTCAACAAAATGAACGAGGGGCTAATTAAGGAGGTGGCCGAGCTAAGCACCCTTTACGGTGTGGAGGCTTGTACCATCATCTATAATGATGGTGAACCTGAGCCGAAGGTATGGCCATCCCAGGTGAGGGCACAAGCTATGTTGGAGCGTTTTCAGATGTTGCAGAAAGCAGATCAGTTGCAGAAGTTGGTCAATGAAGAGAGATTTTTGTGCGACCAACTTCAGAAAAAGAAGGATGAACTTTCTCGTTTAAAAAAGGAGAACAAAAAGAACGAAATGAAAAATTTTATGTACAAATGCATGGCAGGATTGGCTAGGGTGTCCGATTTTGACTGTCGCGATGCAGACGATATGATTTTGGTCATGAATGAAACTCTCCAGGAGCTAAACGCTAGAAAGAACGACGGTCAACTTAATGATGTTCCCTCTACATATGAGGTGGTAAAAAATAATGGACCCCCATCCAGCCCAATGAACTCCACCGATACAATTCAAAGTTGGGATTGATTTTAAGACTTAATGGACTAAATTTAATCGAAATACTAGAATACCCAAAATATTGGTTATAATTCAAATAAAAAAGTATGAGTTCATAAATAGGCCCAGCCCAATCATGGACTTACTTATGGTTATTTTTATGTTATATTTTATTTGCTCTAGGATGTACTTGTAGAGGTAAGGCTATACCCCCCTCGAATTTAAATTTTCATTTTAGATTAATAAATAAATAGGGACTATGCAACCCTCTATTTATATAGTTAGCGAGAACATTATAAGTTATAAGTTTAATGCTCCAAGGTTGTTTCTATATATATCTTGTCATAAAAATAGTACATGTTAAGGTCTCAATACAATATATATGTGTTTATATATATATATATATACATACCAATTTCGGGGATCGAAGGATACGAATCCCGAATTCTTACTAGGAATCTCCATGGATCTCCCCGCAAGAATTCAAATGTCATTTGATCGAACACCGTGGTTAAATCACTGAATTCTTCTAACATCGAAACCTCATGTTTTGGTGCTCCCGATGGGCCTATTTCAGAATGAAGGTAGCTTTGGAGTCCACAATCTTAGAGCCCAACTCTTGATGATAATTGCTCCATTAATCACCTAAAAATATACCATTTAATGTGCTTAATATACGTACATATATGTATATTTGTTTAGTGTATATATATGAATATATATATATATATATATATATATATAACAAAGAAATAAAATGTTTCTACATTCATTTTAGAGGAGATAGGACGAGAGTCCCTTTGGACTCTCTGTCCAATTGATATAAATTGGGGGGAAGTCGTGTGCTTTCCCTCTCTTTAATAAGTGGGGTTAATCTACCACTATATATATATATATATATATATATGCATATATATATATATGTATATTGTTAATAAATTTCAAATACAGTTGTAGTTCTAATTAAGTGAATGAACTCAATAGGTATATGAATGATATAACTATTAGTGCGTTTTAACTAGAAATTCATTCAGAAAAAAGGAAAGCATTTAATATAGGTATAAATATATTTTCCGAAAGATGACAAATACAAGTGGCATTATTTTTTATTTATTGAACGATAGATTAGTTAAAAAAAAGGTTATCTAGTTAAAATTGAACTAATGTTAATTGCTAACAAATATTATGTATAAGCGTCACCTTCATTCATAAACTACATTAATGTCCATATATTTTTATTTGCCAATTGAACACATACCAAGCTTGAAAAAAAGCAAAACGAAATATTATTCCACCTTCTAATCAATGTTTTAGTGGTTACATTTTCAACCAGTCTAACTGGTTCAACCGAATTGACGTTATAATTACATGATAAACTTACTATGTTGTTCACAAATCTGGGTCGGGTCATAACGGGTTGGGTTGTATATAATTACATGATAAACCCAATAAGAAACCCATTAAGAACCCTATTAAATTTAAGTTTGACCCGAAATGACCCAACCCAATAAATATTGTGAGCTAATGGGATGGGTTATAACGGGCCTGGGCGGATCATGAGCTGGCAATTGGGTCCAGAACCAATTTGCCAGCTCTATTTGAATCCTATTTTTCTTTTTTTGTTAAATTGCGAAGAAAAAAGTAAAGAAAATCAAATAAAAACCATAAAAAGTGATTTTGAATATTAAAGATAATCTAAGTCTTTAAAATGTGATTAAAAAAATAAATTATCAAGTTTATTTGATTATTTAATACAAAAAAGTTGTTCTAGTAGTTAAAGGGTGTGATTTCTTCTTCATTACTTAGGCACTAATTCTTCGGATTTTGTTAAAGCACATTAGCCTAGACACCTTGATAGGGAAAAAAATATATTTATTTAAAATTTAAATAATAATATAAAATGCCCTTGTAATCTGAAGTAAAGAAAAACATTCACAAAAATAAGTGATCTTATATAAAAATAAATGTAATAATTCAAAAATTGAAATCGGGATAATGCAATCATTACATTATACATTTTGAGTATGTGCAATTTATTAGAATTTCAAATAAAGAAAAATAAAAAGTTACAACGATGCGTTATAATGACAATTGTTTCAAATTAAATTTTGTCCATCGCTAAAGCAATTAAGCCCAATAAATTTCTACCAAATAAAATAATGACAATAAAAATTTAGATTCTCATTTCACATCTATATATTGCCCCGGATAAATTTATGCTTATACAATTAACCCAAATTATAAAGTTTGGAGAGAGAGAGAAAAAAAAGGTCAATATGACGGATATTACCAATGACTCACAAGGTAAGGATTCATTCAACAAAATGAACGAGGGGCTAATTAAGGAGGTGGCCGTGCTAAGCACCCTTTACGGTGTGGAGGCTTGTACCATCATCTATAATGATGGTGAACCTGAGCCGAAGGTATGGCCATCCCAGGTGAGGGCACAAGCTATGTTGGAGCGTTTTCAGATGTTGCAGAAAGCAGATCAGTTGCAGAAGTTGGTCAATGAAGAGAGATTTTTGTGCGACCAACTTCAGAAAAAGAAAGATGAACTTTCTCGTTTAAGAAATGAGAACAAAAAGAACGAAATGAAAAATTTTATGTACAAATGCATGGCAGCATTGGCTAGGGTGTCCGATTTTGACTGTCGCGATGCAGACGATATGATTTTGGTCATGAATGAAACTCGCCAGGAGCTAAACGCTAGAAAGAACGACGGTCAACTTAATGATGTTCCCTCTACATATGAGGTGGTAAAAATTAATGGACCCCCATCCAGCCCAATGAACTCCACCGATACAATTCAAAGTTGGGATTGATTTTAAGACTTAATGGACTAAATTTAATCGAAATACTAGAATACCCAAAATATTGGTCATAATTCAAATAAAAAAGTATGAGTTCATAAATAGGCCCAGCCCAATCATGGACTTATTATGGTTATTTTTATGTTATATTTTATTTGCTCTAGGATGTACTTGTAGAGGTAAGGCTATACCCCCCTCGAATTTAAATTTTCATTTTAGATTAATAAATAAATAGGGACTATGCAACCCTCTATTTATATAGTTAGCGAGAACATTATAAGTTATAAGTTTAATGCTCCAAGGTTGTTTCTATATATATCTTGTCATAAAAATAGTACATGTTAAGGTCTCAATACAATATATATGTTTTTATATATATATATATATATACATACCAATTTCGGGAATCGAAGGATACGAATCCCGAATTCTTACTAGGAATCCCCATGGATCTCCCCGCAAGAATTCAAATGTCATTTGATCGAACACCGTGGTTAAATCACTGAATTCTTCTAACATCGAAATCTCATGTTTTGGTGCTCCCGATGGGCCTATTTCAGAATGAAGGTAGCTTTGGAGTCCACAATCTTAGAGCCCAACTATTGATGATAATTGCTCCATTAATCACCTAAAAATATACCATTTAATGTGCTTAATATACGTACATATATGTATATTTTTTTAGTGTATATATATGAATATATATATAACAAATAAATAAAATGTTTCTACATTCATTTTAGAGTAGATAGGACGAGAGTCCCTTTGGACTCTCTGTCCAATTGATATAAATTGGGGGGAAGTCGTGTGCTTTCCCTCTATTTAATAAGTGGGGTTAATCTACCACTATATATACATATATATATATATATATGTATATGTATATTGTTAATAAATTTCAAATACAGTTGTAGTTCTAATTAAGTGAATGAACTCAATAGGTATATGAATGATATAACTATTAGTGCGTTTTAACTAGAAATTCATTCAGAAAAAAGGAAATCATTTAATATAGGTATAAATATATTTTCCGCAAGATGAAAAATACAAGTGGCATTATTTTTTATTTATTGAACGATAGATTAGTTAAAAAAAAGGTTATCTAGTTAAAATTGAACTAATGTTAATTGCTAACAAATATTATGTATAAGCGTCACCTTCATTCATAAACTAAATTGATGTCCATATATTTTTATTTGCCAATTGAACACATACCAAGCTTGAAAAAAAGCAAAACGAAATATTATTCCACCTTCTAATCAATGTTTTAGTGGTTACATTTTGAAACAGTCTAACTGGTTCAACCGAAATGACGTTATAATTACATGATAAACTTACTATGTTGTTCACAAATCTGGGTCGGGTCATAACGGGTTGGGTTGTATATAATTACATGATAAACCCAATAAGAAACCCATTAAGAACCCTATTAAATTTAAGTTTGACCTGAAACGACCCAACCCAATAAATATTGTGAACTAATGGGATGGGTTATAACGGGCCTGGGCGGATCATGAGCTGGCAATTGGGTCCAGAACCAATTTGCCAGCTCTATTTGAATCCTATTTTTCTTTTTTTTTTTAAATTGCGAAGAAAAGAGTAAAGAAAATCATATAAAACCATAAAAAGTGATTTTTAATATTAAAGATAAACTAAGTCTTTGAATGTGATTAAAAAAAAAATTGTCAAGTTTATTTGATTATTTAATCCAAAAAAGTTGTTCTAGTAGTTAAAGGGTGTGATATCTTCTTCATTACTTAGGCACTTCTTCGGATTTAGTTAAAGCACATTAGCCTAGACACCTTGATAGGGAAAAAAATATATTTATTTAAACTTTAAATAATAATATAAAATGCCCTTGTAATCTGAAGTAAAGAAAAACATTCACAAAAATAAGTGATCTTATATAAAAATAAATGTAATAATTCAAAAATTGAAATCGGGATAATGCAATCATTAAATTATACATTTTGAGTATGTGCAATTTATTAGAATTTCATATAAAGAAAAATAAAAAGTTACAACGATGCGTTATATTGACAATTGTTTCAAATTAAATTTTGTCCATCGCTAAAGCAATTAAGCCCAATAAATTTCTACCAAATAAAATAATGACAATAAAAATTTAGATTCTCATTTCACATCTATATATTGCCCCGGATAAATTTATGCTTATACAATTAACCCAAATTATAAAGTTTGGAGAGAGAGAAAAAAAAAGGTCAATATGACGGATATTACCAATGACTCACAAGGTAAAGATTCATTCAACAAAATGAACGAGGGGCTAATTAAGGAGGTGGCCATGCTAAGCACCCTTTACGGTGTGGAGGCTTGTATCATCATCTATAATGATGGTGAACCTGAGCCGAAGGTATGGCCATCCCAGGTGAGGGCACAAGCTATGTTGGAGCGTTTTCAGATGTTGCAGAAAGCAGATCAGTTGCAGAAGTTGGTCAATGAAGAGAGATTTTTGTGCGACCAACTTCAGAAAAAGAAGGATGAACTTTCTCGTTTAAAAAAGGAGAACAAAAAGAACGAAATGAAAAATTTTATGTACAAATGCATGGTAGGATTGGCTAGGGTGTCCGATTTTGACTGTCGCGATGCAGACGATATGATTTTGGTCATGAATGATGCTCGCCAGGAGCTAAACGCTAGAAAGAACGACGGTCAACTTAATGATGTTCCCTCTACATATGAGGTGGTAAAAAATAATGGACCCCCATCCAGCCCAATGAACTCCACCGATACAATTCAAAGTTGGGATTGATTTTAAGACTTAATGGACTAAATTTAATCGAAATACTAGAATACCCAAAATATTGGTCATAATTCAAATAAAAAAGTATGAGTTCATAAATAGGCCCAGCCCAATCATGGACTTACTTATGGTTATTTTTATGTTATATTTTATTTGCTCTAGGATGTACTTGTAGAGGTAAGGCTATACCCCCCTCGAATTTAAATTTTCATTTTAGATTAATAAATAAATAGGGACTATGCAACCCTCTATTTATATAGTTAGCGAGAACATTATAAGTTATAAGTTTAATGCTCCAAGGTTGTTTCTATATATATCTTGTCATAAAAATTGATTTAACCGAATTTCGTCTTAGGTTTAATCTCAGTAAATTTATTTAAGATCACTTTTTATTATAATAAGGGTTTGGTTAAAGTACTCAGGATGGTGCAATTCAAGAATAAGCACAGTAATATAATTGAGTAGATGACAATAATATGAAGAGGCGAAGAACAATAGTATATTTCGTAGGTTAAAATCTGGATCCCAAATACAATATAAAACTCCCTATTTATAATCATTCTCCCGTCCTAAGTAAACTAGGAGTCCTATTCAGCCTAGGAATCCTGCATGGCCTAGGAGTGCAACATGGCCCATTAAGTCTTCTGGGTCGGACGACAGGTCGAGCAGATATGTTAGGCGGATCGAGCCGATCTCGTGGTTCGATCAGGTCGGATCGACCTTGATTCTCGTCGGATATTCCAAGTTGGTTATGTGTGCGAAATAGCCTTCATGAGTACTCCCTCACTTCTCGAGCGTAATCGTAGATGTAGCTCGTAGAAGTAGATGTAGTATTCACCTTGATACTTTCGTCGTTCATGAAATATGCCTCATTAAAAACCTAGTTCGGAAAAACCCTCTTCGGGATAAAAACTGAACTAGGAAAAAAGAGTGCATATCCGTTTGAACTGTCTACGAACAGACACGTACTTTGGCTAACGTGTGTCTGATGACGGCAGGGTCTTTTCACAATTTTGATTGGCGGGAATATGAAGAGACGCGAAGGGTTGAATCTGTCTTTTCACCGTCCATATATATAGTTAAAATTAGCGGGATATTTCACTTTTTACCCCGGATATACAGATTTTCCAGCAGTAAAAGTTCATTTCGATAATCTAGCAGTTTTCTTGTTTTCTCGAGCGCATCGCTTCTAAGATCAATGGCTTCGACCTCTCAGAATCCCCCTTCCCCAATTCAGAACGTAGGAGAACAAGCACCACCCAACATTCTCAATCCTAATATTCCTTCTTCTGACAACGAAGCAGCAGATGATTCTCAAGCAGAAGAGGTTAGAGAATATGCCGAGGATGAAGTTGATAGTTTGGTCGTGGAAATTATTTCAGAGGAAGAGATGATGTCGAGGGCATCTAAAAATCCAAAACAGCCCAACCTCAAATTTCCGCTCCTGTGGAACTTTTTCCTTCTCGATTTAAAGAGAAAGATCTACCTTTTCTGAGAAAGGAATATGGTCGCTACTTCCCGTCGGAATTTGAGATCATCATTCCTACTTCCGAGGAAAGAGTAAACACTCCACCTGCTAACTGTCGAGCTTTTTATACGTCCCATTTTGAGCACGGGCTCCGTTTTCCCTTATCTTCAATTCTCCGTCAATTTCTGGAGACCTTCATCGTCTCATTGACCCAACTTGTTCCTAATTCCATAGCCTTTGTTATGGCCTTCTCAGTTTTAATGGTAGCGCGAGGTCTGCAACCATCATTCCGTAATTTCCTTCACTTTTTCCGATTTTCTGTATCGACCTCCTCAAACAGGGGTTATTATTACGTTAGTCAGAGACCTGGGTATGCTGTGCTTGAAAATGCCATTTCCAGCAACAGCACGGAGTGGAAGTCAAATTTCTTTTTTGTTAAAGCTCCGACCGTGTCTATTCTTGAAAATGGAGAAACAGAGGAGTTTTCTTACGACTGGGGATACAATGATCTTTGGGTATACGGTGGTCGAAAGGTAATTGGTCAGATGGCCCTAGACGACCAGTTTCCAACTGCTTTGGTCGAGGAGATGAGATCAAACAAATACCAATCTGCTTATTTGATTGGAGAGATTTTCCTTCGGAAGGCAGGATTGAGTTCCTTGGATTTTCCTATTTCCTCGGATGACCGACCCATATGTAATGTTTCCTGATAATAATAAATTTAGCAAAGTATATATATGATCTGGCTGCTCATCAACGTTTATTGATTTCATGTGCAGCTTCCATGGTCGAGAAATGCCGCTTTTCTGTGGTCGGCAAATCAGTCCTTTCGAACTCAAAAAAGTCTTGGGGTAAATCTCCCATAGAGCAAAAAGAATCCAGAAAAAGAAGAAGAGATCAGTTTATGGATCTGGAGGATATCGAGGAGGAGTCGTTCGAGAACGCTGATCCTATCCGATTAGCTCCTCCCTCTTCTGGTCAGACCTCATCGGATATACCGTCTTCAAACTCTCGCCCAGGCCGCGGTTATCCGCCCAAATTTCTTAGGGATGAACATGGTATTCTAGGCTGTCAATCTTGGTCGGAGCGCAATCCTACCGGCCCTGAAGCTAAAAGGAGAAAACAGTTCTTCGACAAAGGAGGGGAATATTTTACTCACGTCGGAGATATTGGTCATAAAGCTTCCCTGGTAGATATGATCGAGAGTCATCTTCAAGGGAAACGGGCGGCTGGATACTCCGAGAAGGATACATTGGCGTCTGATGATAAGGAGAACGTCGTCGATAAATCCATTCGAATTCTCCTTTCATCGACCTTCACTCAAGACGTAAATAGGACGATCAAGAAAAAACCTCTCGAACAGCTGGCAAGGGCAGCTCATGCTCATGAAGTGGTAATATTCTTTAATTTGTCAACTACTCTAATAAACGTTTCAATTTTTTATTCTATTTTGAGTTAGATAAATTTTTCCTTGTCACAGACTGGAAATGCTTTGGTGTCGGCACTGTATAACATGGCGTTGCATAGGGATCAATGCAGCTTTGTTGAAGAGAGCAATCGGATCTTATCTGCCAGAGTTAAGGAGCTTGAAGATCAACTTGTTAGAGTCGATAATTCTCAGGCTTCCGCTGAGACTCGATCTGTTCCTCCGATTGATCAAAACCTGGAAACTGACAATCCGCATATCATTAGCATGATGACTGATGCTAGTCGATATCAGGCTCAGGTCGATCGATTGAATCGAGAGATGGAAGAGCAGCGAATTTCCCATGCGACGGTGATTAGTAAGCTGGAGTCAGAGATCGCCTCACTTCGATCTCAACTCGCGGCGAAGGAAGACGATTCTTCTGATGTGGAGAAGGTCATAGATGAGCACCAATCTTCCGACGTCGAGCCCATTGTTCGAGAGTTTCTCGACTCCCCTGTGCATACGGCCATAATTCATCAGAAGATCGGAAGTTTGCTCTTGAGCTCGTTTTATAAAGGCGTCGGTCAATTGATTGAGTCTGGGCTGATCCCTGATAGGCGCGATGAATATCACCAGGTTATGGCCATCGAGAAGGATCTAAGACTTCAAGACTATCCTCCCGAGTCCTTACCTTCTGTTGAGTATAGTGGCCACCCTCTGGCTCACTTAGTCGATGAATACGGAACTCCATTTTCCGTGCCAGCACCGGATTTTGAGTTGATAAAAGATATTCTGGAGGACCCAGCAAACGAAGAGGGGGACATCGATGATGAAGAGGATGTTGAAGGAGATCAGGTCGATGAAGGGAATGGAGAAGAAAAGGAAGGCTCGCCCTCGAAGGAAACCAACTCCCCTACTTAGGATGTTTTTTACCTTTTCTTTCGTTTTGTTGCAAGTGTAGGTCTTTTGAATCTGATGGAACTTTGCAAAATACCCTTTATGATATATATGATTTTAACTCAGATATAATTCGTCGTTATGATGATCACAGTACATATTTGATGACCCGCTTTTGCCATATATTTGAATTTTTACTGTGCGCGCCAAGGTCCAAGGACATAATTGTCATTTCCTTAGCTATATATAAAGGTAAATCTTTTGGGGTTTTACCGCGCGTCCCCACTTGTAATATAAAATTTCTTTATCGCTGATTGGAGCTCTCAACTCGATATTTCGTAAGAACCTTTGGTTTTTTGATCATGAGTTCCAATCTATTTTCTGGAGCTTCCAAGCGTTCTTTGCGGGGTCCGTCCCGACGATGTACTCCAAGAAAGAAGATTCGAACGGAAAGTTCTCATCGATCATCTTCCAAAGGGGAATCTTTTTCTCAAGAAGCCAGGCCCCGATCTGAACTGGAAAATATTCCTTCTTCGACAGGAGAGACTACGCACTCATCGATGGAAACTTCAAGGGCTCCGATCCGCAGTCCCTTGGTTGATCCGAAAATTCTGGAAGCTTGTCAGACTGAAGGTTCTCGATCTATATCGCCTCCTCCAGTAGATCAAACAATAAATGGGGAACCTAAAGCTATTTCTCCTTCTCACGTAGAACAAGTGACGAATGAGGAGTCTCGAGCTGCTTCTCCCCGCCCGGTTGAACGACCAGTGGATGAGCGTTCCCCTTCCGACCGAGACAAAACAAATCAATCTACAAGTCAAGAAGGTCGCACACAGATCGTGACTACTGCTCCTAATTCTGGGATTGCTGCTCCCAATTCTGAGATCGATCCGACCCTGCAATTAAGGGGTCCTGTGGAAGATATTCCAGAATCGTTCTTTGTCCCTTCACATTCTCAGGTCGTTTCGACCTCCCAAGATACTCGGGTTGACTGTCCTGTCCGTATTTCACAAGGTGCGTCAAAAATTGGGTCTGGTCCCGGTCGTTCTGGTTTTGAAACGGTTGCCGACGACCCGTCTCTTTTAGACGAACGTCCATTTAAGGAGCAGGTCGAAGAGATAACTGAGTTCGATATGAGCCGATCGGGTGGGGTTTCGATTGACGCATGTATTCCAACGACTCTCGAGCCTGATGGGGTTTCTTGGAATCTGGGAATGGGTACGATTTTGCCAAAGGAGCTTGATAAATTGAAGAACCATTCTTCCTTGCAACTTGTCCAGTCCATTTTCAAACGTTTGGAGATGGTAAGCGTATTTTGTTGTTTGTGAAAAGGGATCTAGGCGTTTTAAATTTCTCACCCATATTTCTCTCAAAATAGGCTAAGCATGAAGCTCTCCAGCTCGGGATACAAAATGACGAATCTTATTTTGCTCGAGAAGAATCCCTCGAACGGGTAAATTCAATTGCCGCTGCTCATCGATTGCTGATGACTGAGGTTGAGCACCTCCGAGCTACCACTGAAAGGCTCACTAGAGAGAATGAAGAACTTGTTCGAGTAAATAGCGGTTTGGAGGCTGATAAAGAGCAGCTTACTAAGGAGAAAACAGATATTCTTCAATTGAAAGATCTAGAGTTTGAAAGGGGTTTTTCTCTTGGATATGAGCAGCGTGCCCAAGAAATGATGACTTATCTTGGTTATCCGACAATTCCTGCTCGTGTTCACGAAACAGTAGAAAAAGACCTTACTCCCGATCATACTCCCGAACAGTAGACAATGGTCTTTCTTCATTTTTTTTTTTTTTTTTAGTATGTAAATATATATTTTGCCTGATGAATGGAAAAACATGCTTTTTGTTTGATTTCTACGTCTCTTCGACCTGTCTGTCAATAAATAACTTCCTGCATATTATTGGAAGATGAGAAGTCAACTTGGTAGGTGTGCCGTAACTGTAGGAACGGTTCGTATGCTCTGTCCGTTGATTGGTTAATTCCCCATAGTATAAATAACGTATTGGAGAAGTAGGAAAAGAAGAAAGACTGAAATAATATGCCACCTCTGAGCAGTTTAACTTGGTTTTTATGGCCTGTTGACTACGGTGGAGACATCAAACCAGATAGTTCTTTGGATAGACGAGAGCTGGTTAGTTCATTAAAATGGTGTTTTGTCCATGCATGCTCGAAAACTTGCCCCCAAGGCGTGGAGAACGAACCTGTCTCAATTGTACGACAGCAAAGTTCTTCCCTTCTCAGTGTGCTTTAACTTGATACTGTGATCGACCCCGGATGCAGCATGCCTTCTGGTGACCATGTGGCCCATTTAGAGGTCGGTAATTTACCAGCATCAGCAAATATACGCACTTCTGCATGTTCCTCGTTTCTATGCAGTGGTAGTAGTCTGAGGAGAAGGTCGATTTGAAGGAGCAGATCATGCCGAGGAGTAGCAAAGTAGGACTAGTGTTTGAAATAACTGTAATTAGATCCTTGAATATGAATGTAGTTTTTCATGATGATATGGTTGTACTTGTGAAATGTAGCGATCCTCTCAAAGATCTGAATAAAATCAATTATTCTTTGTATATTCAGTTCGATAACAATGATTGATCATTTATCTTATACTGCGAACCATCCTTATAACGCTTTAAATCTGGACCGTTGATAGGATCTCAATGTAAGCACCATTGGATCCTTTATCTTCTGCCTATAAAAAGATTCACTCCATTCCTCTCCATTCCTCAGAAGATGAAGTCATTCAAGATGAATATTTATTGTTATAAGTACCATCGGGCCCCGGAGTTGTCAGTTTATTTACCCAGTAGTTCGAGACTTGGTATGGGAGGAATTGGAAAAATGAGATCTCCGTCTTATGCGGTGATGGTTGGGTAAATCTCATAACTGGGGAGTAGCCGATCATCCACCGCGTCGTACGATAGAGATCGAGAGTAGAGGAAAGCAGGATTCTATGCTTATCGAAATCAACTTGTTTCTAACAGGTTGGTGATGTCATGCATGAGACCCTTCTGATCCCTACTCTAATTGGCGAAGAAAAAGCATCAACTTCTTCAAGGTGGTCGAATCGTGATAGCATGCGGCTTTGCTTGCCCGACGACACCTGCCGACCCGTAGAAGAAGCCTGAACTTTATGTTCTCGTCACTGTTCTCAAAGTAGAAAGAAAGACGATCGTTCCGAGGAGGTTCAGGAACGTTTTGAAACCAAATTTTTTTTGTTATTTTGTAGGTGTAATTGTTTAACGTAGCTGATCGACGAATATTCAATATGTAATACTAGCTCTGCTATGATAGTCGTTGTATTGTCTTCATCGATCTAATATAATATCTCTATTTCGACCGGGTCAAAAACGCATTTATTTCCATTCCTTTATTTACGGCTTGCAGTTATGACTTTGTAACGTAATTCCCGATGTGATGTTACAGCCGTTGATTGGATGCGAGTCTCACCGTAGGATTTCAACTTATCCTGTCTATAAAAGGAATCTTCTTTGTTGTAGTTACCATCATAAGTAAACACCCTCAAACAATGTAGTTCTTCTTTGTTCAAAATGGCGGTCGTCCGCCTAATTCGAGAGTCAGACAAATCACTCACCACGTCGACTTGGTATGGGCGGAATCGAAAAATGGAGATTTTTCAAAAACCATGAAATCTCCGACCCCTAATAAGGGAAATGGGTTGGAATGCCTAAACTCATCCGACCATCCTATGTAAATGGGTAAGGGTCGGTGTTGTGGAGTTCCGATCTATTAGTTACGCGATCGGTGGAAAGCTGGTTAGTTCATTAAAACGGGAATGTATGACCAAAAAATGCTGACCACCATCGACCGTTGTAACCTTATGATCTCTCAAAGCTCTCTCTGATTCCAAAGCTTTGTGGCTGCGAGCTCGACTGGGTTCGATCGGTTTTAGCTGGTGGCAAGAATTCTGAGAGAAATACGGAGATAAATCGAGCTGAAGTCCTTTTGTTAGCTCCTTACTTTATCATATAATAGAATTTGCTGTTTATGCAGCTAGGGCAGTTTATGTATCTTTCCGATGTATATTTTATCAGTGTGTAGCAACAAAATTTCGAGTCTAAAATATATTAAACAAGAAATAATTGTACAAATTAAAATTTAATGATTTAATGAAGTGGTTACAATCTCTATAATTCCCCTGATTCTAATCTCAAAGAAAAATAAATGTTTCTTGCACTTGATCTTGGAAAATGTTGATTTGATCTTCTCCAAAATGATTTTTGTGCTCGAATAACGTTAATCCAAGGGCAAATTTGCTTAATCTTGGATCAAACGTGAAATGATTTGAATCTCTTCAACGAACGTCTTGAACTTCGTTGTAGTTACTTTGAATTTTGAAGAATTTGATCTTCCTTGGACCGTTGTAGATCTTCAATAACGTTTAAATGAGGGCTTCTTAGCTTGTTCTCGAATCAAACGCCGGATTTTTCTTGATCTTCGAAGAATGTCTTGAGTTAATGAAAAAGGTTTTGAAGAACGTCTCGTAGAGAGAATTTTGCTCCTTCAACTTGTGCTCCTTCAGAAAAATGTGTGTCTTTCTTCTAAGAGAGGACCCCTATTTATAGTGGTAGAAAGAAGAGTCCAGGTAGAATTAGTCAATTGAATGGTGTAATTTGATTGGCTCTCAGTAGTAGAAGACCTACATACTTCTCTTTGTCTAAGAGATATGAACTCTTTTAAATGTCTATCACTTGTAGGAGATATGCACTCTTTTAATTGGTCGTGACACATCATCTTGAATATTTGGCATGATTTAATTGGTTCCTTCTACCAAGAGTCAAAATATTATTTGATTGGTTTAGACACTTTAATTCGACACTTGGCATCATTTTATTGGCCAATAAAATGTAGGTGGAATTTAATCAAATTAACTATTTATTTTGGATTTTAATTTAGTAAAAGTCCAAAAATAGCGAATTTAATTTAATTTCCAATACGACTTCATTTTTCATTTTTTTCGGAATAAAATTTAAGTGTCTACAAATTGCCCCCTCGTGACTTGTTCGCGTGTGGTACTATTAAAGTATGTACAAAAGCGGATAAGTCGCGATTTTTCTATCACCAATTACTTAAATGTTTCAAAATAGAAACTTGGTGGACATATTGTATATACATCCCTGCCTTCGGGACACCAATTGTTTGATTGGCACTGGGCATTTAGTGGATTGAAATAATTTAAGCCCATCAAGAAGCCCACTTCTATTGTTATCCAGCAAACATAATATTGGTGTTTGTAGACCACCACATGCTATCAAATCCCTAAGTCTTCTTCTCCAATTAGGCGTATACTTATTACAGAGTTACGATTCAATTTTTTTTTTTTTTTTTTTTTTTTTTAATGCTGTGACAAATCAGATCTCTTCTTCTATCTTGGACTCTAATTCCTTGCAGCCATTGAGTTTTAATCGAATTAATACTTGCAAATCCACTTGAACTCAAACAAGGACTTCTCAATTCTTCTTTGTCTACAATTCTTTCTTGTGTGCTTATAAAAGGCACTCGATTTCTTGATTTTCAGCACACACAATCATTCGATCGAGCATTAGCAATTAAGAGATATTCTCATTTTCTTCCAGGTTGCCGTAAAATCTTTCTTTTCTTCTCACTTTCTTTTCTTTTTTTTTTTTTTCTTTTATTGAACAACAAAGGACATAGGGGCTTCTTTATGTGTTTTGAAGACTTGTTGGGTTTGTAGATAATACGCACTGCCTCGATTCTTTTTTCCTGTTCTGATTTATTTCTTACTTACTTTTTTTTTTTTTATTCACCAATTGTGTTTCTCCAACTTTCAGAATCTATTTTTGGATACTATTTACGTCAGCTTTAAGGCGTATATCACTTAAGAGAGAACTTATATCGGTGACTTGGATCTGAATTTTCTCTTCTCCTTTTTCTCTCCATTTTTTTTTTTTTTTTTTTTTTAAGGATATAAAATTTTCTCCCTCTTTTTGTATGTTTTGACAGGATTCAATATGGTTTTGTTTAAGGGTACTCGTTCCTCCACTGGTGCAGAAATCTTGACGATTCTTGACGATAAGGATCAACCCAAAGAAAATGGTACCGTTTTGACTGTTGGTACGCCCCTCATTGGTAGATATGCGAAAAGATGGCCCACATTGAAAAATTCACTCCACATGGCGGAATGGACACGGGAATATGCGGAAGCTCCCAAGAAGACACAAAAACATTTAACCTTGCTTTCTGCTCATCATAAATTGGTGAGTGACGTTATTCCTTTCCCAACTTTGGGTCGTCGACTCATCGATAATAAGATGAAGTGGGGCAATGGTCTCTTTGAAGTGCCTGGAGAGTTTCGTTATTTCAAGGGATATTGGGAGTGGACCGAAGACGTTTTGAGCCGATGCAAGAGTACACTACATGCAGCCAAGATTATCCATTCGGTGCAGGCTTCCTTATACACTTATGATCGTAACACGAACATCTTTAAGGCTTTTTGTGAGGCATGGTGTCCTCAAACAAATACTTTACTATATTCTTGGGGTGAATTGTCTATATCGTTGTGGGATATTAATTCGATCGCCGGTCTCCCTATCTTAGGCCTCCTTTATGACGAAGTAATCCCCAGTGAAACGGAGTTAGATGGTGTAGATGAAACGGGAGAACCATTTGTGCCCCGATCTTGTAAGTACTTGTTTCATGCTTTTCATTTACTTCAGGCAAGTGACAAAGGTGACAAACATTCCCAAGTTTCCATTGAGAGATGGATTCAATTTTGGTCCAAGAAAGGAAAGAAGTATGGGCCTCCTCCTCAACGTAAAGAGAAGAAGAGCGTTCGACCTAAATCGACCCATAATCCTCTTGATGATGTTAAAGATCATAAGGCCTGGTCTAATGTGGAAGAAGGCGTATTCTCAAGGCTCAAGATTAGAGGCAACATGAAAGATGAGACATACTTGGCAGCACATTTGGCATGTTGGCTTTGTACTTTCGTTCTTCCTGTCGAAAATATCAACTCAATACGTCCAAGTACTTTTAAGATGGCTAGTCTTATGGCGAGCGGTCGTCGAGTGAGTCTCGCCGTTCCAGTGTTGGCGGCTATTTACAAAGGTCTTAATGCCATTTCGAAGAATTCGGAATCCTCAAAACCTTGTGCAGATTTTCCATTTCCGGTCCATTTTGTTTATGGATGGCTCGCACAATATTTCAAGACCCATTTTGACGTTTACCAAACATTACGTGGTCCTAGCATGGTATCTTATTCCGGCGAGGGTGGTGCCAAATATTATGACCAAGTAGAAGCTCGTAAGAGAATTCATAAAGGAGACTATATCATTTGGACGTGTAACATTGATCCAAAAATTGTGGATTGCTTGTATGTTGACAACATTAATGTTTCTGAGTCCAGCCAAAATTACTTTATTAGCATTCGATCGAGCTACCTCACTTTGAGACAAGGTGAAAAGTTTATTATCGAGCCTTACAGTCCCCATCGATTCAGCTGTCAATTTGGATATTTCCAAGATATCCCAGGTGTTCTTAGGCATGACATTTGTGAGGCTTCTTTGGATGAAGGGTTGCGTTATTGGCGAATTAGCACTTTGTCTAAGTCTAAGAACACAGCTTGGTTTCCTGGCATACCTTCTGGTGTAAAAAGGTTATATTCGAAAGATTACGGAAAATGGTGGTCCAAAGTTCATGGACGATATCTTGAGGATAACATTGAACATTTAGTCATTGTGGAGTCGAGCGAAGTTTCTCCTAAAGACAAAGAAGATTCCAAGGGGCGTATCCAAGGTAATTTGACCTTCATCTATAATTTATGATAAGGTTAGAACTTTTATGCGTACTTTATAATATGTTGGAATACTTATTGCAGAGAATCCGACGCATCACCTTGGCTCCCCAGTTGATGAAGACCTTCAAAAAGACTTTGATTTTTCTACACAAAGCAAAAGAAAGACTGCCCCCGTTGATATGAAAGAAAGTCATAGCAGCACTGTGGATCGCCATTGGAAAAGACAAACGATTCCAAAAATTTCGGATCAAAATATTGTTGATATTGTTAGTAATTCTTCAGATGATAGACCTTCATTGGCAGACTTTGCGGAAGAGGTATTTATTTATTTGCTCATCCGTTATTGTTTCATATTCCCTTTCCTAATGTTGTACTTATGATTTTACTTTCAGCTGGGAGATGAGATTTCTCCCGTTAGTAAAGATGGCGCCCAATCTCAAGGTACCACTGAACTAGTCGTCGATTCTCCTTTGCGAGAGACAATTCCACGAGGTAAAGCGTCCCCTCAAGCAGCTTACTCGATCTTTGTGGGTAAAAAGTTTGTACGTGAGCATCAAGTGAAATTTGTGAGTATGATGTGGAGTGAGCTCAGTCAAAAAATAGCAAAGACCTCTCTTGATTCAATTTCCTCCATAAAAGATGAAGTTCATTTTGTATTGGAGTCGATGAAAGATTTTAAAGATGTTGATATCTCCCATGTGGAAAAATCGTTGACTTCATTTTTTGAGAAAGCAGCTATATATGATGATACTAGGTCAAGACTTGTCGAAGGGTCGTCAAAAGAGTTCCTTGCAAAACAGATTATCGAAGCACAAGATCGTCTTCGTGAAGCCCAAATCAAAGAAGGCAAGGAAGCTAGCCATGTCAAATCTACCGAGGATGATCTCGCAAAATTGATTCAAAAGAAGAAAGATTTGTCTTCATCATTGAAACGTCAACAAAAGTTGCTTCGAATTGCTCAAGCTGACGTGTCGAATATTGAAAAGGAGATCGCTACATTGAAAGACACTCCTCAATTAGATGATAAACTAGAGGGACTCCTAGAGGCTTCACGAGTAGAGTTGGCAAATTCTCAAGAGGAATTGAAGAATTGGAAACCCTTTGTTTGAGATGTTTCCGTTTTCTTAGTTTTAGGACCTTAGTTGGAGATATTTCACTTTCTTTGCTTTAGGAGTAATTTTTTTTTCGTATGTAAATAACTCTATTAGTTTTGGTATCAATAATAGAAAGCTTTTTTTTTTTTTTTTTTTTTTTTTTTCACATATCTCTCTCGTAATCCTTTGATTAGAAATTTTTTTTTTTTTTTTTTTTTGTATGACTGAACTTAGAAAATGACTAAGCTGCCTACGTATCCACCAAGGAATCAAGTCAAAACGTAGTTCAAAATGAAGAATTTTTTTTTTGTATGACTGAACTTAGAAAATGACTAAGCTGCCTACGTATCCACAAAGGAATCAAGTCAAAACGTAGTTCAAAATGAAGAATTTTTTTTTTGTATGACTGAACTTAGAAAATGACTAAGCTGCCTACGTATCCACAAAGGAATCAAGTCAAAACGTAGTTCAAAATGAAGAATTTTTTTTTTTTGTATGACTGAACTTAGAAAATGACTAAGCTGCCTACGTATCCACAAAGGAATCAAGTCAAAACGTAGTTCAAAATGAAGAATTTTTTTTTTTGTATGACTGAACTTAGAAAATGACTAAGCTGCCTACGTATCCACAAAGGAATCAAGTCAAAACGTAGTTCAAAATGAAGAATTTTTTTTTGTATGACTGAACTTAGAAAATGACTAAGCTGCCTACGTATCCACAAAGGAATCAAGTCAAAACGTAGTTCAAAATGAAGAATTTTTTTTTTTTGTATGACTGAACTTAGAAAATGACTAAGCTGCCTACGTATCCACAAAGGAATCAAGTCAAAACGTAGTTCAAAATGAAGAATTTTTTTTTTTGTATGACTGAACTTAGAAAATGACTAAGCTGCCTACGTATCCACAAAGGAATCAAGTCAAAACGTAGTTCAAAATGAAGAATTTTTTTTTTTTTTTTTTTTTTTTTTTTTTTTTTTTTTTGCCGTACACATTTTATACTCATGTGGGCCAGGAGTAACATGCAGTTTTAGGCTCGTGCGTCATGGAGATTGCTTCCAACTTCAAGGATAATATCGCTTCAAGAATTTTCCGTTTATTGGACCTACTCTTAGGCCATCTTCAGCAGTTAATTTATATGCGCCATTTGAGTAAACTTCTGTAACGACATAAGGACCATCCCATTTTGATGTAAACTTATTCTTCGTCTTGTGGGTGATAATAATAGGTCTTCTTACCGCCAGTACCAAATCACCAAGTTGAAAAGAACGCAAGCGAACTTTTTTATTGAACGCTTTTGAAATACGAGCCTGATAACATTCAAGTTTCTGCTGAGCTTCCAATCTTTTCTCATCGAGGGCCTCTAATTCTTCAAGACGCAAACGAGCATTTTCCTCGTTCGTGAGTCCTTCCTGTATTGCAATCCTGAGTGATGGAATTTGTTGCTCGAGTGGGAGAACCGCTTCTACTCCATATACCAGTGAATAGGGAGTTGCTTGGGTTGGCGTTCTATAAGTAGTTCTATATGCCCATAAGGCTTCCCCAATCCTTTCATGCCAATCTCTTCTTGATTTTGAAACAACCTTTTTCAACAAATTGCACAATGTCTTGTTGAATGCTTCAGCTAGGCCATTGGCAGCAGCGTAATACATGGAAGAGTTCCTTTGCTTGAAATTGAATTTCTCGCATAATTTGTTGATTAAACTGTTGCAAAAGGGTTTTCCATTATCAGTAATGATGTATCGAGGTACTCCATAACGATAAATGATGTTGGTGCGAATGAAGTCAGCAACATTTTCTTTCTTCATTTCCTTGAGAGGTATCGCTTCTGCCCATTTAGAGAAGTAATCGGTAGCAGCCAAGATGTACAAATGCCCTTTGGAAGACTTAGTCATAGGGCCAACGGCGTCTAGTCCCCAGGCATCAAAAGGCCAAGAAGCAACAGTTGGATGTAAAGGTTCAGGTGGTTGATGAATGAAGTTCGCGTGAAACTGGCAAGCTTGACACCTTTGAGCATAATCCATACAATCTTTAACCATTGAAGGCCAATAGTATCCCATCCTTTTGATTCGAAAATGTAACTTCGGGCCAGATTGATGGGCGCCACAGACTCCAGAGTGAGTTTCTTCTATGGCTTGGATAGCTTCATCGTTGCCTAAGCAACGTAAGAACACTCCATCGAATGATCGTCTGTAGAGAGTCCCTTTAAAATAAATGAAGCGAGCTGCTCGACGTCGAATATCAGTTCTTTGTCTTGGGTTATCGGGCAGTTTCTCATACTCCAAATAATTTATTAGTGGTTGCCGCCAGTCGTCATGTTCTATCTCATAAACTTCTACGGCGTGGTTTTCCTCTTCCTCTTCATCATTTTCGTTGAAAATGGGTGGTACCACCCAACTTTGACATATAGGAACTAAAGCTTCTTTTTCAGGCATAATAATTGTGGAAGCAAGTTTCGCCAAGGCGTCAGCTTGTCCATTATTGCTTCTTGGTATATGTTCAAGTGTCACATCTCCCAACCATCCAATTAGCCTTTTGGCGTATTTGAAGTAAGGAAGCAAGTCCGGCTTTTTGACATCGTAATCTCCAAGCAGTTGATTGATTACCAATTTAGAATCTCCATACACATTTAAGCACGACCTTTTTGTTTCCACAGCCATTTCTAAACCAAGTATGAGAGCTTGATACTCAGCAACATTGTTTGAACAATTTTGGGTTAAAGTAAATGAGTAAGGGAGTACTTTTCCATCAGGGGTAAGAAAGATAACTCCGGCCCCAGCTCCTTTTTTATGGGAAGCTCCGTCAAAGTACATTTTCCAGGGTGGAACAATATCAATAATGAGAGCGTCTTCGTCGGGTAAATCATTGGACAGTTCCCATTCAGCAGGAATAGGATGGTCAGCTAAGAAATCGGCCAAGACTTGTCCTTTTACAGCCTTTTGGGGAACATATATGATGTCAAACTGCTGCAGCTGAAGATACCATCGTGCGAGCCTATCAGAAAGCACTGGTTTTGACATAACGAATTTTAGTGGATTTGCCTTTGAAACGAGATGGACCGTGTGAGCTTGAAAGTAATGTTTCAACTTTTGGATTGCAAAGATGAGAGCTAGACACATTTTCTCTATCGGAGAATACTTCACTTCATTAGGCGTCATCATTCTACTCAGATAGTATAATGCATTTTCTTTCCCTTCATCATTTTCTTGGGCTAGTAATCCCCCCACAGAACGTTCTTGCGCAGCAATGTATAGAATCAATGGGCGCCCAGATATCGGAGCTACCAAGACAGGAGGCTTCATCAGATATGATTTTATGCATTTGAAAGCATTGTCGCAAGCTTCATCCCACTTGAAGGGGATATCTTTCTTCATGAGACGACTGAACGGTTGACATCGTCCAGCCAAATTTGAAATGAACCTTCGAAGGTATGCTATTTTCCCTTGGAAGCTCTTGAGCTCATGTATATTACGTGGTTCAGGCATTTTCACGATTGCATCGATTTTAGCTCGTTCAATTTCTATGCCTCGTTGGCGAACAATGAAGCCTAAGAATTTTCCTGATTTCACACCAAATGCACATTTCAAAGGATTCATCCTTAATTGATACCTTCGAAGTCGTTCGAAGACTTTCCTTAAGTCATGTAGATGGTTTCCCTGCTCCTTCGACTTAACTACTAAATCGTCCACATAGCACTCCACGTTCTTGTGAAGCATGTCATCAAATATTTTTTGCATTGCCCTTTGATATGTTGCACCAGCATTCTTTAGTCCAAAAGGCATCACCTTGTAACAATATATTCCTTTAGGAGTGCGAAATGCCGTAAACTCTTCATCTCTAGGCGACATGCGAATTTGATTGTATCCAGATGACCCATCCATGAAAGACAAAGCTTCATGACCCGTAGTGGCATCGATCATTAGTTCAGGAATGGGTAATGGGAAATCATCTTTGGGACATGCAGCATTAAGATCTCTAAAGTCAACGCAAACTCGAATTTGACCATTCTTCTTTCTGACAGGTACAATGCTAGAGATCCATGTGGGATACTTGACTTCACGGATAAAACCAGCTTCAATGAGTCTGTTTACTTCGGCTTCGATCATTGGGACCAAGTCAGGTCGAAATCTTCGTTGGGCTTGCTTAATAGGGCGAGCTCCATTCTTAATGGCCAAATGGTAAATAGCTACTTTTGGGTCTAGGCCAGGCATTTCTTTGTATGACCAAGCGAACACATCTATGAATTCACACAATAGGTCGACGTATGCCCCCTCTTCTTCGGTTGTCAATAAAGCACTTATATAAATTGGCCTAGGGTTACTAGTATCACCTAAGTTGACTTCTTTCAATTCATCAATAGTAGCTTTGACACCTTCTTCGAGTTCAGGGGGAGCGTCTTTGGCATCTTCTTCCTCAACCTCTCCTTCGTTTGTGGTAATGTGAAACGAAGAAGCGATACTCTCCTTATCATCTTCATCATTGCACTGAGGTTTTGTGAAGATTATAGTTTGCCACTTACCCTTCAAGATTTCACCACACGATAAAGTCAAGTCATCGTAGCGCTTCATTCGAGATGGAACCAAGCTTCCTAATCTCTTGAAGACGGACTCCTTGCCAGTCTTCTTTGGATGTCTTGATGTACTGGAAACACCCAATCTTCTATAGTCGAACTTGCGCGCCAACGGCTTTTTGCAAGGGCCAAGTCTGTCAAAGACTGATATTCTTGGCATTTTCTTTCCATGTTGATTGAAAACATCATTTGTTGAAGAAAATTCCATTTCAGATATGTGATTAATACTCACTCTTTTTATAGCAATACGGATAGGGCTTGGTGGCGCAAACCCAAGGCCACCACGAGAATTTGGGATAGAGTGTCCCTTTTGTTTTAGCATGTTTTGGGTAGCATTTAGCCCACTTGTTGTTTCTCCGATAGCTTCTTGAGGGAGTTTTCCTAGAAAGGAATTTTCTTGGGGGTCATATCCAGCTTTAACTAAAAGTTTGAAAGCCTTTGGACCAAAGCACTGCTCGACTCTAGGCTTGGATAGTGTCCCATGTTCCACTTCAGCTCCTTGAGTTGGTCGAACAAATCCTTCCAATGGGGGATAAGAAGGAGTTCCTGTATTGAGACTCGTTAAAGGGAATGTGAGTTCTTTGAGTGACTCAGGCTTTACAAAATGCAATTCGTTTCGTTTTCTTTCTAAGCTATCCTTGTGACAGAGATTTTCTTCTTCAACCTTATTGTCTAGCTGCTCAAAATCCTTAGGCGATGAGTTCCTTTCAGCTTTCTCTTTATGCATGTTATCGATATAGTACTTGGCGTCAGCGAAGTGTGATTCAGCCTCATTAAACGGTTTTGTATCACCAAACACTTTTTTCACTATTCCATTTCGTGAATATCCAAAGCATTGATGCAAAGTTGATGGAACCACGTTATTCTCATGTATCCACGGTCGACCAAGAAGCATATTGTAAGTTGTTCTGGCGTCAATAACATGGAATAGCGTGGTTGATAGCATACCATCTATTAGTAACTCCAATCGTACAGCACCAATGGCTCTTTGTCCCCCTTGGTTAAAGCCTTGGATCATCAAGCGACTGTTCGAAAGTTCATCCACAGAGACTCCGATCTCCTTCATCGTGTGAAGAGGTAAAATATTCACTGCTGAACCTCCATCAATCAAAATTCTATTAACCTTTTGTTCTCGAATGTATCCAGTCACAAATAACGGTCGATTATGGAGATTGGAACCACATAATAAGTCTTCATCAGTGAAACAAATAGTAGTCATGCAATAGTCATCGGCCGCATAAATTTTCTCTTTTGATAAACTTTCTTTGCTGAGAGAAAATCCTTCTTCATGGATTTCGTTGCATGAAATGACATTACAAGTCTTTTTCTGTGACTGGGTTGGTAGGATCCCAATATCTATTATGGTGTCAAAACTGCCAAATGAAATAGTGATGAGGTTGGCAGTTGCACTATCTTCTTCAAGTGAGATTTTGCCTTCACGAGCCAACTGCATGACTTTTTCTTTGAACACAAAGCAATCACAGAGGGAATGTCCAACAAGACGATGATATTTGCAATACTTTGGATCATCAGAACGACCAGCTTCTTCAGGTCGTTTCATCTCAGGTAATTCAATAAGATTTGCATCGAGCAAATCATCAAAAATACCAGGTACATCAGAATCGAGAAAAGGGTATTGTTTCGCTTGCATCTCCTTTAAGGTCAACTTTCTTTGTCCTCTTCCTTGTGAGACATTCTTCTTTTCAACATTTTCTTCCATTTTCTTTTCAGTTGCTTTAGCTAGTACTTTACGAGGTGCAACATTTACCGCCAAAGTTTCTTTAGTTGGAGCTTTTGAAAAAGGCTTGCCTCCTTTCTTGGCCTCGAATTTATCCTTGAATTTACGGGGGTCTTGCATGGGTGGCCCATGAACTCCACTCGCAGCCATGCTCAACTCCATGTCATGAGCTCGAGTTGCTAATTCCTCGAATGTTCTTGGTTGAATTCCTTGAAGGATATACCGAAGGCCCCAGTGCATTCCTTGAATACACATTTCGATGGCAGAGGACTCAGAAAGTCGGTCCTTGCAGTTTAAACTCAGATTCCTCCAACGATTGATATAATCGATAACGGGTTCCTCATCCCACTGACGGGTATTAGTAAGCTCTACCATGCTAACTATCCTTCGCGTGCTATAGAATCGGTTAAGAAACTCTTGTTCAAGTTGGTCCCAGCTGTCAATGGAGCACGCTTCCAAGTCAGTGTACCAGTCGAATGCATTGCCTTTGAGCGATCGAACAAACTGTTTAACAAGACTATCTCCATAAGTTCCCGCATTGTTACATGTTTCAACGAAATGAGCCACATGCTGCTTCGGGTTACCATTTCCATCAAATTGCTGGAATTTCGGGGGTTGATAACCATTTGGCATTTTCAAGTTATCAATCCTTTGAGTGTAAGGCTTGGAATAAGTGAGAGATGATTTGAAGTTTCCATCTAGCTTGCAATTGATGGTTCCCATAATGAACTCTTTGAGTTGGTTTATAGGAATCATGCCATCAGATGAGACTTGAAGATCTTTAGACTTCCCTTTTGTTTTTGGTTGTTTTCTTATCGCCACATTGTCCTCTTCAGGCATCTCAAGTTGTTTTTCCTTGGTGTAGCTAGACTCAACATTTCTCTCTTTCCTTAGGAATTTTTCAATTTTCGAGTCTTGTTCTTGAGTTCGTTTAGTGAGCAATTCCATGGCCTTTAGTAATGTCGCCAATTGTTCCTCCATACTAGTCGGTGTCACCTTCAGATGAGGAGATTTTTGTGAGGATTCTTCGCTAGATGATTCTGCATCCTTGTGGGGATCCTCAGGAAAGGCAGAATTACTTTGATTCTTTTGAGCATCATCTTGATTTTTCGCCATCTTCGTGTTTGGGTCTGCCAACAATTCAGTCATTGTTCGAACCTTCTTCGGAGGCATGGAGAATTGACTTAGCTTTGAAGAAAAGAGATGAGAGGTAGAGAAGGTCCCACTGGGCGTGCCAGAAATTTGTAGCAACAAAATTTCGAGTCTAAAATATATTAAACAAGAAATAATTGTACAAATTAAAATTTAATGATTTAATGAAGTGGTTACAATCTCTATAATTCCCCTGATTCTAATCTCAAAGAAAAATAAATGTTTCTTGCACTTGATCTTGGAAAATGTTGATTTGATCTTCTCCAAAATGATTTTTGTGCTCGAATAACGTTAATCCAAGGGCAAATTTGCTTAATCTTGGATCAAACGTGAAATGATTTGAATCTCTTCAACGAACGTCTTGAACTTCGTTGTAGATACTTTGAATTTTGAAGAATTTGATCTTCCTTGGACCGTTGTAGATCTTCAATAACGTTTAAATGAGGGCTTCTTAGCTTGTTCTCGAATCAAACGCCGGATTTTTCTTGATCTTCGAAGAATGTCTTGAGTTAATGAAAAAGGTTTTGAAGAACGTCTCGTAGAGAGAATTTTGCTCCTTCAACTTGTGCTCCTTCAGAAAAATGTGTGTCTTTCTTCTAAGAGAGGACCCCTATTTATAGTGGTAGAAAGAAGAGTCCAGGTAGAATTAGTCAATTGAATGGTGTAATTTGATTGGCTCTCAGTAGTAGAAGACCTACATACTTCTCTTTGTCTAAGAGATATGAACTCTTTTAAATGTCTATCACTTGTAGGAGATATGCACTCTTTTAATTGGTCGTGACACATCATCTTGAATATTTGGCATGATTTAATTGGTTCCTTCTACCAAGAGTCAAAATATTATTTGATTGGTTTAGACACTTTAATTCGACACTTGGCATCATTTTATTGGCCAATAAAATGTAGGTGGAATTTAATCAAATTAACTATTTATTTTGGATTTTAATTTAGTAAAAGTCCAAAAATAGCGAATTTAATTTAATTTCCAATACGACTTCATTTTTCATTTTTTTCGGAATAAAATTTAAGTGTCTACACAGTGATAATAAAATTTTATATATTAATATCAGCTTGTTTGTTTGCGTAAATCGTTAGTTATGAGATTGATGAGTTTATACCGACTCAATCGGTGTTACTCAAAGATATATTACACTTAGATTTATACCAATTGTGGTTTTAATCTTTGTAGATCGTTCATATAGGAGATCGATGAGTTTATACCGACCCAATCGGTTTACTCAAAGACATATTAGACTATAGGTTTTATACCAACTGTGGTTTTAACCTTTGTAGATCGTTCATATAGGAGATCGATGAGTTTATACCGACCCAATCGGTTTACTCAAAGACATATTAGACTATAGGTTTTATACCAACTGTGGTTTTAACCTTTGTAGATCGTTTTAGCAGATCGGTGAGTGTTTTCCGATTCATTCGGTTTTACTCAAAAATGTCTTTAGGTTGTATACCAATTATTGGTTTTAACCTTTGTAGATTGTTTTAGCAGATCGGTGAGTGTTTTCCGATTCATTCGGTTTTACTCAAGAATGTCTTTAGGTTGTATACCAATTATTGGTTTTAACCTTTGTAGATTGTTGTTTGACAAAAAGTCTTTGAACGGGCCTTATGTGGAAATAAGCAAAAGCTTTTATTATAACTGTAGGTAATTTTTAAAGTATGAAAGGGAAATAATAAAATACTCTATAACATGGAAAAACTAATTTCTTGTAAATCCTGACTACTTTCTAAATCTTCTTGTCTCGAACTTAACGACCATAATATCTTCTGAGATTTACTGCATTCCATGTTCGAGGAAGCGGAGTCCCATCCATATGTGATATCTTGTACGATCATTTTTTGCCGACCGCAATCACTGTATAGGGACCCTCCCAATTTTGCTGTAACTTTCCCACATGTTTGGATACTTCAACTTTTTTAAGTACCAAATCACCCTCTTTGAATGATCGTAACCTTACTTTTTGATTGTAGGCTTTTTCCATGCTGGACTTAGCTGCTTCTAAATGTAAGCTGGCTTTTTCCCTCAAGGTCTCACTCAAATCGATGTCATCCTTTCGCAGTTGATCGTTTGATTCCTCCTCGTAGAGCTCAATTCTTGGGCTGGGAACTAGCGCTTCTACTGGGATAACTGCCTCCGACCCATAGACTAGGCTAAATGGTGTTTCACCCGTGGAGGCTTTTACTGTAGTTCTGTTGGCCCAAATGACGCCTGGTAGTTCGTCTAACCATTTCCCTTTGGCATCGTCCAATCTTTTCTCGAGGGATTTGATAATCTCTCGATTTGCGACCTCCGTTTGTCCATTAGCTCTAGGATGTCCGACGGACGTGAAGTTTTGCTGTATCCCAAACTTCGAGCACCATTCTTGAACCTGTTTTCCAGCAAACTGGGTTCCATTGTCAGAGATCAGAATTCTCGGTATCCCAAAACGACAGACTATATTTTTCCAAAGGAAATTTATCACTTGGAACTGTGTTATCCGAGCAAGGGCTATGCATTCAATCCACTTGCTGAAGTATTCGACGGCTACCAGAACATAACTCTTTTTCGATCTGGCCATTGGGAACGGTCCTACTATATCGATTCCCCATTGATCAAAAGGCCAACAGATGGGAATTGGATGTATTGTCTCAGCTGGTTGATGTATTATGTTCGAATGTACCTGACAGTAATGACAGTGTTTTACATAGTCTTGTGCGTCAGCATACATTGTTGGCCAATAGTAGCCTGTTCTCAAGCACTTGAGTGTAAGTGCTCGGGCGCCACTGTGATTCCCAGCTTCTCCCTCGTGTATGCTTCTAAGGATGCTTACGGAATTGTGCTCGGGAATGCATTTTAACAGAATCCCTGAGACGGATCGCCTATAAAGTTTTCCATCCAATATTGCATATCTTGGTGCTCGATATCTTATCCTTCTAGCTTCATTTTTACAGCTAGGGAGAGATCCATCGTTCAAATAGGTGATCAAAGGAGTCATCCAACTGTCTGCTGCCAAGTCGATATCCATTACTTCACTAGCTGGGACAATATCGAGGTCGATCGAAGGCGTTTTGGAGATTAGCCAGGTGATCACCCTTTTAGATTTACCATCCCTTGTTCCTGTAAATCTGGATAGTTGATCAGCCCATCGATTTTCTTCACGTGGAATATTTTGAATATCAAACTTATCAAAGTTCCCAGTTAACTTTTTCACTTTATCCAAGTATTTTATCATGTTGAATTCTTTTGCCTCGTATATCCCGCTAATTTGTCTCTGAATTAGCTCGGAATCTGTCAAGACACTCAAAATCTTTATATTGGCCTGTATAGCCATTTCCAACCCCGCAATTAGAGCTTCGTATTCTGCTTCGTTATTGGTCACCACGAAGTCTAAAGTGATGGCATAATTCATATCCTCGTCGTTTGGTCCTTGAAAATTGATCCCTGCGCCTCCACCATCTCTGCTTGAAGCGCCATCGACGTGCATAAGCCATGGTAGGTCATCGACGATCATAACACTGTTATCGCTTGTCGATGTCATATTGGAGCTTGTCTCCGACAGACCTGGAGTTTCAAGGAGGAAATCTGCAAGTATCTGAGCCTTGATTGCAGTTCGTGGTCGATATTCGATCTCGTATTGTCCCAATTCTACAGCCCATTTGATCAATCTTCCCGAGGCCTCTGGTTTGGATAACACTTGCCTCAGAGGCTGATTGGTGAGTACGATGATCTTGTATGTTTGAAAGTAAGGCCGCAACCTTCGTGCTGACGTCACCAAAGCCAGAGCAAATTTTTCAATTGTTAAATAATTCTTTTCAGCTCCCTGCAATAACTTACTCAATTAATAGACGGGCTTGTGTTCCGAGCCCTCAATTTTTACCATAACCGAGCTCACGGCCGCCTCGGAAATAGCGATGTATATATATAGAGGTTGTCCCTCCGTAGGTTTGGCGAGCATAGGTGGCGAGGTTAGATAGCTTTTCAGTTGCTCGAATGCATGATCACAATCTTTAGTCCATTCAAAGGTCTTAGCTTTTCGTAAAGTTTGAAAAAATGGTAAACTTTTGTCTGCGGACTTTGATATGAATCTATTGAGAGCGACAATCTTCCCTACTAGACTTTGTACCTGAGTAATATTTCTAGGGGGCTTCATTTCAGTGATTGCCCGTATCTTCTCTGGATTTGCTTCGATGCCTCTCTCATGGACCAAATATCCTAAGAATTTTCCCGACCTTACCCCAAATGTACATTTTAAGGGGTTGAGCTTCATTCCATATTTCCTCAAGATCTTGAAGCATCGATCAAGGTGCTTTATATGATCTTCTTCGCTCATGCTTTTTACTAGCATGTCATCGACGTACACCTCCATTATTTCTCCGATTAGCTCTTTAAACATCAGGTTAACGAACCGTTGATAGGTTGCTCCAGCATTTCTTAATCCGAACGGCATTACTATGAAACAATATACGCCTTGTTCGGTAATAAATGCAGTCTTTTCTTGATCTTTTTCATCCATGAAAATCTGATAGAAGCCTTGGAATGCATCCATCATACTAAAGATTGCAAAACCTGCTGTCGAGTCTACCAACAGGTCAATCCTTGGCAGAGGATAAGGATCTCTCGGACACAATTTGTTCAAGTCTGTAAAATCGTTGCACATCCGCCATTTGTTATCCTTCTTGTCACCCTTTGAGACAAGTACGACATTACACAACCACTCGGTAAAGTGTATTTCTCTAATCTGCTTAGATAATAAAAGTCTTTCGACCTTTGTCTTTATTATTTTATCCTTTACTGGGCCATGATTTCTTTTCTTTTGTCTGACAGGTTTTGCGCTCGGATCTATCTTCAAAGAGTGAGTTATGATTCTTGGGTCGATCCCCATTATATCTTCCGAGCTCCAGGCGAAAACATCCACATTTTTTCTCAAGAAGTTGATCAACATGATTTCTCCCTGTGGAGATAGTTCTGTTCCGATCCTGGTGATTTTGGTCGGATCACTCTCGATAAGCTTGACCTCTTTATGCTCTGGTGCACGTAGAGTTAGATCTATGGGCTCTTTCCCTTTTTTACTGATCGGGTCCGTGCTAGGCAACTCAGGCTCCCGAGATCTTTCCATCGAAGATCCCACTGTTTTTCTTTTCGACGGTGTTAGAGGATCGACATTTCTTTTTAAGGATAGTGACGTGTTGTAACAATCCCAAGCCATGCAATGGTCGTTGACTATTTCACCGATCCCAGAGATTGTTGGAAATTTGATTTTCTGGTGATAGGTTGACACTACCGCACGAAATTGGTTTAGTGCTGGTCTTCCCAGAATGGCGTTATAAGCGAATGGTGTTTCAACCACTAAAAACTTAATCATTTTGGTCACTCGATGAGGTTTATTTCCAAGAGTTACACTCAAGTTAATAGTCCCAACTGGAACTATTTCCGACCCTCCAAATCCTACTAGGGGCGTAGATACTCTTTGGAGGGTTAATTTTCCGAGGTTCATTTGATTCAGCACTTCGATGGCTATTATGTTAGCTGAGCTTCCGTTGTCGATCAGAATTCTCTTGACGTTGAAATCGGATATTTTCAATGAGACCACCATAGGGAAATCGGGGTGGTCTTCGTTGTTGTCCCAATTCAAATTTCTGGGGACTTCGCTTTCGTCGAACTTGATTACTTGCTGGTTAGAGCTCTTACTCTCGAGTGCCCATATCTCTTTGGGAGCGATTATTCCTTGTTCTAGAGATCGCGCAGTCCGTCGCCTCGCATTCCGACTGTCTCCCCCTGCTGGTCCACCAGAGATTACATGTATAGTTCCATTGATCCGATCGTCATCGATATCGTTTCGTTGGGGTGGATTGTTACGAGGACTGCTATTTTCCCCTCTCCTTCTAGGACTTCTTGTCCTTTGTCTTCTTCGATCTGCTCTATCAACAAATTCATTTAATTTGCCTTGTTGAATCAATTTTCGATTTCTTGTTTCAGATGATAACAATCTTCGGTTCTATGACCGTGAGCTCGATGGTACCTACAATATAAATCGTAGTTCTTTGCCCCAGGTTTAGCCTGTGTGATTCTTTTTGCTGGGGGAATTAGATTATTCCTTTCCAGTATCACCAGGATGTCTTCTCTTGGGGCATTTAGTTTTGTAAACTCCACATAACTAATTCGATCTCTTATATTTCTTTCTGGAGGTCGAGGCTTGAGGTAGACATTGGGTCTTTTCTCAAGGTTACTCCCATTGTGTTCTAATCTTTGAAACACGTTTCCCCTTCGGGGAAATCGATCATATTCCGTTACCCTATGCATCGGGGGTTTTTCAGGTTTTCTTAATCCTGAAGTCGATGCTTTATTCTTATTTTTGTCCTTGAAAGAGTTCATCTCCTCTTGGGTCATATATTTGGAGGCCAATGTCATGATTTCCGCAAAGGTTCTAGGCTGCTTTCGACTCAAGGCATTGCCAAATTGCCTATTCTTAGTCAGATCGAATAGAATTGATATGATGTAATCAATGTTCGGAGAGTCAATCTTCAAAAGTTCCACATTGAACCTCGCTAACCAAGTTCTTAAGGACTCCCCTTCTAGCTGGGTTATAGTTCCTAGATAGCTCATGGGGGGTTTTTGTTTTTTTTGGCTGGCAAATTGTTGTTCTAGCTTGTTGCACAACTCTCTAAAGCTGAAGATCGAGTTAGGCGGTTGTTTTTCGAACCAATCCAATGCTAACCCCTCAAACGTTGTGATCATTAATTTGGCCGTATATTCTGCTGAATGAGCATACAGGCTCATTATATTAGTGAAACTAAAGATGTAGTCGGTTGGGTCAGTGGTTCCGTCGTATCTGGGGAGCCGGGCGGGCAAAGATCCGGAAGCATGTGCTTCCCTGATTTCTAAACAGAAAGGGGAACATGCAGCTATACTATCCTGTATTTCACGGGAACGAGGCCAAGGTTGTTGCAAAGTCAAAAGCCTCTGCTCGACTCGCTCCTCGACCATCCTTTCTATATCTCTTTCAGAGATTCTTTTGGTCGCTTGTCGATTGATAACTGGGGGCTCCTCCTCCTCATCGATCGGGATTACTGTATGTTCCTTGGACAAGCGACGTTCAGGACGAGCATTGGCTCTTGCCTGATTGTCTTTTCGAACAGGGCGTCCTCCAACTGTGTTTGGCGGGGAGATTTGAGATCTTTGGTCAGCATCTGGGCTCTCTGCTTGAGTTGATGACTGATCGTTATTTTCCCGTGGTTCCTTGCGATTATTAACCGCCCTCGATGGACGAACCGCGGCCCTAGTTGGTTCCGCAACTGCCTGAGTTGGATGAATTTGAGGAAAAAATGAACTCAAAAACTGAGCGATTTGTAGTATTTTTTCTTGGTCAGCCGTTAGCGGGGTAGCAGGGACGGATTGGACAGGCGGGTTAGGAGCCCGACTTGTGGTAGGAGTTTGTCGTGCTCCCTCGTTTTGATTGGTGTTTTCGTTTGGTGCAACTTGTTCCTCTAAAGGATCAGGATTTTGCTGGTTTGCTGGAGGTTGTGTATCGTTAGCGCTGATCCTTTGGGAATCTTCAGGCAAGCTATCCATAGCACGAGAAGGTCGAGAATTTGTGGTTCTTCCTGCGTTACGTGCGCTTTTCCTTGGATTGGCCATATTTCGATCGAGTAATTAACCTTGCCCCACGGTGGGCGCCAACTGATTTAACCGAATTTCGTCTTAGGTTTAATCTCAGGAAATTTATTTAAGATCACTTTTTATTATAATAAGGGTTTGGTTAAAGTACTCAGGATGGTGCAATTCAAGAATAAGCACAGTAATATAATTGAGTAGATGACAATAATATGAAGAGGCGAAGAACAGTAGTATATTTCGTAGGTTAAAATCTGGATCCCAAATACAATATAAAACTCCCTATTTATAATCATTCTCCCGTCCTAAGTAAACTAGGAGTCCTATTCAGCCTAGGAATCCTGCATGGCCTAGGAGTACAACATGGCCCATTAAGTCTTCTGGGTCGGACGACAGGTCGAGCAGATATGTTAGGCGGATCGAGCCGATCTCGTGGTTCGATCAGGTCGGATCGACCTTGATTCTCGTCGGATATTCCAAGTTGGTTATGTGTGCGAAATAGCCCTCATCAAAAATAGTACATATTAAGGTCTCAATACAATATATATGTGTTTATATATATATATACATACCAATTTCGGGAATCGAAGGATACGAATCCCGAATTCTTACTAGGAATCTCCATGGATCTCCCCGCAAGAATTCAAATGTCATTTGATCGAACACCGTGGTTAAATCACTGAATTCTTCTAACATCGAAACCACATGTTTTGGTGCTCCCGATGGGACTATTTCAGAATGAAGGTAGCTTTGGAGTCCACAATCTTAGAGCCCAACTATTGATGATAATTGCTCCATTAATCACCTAAAAATATACCATTTAATGTGCTTGATATACGTACATATATGTATATTTGTTTAGTGTATATATATGAATATATATATATATATATATATATAAAACAAAGAAATAAAATGTTTCTACATTCATTTTAGAGGAGATAGGACGAGAGTCCCTTTGGACTCTCTGTCCAATTGATATAAATTGGGGGGAAGTCGTGTGCTTTCCCTCTCTTTAATAAGTGGGGTTAATCTACCACTATATATATATATATATATATATATATATATATACATGTATATATATATATATATATATATATGTATATTGTTAATAAATTTCAAATACAGTTGTAGTTCTAATTAAGTGAATGAACTCAATAGGTATATGAATGATATAACTATTAGTGCGTTTTAACTAGAAATTCATTCAGAAAAAAGGAAAGCATTTAATATAGGTATAAATATATTTTCCGCAAGATGAAAAATACAAGTGGCATTATTTTTTATTTATTGAACGATAGATTAGTTAAAAAAAAGGTTATCTAGTTAAAATTGAACTAATGTTAATTGCTAACAAATATTATGTATAAGCGTCACCTTCATTCATAAACTACATTGATGTCCATATATTTTTATTTGCCAATTGAACACATACCAAGCTTGAAAAAAAGCAAAACGAAATATTATTCCACCTTCTAATCAATGTTTTAGTGGTTACATTTTCAACCAGTCTAACTGGTTCAACCGAAATGACGTTATAATTACATGATAAACTTACTATGTTGTTCACAAATCTGGGTCGGGTCATAACGGGTTGGGTTGTATATAATTACATGATAAACCCAATAAGAAACCCATTAAGAACCCTATTAAATTTAAGTTTGACCCGAAATGACCCAACCCAATAAATATTGTGAACTAATGGGATGGGTTATAACGGGCCTGGGCGGATCATGAGCTGGCAATTGGGTCCAGAACCAATTTGCCAGCTCTATTTGAATCCTATTTTTCTTTTTTTGTTAAATTGCGAAGAAAAAAGTAAAGAAAATCAAATAAAAACCATAAAAAGTGATTTTGAATATTAAAGATAATCTAAGTCTTTAAAATGTGATTAAAAAAATAAATTATCAAGTTTATTTGATTATTTAATACAAAAAAGTTGTTCTAGTAGTTAAAGGGTGTGATATCTTCTTCATTACTTAGGCATTAATTCTTCGGATTTTGTTAAAGCACATTAGCCTAGACACCTTGATAGGGAAAAAAATATATTTATTTAAACTTTAAATAATAATATAAAATGCCCTTGTAATCTGAAGTAAAGAAAAACATTCACAAAAATAAGTGATCTTATATAAAAATAAATGTAATAATTCAAAAATTGAAATCGGGATAATGCAATCATTACATTATACATTTTGAGTATGTGCAATTTATTAGAATTTCAAATAAAGAAAAATAAAAAGTTACAACGATGCGTTATAATGACAATTGTTTCAAATTAAAATTTGTCCATCGCTAAAGCAATTAAGCCCAATAAATTTCTACCAAATAAAATAATGACAATAAAAATTTAGATTCTCATTTCACATCTATATATTGCCCCGGATAAATTTATGCTTATACAATTAACCCAAATTGTAAAGTTTGGAGAGAGAGAGAAAAAAAAGGTCAATATGACGGATATTACCAATGACTCACAAGGTAAGGATTCATTCAACAAAATGAACGAGGGGCTAATTAAGGAGGTGGCCGTGCTAAGAACCCTTTACGGTGTGGAGGCTTGTACCATCATCTATAATGATGGTGAACCTGAGCCGAAGGTATGGCCATCCCAGGTGAGGGCACAAGCTATGTTGGAGCGTTTTCAGATGTTGCAGAAAGCAGATCAGTTGCAGAAGTTGGTCAATGAAGAGAGATTTTTGTGCGACCAACTTCAGAAAAAGAAGGATGAACTTTCTCGTTTAAAAAAGGAGAACAAAAAGAACGAAATGAAAAATTTTATGTACAAATGCATGGCAGGATTGGCTAGGGTGTCCGATTTTGACTGTCGCGATGCAGACGATATGATTTTGGTCATGAATGAAACTCGCCAGGAGCTAAACGCTAGAAAGAACGACGGTCAACTTAATGATGTTCCCTCTACATATGAGGTGGTAAAAAATAATGGACCCCCATCCAGCCCAATGAACTCCACCGATACAATTCAAAGTTGGGATTGATTTTAAGACTTAATGGACTAAAGTTAATCGAAATACTAGAATACCCAAAATATTGGTCATAATTCAAATAAAAAAGTATGAGTTCATAAATAGGCCCAGCCCAATCATGGACTTACTTATGGTTATTTTTATGTTATATTTTATTTGCTATAGGATGTACTTGTAGAGGTAAGGCTATACCCCCCTCGAATTTAAATTTTCATTTTAGATTAATAAATAAATAGGGACTATGCAACCCTCTATTTATATAGTTAGCGAGAACATTATAAGTTATAAGTTTAATGCTCCAAGGTTGTTTCTTAATATATCTTGTCATAAAAATAGTACATGTTAAGGTCTCAATACAATATATATGTGTTTATATATATATATATATATATATACATACCAATTTCGGGAATCGAAGGATACGAATCCCGAATTCTTACTAGGAATCTCCATGGATCTCCCCGCAAGAATTCAAATGTCATTTGATCGAACACCGTGGTTAAATCACTGAATTCTTCTAACATCGAAACCTCATGTTTTGGTGCTCCCGATAGGCCTATTTCAGAATGAAGGTAGCTTTGGAGTCCACAATCTTAGAGCCCAACTATTGATGATAATTGCTCCATTAATCACCCAAAAATATACCATTTAATGTGCTTAATATACGTACATATATGTATATTTGTTTAGTGTATATATATGAATATATATATATATATAACAAGGAAATAAAATGTTTCTACATTCATTTTAGAGTAGATAAGACGAGAGTTCCTTTGGACTCTATGTCCAATTGATATAAATTGGGGGGAAGTCGTTTGCTTTCCCTCTTTTTAATAAGTGGGGTTAATCTACCACTATATATACATATATATATATATATATATATATATATATATATATATATATATATATATATATGTATATTGTTAATAAATTTCAAATACAGTTGTAGTTCTAATTAAGTGAATGAACTTAATAGGTATATGAATGATATAACTATTAGTGCGTTTTAACTAGAAATTCATTCAGAAAAAAGGAAAGCATTTAATATAGGTATAAATATTTTTTCCGCAAGATGAAAAATACAAGTGGCATTATTTTTTATTTATTGAACGATAGATTAGTAAAAAAAAAGGTTATCTAGTTAAAATTGAACTAATGTTAATTGCTAACAAATATTATGTATAAGCGTCACCTTCATTCATAAACTACATTGATGTCCATATATTTTTATTTGCCAATTGAACACATACCAAGCTTGAAAAAAAGCAAAACGAAATATTATTCCACCTTCTAATCAATGTTTTAGTGGTTACATTTTCAACCAGTCTAACTGGTTCAACCGAAATGACGTTATAATTACATGATAAACTTACTATGTTGTTCACAAATCTGGGTCGGGTCATAACGGGTTGGGTTGTATATAATTACATGATAAACCCAATAAGAAACCCATTAAGAACCCTATTAAATTTAAGTTTGACCCGAAACGACCCAACCCAATAAATATTGTGAACTAATGGGATGGGTTATAACGGGCCTGGGCGGATCATGAGCTGGCAATTGGGTCCAGAACCAATTTGCCAGCTCTATTTGAATCCTATTTTTCTTTTTTTTTAAAATTGCGAAGAAAAGAGTAAAGAAAATCATATAAAACCATAAAAAGTGATTTTTAATAATAAAGATAAACTAAGTCTTTGAATGTGATTAAAAAAATAAATTGTCAAGTTTATTTGATTATTTAATCCAAAAAAGTTGTTCTAGTAGTTAAAGGGTGTGATATCTTCTTCATTACTTAGGCACTTCTTCGGATTTAGTTAAAGCACAATAGCCTAGACACCTTGATAGGGAAAAAATTATATTTATTTAAACTTTAAGTAAGAATATAAAATGCCCTTGTAATCTGAAGTAAAGAAAAACATTCACAAAAATAAGTGATCTTATATAAAAATAAATGTAATAATTCAAAAATTGAAATCGGGATAATGCAATCATTACATTATACATTTTGAGTATGTGCAATTTATTCAAATTTCAAATAAAGAAAAATAAAAAGTTACAACGATGCGTTATAATGACAATTGTTTCAAATTAAAATTTGTCCATCGCTAAAGCAATTAAGCACAATAAATTTCTACCAAATAAAATAATGACAATAAAAATTTAGATTCTCATTTCACATCTATATATTGCCCCGGATAAATTTATGCTTATACAATTAACCTAAATTCTAAAGTTTGGAGAGAGAGAAAAAAAAAGGTCAATATGACGGATATTACCAATGACTCACAAGGTAAGGATTCATTCAACAAAATGAACGAGGGGCTAATTAAGGAGGTGGCCGAGCTAAGCACCCTTTACGGTGTGGAGGCTTGTACCATCATCTATAATGATGGTGAACCTGAGCCGAAGGTATGGCCATCCCAGGTGAGGGCACAAGCTATGTTGGAGCGTTTTCAGATGTTGCAGAAAGCAGATCAGTTGCAGAAGTTGGTAAATGAAGAGAGATTTTTGTGCGACCAACTTCAGAAAAAGAAGGATGAACTTTCTCGTTTAAAAAAGGAGAACAAAAAGAACAAAATGAAATGTACAAATGTATGGCTGGATTGGCTAGCGTGTCCGATTTTGACTGTCGCGATGCAGACAATATGATTTTGGTCATGAATGAAACTCTCCAGGAGCTAAACGCTAGATAGAACGACGGTCAACTTAATTATGTTCCCTCTACATATGAGGTGGTAAAAAATAATGGACCCCCATCCAGCCCAATGAACTCCACCGATACAATTCAAAGTTTGGATTGATTTTAAGACTTAATGGACTACGTATCGAAATACTAGAATACCCAAAATATTGGTCATAATTCAAATAAAAAATATGAGTTCATAAATAGGCCCAACCCAATCATGGACTTACTTATGGCTATTTTTACGTTATATTTTATTTGCTCAAGGATATACTTGTAGGGGTAAGGCTATACCCCCCTAGAATTTACATTTTCATTTTAGATTAATAAATCAATAGGGACTATGCAACCCTGTATTTATATAGTCAGCAAGAACATTATAACTTATAAGTTGAATGCTCCAAGGTTGTTTCTATATATATCTTGTCATAAAAATAGTACATGTGAAGGTCTCAATACAATATATATATGTATATATATATATATATATATACATATATATACCAATGTCAGGAATCGAAGGATACGAATCACCGACTTCTTCTAACATAGAAACCTCATGTTTTGGTGCTCCCGAAGTGCCTATATCTTAATGGAGGTAGCTTTGGAGTCCACAGTCTAAGAGCCCAACTATTGATGATAATTGCTCTATTAATCACCCAAAAATATACCATTTAATGTGCTTAATATACATACATATATGTATATGTATTTAGTGTATACATATGAATAAATATATATATATATATATATATATATATGTATATAACAGAGAAATAAAATGTCTCTATGTTCATTTTAGAGGAGATAGGGACGAGAGTCCCTTTAGACTCTCTGCCCAATTGATATAAATTGGGGGATGTCCTGTGCTTTCCCTCTCTTTAATAAATGCGGTTAATCTACCACTATATACACACACACACACACACACACACACACACACATATATATATATATATATATATATACCACTTATTATATATTGTTAATAAATTTCAAATGTAGTTGTAGTTCTAATTCAGTGAATGAACTTAATAGGTATTTGATTGATATAACTATTAGTGAGTTTTAAATAGAAATTTATTCGGAAAAAAGGAAAGCAATTAATATAGGTATAAATATATTTTCCGCAAGATGAAAATACAAGTGGCATAATTTTTTATTTAATGTACGATAGATTAATAAAAAAAAGGGTTATCTAGTTAAAATTGAACTAATGTTAATTGCTAACAAATATTATGTATAAGCATCACCTTCATTCCTAAACTACTTTGATGTCCATATATTTTTATTTAATAATTGAACACATACCATGCTTGAAAAAAAGCAAAATGAAAAATTATTCCATCTTCTAATAAATGTTTTAGTGGTTACATTTTCAACCAGTCTAACTGGTTCAACCGAAATGACGTTATAATTACATGATAAACTCACTATGTTGTTCACAAATCTGGGTTGGATTATAACGGGTTGGGTTGTATATAATTACATGATAAACCCAATAAGAAACCCATTAAGAACCCTATTAAATTTAAGTTTGACCCGAAACGACCCAACCCAATAAATAATGTGAACTAATGGGTTGGGTTACAACGGGCTTGGGCGGATCATGAGCTAGCCATTGGGTCCAGACCCAATTTGCCAACTCTATTTGAATCCTATTTTCCTTTTTTAGTTAGATTGCAAAGAAAAGAGTAAAGAAAATCATATAAAAACCATAAAAAGTGATTTTGAATATTAAAGATAATCTAAGTCTTTGAATGTGATTAAAAAAATAAATTATCAAGTTTATTTGATTGTTTAATCCAAAACTGTTGTTCTAGTAGTTAAGGGGTGTGATATCTTCTTCATTACTTAGGCACAAATTCTTCGTATTACCTACTACAATAGCTAAAAATATTAGCCTAGACACCTTGATAGGGAAAAAAATATATTTATTTAATCTTTAAATAATAATATAAAATGTCCTTGTAATCTGAATTAAAGAAAAACATTCACAAAAATAAGTGATCTTATATAAAAATAAATGTAATAATTCTAAAATTGAAATCGGGATAATGCAATCATTACATTATACATTTTGAGTATGTGCAATTTATTCAAATTGCAAATAAAGAAAAATAAAAAGTTACAACGATGCGTTATAATGACAATTGTTTCAAATTAAATTTTGTCCCTCGCTAAAGCAAATAAGGAGAATAAATTTCTAACAAATAAAATAATGACAATAAATATTTAGATTCTCATTTCACATCTATATATTGCCCCGGATAAATTTATGCTTATACAATTAACCTAGATTCCAAATTTTGGAGAGAGAAAAAAAAAGGTCAATATGACGGATATTACCAATGACTCACAAGGTAAGGATTCATTCAAAAAAATGAAGGAGGGGCTAATTAAGGAGGTGGCCGAGCTAAGCACCCTATACGGTGTGGAGGCTTGTACCATCATATATAATGATGGTGAACCTGAGCTGGAAATAGCTTTTTCAGATGTTGCAGAAAGCAGATCAGTTGCAGAAGCTGGTCAATAAAGAGAGATTTTTGTGCGACCAACTTCAGAAAAAGAAGGATGAATTTTCTCGTTTAAAAAAAGGAGAACAAAAAGAACGAAATGAAAAATTTTATGTACAAATGTATGGCTGGATTGGCTAGCGTGTCCGATTTTGAATGTCGCGATGCAGACGATATGATTTTGGTCATGAATGAATCTCTCCAGGAACTAAACGCTAGAAAGAACGACGATCAACTTAATTATGTTCCCTCTATATATGAGGTGATAAAAAATAATGGACCCCCATCAAGCACAATGAACTCCACCGATACAATTCAAAGTTTGGATTGATTTTAAGACTTAATGGACTACATTTGATCGAAATACTAGAATACTCAAAATATTTGTCATAATTCAAATAAAAAATATAAGTTCATAAATAGGCCCAGCCCAATAGGGACTATGCAACCCTCTATTTATATAGTCAGCGAGACCATTATACCTTATAAGTTGAATACTCCAGGGTTGTTTCTATAAATATCTTGTCAATAAAAATAGTACATGTGAAGGTCTATATATATATATATATATATATATATATATTCCAATGTCGGGAATCGAATGATACGAATCCCGAATTCTTACTCCAAATTTCCATGGATCTCCCGTAAGAATTCAAATGTCATTTTATTGAACACTGTGGTTAAATCACCGACTTATTCTAACATCAAAACCTCATGTTTTGGAGCTCCCGATGAGCTTATATCATAGTGGAAGTAGCTTTGGATTCCACAGTCTAAGGCCCCAACTAATGATGATAATTGCTCCATTAATCACTCAAAAATATACCCTTTAATGTTCTTAATATACATACATATATGTGTATGTGTTTAGTGTATATATTTGAATATATATATATATATATATAACAGAGAAATAAAATGTTTCTATGTTCATTTTAGAGGAGATAGGGACGAGAGTCCCTTTGGACTCTCTATCCAATTAATATAAATTGGGGAGAAGTCGTGTGCTTTCCCTCTCTTTAATAAGTGGGGTTTATCTACCACTATATATACATATATATATATATATATATATATATATATTGGTAACAAATTACAAATGCAGTTGTAGTTCTAATTTAGTGAATGAACTTAATAGGTATATGAATGATATAACTATTAGTTAGTTTTAAATAGACATTCATTTAGAAAAAAGGAAAGCAATTGATATAGGTATAAATATATTTTTCGCAAGATGAAAATACCAGTGGCATAATTTTTTATATAATGTACGATTGATTAATAAAACAAAAAAGGTTTATCTAGTTAAAACAGAACTAATGTTAATTGCTAACAAATATTATGTATAAGCGTCACCTTCATTCATAAACTACTTTGTTGTCCATATATTTTTATTTGACAATTGAACACATACCATGCTTGAAAAAAAAAAAGCAAAACGAAAAATTATTCCACCTTCTAATCAATGTTTTAGTGGTTATATTTTCAACTAGTCTAACTGGTTCAACCGAAATGACGTTATAATTACATTATAAAAAATAAAAAAAACAATTCTTGATGTATATTATGTCTAAAAAATCTAAATGATATCCTAAGCAGAAGGAAAATTTAATTTTTAACTAACATATTTCATGTTTGACATCTTTGAAAGTGGACCTTGCACAACATATCTCTTCTAGAATAAGGAAGACACAAGTGTGAATGTAAACTGGATAGTCTTGATGCAAAAGTAGAAATCGTCAGCACCATTGTCTCAAAAAAATTAAGAAAAGTTGGACAACCTTACTAGAAATGTTTCCGAGATTTGTGAACGATAGAGTGAGCTGGTGGACATGGTTAAAGACATAATTGTCATTAGTAATAAAAAAACGGGGGAAGGAAATGGAATTAATAAACCTTCAATGGAAGAAGGCGTAACGAAGAAATTTCCTCTGTCAAAAGTCAAGTTCAAGATTAGTCCAAGAGATCAAGGAAGAAAACAAAACATTAGGAAGGACTCTTTTTACTTCTTGCAATGATTGTCTTTTATACTGTTGGAAAAATTGTTGGAAAAAAATTGAAGAGATTAATAAAGACAACTTAGTACTTTGAACAATTGGGTTAAGATGGTTTTGATGATAACAAAACAATTGATTGATGAAGTAGCTAAGTGACGTTATCAGCTAAGTACTATAAAGACCAAAGAGATGATCACTCAAGTCAAGATATTAACTAATTCAAATCAACTGTGTTTCAGTGCAACTAAGTAAAGCGACAATAAAGTAATAGAAAAATTCTAAAACTTACACAAAGTATGTCTAAGGCACTTATCACACAGAATGACCTTGTGAAAATCACACAAAAACTCACAGAGGAAGTATAAACCACAAAGAAAACTTTTTCATCACAACACTCAGTTGAATACACAAAGATTTGAAAAGGTTGTATGTGTCTTTAATTGTGTAAGTTTTAGAAGCCTATAAGCTTTGTATGAAGATATTCTCTTGATACCTTGAAAGATTTGATCTTGTACGTGTTGTGTATCTTTTGTTTCTTCAAAGCTTGTATTCATACTGGGTAGAAAAATGTCAGTTGAAGGAGAAAAATTCCTAGTTTACCCCTAGCTAACATCGTCAAATCGAAACGGTTCTCTGTAGAAATCGTGTTCTGCTCTGCGGCTTCTATTGTACGGATGGATATATACTGTAGCATGACTTTGAATATCAAGTATACCTTGATATTTATTATGTCTGATATCCATAAAACTTATTATATATCGTATTCTGCTCTTATCATCTTCTGATATGTTGAAGTTCTTCTCAACTCTTGGAAACTTCAGACTTGTTGAGAGTACTCATGTTCTGAAGGTTAGATCGATGTTGAAACTTTGCACAAAACTCTTAATTTGTTCCACAGGCTTGATCGTCTTCTAAGCTGATAGGATAACTAAGTTACCAAAGTGACTAAGTTGTTGATCTTTGTAAGTAATAGAACGGAATATTGAGGATCAAATTAAAGAAGAAAAATCTGCAGAAAATGACCGTTTACTGCAATAAAGAAATGAAGAAGAAAGAAGGCAGAAGAATGTCGTGTTTTCATTTACACGATTAGTTTAATTCTTTTTTTTTTTTATGTCTTGGTTAATTAGTTTAGCCGCCTTCTTATTACTGATAGTACTGTTAGGTTTTAGTTAATGTGATTATTATAAATAGTTACAGTGTAAATATATATTGAAAGATTTCAATTTACAATATCAGTCCTTATTTTCTCTGTAATCAATCCAAATAGTTCTTCAATAAAAGTCCTTTATTTTCCTTTCAATGTATAATTTCCTGCTTTAACATGGTATCGTAAAAAGTGCATAATTTCTGCTGCGCAATTCATTCATATCAGAGGGCAATTCATATCAAGATTCATCAACAATCACAAGTTTTTTTTCTTTTTCCAATTGATCTTCATATAATCCCCAGGTTTCATTCAATTTATCATCTCTTCTTACTGTTCTTTAATTCCAATTCCCTTCACAAATTCGAGATAAATCATATACATTCAGAACAATTCAAATTTAGTTCTATCAACATACATGTATTCAATCCATTCCCTGTTTCAAGATTTGAATATGTTCTTCAGTTATCTTGATTCCCTTTTCATATCCATCCTTTCTTGAATCAATCTCTTCTTATTCCCAAGATCTTTCATCATAAACTTCATCAGCCATGTCCACCACACCTTCAGATTCAAGTACAAATGCAACATCATCTTCAAGAAATCAACTTGAAGATCCTACAAGTCCATACTTTCTACACCCGGCAGATGGTCCATGATTAAAACTGGTCTCCACACTTTTAACAGAAACTAATTACCAATCATGGAGTCGTGCTATGATTCTTGGCTTAACAGTGAAAATAAACTGGGCTTTATTGATGGTACATTACAAAAACCCACAACTAATCCTATTATGATTAACACATGGGAAAGAAACAATACTGTTGTGGTGGCTTGGATCTTTAATGCTATTTCTCAGGAAATAAATGACAGTATACTTTACCATTCAAATGCCTCTGACCTATGGAAAGAATTACAAGAAAGATTCATGCAAGGAAGTGGCCCAAGACTCTTTTCACTACGCAGAGATATCATTCATTTGACACAAGGATCAGATTCAGTAAGCACTTACTACACTAAACTCAAGAAATTCTGGGATGAGGTTCAAAAATGTAGGCCAGAGTGCACTTGTGGAAAATTAGATACTTACTTTCAACATGAACACCTAATGAGTTTTCTCATGGGTTTAAATGAACCATACTCTCATATCCGTAGTCAAATCTTGACTATGGACCCTCTACCAACTATAAACAAAGCTCTTTCACTCATCACACAGGAGGAACAACAAATCTCCTTAAAAGCCCACATTACAGAAACCAGTACTCTCAATTCAATGGCATTTGCAATCAAGAACCCCCAACCATTCACTTCATATAGATCACCCTCAAATCAGTTTCCCAGACAAAATACTCCATATAACAATCCTAGGCCCAATTTCAACTCCCATCAGCAATCTACTTCTATGCCTAATACATTTAGCAATCAACATCAGTCAAACCTGTCATTTAGGCCTACATATAATCCCAATTTTAAAAGGAATTACAGACCATATTGTACACATTGTAATATGGCTGGGCATACTGTGGATACCTGCTTCAAAATTCTTGGCTTTCCACCTGGGTATAAGAGTAATTTTTCAAGACAGCCAACTCCAATTACAAATCAGTTTTCATCCAACTTTCCTGATCACAATACCAAGCCAGGAATGCATGAATTTGTCAAGAATCTAAATCCTGATCAATACTCCTACTTAGCAAGTATGTTTTCCACACAACAGCAAACTGGTACTCCACAACAACACAATGATGGTAACACAAGCACATTCAATATCACTACAGTTTCAGGTACAATATCATCAGCACAAATTTATTCACTACATTTTGACAAAAATCAATGGATAGTAGACTCAGGTGCCACTAACCACATCTGCACTGACATTAAACTTTTTCATAACATTCAACTGACTAACAACACCACTATTTCATTACCAAATAATGCTACCATACAAGTATACTTTGTTGGTCAAGTTCAGTTCATTGGTGACATCATTTTATCACATGTTTTATATGTTCCCTCTTTCAAGTTCAACTTATTGTCTGTCAGTTCTTTAAAATAACCAGTATAGTGTTCAATTTCAGCATACTAACCTTTTGATACAGGACATCAACTCCAAGAGGATGATTGGACAGGGTAGCTTAGTCAATGGTCTTTATATACTCAGTTCAGAGAACACTTCACTTGCTGATTTCCACTCTTCCTGTAATAACATTTCTATTAGTACTTGGCACAATAGACTAGGACATCCCTCATTTAAAAGGCTTTACTTACTTAAAGATGTTCTTAATTTTTCTGATGTACACAATAATAATGCTCATTGTGGGATTTGCCCCTTAGCTAAACAAAAGAGACTCCCATTTCCTTCAGAAAATAATTTTTCTTCTCATGCATTTGATCTCATTCACTGTGACACATGGGGCCCTCATCATATACCTTCTCATTCTGGTTTTAAGTACTTCATAACTTTAGTAGATGATTACAGTAGATTCACATGGGTATATTTAATTAAACAGAAATCTGAAGCCTCTACATTCATACCCAAGTTCATCAAGATGGTTCAAACTCAATTTAATAAATCTATCAAAGGTTTTAGATCTGACAATGCAAAAGAATTTTTATTTAATGAACTTTTTTCAGATCTTGGTATTATTCACCAATTCTCATGTGTGGAAACTCCACAACAAAATTATGTGGTAGAAAGAAAACATCAACACATTCTTAATATTGCAAGATCATTAATTTTCCAATCTTACTTACCCATTGAATTTTGGTTTGAATGCATATTAACTTCTGTGTTTTTAATGAATAGAACACCATCACCTAATCTACAAAATCAGTGCCCATATACTATCTTGTATAATAAACAAGTTAACTATGGTTTTTTAAGATCTTTTGGTTGCTTAGTTTATGCTTCAACACTTCAAGACCATAGGACTAAGTTTCAACCTAGAGCAAGAAAATGTGTCTTAATGGGTTATGCTCCCGGGGTTAAAGGATACAAGTTATATGATGAATCTACCAATGAGTTCTTTATTTCTAGAGATGTCATTTTCTATGAAAACACATTCCCTTTCAAAGACAAAACCAATAACAACAAAAACACAACCCCTGCACCTCTATTTTCTGATCTCACTACTAATGACACAAGGTACTTCGATTTTCCTTTGAAAAATAGTTCAAACAATATTCCTAACCAGACACCACCCATCACCACTGAACAGACACCAACCATCACCACTGAACCAGTCAGAAGATCTAACACACCTACAAAAATACCATCTTATCTTCATGACTATCATTGCAATATTACATCTCCTTCTCTACCTAAATACCCCATTTCTTCTTTTCTAGACTATTCCAAACTATCTCACAGTTACAAAGCCTTTATAGCAAACATTTCTCATGTACCTGAGCCTCAAACTTACAAACAAGCTGTGAAATACTCTGAATGGACACATGCCATTAAAGAAGAACTTGAAGCTATGGAAAATAATTCTACTTGGCATATAACCACTTTACCACCCAATAAGCACACAATTGGATGCAAATGGATTTTCAAAGCAAAGAGAAACCCTGATGGTACAATAGAAAGATACAAGGCAATATTGGTTGCAAAGGGTTTTACTCAACAGGCAAGAGTTGACTACATGGATACTTTTTCTCCGGTTGCTAAACTGGTCACTGTGAGAGTTTTACTAGCACTATCAATGGCTCAGCAATGGCATCTACATCAATTAGACATCAATAATGCATTCCTAAATGGAGACTTAACTGAAGATGTTTATATGGAACTTCCCCAAGGGTATTCTCCACCTTCCTCAACCAGTCCCTCATCCAGCAAACAGGTATGCAAACTCAACAAATCCATTTATGGATTGAAGCAAGCTAGTAGGTAGTGGAATTCCAAACTTACAGAGGTACTTCGCTCTATGGGATTTACTCAGTCACTTTCTGATTATTCACTATATACCAAAGGTACTCTCAATTCTTTCATTGCATTACTAGTTTATGTGGATGACATCATAATAGCAAGTCCTAATTTTGATCTTATCTCTCACACTAAATTACTTTTAAGCAACAATTTTAAGCTTAGAGATTTGGGTATTCTTAAATATTTCCTTGGCATTGATATAGCCTATTCTAAAAAGGGCCTAGTTATCTCTCAAAGAAACTACATTTTGCAACTATTAGAAGATACAGGCTACTTAGCAAGTAAACCTGCATCTTTACTAATGGATCCCAACTTAAAATTAATGATGGATGATAACACTTTACTTAGTGATCCATCCTCTTACCGCAGACTTATAGGAAGATTAATCTACTTAACAATTACAAGGCCTGACATATGTTTTGCAGTGCACAAATTAAGTCAGTTTTATCAAAACCATCGTAATGTCATCTTAAGGCTGCACACAATTTACTAAAATATCTAAAAGGTTCTCCTGGTCAAGGAATTTTCTATTCACATAACACTAACATTTCCCTTTCTGCCTTTTGTGATTCAGATTGGGAAAATTGCTTAGTAACTAGACAATCAACAACGGGATTCTGCACATTTTTAGGAAATTCATTAATTTCCTGGAAATCAAAGCGTCAACCTACGGTTTCAAAATCTTCAGCCGAAGCTGAATACAGATCAATTGCAGGAATAACAAGTGAAATTTTGTGGCTTACCCAGCTTTTGAGAGATTTGAATGTCCAAATTCCTTCACCACCAGTCATTTTTTGTGACAACGCCTCCGCTGTACACTTAGCCCTTAATCCAATGTTTCACGAGCGGACAAAACACATCGAAATCGATTGTCATTTTTTCCACGAAGACACATTAAACTCCTTCCAATTTCGTCAACGGCTCAATTGGCAGATATCTTTACAAAGCCGCTGCCCATAATTCCTTTTCAGAAGTTTTTATCCAAGATAGGAGTGATAGATATTCACTCTACATCTTGTGGGGGAGTAATAGAACAGAATATTGAGGATCAAATTAAAGAAGAAAAATCTGCAGAAAATGACCATTTACTGCAATAAAGAAATGAAGAAGAAAGAAGGCAGAAGAAAGTCGCGTTTTCATTTACACGATTAGTTTAGTTCTTTTCCTTTTTTCTCTTGGTTAATTAGTTTAGCCGCCTTCTTATTATTGATAGTACTGTTAGGTTTTAGTTAATGTGATCATTATAAACAGTTAGTGTAGATATATATTGATAGATTTCAATTTACAATATCAGTCCTTATTTTCTCTGTAATCAATCCAAATAGTTCTTCAATGAAAGTCCTTTATTTTCCTTTCAATGTATAATTTCCTGCTTTAACAGTAGGCTCTTCACTTATGCTTAGTACATGACGAGTGAATCAATCATATAAAGATTAATTCCCTTTTCCTTATGACTTCAAAACTCTATCTCTTGCAACTCAACTGGATGGTTGTTCCTTTATTATCAACTTGGCATGCTCAAGTGGTTAATTAATCCTCGATTAAGACTAACATTTCATCTCTTGCAACTTAACTAGATGAATTTCACGATTTGTACCAAGTTATGATCTTGTCAGCTTTTCTTAGTACAAGTCAATTTATTAAGCCGATGATGCCATTTAATGTATTTGTTATCATCAAAACTTAATTATGACTCAGTTGTTACATTTGCTTATTCAGTTGTTGTATTTTGAGTTGTTACAAATTCTTCCAACACAAGAAGTAACTCGACGGTAGACGAAGACGACCCGCAATCTTCGACCTCTCCATTGAGTTAGTGGCACACTTAACCGTGTTGGGGGCAGGAGTTCTGTTCCAAGGATTGCTACGGGTAAACATTTTGTCGAATAATTTGAGTTTTTGATCTTTTTCTTCCCAGAAAAAAAAAAAAAAAAAAAAAAAAAAAAAAAAAAAAAAAAAAACTTTAGGTTCTTTCTAAAAGGGAAAAGACGGTAAAGTCTATTCACAAGCCCCAAACTATCCATATTCAGAAGCGGAGTCAATCGGATCTGAGGACGAATACCCACATCACCACACACTTGTTAAATATTTGTGGGTTAATTTTAATATCCTTATAATGATTAAAGACGCAAATGCGATTACGTATGAAAATAAAATATATATTTTTATTAGGTAAAAATATTTAATTAATATTAAGTATTCTTTAATTAATTTAATATTTAATAATTAGTCCAAATTGTGTTGAATGAAATTAGTGCCAAGGCACAATAGAATTTTAATTTATTAGGAGAACATCGAAATTATACTTATTAAATGATTAATTAATTTAATTTAGTTAAATATCAGTAACCATTAAAATGAATATTCATTAATCACATTTGGTTCTTTTATCATTTAAAATTAAGCCTCAAATATTTAGTAAGTGCATAATGTGCTAATTTTTTCTATTTTCGAGTGTAAAATACAAAAGTGTGATAATTTGGAGGTGCATAATGCAAATTACTCTATCTAAAATCCGAAAATTGAAGTCAAGAGGCCCAAAAGTGACAATTCGACCCAATTTTTGCAATTGGGCTTAATTTAAACTCAAATTGTCACCAATTAGATAAATATGAGATGAATTTGTCAATCCAAATATACATGGAGCAAAAACACAAACTACCATTAATTGTGTCATCAATTCTTTTTCCTTTATGGTTGGCGGGGAAATTCTTACCCAAATCGGGTTTGGCCGAACCCAAAGTAACTATATGGCAAGTGCAATACACTTGCTTTGAGATTGAATGTAACTCCCAGGAGTAGGGGTGGGCATTCGGTATCGGGTTTCGGGAACCCGTCCCGTCCCGGTCGGGATTTTGTAGTTTGTGACGGGAAGTATGATTGATTTTATTCGGGAAATATTTCACACCCGATTGGGAAACCCGAATCCCGAATTTCTTATCATACAAAATAAATTACCCCTTTTAATCAATCTCTTACTCCCAAACTCAAGCCCCATCACCTATCCCATGGTCTTGAAATTAACAATTCATGACCATAAAGAAAAATATAATGCTACGAAGGAGCAAAATAAATAAAAATGTGATATTTCTACCATATAGGAGTTAAAAATTATTATTTTCGGGAAACCCGAATCCCGATCCCGAAAACCCGATATTTATCGGGAAACCGAGATACCGGGACCAAGTCAATTCAAATGGAATTCGGGGAGTAAAAATCAAAACCCGAATCCCAAAAATCCCGTCCCGAATTACCCAAAATCCCGAAATCCCGTCCCGATCCCACCCCTACCCAGGAGAGTGATCAATCACAAAGCAAGTGCTAGGGGTGCACATGGTACGGTTTTGCGGTTTTTTTGACAAAATTTGTACCGTACCAATTAGTGCGGTTTTAAAAAATCAAAACCAAACTAAAGTTTTATGAACCATACCAACAAACTCGGTTTTGGGCGGTTACGGTACGGTACGGTACGGTACGGTACGGTACGGTACGGTACGGTACGGTTTTGCGGTTTTTTCAAACAAACTTTTTTCATGCAATTTTTCTTACATAGTTTTCTTACATAGTTGACAATTATATAGAAATGTATGTTATAATATCTTACAAACTATTTTTTTACATTAAATAAAGCATTGGAAAAGAAAATGTTCACAAATTTAACGCTATAATTCGATCTAATTGAATAGATTAATTGGTTAATTATTTGATCATTGTTTTTATTATGTGAAGAAAATTCCAATTTGGTATTTGTTGTCTAGAATTTTTGCATTTTAAGTTTTCAATACATAACAAGTTTAATTTATGCTAAATTCGAACATATCTTTTTTTAATTGAACGCGAACAATATAGTAACAATAAACTATGATGGACTATAATATAAACTATAAATAATGTAGTGTTCGATAATATTTGAATTATAAATTGAAAAGTAAAAATTTATAAAATTTACATGTAAATATCAAAATACGAATAGTTAATTCATGTTTCTTCTCAATTTAGGTACGGTACGGTTTTTTACGGTATGAGAAGTCTAAAACCAAAACCATACCAAAATACTCGGTACGGTTTTCATCCATACCAAGACCTTCGGTTTTGAGAAAAAAAACCTAACATTCGGTATGGTACGGGACGGTCCGGTACGGTCTTAAAAACCATGTGCACCCCTAGCAAGTGCAATACATTTGCTTGGTGGTTGAATGGGTTTGACCAAGCCAGACTTGGATAAGAATTTTCCATGGTTGGAGTATAGACAAAATTGAAGTCAAAAGGCCTACAATGATAAAGTTCAGGTCAATTTTTGCAGTTGGACTAAAATTATCAGCAATTACTTAAAAATAGGATAATTTTGCCAATCCAAATATATACGGAGTAAAAACACTGACCAGCATTAATTGTGGCATCAATTTTTCTTTTTTTTTTGCCCTTTATGGTTGGAGTATAGATGAGGTAATGGTAATTTACCCTCATGTAATATTTATAATATTTAATTTATTTTTCTGTCATTTGAAAAAGAGCACTTTATCCCCTGTAATCTTAATAAAGTTTTACACCACCTTTCTAATATTTTTATATGTGACCGTTTACCCCCCTTGTACTATGATATTGTGGTAGTTGCACTCTTCGACTGAAAATGAGGAAAATTTCTTTTTTAAAATTTTCACACGAGTAAACTGGACATTATTGTAAATTAGCATTAACTCGACTTAACTTAAGGATGTGATTGGGCCCTCAAACTGTAGCCCATAAGATAAAATGATCTGTCCAAAAAAGTATTCCTTTTGGGCTTAAATAATGAGAGAAAAGTCCCAAAGCCCAAAATCTCCCAAAGGCCCATTGTCTAATTATTCAGATTTCTCCAAATTTATCCTTATCCATGATTTCCCCCATTTCCCTTTCTTCATCTTTAGAACACACACAAACACACACACTCTTTCTCTCTCACACACACACACAAAAACAGAGAAGATGTTGTCTATGTCAATTCAACCAAGTGTGAAGAGCATTTTGACATGCGGCGATTTCTGTTTCAAAACCCCATTACTATCACCGTCTATGAAACCAAAAGCTTCTTCTCTGCATTCATTTACCAATTTTGACCTTAGAATTACAAAAAGAACAATTGAAAGGCTTCCTTCTCCAAAAACTGCCGCAGAATTGGCTCCGGTTGAAACAATTGATGAGATTTCAGAAAAACCCCAGGTTCGTTCAATTTAATGCTCCAGAATTTTTGTAAATAATTTCTTGTTAATTTCTGCATTTAGACTTTGACTGGATAATGGAAACATAGCTAATTTTATGTTTTAATTACCTTTTTTGTTTGTTTGTTGTAGTAGTTTTAATTACTAAATGCACCAAAATGTTGAGTGAATAGCAAGTTACCTCCTTTGTTATTCTTAATAGGCAATTTATTCCCTATGATAAATAAAAGGGAAAGGCACTCTGAAATTTTTACAAGGGGTAAAATGCCCATTATGCAAGAACGTGGGTTGGGGGGGGGGGGGGTGTTGGTTTGTAAGGTGCCCATTTATGCATATTACAGGGACCATTTACGCATATCACAAGGGTAAAGTGAAGTGAATATGTTCTTTAGGTATGGTTAAATTGGTCATTTTTCACATGAGAATGAAGTCTCGGTAGCATCATAGAGCGTGTGTGCAATACCTCCATTGGACGGAGGTACATTGCTCATTATTTCTCATCACAGGTGATAAATTGCTAATTAGGCGTATCACATGGAGTTAATTTGTCAAAAAACCCCAAGCTGTTGTACTATTAATTGGTAGATATCCTTGGTATTCATAAGAATATAGCAACAATATGTATAGTTAATGTCTTGTATGCTCGATTATTGCGATTGATAGTTTCTTAATTTTTTCTTGTATACTCCTCCATTTGGTACCAAGGCATGTTAGATTATTTTAGTCTGTTCTGCTAATTAATATACCACATGAGTATACTTGTCATTAGAACGAACATGAAGTGTTTTGCAAATAACTTGATATTTGATAGAAATAATATGTTGATTACAACCGCCCCGTTGAGGTTTGGTCGTCTTACAAGGAACCCCGGACTTTTCAGAAATTGCAAGGAGACCACCTCTGGTTTAGACTATGTATCAAAACACCCCCTTATAGCTTCAACAATCCTTACCAGGATAGCCCCTGCAACTTTCAAAAATGTTTACAAAAAAAAAAACTCATGTAAGGGGTGTCCTTGTAACTTTTGGAACCATAGGGGATTTTTATGTGAATACGATAAACTTCAGGGGGTATAAGTGTAAATCGCCCATAATAATATATCCTTTCTATCTTGTATAATTCAAGTTTCAAGTTTCAAGTTGGTTCTTGATTTTCCAGAAATTGGGAGTGGATGTTAAATCGGTGGTGAAACCAAGGCTAGTTTTGAAGTTCATATGGATGGAGAAGAACATTGGTCTCGGGTTGGATCAAATCATACCAGGCCATGGACCCGTGCCTTTGAGTCCTTACTTCTTTTGGCCGAGGAAAGATGCTTGGGAAGAACTCAAGACAACTCTAGAGAGCAAACCATGGATTTCCCAGAAGAAAATGATTATACTTCTTAATCAGGCAACTGATATTATCAATCTCTGGCAACAAAGTGGTGGTAATTTGTCCTAAAATTGTTGGAGGAGGATATATAGCCATTTGTGAATTTAAGTTGTAATGTTTTATATTTTTGAGTTTTGGGATTGAGTTTGTTTAGTGATATGTTTACCTTCTTGTTCAATTTCTGCAAGATGAATCTAATTGTTGAGATGGGTTTTTATATCAGATTTATTGAGTTTGAAATTTCAGTTCTTCAAAATATAATTCTAATTTTATCTGTTCCTGTGAAATAATTCAATGAGAAAATATATTTAAAGAATATGTTTGTCCTCTAACATGAGTTAAATGTGTGAAAATATCCCTTGTGCTTTGTCTAACTATCACAAATCTCCATGTATTATTTTTATTAGCAAAAGACTTTCTATATTCTTTTTTTAATAGCAAAAAAATCATTTGATTTTTTTTTTAATAAATAAAAACCCCTCTATATTCCTTTTTTCTTTTTATGAAATTCCTTCATAATTCAGAGAGAGGTTTTTGCTAATTTTTTAAATAAATAGGGCGATTATGTAGAATTTTTAAAGTTAACAGGGGGTTTATTGATACTTTTTCAGGTTAAGAGGGATTTTTTTGCATCCTTTAGCAGTGTAGTGGGATGTAATTATTATTTCAATTTGGGAGGGGGGTTTTGTGCTAATAAAAAATAAGCATAGAAAGATGGTTGCTGATAAAAATAACATAGGGTTCTTTTTAAAGTTAGGGTGTTTTTGCATTTCACTCCCTAAAACATTAAGCAGTAGTGAGCTACATTTCTATAAAAACAAGACAAACTTTTGCACAATACAGTTCCATTTAAGCATCCATATCTGCACTTTCTTACTATGCAAGATGATAAAAAAAAAAAATCAAAACCTCGCAAAAGAAACAAATTTCAAACAGGTAATTTACAATCAAACCCCTAAGGTTTACCATAATTACAGATAACCCCCTTGTAATTTGAAAAATTGCAAGGACACCCCTTACTAGATTTTCGTGTAAACATTTTCAAAAGTTATAGGGATTGTCCTTGTAAGGATTATTGAATATGTATGTGGTGTTTTGATACATATTCTAAACCAGAGGAGGTCTACAATTTTTAAAATGTTAGAGGGTTCCTGGTACGACGACTAAACCTTGGGGAGTCCGATCGTAAATCACCCAATTTCAAGCTCATAATAGTGATTAATGTAACATTACATTGTAAATATTTTGTAAGAGAAAAACAAATCTACATCTCATTATCAGCATCTAAACAAAGACAGTAGGTAATCAATCCAATTACTGGTACAAATCTAAGGAAACTAACTACACCAACGTTATCCTTTTGAATGTTTTGTAGGTTATCTCCTATCAACCATGGCTGGAAAATTATGTATAAGCAAATATCCCAAATGAAGGCATAAGCAAGTCTTTCGGACCCGAGGTAACCTTCTAGAAACTTCCATCGTTCAGCCAAATCACCGTAATCACCATCCCCACGACCATAAACGGCCCATATTATTGACAATAGACAAACGAGCCCCCCAACTAGTCCAACAATTGGTGCACCATTAGTCATAACTAAACCGAGTTGAGACGTCTTTCTTGGAGTGTTTTTGCTATCATCCTCGTTCAAACGAATAGCCATGTAGGGTATTAAGAATGCTGCATCAAATTGAGGGCAATACTTATAGGAGCTGGAATAAGCATTGTGAATTTAATCTAGGGAGAATAGCTCAAACTACCCCTAAGGTTTAGTGTAATTACACTAACCACCCTTCATGTTTAGAAAATTACTCAAACTATCCCTGAGGTATTGAGTTCATTACAGTTCGCCCCTTACGACGTTAATTTCATTAAAAAAAAATTCCAAAAAAACCCCTGGTTACCTACCATCTAAAATATAATTTGATGAATTAGGTTAAATCAGTGAAAAAATGGTTGAAATCTATGAAAAAAGGGGTGAAATCAGTTGAAATCGATTTGCCACCCTCGAGGTTTGTGATTTCTTAGATGCTACACAGGGGTATTTTAAATTTTTTTTTAATGAAATTAACGTTGTAAAGGGTAATTGTAATAAATCCAATACCACATGGGTAGTTTGTGTAATTTCTCAAACATGAAGAATAGGCAGTGTAATTACACTAAACTTAAGGGATAGTTTGAGTAATTCTCCCTTTAATTTAAAAACAACAGCCAGAGTTACTATTATTAGTTGAAAAACGTATGAAGGGTGGACAGTGTAATTACACTAAATCGCAAGGATAGTTTCAGTAATTCGAAAACGTACTGTTTGTGAGGAACATTTGAAAGCCCCATAGAAGGTCAAGAGATCCCTTATACTTGTCTCTTTTTACATCCGTGAAGAGCAAAGGAGCAAACATGAGTGTCCATCCGATTACAAAGTTAAATAAACCTTCAGACATCTGAGGAAAAAAGAAGATAGAAATATTTTAAATCATTTTAAACCACGATCGAGTGTAAAAAGAGTTAATCCCAATTACCCCCTGTGATTTGGAGAAGAGCATTTTACCCCCTGTGAAAATTTTAAAGAAGCAATTTACCTTCTTCAGGTTGAGAGTGTAACTCACTTGCCGAAATTGAGAGTGGTAAACTGCCACTTATAAAAATGTCAAGAAGGCTGTGTGAATTTTTTATGAGATTATAAGGGAGTAAAGTGCTCTTTTTCCAAATCTCAGGAAGGTAAATTGAATATTATGAATATTACATGGAGGTAAATTGCCATTAACTCCGTGTGAAAATAAAGGTGCTAAAGATTTGAGGTTTACCGGATGAAGTACTGGTGCCTCGATTAGATGCAAACCAACTAGGAAATTCCATTGCACAAAATAAACAAGATTTTTATAAGTAAACATCATATGGTAAAAAACTTATCTTACATGCAGAGATAATATCACATCGATCCCTTAATAAATTTGTCACAACAAAGTCATTGTTTAAGAGAGAAATAAGATTTAAACAAAACAGGAACATTTGATACAAACTATTACTACATACACCCCATAATAAATATATTTTTTATTTGTCCAAAATCAGAATGCAATGGTGGCTTTTATAAGAATATGAGCGAATAGTTTCTCCTTCAAACTGTAAAAAACTAAGAGCTAATGTCAATTTACCCCCTGATATATGCATAATGTTCGATTTTCCGCCTGTGATTTGAAAAATAACACTTTACCCCGTGCAAATTTAAAAAGAGCAATTTACCTCTTTTAATCGAAGAGTGTACTCACTCATCGAAATTGAGAGTGGGCATGAAAAGTATTTTTGTAACATAAGGGGTAAAGTGCTACATTTATCGTAACACATAGGGGTAAAGTGCTACATTTATCATAACACATGGGGGTAAAGTGCCACATATAAGAGGGGTAGTTGTGTCAATTAGTATATTTTTAAGTAGAAAAATTTCAGGGAGGCAATGTGAAACTTTTGTAAGATCGTAGAGGGGTAAACCGCTCTTTTTCAAATCCCAGGGGGTAAATTGAACATTATGCATAGCACATGGGTAATTTGCAATTAACTCAAAAAACTAATACTCCATTGAACATGATATTCTTTCGTTGATGACACAAAAAGCTTAATTTTCCTTTAAATTCAAATTGTATTACTTGAAGAAAATGTATTTTTCAATATTGTTTCACATCATCTAAAATATTTTTAAATCAACAAATATTACCCCATAGAAAACATGATAATAAAGGTTTGGCAAAATTTTAAAAATGGTCTTGTAACTTTAGTATTTATTTGCAAATAGTCTTGTAACTATAGTGAATACACATTTAGTACTTTAACTATCACCCAATATCAATTTTAGTTCTATGCCTAACAAATTTGGTCCTTCAATAATTTCAATTTTTGTCCTACAATTATAATTTGGTCCTATTACCGGGAAAAAACTTTGTAATTGGATGACGAAAATTGGAACTTATTGAAAGTTAAATAAAGAAATTTGAAATTGCAGGACAAAAATTGAAACTTATTGAAAGTTAGGGGACGAAATTTGTAATGCATAGAACTAAAATTGAAATTGGGTGAAAGTTAAAGAATTAAACGTGTGCTCAATATAGTTAGAGGACTAGTTTTAAAAGGGAGCCAAAGTTATAGGACTATTTTTTAATTAATCATAAAGATGTAGACAAACCAAGTATATGAAGGTTTAACAATACCAGAGTTGGACAAAGGCAGAATGAAGAAGAAATTGAGAGAAAGGCCAATCAGAGAGTCAATTGTTTCTTTACTGATTGCCCATACAGGATCCCCCTGCATCATTTACTAATTAATTGAAATAAATTGGGAAAAAAACAACTTTAGTCCCTTAACTTTTGAAGATGCGCAAAAATGGAACACATATAATTCCGAAAAATAATATACATCTTCTATGTATTAAGTTGTCGCAATTTTAGTTCTCTTACCAGCAATTTTAGTCATAAATTCGTCGGAATTTAAATTAGTGTCCTACGCAAGTAAATAAATTGGGGGTTTTTGTCCTTCTGGCTGTCACGCAGTGATAATCCACCATGTGACCTTATCAAATTAGCTTAAATTAGAGGAAAAATCACATCATATTTTCCTATTTTCATTCCCTACCTACTAATTATTAGTAGGGCAAAAATATTATAATTCTCTATTTGTTTGTGTATTTAGAAATTTGTGAAGACTAATTTTAATTCCGACAAACTAGAACTAAAAATTACGGGGAAAAGGACTAAAATTAAAACAACTTAAAACATGAACTATAAGTGTCCCATTTATACGTCCATGTCAAAGTTGAAGGACTAATATTGTTTTTTTTTTTCTACTGAAAATTAAATTGCGGAATATTATTAAAACCCTAAAATAAGAAACAATAAATCAATTTAAATGAAAACTAAAATGGAAGCTCTACACATACTTACAGGAGCATAAGGAAGTAAGAAGAGCCAAATGACATAAACACCCTCAGCAATCCAAAGAACAGATTGCAATATTCTCCTCACATTTCCGTCGGAATCCGATACCGATCCCCCACCGCCGCTCGCAGCGGCGGTAGTTGAGGACAAAAAATTACGTCGATTGGCGGAGATTGTCGATACACTGCGCTGCTTTTTCCTATTCGTGAGGGTAAATGCGACGCCGTTTGGAGAAGGTTTAGGTTTGATAATTTTCAAAGGTTTGAATGAAGTGGTGATATTCAGTACCGGTTTATTGGTGGTGGAGAAAGATGATAGCGCGGCAAATTGCATTTTCGTGTCGATTTCTCCGCCGGAAACGGTGGCGGCGACGATTTTTGTATTTAACCGTTGGCGTTTAAATTGAGCGGAGCATGATACGTGGCGTGCTTTCCTTCATGGAAATTTAAATTGTGGATAAATTACCGGTTTTGTCCTGCAGTTGACCTTATTGCTAGTTTGGTCCTCAAAATTCCCTGCCGATTAAGATTTAAGCCCCAAGGTTGAATTTTAAACAAAAACTCCTGGGTTTCATATGGATTGAATTGCTGTTGACCCAATTTATTTTATCGAAGCGGCTAATACCATTTCAATAAATGGTGATTTAACACGTACCTCATTTTTTTCTATAACGATTACTGATTTGACACATATCATTTATTTTTTCATTTCAAACTCTTAACTCCTGAACCCAATCAAAATCACATCTCAAAATTTTGATATTACGAAATCCACCGTTCAAATTCAATTCAAATTCAAATGATATCTTAAAAATTTCACCGAAATCATTTTTTTAAACTTAACGAAATGCAGTGGAGTCAAACCAGTTTTAGAAGAAACTCTTACCCCACTCGTGTTCCTACCCTCCCTTTAATAGTTATGTTTTAATTGCTACAATATTTGATTAAATCAACCATGTTGTCTTTAATATAAAATGTCAATAATTAGTGGTCTTAAGAGAAATTTCACAAGAATATACATTGGAACCAAAATGAATGGATCAACAAGTTCTGCTAGAATTGTTTAGAAAAAATGTCCCAGATGAATTACATATTAAGATCAAGTATATTTCTTATAAGGTTTCGATAATTCTCTCATGCTAAGCCGATCTACACGTGAAAGTGAAGTATTGATAAAAAAATGTTATTCATAGATTAAATATCAAGAATAAGTACCTCATATAAGATTTTTGACAATTCTCACCTTTTGAATATCAAGACTAATACCTCCATACAAAGCATTTGACAATACTCCCCCTCTTGAGCTAACTTTTAAGCCTTGCGTAATTCATGTGTATTTAATATTATACCAGAGTTCCATGTTAATATGATTCTCATTCCGTGATGGACTTGATTTGTTCATGTTCGGATGATGAAATTTATTAGTCACCCATATAGTCTACAAATTTTGCGTGTTGGCCACCCACACGACTTATGCAATCCGCGTGTTTGACTCTTACCCATATGTCACAATTCGCAAGGTTAATAACATCACATATTGAGCTTACTTCACCCACACGTGAAAAGAGGGATGTTGAGACTAGATATGTTACATGAGTTAAATATCAAGACTAAGTACGACAATTATTGCCTCTTTAACTAGCTTTTAAGGTGAGAGAGATCCAAACTCTTTTAATAAACTTGGCTCAATGCATATGAAACTATTTATTTCAGTGGATTAAACAATATATTCAGGGTTTGGTGGATGCTAGGGTGCAATGCAATGACTTGCACCCCACTGATGATTGACAAGAGTTATTTATGTTATTTATTTATTTCTTTTATCTTTTTTTTTTTTCATTAGACACTTGTCAATCATCATGAGGTGCAAGCTACTGCGCTATACCCTAGCATCCAATAAACCATATTCAGTATGGTTTATGCGACTTACAATTACTTAATTAGTGTTTATCTAAAGAATTTCTATCTAGACTAAAAGGGGGTTAAATGTGTATCATTTGTTGCAAAAGTATTCTGTGTATTCGTCAATTTTATACTTCAAATGGAAGTGAGAAAATATAAGTTGCATTTGAAAGAGCAAAATATGTCACTTTTACTACTATTGATTTTCATGAAGAAATATCAAAGTAATTAGGCCACAAAGTTGGTTTAATATCAAAATGCCTGTTAAAATTGAAATTCAATTATGCCATTTACACAGGAGATATGTAGTGCAACAGCTGCATCATGTCATCAACGACACGTGTTGCAACACCCGGTTATATTTATACATGTGGTCATCACTCCATATTTTAGCCCATATTTGAAAACAATTTTCAAAATCTATATATTCAAGGAAAATAGGTAAGAGAACATGGATTAATGGTCCATAAGTAAATTCTAAAAAAAACCGACATTTGTATTGAATGTTTGTTAGTTTCACTTTCACCTTTAAAACATGGCTTCTTCTCAAGATCTAAGACACCGAATAGCAAAAGAAAAAGATTAAATTCAATACGAAACAAAAATATAACCAACACCAATCACAAAACAAATGCAATACATTTGCATTGTGATTGGATGGGTCTGACCAAGCCAGGTCTGGACAATAATTTTCATATTGAAAATTGGAGTCATTTATTCAAATTCTTACTTTTTGATAATTAAAAAGAACTCAGATTGAATATTTTAAATAATTTGCTGAGAGTATTTGAATGAATAATCATATTTTTGAAAATAAGTATACTAATAACATTTCAAAAGACGAGTATAACTATTTTTGTGTGTGTGTGCGTGTTAAATTTTTAGTTTAGTTTTTTTTTTCTTTTTAATTAGTAAATTTATGCATGTTCAGTAAACATATAATTTCACTTGGAAATTGAGTGTACGCAATAAAGAGTTCAAGAAATACATTATAATATCAGTTATGTTTGTGCTAATATTATACTGGGTATACTTAGGCCCCGTTCATTTGGGCCGATGGTACTCGGTCCAATATCTAATTTGGGGTCATTAAACCATCTGACCCAATAAAATAGTGATGTGTTTGGCATATTACCCAATGTTAATTGGACTTTGGCCCAGTAAAATAATATTCAGTTCGGTTGGCCCAATAATAGCGTAATTACCAATATACCCCCAGCGACAATGAGATCTGACCATTGATTTTTCGGTTACTCACAACCGTTGGATCAAAGTCAATAGAGAGTGAGTTGCTAGGGTTTGTCACTGTTTCCACTTTGAACTTTCTCTCTCTTGTCCGCCGTTCTCTTTCTCCTCCTCTCTTCTCGTCTTCGTCCCACTAGAAATCAAGTTCAATCACCATTTTTTTCGATAATTTATACGAATCGATGCTCTGAGTTGCTAGGGTTTGAATCTATTACCCCCAATTTGTCTCCTCCGCCATTCTTCTCTTCGTTTGTCACTGTCTTCGTCCCACCAAAACTTTTTTTTCAATCACCATTGGAATCTGACATTTAGTAGTTGTGAATAGCCCGTTTAGTTCGTTCTTACGATTTGCCATAATATTTGAACTTGTTCTTTGAAGGATTAGGGTTTAGGGTTTGTACGTGTTTGTTGCGAAGGTTTCTGGGTTCGTTTTATCAACCCATTTCTGGGTTTCTTTATACGGGGCCATCGAGATCAGAGACCGAATGTAAAGTGTAAGTTATTTTTGTCCCATTTTTTTGATTTTTCTGTAAATTAGGGTTTGTGATAAATCTTCAGAATACTGTAAATTAGGGTTTGTCCTTTTTGTAGAATTATTCCCACGTATTAACTGTTGTTTCCTTGTTTGATGTAGGGTTTATGGTTTCTGGAATGGATGACTCTTCCAATAGTACAGGACGTAGTAATTGGTCTGGTGGGACTGGCCGAACATGCTATTGTGGTAACATTGTGAGGATGTTTACTTCTAAAACTCCAACAAATCCAGGCAGGAGATTCCTGAGATGTGCAGGAACACAGGTTATGCATGTTTACTAATAATTGTAAATTTTATGTGATAGTGATCTTCTTCTAATTGTTTCTGATTGCTTTTCAGGGCCAGAGGTGGAGCTTCTTTGAATGGGTTGATCATGAAGTTGCAATAATCCCTGGATTATTGCAACGAATCAAACATGTAGAAGAAGAGAACATGCGTTTGAGTGCATCTCTTCTGGAAATCAGGGATTCACTTCATACTTTACTTTCTAATTTCAAGATTATTAAAATTTGTGCTCTATTATGCTTGCTCATTACTGCTTGGTTTATAATTTTCAAGCAAATGTGAATTAGTTTGTGCTTTTTTGTGCTCTATTATGCTTGCATGTTTACTGCTTGGTTTATAATTCATAATTTACCCATATTTTGTTTGCATGTTTCCATATTATCTGTTTTTGGGTGACATGATCACTAGTGCCTAGTGCCTAGTGCCTTATAATTGGACATATAAACACTTTGGCATGTCTTGGTAATGTCATACATAATTTTTTAAAGTCCATATGAACTTTTGAGATGGAAATTGTTTGAGCATAAGTTACCCATGTTTTGTTTGCATGTTCCCATATTTTCTGTTTTGTTTGGGTGACATGATTACTAGTTTCTAGTGCCTTATAATTGGACATATAAACACTTTGGCATGTATTTCTTGTGTCTTAATCAGTTGTCCTCATTTGTTTATTGGTGCATTATAAAACTTGGTAAGGGTGTGGATGAACAGTCTGGAGTCAGACTATATAAATCTTCCTCACCCTTATCATTTTTTTTTTGTTTTTTTCCTTGAGTTGTCAAAATATATGGTAATATGTTGTGCATGAAGTTGGCACATACAAGTCTTATTTGTGCATTCATATGCTACATGTTATAATGAATATTACATATGCAGAATCCATGAAAGATTTCATCATGTACCATATTATTGCCTTTTTTGAGTTGTCCTATCTTTCTATAGTGATAAGTCATGTTATGTCTTTTCTATTCCAACTTTTTGCATGCATCATTTATTGCCTTTTTCATTTCCAATGCTTGTATTTAATGACATAAATCTCTTATGTTTACCAAACATTTATGGCAACTCTTTAGTTTACCAAAAAAAAGTACCATTTATTTGGAAACCAACTCTTTACTTACCAACATTAATTGAGATTTGAACTTTGAACTGTCTATATATATATGGCTAGTTCTATTTGATCCGAACACCACATTATCCTCCCTCCAATAAAAACAGTAAGTTCTAGTGTCTATTATGCTTCTTCTTCCTCTTCCTACTTCTATTTACAATTTATTCATAATATTTGCTTACTAATTATTTCTTTTTCCTTTGTTAACTGCAGTAACAAAATGCCTTTGACAATGAGGCAACGAGCTGACCTTAATGCCCGTTATGATGGTTGGAGTCCCGAAGAGGAAGCTTATATGATATCGAAGCTCTTCCGTGCTGCGAGGAGGGACTTGGTTCAACACATTGACGATCTTCGTCAATGTCTTGAAATTATCAGTGAGAAAATGACGACGAACTTTCATCGAAGATTCCACCTCACATCATTGCGTCTGAAGTTGGAACGAATCCGACTGGAGTATGTGGACTTTGAAGAGTTTCTGGCCCAACCGGGGATACACTATGATGCATACACCTGCCGCACCACCGTGTCCAATGCTTACTGGGCTGCCATCTCCGCTGCCGTAAGTGGACTGTTTTTTGTGATTTTGAGTTAATTTAAACAAAAAATTATATAAAAATTTATACTAACCTTTGTTGTGATGTTTTTAGGACGAGCCGGGGAGCTATCGGAGATTTCGGACTCAAGGGCATCGTTATTACCGTAAGCTCAAGTACATTTTTGAGATTAAGGAATGTGCCCACTTCCCCCGATCCCTCCTCGGCTCCTCTGTCCAACCCATTGACTTATCCGCCAATGATGAGGATGCCCTCATTGTCTGAGGCTGCTGCCCCCCCTCCCGAAGAGGTAAATCCTCTTGCCATTGTGCTTTATGAGGGACCAAGTGATGGGGCAGCTGATAATGTCAATGGTGGGGGATTGAGTGATGTTGATTAGGATGGTGGTGGGGAATGTGGGCGTATGGTTTAGGGTTTTATCATAGTTTGAATGTGTTCTACGACTTTGATGGACTTGTGTTATGTTTTTATGCCTTTTTATGAATATGTTTTGGTTCTGCATGAGTGCAGAACCTAGGATGTTTTTTTTTTTTTTGTTTGTTTGTTTGAATGATGTATTTAGGCAGCCTTTATAGGGCTGCCATTGTATAATATATAAGCAGTTTATGCTCATTATGTTTTGGTTCTTTATAAATATCTTTCTTGTTTGATAGCATATCTAGTGGAGCACGCTATAGTACTGAAAAAGAGGAAATAATTGAACTCATTGAACTGGGAAAGCTGAAAAATGAGTATAAAGTTAATTGCCAAAAAATTTGCTTTCACATGCTTTGATAAAGTTAACTGAAAAGCTGAACTAATTTGGTAATAGGGATGGGTAGTTAACTTTATTCATAAGGGAAAATTGTTCAAAACTTTTTAAATTTTGCATATCAAACTTAAAGTTGTGCCAAAAAATTAATTTCTAGAATATGAACTTGTACATGTGAATTTCCAGATTTACATATTTATAGTTTCTATCTAAGTTGCACAAAATCAGATACTGGAATTTAAATTTGTACATAGAACTTGTGTCTATGAATTTTCAAATTTAAACATGTAATTTTTGAACTCACATTTACAATAGAACTTACAATTTCCAGATTTACATATCAAACCACAAACTTAAGTTGATTTATGTAAGGTTCAAAGAATCATTTTCCAGTTTTTCCATCTTTACTAGAACTGGACATAGTGAACACAACATTACTAAACAAACTTAAACACACAAAGAATTGAACAATGACTACTAGAACACAACTTGTATCCAAAAAACTTGGAATCTAACAATGACAACTTGAACACAACATTACTAATCAAAAGTTGTACAATCTTAGTACCAAGTATTCCATCATTCATTACAAAATAATTACATGTTCGACCCCATCAAATTACAACCAACATTCATAATTCCAAACACTCATAAGACTTGAACAAACATGGCTCCAAAATTCACATCATTTCATAAGAATTCCCAAGCCATGTTTGCATGTTTCATACCAAAAGATGAAGCCAACTACTAAAAGCCACATATGGCAAGAGATAACACTATTCTAGTTCTCCCTTACCAATATCACAAAATACACAACATGAAAGTAGCAATGTATAAAAATTCACAATAACATAATCAACACCCCAAAAACCATAAACCATAACTCATGGCATCTTACCCTCGAGCATCATGTGTGCTTGTATTTCCCGATTACGTTCGCTCGAACGTAAAAACAAGCTCACATACCTTTGGTCATCCATAATCTTGTAACAAAGAAAGTTCATGTTTTCTTCGGTTAGTCCCGGAACCTTCTCCAATGCGGCAATGACCTTCGATGCCTTTTCGTCCACCGTATCTTCCTCCATGTTCATTCTTGGTGTAAGATTCATGAAAGTAGATTTTGCCTCCTCAATGAAACTTGTCAAGACGGGCATAATAGACTCATTTTTGGCGGTTTCGGGTGTTTTCAGCTTTCTTTCTCTTCTCAATTTAATTTTGTTCTTCTTCTTCTCGTTCCCACCAATCTTAACACCAAGTTGCTTGACCTTCGATTTTTCCTTTCTTCCACCATCAGATGTATCCGGAGTAGAGTTGATTTTGTCTTTCATCTGATCCCCACCCCAATCACATCCATCCATAGTTAGATCGACATATGGACTATGAATATCAAATGTTGGAATGTACGGTTCCACTACTTCTGTGCTTATTTGCATATTGTTTGAGTTTAGATTTTCACTCAATAATATGTCCTCCGCAACATCAGTGAACCCTTGAGCATGATCTCCCGTAGCCCTATCCTTTCCGAACAATTCACACCAATCATCATAGTACCTCCAAGACTTCATCCTCATCTCACGAACTTCACGATTAGCCTTTCGAGGAATAAAAAGAAGATTAGAACACAAACATAAATATAGCCCAAACATATTATTTATAAAAGTTAGCAAATTCTCATTTACCCGTGCATATTCGGCCCAAACATCATCATTGACCTCTATCATTTTAGCATCGTCATTCCATCCAAAGCCACTAGTACCCAACATGCCAAGCAATAAATAGTATTGTTTTTTCCAAAACTGTGAGCTTTGAGTTTATATGTCTCACTTTAATGTCACTTCCCGGTATCCTTGTATTAATTGCGGATTCTAAGGCCTGTAAATATCCCGGCTTAAACCCATTATCGGCCTTCCATCCAGTCGAAACCATCTCATGCAAACAAGAAGTCAATGTTTGCTCCTCATCGGTACTCCAAATTCTACGTGGTCCTTGTGGAGTTCTTGTAGAGCGTGATGTTCCTGCATACCTTGGTATTGGCTCCATTTAGACACTGTGAGAACACATTACGAAATAAAGATTAACATGGGCTACCCTGTTTTCAAGCATAAGTCCGTAAATAACATGCTCAAAATTGTTCCAAACATTAATAAATAAAAACGACAATCATTTATTGACAAATTGTCCACATGTACATAATAATGTACCATCGTACTTAAACCACAATCATAAAAAAAATCATCACAACCAAACCCAAACATAATATCCAATCAAACAAAGTAATTTCCGAAACAAAACGCAACAAGTGCGTTTATCTCAGGGACTTGACAACCACTCGTCATACATAGCACGAGCCATGGTATCTCGATAATCAGTCCACGCTTGTGAGGGCTCAACAACATCGACGAAGTCACCGTTAGGACTCTCTCCTTCAACCTCATAATCACTTTCTGATTCACTACTCGAATCTGACATGCCATTGGGCATTGTCATAAGCTGAAAATTGTGAATAAGCATACAAGCCATGATAATTCGGTTTTGAGTCTTCAATGGGTAGGAAGGATCACTTTTAAGTATCGCCCACCTCCGTTTAACTTGACCGAAACACCATTCGATCACGTTTCTTGCCTGGGAATGCTTCATGTTAAAGTATTCTTTATAATTTTGGGGAGCATCTTGCCCTACACCCCATTCCTTTAAATGGTAGCGCACTCCCCTATAAGGTGTCAAAAAACCTTCCCCATTCGTGTATCCATTATCGCAAAGATAGTATGTTCCTATCATATTCATAAAAGAAAAAAATTAACATTGTTACAATCATACTTTATGGAATTGTATGAACGAGAATATATGATGCATAAATGGTTTATACTCAAAAATCGTATACCGGCCGGAATTCGAAGTCCGTTGGGGCGGATAATAGCATCTTTCAGGACCCGACCATCTGTTGCGGATCCCTCCCATCCAGTCAATGCATACGTGAATTTTCCATTTACATCGCAAGCAACAAGCACGTTAGTTGCAACATCTCCTTTCCATGATCTATATCGGGGTTTATCGGCAGCTGGTGCTAGTACCTTCACATAAGTACCATCCAAAGCCCCTAAGCAACCCTACAGAAAATATATGAAAAAGTACTTAAGTTGTTTTAAATTAACCAATATAGAACAAATTAAGTAGTGATAAAAGTGTACGTACCGGAAAACAACCCCATCGAGAATTTTCATCATTTTCTGAAATCGGTATAGGTCGTGATAGTAAAATTGAATGGCATTTAAGCAAACTATTCAATACACGGTGGAAACACTTGCTCACTGTATCCCCAGATCGACGATAATCAAACCCCACGATTCGATTTTTCTTGTGATGTGAAAGGATGGACAAGAACATTGCAACTTGTTCATTGAGTGGCACGTATTTAGTGTCCCTTAGACCACCAATGTTATGCAACAAACTAACATAGCTTACAAAAGAAGTCATAGTGAACCTTAACACAGCATTAGTTTTAACATCCGTCTTCGTGGTTACGCGATGTAAATACTTGGCTTGTTTGTATTTTTTACGTATGATGCTATACCTTTTTCTCTTTCGATTAGATGGTTGAGAAATAGAGTGTGCTTCGTGTACAATGAGGCATAAACATATTATTATAACACATTTCCAAAAAAATTGGCGGAAGAAATTTAGGAGTTGTTCGTTCCTCTCCGAATCCATACCCAAGCGGTATTCTGTATTTGATATGCCAAGAACTTTAATTTAGATATATCAAAATTGTCACAAAACATATCGGAAAAAAAAACACCAAATATGTCCAAACAAACTAGAAAGTAAACAAAAAAAACACAATAATTTATGTCCAAACAAACTAGAAAGGAAACAAAAAAAACACAAGCATTTATGTCCAAACAAACTAGAAAGGAAACAAAAAAAACACAATCATTTATGTTCAAACAAACTAGAAAGGAAACAAAAAAAACACAAGCAATTATTCAATAAAATATGTAATCCATCCTACACCATTCCCTAGTACCACAATACAACTTAAAAATAGTTCATGAAACCAAAAAAAAAAAAAAAAAATTTACGGCAGCAGTAGCATAGAAAAAAAATTGGGGAAAAATTTACCTTCCAATCAACATAAATGAAATACAAAATATAGATACTACAACTTATGGGTAATGTGTTCTTACCCTAGTTTTTGTCCTTCTTCAACTTGTTCTTGAGCTATGTTTAAAAAAAAAAAAATGGAACAAATCAATATTGCATTCATCAAAATTTGGGTACTCAAGAATTAATTCTTAGTTCTTGTTAACAAAAGAGCTATGAAGCACGGATACTTCAAAAAATTTCAAAATGCTGAGTCGGACTCTCCCGGACGCGGCTACGCGCGCGACACGGCGGGGACACGCGTCGGACACGCCACGTGGCGTATCCGAGAAAATAAAATAAGATTTAATTCGGATACTTGAGTTCGACTCGGTCAACTGCTGAGTCGACACGGTCATGGACTCGGCGGGGGCTTTCTGCAATTTTTTACAAAATTTTAGGTTAAAAATGCAAATTCCCAACTTAAATAATGAAACCCAACTAGTCTTCTGTCTTTGTCTTCTCTTCTACGGCGCATTACAGTGAGCCCACGACCGTCCACACAACACATTAAATCAAAAAACCCCAAATTGAGTATGAAGTATGAACCCTAGGCCATAGTTAATTCAATCAAGAATCAAGAATTTTCTCTCTTCCAAATTCCAATTTAAAGGTAAGTTCTTATACTCTCAACTCTTTCTCTCTAGTCTCTAGACTCTCTACCTTTTTGTGCTACTGCCATAGTTCCGGTGAGATTGAGGGGCAAGGTTAAATTGGAGAATAGTTTGGTGAAGAAATAGGTAAATGTATTTATCCTCTACTGACTAAACACAATCTTGATTGTTTGAGCATTATTGAAACTGAATATATGGGACCATTTTTCTTGCCTTCACTTATGATGCCTGTTCTGATTAAATTGCCTATGAATTCATTGCTTATTTGTTTACAATTATCCACTCATACTAAGATTTTCAATTGTTCGGATGAAGACCACTTTATGCAGAATCTCTTTTTTTAGGTGCGTGTAATTTCTGGGGATTTTATGTTCTTATTAATGTTCCAAGAAATATGAATTGAATAGAGGGATAGTGTTAGTTATTAGTTGTAAAGAGAAAGATAACTTTTGTGTAGAATTTTGGATTTTTGTTAATCGAGTACCAAGTAAGAAGAATTTTTGTTTTAGTTTTAGTTTTGTTCTCTGACTAAAATCCAAATTTCAAATTTGAAGTTATCTTTTTATTATTGTTTGTTTTAATGAGGTTCCCTGTCAATTTCCCGGACACATGATATGTTTTGCTCATACCATTGTTGGTACATGTCAACAATCATACCTTCTACAAGAATCTAAAACCACAGAATTTGGGAATGAAACATTAGATTATTTTGTTGATTTTCAGATTCTTGGAATGTCTACTAGTGCAAGTAATGTGGCTTCTCATACTCCTCCGCTTACTCCAATTTCAACTATAGATCCGAATCGACCATTGTGGCAATATGTTACAAAGCAAGAGAAAACTAGTATGGGAGGTGGGAATCAAAATTTCATGTGCAATTTCTGCAAAGTAATATTCAATGGTTCATACTCAAGGGTTAAAGCACATTTGCTAAAGATTTCAGGGCAAGGGATAAGAGCATGTTCAAAACTAACGGTTGGACAAGTCGCTGACATGAAAAAGTTAGAAGATGATGCATTACAAAGAATAGCAAGTAGTAAGACGAAGATGATTCCCTTGCCTCAATCTAACTCTAGTCAAGCTTCTTCATGTTCAATTTCAATGGATTCTATAGGTCATTCTTCTTTTAGGCAAGATAGTTATGAGCCAAAGAAAAGAAAGACGGCTGGGAACACGCCTTTGGAAAAAGCTTTTAACTTGAAAGTTAAAGAGCAATTAGATTGTGAGGTAGGAAGAATGTTTTATTCTGGTGGAATTCCCTTTAACTTTGCAAGAAATCCCTACTTCATTAGATGTATTCAATCAATTGCAAAGGCAAATCTTCCTAGTTATACCCCCCAGGCTATAATGCTTTGAGGACAAAAGTGTTGGAAAAAGAAAAAGTTCATATTGATGGTTTGCTTGAGAGTGCTAGATCAACATGGAAAGTCAAAGGAGTGAGCATAGTATCTGATGGTTGGTGAGACCCCCAAAAAAGGCCTCTTATTAACTTTATGGCTATTAATGAGCGTGGACCAATTTTTATTCGTGCTGTCAATTGTCAAGGGAATTATAAAGACAAACATTTCATTTTCAATTTGATAAAAGAGGTGATAATGGAGGTTGGAGTTACTAATGTAGTTCAAGTTACTAATCTAGGATGAGAAAAAATTGTCTGAAACGTCTTTTTCCTAGTGAGGAAACTCGGCAAGAGGCAAATGTGGAGCAAGCCGAATTTCTTGGGTTCCTTGGTGAGTTTGGTGATGAGGATTCTATTAAGGATAAATCAAGGCTAACTCCATTGCAATGGTGGTTAATTCACGGTCCAGCGGCCCCTAACCTCCAATCAATTTGCATTAAACTATTTGGTCAAGTTTGTTCTTCTTCTTGTTGTGAGAGAAATTGGAGCACTTATGCATTCATACACTCAACAAAGAGGAATAAAATCACTCCACAACGTGCTGAAGATTTGGTATTCGTACATAGTAATCTTCGTCTATTGTCAAGAAAAACTCCACAATATGCGGAAGGGGAAACTAGGATGTGGGATGTGGGTGGGGATACCCACGAGCCTTTAGATGATGTTGGCACTCTAGGGGTTGCAAATCTCTCGCTTCATGAACCGGAGTTGGAAGCAATGTTATTTGTTGATGAAGTTAATGAAGATCTCAATGATGATCTTGTTGTGTAATTGGACTAATAGTTATGTACTAAGAGTGATTATTTTGCTTATGAGACTTGTTTTTTGATGTTATTTGCATATGAGACTTGTTTTGAATCATTTACTATGTACTTGGAGTGAATGTAGACATCTTTCTTGATCTTTTATTTTGATTTTGTGTTATGAATATTAGAATGAATGTTTATTTATTGACTTTGATGCTAAGATATTTTATTTTTATATAAACTATATAGATTTTTTTTTTTTAAATATACGTATCCAAGACGTGTCGTATCTTTAAGATTTTTTAGAAAACGAGTCGCCGAATCCGAATCGTGTCGAGTCCGAGTCGCCGAGTCCGCGTCCGTGCAACGTAGCCAACAGCCAAAACCCATCCAAATGAGGTCTCAAAGGTTTTATCGAAACCACCCAAACCATTTTTTTTAAATCGAGACCCACGAAATCGAGCCAAAACCCATCCAAATAGACCTCTAATTTCCTTTCCTGCTTTTCAAACAACATGCAGGAAAATAAAAATTGTATTTTCATCCCTTTCCTGAAAACCAAACAAGCTACGATTGAGTAGGCTATTTTACAATGTGTTGTTTGTGTTTGAGGGTTCTTATTAATTTATTTTATATGATTTGATTTTAATATAATCAAAATATTACAATCTATATTCAATAATTTCAAAATTACCCCGCACAAGTATATAACAGTAGATACTTTTGCCTTTCCCCAATCTCATCATATATCAAACGGATCTGTGTTTGTGCCGAAACCCCAACACCAAAATACCAAATCGAGTTCTTCATCAGAACCCTAACCCTAATAATAATTTTATCGCAATCACAATTCAATAATTGAATAATCAATGGCCAGCGATTCCGGTGAACCCACGCGTCGCAAGCACCACCGCTCTTCTTCCCCCGAAGATACGGAGGAGCGCTCCAAACGCCGTAAGCATCGCCACAACCGCCGTCACCGCCACCACCACAGGAGCAAGAAGGATAAAGAAGAAACAACAGAAACGATACCTGAGGAAGAATTTATGGAAGGCGGAAAAATTGAAGTCGAAGAAAGGAAATCGGAAAATAATGGCGATGAGGGACGTGATGATGCCGTGGGCGAAAATTTGGTGTCGAGTGGATTGGGTTTTTCCCGGGTAGATTATGATATGGAGGAAGGAGAGATTGTCGATGATGATGGATTGGCTGGTGGGAAATTCATTAAGTTGAAGAAAAGTTTAGATTCGGATGTTGAGTCTGGGGAGATTGAGCCGAATGGGTACAGAGATGATTCTAACATGGTGTGTTCAGATTCCCCTCATTCTTTTTACATAATTCTTATTTATGTGATATGATTATATTGAATCTGTTCAAGTGTCTATTAGGTTTGCTGAGAGTAAGATTCATTATTCACTATTAATTTCATAGCTCATTAATTTTGTGATCATAACATAATTTTTGTTACTGGACTTGTTTTATATATGGCAAATTTCTAATTAGGTTTCTCGAAAACCATGACATGATTTGGTCTTGTGAGTTTATTGAATTTTTAATTGTAATAAAGTTTGATGGCATTTTGACCAATGCTTCGATGTTGTGCTTTCCTACAAATATCCTAGCTTTGCACTCCGATATTTTGTTTACATCCAGGCAAAGTTATGCTAGGCGTATCCACTTTCCAGAAGACTGAACTGATGCCTTTCAGTTGATTTGTAAGACTTGTTATATGATTACAACTTCTAGCATGTGTTGTTCAAGTTGTACAAATGGTACTGATGAGTTCAGGGATTTATGTTTTTCTTTATAATTCTCCTCTGCAGGGTCTTAATGAAGAGAAAGTGGAAAGAGTTGATAAAAAATCATGGATATCGGGAAAGGACGGTATGGGTGGCAGAGAAGATGGTGAGATGGACCAAGAGATAGCATCTGGCTCTGAGGTGCTTGCAAACAGTGATTATACCCACAAATATCACAAATATGATGATGGGCTTCTCCATGGAGATGACAAGACATCAAGAGGTTCTGGTGGTGAAGTTGAGCGGAGAACTCAGAGGATATCTTCATCATCTGAGAAAAGGCGCAGAGCTATTTCACCCTCCCATTCGCGTGACAAGTACCTGAACGAGTGTTCTCGTGGTAATTTATCTAAGTCGCCTGAACGGTCTAGGGTAAGGTCTCGTTCCCGAAGTATTCTACAAGAGGCTTCTACTATCGGTCGTCCACACAAGACGGAGGACCCATATTATTTGGAAAGAAAACACAGGAGTGAGTCGGATGATGAAAGGATGATCACACAGGACAGAAAATACCGATGCAGCAGCAGAGATGATGGTATGGATAAAGAAAGGGAGCGTAGTTCTAGCAGATATTCAGAGCGAACAGAACGACATAATGATAGGGAGACTCTACAAAGATACAAGGAGAGCAGCAGGGAGAGGGAGAGGGAGAGGGATAGGGATAGAAGAAGAGATAAAGAAAGGGAGGATGATAGAAAGAGGGATAGAGAAAGGGCTAGACTTCGAGACGTAGACAGAAGTGAGAAGGAAAAGGAGAGGGAGATGCTGAAGGAAAGAGAAAGGGAGAGAGACCGGGAAAGAGAGCGGGGAAAGGAGAGAGAGAGAGAGAGGGAGAGGGATCGAGTAAGAGAGGAGAGGAACAGGGGTAGGGACAGAGGTAGAGAAGGGGATAGAGATGGCGGCAGGGCTAGAACCAGAGATAAGGACAGAGATAATGATAGTGATAGGTTAAGTGGGCGCCAAAAGAATGATAATGACAAGGATGGTTATAGATATAGGGATACTAATTCCAGGCATGTGAGAAATCCTGAAGAATACTATAGAGATAGATCTAGGAGAAGTGATGTAGAAAATGAGAGCTTAAAAGTTAACCTGGAGGAGAAGGATAACGAGAATCTTAAAAGGTAATGTCTTGTTGAACAAATTTAGTTAAAGTTTACGAATCTTATTCTTCTTTATTTGTTTGATTTGGGGTTTTTGATGGTCTCAGAGAAGATGATAGGTTAGAGGATTATCAAGAAAGTATCACAATGCAACTCGCAGAACAGGAAGAAGATGATCTGGAAAGAATTAAGGAGGAAAGTAGGAGACGCAGACAAGCTATTCTTGAAAAGTATAAAAACAAACATAAAACTGAAACACAATCACAAGTAATCGGTAAGATTTTTTATTTTTCTTTTTCTTTTCTGTATATGTGTGCGCTTACATATTCTAGTTGTTTTATGATATCATTTTTCTTGCATTCGAAAGCTGGAGTATCGGGAATTTGAAAATTTGAGTTGTTTGGCTATCTTGTGAGGACTTGTTTATTGAGCTTCAAATTCAAAGGAAATTTGTTCATTACTGCACCATGCTGGTCTTGTCTTCTTTTAAAGTTCTTGTTGGTTCATTACAACTTGGTAGCTTTCTTAAATGACTTACTGCATGGGATTCTGCTAAATTATGTCGTTTTTAATAAATATGCGGTGTTGGTGTTTCTTTTCTGAAGTAATAATGTTCTCGTCCAAGGTATCATTTTAAAGTAAGGTGTTATTGATATTATCATGAACTTAAAACAAGTTCTCTCTTACTCCATTATTTGTTAATGGCTTTAAAATTCTCGCTTTTTGAGTTTTTCTGATGGCAAGAATGATATGTTGTAATGAAGAATAATCTTTACCACTTTTCAGTGATAAATATTTTATATTTAACTTACTTTGTATTCTCTCCGTGTTTGGTTTGGCTAATATTGCTTCTTATGTGCCAGTTAAGGAGAAAGTTGGTCGGTCTATTGAACAAGTACCATCTGCTGAGCCAAATATAGGAAATACTGACAGTCAGGTGGAAGGTGCTGAAATTTATGTATCTGAGCCATCCTTTTCTGTTGGTAAATCTCCTTACCATAATGGTCTCTCAGCTCTAGAGAGGCACACTGGGACTGGCGGACTAGGAGAGGGTACCCCGAAGGTGAGTCATATAAATTTCCTCTCATTAAAACATTTTTAATTTCACTCCTCAATCCCCATTGATGAGTTTTAATTGATGATTAGGGGTTCTTATTTATCTTGTTTTGTTGATTTCTGTATATTCATTTCTCATATTCTTTTGTTCTGATTTGCTTTAAGATGGTTGATTTTTATTTGTGAACTATGCAGAGCGAGAGGGGGGATGATATGTTTTGTGATGATATATTTGGAGAATCACCAGCTGGACTCCGCAAAATGGTTAGTCTTACACTTTCATGTTCTCGTCAATCCTTCAGTTTCTTCGCAGAGTTACATTACCCGCTTAATCTCATCAGAGTGTATTGTTAGTTTTCAACATACTCATGCTCTTGCTTGCTGATATATTTTTTTGTTTGGCATCCTACTTGAGTACATTATCATTGTTTTTTCAGTTTACGTTTGCAAGAACCAATATTCTCTTCTTAGCTTTTCCATAAGTTTACCCAATTTCTTGTTTTATTTTGCAAAGTATTGTTTTCTTGCTCTTGATGAGTCACCTGGTAGTAAAGCTTTTTGTTCACTTATGTCTCATTTCACTAAACAATTGTCTCTGATATCTACCTATTTAATCTCTTACTTTGAAGTATCCTTCCTCAGGGTAAAGGAGATGGTGTAGCTGTTGAAAATAGTTTACTTAACGACAATTGGGATGACGCAGAAGGTTACTATGGTATGTGCCTGATTACCAATCTTTAGTTTGTAATATATGTTCATCCATCTGGACGTTGGTATCTTCCAGTAATTGTGCCTCTCTGAAACTTTAAGTGCATATGCATATATGAGTGTGGGTGCATATGTTTTGATGACTTATCAAGCTTTGATAAATCTTTTTGGCGCTTTTGGCTTGGGTACTTATGAAAATATGGTTTTATATAACTTAACCATGTGTTGGTGCATGTAAATATTTGATGAACATCTTCATCTCTAGTTATATGCCAACTTCCATCTATTAGGGAAATATGTTCATCTTCCTCTAATATAAAATGCAACTTTGATTTGCTAATCTGCTTCTCATGTTTCACATTCAGGTTACCGTTTTGGAGAAATACTTGATGGCCGGTATGAAATTATCGCTGCTCATGGGAAAGGCGTATTTTCTACCGTTGTTCGTGCTAGGGATCTCAAGGTTAAACCTGGTCATCCTGAAGAAGTAGCAATTAAAATTATACGTAACAATGAAACAATGTAAGCAATTATCGTCTCTGTGGCTTTGTGCTGCAAATGGATGTTATTTAAGTTGAGTCCTGATATATTATTCTTTTCCTCTTCACCTCTCTTTGGTCCTTAGGTACAAGGCAGGAATGGAAGAATTGGTCATACTAAAGAAGTTAGTTGGTGCAGACCCTGAGAACAGGCGCCATTGTGTTCGTTTTCTTTCTACTTTCAAATATAGAAATCATCTATGTTTAGTTTTTGAATCTCTTCATATGAATTTACGAGAAGTTCTCAAGAAATTTGGTCGTAATATTGGTCTGAAGCTTACTGCTGTGAGGGCATATGCAAAACAGCTCTTCATAGCGCTGAAACATCTGAAAAATTGCGGTGTTCTTCATTGTGATATCAAGCCAGATAATATGCTGGTATGCATCTTCATTTATTGTATTTAGAAATCTGTTTCTTTTGCTGATTTTTGTGCATTTCTCTCCTTAGGTGAATGAAGCAAAAAATGTACTTAAGCTTTGTGATTTTGGCAATGCCATGTTTGCTGGTAAAAATGAAATCACTCCTTACCTGGTGAGCCGTTTCTATCGTGCCCCTGAGATCAGTAAGTGCTTCATTTTGTCTATTTCGTTGTATAGTTCCGCAATATTTTTTGTTGCTTACTAATTGTTGTTCTTTTTCTTTAGTTTTAGGTCTGGCTTATGACCATCCCATGGACATTTGGTCAGTTGGCTGCTGTTTGTTTGAGCTTTACACTGGTAAGGTCCTCTTTCCTGGTGCGACCAATAATGACATGCTTCGCCTTCACATGGAATTGAAAGGTCCATTCCCAAAAAAGATGCTCCGAAAGGTCAGAACCCTGTTTTCTTTTTTATTGGCCGTTGACATTCCTCAGAACTTTATCGTTGCAAATATGAACTTTTTTCTTTTGTTGTTTGGGTAAATGTTGGTCGTGAGTGTTTACTAGCTACTTTGTTACAGGGAGGATTTACAGACCAGCACTTTGACCAAGATTTGAATTTCCTTGCAACAGAGGAGGACCCTGTCACCAAAAAGGTCAGTGTATGACTTATCTGCTCTTTAATTTTCTCTATGGATGGTTGAAGCTCAAGTTTCTATAATAAGAACAATTGAATTCAGCTTTTGAATTTTACTCTACTGTTGCAGGCAATAAGGAGACTCTTAGTAAATATCAAACCAAAAGATTTTGGGACATTAATTTCGGGATCTCCTGGTGAAGATCAGAAAATGGTAGCTAATTTCAAAGATCTTATGGAAAAAACTTTTGTGTTGGATCCAGACAAGAGGTTAACTGTATCACAAGCTCTGAGTCATCCTTTCATCACTGGCAAGTGAACCCTGATGCTGATTCTCTGACTACAGAACTGCTGTTGCATTAGATACTTATAGATTTTGATGTGATGTTGATACTCAATTATCTAATGATTGGGCGTTTACATGTCTTTGTCTTCTCTGTGCGGGAGCAAGAACTCAGGAGACTGGTTGGACATGGTTGAAGTTCTTAGTAAAGATCTTGGCACGCCTCTTACTGGGAGTTCTTTCCATGGATTGTTTTCTGGTTCTATTGTAAGATAACTTGCCAAATGGCGTTTTCTCTTTTTAATTGTACTAATTCTTATTGGTGACAATTATGAGAACTTTTAATGCCATTATTGCTGATAGCAATTTTATTGTGTATGCTGGACCTGATTCTGGCAGTTTAATTTGGAGGCTATTTGCCTCGGAAGAGATAGTAGAAACTAGTACCTGACATATACATATATGTTGTGTATTGTGATCCTGGTTCTTCTAGGAATAATCCTATGTGTTTTTGTTATCATTCCTCACCATTATTTTCAACCAGGTGTTCTGTATTAACAATCGTTATTTCTTTTGAGACTTCTTGCTAATGATCTCACTGTCTTATTTGTTCGTTTATTTTCTTCTATATCCTGTTATAGACTTTTTAGATCCTGGAGAGTCTAATGTAATATTTCATTCAGGAAATCTACCTGAGCTATGAGGAAACCATTCAGTGGTTTAGATGATTAGAGGGCACACTGGAGAAGGTACCTTGGTTTGTTTCTTAGGAGTTTACTTGCGGAAACTTTTGTGAATACATGGTTTTTGTCTTAGTTATATCACGTTAAACCATCTAAAATTTAAATTCCTGTAGAATGCAAACGTCATGTTTTTCTGCATTTTTATTCTGAATTAAAGATATTTAGTGCTCAGTGTTTTAATTACGTTTTAGTCGTCACTATAACTTACTTAATGCTCCTTGTTCATAATCACTGTCATGTTACTTGTTCTATTTTCTCCTTTGTGTTTCTTGCATTACACTTGTTATTTTTGTTTCTTTAATTCTTTAGTTATGATTTAGGCTTACATGATTGGTACCTTATTTTATTTTGTTTGGTTGTGACTTGGAGTGCATTCTTGTTAATGTATTTCTTAGACATTAACTGTATATATCCTAAAGTTGTGTCTGATCCATGGTTTGGTTGTTCTTGAGGATTTCTGTCCCTGAGATGTTCGGATGCTGCTTTGAAATGTGAAATGTTGACGTGAGTAACTCTATTTAATTTCTTTGGTTTTGTTATAAGAATTTATTGTTTGCGGTTTTTGATACAACCTGACCTTTTTGATTTACAGGATTGAGAGCTCGTGCTTCTACAACTCGGGTGAGTATCCTCCATATTTTGCTTATTATTATTCTACAACTCGGGTGAGTATCCTCCATGTTTTGCTTATTATTATATTTTAGCTCGTAAACTGGATCTATGAAGCCATGGTTGATAAAATATTCATTCATGATTTCTAGTTCCTTTAAAGCAATTTAAAATTGTTGGAAATTATCGACTACCAGTAGTCTTTTATGCATTTCATTCCTGCTTATGAATATTATTGTTGTTTTTGGAAATAATGCCATCTCTCATGATGGACCGGTATTTTTCGGCATCTTTGTGAAATTGAGACTTTTGGGAACATAATCTTTTTGGTATATGATATGTACAAATGATTTATTTTAATCTTAGATAACCTTGTAGTGAAATAAGTATTCTATTGAGTGAATCTCACTTTTTCGCCCTCCTCATGGGCCAACTTTTGCAAAGTCGTCCCTCTTAAATTTTTCATAGCAGATTCGTCTCTCTTATCAATGTAGTGTAACACATTCTTCCCTCTTAAATTTTTCGTAGCAGATGCGTCCCTCTTATCAATGTAGTGTTTTGTCCTTATTAAATTCAAAATATATTCTAAAATGGATGGAGATGTATTTTGAATCTAAGAAGGATGAATGTGTTATACTACATGACGCATCTGCAACGAAAAATTTAGGAGAGACGAATGTGTTACATTACATTAATAAGAGGGATGAATCTGCTATGAAAAATTTAAGAGGGACGAATGTGCACAAATTGACTCATAAGGAGGACGAAAAGTGTCATTCACTCTATTTTCTATTTATATATATATATATATATATATATATTGCCAAAATAATTAGATTTTTTTCAGTAGTACCATAATTTTCAGATTGCTTAACCTTGTACTGTTAACATTTCATTTTAAAATTAAGGTCTCGACTATAATTAAATTTTGTTAATAGGTTGAGTGTACATATCAGATTCTATTTAGATTAATGGATGATTTTCCTTTTTTTCAAGAATTTACATACTTCTACTTTTTTGTACTATATGAAGTATCATTCGTTAGTTGGATACCGTACTGGTATTACAATTTCACATACACTAGTTCATGGCTTAATTTTCCATTTTATATTTTCGAGATCCTCTAATAATATGTTATATCCGTTAAATTTATACTCGGTCCCCTTATTTTTTATCCTCTTATTTTGCTCGAGAGTTTTACGTAAGAGTTAAAAGTGAAACTTTTTGTTATCTGTATTATTTATGCATTTGAAATTAGTAGCTAAGAATCAAATATGTTAAATAATTACTTTATGTAGAGTATACTTTCGAGAAAAATAATTTCATTTTAGGAAAGGTAGTCGTGGCAAATATGAGATGTTGAAGTTGCGTGAAGGTATCAATGATGTTCTCAAAAATTTTGGGACAAAATACGATGGAAACTTTATATGTTGTACATTTCCGATTTTTAGACTTCGAACTTAAATCTTTTTCATTGAACTTGATAGATCTATTTCGTTATGTTATATTAAATTTCAGATTAAAGAACAAATATAATAAGGATTCTAGTTGTATATCATGAAATAACACATCTTTTATTAGTATTAAATTATCAAGTTCAAGCTTGTAAGAAAAATAAATCAATTTTTTTATTTATGAAGTATACCTTTAAATTTTCACACCCACTAAAATAATTATTAAATTATGGGTGCATGTGGATGGGTTTTGGTCCGGTCTCGTGGGTTTCGCGAGATCGAGCCAAAATCATTTCAAATGAGTTTTTGTCAGATCCATAAAATCATCAAAAATCTATTCATAAACTTACATTCAAATTCTTCAAACCTATAAAATATTGATTTGACAACTACTATTTACTTTTTCTTTCAAATTTCACTAAAAAAAGTTGATTTGATACTTATCACTTACAATTTTTTCTAAATCATAACATCCAAACTCAATCCAAGTGGGGTTTTAACTTATTCAAACCACAAAATTCAACAATCAAAACTCATCCAAATGAGGTTTTAAATGTTTCATCGAAATCATTCAAACTATTTTTTTAAACTGAGATCTGTGAAACCGAGTCAAAATCTATTCAAATAGACCCTATGTGATTTACTTAATATTATCAGAAGAATGTTAATGTTTTTTATTTTAATTGCCCAAACATTCAAATATCAAAAAAATTAAGACATCTATAAATTATACAAATGTAGTTCATGGAGAAAAAAATAGGTCAATACATAATTATTAAATAAAATATATGTATTTAACAAAGAAATTTGTTGCCAACTACTTTAAGGCCAACGCCTACTGTGCGTGGCTGGCGCCCACCTTAGCGCGGCCAGATTTGACCTTAGCATGGCTGGGATTGGCCACGCTTGGTTGTATTTTTGTTTCGTTTTGAATTTAATCTTTTTCTTTTGCTACTCGGTGTCTTAGATCTTGAGAAGAAGCAATGTTTTAATGGTGAAACTAACAAACATTCAATACAAATTGTCGGTTTTTTTTAGAATTTACTTATGGACCATTAATCCATGTTCTCTTACCTATTTTCCTTAAATATATAGGGACTGTTTGTTTGGCGTTTGGGAAAGTAGTTTGGGAGAGTAGTGGAGGTTTGTGAAATAATTTCGATTTACGTAATGTTGTTTGTTTGGGTTTTGAGAGAGTGGTTTGAGAAATAAAGTAGGTGTAGGTTTTTTTGGAAGAGTTGGGTTGTAGGTGTAAGATGTGTAAGACTTTATGTCAAATCATGTTTGTTATGTGAGATAAATTTTGTAAGAGATAGGTTACTTTATGTCAAATCAAAGTAGAGTTTGTATAGATTTTGTTTAGAGATAAGAAAATTGTTGTTTGTTTGGCTTTTGAGAGAGTAGTTTGAGAAAATTAATAGATGAAAACTTTATTTCGAAAAATAGATAACATGTTTGTTTGGCATTTCCCAAAGGCGAAAAAATTCTGGGAAACGCCAAACAAACAGGCCCATAGATTTTGAAAATTGTTTTCAAACATGGGCTAAAATATGGAGTGATGATCACATGTATAAATATAACTGGGTTTTGCAATAAATGTCGTTGATGACATGATGTAGCTATTGCATTACATATCTCCTGTGTAAAAGACATTATTGAATTTCAATTCTAACAGGCATTTTGATATTAAACCAACTTTGTGGCCTAATTACTCTGATCTTGCACTTGCTCACTATATGTTGGAGTTATAATCTCAATACGTTACATTTCTTCATGAAAATTAATAGTAGTAAAAGTGACTCATATTTTGCTCTTTCAAATGCAACTTATATTTTCTCACTTTCATTTGAAGTATAAAATTGACGAATTCACAGAATACTTTTGCAACAAATGATACAAATTTAACCCCACGCTTCAATGAGTATCATTTGTATTGAATAGCTTCACCTTTGAAACAAAGTTGCTAGCTTTTAGTCTAGATAGAAATTCTTTAGATAAACACTAATTAAGTAATTGTAAGTCGCATAAACCTTACTGAATATGGTTTATTGGATGCTAGGGTATAGCGCATTAGCTTGCACCTCATGATGATTGACAAGTGTCTAATGGAAAAAAAAAAAAGATAAAAGAAATAAATAAATAACGCAATGCATTGCACCCTAGCATCCACTAAACCCTGAATATATTTGTTAATCCACTGAAATAAATAGTTTCATATGCATTGAGCCAAGTTTATTAAAAGAGTTTGGATCTCTCTCACCTTAAAAGCTAGTTAAAGAGGCAATAATTGTCGTACTTAGTCTTGATATTTAACTCATGTAACATATCTAGTCTCAACATCCCTATTTTCACGTGTGGGCGGGTTAAACGTGTGGGTGAAGTAAGCTCAATATGTGATGTTATTAACCTTGCGAATTGTGACATATGGGTAAGAGTCAAACACGTGGATTGCATAAGTTGTGTGGGTGGTCAACACGCAAAATTTTTAGACTGTGTGGGTGACTATTAAATTTCATCATCTGAACATGGACAAATCAAGTCCATCCCGGAATGAGAATCATATTAACATGGAACTCTGGTATCATATTAAATACACATGAATTACGTAAGGCTCAAAAGTTAGCTCAAGAGGGGGAGTAGTATTGTCAAATGCTTTGTAAGGAGGCATTAGTCTTGATATTCAAGAAGTGACACTACAAGGAAAAAGGTCTTAAGTGACAACACAAGTTGTCACATTAGCATGAAATATTGTCATTGATGAAAATTAATGACAAAAATATATTGTCACTGCGTTGTCACTTATTCTGTGTGTGTCGCTAATTCTAATTAGTGACAACTTCGAGGACATTGTCACTTTAGAACCTTATTTTGAGCGACAACTTAAATGTTGTCACTTATTAGAAAGAGATATAGTGACAACTTGCAAGTTGTCACTATTGAAGAGAGGTATATTGACAACTTCAAAGTTGTCACTCAATAACTTTCAGTTTCCTCCTTTTCCCCTGTCTCCCCTAATACACTCCCCTATTTCCCCTAATACACTGTGTATCCATCAATATTAATCATCCAAGTAAGAATATTACTAAAAAAAATTACAAAAATTTAAAAGAAAAATATTCAGTGTAATTTATTTATTGTCAGAAATATCACAAAAAATAGTACAGGAATTTTCCTATAAACAACACATAATCCAATATTTTTTTGAGAAACACCTAATTTGACATTTAACAACACTATTTTTGTATCTTTACAAAGCAATCCAAAAAAATTCTTTTCTTCATCCTTATTACCTGCAAATATCAGTCCCCACTACACTACACTACCTGCAAGAGAATAGTAGAAATGAGATAGATAAGTAAATTCATATACAAAAATATTTCCGCTGTAGCACTTGGCGAAAAATATACATATAATATATTTACAAAAATACTACTCAATATAGAATTCTAATAACTTAAGAAACATACACGTCTAAAATTCAAATTAAAAAATCCAGATTACGCTATGTCACAAATCAATCATCAGCATATAATAATACCTTCTATAATATAGTAACATATAAACAAAAACAAATGTATGTATCATGAAACAAAATGCCTCGTATCTTTACTTGGTTTATTTCTACCTCTGGTACTTTTTGAGGTGGTATTATTAACTTTCCTAGTTTTTTAAACGAAATCCCTCAATAACAAGAGACCTTCAACAAACAACATTAGATTTTCCAAAATTCATTCTAAAGAAACACCCAAGGCAAAAGTAAATAAAACAAGAGTTCAACTTCACGGTTTAATTATATATCACCATCTAATTCGTTCTACAACACAACACAGGAAAGAAAAATAAGTCGACCAACCTAATGAACTAACTAACTAAGTTACTAATCAAACTCGCCAATAAATCACATATCCACATAACCAACAAGGCATTAATTGAACAAGCTAAACATATAGTGAGGACAAATTCAAGTGTCATAATCTTTAGCAATACTATATAAGCAAAAATACCTGAATCGTGGATTATCAACTCCTCTATCGTTGAAATGGAGCAGATATAGGGTACATGCTCACATCTTGCATTAGTTCTTGTAGCCCTGGTTCGCCTGAAAGTCTGAACAAAAGCACAAAATTAAAATAAAATAATGTAATGATATTGAAGGATTGAAAATAAAGGCATAAAAGGAGCATACTCATCAGATTTGGTGTTCGAGTTTAAAATCATTCAATAGCTAGAATATTCTTACAAAAGAATATGCACAGAATATGACTTTTCACCCCAAAGCTTCTGATTGTTAAATATAACTCTATTCTTATACTTTTACATCACAACCCAAACAATGATGCTACCTGCAAATAAACCATTGGATTAGTCACTGAAAAATAATACTGTAATAAACATATATATCAGTTCTCATAACACTATCCCACCAAAAAAAAAAGAAGTTCTCATAACAGCATGACAAATAATTAAATACAACTTTAAAAATAACATTTGAAATCTGTTTTACTAAAGAAATTTACCTGCTCATCAGCTCATGCCACTCTGCAGTATATTACAATGAGTTCAACTAAGCGGAACGAGACCCTGAAAATCAATTGGAAAAAATAAAAATAAAAATCATATTTATTAAGTGTATAAAAGCATATAGAAGTAAAAACTATCTTAACTTAAAACCTGACGAAAGTTAGAGAAGATTACTTACCAATTGAAAGCCTAATTAACCTTCAAATTGTCTTCTAGAGCATTCCATTTTCATGCAAATTTTGGGACAATGTAGAGACTATATGTATGGTTTGGGGTATCAAAAACCAGAAAAATTGCCCTATGATGATATAGGATACATGCCCAACTCTTGGAGTAATTCCCGTAGTCCCAATTCGCTTGAAAACTGCAGCAAAAGCACAAGATACTCATGCTACAAAATAAAGAAATAAACTAGAGAAAGTAATGATAATAAATCATTAAAAGCAACGAAAGAGTAAGAAGGGCATACACATCATATTCATTATTAGAGTAAACACTTGTTTGAAGTCCTGCTCTCTCTTAGATTACAGTTCTTAAAACATTTTTGAAGCTGTCAATTTCCATCTGTAGGAACTCCCAGGTACAACAAGAAATGTTAAGTGTTATATTAGTGGAGATTATTTCAGACAAAGTATAATAATTTCAGAACATGAAACGGAACAAAGAAACCTCCACTTGCTTTATCACTAAGCAACCAATACAAATTTCATCAAAGGAAATATAAATTCAGAACATATGATGGAAGATACAATTTCTTGTTATGGTAAAGAAATGAATATACCTGAGAGACTTGTACATAAGCCTCTACAATTATCACATCCTTCTTATGCACCTACCAGTAACAGAAGATATAAGTTATTTACTCAATGTGACCTATCATGAAACAACTTCAAAAATTCATAAATGAAAATCCATGTAGGCTTATATAGATAAATAAATACTAAAGAGATATTACTAATTTTTCAAAAACTTTGTTTATAGAAGCTTACCTTCTAGTTTAATAGATTGATGAATGCAACCGTTAAAATTCTGCATTATAATGCACATAAATTAGTGAAAATGATTAATCCAGATTACTGTAATTGTCGCTACGATAGATGTTAACTATTTGACTTGTCCGAAAGCTGATTTGAAGCAAACCTGACAAAGCCAAAACAATAAATCCATTCCTCTTTGGGAGATAGACAAGCTGCCATAAAATCTTTACCATCTCTTTTACCTGATGAAAGCTTTTTCAAAACTAAAGAATCAAAAGCAAAATGATAAAGCATTCTCAGTATACATCTCGTAAACTACAGTGTTCAATAAAATTTGTAACCTAAAAACAGAGAATACAATTGAGTGATAGTATTGCATTCATGGTTCAGCAAGAAGTCCATAAAGAAAACCAGCAATCTAAGAACAAGATAAGTCCATGAAACTATATTGAAGCAAGATCATTATGTTATATACAATTAATACATCTTAATCTAACAATTTTTATAAACTGATCAATGTCTACTCAAAAACTATGAACATCACATCATTTGATGAAAACAATGACAAAGTCTAACCTACAGAATTATTCAGATTCCACAAACTGAAACTTTACAACTGGTAATCTTTAACACTTTGAACTCTAATGATTAAATTGATTCTTATACCAACACCACCACTAAATTCCCCTGTTGTTTTACATGATAAAAATCTCCAATCAAACGTTCAATTACTTTTCATATTTAGCGAGAATAGTCATTTTATCAAAGCCTTGGGAAAACAATTAATCAAGTTTCAATGTCGGTATCAATATCTAGCACAAATTCATGACAACTAGGTCAAATAAGATTAAAAAATAACATAACTTTCAGAAAAAATAAAAATAAAATCGACTTACTTCCAGATTGAATAATTGAGTATAACTTCGATTAGAAGCGTTGCTGGAGAGGGAGACCTCGTTCGTGAGAGAGAGGGAGAAATTGATCGATCGATCAATCGACAGAGAGAGAGAGAGAAATCGTTCGTGTGAGAGAGAGCTCCAACGTCAGAGACACGGAGAAAAAAATAGGCGGCGGCGGATAGGCTGCGACAGGGAGGCAGCGGCGGAGAGGTACAGCGGCGAGGTGTGACCTAGCTGTGTGTGAGAGAAGTGAAAGCGTGTGAGAGAGAGAGAAAATATTAATCTTGATATTGTGTGTAGATAAATTACTAATTATGATTTTCTTTAATTAATGAAATAGCTCTTAGCAAGGTTTTCATACTGCTGATTTGATAAAAAAAAAAAAGAAGCAATATTAATATTTTTCTACCCAAAAGAAAAATGAAAAATGAAAAGAAAAACTACCGCTAGTGACAACTTTGGAACATGTTGTCACTTGTCACTCATCTGCGCTTATAGTGCATTCATTTTGCATTAGTGGTAAGTGACAACTTGTAACCATGTCACTTGGAAAAAAAATAAAATTAAGCGACAACAAAAAGAGTTGAATATTTCTTGTCACTAATCTATATACAAAACGTGTGATAATAAATTTGTTGTCCTTCTAAGGAATCATTTTAGTGACAAAAAATTAAAATAAACATATTCGTCACTGACATTTGGTATAATGGTTTGATCAAGGATCCATTATTGCTCTAGTTGTTAATGACAACAAAAATTATCTTGTCACTTAATATAGTTATTTAGTGATAATTTTGACTTTGTCACATTAATTTTTGTCACTAAACATTATTTTTCTTGTAGTGTGAGAATTGTCCAAAATCTTATATGAGGTACTTATTCTTGATATTTAGTCTATGAATAACTTTTTCATAAAAATACTTCACTTTCACGTGTAGATCAGTTTAACATGTGAGAATTATCGAAACCTTATAAGAAATATACTTGATCTTAATATGTAATTCATCTGGGACATTTATTCTAAACAATTCTAGCAAAACTTGTTGATCAATTCATTTTGGTTCCAATGTATATTCTTGTGAAATTTCTCTTAAGACCACTAATTGTTGACAATTTATATTAAAGACAACATGGTTGATTTAATCAAATATTGTAGCAATCAAAACCTAACTATTAAAGGGAGGGTAGGAACACGAGTAGGGCAAGAGTTTCTTCTAAAACTGGCTTGACTGCATTTCGTTAAGTTTAAGAAAATGATTTCGGTGAAATTTTAAGATATCATTTGAATGTTGAGTTTCCTGGTTATTAAAATTTTGAGATGTGATTTTAATTGGGCTCGGAAGTTAGAGTTTGAGAGGAGAAAATAGATGATATGTGTCAAATAAGTAATCGTTATAGAAAAAAATAAAGTACGTGTTTAATCATTATTTATTGAAATGATATTAGAGTTAGGCATATTGCTCTTACATCGTGTATTTGTACATTCTTTAATAGAATAAATAAATTCGAAATTTATTTTTTATATTATTATTTCGATTATGCATTTATTGCATAATATAAACATCAGAAAATTCCGAGTATATAAAAGATACTGTAACTTAAGTATACATTTTATACTGGAGGATTAAAGTTATAGTTAATAGACTGAAATGTCCGTAGTGAGTTAAAGTTGGGATCTTTAACTAAACACTACTAGTACGGTCCACATAACATTAACAATATAGTAATCTTGATCCAGATTATTGATGTAGAGACATCGAAGGTGGGGATACTTTGTGTAATTCGATTACATAGGATTGGACCAGACATGATCTAGAATCATAAATAAGATACCGTTAATTTTATGGTTCTAGAACATGTCAAATGATGATCATATGCAAATTGATCTAAATCCTGAGTAGGAATAAACTCTTGTTTATGTTAACGAGTTCTTTTGACTCATAGGTAATAATCCGTAACCATGTCAAGCCTAAAACTTATGTCTTGAAGATTCGTTGAAATAAATGGCTGGGAATGTGTTCTACAGATATGGAATCCAACCCTTCTTGCGAGAAGCTGGAATATTGATCCCCTTAAGTGTTAGTTCTGGAACTGAACAGTAGAGCGCTCTGATTTATGAATAAGTTCATAGATCAAACTAATTACTAGTGAACTAATGGAACTTAAGGATAAAGAAGTAATTAGAGGGGTAAAACGGTAATTATGCCTAGCTCTAATTACGAATCAATTATTGGAGGATCAAATAGCATGTAGTGATTATATCAATGGACTCTCTTGATCTTTCGAGTAAAACATATTGTAATGACAAGGGTGCAATTCCAAGTCTTTAGTGGAGTCACTTGGAATTAATAGATCGAATTAATTATATTAAAGAGTTTGATAAATTATTCAATTTACTGGAGCTTGAAGTTACATGTCCATAGGTCCTCAACCACGGCTCCTGATAATGTAACACCCCAATCCCACATTGATTGTAGATGAATTGTTTGAATGGTTAATAAAGACTTGACCTACTTCTACTTGTCAACATGGGCTTAAGCATTTTGGGCTAGTGGACTAGAGCTCAACAATGTTGACAAGGCCAGAAGTGGGTCAAGGTCTTTACAAATGGTATCAGAGCAGACTTCATGGTGTTATCCATGAGGGCGGTCTTGGGCTATTGATCTGGACTCGACGAGGACGTCGAGTATTTGAGTTGGGGAGATTGTAACACCCCAATCCCACATTGATTGTAGATGAATTGTTTGAATGGTTAATAAAGACTTGACCTACTTCTACCTGTCAACATGGGCTTAAGCATTTTGGGCTAGTGGACTAGAGCTCAACAATGTTGACAAGGCCAGAAGTGGGTCAAGGTCTTTACAGATAATCTGCATTTGAACTCAAAAAATTAGAACGAATTCATTCATGTTTCATTTTGGAAATAGTTTCCTAAAATGGAAATTTCGAATTAATTAGATGATATTTAATTAATTAATTAGAAAATATCATGATTACTTGTAATTATAGAATTGAATCTAATGGAAATTGAATACTAGATTCAAGAAAATAAAAAATTGGCATTTATAGAATTTTTAATTGTAGAAATTCATTATTTACTATTTAAATATATATGATATATTAATATAATAAATAAAAAAATTTATATCTAATTTTTAAAATTATATATAAAAATATATTTATGTATGTAATTTTCGAAATTATATATATAAATATATTTATGTATGTTTTAAATACTTATAAGAGTTGTATTTAATTAATAACTCTCTTAAGGTAAGAGAGAGAAGATTTCTTTTCCTAGTAGGAATCTTTGAGTGAGTCATGGTAGGAGTTTAACTCTTTCCATAGGTATCTATATATACATATGAGATATAGATCTTAGAAGAGAGAGTTAACGATTTATGAAATCATTAAGATTACACTAAAAAAGGAAAAGCTCTTCAACCCTAAACATACAAAAGCCGCCCTTGTTCAAGAAACCAAAAAGAAGTTTTCATCTTGAAATTTTGATTTCTAAAACGTGAAAGAAAAGTTCAATTCTCTTAAGTTGGTGCTCACACACCTAGTAAAAGGAGAACGTGGTTGATTTCAATGGTGAAAAAGATCAAAGATATTTGTTCATCATATTCAAGAAAAACATGAAGCCAAAAGTTCAACCAAAAGAACGAAGGACATGAAGCTTTCTGTAAGTTTTCTATTTCCTTCTTATGCATAATTAAAATAATTATCGTTTATTCGATCCTCGATTTTATGTTAGTTATTTTCGAAATATACTGTAAACATAAATCCCACCAAATTCCGCAATTGGGTCGAATTAGTCCAATCCTGTTTACTCGTCGGGTCGAATAGTTCGGATCCGATTGGGTAAAACACCAACAATTGGTATCAGAGCGGTCCATAACGATTTTATTTTAATAGATTGTGGGTATATGCATGTTTAAATTGTTTAAATATTGAATGGATGAATGTTTTATTTATGGGTCGAATTTGGCATTTTTGGGTTAGGATATTTTAATTGCTATTTAAATTCCTAGAATCTTCTGTAAGCCAAAATATTGGCATAGGAATTTGTAATTATGAGATTATTGAAAGATCGGAAGAAGATGACGCAAAATTGGATATTAAGATTACCTAATAAGAGGACCATCGATTATATTGGCACTCAAATAACTTGTGTAGATTTGTTTATAGGCCTAATTTATTGAATTTTTTTTTTCTTCAAAATAAATAAAATAAAAATACACCAATACTATATTAAAAAAAAAAAATGCGCCCCCCCCCCCCCCCCCCCCCCCCCCCCCCCCCTTGTCCTTGTGTCTGTCCGCCCTTGTTCATGATACCCACAACCTCTTTATTATGTTCATGCATCACATATAAATTTATATTCGATATATATATATATATATATATATATATATATATATATATATATATATATATATATATATATATATATATGTTTTTATGCATATGCGTATAATTGTTTTATGAAAACAAATTTGTTTAAATAATGAATTAGTTTAATTGTTAAACTTATGAGCATTATTTAAAATTAGATGACTCTTGAGTTTGGTAAAAACTAACTATGGTTCACCTAAACGTTAGTCTAGTTAGAATGTCTAAAGGAATCGAAGTCCAATTTGATTTGATAATTATTAATTTTAAGTCACATCTCAACTTAGATAGTCTAAGATCACCTAATGTCCAATTAGATTGGAAGATAATCTACATAATAAATTAGACCCAATTAGATTGGATTTTAATCCTAAATTAGCTTAGAGATAAAAAATCTAGTAATGTTAATGTAGATTATTAAAACGTAAATATTTTATTTAGATAAAACACATGTTTTAAAATTATTCCTATGCCTTGACCAACCATATGGAACATAGACATTACTCATTGAAGGAATTTCAATTTCATGCTTAGAACAAAAAGAAGTAACTTCCTCCAACAAAGGCCCCCATCCATCGTCTCTTGTCTCTTGAAGACGATCCTTAGCTAATTTGACTAATCTCATAGCATTCACTATATCTTGATCTTTTCTTTGTAAAGCTTGAGACAAGTCATTAGTTATTCCCAATATCAACGTCATCAAATGTAAATTGAAGACAAAGGAAAATGATTGAAGTATTATCAATAAAATGTACAAAACATAACTATCTCAAGAATAATGACATACTCAAGTAGTAGAAGTTAAATATAATATAGACATAATAATGACAAGACTTATTTTCATTCCATTTGATAAAACAAGAGAGGTTGAATCCCAATAGGCCAATAAATGCTAATAAAAGACTATTAAGAATATAAGATTAGTGTTTGACATTTCAATAAAAAAAAACTATTAACCATCTAAGATTAGTGTTTGATATGTAAATGAATACTATTAACTCTATTGCATCTTGATTTAATCATCATATTATTTTAATATAATAGTTATCCTCATATCTTAATCTAATACGAATGAAAATCTTAACAAGTATATAACTTTAAGCACAAAAATGAAACTTGAATCTAAAAATTGATTTTGGGAAGTGAATATAAACATCAATAAGAAATATATAACACTATTAGTTTATTACATAAGCACAATTGCAGAACATATATCATAAATATATATAGAAAAAATTACTAACATTCACAATTAGGCCTTTTTGTGTTCAAGACTTCAATGGGTTGGGACTTGGGTTGAGTGGATGGCCGGAGGTGGGGCGGCGACAGCGGCTTCAGGCGGGCAACAGGTGGTAGGCGGCGGGGGTTTGGTGGAAGGAGGTGGCAATGGTGGCTAGGGTTAGGGTTTGGAGATGTTGGGAGTACAGAAAAATTGGGCTTTTCATTGGGGCTTCATGCTATCCCAAAAAAAATCGTAACCATCAACTTGGCTAAAAAAATTCTCCAAATATCCATATAATTGCATCATATTCATAATGTGGAAGATATGTTCATTAGGGTCTTCAATCCAATCATAACTTGTAGGTATCCACTCATTATGACTACTCTTAGCGTCCTGGATTTCTTTACAGAATGGTTAACATTTAGCAATGTTCGATCTCAGGCAATAATCATTCCCGTGTTTTCCCCCAACTTCCTAGATACCTCATGCTCCACCAGTCGATCAAGGTCTTCCTAATATAGCATGATTGGCTGTCCTTTTACCTCTAACGCGATCTCTCACATGGCTCTCTCCTTTGTCAGAGTCCATGTTCTCTTGATGCCTCCTATTATCCCGAGAAGAATGGTTAGGTGCACGACTCACTTTTTTCGGATGCACCTCGACTCTTCTGCTATCATCTGGCCCAGGTGCCCTCCGACTATTATTTGCCTCAGAGATTTGAATTCTCTCATTTCTTGTTGCTTGTTATTCTGCAGACTTATGTCGACCAGCGACGTGTTCTTTATCAGTAGATAAATACTCTTTGAACATCAAGCCTACAATTTCTTTTAAATCATCGATGATCATGTGAATTATGGGTTCCGGGTGGGATGGACTGATTGTCCCCTGCTCGAGTTTCCTACATATGAGGGACATTTTGACCATTGTTGTGAGATTCAATTGGAATTTGGTCTCTTGCTGCCACTTGAGATCTAGTCAAAGGCATCCTTAATCAATCGTTTGATCAAGTGCCCCACGTAGGCGCCAAGTGATTTGTGATAAAATCGTATGTTGAAGTGTACAAGTCAAATAAGTCCAAAAATACAGTCTAAGAATTCCTCACGTAAGAATGCCCCACGTAGGAATTGATCATCCGTTCTTGAATGCTGCCCGAAGTAACATGTAAAGTCCAAAACAATTTATGAGGTCCGATCCTGAGTGTCTTGGAATGCGTGTTTCTGACATTAAATAGTTCTCATATTTATAGGGAGGATCTTTATTCGGGTCGGACTGTATGGATGATTTCATCCTGAGCGGGTTGGGTCAACTCTAGTGACGTTATAGAGGATGATATGTATATCAATCCTCACCGTTGGATATAAGATCTCTCCGAGCCAAAGCTAGTTCGGGATTGTTATGAAAAAGACATATTCTTTCATCAGACTATTCGATATCCGATCATAGTCGATCGAGTGTGAGTTATATTTTGACCGGTTGAAGTTTGAGTAGTTTGTGGTTGATCGAATTGAATGACCATTGACTTTGACTATGTCAAGATAATTTTGACTTCCTATATCCACGTTGTTAGTATATCAGTTTAAGTAAATGTGTGAGTGGATGAAAATAAGTACTGGTTTGCCAGAATTGTGTCGTAAAAGGGTCCAACGTAATTGTCTTGTCTTATTGATAAGTGATGTTGGCCCCTAGTGGTTAATAGGTATAGAGAAGGGGATTGGATAGAACCTTATATAATTTTTGCTTTTCAAATAGATTTGATTAAGTATGTTCTTCTTATGAGCTCTGTTGGAAGGTTATGCAGACTTCAAAAATCAACTTGTCCTTTTTAAGTTAAGCTTTGAAAACTAAACAATTTTGTAAATTAGAGTTTGAGTTTTAAGCAGCGGATTTAACTTTGAAAAATAGTTTTCTAACTATTTCCCTTTTAATACAAATTTGGCATGTTTATGCTCAAATTTTACTCAAACAATTAAGCAGTTTATATGAACAGATAAGTAAAGTACAAAAAGTAAAAAACACAAGGTTTTATAGTGGTTCAGAGGTGGTGTAATCCCTCTAGTCCAATCTTCTCGGACAACTGAGGAAATATACTGAGATCACAAAGCACAGTGGCTTGGACGTTGATCACTAAGCCAGTCCAAGCACGATCAGATCACAAAGCAGGTCGGATAAATGACCATATCACAAAGCAGGTCACGACAAAATCACTAAGCAGGTCTAGTAGGCTAGATCACAAAGCAGACCACAGGTAAACAATGGTTTCCTATCACAACACTAAGTTGTACACAAGATTTGATGTTGGTTTGTGTTTTTCAACTTTGAAGCTTGAAGGAAGATAGCACTTTTCAGCACTTGGACATATTGATCGTGTGTTTTTATCTTGAAATGATCTACAGGCTTCTATTTATATTGGTTATTAATCTTCATGTTGAAGGAGACAAATTACTATCACGCCCTCCAGCTAATCTAGTCACATAAAAAACGTCCTACAATTCGGCGTCTGTTGTATGGCAGACTCCTGTAGCCTGACTTTGCTTATCAAATTGACATTTGCATTAAATGTGATGGTACTTATTAGGGAATTTTGAATTAAAGGTTGGTGATTAGACTTTAATACCCCCTGAGCCTTGGTATTTTAATCCTCTTATTCTACTCTTATCATTCAGTCAAATTGTTGAAGCACCTTTCCTTGAAATCTGTTGAAGTCCGTATCTTGAACTATGTTGATGTGCAAATCTGTTGAGAGTACTCAGTTCTTCTAAGGTTGTCGTCTGCTCTTTAGACAATCTTCTTAGCTATTGGATATTTTACTAAGCTCTTAAGTTACTTGGATGTTGGTCTTTTCACTTGAGTGAATCCATTTTTAATAATTGGCCCATGTTAAGACTTCAAACTCCATATCTTGCAACTTAACTGGATGTTGTCCTTCTTGTACTAAGCTAATCCTATCATCTACTTAGCACATATTTTTCTTTTAGACAGATGATATAGAATTGTTCTTTTGTTATCATCAAAACATAATTATAAATAGTCTAACATATTACAACTTAATTACATTTCAATTCATTCTATATGATAATTTATTTAAGTTGTAGAATTTGCTTCCATATGAGTTTTTATTTACGTATTTTTTTGTCAACGTGGTCATATACAAATTTACTATTTAGTAATTTTAATCCAACTCAACTAATATAAATAATTACAAAAGAAACTCATTAATACAAAAAATTTGGGTCGAACCAAATCGATTATATTATATTGATTTTGACCCACTATACAAATTTGTACTTTCAAGTTTAGATGGAGAAGTATGTGAAAAATTGGGGAAAAAGAAAAAAAGGTTCAATGACTAGTGGTCGTTGGCAGATTTAACCTAGAAGTATTCAGGCTAATAATTTTACATGCAACTTATAAAATTGAAGCAATTTTGAATTTCGGTGTAATTGCGAAAGTGAACCTTACTCGCGAGGTGACAATTACCCAATTTAAATTTAACAGGTCCACTATTGAGGTTTACTTTCATAATTGGGCTAAAAATTCCCAACATTGCTTCAATTTTGTAAATTGTGGAATAAAATTGTTGGTCCAAATTTATGGGACGAACTTGCCAGCAACCATTATTTATGAAACCAGTCTTGCCTTTTATTCGTGAAAATCTTATTGTTGAGGATAAAGAAATTAAAGTAACTTCATTTCCCATATTGAGACATCCTCTTTTGACCTTTCAAGCTTGCCTATGATCATATTCCTTGTCTATAGAAATAAATTAAACATATTATTCCTCGCAAGATATAGAAAAATAAAAATAAAATTATGAAGTAACTAATTATTTAACACTCCTATCCCATTTTTCACTTTCCTCTAACTACTTTTGAGAAAATTAAGCAATTATATAATCTTCTCGGCTTTTGTCATCCTCAATATATTATTAGTTAATTCCATGTCCAGACAGGCATGGATTAATTTCATCGTCTCATTTATTTATGGTGAAAAAATCTATTTGTCTCTGTTGGGTTTTGTGGGTATTAACCCAATTGGATTGAGCCCAATTGGAGTTAAGCCCATAAAAATAGAAATGAATGAAAGTTAGAGAGAAAAATGCCTATGTAAGTGTGAGCTGGGTCGGCTATTATGAAAAATGCCTATTGAAAAATGGATAAGGGTTGGGCCCCTTGGGGTACCAAGTTTTGTGAGGGGAGAAGACGTGCATGACCATGGTTTCACCACACGCGCGCGCGCGCCGCCGCCGCCGTCCGTCCGACCGACCGGCTCGGCTAGGCACGGTCCGGTCCGGTCTCGGGCTCGGGTTTGGATTTGGATTGGGCTTGGGCTTCAACAAAATATTATCTTTTTGAACAAAGTTTAGTTAATATTTTTGGCCTAAAACTTAATAGCCCAATAAATTAATTTAGATCCGCGTAGCAGATCCGATTGACCCGAAAAAGATCCGCGTAGTTGACCCATCTCTTAAATCTGCGCGCGCGCCATTTTTTAAATATTGGTGTACCGGTTCGGTTTAAATCGAACCGGTTGCACCTGTTCGGACCGAACCAGTGTTACTGGTTTAATCCGAACAGGCATGTCTTTCCAGCAACATCCTTTCTGCTGCTATAAATAGAGGGAGAATCTGGTCAATTCTCTCATCCCGTTTTCTAGCAATTATAAGCAGAATCCTATTCTATCTCTCTCTATTCTTCTCTTAAATTTTGTTTAAATATTTCTGTTTGGAAAAAGTTCGCTGTGGAATTGTTCTTTGTGCAAAGAAACAAGTATCCGACTGTTGTATCTTGGGAGACTACTGGGACGAACTGTTGCACCTTCGACAGCCCAGAAATATTGTCTTAAGGACATTGCATTAGCAAGCCTCAGTCGATTTATTTCCGGTTCAGAATTAATTCAGTAAGTAATTAAATTCTGATTAAAGTAATATTTTAATATTGCTTTCGTTTGTTCTGCGAGAATAAACTATACTAAGATTTATAATTAGAGTTAATTATAAATAATTATTCTGCGAGAATAATTTACTATAGTTTTTTAATTATAGTACTTAGATATATAAAAGTATTTTTATAATATTTTATATACACAAATTGTTTTAAACATTTACAACAGTCTCATCATTTTGCAGATTTTTAACTTTTTTTATATCAAAATCTCTTCCAAAATACAGGTGTATTGCATGGTGATGAGGATTAACCTTCACTGCTGTTCTTGTTGCAGAAAAATGAGAAGAATCCTCATTAACATTAAAAGGGCAAAAAAAGAATATTAGAAACTTTTGCAGGGATGCGAAAGTGGTACACTTTTAGCTCCGATAAGCAAGTTACATTTTTTATGTTTTAAGTTGCTGCAATTTTAGTACACTTTTCCGCAATTTTAGTCCTAAATTGATCGAAATGAAAATCAATGCCCATAATTTGCCATAATTTATAAGGAAAGAAAGAAATGGAGGGAAACTCTTATGTTTTTGTCCTAATAATCAGTAGGTAGGGTGAGAAATGGAGGGAAAAAGGGTGTTATTTCCCCTTAAATTTAAGTTGATTCGACAAGGTGACATTGTGGGTTACGACTGAGTGACACTCAACGAGACAAAATCTCAACTTGTTATGCGTGGGAAATTCTAGGCATTAATCTTAATTCTTACGAGTTTAGGACTAAAATTAAAGGTCAGAGGACTAAAACTACGAAGACTTAAAATATAAAGGATATAAATTACTTGCCGAAATTATTGGTGTCGTGTTCTCGCGTCCCTGCAAAAATTAATGGCCCAATATTGTTTTTTGCCACATTAAAAGTAAGTCAATCAAATATAGATGAATCCCTTCTCCTACATCACAATGTTTTTTCAAATTATCTCATAATTAGATACTATTTAGCATAGTCCATAAAATCAAGGTTAAGTTGTGTTTTTTGTCGGCTACCCCGATAATGTTCTATTAGGCAACTTAATTATCTGTCATATAAAATTAACAGAAACACAATCTGCAAAATAACTCCCTAAGGTTTGTAGTGTTGTTCACTTGCACACAAGTGCATTTTAAACTTTTTTTAGTCATGTCTTTCTTGTTATTATATGTTATATAAAGCTATGGCGAACTAATATGTCAAAAGTGTCAATTTTGAGGCTAAAATAGCCGCTTCTCATTATATAATATCGATCTAAATGTACATGTAAAAATAATACATTGTCTATGTTCTAAATCAAATTCAAATGAAGAAAACAATTGAAGAAAAGAAAACCCCAGCCCAACCCCATTGACAACGAATTTAATATTTTTTAATATTTTAAGTAATGACAATTTAATCTCCATAAAAAATATTGAGTTCTGAAAGGGATGATATTTGCTCTTTTCTTTGCAATTGGGGGGTGGGGGGTCGCACAAATAATGTAGATTAAGGCTATGACATGAATGTATTTTGCTATTTAGTCAATTTAAATATATACATGCATGTATCACATATTAATAATTGTATAAAAGTCATGATCAATAATAATCTTGGGTAAAAGCGGTTGAACGAAAAATGATATTCAAACTTGTTTGATTAGTGTGACGAACTAAGCTCAAACTAGAGTTTATCGAACGAGTTCGAATCAAGTATCGAATAACTTGGTTTTTTTTAACCCTACTTGAATTGTATGATAAATATTTATGAATCACTATTCTAATATCTCTTTGAAAAATATGAAACAATGTCTAAAGTAATTTATTATTAGATTCAACCTTTTCATTTTTCAATCTGATTCTCTAGACTCAATTTATTGGGCCATTTATTTCTTATCGGGTCAAGAGATGCTTAATGTGTTATGTCTATGTTGGTGGCCTACTATAGCTTGGCTTAACATTTCAACCCAATTTAGTAACACTTTTATAGAGGCCAATTAACCAAACATTTGATTGGGCTAACTAAACATTAATGTTCACTTGATTTTATAAGACTAGAATATATGTAAGGATTGCTTTGAAGTTGGAATACTACAAAGTGAGCATTGTTTTGGTTTAACTAATCAATTAGTTTAGCTAAACAATGAAAATAAAAAGTTAGATCACATAAGTTGATATCATATATTCTTACCTGTTTTTCAAAGTTACAAAATTCTTAATAATTCTAGACATTTTCCTTGGCCTACTTAGAAATATAAGAAAACATACACTAGTGTGAAAAATGTGAGACCAAAAAAAGGTATAAAAAACCTTTTTGTTTTTCAAATTTGTATATTCTAGAAACCATGACATCTATGTTCCAAAAACCAATACTAAAAATAGATACAAGCAAATATTTACGTTTTCTAATTTATAAAGTGTAGTTGTTTGGGATACCTCGATTGTCAAAAAAACAAGAGTGCGGAATTTATAATTTTTCCGAGATATTCGTACAGGTTCGGTTTCCATTTAACATATACGGAAATGTTGAATTGCAAACAACAAATAAATCAAAAGCAAGAAGGGGTGGTTTGTGATTTACCTCACCACATGATTTGGTGGTGGAAATATCTGGTCTTCTTTTCGTTGCCTTTTGATTCACAGTAGCACTCCAAGTGTCGTGCCTCCAGAATGTATCCACACCAAATGGATTGTAGCAACACCTTTAGGTCTCATGCTAAGAACTAGAACAAGAAGGTTTGTCAATGGAAGAAGAGTATTGGAGAGAGATCCATATCTAGATCTGGAAGAAGAGAAGGAGGAGGGGCGACGGCTAGAGTTAGTTTTTCAGTTTGGGTTTTGGAGTCTCCTAGACTCCTATTTATAATGCCTTCCCCGTTTCTTCTTGTGCAAGAGTTCTTCTGGGTTCATTCTCTTAGTGGTCCATCCAATTAATTTCTTAATTATCTCTTGCATTTATTTAATTAGCTCTTTAATTAAATAAGCTCAATTAATTTAATTAATCAGACATTGTAATTAATTAATTTATCTCTTATATTAATTAATACTTTAAATTAATTAGACTATCTAATTAATTATTCACTAAATTGAACTAACACTTAAATTCAATTGATTTAATTTCCTTAAATCAATCATTTCCTTTTAGACTGTTGTTGTCAAACTGTATTGTGTGTGACCCTCTAGGTTCACCATCAATTGGATGCAGGCCCACGAATTCTTCGTGATTTAATTAACGAGCAATTAATTACTCCGATCAATTAAACACTTTTAATTGACCACTCCAGAATTAATCTCCCATTAATTGAGGAGTACCTACACCCCATGGTCGATATCTAGCAACAAGCCCATGAAGCCCAACTTTCGGTGAATTGATCTTGTGAACCTCACCTCTTATAACTATTGGTACATATGATCCTTCTAACGACTAATTTCCTGATCGAGACCTAGGGTGTGTGAATTGATCGGCAGCTTTAATTATCTCGATTATGTACTTTATAATTCTGGATAATAATTCCATTGTGATTGCTAAATTTCGAAACTCTTTCCCAAATCCATTACAGACCATGGCCATGGATTTCTCGGAATATATCATCTAAGAATGTACAGGAAATTCTTTCATCCATTACGATGAGTCGGTAGATCTCTTATTGATACTAACCATTCGTGTACACGACTATGCGTACCCAAAGTAGGCACATAATGATCCTCGAAGTGATCGGTACCTAAATCAAATTACGTACACCCGGGCACCGAATTCGCCTTAGTATCTCAAGTCTAACGACTAAATCGTACACTATTATAAGTCTTGAGAAATATCCCATTACCGATATGTGTCATGCGCTTCCACGATGGGTTTCTCTGTTCGGATGGTTCGATGTGTTCGAACCCCTATCGAACCACCTACTTATATGCACTGGCATCAAATGCCTTGTTCATGAAACGCTACAAATTCACTCCATGTGAATCATGCATATTGGTTCAAGTCTTAGCGATTCCTTCGATACCCCGTCTTGTTCGGAATCTATGACTTGAAATGTATTTTAAGATCACGATCTTAGAGACTGTTCCATACTTGCACTCATACTGAAGTGAATCGTCACATAGTCGAATGTGATCTTAGGATTTCAACCAATCTCTTAAATGTATTCGCGAGAGATGAAGGTGGTCATTTGTTTATTCTATACATGATATAAATAAACATTACGTGTTAATCAATTAATCAAAAATAGTTCATTACGGAATAATCCTATTACAAGTTACAAGAGTTGGTTTGTTGGGCACTATCCTATCAAGTTGGTTATTATTTTTCCGACATTTATTTTTTCTTTATGAGTCATAATTTGAGACCGAGAGCAATTCATAAATTCTAACAATATAATATAAATTATTAATATTACAATAAGTTGGCATAATGAGAGAAACATAACATTTTTCTTATTTATAGCCCGTAACTTCTTTTCGTTTATGATTATCATTTATAACAAAAGTAGAGTACAGACGAAAAGATAAATAATTCGATCACGAATTCCACTTTTACCCTCAATATTTTTGAACTACATCAATCGGGACATGTATAACATGAAATAAGAGATCTTGCTACCTAGCTATCATCTATTACAAGCTTAAAATTCGTGGTATGCACGGAATTATAGTATTTATTTAGTATATGATTATAATATTATATTAAAAATTGATATTTTTTGTCAACTTCATAATACAATATTAAAACTAAAAATTGATAATGTTGATATCTTAATAAATAAACAATAACATAGATACTTGGAAGCATGGGCGGATGCACACAGGGACTAGGAGGACTATAGACCCCCCTCAACTCTTTTTTTTTTTTTTTTTAAAGTATAGTTGTAATATTTATTTTGGTTCCAAAATACAAGATTAAACATTAGAATTTAATTCAAACATTTTGCCCATCCCAACCCAAATAAAATAATTGTCCCAATTTTTAGTCAAACTCAAAAACTTGACCCATCATAAGTCCATAATCATCCCAAAAACCTCTGTCCAATGACTCTCGAATTTGATTGATTGCATCAATGATTACATTCGTTTTCTTCTTAAACAAGTACTTGCATTTCGTGTACATGATGAATTGGAATTTTCAAGCAACCAAAAAAACTTTCTTGATCTTTTATGTTTTCTAGCGGATCAAAATGGGGTTGCTAGAGCCGTTATTTTACGGAATGCCCCGAAAAATCTTAAGTTGACGGATCTATCAATTCAAAAAGAAATTGTCAATGCTTCTTCAATTGAAACTATGAATTCTATTATTAGAGATCTCGCTATGGGTTATTTGCTATTCTTGTTGATGAATCTCATGGTATATCTTGTAGGGAGCAAATGACGGTTGTTTTGAGATATGTGGATTCACGATGATATGTGATGCACTACAAAAAAATTAACTTTTTGCCACAAAAAAAAGTAATTACTTCGTCACGAAAACGTTATTATGACGAAAAAAATTCATCGCATGCAAAACAAAAATGTCCCTTGCAAAAAAAAAAAAAAAAAAAAAAATTGTGACAATTTATTTTCCTCACATAAACTTTATTTTTTCATAAAAGGCAGTCAAATGTGGCGAATATGTTTTCACATTACCCCCTTTTTATCGTCACATATAACAAATTTGTAACTTAAATCATATGAAATTAAAGTAATTAACGGGGTCATTTATGTCAAACTTCACCTCCTTGTTTTGTATCTCGTCATATATTTTCTCGTAAATGGAAATATAATTTTTAAGTTTAAGTGTTTAATTGGAAATTTTTTTCGTATCTACTTTAGCCCCCTAGATAAAATTCCTGGATCCACCCATGCTTGAAAGCCTTTTCTCATTATAATGAATTGGATCATGTTTTTTATGAACAATTCAAATCAACGTTTCTTTACAGTTTGATATTTTACAGCTTCTAAACCTACAAACACCACAGTAAAAAATAAGTGTTAATGGCAATTTACCCTATGTAATATGCATAATGTTCAATTTACTTTCATGTAATTTAAAAAAAGAGCGATTTACCCCCTCTGTGATCTTATAAAAGTTTCACACTACTTCTCTGACATTTTTTAATTCAAAAAAATAGGAATTGACAAAATTACCCCTCTTATATGTAGTATTTTATCCCCTATGTTATAAAAATATTTTTCATGCCCACTCTCAATTTCGACGAGTGCACTCTCCGATAGAAGAAAATAAATTGCTCTTTTAAATTTTTACAGGGAATAAAATATTTTCTTTCAAATCACATGATGGTAAATTGAAAATTATAAATATCACATATGTATATATTGGCATTAGCTCGTCAAAATCAATTTAAATAGGCTACAAGGTTAGCTTAACCAATATTGCAGCAAATTTTTTAAAGGCCTAATGACAAAAAAAAAAAGAATTAATAATAAATAAATGAAAAAATTCAGGCGAACAACTCAAAGCTAACTATACAAACCAACTTTTTCCCTCCCTCGTCTTCTCCGCCCCAATTTTCCAATTACTTATTATTAATAATTAATACTCACACAGTCACAAACACTTCTACGTTCATTCTCTCAGGCATTTACACAAACACCTAATCGACCAAACCTTCACCGCGATGGCTTCCCCTTCTCTCTCCTTCTCCTCTTCTCTCTCCAACACCACTCCTCTCCTCCGCCCCTCCGCCTTCTTCCTCCGCCCCCGCAACCCCTCCTCCTCCGTCATCCGAGCTAAGATCCGTGAGATTTTCATGCCGGCACTAAGCTCCACGATGACCGAGGGCAAAATCGTCTCCTGGATTAAATCCGAAGGCGATCTCCTCTCCAAAGGCGAATCCGTCGTCGTCGTTGAATCCGATAAAGCCGATATGGATGTCGAGACTTTCTATGATGGCATTTTGGCCGCCATTGTTGTTAATGAAGGTGAATCCGCTCCTGTAGGAGCACCAATCGGACTTTTAGCGGAAACAGAGGATGAGATCGCTGAAGCCAAGGCGAAAGCCGCATCCGGAGCTCCTCCAGCAGCCACGTCATCACCGAAGGTGGAGGAATCCGTTAAAGTGGAAAGTTCGCCTCCACCTTCAGCTCCAGTGCCTACTCCTGTTTCGACTCCAGGGAAGACTGTGGTGACTCCTTACGCAAAGAAATTGGCGAAGCAACATAAAGTGGATATTAGTAAATTGGTAGGGACGGGTCCGTTTGGAAGGATTACGCCTGAGGATGTTGAGAAGGCGGCTGGAATTACGCCCAAGGCTAATAATGTAGCTGTGGCTGCACCTGCTGTTGTTGCGGCTCCGGCTACGGCGAAAAGTGCAGCGAGTTATCCCGAGATTGAGGGGTCGAATGTGGTTCCGTTTACTACAATGCAGGTTGCGGTGTCGAAGAATATGGTGGAGAGTTTGAGTGTTCCGACGTTTAGAGTGGGTTATCCGATTGCCACGGATGCACTTGATGCTTTATATGAGAAGGTACATTTTGTTATCAATATTTTGATTTGATTGGATGTGGTTGTGAATTCATGTATTCTTTAGTTAGTGATGATAATAATTTTTTAGAATTAAACTGATGATGAAAGAGATTTTTACTAGATGCATTATTAAGTTAGTAGAATAATAGATACATGGTGAGTCTAGATTGAGGGGTTTGGATTTAAAGTAATGATTTGGAGCTAGGATTTCAAATTTTATTAGTATTAGGTGCATATACTGTTAAGACTATTTCAAAATGGATATGTAGAGATTTGAAATTTATACGAATCTAACAATATCCAATCAAGTGCTATTTGTTCTTGATTTGGAATCCTTTAGCTCCAAATTCCTCTATCAAAATACACGATGATAATTTGGATTTGAAAGGATAGGAGGGATTTGAATATTGGAATATTTCTGTTAATGATAGGTGAAGCCGAAGGGTGTTACCATGACTGCGTTGTTAGCAAAAGCTGCAGCCATGGCATTAGTTATGCATCCGACAGTGAATGCTTCTTGTAAAGATGGGAAGAGTTTCACTCACAATAGCAGTATAAACATTGCTGTGGCTGTGGCAATTAATGGTGGACTGATCACCCCTGTTCTCCAGGATGCTGATAAGGTATAATTTACGATTAAAGATATTGTATTGTTTGTGCATTCCTTTGGTCGTATCTTTTTAAGTGATGAAACTTGGATTGCATTGATATATTTTCACCTTTATAGCTGGATCTCTACCTGTTGTCCCAAAAATGGAAGGAGCTAGTTGAGAAGGCTCGAGCAAAGCAACTCCAGCCCCAGGAGTACAATTCAGGTACTTAAATATTCATTTTCAAGAATATATGTTGTTTATATTTTTATATTCATGGTTGTACTAATAATGATTTATATGGTACTATTCACATGTAGGAACTTTCACACTTTCCAATTTGGGCATGTTTGGAGTGGATAGGTTTGATGCTATCCTTCCTCCAGGACAGGTGAGGAATGATATCCAACATTATGTCACAGAGTGTATTTTATTTCACAAAATAGTATATGTGTTGCTAATGTAACTTGGATGATTATCAGGGGGCCATTATGGCTGTTGGAGCATCAAAGCCTACTGTTATAGCCGACAAAGATGGATTCTTCAGTGTCAAAAACAAGATGCTAGTAAGTTTATTGACTTGTTAATGCGTGCTTTCCATATCATCTTATGTTATGTTAGATGGGATATTTAGACCTTGATTTCAGTCATTTGTATTGCCTGGCATGATTAGATTTAAAAAAAAAACACTTCTATAGGCATGATCTATAGCTTTTCACCTGTCGAAATTGAGAGTGAGCATGAAAAGTGTTTTTGTATCATAGAGGGGTAAATTGCCATATTTATCATAACACAGGGGGTAAATTGTCACATTTATTATAACAGAGAGGGTAAATTGTCACATTTATGATATCAGAGTGGGGGTAAACTGCCACATTTTCATAACACAGGGGGATAAAGTACCACTTAAAAATATCAGGGAAACTGTATGAAATTTTTATAAGATTACGGGGGGTAAAGTGCTCTTATTCATATCATAGGGAGGTGAATTAAATATTATGAATATCACAAGGGGTAAGTAAATTGTCATTAACTCTTTTTGCCATTGTCTTGTTGAATTTAAACAACATGAATATGTAACATTAGTATTTCTAATTGAATTTTTGGCTGCAAGATAGAGCTATTTGTAATATTTGTTGCAAGAATGTGAACTAAGTGATTTCGGAAACGTTTTCAGGTGAATGTGACAGCAGATCACAGAATCATCTATGGTGCTGACTTGGCTGCATTCCTTCAGACATTCTCAAAGATAATCGAGAACCCAGAAAGCTTGACGATGTAGACAAACGAATAATTTAGGTTGGTAACAAGTGTTACAGATCATTTAAAGCTTCTCCTGTTAGAGTTTCTGGCATTGTTTTGTTGTATCTGATTCTTTTCTTGAGATTTACGTATTATCAACAAAATTTTGAAGCAATGCATTTAAACTTTGTTGAAATAACTAGTCACCCTCTGTATGGTCTCTTTGGAAGAGGATTTTTGTTGGCTTTAGTATTTAAATAATGATCATGAGCAATAAAACTGGTGTAGAATTTCTTTTAATGGCAATTTACCTCCCTGTGATTATCATAATATTCAATTTATCCCCCTATAATTTGCAAAAGAGCAATTTACCCTCCTGTGATTTTTTTAAAGAAGCAAATTATCTCCTTGAGTTAGAGAGTATCTCATTTGCTCAAATATAAAAGTGGGTGTGAAATGTATTGTGTGAGAAGACAAAATTATCCTTTGGGGGGATAAAATGGTCCAAGTATTATTGTCAATTCAATTTTATAATATTCAATTAGATGGGAAAAATTGAATATTATAATAATTACAGGAGGTAAATTGTCATTAACCCATTTCTTGCGTGTCTCTCTCTGTTTCTCCGCTCACAAACGCAACAAGATTTGTGCAGTAAGACAAAGACAAGCTATGATATTTGGATACTCCAAAAAAGGACAAAGTATTGTATCGGATATACGGAGAATATCGATACGCGTAGGATACGCGTGGGGTATGTATCCGATATGCCACATGGTGTATCGGTAATAAAAATAAAATAAAAATTAAAATAGATACGTATCGGATACACTAATTGGACATTAGGATACACCGATAGGTTTCTTATGTAATATTTCGGGTAATATTCAAATTATTAAAAATAATAAAGTATGTAGGGTTAAAACATAAACGACTAGTATCACTACTCTATCTCTTTATTCAAGTCTATCTCTTAGGTCATCAAATCTCAAAAATGAATTTATTTCATTGATGCGCTATGTTAAGAATGAATTATGTTTGCTTTTGGAGTTATATAGCTATTGTTTATATCATAGTGGATTATTTTTTCTTGTAGGACTTAAATTGAATGATCTAGTTGCTTATAAATAAATTTAAATTATATTTTTACATCCGTATCCATACCGTATCGGATTCAATAAATTTCAAAAATCCGTATCAACATATCTGTATCGTACTGTATCCATATCCCGTATCTGTATCCGTGCAACATAGGAGACAAGAAAGCAATAAGATTTGTGCATATCAAGGGCTTGTGTATTTATTACTCCCTTCGTTTTTTTATATTTGTCCCTTTGGCGAAAATAATTTGTTTACTTTTATTTATCGTTTTAGGATTTCAATATAAAATTAATTTTTTTCTATCAATATTATCCTTCTTGTAATGCTAGTTAATGTTATTATTATTTAATTAAAAGGTTATTTTGGGATTTTTACTTACAAAAAAATGATTATTTATTGTATTTCTTAATCCATGTGCAATCCTCTAAAACGACAAATAAAAAAAACGAAAAGAGTAATATGTAGGAAAAAATAAAACCTTCTCCCTTTTCAGTTGTTTAACACTTGACCCCTATATGTTCTACGGATTTTGTACTTAATCTCTCAATTTTTTAAGTAGTTGTTGTCACAACCTTTAGACTATCACATTGGACATCGGGCACATGGTAATTGATTATTGAGTAAATAGCAAATTACCCTTAAGTTATTCTTAACATATAGTTTACCTCATGTGATAAATAAAAAGGGTAAAATATCCTATGTGTTCTTGTAAAATAAGCACACTGATTCCCTTTGATTTTACATATACACAAGGAGGTAAACTGCCATTATCACGGGGAGGGGTGGGGGTCGGTGGGTTGTAAAATATCTATTTACGCAGATCACAGAACAGTAAAGTGTTCATTTATGCCGATTATAAGGAGATAAAATGAAGCTCATATGTTATCAATGTATAGTTAAATTAATCATTTTCAACATAAAACGGTGTGCAACACCTCCACTAGGAAGAAAATAAACCATTCATTATTAAATATGATAATATGCCTATTTCCAAATCACATGAGGGTAAATTGTGGAACATTCTTACTAGACCTGATCTATGAAATTTTCCTAGATCTGATCTATGAAATTTTCCTAGATCTTGTGGTTAAAAATATATGACATTATTATTGTGAGAGCACCAAATATGGTGTATTTTCAATCACAATGTTTAGAAAATATCTCGTAGACCATGTCTAAGTGAGAGTTTTCCGTAAATTGTCCACTAGTCATATTACAGGGGATAACTTGCCAAAAACCCATTGAATATCTAACAATTATATAAAAGTATACATTTACCCCTAACCTTTGCACATATTACATTTTACTTTCTATCCTTTCAATCATCACACTAACTACTTATCAACCACCGCAAAACGGTGAAAAAGTATTGCATTGCAGTAATTTGCAATGCAATACTTAAAGAAGCAAGTGCAAACTCAAAACAATTAAAGGGTAAACTTCCAAATGACCCAAAAGTATGGGGGCAAAGTGCGATTTTCCCTAAAATTTATCTCACATACTTGTCTAAAAATGTATATGCTGGTAATGAAGGCTCAATAATGCTCATCTGGGTTTTCCTAGTGCAATATCTGATACATATGTGTCGGTCGATCTACAAATAAAATTATATCGAAAATAATATCTACCTACACCTAAGTTTCTGGCTTAAAAAAATTGAATAAAATAGAAATGGAGTTGGAATCTGGAACAGTTGCAAAATCTCTTCACCAATCCAAAATGATGTTTCTTGAAGTGTATAAGTTATCAACGTATTGAATAACTGGAAGTGAGGCATTGATGTATCTTATCATTTCCCTCTCAGCTGACTCATCTGTAACAAATATTATTGTAATTTAATTATCGACAATTTTCATAACACAAGGGAGTAAATTATTACATTTATCATAACACATGGGGTAAACTGTCAGATATATAAATGTCAGGGAGACGGTGTGAAACTTTTATAAGATTACAAGGGGGTAAAATGCTCAAATCACAGGAAGGTAAATCGAACATAATGAATATCACCGGGGTAAATTGTCATTAACTCAAATAAAAAGTGTGAAATGCAGAAATACCCCCTATATTTTGTCTGATTAGCAAAACCCCCCTTTATTATTTTTATTACCAAAAGTCCCCTGTGATCATTTTTATTAGCAAAAACATTCCTCCCAAGTCAAAATAACAACTATACCCCGATCAAAAGAAGCTAAACACCCTTATACACTTAAAAATTTGACAATAATCTCCCTGTTAACTTTCAATATTGACAATAATCCCCTTTTCATTTAAAAAAATTGACAATAATCTCCCCATGATTTATGAAGGAATTTCAAATGGATTTTTTTGCTAATAAAAAAAAACACACGGGATTTTGCATTTAGCTCAAATAAAAACTACGTGTACCACTAAAATCCCACAAAAAAACATTATTCATCAAATAATGGAAATGTGTATAAACTTAAACTTACCATTTTCATTTAGCCTCACCAGTAGTTGTTCCCTTGTGGGCAAAGCATACATACCAGCATATACAGCAGTCCTCACTGCCCATGTGTGATAAGCTGCACATGTATTTGCATATGCACTCGAGGCCGCTTCTCTCAATAAACAATCACTGCATGTCCAAAACCGTAAATTGTGTCAATGAATAAAAAAAATTAGGGTGATCCACCACCGGACCCCTTGAGGTTTAGTCGTCTTACAAGGAACCCCCTGACATTTTAGAAATTCCAAGGAGATGCCCTCTGGTTCAGATTATGTACCAAAACACCCCTTACAGCTTCAAGAATCATTACAACTTCTGATAATATTTACAAAAAATCCCCTGTAAGGGGTGTCCTTGTAATTTTTCCACAAGGGGGTTTTCTGTAATTACGGTAACCTCAAGGGGTCCACGAAAAGAAAACCAAGTTCAAAGTAAATGTATTGGGAGATTTACATACTCGGATGACAAAAAGTTTTGGAATAGAGCTCTGATGAGATCAAGACCCTGCCTAACTCTGCGTAAATTACGTGAAAGACTTCCCGGTGACTTCACTGTGTCGTTTTGTACATCAAAATCGAGCACATTATTTAGTGTCCCAAAGCTTTCTGATGCTTCTGAAAGATCACTTACCTGATAAACCATTATTAGACATAAGACATAGATTCAAGTAACTTGTAGATTAAACCATATCCATAATATAATACAAATCTAAACGTTTATGAAACTTAGTCGATTAATAACAAGAGTATGCAAATTTAGGGATGTAAAATGCATTATTCATAAACATCAAGTAGTTTACATACTTGATTAACTTCATTCTAACCATATGTGTTTCTATATCATTTTAGTTGTGTGCACTTTTCATCCCTCTCAAAAAACAGTTCTATCTCCTCTCTTGGTGTGTAAATATAGCACCCCAAATTAAAGGGATTGAGAAAAAATGTGAATAGGGGACACAAAAGGGCAGTTAATGGTTTACATCACCTTATGTGTACTCCATTTGGAGTTGCACTATGAAGAAATAACAAGTTTCTGATGTAGGAAAAATAACTTTCAAAACATACTACTCGTTGGTGTTTTGATCTCCTTTATATAAAATCAAACGGGTTTTTGGAAAGTTACCACCCAGTGATATGCCTAATAGGCAATTTACCCCCATGAGATATTAAAATCTGCATATTATATAATAATAAGTGTTTTACCCCCTTCTCAAAGGTATTGCTCACACGCTCCAAAATGCAAATGCGACTTCAATTTGATGTGAAAAAATGACCAGTTAAACTTGACTAAATATATGACAAAATATAATGGGCACTCTACCCCTAAGAAATTGTCTAATGGGCACTTTACCCCCTGTAATATTGCCTAATAAGCACATTACCCACTGTGAAAATGCAAAAACCAAGATCTATGGGGATATCTTGCCTTTTCACTTATCAGGATAAACTGTCTTTTAACAATAACATAGGGAGGTAATCTGCTATTTTCTCTAAATCAAACCACACAGTGGCATGTTCTTAAAAGGTCTAGTTATTTCAAATTGTTCTTATGCAATATCACATGGGTTATGTGCCTTTTTACGCATATCACAGGGGTAAGGCGAAGTATATATATTGTGAAGGTAGGGTTAATTCGGTCATATTCCACATCAGAATGAAGTCTCAGTCGCAGTCACATTCTAGAGCGTATATGCCACATATCCACGAAAAAAGAAGGCAAATTGCTCATTATCATATATCACATGGGGTAAATTGCCTATTTTCTTATCACACACGAGGGTAAAGGGAGGAACTTGCCAAAAACCCTTCATTCTTCATATCATCACATTTGAATTTCATATAATAATCAATGTATCTCATATAAATACAAACCACAATATTAGATCCTTATGTCAATTTACCCCTGTGAAATGTATAATGTTCAATTTACTCCTTGTGATTCAAAACGAGCACTTTACCCCATGTGAAAATTTTAAAGAAACAATTTGCTTCCTTCAGCCGGTGAGTGTAACTCACTTGCCGAAATTGAGAGTGGACATGAAAAGTACTTTTGTAACAAGGGGGTGTTTTAAATTGCCACATTCATCATAACACGGGTAAAAGGGGGGTAAAATACTACATTATCATAACACATGGGGTAAAGTGTCACTTATAAAATTATAGGAGATCGTGTGAAACTTTTATAAGATTACAAGGGATAAAATGTTCTTTTCCAAATCGGTAAATTGAACATTATGAATATCAAATGGCTAAATTGCCATTAACTCCACAATATTAGGTCAAAAATTAAGAAAACAAGATCCCACAAACCTTAGAACAATACTCCAATTCAGCAAATTTGAAAGCGATTCCCAAACAACCAAATAGAACAGAAACAAGCGAACAAGCATCACAAAAGGGCTTCAAATCAAAATCATAATCAAAGCCATTAGTCTTCACCACCGCCGAGAGTTCTTCAAACGCATCCGCCACCGCAGATAAAGGCGTCAATTCGGCTGTGGTGGTGGTGGCGTCCTCAAAAACATCATCTTCATCCATTGAGTTTTTCCTCCTTCAAAATCAATAACATCGATTTTTCATATTATTTTTTATTTTTTGAGTATTAAAATTCAAAAAATGAGTAAAGGGTAGACATTGAATTAAAAAAGAAAAAATAAAGACTTACTTTTGGGTACATGATTGCTCTGTTCTTGAAAAAAGGGAATAGAATTTGAGGGTCATTGTTGTTTTGGGATGTAGAATTTTGCGGTTTACCCTTCAAATTAATGAATTTTGATTCATAAAATATCTGCAAAATTTATGTGCAGAGATTGTAATTTATATAGATGATGATTTGGGGTGCAGGGAAAGTAGGAAATATTGAACGTGTTGGTTATTTATTACTTTGGCGGAATTAGAAAGAGTCGTTCAAGCCACGGATTTGACTTTTCTATTTTGGCTTTTCCTATTTATCATTTGTTATCTTTTTCCTTTTCAATATATTAAAATTAGTTATTTGCATAATCTACATATATAAATTAGTCAAAGTAATACTTTTATAAGGTTAGTAGAGATAAAAATAAAAAGCTTGTTTTCTTAATGTCCACGGGAGTGCATTATTTATATCATGCTCCGTCCGTCCCTTTTTTTTTTTTTTTGTCAAATTGCGGAAAACGTTCAAAACTAAATAGTGATTTTGAATTTTCGTCCTACACTATATCACCTCACCGAATTTTAACCCGTAATTTACTTCTTTTTTTTAATATCGTCCCATTGTTAATTATGAGACGGAAATTGCGCATGAGTACGTTAAATTGCCATTTGGCGGCTTACGTGTCATGACGTGGCAAATTTTAGCATGAACAATTATACAAGATTGTAAAATTTGTCTCAAACTAATTACAAATTTTTAGTTTTTCGTCCCAATCTATATCAACTCATCGAATTCCGTCCCCTAATTTAGTATTGTGCATGAGTTTAGTCCCAATATTAAATTTTTAATTTAATGTAAATGACGGTTCAATCTTTTACATTTTTTAAGAGAAAAATAGTATGGGTTTCGAAATTCCCGTGCTCTTTTGAGAAAAAAAAAATTCTTGTGTCATTACATTAGAAAAATATTGTGTTTTTTTTAGTATTAATAAATAATAAATATTAAATATTAATAAAAAATGCTAGAAAATTGCCTTTTAATTTAATTTCTGAAAATTTATGTGGTTAAAAGAATTTTTGTCTCTGAGAAGAGAACTGCAAAAATTGATAATAAAACACGATTGAAAAGAAAAATACTTCATTATTTAGAGAGATAAATCATGAAACAAGATAGTTCCAATATGGTCAAGTGAAATTTCTAGTTTCTCAATTTTGAATATTTTATTCTTAAAGTGGAGAACAATCATTTTGAAATTATTGGTTTCAATTGGTGAAAAATAAAAAAGGAAGTGTTTGAATCTTTATTTTTCAATTTCTCGTAAATATTTATTATTAATTAATACTAAAATCTTAAATATTTATTATTTATTAATACTAGAAAAGAACGCACAATGTTTTCCTAATGAAATGGCACGGGTTTTTTTCTTCTCCAAAGCGCACGGGAGTTTCGAAACTCATACTATTTTTCTCTAAAAAAAAAATAAAAGATTGAACAACCATTTTCATTAAATTAGAAATTTAATAGTGGGAATAAATTCATGCAAAATGGTAACTAGGGACGGACTTTGGCGAGTTGATATAGTTTGGGACGAAAAAATCAAAATTTGTAACTAGCTTGGGACAAATTATGCAATATTATATAATTGTTCATGCTAAAATTTGTCACGTCATGACACGTAAGTAGCCAGGTGGCAATTTAACAGACAGGTTGCAAAAAAAATATTAAATTACTGCACGAAATTCGGTGAGGTGATATGGTTTGTGACGAAAACCTAAAATCGCTGATTAGTTTTGGACATTTTCTGCAATTTTGTCTTTTTTATATCCTTTTACTTTTGACGCGGAGTTTTAGATGCAAGTTAGAAAGGTGAAACTTTTATGTATTTTTACATATATGTCCTTATAAAAGATGAATATTATTTTGGGACATCTTAAAAATGAAATATTAGCGTAAATTTAGGGACAACGGGAGTAGTATTTTTTCTATAATCACAATGTAAAAAGTTATCAATAATTACAAGTTAAATGTTCAAACATAGAATTGTGTGAATTTATGTCTATTAGTTGCATATAAAAGATTCTCAAGTGTTGATTGCTAACCATAGTCTTCATTGTAGCATTGAATCAATTCGTATTGGGCGGTGTTTTGTGAAGTTTCCATATGAAACTATGCCATTGAGTTGTCATTCATGAAAGAGCTAAATGCAAAAATGCCATATGTTATTTGTTTAATTGGCAAAATCTCTCCAGTATAAATTTTACTAGTAAAAATTATGTTGTGTTCTTTTTTATTAACAAAATTATTTTAATTAGAACTTATTTATAAGTGAACATGGAAGTTATTGTCAATTTTGTAAGAGAACATAGGGTTATTGTCAATATTTAAAGTTAACTAAATGATTATTGTCGATTTTTTTTATGTGAATATGGGTGTTTTCGTATTTTTGAAGGAGGGTATAATTGTAATTTTTCCTCATGAATTGGGAGTTTTTTTTTTTTTTTTGCTAATTAAAATAGCACATGTAAATTTTCGCTAATGAAAAATAACAAATGAAAGTTTTTTGGCTTTTGCCAAGTAATAGGGGGTAATTTTACATTTCATCAATTAAGAAAGACTTGGTGTAAAGACTCCTCTGCAAAGTCTTGAAAAGTGGATCTTTCTAGTTTCTAGCATGCGTACACTGTAGTTACGCCAAGTCGCCTTCATCTCGACCGTCCATCACGTAACTCGGTCAACTATTAAAAAAATTGCTTGACTTTACTTAAAATTGAAATTACTAATTAAACCCTCCATTAATTAAAAAATTGGTAGAAGTTCCCTGAAAATGCATAAGATCGTTTTACCCCTTGGATCACTTATCCAATTAATTAATTATTATGATATCTTTTTCTAACTTTCATCTATTTATATTATCATAAATATTTTTTTCCTCTTTCACAAACTCTCCATCAATTTTACACCTTCAAATAAACCTCTCCACCATTTTACACCTTCTATAAAATGGTTTTAATTTTTTTCCCATGGCATGCGTTTTTTACTAAAAAAAAAAATATTCCTACTTTGTGTAAAAAATCAATATCTCAAATCAATAGTAGGTGTATATAAATTTATTAGGGTTCAAACAAATTGAAATCATGTTCTTTAATAACCTGATTGATTTCAGCTATAGATTATAAAATCAATTTGATGAGATTTCAAAAACTTGAGTAACTGATTGGTGGCAGTTGAATTTTAGTTAAGAATAATTGTTTGCAATTTTCTTTTTATAATAATTCTTAGAAGATTGAATGGGGTAATATTGTTATCATTTTAGTTAATATTTCTTATTTGAATTAAGTCTGTTTAATTAAGAGGAAAAAACACTTTTGATACCAAATTTTAGTCCAAAAAACACATTTGATACCAAGCTTTTTGAAAAAATACATTTCATACCATGATTCACACCCTCTTGACACATTTAGTTTTCCTGATCAATTTTCGGACGGAATTCAGCACGTTCGCATTAAGTTAACAATGGTGGATCTTTTAAAATCCGTGAATGTTTTCCCTCCCATTGTCAACTAAACGAGCACGTGAGTGGCACGTGCTGAATTCCGTCCATAAATTGACGTCAAAACTAAATGTGTCAAGAGAGTGTGAATCATGGTATGAAATGTGTTTCTCCAAAAAGCTTGGTACCAAATGTGTTTTTTGGACTAAATTTTGGTATCAAAAGTATTTTTTCCTCGTTTAATTAATTAAATTTCAATTAAAGCCAAATAATTTTCCTTGTTTTTGTAACTTCTTAGACTTGGATCTTTATTCTCAATGTAAATTTCAGGTGTCTATATATAAAATATATTGTCTGGTAATTTTATTATTTTATATACAGAAATTAAAGTCAAATATGACCAACTTTTTAGGGTTATGTACAACGAGATTATTCGAAATCAAATCAATGGATACTTGGCTCGAAATTAATTTTCTATTTACTAATTAATTCAAAATTATTGACCTTAATAGCTTGTTTGGTTGTCAGGAATGTGAGGGAAAATTGTTGGAAAAGGAAAAGGAAAGGAAAGGAAAGGAAAGAAAAAGTAAAAGAAAGTCATTTTTCTCTACATGTTTGGTTGTGAGAAAAATTATTTTCTTGCAATTGTTTGGTTGTTAAGAAACTTTAGGAACATAATATTTTTAATAAATATTTTTGTTTAATTATGAATTACGTTTTCTTTGTTCATAAAATATTGTATGAATAATCACGTCTTCATTATATTAAATTTATTATAAATTAATTTGATGCTATTTTATATTTTTTAGTCACCGAATTTATATCAATCTTCAAAGTTAACAGGGGGTTATTGTCAATTTTTAAAGTTAACATGGGGTAATTGATAATATTTTTAGGTAAAAAAAGTGCTTTTGCGTCATTTTTTGGGGGTATAATTGTTATATGACTTGAGAAGGTATTTTTTTGCTAATAATAAATAAGCACAAAGGGACTTTCGGTAAGAAAAAAACACAAATGAGGGATTTTGATAGTTAAACAAAGTATAAGGGTGTTTTGCAATTTACTGTAAATTTTTCCCAATATTTTCCCAGGATTTCCCCATCAAATTGGTGGGGAAATTTTTTCTTCACAAAATTTTCCTGCAGGAAAGTTGAAGGAAAATAATAACTTCCTTTCCTGCTATCCAAACAACATGTGGGAGAAAAAAAAACTGACTTTCCTTCACTTTCCCTCACTTTCCCGACAACCAAACAATACATAAGGTTTTGTACATCGAGGTTATTCGACAAATTGATCGATACTTTTAGGAATGAAATCTAATTCAAAATTAATTGACCTTAAGATTATGTACATCAAGGTTACTCGAAATCAAATCGATCAATACTTTTAGGAATGAAATTAATTAAATAATGACTAAGGGTGAGTTTGGCCCAGCGGTGGGAGCTCTTAAAAGCACTTCTGGACCTTCATTGTGATTTTTGAAGTGTTTGGCCCCAATTATAGAAATTGCTTTTATTCAATCGTGATTTTAATGGTGTTTGGCCCCTAATATCATAATCGCTTTTGAGATCTCCAGAAGCTAAAAATCAACTTATTTCAGAAGCTACTAAAGTGTTACTTTTGCAAAAGCTATTATCCAAAAGTAATTATTTTATAATTGAATTTTATCATAATCAATTATTGCCAAAATCCATTTTAGTAAAATTAATTCTCCTATAATTAATTTTCGAATCGCTAGGCCAAACTCACCATAAGTAATTCAAAATGGATGACATTAGGTTTATGTACATCGAGGTTATTCGAAATCGAATCGATTGATACTTGGCTCAAAATTAATGTTCTATTTTCTAATTAATTCAAATTTATTGACCTTAGGGTTATGTACATCGAGGTTATTCAAAATCAAATTGATCGATACTTGGCTCGAAATTAATTTTGTATTTTCTAATTAATTCAAAATTTTGACCTTAAGATTATGTACATCGAGCTTATTCGAAATCAAATCGATTGATACTATTAGGAATGAAATTGATTAAATAATGACTAATTAATCCAAAATGGATGACCTTAGGGTTATGAACATCGAGGTTACTCAAAATCAAACTGATCAATACTTGGTTCGAAATTAATTTTTATTTTCTAATTAATTCAAAATTATTGAATGTAAGGTTATGTACATCGAGATTATTCGAAATCAAATTGATCGATACTATTAGGAATGAAATTAATTAAATAATGACTAATTGATTCTAAATGGATGACCTTAGAGTTAAATGCATCGAGGTTATTCGAAATCGAATTGATCGATACTTGGCTCGAATTAATTTTGTATTTTATAATTAATTCAAAATTTTTGATGTTAGGGTTATGTACATCGATGTTATTCGAAATAAAATCGATCGATATCATTAGGAATGAAATTAATTAAATAATGACTAATTAATTTTGTGACGGCCCGACTCCGCGGGTCCGTCGAATAACAGTCAAAAAATTATATATATTTTTTTAAAAGAGTTAAAATATCGAAACTTTTTTTTATTTTTTTATTTTTTAAACAGAAAAGATAAATCAAAAGTTTTAAAGCGGAAGCGGTTTAAAACAAAGCAAGAACAATTTAAATTACTAAGTTTTTGATGAAAAAGTAAAATCAATTTTCCATAGTAGATGTTTAAAGCGGAAGCATTTAGTCACAAAATATCAAAATATTTGAACAAAATTAACCGAAAGAGATAAATAAGTAATTTATGAAAATCTTGTATCTTTTATAAAAATATAAATCAACTTTAACGATTCAAATATTCTAAGCAAGGTCTTAAACAAAATCGAGAAAGCACATAAATCAATAATAAAATGTAACTACTCTCCCAAATACTAGGGTGGGACCGCAACCGTGATGACCTAACCGCAACCCGACTATTATTTTCCAGAACACCTGAAACTGAAAAGAATGAAACATGGAACGCATAAGTTGATCGTCCAACTTAGTGAGGCTGTGTGCGAAATTTGCATGGTAATGCGTGTATGTAACATATTATATAACGTGAACAAGTTATCAAGCAAATTAAGCATATATTCAAGACGGAAGAAACACGGAATTCACATAACCAAGAATTGTTGATGCCGTCCTCCACTTACCCTCCATCCTCTGTCTGATGTCCATCCAAACACACCGAGTAAGGAGCGACCTTACTATCTGAAGTGCATCGACATGTCTTTGCCAAAGTTTGTCCTTACTCCCCAAGTGTTCCTCCCCACTTGGATTGTAAGGCCAGGCCTACGGGTAACTGTGACAATCCTGCCGGCCCTTGCCGGCCAGGTTGTCATCGGGACCATATACCAATCAAAAGGGGCCCACACAAAATTGGAAACAAACGGAAACACAAAATCGGAAACAGACGGAAACATAACATATCAAACATATTTAACATATTATCAACATTTAACAATTTATCAAATGCAATTTTTGGGTATCATGATAATTTAGTAAAATATATTCGCAACAAGTAGATTTGAATGTAACATGCGTTGGATTATCATGTTGATATACTAAGGATTTCATGCGAGTAATGTCGACGTAACAAGTCCAATCTCTTTGTAACAACATGCAATAAAAATTATAATATAACACATGCTTTGATTATTAAGAGCATAAGTAAATGTTTGACTCGATCTACTAGCACATCGGACCGACATACAAATTCAACACACAACGCTCACCTTTGTCGCTTAGTATAGCGACTAAAACTCCACAAATGAAGCGTATCCGAAACCTGAGCAAGTACGTATACGACTTAGAATGTATCTAACAACCTTAATGAAAATCCTACACAAGGATTTCCTAAACTAATACATCGCACAAAAGTGCTTAGAACTTACGACATCACTTCAATTAAGAGTAATTATGTTCAAAACTCAAAATACTAATTACATAAAACAGCGCCAAAACAACAAATTTTTCCCTTCATTTTTCAGATTTACAAATCAGCCCCTAAACTTTTGAAAACATCCATTTTTGCAAAAATTTGGAACAAACTTTAAATCAAGTGATGTTTAACTAAACCCATATCGAAAATCAAATAAAAACAGAGTATTAAGTATCTTGTTACTTCAAAAATCAAATCTTTAAAAATCCCACAAGTTTAAATTTTTTCAAAAATACCCTTATAGTTTTGAAAACTTAAGAAAATCAACTTTCTTGAAAAATAATTCAAGGTCCAAGCATCTAAGCAATATTTAAAAATAATTAAGCATAATTTCACTATAAAACTGAGATTAAAAATAAGTTTTAATAACTTTTCACCAACTAACATTGAGAAACAAAAAGTTCTTTAATCATAATTTTTCTTCGGAAAAATTTACAAATTTTCAATCTTAAAACAAAAGTGAACAAAGATCTACATCAAATCAACAAATCAAAAGTTTATAAAAGTAACTATAAAAATAGCGACAAAACAGCGGCTTTGCCCCCTTATTTTCGGATTTACAAAAATAACCCCAAAAGTTTCAAAAACTCCCTTTTTCCAAACAAACTCGGAGCAACTTTAAAACAAATAATTTTTAAGTAAACTCATACCAAATATCAAACAAAAATAGAGATTTTCAGTCCATTTTTACTCCCAAAAAAAATATCACAGTCCTAACCATTAAACTTTTAAAACCTTTCAAAAATACCCCCAAAGTTTTGAAATTTAACAAAATTAACTTTCTTACAAAAATAAATCAAGATCCAAACATATAAGCAATTTCTAAACAAAACCAAAGTGAAGTCACATTAAATATCTTATATAAAATTAAACTTAACAACTTTTCACAAAAACTACATGGATAAACTAAAGTTCTTCAATATATACTTTAAAGAGAAGAAAATAAAATCACAAAGATTAAAGAACACATGCATAGACGAATTTTTACCCACAGCAACGAAGAGGATGAAGCTCTCTTCATTTCCAGACCTCCGAAGGTGGTGGCGGCGTTTCCGATGGCAGTGTTGGCGGCTCCGGTGGTGGTTCATAAAAAAAAAAGCCCTCAAATCCTTACTTTTTACCAATTTCAAACGTCTGTCGATTAACTTCAAGAGATCCAAACGACGATCCGAACGGTCAATATGTAGCCCCATGTGTGTAGGACCGTCACGCAAAATTTGGGCATGATCCGAACGGTCAATATGATCCGAACGGTCAATATGATCCGAACGGTGGAAGAAGATTTAATGAGCGAAAACCCGAGGCTGTGCTGTGTATATCTGAAAATCCTCTTTCTAAATGTGTTTTCTCTTTCCCTCTCTATATCAAAGTATTTTAAGTTGTAAAGAAGATAAAGTGGGTTTGAGGGAGATATTTATTGGACTCAGAAATCATATTTTTAATGTATATACACATATACATACAATATGAGAATATAGGAGTTTTATTACTCCACATTTTCCACCAATGCATGTCAACCTTGGGTGGATGAGTTTATCTACCCAAGGGCATGCTTGACAGCCCTAGGAGTGTGCAAGGAGAGAAAATGATTACTCTCCTGCAGAAAATCTGCAACTTGGGGCAAATTTGCACTTTGCCCCCTGAAGTTTTATGAAAGTGCATTTTTGCCCCCAAAAATAAAATTTTCGCGCAACCAAGCCCAAAAATTTCAAAAAGGTCTTAATATTATTCTAAAGTAAATTTATATTTTTGAATTATTTTAAAGTTCATAAGGTCACAAGATTTAATTAAATTGTATATTTTAGTTCAAATAATGCTTAACTTCAAAAATAAAACGTGGCACATAAAATTGGGTTAAAAAATCCAATCAAAAGGGTCCGAAATTTTTGGGGCGTTACAAATTCAAAATGGATGACCTCAGGGTTATGTACACCGATGTTATTCGAAATCAAATAGATCGATACTTGGCTCAAATTTAATTTTTTATTTTCTAATTAATTCAAAATTGTTGACCTTAGGTTTATGTACATCGAGGTTATTCGAAATCAAATGGATCAATACTATTAGGAATGAAATTAATTAATGACAAATTAATTCAAAATTGTTGACTTTAGGTTATGTACATCGAGGTTACTCGAAATCAACTCGATCGATACTATTAGCAATGAAATTAATTAATAGTATGGCTAATTTAGTAGATCTTTTGTTGTAGTGATTGATCTAAAGAGATTGATTAAAAATAATTTAAATGAAGTGATAATAAAAATATCTAGCATACTAATTAATATGTGGCCTAATTTCTGTTTGATTAAATTTTATTCCAAATATGTTGGAGGGATTAATTAAAATTTTGAATTTAGTAGATACAACCAAATCATGGGTTTGTGATTTGTGTTCATGTACCCCACGCCACTCACCCCACTATAGTCTTTAACTAACTTCCATAAATAATTTATTTCCATGATTGGTTAAATCTGTTTAAAACTGTGCAAAATTAGAATTTATCAAATCCCTAACTTGACTTTGTGAAGCTGAATACAAATGAATGCTCTAGAGGCAACCCTGGTCTTGCAGCAGCTTGTGGATTAGTTAGAAACAATATGGGAGATCTTCTAGTGGCTTTCCATTTTTTTTTAGGAATTAAGGATAAACATTGAGAGTGAGTTAAATGGGGTTATAAGGGGTTTAATGGATGAAAGTTGTGGTAGAAGTAGACGCTAATGTTGTAATAAATATGATTCAAAAAAAGGAGATTGGGAGCTTTTAAGTACAATAAAATTTTGAAAAATATTAGAATAATTATGGATAAAATGAATATTGTTTTCTCTCATATTCATAGGGAAGGGAACATCCCTGCTGATTTCCTTGCAAATGAGGCATGTGATAATGGTGAGAACAAAATTGATCTGTCCCCTGAGGATTGTAACAAAATATTGAAAGCTAAGGTCAATTTGGATGAAATTGGTTTAGATTATATTAGATGGAAAGGGCAATTTGGGATCTCAATTGTTGGAAGTTGAAGTTGAACAGGAGATGGTTAAAGGGAACTTCTGTGAGAAATGGAATGGTGTTCATGGGGTCTAGAGGTTTGGGGGCTGCTCAAATATCCAGGATAGGCAGAAGGTTATTACACTTTTCTTCCTCTCTCAATTTTATTCTATGTTCTCCTTGTGGTATATGTTTACGAGCATTGCTAGGATTTCAATAGAGAGAGTAACACACTTGCACAAACATTCTTTTTTTATGTGCGGTTTGAGAGTATTTGCACACACTTGCACAGTAACAATAACACACACATGCACCAATTACTATGGCTGGAAATTCACAAGGTTGCAGGCTTGAGGATTATCATTGCCTGCTTCTGTAAATTTCATTATTTGAACTCATGTTGGGGAAGCAAAAGAAAAAAGGTGAGGTTGGATAAAATCAAGTTGGGGCTGTCTACCGTTCCTCGAGGCCATTCTTTGAGGAATCGTTTCATCCAATAAAATTATGACACATGCTCACATGTACAACACCCCCAAATTTAAAATACTTCAATTAAAAAGACATTTTTGCCCTTTTTAATAGTTTTAGTTTAAAAAAATAAATTTTATTTGAAAAGACCTTTTTACCCTTTTTAATAGTTTATAGTTTTAGTTTAACAAATTAAATTTTAATTCCTTCAGCTCTAAATAAATTTTTCCATCTCCATCGATGTATAAATTTCCCATCTTTATCGATGACTAAACCCTTCTCCCAATTTCCAATTCATTTGGCTTCTCCTTCATAGCCCCTGTTTCTTTCAAATTTGTACCGGGACCTCTTCATCTTTCCAATTTTTATGTATTGATTACATCTAATTATTAGTGTTTTTTTTTTTATTTTTACAAAGTCAAGATGAATTCAACTCCATGTGATTCAGACGCAAGTACTGTTGGGTTATTGGTAAAGTCAGAACGTTAAAAGCAGCGGAATTTAAAATTTTTAAACAACCCAAGCAGAATCTTTATTCATCTAGTCCTACGAAAAGGATTTTTACACAAATAAACTAACAATAGGGGGTTTATCAGTTTTTACCTCACCACAGGAACGGTGGTGGTTTTTCTCCGGTCTTCTTTCAGATCTAATGGATTTGGTTCGAGAGAAGCACCCCAAGTGTTGTGCCTCTAGCGGTATCCACACCAACTGGATTGAAGCAACTCCCTTGAATCCACAGGCTCAGAACTAAGATCCAAAGGTTATCAAGCAAGGAAGAAAGAAGAGGAAAAACGCATGAACCCTGTGCAATTTCACAGGGTTCGGCCGAACCTCAAAAGAAGAGAGGTGGCGGCTGATTTTCAGATTTTGGAGAAGGGGGCGACTACTTCTTGTGTGTTGGCTTAGGTTTTTGAGGTATTGAGCTCCTTATATAGATAAGGAGTCTTGACCTAGATGTGTTCTAATCCTACTAAGAAACTTAAAGCCCATTTACTTATGGCCTTTATTTGTTTCCTAATGGACCTAGACCATACTTTTAATTAATTTAGACCATTTAATTAATTAATCCAATTAATTAATTAATCCTTCTCCATTAATTAATTAGACTACTTCTAATTAATATTTTTCTCCTTTAAGAATTAACACTTTAATTCTCCAATTTTGATTTAACTCTTTAAATCAAACTTTCCTTATATGATTTGTTGCAGTCCAATTGTATTGTGTGTGACCCTCTAGGTTCACCATCAATTGGCCGCGGGCCCACGACTTTCGTGATTTAATTAATGAGCTTATAATAGCTCCGATTAATTGAACACCTTCAATTAACCACTCAAGAATTAATCTCCTTATTAATTCATGAGTACCCACACCTCATGGTCGATGTCTAGCCACAAGCCCATGAGGCCCAACTTCAGGTGAATTGATCTCAGTGAACCTTACCTCTTATAAGTACCATGTACATACGGTCCTTCTATCGACTTAATTTCCCGATCGAGACCTAGGGTGTGTGAATTGATCGACACCTCCAATTATCTCGATAACTATACTTTCTAATTCTGGATAATGATTCCAGTGTGACTGCTAAATTTGGAAGCTCCTTTCCAAATCCGTCACCAACTATGGCCATAGGTTTCTCGGAATCTATTATCTAAGAACGTATAGGAAATTCTCTCAACACACTACGTTTAGTCGGTAGATCCCATATTAGTGCTAACCACTCGCGTACACAACTACACGCACCCAACTTAAGCACATTATGGTCAGGCTACGTGACCTGTACCTAGATCAAAGTACGTATACCCATGCACCGAATTCGCCCTAGCACCTCAAGTCTAAGGACTAAATCGTACACTATTATAAGTCTTGAGAAACATCCCATCACCGATATGCGTCATGCGCTTCCACAATGGATTTCTCTGTTCGGATCGTTCGATGCGTTCGATCCCCTATCGAACCACCTACTCATATGCATTGGCATCAAATGCCTTGCTCATGAAACGCTACAAATTCACTCCAAGTGAATCATGCATACTTGTACAAGTCTTTGCGATTCCTTCGATACCCCGTCTCATTCGGAATCTATGACTTGGAACTTGTTTTAAGATCACGACCTTAGAGACTGTTTCATGATTGCACTCAATACCGAAGTGAATCGTCCCATAGTCGAATGTGATCTAAGGATTTCATCCAATCGCTTAAGTGATTCGCGAGAGATGAAGTTGGCCATTGTTTGATTTACATACTATAAACAAACGAGCGTATTAATTCATTTATACTAGAGAAAGCTTACGATAGTCCTAATACAAGCTAAATATATTGGCTTGTAGGACACTATCCTTTCAAGTACTCCTTTTAGACAAGAAAAAGAATCAGGTAATTTACTTTGAGGTCATACGGCAATGAAAAATTGAGATAACACCATGGGCATTCTTCTAGGTATTGAGAATAACCGACTGATGGTTGTTTTATTGGTGTCGATGGAATACCTTATTTTATAATATGTTCCAAATGTAGTTAAACGTTTATCCTATAGCAAGGAAATTTTATAAGCGGTATGAATATTAAGAAGGAATGGATGATGGGGCTTTAGATTTTGTTTGGTTGGTCAATGATTCATATTCTCACTAGTTGATTTTGCTAGAGAGAGCACTCTATTTATCCCCAACTTCGTCGTAAATTTACATTGCAACTGAATTAACATCAATATATGGTGGCATTGAATTTCCCAAAAAAAAAATCTCCAATTTCAGTATATAATGTTCTGTGTAATATCCATGCTTTTTTTCTGAACTGATTGGTAATGAAAGATTCTATATACATGGAGAAAAGATTCAAACTTTGAGCTAATAGAAGTAAAATATAACCTGCTTGAATTTATACTTTCTACACAAAAAGGACAAACTCCACTCTTTAAGTGGTGCTAAATGGTGTATCTTGAATTGGGCATTTGCAATCAAAGGAGTTGAATTTGTTTAGTTGCAGTAAAATAATTTGAGTATTGTGTAGAGTCGAACAATACATTGTCCACTTTTATTTTGAATATCTTATTGAGTTTAAGTTCTTGATGGTGATTCAATGATTGCATTTAATTTGGGCAGTTTGTTCTTTAAATGATTTATTGAAACTCTTCCACGTGAGATGATAAGTTATGGTAATGGAATATTCTTTCTACTTAGAGTGACAAAGAGGTAATGTCTTTGAGTTGATTAAAGTAAAATATAACATGCTCCATTGAAGATCTTGTTGAACTTTTCTTGATTATTTGAACTTTGAGATGGTAGCAGTAAAAGATTTCATGATTCCATGCTTCTCCATGTACGTAGGATTGAACTCACACTTCTTTACCAAATATTAAAATTTGAAACTTTTCTTGATGAAATTTTGTGATTGAACATAATTTGGCAAGATTTTTTTTCAAAAAACTCTTATGTTTTGATGTGAAAGATTCTGGAAATGAATGATTCTATTTTACTTTGAGAGATAAAAGTGGAAACATTGCGTTTGAGTTGGTTGAAGTAAAATATTACATACATTGGATTGTAATTATTTTCATCTATCATTTTATGCTATTAAGAAATTAGTTTTAGAATCATTTATTAATATGACTCTGTTTTTCTCCATTAATTTAGATGATTCAGATGAACCATATGGAGAAAGTGATGCTGATTCATATGATTCAGTTTCTTTTGGTGTTAAAGAGGAGTTGATTAGCCAATTAATATTTGAAAATATTGATGATGCTGGGAAATTTTATTTTGCATATGCTAAAGCCGAATGTTTTGATGTTATGAATCAAAGTGTTCAAGTCACCGGAGATTTAGTAAAAATTAGGGTGTGGGTTTGCACACGACAGGGGTTCCGCATAGCAAGGAAAGAAATATGTTATAGGATTCGAGGACCCAAAGCATTAACTAGATGTGGATGCGACGCCAGTTTTTCGGGTGTCACATGACCAATTTTCAGAGCGTTATATAGTTTCGAAATTTGTGAGTACTCACAATCATTCTTTAGATAGATCCAAGAAAATGTATATTATTAATCAACATGTGGTTCTTCTCTATATGTTGCATTCATCAATATACAAAATATTTTTAAGTAATATGTGTTATATCTTTTATGCAGATACATGTCAATTTTAGACAAGTCTATGTTGAGTATGATGACAGACATTGGATTTAGGCCATCCCAAGTTATGAATTACTTGGAGCAATTAGCCGGGGGTGCTGGAAAACTTTCTTTCAGAAGGAAAAATGGCTATAACTATTTTAACAAGTTACGATCAGAACGGATTCGACACGGGGATGTCAACACAGTCATAAGATTGCTTGAAACTAATAAGTTGAAAGATGATAAGTTTGCATACAAGTATATTGTGAATAAAGAAAACTCATTAGCTAGACTTTTCTGGTGCGATGGTACATCTAAGGCGGAGTACGATATATTTGGTGATACATTAGTTTTTGATAGTACGTACAAGACAAATACTTACTTGTATCCTCTTGTCATATTTTTTGGGTTTAATAACCAGGGTTCAAGTTGTATTTTCGGAGCAGCTGTTATATGCAATGAGACGATAGAAACGTATCGATGGTTGTTGCACGATTTTTTGGAGGCAATGAATGGAATAATTCCTGGATTTGTACTGACAGATCAAGATGCATCTATGCGTTCAACTATTCTATCTGAATTTCCCGGTACACGACATAGGATATTGTGTTGGCATCTATGTCGTAATGTTAGAGATAACGTTAAGAATTCTAAATTTTGCGATGGTTTTTCATCGTTGTTACGACATCGATGCTCAATAGAAGAGTTTGAGTTTAGTTGGTCTAACTTAGTAGAGAAATACGATTTATCTAATCACAAATGGGTTATTGACATCTACAAGAAGAGAGAGTTGTGGGCAGAGGCATATTTTCGTGGTCATTTCATAAGTATGATGACAACTACTCAGTTGGCCGAGTCTATGAATTCCTTAGTCAAGCTTAGTGTTGATCAAAAGATGAGCTTCACCGATTTTGTTACACACTACCATCGCACCTTACAGAGAGTGAGAAATAATTTTATTAATATGCAAGACGACGCTGAGAAAGATAAACCTCCAGTAAGAGATAACCCTTTACAGAGCTTGGAACATCATGCTATTAACATATGCACATCGAGGTTTATTTACTAATACGCAAAGAGATTAACGTGGAACCAGGTTTAGAGTTGGAGAGTAGGAGCAAATGCAACGATGATATTGATGTATTTGTACTTCAGAAGTACGATGAGAATGATGTTGCAAGGTATTAAAAGTGTAGTCATAGGAGCTCTCTTGCTACACATTAGAAGAGACTACGCTACTCTTTAATGTAGTGCCATTTGATGTAGCTATAGATACTTTACTTCGTTTATAAGTGTAATTACAAACATAAGCTATTGTTACAATTTCAGATGTAGTAACTAAGCCTTTTATGTTACATTTTTCTAGTGTAATAAATTTTTTTGAAGGTTTGGGCAATTATATCACTTACACAAATAAATGTAGTTATAGCAAGCATATGCTACAATCATTTGTGTAATTATATGTTGAAGCTATTGTTACATCACTAAATGTAGTTGGATAGTCCTTAGACTACACTCATATTTGTAATATGAAATCTTGAATGATAGTAAATAGTATTGTACTCACACTTAAATGTGTAAGTAAAAAGATATTGCTACACATTTAAATTGTAATATAACATAGTTAAAATTACATTTTAAATCTATAACGAAAAACATATTTTGTTACACCTTTAAAGTGTAAGTACCTAACTAAACCAAAATAAATAAATTTGCTATATATTTAAATAAACCTGCACTTTCATTATTGAGTTCTAATATCTTCTATTCACTATAAATTTATATCAAAACACTAAAAAGTAACTAGAATAAACAAGATCAAACAATTTTCACACATATCAAATTATATTGCAACATAATAAAGTGACATCGTTTGCAATATCCAAGCACCAAAACAAATGACATCCCAATAGTTAATTGTAAGCTAGATACATTTCATCCAAATATGATCCAAAAATACCATCTATAATATATCAAGACAAAAATCTAATATACACTCCAAGGTGCGACTGTCGTAACGATCTTTCTTCTCTCATGTTACTCGTCTCCGTCATCACGAACCACCTTCATAAGAGAAAAACAAGAATTTGAACATAAACTTCATATGAACTCATTACACAATCACATAAACCACATACTTGACAACAATCGAAGTTAGGGAAGAACACCAACTCCTAAATAATCACATATGCACATTCTTTCTTAATCCAAAAGAGAAAATATATAGAGCATTCAATAACAAATAAGTGCAAAGTATAGTGAGCTTGAGATAATAAAACATACCAAATGATATGGCCAAGCAATTGTCGTTCCGCAAGCATGTCCCATGGTTTTGAACATCTCACTAGGTCTTAGTAAGTGCTCTTCTCGATCCACTACAACATTTATATGAACCCCGTACCAATCTTTCCCCAACTCTTCAGTTTCCAACATTGAAGTGGGATCCATGTATCATAAATAACCCTTTGCCACAATTTTACTTGGATCAAAGATGCTAAGAAGTGCAACTGAATAATTAACCTAAACTTAAAAGAAATAGTTACAAACTAAGCTGAATTCATTGTATAATTATTTTGTAAGTACATAATGAAACTTAGAAAAATTTGAAATTAAGTACTTACTCTAATAGGGGGTATTAAACCCTATTGACAATTTTAATATGGGTTAATATGTCGTTTGGTGGAAGAGCCCATATACCGGGTCAAGTGGATTATATCCTTATGACCCGGTATTAAGGGCCATTTATAATCCACCCATGAATGGGTGGATTAGTAATCTGGGCCGAAGTAGATTAGATTATTAATATTTGATTTGTCAATTATATCCTCAAATTTAACAATTAATATCTATAATGCCCTCAACCAATAATTATTTATTAAAATCAAATTGTCAATCTCCACGCCTTGCAAAAACCTAACTGTTCTTTGTCACCATTGACGGCGATTAAAGCTTACAGTCCAGAAATTCATCATCTTTCCTGAAGTGTTAGTCGTTTGCTTCAGTACTAGTAAGTATTTCAACCCTAATTTTTGTGAAATTCATTGATTTCTAAATATTAATCAACAATTGTTATTAATCAACAATTGGATTTCTAAATGTCAAGTTATGGGTTAATCCTTTTTACTGAAGCTAGAAAGCCGATGATGATTGCATATTGATTGAATTGTGTGATAGCTTACATGACAATTTTGAATCCATTAGATTTTGTCGAAAATAGAGTCATGTGCAATCTTTAATCAAGCTTTAGATTGTATTTGGACTAGTTTGAATTTAGCACCACCTGAACTCAAAGGAACTTTCATCAAGAGAGTGCTTACATATGTTTTGTTATAAAAATATATTTTAACTTTATCTGTTGTTCAAACTTGACCTTTTGTATATTACGGAATGGGTTCAATGGAAAATATCATTAAAGCTTAATATTGGAGCTTGAATTAAATATCGTAGCTTGATATGATTTTTGGCCTGTAACTTGTGAAATTTAACATTACGAATTTCCTGAATATATAAGCTATTCATATGTGCTGTGTTATCAACGGAGAATCATGTGCAGCATCAGATTTGCTGAAATTACAAAAACAAAATTTGAGATTTTAATAATTATTTAAATCTCTCCCGTCATCAACTTTCTGAAAAGAAAACGAGAAAACCGCATTTCCCCCCTTGAACTTATAATCGAGTTGTAGAACTAAAACTTTGGCTGGACAAGAGTTAAGGTTCTGTTTATCAAATTAATGCAAATATGTGGTATGAAAGTCTAACCTCTGAAAAACATATAGGCTGAATAAAATTTCAGTAGATAATAGTTTGTACGAAAATAATTGTATATATTATGGGTTTGAGAAATTCATTCCTATTGTTTCGAATTTAATCATTTATTTTTGTGACAGTTGATTGTATGCAAATGGATTTGACGACAAGGATAACAATTGTAGTCTTGGTCCATCTTATTATTCTTCGTGTGAGAATGTGTGTGATATTTATGTTATATATTATGGCGAGAAAGCACGCCCAACTTAGAATTAGCAGACGGAATCGTGCTAAACGTTATAGTATGGTTGGTAGGATACCTAAGCAGGTAGAACATATGAACGACCTTGTAGGTCTTAGTGATGTTGATTGTATTGATAACTTGAGGATGGATAGGAGTACCTTTCAACGTTTTTGTTGTTTATTACAACAAGCTGGGGGACTCGAAGATGAAAAATATGTTAATGTTAGTGAACAAGTAGCTATGTTCCTTCACATCCTAGCTCACCACACAAAAAACCGTATAGTGAAATTGGACTTTAAGAGGTCGGGGCAAACTGTTAGTAGATACTTTAATCGTACTTTGGATGCTTTGATAAGGATACATGAGATGCTTTTGGCAACTCCTACGCCGGTGACAGAAGATTGTGATATTGATAGGTGGAAATGGTTTAAGGTAATACTAAATTTTTGTTTCATTAATAAATAACACAATTTTGTTGTTAATTTGTGAATAAACATAGGTACAACTACTCATAGTTGTATATTAATTTGTAGGGTTGTTTAGGTGCACTGGATGGGACTTACATAAAAGTGAAGGTGCCTGCTTCAGACAATGGTAGGTATAGGTCTAGAAAGGGGGATATATGCACAAATGTTCTAGGAGTTGTCGATAGAGATATGAGATTTGTGTATATCTTAGCTGGGTGGGAGGGGTCTGCTGCTGACAGTCGAGTTCTTAGGGATGCAATCAACAGGCCAAATGGTCTAAGAATTCCTAATGGTAATCTTACACTAACCTTCAAACTCTTCAAAACATAAAATACAAATTGAACTTTTATATAAATTTGGCTTATCTTAAAATTTGTCAGGCAATTATTATTTATGTGACAATGGTTATACAAATGGAGACGGATTTCTAACACCTTATCGAGGGAAAAGGTACCACCTTGAAGAGTGGGGTGAAGGAGCTCGACAACCACAAGACTATCAAGAGTACTTCAACTTGAAACATTCCAAAGCTCGAAATATTATTGAGAGAGCCTTTGGCCATCTTAAAAATAGATGGGCAGTTCTAAGGAGCAATACATATTACCCCGTGAAGACTCAAAATAGAATTATAATGGCATGTGCCCTCATACACAATTTCATACGTACCAATATGGAGGTTGACCCACTTGACGTACAAGTTCCGCCGCCTTTGGAGCCTCATGAAATTGATCTTGAGTTCATAGACACTGTAGAAACGTTAGAAGAATGGAGCAATTACAGAGATAACCTTGCAAATCAAATGTTTAATAGTTATCGGGGAATCAATTAGTAACTATAGGATTTTGTGATTACATGTTTTAGGATGATATTTTACTTAAAAAAATCTCTCATTTTTGTTTTTCTCTATCTTCATTTTTTTTTCTGCAGAGTTCATTATAATTAAAAAAATTGGTGAAATTGATCAAATAATGCCAGGTATGGACAATTCTGGGAACAATTATGTGCCAGGGCAGGGAACCTTTCGGCCATCTGGTAAGTCAAGACGATATTGGACTAAGGAAGAAGAGGAGGCGTTGATTGTGGCTGTAAAAGAACTCATCCTCGAAGGCTGGAAATCTGGGAATGGATGGAAACCCGGTTTTTACAAGCAGTGTGAGAAACATATTAAAAAGCATTTTCCAGGTTCAGACATTAAAGCTGACCCACATGTGAATTCCAAACTTACAGTGTGGAAGAGGGAATACATCTTGTTATCGGATTATAATGGTGGTAGTGGAACTGGATTAGACCCTGACAATAAACTTGTTATAGATGCTGAGCCCGTTTGGCAAACTTATGTGAAGGTATGAATTTTGAAGTACTTGAATGTATTTATAAACTACGTCAAGATGAAGGATTGAAGTAATGAGAACGTAATGTTAATTTATAAATTTTGTTTTAGTCTAGCACAAGATTTATCCTTTCATCTTTTCTTTTACAGAAAGTGCCTGAAATTGAGAAGCTGCAAGGTAGGTCATTTCCCTAATATGATCATTGGTGTCAGATTTTCGGTAAGGACCGTGCAACAGGCGAGCATGCTACCGACTTTGCTACAGCTGCTAAAGATATTCAGCCTCCCAAAAATGTGAACAATGACAAAGGAAAGGGTAAGGAAACCTTTGAGACTCATCCAAATAAAAATGTCAACAATGACAACGGAAAAGGTAAGGCAGCTGCCGAGACTCATCCGAATATTGAAGTGATTGAAGAAAGTGATGACGATATTTTTGTTACCTTGAGCCCAAACCCCACAAACATTTCGAAGAAGCGAAAGTCCATTGGATCCTTGGTTGATGAACCAATAGTGTCAATGATGAGTTCTTTTATGAATGATACTAAGGTTGTGTTATCTGACTTGACAAAGACTATTGCTGCAGTGAGAGATGCAAGCCCGACAACTGTCCAAGTATTTGAAGCACTCGGAAAAATTAAAAACCTATCCGAAGAGAATCAATATTTAATTGCACACAAGTTGGCAAACAATCCTCAAGCATTGGCGTTATTCTTCTCAATGCCAGATGAGAAAAGGGCGGGTTATGTTGCTATGTTATTGAGAGGTCTTATTCCGTGATAAAACAATCATGGATTATTTTTGCCACGAGGAACCATCAAAATCTTCTGCCCTCTATGGTTTTATATTTTTCTACGTCGTAGTACTTTTGAACTTTTGTTTTTATTGACTGCATAAATTTGTGCAGCGTTTGAACTTGTGGTTTTTGAACTCCGGTTTCTTTTATTGGTGTTCTGGATATTTTTGGAGATAAATATTGTTCTTTTACAAATTTGAAATTTTTGAATCATCTATCTAGTTTGTAGTTGGATTGGTAATATAGTTGCACGTTTTAGATGTTTGAATGCATTTTTATTCTAAGTTTAATATGTGGTTGAATTAGAAATTTAGTAAAGCATGTTTTGAATTGGAAATTTAGTTTAGGATGTCATCGCCTAGTTGATTTTCTGGAAACTTTAGCTTTAACTAAGAACATTTATTCCCCTTCAGTTGCAGCTATATAAGCTGTTAGGAAAGGTTAAGCCTATTTAGAAGACATGTGAATGACAAAGCTAAAATACAAATTAATTATTTGATTTCTCAGCTATGTTATCATAAGTTGTGAAAAGTACTCTTCTAAAAACAACAGAATCATCTGGTTCCAATCACTACTGTCTCTAAGTTGCGGTCTGGCATCTTCACATTTTAGAATGTAATCACAAGTCAAACATGGTATTGTAGTGAAGGTCATCGGAAGGACTGGGTCTCGTGGCCAAGTTACTCAGGTCAGAGTCAAATTTATCGATGATCAGAACCGTTTCATTATGAGAAACGTGAAGTTAAAATTTAATTTGATAGTGAAGGGTAAATTGGGTATTGAAGTATTTTATGATATTAGTAGTGTTATTTTGTAAATCCTACCAAACAAGATTATATGAGATTAGGATAATCTATGTTAGACTAATTCATGTTACCAAACGTTAGATTCAATAGCCTTCAATTCAGCCTTCAATCTAATATGGGACTAATCCCATAAGCCCTACCAAACGGCCCCTAAGTACATAATGAAACTTAGAAAAATTTGAAATTAAGTACTTACTCTAAGAGGTCGAGGGATATTTGTTGAAACTAAAGTCAAAATCCTATTTTCTTGAGAAGAAAATAATGGTGGACTGGAGACTATAGGTGGGGTAGTGTCACGCCTACCATGCCTACTAGCCATTTGTTGTTGAGATGCCTCAAACTTTTCTTTAAGTTGTTTAATTTCAGCTTGGGCTTCAAAAAGCATTCGGTGGGAAGCTCGACGTGAAGGCACCATCTCAAAGACATCGATTGGAGTAACCTCACCCCCAAGTAAGCGAACACGGCCAGGTTTGTCAGGGCCAAAAGCTCTCGCAAAAGCATCATCCCTTGCAATACAATCTTGTGAAGGATCATCAAATTCATTTGTTAATTCCTCCATTGTTTCCTACATAATCATAGGAAACAAATATCACAAACAAATTTCTACTTATTCAAATAAAACATTGAACTCAAGCAGCTAGAAGTACTCACCATTAACTTTGCAGCCTCACTGTCCTTTGTCATAGGGTAACATTCTCTATATGACTCTACTCGAGTTGGTACACGACCAAGTCTTCTCCCCTAATATGAAAAGTGCAAAAGATGTTAAAAATTTGTTTGACTTTAGAAACTTAATCTAGAAACTAACTATTCTCTTACATGTTCTTCCCAAACACGCGAATATGGTTTTGAGCCTGTTATATGGTTTAAAAACTTGTGCTTTCTACTTTCTTTACCACGCATGCTAGCTTTCTAGAATTTAAATCGTAAAAACTGATTAGAGAATATCATTAATAGTAGATACATAATAAATTATCTTGCATTCACCTTTCCCTCATCAGATAGCCAATGGTTAAGAAGTTTCTTCCATTGTTCTTTATCAACTCGTGAGTCTCTTTGTTCCACAAGATCATCAAGTGGCAATGAAGGGTTAAAGTAATTTTGCTTCAAGGATTTTTTCCAATTTCTCCATTTAATGCTCATTGATTGCAATATGAACTCATCCATGCCAATAGGACAATCAAACTTCTCCTGTATTCAGATTTTAACATTTAAATGTAGTTCTATATAAAAAATTAAAAAAGTATAGCTTGTAAATTTTATATAAGTTTACCTTCATAGTCTATAACATGTAGTCTTTCTTATCTTGTGGGACTTTACGCCAATCTAAGAGATGAATAGGATCATTCATAGGTTGTCTGACCAATACACCCATAAATCGTGAAAATTTTGACGTGTTATCATCAATAGGCTGATCGTATTCATTACAAGCAACTGTAAATTTTTTTCCGGGAGGCAATGCCCAAACTTCAGGCATAAGAGTAGGTCCCCTTGGGGACTTCTTTTCCTTTTATCCACCTAATAATAATATCATCAAGAAATCACATAATCCAAAATCTTTGAGTATGGATAGTTATTTGTAAAAATAAAACTATGGATACCAAAACCTTACTTGAAATTGAATTCCCATTGGATTGAGAATTTTCTTGAGGACTAGTAGGGCGTTGAACCATTCTTTCCCCTATATGACTAGTATCATTTGCTACATTTTCATGCCTTCTTTTTCGAGTATTGTTAGCCATCATCACTGGAAAAAAATAATATTATATTATGTGTTTTTCTAGTATTATTCTAACTCTTAACAACATAACAAGATATGTATGCCCTGTGAGCTGCACAATGAAAAACTACTTCACTTGCAAACATGACTAGAATCCTAGTTAGGTTATCATATATGACTAGGATTCATGAGTTAGTTGTCATAATTAAATCACTCGAATTGTAGAACTGAATCTCAATTGAGTTTCTAATAACTTTTACATCACTATTAGAAAACAAATTTTTAGAAGAAGATGAGTAAACAAAAAAATTACCACCAAAAAAATGAAAACAGCCAAATAATGCTACACAATCAACATATACATATTCCACTATAAAAATCAGTGAACCCCTTTTTCCATAAATTTCAAATTATATGCATGAAACAAACACTTAACCGATTAGAAAAAAACTATAGACGCTGAAACAAAAAAGCCACAATCACATTGGAAAATTCGAACTTTCTTAATCTGATATGATTTTAAATTATCAATACATGATATACTATTCAAACCCATACGGTGAAATCAAATACTTTGGAAAGTAAATACACGAAAATTCCCGTAACAACAAACCAAAATCTCAACTCAAGTGGTAAGGCAGACATTCAAACATAAAAACCCATTAATTGCATCAAAATAAAACCCCATCTTGGTCCACAAATCTTATATGTAGTACCTAAAAATATAATATTTTGCCAGACTAATGTGAAATATGTGAAATATCCGGAGAGATTTTTACTTAACCTCCGGCTAGCTTCCTCTCAAAACTCCAGGGAGCCTCCTGTCAAAATAGAAGAAGAAAAACTTTAGATTGAAAGCAATATGGATGTGTAGCCAGAGAAGAAGAGTATGAAAGATAATGGGTCTTTTTGTTTACACTGGGTTCTTATGATATAATCCATCCAATTTCTCTATCGATGTTTGAGAAACAATTGGTTTCAATTTTTAAGAAGAAAGATTATGAAAATTGATGGGTTTGAAGTTTTGAGAAGAAGAATATGAAAAAGGAATTGCATTTGAGAAGAAAGGCGCTAAGGGTTTTGGGGATTTTGGTAATGAGCGGCAAGGGTTTGGAAATTTTGGGAGGAAAAATAAATTTTAGGCGGTCTTTTAAGCCCATCAGTTTTTTCTTTCTTTCTTTTTTTTTTTTTTGTGTAAAAATGTACTATTATCAATTGTTACACTTTTATTAGAGTGTAGAATAAGGTACTTTATAGTTACAATCTCAACAAAGTGTAGCAAGAAATTTTGGGATCACTATTACTTTTTTAGCTCCAAAATTCATTTATTAATTTAAAAAAAAAAATTCAATTTAATCTTACCTTTTAATGCACTTGTTAAAAATTGAAAGGAGAGATGTGTTATTATTACACATTTTTAATAGTGTAGTAAGAAATGTGTAACTATAGACCCTTTTTTCTTGTAGTGATACGGTCACTACCGATTGTACAACGTTCTGTTGTGAGTGTTTTATGTTAGAGTCTGATGGTTTGCCCTGCAGACACATTATATCAGCATTGCGGCACTTGAGAATCAAGAAGTTTCCTAAAAACATGATACACCGCCGTTGCTTAGTAGAGACAGAGAGTCGCTTGAAAAAGAAATTTCCTTCTACTATCCCGCTTGTCGACTCTCAACAAATAAGATTTGGTTTGATGAATAAATAATTTATTTCCTTATCTTACATAGCATCACAATCCGAATTTGGATTTGACAGTTCTCTTAAGCGTGCGCAACAACTAGTTGATTCCGCCGAAGAAGAATATTTGATGAGTTCTCTGCAGAGCAACATTTTTTCTCCAAAAGGCATACCACGTGAAAGTCAATCGTCTTATGAAGGTGTTTAAGATCCCCAATTGAAGAAGACTTCCAGGAATGTTCCTAATCCTACTCGTATGAAAAGTAGAGGAGCTACTCGTGGAAAAAAATAGAAGTGTGAATTATGCGGGTATGTTATGAATACCTTAAACAATAATAATTGTACTATTATGTTTTCATGATAATTTGACTTTGACTACTCAACTTGCAAGGGAACTCGCACATAAAGCTACCACTTGTACAAAGAACCCTGCCAACGCAAAACGACATAAAAAAGCTAGTGTGACGAAGTAATCCGGGACAAAGGGGAAGAGCACTCATGTGTATGATACCACTCAAAATTCTGAGACTCCATCACATGAACATTTCCAAAATGAGAACATTGGCAATGTGCATCAAAATGTAAGTTCATTGAAAATTTAATAACAACTAGGTTCCTTTGTTCTTGTTCTTATGTATAGCTAATTTGTCAAATTTATATAATTATAAAGATTTAGCTAGATTTGAGTTAAGATTTTTTCGATGTATGATGATCACCATGTTAAAGCATTTGACACATTTATGCAGCCAAATTTGATATTTTTTTAATACTTAAGTCCATATTAAAAATATTTTAGACACACAAACATTTCAGATTTCTAAAACCCAAAAGTTATATATTTATCCATTTAATATTTCTACAATTTTGTGGTACAGACCCCAAAATTTGAACACAGAACCTCACTTCGAAAGCTTGTTGAGATTAACTCTTCCTTAGACAAACCACAAATCCAGATAATTGAGGAGATGGGATTCGGATCACTATGTAGGATACAAAAATAGACCAAATTGACAAGGTCATGCTGAAATGGATTATCGAATATTATGACCCAAACACCCAAGTAATAGAGATCTATTTGAGTTACATAAATGTCAATGATGATGCAGTGCACAATGCATTTGGTATACCAATATCTAGTTTGAGCATTCTTATGAATAATCATTCTATAGCCGGTATAGTGAAGTATGGACATATGTTCAAGGTTGTAAAAGGAAGAACATACATTCCAACTTTGGCAGAGAGACTTAGGAACTACACTACATGCGGGGACGAGTTCAAGGTTATGTACTTGGTACTATTGTTTGGCACATTTTTGTTCCCTGGCTGCCAACAAAACATACCCGTGCAATACTTAAACCTCTTAACTGATTTGGAAAAGATCAAAGACTTTAATTGGGCGGGTTTAGTTCGCGAGAAACTAGAAGATGGTATTAGACAATGGAAAAGTAATTCATAGACATATATTGGTGGATGTGTGTTGTTACTGCAGGTACACATACTAGTAAAATTTTATTTACTTGGATTTTACCGTGCAAACAAATGACTTAGTAATGCTGATTATGAAACTCATTGTCTATATAATGCAGGTTGTATTCCTTGCTTGGGTAAGCCTGGTGGGATCACCTAACTTTATCAGGCTTTCTTCAGAATGCCCATATTTAGATTTTCTAATAAAACAAAGGATAAACACACTAACACTGGACATGCAGAACAATGGTGGATACTGGAATTTTAAGGTAAGCTATAACTTCATGGTTGACAGATGTTCATTTTTTGAAGTCGTTCAATCATGACTAACTCTTATCAATTATATTACAGGCATGTTTCATAGGAAGAGATGACAAACACAAAGACACTCCAAAATCGGTTGAAGTGGATCCTACTAGATTTGATCACCAAAATACGGTACAAAAGGAGAGTGAGAATGAGATAACGAAACACATGTTGACATGGGAAAATATTTCACCAGTACGGATGATGGAGTCAAAACACATCAAGCAAGTAAAAATATTGATCAGGGGGAAGGGTAAATTTCAATATGTAATACAAATGGAGTTCAAGTTACCAACACTGATGTTCACGAGAGTGATGTGAAAACTACAAATGGAGTTCATGTGAATCACTCCAATGTTCACGATAGGAAACGGGAAGCTCCAAAGTGTCCTACAAACACTAATGTTCACAATTGCTTTGGAACATCAACAACAGATGGCAATTTCATTGGCCAACAATTCAAGTTAATGTCAACAAAACTAACTGGAATCGAGCAACAACTATCTCAGTTAATGATTACGGTTTCTGATATTCTGAACCGTGAGCTCATTGGAAATCAGCCAAAATGCAATGTGACATGTGCATCAAACCTTGCATGCATAGTTGCACAGTTACGTGATTGTATTTCATCGATTCCCAAAGCAAAATGTGAAACGACATGTACTTCTATTGTTGAAACAATTAATCAAACCATTATCAAACAATTCACATCTAAGTTGCAAGAACTTAGACCAGAGTATAATTTAAACAAAGGAGCCTTATCAGACGCACACAATGACAATCATGCCAATAGTTCAAGTTTTTGCACATAAGACTCTAAATCATGCGATGTAGGTGAAAAAATAAACATCGACATGACATTGTCAGATTCTCCACAAGCAATTTTGAAAAAACTATTCAATCCAATGTCATATGATGATGAAATAGCTGATTTCTTGTTAGATGAAGGATTGGATCAAAGGTATCTACTAAATTTTTAATTTTTTTAAATAAGTCAATAAATATGATTATATGCATGCTTATGAATGAATATTGTCTAACATGTGTGCTTGGCCAGCATAATAAGCGAGTGTGTGATTGATTTCGGAACATGTCATTGCAAAAGGGCTAACATGATGTGCTTGAAACCTGCTACCTACATAAATGGAAGTGTAAGTGACTTAACCATACATTTGTTGTACTTTACAATTAAAGACATATTATATTGACTTTTCTACTTATGTATGTGATAGATTGTGTAGCATACTTTTGCACAATGACACATAGAGAGGGGGAAATTCAGAGTCGTCGGTACTTCCCAACAATGTTTGCTGTATGTTTTTTATTGTCCTAGAAAATTAATTATTTCCCTACCTAATTATTGAACATTTGATTCAATATGTTATTTTGATTTTAAAAAAAATTCAATTTAATCATTGTAGCAACAATGCTTGAATAGTAAGTACTCAAATGAGAAAATCATGAAGACATTCTTTTATTTGAAACCATATTTTGTAGCCCATATGCGACATTTGGAAGATATATACATCCCAATACACGATCTTTTAGATCATTGGTTTCTCATCATGATTGACATGTCATTAAAATAAATAAACATATGTGATACAGCTCCCAATGCTGGGACTGAAACATACAGAAGACAAATTGTAGAAAAAGTGGTAAGAACATTGTGCTTAACTAAAGTATACAATGTAAATATTTAACCCATAATTTTAACATACCTATTGTGTCTTTCAGGTTGCTCAGCTAGAACAGTTGCTTCTATTATGGGCACCTGATGAATACAAAGATCAGAACATGTGTAAAATGTTTTCATATTTGAAGCCAGAATGGGTGCAACAACAACCTAATGGGTAAATATTACTTCGCATATTAGTAAGTACCAATTAATGATTCTAGTTTATTATTTAAAAATTCAGGTATGATTGCGGACTTTATGCATGCATGATAATGATGTTTGGAATTGGGATGAGGAAGCAAATAACTGAGGTAGTTTTAAATTGGATTATAATACTTAAAAATTAGTTATATATCACACTACTTTGTCAATATATTAATGAGTTTTGGCATGTCAGGCTGGATCAATTCTCGACGTCGCATCGCTGCTAAGCTTTACAAATCCTCATGTAACAAGTTTGCTTGGATGAATTAGTTGGATATTTTACATTCCAAGCCATCAATTTTCAATCTACTAGAATCAAATGTTGTAGTTCTAGTCCGAATTATCATCGAGTTTGGACGCTGTTTTTTTTTTTTTTTTTTTTAACTTTTTGTCAAAGTCAGCATCAATGTTAAATTTTGTAACGACTGTTCAAATGCTATTATTATTCCATTTTTTGTGTGCTATGTGAATGGATTTTTGCTCATATTTTGAATAGTTAGGTTTGTGCAGCCGTTAGCCACTAATATTTACATGTACCGCTCCAAAAAATGAAAAGGTGGAATTACAAAAACTGCATCTAGACAAGGATTTCTTCTTTACTAGTGAGTGGTATCCAAAATTTCAAAAACTGCAATTCATATTGCACCCTTTCTTTCATTTAAAAACTGTATCTTTTACAATAAAATGTCAATTATTAACCATCAGCATATATGTTCATTTCAAGTAAAGACTGTACATTTTTTATTTTATGCTTCAAATCCATTGCAGCTGATAATTGCAATGAAACCATGTCATTCTCCATAATCTTCATTTCTGTTGAATTCTTATTGGCTTTTTAGTCCATTCAACCGTAATAAAACTAAAAAAATCGTAACATAATCACATTGTGAAATGGCAATGTCATATTTAGAATCCAAAAGCTAAACATCCAAATAAATAGAGAGGACAAGCTAGATGAAGTATATCAAATCAAGATCTGGATGTAGCAAAATAATAACTATTCCACGAAATATGACAAAAAAATAGAACAAACAAAATACATAATGAAAAAAAGAATTTTATTTATCATAGACTTGTGGGCATTTCAGCTAAAAAAAACTCGTCTAAGATAAATTCAAAACACACCTACTCAGCGAGTAAACCATTGGCCTTTAACTTAGATTTATCAACTTTAGCCAGAAGAACACAACAGGAGTGCACGTATTCACAAGCAAACTCATATGCTCCATTGATTTTTCGACATTTGGCTTCTGAAAACTCTTTCACATTCTCCATTGTTAACTTTGAAGTTGCTGACCTGTGACACAATTATCTAAGTTATAAAATTAAAGCATTATAAATTAATACATAGAGAGAAGGAAAAAAAAAACTAGCGATATTCTTATGCTCCACAGTATGCCACCCCTTTAATTTCGATGAAATAAGGACTTCCAACATCAAAGAGGCTAGAATAGGCATCTATGTCCTCCGCGTTCCATCCTTTAACCTGTGTTAGGCGATAGACAGTTCGCTGTTCTTTCTCTCTTAAGAGTTTTCAGAGAATCCTGAAAGTATTTTTTAGCAACAACTTAAGTTAGACATAGCTAGGCTAAAGAAAGTCTGAAGTTGTTAGGTAACAAATTTGACAGAATATGGGAACCCAATCAAGGCCACAATATGATCAATCCTCAAGTATATCAGTATATCACATATGTTTATGAAGTACATATATAACTAAAACAGAGCATTTCTCGAATTGTTGGCAGCTTCCAAATTATGTTAGGATAATGAACATAGCTTATATGCTCTGTCACTGATAATAACTAATTGTATAACCAGGCACAAAAATCTACTGGTTGATTACACGCAATGGATTTCAAAGGACTGAAATCCAAATAAAGAAGTTATAGACAGGTGATTCTTTAACAAAAAAATTATCACAATATGCACCACCAGGAATTGACTTAAGAATTAAAAAAAAGTTCCTAGTAAAAAGCAAATTTCAGTAAATGGTTATCCAAATTCATAGTCGCTTCTAAAGAAAATTAAACATAGTGTTGCAGATTTCCAGATGTGAAAATATCGGTGATGAGTATCTAACTTAAATTGGATGTAAGAAAAGAAAAACCAAAACCCTAGGTCTTAAATCAACTCATCCGAGCGCACCACGGTGACGAGGCAAAAGGAAGACCCGAATCTACACTTCTCGATACAAATACTAGCGGAGGAGGCGAGAAGCACTTTATATGGCCGGAGGCAGGAGGAGGGGTGGCGAAAGAGATTCTCCGGCGGCGTTGGTGTGAGACCGGCGTTTGAAATCGTAGAGAAAAGGAAAACACTAGGAGATAGGGGTTTGGAATGAATGGGTTAATTATAATTTGATATTTTCGAATTAATTTAATTAAGGGATGTAATGGTAATTTTGATAGTGTACAATGTCTATAATAGAAAGTACGATATCAACCCATATGATATATGCTATAATTTTTAATAACTGACTATGGTACACTCTCGTACATTATTGAATGGTTTAGATTGAAGATTTTAAAATTTTAATGGCTTTGATCTTACATGAAACGATTCCTCAAGTACTCTCTCTAGGAACCGTGGACAACCCCAATCATGTTGGATAGGGTACCGTGGAAACTTTTAATGCAGAACATGAATCTAGAAATGTGACACATATGAAGACCTCCAATAAACGTGTTGGAGAATGGACAAATTAAAGCTCCTAACAAAGAAGAAAATGATATAATGTTTCTGTAACTTTTCCTGTGAATAAAATTAATAGCAATTGATATAGATTTTGGACTTTAACAAAATCACTGTAAATAGAAAGTTCATAAAAAGAAAAAAAAAACAAATCCATAACTTGAAGGAAGAAGTTCCTAATTAAACACAGTAACTTAATTATGTAAAATATATTGCATACCATGTTGTTAAAATTCTCCCAAATTCCATCACCGTACATAATTGAAATTTTATTGTCATATGTTTTATAAATAAGAAAAAAAAAAATCGTGTTCTCTTACTCTTAACCAATTACCAGCACATATTCAAGAGGTAATACTCGACATTTCGTTTATTTTGCATTTTTAATTTTTAATTTTTTAACCACATGATTTTCAATGGAATTTTTGATTGATTAATTTTTGCCCTATGAATCACACAATTTTTAGCTGGAACTTCGAAGAACCACCAACGCAAGAGATTCATTAAACATTAAGAATTATTGAAAAATAAAGCCTGATGTTCTAATATTTTATTCACAAAAATTCAGAAATCAAAATAATAGACTATATAGTTTAATAACAATACTATTCAGAAATCAAGAATAAGATGAGGAAACATCAATAACAATTCTAATAAAACAAGAAAGGTTGAATAGTACTCCAACACAGGATAAAAAAATTAAATATAGATTATGAGTTTTTTTCTTTGTTCATAATCCAAAATTATGAAACATGAAAGTATGCAAGACGATGAATTTATAACAAGAACAAGTAGCATCTGCACCAATTTTTTTGAATTAAAGCACAAATCGAATTAAACAAAAAGTGATTAAAACAAAAAATTCGTAATTTGAAATTAAACCCAACATATAGTATTTGTTCAGAAACAATTAATAGTGGTTAAACGAATTCTAAATTAAATAAAAAATCGATTAAAGACTACAAGTTTAACGAAATTACAACCCACATTCTTGCTAGTACCCTCAATTTTCCACAAGCTCAGAGAATCTCACAAGTGATGGGATTTTCAAAATTGAATCTTTATCAAAATCATATTCCAGGATAATTATTGGCATACCAAAATCTTTAACCTTAGGTAATAATTCTTGGACAGTAATAATAAGTTTGGGGTTAGAATAATTGGAGATTACAAAAATTCGCACTATATTGCAGAATTTAAGTTAAAAAACAAAATAAGTTAAACGAATTAAACGAGTGGTAATTTCGTAATTTGGAATTAAACAAAAATATTCTTAATAATCAAAACTCATGAATTTCAAATAATCGATTAAAATAAGTTAATTGTACATTAATTTGTTCAAATAATCTAAATAAACATATTCTAATTACAACTCGTGAATTGCAAAGTTAAAATAAATCGAAATATTAGATCAAATACATACTATATTCGTCAGAAAAATTTTGGTTTGCATCCTCTTCCTCATCTTGAATTGTAGAATTATGCACAATTTTTAGTTTTGTAGTAACAAGATAGAAGTCGTCATGAAGAGACTTGATTTTGCCTAATTACTTCAAAAACTACTAATTAGTTTTCTTAATTCAGTTAATCGTTAAAGAAGAAAGAAGGAAAAGAAGAAGGACTTTGGCCTATTCTATGGTATGAAAATTGAATTTTTGCCAGAAATATTGTTTTACCCCAATTACAAAAAGAAAAGAAGATTATGATTCTTAATTATGGAAATAAACCAATTATATTTTAAGTTAATTAAGTATAATGTTATAAATAATTTTTAATAATTGAGTTTGTTTTCCTTTAAAAATAAATAAAAGGGTAAAATGGATTATAGAGAATAAAATTTATTCATCCGAGTTACTTATCAGTTATGAGCGCCACGTGACGCAATTCTAACGTACGTGCGGCCAGTTACGGCAGGCTGCATGGTAGAAGTGCCCTAGAAAAGTTGACCAAGTTGATAGTGAATTATAAGTTAAATCCAGTTCAAAGGTATAATAAGAAGCTAAATTTGGAACCCATCTTATGATAATGGAAATAAACTTTAGGCCAACTCTAGAAACTAGAACATTACAATTACATTATAAGTCAAAATTGATATACATATCAGGAATAGGTGATTGGTTTAAGATAAGTGACTAGTCCCAATAATGTGGCAAACTCATATTCGAATTTATGTTAAAAAAGTTCACACTTAATATGTCAAACGTGCCTTAGAAAATATTAAATCATGTCTGAATACCCTTGAAAAACAAAAATAAAATAAATTGATAAAGATAAATTCAGAACAAACATAGGACGTACATCATATGTAAATTTCGAATGTAAAACAAAGTCAAAATAATTTATTATGATTAAAGCATAATTTTAATAAACTTAACATTATAAAAAAAATAATATATTTTTTTTTTTTATCCACTAGACTGTTTATATACAGCTCGGACCGAATAGTGCAGAGGATATAGGTCCTCCTCAGTGTGGTGTCTCCAGTAGGATTCGAACTTGAGTCTCTCCTCTGGGGGTCGCAAATCACTACCACTTGACCCAACCACCTTGAATATAAAAAAATAATAAATGGACACTGTCAAATTGCATAAATAAACAATTGGAAAAAAAAAGGCCATCTTATCTATAAGTAGCAACTGGAATTAGGCCCAAACCAAGACCATAGGGCTCACGCATGAACTATGGTTTGGGCCAAGGCCTATCTAAGAATGGTCTAGGAACAAGTAAGGGCCAACCATGTCTGGGCTGCCCATATGGATTCTATGGTTGGTACATATTAGTTAGATATATCTTAATTGGATGAGGTACTTTTTTTTGAAATCTTTTGTTTTTGGAGTTAGAATATTTTCAAGTGCTGTCATAGTATAAAGAATAACTAACCACCAACACTAGTATTGATAAAAATTTAGGAAAAATAACACCTTATTTTTCTTCTTTTCTTTCCCTACTTATTAATTGTTAGGGCAAAAATGTTATAATTTCTCATTTTGTTTGTATATGTGGCAATTTATGGGCATTAATTTTAATTCCGATAAATTTATGGCTAAAATTACAGATAAGAGGACTAAAATTGTGACAATTTAAAACATAAAAGATGTAAGTTATTTGTCAGAACTAAAAGTAACCCATTCCCGTGTCTCTGTTTACGTAGACTATTATTGTTTTTTGCCAAATATTGCCAGATTAGATAAAAAAAACCAAATTAAGAAATTCCTAATAGAATAGTAAGCCAATTAGGCCATCTCCAATAGAGATGGCCGGGAGTTGGGCGGGGCGGGAACGGGGCTCCCCAGCCCAGCCCCATTCCCGCGTGGGAAAGTTGGAGAAGAAAGAGGGGCGCGTGAGTTCACACGCCCCTCTTTAAGTCAAGGGACGCCACTTGGCGTCCCCTGATTGGCTCCATTCTTTTTTTTTTTTGTTTAATTTTAATGGTTTTAATGTTTTTAAATAAGAAAAATTAATTATATTAAATAAATATATAATAAAATTAAATTTAACAACTAAATTAAATTAAATTTGTAGAATTTAATTATTTAATATAATTTGTTAGCATATTTATTGCATATTTACTAGTATTTAATAAATATAAGTAGCCACCAATTTTTAATTGAATTATTTAATATAATAAAATTTAAGTTTTTTCAAATTAAAATCATTAATAATTTATTAGAATTGTAATTAAATTTACTTATGGATAAATCATTAATAATTAAATTCAACATTTTATTTTAATTTCTTTTATTGTAATTAAAATTTTAATGATTTAATTACAATATTGGTGGTGGCTATATAATTTTAAAAATACCGAATTACTTAAAAATATAATTAAACACTTATACAAACAATTTAAATTAATACTTAAAAAATAATAAATTTAAATGCATACTAAAATTAACAAGATAAGTAAATTCAAACAATTACATTCATTATTAACCGTATTTTGCATAAACATGGGCTATTAAGTCTTTTCGAAGTCTACGGTTGGTTTCTTTGGAGCGAATTGCTTAAATTTTAATATTTAAATATAATTAATAATTTAATTATATTAATAAAATAATTATTAGTATTATTAATATTAATATTAAAAAAAAAAGTAGAATTATAGGTGAGAGTGGGCAAAGGAAAAAAGTGGAATTAATTCCATTTCGGAGCCCTGCCATTGGAGACGACCAGGCAGGACTCGGGGGTGGGGGGCAGGGTTGGCTCGGGGCTCCGGAGCCCCGGGGCTGGCCCTCTCCATTGGAGATGGCCTTAAGGACCAGCCCAACCCAACCTTGAATAAAGCCCTATATGGACCCAACAGATCTTACCTATGTTTGTATTGCCCAACCCATTTCACATCTTAACGGCATATGTGGATGGGTTTTGGCCCAGTCTCACGGGTTTCGCGAGATCAAGTCAAAACCCTTTCAAATGAATTTTCTCCAAACCCATAAATCATCAAAAACAAATTCAGAAACTCACATTCAAACCGTTCAAACTTATAAAACATTGATTTGACACCTACCATCTACTTTATCTCCAAATCTCACTAAAAAAGTCATTGATTTGACACCTACCAACTATTTTTTCCCCTAAACCCCAACATCCAAACCCAATTCAAGTGAAGTTTCAACTTATTCAAACCACAAAATCCAACATCCAAAACCCATCCAAATGAGGTCTCAAAGGTTTCATCGAAACTACCCAAACCATTTTTTAAACCGAGACCCGCGAAACCGAGCCAAAACTCATCCAAATTGACCCTAAATTTTCAACTGATTGATAGTATGACCGTATTGATCTTTGTCAGCATAGATATATGGAAAATGATTATATCACAGCCTCAAACTTCACAGCCCTTTGTTCAACCAAATTTTTATTTTTTTGAAGGTAAATGTTTTACCTACTACTTGTTTAACAGGTTTTTTTCTTTAAATAATCTTTTAATCTATTAACAACCCACTCAAATTTCAAAAATTACAAAAGAGCACATAAATTATACAATATTACTCATATAAAAAATAATCCATTACTTTACAAATGATAATTTATCATTTATCAATATTTGTATATAAAATATCTTAAAAATTACAATAAAAATATAAACTCATAATTTAAAAGCACTTGCAATGCCTATAATTTAGGGTTTATTACATAATGTTTGATTTAGGGTTTGATTTAGAGTTTAAGGTTAAGGGTTTTAGGGTTTAGGTTTAGGGTTTTAGGTTTTAGGTTTAGGGTTTTAGGGTTTAGGGTTTTAGGGTTTAGGGTTTAGGGTTAGGTTTTAGGTTTTAGGGTTTTATTTTAAAATAATATTTTCAAGTTTTTCTTGGCAAAAGTCATAGATATGGTTTGAAATTGATGAATTATTTTATAAATAGGGTTTATTTTTGTTTGACCATTAATTATTGGTTTTTTTTGCAATTTTATATTATGGGCTGTGATGTTAGGCTGTGATAATTGGCTGTGATGCTAGCATAGTCCTAGATATATTAGATGCAGACGATAGATATAATAGACAAAGGAAACGATTATAACATTTTGGGCATGTTTGTTTGTCATCTCCAAAAACAATAGTGTTTGGGAAAGACGATACAAACACCATTTCTACTTTATGAAATAAATTTATTCTCTCTCAATTTTTTCAAACTACTCTCTCCAATGTCAAACAAATAACAATTTTCTTATCTCTACAAAAAATCTACAAAAACTTTATTTTGATTTGACATAAATAATCTATCTCACATAACAAATATGATTTGACATAAAGTCTTACAAATCTTACACTTACAACCTAAACTCTTCAAAAAAACTACACCCACCTTATTCCCCAAACCACTCACTCAAAACATAAACAAACATCATTATGCAAATCGAGATTATTTCACAAACCTCCACCTCTCTCACAAACCACCCTCCCAAGAGCCAAACGAACTAGACATTTCCTTTTCTTATTTCATAAATTTAATGCATTGTTTATTTAATTATATATAAAAAATTATTTGAACTTGTAGTACTTTCGGAAAATTTTTCAATAAATTTACATTTTAAAAGAAATATGAATCCAATAAATAAGTATTTAACTTAACGATGTTATAACCCGTTGGTAAAACTGAGGCTCCAGAATCAAAATGTCATATGTTTAACTCTCACTAATATGAGTTTTTCTTCCTAGTTTAATAGTGCTTGTTGATTGATTTTCTTTGTAATTTATAGTAATTCTATAGATTTTGTGATATTAATGTAATGGTAATTTCTCCCTAGAAAGAAAAAAGAAAAAACCAACCGAGGTTTAAAAACAAGAATTTTGCCACAAATTAAGCATTTATAATTCATAACTACATATAAATGCACCCTCCTTTAAGATCATACATACATTTTTTTATAAGCAAGATCATACATACATATATGACATAATTATATCTGATTCATAACAAACTCATAGACTAAATTCTTAATCCTCCCCACTAAACCAGTTTAACTCCAAAAAACCCCCCTAAACATGCCCAATTAACTCAACTTCATCTCTTTCCTTAACCTCCTCTGTCCCCACCTGCACCGGCTTCAGAGTATAAAATCTCGCACAAACCAAATAATAAATCAAATTAAAAAACTGCAACAATGTAATCAACCAATAAAAATACTCCAATTTCCCTTTATTCAAATTATTATCCGGCAACCAATTGGAGTCCCCATCGCCACTATAGCTATGCACAAGCGTCACCAAAAGTGTACTCGTATAACTCCCCGCCGAAATCGACAGCCAGAACAACGCCGTCGCCATACTCCTCATACTCTCCGGCGCCTGATCGTAGAAAAACTCCAAATGTCCGATCGACATAAACGCTTCCGCGATTCCATGTAAACAGTACTGCGGCATGAGCCAGAAAACCGAGATCGGTATAATTTCGTTAGGTTTATCGATTAATCCGTTAACAATCGCGGCGTGTTTTCGCCGGATCTCGATGAATCCGGCGGCGAATGTGGCGAGGAGTGATATTGTAAATCCTATGCCCATACGAGTGAGGAATGAGATTCCGCGTTCGAGGCCGGTGAATTTACGGGCGATTGGGACGAAGATCCGGTCGTAGAAGACGATTGTGGAGAGCATTGAGGTTTGGGTGAAGACGGACATGGAGGCGGCGGGGATCTGGAATTTGGGGGTGAGGTGGCGGTTCATTGATTTGGCTTGTTGGAGAGAGAAGGTGTTTTGTTGGGCGGAGGCGGTGATTAGGAGGATTCCGGCGGCCCAAATTGGGGACATGCGGATTAGGGTTTTGAGTTCCTCGATGCGGTGGACGGTGTTGAGTCGCCATGGATTTGGGGATTTTGGGTTGTCTTGTGGGGTCACCACTGCTGCTTTGTCAAGGAACCTGTCAAATTTGATGAAATTGAATGAAAATTGTTTGGATTTATCAAAATCCAAAAAAAAAAAAAAAAAAAAAAAAAACAAGTGAAAAATAGCAAAAACAAACCCTATACTATAATTATTAGAAAACCACATGTGTTATATTTATTGCTAAAAACTTGTCTATATTAATTTTTTATTAGCGAAAAAACTCTTTCTAAGTCAAAATAACAGCTATATTCCCACAAAAAACTCTCTATTTATCTAAAAATTTGGCAATAGTTTTTATTTAACTTTGAAAATTTGCAATGATCCACTTGTTCACTTAGAAAATTGACAATAAACTTCCTATTATTTATGAAGGCTTTTTGCTAATAAAAAATAAACATGAGAAAGGAGGGGGTTACTAACAAAAATAACACAAGATTTTTTCCATAATTATCGTAAAATTGTACTTCAATACAAGAAACAATTGGTTATACGTAAATATTTACACGAAGTATGATATTTTTACTTTATGAATGAATAAGAGTTTTAAAAGAACGATTAAAATATACTTATTTTGTAACTGAATATTATTGTCCAAAAGGGGCCATACCCAAAATATATAGGACATGCTAGAGGTGTTAACTGGGCCGGTCCGGCCTGGACCAGCTCGGTTCAGCTCGGTTAAAAATCGGACCGACCCAGCCCGACAAAAGCCGGTCCTGGGCCGGTCCAGGACCGTTCCGTGACTTGGGCCTGATCGGGCCTTCATTTTCAGACCCAGCTCGGCCCAGGCCCAGGACCGGTTAACCCGTGAGTTATACCGAGCTGGTCCTGGCCCGGACCGGTTCATAGGCCCAACTTTTATGGTTTTTATTATTTATCTTGTAAAACTTTTATAAGTTTGATGCATTTTTTTAACATTAATGTACAACTTTTAAGTTTTTTCTTTGTAATTTTTATATTAACTTAATGAAATTTGAAGTATCTTAGTATATTATTATTGAATAAGATGTTTATAGCAAGTCACATTTTTAATTAATTTTTTTTTAAAATAAAGTATTATAAAAAAAAAAACTGGTTCAGCCCGGACCGGCCCGGTACAGAACCGGCCCAGGACCGGGACCAGCCCACTTCATAGTGTGCCGTGGTCCGAGCTGGGTCGGTGGTTCAGCTGCCAGCCCGGGATCGGGACCAGCCCGGTGAAGTCCGGTCCCGGTCCAGCCCGGACCGCAAATGAGCCGGGTTAGCCGATCTCGGTCCCGGGTCGGCCCGGACCGGCCCAGTTAACACCTCTAGGACATGCTCAATAGTCATGATATAATTAGTATGTTCACTCGTTAATTAGGTGGCTAAACCCAACCCATTAATATGATATAATTTGGACCTAATTCAATGATTCTTTATCATTTTTTTGTTGGGCTGAACTAAATTAGAATTTATATTAGTAATAAATGGGTTTTAATTGGATCAGAAACTAGTCAAGTAATGAAAAACGCTTAATTTTTTTTTCTTTTCCATATTAATGTAATTCCTAATCACATACTTAAATCTTAAAAGTAAAGATTGAATTTTCTCAATTTAGTGAAACAATGTTATATCATTTTAGTTTACAATTTACTAATTATGTATAACATAGATCATTAATCTTAAACTTATTTTCATGTATATATGAATATCTAAAATTGTATATTCTTAAAATTATGTTGCAAGTTTTTTAATGTATAAATTACACAATACATATCATTAACAAAGTTCTAAAATGGTCGAGCCCAACCCGATTATGACCCTGACCATTTAAACTCGACTCATATTTTACCAGGGCCAAATTTGATCCGCCCAACCTGACCATTTTGACACCTTTAAGTGGGCCTTTATCAGAGTAAACTTTATCTCTTCCAGGCACATAGTGGGCGCCTAACATAGCAAACGTGACAAGAGCCTAGTTTGTTGGGTAGTAAAAATTAGCTAAGGTTGTAAGGAAATTTGCATCACAAAAAAATGTATGTACATGCTTCTTTGTAGAAAATAATTAAATTTTGATAAACTACACACAACCACATGTAAAACAATCGGTGGGTCTACATATATGTTCATGTTTACTCACATTTTTTTCTTTTTCTTTTTCTAAAGGATTTAATTTCTTTCGAGGCGCGTCGGGCACCTTAAATGAGAATTTCTCTCAACAGGGATTTGTACACGAGTTCGCTACTTAGAGGTGTAAACAATTCTTTTTTCTAAATGATAATTAGCTTTTAAGGAGATTATTTATATATTTTTAGACAACTTTCGTCAAATTAAAACACAACAGGTTCACGAGTGAAGTTCACATTTGTGATTGGGCCGAAAGAGTTCCAATATTACTTCAATTTTATAAGTTGCTGGCTAAAATTGCTAACCGTATACTTATAGGGTAGACTTACCAGCGACCATGAATTATAAGACCGTTTTGCCTTTTCCCCGTCTTCATATAGTTCATTTTATTGATTTACACATTGCTTTCATATTCTTGAATGCCAAAATAATAACATTCTAATAATAAATAAATAAATTATAAATTAAAGCAAATAAGTTAAACTACTTACTTAATAAATAAATAAATTATAAATTAAAGCAAATAAGTTAAACTACTTACTTCATATTCTTAGTATGAACAAGTCTTCCACCCAAAGAAATTGCAGCATCCATACCCTCATTCTCATACAACAATCTAGGATCATCACAATCCACAACTACATTCCTCTTCCGATACGCCGCCACACACACTTGCAACAACCGGGTAAACGGGCTACCCACAGGGTCCAATTTCCGATACAACGGGTACCCAAAGATAAACGCAAAAATCGATAAAGCCATAGCCGCCGTAGGAATGCCAAGGCCCCAACCCCATCCAACATTATCTTGAACATAAACAATAACGGTATTTGCCACCAAAATTGATGCCCCCATGCAAAAATAATACCAATTGAAAAATTTCCAAGTTGTGGTCTTTTGTTTTGGATCATTTTCATCGAATTGATCGGCCCCAAATGACACGACACAGGGGCGAATGCCCCCGGAGCCTAAGGCCGTAAGCAAGAGTGAGACGTAGAGGATTGAAAGTTGGCCTAAATCGGCTTCTTTGCACGTTTGGTCACTTTTACAAGGTGGAGGCCTTAAATTTGGTAAAACTGCTGATAGTGTTAAGCTAATCATCCCCTGTTCATCAATTGGGAAAATAAAATAGTTAATTACATAATTAAGTCTTAAACCCCTTTGATTACGTATTATTAGGTCACAGTCAGTCACAGTTCCCACTCTCTCGACTCTTAATGAGAATCGAAGTATCTCTGATTTTAGTAAGTAAAATGATAAGGAAAATAAATAAATAAATAAGTCAAATGTTTTATCATATGTTACAATATGATATTGGTCTTGCCTCCGATTTTTGAGTGAGATGCAAAAATACTCTTTATATTTGCCTAGTTAGCAAATAATTTTCTATGTTATTTTTATTAATAAAAATATCTTTGTGCTGGTTTTAACCCCCTCTTAAGCCGGCGTAAAAATTTCGCAGGAAAATAATAATTATACCCTCACCAAGAAAATATGAAAACCCCTTATTCACCTAATTTTTTTTTACAATAATCCCACTGTTAACTTTGAAAATTTATAATAAACTACATGTTCTGTTTAAAAATTGGCAAGAACATTCCTGTTGATTTATGAAGAAATTTTAAGTAGGAGCTTTTGTCAATAAAAATAATACATGGAATTTTTGCCAATTAGACAAAATATATGAGGTATTTTTGCATTTAACTCCCGATTTTCCCACAAAAGTGAATGAATCTTATTTTCTAAAAACGATAAAAAAAAAAGGGCCCCAATCTCCCTCAAGAATTGATTCGGAAGATCCACACCCAAAAATAAGTGTTTTCTATAAAAAAAAATGTGTGAAATTTTATTTTTTTATTCTTACACCCTTGTTTAAAACATGAATTTAGAAAAGGACCCTTGTTTAATAAAGATATACAAGAAATTAAATCACTTACTACTTGGTATATAATTGAAGCAATTGTTATGGTCCAAAACCTTCCGGCAAAAGAGTCGGCAATAAAGGCCCCAATTAGGGGGGTCATGGCCGAAGTGCCTCCAAAATTTGTGAGAGTATTTGCAGCTTTAGTTAGTGGAAGATGAAGTTGCCCCGTTAAATAACTTATCATGTTTGTACCAAAACCAACTACAGCCAATTTCTCACATATTTCATTTGCTGCACAATTTTTTTTTAAAAAAAAAGTTAATTTAATATATTTAATAATCACCTTCATAAAGTTTGTGAATAAGATAAAATATTTTTGATGAAAAATTAAGGTTACCAAAAATGAATGGCATAGTGATCATGCCACCCTGTGGTTTTTCAACATTGTTGTTGCCTTTCTTCTTCTTCATCATCATTCCCATTTTTAGTGTTTGGTTCTTGAAATTTTAGAACTTAGGCCACCCGGAACAAGGTATTTATAGACATACATAACTTTTTTTTTTACATTATGTAATTGATGAATTAAACTTTGAAAAGAGCGGTAAATCCGTCATTTTCAATTGAGCTAAATGCAAAAATACCCCCTAACGTTGCCTAACTGACAAAAAAAATAAAAAAATTGTTGAGTTATTTTTATTAGCCAAAACTCATTTGTGTTATTTTTTTTAGAGTAGTTCTGGCCGCACAACCCACAATCGGCTGTACACATATACAACCAGTTGTGGCTTTTTTTTTTTTTTTTTTTCCCTTATTCCTATATTTTAATGTAATGAAAAAAAATTAATTATATGACACATAAATAATTATCAAGAAAATGTAAACCCTGTTTGTAAATATTAAACCATGAAGCTTGAATTTTTTTACCCTAGACCTGTTAAACAAGTAGTAGGTAATACAATTAACTTCAAAAGCCTAAAATATGTGTTGTACAAAAGGCTGTCAAATTTGGGCTATGATATAATTATTTTCCTTTTTTATTTATTAGCAAAAAAATCTATTTGAAATTTCTTGATAAGTTAATTTTCAGAGTTAGCAGAGGGATTATTAACAATTTTTAGGTGAATAGGGGTGTTTTTGCATTTTTTTTGGAGGGGTTATAATTGTTATTTTCTTGTAAAATATGTATACCGGCTTGAGAGAGGTTTTTGCATTTCACTCTTTTTCATTTTGTATACTTGTCGGGATTTTTTTGGACGTTACTCTTTGTGATGTGCTTAACGGATAATTGAAACTAGCCGAAGTTACCCCTATGAAAAATAATAACAAGCATTTTGTCTCCCGTAAATTAAATTGCAAGTGACCATATTCCTTACTTAATGGACACTTTATCTCCTATGATATTTTTAGGGGACACTGTATAAGTGAAGGTAATTGCGTCCATAAATATATAGAATATGAGTGAGACATTTAACCTTTTTTTTTTTTTTTTTACAAAAACAAAGAAAAATATGGTGTCACTTAATTTATCACCGGGAGATAAATTATCTTTTGAAAAATAACAAAGGATACTTTGCTATTAACTCCTTTTTTATTTTGTGCATATTATTTAGTGATCTTGTTTTAGCAGCACAATTTTTTTTTTTTAATAGCAAAGTACCCTTTTTTATTTAATTAGAAATTCGAGCATGTTTCACCACAGTCGGACGCATTAAGTTTGAAACAGTCAATTCAAGTCAAAAGAAATCTTATCCGAAATTAACTACAATAGATGATTGAATATTGCCAGTCACAAGTCGGGTAAAATGCACGAAATTCAGTTGTGTTGTGTCAAATTTCATGTGTTCAGTTTATCACACAAAATTATTTTATGTTTGATAAACTTTGCACGAAATCTCTATTCCGCGCAATTCCACTTGATTTGTAGCACGTGCGCAACACTCGTGCTCAGTGAGATCAAGACTTAAATTTGCATCTATTTAAGTAACTAAAATGCACGAAAACCCGATGTGTATAGAAAATTTCCATAAAACTACGTACCATGTATTATGTTTTATTGAACCAAATCTTATTTTATTTTTATAAACTCTTAAGTTCTGCCACTTACACGAGTTACATGCTATTATGATTACACCGATATTTTTATTTAAATATCGTAATATGGTGATCAATACTTAATATTAGGACGTGAAAAATATTGCACACACGAGTAAGATGTAAAGTTAGCTTTTTAATTTATTATTTGTAACTTTTCTCACCTTTATAAAAGATTTATTTTCCCATGAGAGATTTGAATATACAAATAATACGGGATTATTGCATTTTTGGTGCCACAACTATAGCCCATTTGTATTTTTACCCCGTAACTTTTCGGGCTGGCACATTTGGTGCCACAACTTCAACATCAGTGGCAATTTTGGTGCCAATTGAGGCCCAATTTTGAAATTGGCCAGAAATTCCTCTATGTACGGGCCATGTGACATGAAAATTGGGGATTTTGACCATTCAACACCTTTTTCATGAAAAAAAAAAATTCCACCCACCAAGAACTAGGCTACTTGGATGTTTTTATTTGGGGAAGAATAAGAAAGCGGGTAATAATTTAATTAAGGGAATGTTTGGTGAATTTTATAGGAAAAGTTAGGATTTTAAATTTTGGTATTTTTTTTATTGAAAAAGACGTTGAATGGTCAATTTTGATATATTACTAAAATCACATGGCCCGCATATGGAGGAATTTCGGACCAATTTTGAAATTGGGCCTCAATTGGCACCAAAATTGCCACTGATGTTGAAGTTGTGGCACCAAATGTGCCAGCCCGAAAAGTTATGGGGTAGAAACGCCAGTGGGCTATAGTTGTGGCACCAAAAATGCATTAATCCCCAAATAATACTGTAGTTAATTCGGTTCACACGTTTTAGCTGGAAATAAATGGTTAGGCAAGTTGAGCTTCAAATTGCTTCAAATAATCCCATTATCATTAGCACACGAAGGCAAAAGCTTTTATTGAATTTCCATTTTTTGTAGCTTATTACTTATAAATGTTTGTATGGCCCATTCATGTTTTAAAAGCCATGCAATATGTTTCTTCTAGTATTTCTAATTTAACTCAACATAACATGTGAATGTTAAGAAAAATTAATTGAAACTGGTATTTACATTAATTTAAAAAGGAATTTTCATAAAAAGAAAATAACAAATAGAGAAAAACAAAAGAGTTGTAAGAGGTAGACATGTGAACATATGTATGGCTGTAAAAAGAGGATTTCAATGATTCTTAAAAAAAAAATAAAAAAAATCAATGTGACGAAGCAAATAAGGACAGATGTAAAACAGTCTGAAAAGGTTTCCTGTCCTCATGCCACGGCTGGCCAAGAAAGTGAGGCCATTATTTAAGACATATATAGTTGGTTAGATATTTGAGTTCATAATTTCATTAATATTCCATACTTTAGCGCAATTATTTATCTTACATAATATGAAATTATTTGCGTCAATGACAAATTTCAAGAGTCCATATCAACAAAGGGTTGTTAGGTAATAATGGAAAGGAAAACCAAATGATTATATTATATTCGAGGGTAATTTTATTTCCAGATCGGGTATGGTCGAATTCAAAATATCTACACAATAAATATAAATAAATTTGTTTTGTAGTTGGATCAATCACATGACGAGTGAAATATACATATTTTGTTATTTGTTGAGTTTGTCCAAATCACGCTTGGGCAATAAAATCTTACTCGAGCCCAAGTAAAACATATGAGACTGTCAAAACATCAATGCCTATTATTGGACACAAAGAATGAAGTCGGGCATATTGGCGATTAATATGTAAGTAAGTTCTACGAGATGAATTGCAAGGAAGAACACAAGATATTTAGCCCAAAAAAATATATATAGGGTTCGGAAATTATATTATTAATCAGTGAAAACGGATCAAAGCAGCAAAGCAAGAAATCGACAAAAACTAAGTTAAACTAGCATCAATCGGTGAAATAATGAAGTACAACGGTAACAAATGACTTTAACCGGTAAAAACGAGTGAAAATGAAAATAAGGTTAATCAGTAAAAAACTTGTGAAACACATGAGAAATAATTGAAATGTTGGTGATATCAACTAATATTATTCAAGTTTTGTTTAGTTGATTTAAAATTACAATTGTGGATTTCTAGTAACTCCAATCATTATCCAAACAATAAATTTACTTTATACCCCTATTAAAAATTTGTATCTAAACAAGAGATTTTAAAGATATACTGTAAATATTAATCTAAATCATATGAATTATGAATTTCAAATTAGTTCATTTCAAATTTCTTATAAAATCCAAATTCATGCATCATCCAAATCCAAATGGAGATTAGATATATTGTTGGGTCTCATAATTTCAATACGTTATCAAATCTTATCAGTCAATTCTTAGTCGTCCTCGATCGTTATCTTATTGAATGAACCAACCACTAATAACTAATCAAATGCAATAAACAAGTATAATAAATCATTTTTTTAATCAAAAGTATAATAAATCATTTTACTTTTATCAAAAGTATGATAAATTAGTATATTAACATATACTTTTTGGTGTGATTTGACCTGAGTTTCTCATGATTTTAGATTTGGGCTCAACCTTGCTAGTCAACAAGATCTTTTCAAGAGATTATTGAATTATTTTGGTGTTTACTCGTTTGAGATAATGAAAAATGACATCCATTAACAAAATGAGGAATAACAAAGCAAAAATTATGTTCCCACTCAATTCAAAATTTGGCGAATTTGGAGGAGGGGCTAAATTGTAAACTCCAAATTTGGAGTTTTGAATAGGAATCCAAAGACCACTTCAAATCAGACCATCTCTAATGACGCGGAGGGGGAATACCCTCTCCCTCTCCCCCTAGTTTTTTAGTCATTTCTAATGACTCATTCTATCAAACTCATTTCATTACAAATTTTATTCTTTCCCACTCTTACTAATTATTATTACACCAAAAATAAATTTAAAATCAAAAGTACATTAGTGAACATAGAAAAGAAAAAATTACATTAAATATAACTTCTTTTTAAACAACTAGTATAACGAAATCAATTCATATGTTTTTCACAAAAAAAAAAATAGATTGATCAAAATAAATTATATACACGACAAATATAATTATTTTGAAATAATACACAAATTATATGATTTCTTTTTAAAAAGAATTTTTTTGGGTAATAAATACAACCCCAAAATTACTAAAATAAATCAATATTAAAATAATAGTGTTTATAATTAAAAATAGTTACCTCCAAATAATACACAAATTTTAGGATTTTTTTTTTTTTTAAAAAAAAAAAAAAGGGGATAGGGTTTGGGCTGGGGAAGCTCCCCCTCCCCCTGGCCCCCGTCCAATGTCCCTCTATCTTATTTGCCCCTTCCCCACATACCCTCTAGGACATTTCCCCACTTGTCATTAGAGATGCCTTACTATCCATTTAATTTAATTACAATCTTGTCCCATAATATTAGTTTTCTGTAATTTTGTTAATTACCTTTTACACCATTTATGTTATTAATCATTTTCATTTTCTTTAAATTAATAATAAATGATAGATTGTTTTTAAAAAATGAATGTTTGATACAAATATATTTAACAAGTTATATTTTATGTGTAATTTTAAAAAATGAAAATGTATTTTCTTATTTTTTTTTGAATTTATCTTCAATTTGCAATGTTACTTAAATGTTTTGATTAATGTATTTCCCATTTAGTTTTGGTATAATTTTATTGTTATATTTAATAAATCATTTGAATTGTACTTAAGCATATTAAATAAATTTATTGACTCAGTTTAATATTATTTATTAAACAACTCAAATTTTAATTTTGATGAATGTAGATAAAATTTATTATTTAAAAAATGAATAGTATTTTGTAGGTTGTGATCACGTTTTGGGTAAAAGATGTTCTAACAACTTCGAATTTCAAATCTCTTTAATTTTTCACAGCTCATATGTAATTAAAAGTGGTTTTGGTTTTTAACAATTATATAAACTACCACTCCATCTTTTTATTTTGTTTCTATTTCTTTTGGAGATGTCTCAAAAGAAAATTTTATTTCATAAAATAAAATTATTTTTTTCAAAAATATTATCTCACGTAAAATAGTGATTTAACTTCACTAATTTGCTGACATTATTTTCCAAGGCACCAAAATATTAAAAAAAATTATTTTTTCGACTCTTATTTAAAATTATGTGTTAGATCTTAAGGAACAAAAGAAAGAAAACTAGAGAAAGAAAAACAAATGATGTCAAGATATAATTAGGCAATGATATTGAAAACTTTGTGATGTAATCATAATCATGATAGATATATAATTAGGCAATGATATTGAAAACTTTGTGATGTAATCATAATCATGATAGATATATAATGATTTTGACACTTAAATTTTTCCAATGAAGGTATCAAATAAGATGATTAGGATATCAGACCCATCACCACATCAATGAGTGCAGCATGATGTAACTTCATTATTGAGAATTAAATAAATTTACGAACAAAGACTAGAGAGTCGGGAACAAGTTTAGGTATGGCTTAATTCCACATTGCACATCCAAATTAGGTCACTTTTTCATTTTGCACTTTCAAAAAATAATTATTTCACTTTGCACCCTCAAATTAGCTTAATGACTTGACTTTGCACCCCAATGTCTTCAACCACCTTAATGTTATCGGAAAAAGTTATTCCAGTTCCGTTATTTTTGCTGAACACATCAATTTTTTTTCTTCTCTTAAATATTAAACTAGTCTGAAAGTTGAAAAATAGTAAAAGTTTTCGTCTAAAAGTCACATTATTGTTTACATCCGAAATTATATAAAGGAAGCTTACTACCCATAACAATTCTCAAACCTACACTACAAGCTTCTCACTATATTGAGACCAATGAAATAAAATTTCATTTTTATGGTATATTTTGTATGCTCAAATATTAGAAAATTTTAGAAACATTCGTAAAATTTGTAAATTAAAGAAAAATATTGAATGTAAACTACTATACAGTTTCTTTACGACTGATCCCAAAAATTAGAAACTTTTTCATTATTTTGGTGAAGACGTACCAAATTTTGGTCAAAATATTTTCGGGCTCGTTCAACAATCAATTTGAGAGAAAAAATGGCGTGTGAAAAATATAGAGGAATTGTTTCCATAAATACAAAACTTATTCTTTCTTGGAGTTGGAATGACTTTTTCCGAAGATATTAAAGTGTTTGAAGATGTCGGATTGCAAGTGAAATCAAGATTTTCTGAGAGTGCAAAGTGAGCTAGTTATTTTTTAGGGTGCAAAGTGAAAAATGACTAATTCAAGGGTGCAATGTGGAATTTATCCGTTTAAGTATAGTAAAAGTTCATTAACAATAATTTTCAAACTATGTTATTAATTTGCATAAACGCACAAAAATAATATGTTTTCTATACTTGAATTGTAATTAGCAATTATATTGAATTCAAAATGCAACGTATTTCAATAAAAGTATTCTTATAATTGTCCACAACATTCTTTCATAACATTAAATTTATTTATGTTAATCGGCCATTTGTTCAAGATTTTTTTTTAGATGGTGAATACAATGTTACATCAAACACTATACCGAATCGAATATATTGCATTGGTATCAAAGTAAACTAATTACAAATGTTAGTATTAACTAGAGAAAATGTTAGTATTAAATAGATAAAATACCCACATTATTGAACCTATGATCTCTTGGTTATGGAGCCTCATCCTTAACCACTTGGCTAAGGCCTCATCAGCGCCGTTGGTTCAAGACTCAAGGTGCAAGTTGCGGTTCAAGAATCATAAACCTTTCTTCCGAAAATACATTAATCGTGGTTCATTTTCCATATTTAGTTTCAGTCAAATAATTTCTTACAATATATATTTTCTTTAATTCTAAAAAACATACTTATGGGGCAAAAAATCAAAGCAAGCTACTCGATATTTGAATCGAGCTCATTCAATGAAAGTTCATTTGGGTTCAACTCGTCATACTTATCAGACAAGCTTTAACAAAAATTTTCGTTTAATAACTTTTGAAGCTCGAGCTCGGCTTGATAAGCTAAAAATGGACAAAAAACATGTAAAAATATCAAACTACTCGATAATCAGCTCGAGTTCGTTCGATAAAAGCTCGTGCAGGCTCGATTCACTAAGTAATCAAATCAAACTCAAATACGATTTCAAGCCCGATGCTTGAACAAAGTGTTTCGACACTACTTGACTCGTTTACACCCATACATACATAAACAAAAGAAAAATTACTACTAAATTGTTATATTTACAGTTTCCAATAAGATTAATTATTTTAATTAATTAATAAACCTTGACTTTGAAGGCACAAAATCATAAGCGATTCACAATTAGCATTAACAGAAAAATTAAAAGATGCATTTTTGATTGTCCGTGGAGAAGAAAGTTATGGTTTAGATTTTTGTTTTACTAAGATTAGATCGATGTTTCCAGTTGGACTTTAGCGACAAAAAAAGTTTCTTAATTGGATCATAATATACTAAATATATAATTAATATTACTCATTAGAAAATTTTCAGAAAAATTGTAGGATTGGAACGGGAGGGGGAACTTTTATGAATATATAAATATGCATGTCCTTGCTCCAATATATACCAGATAACTTTGCACCCTCATAAAATGATCAATGCCATTTCCACCCCTACAATTACCTTAGTTACTTAGGCGTAAGAGTGAAATGCAAAAATACCCCTATGCTTTGTCCAATTAGCTGAACCTTTGTTATTTTTATTACTAAAAGCCCCCTGTGCTATTTATAATAGCAAAAAAACCTCTTGAGGTTCGAGTACATATTTTGCAGAATAAAAGACATTTATACCACCATATACGAAAAACATCCATATTCACCTAAAATTTTGACAATAATTCCCCTCTTAACTTTAAAAATTGACAATAACTCCCCTACCACTTAAAAAATTTGTAATAACCTTCCTATTGATTTATGAAGGAATTTCAAATAGGTTTTTTGCTAATAAAAATATAACATTACACAGGGGAGTTTTGTCAATTAGGTAAAATACAGGTGCTATTTTTGCATTTAGCTCAATGACGTAATCATGGTGATTAGAGGGTTCAAAATAACAATTTTATAAGGGTGTGCAATGTGCAAATTTGACATGATTGGAGGAGGCCAAATGTGATTGAGACTTTTAAATCGTATAAAATTTTACTTATATTATTCAATCAAATGCAAAAACACTTTTGTGACATGATGGAATTACACTTTTGATATTAATTTCAATTAGTTTTATTGTGTATACATTTACAAAAATAAAAAAATTAATTAAATATTATATATTTAAGCAATTATATAATCATGGATCAACATTTCGTTTCGAGTGTATGTTTCGGTTAGCTAAATATTGAAAACTTTTCGGAAACGTTTCGAAACCTAAGAAAAAATTGTAAAAAATTACTAAATTAAGAAAAAATACGAGAGTTTCAGGCAAACATATAGTTTTAGAATTACATCTTATTTTCATTTTGCTTGATTCAAAAAGGAAAATTGTTCGATGTTTTCGACGGAAAATATGAAAATTCATGTATATAATCTTTGTGTGTTCTAAAAATGCGTTACGGATTGAACAACACATAAGGAAATTTTGCTTATTTTATTCTAACATATGAATTTCTTTAGAAGCAACAAACATAGATTTAATTAGTTTACTTTGATACAAATATAATAAATTCAATTTGATATAGTGTTTAATGTGACGATTTATCCAACATCTTAAAAAAAAAATGCAAATAACAAAAAACACTTTGGGTTATTAAAAATAAATGAATAAATAAATAACTTTCGGTTTATGTCACTCTTGCTATCACATGCTGCAGCCCAGAATTATACATAGCTGTCATTATTGATAGAATTTTGGGCATGAAATAGAGATAAGGATAGAAAATGAATAACGTTTGTAATTAGTACAATTATGAATTATAGACTCAGCCTCAATGAATTTTAGTCCATGTACAGTGCCAAGTGATGTCAGAGGTGACATAAGAATGGTCCAAAAAACTGTCCCTTTTGTAAAAGTAAGTTTGTCTGGAATTAAGCCCACATTAATTATCTGCAGTAATTAGGTGGAATTAAAGAATACATTATCTAAGATTATATTATTTTAATTTGATTGTTAACTAATTTATGCATGATAGAAGAATAAATTAAAGAAAATGACCATCTCATTTAATAAATTGTGTTATTAATGATGAGAATCATAATAAAAAAAAAAAACAATTATGATCTATAATAATTTGCATAACTAACCAACTTTTGTTAATCTAATTTAATGGTATTTGCCATGACCACCTTGTACAATAGCATTCTAAAGTGCGTTCAGACATATATAATACGAGATAATTAAAAAAATGAAATAATTAAATTAACGTACATTAGAGCATCTTCAACAATAATAGTCAAAATTAAGAAGTTAAAAGATAAATTTAGCTCATAGTGTTATTGTTATCCATTTAATCTACTCAGTTCAATAATAAACTTCATATGTGGCTATCTATTAATATTAATAATCGTAGCAGATGCGTCCCTCTCATTAATGCGTGTAATATATACATTTGTTCCTCTTAAATTCAAAATACATTCTAAAATGAACGAAAATTGATGTATTTTAGATTTAAAAAGGACGAATGTGTTACACTATATTAATGAGAGAGACGCATCTGCTACAAAAAATTTATTGATAAATGGGACAAATCTATTATAAAAAATATAAGAGTGACGAATGTGCAAAAGTTAGCTCAAAAGGAGAACGAAAAGAAATAGAGTGATTGGGCCCATTATTTATTGCATTTTCTTTGTGTGCTTTTTTAAGACCGTGAATACATTCTTACATCAATCTTTTAGAATCTTTTCAGTTTCTATTTAATTAGAAAGATAAACTAACTACAAACACTAATAATAATCTAGGAAATATTCAAATTAATGGAAATCGGATCCAAAACTTCTTAGTCTTGAGGCCTCAGCTTTCCATTAAACTATGATCTTATCGATATGCAAAATAATATATTCAACTTTATTGGTTAGCATTTTCACATAATAATTTAATAGTTCATCCTCTTAATTTACTAAATTCATGGTAGCGTTAAACTTCATTGTAACGTTTTATTTTTCAAAGAAGCACATCCCGAGTTGACTAATTTTCTAGTTGTGTAAAAAATCAATTCAATTTGTTATCGTTAATTTTTTTTGGTAATTGATAAGTGAAACATGATCTAATTCACATCAATTATTATGTATATGTGTTGAATATAATTCATTTAATTACTACAACTGCGATTCTGCTTTGAACACCCAATTATTATGTATTTTTAAAAACCCTGCAAAAACACCCAATTTGTGTAAAATAGGTCGTTTTGGATCGACATATTTCAAGAAATAATTTTAAAAATATATAACGTGAAGTTGTAGGGACCAACTTGAAGTATTTTAAAAATGGTTTCTTGAAATATGTCGATCCAAAAAGACCTATTTTTTATAAATTGGGTATTTTTTGCAGGGTTTTTGAAAACACAAGGAAATTTGACACAATAAAAATTTCACAGGATAGTTTCTTGCAAGTTTAACATAACACAGGGGAGTATTTTGCATTTACCCCAAATATAGCTAATCAAATTCAAATAAAATTTAACTATTAAACTCAAAACAAATCTAACAAGAAACCCTTTCTTTTGTAGCAACAACACATGTCCACTGCACGTTCTCATGCTTTTACAATAATTTGAGCCTATCAATTGATGAAGAGTTTCCGGTCACAATTAGAGAAGGAGTAATGCCTAATTTCTTTCTCTTCCCCCCCCCCCCCCCCCCCCCCCCCCCCCCCACCCAATGAATTGAAGTTCCTGTTTCAATTTTGATTATCAAAAGTTAGTGGGGGGTGGGTTGGAGTATGACTGTTTAGACTAAATGATCCTATTTTGGACTGGACTTTGTTTTAGAATAAACTTTTGTATTGGATAGTTACTGATAAATTATTTAATACAAAAGGGAAAAATACTTTTGTTATCTAACTTTTGTCTAGATTATATATTTGATATCAAGTATTCTGAAAAAAAAAAATACATTTGATACCAATATTTAGGCCATTTGACACATTTCATTTGATTGTCAATTTATTAACAGAATTCATCATGTGCACGACACATGTACGTTAAGTGGCACGGGTTTCGCACGTGCATGCCCGGGCAGAGTGTAAAATTTTATTTTTGATTCCAGACTTTTACCTACTTTATATATTAGGTACCAAATCTTAAAAAAAGATACATTTAATACCAAAATTGAAGGCCGTTTGACACATTTGCTTTGACCATCAATTTGTTGGACGGGAACGACCACGTGATCGTTAAGTCACCAAAATTGCACGATTTTTGCACGTGATGTGGTCGGGCAAGGAGTATTTGAACCTAATCTTAATTTTGTCATTACAAATTCGTTACAAGGCCAAATTTCGTGTTCTTTTTATGGATGAAAAACTCTTGACGAGGGCTTTCTAATGGTACATAACGTGCGTTTCATGAAAATTGTACCGTTAAAACTGAAATTTTACACCCTGCCCAAGCCTGCACGTGCAAAACCCATGCGATTTAACGGACACGTGCCGCACATGTGATGAATTTTGTTAAAAAATTGACGGCCAAATGAAATGTGTCAAAGGCCTAAATCATGGTATGTATTAAATGTGTTTTTTCAAAAAGCTTGATATCAAATGTGTAATCTGAACAAAAATTTGGTATCAAAAGTGTTTTTCCCTCAATACAAGGATACTATACATGAACGGAATTAGTATTGGAGATTTAAAAGGACCGAGTATCTTGGTGAATTTTTTTCCAATAATTTTCGTTTAGCCCTTTTTTATTTTTATTTTTCTATTATCTGCTTCATTTATTTTTGTGTTTATTCCCGATTTCACCTATTTTTGTTTGCTTAACTTGTTATTTCACCGATTTCACGTTTTCCTCCACTTAACCCTTTTTAAACATGCATGGATTTCACAATCTTTTTGTCTATTTAAATATTTTCTCACCGTTTTCACCCGCTTTTATAAATTAAATTTGCGTGTTCAACGATTTCACCCGTTTTCACCATTTTGACTCCCCCTTCTTCTAATACCTCTTTTATCCCCTTTTTTTAGTACTAGTTTAATTTAAATCTCTTTTTTCTTTTCGAATTCACATGTTTTTGCTACTTTAATCCATTTTCATCGATAAAACCCCAATCCTCGAATTCCTACTTTCATCAATTTTACCCTATTTTTTATCGGACATATTTTCCATCTTACACTACCTCAATCATCTTGTAGACTGTATACTGCATACTATATTTATAATTCCCTTTATTAATAACCACTTGATCAATATTCTTCTTTCAACAAATTTAATAGCAATAATACTTGTTCATAAATTGCAGTATTTTTTTTTTTTTTTTTTTTTTTGTTAACCCAGGTTGAATCCTGGACCACCCATCACTGGCCTCTCAGCAATGTGCGGAAGTAAATCGCGGGATGTGCCTGAGTTGGTCAGGGTTTGTTCACTCTTTATACTCCTAGCCCCCAAGGGAGCCTACTACCATGGAACTTACAACACCAAGCTGCTCCATCCTCCCTTAAAGATTTTACAACACTTGGCTGCTCCTCCCAGGATTCGAACTCCCCACCCTGGGGGAGTGATCAGTGTAAAGATTTAAAAATAAAAATTGTCACCAAAACTCCTTGCCACTTAATTGTCAGAAACAAAATAATTAAACTAGCTAGTAACAATTGAAATATATTAATTTTTATTGGAGTATTATGTTTATGAAAATTAATAGTATACTAAGTAAAAAGCTAAATTCATTATCATTCAATGTATGTGACAATAACAAGTTATATAATCAGTAAACATCTTCTTGCAACTAATAAAAGTAGGATCTCTTGGTGAATCTCCATTTCAACGTACTAGCTGTTATTGGAATGTGTACAAATCTAATCGTGAGAAAATTGTATTTCTAATGTTAATTAAATAAAGTCCCCTAAAAAAATGTTAATTAAATAAAGTTTCTTATTTGAGTAAAGTATGAAACTTAGGGTAGTACGTTGGATATTAATTACCAGTTCTATCACACACAAGGGACTTTAATTGAATCATTGCATTTGGTCACATGACCTAAATCAGATAAAAATTAACAAATTGTTAGCCCCATATGTCTGGATACTAATACAAATGTGGCATAATGCTTTGGAAAATGACCGGTGATTTTTTATTTTTAGTTAAACGACAGATTACATCATTATATTATCTTATCAATTGATTACATGTAACAAATTATAAAGAATATATTAATCAACAATTAGTATAAAGTTAGATATATACCATCACTTGTGATGAAGGGATATTTCGTCTAAATAGCTGGTCCAAATCCAATGTGCCACGTAATTGCTGATATCCGTTCTACAGTATGGAATTCTTGCCGGTCAACTTGAACAGAACTCCACTTCTAGGAACCTAACCCTGCGCTCAAAGGAACTCGTCAGGTTTTGCCGGTGGTTGATCCGGCGTAGACCCTCCGATGCTAAAGTCAATACAGTTGTTGATAGGAATAGCAGAAAGTATGATATTGGTTGTTCAAAAAAAACCTACCTTGAAGAGTAATAAATGCCGTCTATTTATAATTTTCCAAAGCGGATATTTCGGGTCGGATCTCACCTGGTTCGATCCAATTGAGACATTGAAGTCGAATTAGTTTGATCGAAGGGTTGATCTAGGAAGTTTATGCAGAGTTTAGTATGAAAATCATTTACGGGACACAGATTAGTAAATTTCGACATATTGATATGTCGAAATTCATAAGGACAAGCGTAATGACCAGAAATGTATATCGAACTAGGACCAGATCTGGTACATGTCGATTAGAACCAGATTTGGTCTAGTTGACTAAGATAGAGTTTTAATCCTGAAATTGATTTATAATCTGACGTGTAATATGCCATGTCACTGATTGAATATTTGGTATATCAATAGTCCCCCAAGTTCAAGTATTCGATATTAAAAAATCGAAGTCTTGAATCTGTGAATTTTAAAAGTTTTGAATTATTTGATAATCTGATAATTCTTATATATATATAACAGTATTCGTCCCCGAAGTTCAAGTATTCGATATGAAAATCGAATTTTTGCACTTGTGAAATAAATAATGAAAATAAATGACAAATACACAATTGAGTTTTGGGCTTATACATCGAAGCCCAAATCAAAGTGCTATTTTTCAGGAGACTTGTTAGGTGGTTTTACATATCAGTTTTTGTATCTAAAGATAATATGTCGAATATCTAATGAATGCCAAATATAAATTCAATATAATATGTCGATAGGTTATAACTTGTAAATATATATATGTCGATGAGTTATTTAGGTAATTAAATATCGAATATCCATATATGTGTATTTTAGACAATCTATATATGTAAATATCAGCAAACTTCGACATTGCTTGTGCTCAATATATTCACCTTCATTCGATTTTTATGTGTATATATATGTAATTATTTCTTCGTTTAGGTTAAAAATGTAATTTTAAATATTCTGAGAGTAAATATTTTTTGTATCGAAAAGTCGTGGTCTCGGAATTCGAACCGTCTCTTAAAGTCGAAGGGTTAATTTTGCAATTTACCCTTTTCAACTCTCTATATAAAGGGGCTTTTACCAATTACCCTCATATCACAATTTTACTAATTTGAGCAGATCTGTTCGAAGAGCCTCAGGCCCTAGGTCGAAGAAATCACTCTCTTTATAGTCGAATCCTCCTGTTATCCGGGTAATTTTCTGTCTCCTTCATACTTCGATTAAGCATGTCTTTAAATTCTTGTTGGTCCCAAAAGTGGTCAATGAGGTCTAGAGGGGGGGGGGGGGGGTGAATAGACCTCTTAAAACTTTAAAACTTTTTCTCTAACTTTTCAAATCAGCAGACTAAGCTGATCGAGATTTGTAAGACTACTAAGCTGATCGCGCACAAAGCTTTGAACAGCAGAGTTGACCACTCATCTGATTTTCACTCAGCTGATTTCAGATGTTAAATTAGAGTTTTAGAAACTAGTTGGCAGCGGATATTCAAAGTGTTTTTCACCAAGCTGTTTCTCTTTAAGTTTTCTCACTCAAAAGATTTTATCCCCAGTTTTTATAACTCCTTTTAAAATCTTTTGGTTAAAACGTATGTTTGAGCTCTTTTGAGAATATGCAAAGTATAGCAGTAAGTAAATCAAACACACAGGATTTTTATAGTGGTTATATGGATAAAAATCCTTTAGTCCACTCTTCCAAGTCACTAAGATCTTGGGTTATATTAGAAAACACAAAGTAATCAAGTATACAATGCTTGCGCTGATCAACAAATGAAAAGCCACATGTGCGCTGTAAGAAATCACACAGAAATCCTACACTCCGAAGCTAGATCACTCACTTAGACGGATCTACACTCCTCACGCTATTTTCAGTACAGGAATCACTCAGAAAGCCTATACTAAGAAGTTATATCACTTCACAAAGATGGATATACACTCCTTTAATTCTCAGTTGAAAGTCACTAAGACAGACAACGCAAGATCTCTGTTTTTCAACAAAAAGCTTCGTCAACAGATGACTTTGCTTAAGATCAGATGACTCAACTGATGGATCTCGCTCTTATGATATGTTCTTGAGTTGTGCAAGCTCTCTTTAGATCTTCAGTTATGTCTTCTATTTATACTCCCAGATTTTGAATTTCTGCCCGTTGAAGGTTGGCAGGAATCTACAGTCCTCGAGTTCTGGTCCTGACACACGGAACGGCTCCCTGCAACTGTTGCACTGTACACTCTGTTGTACGGATGTTTGCTTTATGTCAGTCGCATTTAATGCACTTAGCTCTTAGCCGTTGACAAGCTTACTGACCGTCTTCACTCTGCTGGTGGAAGTACTCCGCTGATGATCACTCTGCTGATCACTCGGCTGATGGCTTCTCGGCTGATTCAAGAACGAACACATCTGTCTTGACTCGGCTGATACTACCCATCTGATATCCCACTCGGCTGATTCGGTCACTTAGCTTCCAGACCATGAGATAGGTTCCACTAAGCTGTTCAGTTCTTAGTTGATGACTTCCAGATTAGTCTTCTTGACTATTTTACCCTTTTTGTCATCTTCAAAACCTTCTCCAATATCAACCAACAATTTCCCCCTTTTTGATGATGACAAAACCTTCAACTAAGAACCAATCTAAGTCTTCAGATTTAGTCTTCATACCTTGAGATGGAAATTTATTGATCTGATACAACTTTTGTAAAAAATATCACTTGCATGTGATGGTTCTTTTTCCCTTTCTGATCTTCTGTTAAAGAGTTCTTAGTTGCATCTATCTTCCCCCTTTTTGTCATCAACACCAAAATTTTAGTTGCATCTTTTCTTCTCCTTTTTATCCTTCCCCCTTTTTAGGATTTGGGATAACTTATTTTCTATAAGATTGCAAACTAGTATGCTGAAGACAGGTAGGTAAGTACTTGACTGATTAAGGTAGTCTTCGTTGCTGTTTATCACTCCAGCTAGAAAATTCCCCCTAACTTCAAGAATTTTTACTACTTGATACCATTTGTGGTCTAATTCCACTTGTAGTCTGATACTACTTGGTGTAGTACATTCTTGAATGTCACTTGGCTGTTGAGTTCCAGTCGGCTGATGAGAAGCAGTCTTCTGATAACTTCATTTTGACTTATTGAAAACTTCATCTTTATTTAGGAGTACCGCTAGTCGTACACGTTCCCCCTAAGTTCAAGAGTCTGTAGTCTAGTAGTCTGATGAGAATTAGTCTTGACATATACTCAGCCGTTGAATTCCAGTAAGCTGTTCTGGGTTAGTCTTCTGATGAGTTCCCCCTCAACTTATGAATCCAAAATCAACAAACCAATTTCTTTGTCACATGGTTGACTGATACCACTTGAATAGTTGGTGATACCACTTGTTGTAATCAGTTGTTGGTCTCTAATACCACTTGGTCTTTGAAACCACTTGTTAATCTTCAACTTTTCAACATCTTGCGTTCCTTGAAATCTCCAGATATAGAGTCTACCTACTTGAATTATACCAATTGTTGATACCACTGATTTGATAACACTTGTTGGTACATGCTTGCTGGTAAGACCACTTGTTGAGCTTGATGAAATTTGCAAGGCAGTCAACTCATCTTTGTCATCTCACATGAGCTTCACCTACAAAACAGATGACTGTTTTTGGTACCCCTTGTTTACTGGGTCCAGCAGGATTAGTACAAACATGTGATGATCTAGTGACTTATGTTTTATCATGATAATACCACTTGTGATGATACCACTTGTTGGTTTTTCAACACTTATTGGTCATAATGGTCATGATTAAAACATAGCTCATAAGCAAGGTAATATGCATGAAATATGTGATATGCATGCATTTTGAGATGAGGATGGCAATTAGCATAGTGAACATGATCAGCATGATAATATGAATAAGCATAAAGCATGTCATAATAACAATTATCATAATGTGATTCAAATTCTTTGCCAGATAGTTCATTTTAGCCTCAATTTCTTACCTGAGTTATTTACTAACTCTCCTTAGATTCAACAGACTTGATACTACTTTAAATTTACTCCAATCAGCAGCCTATTTCGGCTTACTCGGCTGATGGGTTTTAGTAGTCTGATTAGTCTTAGGTAGCTTACTAGGTTTTCTAACCTATTGAGCATCAGTAGACTTGTTCTCTTAAGTCTCTGATTTCTTTTTAGAGAATGATGCAATTACTTCTTTTTAGTTTCATTTATACATTCAAAACACATTGCATACTCAACTTTTAGAGTTTCATTCTCATGCTCAAGCTTTTTGGTAGTCAGCTGATTCTTGAGATTTTTCAACCTGAAGTTTCAGTGATCTGAGTTGCTCTTTTCAGCAGAGTCATCTCTTCATTAAGCTTGGCAAATGTACAAACAATATTTGAATTTGAAATTTAGCATTTATTCAATCGGTTCAAATAGTACGTTACATTAATCAGTAGAAGTTACCCCAATTTTCAGAATCGTCGAATTCTACGGCAGTTAAGCATATTGTCTCAGGTACTTCTTCAAATTCTTTATCAGACGACTGATGGTCTGAATAAGATGTGCAGGAGTTTATTAGCTTTGCTGCATCAGCTAACTTTGATTTGCTCTTACTAAGCTTACGCTCCTTTTCAGCACTCTTCTCCTTTGTAGCAAACTTCTCAGATGATGAGGTTGGATGGTCTTTGATCAAGAGTCCAAACTCCTCTTCGTCGCTGTCTTTAAGTTTTGCTTTGGAGGAACCTCTGTTTTCCTGAAAAAGATCAGAAGAAGATGAAGTAGCATTTTTATATTTTAATTTCATTTTCTTCTTGTAGAACTTCTCAAAATCTTTCAGCAGCAGGGCAACGTCGTCAGCAGTGTATTTTTCTGAACTCAGCACAGTCTTCTGTTTTGACTTGTCTGCTGATTTTCTTGACTTGTCTGACGCCATTAGAGCAGCAGTAGGGTCTGAACTGGTTGACACTTCTAATCCCAATCTTGGCATATGATACTCATACGCTTTGAGAGACGAGAACAGTTCGGAAAGAGAAATCTTCTCTAAATCCCTTGATTCTTCCATGGCTGTCACCTTCATGTTGAATTTAGGTGGCAAGGCCTTCAGAACCTTTGTTGTGATCTCCCTGTTCGAAAATTCTTTACCAAACCTTAGAACTTCATTCAGAGCTTTGGTAAACCTGGTATCCATCTGATCAATCGTTTCACCAGACTTCATTTTGAAATTTTCAAACTCCTCAAGAGCCACACTGAGCTTATGTTCTTTGATAGCGTCGTTTCCTTCGCTTAGCCCGCAGACTTTATCCCACATCTCTTTGGCAGTTTTGAGATGCTTGATCTTCTGGAAATTTTCTTCGTCTACAGCTCTGAACATGATGAACTTCGCCTTTTTATCAAGATTTACCAACTTGTTTTCTTTAGGTGTCAGCTCATCCAGCTCTTTGTCAACTATCTGATCTGGTTGGCCAGCAACCTTCACAGTCTTCTGGAATCTGAATGGTCCTTTTGTAATACACGTGTGCATATCTTCATTATAAGCAGCAAGGAAAATTTCCATTCTGATTTTCCAATTTTCAAAGTCCATATGGCCAATGTGAGGAACATGGCTTATGGCATCCATTTTTCAAAAAAATTTGATTTTTCAGAATATGCTCTATCTTTGAAAAATTTGGAAAACACACATTGGATCAAGTTCGTTTGATCAAGCAGAGGATCAGGTGAACCAATCTGCTCTGATACCACTTGTTGGTCCCAAAAGTGGTCAATGAGGTCTAGAGGGGGGGGGGGGGGGGGTGAATAGACCTCTTAAAACTTTAAAACTTTTTCTCTAACTTTTCAAATCAGCAGACTAAGCTGATCGAGATTTGTAAGACTACTAAGCTGATCGCGCACAAAGCTTTGAACAGCAGAGTTGACCACTCATCTGATTTTCACTCAGCTGATTTCAGATGTTAAATTAGAGTTTTAGAAACTAGTTGGCAGCGGATATTCAAAGTGTTTTTCACCAAGCTGTTTCTCTTTAAGTTTTCTCACTCAAAAGATTTTATCCCCAGTTTTTATAACTCCTTTTAAAATCTTTTGGTTAAAACGTATGTTTGAGCTCTTTTGAGAATATGCAAAGTATAGCAGTAAGTAAATCAAACACACAGGATTTTTATAGTGGTTATATGGATAAAAATCCTTTAGTCCACTCTTCCAAGTCACTAAGATCTTGGGTTATATTAGAAAACACAAAGTAATCAAGTATACAATGCTTGCGCTGATCAACAAATGAAAAGCCACAAGTGCGCTGTAAGAAATCACACAGAAATCCTACACTCCGAAGCTAGATCACTCACTTAGACGGATCTACACTCCTCACGCTATTTTCAGTACATGAATCACTCAGAAAGCCTATACTAAGAAGTTATATCACTTCACAAAGATGGATATACACTCTTTAATTCTCAGTTGAAAGTCACTAAGACAGACAACGCAAGATCTCTGTTTTTCAACAAAAAGCTTCGTCAACAGATGACTTTGCTTAAGATCAGATGACTCAACTGATGGATCTCGCTCTTATGATATGTTCTTGAGTTGTGCAAGCTCTCTTTAGATCTTCAGTTATGTCTTCTATTTATACTCCCAGATTTTGAATTTCTGCCCGTTGAAGGTTGGCAGGAATCTACAGTCCTCGAGTTCTGGTCCTGACACACGGAACGGCTCCCTGCAACTGTTGCACTGTACACTCTGTTGTACGGATGTTTGCTTTATGTCAGTCGCATTTAATGCACTTAGCTCTTAGCCGTTGACAAGCTTACTGACCGTCTTCACTCTGCTGGTGGAAGTACTCCGCTGATGATCACTCTGCTGATCACTCGGCTGATGGCTTCTCGGCTGATTCAAGAACGAACACATCTGTCTTGACTCGGCTGATACTACCCATCTGATATCCCACTCGGCTGATTCGGTCACTTAGCTTCCAGACCATGAGATAGGTTCCACTAAGCTGTTCAGTTCTTAGTTGATGACTTCCAGATTAGTCTTCTTGACTATTTTACCCTTTTTGTCATCTTCAAAACCTTCTCCAATATCAACCAACAATTCTTCTAGTAGTGCGTCTAGTACTGAGCTCGATTCAGATGATTCCCCTGTAGTTTTTTTTTCTTCTGATTTTATCGATATAACCGGTGATGACGAAATTGATAGCATTAGAGTTCAATCTGTTTTATTTGGTAATGTCGACCCAATTGGTGATAATTTATAGCAAGTTGGTGATGTCGAATTAGGGCAATTTGAAGGGAGTGATATCGAATTAGGGCAAGTCGAAGGGGGTGATGTCGAAAAAGTAGGTCCATCTGATCGGTACAAAACAGTAGATCGATATGATCAAATTTTGCCTGGATTTTATAGAGTGCCCGTTTCTTCATTAGCACAAACTTATTCTTTTACTAGTGGTTGGTCAGTAATAGAACCAGTAGAAAGTGATCACACTGGGGAGGACCTATACCCTTTGCACTCTTCGGTCCGAGCTGTAAATACACGGTCTAGTAGATCAAAAAAAAAAAAAAAAGAATGCTCCGCCAGATAATTGTAGAGCAATTAACATTCATCATCTCGAACTTGGTCTTCGATTTCCCATACCAGTCGAAGTGGCTGACATTTTTAATCCATTATCCTTATCTCCTATACAAATAGTTCCCAATGGGATGTCTTACATCATTGCCTTTTGTTTGATAATGAAAGCCCTAGGTCAAGCCCCCTCTTTTGCTAATTTCAACAATCTGTTTGTTGTTACTGAGTCTCCGAAGTCGAATGTTGGATTTTATTATATTAAATCGAAGAATAAGAAAAGTTTCTTGACGCAAATTCAATCCGGCTATGGCAAGGAGTGGAAACACCGATTTGTTTATGTTGCCCCCCCTGAAGGTTATGTTTGGAATGTTCGAAGTGAATGGCGTACTGGTCTTATTAGGATTGAAAATGTAGGAAATCCTTCATGGGGTTCTGAGTTTTTGAATCAGTTGAGAGAAAATAAGTATAACGCTAAGAAAATACTTCGAGAACCTATTCTTCGACTAGGGGGAATGTCGATGTCGAAGGCTCGAAGAAGTGATCCTACCTTAGGTAGTTTATATCGATTATCTTGTTTATTAAATAAGTTTAATTGTGGTTTCTTCTTACTTCCTAATCTAATTCGATTTACTGACATTTTTATGCAGAGCAAGCAATTTCAGCTACTATGTCTCAAAGAGCAAAGAGAATGATTGAAATGGCTCGAAGAACAGGTTCGAATCAAGCACCTCGTCCCATACCAGGTCAGAATCCGAGTGTTGTATCGAATAATCCCAACCGAGCACAAATAGCTTCGTCGAACCAACCTGATCACCCTGTTCGAAGTATCATAGATGGTTCGACCCATCATGTTGTTCTAAAGGAGTACTCGCGCGAGAGAACATGGTTCTTCGACTCCTGAATCTGCTCGAGGTAGTAAGAGGCCTAGAGAAGAAAATGATGTGGTTCGACGTCCTGGAAAAGAACCTGTTCTCGAAGTCTCGTTTGATGAGGATATCGAGAGTATAATGAATTCTGAGCTTCCTCGTGCTGGAGGAGTTCCGCTCGACTCTTCAGTCCTTGAGCAGGAAGGTGAAGGAAAGGCTTGGAAAGTATTTCAATCCATCATTTTCAAGAAAGATCAAATCAATTTGAGTAAGAAGAAGATTAAACAAAATTTGAAGAAAGGATCCCGCGACCTTGTTTCTGTAAGTTTTTGGTCGAATTACTGTATTCGATTTACATAATTTCGATATATTTGGTGGTTCGACATTCTTTATGTTTATTTTTTAGGCAAGTAACGTCATGTATCAAGGTTATGTTCTTGTTGAGCGTGCCTTCAAGGATCTTGACAAAATGAAGAAGAAATTGAAGTAACAACACAACTTTATGAAGGCTCTTTCTGCAAGCTCTAAGGATGTAGAAAAGAAACAAAAGGATGCTGAAACTGAGCTTCAAAGGAAAGATGATCAGTTAATTGATGCTATAGAGAAACTCACTGCTCGAAACGCTGATGTTGAAGGGTTGCAGAAAAAGGTTGAGGATCAGATTCTTGAAATCAAGCATCTGAAGCTTGAGTCGAATCAAAGTTATGAAAGAGGTCGAACTGAGGGCATGTCGATGTCGACTGCACCAAGTCGTGAGCAGATGCTAGCAATTGCTCGTGAGTTTTACCGTTCTCCTACTTATGATGATTTATCTGATATGAAAGCAGGTGTCGAATTGCTTGGTGTTTTCGAGAAAGCTTGGAAACAGTGTAGAAAGCTTGGTTTTTTGAACGAGCGTTTCGACGAAGGAGCCCTTGACCCGGTAAAAATGATGATTGCGAACCATTCCCAATTACTAAGGATGTCGAAGGAGGTCCAACCCTCAAAGAGGATGTTTTTTATCCTATTTATCTCGAAGCAATGGACTCTGGAATATCTCAAGGAACGGTTGACAATGCACATGTCGAACAAGAGCAGTCTCAAGTCGAACCATTAGCAATTGAGCAGAGTCAAGTTGTGCAGCATCAGGTTCTTACAGGTGAGCAGATAGACAATATCATTGATCAGGTCTTGGCAATGAAAGTGCCCAAGATACAGAGATGTTTGATCATATTGATATAGAGAATCTGGTTGGGGATGACTCTCATAATGCCGAATGATATTGCGCTTTTTTGAGGGGGTGGCTAGATGTTCTGAATTAGTGCCTCGAACGGACGGCCCTCTGTGTCGATTGTGCCCGGCCTCTCGATGTCATATTTATGATTATCTTATTTTGTAATATGCACCTTTTGAACTTATGCTGAATATTTTCCTAAGTATGTGTAGTTTTTATTCTTTATTAATCTATGCCTAATTTGTTTGGTTTATTATTACTTTTTAATCTGATTCAGTGTTTTTAGTTCTTAGCTTAATTTTGATCATTGTTTTGGACTAAGTGGAACGTTATATTTCAACAATATGTTGAACGTGATATGATAATCGACATTAAGTATTTGATCGAATAAAGACTCGTATTTGAACTAAAATGTTAATCGACATTAAGTACTTTGATCAAATATGATCATAAGTATGTATCAATTTGAACAAGTTTTTGTGCTTTCTGTATGATGAGATGAATTTGGTCGAATAGATAAGATATTTATGATTTTATCAAATGTTTGGTCGAATAGATCAGTATCAATTTGAACAAGTGTTTTGCTTTGAAATTTATCAGTTGTTTCGAATATAATGTAAGGATTCGATGCTTTGAAAGTTGTCAAAAATGATCGATGCTTTGAAACCTATCAATTGTTTCACTTTATCACTTTTATAGTGTAAGGATTTGATGCTTTGAAAGCTATCAATTATTTCACTTATCACTTTTATAGTGTAAGGATTCGATGCTTTGAAAGCTATCGAAAAATTATTGATGCTTTGAAAGCTATCAATTGTTTAATAAGAGCAGACACTTTGTAATTTTGCATAAAAGATAATTTAGTTTCATTGATTGTTCTTCTCAGTAGTACAGACTAACGGAATATTGATCAATGTAATGATCATAAGTACAAAATACAAAAAGTGATCATTTATGATTATCTTAACGAGAAAAGATCCTAAGTATAGAATTTTCTTAAATTTCTTCCATTCCAGGTTCTTGGTACAGGCTTTCCGTCCAGATATTCTAATCTATATGCTCCTTTTCTTCCAACTTCGATGACTTTATAAGGCCCTTCCCATTTTGGATCAAGTTTACCAGCATCTTTGGATGCCTCGATTTTCTTCAACACTAGATCACCTACTTGAAATGTCTTTAATCGCACATTCTTGTTGTAAGCTTTAGCCATTGTGGTTTTATAGGCTTGTATTTTTGTTAAAGCCTTTTCTCTTCTTGCTTCAGCTTTGTCAACCTCGTATTTTCTTCGTTCCTCATTGGCTTTTTCTCCATATAATTCGACTCTTGTTGTTGGTACTTGTATATCAGTTGGAACCACATCATCAGAACCATAGACCAAACTGAACGGAGTTTCTCCAGTAGTTGTCCTCTCTTTTGTTCGATTTGCCCATATCACCCAGGGTAATTCATCAAGCCATGCTCCACTTGCCTTTTCAAGTCTTTTCTTCAATAGTTGTACAATATCTTTATTCGTGACTTCCGTTTTTCCATTTGTTTGTCGACATCCTACCGACGTAAATCTCTGTTGTATTCCATGCTTGGTACACCATGCATTAACTCTAGCTCCAACGAATTGTCCTCCATTATCAGATATAATAGTTCTTGGCAAACCAAATCGACATACAATATTCTTCCAATAAAAATTGATGATCTGGGTCTGAGAGATGGTTGCAAGAGCTTCAACTTCGATCCATTTACTGAAGTATTCGACGCCCACGAGCAGATATTGGATTTGACCTTTAGCCATAGGAAGTGGCCCAACTAAGTCGACTCCCCATTGATCGAATGGCCAGGCAATCGATACTTGTTCCATATTCTGAGTAGGTTGATGAGGGATATTATCATGGAATTGACATTTTGCACATTTTTGGGCATACTCATTTGCGTCGCAGATCAGCTCTGGCCAGTAGTAACCTTGTCTCGATACTCTTAAAGCCAACGATCGACCTCCTGAGTGACTTCTGCACGATCCTTCGTGTATATCTTTTAAAATGATTTTGGCCTGAGCTGGGGCCTAACATTTTACTAAGGGACCAGAAGTTGATCTTCTGTACAAATCTCCATTCAGAAGTACATATCGAGGTGCTCGATATTTCAATCCTCAGGTAAAGTTCCGTCCCTCAGATATTTGATAAATTCGGTCTTCCAGTTTTTTTCTATTTCTTCGATGTTCACTATTTTTGGCGTAATCTCTTCGTCTTTATCATCGATTGAGGACTTAGTAGACCGCATCAGGGTGACCTTTCTTTGTTTAATGCTTTCGATTAAGTTTCCAAATTTTGAGAGAGCGTCTGCTCGAGTATTTTTCTCTTTTGGAATGTATTCGATTTGAAGGCTTTCGAATTTTGATGCTAATTTATGGGCCAGTGCCAGATAAGGAATCATTGATTTTTCCTTGGCTTCGAACAAACCCTTGAACTGTTTTTCGACCAGTTGTTAGTCAGTATATACTACTAACTTTCTTACATCGGTTTCAAATGCCATTTTTAGTCCAGAAACCAATGCTTCGTACTCCGCTTCGTTATTGGTAACGAGAAAATCTAACCTTAAAGCAAACTCCAATTCGATATCATCTGGTCCTTGGAAGTAAATTCCAGCTCCTCCTCCTGCTGACGACGAAGAGCCGTCAGTATGCATCATCCATGTTGCTGATGCATTCATAGGTTCAAGCGACGAATTCTCCAGTATAAAATCTGCTAATACTTGCGCTTTTACTGCAGTTTTTGGTTGAAATTCGATATCGTATTCTCCTAGTTCGACAACCCATTTTATCAGTCTTTCGGAGGCATTAGGTTTGGAGAGAACTTGTCTTAATGGTTGACTTGTCAAGACAATTATCTTATGGGACTGAAAATAAGGTCTGAGTTTTCGAGCTGTCGTCATAAGGGCAAGGGCAAATTTCTCTATCTCCATATAATTCTTTTTCGGACCTTGTAGCACTCTGCTTACGTAGTATACAGGTTGGTCCTCTTTCCCTACTGATAGCTTGATCTGATACGGCCACATAGAGATACAGTGTTTGGTTTGCCACAGGTTTTGCTAGCAACGGTGATGAGGTTAAATATATCTTGAGCTGGTCGAAGGCTAGGTCACACTCCTTGGTCCAGTCGAACTTCTTCACATTTTCTAGTATTTTGAAAAAGGGCAGGCTTTTATCAGCTGATTGCGATATGAACCGATTTAAAGCTGTTATTCTTCTAACAAGTATTCTTTTATAGTTTTTGGTGGTTTCATCTCCATGACTGCTTGAAGTTTTTCCGGATTAGCCTCAATTCCTTGTTCATTCACCAAATATCCTAAAAATTTTCCTGCTCGAACTCCAAAGGTACACTTTGATAGGTTTAACTTCATCCCATACTTTCTCATTATGTCGAATGCTTGTTTGATATGTGCTAGATGATCAGATTCTTTCAGGCTTTTTACCAGCATATCGTCAATGTATACTTCCATCGATTTTCCGAATAGTGGTTCAAACATTTTGTTGACCAATCTTTGGTATGTTGCTCCAACGTTTTTTAGACCAAATGGCATTACTCTGAAACAATACACGCCCTTCTCAGTGACGAAAGCAGTTTTTTCTTGAACTTCTAGTGCCATAAAGATTTGATAGAAACCTTGAAAAGCATCCGTCATAATTAAAATTGCACAGCCTGCAGTTGAATCGACCAAGGTATCGATTCTAGGCAGCGGATAGGGATCTCTTGGGCAAAGTTTGTTTAAATCTGTGAAGTCGTTGCACATTCTTCATTTTCCTTCCTTTTTCGGGACTAAGACAACATTACATAGCCAATCTGTAAATTGTATTTCGACCACATAACTTGCTTTCAGAAGTTTGTCCACTTCTTCCTCGATAATCTTATTTCGTTCAGGACCGAAATTTCGTTCATTCTGTCTAGCTGGTCGAGCAGAAGGATCTATGTTTAATCTGTGGACTATTACACTTGGATTGATGCCCTGCAAATCATTAGTCGACCAAGCAAATACATCGACATTTTTTCGAAGGAACTGTATTAACAAGACTTCCAGTCCTTCACTTAATTGCGTCCCTATTCTTGTTGTTTTGCTTGCCTCACCAGGGATTAGTTCGGTCTCTTTAAAACCTTCGCCGGGTTCGACTCTGGGAGTCTCGAATTTTCATTTTCTTGAGGTATTCTTCAACTGGAGGTGATTCTTCTACTTCTTTCCCTTTCTTCGATTTCTTGGTTAATTGCAGGTCTTCAACCTCTTCATTCGAGATCACACGATGCTGTGCAGATTTTTTCTTATCCACAGAAACTGTGTAACAGTTCCAGGCTTCTTTGGAATCTCCGATTACTTCTCCAATACCTAGTCTGGTGGGGAACTTCATTTTTTGATGATAAGTGGATAGGACCGCTTGAAAAATGTTCAGAGCTGGTCTTCCCATAATCACATTGTAGGCACAGAGAGAGTCTACCACCAAGTAGTTGATCATTCGAGTTCTACAATTAACTTCATCGCCAAGAGTGGTCAATAGGGTTAATGTACCTAGTGGCATGACCTCTGCTGCCCCGAAACCAGATAAGGGTGTGTTGATTGGTTGCAATGAACTTATTCCTAGTTCCATTTGCGTGAGTGCATCTAGAAACAGTATGTTAGCAGAACTGCCTGAATCAACTAGAATCCTTTTTACCGTGCAGTTTCCAATTTATGTTGTTACCACCATGGGCCATTCTGGGACGTCGTGATCATTGTAGGATAGATAATCACCATGTAAATCAGAGTTATCAAAGCTGATTTTACTGCTCATTGAATTGATTGAGTAAACCTTACTCCTTTTGTCAGACCGTGTTGTCTGCAGTGATCTGAGAACCTTTCTTCTTGAATTTTTACTATCTCCTCCTACTGGTCCGCCATATATCATGTTTATTGTCACTCGGGCAGGTTGCCCTCGATTATTTTGCTCCTGAGTTTTCTTGTATGGCGTCCTTGATCTTTGTCGATCACTTCTACAGTTTGGACCTTTCATAGCATGGGATTATGTACCATCTTTCTTTACATAATCTGTTAAGTGTCCTTATGATATTAGCCTTTCAATTTCGTCTCTTAGCTGGAAACAATCATTGGTGTCGTGTCCTCTTTGCTTATGAAATCGACAATACCTATTCGACTGAGGTTGATCATTTTGAGGATACGACTTTCTTAATATGTTTCTATCTTGTATAGCCATTAGAATCTGAGATTGGTTTCCTCTCAACGAAGTGAACACATTCGATCTTCTGCTAGGTGATCTCACCTTTCGTTGATTTCTTTGATCGAATCTCCTATCATTTGTTCTAAAGTTTCGATCTGGCTGTCTGTCGAAATTGTGTTGTTGGAGATGATGTTCGTTTGCTCTGTTGACACCAAAGAAGTTCCCTCTCATGATATTCATTTCTTCCTCCGTCATGTACTGACTTGCGATGTCCATTAATCTCTCGTAAGTTTCAGGGTTTTCCCGTACAATGGTATTGGCGAAATCTCTGTTTTTAGCATTTTGAAACAGGACCGTTATGAGAAAGTTGATTCTCGGCATTTCAACTTTTAGAAGTTCCGTGTTAAATCTTTGCATGAATGTTCTGAAACTTTCTCCATTATGTTGGATAATCGAATATAGATGATTGGCGGGTGGCTTGATTGTTTTTCCACTTGCAAATTGATGAACAAATTTATCATATAACTGGTCGATTGAAGTGATTGAGCCTCCTTCTAGTCGACCAAACCATCTTTGTGCTACCTCAGATAAAGTTGTGGTAAACAATTTGGCAGCTAGGTTGTCAGAAAGATCGTGTAGTTGCACAATGTGTGTGAATTGTACAATATGTTCTTCGGGGTCTCCCTTCCCATTGTATCTAGGCAAACCGGTTGACATTCTTTGTGTTGGTAGCAACCTTTGAAGTATATTTCATCACAAAACGGGGATCTTTTGTTTGTTCGAATGCATGGAGCTTCTTCTTCGACTCTCCTTTCTTTGTCTTCTAACTTCTTTGTTAAACATTTGACCTGGGACGCAAGTTTATTCACTTCGACAGAGAACTCCACGGGTCCAGGTCTGTTTCCTTCGGCTGGTCGATTTGTTTGTTCTCTCGGTCTACTGTTTACTTCTTCTGAGGCTGCTTGTGCATCCCTTGCTTTTCCTCCGTAATGCTCTGGAGATTTTTGCCTTCGACCTTCGACCTCTTGAAGCTTCGACCTGCTCAACCATTCTTTGTGTGCGGTATTGATGAGCTCCTGCAACTCTTCTCGAGTAAATTTGTAAACTTCTTCAGTTGGTCGTGAAGGCCCAGCACCTGCTTCTTCTTCACCGTGCATGCTAATTTGATCATCTCCTAAATTGTCTCCTTGTTGCTCACGTTCACGCGCTGCGGCTTCTGCCATTGCTGCTTTTGATCTGGTCGTCATTCCTACTCGAACACTGGTTAGTGGTTCCCACAGACGCCTTCAATGGAATGATAAGATGCTGACTTAGTTGGGAGCTTATCATCTGAACAATCTGAAGAAAGTGGAAGAGGAAGTCCAGGAACTAAACAAGAAGACAAATCTGACTGGAATTTTCATTAAGAAAATGTTCGATAACCAAGAACAGATGCTGAAGAAGATGAAGGATAGGTTCAAAATGGAAATGAAACAAGTTCGCCCAAAGTTGGAAGAGATCAAAGAAATTGCCAAAGCTGCAAACAATGGAGGAAGAGAAAGGCAACTTCCTGTATCTTATGAAGATCCCAAAGTTCTGGACCTAATCCAAACCATGTCCAAACACCTAAATGGTCTCAACAAACTGATCCTATATCATTTTGATGCTGACAAAAAGGGGAAAGTTGTACCAGAGGTGGAGATAAGAAACCACCAAGGAATACTGATAAGAAGTCAACAACCTCCTCAAGGATCAGCAGGGATGACGGGTGAAGAAAGGGAAAAGAAATAGAAAGAAGACTTCGAAAGAAGAAGAAGAGAGGAATACAGAAAGAAGTACAGAGCTGATAGAGTAGAGGAAGACAGAAGAATAAGAAAGGCATCAGGCGAAGAAGCAGTTGCAATGTCAAGAAAGAGAAGGAGTAATATGAAGCATTTTGAAGAAGACAAGGAGAAGCCACAATTGATCTATTCCTTGTTGATGACTTCATAATCCTGGAACCTCAGCTGATCCTGCTGATTCAACTACCTTGCTTATTTTTCTTCATTCTTTTTGTTATGTTTTGGTAAACTATGTTTTTAAATTCCTCATTTTGTAATTTGTTCAAGAACAACGCCATTTATAAAGAACATGTTGAAGAACAATTATCCATCATTATTTTAACTAATAAATTTTTTGTGTGAAGACAAACTGATAACTAGGATCAAATTCTTAGTAATAGGTCTCTTATTAATAGGTTTATCATCATGAAAAAGGGAAAAATTGTTGGAAAAATTATTAACTCAAAGAGCTAACAACTAAGTAATTAATAGCTGAGTTAACAAAATCTAAGAAAAGCTATGTTAGAATCAGAAACCTAGCCAAATAGCTAAGTTATTAAACATCTAAACTGACAAAGTTCAGATGACCTGCATACTGAGAAAACACCAAGTATCGTATTCAAAGAAATTTGAATAAGTTAATCAATTTGGTTTTGATTGATTAAACAGAGAAAAAATTCATCAACAACCAAGTTCAAGTGAAGACAACCAAGTCAGAAGACATCAGCAGAGTAAGTACTTCACAAAGGAACATGCAAGTACTGTAGCTGAGACAAACATACGAGTGATCTTGATCAGCCAAATACTAAACAACTAACTAGCCAAGAAGCCAAGTCAAAAGACAATTCAAACGGAGGACAATTAGCTAAGTGTCCATCTCGAAGGACCGGCCAAGTCAATTCATTGGTTGAAGAAGACAACAGAGTATCCTCGGACAACAGGGTGCATTTAATGCGGTTGACAGGTATTGTACAGTGACAGAGCTGCCTTCAAATATAGTCGTTTGAAGTTGATGGAGGGAATAAGGCATTCCTAGAATTGAGGAAAGATTCAATGGGCTCAATCTCAGCCACCCTTATAAATAGATCGCTACTTGAATGAAGACAACAACTTTTTTTAACTTTACAATTCTTACAATCAAATCAGAAGAAAATCATTCAAGAGTTAAACTGAGATAAAAACCACTAAGTTGTTCTTGAAGAACAACTTACTCGTTGAAGAAAAACTAAGAGTTTTTGCATACAACAAGGTTGTACTTGAGAGTTAGTTTCTAAGAGAAATTAGTTGTAGCTAAGGGCTTAGAAGAGATTAAACTGAAGGAGTTTTGAATCTTGTAATTTTTACTAAGAGTAAAAGTTCCACTTTAGCGTAAAAGTTGTGAACATTAGTGTTGTATTAGTCTAAGAGATTAGCGCAGAGCCTTCCATCGTGTTAAGGAAGAAGAGTGGACTTGAGGGATTACACCACCCTCGAACCACTATAAATCTGTTGTTTTTTATCATTCTGCATTTACACTTGCATATCTCATGAACTGACTAGTCATCTGTCAATGTTTGATTTATAGACTCAAAACAGATTTATAGAAGAGAAAAATATTTTGGATACAAAATATTGGAAGCCAACAACGTTTGATTGACAACTATATTCAGCTGCAACAAAAACTCAAACGCTCTGATTTTGTTAAAACATTAATTCTGCTAAACGAAGAAAAGTCAAGTGAAATCCTAGCTGTCAGCGAAGTGCCGTTAGCGGAGTAATCACTAGTATGTTTAACGAACAACTGAGTTAACAATTTACTTACGAAATACTTTGAGTAACCAAAGAAAAAGTTTTAAAAAGGTCTATTCAACCCCCTCCCCCCCCCCTCTAGACCCTTTTTACCACTTGGGATCCAACATTATTCTTGACTGGGTGACCAACTAGTGGAAGGATTAAGTTGTACATGGAAATCGTAAAGGAGAAAAGGTTCACTAAAGTAATTCACTAGTGATTGGGCTTCGTGGGCTTGTGGCCAGACATCGATTGCAAAGTGTGGGAGAATTCCTTAATTACCAGGGGTGCTGATTGGAGGAATGGTCAATTGACAAAGTGTTCAACTGACTTTAAGAGTAAGTTATTACTCGATTAATTGAACGAACGTTTAATTATAACCTACGACCAATTATGTGGTGGACCTACGGGGACATACACAGTACACATGGAGTGAAACAAGTGAAATGAAGAAAGGTGGGATCGACTGGGTCGACCCAAGTGATCGTGAGATGATCTAGTTAGATAGGATCATCTGATTAATTAAATTGAATTTAATTATGTGAAGTAATTAATTAATTAGATTTGAAGATTAATTAATTAGATAAATTTAATTGAATTTAATTTATGGGAGTGGATTTAATTAAATGGACTTGGAGTCCAAATTAATTAAATTGACCAATTAATTTGAAGATTAATTGGAGCCCGTATTTAATAAATACTAGGGCCATGAATTAATTTCAAGATTGGTCTTGCAAATTAATTAAGGCCTAGCCCAATTAAAATGAAAGACTTAGTCTTGTTAGACAAGAAATAGGAGTCTTCCAGTGTGAATAGGGTTTGAAAGATATCTAAGGAATCTAGGATTTCTAGTATCTGTAAATAAGACTTATTAGTCTTGGAGATTAAGTTACACGCTTTAGTCTTCTACTCAAAAGTGAAAACAACAAAAACCCTAGCCACTCCAAAGCACAAAACCGCTGCCCACTCCTAGGGCAAGAAGTCATCGACTTCTTGCTTTTTTTTTTTTTTTCCAGTTTCTTCTCTAATTTTTCTGTGTTCTAGTCAGTCAGATAAATTAGAGTACTCGTGTAATTGTAGTGTACTGAACCGTAGAGACGCAACACGTGGGGCGTTTTAAAAATGTTACAGATCCTTTTTTCGGAGAATCGAAGGGGACAATTTGCTGTCAAAGTTCTACACAAATTCAGATATACAGAGTTACTTTGAAAGTGCAAGGAATGAGGTATAAACTAGTTTAGTTTATACCATTGATTGTTTATATTAGTTTAAATATATCGGATTGTATCCTGACATGATTCCCAAGGGAGCCTAAAAATTTTATATTTCCAATGTCTGAGGCTCGTTTTCCCGTAAGAATCCCAGCAGTGGTTTCAGGGCGAACGAACAAACACCCTCATGTGCAGATCACTAGACACCGGAGCCTCCATTGCTCAGCCTAAAAAGGGCTAAAGTGAAACAAATAACTCTTAGTAGGACTAACGAGGGAAAAAAATTAAGAGAGACGACTCTGTAAAAAGTTATACATTAGAATGACCACTTGTGGTATTCACCCTAAATTAAAATACACAACTAAAAATCTTGACTTTGAAAATTATTTTTATACATGAATGATCCTCCTGGATCTTGTAAATTGTGAGTTTATAAATATTTATGATTTAACATAATTATTATGTCTTTATTAAGTCATATCGATTGAACCAGTAATTCGGCCTATTCGACATGTAAAATCAGTGGCCAGTTGCATTGCCAGTTCTATTCTTGGTCCAGTTTTAAAAATGTTACTTTCAGAGACAAAATCATAACAACTATGAAATGTTTCAATTTTGAATACATATATACCCCCAATGTACACATGTTAACACGAATTATTTCCATTCGCAATAAAACGGTATTTTAATTGATCACTATTAAATTGTTACCCAAATACAATGAGTGTATTTTACTTCTCTTTTAAATAATTTAAGCATGAATCAATTTGTGTTTGACCGAAATGTATCCTAAATTAGATATGTCATCATGGTTATATCTAGTATTAACATAAGTAATGGCCTCATATTACATAATAGGTACTTTCATATTATACTTTCGATTAGAGAAAACATTAGTGATATTTCTTTTAGCTAAATAGCAGTTGCACGGGACCAATGTTAATCTTGATTATTTAATTAATGAATTTCTAAATTAAAAATAGTAGCTCTGGATGTTTGTTATTATTAAATTGTGCGCTAATGAACTCATAATATTTTTGGGGGTATTTTTGTCCTTTCACTATGATATTTTTACACTTAATTCCCCCATAAAACCTTTTATACGCAAATTACTCACGGATTTTTATGAGAAATAATATTTCAGAACAAAAATTCTTAATGAATAAAACATCAAAAAAATCGAAACAGAAATTAATAATAATAATTCACTTGTTTGTATCAATATAAATTAAAAACTAATTAATCAATCGAACATTCAAAATAAAAAATTTCCCAAAAAATTATAATATTCCCATATTTGTATCAATATAAATTATAAGATAATTTAAAAAATTGAAAAGTAAAAAAATTCAAATAAAAAATAATCGTTCACCTGTATGTATCAATAAAATTAGAAGAAAAAATTAAAACAAATAATATATTAATAATTCACCTATTTGTATCAATATAGATTAGAAATTAATTTCAAACAATAAAAACAATCATTTATTTATATTTATACAAATAGGTGAATTTTTTTTTGTTTGTTTTTACTTATTATATTGATACAAATATGTAATTTTTTTTAATTCGATTTTTAAATTATTTTATAATCTAGATTGACACAAGTAAATGAATTATTTTTTTCGTTAATTTTTTTTTATTTTTGATTATTTATGTTATTTTATTTATATTGATCAAATAGGTGAGTTTTATTATTTTTTATTTTTTGTTTTGAATCTTTTTACACGATTTTCGATTCATAAAGAATAGTTTTAAATAATTTTTTTAATTACTATTTCTCATGAAAGTCAGGGACTGTTTTGATAAAAATAGGTTTTATGGGGTACCTAAGTTTAACATTATCGTAGTGAAGGGACGAAAATACCCCCAAATATATGCATGTATATGTCAGGTGAGTTCGGAGTTGTCGTGGACTACTTGAAAATGACCAAAGTGAAACAATTAACACATAGTGGGAATCAACATGGAAAAAACACAAAAGGGGCGATGTTGTTTTATAATTATATAATATGTTAGCATCATTAGTAATAATTAGACGTTGAGTGTTATTTATCTATGTCTCTAAATAAAGTAGTTACATTATTGTAATAAGTCTGGGGTATCATAAGTTGTTATAGGATATTAATGATTATTAAAGTTGTCATAATCTGGTCATTAAAGTTTTTTGATAAAAATGTGTAGCAATAAAATTTATGATAACCCTGAATTTAATTTGCAAAGCTTGTATATGATTTTAAAATGGCTAGCGATATATCTAGAATACCAATTGTTGTATCTAAAAAAAAATTATTTTGACTAATTTACCTTTATTTGACTTATTTATTAATTAATAAAAATTTATATCTTCTTTATTTCGTAGATTTCGTCAGCTTGTATTCATTTCTTCCGAATCTCAAAAATTGGTGGTGCCAGCGAAAATTTCTAATTTAGATTAATTTACTCTTGTCTGCCTTTATTATATGAGTGAAAAGAAAATTTAATTAATGTTCTTCAACATCTTCCTCTTCTCTTAGAATTTGACTATGTTACCCTTATTTGCCTTTATTCCCATGCTATGCACAAATTACATTTACTTATTATCCTAATGTGTCTTTTTGGTAAGAATATTGATAAGGTAAATAATAGTGGTGGTCATCCTTATCTATAACTTCATAATTGTCTATACATACCTTTTCCACATAAAAGGGGAATCTTATCTTACAATAGAAGCATAATTGATGTGGATTATTATTTTCATTGAGTCGTCCCTTATTTGCCTTATTTATTATGCCAGTTTATCGTGCTATGCACAAAATTACATTAAATTATTGTTCTATATAATATATCTTAATTTTTAATTGGTATTTTTCCACTTGTATAGTAAAGAATTCAAATAAACGTAATTAGTCAAAATAAGTAAAAAAGCTTTTACTACAACATTTCGTACTCTAGATATATCCCTAGCCATTCTAAAATCATATATAGGCTTTCCAAATCGAATTCAGAGTTATTACCATAATTATTACTATATGTTTTTATCCAGAAGACTTTGACCAAATTAGGACAACTTGAATAATTATTGATATTCTTTAACAACTTTTGATACCCAAGACTTATTACAATAATGTACTTAATATTTTTAAAAACATAGTGAAATAACACTCAACTATATTACATGGTCTAATTATATAACACATTTCATAATTCTCAAGCAAGCAATCAAAAGTATATAGAATGAAAAAATTCATTTTTCTAATCTTCATCTTTTTTGCAACTCTTGTTCATGAAGGAAAAAGCAGTTGTTTATTTTCCTATAGAATGCATGTCTCAGTGACGAATAATCTTCCTCCGAATTCTGATCCGCTATTGGTACACTGCGCGTCAAAAGATGACGATCTTGGAAATCATACACTGAAAATAAACGAGGAATTTAAATTTGATTTTTGTGTGAAATTTTTGCAAACTTTATTCTTTTGTACCCTTCGATGGGGTAATAAGATCTCAAGTTTTGATGTTTATAATGCAAATTGGACCGAGAATTATTGTGATGATGCTTACTGTGATTGGGCAGCAAAGAGTGATGGTATTTATTTAGATAAGGTTAAGTCACCTTATTATTGGGTAAATAAATGATGCAAAAGAATCCAAGAAAATCGTGTTCCTTTTATTAGTTTTCATTAATTCCTTTGAAAGTCTTATTTCCTTTCAGTTTTTAGTGTCAGAGTCTTAATATAAAGTCTTGTAATCATCAATATTATAAGATATTTGATATTATGACATTCATAAAAAATTTAATAAGAGATTTGTTATCTATTAGTTCATGGATGCCTAATTTTTTTGTTCTTCTGTGCATTTTATCTGATAGAACTCACTGCAAAATAATCACTATTCTACCTAGATTTAATATGTTTGCATGATCTTACATTTGAGATAAATCATATGGATGCTATGCAAGTTTTCATCAAATTAGTTTTGTTTGATTTTGATTTGCAATATTGTTATTGGATAAGTAAATCCAAAGAATTGTATCTAAAATATTTTTGAATTCAAATTTTGTAATATACTGAATATTTATATGTGGAAAAGTCATTTTTGTATTCACATTTTATTTGAAGATACTTGTTTGATTGTTATTGGAACTTTAATGCCACTTTCACAATATATTGGGCACGTTTCTCTCGCTTTTCGGAGAGCATTTCAATGTTCTCTAAAAAATCAAACAAACAATATTTATTGCTTTTAGAAATAAGCTCACCATCTCTCAATTTTAAATAAATAATATCATCTTAAAATTATTCTCTTATCCAAACTTTACTTTGATTTGACATACTGTAATTTTTGTCTTACATTACTTATCTCACGTAATTTGATATAAAATCACTTATCTCGGATATTATCTAACATAAAGAAATGGCTAGTCAAACAATTCCAAATGAGATATTTGGGAGAAACATGCTATGTTCTTGGGATCCAAGTCATAAGGAATCTTAAGAATAAACAACTGCCTCTATTTTAACTATCTTATATTGATAAGGTGCTAGCTCGTTTTTCAATATAGAATTCCAAGTAAGGTCAATTACCGACCGGACATGAAATTATTCTCCCTAAAGAGCAATGCCCTAAGACACCTCAGGAAGAAGAGGGTATGAGAATGATTCCCTATGCTTTAGAAGTAGGAAGTCTTATGTATGTAATATTGTGGACTAGAACTGACATATGCTATGCAGTAGAAATAGTCAGTCGTTTTCAATCCAACCCTGGATTTGATCAAAAGATCGCAGTAAGGCATATTCTCAAGTATTTAAGGAAAATGAGAAACTATATACTTGTGTATCCAGGCGGTGACATGAGCCCTATAGGATATACTGATTGTGATTTTCAGTCAAACAAAGGAAGTTGAAAGTCGACATCTGGATCAATATTCGATTTTAATGGTGTTTCTATTGTCTAAGAAGTTTCAACAAATTCAATTCAACATATTTGACCATGGAAGTCAAATAGTCGCTTGTGAAGCATCTATAAATCAGCTACCAAGACATTACTTTTAAATTTGTTTAAAGTGCATGTACTTGGTAGGAATGAGTTTGATGGACATGTCTCATTTGATTTAAGAGCAAGTTGGTGGTTGTTAGGAATAGTGCTCATAAAGCATTTGTATGAACATTACTAAATGAAAATAAATTATATATTTTTTTTTTTAAATTTGATACATTCCATTCAATTTTTTTTATCATGCATAATGCAATTATCAGAAAATTCTATATCTATTTATTAAACGTGGTTTTTGTACATATAAGGATGTACATGAGGATTAAAGTCATAAACTATCGGCTAAATAGTCTGTAGTAAGTCAAAGTTGATCTTTAACTAATTACTACTAGTATGGTCCACTGAAAATTAAGAATTATCTCGATCCGGATCATTTATATTGAGACATTATGGGTGGAGGTGATTTATGTAATATGATTAACATAAGACTGGACAAGACATGAAATTAAATCTTTTATAACATGCCGTTAACTTAAAATTTTAATACATGTAACACAATGATCACATGAATTAATATAAATCATGAGTAGGCATAAGCTCTTGTTTATATCAGTGAGTCCTTTTGACTCATAAGTAGTGACTTGTTTGTACATCATGCCACACACTTATATCTTGGAGGTTATTTGAGATAAATAATAGGGAACGTGAACTACAAATTTGGAATCCAACTTGGTCTGCGGAAAGCTGAGTTAATTGATTACCTTAAGTGTTATTTTTGGAACTAAACGTTTTGAGTAATCTGGTTTGTGAAAATGTATTCAAATCCACCTATTCATTAGTGAATTAATGGAACTTAAGAGGATAAAGAAATAATTAGAGGGGCAAACCAGTAATTTTGCCTAGCTTTAATTATAAATCTCATATGTAATAATTACATCAATGGATAGTCTAATCTTTTGAGTAAAATATAATGTAAGGACAAGAGTGCAATTCCATGTCTTTAATAGAATCACTTGGAATTAATAAATTGGTGGTTTGATTAGTTATTCGATTTATTGGAGCTTAAAATTACATGTCCATAGATGATATAAATAGTGTCTTGCAAGCGAACTGTTTAGTTGCATTAAATGTAACATTTATGGAACTATTTGTTTTGATTAATAAAATGCACTTTCTATAAATGGTCGTCTTTATCTAATGTAACAAATATCCAACATTAGTATAGAAGTCCCTAGATCACAGGGCTATAGCACAACCCGTGGACTGATCTCTAAGGCTGTGATCTAAAACTTATTCAAGAATCATAGAATCCGTTTGAGATGGGACATCGATGGTTTCGGTTAGACTCTCACCAATGTGTATACTCCAATGAACTGGAGGACGTTGGGGTCCACGAGCGTAATTAGGATAGTTGACACACATGAGTGGGTGACTTCCTCGGGTGGCAAGTGCACTCAATACCACAACTAGAAATAACTCACCATGGAAGCTTTTGTCGCATATCGGGGATGTAGTTATTCCTATTTACAACAGTGTACGAGGAACGATCCTCATTACTTGAGGTGATGAGGTTTATCTGGTACATGAACGTTTATACTTTGATGTGAGTCCTGACTGACTGGCATTTTTAACCAAAAGGTCTATGAGGACTCATGTTGGGTATAAAGGAACATATGTGCATATTCATATCATCAAGAAATGATCCGTTGACCTAACTTGATAAGTTAAGAGCTTCTCCTATGAATTCATATGAGAAATTTATTCCGGTTAAAAACCTTGGCCAAGGTAGCTAACGGTTTTATGAAAGTAGCTCATAAAGAAAAAGTCAAAGTAAATAGTTTCATGAACATAATACATAAAGTCGAGACGAGTAGGATACCGATGAAAGTCCATACCGTAAGTCTCGGCTGGGAGACCAAATAATGGAAAAATCATGTCATATATGGAAATTATAAAGGAGAAAAAGTTCACTGAATTAATTCACCGGGCTTGTGGTCTGACATCGATTGCGGAGTGTGGAAGAATTTCCAAATTAGCAGAGGGCTAATTTGAAGAATGGTCAATTGACAGAGAGTTCAACTGACTTTAAGAGTAATTTATTACTCGATTAATTAAATAAAAATTTGATTATAACCCACAGCCGATTATGTGGTGGGCCTACAAGAACATACACAATACACATGAAACAAAAATAAGTGAAATGAATAATGGTGGACTCGACTTTGTCAACCCAAGTGGGCGTAAAATGACCCAATTAGATTGCATCATATAATGAATTATATTGAATTTAATTCTTAGAAGTAATTAATTAATTAGACTTAGAGTTAAATTAATTAATGAGATAATTAAATTGGATTTAATTTATGGGAGCATATTTAATTAAATGGACTTGGAAACCAAATTAATTAAGTGAGAATTAATTAAATGGGTCAATTAATTTGAAGATTGATGAGGGGTATTTCGCATGTGCAACTTTAGGAAATACCTTCTGCTCGAGGTCGACCTCGATCCCGACCAGAATGGTATTTCCCGACCAGAAGAACATGGTTTTCCGATCAAGCCTGACTGATAGCTCTCGATCAAGTACCCTCTTCTTCCCGATCTACTCGTCTCCTCGGGATTACTGTGGGGCCGACCTACAGCTTTATACAGCTGGCCTAGAGGTGTTCTCCTACGGATGGTCTACCTAGCTCATTACTGTTCCTATAAATACGCGGCGCATTTATGACATCAGGGACGGCACAACTTCCAAGATATTCCTTCTGCTCGGACCTACTGTTCGGATTAGGAACTAGCCAGTATTCTCATTGTATTTAGTCTTTCTAGTAGTACGGCATCCCGTAATGCTCGGGTAGACCCGCTTTGTAATTTGTATTCGAACACCAACATCAATATACAGTTTTCACATGCTCGATTCATATATTGTTATACTCTACTTTCCTTATCGATCTTGAGCGAAATACGGTATAATCAATTGGCGCCCACCGTGGGGCCTGCTCGGGTGTTAGATCGGAATATGCCTACTACTAGGAGATTTACGTACAATCGTGGCGAGCCTTCACACGCCGTAGGAGCTCAACGTTCTGTAAACAATGAACCAAGTAACCAATCCCGAGCGGCCCACCAATCTGAGGTGCCGCCGCTCGACCCGCCGAACGATATGCCAATTCATACGACAATAGCAGATTTGCGTTCCATTATCGGAACCATGTGTAGAGAGTTCTTGAATACGGAGAGAGCAGATCGTGAAACTCTGCCGGGTCAGCAACCCCCGGTCGATCAACCTACTGCTCGGGGTCCGATTTCCAACAAGCCAAGGGAAGGAAGTATTCGTCGATCTGCTCTGGGCGAACCATCTGATGTCCGACCCAATCCACCACAAGTTAGAACCGTTGTTCGATCGGGGCAACCTTCTAGGAACATACAAAATTTAGAGGACTCCGTGGTCGGAGAAAGTCAACCTAAAGTTGTGGAGAGGTCTAGAAAGCCAGCTTACAGAAAGGTAACTGAGGCGGACTTAGAAAGGATGGTGCAAGAAAGGGTTGCTAAAGAGTTAGAAAAAGAGAAGCTAGAAAAGGAAACCCGACCCACAGGTGTCAGGGCTCGAGGAGTCGAGGCCAAAGATGATGGGGTCGTGTTCCCTGAAGTACGGAGCAGGGAATTGAGTACAAATATTATGCGATGCTCGCCTTTCTGTCAAGAAATTAAGGAAGCTCGAGGAACAGAGTCGGTCCCTACAAGATTGCCAAGATATAATGGAACCTCTGACCCCGGGGAGCATATAAACAGTTTTATAAATGTGTTGAATTTGTATGGACACTCGGAGGACTTTTGCTGCAAAATCATGGTCACCACATTCGAAGGGATTGCTTTGGATTGGTTCGGAAAACTACCCCCGAACTCGATCTTCTCTTTCGATGAGTTATGCGATAAATTGAAACATCAGTTTGCGAGCCAGAGGAAACAGAGGTTACCTGCTAATCATTTGGGAACAGTGAAACAAATGGAAGGAGAAACGCTGAGGCAGTGGCTGGCAAGATTCAGTATTGAACTTCTGAAAGTTGATACCCCGCAGATCGAATTCCTATCATCGTTGATGTTCGAGCTAACTCGCAACAGCCAGTTCGGGAATGCTCTCTGCCGAAAGCAGCCAAAGTCTTTCGAGCGGATTATGGAAATAGCCGAGAAATACATGATCCAGGAGGAAATGAATAAGTTAAAGAACGCACAGAATCCTAGGCCCCCGATCGTGAAGAAACCTGATCGGGCCCCTATCCCTAAACCAAGCGACTACGGGGGATCAAACGCGCAGCAAAAAGGCTCGGTTTGGCAAAGACTTAAGGTCTATAAACCTCAGGCTCCGACCCACAGATCTAATGTCTACGGTCGACCTGCATCTCCTGATAGGGCTCCGAGGACGGAGCATGAAAAAAGCAACTTTACCAGATTGAATACTTCGAGGGACGAGATTCTAACGGTACTCGAAGAGAGGAATTTGGTCCCTGGAGCTAGGCGTATCACTCAACCTAGACCAGGGACTATGAATCACGATAAGTATTGCAGATACCACAGAGCTCGGGGGCATAGCACCGAGGATTGTTTTCAGTTAAAACAAGAAATCGAGAAACTGATTGCTCAGGGAAAATTGAAGGAATATATTAGAAAGGAGAACCATAACAGCCGTTATCGATCCAGGAGTCCAAGGAGGCCTACCGAACAACACCGTGAGGATCAACAACAACCGGAGGAGCAGACGAATCGGGTGATAAATATGATATCTGGTGGACCAGCTGGGGGAGATAGCAGGAATGCGAGGAAAAGGACGGCAAGGTCGATAAAGACTGGTGTCTCGACTAAGAAAGAGGTCATGTCCTTAAGACCAGCGCCCTCGATAAATCAAGTCATTAGTTTTTCTGAAGCTGACAGACCTAGTGATGTGACTTGGGATACTAATGAAGATGACCCTGATTTTTCGATGGTCTTGACCCTGAGAATTGCTAACTTCGAGGTTAGGAGGGTGTTAATCGATAATGGCAGTTCGGCAAACATAATCTCTTCTGAGGCGCTCGACAGAATGAATCTACAACATCCGCGATTGGAACGAGTATCCACCCCGCTCATTGGGTTCGGTGGATCGGAAATTGTTCCTCTAGGAACCATACTCTTGAGTACTACTATGGGCAAGAAACCTAGAGATGTTACGAAGATGGTTAAATTCCTAGTCGTGAGTACCCCGTTCGCTTATAATGCAATATTGGGAAGACCGGCTTTAAACGTATTCAAAGCGGTCGTGTCGACTTACCACCAGATGGTAAAGTTTCCCACTTTGGTGGGGGTCGGAGAAATGAGAAACGATCAATGCATGGCTTGGGAATGTTACAACACGTCCCTAAACATGAAGAAGCAGTTCGAGCCATTATTGCCCTCGAAGAGAAAGTTAGAAGAGGAAAAGGTATTCTCAGTTTCCGACCTCCCGTTGCCAGATTGTGAAAGGTTGCAGAGTAAAAAAGGAAAAGAGGTCGATATGAGCGTACAACCCCCAAATCATAAACAAGTAACGTTAATCCCTGGCTCTCCCGAGAAGTTCACCAGGATTGGGACCGAGCTAAGCCAAGGGATGGAGACCATGCTGATTGAATTCCTTAGAAACAACGCTGATGTCTTTGCTTGGAGTTCCGATGATATAGTCGGAATCGACCCGAGAGTGATCACTCATTCTTTAAATATCGATCCTAAAGCAAAGCCAGTTAGGCAAAAGAAGAGGAATCACGGTCGAGAAAAAGACAAAATCATCAATGCTGAGGTGGATAGGTTATTGGCTGCGAAACAGATTCGGGAGATAACTTTCACTGAATGGCTTTGCAATGTAGTGTTGGTATCGAAGGGAGAGAAGGTCGACAACAAATGGAGGATGTGTAATGATTTTACCGACCTGAACAAGTTGTGTCCAAGGGACCCCTATCCTTTACCACGGATCGATATGCTAGTTGACTCGACTGCAGGATTCATATTCTTTAGTATGATGGATGCTTTCCAAGGATTTTATCAAATATTTATGAATGAAAGAGATCAGGATAAAACAGCTTTTATTACCGAACGGGGAGTATACTGCTTCATTGTAATGCCGTTCGGGCTAAGTAATGCGGGAGCAACTTATCAAAGGCTCGTTAATATGATGTTCAAGGATCTTATTGGTGAGATCATGGAAGTTTATGTTGATGATATGCTAGTGAAGAGCATGACTGAGGAGGAACATATAAAGCACCTTGACAGATGTTTCGCAATCCTAAGGAAGTACAGAATGAAATTAAATCCGGCCAAGTGCACCTTCGGGGTAAGGTCGGGAAAGTTCCTCGGTTATCTGGTTCACGAGCGCGGAATCGAGGCGAATCCTGAAAAAATCCGAGCTATAGCTGAGCTACGACCGCCAACTAAATTGTCTGAAGTGCAGAGTCTAATCGGAAAAATAATATCTTTGAATAGGTTTATATCCCGATCAGCAGACAAGAGTTTGCCTTTCTTCAAGTTGTTGAGAAAATCGAAAGGCTTTGAATGGAGCGAGGAATGCAGTAAAGCTTTCGAAGAACTTAAAAGGTATTTAGTTTCCCCTCCGATGTTGGCAAAACCGGTCGAGGGGGAACCTTTGTATCTGTATATAGCGGTATCAAGTGAGGCAATAAGTTCTGTTTTGGTGAGAATTCAGGATTCCGAGCATAAACCGGTATACTATCTGAGTAAGTTGCTTCAAGGGGCAGAAAAGAATTACCTGGAGATCGAGAAGTTCGCACTGGCTTTAGTTATTGCCGCACGAAGGCTGCGCCCTTATTTCCAAACTTACAAAATTATTGTTCTGACTAATCAACCTCTACGGCAAGTTCTATCAAAGCCAGAGACGTCCGGGAGATTGATTAAATGGGCGGTGGAGCTGGGTCAGTTCGAGATCGAGTACCAACCTCGAACTACAATCAAGGCTCAAGTCTTAGCTGATTTCGTTGCAGAATCAACAGGGTCCAGTTCGGGCGACTTGTCCATTCCCGAGGTAAATCTGGTCGAGGATGTTCAGCACAAAGTTTGGGTGATGCATGTCGACGGGTCATCAACCAGAGAAGGTGGTGGGGCCGGAATTCACTTTCAGGGTCCCGAGGGGGAGGATCTCAGTTATGCGATCACCCTAGACTTCGTAGTCACGAACAATGAGGCAGAGTATGAGGCTTTGATCGCGGGTTTAGAAATGGCAGTTAAAGCAAACATAAGGTCGTTGACAGTGCTAACTGACTCGGAGCTCGTACATAGACAAGTAAAAGGGGTTTATGAAGCAAAAGAGTTTAACATGGTGAAGTATTTGAAAAGAGTGAAGGATCTGGCGACAAAGTTCGAGATATTTGATATACAAGCTATACCTCGAGAAGAGAACTGTTGGGCGGATTTGCTTTCGAAGTTTACTGGCTCGATAGATGGACGGAAGGAAAGAGTGATAACCTGGCTAATGTCCAACTCCCCAGCTATAGACTCCGACCTAGCTCTAAACTCGGAGGTAATGGAGATAGATGTTCGAGAATCTTCTTGGATGGAGCCTTTGAAAACTTATCTAAGAGATGGTACCTTGCCAGAAGACACTAATCAAGCTCGAAGGATTAAGTATCGAGCCCCAATGTACGTTTTGAACGAAGGTAGGCTTTATAAAATATCAAGCTCAGGAGTTTTGTTGAAGTGCATTCCTGAGAGTCAGTTCGATCTAATTTTAAAGGAGGTTCACGAAGGTGAAGCGGGAAGTCATTGTGGTGCACGCGCCTTAGCCTTGAAGTGCTCGAGGACTGGATATTATTGGCCCACTATGATCTCGGATTCCATCGATTATGTCAAGAAATGCCATCATTGCCAAATCTATTCAAATCTAATTCATCAGCCCGCCGAGCAGATGCATTCGATTCCGATCTGCTGGCCCTTCGACAAGTGGGGAATCGATATTGTGGGACCTTTCCCAACTGCTAGATCGAGAAAAAATTATGTCCTGGTCGCCGTGGAATACTTCAGTAAATGGATTGAATGCATTGCCCTAACAAAAATTACTCAATTTCAGGTGATAAATTTTCTCTGGAAGAATATTGTTTGCAGGTTTGGTATACCGAGGATCCTTATTTCCGACAATGGAACTCAGTTCGCGGGAAAACGAATCTTGGAGTGGTGTGAAAGGTTTGGGATCCAGCAGAATTTCACGTCGGTCGGACATCCCCAGGCGAACGGACAAACCGAGGTCACCAACAGGGAAATTGTTCGATCACTGGAAAAACGTTTAGCCGAAGCAAAAGGCAATTGGTTAGACGAGCTTCCAGGAGTAATTTGGGCGAACAGGACTACAGTAAAGTCTGCTACTGGAGAGACCCCTTTCTCATTGGTTTATGGGTCGGAGGCTGTTATACCGGTCGAATCATTAGTTCCTTCTCCGAGGATAGAATCTTACGACCCCGATCAGAATCAGTCGTTGCGAGAGTTGGATGTCGATCACGCAGATGGAAAACGCGACCGAGCACGCATAAGAATCCAAGCCACCAAGTCTAGCATGGAAAAAGCTTATGACAAGAAAGTCAGGATAAGAACATTCAAAGTTGGGGATTTAGTCCTCAAAAAGGTGGAAGTATCTAAGCATGTCGGAAAGCTTCAGCCAAACTGGGATGGCCCTTATGTCGTGCAGGAGGTCGGAAAAAAGGGGTCCTATAAAATTGCTCACCTCAACGGTGATGTTTTGCCAAGAACTTGGAACGCAGTCAATCTGAGGAAATATTATGGAAGATAGATGTTATCATTTCTAATCTTTATTGTAATTTACAGTTTTCTCAAACTTTAACTTTCCTCAAAGGTGTAAGAACAATCAACGAAATCTTTGGTTCGAGTTCTAATTGTTTTCCAGGTACCATCACGGAGAGAGGCTAATATTATCGGCCGAGGGTGAAAGCTTTTGCTATGACCCTCCCTCGATAAAATATGATCAAATAAAAATAATCGGCCGAGGGTGAAAGCCGTTGCTATGACCCTCCCTCGATAAAATATGATCGAAAAAGAAAATCGGCCGAGGGTGAAAGCTGTTGCTATGACCCTCCCTCGATAAAAAGATGTTCAAAAAATCAAAATCGGCCGAGGGTGAAAGCTGTTGCTATGACCCTCCCTCGATAAAATATGATCAAATAAAAATAATCGGCCGAGGGTGAAAGCTGTTGCTATGACCCTCCCTCGATAAAATATGATCAAATAAAAATAATCGGCCGAGGGTGAAAGCCGTTGCTATGACCCTCCCTCGATAAAATATGATCGAAAAAGAAAATCGGCCGAGGGTGAAAGCTGTTGCTATAACCCTCCCTCGATAAAAAGATGTTCAAAACATCAAAATCGGCCGAGGGTGAAAGCTGTTGCTATGACCCTCCCTCGATAAAAAGATGTTCAAAAAATCAAAATCGGCCGAGGGTGAAAGCTGTTGCTATGACCCTCCCTCGATAACATGTGATCGAAAAAAGAAAATCGGCCGAGGGTGAAAGCCGTTGCTATGACCCTCCCTCGATAAAATATGATTAAAAAAAAAAAAAAAAAAAAAAAAAAAAAAAAAAAAACGTGACTATCTAGTTCACTTAGTAACGGTCGATTAAATTTTGCGTCAATTCCAACTAATGCACGAAGTGTCATGATGACGCGGTTCCGCTCGAAACCCGAACAACTTTCAAAAGTTTCTGATTATCTGGGGACCACTAAAGTTGGGATCATTATTTCCTAAGTTCATTTATTCTTCAAGGGAACTTCTCAACTTTCAGATATTATTTATTTGGACGATTATCGGATAATATTTCCGGGGACAGTTTATCGATCGATAATTATTCTCATTAATTCATCATCAAATTGGCTTTTACGAGCAGAAGACTTACAATAAGACGATGGAAAGGAAAAGCAAAGTTGCAACTATATGGTTTGAAACAATAAGTTTTCATTAATATTTTCGAGCAAGATACAAAAGATCAATGAAGAGCAAATGTTACAACTTTATTGACATTCATCGAACAAATTACAAAGTTGTTACAAATGAGGTCTTACTACTACAGTACCCTATTCTATGGTCTTCGAGCTTTCGAGCATCTTTCAGTATTGTCGACCAGGAATATCGCCGAGCATCCGATGATTACACCACAATGTGTCAAAGTGATCGAGCTGTATATGTTTATCGTCTTATGATATCTGGGTTTGAAATTAGACAATATGGATTGCAGATTATTGTTTCTGATCTCCATACTTCTCCCAGCGTTCTCACTACCAGCCGAGCCCGATCACTTCCCCGAGTTGGCATACAAGGTTGAAATTCCTCATTTTTAGATCCGAAATTTCAACCTTTGGCAGGTCATCTTTTTACGATCGGGAAGCTTGACCCGAAGTAACCATTCTTCGAGGAAGAAAGGAAGAAATTCGTGAAACAAGATAACCCCAAAGAAAGTACTTGAGGTCAAACTCCCTTTTAATTTTCTGACCTGCTTTCCGCCCTCAGGTATACCCCTCGAAACCAGCAATGCTAACCCTGCCCAAAATACTCAAGCAAGGGTCAGTCACTTGTTGGTATTTCAAGGGGAGATCCCATTTTCAGGGATCGGAGACCCCCCGATATCCGAGGGTCCCCTTTTTTCCAATTCCACCCATACCAAAGGAAACTGTATTTTTAAGAGGAGATCGGAAGTAGGTTCGAAGCCGAATTTCAAAGACTTGATCGAGAAGAGGAAAAGATCCGAGCTTCGTCCTCGGATAAAACATTTTTGACAGCAAAGGGTAAAGATTTTCAACTGGGTGAATGCCATATTTATACTACAAGGATGATTTGATCGACGGTCACTATTCAATCAAACCAACGGCTCAGATTAATTCATTTATCACAGGTGACCTTTCCACTTCCCGAGATAGAGGTACTGTTTGGACAGACTTTCTTTGGAACTTAGCTGAAAAAAGAGGAATACTATGACTTGGTCAAATATGCAGTGCAGAAACTTTCCATCCTTAAATTATGCTCGGAATTCGGACGACCACTCTTAACTCGAGTATAAATTGTGTTAACACTGAAACTGCAACTTGAATGTTCACTCTCAACTCGAGTATAAATTGTTTCTACAACTAATACCATTCGAATGATCACTCTTAACTCGAGTATAAATTGTTTTGACTAAGAATGCTACTTGATTGTTTACTCTTAACTCGAGTATAAATTGTTAATACAGTAAATCACTTTATCAGAACACAAAACATAATCGATTAGAAGGAAGAAAAAGTTTATTATTCCAACAAGGAGAACAAGTACAAAAAAAAAAAAAAAAAAAAAAAAAAAAAAAAAAAAACTAAAAGTACAACATTTAATCGAGCAGTCAACAGAAGAAATATCTAAACACTTTTCTCGAAGAGAAGCTTGCGGACTTCGACGTTGCGAGCCTCATACCCGGCCTCGTAACCTTTTTGATAGGACTCTTTCTCCCGCTGCTCGTTGCTTTTCTTCTCCTGCTCGACGAGTGACTTCAGCCTGTCCAACTCCTTGCTCAACTCCTCGTGAACCTGGCTCTCCTTCTCCTTCACGGCTTTCTCCGTCTCGGAGGCCAATTTCTGCTCGATGGCCCTGGCTTCTTCAAGAGACCTCGTTAGTGCAACACTTTTTTCCTCCAGCTCGAGGACAACCTTTGCACGCTGTTCGATTTCTTGCTCAACTTGCAGCCCGAGGGTGAATAGCTGTTGTCCGACCTAAAAGGGACAAAAAGTTATGTAATAAAAAAAAAAAAGGAGGGGGAAGAGATAGGACAACACTTACTTGAAAAAGCAGATCCGTGCTCGATCGCGCCGTTTCATTCGCGTTTTTCCCGTCTGGCTCGGCCATGGCCTTACTTTTCACCTCTTCAAAAAAGGCGCTGAGCGTCCGAGCAACCTTAGGGACAGTGTTTTGGGGCTCGGGATTCTCACCCGACGAGGGAGTCTTCTTCTGATCGACGGGAGGGTCATTTATTTTGACCTTCTTTTTGGAAGGCTCAACCACATCCTTATTAGCCTCCGAGGTCAGAACACTACCAGTTATTGTCCTCTTCTCCCCAGTCATTTGAATCAAGGCTGAGGTTGGAATCAGATCGCCCACGAACGATCTTTTATTTGGAGCAGACTCAGAGTCATCAGAGGTGATCTGCTTATTAGGCCTATCGACCTTCTTGTTACCCTCGGAGCTAATTTTCGACTGAGAAGGGGAGTCCGGAATTGGTATGACCGGCCCTTTCTCGAAGCCAGATAATTTCTTGGCCACAGTTTTGCCAAGGTCACCGGTTGATTCGATGACCGCCTTCGAAGGAGAATCGACCTTATGTTTGCCTCGGTCGTTCTTAGAAGTTTTTCCTGCTTCCGAGGAGGACTTAGGTTCTTTGACTTTCGACTTGGAAGGTTTTTCCTTCTTGACTTTAAGCAACAACCTCGGGTCGATCTTGGAGTTCACCAGGCCTTCCATGATCTGTATGTTTCTAATGCAGAAGAAAGCTCGATGTACTTATCGACCGAATAGCTCCGACGAAGAGTGAATTATAATTTCAGTGACAAAAATCTTAAACTACCGTCTATTTATAAGAAAAAGGAACGTTGCCTTTTTGGGAGACCAACAGTCGCGAATTTCAAGATTTTCGCGCTCATTTAAGAAGATCGATTGTTTTGATATCGACGTTCTTTCTACGAACCTTATGGCTTACAAAGACTTTTGTCTAGTTGAGCAGTGCGATAAATTAATGGTGAGAGCACTCGGAAAAACAAATAAAGCATATTCCATAGATGATCGAAACTATTACAGGGCATATAATAAACGATCCTACAATCTTACAATCTATTACAAGAAATTTAAAGGTCTGGCTGCGCCTCTTTGCCCTCACCTTCGGAGTTACCCTCGACATCGACGTCATCATCTCCAGAAGCTTCTTGATCGTCCCCATCGGAATCGTCATCAGAGGTATCCGAACGGTCCGAGCTACCTGAACTCGAGCTTGAGCTGGAAGTATCCAAGTCCATCAAGTCAGGGTTGGGCATTGGAACTCCAAATTCTTCCACAAAGGGAGCGAACTCATGTTCTTTCCAGTTGGCCGAGCTCGAGGACGCGGTTCGATAGTCTTCCCCGCTAGAGTTTTTCATGATGTCCATATGCTTTATATACTCCGTCATATTGTCGGGAATAACCTTTGCTGCGGCCAATTGCTGAACACCTTTGAAAAAGGTAGTTTGAAGGATTTCGCCGACCCTCCCTCGAGCTATGGCATCCAATGCAGGAGACTCCAAAAATTCTCTTATCGAGCTCAGGCGAGAATCTTCCTTGCCCCGCTGATAAGACAGCTCGGAATCAGCTTTAGTCTGCGCAAGCTCCTCTTCAAGTTTCCTAACTTTCTCCTCGAGCAAGCTTTTCTCTTCCACGACCTTAACCAAGTTTTCCTCGACGGCAGGGGTATACTTGGCTTTCATGGACTCCAATTCTGCTTGGACAGAAGAGAATTGATTACGCAGTTGGGATTCCTCCTTGAGCAAATCCATATAAGCAATGTGGACTCGATCGGACTCCTCTTCCAGCATCGACACACGATTCACCTCTGTGAGAAAGCAGTCCCCGATCTGCAAGAACAGGCTGATTAATACTTTATTCCAAGACTTAAAACAGTTGCAACAAATGTAATGGAATTTACCGTGTGATATGCTCTAGAGAATTGGCCCAGTACGTCGAGATCGGAATGGCCAAGAAGCTCCTCTTGGTCTTCGGCAAATCTCCCAGCCATGAAAATCTTGATCGCCTTGTCATGTTCATTCTCGCCGTTCGGGGTGCGATCGCTTCGAATTGATCCCCTCTCGGGATAACCCGCTGCTCGGGAACCTCTAAGTTGATCCTCAATAAAATCTACCATGTCAGGCTTACCTCGACCAGGACGTGAAGAAAGGGGCGTTCGGTGTCGACCCCACAGTCCGGTTCTCCTTTTGGCCTCGGGGGCTCCCTCGAGATCTTCCCGAGCTCTCCGATTATAGATTTCTGTCCCTCTAAGTTTCTTCATGGTAAACATGCTATATCCTAAACCAGAAGAAGAAGAAGGACCAGCTTGATGAGGAGGTCGCACCATTCGTATCGGCTCGGCATTCTCGGGCTCCTCTTCAATTCTGACCTGGTCAGTTTGGGCCGAGCTTCCCCGAGGAGCGACGGCAGTTCTGGGCTCCGGTCTAGTTTGCCTCCTAGGTTGACCGGGTGTCTTCCTCGAGGTAGATGCTACAGTTTTACCGACTATGGAAGCTCGGTATTGCTCCACCATTGTTCCTAAAAAAAATAAAAGATGAATTGTAAGTAATGAAATCAGCTGAAAAAACTCACTATTATAAGTCACTCAGGAAAAACTTTTTTTTTCCCTTACTCAATGTTCGAGGATCATCAGCGTCTGCTAGTGGAAAGGTGGCTCGGCTGAGTTCTGCTTTTCGAAGTACGGGTTCCAGAATGAGGAAAGCCGACTGGTACAAATCCGAACACATGTCTTTGACAACGGCGTCCGGAATGACCTTCTGAAGTTGACCTAATAGTTCCCGTTTTCCGAACACCCATTCTCGCTCACCTGGCCATCTGTGCGGGACCATCTCCGAGCTTCCCTCAGAAGCTGGTTCTTCAGGACCTCTAATGAAGAAGAACTGTTTCTTCCAGTCAAGAGAATTGCTGGAAGTGATGGTCGATAAGACCGAATGATTCGAACGTTGGGAGAAGTACACGAACCCAACGTTCGAGGCGGAGGAGGTACTGATCTTGAAGAATTGCCAGAAGCGTCGGAAGTTAGCAACTTGATTCTTGGCCTTCATCAAAACGCTGAAAGCTATCAGATACCCGATCGAGTTGGGAAGAATTTGTGCGGGTGCCAGGCTAAATGCGTCTAAAACCTGCACGAGTAAGGGAGCAAAAGGAATACGCAACCCATAGTCGAGCTGCCGAGCATAGAAAGCTTGACATCCCGCGGGGGGCTTATTCACTCTTTGAGAGGGGGTCGGGATTATTAGCGAGTAACCCTCGGGTAGAAATTTGCCTATTGTAGCTTTGAGGTTCGCTTCGTGCTCTTTCGGATCGTACGAACTTGAGATCTCGTCAACCCGTTTCTCGGTCTTTTGAGCCCGACCTGTGGCTTTGGATTTTTTCGAGACTCCGGCCAAGTCGAGGATTCGCACACTACACCCGCCTCCGATCTCATACCTCATTATTTCATGCTTATCGAACGGTACAGCCAAACCGTTGCCGCCCTCATTCTCGGAGTCAGTTTTTTCTCCATCTCCACCTTCCCCACTGTTGGCCTTGGCATTTTGTTCCGCATCACCATCGTGCTCGGAATCTTGTCGACCTGATGTACCCTCTCCAGCGTTTAACTCTATAGCATGCTCTATTTGGTTGACGATTCTATTCGTCTCTTCGGAAGAGTTTTCAGTGTTTTTGAAATCATTGATGAGTTCCCCAGTGGATCCCAGGTCGGAATCTGATCCAGAGGGAATCTGGGTTTGAACGTCGGGATTCTGGGAAGTAGACATGATCAGAAGATATTTATTTGAATGCTCGAATTAAAGAAAATACTGTTTATCGATCAAAAGGCTCCGATCAGTTGCGAATTGTAAAGATGCACTTTTCTTTCTCCAAGTAAACATATATATAAAGGTTAAAAGGGTAAATTGCAAATTCAACCCCGAGTAACCGCGACGGTTAGGCTCCCACTCAGTAAATTTGAAGATTATCTTTTGCTAATAGCATTTATGGTCCTCCAAGCTTCGGAAATGAGTATTTCTCGACTCAACCGGATAAAATATGTACTCTTTTTCCCTTCGCTCGGTTTTTATCCCACTGGGTTTTTCCAAGTAAGGTTTTTAACGAGGCATATCCAACTCAAGACTGTCCGAGGCCTGTTCTCTACTATCTATTTTTCCGAACCTCAAGTATTGCAGCTCTTGGTGAATCATCGAGGTGAATCTCTCAGGTCAAAAATCTCACCCTTCTATCTTTGGAAGCGATTCGGTTTTTCGAGGCTCTCCCAAGCATGATGTGCACTCTTTTTCCCTAGCTCGGATTTTTCCCACAGGGTTTTTCCGGACTAGGTTTTTAATGAGGCATGTCCGAAAACATCAAGAAATCAAAGTCTTTCGCCGTAATGCAATATTTACTTCTCCGAGCTTCTGCTTCACTTACGCTCGAGAAGTGGGGGAGTATTGATGAGGGGTATTTCGCATGTGCAACTTTAGGAAATACCTTCTGCTCGAGGTCGACCTCGATCCCGACCAGAATGGTATTTCCCGACCAGAAGAACATGGTTTTCCGATCAAGCCTGACTGATAGCTCTCGATCAAGTACCCTCTTCTTCCCGATCTACTCGTCTCCTCGGGATTACTGTGGGGCCGACCTACAGCTTTATACAGCTGGCCTAGAGGTGTTCTCCTACGGATGGTCTACCTAGCTCATTACTGTTCCTATAAATACGCGGCGCATTTATGACATCAGGGACGGCACAACTTCCAAGATATTCCTTCTGCTCGGACCTACTGTTCGGATTAGGAACTAGCCAGTATTCTCATTGTATTTAGTCTTTCTAGTAGTACGGCATCCCGTAATGCTCGGGTAGACCCGCTTTGTAATTTGTATTCGAACACCAACATCAATATACAGTTTTCACATGCTCGATTCATATATTGTTATACTCTACTTTCCTTATCGATCTTGAGCGAAATACGGTATAATCAAAGATTAATTTTAGTCTAAGTTTAATTAATAAGACTAGGCCATTTAATTAAATGCAAGATTGATCTTGCAAAATTATACAGGGCCTAGCCCAATTAAAAGAAAAGACTAAGGCTTTGATAGATACCTAAAATCTAGGATTCATTGGGTATGTTCTCTTGGTCCCTCACTTTTTAAAGTTAGTTTTTGTGAGATTTTCCATAAGATTGAATTCTTGCAGATATGAGATAAGTTATGAGATTATTCGTTCGAATTTTTATATATGAGTTTACCAATCGGGTCTCGAATTTGGAAGAGATAGAAGAAATTTGAGATGGTAAAATATGATTTATTAGTGGATGAAGAAAATTAAGAAATGTTCATGTTCGTCCCAAATGGTCAAAAGGGTCTTTTTTTTGGGGGGGGGGGGGGGGTGGTGAATAATTTTTCTCAAAACAACTTAAAGATAGTAAGGCACTTAACTATTATAGAACATATGGGTCAAGCAGTCAGCTGATAGACGAGTCCAACAGCTTCGTGAAACACTCAGCTATTTTGTAACAGCTAAGTAAAAACACTTTGAAATCAGAGTTTGAGTTTTAGCAGCGGAATAAGATTGAAGTAACAACCATTTTTCCTTAGAAAATATTTGTGCCTTTAGTAAATTTCTTGAGTTTTCTTTAAAAACAGTTTATGAACAGATGACTAGTCTGTTATGAAAAAATGAATGTTGAATGTAAAGAACACATAAATTTATAGTGGTTCAAGGATGGTATAATCCCTCTAATATTCTTTTCTTCCTTATCACGTTGGAAGGCAATTGGACTAATCTATTAGACTAATATAACACTTGACTTTTACAAATTCTAAGCCCAAGTGGAACTTTTACTCTTAGTAAGTTACAAGGATTCAGATCCCTTGAAAATAATCATTACAAAAGCACTCGACTCACATTTAATTCCTCTTAGAAACTAACTCACAAATTACAACCTTGTTGCAATAGAAACATAGGTTTTTCTCCACGGTTTATAGCTTTCTCTTAGAACAACTTAATGGTTTTGCTTTCGTGAATGCTTGAGTTATGAATTTACGAAAGTTGTTTGCATCTTTGAATTCACGATTATTTATAAGGGTCGCCGGAATTAATTCCGTTGAAATGTTCTTTAATTTCGAGAATGCCCCTATTTCTTCTACCAACTTCAAATGTCTATAAATGTTGCAGGTGGCTCTACAACTCCGCTGTACGGATTGCACAGTTATGTCACGTCACATTAAATGCACTCTGTTGTCCGAGGTATAAGTTGACTCTTAATCATTTGAACCTTAGTTTCTCCGAGCCTTGAGAAATGAATGAACTTCATTAACTCCCTTGTTGTCTGAAGTAATTAATGACTTAGCTCTTGAACCCAGTCATCTGTTGAATTCACTTGGCTGATCAAACTACTTGGTTGTCTGATACTTAGCTACTTGACTCTGCTGATAGAACACTTGGTTGTATGATACTCAGCTATCAAACTCTCAGCTGTCTGACTCCACTGTCTAAACTACCCGTATGTTCCATATTCAGCCATTCGTACTAAGCTTTTCACTTGAACTTAGCTGGTAGATTTCAATATAGTTAATCAATCAAAACCAACTTGATTAACTATTCATCTCTACAAACCTTGAATATGATACTTGACTTCTCAATATTCTTTTGTCTGAAAATATTGACTAAGTATTCCACTTAGGTCTTCACATCTCTTGATGATTTTCTACTTGTAATTTCTAACTTAGTTTGTTATCATCAAACTTTTAACTCACTTAGCTCTTTATCTTACTTAGCTATTTGCCCTTGAGTTAATAACCTCTTCCAATTGTTTCTCACTTTTTTATGATGAAAAGACCTTCAAACTAAGAACATGTATTCTATGTCTTTAGATTAGTCTTCACACAAAATTTCTAAGGCAAAAATAATTATGGATAGAAACCTGTAATCTATTTTCATTGATTTTGCAAAGAGTACATTAGATTACAAAGAAAAGATAGAAAATGAATGAAAATTAAAAGTAAGTTGAAAATCCAGAAAATCCTATCGTCTTCTGTTATCTCAATACTCAATCCTGTAATTCTTCTTTGGGTCATCTCTGGAATTATTCTTAGTTTGGCACCATTCCCCTTTTTTGTCATTATCACCATATTTTTGCTGGAGGAAGTTACTAATCTCAGCAACTTGCATGCTGACAGTCTTGAAAACTTACATAGCCTTCACATTTTCATGGAAACTATGATCAAGGGAAGTATATTTTCTTCTGATAGATCCTACATCAGTTTGCAAAGTATCCTTGTTAACAGCAATGTCATTCTCGATAGACGTGACTTCTCCCATGAACTTCTCATTCAACCTTAATTCATGATTTTCAACAATTTCAGTTAGAGTCTTCTCAGCAATGACCATCTTATCAGCTAAGTCCTTGACACTCTTGTCAACTATTCCTTCAATTCTCTTCATAGTATCCTAGTTGTTCTCGATGCCACAGCTTACAACATTTGCTTCATTACTCAAATCTTCCTTATCTTGAATGGATAATCCAGAATTGACAACCTTTGAGTAGATCTGCTCATCTCACTTCTCAAATTTCTCTAACTAAACCTTGTTCTTTTTTTCCAAGTCTTGGATCCCCTTTCAAGTAAATCCACAATATCTCTAGTATTATTCAGTGTCATCCACACACCAGAGTTTGTTTCCTTGGTCATTTTCAAGGATTTCTTGAAGTATTCCTTGATATCAGTACAAATGTCTACGCAGAGATTTTCAATGTCATTAGGCATATTGAACATGTTCTTGACTTATTCATGTTCAATCTTCACTTTATCATTAGATAAGTCACTGACAGACGACTCACTGGAACCTTCAGGCCTACTTGTGAACTTGACAGTTTGATTGGGGCATGTCAACTACTTTCTTTCCTTTGATATCAACCTCATGTGTAGACTTGTCCTTGGAACTTTTCTTTGAAGTAGTTGGTTGTTGAGTACTTTGCTGATTTTCATCCTTATCTTCAGCAGAGTCCCAAGTCTCAATGCTCCAACTCTTCTCTTTGTTGTCAACAGCTGCTTCAGCATCTTGCCTTTTCCAAGTTAAAAATAAGGTGGCCTTTTTGGTAGATTTTTCCTCTTTATCAGAATCCAAGTCAATCACTTAGATCATCCTCAAGGCCTCAACAACAATGTTTTCAACTGGAATCCTTTCTTCCTATTCCTCTTCTTCATCTCTAGGAAATCATCAGTTGAAATCCCGAAATTTAATTTCAGATAAGAAGGGTACTTTACATAAGGACCTTCAACTACTGTCCTTATGTTAGGAACAAATCTCAAATCTGCAGACTCTCCTTCAAAGTTTGGCCTTGCTCTTTGTGCACATGTATTTATGGTACATACGACAACCAAATTTATAAACCTTTATGGCCCAAACTTAGGAGTCTCTTCCTAGATCTCATTCCAAACATCATACATTACTTTTTTATCTTGGTAAAAATGGTATCTCTAAAGATGAAGGCATCCACAACCTGTCTTCTTGAAGTAACCTTCATCCATTGCATAACCCGTTGTTTTTTTTTTGTGGAACTGTCTCCATTTATTCATCTCAGCTATTATATCATCTAGCTTGTTGTTCCTCCATCTGAAATATCTTTTTCTTTCATCAGTGAATTGAGTTCTTGTGTGGACAATCTCATTTACCGCTGCAAGTTTATATGCATAATCATCATACATTTCAGGTAGGCCCTTTACTGACTCCAAAGCAGCTTTCTGTTCCTTCCCCTTCCTTGGAAACAATTTTCCAGAATTCAAACATTTTAGGCATGACGTACTCTTATACATCAGTAATTCCCTTATCAGGTAAATCAAAGCATTTCTTCATAAGAGCAGGATCGATCCTCACATTATTGTTGGACAGTCAAATGTTTAGAAGCACAAACAACCATCAATAGTGTTAGATTTGTATTGTAATATCATTGTAAAGCACAAAGTGCTATGTTATCCTTGTATATTAAAAGAAAAGCAAACTATGGTGAGAAAGATCTAGGGACTAAAATTGTTAATTAGTTCAAGAATAGGGACAACTCTCTTAAATTACCTACAACTTAGATTCATGATGTGACTGGAGCATAAGGTTTGAAACCTAAGGATAGGAGAGTGCCAAAGTTAACGTGAGGAACCCATGCAAGTAGAACCGATAATTTTAATCTATTGGGGCGTATTCACCTAAGATAGAACCTAGCCGAATCCATCACACACAAACGTGAAGCTTATTTGAGAAATAATTTGAAATTGTTAAGTTTTGGCGTTTTGATCTTGAGCATGCACGTTTGGTACTTGTTTTGTTTTTTTTGTTCGAGGACGAGCAAGAGTTTAAATTTGGGGGGCTTGATAATGCCGTGAAAACATCGTTATTATGTGCCTTCTTAAGCTCAAAACAACTTGCTTTGCTTCAAGTTTTTCTTACTTTGCGTGTTTTTGCTAGCTTTTGTGTTTTTGGTCTTTTGTTGGGCTTTTGTGTGTTTTGGTGGTTGTTGGTGGATTTTCATTGTGTTTTTGGTGTTTTGTAGGGTCAAGAAATTATAAAGCCACCAGCTCACAATAGGAGATCACAAAGAAAACCTATCATCTGAAGTAATATCACTCACTAAGATAGATATTTACTTCTCACAACTCTCAAAGTTTACAGAAATCACTAAGATTTATATGTATGATCTTTTTCCTCAACTTGCTTTGTCCACAGATGACTCGGCTGATTGTGTTCTGTTCTTGAGTTTTTGAGACTTACAAAAATCTGATCGTTGAATGCTCTCAATTGTTGTGTTCTTGTTCTTGTCTTTAACTCTTGAATGTAGAACTATTTATACTCGCGGTTTGAATTTTGCCCGTTGAAGTGAGACAAATTTCAGATCTTTCTCGAGCTTTAGTCTTTAACCTTAAACGTCTCTCTGCAACTGTTCACTGTGTAGTCTGTTGTACGGATATGTCAGTCGCATTTAATGCACCTTGCTGATACGAGGTTTTCCTTCAATCATTTGTTATTAATACCCTTCTCTTACAACATTTATTACGCCAAGTGCATTTATTACCGTTGGAATGACTTTCAAATCTCTTCCACTTTGCTAATAGAATCCACTCTGCTGATGAACACTCTGTTGATTCAAATCGAACTCATCTGATTTGACTCTGCTGAAATCCACCAGCCTGATTCCGAACTCAGCATCAGATCAGTAGTCTTCTGGATCGAAATTCAATCTTCTGATTTTACTTGTCTTTTCGATTGAACTTTTCAGAGGTTAGCTAAACTTCCATTACTTAGCTGATGACTTTTGGAAATCATCTAAACCTCCCTTCACTTCTTCATCTTCATCCAACAATTTCCCCCTTTTTGATGATGACAAAACTTCAGCTAAGTACCTGTCCTAACTTCAGTTAAGTCTTCACACAAAATTTCTGAGATAGAAATTAAGTTGGATAACTTGTAATCTTTTATTTATATAGAACTTGTTACATTTTACAAACAGATTACAAGGAATGAAAAATGTTTACAAAAAATGGAAAATTACAAAATAGTACAAAAAGAAAAGTAGAGTATTCTTAGTCTTTAGCTTCTTCGTCTTCTTCTACTTCTTCTTCTTCTTCGTCCTCCTCTTCAGCTTCTCCACTAGAGAAATTTAGTGCTAATTTCTTGGTTTTCTCTAACTTTTCTTTAGCCTCGAATCTAGCTCTTAATTCATCTATTCTCTTAACCTTTCTGAATGGTTCTAGCTGTTCTTCAGCAGAATCCTTGGAAGCAGCAATTTCCTTGTCATCTTTTGCTACATCATTGGGTTCTTTGTCTTCTTCAGACCCAGCTTCATCATCAACATTTTCGGCAGCAGCTTTAGGTTCCTCCTCAGCAGGCTTATCAGATGCCTCTTCAGCAACCTTAGTTTCATTCTCCTTTTCAGCAGATACCTCTTCCCCCTTTTTGTCATCATCAGCAGGGTTGAGTTCTTCAACTTGCGCAGGCGGAATGTTTAATGCATTACAAAGTTGTTTACTGTTGAGATCCATTGAATGAATTTGAGTTCCTTGTTGTTGTGTGGCAGCCAACATCGCTGATTGATTGTTAAGATGCTCCATGTGTTGACTCATATCAGTGAACTCATGACCCATCTGAATAGAGGTTTAAGTGTCTTGTCGATGCCTTCACAAAATGTCTGGATAAGATTTTCAGTCTTTTCTTCACCCGCTTCCTTGGCATTTGCAACAACGAGGTTTATATCTTTCCACCCAGCCTCATTATGCTGAACTCTGTTGTTGAACAGCTGAATGTCTGACTTCAGTTCTTGTACTTATCCCTTTAGTGTAGTCAGCTCATCCTTCAATAGTACAGTGGGATCAGCAGGCTGTGGAATACTTTGGATAGTGCTTTGAACAAGATTAGAGGCTATCTCCTCAAATTTCTGCGGTAAACTCTTGTTCCTTTCCTCCATTTCCTTCATTGTTGTTTCAATCATTGCCTTCATGGAATCCAGAATGACAGATTGAATAGTTTCATCATCCTTGGCAGGAGCAGCACTTGTCTTATTTTCCTCAGGAATGGCTTCTGATTTCCATTCAATAGCCAGCTTCTCCTTAACTTGTGACATCTCATCTAAGGAAACTGGAGCATCAGTAAGGTTCAGCTCCATAGATGAGTCTTTCTCTGGTTTCTATAAATCAGATTTTTCGTCTGTAATATGCACAACATCAAAACCATCAGTAGACACAACAGTTTTAGAATACTGAAAGACAGTAGGAATAAACGGTGAAGTGGTTTGTTGTATATAGTCTGATTCTTGATATCTTTTGATTTCAGAACCATAGGCAATATGTTGCAAACTAGGCAGTGTTGTCAGATCACTGGAGCTTCCTTGTCCATATCTTGATCTTTCAACCCATCTTTCCAAAGTTACACATAGTGCAATTTTGAAATCTATTTCTTCCAAATCTTCACCTCTTCTAGGCTTATTTGTCATTGTTTCTCTTAGAGCTATTGACTCCTTTTGTGCTATGAGTTTCACATACTCATGTACTCTATCGTGAAAGAAATCAGAGTTCAGTGCTTGTTTGATATTGTTGGTTTGCAGCCAATTTAATACATATTTCTCCTCAGCAGCAACCTCTTTCTAGGCTCTGAATTCTTCACTTGATTTGCTCAATTTGTAGTCCCTCCATCTGTTGTATCTGATTTTCTCGGCAAGGAAGGTACTCTTAGATTGCAGCAAAGTGTTATACCTCTCTCTCAGTTTCAAACCTGGCGAAGACAGCAGGATCACTTTTGACTATCTCCAGCACATGCTTGACTTCTCTATTTCTCCTCTTTACAACTTGAGTACGAGGTAACACGAAGGAATCTTTTTTTGGTTCTCCAATTACTATCCCTCCACTTAACCTTGGGTCGTGAGCATCTTCCTTACTGGCCTCAAGAGCTTTGGCCAAGTCTTAAGCCTCATTGGCAGCTAACTCTGCCTCAATCATCTGCTTAGCAGCAGCTCAGACTTGCTGGCCTCAATGGCAGCTTTAAGTTCAGCTTCATCTCTTTTTCTTTGCTCAGCCTCTTCTCTTTTCATTTTGTGGTAGTGGGATACCTTGGCTTTGTCAGTTCTCTTCCTTCTGGCAGCAGCTGTCTCACGAACCTCTATTGTTGGTTCAACAGACTGGCCAATTGGAGGAGCGGATACATCTGTTGTCGTCTGTTTTTCAGCATCAGCTTCCTGTGCTGATTTCATTGGACTTTCAGCAGACGGTAGATCTTCCTTTGCAATATCAGAAAAAGTGACGTGTTGTCCAGGTAACGTCAATCTTTTTCTGTCAGTTGCCTTAGTGTGAACAAGGGTTGCAGCAATAGGATTCTTTAAAGCACTTCTTGTTTTCTTTGCAACATTCTCAACAGTGAGTTCATCAGACTCGGTTCTCTCAGGAGATATATCAGTTGTCATTTCGTTAATCTCCTTGGCAACTTGAGAGATAACCTCATCTACATTCAGTAAGTCAAGTGGTCTAGCTTCAACAGTAGAGTCTATTGTTTGACCAGCAGGCACAACAGCTTTGACTTCCACTTTGTTTTTCTTTGTAACAGTGGGCTTTTCGGTAAACTTAGCGGCAACAACTTTTCTCTTCTTCTGTTTTTTCTCAGGGGTTACTTCTGCTTTGACTTCTGATTTGACAGGCTCGTAGACCTTCTCTTCTTTGGCTCTATGAATGACTTTTCCATGGGTCATACCACAGCCCAAACTCATCAGCAAATGACTTAAGAAAATCTTGTGATGGTTATGTCCAGCTTCCTTGTGATCTGCTAGCACATAGAACACATAAGTAGCACGGTTTATTTTCATACCATTGTAAACCGCCATCATAGAGTGCACTCTCCTTTTGGGTAGTCCATACAATGCACTTGTACAATTTTCAATGACCTTAGCAAATAGGTCAGCCATCCTTTGAAATTAGTCAATCAGCTGCGTCTTTTTTACAGAATCAGTAAGAATTTCACCACTCTTTACAGCTATTTTCCAGAAATCCCTTCTAAAGGAGTAGCCAACACAAAAAAATCAGTGGCTCATTCATTCTTCAAGCCATATTTCTCACTAAGTACAGCTGGAGTGATACAAATGTCTTCCCTCCAACTTTGGCTTTGATTTCCAGTTTCTGCAAATCAACCTTTGAATTTTGTAAAACTCAACCACTTCTGGACTAAACACCATGGTTTCATGAGCTTCCATATAGTTAACCAGTGAGGATTCTTTGAACTTCTTCATGATTTCCATCATGAGTTCAGTTCCAGTTGCGTACTACAACTCGTAGTTCAAGTATCTCCCTTCAGCGTTAGAAGCAGCTTTGGAACCCATGTTATATGTTTGAATTTTAGAAAGAATGCAGAAAACTCACAAGAATACAGAGAGATTAGTAGTTCTGGTAAGTTTGCAAAAATATTTGAGTGCGCGTAAGTGTAGTCTGCTGATCAGATCTAGATTTATAAGGTTAGAGGATTTTCGGTTTCCGTGATATCCGCTAACCGTTAGATCTAGATTGATACATTTTGATCGTGTGTGCGACAATTACGGAATTCAAATATTATAAATTTTATCAGAATAGGCGGAAAAACGGAGCGTCCCTAGCCTTTACTTATAATAGTGTGTTTTTATATACAACGTTTTTAGCTTAACGCTTTTACAAATAACAGATGATAGATTATAATTATTTGTCAAACGACGTATCTGAAAATATGATATCACTAGGGAAATCCAATAGCTAGTGATCTTCCTTTGTTGTTTGTCAATCTAGCAAAATAATCTTCAGGTCTTCAAGAATTAAGAACAAATCTTCTAATAATATAACTTCAACTAACTGTCATTGAAGATTTCATCTTTAATCAGGAGTACCGCTAGTCTTACATGTTTCCCCAGAATTCAAGAATCTATCAGTCAACTAGTCTGTTGAGAGTTAGTCTTGAAGATAACTCAGCTGTTGAAAGAACAGTAAGCTGATGAACCGCAGTCTTCTGATAGGTTCCCCTTCAGCTTATGAATCCAAATTCAACAAGCCCAATTCCACTCTTAGAGTAGAAAATCTTGCATCACTCAAAGGTTTAGTAAAAATGTCAACTATCTGATTGTCAGTATGAACATACTCCATTATGACATTTCCTTTTTCAACATGGTCTCTTATGAAGTGATGTTTGATCTCAATATGCTTAGTCCTCGAATGACTTGTAGTGTTCTGAGTAAGTGAGATTGCACTTGTATTGTCACAGTAGATAGGGATTCTAGTGATTTTGATATTGTAGTCTTCTAGTTGATGCTTCAACCAAAGTATATGTGCACAACATGCTCCAGCAGTAATGTATTCAGCTTCAGCAGTAGATATGGATACTGAAGTATGTTTCTTACTCATCCATGAGATCAGAAGACTGCCTAAAAATTGACATGTACCAGTAGTACTCTTCCTGTCAATCTTGCAGCCAGCAATGTAAGAATCTGAATATCCAATAAATTCAAATCCTGATTCCCTTGGATACCACAATCTCAATTATTGAGTGCCTCTGAGATACCTCAGTATCCTTTTGGCAGCTAAGAGATGAGATTCCTTAGGATTTGATTGAAATCTCGTACAAACCCCAACAGAGTACATAATATCAGTTTTGCTAGCAGTTAGGTACAGTAGAGACCCAATTATGCCTCTATATTTGGTGACGTCCACTGATTTTCCATCTTCATCCTTGTCAAGGCGAAGTCCAGTAGACATTGGAATAGCAACAGATGAGCTAGTTTCCATACCAAATTTCTTGAACAGATCTTTTGTGTACTTTGCTTGATTAATAAGTATGCCATCAGGCAGCTGTTTTACTTGTAATCCAAGAAAGTAATTGAGTTCTCCCATCATGCTCATTTCTAACTTATTATACATCAGCTTAGAGAACTTTTCACACATCTGTTTGTTAGTTAAACCAAAAATGATATCGTCCACATATATCTGAACAAACAAGATATGATTATCCCATTCAATAGTGAACAAAGTCTTGTCTACTTTATCTTTGCGAAATCCTTTAATTAAAAGAAAATCAGATAAGGTATCGTACCATGTTCTTGGTGCTTGCTTTAATCCATAAAGGGTTTTCTTCAGACGGTATACCTTGTCTCCTTCTTCATATACTTCACATTCTGGAGGTTGTTCAACGTATACTTCTTCTTGCAGTTCTCCATTGAGAAAATCAGACTTCACATCCATCTGATAGACAGTGGAGTCCTTATGAGCAGCATAGGTGAGGAATAGTCTTATTGCTTCAGGCCTAGCCACTGGTGAAAATGTCTCATCAAAATCAATGCCTTCTTCCTGGCAGTAACCTTTGGCCACTAGTCTTGCTTTATTTCTGGTAACAATACCATCTTCATTCATCTTATTTCTGAATACCCACTTAGTGTCAATGACTCTTTGATGAGTAGGTCTAGGTACCGAGTACCAAACCTCATTTCTTTCAAATTGATTTAACTCTTCTTGCATTACTTCTATCCAGTGAGAATCACGATGACCTTCATCAATTAATTTAGGCTCAATCTGTGAAAGAAAACTTACAAATATAGACTCATTTGCAGTTGTCCTTCTTGTTCTTACTCTATCCAATGGATCACCAATCACAAGATCAGGTGGGTGATCTCTGAGCCATCTTAGATCAGGTTGCAAATCTAGATGTCGTCCTCTTGATTGATCATGCAAAACTATTGTTGGAGTCTCAGTAGTAGTCTGTTAAACAGTCTTTGGTCTATCAGCTGATTGACACTCGTCTGTTAGAAAATCAATCATCTGATTTTGAACAGCACTTGAGTTATCAGCTTGATTGAGATCAGGTAGTATGATGGGTACATATTATTCTTTTCTCGGCATAATCATTAGTTTATGCTGGAACGCCGTGGACAATTACTCACAAGCTCGGCCCTGGCTTTAACTCGCTCTAAGGCAGAATTCAAAAAGAAAGTAGAAGTTTTCCATGGCCAATTTTTGAAAATCAGTAGATAAATCTAAATTGGTACTTTGATTCTTTTCAGAACATTGAGTAGGTTCATCAAATACAACATGAATAGATTCTTCTACAAGTAAAGTTCTTTTGTTAAACACTCTTTAAGCTTTACTAACAGTAGAATATCCTACAAAAACAGCTTCATCAGCCTTTTCTGCAAAAGCAGTAAGGTGATTTTTCTCATTATTCAAAACAAAACATTTACAACCAAATATCCTAAGATAGTGAATATTAGGCTTTCTGTTGTTCCACAACTCATAAGGTGTCTTGTTTTGACTTTTGTTGATCATGCATCTGTTCTAGGTATAGCATGTTGTATTTGTGGCTTCTGCCCAAAATCTTTGAGGCTGTTTTGCTTCAGCTATCATGGTTCTGGTAGCTTCTTTCAGAGTTTTGTTTCTCCTTTCAGCAACTCCATTTTGTTGAGGGGTCCTGGCAGCAGATTATTCATGGTTGATTCCTCTGGAATTACAATACTCTTCAACATTAGAGTTAGTAAACTCAGTGGCACTATCTGATTTGATCCTAAGATTTTCATGCTCTTTTCATTTTGAATCAGTTCCATCAGATTAGTAAGATGTTCCTTGGTTACACTCTTCTTTTTCATGAAAACCACCCAAGTATATATTGAATAATCATCCACAACAGCTAGGCAGTACTTCTTTCCACCATTGCTGATAGGATCAATAGGACCAAACAAATCCATGTGAAGTAGCTCCAAAATTCTGCTTAAGATTGGTGCTTCTTACTTTTGAATGATGATTTGATTTGTTTGCACTTCTGACATGCATCACAAAGTTTGTCTTTGCTCATGCTGGTTTTTGGTAACCCTTCAACCAAATTGTTCTTGATTAACCTGTTGATGGTGTTGAAGTTTACATGATTCATTTTTTTATGTCATAGCCAACTAACTTCACTTGGTGTAGAGGTCACCAAACAAACATTATAATTTATGTCCACAGAATTCCAGTCGACTATATAGATGTTTCCTTGTCTTCTTCCATATAATATCAGTCAGCTCATGTATGTCTCCAAATGTAACTTTTGGACCGTCTATGGCAGCAGCATCAGTCAGCTCATGTATGTCACCACACATGTGTCTTGAACATCCACTGTCCAAGTATCATTTCTTCTCTACTTTACTCCTACTCCTAATCATAACCTACAAAACAAAATAAAAATGTTTTAGGTACCTTTATTGAGAGGGTCCTGGAGGATTAGTGTCACATTTGACAACCTAAGATTTAGTAACCTTAGGCTTCTTAGGCTCAGTATATCTTGATGGTGCCTTTGTTACTCTTGGTTCATCATAATTTTCAGTAGGCATATTATCATGATTATTATTATGATGTGAGAAATGCTCAAAAGTAGGATATGGTGCATGACAAGCAGGATAAGCATGCATCGAATGATGAGCAGGGTATGCAGTATCATAGTAAGGTGGATATGAGGTGCATGATAATATGATGAATAAGCAGGATGCACATAATATGACTCATTTCCATACCAAGCATTATCATTTTTATGATTTCTTTGCTTCTTAGGTTTATTTCTTATTTCCTCACCAACAGACTTCTTAGAGTTATTACTAGTCTGATTATTTTTGCTCTTATCAGCAAACTTCTTAGAACTACTCTGTTGTTTAGCTTTACTAGTATGTTTTTCTTTAGGATCTTTTCCCTTAGTAGCTTTTGGAGATTTTTTTTCCTTTTTCTCTTTTTCTGGTGAAGTAGGTTTAGTACTCTGATCATATAAGATTACCTTATTGTTACTAGCAGATATGAATTTTTCAGCATAGTTGAATTCTACACCTTCTTTTTCTAAAGGTAGTTTCTGTTTACTAAGCATGTTGTCTGATGTAACAGAAGACTTATCATGAGGTTCAATAATCTTTTCAAGTTCCATGATTTTTTCTTTATAAACTTCACATTCTGCTTTCAGAGATTCATTCTCATGCTCAAGCTATTTGTACTCAGTTGATACCTTTGGTTTTTCAACCTTAAGTTTCAATGACGCATTTTGCTTTTTCAGCACAGTATCTCTTCCTTAAGCTTGGCAAAAGCATCAACAACACTTGTGTTGTTTTCCATTATTTTGTTCAAATGAACTAAATAGCTCATTTTCTTCTTCAGAAAGAGTTATCTCATTATCAGAATTATCTGATTATTTGGCCATGAGACAGAGAAGTACATGTGTCTCTTCTTCAGCAGAGTCATCTTCTGATGTCTCCGTATCTGAGTCAGACGAGTAGATGGCTGCTATCTTTTCAGCTTCAGCCAACAGTACCTTGATCTTGTTATGCCTCATCTCTTTCCTTATTTTCTTTTCTTCTTCAGTATACTTCTCGGCTTTAGGATATGGGCAGTCCTTGATGAAGTAACTCAATTTCCTGCAATTGTAGCACATTAGTTTGGATTTAAAATCATCCTTACTATCATGAGAATGAGAAGTAGGGTTAGAAGTAGAAGCATTGTTATATTTGTTCGTCATTTTTCTTTGGTAGAACTTCTTAAAACCATTAAGTAACAACGCAACATCGGCAGCAATGTACTCCTTTTTGTTGAGTAGCATGGTCTCATCAGATGAGTCCATTTCCTTTGATCTTTCTGCTTATCTTCTTTGTTTTTCTGCAGCAACTAAGGCAGCAGTGGGATTAGAGGTTGATGTCTCTTCTATTCCCATTTTTGGCAGTTTATACTCGTATGCCTTGAGTACTGAAAACAGCTCAGTAAGAGAGATTTTCCCCAAATCTCTTGATTCTTCCATTGCTATGATCTTCATATTGAACTTGGGAGGCAGCGCCTTGAGAACCTTTACAGTGATCTCTTTGTCCGTGAACGTCTTTTCCAACTTTAAGACTTCATTCAATGTCCTTATAAACATTGTATCCATCTGATCAATGGTTTCTCCGGACTTCATCTTGAAGTTCTCCAACTTGGCAAGAGCTATGCTCAAATTATGATCTTTGATAGCATCATTCCCTTCGTTCATATCACGAACCTTGTCCCACGTCTCTTTTTCTGTTTTGCAGTATTTGACCTTGTCAAACTTGTCATTGTCAAAGGTTCTGGTCATGATGAATCTACCAACTTTGTCAAGATTATTCAGCTTGATTTCTTCAGTTGTCATCTCTTCAAGCTGTTTGTCAACTGTCACTTCTTGATCGTTGACTTTGATGGTTTTAGTAATTTTGATAGGACCTCTGGTTATGCACGTATGCATGTTGTCATTATAAGCAGCAAGAAAAATTTCCATGCGGACGTCTATGTGGGGAACATGGTTGATGCAATCCATTTTCAAAATTTTTTAATTTTTCAAATATGCTCTTTTTGAAAATATTTGAAAAACACACATTGGATCAAGCTCGTTGATCAGGCAAATGATTCAAATGAACCACCTGCTCTAATACCACTTGTTGGTCCCAAGTGGTCATATGAGGTTTAGAGGGGGGGGGGGGGGGAGGAATAGAACTTTGTTCCTTTAAAAAATTTCTCTAACTTTCTTTTCAGCAGAGTAAGTTGATCTTACTTATGAGACTACTTTTGATTTTGCACTTAGCTTATTCAGCGTAAGTTGACCACTCGTCTGATTTAACTTATTTGTTTCAAATGAAATCAGAGTTTCAAAACTTGTGTGCAGCGGATTTGTATAAGTATTTTTTCAAACAAGTTTTTCTTTAAAGGTTTTACCCCTGTTTTATAAATTCCTCTTTAAAAGCTTTATCTTTTAGGATGTTTGTTTGCTTATGAAAATATGCAAGTATGTAAACACGAAATCAAACACAGGAATTTTTATAGTGGTTATATAGACAAGAAGTCTTTTAGTCCACTCTACTAAATCATGAAGATTTAGGTTCTACTAGAAACACTAAGTATCCAGTACACAACTTGCGCTTTTACAACAAATGATAAAGCCACAAGCTCACAATAGGTGATCACAAAGAAAACTTATCCTCTGAAGTAATATCACTCACTAAGATGGATATCTACTTCTCACAACTCTCAAAGTTTACAGAAATCACTAAGATTTATAAGTATAATCTGTTTCCTCAACTTTTTGATAGGATAGTGCCCAGCAAGCCAACTCAATAGCTTGTAATAGGACTATTTTATCTTGAATGAATCTTTGATTTATTAATTAATACGCAAAGTTTATTTATTTCATAAGATAAACTAATGGCCAACTTCATCTTTCGCGAACACATTTAAGCGATTGGTTGAAACCCTGAGATCACTCATGACTATGGGACGATTCACTTCAGTATTGAGTGCAATCATGAAACAGTCTCTAAGGTCGTGATCTCAAAAGTGTTCCAAGTCATAGATTCCTGTCGAGACGGGGTATCGAAGGAATCATCAAGACTTGTAGGATTATGCATGATTCACATGGAGTGAATTTGTGGAGTTTCATGAACAAGACATTTGATGTCAGTGCATATGACTAGGTGGTTCGATAGGGGATCGAACGCATCGAACGACCCGAACAGAGAAACCCATTGTGGAAGTGCGTAAAGCATATCAGTGATGGGATGTTTCTCAGGACTTATAACAGTGTACGATTTAGTCCTTGGACTTGAGATGCTAGGGCGAATTCGGCATACGGGTGTGCGTATTTTGATTTAGGAGCCGGTCACGTAGCCTGACCATTGTGCGCCTACTTTGGGTACGTATAGTCGTATGTGCGGATGGTTAGCATCAAGATAGGATCTACCGACTCATTGTAATGAATGAGGGAATTTCCTGTACATTCTTAGATAATACATTCCGAGAAATCCATGGCCATGGTCAGTGACGGATTTGGAAAGGGGTTTCCAAATTTAGCAGTCACACTGGAATTATTATCCAGAATTAGAAAGTACAGAATCGAGATAATTAGAGGTGCTGACTAATTCACACACCCTAGGTCTCGATCGGGAAATTAGTCGTTAGAGGGACCGTATGTACATGGTACTTATAAGAGGTGAGGTTCACTAATGTCAATTCACCTGAAGTTGGGCCTCATGGGCTTGTGGCTAGACATCGACCATGAGGTGTGGGTACTCCTGAATTAATGGGAGATTAATTCTGGAGTGGTCAATTAAAGGAGTTTATTGATCGGAGCAACTAATTGAATATTAATTGCTCATTAATTAAATCACGAAAGTCGTGGGCCTACGGCCAATTGATGGTGATCCTAGAGGGTCACACACAATACAGTTGGACAGTGACAGTCAATTAAGGAAAGGTTTGATTTAAAGAGTTAAATTAAATAAAGGAATTAAAGAGTTAATTTTGAGAGAGAAATAATTAATTAGATAGTCTAATTAATTAATTATTAATTAAAGAGTTAATTAAAGTGGGAGATAAATTAATTGGATTAATTGGGTTAATTTAATTAAATGGTTTAATTAAATTAATGCAAGACATGGGCCAATTTAATTAATGGCCCATACTAAGTCTTGCACACAAAGGGGCCTTGAAGGTGGCTATATAAAGGAGTCTAAGTTGAGACTCAAAACCCTAAGCAAAACTACAACCCTAGCCGCCCCCTCACTTGGCTGCCCCCCTCTCTCCCTCTTGCTCTCTCTTCTTCTTCACTCAGATCTAGATCTAGATCTAGATCTGCCATTGACAAGAAACCTTCTCTTCCATTTCTAAGCCTAAGAATTGAAGGTGTCATTCATCTAGCTGGTGTGGACTAATCTCTGGAGGCACAACACTTGGGGTGCTCTAGTGAACGAGAAGAGAAGACCGGAGAAACCACCACCTTGCCTGTGGTGAGGTAAATTCGATTTACCACTTTTAATTTAGTAATTTGTTGCTAAATTGTATTCAACCTTATTCATATGTGCTAATAAATGTTCTTGGGAATTGGTGTATGAAAAATTGAAAAAAAAAAATTTTATATTCCGCAACGTTGTTTTGACAATCATACCCATAAAATCCCAACAGTGGTATCAGAGCCAAATTTATTATGCACATATGAAAATGCCTGAACACATCAAAATATATGGATATATGTGTTTGTTGTGTTCTGATTTTTGATTCTTGCTTGTTATGATGAATTAAATTGTTCGGATCTATGCACTTTTCGGTTTTGGGCCAAATCTGTAATTACCGAAAATTTGAGGGCTTGTTTGCAAATTGCGATTTTTGAAAAATCTGGACAGAAAGTAAAATTTTCATTTTCTGCAATTCTGGACCAAATTGTAATTTCTGGAATTTTAAAAATCTGGACTGTTTTTGCAATTTACGAAAGGTTTGGGCTGTTTTTGCAATTTCCGTAAATTCAGGGGTCTGTTTTGCATTAAACGAAAGTTTCTGGAAATTTTGTTAATTTTCTGCTTGCTGGTCCGATTTGCATGTTCTGGAAATTTTGGGGCTGATTTGTAATTTCCAAAAGTTGAGGGGTCAAAATGTAATTTTCGAAAATTCAGGGGCCGAACTGAAATTTTTCAAAGGTTGAAAAACAGAAACTGTTTTGTGCACTAAAAGGGTTTAGTATATCCGAAAAGTTAATTTTATCATAATTAGTAGGGACTAGAGTGAGAATAAAAAAGATTGTTTTAAAAGGTGTTTTAAAATAAGATTATGGATTGTTTTAAAATGAGTTTTAAAACTAGAATCTGATAGACATTTTAAAAGGAGTTTTAAAATAAGATAAGAAATAAGAAAATGTGTTTTGCTTGTTTCTTGCTCTACGTGAACTGTTTACGTGGTTTTTCGATCGTGCCGAGCCTTGACCCTTAGGGTAGATGAGATTGGTTAATTTTAATTTGTTGGTTTTATTGGGCCTGCGAGCCTTAAGTTTTTGGGCCACTTTGAGCCATTGTAATAGATAGGGCTTTACTGTTTTATTAGTTTAGGATGGAGGCCCGTTACATGCAAGGTGGGAGCCCAAGAAGACTAAAGGCCATGTATGCATGGTAAAATGTGTAATAGCATAGGCCTCTTTGAAACCTATTAGATTGACCAATAGGACCATCGTCTTTGGCTCGATGGTGGTCAGCATAGGAGGCTCCCGATCGAAAACATACTGTGGTAGCATGCATGCTAGGTGTGTATGATTTATTTACGTATTTATTATTTTAGCATGTATGGTGATACGCGCTAGTAATTTAGATCGTAAATAAAAGATAATGCATAACTGGAACGGTGAGATCTCGAGTAGAGTTACCTCAAACTCTTAAACCCGAAAAACCCCTCTTGATAATAATATTAAGTCATATTGGGTACATTAAAATGAAATTTTAATATCCAAGCCTTCCATCAATAGGAACTAGCGTGAGTTGTCCACTTGTTGATTAAGGTGATCCAGAGTCTGGCACCCGAGTCGAGGAAAGAGACAATACGCGAAACTCCTTGATTCTCGTTTTTAACTAAACTTGACAAGGGTGAGGATTGGTCGGGATGTGAACATCGATCATAACCAAGTTATGGGGATTTCATGACCGGGCCTGTTGCTCATCAAGATTGATGGGTTAGACTTAACGAGTAGTACCACTCATGATGTAGCAGTGCTAGATGAGTGCGAAAACCGAGGCAAAATAGCTTGAAGGTTGTGTAGGGACACAATTGGTAATAGTATACCTACCTAGGGAATTAATTGTATGGTCGCGAGTCGTGGGTGCAATTAATGTCTGCTGGGACGTCAAGACCTGCTAGGAATAAGATTTCCCGAACAATTGAAGGGATAATTGTTTCGAGAAAATAGTGGGAGAACTTTTTCGATAACAAGTCCAATAGTCGTTAATTATAAGTATTAATTTAGATCAGTCAGCTGAACGTTATCATTCTATTTTGTAGATCATTTTGCGAAAATGTCTAAGAATCCATTATCTATCATCCTTGACACTAACAAACTGAACGGATCAAATTTTATCGACTGGCTAAGAAATTTGAGGATAGTCCTCGACTCCGATCGTCGGAGCTATGTTCTCGATGCCCCAATGCCTGGAGCACTTCCGGAAGGAGTTTCGGAAGAGGAACGAGCCACCCATGCTAGATGGGTTGATGATGATATTCAGGTTCGTTGCCTAATGCTAGCATCAATGACCAATGAGCTACAGAAACAGCATGCAAAGATGTTGCATTCTGCTGATATACTTCTCCATCTCCGAAACATGTTTGGAGAGAAGTCTCGGACCGAAAGGTTCAAGACGACGAGGGAGTTGTTTAATCTGAGAATGGCTGAGGGTTCAAGTGTGAAAGATCACTGTCTTCGTTTCATTAATCTGATTGAAAAATTAGAGAACTTGGAAGTAGACTTGCACGCTGATCTTAGCACTGACCTATTACTCCATACTCTACCACGCTCATTTGATCAGTTCGTGTTGAATTTCAACATGGAGGAGAGAAATCTCGCTCTTCACGAACTAACCAATATGTTGGTAACGGCAGAAGCTACCCTTAAGAAGGAGAAGTCTGTCTTGATTGCTGAGCAACCCAAGGCTGCAAAGCCAAAGAAAGGCAAGAAGAAGAAGAAAGTGTTCTCTTCTAAAACAACCAAGAAGGTTGTTGAGAAAAAGAGAAAGAGCCCAGAAGATGAATGTTTCCACTGCAAGAAAGCAGTGCACTGGAAAAGGAACTGCCTTGACTACCTTAAAACGGTAGCCAAAGGTATTTTCTTTATTGAAGTTAATATTTCAATTAACTGTGCATCATGGGTGTTAGACACCGCAGCTGGTTCTCATATCTGCAATGATTTGCAGGTGATGGGAGCAGTAAGACCTCTTAAACCTGGGGATAGGATCCTACGCTTTGGAAACGGAGCAAGGGTTGCGACAGAGGCCATAGGGGACGTTGAATTAGTTTTAGGGAATTTTACTTTGGTTTTAAAGGACTGTTTGTACGTACCAACAATTATCAAAAACATTATTTCGATTCCTTTGCTGGATAATGATGGTTTTTGTTTTTCCATTTCTAATGGAAATTTTAGCATAATAAAAGGTGGTTTTACTTATGCTAGTGGTACTTTGATAGATGGTCTTTATTCCTTAGAACCTGCTAATTCTAATGTCATGCACATTCAATCAAAGAAAAGAAAACAAGATGATAAAAGTCCACAGTTATGGCACGCTAGGCTTGGACATATATCCAAGAGTAGAATTCAAAAGTTGGTTTCCTCTAAGGCTCTTGAAATACAGAACCTAGATGATCTCTCAACTTGCGAGTCCTGTCTCAAGGGAAAGATGACCAAAACGCCTTTTACTGGGAAACCAGAGCGAACCAAACAAACCTTGGATTTGATCCATACCGATGTTTGTGGACCACTGAGTGTCAGTGCAAGAGGAGGATTCTCATACTTCATAACTTTCACAGACGACTACAGTCGTTTTGGGTATGTGTACCTAATGAAGTATAAGTCCGAAGCTTTTGAAAAGTTCAAAGAGTTTCGAATGGAAGTTGAGAACCAACTTGGACACAATATTAAGGCACTTCGATCTGATCGAGGTGGGGAATAATTAAGTCAAGAATTCCTCGATTATCTTGTAGAGAATGGAATTCTCTCACAGCGAACTCCTCCTAGAACACCACAGTTGAATGGTGTGTCTGAGAGAAGGAACCGAACTCTGTTGGACATGGTTCGTTCCATGATGAGTTTCGCTGATCTACCTTTTTCATTTTGGGGCTTAGCCCTCTTAACGGCTTCAAAGATACTTAATATAGTACCTTCAAAGTCGGTGCCGACGACGCCACACCAAGAATGGTTTGGTAAAGCACCCATGTATTCGTACTTGCGAGTATGGGGATCTCCTGCCTATGTTAGGAACAAGAAGGGAGATAAACTAGATAGTAGATCTAGTTTGTGCAAATTTGTGGGGTATCCTAAGGAATCCATTGGATACCTGTTCTACGACCCTAAAGAACGAAAGACGTTCGTGTCTAGGAACGCCCACTTCTTAGAGGATGACTTCCTCACTAAAAGAAGCGGGGTGTCCGTAGAACTTGATGAAGTCCAGGAAGTGGACCCATCCCCACAAATGGTGGGAGTTGATCCTGAACCTATTGAACCATCTAGTACACCAGTACTTCGAAGGTCCGATCGAATTCTTAGAGAACCCGAAAGGTTCGGCTTCATCCACGAAAACGATCAATTGGATGGTGATCCAAGGACATACGAAGAAGCTGTGTCAGACATAGACTCGGGTGCATGGTAGGAAGCCATGCAATCCGAAATGGATTCCATACATTCCAACAAGGTATGGACCTTGGTTGATCCACCTGAGGGAACTGTCCCTGTAGGCTGTAAGTGGATCTTCAAGCGCAAGCTTGGAATGAATGGAGAGGTTTTGACTCATAAGGCTCGCCTTGTGGCGAAAGGTTATTCTCAAAGGCCTGGTATAGACTATGAGGAAACTTTTTCCCCAGTGGCGATGTCAAAATCCATTCGGATACTATTAGCCATAGCCGCGTGGTATGACTACGAGATATGGCAAATGGATGTAATGGAGACATTGATAAAGAAATCTTTATGCAACAGCCAAAAGGCTTTACATCTAAAGGAAGTGAGCATAAGGTATGCAAACTTCAAAGGTCAATTTATGGCCTAAAACAGGCATCCCGAACCTGGAACAAACGTTTTGATGAGACAGTCAAAGGGTTTGGCTTCATCAAGAACGTTGATGAGTCATGTGTGTACAAGAAATTTGAAGGGGGTTCAGTACAATTTATTGTGTTGTATGTCGATGACATTCTGTTGATCGGAGACGATATCAGAACGTTGACGCAGACGAAAGCGTGGTTATCCACGCAATTCTCCATGAAAGATATGGGAGACGCATCTTACGTATTGGGAATACGTATCTATAGAGATAGATCAAAGAAGATGTTAGGACTCTCCCAATCTCAGTACATTAACACTATACTGAAACGGTTCAGTATGGAAGAATCCAAGAAGGGATTGCTTCCAATGAGACATGGGATCTCTCTTTCTAAATCTATGTGCCCTACAAATGATGAAGAAAGAAAGAGGATGTCTCTCATACCTTATGCGTCTGCCATAGGCAGCATAATGTATGCGATGTTATGTACTAGACCTGACGTAGCACACGCTCTGAGTGTGACGAGTCGCTACCAGTCAAATCCCGGGGAGGAACACTGGACCGCCGTAAAGGCTATCCTCAAGTACCTGAGAAGGACTAAGGATATGTTCTTGGTCTACGGCGGTAGTGGAGAATTGAAGCTCGAAGGATTCACGGATTCGAGTTTCCAGTCTGACGTGGATGATTATAAATCCAATTCTGGATATATATTTTGCCTCAACGGAGCAGCGGTGAGTTGGAAGAGTTCCAAGCAGTCCACCACTGCAGATTCAACCACTGAAGCAGAATATATTGCCGCATCGGATGCAGCAAAAGAAAGTGTTTGGATAAGAAACTTCATCCAAGAGTTGGATGTAGTACCTAGCATTGCAGAACCCATAGTAGTCTTCTGTGACAACAATGGGGCAATCGCTCAAGCAAAGGAGCCGAGATCACACCATCAGTCCAAACACGTGATGAGGAAATACCATGTGATTAGAGAAATCATTGGTAGAGGAGACATTCTAATGGAACGTGTCGACTCAAAAGATAACGTAGCTGATCCACTAACGAAGCCACTATCGCAAAAGGTGTTCGAAGAACATCTTGTGAAGATGGGTCTTAGAAATGTTTATGATTGGCTTTAGGGCAAGTGGGAGATTGATAGGATAGTGCCCAGCAAGCCAACTCAATAGCTTGTAATAGGACTATTTTATCTTGAATGAATCTTTGATTTATTAATTAATACGCAAAGTTTATTTATTTCATAAGATAAACTAATGGCCAACTTCATCTTTCGCGAACACATTTAAGCGATTGGTTGAAACCCTGAGATCACTCATGACTATGGGACGATTCACTTCAGTATTGAGTGCAATCATGAAACAGTCTCTAAGGTCGTGATCTCAAAAGTGTTCCAAGTCATAGATTCCTGTCGAGACGGGGTATCGAAGGAATCGTCAAGACTTGTAGGATTATGCATGATTCACATGGAGTGAATTTGTGGAGTTTCATGAACAAGACATTTGATGTCAGTGCATATGACTAGGTGGTTCGATAGGGGATCGAACGCATCGAACGACCCGAACAGAGAAACCCATTGTGGAAGTGCGTAAAGCATATCAGTGATGGGATGTTTCTCAGGACTTATAACAGTGTACGATTTAGTCCTTGGACTTGAGATGCTAGGGCGAATTCGGCATACGGGTGTGCGTATTTTGATTTAGGAGCCGGTCACGTAGCCTGACCATTGTGCGCCTACTTTGGGTACGTATAGTCGTATGTGCGGATGGTTAGCATCAAGATAGGATCTACCGACTCATTGTAATGAATGAGGGAATTTCCTGTACATTCTTAGATAATACATTCCGAGAAATCCATGGCCATGGTCAGTGACGGATTTGGAAAGGGGTTTCCAAATTTAGCAGTCACACTGGAATTATTATCCAGAATTAGAAAGTACAGAATCGAGATAATTAGAGGTGCTGACTAATTCACACACCCTAGGTCTCGATCGGGAAATTAGTCGTTAGAGGGACCGTATGTACATGGTACTTATGAGAGGTGAGGTTCACTAATGTCAATTCACCTGAAGTTGGGCCTCATGGGCTTGTGGCTAGACATCGACCATGAGGTGTGGGTACTCCTGAATTAATGGGAGATTAATTCTGGAGTGGTCAATTAAAGGAGTTTATTGATCGGAGCAATTAATTGAATATTAAATGCTCATTAATTAAATCACGAAAGTCGTGGGCCTACGGCCAATTGATGGTGAACCTAGAGGGTCACACACAATACAGTTGGACAGTGACAGTCAATTAAGGAAAGGTTTGATTTAAAGAGTTAAATCAAATAAAGGAATTAAAGAGTTAATTCTGAGAGAGAAATAATTAATTAGATAGTCTAATTAATTAATTATTAATTAAAGAGTTAATTAAAGTGGGAGAAAAATTAATTGGATTAATTGGGTTAATTTAATTAAATGGTTTAATTAAATTAAATGGTTTAATTAAATTAATGCAAGATATGGGCCAATTTAATTAATGGCCCATACTAAGTCTTGCACACAAAGGGGCCTTGAAGGTGGCTATATAAAGGAGTCTAAGTTGAGACTCAAAACCCTAAGCAAAACTACAACCCTAGCCGCCCCCTCACTTGGCCGCCCCCCTCTCTCCCTCTTGCTCTCTCTTCTTCACTCAGATCTAGATCTAGATCTAGATCTGCCATTGACAAGAAACCTTCTCTTCCATTTCTAAGCCTAAGAATTGAAGGTGTCATTCATCTAGCTGGTGTGGACTAATATCTGGAGGCACAACACTTGGGGTGCTCTAGTGAACGAGAAGAGAAGACCGGAGAAACCACCACCTTGCCTGTGGTGAGGTAAATTCGATTTACCACTTTTAATTTAGTAATTTGTTGCTAAATTGTATTCAACCTTATTCATATGTGCTAATAAATGTTCTTGGGAATTGGTGTATGAAAAACTGAAAAAAAAAAATTTATATTCCGCAACGTTGTTTTGACAATCATACCCATAAAATCCCAACACTTTTTTTGTCAACAGATGACTCGGCTAATAGTGTTCTGTTTTTGAGTTTTTGAGACTTAGAAAAATTTGATCGTTGAATGCTCTCAATTGTTGTGTTCTTGCTCTTGTCTCTAACTCTTGAATGTAGAACTATTTATACTCGCGGTTTGAATTATGCCCGTTGAAGTGTGTGACGCCCCACTCTGATCAGATAGTACAATAACCACTCATATATATATCGCACTATATGATCAGGGTGGAAGAGACCAGTCTGTTGTACGGATCTGTCAGTCGCATTTAATGCACCTTGCTGATACGAGGTTTTCCTTCAATCATTTGTCATTAATACCCTTCTCTTACTGCATTTATTACGCCAAGTGCATTTATTACCGTTGGAATGACTTTCTAATCTCTTCCACTCTGCTGATCGAATCCACTCTGCTGATGAACACTCTGTTGATTCAAATCGAACTCATCTGATTTAACTCTGCTGAAATCAACCAGTCTGATTCCGAACTCAGCATCAGATCAATAGTCTTCTGGACCGAAACTCAATCTTCTGATTTTACTTGTCTTTTCGATTGAACTTTTCAGAGGTTAGCTAAGCTTCCATTACTTAGCTGATGACTTTTAAAAATCATCAAAGCCTCCCTTCACTTATTCATCTTCATCCAACAAGTTCGTTTTTTTTAAGTTGATGCTCACACGCCTAGTAGAAGGAGAACGTGGTTGATATCATTGGTGAAAACGATCAAAGACATTTGTTCATCAAATTCAAGAAAATATGAAGCCAAAAGTTCAATCAAAAGAACGAAGAACATGAAACTTTCTGTAAGTTTTCTTTTTCTTTCTTATGCATAATTAAAATAATTATCGTATATGGGATCCTCGTTTTTATATTAGTTATTTTTTAAATATAATGTGAACATAAAACCTACCAAATTCTGTATTTGGATTGAATTAGTTCGATCTTATTTACTCATCGAAGCGAATTGTTTGGATCCGATTGGTAAAATATCAACAGAATGTGCTCCCATATAACAAAATGGAGAATAATACTAATAAGTAATAATTGCACATCCAATTTCTAAAATCTGGATCTTTAATTGTAATTCATATTTCATCTTGTTGTCATTGGCCGACCCGTGATCTCCCACATTTGCTTTTCATTGTTACAAAGATCTTTTATTAATATTAAATTGATAAATAAATCGGCCTAATGCCCATATGGGCTTAAAGTAAATAAATTATGTAGAACTAGGCCTAATAGGATCCAAGCTGGGCAAAATTGCACTCGTTAAAAGGCACGCCACAAATTCTGATGCAACCTTCATACTAATTAAAGCCCAATGCAAGTTTCATGCAATAGTAGTACTACCCCCGGTTCTTTTTTTCTTTATCATTTCATGAGTTTTAGGTAAGAGTTAAAAATGTGATAATTTTAGGTAGTTTTACATATATACCCTTAAAAGTAGTAATTGTGAGTTAGTGGTGTCAAATTACTACTTTATGTGAGAGGAGGTTGTTGGGAAAAATAATCCCATTTATAGAAAAAGTGTTATTCAGTGCATCCAAAAACAATAGTAGTAAAATTGCCAAAAATTCAATTTTAATACCATAGAACTGGGCCGATTTCACTTTTCATACCAAACTTACAAAAAAGTACCAATTCCCTGTCAATCATTATAGAGTGATATTTTCATTAGTTTTGTTGATAGAATTGCCACGTGACTGAAAAAATTTAAACTAATAATATTTTTCATAATATTAAGATTAATTTAAGTGATTAAACTTTGGCTGTGGATTGACTCCTGCCTTTTGGTGATTTTGCGAATTGGCCCCTGTCTCATTCCTCACGCACGACCACCATCCTCTGGTAGTTGTTCGTCGGAAATAGGATAGGGATTTTGTTCGTCTCTTCACTGTGAACACATACGTATAATAAATTTTATATTATGTTGAGCGAATTGTTCAATTTTTGCATTTAAAAATCTAAATCGCGAAACCCTTTTCCTCACAAATTTCAAATCGCGATTACAACCTTGTTTCTCCACTTTTTTCAGAATTTTTTGCATCATCTTACTCCTTTGAACCTGAACTTCAATCTCCATGGTTTAATTCCCTCAACAAAATTCACGAAAGTGTCACTTTTGTAACGTTTGTCAAGAATTGGTATGTTTTTTTAAAGTTTGGTATGAAAATTGAAATATGTCAAGTTCTATGGTATGAAAAATGAATTTTTGCCTAGTAAAAGTTCAGGGATAAAGGAAGTATAATTTAGGCAACCAACAACCAAGAATTCATGAACCAAAGTGAAATTGACAAGCCTTAAATTAACAATTCAATTATAATCACCTGAAAAAACAGTAAACAAAAGAAACAATCAAGAAAAGTGCTTATTAATTCATTCGTAAACTGATGTTTCCATTCCAGACCATCTTACACCATTATACCAAGACTTTCCTCAACGCCAAGGCTCTTTTGTTCCTCTAGTATATTCTTTCTCGAGACAATAGTGGACTCGCTGCATTCGAACAAGCGTATTGATCGAAGGGTTGTTGAATATGCGAAGTCTAAAGGAATCTCGACGTTCATACGTCTAAGAGTTAGGCGCTCGAGTACTGGAAAATGACTATCGTCCGCTATCCAAATCATATCACTGCAAATTAAATCTAAATCCAAGAATTTTAGGCAACTGAAATGCCCCTCAACCGAGACCCACTCTTTCGTTCCATAAATCCTTGCCAATGTGAGCTTTTCGAGATTGGGCAACTGACCGATATTTGTTATAATATCATCAAACGTACAGCAGTTGTGTAAACGTAACTTCTTGAGGGTAGGAGGGAACACTGTGATATAATATACCCTCGGAACTGATATATCGAAGAAGATATCTAGTGATTCGAGTTTATGTAGCCGATCAAGGATATTTAGAGAGTAATTCTCGGAATATTCAAATGTTATTCCTCTATATCGTAGTCTTAATTTCTTGACATTGGGGATTCTCTTAAGAACCTCTTCGGTACACTTAAAATTTACAACTCTCGAAAGCGTCTGCAGATTTTCCAACACGTGTTCTGCCTCTAGGCCAAACGAAGGAGGAGGATCGCTGAGATAAATCGTTTTGCCCTCTACATGCCTAAGTTCTAGCATTTCCCAGATATCAAGCTCTACAACTTCTCTAAAGTGTATGTCTCCTTTAGCAATTATTGTTTGTAGGTTCCTTCTTTTGTTTAATAAAGAAATTCTTGGATTAAGATATGCATCAATGTACCTTAAGTTATAAAGCTCCATAGGAGAAAAAACTTCAGATCTAAAATCGGAAGTAGTAATTTCTTTTTCTTTTGCATGGAACATGCTGAATACCCTAAGCAATTTCAAGTTATCCGACAACATCGTCGGCCCATCACTTGGATGATGATATGTTAGAGAACGGGCACGCGTTGATTCCAAATATTCAAAGACACAAGCCTTCTCGGTGCCATATCTGAAATTGTCCCAATCGATAACAACTATGCAACGCACCCCGTTTACTTTACATGAAGTACTATCGTGATGCATTTTAGTGACACAGAGAAACTTAGTTTTATCAATTTCCCTCAAACATAGATCCCTTACTAGGTCATGCATGACGCATGTTCTTATTTTCCCAGTAGACCCCAACCGATCAACCATAATAAGATTTCTCTCGATGAGATCCTTCAGGTACCCCTCTGCAACCTCTTCCAAGATTTTAGGTTTGTCTGGTTTTAGAAACCCCTCAGCTATCCATAGTCTAATAAGCTTTTTGATACAAATTTTATGATCCTCTGGATAAGCTCCCATGTGGAGTAAACATGGTTTTAAGTGGATGGGCAAATGATTGTAGCTCAATAATAATATTCTCAAGGAATTATCATTGACCTCCGAATTTATAGTTCGGTTTGTATTGTTGACAACCCACTCCAGGAATTCTCGCGTCAGTTCAGACTTTGCGAGGAACCCTGCGATCACAATAATGGATAGAGGAAGTCCTTTGCAGTTTTTTGCAATTCTTTTTGCAATTTCCTCAAATTCGGGATTAGGACAACCTTCTTGTCCAAATGTTTTTCTGCAGAGAAGACTCCAGCTTTCATTCTCATCTAGAAAACGCATCTCATAAAGACCGGATGAGTTAACATAATTAGCAACTTTTAATAGCCTAGTAGTTACTAATATTCGACTTCCTTTGTTGTTGTCGGGAATGAATAACTTTAACTTATCCCATACATCTGTATCCCACATATCATCAATTACTATGAAAAACCTCCTACCAAATAGTTGTTGGTGTAATTTTTTTCCTAACTCTTGCGAGTCGCTAGTTTCTAGCTTGCTTTCATTAGTAATAACTTGTAAAAGGTTTGTCAATACTTGTCCTATTTTATATACTTGAGAAATCGTCACCCAAGCACAAATATCAAAGTGTCTCCTATATGGAAGATCGTAAACTTTTTTAGCTAGAGTAGTCTTACCAATACCTCCCATTCCAGTGATTGGAATGATTTGCAGATGAGATATTGTTCTCTAGTAAGTTTGTCCATGATTTGATTCAGCCGTTCATCAACTAATTCCACCGTGGATATGTCGTTTTTACTGGTAGGAGGTCCTGGATGCACTAGATCTCTCGGTTGAAGTCGATCTTTAGCCTCCATCACTTGTTCCTTAATAGAATTCATGTCTTCTATTACTTTCTCCAGACCACCTTCGAAACTTGGAATATTTTCAACATTTGGAGAGAAAATATAATCCACCATATGGGATTCAATTATATCTTGTGCTGCATCAACAACATATCTAATCCCATTCTCCAAGATTTCCACTTCATTTTTAGTGGAATAATTTTCTAGAAATTCTTGCAAGAAATTCGTCGTTTCGCTGAGAGATTCAATTTGTTTCAGATGTTCCACAGAATAACTTGGTTTGCGTCTGCGAGTATGGTGCAGCTGGATCTGCTCTATGAGCTGATTAATAGAAATTAAAGATGCATAGGCAGCTGCCATCTCTAGAGAATTTAAAACAAAAATGAAATTCTAATGTATTGATAGGAGAACAAGTGTATATATATTTGCTTATCGAAAAAGAAAATGAAAAAGAAAAAAGTAGTAGTAAATATAGTGAATCACACCTTTTGTCCTCCTTATGAACCAACTTTGCATATTTGTTCATTATAAATTTTTCGTAGCAGATTCGTCTATCTTAATTATATATTCGTCTCTCTGGCATGTTGACCATAAAAATGTTCAAAAGTTGACCAGAACCAAAAGTGCAATTACTCTGGCTTGTTGGCTTTGTGTTCTTTCTTTATGAAGCATACCTATTTTTTTATAGTTTCATAAAATGTGCAAAAAGATATTTTAATGGCCTCCTTTCTGGACTTGGCTTTGATTGGTGGACTGGAACATGATGATATACAGCCTGTCTCCTTCACATTCAATAAATCAATAAATGTGAACATGCCATTTGTGTTAAAAAACGCCACCAAGTTGTAGTTTGATTATTTACCGTAGTAAATTTTCCTGGTTTGTCCGGTCTTAAATATATCAATAAAGGGCTCCTCGCAAATTAGTCATGTAGATTTAAAAAATAGCAATTTACTGTTTTTTAATTTTTTTTTAAGGAGCAAATTACGTTTTTAAGTTGGAGAGTGTATCTCACTCACTCAAATATAAAAGTGTATATGAAATATATTGTGTAAAAAGATGAAATTACCATTTTGGTGATAAAATGGTCACTGAAAAGTATACAAGAGGTAAAATGTCACATTTATAATAACACGGAAAGGTAAATTGCTACATTTATATATAATAACACAGGAAGGTACATTGCCACATTTTTTTCAATTCAATTTTTGTCAATTCAGTTTTTTCTAAAGGCTTAAAAGGGGGGTATTATTGTAAATTCATTTTTTTAAGGCGAAGGCGAATCGGAAACACCCAGAATACTTAACAGCATGTATTTCTACAAATAATTTCTAGATTATGTATTATCAAAGTGATCTACATAAAATGCGTGAAATTATGTAAATGGCCAAAGACTTTGCATATGGTATTAATATTATGGTTTTACTTGAACACTTATATAAGAGGGAGATAGCATTTCATTTTAAAATGGAATAAAAAGTGAACTAAATATATATTACATAATTTTTATTATACATTTTTAAAACAATGGTTTCTTATTATAACAAATTTTTAAATATACACACACGTATTTTAGCCGTATCGTATTCTATAAATTTTAAAAATCTGTATCGCCGTATTCATATCGTATCCATTCGTATTGCCGTATCCGTATCCGTGCAACATAGAATAAAACTTAATAGAATGATGAAAATCTTATTACTAAAATGAAAAAATAATGTAATTCATTAATCTGAACAATTTCCACCTCAATGATATAAAAAAAAATCATTTAAAAAGATTATCGGATATAAATAACTAGCATAATTAAATTTTAGAATTTTTATGGTTTCTTTTATTAAAAATTCCAAAATAACAATTGATAAAAATTTGTGTGCATAAAGAATACTGCTAAGACCATCTCCAAATGAGCATTTATATCTCAAATTATAAGAAATTTTTTAAGTTTTTCCAGAAATTTGAACTCCAAGAGAGCTCTTAAATTTTATAGACCTCTTAAAAATCTGATTTGCAGGAAAGTACCAACCTTTTGTACTTTCCTGCACAAATCTTCAATGTCTTTCCAACTCCCAACCCCCAACTAACATAAAAAATGAAGATATATGAAGATGAAATTTGTCTATAAAATTAACTTTTACCACAACCAATTTACTAAATCTGTAAAATAGAGAAACAAAGGAAGATTAAAAAAAAGGTATGAATCTAGTCGTCGGAAAAAGTTGCCGGAAAAAGATTAAAAGAAAGGTATTGTTGGTCCCAAGTGGTCAGATGAGGTTTAGAGGGGGGGGGGGGGGGGGTGAATAAACCTCTTTAAAATTTTTACCCTTTTTAAAACTTCTAACTTTTCTGTCAGCAGACTAAGCTGATCAAGAATTGTAAGCAGACTAGGCTGATCTCGCACAAAGCTTAGAACAGCAGAGTTGACCACTCTTCTGATTTTACTTAGCTGATTTTATCAAAATCAGAGTTACAAAAATAACTAACTTGCAGCGGATTTATCAAGTGTTTTTCACAAGTAGTTTTCCTTAACTTTGAAATAGTTTTATCCCCAGTTTTAACAAACTCCTTTTAAAACTTTTCAAACAGTTAACCTTTAAGTGTTTTCAGTATGCTGTTTTAAATATGCAGAAAATAATGCAAGTTAAAAACACAAAGGATTTTTATAGTGGTTATATGGATGTAAATCCTTTAGTCCACTCTTCCAAGTCACTTAGATCTTGGGTTATACTAAATCACACAGATTACAGTATACACTTCTTACGCCAAACAACAAATGAAGTGGCAGTAAGTTCACAATAGGAAATCACAAAGAAATTCCTAACCTCTGAAGTAATATCGCTCACAAAGATCGATATCTACTCCTCACAACACAATCTAACAAAATCACTCAGATTTTACAAGTATTTTCTGTTTTCTCTCTATTTGGCTTCGTCAACAAATGACTCGGCTGATGAGTGTTCTGTTCTTGAGTTTTGAGACTTAGAAAAGTTCTGCTTCAGATTTTTGCTCTCAAAGTGTGTTGTTGTGTTTTCTTCAACTCACGAACTGAACTATTTATACTTGGAGATTTGAATTTCTGCCCGTTGAGAGATCGACAACTGTTCAAATCTTCGAGTACTGGTCCTTTCTGCAGAAACGGCTACCTGCGACTGAACACTGTACACTCTGCTGTACTTGCTGTCAGATCGCATTAAATGCACCAATCTGATACGAGGTTTCTCTTCAATCATTTGTCATTAATACCCTTCCTCTTCAGCATTTATTACTCCAAGTGCATTTATTACCGTTGCACTGATCTTCTGATCTACTTCCACTTAGCTGATCGAAATTACTCGTCTGATGTATACTCGGCTGATCCCAAACTTGAACTAATCTGATTTGAGTCGGCTGATTGTCCACCAGTCTGATTTCTTCTTCAGCAATAGATCAATAGTCTTCTGGACCATATTTGACTAGTCTGAATAAGTCTTCCTTAGTCAAATATCTTCGAAGGTTTTTACTAAGCTTCCATACTTAGCTGATTCTGATGTTTTGGAAATCATCAAAACCTCCCTTCACTTTATGCCTTCTATCTTCATCTTCATCCAACAATTTCCCCCTTTTTAATGATGACAAAACTTCAGCTAAGTACCTGTACCTAAAGCTAAAGTTTAAGTCCTCAAAAATTTCTGAGATAGAAATAATTTGTTGGAAACTTGAACTTTTATAGATATATCAATTGATTACAGATTACAAGTTCAAATGATGAAGTAGCAGAAAGAAAAAAAAATTTACAAGTTTAACAAAAAGATTTCAAGCGACCTAGTCTAATAACTTAGTCTAGTCCTTCTTCTCTTCTTGTGTTTCTCCTTCTTCTTCATCTTCAAGGTCTTCATCTTCTTGTTCAGAACTAGAGAGATCTTGTTCAAGCATTTCAAATCTTTTTCTGAGATCCTCTATTCTTTTGTACTTGACGTATGGATCTAACTGTTCAGCAGCAGAGTCCTTGGAAGCAGCAATTTCCTTATCAGATTTTACTGGTTCTTTGGGCTCTTCATCAGCATCGTTGTCTGCCTCAGTTACTTCATTATCTGGTCTGCTAGTATTTTCATCATCAGCATCCTTTTCAGCAGAGTCCAATTTTTCAGTAACGTCAGCTGATAGATTAGCATCAGCACTCTTCTTCTTCGTTGTAGAATCTCCATCTTCCCCCTTTTTGTCATCATCAGCAGGGTAGACGGGTTCTTCAGGCAGAACAGGAGTGATGTTAATTGCGTCACAAATCAATCTGATGTTTTTATCCACCGCCATAAGATGATTTTCCCTTTTCAGTTGCTGCAATGTGTTATACGACTCAATCTTCTTGAATGTAAGATCCACTTGATCACACAGTTGAATCTGAGAACTCAGAATCAAATCAGCTGATGTAGTGAATGCTTTCAGCATGCTCTCAGCTTTTACTTCATGAGCCTCCATTGCATTTGCAACAACTTCATTTATGTCCCTCCAACCAGCTGTATTGTTCTTGACCCTTGCACCAAATGTTTCCACATCCAGTCTGATAGCTTGTACTTCATTTTTTATGTTTGCTATTTCTTCCACTATCAGAAGGCTAGGATCAGCAGCCTTTGGGACTTTTTCAGCAGCAGTAGACAGCATAGTTAAGGCTATTTCTTCAAATTTCTTCATCTGTTCTCTATGTCTGTCTTCCATTTCCTTCATAGAATTGGCAATCAACTGTTGGATGGACTCCAAGATAGTTGGTTGTAAGTTTTCTGAAGGTGATGGAGTAACTGTGCTTGCTGGTACAATCTCAGGAGTTTTCTCAGACTCCTTCGGTTCATCAATCAGAGTAGTCTGCTGTTGGGGCAACTTCTCTGATGATGTTGAAATTTCAGCAGTCTTCTGTTGGACCTGTATTGGCTCATTTACCTCTGTAACAACATCAACACCATTATCAGCAACAACAGTTTTATGAGTAAAGATAAGAGCAGGTATAAATGGTGAAGTTGTCTGTTCAGGTAGATCTTCATAAGTCTTAATAGCCGGTCCAAAGATGATCTGTTGTAAGCTTGGCATAGGTAACAGTGAACTTGGTTGACCCTTCTGATATCTGGTCTTCTTTGCCCATACTTCCAAAGTTACAGACAATGCCAGCTTTACCATTCTGTTCTTTAAATCTTCATCTGAGGCTGGAATTTCAGGAACAGAATTTTGTAGCAACTTGGCTTCAGACTTTGCCAACTTCCTCATCCGATAGTGGATCATATCGAAGAAGTGATCTGAATCCAATGCTTGCCTTAGACATCCAGTTTCCAGAAATTGCAGGACCCATCTTTCCTCAGCAGCAAATTCCTTCCACTGTACTATTTGATCTTTGGTCTTTGTCAGACGGTACTCTCTCCATCTGTTGTATCTGATCTTTTCCGTAACAAAGAGATTCTGACGGACCAAAACGTCGTTATACCGCTCAAGATCTGCCACAAACTGTTTGAACATCTCTGGATCATTTTGAACTACGTCCAGAGCATATTTCAGTTCTGATCTTTTCTTCTTTGGCAGCTTAGGTGTTGGCATAACAGCCTTTGGCTTCTTTGGATCTCCAATAGTAATTCCACCACTGTACCTTGGACCTTGGGCATCCTTGGTACTGGCTTCAATAGCCTTAGCCAAATCCTGAGCTTCCTTAGCAGCTATCTCAGCTTCAGACATATTTTTAGCCTGAGCCTCAAGCTCCTTAAGTTTACGAGCGTTTTCTTTTTCTTTCTTTTTCTTTTCAGCTTCATCTATCTTTTTCTGTTCAGCAGCAGTAATCACCTTAACCTTTGCCTTACCAGTTCTCTTCCTTCTGGCGGCAGGTGATTCCACTATTTGCAGTGGAGCAGCAGCAATTGGGGTAGGATGAATGAGTGGGACATTCTCCTCTGCTGTCAGAGTAGTCGGATGTTCAGCAACAGCGGACTTGTCAAGAGATTGGTCCTCTGCTGTCTTATCTTCTGCAGCTTTTTCTACTGCATCTACTGGTCTTTCAGCAGCAGGAGTTTCTCTGACTTGAATAGTTGAAGCAGTAGTAAAGGTGACTCTTTGACCACCTAGAGTCAACTTCCTTTTTGCCTTTGGCTTGGGCAAAATCTCATCTTGGCGAGGTGCAGCAGTCCTTTTAACTGAACTTCTGGTTCTTCGTCCAACTTCTTTTACTGGAACTGGTTCGTCAGACTCAGTTCTTTCTGGAGATGTTTCAGTACTCATCTCATCAATTTCCTTAGTCACCTCAGTAACTATCTTGTCAGCAACATCAGACTCTACTGATCTGGCTTCAACGGCAGTGTTTGCTGTTTGATCAGCAGACTTAGCCTTGATAGTAATTTTGGGCTTCTTGGTAGCAGCAGATTTCTCTGCCTTACCCTTCGCCTTTCTTTTTGAAGTGCCTTCAACCTTCACTGGTTCATACATTTTTACCTCCTTCAGTTTGTGAACCACTTTCCCATTCACAAGTGGACATCCAAGCGTTGAGAGCAGATGACTCATCATTACCACATGTCCATTTTTCTTTAACGCCAGAAGATAGAAATAATGAATAGCCCAGTTTACTGGTAACCCATAGTAGATGCAGATCATTGTTTGGTACCTTCTCCTAGGTAGCCCATCTAAAGAGCTCGTACAGCATTCGAAATTTTTTGCTATAATGTCTGCAAACCTTTGAAACTCATCCTTCAACTGAGTTTTCATTAAGCTTCCAGTCATCAGAGTGTATACTTCTCCTCCTTCATTTTTCAGATCGTAAATTTCATTCAAAACAGCAGGCGAAATACAGATAGTTTTACCTCCGACAGTAGCCACAGAAATCATCTTGGTTAGGTCATTTTTCCTAGATTCGTAGTAATCAGCGACATCTTCAGTGAAAACATACTCCTCATGAGCTTCCAAAACTTTCACCAATGACGCCTCTTTGATTTTAACCATGATTTCCTTCATTAGAGGAGTTCCAGAAGCGTAGAACTTCTCGTAATTCAAGTAGCGTTCTTCAGCTCCGGCCATTTTAATGAAATTTAAGTAGCTTGAGAGAAATTAAACACTTTTAAGACAGAATAGTAGAGTAAGTAACTTATTTTTCACTTAGAATAATTTTGGGTGCGTAAGGTTTAACCCTTCTGATCAGATCTGGATTTATAGATTTCGAATGATTCGGTTTCCGTGTTTTACGCGGACGGTTTGATTTGATCTGTCAGTTTTTAATCGTGCGGGCGAGAATCGCGGAATTCAAAATTTATTAATTATGTCAGACAGGCGGGAATTTGAAACGCCACTTGTCTGTTACTTATAAAAGCGTGCTTTTGATAAAACGTTTTTGCACAACACTTTAAATATAAGATGACATAAATAATAACAGATGAGTAAAATAATACTTATCTGATAGACGACTTGTCTGATACAATATATCACTAGTGAAAGCCAATATCTAGTGATCTTCCTTTGCTGTTTGTCAATCCAGCAAGATAAATAATCTTCAAATCTTCAAGAATTAAGAACAAATCTTCTGATTAAATAACTTTAACTAACTGTCATTGAAGATTTCATCTTTAAAACAAGGGTACCGCTAGTCTTACACGTTCCCCCTGAATTCAAGAATTCATCAGTCAACTAGTCTGTTGAGAGTCAGTCTTCTTGAAGTGTAACACTTGTTGATATCAGATTAGTAACCTGTTGAACCTAGTCTTCTGATAGGTTCCCCCTCAGCTTATGAATCCAATTTTAACAAGCCCAATTCCGCTCTTAGAGTGGAAAATCTTGCTTCATTCAACGGTTTAGTGAAAATGTCAGCAATCTGGTTGTCTGCATGAACATACTCAATAATAACATTTCCTTTTTCAACATGGTCTCTGATGAAGTGATGTTTGATCTCAATATGCTTAGTCCTGGAATGACTAGTAGTATTCTGAGTAAGTGAAATTGCACTTGTATTATCACAGTAGATAGGGATTCGACTGATCTTAAGATTATAATCTTCTAGTTGATGCTTCAACCAAAGTATTTGTGCACAACATGCTCCAGCAGCAATGTATTCAGCTTCAGCAGTAGATATGGATACTGAAGTCTGTTTCTTACTCATCCATGAGATCAGACGACTGCCTAAAAATTGACAAGCACCCGTAGTACTCTTCCTATCAATTTTGCAGCCAGCAAGGTCAGAATCTGAATATCCTATAAGTTCAAATCCTGATTCCCTTGGGTACCACAATCCCAATTCTTGAGTGCCTTTGAGATACTTTAGTATTTTTTTAGCAGCTAAGAGATGAGATTCCTTAGGATCTGATTGAAATCTCGCACAAACCCCAACAGAATACATAATATCAGGTCTGCTAGCTGTTAAGTATAACAGTGACCCAATTATGCCTCTGTATTTGGTGATGTCCACTGATTTGCCACCTTCATCCTTGTCCAGACGAAGTCCAGTAGACATAGGAACATTAACAGATGAACTAGTTTCCATACCAAATTTCTTGAACAGATCTTTTGTGTACTTTGCTTGATTTATAAAGATGCCATCAGGCAGCTGTTTGACTTGTAATCCAAGAAAGTAATTTAATTCTCCCATCATGCTCATTTCAAACTTGTTCTGCATCAGCTTAGAGAATCTTTCACACATCTGTTTGTTAGTTGAACCAAAACTAATATCGTCCACATATATTTGTACCAATAATATATGTTTATCCCATTCAATAGTGAACAAAGTTTTATCTACTTTACCTTTACGAAATCCTTTAATTAAATGAAAATCAGATAAAGTATCATACCATGCTCTTGGAGCCTGTTTCTGTCCACAGAGAGCTTTCTTCAGACGATACACTTTGTCTCCCTGTTGATATACTTCAAAGCCAGGGGGTTGTTCAACTTACACTTCTTCTTGCAATTCTCCATTGAGAAAAGCAGACTTCACATCCATCTGATAGACAGTGAAATTCTTGTGAGCAGCATAGGCTAGGAACAATCTGATTGCTTCAAGCCTTGCAACTGGTGCGAATGTCTCATCAAAATCAATGCCTTCTTCTTGGCAGTAACCTTTGGCAACTAGTCTTGCTTTGTTTCTGGTAACCATACCATCTTCATTCATCTTATTTCTTAAAACCCACTTAGTGCCAATTACTCTTTGATGAGTAGGTCTAGGTACCAAGTACCAAACTTCATTCCTTTCAAATTGATTCAACTCTTCTTGCATAGCTTCAATCCAGTGAGAATCACCAAGAGCTTCATCAATTAATTTAGGCTCAATTTGTGAAAGAAAACTTACAAACATTGTTTCATTTGCAGTTGATCTTCTTGTTCTAACTCTGTCAAGGGGATCACCAATCACTAGTTCAGGTGGGTGATCTCTGAGCCATCTGAGATCAGGTTGCAAATCTGGATGTTGTCCTCTGGATTGATCTTGCAACACTACTGTTGGAGTCTCAGTAGTAGTCTGTTGAACAGTCTCTGGTCTGTCAGCTGTTCGCAACTCCTCTGTTAGACAATCAGCAGACTGATTTTGAACAGCACTTGAGTTAACAGCTCTTGTCAAGTCAGGTAGTATGATGGGTACATATTCTTCTTTTCTTTCAACATTCAATTTCTGAAAGTCAGCAGATAGTTCTTGATTTGCACTTTGATTCTTTTCAGATGATTGACTTGGTTCATCAAATGCTACATGAATAGATTCTTCTACAAGTAAAGTTCTTTTGTTAAACACTCTATAAGCTTTACTAACAGTAGAGTAACCTACAAAAACAGCTTCATCAGCCTTCTTTGCAAATGCAGTAAGGTGATTTTTCCCATTGTTCAAAACATAACATTTACAACCAAAAATCCTAAGATAATGTAAATTAGGCTTTCTGTTGTTCCATAGCTCATAAGGTGTCTTGTTTTGACTTTTGTTGATCATACACCTATTCTGTGTATAACATGCTGTATTTGTAGCTTCTGCCCAGAATCTTTGGGGCAGCTTTGCTTCAGCTATCATTGTCCTGGTAGCTTCTTTTAGAGTTCTGTTTCTCCTTTCAGCAACTCCATTTTGTTGAGGGGTTCTGGCAGCAGAGTACTCATGATTGATTCCTCTGGAATTGCAATACTCTTCAACAGTAGAGTTTGTAAACTCAGTCCCTCTATCTGATCTGATCTTCAAAATTCTTTGACTCTTCTCATTCTGGATCAGTTCCATCAGATTAGTAAGATGTTCCTTGGTTTCACTTTTCTTCTTCATGAAAATCACCCAAGTAAATCTTGAAAAATCATCCACAACAGCTAGGCAGTATTTCTTTCCACCATTGCTGATTGGATCAATTGGGCCAAACAAATCCATATGTAGTAGCTCCAGAATTCTGGTTGAAGATTGGTGCTTCTTGCTTTTGAAAGATGACTTCACTTGTTTACCCTTCTGACAGGCATCACAGAGCTTGTCTTTGCTCATGACTGTCTTTGGAATTCCTTCTACCAGATCATTCTTTATCAATCTATTTATGGTCTTGAAATTCAAATGATTCATTCTTTTGTGCCAAAGCCAACTGATTTCACTTGGTGTAGAGGCCACTAAGCAAACATTAGAATTCCTGTCCACAGAATTCCAGTCGACTACATAGATGTTTCCCTGTCTTCTTCCAGATAAAATAACCTTCTTTGTTCCGATTTGTTCAACATAGCACTTATCTGATGAAAACACTACGGAAAATCCCTTGTCACAAAATTGACTTATGCTCAGCAGATTGTACTTCAGGCCATTAACATATGAGACGTCAGATATCTCTATGTTTCCTTTGATAAGCTTTCCAACAGCTACAACCTTGCCTTCTTTGCTGTCTCCAAAAGTAACTCTTGGACCATTCACAGCAACAGCATCTGCCAGTTCATGTATGTCTCCACACATGTGCCTTGAACATCCACTGTCCAAGTACCATTTCTTCACTACTTTACTCCTACTCCTAATCCTAACCTACAAAACAAAATAAAATGTTTTAGGTACCCTTTATTGAGAGGGTCCTGGTGGATTAGTGTCACCTTTGACAACCCAAGATGTTGAAGTCTTAGGCTTCTTAGGCTTTACAGTTTTAGCAGGAGCATGAGCAATTTCATTTTCATCATAATTAGCAGGCATGTTATGTTGATAATCATTATGATGATGATAAGGCTCATAAGCAGGATAGGATGCATGATAAGCAGGGTAAGCATGCATTGGTTGGTGAGCAGGATATGCAGCAAAATGAGGTGGATAATGAGGTGCAACATAATATGGTGGGTAAGCAGGTTGCACATAATAAGACTCATTTCCATACCAAGCATTATTGTTATAATTTCTTTGCTTCTTGGGTTTGCTCTTAACTTGCTCTTTAACAGACGACTTAGGTTTACTAGTCTGATTGGTTTTACTCTTATCAGCAGACTTCTTGGGACTACTCTGCTGTTTGGTTTTACCAGTCTGTTTTTCATTTTCAGGCTTTTTACCCTTTTTAGCCTTAGGAGAACTCTTCTCCTTTTTCTCTATTTCCAGTGAAGTAGATTTAGCAGTCTGAACATACAGGACAATATTACTATTATCAGCAGATATAAACTTTTCAGCTTTGTTCAGTTCTAACTTTTCTTTTACTAAGGGAGTGCTCTGTTCAATAGGTTTCTCTATTTGCACAACAGACGACTTAGGAACAGACGACTTATTATATAAGTTTATTGTTGCTTCGAGTTCCATGATTTTTCCCTTGTAGACTTCACATTCTGCTTTCAGAGATTCACATTCGTGTGAAAGCTTTTTATACATGGCTGATTCTTCAGGTTTTTCCACCTTAAGTTTCAGTTTAGTATTTTGCTTTTTCAGTAGAATCATCTCGTCCTTAAGCTTAGCAAGCTCATTTACAACATCTACTTTGTTGTTCATCATTTGCTCAAATGAGCTAAATAGTTCAAGCTCACTTTCAGAGAGTATTACCTCATTGTCAGAATCATCAGATTCCTTAGCCATGAGACAGAGCAGTGCAGGTGTCTCGTCGAAAACAGAGTCATCACTTGAAGTGCCAGATTCTGTGTTTGATGAGTAGATGGCTGCCATCTTTTCAGCTTCAGCCAACAACACCTTGCTCTTTTGGTATCTCTTCTCTTTTCTCTCTCTTCTTTGTCTCTTTTCCTCCTCTGTGTATTTCTCTGCTTTAGGATATGGACAGTCCTTGATGAAGTGTCCCAATTTCCTGCAATTATAGCACATTAGCTTGGATTTATAATCATCCTTACTATCATGAGAAAATGAGGTAGGTTCAGAAGTAGAAGCATTGTTATATTTGTTCTTCATTTTTCTTTTATAGAATTTTTTGAATCCGTTTAGTAACAACGCAACATCGTCAGCAGTGTACTCCTTTTTACTCAGCACTGTGGCCTCATCAGATGAGTCCACTTCTATAGTTCTCCCGGCTGATCTTCTGGATTTTTCTGCAGCAACCAGGGCAGCAGTGGGACTAGAAGTTGAGGTCTCTTCTATACCCATTCTTGGCATTTTATACTCGTACGCCTTGAGTAAAGAAAACAGCTCCGTCAGAGAGATCTTCCCCAGATCCCTAGATTCTTCCATAGCTGTGATCTTCATGTTGAACTTGGGTGGTAGCGCCTTCAGGACTTTGAGAGTAATCTCTTTGTCTGTGAACGTCTTTCCCAGCTTCAACACGTTGTTTAGCACTTTGGTAAACCTTGAACTCATCTGTTCAATGGTTTCTCCAGGCTTCATTTTGAAGTTTTCAAACTTCTCCATGGCAACACTTAGATTGTGTTCCTTGATGGCTTCATTTCCTTCACTCATATCCCTGACTTTGTCCCACATCTCTTTTGATGTTTTACAGTGTTTGACATAGTCAAACCTTTCATTGTCCAGGGCTTTAGTCATGATGAAAATTCCAACTTTATCAAGATTTTTCAACTTGATTTCTTCAGGTGTCATCTCTTCTTCATCTTTGTCCACGATCACTTCTTGATCATTGACTTTGATGGTTTTTGTGATTCTTATCGGACCTTTGGTTATGCATCTGAACATATTATCATTATAAGCAGCAAGGAAAATTTCCATGCGTATTTTCCAGTCCTCAAAGCTCATACCGCCAATGTGGGGAACATGGCCGATACAGTCCATTTTTCAAAAAGTTTTTCTTTTTAAAAAAGATGCTCTTTTTAAAACTTTTGAAAACCTTTGAAAAACACTCTAGGATCAAGCTCGTTGATCAGGCAAATGATTCAAATGAACCACCTGCTCTGATACCACTTGTTGGTCCCCAGTGGTCAGATGAGGTTTAGAGGGGGGGGGGGGGGGGGGGGTGAATAAACCTCTTTAAAATTTTTACCCTTTTTAAAACTTCTAACTTTTCTGTCAGCAGACTAAGCTGATCAAGAATTGTAAGCAGACTAGGCTGATCTCGCACAAAGCTTAGAACAGCAGAGTTGACCACTCTTCTGATTTTACTTAGCTGATTTTATCAAAATCAGAGTTACAAAAATAACTAACTTGCAGCGGATTTATCAAGTGTTTTTCACAAGTAGTTTTCCTTAACTTTGAAATAGTTTTATCCCCAGTTTTAACAAACTCCTTTTAAAACTTTTCAAACAGTTAACCTTTAAGTGTTTTCAGTATGCTGTTTTAAATATGCAGAAAATAATGCAAGTTAAAAACACAAAGGATTTTTATAGTGGTTATATGGATGTAAATCCTTTAGTCCACTCTTCCAAGTCACTTAAATCTTGGGTTATACTAAATCACACAGATTACAGTATACACTTCTTACGCCAAACAACAAATGAAGTGGCAGTAAGTTCACAATAGTTAATCACAAAGAAATTCCTAACCTCTGAAGTAATATCGCTCACAAAGATTAATATCTACTCCTCACAACACAATCTAACAAAATCACTCAGATTTTACAAGTATTTTCTGTTTTCTCTCTATTTGGCTTCGTCAACAAATGACTCGGCTGATGAGTGTTCTGTTCTTGAGTTTTGAGACTTAGAAAAGTTCTGCTTCAGATTTTTGCTCTCAAAGTGTGTTGTTGTGTTTTCTTCAACTCACGAACTGAACTATTTATACTTGGAGATTTGAATTTCTGCCCGTTGAGAGATCGACAGCTGTTCAAATCCTCGAGTACTGGTCCTTTCTGCAGAAACGGCTACCTGCGACTGAACACTGTACACTCTGCTGTACTTGCTGTCTGATCGCATTAAATGCACCAATCTGATACGAGGTTTCTCTTCAATCATTTGTCATTAATACCCTTCCTCTTCAGCATTTATTACTCCAAGTGCATTTATTACCGTTGCACTGATCTTCTGATCTACTTCCACTTAGCTGATCGAAATTACTCGTCTGATGTATACTCGGCTGATCCCAAACTTGAACTAATCTGATTTGAGTCGGTTGATTGTCCACCAGTCTGATTTCTTCTTCAGCAATAGATCAGTAGTCTTCTGGACCATATTTGACTAGTCTGAATAAGTCTTCCTTAGTCAAATATCTTCGAAGGTTTTTACTAAGCTTCCATACTTAGCTGATTCTGATGTTTTGGAAATCATCAAAACCTCCCTTCACTTTATGCCTTCTATCTTCATCTTCATCCAACAGGTATGAATCTCACCCCTAAAACCCAAAACCCGTCGGCTCCCTCCACCTCCAGCCACCGCCGACTGCGGATCTACTACCGTCGTCGACGGTAGAACCCGAAAACCCTCCCAAAATTTGGTAACCTGAACCCAAAAGCTCACCCGCCGCCGTCAATTGAAAAAAAACCCTCTTTTGGCTTTAGTTTTGATTTATTTTTTAGGTTTAGAGTTTTGTGTATTGTGTATATAATATAAATCAGTCTACACGATTTATAAATCATGTGTCTTTCCATTTTACATTTTTTTTTTTTTAAATTAGTTAAGACCATGTTTGGTTGACCATGTTTTTGCATTAACATGAAACCTGATTTTAGGTTAATGCAAAAATAGGACCAAACACGACCTTAAATTTTTTTTTTTTTTAAAAGAAGAGAAATTACACTAACACCACGTTTGGTTGCACAATTTTTTGCATTAACTTTAAAATTGATTTTTTATTTGAAATCAATAATTTTATTTTTGTGTGTTCTAATTTATTATTATATTAAATATATATCATTATTATTTATATATAAATAAAAATTAAAAGTAGTTTGTTAAAATATAAACGAGTTGTTGGAGTGGTGTGGTGTGATTGTTTAAAAGTAGAATCTTAAAATATAAATGAGCTGTTGGAGTGCAGAGTAAAAGGTGAGAATGTATAACACTATTTACACCTTAAATTTTAAGATAAGAGGCCTGATTTAAGAGGTCTGTTGGAGATGGTCTAAGTTTTTATTTAAAAACTCCCATTTACGGAGATTTTAGTTAGTATTTAAATAAAAATTGAGATATTAAATATTAACGTGAGGGACGTAAGCGTAATACATATTATCTAAGAGGAACGAATATGTAACACTTTATATATGAGTGATGAAAGTGTAACCAAGTTTTAACATGAGGGATCATGAGTGTGACACTAAAATATTTTATAACATTGTATTCCGAAAATACCACTGTCAAAAATATAGGTTTACCGAAAAAGTGATCGGTATAACACATATTATCTAAGAGGGACGAAAGTGTAACACTTTATTTATAAGAAATAAAAAAATAACAAACTTTAAACCTAAGAGACCATTACTGTAATTTAGCCTATTATTTTGATAAAGAGAAGAGGTATTTTGTATGGCTGTTGATATAGCCAGAGCATTCATCCTCCTGCCAGAGCAATTTTAAAAAATTGACATTCCTACCCCTATTCAAATTCTTGGCCCACCGCCACCATTTCCCCATAGATACAAATCCTTTCTCCATTAATGGGTTGAAAAGCTTATTGCATATTGGAAAATTGCCGGTAATTAACTTGTTGGGGTTGTGGGACTCGTGCTTATTTTTTGTTTTTGAGAATTATTTTCATGGGGAAAAAGAGGAGAAGAATGAAACTTCCTCTGCCATTTTTTTTAGAGCAAAAGATAAAAATATCCCCTATGCTCTGTTTAACTCTAAAAAATCTCCCTGTGTTATTTTAACTCCCAAAAATCCCCTGTGTTTGATTTTAAATACCACACTCGACCCAAGTAGTATATACTTATAATTTTATTTTTTACTTTTGGTGGAATGACAAGATTACCCCTATGTGTTTGTTTTTATTAAAATTTATTTATTCTTTTTGAAAAATTAAGTATATACTACTTGGGTCGAGTGTGGTATTTAAATCAAATACAGGAGGGTTTTGGGGATTTAAAATGACACATGGGGTGGTTTTTGGGAGTAAGACAAAGCATAGGGGGTGTTTTTGTCTTTCGATGTCAGGGGTAAAATTGTCATATCAAAAGTAAAGTGTGAACAAATACTTGCAATTTTGGTGTTTGAAACACACTTTCTTTTTTTGGGGTGTATTTGGCACTTATTTGATATCACATGAGTTTTTTTGGAATTAAAATAATACAGAAGAGTTTTTGGGAGTTAGACAAAGCATAAAAGATGATTTTGTCTTTTGCTATTTTTTTAAAGCTAAGCTTGCTCTGCTTTTATATATATTTGAAAATGTCAGTCCCTTCACCGAATGGTTGGAACATTATGCAATATCCCTCATAGACCAGTCAATATTTATGCATTCTTTCAATTTTCTTGTCTCTTAATTCAATATTTATGCCTTTCTTTTAATTTTTTTGTCTCTTAAGAATATTTATGCATATTTTTAATTTTTCTTTCTTAATGATTATAAATATGGAATTTTACTGTTATTATAATAGATTTTTCTTCTTATTATTTTCTTTATTTAGTGCAACTTATGATCAATTACTTTGGCATGCATCGACTATCATTTCCTTATCAAAATATCCAACTGATTATCAACCTTGGCAAATAGTACTCGACCCCCATACTTGGCAAATAAAAAATATTTAACTTATGATCAATTACTTTGGCGTGCATCGACTATCACTTCCTTCTACTTATTGAGCATTTGTTACTTGGGCATGAGTCGACCCCAATTCTAGGAAAATAAAAAAAATATCTGAATTATGATCAATTACTTTGACATGCATCGATTATTAATTCCATAGAAAAATATCAAACCGATGATCAACCTCGGCAAATAATTTCTCGGGCATATTTTACTTGGGCATGTCTCGTTCCCCATACTAAGCAAATAAATATTTCCAACCGATGATCAATCTTGGCAAATATTAAAACAACCATTTGTTACTTGGGCATGGCTCGACCCCATACTAGGCAAAGGTAACATGGTTTGAACATGGTGCCATGAGTATTTGTTACTTGGATGTTTCACATACATGAATCAACCCGAGTTTTGTACTTCGAATATTTTCGAGGGACATGACCCTTGTTTACCCGAGTAACCTCAATCTCGTTTCGTGTAAAAGGAAAGGAGTTTTGGGAGGGACGAGGGGGGAGGGACGAATCGGAGCGACAAAGGGCTGAATCTCTGCGGATCGTGGCAGCAAGGCCACTCTGCCGCTTACAATACCCCGTCGCTTATTTAAGTCGTCTGCAAAGGATTCTACCCGCTGCTCGGTGGGAATTGTACTTCAAGGCGGCCGGCGCGGCTTGTCCGCCGCGACGGCTTAGCCCACGACATGTGCCCTTGGGGGCCTGATGGCCCCTACATTGGGTCGGCAAACGGGCGGCGGGCGCATGCGTCGCTTCTAGCCCGGATTCTGACTTAGAGGCATTCAGTCATAATCTAACGCACGGTAGCTTCGCGCCACTGGCTTTTCAACCAAGCGCGACGCATGAGAAACCGTCTAGCTCCGCCATTGTCTGCAAGAAACTACCCTGGTGAAATTTTTATTGCGTCAAACTTCCTTGTGTTTTTAAAAACCCTATAAAAAACACCCAATTTGTGAAAAATAGGTCGTTTTGGATCGACATATTTCAAGAAATAATTTTAAAAATACATCACGTGAAGTTGTAGAGGCCAACTTGAAGTATTTTAAAAATGATTTCTTGAAATATGAATATCCAAAACGACCTATTTTTTATAAAATGGGTGTTTTTTCAGGATTTTTGAAAACACAAGAAAGTTTGGCGCAATAAAAAATTTCACATGGTAGTTTTTTGCAGGTTTAGCATAACACAAGGGAGTATTTTGCATTTACCCCTTGTTTTCCTATGAGAAAAATATTAGTTTGCTTAAATTACAAGGTGTGAATTGTGAAGATTGGTCCTAATCATTCAATTTTCTTGCCCATATTATTATTATTTCAACTCTTGTTCTAGCAGTTGAAAGGGATCAGGGACGGCTCAATGAAACGTGAGAAAAGGGGAAAGCAAGGGACATTTTTTATTTTTATTCATTTTTATGTCTTCTTAATCTTAGGGATATATAAGTCATTGAAGACATTTTTGCTCGGGCATTAAGATAAATGCTATGGCTATATCAACAGCCAATAAATAAGTACAAATTGTTTTTTCTTATCTTCATCAATGAAACCTTTCGGCTAATTGTATTCGAATTTACACGTTTGTGGACCCACATTGGTTAAAGCAAGTGCAAAAAATCATTCCTTTTATTTCTTTTTTCTCGTGAGGTGGCCAACTAAATAAAAGGATATTGATTCAAGAAAATCTTTAATCCAATAAAAAAGAATAAATTATTTGTTGATCATCATTAGTGAAATTTGAATCTTTCGAATGACATTCGAATTTACAAATTTGAAATAATCTATGTATTTACATTAACTGTTGATCGCGACAATTTTTCATTTTATGAAATCGGTCCATAATAGCATCACATAAAATGCTGCTATATATATCTCTCACAAGAAAGAGAAAGAGAAAGAAAAAAAAAACCATTAACTAGAGATATAATAATTACAATAAGTCAAGAAGTAACGTATACTATCTTCCATTTACTTAATCATTACATAGATACTTAGTCATTACACAAATAACAAAATGACAAGGTTCACACTTCAAAGTAGTATACATTCTACATTTTCCATGTGTTATCTAAAAGGAGGGGGATAAGGGAAACCAAACCACACAATCTTCCCAATACAAAATCAATGAATTCGAATAGATTTACTAAGAGTCACATGTCTCACCTCTATTTATTTGAACAAATGACTTATTTTCCAGTTCCAATTGATAAAACAAAATATGCCAATAAAAAATTATTAAGAATTCAAGATTAGTGTTTGACATGTAATCGAAGCTTTGAAGTCATAACAAAATAAATTTTATCAAACCATTCATGCAACATTTTTTTGGGGCAAATTTTGAATCTCCAATCAAAGAACTAATAAAACATATACTTCATAAGCTAGCAAAAAGCTATTTGTCAACAAAACATCCATAAAGGCTTTAGTTTTGTTAACAATAAGCAAAAAAAATCACCCAAGCCAAAAGGGGCATCAACTTGAACTTGATAAAAATAAAAATAAAATTAGTGAACCACAACAAAAGGAACAACATTTTGAAACACTAAATAACAATTGGAAAAATAACCATAAGAGGAAACACAAATCAAAAATATTTTTCATTAAGAAATTGTCTTTTGGAATCAATAATATTTTCACAAAAGAATCACCCAAGCCAAAAGGGGCATCAACTTGGAACTTTAAAAAAAAAAAAAATTAGATAACCACAACAAAAGGAACAACATTTTGAAACACTAAATAACAATTGGAAAAATAACCATAAGAGGAAACACAAATCAAACATATTTTTCATTAAGCAATTGTCTTTTGGAATCAATAATATTTTCACAAAAGAATCACCCAAGCCAAAAGGGGCATCAACTTGGAACTTGAAAAAAAAAATAAAAATTAGATAACCACAACAAAAGGAACAACATTTTGAAACACTAAATAACAATTGGAAAAATAACCATAAGAGGAAACACAAATCAAAAATATTTTTCATTAAGCAATTGTCTTTTGGAATCAATAATATTTTTACAAAAGAATATCACTACGTCCAAAGAACATTACAAAATCCAAAAATACAAGACCCACACAATGACATAATTATACAAAGATGGTGAATATAATTTGGGCCTATAATTTGGGCCGGGGTAGACAAGGGATAGTTAAATGGGTCAAGTTTTTGGGTTGAATTGGAAATAGATTATATTATTTTCTTTGGCTAAGGTTTTTTTGTCCAAATTATAATAATACTACTATAAGACAAAAAGAAAATAAAAAGAAAAATAAAAATAAAAAATTAGTGTAGTCAGTCCCTACCTGTGTCCGCCCTGTGCATGAATGAAATTGTATGAAGTAGCAAGTACGAATGGGTAATGTGTATTAAGGGAGAATTACTCAAATTATTTCTTATATTCATTACAATTATTCTCTTTACGCCATTAATTTTTTATGCTGCATGTCGTCGTCATGAAAAATAACTTTTGATGTGAAAAACAGGAGAAATTAGTGAAAATTGATGAAATTGAATTAAAACGAGTGAAATTGGTGAAAAATAGGTAGAAAAAAAAGTGTAATCGGTTAAAAAAATGATCAAATCAATTTTTCAGTTTGTGATTTCTTATAAAGTACATAGCTGTATTTCTGGAATTTATTTTTTATTTTATTTTATGAATTAATGTCGCAAGAGGATAACTATAATAAATCAAATACTTCAATGATAGTTTGGGTAGAGACTTTCGACCCCCAGAGGCGAGACTCAGGTTCGAATCCTACTGGAGACACCACACTAGGGAGGATCTATACCCTTTGCACTCTTTGGCCCGAGCTGTAAATACACAGTCTAGTAGATAAAAAAAAAATGGGCTAAATGTGAATTTAGCCCATAAAATATTTTTTTAAAATTTTCACATGGGGGTAAATTGCTCTTTTGCAAATCACAGGGGGTAAATTGAACATTATGAATATCACGGGGGTAAATTAAGATGAATCGTCATTTCCATTAAATTAGAAATTTAATAATGGGCTAAATTCATGCAAAATGACAAATTGCGAGATGAAATTCGGTGAGTTAATGTAGTTTAGGATACGAAAAACCAAAATTTGTAATTAGTTTTGGATGAATTCTGCAATCTTGTATAATTGTTCAAGCTAAAATTTGTCACGTCGTGACATGTAAGCAACCATGTGGCAAGTGGGACGATATTCCAAAAGAATGTAAAATTACGGGACGAATTTGATTAAGTGATATAGCTTGGGACGAAAATCCAAAATCACTAATTAGTTTGTGACGTTTTCTGAAATTTTGCCTAACACTAAGGTTGTGTTTGCAAAAGCTTGTAGGAAGTGCAGCTTTTTTTCTTTCTCAAAAAGCGATTTTTCAATGTTTGCAAACTATGCTTTTGTTTTTGCTTCTCAATAAAAAAACAGTTAGAAGCTGCTTTTGAAAAAGCATGTCAAGACCTGCTTTTGGGGCTGATGGCATTCTTATAATAAAATAGAAGCAATTTTGTGACATTTATATCCTTAATTTTTCTCTTAATTTCAACAATACCCTTTCTAGTTTATGCAATTGAGGCTATTTATTTTTACTTTTCACATTATGTTCTTACGATTAATGTGTGATATTTATTTTTTACCCTCAATTCAGATATGTTGTTCATATGTTCTTTTTTTTAAAATAAAAAATAATAAATTCTACTTAAGCTTTGTGCATTGTTGTAGCCATTTTTATTTTTATTATTTTTGTTTGTTTCGCTAATTTTAAGTTTTTCATAGTGGTAACTTGTAATTAGTTAGCCTTTTACGCTCAACTTGTTTGTTTAATTTTTATTATTTGTTTGCTTAAATTTCACTAATATATCATTGTTAGTTTGATTTGTTTCTATTTTACCAAATTATTCATTTTGATTTGATATAAACTTAGTTAATGATTTAAATAGCCTTGATTTCTTCATTTTTGTTTGACATAAACTTAGTTAATTAATATTTAGGTGGTTTTGTTTGATTCATTATAATTAAATATAAACTTAGTTAATGATTTATAATAATCTTGTTTGATCCATTTGATTTGGTAAAGTTTAGTCAATGGTTTATATATATAATTATGACCTTGTTTGTTTTGATCTTAGTTGCTAAAATTCGTGTGTCTTACAAAAAGACATTTTAAAAAGTTAAACAAAATTAATGTATGAACATAGCAAATTAAGGGCAAAATAGGGCTTATAATAAAATTCATATAAAGACTAACTATATTCTGCTTAAGAAATTGCAAAAATCTACATAATTGCTTTAAGCTACTTTTTACCTTATTTTGCAAACACCTCATGCTTTTTTCTAAAAGCACTTTTTAATTACTCTTAACAAAAGCAAAAGCAACTGCTTTTTTTCTAAATCTCATGGGTGTTTTGAGTAATTCTTGTAAAGCCTGGAGTCCTGGCAAGGGGATTGACGTAAAACAAATTAACAATGGTCGCCTCATCTTTACGTTCCAACATAAACTTGATTGGAATCTGGCTTTCGAAGGGGGTCCTTGGTCCTTTGATAGACGTTTGGTTGTTCTGAATTGTGTTAAACCTGATGAAGATGTTAGTTTGGTTGAATTGAAATGGTGTGATTTTCATGTCCATATAAAGGGGTTATCGCTGAACAAATCAAATAAAGGAATGGTTCAGCTCATTTGTAAGAGGCTAGGGAAATTCAAAGGCTTTCCAGTAGATTCGAAATTGGTTTATGTAGGGGGAAGCATCCGTGTCTGAGCGGGGATTAACATTACTGAACCAATTACTAGATTTATGAAAATCCGAAGTGATCGTGGAGACACTATTTTGGTATCCTTTTGCTATGAAAAACTACCAAATTTTTTCTACTATTATGGGTTATTTGATCACATGTCTTTGTCTTGTAACAAACGGTATGATGATTATTCAGAAACTGAACCGGAGAAATTGCCATATATATAATTGGGGCTTTGCTGAATCGAATGGTTCCCAATCGAGATCGATCACAGGGGTGGACATCTTTTCCCCTACCCCTGTTTTGACTAATTTTCAGAAGTCCATAAGCCTTAAATCTGAAAGTCCGATCGTTACCGGAAAAAGAGTTGAAAATTCTCCAGGGGGTAATATTTTGGGAAAGGATTCGACAATGATTGCAAATCACGAGTTATCAAATTTCCAGGGATCTAGTATGGTCAGCGGATCTCTCGCCCAGAATTCTCACTCTACCCATAACCTTCAAACCGATTTTGGAAAATCAAGAAAGATTGAGCCGCAATTAACTCATGAATTAGAGGAAAATCAAACGGCTACTCCTCCGCCTAAGGTTAGTTGTATTGATGGGTCACTTAATGCTGATCTTGTAAAACCGGCCCATTCTAATTCTCCTTTTATCTCTGTTAGTGCCCATTAACCTTAATCCCATAATTCCCACACATTTACTCATTCAAGCACTTCAATTCCAGCCCAATAGTATCACCAATCTTAAGACCCACTTAACTCATTCGAATCCATTACTTAATCTCCAAGTCACAAACTCATCCAATACTCATGGATCCTATACCACTAATTCGGCCCACTCCCTTAAGAAGCCCATGCCTACCCGATTCAAAGACCGTATACCTGAACCAACAAACCCGACCCTTGAACCCGTTTCTGATAATGCCCAAAACCCAAACAATAGTATAACAATTCCTCCTCCACGTCTGTCCTCTTCCTCTACCCCCAAACTTCCTACGAACACAATCAGCGGTAATCACACATCTTGCTCAACTAATCCTAAACCCTCAGCGTTTGCAAAACCGCCCCCATTGACTATATCCCCTAATGCCCATAAAATCGCAAACTCACTTCCACCGTACAAATCTCTCCTATCCCTCTAAATCCCATATCCACCAATATCTCGAACACCTCTGTTAATGCTAACCTGCCTAATGTTAATCATGCACCCTCAGCCTTGCCAAATCACTTGTTCCATGTCCCTATCAAACTTGAGCCCGAATCCCATGTCGCTAATGTTAAGAGGAAGAGAGGTAAAGGAAAAGAAAATTCGAGTCCGGGTCAAAATATCAGATATCCAGGGAAATCGAAGCTCATGATCACACCAAAAACTGAGTCAAAAGAGGGTATTCCTATTCCTGAAGGTAATAACGGAAACATGTTATTGATCTTACTGTGCCAGATTATGAAAATGGGGTAGGTGTAGTAGGACAAGTCGAAATTCAGCAAGTTGATGAATCTACAGTTGCTCTAACCAGATCTTCTAAGAGAATTCTTCTTGATAATTCAGAGGCGGAGGCTGCCGGGCAGCCCCGCCTATCATTATGAATTGCCTAGCTTGGAATTGTCAAGGGCTTGGGGGTCTCTTGACAATTCAGAATCTCGGATTTCATATTCGGGATCACAACCCCCAAATCATCTTCCTTTCCGAAACAAGAGCTAAGGGGAGGAAGATTGAGTTTCTTAAAATTAAATTTGATCTGCATGGTGTTTGTGTGGATTCACGTGGTAAGTCGGGTGGTTTGGCGTGATTGTGGAGGAAAGATTTAGTGGTTGATCTCCATAGCTTATCTAGTAATCATATTGATGTACATATATCGGAGTATAATAACGCTACTGGATGGCGTTTCACCGGCATTTATGGTGAACCAGATGCTGCGAAGACACAAACTACTTGGAATCTTCTTAACAGACTTTCGAAAACTAGCTCTAAACCTTGGTTGTGTATGGGAAATTTTAATGCTTTACTTTCTCATTCAGATAAGAAGGGGGGTAATATTACTCCAGGTTATCAGCTTAGGAACTTCAGGGATGCATTACAGAATTCGGGTTTATCTGATATTGGTTTCTCAGGGTACCCTTTTACTTGGTCTAACGGGTGGGAGTTTCCGCGTACCGTGGAAGAAAGATTGGATAGAGCTTGCGTCTCAACTAGTTGGAGTCAAAAATTTCCGTTCAGCCGGGTTGACCACCTCTCGTTCGGAGGATCAGATCATTCTCCCATTTTAATTCGTGTGTTGGATAAAGAGGAGATGCCGAATACAAAAAAGAAATGTCGTTTTAAGTTTGAATCCATGTGGATGGAAAATGAAGAGTGCACTGCTGTTATTCGTGAATCATGGGGTAAAAGGGGCTCTCAAATGTCTTCTGGTAATGTGTGGGATAAGTTAAATGTGTGCAGCAAGAATCTGGTACATTGGAGCAATTTGTCATTCGGTAACGTTTGCAAAAAGGTCTCGGTATTAAGGGAAAAAATTGATGAACTGCGGAAAGGAGGAGTGTTAGCGGATTCTAAACTTAGGGAACACGAGATGAATCTAGAATTAGAGGATTTACTAGGAAAAGAGGAGAAATTATGGCAGCAGCGGTCTAAGTCCCATTGGATGCGAGAAGGGGACAGAAATACCGGTTATTTTCATAGTCTTGCTACAGGAAGGAAAAAGAAAAATCAGATCAGCGGCCTTCGTAAAGAGGATGGAACTTTGTGTAAAACTGATCCGGAGATTGAGAAAATCATTGTAGACTACTTCAGTAATATTTTTACCTCGAGTCACGCATCAAACACAAAGCTGGATTTCGTTTTAGGTGCTTTAGGGTCGAAAGTGAGCCTGGAAGATAATCGGTACCTCCTTCAACCTTACACCGAGGACGAGGTAACAAAAGCTCTCTTTTCTATGTACCCCCTTAAATCCTCCGGCTCTGTTAGTCATGATGTTATTAAATGGGTTCTTGATTTTCTTAATCTGGGTCTTTTTAATGAATCTTGTAATTTCACCAACATTGTCTTAGTTCCCAAATGTTCCAACCCCGAATACATGACTCAATTCCGCCCCATTAGTCTATGCAACGTAGTTTATAAAATTGCCTCCAAAACTATTGCAAATCACCTAAAACCCCTTATGAATTCTGTTATTTCTGATTCCCAATCCGCTTTTGTACCTGGTAGACAAATCATTGATAATGTCCTTGTTGCCTTCGAAACAACTCACTACATGAAGAAACAAACTAGGAGTGAAGTGGGGCGAATGGCCATTAAGTTGGATCTGAGTAAAGCCTATGATAGAGTAGAGTGGGGCTTTCTAAAGGCTGTTATGATCAGGCTAGGTTTTGATCCCATATTTGTTATTCTTATCATGTCTTGTGTGTGCTCGGTTTCTTATTCTTTCATTCTTAATGGTGCTCAGTTTGGCTTTGTTAAACCGGAAAGAGGTATCAGTCAAGGTGACCCTCTTTCCCCGTATTTATTTCTCTTTTGTGCAGAAAGCCTCAGTTCTTTGATTAGCCGAGAGGAAGAAATAGGAAATTTGGAGGGTATCTCAGTTTGTATGGGTGCTCCAAAGGTATCTCACTTACTTTTCGCGGATGATACTTTGATTCTTTGTAAAGCATCAGTGGAGGTAGCTATTTCTGTTCATAATCTGCTTCAGGCCTACGGCATGGCTTCGGGTCAAAGTATAAATTTCGATAAGTCTAGTGTTGTTTTCACTAGAAACACGGCCGAGGGAGTAACTGAATCCATCTTATCATATCTTCCAATTAGAAGGGATTTTAAGCATGATCGGTATCTTGGGCTACCACTAGCGATTGGAAAATAAAAAAGGGAGGTGTTCGACTACATTAGAGAAAGAGTCTGGAGCAGAATTCAGAGTTTGAGAGTGAGATCATTGTCAAAAGCAGGTAAAGAAGTATTCATTAAATCTATCCTTCAAGCCATTCCTTCGTATTTAATGAGTTGCTTTAAATTGCCGGGATATTTAATCAAAGAAATAGAGTCGATGATAGCTAATTTTTGGTGGGATGATAGGGAGGGAAAAAAATTCATTGGATTAAATGTGATACGATGTGCAATAGTAAAAGGGATGGTGGCTTGGGCTTCCGAGACCTTGAAGCATTTAATTCGGCTTTATTAGCGAAACAAGGGTGGAAGATTTTGAGCAACCCGAAAAGTCTTTTTAGTAGAGTTTTTAAGGCTCGTTATTTTCCTCACACAAATTTTCTTGAAGATGAATTAGGGAATTATCCCTCATCGACTTGGAGAAGTATTTGGGGTATGAAAAAATTATTGGTGGCGGGTATTAGATGGAGAATAGGTGATGGGAGAACTACATGGATTTGGGGTGATAGTTGGCTTCCGAGATCTCATTACTTTAAAGCAAGCTCTTATCCTCGACTCATCCCTCATGATAGTACGGTTCATACTTTATTTGGAAATGTCCCGGGTTCGTGGAATAGAGATTTGATTAATAACATCTTCTGTGATGAAGAAGCGAAACTTATCCTCTCCATACCCTTGGGAAATCAAGTAAGAGCTGATTGTAGAATGTGGAATTTCGACAAATCTGGGCACTACACTGTTCGTACTGGTTACCACCTTATTCGGGGGATCAAGAAATTACAAATCGAGGAACGTACAGGAGGAACGAGCAGCAGTCAAACAAAAAACCTAGGCTGGATTTGGAAACTCGATGTACCTCCAAAGGTAAAAAAATTTATTTGGTCTTGCTGCATTAATATTATTCCCGTTCGGGTGCAGCTTAAGAAGCGAAAGATTATTTTGGATGACTCTTGTCCTCGATGTGATGCGACTGCAGAAGACGTGTTACACTGTCTTCTTCACTGTAATTACACCAGGCAAGTGTGGGCACTCTCTGGTCTTTCGACATCTATCTATTTAAGTGATGCAAACTCGGTTGAGGACTGGTTTCAACACCTTCAGAAAAATTCTGATTCTAGAGATCTAAGCTTTGCTTTAATTCTCTGCTGGTGGTTATGGTTTGGGAGAAATAAACGCATATGGGATTCGGATGAGCTCTCACCGCTGCACCTGGTTATTTTTAGTCGAGAATTTTTCCTTCGATTCCAAGCTTCTTCTTTTCGATCCCAACCTGCTCGTAGCCTTCGAAATTCTGCTCATTGGAGTCCTCCTCCTCAAGGTGCTGTAAAAATCAATTTCGATGCCGCTTTAAGAGAAGTAGAAGGTCAAGTGGGCTTGGGTTTTGTAGCTAGAGATCACCTTGGTAATATTATTGGCTGGAAATCAATGTTGGAATTACTTCCCCTCAATCCGGAGACCGCTGAAGCATTGGCAGCCAGACGTGCCATGGAGTTCAGTTCTGAAGCAGGGTGGTCAAAGTGATACTTGAAGGAGATTGTTACTCAATTATTCAAGGTATATTAAGTTACAAACCTTATTCGGGAGTCCTGGGTCCTATTTTTGATGATATTAAAATGATTGCTTCTCATTTGGAGTCGTTTCAAGCCTCTCATGTTTTTCGTGATAATAATTCGGTGGCTCACGCGCTTGCTAGAATAGCTTTGTATAGGCCCCATCCAAGTACTGAGCTTCCGGAATTCATTCATGACTTTGTACTTGATGATATCAATTATTAATGTTATTTACCTTCGGGTTTCCTCAAAAAAAAAAAAAAAAGAGGACTTTAAGTTATCAAACTCATCTTATTTCAGTTTGTTTATTTCACAAGGGGATGTTGACTTTTCGCTGGATCGTGTTCGGGCCCATTTTAGAAAGGGCCCTGCATTTAGCCCAAGTTGTAGCTAGGTTATTCTATTTGGGCCCGTAACTAAATTTGAGTCCACTTAAAAACCAACCCACTGAATCCAATTTACAGGCCTAATTGAAGAACAAACCAACAACACTCTGGTTCAGATCTGTAAATTTATCAAATATTATTACACAAAATATTCTCCTGAAAAACTTATGGGTCATATAAATCGATGTTAATCATATTTTACAGATTAAAACAATGTCTTTTTCATCCCTTTTCCATTTTATTTATTTTTATTTTTTGTAATTGTCTTTTTTATCCCTTTCCCTTTTCTACTTCTTCTTCCTTTTTCACCATTCCATGTAGTTATCTCTAAATCTCTAATGTATCAATCATCTTATTTCATTTAATTTCAATTCTCATTATTAATATTAATAATAGCGTTACTTAAGAATAATAAAAAAAATAAGAATACGCAAAAATTAATTTAAGATTGACATTAATAATAAGAAATTTATTTAAATACCTCATCTAGATCAAATGTCCAATTCATAATTTTTGGGGTAAACATGCAATAATCAATTCTAAAATTCAAATAAAATTCTCAATTTTAATCTTTATGGGTAATTATATAATCATCAGTTTTAAAATCAAGTAAATATGCACAAATCGTACTTATGGGGGTAAATATGTAAAAAAAGAAATTTGTGTACCAATTTCAGGAAATTTGATAAAATAAACCGCAAGTGGGCTATAATTTTAATAATGTAGGAATTTTTCCGAATTTTAAAAGTAATAATTACATATTTACCCCCGGAAGTAGGATTTGAGCATTTTCACTGGATTTTAAAAATGATGATTATATATTTACCCTCAAAGTTTGAAATTGAGAATTTTATGTGAATTTTAAAATTGATCCCCAAAAATTGTGAATTGGACATTTTGATCTATATGATTAATTTGTAAGACTTCTGCCTTCATATTTTTGCTTTGGTTTAAAAGTTGTTAAATAATTATTCAAAGGTTAATTCACTAAATTTAATATTCTAGTTGAGGATTTCAATCACCTTTAACTATTATTAACAAAATAATAAGTACGACATGAATGAATTTGAAATCCGTTATACATACTACTGTAAACAAGAGATTTCAATAACGTGTATTTCAAATATAGCTATCTCGAATACATTTATTTCAATTCCCTTACCAATTCAATTTCATTCATCCAAAGGGTGTTTAAAGATTTTGAGAATCATACCTGTTGAAATTTAAACTCAGTAAATTTCAATATATCCGGATATGGACTACTGGCCCACAAACTTGGTCTCGGCCCAGATTTATTTTTTATTTCCAAACCCTAGTAACGTTAGAAATTATGCCGTCAACATATTCTAGGTTTCTCCTCTTAAGTGCCTATATAAAGAAATATTCATTCATGTCACACTTCAATAAAATCTAAACTCATTTCCCCGGCCACAACATGCTTGTGCGCCCCATCACTTAAACAAATATTTTTTCATTCATAAATATTTTCTTTACCATCGTGAGAACTTGTGAATTTTCTTACAACTAATTTATAAACCAAAACTAAATAAGATTTTCTTTCTTTACTCAAATTAAAATGGAAAACACCTCTTAACAAAGCTAAAAAAATTAGAGTTACATACTTTAGCCCAAACACAACATATTCATCCTCCGATGAAGAATTGGATCCCAATTCGGAATAGATCAAAGAAAAAATTCCATGAAATATTTTTGAATGTTCCTAAAATGGAGGGTGATTTTAAATTTGATCAAGTCCTGGTTTGGCTATCCATTTCGTTCTTTTTGATTTTTTTCCTTCAAATTCATAATCACCCTTTTTTTAGAAGCATTCAAAAATATTCCATGAATTTTTTTTCTTTGATCATTTTTGAATTGGTTCCAATTCTTCATCGGTGGATGAATCTGTTGCGTTTGGGTCAATGTATGTAACTTTGATTATTTTCAGCTTTGTTGAGAGGTTTTCTTCTATTTTAATTTGAGGAAAAAAGAACTTATTTCATTTTGAGATATAGATTTGTTGTAAGAAAATTAACAAGTTCTTACGATGGTAAAATAAAATATTTGTGAATAAAAAATATTTATTTGAGTAAGTGAGGGGGTGCACAAGCATGTTGTGGCCAAGGAAATGCGTTTAGATTTTGTTGAAGTGTGACAAGAATAAACATTTCTTTACATAGGCACATAGGACGAGAAATCTAGAACTTGTTGAGAGCATAATTTCTAACGTTACTAGGATTTGAAAATAATAAATAATTAAATTTGGGCCTAGACCAAGTTAGTGGGGCAGTAGACCATATCCGGATATATTGAAGTTTACTGAGTTTAAATTTGAACAGGTAAGATTCTCGAAATACCGTTTGGATTGATGAAATTGAATTTGAATTGAAATATTGAAAAAGATGTATTTAAGATTTCTATATTTGAAATACACGTTATTGAAATCTCTTGTTTGTATTAGTTTCTAAAAAGGATTTCAAATTCACTCATGTCGGTTTATTATTTGATTAATAATGGTTAAACGTATTAAATTCTCAACTATAATCTTAAATTTAGTGAATTAACCTTCGAATTATCATTTTACACCTTTTAAACCAAGGTAAAAATATGCATTATAAATCTTACAATTTAATCATCTAGATGAAAATATACAATTCACAGTGAATTTGAATTAGCTATGAACTTGAAATAAATGTTTTTGAGATTTCTATATTTGAAATAAATGTAATTGAAATCTTTTGTTTGCAAAAGTTTCTATAAGGGATTTCAAATTCATTCATGTCTTATTTATTATTTGGTTAATAATGGTTAAACGTGTTTGAAATCCTAAACAATAATCTTCAATTTAGTGAATTAACCTTTGAATTTTTATTTAAATACTTTTAAAATAAGGTAAAAATATGCAGGTATATGTCTTACAGTCAAATCATCTAGATCAAATGTCCAATTCATAATTTTTGGGTTAAAATGCAATAATCAATTCTAAAATTCAAATAAAATTCTCAATTTTAATCTTTATGGGTAATTATATAATCATCAGTTTTAAAATCAAGTTAAAATGCACAAATCGTACTTATGGGGGTAAATATGTAAAAAAAGAAATTTGTGTACCAATTTCAGGAAATTTGATAAAATTAACCACAAGTGGGCTATAATTTTAATAATGTATGAATTTTGCCGAATTTTACTTATTTACCCCCGAAAGTAGGATTTGAGCATTTTCATTGGATTTTAAAAATGATGATTATATATTTACCCTCAAAGTTTGAAATTGTGAATTTCATGTGAATTTTAAAATTTATTATTGCATGTTTACCCACCAAAAATTGTGAAATGGACATTTTGATCTAGATGATAATATTGTAAGACTTCTGCCTTCATATTTTTGCTTTGGTTTAAAAGTTGTTAAATAATTATTCAAAGGTTAATTCACTAAATTTAAGATTCTGGTTGAGGATTTCAATCACCTTTAACTATTATTAACAAAATAATAAGTACGGCATGAATGAATTTGAAATCCGTTATACATACTACTGTAAACAAGAGATTTCAATAACGTGTATTTCAAATATAGCAATCTCGAATACATTTATTTCAATTCCCTTACCAATTCAATTTCATTCATCCAAAGGGTGTTTAAATATTTCGAGAATCATACCTGTTGAAATTTAAACTCAATAAATTTCAATATATCCAGATATGGACTACTGGCCCACAAATTTGGTCTTGGCCCAATTTTTTTTAATTTTCAAACCCTAGTAACGTTAGAAATTATGCCGTCAACATATTCTATGTTTCTCCTCCTAAATGCCTTTATAAAGAAATATTCATTCATGTCACACTTCAATACAATCTAAACTCATTTCCCCGGCCACAACATGCTTGTGCGCCCCATCACTTAAACAAATATTTTTTCCTTCACAAATATTTTCTTTACCATCATGAGAACTTGTAAATTTTCTTACAATTAATTTATAAACCAAAACTAAATAAGATTTTCTTTCTTTACTCAAATTAAAATGGAAAACACCTCTCAACAAAGCTAAAAAAATTAGAGTTACATACTTTAGCCCAAACACAACATATTCATCCTCCGATGAAGAATTGGATCCCAATTCGGAATAGATCAAAGAAAAAATTCCATTAAATATTTTTGAATGTTCCTAAAATGGTGGGTGATTATGAATTTGATCAAGACCTGGTTTGGCTGTCCATTTCGTTCTTTTTGATTTTTTTCCTTCAAATTAATAATCACCCTTTTTTTAGTAGCATTAAAAAATATTCCATGAATTTTTTTCTTTGATCATTTCTGAATTGGTTCCAATTCTTCATCGGTGGATGAATCTGTTGCGTCTGGGTCAATGTATGTAACTCTGATTATTTTCAGCTTTGTTGGGAGGTTTTCTTCTATTTTAATTTGAGGAAAAAAGAACTTATTTCATGTTGAGATATAGATTTGTTGTAAGAAAATTGACAAGTTCTTACGTTGGTGAAAGAAAATATTTGTGAATAAAAAATATTTATTTGACTAAGTGAGGGGGTGCAAAAGCATGTTGTGGCCAGGGAAATGCGTTTAGATTTTGTTGAAGTGGAAATCTAGAACTTGTTGAGAGCATAATTTCTAACGTTACTAGGATTTGAAAATAATACGTTACTAGGATTTGAAAATAATAAATAAATAAATTTTGGCCGAGACCAAGTTAGTGGGGCAGTAGACCATATCCGGATATATTGAAGTTTACTGAGTTTAAATTTGAACAGGTAAGATTCTCGAAATACCGTTTGGATTAATGAAATTGAATTTGAATTGAAATTGAAAAAGATGTATTTAAGATTTCTATATTTGAAATACACGTTATTGAAATTTCTTGTTTGCATTAGTTTCTAAAAAGGATTTCAAATTCACTCATGTCGGATTTATTATTTGATTAATAATGGTTAAATGTATTAAATTCTCAACTATAATCTTAAATTTAGTGAATTAACCTTTGAATAATCATTTTACACCTTTTAAACCAAGGTAAAAATATGCATTATAAATCTTAGAATTTAATCATCTAGATGAAAATATACAATTCACAGTGAATTTGAATTAGCTATGAACTTGAAATAAATGTTTTTGAGATTTCTATATTTGAAATACACGTAATTGAAATCTTTTGTTTGCAAAAGTTTTTATAAGGGATTTCAAATTCATTCATGTCTTATTTATTATTTGGTTAATAATGGTGAAACGTCTTTGAAATCCTAAACAATAATCTTCAATTTAGTGAATTAACCTTTGAATTTTTATTTAAGTACTTTTAAACTAAGGTAAAAATATGCAGGTAATATGTCTTACAGTCAAATCATCTAGATCAAATGTCCAATTCATAATTTTTGGGGTAAAAATGCAATAATAAATTCTATAATTCAAATAAAATTCTCAATTTTAATCTTTATGGGTAATTATACAATCATCAGTTTTAAAATCAAGTAAAAATGCACAAATCGTACTTATGGGGGTAAATATGTAAAAAAAGAAATTTTTCTACCAATTTCAGGAAATTTGATAAAATTAACCACAAGTGGGCTATAATTTTAATAATGTAGGAATTTTTCCGAATTTTAAAAGTAATAATTACTTATTTACCCCCGGAAGTAGGATTTGAGCATTTTCACTGGATTTTAAAAATGATGATTATATATTTACCCTCAAAGTTTGAAATTGTGAATTTCATGTGAATTTTAAAATTGATTATTGCTTGTTTACCCCCCAAAAATTGTGAAATGGACATTTTGATCTATATGATTAAATTGTAAGACTTCTGCCTTCATATTTTTGCTTTGGTTTAAAAGTTGTTAAATAATTATTTAAAGGTTAATTCACTAAATTTAAGATTCTAGTTGAGGATTTCAATCACCTTTAACTATTATTAACAAAATAATAAGTACGACATGAATGAATTTGAAATCCGTTATACATACTACTGTAAACAAGAGAATTCAATAACGTGTATTTCAAATATAGCAATCTCGAATACATTTATTTCAATTCCCTCACAAATTCAATTTCATTCATCCAAAGGGTGTTTAAAGATTTCGAGAATCATACCTGTTGAAATTTAAACTCAGTAAATTTCAATATATCTGGATATGGACTACTGGCCCTCAAATTTGGTCTCGGCCCAGATTTATTTTTTATTTTCAAACCCTAGTAACGTTAGAAATTATGCCGTCAACATATTCTAGGTTTCTCCTCTTAAGTGCCTATAGAAAGAAATATTCATTTATGTCACACTTCAATAAAATCTAAACTCATTTCCCCGGCCACAACATGCTTGTGCGCCCCATCACTTAAACAAATATTTTTTCATTCACAAATATTTTCTTTACCATCGTTAGAACTTGTCAATTTTCTTACAACTAATTTATAAACCAAAACTAAATAATATTTTCTTACTTTACTCAAATTAAAATGGAAAACACCTCTTAACAAAGCTAAAAAATTAGAGTTACATACTTTAGCCCAAACGCAACATATTCATCCTCCGATGAAGAATTGGATCCCAATTCGGAAAAGATCAAAGAAAAAATTCCATGAAATATTTTTGAATATTCCTAAAATGGTGGGTGATTATGAATTTGATCAAATCCTCGTTTGGCTGTCCATTTCGTTCTTTTTGATTTTTTTCCTTCAAATTCATAATCACCCTTTTTTTAGTAGCATTCAAAAATATTCCATGAATTTTTTTCTTTGATCATTTCTGAATTGGTTCCAATTCTTCATCGGTGGATTAATCTGTTGCGTCTGGGTCAATGTATGTAACTCTGATTATTTTAAGCTTTGTTGAGAGGTTTTCTTCAATTTTAATTTGAGGAAAAAAGAACTTATTTCATTTTGAGATATAGATTTGTTGTAAGAAAATTGATAAGTTCTTACGATGCTAAAATAAAATATTTGTGAATAATTTTTTTTTATTTAAGTAAGTGAGGGGGTGCAGAAGCATGTTGTGGCCATGGAAATGCGTTTAGATTTGGTTGAAGTGTGACAAGAATAAACATTTCTTTACATAGGCACATAGGACGAGAAATCTAGAACTTGTTGAGAGCATAGTTTCTAACGTTACTAGGATTTGAAAATAATAAATAAATAAATTTGGGGTTAGTGGGGCAGTAGACCATATCCGGATATATTGAAATTTACTGTGTTTAAATTTGAACAGGTAAGATTCTCGAAATACTGTTTGAATTAATGAAATTGAATTTGAATTGAAATATTGAAAAAGATGTATTTAAGATTTCTATATTTGAAATACACGTTATTGAAATCTCTTGTTTGCATTAGTTTCTAAAAAGGGTTTCAAATTCACTCATGTCGGATTTATTATTTGATTAATAATGGTTAAATGTATTAAATTCTCAACTATAATCTTAAATTTAGTGAATTAACCTTTGAATAATCATTTTACACCTTTTAAACCAAGGTAAAAATATGCATTATAAAACTTACAATTTAATCATCTAGATGAAAATATACAATTCACAGTGAATTTGAATTAGCTATGAACTTGAAATGAATGATTTTGAGATTTCTATATTTGAAATACATGTAATTGAAATCTTTTGTTTGCAAAAGTTTCTATAAGGGATTTCAAATTCATTCATGTCTTATTTATTATTTGGTTAGTAATGGTTAAACGTGTTTGAAATCCTAAACAATAATCTTCAATTTGGTGAATTAACCTTTGAATTTTTATTTAAATACTTTTAAAATAAGGTAAAAATATGCAGGTATATGTCTTACAGTCAAATCATCTAGGTGAAATGTCCAATTCATAATTTTTGGGTTAAAATGCAATAATCAATTCTAAAATCAAATAAAATTCTCAATTTTAATCTTTAAGGGTAATTATATAATCATCAGTTTTAAAATCAAGTAAAAGTGCACAAATCGTACTTATGGGGGTAAATATGTAAAAAAAGAAATTTTTGTACCAATTTCAGGAAATTTGATAAAATTAACCACAAGTGGGCTATAATTTTAATAATGTAGGAATTTTGCCGACTTTTAAAAGTAATAATTACTTATTTACCCCCGGAAGTAGGATTTGAGCATTTTCACTGGATTTTAAAAATGATGATTATATATTTACCCTCAAAGTTTGAAATTGTGAATTTCATGTGAATTTTAAAATTGATTATTGCCGGTTTACCCCCCAAAAATTGTGAAATGAACATTTTGATCTATATGATTAAATTGTAATACTTCTGCCTTCATATTTTTGCTTTGGTTTAAAAGTTGTTAAATAATTATTCAAAAGTTAATTCACTAAATTTAAGATTCTAGTTGTGGATTTCAATCACCTTTAACTATTATTAACAAAATAATAAGTACGACATGAATGAATTTGAAATCCGTTATACATACTACTGTAAACAAGAGATTTCAATATCGTGTATTTCAAATATAGCAATCTCGAATACATTTATTTCCATTCCCTTACCAATTCAATTTCATTCATCCAAAGGGTGTTTAAAGATTTCGAGAATCATACCTGTTGAAATTTAAACTCAGTAAATTTCAATATATCCGGATATGGACTACTGGCCCACAAATTTGGTCTCGGCCCAGATTTATTTTTTATTTTCAAACCCTTGTAACGTTAGAAATTACGCCGTCAACATATTCTAGGTTTCTCCTCTTAAGTGCCTATACAAAGAAATATTCATTCATGTCACACTTCAATAAAATCTAAACTCATTTCCCCGGCCACAACATGCTTGTGCGCCCCATCACTTAAACAAATATTTTCTTTACCATCGTGAGAACTTGTCAATTTTCTTACAACTAATTTATAAACCAAAACTAAATAAGATTTTCTTTCTTTACTCAAATTAAAATGGAAAACACCTCTTAACAAAGATAAAAAATTAGAGTTACATACTTTAGCCCAAACGCAACATATTCATCCTCCGATGAAGAATTGGATCCCAATTCGGAAAAGATCAAAGAAAAAATTCCATGAAATATTTTTGAATATTCCTAAAATGGTGGGTGATTATGAATTTGATCAAATCCTGGTTTGGCTGTCCATTTCGTTCTTTTTGATTTTTTTCCTTCAAATTCATAATCACCCTTTTTTTAGTAGCATTCAAAAATATTCCATGAATTTTTTTCTTTGATCATTTCTGAATTGGTACCAATTCTTCATCGGTGGATGAATCTGTTGCGTCTGGGTCAATGTATGTAACTCTGATTATTTTAAGCTTTGTTGAGAGGTTTTCTTCAATTTTAATTTCAGGAAAAAAGAACTTATTTCATTTTGAGATATAGATTTGTTGTAAGAAAATTGATAAGTTCTTACGATGGTAAAAGAAAATATTTGTGAATAATTTTTTTTTATTTGAGTAAGTGAGGGGGTGCAGAAGCATGTTGTGGCCATGGAAATACGTTTAGATTTGGTTGAAGTGTGACAAGAATAAACATTTCTTTACATAGGCACATAGGACGAGAAATCTAGAACTTGTTGAGAGCATAATTTCTAACGTTACTAGGATTTGAAAATAATAAATAAATAAATTTGGGCCGAGACCAAGGTAGTGGGGCAGTAGACCATATCCGGATATATTGAAGTTTACTGTGTTTAAATTTGAACAGGTAAGATTCTCGAAATACCGTTTGAATTAAGAAATTGAATTTGAATTGAAATATTGAAAAAGATGTATTTAAGATTTCTATATTTGAAATACACATTATTGAAATCTCTTGTTTGCATTAGTTTTTAAAAGGATTTCAAATTCACTCATGTCGGATTTATTATTTGATTAATAATGGTTAAGTGTATTAAATTCTCAACTATAATCTTAAATTTAGTGAATTAACCTTTGAATAATCATTTTACACCTTTTAAACCAAGGTAAAAATATGCATTATAAATCTTACAATTTAATCATATAGATGAAAATATACAATTCACAGTGAATTTGAATTAGCTATGAACTTGAAATAAATGTTTTTGAGATTTCTATATTTGAAATACATGTAATTGAAATCTTTTGTTTGCAAAAGTTTCTATAAGGGATTTCAAATTCATTCATGTCTTATTCATTATTTGGTTAATAATGGTTAAACGTGTTTGAAATCCTAAACAATAATCTTCAATTTAGTGAATAAACCTTTGAATTTTTATTTAAATACTTTTAAAATAAGGTAAAAATATGCAGGTATACGTCTTACAGTCAAATCATCTAGATCAAATGTCCAATTCATAATTTTTGGGTTAAAATGCAATAATCAATTCTAAAATTCAAATAAAATTCTCAATTTTAATCTTTAAGGGTAATTATATAATCATCAGTTTTATAATCAAGTAAAAGTGGTCAAATCGTACTTATGGGGGTAAATATGTAAAAAAAAGAAATTTTTGTACCAATTTCAGGAAATTTGATAAAATTAACCACAAGTGGGCCATAATTTTAATAATGTAGGAATTTTGCCGACTTTTAAAAGTAATAATTACTTATTTACCCCCGGAAGTAGGATTTGAGCATTTTCACTGGATTTTAAAAATGATGATTATATATTTACCCTCAAAGTTTGAAATTGTGAATTTCATGTGAATTTTAAAATTGATTATTGCCAGTTTACCCCCCAAAAATTGTTAAATGAACATTTTGATCTATATGATTAAATTGTAAGACTTCTGCCTTCATATTTTTGCTTTGGTTTAAAAGTTGTTAAATAATTATTCAAAGGTTAATTCACTAAATTTAAGATTCTAGTTGAGGATTTCAATCACCTTTAACTATTATTAACAAAATAATAAGTACGACATGAATGAATTTGAAATCCGTTATACATACTACTGTAAACAAGAGATTTCAATAACGTGTATTTCAAATATAGCAATCTCGAATACATTTATTTCAATTTCCTTTCCAATTCAATTTCATTCATCCAAAGGGTGTTTAAAGATTTCGAGAATCATACCTGTTGAAATTTAAACACAATAAATTTCAATATATCCGGATATGGACTACTGGCCCACAAATTTAGTCTAGGCCCAGATTTTTATTTTATTTTCAAACTCTAGTAACGTTAGAAATTATGCCGTCAACATATTCTAGGTTTCTCCTCTTAAGTGCCTATATAAAGAAATATTCATTCATGTCACACTTCAATAAATTCTAAACTCATTTCCCCGACCACAACAAGCTTGTGCGCCCCATCACTTAAACAAATATTTTTTCATTCACAAATATTTTCTTTACCATCATGAGAACTTGTGAATTTTCTTAAAACTAATTTATAAACCAAAACTAAATAAGATTTTATTTCTTTACTCAAATTAAAATGGAAAACACCTCTTAGCAAAGCTAAAAAAATTAGAGTTACATACTTTAGCCCAAACGCAACATATTCATCCTCCGATGAAGAATTGGATCCCAATTCGGAAAAGATCAAAGAAAAAATTCCATGAAATATTTTTGAATATTCCTAAAGTGGTTGGTGTTTATGAATTTGATCAAGTCCTGGTTTGGCTGTCCATTTCGTTCTTTTTGATGTTTTCCCTTCAAATTCATAATCACCCTTTTTTTAGTAGCATTCAAAAATATTCCATGAATTTTTTTCTTTGATCATTTCTGAATTGGTTCCAATTCTTCATCGGTGGATGAATCTGTTGCGTCTGGGTCAATGTATGTAACTCTGATTATTTTCAGCTTTGTTGAGAGGTTTTCTTCAATTTTAATTTGAGGAAAAAAGAACTTATTTCATTTTGAGATATAGATTTGTTGTAAGAAAATTGATAATATCTTATGATGGTAAAATAAAATATTTGTGAATAAATTTTTTTTATTTGAGTAAGTGAGGGGGTGCAGAAGCATGTTGTGGCCAGGGAAATGCATTTAGATTTTGTTGAAGTGTGACAAGAATAAACATTTCTTTACATAGGCACATAGGACGAGAAATCTAGAACTTGTTGAGAGCATAATTTCTAACGTTACTAGGATTGGAAAATAATAAATAAATAAATTTGGGCCGAGACCAAGTTAGTGGGGCAGTAGACCATATCCGGATATATTGAAGTTTACTGTGTTTAAATTTGAACAGGTAAGATTCTCGAAATACCGTTTGGATTAATGAAATTGAATTTGAATTGAAATATTGAAAAAGATGTATTTAAGTTTTCTGTATTTGAAATACACGTTATTGAAATCCCTTGTTTGCATTAGTTTCTAAAAAGAATTTCAAATGCACTCATGTCGGATTTATTATTTGATTAATAATGGTTAAATGTATTAAATTCTCAACTATAATCTTAAATTTAGTGAATTAACCTTTGAATAATCATTTTAGACCTTTATACCAAGGTAAAAATATGCATTATAAATCTTACAATTTAATCATCTAGATGAAAATATACAATTCATAGTGAATTTGAATTAGCTATGAACTTGAAATAAATGTTTTTGAGATTTCTATATTTGAAATACATGTAATTGAAATCTTTGGTTTGCAAAAGTTTCTATAAGGGATTTCAAATTCATTCATGTCTTATTTATTATTTGGTTAATAATAGTTAAACGTGTTTGAAATCCTAAACAATAATCTTCAATTTAGTGGATTAACCTTTGAATTTTTATTTAAGTACTTTAAAACTAAGGTAAAAATATGCAGGTATATGCCTTACAGTCAAATCATCTAGATCAAATGTCCAATTCAAAATTTTGGCTTAAAAATGCAATAATCAATTCTAAAATTCAAATAAAATTCCCAATTTTAATCTTTATGGGTAATTATATAATCATCAGTTTTAAAATCAAGTAAAAATGCACAAATCGTACTTATGGGGGTAAATATGTAAAAAAAGAATTTTTTTTACCAATTTCAGGAAATTTGATAAAATTAACCACAAGTGGGCTATAATTTTAATAATGTAGGAATTTTGCCGAATTTTAAAAGTAATAATTACTTATTTACCCCCGAAAGTAGGATTTGAGCATTTTCACTGTATTTTAAAAATGATGATTATATATTTACCCTCAAAGTTTGAAATTGTGAATTTCATGTGAATTTTAAAATTGATTATTGCCGGTTTACCCCCCAAAAATTGTTAAATGAACATTTTGATCTATATGATTAAATTGTAAGACTTATGGCTTCATATTTTTGCTTTGGTTTAAAAGTTGTTAAATAATTATTCAAAGGTTAATTCACTAAATTTAAGATTCTAGTTGAGGATTTCAATCACCTTTAACTATTATTAACAAAATAATAAGTACGACATGAATGAATTTGAAACACCGTTATACATACTACTGTAAACAAGAGATTTCAATAACGTGTATTTCAAATATAGCAATCTCGAATACATTTATTTCAATTCCCTTACCAATTCAATTTCATTCATCTAAAGGGTGTTTAAAGATTTCGAGAATCATACCTGTTGAAATTTAAACTCAGTAAATTTCAATATATCCGGATATGGACTACTGGCCCACAAATTTGTCTCGGCCCATATTTATTTTTTATTTTCAAACCCTAGTAACGTTAGAAATTATGCGTCAACATATTCTAGGTTTCTCCTCTTAAGTGCCTATATAAAGAAATATTCATTCATGTCACACTTCAATAAAATCTAAACTCATTTCCCAAACCACAACATGCTTGTGCGCCCCATCACTTAAACAAATATTTTTTCATTCACAAATATTTTCTTTACCATCGTGAGAACTTGTGAGTTTTCTTACAACTAATTTATAAACCAAAACTAAATAAGATTTTCTTTCTTTACTCAAACTAAAATGGAAAACACCTCTTAACAAAGCTAAAAAAATTAGAGTTACATACTTTAGCCCAAACGCAACATATTCATCCTCCGATGAAGAATTGGATCCCAATTCGGAAAAGATCAAAGAAAAAATTCCATGAAATATTTTTGAATGTTCCTAAAATGGTTGGTGATTATGAATTTGATCAAAATGGTTGGTGATTATGAATTTGATCAAGTCCTGGTTTGGCTGTCCATTTCGTTCTTTTTGATTTTTTTCCTTCAAATTCATAATTACCCTTTTTTTAATAGCATTCAAAAATATTCCATGAATTTTTTTCTTTGATCATTTCTGAATTTGATCCAATTCTTCATCGGTGGATGAATCTGTTGCGTCTGGGTCAATGTACTCTGATTATTTTCAGCTTTGTTGAGAGGTTTTCTTCAATTTTAATTTGAGGAAAAAAGAACTTATTTCATTTTGAGATATATATTTGTTGTAAGAAAATTGATAAGATCTTACGATGGTAAAAGAAAATATTTATTTATTTGAGTAAATGAGGGGGTATAGAAGCATGTTGTGGCCAGGGAAATGCGTTTAGATTTTATTCAAGTGTGACAAGAATAAATATTTCTTTACATAGGCACATAGGAGGAGAAACCTAGAACTTGTTGATGGCATAATTTCTAACGTTACTAGGATTTGAAAATAATAAATAAATAAATTTGGGCCGAGACCAAATTAGTGGGCCAGTAGACCATATCCGGATCTATTGAAATTTACTGAGTTTAAATTTGAACAGGTAAGATTCTCCAAATCTTTTAAATACCGTTTGGATTAATGAAATTGAATTTGAATTGAAATTGAAAAATATGTATTTAAGATTTCTATATTTGAAATACACGTTATTGAAATCTCTTGATTGCATTAGTTTCTAAAAAGGATATCAAATTCACTCATGTCGAATGTATTATTTGATTAATAATGATTAAGTATATTAAATTCTAAATTATAATCTTAAATTTAGTGAATTAACCTTCGAATAATGATTTTACACCTTTTAAACCAAGGTAAAAATATGCATTATAAATCTTACAATTTAATCATCTAGATGAAAATATACAATTCACAGTGAATTTGAATTAGCTATGAAATTGAAATAAATGTTTTTGGGATTTCTATATTTGAAATACACGTAATTGAAATATTTTGTTTGCAAAAGTTTCTATAAGGGATTTCAAATTCATTCGTGTCTTTTTTATTATTTGGTTAATTATGGTTAAACGTGTTGAAATCCTAAACAATAATCCTCAATTTAGTGAATTAACCTTTGAATTTTTATTTATGAACTTTTAAACAAAGGTAAAAATATGCAGGTATATGTCTTACAGTCTAATCATCTAGATCAAATGTCCAATTCATAATTTTTGGGGAAAACATGCAATAAACAATTATAAAATTCAAATAAAATTCTCAATTTTAATATTTATGGGTTATTAAATAATCATCAGTTTTAAAATCAAGTAAAAATGCACAAATCGTACTTATGGGGGTAAATATGTAAAAAAAGAAATTTTTGTACCAATTTCAGGAAATTTGATAAAATTAACCACAAGTGGGCTATAATTTTAATAAAGTTGGAATTTTTCCAAATTTTAAAAGTAATAATTACTTATTTACCACTGGAAGTAGGATTTGAGCATTTTCACTGGATTTTAAAAATGATGATTTTATATTTACCCTCAAAGTTTGAAATTGATAATTTTATGTGAATTTTAAAATTGATTATTGCATGTTTACCCCCCAAAATTGTGAATTGGACATTTTTATCCATAGGATTAAATTGTAAACTTCTGCCTTCATAGTTTTGCTTTGGTTTAAAAGTTGTTAAATAATTATTCAAAGGTTAATTCACTAAATTTAAGATTCTAGTTGAGGATTTCAATCACCTTTATCTATTATTAACAAAATAATAAGTACGCATGAATGAATTTGAAATCTGTTATACATACTACTGTAAAGAAGAGATTTGAATAATGTGTATTTCAAATATAGCAATCTAGAATACATTTATTTCAATTCCCTTGCCAATTCAATTTCATTCATCCAAAGGGTGTTTAAAGATTTCGAGAATCATACCTGTTGAAATTCAAACTCAGTAAATTTCAATATATCCTGATATGGACTACTGGCCCACAAATTTGGTCTCGGCCCAAATTTAATTTTTATTTTCAAACCCTAGTAACGTTAGAAATTATGCCGTCAACATATTCTAGGTTTCTCCTCCTAAGTGCCTGTATAAAGAAATATTCATTAATGTCACACTTCAATAAATTCAAAACTCATTTCCCCGGCCACAACATGCTTGTGCGCCCCATCACTTAAAGAAATATTTTTTCATTCACAAATATTTTCTTTACCATCGTGAGAACTTGTCAATTTTCTTACAACTAATTTATAAACCAAAACTAAATAAGATTTTCTTTCTTTACTCAAATTAAAATGGAAAACACCTCTTAACAATGCTAAAAAAATTAGAGTTACATACTTTAGCCCAAACGCAACATATTCATCCTCCGATGAAGAATTGGATCCCAATTCGGAAAAGATCAAAGAAAAAATTCCATGAAATATTTTTGAATATTCCTAAAATGGAGGGTGATTGTGTATTTGATCAAGTCCTGTTTGGCTGTCCATTTCGTTCTTTTTGATTTTTTTCCTTCAAATTCATAATCACCCTTTTTTTAGTAGCATTAAAAAATATTCCATGAATTTTTTTCTTTGATCATTTCTGAATTGGTTCCAATTCTTCATCGGTGGATAAATCTGTTGCGTCTGGGTCAATGTATGTAACTCTGATTATTTTCAGGTTTTTTGAGAGGTTTTCTTCAATTTTAATTTGAGGAAAAAAAGAACTTATTTCATTTTGAGATATAGATTTGTTGTAAGAAAATTGACAAGTTCTTACGTTGGTGAAAGAAAATATTTATTTATTTGAGTAAGTGAGGGGGTGCAGAAGCATGTTGTGGCCATGGAAATGCGTTTAGATTTTATTGAAGTGTGACAAGAATAAATATTTCTTTACATTGGCACATAGGAGGAGAAACCTAGAACTTGTTGATGGCATAATTTCTAACGTTACTAGGATTTGAAAATAATAAATAAATAAATTTGAGACCAAATTAGTGGCCCAGTAGACCATATCCGAATCTATTGAAGTTTACTGAGTTTAAATTTGAACATGTAATATTCTCGAAATCTTTTAAATACCGTTTGGATTAATGAAATTGAATTTGAATTGAAATTGAAAAAGATGTATTTAAGATTTCTATATTTGAAATACACGTTATTGAAATCTCTTGTTTGCATTAGTTTCTAAAAAGGATTTCAAATTCACTCATGTCAGATGTATTATTTGATTAATAATGATTAAGTGTATTAAATTCTCAACTATAATCTTAAATTTAGTGAATTAACATTTGAATAATCATTTTACACCTTTTGAACCAAGGTAAAAATATGCATTATAAATCTTACAATTTAATCATCTATATGAAAACATACAATTCACAGTGAATTTGAATCAGCCATGAAATTGAAATAAATGTTTTTGAGATTTCTATATTTGAAATACATGTAATTGAAATCTTTTATTTGCAAAAGTTTCTATAAGGGATTTCAAATTCATTCATGTCTTATTTATTATTTTGTTAATAATGGTTAAACGTGTTTGAAATCCTAATCAATAATCTTAAATTTAGTGAATTACCTTTGAATTTTTATTTAAGAACTTTTAAACTAAGGTAAAAATATGCATGTATATGTCTTACAGTCTAATCATCTAGATCAAATGTCCAATTCATAATATTTGGGGTAAACATGCAATAATCAATTATAAAATTCTCAATTTTAATCTTTATGGGTAATTATATAATAATCAGTTTTAAAATCAAGTAAAAATGCACAAATCGTACTTATGGGGGCGAAAATGTAAAAAAATAAATTTTTGTACAAATTCTAGGAAATTTGATAAAATTAACAAGTGGGCTATAATTTTAAGAATGTAGGAATTTTTCCGAATTTCAGAAGTAATAATTACTTATTTACCCCCGGTAGTAGGATTTGAGCATTTTCACTGGATTTTAAAAATGATGATTATATATTAACCCTCAAAGTTTGAAATTGAGAATTTTATGTGAATTTTAAAATTGATCCCCAAAAATTGTGAATTGTACATTTTGATCTATATGTTTAAATTGTAAGACTTCTGCCTTCATATTTTTGCTTTGGTTTAAAAGTTGTTAAATAATTATTCAAAGGTTAATTCACTAAATTTAAGATTCTAGTTGAGGATTTCAATCACCTTTAACTATTATTAACAAAATAATAAGTACGACATGAATGAATTTGAAATCCGTTATACATACTACTGTAAACAAGAGATTTCAATAACGTGTATTTCAAATATAGCAATCTCGAATACATTTATTTCAATTCCCTTGCCAATTCAATTTCATTCATCCAACGGGTGTTTAAAGATTTCGAGAATCATACCTGTTGAAATTCAAACTCAGTAAATTTCAATATATCCTGATATGGACTACTGGCCCACAAATTTGGTCTCGGCCCAAATTTAATTTTTATTTTCAAACCCTAGTAACGTTAGAAATTATGCCGTCAACATATTCTAGGTTTCTCCTCCTAAGTGCCTATATAAAGAAATATTCATTAATGTCACACTTCAATAAATTCTAAACTCATTTCCCCGGCCACAACATGCTTGTGCGCCCCATCACTTAAAGAATTATTTTTTCATTCACAAATATTTTCTTTACCATCGTGAGAACTTGTCAATTTTCTTACAACTAATTTATAAACCAAAACTAAATAAGATTTTCTTTCTTTACTCAAATTAAAATGGAAAACACCTCTTTACAATGCTAAAAAAATTAGAGTTACATACTTTAGCCCAAACGCAACATATTCTTCCTCCGATAAAGAATTGGATCCCAATTCGGAAAAGATCAAAGAAAAAATTCCATGAAATATTATTGAATGTTCCTAAAATGGAGGGTGATTGTGTATTTGATCAAGTCCTAGTTTGGCTGTCCATTTCGTTCTTTTTGATTTTTTTCCTTCAAATTCATAATCACCCTTTTTTTAGTAGCATTAAAAAATATTCCATGAATTTTTTTCTTTGATCATTTCTGAATTGGTTCCAATTCTTCATCGGTGGATAAATCTGTTGCGTCTGGGTCAATGTATGTAACTCTGATTATTTTCAGGTTTTTTGAGAGGTTTTCTTCAATTTTAATTTGAGGAAAAAAAGAACTTATTTCATTTTGAGATATAGATTTGTTGTAAGAAAATTGACAAGTTCTTACGTTGGTGAAAGAAAATATTTATTTATTTGAGTAAGTGAGGGGGTGCAGAAGCATGTTGTGGCCATGGAAATGCGTTTAGATTTTATTGAAGTGTGACAAGAATAAATATTTCTTTACATTGGCACATAGGAGGAGAAACCTAGAACTTGTTGATGGCATAATTTCTAACGTTACTAGGATTTGAAAATAATAAATAAATAAATTTGAGACCAAATTAGTGGCCCAGTAGACCATATCCGAATCTATTGAAGTTTACTGAGTTTAAATTTGAACATGTAATATTCTCGAAATCTTTTAAATACCGTTTGGATTAATGAAATTGAATTTGAATTGAAATTGAAAAAGATGTATTTAAGATTTCTATATTTGAAATACACGTTATTGAAATCTCTTGTTTGCATTAGTTTCTAAAAAGGATTTCAAATTCACTCATGTCAGATGTATTATTTGATTAATAATGATTAAGTGTATTAAATTCTCAACTATAATCTTAAATTTAGTGAATTAACATTTGAATAATCATTTTACACCTTTTGAACCAAGGTAAAAATATGCATTATAAATCTTACAATTTAATCATCTATATGAAAACATACAATTCACAGTGAATTTGAATCAGCCATGAAATTGAAATAAATGTTTTTGAGATTTCTATATTTGAAATACATGTAATTGAAATCTTTTGTTTGCAAAAGTTTCTATAAGGGATTTCAAATTCATTCATGTCTTATTTATTATTTTGTTAATAATGGTTAAACGTGTTTGAAATCCTAAACAATAATCTTCAATTTAGTGAATTAACCTTTGAATTTTTATTTAAGAACTTTTAAACTAAGGTAAAATATGCATGTATATGTTTTACAGTCTAATCATCTAGATCAAATGTCCAATTCATAATTTTTGGGGTAAGCATGCAATAATCAATTATAAAATTCTCAATTTTAATCTTTATGGGTAATTATATAATAATCAGTTTTAAAATCAAGTAAAAATGCACAAATCGTACTTATGGGGGTGAATATGTAAAAAAATAAATTTTTGTACCAATTCCAAGTAATTTTATAAAATTAACAAGTGGGCTATAATTTTAATAATGTAGGAATTTTTTCGAATTTTAGAAGTAATAATTACTTATTTACCCCCGGAAGTAGGATTTGAGCATTTTCACTGGATTTTAAAAATGATGATTATATATTTACCCTCAAAGTTTGAAATTGAGAATTTTATGTGAATTTTAAAATTGATCCCCAAAAATTGTGAATTGGACATTTTGATCTATATGATTAAATTGTAAGACTTCTGCCTTCATATTTTTGCTTTGGTTTAAAAGTTGTTAAGTAATTATTCAAAGGTTAATTCACTAAATTTAAGATTCTAGTTGAGGATTTCAATCAACTTTAACTATTATTAACAAAATAATAAGTACGGCATGAATGAATTTGAAATCCGTTATACATACTACTGTAAACAAGAGATTTCAATAACGTGTATTTCAAATATAGCAATCTCTAATACATTTATTTCAATTCCCTTACCAATTCAATTTCATTCATCTAAAGGGTGTTTAAAGATTTCGAGAATCATACCTGTTGAAATTTAAACTCAGTAAATTTCAATATATCCGGATATGAACTACTGGTCCACAAATTTGGTCTCGGCCCAAATTTATTATTTATTTTCAAACCCTAGTAACGTTAGAAATTATGCCGTCAACATATTCTAGGTTTCTCCTCCTAAGTGCCTATATAAAGAAATATTCATTAATGTCACACTTCAATAAAATCTAAACTCATTTCCCCGGCCACAACTTGCTTGTGCGCCCCATCCCTTAAACAAATATTTTTTCATTCACAAATATTTTCTTTACCATCGTGAGAGTTTTTCAATTTTCTTACAACTAATTTATAAACCAAAACTAAATAAGATTTTCTTTCTTTACTCAAATTAAAATGGAAAACACCTCTTAACAAAGCTAAAAAAATTAGAGTTACATACTTTAGCCCAAACGCAACATATTCATCCTCCGATGAAGAATTGGATCCCAATTCGGAAAATATCAATAAAAAAATTCCATGAAATATTTTTGAATGTTCGTAAAATGGAGGGTGATTGTGTATTTGATCAAGTCCTGGTTTGGCTATCCATTTCGTTCTTTTTTATTTTTTTCCTTCAAATTCATAATCACCCTTTTTTTAGTAGCATTCAAAAATATTCCATGAATTATTTTCTTTGATCATTTCTGAATTGGGTCCAATTCTTCATCGGTGGATGAATCTGTTGCGTCTGGGTCAGTATATGTAACTCTGATTATTTTCAGCTTTGTTGGGAGGTTTTCTTCTATTTTAATTTGAGGAAAAAAGAACTTATTTCATTTTGAGATATAGATTTGTTGTAAAAAAATTGACAAGTTCTTACGTTGGTGAAAGAAAATATTTATTTATTTGAGTAAGTGAGGGGGTGCAGAAGCATGTTGTGGCCATGGAAATGCGTTTAGGTTTTATTGAAGTGTGACAAGAATAAATATTTCTTTACATAGGCACATAGGAGGAGAAACCTAGAACTTGTTGATGGCATAATTTCTAACGTTACTAGGATTTGAAAATAATAAATAAATAAATTTGAGACCAAATTAGTGGACCAGTAGACCATATCCGAATCTATTAAAGTATACTGAGTTTAAATTTGAACATGTAATATTCTCGAAATCTTTTAAATACCGTTTGGATTAATGAAATTGAATTTGAATTGAAATTGAAAAAGATGTATTTAAGATTTCTATATTTAAAATACACGTTATTGAAATATATTTTTTGCATTAGTTTCTAAAAAGGATTTCAAATTCACTCATGTCGAATGTATTATTTGATTAATAATGATTAAGTGTATTAAATTCTCAACTATAATCTTAAATTTAGTGAATTAGCCTTCGAATAATGATTTTAATAATTTCTAACGTTACTAGGATTTGAAAATAATAAATAAATAAATTTGAGACCAAATTAGTGAATTAACCACAAGTGGGATATAATTTTAATGCTCAATTTAGTGAATTAACCTTTGAATTTTTATTTAAGAACTTTTAAACAAAGGTAAAAATATGCAGGTATATGTCTTACAGTCTAATCATCTAGATCAAATGTCCAATTCATAATTTTTGGGGAAAACATGCAATAAACAATTATAAAATTCAAATAAAATTCTCAATTTTAATCTTTATGGGTAATTATATAATCATCAGTTTTAAAATCAAGTAAAAATGCCCAAATCGTACTTATGGGGGTAAATTTGTAAAAAAAGAAATTTTTGTACCAATTTCAGGAAATTTGATAAAATTAACCACAAGTGGGCTATAATTTTAATAATGTAGGAATTTTTCCGAATTTTAAAAGTAATAATTACTTATTTACCCCTGGAAGTAGGATTTGAGCATTTTCACTGGATTTTAAAAATGATGATTTTATATTTACCCTCAAAGTTTGAAATTGAGAATTTTATGTGAATTTTAAAATTGATTATTGCATGTTTACCCCCCAAAAATTGTGAATTGGACATTTTGATCTATAGGATTAAATTGTAAGACTTCTGTCTTCATAGTTTTGTTTTGGTTTAAAAGTTGTTAAATAATTATTCAAAGGTTAATTCACTAAATTTAAGATTCTAGTTGAGGATTTCAATCACCTTTATCTATTATTAACAAAATAATAAGTACGACATGAATGAATTTGAAATCCGTTATACATACTACTGTAAACAAGAGATTTCAATAACGTGTATTTCAAATATAGCAATCTCGAATACATTTATTTCAATTCCCTTGCCAATTCAATTTCATTCATCCAAAGGGTGTTTAAAGATTTCGAGAATCATACCTGTTGAAATTCAAACTCAGTAAATTTCAATATATCCTTATCTGGACTACTGGCACAAATTTGGTCTCGGCCCAGATTTATATTTTATTTTCAAACCCTAGTAACGTTAGAAATTCAAAAATATTCCATGAATTTTTTCTTTGATCATTTCTGAATTGGTTCCAATTCTTCATCGGTGGATAAATCTGTTGCGTCTTGGTCAATGTATATAACTCTGATTATTTTCAGCTTTGTTGAGAGGTTTTCTTCTATTTTAATTTGAGGAAAAAAGAAGTTATTTCATTTTGAGATATAGATTTGTTGTAAGAAAATTAACAAGTTCTTACGATGGTGAAAGAAAATATTTATTTATTTGAGTAAGTGAGGGGGTATAGAAGCGTGTTGTGGCCAGGGAAATGCGTTTAGATTTTATTGAAGTGTGACAAGGATAAATATTTCTTTACATAGGCACATAGGAGGAGAAACCTAGAACTTGTTGATGGCATAATTTCTAACGTTACAAGATTTGAAAATAATAAATAAATAAATTTAGGCCGAGACCAAATTAGTGGACCAGTAGACCATATCCGGATCTATTGAAGTTTACTGAGTTTAAATTTGAACAGGTAAGATTCTCGAAATCTTTTAAATACCGTTTGGATTTAATGAAATTGAATTTGAATTGAAATTGAAAAAGATGTATTTAAGATTTCTATATTTGAAATACACGTTATTGAAATCTCTTGTTTGCATTAGTTTCTAAAAAGGATATCAAATTCACTCATGTCGGATGTATTATTTGATTAATAATGGTTAAATGTATTAATTTTTCAACTATAATCTTAAATTGAGTGAATTAACCTTTGAATAAACATTTTACACCTTTTAAACCAAGGTAAAAATATGCATTATAAATCTTACAATTTAATCATCTATATGAAAATATACAATTCACAGTGAATTTGAATTAGCCATGAAATTGAAATAAATATTTTTGAGATTTCTATATTTGAAATACACGTAATTGAAATCTTTTGTTTGCAAAAGTTTCTATAAGGGATTTCAAATTCTTTCATGTCTTATTTATTATTTTGTTAATAATGGTTAAACGTGTTTGAAATCCTAAACAATAATCTTCAATTTAGTGAATTAACCTTTGAATTTTTATTTAAGAACTTTTAAACTAAGGTAAAAATATGCATGTATATGTCTTACAGTCTAATCATCTAGATCAAATGTCCAATTCATAATTTTTGGGGTAAACATGCAATAATCAATTATAAAATTCCCAGTTTTAATCTTTATGGCTAATTATATAATAATCAGTTTTAAAATCAAGTCAAAATGCACAAATCGTACTTATGGGGGTGAATATGTAAAAAAATAAAATTTTGTACCAATTCCAGGAAATTTGATAAAATTAACAAGTGGGCTATAATTTTGATAATGTAGGAATTATTCCGAATTTTAGAAGTAATAATTACTTATTTACCCCTGGAAGTAGGATTTGAGCATTTTCACTGGATTTTAAAAATGATGATTATATATTTACCCTCAAAGTTTGAAATTGAGAATTTTATGTGAATTTTAAAATTGATCCCCAAAAATTGTGAATTGGACATTTTGATCTATATGATTAAATTGTATGACTTCTGCCTTCATATTTTTGCTTTGGTTTAAAAGTTGTTAAATAATTATTCAAAGGTTAATTCACTAAATTTAAGATTCTAGTTGAGGATTTAAATCACCTTTGACTATTATTAACAAAATAATAAGTACGACATGAATGAATTTGAAATCCGTTATACATACTACTGTAAACAAATATTTTCTTTTACCATCGTAAGAACTTGTGAGTTTTCTTACAACTAATTTATAAACCAAAACTAAATAAGATTTTCTTTCTTTACTCAAATTAAAATGGAAAACACCTCTTAACAAAGCTAAAAAAATTAGAGTTACATACTTTAGCCAAAACGCAACATATTCATCCTCCGATGAAGAATTGGATCCCAATTCGGAAAAGATCGAAGAAAAAATTCCATTAAATATTTTTGAATGTTCCTAAAATGGAGGGTAATTATGAATTTGATCAAGTCCTGGTTTGGCTGTCCATTTCATTCTTTTTGATTTTTTTCCTTCAAATTCATAATCACCCCTTTTTTAGTAGCATTCAAAAATATTCCTTGAATTTTTTTCTTTGATCATTTCTGAATTTGTTCCAATTCTTCATCGGTGGATGAATTTGTTGCGTCTGGGTCAATGTATGTAACTCTGATTATTTTCAGCTTTTTTGAGAGGTTTTCTTCAATTTTAATTTCTGGAAAAAAAGAACTTATTTCATTTTGAGATATAGATTTGTTGTAAGAAAATTAACAAGTTCTTACGATGGTAAAAGAAAATATTTGTGAATAAAAAATATTTATTTGAGTAAGTGACGGGGTGCAGAAGCATGTTGTGGTCAGGGAAATGGGTTTAGATTTTATTGAAGTGTGACACGAATAAATATTTCTTTACATAGGCACATAAGAGGAGAAACCTAGAACTTGTTGACGCCATAATTTCTAACGTTACTAGGATTTGAAAATAATAAATAAATAAATTTGGGCCGAGACCAAATTAGTGGGCCAGTAGACCATATCCGGATCTATTGAAGTTTACTGAGTTTAAATTTGAACAAGTAAGATTCTCGAAATACCGTTTGGATTAATGAAATTGAATTTGAATTGAAATTGAAAAAGATGTATTTAAGATTTCTATATTTGAAATACACGTTATTGAAATCTCTTGTTTGCATTAGTTTCTAAAAAGGATTTCAAATTCACTCATGTATGATTTATTATTTGATTAATAATGGTTAAATGTATTAAATTCTCAACTATAATCTTAAATTCAGTGAATTAACGTTTGAATAATCATTTTACACCTTTTAAACCAAGGTAAAAATATGCATTATAAATCTTACTATTTAATCATCTAGATGAAAATATACAATTCACAGTGAATTTGGATTTGCTATGAAATTGAAATAAATGTTTTTGAGATTTCTATATTTGAAATACACGTAATTGAAATCTTTTGTTTGTAGAAGTTTCTATAAGGGATTTCAAATTCATTCGTGTCTTATTTATTATTTGGTTAATTATGGTTAAACGTGTTTGAAATCCTAAACAATAATCTTCAATTTAGTGAATTAACCTTTGAATTTTTATTTATGAACTTTTAAACAAAGGTAAAAATATGCAGGTATATGTCTTACAGTCTAATCATCTAGATCAAATGTCCAATTCATAATTTTTGGGGAAAACATGCAATAAACAATTATAAAATTCAAATAAAATTCTCAATTTTAATATTTATGGGTTATTATATAATCATCAGTTTTAAAATCAAGTAAAAATGCACAAATCGTACTTATGGGGGTAAATATGTAAAAAAAGAAATTTTTGTACCAATTTCAGGAAATTTGATAAAATTAACCACAAGTGGGCTATAATTTTAATAAAGTTGGAATTTTTCCAAATTTTAAAAGTAATAATTACTTATTTACCACTGGAAATAGGATTTGAGCATTTTCACTGGATTTTAAAAATGATGATTTTATATTTACCCTCAAAGTTTGAAATTGATAAATTTATGTGAATTTTAAAATTGATTATTGCATGTTTACCCCCCAAAATTGTGAATTGGACATTTTTATCCATAGGATTAAATTGTAAACTTCTGCCTTCATAGTTTTGCTTTGGTTTAAAAGTTGTTAAATAATTATTCAAAGGTTAATTCACTAAATTTAAGATTCTAGTTGAGGATTTCAATCACCTTTATCTATTATTAACAAAATAATAAGTACGCATGAATGAATTTGAAATCTGTTATACATACTACTGTAAAGAAGAGATTTCAATAATGTGTATTTCAAATATAGCAATCTAGAATACATTTATTTCAATTCCCTTGCCAATTCAATTTCATTCATCCAAAGGGTGTTTAAAGATTTCGAGAATCATACCTGTTGAAATTCAAACTCAGTAAATTTCAATATATCCTGATATGGACTACTGGCCCACAAATTTGGTCTCGGCCCAAATTTAATTTTTATTTTCAAACCCTAGTAACGTTAGAAATTATGCCGTCAACATATTCTAGGTTTCTCCTCCTAAGTGCCTGTATAAAGAAATATTCATTAATGTCACACTTCAATAAATTCAAAACTCATTTCCCCGGCCACAACATGCTTGTGCGCCCCATCACTTAAAGAAATATTTTTTCATTCACAAATATTTTCTTTACCATCGTGAGAACTTGTCAATTTTCTTACAACTAATTTATAAACCAAAACTAAATAAGATTTTCTTTCTTTACTCAAATTAAAATGGAAAACACCTCTTAACAATGCTAAAAAAATTAGAGTTACATACTTTAGCCCAAACGCAACATATTCATCCTCCGATGAAGAATTGGATCCCAATTCGGAAAAGATCAAAGAAAAAATTCCATGAAATATTTTTGAATATTCCTAAAATGGAGGGTGATTGTGTATTTGATCAAGTCCTGTTTGGCAGTCCATTTCGTTCTTTTTGATTTTTTTCCTTCAAATTCATAATCACCCTTTTTTTAGTAGCATTCAAAAATATTCCATGAATTTTTTTCTTTGATCATTTCTGAATTGGTTCCAATTCTTCATCGGTGGATAAATCTGTTGCGTCTGGGTCAATGTATGTAACTCTGATTATTTTCAGGTTTTTTGAGAGGTTTTCTTCAATTTTAATTTGAGGAAAAAAAGAACTTATTTCATTTGGAGATATAGATTTGTTGTAAGAAAATTGACAAGTTCTTACGTTGGTGAAAGAAAATATTTATTTATTTGAGTAAGTGAGGGGGTGCAGAAGCATGTTGTGGCCATGGAAATGCGTTTAGATTTTATTGAAGTGTGACAAGAATAAATATTTCTTTACATTGGCACATAGGAGGAGAAACCTAGAACTTGTTGATGGCATAATTTCTAACGTTACTAGGATTTGAAAATAATAAATAAATAAATTTGAGACCAAATTAGTGGCCCAGTAGACCATATCCGAATCTATTGAAGTTTACTGAGTTTAAATTTGAACATGTAATATTCTCGAAATCTTTTAAATACCGTTTGGATTAATGAAATTGAATTTGAATTGAAATTGAAAAAGATGTATTTAAGATTTCTATATTTGAAATACACGTTATTGAAATCTCTTGTTTGCATTAGTTTCTAAAAAGGATTTCAAATTCACTCATGTCAGATGTATTATTTGATTAATAATGATTAAGTGTATTAAATTCTCAACTATAATCTTAAATTTAGTGAATTAACCTTTGAATAATCATTTTACACCTTTTGAACCAAGGTAAAAATATGCATTATAAATCTTACAATTTAATCATCTATATGAAAACATACAATTCACAGTGAATTTGAATCAGCCATGAAATTGAAATAAATGTTTTTGAGATTTCTATATTTGAAATACATGTAATTGAAATCTTTTGTTTGCAAAAGTTTCTATAAGGGATTTCAAATTCATTCATGTCTTATTTATTATTTTGTTAATAATGGTTAAACGTGTTTGAAATCCTAAACAATGATCTTAAATTTAGTGAATTACCTTTGAATTTTTATTTAAGAACTTTTAAACTAAGGTAAAAATATGCATGTATATGTCTTACAGACTAATCATCTAGATCAAATGTCCAATTCATAATATTTGGGGTAAACATGCAATAATCAATTATAAAATTCTCAATTTTAATCTTTATGGGTAATTATATAATAATCAGTTTTAAAATCAAGTAAAAATGCACAAATCGTACTTATGGGGGCGAAAATGTAAAAAAATAAATTTTTGTACAAATTCTAGGATATTTGATAAAATTAACAAGTGGGCTATAATTTTAATAATGTAGGAATTTTTCCAAATTTTAGAAGTAATAATTACTTATTTACCCCCGGAAGTAGGATTTGAGCATTTTCACTGGATTTTAAAAATGATGATTATATATTAACCCTCAAAGTTTGAAATTGAGAATTTTATGTGAATTTTAAAATTGATCCCCAAAAATTGTGAATTGGACATTTTGATCTATATGTTTAAATTGTAAGACTTCTGCCTTCATATTTTTGCTTTGGTTTAAAAGTTGTTAAATAATTATTCAAAGGTTAATTCACTAAATTTAAGATTCTAGTTGAGGATTTCAATCACCTTTAACTATTATTAACAAAATAATAAGTACGACATGAATGAATTTGAAATCCGTTATACATACTACTGTAAACAAGAGATTTCAATAACGTGTATTTCAAATATAGCAATCTCGAATACATTTATTTCAATTCCCTTGCCAATTCAATTTCATTCATCCAACGGGTGTTTAAAGATTTCGAGAATCATACCTGTTGAAATTCAAACTCAGTAAATTTCAATATATCCTGATATGGACTACTGGCCCACAAATTTGGTCTCGGCCCAAATTTAATTTTTATTTTCAAACCCTAGTAACGTTAGAAATTATGCCGTCAACATATTCTAGGTTTCTCCTCCTAAGTGCCTATATAAAGAAATATTCATTAATGTCACACTTCAATAAATTCTAAACTCATTTCCCCGGCCACAACATGCTTGTGCGCCCCATCACTTAAAGAATTATTTTTTCATTCACAAATATTTTCTTTACCATCGTGAGAACTTGTCAATTTTCTTACAACTAATTTATAAACCAAAACTAAATAAGATTTTCTTTCTTTACTCAAATTAAAATGGAAAACACCTCTTTACAATGCTAAAAAAATTAGAGTTACATACTTTAGCCCAAACAAAACATATTCTTCCTCCGATAAAGAATTGGATCCCAATTCGGAAAAGATCAAAGAAAAAATTCCATGAAATATTATTGAATGTTCCTAAAATGGAGGGTGATTGTGTATTTGATCAAGTCCTAGTTTGGCTGTCCATTTCGTTCTTTTTGATTTTTTTCCTTCAAATTCATAATCACCCTTTTTTTAGTAGCATTCAAAAATATTCCATGAATTTTTTTCTTTGATCATTTCTAAATTTGTTCCAATTCTTCATCGGTGGATGAATCTGTTGCGTCTTGGTCAATGTATGTAACTCTGATTATTTTCAGCTTTGTTGAGAGGTTTTCTTCTATTTTAATTTGAGGAAAACAGAACTTATTTCATTTTGAGATATAGATTTGTTGTAAGAAAATTAACAAGTTCTTATGATGGTGAAAGAAAATATTTATTTATTTGATTAAGTGAGGGGGTATAGAAGCATGTTGTGGCCAAGGAAATGCGTTTAGATTTTATTGAAGTGTGACAAGAATAAATATTTCTTTACATTGGCACATAGGAGGAGAAACCTAGAACTTGTTGATGGCATAATTTCTAACTTTACTAGGATTTGAAAATAATAAATAAATAAATTTGGGCCGCGACCAAATTAGTGGACCAGTAGACCATATCCGGATCTATTGAAGTTTACTGAGTTTAAATTTGAACAGGTAAGATTCTCCAAATCTTTTAAATACCGTTTGGATTTAATGAAATTGAATTTGAATTGAAATTCAAACAGATGTATTTAAGATTTCTATAGTTGAAATACACGTTATTGAAATCTCTTGTTTGCATTAGTTTCTAAAAAGGATATCAAATTCACTCATGTCGGATGTATTATTTGATTAATAATGGTTAAATGTATTAAATTTTCAACTATAATCTTAAATTGAGTGAATTAACCTTTGAATAATCATTTTACACCTTTTAAACCAAGGTAAAAATATGCATTATAAATCTTACAATTTAATCATCTATATGAAAATATACAATTCACAGTGAATTTGAATTAGCCATGAAATTGAAATAAATGTTTTTGAGATTTCTATATTTGAAATACACGTAATTGAAATCTTTTGTTTGCAAAAGTTTCTATAAGGGATTTCAAATTCATTCATGTCTTATTTATTATTTTGTTAATAATGGTTAAACGTGTTTGAAATCCTAAACAATAATCTTCAATTTAGTGAATTAACCTTTGAATTTTTATTTAAGAACTTTTAAACTAAGGTAAAATATGCATGTATATGTTTTACAGTCTAATCATCTAGATCAAATGTCCAATTCATAATTTTTGGGGTAAGCATGCAATAATCAATTATAAAATTCTCAATTTTAATCTTTATGGGTAATTATATAATAATCAGTTTTAAAATCAAGTAAAAATGCACAAATCGTACTTATGGGGGTGAATATGTAAAAAAATAAATTTTTGTACCAATTCCAGGAAATTTGATAAAATTAACAAGTGGGCTATAATTTTAATAATGTAGGAATTTTTCCGAATTTTAGAAGTAATAATTACTTATTTACCCCCGGAAGTAGGATTTGAGCATTTTCACTGGATTTTAAAAATGATGATTATATATTTACCCTCAAAGTTTGAAATTGAGAATTTTATGTGAATTTTAAAATTGATCCCCAAAAATTGTGAATTGGACATTTTGATCTATATGATTAAATTGTAAGACTTCTGCCTTCATATTTTTGCTTTGGTTTAAAAGTTGTTAAGTAATTATTCAAAGGTTAATTCACTAAATTTAAGATTCTAGTTGAGGATTTCAATCAACTTTAACTATTTTTAACAAAATAATAAGTACGGCATGAATGAATTTGAAATCCGTTATACATACTACTGTAAACAAGAGATTTCAATAACGTGTATTTCAAATATAGCAATCTCTAATACATTTATTTCAATTCCCTTACCAATTCAATTTCATTCATCTAAAGGGTGTTTAAAGATTTCGAGAATCATACCTGTTGAAATTTAAACTCAGTAAATTTCAATATATCCGGATATGAACTACTGGTCCACAAATTTGGTCTCGGCCCAAATTTATTATTTATTTTCAAACCCTAGTAACGTTAGAAATTATGCCGTCAACATATTCTAGGTTTCTCCTCCTAAGTGCCTATATAAAGAAATATTCATTAATGTCACACTTCAATAAAATCTAAACTCATTTCCCCGGCCACAACTTGCTTGTGCGCCCCATCCCTTAAACAAATATTTTTTCATTCACAAATATTTTCTTTACCATCGTGAGAGTTTTTCAATTTTCTTACAACTAATTTATAAACCAAAACTAAATAAGATTTTCTTTCTTTACTCAAATTAAAATGGAAAACACCTCTTAACAAAGCCAAAAAAATTAGAGTTACATACTTTAGCCCAAACGCAACATATTCATCCTCCGATGAAGAATTGGATCCCAATTCGGAAAATATCAATAAAAAAATTCCATGAAATATTTTTGAATGTTCGTAAAATGGAGGGTGATTGTGTATTTGATCAAGTCCTGGTTTGGCTATCCATTTCGTTCTTTTTTATTTTTTTCCTTCAAATTCATAATCACCCTTTTTTTAGTAGCATTCAAAAATATTCCATGAATTATTTTCTTTGATCATTTCTGAATTGGGTCCAATTCTTCATCGGTGGATGAATCTGTTGCGTCTGGGTCAATATATGTAACTCTGATTATTTTCAGCTTTGTTGGGAGGTTTTCTTCTATTTTAATTTGAGGAAAAAAGAACTTATTTCATTTTGAGATATAGATTTGTTGTAAAAAAATTGACAAGTTCTTACGTTGGTGAAAGAAAATATTTATTTATTTGAGTAAGTGAGGGGGTGCAGAAGCATGTTGTGGCCATGGAAATGCGTTTAGGTTTTATTGAAGTGTGACAAGAATAAATATTTCTTTACATAGGCACATAGGAGGAGAAACCTAGAACTTGTTGATGGCATAATTTCTAACGTTACTAGGATTTGAAAATAATAAATAAATAAATTTGAGACCAAATTAGTGGACCAGTAGACCATATCCGAATCTATTAAAGTATACTGAGTTTAAATTTGAACATGTAATGTTCTCGAAATCTTTTAAATACCGTTTGGATTAATGAAATTGAATTTGAATTGAAATTGAAAAAGATGTATTTAAGATTTCTATATTTAAAATACACATTATTGAAATATATTTTTTGCATTAGTTTCTAAAAAGGATTTCAAATTCACTCATGTCGAATGTATTATTTGATTAATAATGATTAAGTGTATTAAATTCTCAACTATAATCTTAAATTTAGTGAATTAGCCTTCGAATAATGATTTTAATAATTTCTAACGTTACTAGGATTTGAAAATAATAAATAAATAAATTTGAGACCAAATTAGTGAATTAACCACAAGTGGGCTATAATTTTAATGCTCAATTTAGTGAATTAACCTTTGAATTTTTATTTAAGAACTTTTAAACAAAGGTAAAAATATGCAGGTATATGTCTTACAGTCTAATCATCTATATCAAATGTCCAATTCATAATTTTTGGGGAAAACATGCAATAAACAATTATAAAATTCAAATAAAATTCTCAATTTTAATCTTTATGGGTAATTATATAATCATCAGTTTTAAAATCAAGTAAAAATGCCCAAATCGTACTTATGGGGGTAAATTTGTAAAAAAGGAAATTTTTGTACCAATTTTAGGAAATTTGATAAAATTAACCACAAGTGGGCTATAATTTTAATAATGTAGGAATTTTTCCGAATTTTAAAAGTAATAATTACTTATTTACCCCTGGAAGTAGGATTTGAGCATTTTCACTGGATTTTAAAAATGATGATTTTATATTTACCCTCAAAGTTTGAAATTGAGAATTTTATGTGAATTTTAAAATTGATTATTGCATGTTTACCCCCCAAAAATTGTGAATTGGACATTTTGATCTATAGGATTAAATTGTAAGACTTCTGTCTTCATAGTTTTGTTTTGGTTTAAAAGTTGTTAAATAATTATTCAAAGGTTAATTCACTAAATTTAAGATTCTAGTTGAGGATTTCAATCACCTTTATCTATTATTAACAAAATAATAAGTACGACATGAATGAATTTGAAATCCGTTATACATACTACTGTAAACAAGAGATTTCAATAACGTGTATTTCAAATATAGCAATCTCGAATACATTTATTTCAATTCCCTTGCCAATTCAATTTCATTCATCCAAAGGGTGTTTAAAGATTTCGAGAATCATACCTGTTGAAATTCAAACTCAGTAAATTTCAATATATCCTTATCTGGACTACTGGCACAAATTTGGTCTCGGCCCAGATTTATATTTTATTTTCAAACCCTAGTAACGTTAGAAATTCAAAAATATTCCATGAATTTTTTCTTTGATCATTTCTGAATTGGTTCCAATTCTTCATCGGTGGATAAATCTGTTGCGTCTTGGTCAATGTATATAACTCTGATTATTTTCAGCTTTGTTGAGAGGTTTTCTTCTATTTTAATTTGAGGAAAAAAGAAGTTATTTCATTTTGAGATATAGATTTGTTGTAAGAAAATTAACAAGTTCTTACGATGGTGAAAGAAAATATTTATTTATTTGAGTAAGTGAGGGGGTATAGAAGCATGTTGTGGCCAGGGAAATGCGTTTAGATTTTATTGAAGTGTGACAAGGATAAATATTTCTTTACATAGGCACATAGGAGGAGAAACCTAGAACTTGTTGATGGCATAATTTCTAACGTTACAAGATTTGAAAATAATAAATAAATAAATTTAGGCCGAGACCAAATTAGTGGACCAGTAGACCATATCCGGATCTATTGAAGTTTACTGAGTTTAAATTTGAACAGGTAAGATTCTCGAAATCTTTTAAATACCGTTTGGATTTAATGAAATTGAATTTGAATTGAAATTGAAAAAGATGTATTTAAGATTTCTATATTTGAAATACACGTTATTGAAATCTCTTGTTTGCATTAGTTTCTAAAAAGGATATCAAATTCACTCATGTCGGATGTATTATTTGATTAATAATGGTTAAATGTATTAATTTTTCAACTATAATCTTAAATTGAGTGAATTAACCTTTGAATAAACATTTTACACCTTTTAAACCAAGGTAAAAATATGCATTATAAATCTTACAATTTAATCATCTATATGAAAATATACAATTCACAGTGAATTTGAATTAGCCATGAAATTGAAATAAATATTTTTGAGATTTCTATATTTGAAATACACGTAATTGAAATCTTTTGTTTGCAAAAGTTTCTATAAGGGATTTCAAATTCATTCATGTCTTATTTATTATTTTGTTAATAATGGTTAAACGTGTTTGAAATCCTAAACAATAATCTTCAATTTAGTGAATTAACCTTTGAATTTTTATTTAAGAACTTTTAAACTAAGGTAAAAATATGCATGTATATGTCTTACAGTCTAATCATCTAGATCAAATGTCCAATTCATAATTTTTGGGGTAAACATGCAATAATCAATTATAAAATTCCCAATTTTAATCTTTATGGCTAACTATATAATAATCAGTTTTAAAATCAAGTCAAAATGCACAAATCGTACTTATGGGGGTGAATATGTAAAAAAATAAAATTTTGTACCAATTCCAGGAAATTTGATAAAATTAACAAGTGGGCTATAATTTTAATAATGTAGGAATTATTCCGAATTTTAGAAGTAATAATTACTTATTTACCCCTGGAAGTAGGATTTGAGCATTTTCACTGGATTTTAAAAATGATGATTATATATTTACCCTCAAAGTTTGAAATTGAGAATTTTATGTGAATTTTAAAATTGATCCCCAAAAATTGTGAATTGGACATTTTGATCTATATGATTAAATTGTATGACTTCTGCCTTCATATTTTTGCTTTGGTTTAAAAGTTGTTAAATAATTATTCAAAGGTTAATTCACTAAATTTAAGATTCTAGTTGAGGATTTAAATCACCTTTGACTATTATTAACAAAATAATAAGTACGACATGAATGAATTTGAAATCCGTTATACATACTACTGTAAACAAATATTTTCTTTTACCATCGTAAGAACTTGTGAGTTTTCTTACAACTAATTTATAAACCAAAACTAAATAAGATTTTCTTTCTTTACTCAAATTAAAATGGAAAACACCTCTTAACAAAGCTAAAAAAATTAGAGTTACATACTTTAGCCAAAACGCAACATATTCATCCTCCGATGAAGAATTGGATCCCAATTCGGAAAAGATCAAAGAAAAAATTCCATTAAATATTTTTGAATGTTCCTAAAATGGAGGGTAATTATGAATTTGATCAAGTCCTGGTTTGGCTGTCCATTTCATTCTTTTTGATTTTTTTCCTTCAAATTCATAATCACCCCTTTTTTAGTAGCATTCAAAAATATTCCTTGAATTTTTTTCTTTGATCATTTCTGAATTTGTTCCAATTCTTCATCGGTGGATGAATTTGTTGCGTCTGGGTCAATGTATGTAACTCTGATTATTTTCAGCTTTTTTGAGAGGTTTTCTTCAATTTTAATTTCTGGAAAAAAAAAACTTATTTCATTTTGAGATGTAGATTTGTTGTAAGAAAATTAACAAGTTCTTACGATGGTAAAAGAAAATATTTGTGAATAAAAAATATTTATTTGAGTAAGTGACGGGGTGCAGAAGCATGTTGTGGTCAGGGAAATGGGTTTAGATTTTATTGAAGTGTGACACGAATAAATATTTCTTTACATAGGCACATAAGAGGAGAAACCTAGAACTTGTTGACGCCATAATTTCTAACGTTACTAGGATTTGAAAATAATAAATAAATAAATTTGGGCCGAGACCAAATTAGTGGGCCAGTAGACCATATCCGGATCTATTGAAGTTTACTGAGTTTAAATTTGAACAAGTAAGATTCTCGAAATACCGTTTGGATTAATGAAATTGAATTTGAATTGAAATTGAAAAAGATGTATTTAAGATTTCTATATTTGAAATACACGTTATTGAAATCTCTTGTTTGCATTAGTTTCTAAAAAGGATTTCAAATTCACTCATGTATGATTTATTATTTGATTAATAATGGTTAAATGTATTAAATTCTCAACTATAATCTTAAATTCAGTGAATTAACGTTTGAATAATCATTTTACACCTTTTAAACCAAGGTAAAAATATGCATTATAAATCTTACAATTTAATCATCTAGATGAAAATATACAATTCACAGTGAATTTGGATTAGCTATGAAATTGAAATAAATGTTTTTGAGATTTCTATATTTGAAATACACGTAATTGAAATCTTTTGTTTGTAGAAGTTTCTATAAGGGATTTCAAATTCATTCGTGTCTTATTTATTATTTGGTTAATTATGGTTAAACGTGTTTGAAATCCTAAACAATAATCTTCAATTTAGTGAATTAACCTTTGAATTTTTATTTAAGAACCTTTAAACTAAGGTAAAAAATATGCAGGTATATGTCTTACAGTCTAATCATCTAGAAAAAATGTCCAATTCATAATTTTTGGGGAAAACATGCAATAATCAATTATAAAATTCAAATACAATTCTCAATTTTAATCTTTATGGGTAATTATATAATCATCAGTTTTAAAATCAAGTAAAAATGCACAAATCGTACTTATGGGGGTGAATATGTAAAAAAAAGAAATTTTTGTACCAATTTCAAGAAATTTGATAAAATTAACCACAAGTGGGCTATAAAAAATTAATAATATAGGAATTTTTCCGAATTTTAAAAGTAATAATTACTTATTTACCCCCGGAAGTAGGATTTGAGCATTTTCACTGGATTTTAAAAATGATGATTATATATTTACCCTCAAAGTTTGAAATTGAGAATTTTATGTGAATTTTAAAATTGATCCCCAAAAATTGTGAATTGGACATTTTGATCTATATTATTAAATTGCAAGACTTCTGCCTTTATATTTTTGCTTTGGTTTAAAAGTTGTTAAATAATTATTCAAAGGTTAATTCACTAAATTTAAGATTCTAGTTGAGGATTTCAATCATCTTTAACTATTATTAACAAAATAATAAGTACGACATGAATGAATTTGAAATCCGTTATACATACTACTGTAAACAAGAGATTTCAATAACATGTATTTCAAATATAGCAATCTCGAGTACATTTATTTCAATTCCCTTACCAATTCAATTTCATTCATCCAAAGGGTGTTTAAAGATTTCGAGAATCATACTTGTTGAAATTTAAACTCAGTAAATTTCAATATATCCGGATATGGACTACTGGCCCACAAATTTGGTCTCGGCCCAAATTTATTTTTTATTTTCAAACCCTAGTAACGTTAGAAATTATGCCGTCAACATATTCTAGGTTTCTCCTCTTAAGTGCCTATATAAATAAATATTCATTCATGTCACACTTCAATAAAATCTAAACTCATTTCCCCGGCCACAACATGCTTGCGCGCCCCATCACTGAAACAAATTTTTTTTCATTCACAAATATTTTCTTTACTATCGTGAGAACTTGTGAGTTTTCTTACAACTAATTTATAAACCAAAACTAAATAAGATTTTCTTTCTTTACTCAAATTAAAATGGAAAACACCTCTTAACAAAGCTAAAAAAATTAGAGTTACATACTTTAGCCAAAACGCAACATATTCATCCTCCGATGAAGAATTGGATCCCAATTCGGAAAAGATCAAAGAAAAAATTCCATTAAATATTTTTGAATGTTCCTAAAATGGAGGGTAATTATGAATTTGATCAAGTCCTGGTTTGGCTGTCCATTTCATTCCTTTTGATTTTTTTCCTACAAATTCATAATCACCCCTTTTTTAGTAGCATTCAAAAATATTCCTTGAATTTTTTTCTTTGATCATTTCTGAATTTGTTCCAATTCTTCATCGGTGGATGAATTTGTTGCGTCTGGGTCAATGTATGTAACTCTGATTATTTACAGCTTTTTTGAGAGGTTTTCTTCAATTTTAATTTCTGGAAAAAAAGAACTTATTTCATTTTGAGATATAGATTTGTTGTAAGAAAATTAACAAGTTCTTACGATGGTAAAATAAAATATTTGTGAATAAAAAATATTTATTTGAGTAAGTGACGGGGCGCAGAAGCATGTTGTGGTCAGGGAAATGGGTTTAGATTTTATTGAAGTGTGACACGAATAAATATTTCTTTACATAGGCACATAAGAGGAGAAACCTAGAACTTGTTGACGCCATAATTTCTAACGTTACTAGGATTTGAAAATAATAAATAAATAAATTTGGGCCGAGACCAAATTAGTGGGCCAGTAGACCATATCCGGATCTATTGAAGTTTACTGAGTTTAAATTTGAACAAGTAAGATTCTCGAAATACCGTTTGGATTAATGAAATTGAATTTGAATTGAAATTTAAAAAGATGTATTTAAGATTTCTATATTTGAAATACACGTTATTGAAATCTCTTGTTTGCATTAGTTTCTAAAAAGGATTTCAAATTCACTCATGTATGATTTATTATTTGATTAATAATGGTTAAATGTATTAAATTCTCAACTATAATCTTAAATTCAGTGAATTAACGTTTGAATAATCATTTTACACCTTTTAAACCAAGGTAAAAATATGCATTATAAATCTTACAATTTAATCATCTAGATGAAAATATACAATTCACAGTGAATTTGGATTAGCTATGAAATTGAAATAAATGTTTTTGAGATTTCTATATTTGAAATACACGTAATTGAAATCTTTTGTTTGTAGAAGTTTCTATAAGGGATTTCAAATTCATTCGTGTCTTATTTATTATTTGGTTAATTATGGTTAAACGTGTTTGAAATCCTAAACAATAATCTTCAATTTAGTGAATTAAACTTTGAATTTTTATTTAAGAACCGTTAAACTAAGGTAAAAAATATGCAGGTATATGTCTTACAGTCTAATCATCTAGAAAAAACGTCCAATTCATAATTTTTGGGGAAAACATGCAATAATCAATTATAAAATTCAAATACAATTCTCAATTTTAATCTTTATGGGTAATTATATAATCATCAGTTTTAAAATCAAGTAAAAATGCACAAATCGTACTTATGGGGGTGAATATGTAAAAAAAAGAAATTTTTGTACCAATTTCAAGAAATTTGATAAAATTAACCACAAGTGGGCTATAATTTTAATAATGTAGGAATTTTTCCGAATTTTAAAAGTAATAATTACTTATTTACCCCCGGAAGTAGGATTTGAGCATTTTCACTGGATTTTAAAAATGATGATTATATATTTACCCTCAAAGTTTGAAATTGAGAATTTTATGTGAATTTTAAAATTGATCCCCAAAAATTGTGAATTGGACATTTTGATCTATATGATTAAATTGCAAGACTTCTGCCTTTATATTTTTGCTTTGGTTTAAAAGTTGTTAAATAATTATTCAAAGGTTAATTCACTAAATTTAAGATTCTAGTTGAGGATTTCAATCATCTTTAACTATTATTAACAAAATAATAAGTACGACATGAATGAATTTGAAATCCGTTATACATACTACTGTAAACAAGAGATTTCAATAACATGTATTTCAAATATAGCAATCTCGAGTACATTTATTTCAATTCCCTTACCAATTCAATTTCATTCATCCAAAGGGTGTTTAAAGATTTCGAGAATCATACTTGTTGAAATTTAAACTCAGTAAATTTCAATATATCCGGATATGGACTACTGGCCCACAAATTTGGTCTCGGCCCAAATTTATTTTTTATTTTCAAACCCTAGTAACGTTAGAAATTATGCCGTCATCATATTCTAGGTTTCTCCTCTTAAGTGCCTATATAAATAAATATTCATTCATGTCACACTTCAATAAAATCTAAACTCATTTCCCCGGCCACAACATGCTTGCGCGCCCCATCACTGAAACAAATTTTTTTTCATTCACAAATATTTTCTTTACTATCGTGAGAACTTGTGAGTTTTCTTACAACTAATTTATAAACCAAAACTAAATAAGATTTTCTTTCTTTACTCAAATTAAAATGGAAAACACCTCTTAACAAAGCTAAAAAAATTAGAGTTACATACTTTAGCCAAAACGCAACATATTCATCCTCCGATGAAGAATTGGATCCCAATTCGGAAAAGATCAAAGAAAAAATTCCATTAAATATTTTTGAATGTTCCTAAAATGGAGGGTAATTATGAATTTGATCAAGTCCTGGTTTGGCTGTCCATTTCATTCCTTTTGATTTTTTTCCTACAAATTCATAATCACCCCTTTTTTAGTAGCATTCAAAAATATTCCTTGAATTTTTTTCTTTGATCATTTCTGAATTTGTTCCAATTCTTCATCGGTGGATGAATTTGTTGCGTCTGGGTCAATGTATGTAACTCTGATTATTTACAGCTTTTTTGAGAGGTTTTCTTCAATTTTAATTTCTGGAAAAAAAGAACTTATTTCATTTTGAGATATAGATTTGTTGTAAGAAAATTAACAAGTTCTTACGATGGTAAAATAAAATATTTGTGAATAAAAAATATTTATTTGAGTAAGTGACGGGGCGCAGAAGCATGTTGTGGTCAGGGAAATGGGTTTAGATTTTATTGAAGTGTGACACGAATAAATATTTCTTTACATAGGCACATAAGAGGAGAAACCTAGAACTTGTTGACGCCATAATTTCTAACGTTACTAGGATTTGAAAATAATAAATAAATAAATTTGGGCCGAGACCAAATTAGTGGGCCAGTAGACCATATCCGGATCTATTGAAGTTTACTGAGTTTAAATTTGAACAAGTAAGATTCTCGAAATACCGTTTGGATTAATGAAATTGAATTTGAATTGAAATTTAAAAAGATGTATTTAAGATTTCTATATTTGAAATACACGTTATTGAAATCTCTTGTTTGCATTAGTTTCTAAAAAGGATTTCAAATTCACTCATGTATGATTTATTATTTGATTAATAATGGTTAAATGTATTAAATTCTCAACTATAATCTTAAATTCAGTGAATTAACGTTTGAATAATCATTTTACACCTTTTAAACCAAGGTAAAAATATGCATTATAAATCTTACAATTTAATCATCTAGATGAAAATATACAATTCACAGTGAATTTGGATTAGCTATGAAATTGAAATAAATGTTTTTGAGATTTCTATATTTGAAATACACGTAATTGAAATCTTTTGTTTGTAGAAGTTTCTATAAGGGATTTCAAATTCATTCGTGTCTTATTTATTATTTGGTTAATTATGGTTAAACGTGTTTGAAATCCTAAACAATAATCTTCAATTTAGTGAATTAAACTTTGAATTTTTATTTAAGAACCGTTAAACTAAGGTAAAAAATATGCAGGTATATGTCTTACAGTCTAATCATCTAGAAAAAACGTCCAATTCATAATTTTTGGGGAAAACATGCAATAATCAATTATAAAATTCAAATACAATTCTCAATTTTAATCTTTATGGGTAATTATATAATCATCAGTTTTAAAATCAAGTAAAAATGCACAAATCGTACTTATGGGGGTGAATATGTAAAAAAAAGAAATTTTTGTACCAATTTCAAGAAATTTGATAAAATTAACCACAAGTGGGCTATAATTTTAATAATGTAGGAATTTTTCCGAATTTTAAAAGTAATAATTACTTATTTACCCCCGGAAGTAGGATTTGAGCATTTTCACTGGATTTTAAAAATGATGATTATATATTTACCCTCAAAGTTTGAAATTGAGAATTTTATGTGAATTTTAAAATTGATCCCCAAAAATTGTGAATTGGACATTTTGATCTATATGATTAAATTGCAAGACTTCTGCCTTTATATTTTTGCTTTGGTTTAAAAGTTGTTAAATAATTATTCAAAGGTTAATTCACTAAATTTAAGATTCTAGTTGAGGATTTCAATCATCTTTAACTATTATTAACAAAATAATAAGTACGACATGAATGAATTTGAAATCCGTTATACATACTACTGTAAACAAGAGATTTCAATAACATGTATTTCAAATATAGCAATCTCGAGTACATTTATTTCAATTCCCTTACCAATTCAATTTCATTCATCCAAAGGGTGTTTAAAGATTTCGAGAATCATACTTGTTGAAATTTAAACTCAGTAAATTTCAATATATCCGGATATGGACTACTGGCCCACAAATTTGGTCTCGGCCCAAATTTATTTTTTATTTTCAAACCCTAGTAACGTTAGAAATTATGCCGTCATCATATTCTAGGTTTCTCCTCTTAAGTGCCTATATAAATAAATATTCATTCATGTCACACTTCAATAAAATCTAAACTCATTTCCCCGGCCACAACATGCTTGCGCGCCCCATCACTGAAACAAATTTTTTTTCATTCACAAATATTTTCTTTACTATCGTGAGAACTTGTGAGTTTTCTTACAACTAATTTATAAACCAAAACTAAATAAGATTTTCTTTCTTTACTCAAATTAAAATGGAAAACACCTCTTAACAAAGCTAAAAAAATTAGAGTTACATACTTTAGCCAAAACGCAACATATTCATCCTCCGATGAAGAATTGGATCCCAATTCGGAAAAGATCAAAGAAAAAATTCCATTAAATATTTTTGAATGTTCCTAAAATGGAGGGTAGTTATGAATTTGATCAAGTCCTGGTTTGGCTGTCCATTTCATTCCTTTTGATTTTTTTCCTACAAATTCATAATCACCCCTTTTTTAGTAGCATTCAAAAATATTCCTTGAATTTTTTTCTTTGATCATTTCTGAATTTGTTCCAATTCTTCATCGGTGGATGAATTTGTTGCGTCTGGGTCAATGTATGTAACTCTGATTATTTACAGCTTTTTTGAGAGGTTTTCTTCAATTTTAATTTCTGGAAAAAAAGAACTTATTTCATTTTGAGATATAGATTTGTTGTAAGAAAATTAACAAGTTCTTACGATGGTAAAATAAAATATTTGTGAATAAAAAATATTTATTTGAGTAAGTGACGGGGCGCAGAAGCATGTTGTGGTCAGGGAAATGGGTTTAGATTTTATTGAAGTGTGACACGAATAAATATTTCTTTACATAGGCACATAAGAGGAGAAACCTAGAACTTGTTGACGCCATAATTTCTAACGTTACTAGGATTTGAAAATAATAAATAAATAAATTTGGGCCGAGACCAAATTAGTGGGCCAGTAGACCATATCCGGATCTATTGAAGTTTACTGAGTTTAAATTTGAACAAGTAAGATTCTCGAAATACCGTTTGGATTAATGAAATTGAATTTGAATTGAAATTTAAAAAGATGTATTTAAGATTTCTATATTTGAAATACACGTTATTGAAATCTCTTGTTTGCATTAGTTTCTAAAAAGGATTTCAAATTCACTCATGTATGATTTATTATTTGATTAATAATGGTTAAATGTATTAAATTCTCAACTATAATCTTAAATTCAGTGAATTAACGTTTGAATAATCATTTTACACCTTTTAAACCAAGGTAAAAATATGCATTATAAATCTTACAATTTAATCATCTAGATGAAAATATACAATTCACAGTGAATTTGGATTAGCTATGAAATTGAAATAAATGTTTTTGAGATTTCTATATTTGAAATACACGTAATTGAAATCTTTTGTTTGTAGAAGTTTCTATAAGGGATTTCAAATTCATTCGTGTCTTATTTATTATTTGGTTAATTATGGTTAAACGTGTTTGAAATCCTAAACAATAATCTTCAATTTAGTGAATTAAACTTTGAATTTTTATTTAAGAACCGTTAAACTAAGGTAAAAAATATGCAGGTATATGTCTTACAGTCTAATCATCTAGAAAAAACGTCCAATTCATAATTTTTGGGGAAAACATGCAATAATCAATTATAAAATTCAAATACAATTCTCAATTTTAATCTTTATGGGTAATTATATAATCATCAGTTTTAAAATCAAGTAAAAATGCACAAATCGTACTTATGGGGGTGAATATGTAAAAAAAAGAAATTTTTGTACCAATTTCAAGAAATTTGATAAAATTAACCACAAGTGGGCTATAATTTTAATAATGTAGGAATTTTTCCGAATTTTAAAAGTAATAATTACTTATTTACCCCCGGAAGTAGGATTTGAGCATTTTCACTGGATTTTAAAAATGATGATTATATATTTACCCTCAAAGTTTGAAATTGAGAATTTTATGTGAATTTTAAAATTGATCCCCAAAAATTGTGAATTGGACATTTTGATCTATATGATTAAATTGCAAGACTTCTGCCTTTATATTTTTGCTTTGGTTTAAAAGTTGTTAAATAATTATTCAAAGGTTAATTCACTAAATTTAAGATTCTAGTTGAGGATTTCAATCATCTTTAACTATTATTAACAAAATAATAAGTACGACATGAATGAATTTGAAATCCGTTATACATACTACTGTAAACAAGAGATTTCAATAACATGTATTTCAAATATAGCAATCTCGAGTACATTTATTTCAATTCCCTTACCAATTCAATTTCATTCATCCAAAGGGTGTTTAAAGATTTCGAGAATCATACTTGTTGAAATTTAAACTCAGTAAATTTCAATATATCCGGATATGGACTACTGGCCCACAAATTTGGTCTCGGCCCAAATTTATTTTTTATTTTCAAACCCTAGTAACGTTAGAAATTATGCCGTCATCATATTCTAGGTTTCTCCTCTTAAGTGCCTATATAAATAAATATTCATTCATGTCACACTTCAATAAAATCTAAACTCATTTCCCCGGCCACAACATGCTTGCGCGCCCCATCACTGAAACAAATTTTTTTTCATTCACAAATATTTTCTTTACTATCGTGAGAACTTGTGAGTTTTCTTACAACTAATTTATAAACCAAAACTAAATAAGATTTTCTTTCTTTACTCAAATTAAAATGGAAAACACCTCTTAACAAAGCTAAAAAAATTAGAGTTACATACTTTAGCCAAAACGCAACATATTCATCCTCCGATGAAGAATTGGATCCCAATTCGGAAAAGATCAAAGAAAAAATTCCATTAAATATTTTTGAATGTTCCTAAAATGGAGGGTAGTTATGAATTTGATCAAGTCCTGGTTTGGCTGTCCATTTCATTCCTTTTGATTTTTTTCCTACAAATTCATAATCACCCCTTTTTTAGTAGCATTCAAAAATATTCCTTGAATTTTTTTCTTTGATCATTTCTGAATTTGTTCCAATTCTTCATCGGTGGATGAATTTGTTGCGTCTGGGTCAATGTATGTAACTCTGATTATTTACAGCTTTTTTGAGAGGTTTTCTTCAATTTTAATTTCTGGAAAAAAAGAACTTATTTCATTTTGAGATATAGATTTGTTGTAAGAAAATTAACAAGTTCTTACGATGGTAAAATAAAATATTTGTGAATAAAAAATATTTATTTGAGTAAGTGACGGGGCGCAGAAGCATGTTGTGGTCAGGGAAATGGGTTTAGATTTTATTGAAGTGTGACACGAATAAATATTTCTTTACATAGGCACATAAGAGGAGAAACCTAGAACTTGTTGACGCCATAATTTCTAACGTTACTAGGATTTGAAAATAATAAATAAATAAATTTGGGCCGAGACCAAATTAGTGGGCCAGTAGACCATATCCGGATCTATTGAAGTTTACTGAGTTTAAATTTGAACAAGTAAGATTCTCGAAATACCGTTTGGATTAATGAAATTGAATTTGAATTGAAATTTAAAAAGATGTATTTAAGATTTCTATATTTGAAATACACGTTATTGAAATCTCTTGTTTGCATTAGTTTCTAAAAAGGATTTCAAATTCACTCATGTATGATTTATTATTTGATTAATAATGGTTAAATGTATTAAATTCTCAACTATAATCTTAAATTCAGTGAATTAACGTTTGAATAATCATTTTACACCTTTTAAACCAAGGTAAAAATATGCATTATAAATCTTACAATTTAATCATCTAGATGAAAATATACAATTCACAGTGAATTTGGATTAGCTATGAAATTGAAATAAATGTTTTTGAGATTTCTATATTTGAAATACACGTAATTGAAATCTTTTGTTTGTAGAAGTTTCTATAAGGGATTTCAAATTCATTCGTGTCTTATTTATTATTTGGTTAATTATGGTTAAACGTGTTTGAAATCCTAAACAATAATCTTCAATTTAGTGAATTAAACTTTGAATTTTTATTTAAGAACCGTTAAACTAAGGTAAAAAATATGCAGGTATATGTCTTACAGTCTAATCATCTAGAAAAAACGTCCAATTCATAATTTTTGGGGAAAACATGCAATAATCAATTATAAAATTCAAATACAATTCTCAATTTTAATCTTTATGGGTAATTATATAATCATCAGTTTTAAAATCAAGTAAAAATGCACAAATCGTACTTATGGGGGTGAATATGTAAAAAAAAGAAATTTTTGTACCAATTTCAAGAAATTTGATAAAATTAACCACAAGTGGGCTATAATTTTAATAATGTAGGAATTTTTCCGAATTTTAAAAGTAATAATTACTTATTTACCCCCGGAAGTAGGATTTGAGCATTTTCACTGGATTTTAAAAATGATGATTATATATTTACCCTCAAAGTTTGAAATTGAGAATTTTATGTGAATTTTAAAATTGATCCCCAAAAATTGTGAATTGGACATTTTGATCTATATGATTAAATTGCAAGACTTCTGCCTTTATATTTTTGCTTTGGTTTAAAAGTTGTTAAATAATTATTCAAAGGTTAATTCACTAAATTTAAGATTCTAGTTGAGGATTTCAATCATCTTTAACTATTATTAACAAAATAATAAGTACGACATGAATGAATTTGAAATCCGTTATACATACTACTGTAAACAAGAGATTTCAATAACATGTATTTCAAATATAGCAATCTCGAGTACATTTATTTCAATTCCCTTACCAATTCAATTTCATTCATCCAAAGGGTGTTTAAAGATTTCGAGAATCATACTTGTTGAAATTTAAACTCAGTAAATTTCAATATATCCGGATATGGACTACTGGCCCACAAATTTGGTCTCGGCCCAAATTTATTTTTTATTTTCAAACCCTAGTAACGTTAGAAATTATGCCGTCATCATATTCTAGGTTTCTCCTCTTAAGTGCCTATATAAATAAATATTCATTCATGTCACACTTCAATAAAATCTAAACTCATTTCCCCGGCCACAACATGCTTGCGCGCCCCATCACTGAAACAAATTTTTTTTCATTCACAAATATTTTCTTTACTATCGTGAGAACTTGTGAGTTTTCTTACAACTAATTTATAAACCAAAACTAAATAAGATTTTCTTTCTTTACTCAAATTAAAATGGAAAACACCTCTTAACAAAGCTAAAAAAATTAGAGTTACATACTTTAGCCAAAACGCAACATATTCATCCTCCGATGAAGAATTGGATCCCAATTCGGAAAAGATCAAAGAAAAAATTCCATTAAATATTTTTGAATGTTCCTAAAATGGAGGGTAGTTATGAATTTGATCAAGTCCTGGTTTGGCTGTCCATTTCATTCCTTTTGATTTTTTTCCTACAAATTCATAATCACCCCTTTTTTAGTAGCATTCAAAAATATTCCTTGAATTTTTTTCTTTGATCATTTCTGAATTTGTTCCAATTCTTCATCGGTGGATGAATTTGTTGCGTCTGGGTCAATGTATGTAACTCTGATTATTTACAGCTTTTTTGAGAGGTTTTCTTCAATTTTAATTTCTGGAAAAAAAGAACTTATTTCATTTTGAGATATAGATTTGTTGTAAGAAAATTAACAAGTTCTTACGATGGTAAAATAAAATATTTGTGAATAAAAAATATTTATTTGAGTAAGTGACGGGGCGCAGAAGCATGTTGTGGTCAGGGAAATGGGTTTAGATTTTATTGAAGTGTGACACGAATAAATATTTCTTTACATAGGCACATAAGAGGAGAAACCTAGAACTTGTTGACGCCATAATTTCTAACGTTACTAGGATTTGAAAATAATAAATAAATAAATTTGGGCCGAGACCAAATTAGTGGGCCAGTAGACCATATCCGGATCTATTGAAGTTTACTGAGTTTAAATTTGAACAAGTAAGATTCTCGAAATACCGTTTGGATTAATGAAATTGAATTTGAATTGAAATTTAAAAAGATGTATTTAAGATTTCTATATTTGAAATACACGTTATTGAAATCTCTTGTTTGCATTAGTTTCTAAAAAGGATTTCAAATTCACTCATGTATGATTTATTATTTGATTAATAATGGTTAAATGTATTAAATTCTCAACTATAATCTTAAATTCAGTGAATTAACGTTTGAATAATCATTTTACACCTTTTAAACCAAGGTAAAAATATGCATTATAAATCTTACAATTTAATCATCTAGATGAAAATATACAATTCACAGTGAATTTGGATTAGCTATGAAATTGAAATAAATGTTTTTGAGATTTCTATATTTGAAATACACGTAATTGAAATCTTTTGTTTGTAGAAGTTTCTATAAGGGATTTCAAATTCATTCGTGTCTTATTTATTATTTGGTTAATTATGGTTAAACGTGTTTGAAATCCTAAACAATAATCTTCAATTTAGTGAATTAAACTTTGAATTTTTATTTAAGAACCGTTAAACTAAGGTAAAAAATATGCAGGTATATGTCTTACAGTCTAATCATCTAGAAAAAACGTCCAATTCATAATTTTTGGGGAAAACATGCAATAATCAATTATAAAATTCAAATACAATTCTCAATTTTAATCTTTATGGGTAATTATATAATCATCAGTTTTAAAATCAAGTAAAAATGCACAAATCGTACTTATGGGGGTGAATATGTAAAAAAAAGAAATTTTTGTACCAATTTCAAGAAATTTGATAAAATTAACCACAAGTGGGCTATAATTTTAATAATGTAGGAATTTTTCCGAATTTTAAAAGTAATAATTACTTATTTACCCCCGGAAGTAGGATTTGAGCATTTTCACTGGATTTTAAAAATGATGATTATATATTTACCCTCAAAGTTTGAAATTGAGAATTTTATGTGAATTTTAAAATTGATCCCCAAAAATTGTGAATTGGACATTTTGATCTATATGATTAAATTGCAAGACTTCTGCCTTTATATTTTTGCTTTGGTTTAAAAGTTGTTAAATAATTATTCAAAGGTTAATTCACTAAATTTAAGATTCTAGTTGAGGATTTCAATCATCTTTAACTATTATTAACAAAATAATAAGTACGACATGAATGAATTTGAAATCCGTTATACATACTACTGTAAACAAGAGATTTCAATAACATGTATTTCAAATATAGCAATCTCGAGTACATTTATTTCAATTCCCTTACCAATTCAATTTCATTCATCCAAAGGGTGTTTAAAGATTTCGAGAATCATACTTGTTGAAATTTAAACTCAGTAAATTTCAATATATCCGGATATGGACTACTGGCCCACAAATTTGGTCTCGGCCCAAATTTATTTTTTATTTTCAAACCCTAGTAACGTTAGAAATTATGCCGTCATCATATTCTAGGTTTCTCCTCTTAAGTGCCTATATAAATAAATATTCATTCATGTCACACTTCAATAAAATCTAAACTCATTTCCCCGGCCACAACATGCTTGCGCGCCCCATCACTGAAACAAATTTTTTTTCATTCACAAATATTTTCTTTACTATCGTGAGAACTTGTGAGTTTTCTTACAACTAATTTATAAACCAAAACTAAATAAGATTTTCTTTCTTTACTCAAATTAAAATGGAAAACACCTCTTAACAAAGCTAAAAAAATTAGAGTTACATACTTTAGCCAAAACGCAACATATTCATCCTCCGATGAAGAATTGGATCCCAATTCGGAAAAGATCAAAGAAAAAATTCCATTAAATATTTTTGAATGTTCCTAAAATGGAGGGTAATTATGAATTTGATCAAGTCCTGGTTTGGCTGTCCATTTCATTCCTTTTGATTTTTTTCCTACAAATTCATAATCACCCCTTTTTTAGTAGCATTCAAAAATATTCCTTGAATTTTTTTCTTTGATCATTTCTGAATTTGTTCCAATTCTTCATCGGTGGATGAATTTGTTGCGTCTGGGTCAATGTATGTAACTCTGATTATTTACAGCTTTTTTGAGAGGTTTTCTTCAATTTTAATTTCTGGAAAAAAAGAACTTATTTCATTTTGAGATATAGATTTGTTGTAAGAAAATTAACAAGTTCTTACGATGGTAAAATAAAATATTTGTGAATAAAAAATATTTATTTGAGTAAGTGACGGGGTGCAGAAGCATGTTGTGGTCAGGGAAATGGGTTTAGATTTTATGGAAGTGTGACACGAATAAATATTTCTTTACATAGGCACATAAGAGGAGAAACCTAGAACTTGTTGACGCCATAATTTCTAACGTTACTAGGATTTGAAAATAATAAATAAATAAATTTGGGCCGAGACCAAATTAGTGGGCCAGTAGACCATATCCGGATCTATTGAAGTTTACTGAGTTTAAATTTGAACAAGTAAGATTCTCGAAATACCGTTTGGATTAATGAAATTGAATTTGAATTGAAATTTAAAAAGATGTATTTAAGATTTCTATATTTGAAATACACGTTATTGAAATCTCTTGTTTGCATTAGTTTCTAAAAAGGATTTCAAATTCACTCATGTATGATTTATTATTTGATTAATAATGGTTAAATGTATTAAATTCTCAACTATAATCTTAAATTCAGTGAATTAACGTTTGAATAATCATTTTACACCTTTTAAACCAAGGTAAAAATATGCATTATAAATCTTACAATTTAATCATCTAGATGAAAATATACAATTCACAGTGAATTTGGATTAGCTATGAAATTGAAATAAATGTTTTTGAGATTTCTATATTTGAAATACACGTAATTGAAATCTTTTGTTTGTAGAAGTTTCTATAAGGGATTTCAAATTCATTCGTGTCTTATTTATTATTTGGTTAATTATGGTTAAACGTGTTTGAAATCCTAAACAATAATCTTCAATTTAGTGAATTAAACTTTGAATTTTTATTTAAGAACCGTTAAACTAAGGTAAAAAATATGCAGGTATATGTCTTACAGTCTAATCATCTAGAAAAAACGTCCAATTCATAATTTTTGGGGAAAACATGCAATAATCAATTATAAAATTCAAATACAATTCTCAATTTTAATCTTTATGGGTAATTATATAATCATCAGTTTTAAAATCAAGTAAAAATGCACAAATCGTACTTATGGGGGTGAATATGTAAAATAAAGAAATTTTTGTACCAATTTCAGGAAATTTGATAAAATTAACCACAAGTGGGCTATAATTTTAATAATGTAGGAATTTTTCCGAATTTTAAAAGTAATAATTACTTATTTACCCTCGGAAGTAGGATTTGAGCATTTTCACTGGATTTTAAAAATGATGATTATATATTTACCCTCAAAGTTTGAAATTGAGAATTTTATGTGAATTTTAAAATTGATCCCCAAAAATTGTGAATTGGACATTTTGATCTATATGATTAAATTGCAAGACTTCTGCCTTCATATTTTTGCTTTCGTTTAAAAGTTGTTAAATAATTATTCAAAGGTTAATTCACTAAATTTAAGATTCTAGTTGAGGATTTCAATCATCTTTAACTATTATTAACAAAATAATAAGTACGACATGAATGAATTTTAAATCCGTTATACATACTACTGTAAACAAGAGATTTCAATAACATGTATTTCAAATATAGCAATCTCGAGTACATTTATTTCAATTCCCTTACCAATTCAATTTCATTCATCCAAAGGGTGTTTAAAGATTTCGAGAATCATACTTGTTGAAATTTAAACTCAGTAAATTTCAATATATCCGGATATGGACTACTGGCCCACAAATTTGGTCTCGGCCCAAATTTATTTTTTATTTTCAAACCCTAGTAACGTTAGAAATTATGCCGTCAACATATTCTAGGTTTCTCCTCTTAAGTGCCTATATAAATAAATATTCATTCATGTCACACTTCAATAAAATCTAAACTCATTTCCCCGGCCACAACAAGCTTGTGCGCCCCATCACTTAAACAAATATTTTTTCATTCACAAATATTTTCTTTACCATCGTGAGAACTTGTGAATTTTCTTACAACTAATTTATAAACCAAAACTAAATAAGATTTTCTTTCTTTACTCAAATTAAAATGGAAAACACCTCTTAACAAAGCTAAAAAAATTAGAGTTACATACTTTAGCCCAAACACAACATATTCATCCTCCGATGAAGAATTGGATCCCAATTCGGAAAAGATCAAAGAAAAAATTCCATGAAATATTTTTGAATGTTCCTAAAATGGAGGGTGATTTTGAATTTGATCAAGTCCTGGTTTGGCGGTCCATTTCGTTCTTTTTGATTTTTTTCCTTCAAATTCATAATCACCCTTTTTAGTAGCATTCAAAAATATTCCCTGAAATTTTTTCTTTGATCATTTCTGAATTGGTTCCAATTCTTCATCGGTGGATGAATCTGTTGCGTCTGGGTCAATATATGTAACTCTGATTATTTTCAGCTTTGTTGAGAGGTTTTCTTCTATTTTAATTTGAGGAAAAAAGAACTTATTTCATTTTGAGATATAGATTTGTTGTAAGAAAATTGACAAGTTCTTACGTTGGTGAAAGAAAATATTTATTTATTTGAGTAAGTGAGGGGGTGCAGAAGCATGTTGTGGCCATGTAAATATGTTTAGATTTTATTGAAGTGTGACAAGAATAAATATTTCTTTACATAGACACATAGGAGGAGAAACCTAGAACTTGTTGATGGCATAATTTCTAACGTTACTAGAATTTGAAAATAATAAATAAATAAATTTGAGACCAAATTAGTGGCCCAGTAGACCATATCCGAATCTATTGAAGTTTACTGAGTTTAAATTTGAACAGGTAATATTCTCAAAATCTTTTAAATACCGTTTGGATTAATGAAATTGAATTTGAATTGAAATTGAAAAAGATGTATTTAAGATTTCTATATTTGAAATACACGTTATTGAAATCTCTTGTTTGCATTAGTTTCTAAAAAGGATTTCAAATTCACTCATGTCGGATGTATTATTTGATTAATAATGGTTAAGTGTATTAAATTCTCAACTATAATCTTAAATTTAGTGAATTAACCTTCGAATAATGATTTTACACCTTTTAAACCAAGGTAATAATATGCATTATAAATATTAAAATTTAATCATCTAGATGAAAATATACAATTCACAGTGAATTTGAATTAGCTATGAAATTGAAATAAATGTTTTTGAGATTTCTATATTTGAAAAACACGTAATTGAAATCTTTTGTTTGCAAAAGTTTCTATAAGGGATTTCAAATTCATTCGTGTCTTATTTATTATTTTGTTAATTATGGTTAAACGTGTTTGAAATCCCAAACAATAATCTTCAATTTAGTGAATTAACCTTTGATTTTTTATTTAAGAACTTTTAAACTAAGGTAAAAATATGCAGGTATATGTCTTACAGTCTAATCATCTAGATCAAATGTCCAATTCATAATTTTTGTGGTAAACATGCAATAATAAATTATAAAATTCAAATAAAATTATCAATTTTAATCTTTATGGGTAATTATATAATCATATGTTTTAAAATCAAGTAAAAATGCACAAATTGTACTTATAGTGGTAAATATGTAAAAAATAAATTTTTGTACCAATTCTAGGAAATTTAATAAAAATTAACCACAAGTGGGCTATAATTTTAATTATGTACGAATTTTGACGAATTTTAAAAGTAATAATTACTTATTTACCCCCGAAAATAGGATTTGAGCATTTTCACTGGATTTTAAAAATGATAATTATATATTTACCCTCAAAGTTTGAAATTGAGAACTTTATGTGAATTTTAAAATTGATTATTGCATGTTTACCCCCCAAAAATTGTGAATTGGACATTTTTATCTATATGATTGAATTGTAAGACTTCTGCCTTCATAGTTTTGCTTTGGTTTAAAAGTTGTTAAATAATAATTCAAAGGTTAATTCACTAAATTTAAGATTCTAGTTGAGTATTTCAATCACCTTTAACTATTATTAACAAAATAATAAGTACGACATGAATGAATTTGAAATCCGTTATACATACTACTGTAAACAAGAGATTTCAATAACTTGTATTTCAAATATAACAATCTCGAATACATTTATTTCAATTCCCTTGCCAATTCAATTTCATTCATCCAAAGGGTGTTTAAAGATTTCGAGAATCATACCTATTGAAATTTAAACTCATTAAATTTCAATATATCCCGATATGGACTACTGGCCCACAAATTTGGTCTCGGCCCAAATTTATTATTTATTTTCAAACCCTAGTAACGTAAGAAATAATGCGTCAACATATTCTAGGTTTCTCCTCTTAAGTGCCTATATAAATAAATATTCATTCATGTCACACTTCAATAAAATCTAAACTCATTTCCCCGGCCACAACATGCTTGTGCGCCCCATCACTTAAACAAATATTTTTTCATTCACAAATATTTTCTTTACCATCGTGAGAACTTGTCAATTTTCTTACAACTAATTTATAAACCAAAACTAAATAAGATCTTCTTTCTTTACTCAAATTAAAATGGAAAACACCTCTTAACAAATCTAAAAAAATTAGAGTTACATACTGGTTAAACGTGTTTGAAATCCTAAACAATAATCTTCAATTTAGTGAATTAACCTTTGAATTTTATTTAAGAACTTTTAAACTAAGGTAAAAATATGCAGGTATATGTCTTACAGTCTAATCATCTAGATCAAAAGTCCAATTCATAATTTTTGGGGTAAACATGCAATAATCATTTATAAAATTCTCAATTTTAATCTTTATGGGTAATTATATAATAATCACTTTTAAAATCAAGTAAAAATGCACAAATCGTACTTATGGGGTTAAATATGTAAAAAAATAAATTTTTGTACCAATTCCAGGAAATTTGATAAAATTAACAAGTGGGCTATAATTTTAATAATGTAGGAAGTTTTCCGAATTTTAGAAGTAATAATTACTTATTTACCCCCGGAAGTAGGATTTGAGCATTTTCACTGGATTTTAAAAATGATGATTATATATTTACCCTCAAAGTTTGAAATTGAGAATTTTATGTGAATTTTAAAATAGATCCCCAAAAATTGTGAATTGGACATTTTAATCTATATGATTAAATTGTAAGACTTCTACCTTCATATTTTTGCTTTGGTTTAAAAGTTGTTAAATAATTATTCAAAGGTTAATTCACTAAATTTAAGATTCTAGTTGATGATTTCAATCACCTTTAACTATTATTAACAAAATAATAAGTACGAAATGAATGAATTTGAAATCCGTTATACATACTACTGTAAAGTAGAGATTTCAATAACGTGTATTTCAAATATAGCAATCTCGAATATATTTATTTCAATTCCCTTGCCAATTCAATTTCATTCATCCAACGGGTGTTTAAAGATTTCGAGAATCATACATGTTGAAATTTAAACTCAGTATATTTCAATATATTTGGATTTGAACTACTGGTCCACAAATTTGGTCTGGCCCAAATTTATTTATTATTTTCAAACCCTAGTAACGTTAGAAATTATGCCGTCAACATATTCTAGGTTTCTCCTCCTACATGCCTATATAAAGCAATATTCCTTCATGTCACACTTCAATAAAATCTAAATTCATTTCCCCGGCCACAACATGCTTGTGCGACCCATCACTTAAACGAATATTTTTTCATTCACAAATATTTTCTTTACCATCGTGAGAACTTGTGAATTTTCTTACAACTAATTTATAAAGCAAAACTAAATAAGATTTTCTTTCTTTACTCAAATTAAAATGGAAAACACCTCTTAACAAAGCTAAAAAAATTAGAGTTACATACTTTAGCCCAAACGCAACATATTCATCCTCCGATGAAGATTGGATCCCAATTCGGAAAAGATCAAAGAAAAAATTCCATGAAATATTTTTGAATGTTCCTAAAATGGAGGGTGATTATGAATTTGATCAAGTCCTAGTTTGGCTGTCCATTTCATTCTTTTTGATTTTTTTCCTTCAAATTCATAATCACCCTTTTTTTAGTAGCATTCAAAAACATTCCTTGAAATTTTTTCTTTGATCATTTCTGAATTTGTTCCAATTCTTCATCGGTGGATGAATTTGTTGCGTCTGGGTCAATGTATGTAACTCTGATTATTTTAAGCTTTTTTAAGAGGTTTTCTTCAATTTTAATTTGAGGAAAAAAAGAACTCATTTCATTTTGAGATATAGATTTGTTGTAAGAAAATTAACAAGTTCTTACGATGGTAAAAGAAAATATTTGTGAATAAAAAATATTTATTTGAGTAAGTGAGGGGGTGCAGAAGCATGTTGTGGTCAGGGAAATGCGTTTAGATTTTATTGAAGTGTGACAAGAATAAATATTTCTTTACATTGGCACATAGGAGGAGAAACCTAGAACTTGTTGATGGCATAATTTCTAACGTTACTAGGATTTCAAAATAATAAATAAATAAATTTGGGCCGAGACCAAATTAGTGGGCCAGTAGACCATATGCGGATCTATTGAAGTTTACTGAGTTTAAATTTGAACAGGTAAGATTCTCGAAATACCGTTTGGATTAATGAAATTGAATTTGAATTGAAATTGAAAAAGTTGTATTTAAGATTTCTATATTTGAAAATTTCACGTTATTGAAATACACGTTATTGAAATCTCTTGTTTGCATTAGTTTCTAAAAAGGATTTCAAATTCACTCATGTCGGATTTATTATTTGATTAATAATGATTAAGTGTATTAAATTCTCAACTATAATCTTAAATTTAGTGAATTAACCTTCGAATAATGATTTTACACCTTTTAAACCAAGGTAAAAAAAGGCATTATAAATCTTACAATTTAATCATCTAGATGAAAATATACAATTCACAGTGAATTTGAATTAGCTATGAACTTGAAATAAATGTTTTTGAGATTTCTATATTTGAAATACATGTAATTGAAATCTTTTGTTTGCAAAAGTTTCTATAAGGGATTTCAAATTCATTCGTGTCTTATTTATTATTTGGTTAATTATGGTTAAACGTGTTTGAAATCCTAAACAATAATCTTAAATTTAGTGAATTAACCTTTGAATTTTTATTTAAGAACTTTTAAACTAAGGTAAAAATATGCAGGTATATGTCTTACAGTCTAATCCTCTATCTGAAATGTCCAATTCATAATTTTTGGGGAAAACATGCAATAATCAATTATAAAATTCAAATAAAATTCTCAATTTTAATCTTTATAGGTAATTATATAATCATATGTTTTGAAATCAAGTAAAAATGCACAAATCGTACTTATGGGGGTAAATATGTCAAAAAAGAAATTTTTGCACCAATTTCAGGAAATTTGATAAAATTAACCACAAGTGGGCTATAATTTTAATAATGTAAGAATTTTTCCGAATTTTAAAAGTAATAATTACTTATTTACCCCCGGAAGTAGGATTTGAGAATTTTCACTGGATTTTTAATGATGATTATATATTTACCCTCAAAGTTTGAAATTGAGAATTTTATGTGAATTTTAAAATTGATCCACAAAAATTGTGAATTGGACATTTTGATCTATATGATTAAATTGTAAGACTTCTGCCTTCATATTTTTGCTTTGGTTTAAAAGTTGTTAAATTATTATTCAAACGTTAATTCACTAAATTTAAGATTCTAGTTGAGGATTTCAATCACCTTTAACTTTTATTAACAAAATAATAAGTACGACATGAATGAATTTGAAATCCATTATACATACTACTGTAAACAAGAGATTTCAATAAAGTGTATTTCAAATATAGCAATCTCGAATACATTTATTTCAATTCCCTTGCCAATTCAATTTCATTCATCCAAAGGGTGTTTAAAGATTTCGAGAATCATACCTGTTGAAATTTAAACTCAGTAAATTTCAATAAATCCTGATATGGACTACTGGCCCACAAATTTGGTCTCGGCCCAAATTTATTTTTTATTTTCAAACCCTAGTAACGTTAGAAATTCTGCCGTCAACATATTCTAGGTTTCTCCTCCTAAGTGCCTATATAAAGAAATATTCATTCATGTCACACTTCAATATAACCTAAACTCATTTCCCCGGCCACAACATGCTTGTGCGCCCCATCACTTAAACAAATATTTTTTCATTCACAAATATTTTCTTTACCATCGTGAGAACTTGTCAATTTTCTTACAACTAATTTATAAACCAAAATCTAAATAAGATCTTCTTTCTTTACTCAAATTAAAATGCAAAACACCTTTTAACAAAGCTAAAAAAATTAGAGTTACATACTTTAGCCCAAACGCAACATATTCATCCTCCGATGAAGAATTGGATCCCAATTCGGAAAAGATCAAAGAAAAAATTCCATGAAATATTTTTGAATGTTCCTAAAATGGAGGGTGATTGTGTATTTGATCAAGTCCCGGTTTGGCTGTCCATTTCATTCTTTTTGATTTTTTTTCCTTCAAATTCATAATCACCCTTTTTTTAGTAGCATTAAAAAATATTCCATGAATTTTTTTCTTTGATCATTTCTGAATTGGTTCCAATTCTTCATCGGTGGATGAATTTGTTGCGTCTGGGTCAATGTATGTAACTCTGATTATTTTCAGCTTTGTTGAGAGGTTTTCTTCTATTTTAATTTTAGGAAAAAAGAACTTATTTCATTTTGAGATATAGATTTGTTGTAAGAAAGTTGACAAGTTCTTACTATGGTGAAAGAAAATATTTATTTATTTGAGTAAGTGAGGGGGTATAGAAGCATGTTGTGGCCAGGGAAATGCGTTTAGATTTTATTGAAGTGTGACAAGAATAAATATTTCTTTACATAGGCACATATGAGGAGAAACCTAGAACTTGTTGATGGCATAATTTCTAACGTTACTAGGATTTGAAAATAATAAATAAATAAATTTGGGCCGAGACCAAATTAGTGGGCCAGTAGACCATATCCGGATCTATTGAAGTTTACTGGGTTTAAATTTGAACAGGTAAGATTCTCGAAATCTTTTAAATACCGTTTGGATTAATGAAAATTGAATTTGAATTGAAATTGAAAAAGATGTATTTAAGATTTCTATATTTGAAATACACGTTATTGAAATCTCTTGTTTGCATTAGTTTCTAAAAAGGATATCAAATTCACTCATGTCGGATGTATTATTTGATTAATAATGATTAAATGTATTAAATTCTCAACTATAATCTTAAATTTAGTGAATTAACCTTTGAATAATCATTTTACACCTTTTAAACCAAGGTAAAAATATGCATTATAAATCTTACAATTTAATCATCTATATGAAAATATACAATTCACAGTGAATTTGAATTAGCTATGAAATTGAAATAAATGTTTTTGAGATTTCTATATTTGAAATACACGTAATTGAAATCTTTTGTTTGCAAAAGTTTCTATAAGGGATTTCAAATTCATTCATGTCTTATTTGATAGAATAGTGTCCTGCAAGCCAACTGTTTTGGCTGCATTTAAATTAAAAGTACCATTCAAATGGATTAATAAATGCATTTATTTATATGGTCAACTTTATCTTATGTAATAATTATCTACGCATAAGGATAGAAGTCCTTAGATCACAGGGCTATGGGACAACCCGTGGACTTATATCTCCAAGGCCGTGATCTAAAACATATTCAAGAGTCGTAGAATCCAATCGAGATAGGACATCGTTGGATTCGGTTAGACTCTCACTAATGTGTATACTCCGATGAACTGGAGAACGCTGGGGTCCACGAGCGTGACTGGGATAGTCGATACACATAAGTGGGTTACTTGCTGGGATGGCAAGTGCACTGAATACCCCAATTAGGAAATAACTCACCATGGAAGCGGTAGTCGCATATCGGAGTTGAAGTTATTCCAATTTACAATAGTATACAAGGAATGATCCCTAAATACTTGAGGTGATAGGGTTTATCTGGTACGAGAACGTCTATACTTAGATGTGAGCTCCGACCGACTGGATATTACCAGAAAGTCTCTGTGGATTCACGTTGGGTATAGAGGGACTCGTATGCAGGTTCATATCATCAACAAAGGATCCATTGACCCGACTTGATAGGTTGGGAAATTCTCCTATGGATTTCTTTGAGAAATTAATTCTGGTAAAATCCTTGGCCAAGGTATCTGACGGCTTTATGAAAGTAGCTCATAAAGATTAAGTCAAAGAGAATTATTTCAAGATCAAAATGCATAAAGTCAAAACAAATTAAAAGGGAACCGATGAAAAATCCATGCCCTTAAGTTTTGACTGGGAGATCGATCGATGGAGAGATTATGGCGTATATGGAAATTGTAAATGATTAAAAGGTTCACTGAATTAATTCACCAGTGATTGGGCTCCATGGGCTTGTGGCCAGACATCGACCGTGGAGTGTGGGAGAATTCCCAAATTGGCAGGGGTGCTAATTTTGGAGTGATCAGTCGACAGAGTGTTCGATAGATTTAGAGAATTTAATACTCGAGTAATTAAATAAATAATTAATTATAACCCACGGCCAATTATGTGGTGAACCTACGGGGGCATACACAATACATATGAAGTGAAAGCGAGAAAAATGGAGAACAACTGAGTCAACTAAATCGACTGGGTCGATTGGGGTGACTGGGTCGATTGGGTCGACCCAATTGGAGCGAAAATGATCCGATTGGAACTGGATCAAGACTATAAATTAAATTGGAATTTAATTTGTGAGTTAATTAATTAAATTGAATTTAATTAATTATGGGAATATTTAATTAAATAGACTTAGAGTCTAATTTAATTAAATGAGAAAGAAATAAATTAATTGGGCTATTTAATTGAGAAATTAGATAAGGACCCAATTAATTAAATCAAGTATGGGCCATGAATTAATTAGAAGGCTTGGTCTTCCAATTAAAAGGGCCATGGCCAATGTAGGAGAGTTAGAAGACTTAGGAGTCCTAATCCTAAGAGGATTAGGATTATGAGATTCCTATAAATAGGAGACTTGATGTCATATCTCAAACACACAATTGAAGAGCCAAAATACTAAGTCAAAGAAAACTCTCTCCCTCTCTCTCTCTCCCAAATCGGCCGAACCCTTCTTCCACAAGGAAGAAATTTTCGTTCTTCGATTCTTGCTCCCAAATTGTTCTCTAGTTTAGATATTAATATATCTTATGTTCTAGCCGATTAGGATATATTAATTTTCGTGATATTGTGGTGTATGAACCCGTAGAGGCGCAACACGTGGGGCGCTACTAGTAGCTTGGGATCGAACCAGTCGAAGGAGAAACACAACGACTTTGCTGACAGTTTGGATTTGCAAGGAGGCAGGTATAATTTAGATCTGAATTATTCCAATCGTTTTATTATTCATATATATACAACCAGTTTTGTATTCTGGCAAGATTCCGTAAGAGGTCCTAAAATTTTTAATTTCCGCTGCGTTAAGGGCTGTTTATCTTACCGAATCCCAACAGTGGTATCAGAGCCAACTCTGGCTTTGTATATATATGAATTTGCAAATTCTGTGGATTAAAATCATATGTTTGATTTTAGCTGTTGATTAGATTAACATGCATGTTAGATCTGTAGATTATATCTGTTGGATAAATCTGTAGTTTTTAACTGATTTGTTAAAACTGTAATTTTAGATTCGTTATTGTTATCATGTTTTTAATTTTGGATTAAATTAATTAAAACTGTTGATTTTAATTAATTAAGGAATCAAGAAATTGTTATATTAAAACGTATTGGGAACCGAAATCTGAAAAATTGCACAGCAGTTGCACGACGACTTCACGGCGATTGCACGGCAGACGCACAGCGACTGCACGGCAGATGCACGGCAGCTGCACGGCAGACGCACAGCGACTGCATGGCAGTTGCACGGCAGACGCACAGCAGTTGTACGACAGACGCACAACGACTGCACATCAGTTGCACGGCGGTTGCACGGCAGTTGCACGTAAACTGCACGCGCGCGATAGTGGAAAATTAGGGTTTCGGGAATTTTCTTTTTTGGATAATCTTGAACAAAATCTTGGAGATTTGATTATTATGGAATCTTGGTGAATCTTGGTGAATCTTAGAGATCTAATTAACTAGGAAACTTAGAGTTTCACTTAAGATAAGACATTTAATTAAAATTAATGTCTTCTAGTTAGTTAATTACCAAGATTATAGATCTTAGAGATCTAATTAAACAAGGAAACTTAGAGTTTCATTTGTGATAAGACATTTAATTAAAATTAATGTCTTCTAGTAAGTTACCATGATTATAGATCTTAGAGATCTAATTAAACAAGGAAACTTAGAGTTTCATTTGTGATAAGACATTTAATTAAAATTAATGTCTTCTAGTAAGTTACCATGATTATAGATCTTAGAGATCTTATTAAACAAGGAAACTTAGAGTTTCAAGATAAGGATAGATAGTTAAATTGGATTTTATTTCTATCTTTAATTAAATTGCAAGATTACATTCATTGATGCTCAAGCAAGATCATAATAGTCCTTTTAATATTGGACAATTCAAAATTAATTATATGAATAATATTTCGAATTAAAATTTAAAGAAGCCGGTAAATTTACATTATTGCCCTTATGTGAATTTTTGCATGTTCTTGCTTGAATATGTGGATTGATCGAATTACCCTTAAGTCCTGTGTAGTTTATTATTGGTTTTTCATTATGGATTGTAATTAAATGGGCCTGATTGGTGCCCCCTTTTTTGTTGAATTCAAATGTAATAGAATAGGGTCTTAAGTTAGACTTAGATTAGGCTTGGAGCCCGATAGACCTCATGGAGACTTTGGAGATCAACATGGAGGCCCATTACCTTGGAGGACATGGAGGGCCAATTTTGAAAGATGGTGGACATTACAAGTGAAGGCCCATGTATGCATGGGATTTATTTTGTAATAGAATTAGGCCATTTATTTTCACCCTAGACTGACCAATTGGTCCATCACGTGGCTCGTGATGGATCGCATAGGATGGGAAATCGATCAATCGTACGTGCAATGCTAGGTGATGAATGTTTACTTTTTGTATTTATTCTTTGATGTATGAGATGCATGCTTAGGATAGAAAAACGTAAACAAGATAATTGATAATCTGATGAGACCTCGCACTTGAAAATTTCATAAAACCTCCAATTGAACCTAAAATTCAATTATAATATTAAATCGTAAAACGGGCGCATAGAATGGTGTTTATGGTCCGAGCCTATCCAATTACTAGGTCTTAGGCATATCGTACGAATATATCTCGATGTCTCACGAGTCGTGGGTCGAGTTATAGGAAGATGGTATGTTTATTGCCTCGATGCACAGTTTAGTGCCAAGGGAGGGGATAGCAAGGTTCTAGGCGCTGTCTCACGAGTCGTGGGGCGTCTAGGATTGAACTATTTCTCTTCACGAGTATTGAACATGATTTAACGCGAGTAAGTATGGATGTCTCACGAGTCGTGGGTCCATAACGAAAAACGAGGCTAAATGAACTCAAGGGTTAGCTGCGATGGTTAACCGGCGACGTGATCGCCCACCAAGTGGATCAATTGGTATGGCCAACGAGTCGTGGGTACTGAGCGATTGCATTTGGACCTTGAGCCCATTAGGAAATTTTTATTTCCCGAACCTTATGTGGGGGCATAAGTATTCGATAAAAATAGTGGGAGTAATTTACAAATAAAAACCATGTTTGTAAATTATGCATTGATATTAATCTGCCGCATATTTATTTCTTTTATCGTCATGTTTATGATTGTTTTTCATAAGTGATATATCCTAGAATATTTACCATCATACTTGAATAAAAAAAAATTGACTGAACCCAAATGAATTTTGAATGACTTCAAAACTTGAGAAATTATTCTCGAGTCCAAGCAAAGACTCATCTCCTTACAAAGATTTCATTGGTTATCCTTTCGAAGTTACGCTTCGACTGGAATGGTGATAGGTTTCACCAAGCTGCCTTTTTTCGAAGTTACTCTTCAAATAAGAAAGGTGATAAGTTTCACCAATGGGTTGAGGATGGTTCTCAAGCCCAAATTTTCTTGAAGGCAAACATGAAGTCTCCCTTAAATAGGAAGTAACATCTCGTTGAAAAGTCTCGAGAGATGGAAGAAGAGGAATGGATCCTCTCTGAAGGGAAATAACCTTAGAGGTTTTTCTGTAAGGATGATAAGTTGAAAAGTCAATCAAAATGGTTCTTCCATGGATTAAGATCAAGGGAAAGAAGGAATTGAACATACTCATCCCGTAAGGGATGATTAAATTTTATTGAACTTAACCTTATGGTCAAGTAATGCATAAGGGTGTTGGACACCCGATGAAGTACTCATTGATGCATTGAATGCATCTAAAGCCATGAATTATTTAGATCGTTAGAATTTGCTTACACCATCCCTTGTCTTAAGGGATGTGATGGTTCCATAATGGTTGGAACTGGTTGCGCTATAAGACCTATACGCAAAAGGTATGCATAAGCAAATGGGTATGAATACTCATATAACGACTAAATATAATATGCATAGTCAATAAAATATAAATAATCAAGATTCCACACACTTGAGTCGTTGTGTAACCGAACGGTGATACACGAGCACTAAAATAAATTTCCGTATTAAAGATTCAAAAGATTGAGCTCGACTAGGTAGAGCTTGACTGGGATGCTAGAAATAGTAACTGACTTTCGAATCTTGCTTAACGGAAATTAAATTTAGTAGTTGGTTGCTAGGCAACCAAGAGGAATAAACAATTGTAATGGATTTAATCCATTTAAAAGTGTGTGAAAACACTAAAGCATTAGTGGGAGATAAGGCGTCTCTTGTACCCTAATGGGTAAAAGTACGTTGTAAAGTACAATTCCAAATTATTTTTGGAATAAAGAAGAGAGCCTAATCAATGAAAGCATGTAAGAGATTTGGATCGATTCAAAATCGAACATGCATTGGCAAATACGCCATTGATTATTTAATAGAGAATTAGATTCTCAAAATGTAAGACCCGCTCGAAACATCGTCAGTTGTCGAGCTTTCTGGACATGAAAATGTCCATTAGGAAATCTTACATGAAATTCCTTATTCAATCAATTTTAACTTGATCAAGAAAATCGAAGATACTGAGCTAAGTATCTATGAAGCCAGTTCCAAAACATATCAAGTGATATGGGTTTTGGTATTGTACCTTCATATGCATTCATGCGCATATGAGGTCTCCCGCTTATGTGAATAAGCTAGTAGGAGATAAGCTGGAAATAAAATCCATCTTATGCATTTCGTGGAGTATCCAAAATCTCAATAGGATACGAGTTCTATGTTCCTCTAAGACAAACAACCTTTGTCTCTAGGAAAGCTAACTTCTTGGAGAAGGATTTCTTGTTGGATAAGAAAGAAAACAACATAGAACTAGATGACGTTCATAAAATCGACCCATCACCACAGGCAGTGGGAGAACCTGAGCATGAAAATGAACCAACTAGTACACATGAACTTCGAAGGTCTGAAAGACAACGTAGGGAACCTGAGAGGTACTACAGTCTACTGCATGAAATTGGACAGTCTGAGACTAATCCAAGGACCTACGAAGAATCTATGCAAGACATAGATTTGGGAAGGTGGCAAAAAGCCATGGAATCTTAAATGGACTCCATGCACTCTAACAAGGTTTGTGCCTTGGTAGATCCACCAGTGAGAGTAGCTCCCTTGGGTTGCAAGTGGATCTATAAGCGGAAGCTTGGAGTGAATGGAGAGGTTATTACCTAAAAGGCACGACTAGTCGCAAAATAATACACTCAAATGTCGAGCATTGACTTTGATGAACTTTTGCATGTAGCGATGCCCAAATCCATTCAGATATTTTTGGACATATCAGCGTAATATCAGCTACGAGATATGGCAGAAGGATGTAAAGATCATTTTTCAATGGAGACATTGATAAAGAGATCTACATGAAGCAATCAAAAGGGATATACATCCAAGGGAGATGTGCACAAAGTGTGCAAACTCCGAAGGTCCATATATGGACTTAAGCAAGCTTCCCAAAGCCGGAACATACATTTTTGATGATATAATCCAAACCTTTGGATTCGTCAAGAACGTGTTCAAGAAATGTGTGTACAAGAAAGTTAGTGGGAGTACAGTTGAATTTTTATGCTTTATGTTGATAACATTCTGCTCACTGGATATGATGCAAAAGTGTTATCCGAAACGAAAGCACGGTTTTCTACACAATTCTCAATGAAGAATTTGGGAGAAGCATCCTTTGTACTGGGTACAAGGATCTACATGGATAGATCGAAAGGGCTACTGGACCTCTCCCAAATTAAAGTACATAGATAAAATACTGAAGACACTCAGTATGGAAGAACCAAGAGAGGATTTCTTCCGATGAGACATAGTATTGCTCTCTCTAAGTCTATGGCCCCAAAGACCTCTGAGGAGAGAAGCAAGATGTCTAAGATACCACATGCCTCTATGAAAGGAAGCATAATATCATAAGCTATGTACAAGACCAGACATAGCGTACGCCCTGAGCGTAACTAACCGCTATTTGTCTGACCCAGGAGAGCAGCACTGGGTAGCCGTAAAGTCAATTCTGAAGTACCTGAAAAGGACTAAAGAATAGTTCTTAGTATACGGCGGGGGAGAATTGAAATTGGAAGGGTATACTGATTCTAGCTTCCAATGTGATGTAGATGATTTCAAGTCAACATCTGGATATATCTGCCTCAAATGTGGTGCGGTGAGTTGGATACTACCGCAAATTCAACCACTGAGGCATAAAATATTGTAGCATGTGAAGCTGCAAAGGAATGTATTTGAATGAAAAACTTCGTCCAAGAATTGGACGTCGTACCTTGCATTGCCGAGGCATTACTATCTTCTGTGATAATAATGGAGCTATCTCGCAAGCGAAGGAGTCGAGATCTCATCAGAAATCCGAGCACGAAATACGACGATACCATTTGATATGTTATATCATTGGTAGAGGAGACATAAAGATGGAACGTGTCACCTCAAAGAAAAATACGGCGGACCAGCTAACTAAGCTATTGCCTCAAAGGCATTCAAGAAACATCTGTCTAAGATGGGAATCAGAAGTATGGAGAGTTGGCTTTAGTACAAGTGGGAGATTGATAGAATAGTGTCCTGCAAGCCAACTGTTTTGGCTGCATTTAAATTAAAAGAACCATTCAAATGGATTAATAAATGCATTTATTTATATGGTCAACTTTATCTTATGTAATAATTATCTACGCATAAGGATAGAAGTCCTTAGATCACAGGGCTATGGGACAACCCGTGGACTGATCTCCAAGGCCGTGATCTAGAACATATTTAAGAGTCGTAGAATCCAATCGAGATAGGACATCGTTGGATTCGGTTAGACTCTCACTAATGTGTATACTCCGATGAACTGGAGAACGCTGGGGTCCACGAGCGTGACTGGGATAGTCGATACACATAAGTGGGTGACTTGCTGGGATGGCAAGTGCACTGAATACCCCAATTAGGAAATAACTCACCATGGAAGCGGTAGTCGCATATCGGAGTTGAAGGTATTCCAATTTACAATAGTATACGAGGAATGATCCCTAAATACTTGAGGTGATAGGGTTTATCTGGTACGAGAACGTCTATACTTAGATGTGAGTTCCGACCGACTGGAGATTACCAGAAAGTCTCTGTGGATTCACTTTGGGTATAGAGGGACTCGTATGCAGGTTCATATCATCAACAAAGGATCCATTGACCCGACTTGATTGGTTGGGAAATTCTCCTATGGATTTCTGTGAGAAATTAATTCTGGTAAAATCCTTGGCCAAGGTATCTGACGGCTTTATGAAAGTAGCTCATAAAGATTAAGTCAAAGAGAATTATTTCAAGATCAGAATGCATAAAGTCAAAACAAATTAAAAGGGAACCGATGAAAAATCCATGCCCTTAAGTTTTGACTAGGAGATCGATCGATAGAGAGATTTTGGCGTATATGGAAATTGTAAATGATTAAAAGGTTCACTGAATTAATTCACCAGTGATTGGGCTCCATGGGCTTGTGGCCAGACATCGACCGTGGAGTGTGGGAGAATTCCCAAATTGGCAGGGGTGCTAATTTTGGAGTGATCAGTCGACAGAGTGTTCGATTGATTTAGAGTATTTAATACTCGAGTAATTAAATAAATATTTAATTATAACCCACGGCCAATTATGTGGTGAACCTACGAGGGCATACACAATACACATGAAGCGAAAGCGAGAAAAATGGAGAACAACTGAGTCAACTAAATTGACTGGGTCGATTGGGGTGACTGGGTCGACCCAATTGGAGCGAAAATGATCCGATTGGAATTGGATCAAGACTATAAATTAAATTGGAATTTAATTTGTGAGTTAATTAATTAAATTGGATTTAATTAATTATACGAATATTTAATTAAATAGACTTAGAGTCTAATTTAATTAAATGAGAAAGAAATAAATTAATTGGGCTATTTAATTGAGAAATTAAATAAGGACCCAATTAATTAAATCAAGTATGGGCCATGAATTAATTAGAAGACTTGGTCTTCCAATTAAAAGGGCCATGGCCCATGTAGGAGAGTTAGAAGACTTAGGAGTCCTAATCCTAAGAGGATTAGGATTATGAGATTCCTATAAATAGGAGACTTGATGCCATATCTCAAACACACAATTGAAGAGCCAAAATACTAAGTCAAAGAAAACTCTCTCCCTCTGTCTCTCTCCCAAATTGGCCGAACCCTTCTTCCACAAGGAAGAAATTTTCGTTCTTCGATTCTTGCTCCCAAATTGTTCTCTAGTTTAGATATTAATATATCTTATGTTCTAGCCGATTAGGATATATTAATTTTTGTGATATTGTGGTGTATCAACCCGTAGAGGCGCAACACGTGGGGCGCTACTAGTAGCTTGGGATCGAACCAGTCGAGGGAGAAACACAACGACTTTGCTGACAGTTTGGATTTGCAAGGAGACAGGTATAATTTGGATCTGAATTGTTCCAGTCGTTTTATTATTCATATATATGCAACCAGTTTAGTATCCTGGCAAGATTCCGTAAGAGGTCCTAAAATTTTTAATTTCCGCTGCGTTAAGGGCTGTTTATCTTACCGAATCCCAACATTATTTATTATTTGGTTAATAATGGTTAAACGTGTTTGAAATCCTAAACAATAATCTTCAATTTAGTGAATTAACCTTTGAATTTTTATTTAAGAACTTTTAAACTAAGGTAAAAATATGCATGTGAAACCCCAAAATCTCTATTTGTGGTCTATTAAGTAATTTCAAGAAATTAAGACATTTATGTGTAAACTTTTTTATTAAGCTACTTAATTCCTTTTATTTGTGTTAATCTTCCTAGTTAGTTAGCTAAATATATCAACTAAATTAAAATGTTTAATAAGACTAGATCAAATTAGATTAATTATTGGACTAAAGATTAAATGGATAACTAAGGCCCAATAAAATGCGAATGATTGGTTAAACGAGGGAGGTCATTTGTAAATTTCAAGGATGAAGGGAACGAGAGCTAATTAGGTTTCTTTGGTTCTTCGGTGATTAAATATTGTGTAATTAACATTACCCTTGAGAAATTGATTCTGGAAATGTATATACATATGTAGTGGTGGGCCATGATTTGATTTTATAGTTCTAGTTATGTGGAGTAATGGATTTGTAATGAAAATTGGTGTAGAATTCTTTAATGGAATTGAGTACGTGGGAGTTATTTAATATGACAAACTTATGCATCTAAAGTACAAAGGAAATTAATTATAGTTGACATCTGATTATGTTATCTTGATTAAATATTCTTTTTTTTAACATTAGGTAGTAGATTCAATCTTTGTATTACCCAACCGTATTAGTTTTGGCTTTTGAGAAGTAGGCCGTGAACCGTGAGTCTTTTTATTTTTATTTTTATTGATAGTTTAGAGTTTTAAATGCCTTCCAGTAACCTAAGCTGCCTTAGGTTCTTATTGAACAAGCTTAGTGGAGTTTCAGTGGTGTTTCGGGATAGTTCGAAGTCGAGGTAGTTGAGATTTTTGATCCGGAATTTGCGTCCAATCCTCGAAAGCGCCCCATTTAATCAGGTGAGTGTTCTTGTGAGAGTTTACCTGGTGCCGCTTGATGTGGCTTATTGAATGAATATTGACTGTTACGTGTATGCTTTATTTGCCTTGTGTGTTTTGAACTGCGCATGTGACTAGAAATTGGTGAATTACTGTTGTGCGAGTGTTGGTGCTTTATTTTGTTTATCGTTTGCATCACTGGGTCTGATCACATTCATTCGAGCCCACTATGCGGTTGGATGAGATGTCTTTGCATAAGACTTTTATCACATTCATTCGAGCCCACTACGTTGCTGGATGAGATGTCTTTTTATCACATTCATCCGAGCCCACTACGTTGCTGGATGAGATGTCCTTTTATCACATTCATCCGAGCCCACTACGTTGCTAGATGAGATGTCCTTTTTATCACATTCATTCGAGCCCTCTATGCGGTTGGATGAGATGTCCTTTTTATCACATTCATTCGAGCCACTATGCGGTTGGATGAGATGTATGTTGCATACATACGTGTGATGCGTCTCTGGTGTGCGTGTTTGAATTGATTTGTGATTGTGTTGCTCGCTTGCTGCTATCATGTACATTTTCACACGACCTCACTAAGTTGGATGATCAACTTACCACTCTTTGTGGATTATATTTACAGGTACTTTCGACAGTTGAAGTGTGTGGTAGTTGGTGATCCGGGATCCGAGTCGGTCGTGTCCTGTATTTTTGGAAGTCTTGTTTGGATTATTTTAATTTGGAGATTTCAAAACAGATTGGATAGTGTTTACGGGTTTTTAATTGAATTGTTAAAGTACTGATGTATTAAACCAATTGATAAATTGTTTACGATATTTAACTAATTCAAGTTTTAAGTTATTTGTTATCCGCTGCTAGTCTAGTTTAAATTACTTGTTTGGTTAATTAGTTTGTTTGGGCGACCCGATTCCAGTCGAGGGTCGTTTTTGGCCCGAGGACGTGACTGGGAAAAATGGGGCGTCACAATGCAGGTATATGTCTTACAGTCTAATCATCTAGATCAAATGTCCAATTCATAATTTTTGGGGTAAACATGCAATACTCAATTATAAAATTCTCAATTTTAATCTTTATGGGTAATTATATAATAATCAGTTTTAAAATCAAGTAAAAATGCACAAATCGTACTTATGGGGGTAAATATGTCAAAAAATAAATTTTTGTACCAATTCCAGGAAATTTGATAAAATTAACAAGTGGGCTATAATTTTAATAATGTAGGAATTTTTCCGAATTTTAGAAGTAATAATTACTTATTTACCCCCGGAAGTAGGATTTGAGCATTTTCACTGGATTTTAAAAATGATGATTATATATTTACCCTCAAAGTTTGAAATTGAGAATTTTATGTGAATTTTAAAATTGATCCCCAAAAATTGTGAATTGGACATTTTGATCTATATGATTAAATTGTAAGACTTCTGCCTTCATATTTTTGCTATGGTTTAAAAGTTGTTAAATAATTATTCAAGGTTAATTCACTAAATTTAAGATTCTAGTTGAGGATTTTAATCACCTTTAACTATTATTAACAAAATAATAAGTACGACATGAATGAATTTGAAATCCGTTATACATACTACTGTAAACAAGAGATTTCAATAACGTGTATTTCAAATGTAGCAATCTCGAATAAATTTATTTCAATTCCCTTGCCAATTCAATTTCATTCATCCAAAGGGTGTTTATAGATTTCGAGAATCATACATGTTGAAATTTAAACACATTAAATTTCAATATATCCGGATATGGACTACTGGCCCACAAATTTGGTCTCGGCCCAAATTTATTTCTTATTTTCAAACCCTAATAATGTTAGAAATTATGCCGTCAACATATTCTAGGTTTCTCCTCCTAAGTGCGTGTATAAAGAAATATTCATTAATGTCACACTTCAATAAAAATTAAACTCATTTCCCCGGCCACAACATGCTTGTGCGCCCCATCACTTAAACAAATATTTTTTCATTCACAAATATTTTCTTTACCATCGTGCGAACTTGTCAATTTTCTTACAACTAATTTATAAACCAAAACTAAATAAGATTTTCTTTCTTTACTCAAATTAAAATGGAAAACACCTCTTAACAAAGCTAAAAAAATTAGAGTTACATACTTTAGCCCAAACGCAACATATTCATCCTCCGATGAAGAATTGGATCCCAATTCGTAAAAGATCAAAGAAAAAATTCCATGAAATATTTTTGAATGTTCCTAAAATGGAGGGTGATTTTAAATTTGATCAAGTCCTGGTTTGGCTATCCATTTCGTTCTTTTTGATTTTTTTCCTTCAAATTCATAATCACCCTTTTTTTAGAAGGATTCAAAAATATTCCATGAATTTTTTTCTTTGATCATTTTTGAATTGGTTCCAATTCTTCATCGGTGGATGAATCTGTTGCGTTTGGGTCAATGTATGTAACTTTGATTATTTTCAGCTTTGTTGAGAGGTTTTCTTCTATTTTAATTTGAGGAAAAAAGAACTTATTTCATTTTGAGATATAGATTTGTTGTAAGAAAATTGACAAGTTCTTACGATGGTAAAATAAAATATTTGTGAATAAAAAATATTTATTTGAGTAAGTGAGGGGGTGCACAAGCATGTTGTGGCCAAGGAAATGCGTTTAGATTTTGTTGAAGTGTGACAAGAATAAACATTTCTTTACATAGGCACATAGGACAAGAAATCTAGAACTTGTTGAGAGCATAATTTCTAACATTACTAGGATTTGAAAATAATAAATAAATAAATTTGGGCCGAGACCAAGTTAGTGGGGCAGTAGACCATATCCGGATATATTGAAGTTTACTGAGTTTAAATTTGAACAGGTAAGATTCTCGAAATACCTTTTGGATTGATGAAATTGAATTTGAATTGAAATATTGAAAAAGATGTATTTAAGGTTTCTATATTTGAAATACACGTTATTGAAATCTCTTGTTTGCATTAGTTTCTAAAAAGGATTTCAAATTCACTCATGTCGGTTTATTATTTGATTAATAATGGTTAAACGTATTAAATTCTCAACTATAATCTTAAATTTAGTGAATTAACCTTCGAATTATCATTTTACACCTTTTAAACCAAGGTAAAAATATGCATTATAAATCTTACAATTTAATCATCTAGATGAAAATATACAATTCACAGTGAATTTGAATTAGCTATGAACTTGAAATAAATGTTTTTGAGATTTCTATATTTGAAATAAATGTAATTGAAATCTTTTGTTTGCAAAAGTTTCTATAAGGGATTTCAAATTCATTCATGTCTTATTTATTATTTGGTTAATAATGGTTAAACGTGTTTGAAATCCTAAACAATAATCTTCAATTTAGTGAATTAACCTTTGAATTTTTATTTAAATACTTTTAAAATAAGGTAAAAATATGCAGGTATATGTCTTACAGTCAAATCATCTAGATCAAATGTCCAATTCATAATTTTTGGGTTAAAATGCAATAATCAATTCTAAAATTCAAATAAAATTCTCAATTTTAATCTTTATGGGTAATTATATAATCATCAGTTTTAAAATCAAGTAAAAATGCACAAATCGTACTTATGGGGGTAAATATGTAAAAAAAGAAATTTGTGTACCAATTTCAGGAAATTTGATAAAATTAACCACAAGTGGGCTATAATTTTAATAATGTATGAATTTTGCCGAATTTTAAAAGTAATAATTACTTATTTACCCCCGGAAGTAGGATTTGAGCATTTTCATTGGATTTTAAAAATGATGATTATATATTTACCCTCAAAGTTTGAAATTGTGAATTTCATGTGAATTTTAAAATTTATTATTGCATGTTTACCCACCAAAAATTGTGAAATGGACATTTTGATCTAGATGATCAAATTGTAAGACTTCTGCCTTCATATTTTTGCTTTGGTTTAAAAGTTGTTAAATAATTATTCAAAGGTTAATTCACTAAATTTAAGATTCTGGTTGAGGATTTCAATCACCTTTAACTATTATTAACAAAATAATAAGTACGACATGAATGAATTTGAAATCCGTTATACATACTACTGTAAACAAGAGATTTCAATAACGTGTATTTCAAATATAGCAATCTCGAATACATTTATTTCAATTCCCTTACCAATTCAATTTCATTCATCCAAAGGGTGTTTAAATATTTCGAGAATCATACCTGTTGAAATTTAAACTCAGTAAATTTCAATATATCCGGATATGGACTACTGGCCCACAAATTTGGTCTTGGCCCAATTTTTTTTAATTTTCAAACCCTAGTAACGTTAGAAATTATGCCGTCAACATATTCTATGTTTCTCCTCCTAAATGCCTTTATAAAGAAATATTCATTCATGTCACACTTCAATACAATCTAAACTCATTTCCCCGGCCACAACATGCTTGTGCGCCCCATCACTTAAACAAATATTTTTTCATTCACAAATATTTTCTTTACCATCATGAGAACTTGTAAATTTTCTTACAACTAATTCATAAACCAAAACTAAATAAGATTTTCTTTCTTTACTCAAATTAAAATGGAAAACACCTCTCAACAAAGCTAAAAAATTGGAGTTACTTACTTTAGCCCAAACGCAGCATATTCATCCTCCGATGAAGAATTGGATCCCAATTCGGAAAAGATCAAAGGAAAAATTCCATGAAATATTTTTGAATGTTCCTAAAATGGTGGGTGATTATGAATTTGATCAAGTCCTGGTTTGGCTGTCCATTTCGTTCTTTTTGATTTTTTTCCTTCAAATTCATAATCACCCTTTTTTTAGTAGCATTCAAAAATATTCCATGAATTTTTTTCTTTGATCATTTCTGAATTGGTTCCAATTCTTCATCGGTGGATGAATCTGTTGCGTCTGGGTCAATGTATGTAACTCTGATTATTTTCAGCTTTGTTGGGAGGTTTTCTTCTATTTTAATTTGAGGAAAAAAGAACTTATTTCATGTTAGGATATAGATTTGTTGTAAGAAAATTGACAAGTTCTTACGTTGGTGAAAGAAAATATTTGTGAATAAAAAATATTTATTTGACTAAGTGAGGGGGTGCAAAAGCATGTTGTGGCCAGGGAAATGCGTTAAGATTTTGTTGAAGTAGAAATCTAGAACTTGTTGAGAGCATAATTTCTAACGTTACTAGGATTTGAAAATAATACGTTACTAGGATTTGAAAATAAAAAATAAATAAATTTTGGCCGAGACCAAGTTAGTGGGGCAGTAGACCATATCCAGATATATTGAAGTTTACTGAGTTTAAATTTGAACAGGTAAAATTCTCGAAATACCGTTTGGATTAATGAAAATGAATTTGAATTGAAATTGAAAAAGATGTATTTAAGATTTCTATATTTGAAATACACGTTATTGAAATCTCTTGTTTGCATTAGTTTCTAAAAAGGATTTCAAATTCACTCATGTCGGATGTATTATTTGATTAATAAAGGTTAAATGTATTAAATTCTCAACTATAATCTTAAATTTAGTGAATTAACCTTTGAATAATCATTTTACACCTTTTAAACCAAGGTAAATAAATCTTAAAATTTAATCATCTGGATGAAAATATACAATGCACAGTGAATTTGAATTAGCTATGAAATTGAAATAAATGTTTTTGAGATATCTATATTTGAAATACACGTAATTGAAATCTTTTGTTTGCAAAAGTTTCTATAAGGGATTTCATATTCATTCATGTCTTATTTATTATATTGTTAAGAACGGTTAAACGTGTTTGAAATCCTAAACAATAATCTTCAATTTAGTGAATTAACCTTTGAATTTTTATTTTAGAACTTTTAAACTAAGGTAAAAGTATGCAGGTATATGTCTTACAGTCTAATCATCTAGATCAAATGTCCAATTCATAATTTTTGGGGTAAACATGCAATAATCAATTCTAAAATTCAAATAAAATTCTCAATTTTAATCTTTATGGGTAATTATATAATCATCAGTTTTAAAATCAAGTAAAAATGCACAAATCGTACTTATGGGGGTAAATATGTAAAAAAAGAAATTTGTGTACCAATTTCAGGAAATTTGATAAAATTAACCACAAGTGGGCTATAATTTTAATAATGTATGAATTTTGCCGAATTTTAAAAGTAATAATTACTTATTTACCCCCGGAAGTAGGATTTGAGCATTTTCATTGGATTTTAAAAATGATGATTATATATTTACCCTCAAAGTTTGAAATTGTGAATTTCATGTGAATTTTAAAATTTATTATTGCATGTTTACCCACCAAAAATTGTGAAATGGACATTTTGATCTAGATGATCAAATTGTAAGACTTCTGCCTTCATATTTTTGCTTTGGTTTAAAAGTTGTTAAATAATTATTCAAAGGTTAATTCACTAAATTTAAGATTCTGGTTGAGGATTTCAATCACCTTTAACTATTATTAACAAAATAATAAGTACGACATGAATGAATTTGAAATCCGTTATACATACTACTGTAAACAAGAGATTTCAATAACGTGTATTTCAAATATAGCAATCTCGAATACATTTATTTCAATTCCCTTACCAATTCAATTTCATTCATCCAAAGGGTGTTTAAATATTTCGAGAATCATACCTGTTGAAATTTAAACTCAGTAAATTTCAATATATCCGGATATGGACTACTGGCCCACAAATTTGGTCTTGGCCCAATTTTTTTTAATTTTCAAACCCTAGTAACGTTAGAAATTATGCCGTCAACATATTCTATGTTTCTCCTCCTAAATGCCTTTATAAAGAAATATTCATTCATGTCACACTTCAATACAATCTAAACTCATTTCCCCGGCCACAACATGCTTGTGCGCCCCATCACTTAAACAAATATTTTTTCATTCACAAATATTTTCTTTACCATCATGAGAACTTGTAAATTTTCTTACAACTAATTTATAAACCAAAACTAAATAAGATTTTCTTTCTTTACTCAAATTAAAATGGAAAACACCTCTCAACAAAGCTAAAAAATTGGAGTTACTTACTTTAGCCCAAACGCAGCATATTCATCCTCCGATGAAGAATTGGATCCCAATTCGGAAAAGATCAAAGGAAAAATTCCATGAAATATTTTTGAATGTTCCTAAAATGGTGGGTGATTATGAATTTGATCAAGTCCTGGTTTGGCTGTCCATTTCGTTCTTTTTGATTTTTTTCCTTCAAATTCATAATCACCCTTTTTTTAGTAGCATTCAAAAATATTCCATGAATTTTTTTCTTTGATCATTTCTGAATTGGTTCCAATTCTTCATCGGTGGATGAATCTGTTGCGTCTGGGTCAATGTATGTAACTCTGATTATTTTCAGCTTTGTTGGGAGGTTTTCTTCTATTTTAATTTGAGGAAAAAAGAACTTATTTCATGTTAGGATATAGATTTGTTGTAAGAAAATTGACAAGTTCTTACGTTGGTGAAAGAAAATATTTGTGAATAAAAAATATTTATTTGACTAAGTGAGGGGGTGCAAAAGCATGTTGTGGCCAGGGAAATGCGTTAAGATTTTGTTGAAGTAGAAATCTAGAACTTGTTGAGAGCATAATTTCTAACGTTACTAGGATTTGAAAATAATACGTTACTAGGATTTGAAAATAAAAAATAAATAAATTTTGGCCGAGACCAAGTTAGTGGGGCAGTAGACCATATCCAGATATATTGAAGTTTACTGAGTTTAAATTTGAACAGGTAAAATTCTCGAAATACCGTTTGGATTAATGAAAATGAATTTGAATTGAAATTGAAAAAGATGTATTTAAGATTTCTATATTTGAAATACACGTTATTGAAATCTCTTGTTTGCATTAGTTTCTAAAAAGGATTTCAAATTCACTCATGTCGGATGTATTATTTGATTAATAAAGGTTAAATGTATTAAATTCTCAACTATAATCTTAAATTTAGTGAATTAACCTTTGAATAATCATTTTACACCTTTTAAACCAAGGTAAATAAATCTTAAAATTTAATCATCTGGATGAAAATATACAATGCACAGTGAATTTGAATTAGCTATGAAATTGAAATAAATGTTTTTGAGATATCTATATTTGAAATACACGTAATTGAAATATTTTGTTTGCAAAAGTTTCTATAAGGGATTTCATATTCATTCATGTCTTATTTATTATATTGTTAAGAACGGTTAAACGTGTTTGAAATCCTAAACAATAATCTTCAATTTAGTGAATTAACCTTTGAATTTTTATTTTAGAACTTTTAAACTAAGGTAAAAGTATGCAGGTATATGTCTTACAGTCTAATCATCTAGATCAAATGTCCAATTCATAATTTTTGGGGTAAACATGCAATAATCAATTCTAAAATTCAAATAAAATTCTCAATTTTAATCTTTATGGGTAATTATATAATCATCAGTTTTAAAATCAAGTAAAAATGCACAAATCGTACTTATGGGGGTAAATATGTAAAAAATGAAATTTTTGTACCAATTTAAGGAAATTTGATAAAATTAACCACAACTGGGCTATAATTTTAATAATGTAGGAATTTTGCAGAATTTTAAAAGTAATAATTACTTATTTACCCCCGAACATAGGATTTGAGCATTTTCACTGGATTTTAAAAATGATGATTATATATTTACCCTCAAAGTTTGAAATTGAGAATTTTATGTGAATTTTAAAATTTATTATTGCATGTTTACCCCCCCAAAAATTGTGAATTGGACATTTTGATCTATATTATTAAATTGTAGGACTTCTGCCTTCATATTTTTGCTTTGGTTTAAAAGTTGTTAAATAATTATTCAAAGGTTAATTCACTAAATTTAAGATTCTAGTTGAGGATTTCAATCACCTTTAATTATTATTAACAAAATAATAAGTACGACATGAATGAATTTGAAATCCGTTATACATACTAATGTAAACAAGAGATTTCAATAACGTGTATTTCAAATATAGCAATCTCGAATACATTTATTTAAATTCCCTTGCCAATTCAATTTCATTCGTCCAAAGGGTGTTTAAAGATTTCGAGAATCATACCTGTTGAAATTTAAACTCAGTAAATTTCAATATATCCGGATATGGACTACTGGCCCACAAATTTGGTCTCGACCCAAATTTATTTTTTATTTTTAAACCCTAGTAACGTTAGAAATTATGCCATCAACATATTCTAGGCTTCTCCTCCTAAGTGCCTATATAAAGAAATATTCATTCATGTAACACTTCAATAAAATCTAAACTAATTTCCCCGGCCACATCATGCTTGTACGCCCCATCACTTAAACAAATATTTTTTCATTCACAAATATTTTCTTTACCATCGTGAGAACTTGTCAATTTTCTTACAACTAATTTATAAACCAAAACTAAATAAGATTTTCTTTCTTTATTCAAATTAAAATGGAAAACACCTCTTAACAAAGCTAAAAAATTAGAGTTACATACTTTAGCCTAAACGCAACATATTCATCCTCCGATAAAGAATTGGATCCCAATTCGGAAAAGATCAAAGAAAAAATTCCATGAAATATTTTTGAATGTTCCTAAAATGGAGGTTGATTATGAATTTGATCAAGTCCTGGTTTAGCTGTCCATTTCGTACATTTTGATTTTTTTCCTTCAAATTCATAATCACCCTTTTTTTAGTAGCATTCAAAAATATTCCATGAATTATTTTCTTTGATCATTTCTGAATTGGTTCCAATTCTTCATCGGTGGATGAATCTGTTGCGTCTGGGTCAATGTATGTAACTCTGATTATTTTCAGCTTTGTTGAGAGTTTTTCTTCTATTTTAATTTGAGGAATAAAGAACTTATTTCATTTTGAGATAAAGATTTGTTGTAAGAAAATTGACAAGTTCTCACGATCGTAAAAGAAAATATTTGTGAATAAAAAATATTTATTTGAGTAAGTGAGGGGGTGCAGAAGCATGTTGTGGCCAGGGAAATGTGTTAGATTTTATTGAAGTGTGACAAGAATAAATATTTCTTTACATAGGCACATAGGAGGAGAATCCTAGAACTTTTTGATGGCATAATTTCTAACGTTACTTGGATTTAAAAATAATAAATAAATAAATTTTGGCGAGACCAAATTAGTGGGCCAGTAGACCATATCCGGATCTATTGAAGTTTACTGAGTTTAAATTTGAACAGGTAAGATTCTCGAAATCTTTTAAATACCGTTTGGATTAATGAAATTGAATTTGAATTGAAATTGAAAAAGATGTATTTAAGATTTCTATATTTGAAATACACGTTATTAAAATCTCTTGTTTGCATTAGTTTCTAAAAAGGATTTCAAATTCACTCATGTCGGATGTATTATTTGATTAATAAAGGTTAAATGTATTAAATTCTCAACAATAATCTTAAATTTAGTGAATTAACCTTTGAATAATCATTTTACACCTTTTAAACCAAGGTAAAAATATGCATTATAAATCTTACAATTTAATCATCTGGATGAAAATATACAATGCACAGTGAATTTGAATTAGCTATGAAATTGAAATAAATGTTTTTGAGATTTCTATATTTGAAATACACGTAATTGAAATCTTTTGTTTGCAAAAGTTTCTATAAGGGATTTCATATTCATTCATGTCTTATTTATTATATTGTTAATAACGGTTAAACGTGTTTGAAATCCTAAACAATAATCTTCAATTTAGTGAATTAACCTTTGAATTTTTATTTTAGAACTTTTAAACTAAGGTAAAAGTATGCAGGTATATGTCTTACAGTCTAATCATCTAGATCAAATGTCCAATTCATAATTTTTGGGGTAAACATGCAATAATCAATTCTAAAATTCAAATAAAATTCTCAATTTTAATCTTTATGGGTAATTATATAATCATCAGTTTTAAAATCAAGTAAAAATGCACAAATCGTACTTATGGGGGTAAATGTGTAGAAAAAGAAATTTTTGTACCAATTTAAGGAAATTTGATAAAATTAACCACAAGTGGGCTATAATTTTAATAATGTAGGAATTTTGCCGAATTTTAAAAGTAATAATTACTTATTTACCCCCGAACGTATGATTTGAGCATTTTCACTGGATTTTAAAAATGATGATTATATATTTACCCTTAAAGTTTGAAATTGAGAATTTTATGTGAATTTTAAAATTGATTATTACATGTTTACCCCCCCCCCCCCAAAAAAAATTGTGAATTGGACATTTTGATCTATATGATTAAATTGTAAGACTTCTGCCTTCATATTTTTGCTTTGGTTTAAAAGTTGTTAAATAATTATTCAAAGGTTAATTCACTAAATTTAAGATTCTAGTTGAGGATTTCAATCACCTTTAACTATTATTAACAAAATAATAAGTACGACATGAATGAATTTGAAATTCGTTATACATACTACTGTAAACAAGAGATTTCAATAACGTGTATTTCAAATATAGCAATCTCGAATAAATTTATTTCAATTCATTTGCCAATTCAATTTCATTCATCCAAAGGGTGTTTATAGATTTCGAGAATCATACATGTTGAAATTTAAACACAGTAAATTTCAATATATCCGGATATGGACTACTGGCCCACAAATTTGGTCTCGGCCCAAATTTATTTCTTATTTTCAAACCCTAATAATGTTAGAAATTATGCCGTCAACATATTCTAGGTTTCTCCTCCTAAGTGCCTATATAAAGAAATATTCAATAATGTCACACTTCAATAAAAACTAAACTCATTTCCCCGGCCACAACATGCTTGTACGCCCAATCACTTAAACAAATATTTTTTCATTCACAAATATTTTCTTTACCATCGTGAGAACTTGTCAATTTTCTTACAACTAATTTATAAACCAAAACTAAATAAGATTTTCTTATCTTTACTCAAATTAAAATGGAAAACACCTCTTAACAAAGCTAAAAAAATTAGAGTTACATACTTTAGCCCGAACGCAACATATTCATCCTCCGATAAAGAATTGGATCCCAATTCGGAAAAGATCAAAGAAAAAATTCCATGAAATATTTTTGAATGTTCCTAAAATGGAGGTTGATTATGAATTTGATCAAGTCCTGGTTTAGCTGTCCATTTCGTACATTTTGATTTTTTTCCTTCAAATTCATAATCACCCTTTTTTTTGTAGCATTCAAAAATATTCCATGAATTATTTTCTTTGATCATTTATGAATTGGTTCCAATTCTTCATCGGTGGATGAATCTGTTGCGTCTGGGTCAATGTATGTAACTCTGATTATTTTCAGCTTTGTTGAGAGTTTTTCTTCTATTTTAATTTGAGGAATAAAGAACTTATTTCATTTTGAGATAATGATTTGTTGTAAGAAAATTGACAAGTTCTCACGATCGTAAAAGAAAATATTTGTGAATAAAAAATATTTATTTGAGTAAGTGAGGGGGTGCAGAAGCATGTTGTGGCCAGGGAAATGCGTTAGATTTTATTGAAGTGTGACAAGAATAAATATTTCTTTACATAGGCACATAGGAGGAGAATCCTAGAACTTTTTGATGGCATAATTTCTAACGTTACTTGGATTTAAAAATAATAAATAAATATATTTTAGCGAGACCAAATTAGTGGGCCAGTAGACCATATCCGGATCTATTGAAGTTTACTGAGTTTAAATTTGAACTGGTAAGATTCTCGAAATCTTTTAAATACCGTTTGGATTAATGAAATTGAATTTGAATTGAAATTGAAAAAGATGTATTTAAGTTTTCTATATTTGAAATACACGTTATTAAAATCTCTTGTTTGCATTAGTTTCTAAAAAGGATTTCAAATTCACTCACGTCGGATGTATTATTTGATTAATAAAGGTTAAATGTATTAAATTCTCAACTATAATCTTAAATTTAGTAAATTAACCTTTGAATAATCATTTTACACCTTTTAAACCAAGGTAAATAAATCTTAAAATTTAATCATCTGGATGAAAATATACAATGAACAGTGAATTTGCATTAGCTATGAAATTGAAATAAATGTTTTTGAGATTTCTATATTTGAAATACACGTAATTGAAATCTTTGTTTGCAAAAGTTTCTATAAGTGATTTCAAATTTATTCATGTCTTATTTATTATATTGTTAATAACGGTTAAACGTGTTTGAAATCCTAAACAATAATCTTCAATTTAGTGAATTAACCTTTGAATTTTTATTTTAGAACTTTTAAACTAAGGTAAAAGTATGCAGGTATATGTCTTACAGTCTAATCATCTAGATCAAATGTCCAATTCATAATTTTTGGGGTAAACATGCAATAATCAATTCTAAAATTCAAATAAAATTCTCAATTTTTTTTTATGGGTAATTATATAATCATCAGTTTTAAAATCAAGTAAAAATGCACAAATCGTACTTATGGAGGTAAATATGTAAAAAATGAAATTTTTGTACCAATTTAAGGAAATTTGATAAAATTAACCACAAGTGGGCTATAATTTTAATAATGTAGGAATTTTGCAGAATTTTAAAAGTAATAATTACTTATTTACCCCCGAACATAGGATTTGAGCATTTTCACTGGATTTTAAAAATGATGATTATATATTTACCCTCAAAGTTTGTAATTGAGAATTTTATGTAAATTTTAAAATTTATTATTGCATGTTTACCCCCCCAAAATTGTGAATTGGACATTTTGATCTATATTATTAAATTGTAGGACTTCTGCCTTCATATTTTTGCTTTGCTTTAAAAGTTGTTAAATAATTATTCAAAGGTTAATTCTCTAAATTTAAGATTCTAGTTGAGGATTTCAATCACCTTTAACTATTATTAACAAAATAATAAGTACGACATGAATGAATTTGAAATCCGTTATACATACTACTGTAAACAAGAGATTTCAATAACGTGTATTTCAAATATAGCAATCTCGAATACATTTATTTAAATTCCCTTGCCAATTCAATTTCATTCATCCAAAGGGTGTTTAAAGATTTCGAGAATCATACCTGTTGAAATTTAAACTCAGTAAATTTCAATATATTCGGATATGGACTACTGGCCCACAAATTTGGTCTCGGCCCAAATTTATTTTTTATTTTCAAACCCTAGTAACGTTAGAAATTATGCCATCAACATATTCTAGGCTTCTCCTCCTAAGTGCCTATATAAAGAAATATTCATTCATGTCACACTTCAATAAAATCTAAACTCATTTCCCCGGCCACAACATGCTTGTGTGCCCCATCACTTAAACAAATATTTTTTCATTCACAAATATTTTCTTTACCATCGTGAGAACTTGTCAATTTTCTTACAACTAATTTATAAACCAAAACTAAATAAGATTTTCTTTCTTTACTCAAATTAAAATGCAAAACACCTCTTAACAAAGCTAAAAAAATTAGAGTTACATACTTTAGCCCAAACGCAACATATTCATCCTCCGATAAAGAATTGGATCCCAATTCGGGAAAGATCAAAGAAAAAATTCCATGAAATATTTTTGAATGTTCCTAAAATGGAGGTTGATTATGAATTTGATCAAGTCCTGGTTTAGCTGTCCATTTTGTACATTTTGATTTTTTTCCTTCAAATTCATAATCACCCTTTTTTTAGTAGCATTCAAAAATATTCCATGAATTATTTTCTTTGATCATTTCTGAATTGGTTCCAATTCTTCATCGGTGGATGAATCTGTTGCGTCTGTGTCAATGTATGTAACTCTGATTATTTTCAGCTTTGTTGAGAGGTTTTCCTCTATTATAATTTGAGGAATAAAGAACTTATTTCATTTTGAGATATAGATTTGTTGTAAGAAAATTGACAAGTTCTTACGATGGTAAAAGAAAATATTTGTGAATAAAAAATATTTATTTGAGTACGTGAGGGGGTGCAGAAGCATGTTGTGGCCAGGGAAATGCGTTTAGATTTTATTGAAGTTTGACAAGAATAATTTTTTCTTTACATGGGCACATAGGAGGAGAATCCTAGAACTTGTTGATGGCATAATTTCTAACGTTACTAGGATTTAAAAATAATAGATAAATAAATTTGGGCCGAGACCAAATTAGTGGGCCAGTAGACCATCTCCGGATCTATTGAAGTTTACTGAGTTTAAATTTGTACAGGTAAGATTCTCGAAATCTTTTAAATACCGTTTGGATTAATGAAATTGAATTTGAATTGAAATTGATAAAGATGTATTTAAGATTACTATATTTTAAATCACGTTATTGAAATCTCTTGTTTGCATTAGTTTCTAAAAAAGATTTCAAATTCACTCATGTTCGATGTATTATTTGATTAATAATGTTTAAATGTTTTAAATTCTCAACTATAACCTTAAATTTAGTGAATTAACCTTTGAATAATCATTTTACACCTTTTAATCCAAGGTAAAAATATGCATTATAAGTCTTACAATTTAATCGTCTAGATGAAAATATACAATTCACATGTTAGTTAAGATATATCAATTCATCAAAGCCATTTGTATAATTCGTATAAGAGTAAGATTTGATTTTAGTTCGAATGCCTCCATGTTAATTGTAAATTGAATATAGATTTTAGTTTGTGATTTATTTATGTAGATGTGCTTCCATTTTCAGATATTTTAGAAGAATTTGTGATATTTAATGATATGTTAGAATAGGTAAAATGTAAATTTGAGGTTATAAGTGACATTTCATCGAATCCATATTCACCTGGATTAACTAACCCACCCATGCTTGGGTGGATTATAATCTAGACTTAATACCGAATCATAAGGATTTAATCCAGTTGACCCGGTATTAGAGCAATGCCACTAAACATTGTATTATCCCATATTGACACATATAATATGATCTAATACCCTCTATTAGGTCCTACCAAACGGTCCCCTAGTTTATTATAGTGTTCATTGATTGATTTTTATTTTTTATATTTTGATTATAATTCAATAAATTTTTAATTTATTGACGTACTGGTATTAATTAAATAAATGATTGATTTTAAAAAAAAAAAAAATTGACCAATTTCTATGAGGCGAAAGGTGAAAGTTGGAGCAACCCAAATCCCAGTATGTGTTTATGTAAAGAATATATTTATTCACACATTTTGACATATTGAATTAGGACAAGTTCGTCCAACGGTCCACGGATTAGTAAGCTCACTAGAATTCCACGAAATGAGATGCACAATCTAGTGGTTGATTAATTGGATGGAAATCATTTACAGAAAGTAAGATTGGAAAAGTCCTCACAAGAGCCAAATCAAATAGGACATGAAGTACCAACAGGTGATTGGTTTAGTAGACTAGTCACTACATAGTAGCAAATTCATGTTTGAATCTCTGTTTGGAGAGGTTCCCACTTAGCGGTCTGACGTGCTTCGAAAGAGATTAAACCCTTGACAAACAAGAAAAAAAGACTTAAAATGAGATCTTATTGGAAGAATTCAAAAAAAAAAACTCTTTAGTAGCTAATCATTCAAAAACTTATCGTTGGTGCATGTACTTCCTTTTGATTGAGTTCAATTGAACATTACCTCTAATTTTCTTAGTAGATAGTCAATTAATTGGACGCAGCGTTGAATTTTCTTTATTGCTCATTTTTATTTATCATTTTACTCACTAAAATTCATAAATCAAACATTACATAAAGTAAGATTGCAATAGTTCCTCGCAAAAGCTAAACCAAAAAGGACAAGTAACATCTCGTTGGACAAATTTATAATTCGATTAGGATACCTTATATAGTATAGCATCATTGCATGCGTATCTCCGTAATACTTCCTTTTGATTGAATTCAATTAATTGGCCGGTCGTTATTAGACCCATTACCAACAACCACATAGATAATACCACCAATATTGGACCCGAACTCAGACCAGGAGTGGAGCCAGAATTTTATGGTGAGGGAGTCGAGATTGAAAAACAAGAACAAACCGGAAATATTTTTTTTTTTTTGTGAAAATAAACTTTTTATATTTAAAAAAATAATAACATCGATAACTTTTACAATAATTAACATAAATCAAATAATTGTCTAGTAAGATAATCATAATGTTGTCACGAAATATATGAATTGAATTTTCAACATTGGACAAAAGAAAAACATGAACTAACTTTAAACCAATTGAAGTAAAAGTAATTTTGAATATATATATATATATATACATATAATTCAAACTTTACTTAGGTATCCTAAACTGTGATATACGTTGAATATATTGCTAACATAAAAGTTAAATTAAATATCAATGACATAATATTTATATTTTTAATTTCTAGATCTAACCAACTCATGAAATAAGTATCAAGAAATTAAAAAAATCATGAATCAAGCAAGCATATCAAACTTATAAGAAAATTATAAAAACAAAATTTGTCTTATTTGAGTTTGTGTTTAATTAGGTCACAAATTCCCTAAAAGTTATGGGGCTAAAAGTATAGGGAAGATTTATATAAGTTAATTTGGTAACTAACTTCTATGAGAATATTGAATTACCATGCTTAAATTTAGGAATAAAAAATTATTTATTTATTAAATTTTCCTTCCAATATTAAATAATAGGCAAAAAGTTTCAAAAGTTAACAGTTGTCATAATACGGGTTTTTAATTCTTATACTCTTTTTCTTTCTCATCCGTTGATTTTTTTTTTTTAAATGCCCCACTATGTCTAGCAATTTAATTAGGAGTAGTGCTATTCCAACCGCCCACAACCGACCGTACACTTATACAGTCGGTTGTGGCTTTTTTTTTTTTGTCATTTATATATTTTAATGTATACGAAAAAAAACTTAATTATATGACATATAAGAATATTAAATTCAAAACCTTGAAATTCTAAATTCTAAACCTGTTAAACAAGTAATAGGTAATATAATTAACTTCAAAAGTCTATAATATGGGCTGTAAAAAAATCTGTCAAGTTTGGATTGTTATATAATCATTTTCCTTTAATTAGTAGTAGTAGTACTGCTACTTAATTTTTTTTAAAAAAAATAGGTTGGGGGTGCGGAGGCACCTACATGCGCCGGGCATGCCTCCGCCCCTGACTCAGACCCAATCCGAACCCGATTTAGACCCGATCATGTTAGTTTGGTTGAATCCAGACCCATACCCAACCCACCAACTCGAACCGCCCAAAGACCCGACCTTTTTTAATACTCTAAAAAAAAAAAAAAAAAAAAAAAAAAATTGGGTATGGAACCCGGACCCGTTCAATTAAGTAAATAAGATTGGGTTCGGGTTCAGATCTAGACCAAGAATTGATCGAGTTGGGTTCAAACCTCTTTCATTAATTTTAGGGCCAGGTCCGGGTCCGGACCCTTGACAGGCCTACCATCAACAATTTGGGTTGCACATGGTACGGTTATGTGATTTTTTTAACAAAATTTATACCTTACAAATTAGTGTGGTTTTAAACATTCAAAACCAAACTAGAGTTTTATGAACCAAACCAACAAACTCGGTTTTGTGCGATTCTGGTACGGTTTTGCAGTTTTTTCAAACAAATTTTTTTCATGTAATTTTTCTTATATAGTCGATTACAAAGTTTACAATTATATAAAAATTAATATCATAATATCTTACAAACTATTATTCTTCATTAAATAAAGCATTGGAAAATAAAATGTTGACAAATTTGACGATGATTCGACCTAATTGAATAAAATTAATTGGTTAATTATTTGATCATTGTTTTTATTCCGTGAAGGAACTTACTGTTTGGTATTTGTTGTCTAGAATTTTTGTATTTTAAATTTTAAACATATAATAAATTTAATTTGTGTTAAGTTCGAGCATTTCTTTTTTTAATTAAACGCAGCGATGTTGTAACAATAAATTTTGATGGACTGTAATATAAGTTATAAATAATATCGTATTCGAGAATATTTGAATTATAAATTGAAAAATAAAAAGTCATAAAATTTAGTTGTAAATATCAAAAAATTAATAGTTAATTCATGTTTCTTCTCATTTTCTGTACGGTACGCTTTTTTCTAGTATGAAAAAATTAAAACCAAAACCATGCCAAAATACTCGGTACGGTTTTCATCCATACCAAAATCTTCAGATTTTAAGAGGAAAAAACCAAAAAATCGGTACGATTTGGTACGTTACGAGACGGTCCGGGACGATTTTGAAAACCATGTGCACCCCTACCAACGATAGAAATTAAACCTTTATCAAGGCAAATTTGAGCCTCTATTTATGTTAGCATCTCTAAATGAAATCCTATATGGTTTAGTAACATTTATGTTAGCAACTCCTATTTTTTTTTAAGCCTAATTCCATTCTTATATGATAATTAGGATACCTTATATAGTTGTCATTGCCTATCTTCGATGTACTTCCTTTTGATTGAATTCAATTGAACATTTCCTCATATTTTCTTAGTAGATAGTCAATTAATTGGCCGGTCATTATTAGACTAATTACCAACAACCATATAAGATACAATCATTAACTAGAACTGAAGTGACTCTTTGCCAATGCACTAAAGGAAATAAGCAATTAAATCCCATTATTATATGAACCTTATTACATGAACCTTTCACTCAAAAAAAAAAAAAAATTTACATGAACCTTTTCAATTGTGCTTTACAACGAGCACGGAAAATCTTTGAGGTTTGTGATTTCTTAAATGATATCTGAAGTATTTCTGGAATTTAATTTCCTATTGATGAAATTAATATCTTAAGTGATTAAAATATTTTAAATGATTTTAAAATGGCTATCGATATATCTAGAGTACCAATTGTTGTAGTTAAGACAATTTTTTTATTTTGACTAATTTACCTTTATTTGACTTCTTTATTAATTAAAAAAATTCTCTATCTTCTTCATCGCTTAGATTTTGTCAACTTGTATTCATTTCTTCCAAATTTCAATTATTGTTGGTAGGCCTGTCAATCGGGGCCCTGTGAGCCGAGCCTCAAATTGCTCAAACTCAAATACCGTCGGGCTTTATGTCTGTAGGCTCAAACTCAAATGCCATCGGGCTTCACATTTATGATCTCAAACTCGGCTCATGTCATTTTTCGGGCTTCGGGTTTATATCGGGCTCATATCGGGTTTGCTTACTCTAGCAAATTTTACCTAACAAATAAAAAACTACGCATTCTTTAAATGCAATATATAATACAGTTTTATTTAATTCACAAGAATATACAAATTTTATACTCGTAATCAATAACATAGAACATTAAATATAATTGTAAATGTGCCAATACTCCCATTTTTTCACCATTTATTTTTATTTTTCTGTTTTTTCTTTTTGTTTATTACGTTCCTTTTGACCTGCGGAAACTTTAGTTATAATTCTTATATGTGGTGGATTATCTGTAGTAATTAGTATACTTATAACAATAGTACCAATAGTAGTAACATTTAAGATAATATATTCGGGCCTTATTCGGGTTGAGCCTTGTAAGGCTCAAGCTCGGCTCATAAATTAATCGGTTTTAGTATAATGGCTCAAACTCAGCCCGGCTCACAATTATTCGGGTAGGCCCGGCTCCATTGACAGTCCTAATTGTTGGTGCCAGCGAAAATTTCTAATTTAGATTAACTTACTCTTGTCTGCCTTTATTACATGAGTGAGAAAGAAATTTAATTAATGTTCTTCAACATATTCTTCTTCTCTTAAACTTTGACTATGTTACCTTATTTGCTTTTATTCATATGCTATGTACAAAATTACATTTACTTATTATTCTAGTATATCTTTTTGGTAAGAATATTGATAAGGTAGATAATATTGATGGTCATCCTTATCTATAACTTCATATTTGTCGATACAAGCTTTTTCCACAGAAAAGGGAAATCTTGTCTTACAATAGAAGCATAATGATGTGGATTATTCTTTTTACTGAGTCATCCCTTATTTGCTTTATTTTTTTATACTAGCTTATTCACGTGTTATGCACAAAATTACATGAAATTATTATTCTATATAATATATCTTAATTTTTTTTCCACTCTTATAATAAAGAATTCAAATGAAAGTAAATTAGTCAAAATTAAAAATTACTTTAGCTAAAACATTTCGTACTCTAGATATATCCATAGCCATTCTAAAATTATATATAGGGTTTTCAAATCAAATTCAGAGTTACCATAATTATTACTACCCGTTTTTAGCCAGAAGACTTTGACCAAATTATGACAACTTTAATAATTATTTATATTCTACAACAACTTTTGATACCCAAGTCTTATTACAATAATGTAATTACTTTTTTAGAAACAGAGAGAAATAACACTCAACTATATAACATGGTCTAATTATATCTAGTGATGTACATTTCATAATTCTCCAACAAGCAATAAAAAGTAAATAAAATGAAAAAAATCATTTTTATAATCTTCATCTTTTTTGCAACTCTTGTTCATGAAGGAAAAAGCGTTTGTTTCTTTTCCTATAGAATGCATGTCTCGGTGACTAATAATCTTCCTCAAAATTCTGATCCGTTATTGGTACATTGCGCGTCAAAAAATGACGATCTTGGAAATCATACATTGTTAATAAACCAAGTATTTAAATTTGCTTTTTGTGTAAAACTTTTTAGTACACTATTCTTTTGTACCCTTCGATGGGGTAATAAGATCTCGAGTTTTGATGTTTATAATGCAAACTGGACTGAGAATTATTGTGATAATACTAGTTGTGATTGGGCAGCAAAGAGTGATGGTATTTATTTAAATAACGTTAAGTCACCTTATTATTGGGTAAATAACTGATGCATAAGAATCCAAGACAATCGTGTTCTTTTTAATAGTTTTCCTTTATTCCTTTGAGAGTCTTATTTTCTTTCAGTTTTTAAGTGTCAGAGTCTTAACATAAAGTCTTGTAATCATCAATATTATAAGATAATTGATATTATGACATTTTGAAAAATTATAATAAAGATTTGTTATCTCTAATATTCATGGATGCCTAATTTTTTTGTTCTTCTGTGCATTTTATTTGATGGAACTCACCTGCAGAATAATCACTATTCAATCACGATTTAATCTGTTTGCAAGATCTTACACTTGAGATAAATCCTATGAATGATATGCGAGTTTTCATCAAATTAGTTTTGTTTGATTTTGATTTGCAATATTGTTATTGGATAAATATTTCCAAAAAAAATGTATCTAAAACATTCTTGAATTCAAATTTTGTAATTGTTGGTCCCAAGTAGTCAGATGAGGTCTAGAGGGGGGGGGGGGGGGGGGGTTGAATAGACCTCTTCAAAATTTATCTTTTAAAATTCTCTAACTTTTCTGTCAGCAGACTAAGCTGATCAGTAATCGTAAGCTGACTATGCTGATCTCGCACAAAGCTTTGAATAGCAGAGTAGACCACTCCTCTGATTGCACTCAGCTGATTTTATCAAAATCAGAGTTTTAAAATTACTAACTTGCAGCGGATATTTCTAGTGTTTTTCACAAGTAGTTTTCTTAACTTAGAAAAAGTTTTATCCCTAGTTTTAATAAACTCCTTTTATAAAACTTTTCAACAGTTAACTTTTTGTGTTAAAGTATACTCTTTAAAATATGCAGAAAATAATGCAAGTATAACACAAAGGATTTTTATAGTGGTTATATGGATGTAAATCCTTTAGTCCACTCTTCCAAGTCACTTAGATCTTGGGTTATACTATAAACACACAGTTTACAATACACTCTGCTTGCGCCTATCAACAAATGAAACGGCCACAAGTATGTAATAGGAAATCACGAAGAAACTCCTATTCTCTGAAGTAATATCACTCACTAAGATGGATATCTACTTCTCACAACACGATTCTAACAAAATCACTCAGATTTATGTGTATATTCTGTTTTCTCTCTATTCTGCTTCGTCAACAAATGACTCGGCTGATGAGTGTTCTGTTCTTGAGTTTGAGACTTAGAAGAATTCTGCTTCAGATTTTTTCTCTCAAAATGTGTTGTCTCTTCTTCTTCAACTCACGAACTGAACTATGTATACTTGAGATTTGAAAATCTGCCCCGTTGAGAGATCGACAGGTGTCCAAATCATCGAGTACTGGTCCTTCTGCAGAAACGGCTACCTGCGACTGAACACTGTACACTCTGATGTACTTGCTGTCAGTCCGCATTAAATGCACCAAGCTGATACGAGGTTTCTCTTCAATCATTTGTCATAAATACCCTTCCTCTTCAGCATTTATTACTCCAAGTGCATTTATTACCGTTGCAATAACTTCTGATCCACTTCCATTCTGCTGATCGAATCGGCTGATCCCAAACTTGAACTAATCTGATTTGAGTCGGCTGATAGTCCACCAGTCTGATTCATTCTTCAGCAACAGATCAGTAGTCTTCTGGACCATATTTGACTAGTCTGAATATAATTCTTCCTTGGTCAAATATCTTCTAAGGTTTGTACTAAGTTTCCATACTTAGCTGATGACTTTTGGAAATCATCAAAATTTCCCTTTACTTCAAAGTCTTCATCTTCATCCAACAATTTCCCCCTTTTTGATGATGACAAAACTTCAGCTAAGTACCTGTACCTAAAACTAAAGTTGAGTCCTCAAAAATTTCTGAGATAGAAATTATATGTTGGAAGCTTGAACTTTTATATATGATTTTGAAATTACAGTACAAGTTACAAGCAAAAGAACTTAAGTGAAAAATTACAAATGAAGTAAGTTGGTTACATAATTTCAACAGATGACCTAGTCTAGTAATCCTAGTCTAGTCCTCAGCTTCTTCATCTTCTTCTTCTTCTTCCTCTTCTTCAACTTCAACTTCATCACTACTTTCATCTTCACCACTTGAGAATGCATCAGCAAGGTTCTTTAATTTTTCTCTTCTTTCATCAGCTTCAAACTTTGCTTTGATGTCCTCAATCCTCTTATACTTAACATCTGGATTAAGCTGTTCTTCAGCAGAGTACTTAGAGGCAGCCAACTCCTTGTCAGTCTTAGCTACATCCTTGGGCTCTACTTTATCACCAGCTTCATCATCAGCTTCCTTTTCAAGTACTTCTTCTTCACTTGGCTTTCCAGCAGCAGCCCGTTCGTCTCGTACTTGAACAGTTGCAGCAACAACAGTCTTCTCAGCTGATTCCTCTTCCCCATTTTTGTCATCATCAGCAGGGTTGAGTTGATCAGGAGTTATGTTGACAGCAGCACAAAGCTTCTTTATGTTTTGATCCATGATTTGATTTTGAGCACAGTGATGATTCAGAGTAGTCTCCATGCGAAGTTGATTAGCTTCCATGCGAAGTTGATTTGATTTTATCTCACCAGACTGATCATTTAAACAATCAACATTCAGCTGAAGTGTTGATATTTCAGTTTGAGCTTTGGTAGTGACAGCAGTAAACTCTTGCATTAATGCAACATTCTTCTCTATCTCTGCTTCACTAACTTGCTTCATGACTCTTCCAATCCCAGCAATGTCAGACTCATGCCTTTGAAGAGTAGAGTGCAGATGACTAACATCAGCCTTCACATCTTCAATATTTCTGTTCATGCTCAATATACTCTGAGTTAACATCAGGGAGTTGTCTGGTGGTAGAGGAAAGTTATCAATGGCGTCCTTAACCATTTTTGCAGTCTCTTCCTGCATTTGCTTTATCATCAGCTGATTCCTCAACTCCATCTCCTTTATGGCAGTTTCAATCAGCAGCTGCATGGATTCCATCAGCGAGGAATGCAAGTCAGCAGTGGGAGCAGGGTGTGATGATTCAGCAGGTTCGTCCTGTTGAACAGGTGCTTCATGAAGAACAGGACTGTCTTCAGCTTTCCACTCTAAAGCTAAAGGAACTAAGTCCTTGACCTCACAGGCAGCTTCTTTGATGTATCCAAGTTAATCTCCTTAGCTTGCTGGTCTTTCTTTTGTTCTTCACTAGCAGGCTCATCAGCAATGTGAATGATCTCAGTACCATCAGCAGACACAACAGTCTTCTGACGAAACAAGTCAGCTGGCACGAACGGTGAAGTAGTCTGTTGAATACTCAGCTTTTCTTGATAAGTACTGATTTCTGAGCCATAGGCTATTTGCTGTAAACTTGGTAAACTGGGCATTGTACTTGATGTTCCTGGTTCAAACCTTGATCTTTCAGCCCATCTCTCCAATGTTGTGTAAACAGCAATCTTGACTGCTCTATCAATGCGGTCATCAGCAGGACCAAGTTTCTTTGGCAATGAATCCTTGATAGCAGTCGCCTCCTGACTTACAATGACTCTTGCAAAGTCATGTAGTCTGTCTCTTACAAAATCTGAGTCCAACGCCTTGGCAACAGAAGTGGTTTGGAACCAGTTTAAAACCCATCTTCCTTCTGTAGCAAACTCCTTCCAGGCTTGAATCTCTTCCTCAGATTTGTTCAATCTGTACTCTCTCCATCTGTTATATCTGATCTTTTCAGGGAGAAAAGTAGTCCTTGATTGAAGCAGCTGATTTAGCCTTTCCAGCTCTGCTTCAAATTTCTTGAAAGCAGCAGAGTCACCTTGAACTATTTCAATGGCCCTCCTGACTTCAAATTTCTTTCTCTTTATTGGCTCAGCCTTTGGTAGAACAAATTGTCCTTCCTTAGGCTTTCCTCCAATGACTATGCCTTCTGACCGCCTTGGTCCATGGGCATCCTTCTTGCTATCTTCCAAAGCTTTAGCCAAGTCTGCTTCCTCCTTGGCAGCTAATTCAGCTTCTGTCATATTCTTGACATCAGCTTCCTTCTTGCTAGCTTCTAAAGCTCTCTTAAGTTCAGCCTCATCATGCTTTCGTTGCTCAACTTCTTCGCGCTTTTTCTTGTGATAAGCTGACACTTTTGCCTTGCCAGTTCTTTTCTTCCTGGCAGCTCTGGATTCAACAACTGGTGACTCAGCTGTTGGTTCTGGAGCAGCAATTGCTACTGGTGCAGCAGCAATAGGTTCAAGGATCTGCACTTCAGGATCCTTTTGAGGTTGTGCAACCTCAGCTGTTGGTGCAGAAGTCTGTTTCACTTGATCAGCTGACTTAACTTCAGCAGACTCCTTTTCTGATCCAACAGGCCTCTCAGCAGTTGGAGGACTTTCTCTAACCAACTCAGAAAGTTATTTATCTTCGTCAATAAACGTCATCTTCTTTCTGGCAGTTTTCTTAGTAAAAGGGACAGCAGCAGCAGTAGAAGTGGCAGTGTCCTTCATGTCACTCCTTGTCCTTTTAGCCACATTTTCAGCTGGTAGCTCAGCTGAAACTGTTCTTTCAGGAGATGAGTCAACTGTCATCTCATCAATCTCCTTGACTGTTTCATCAATAATAGAATCCACAGCATCCTTCTTCTTAGACACGCCTGTTCTGGCTTTAACAGCTGGCTCAGCTGTTGGAACAATTGTCTTGCTCTTTTTGCCTTTAACAGCAGGCTTTTCAGGCTCAGAAGCCTTCCTCTTTGTTTGCTTCTTCTCTGGCACAACAGCAGGCTCTTTTGACCTTCCAGACTTCACTCCTTCATAGATTTTTAACTCTTTTGCCTTATGAACGTCCTTTCCATTAGTCACTGAGCATCTCAAATTTACCAACAGGTGACTAAGAAATATCCTGTGCAGAGTTAAACCACGTTTCTTGTGATCAGCTAATATGTACCAGATGAAAGTTGCCCAGCTAACTTTCAAACCATGGAAAATAGCTATCATAGTGTGATATCTCTTCATCGGTACACTGTCCAATGAGAATGTGCAGTTCTCAAGGACCTTGGCAACCAAATCTGCCATCTGCTGAAATTCGTCCTTCAGCTGATATTTCTTTATTCCTCCAGACATCACTTGATTTTTCTTTGAAGCCAGATTCCAGAAATCTGCTTCAAGCGGTTCAGCTAGGGTTGCAATTTCAGTCGAACCTTCTAGAGATAGTCCATACATCTCATTTAGCAGTTTGGGGGTTATACAGATAACCTTATCCCCAATTTTGGCAACAATCTCCTTCTTATCAAAATCAGGCTCATCTTTAGATCCGTAGAACTCTAATACCTGATCTTTGAAGATCATGTCTTCATGCGCTTCCATGAAGTTAACCAGGGATGCCGCTTTGAACTTTTCCAAGATTTCTTTCATTAATGGTGTGCCAGTCGTATGGTAGGTTAGGTAGTTCAAGAACATACCTTCAGCAGCAGCTTCTTTGGCAGAAATTCTGAAAAAGATTAAGAAAAACGAAGAGAAATTCGCAGTAGATGAGTGCAGAATTGCTCTGTATGCTTTTGAAATTTTGAGGGTGCGTAAAAGCTTAGTAAGCTGATCAGATCTGGATTTATAGATGTTGGTTTCTTGTCGGTTTCCGTGATTAGCGTCAACCGTTAGATCAGTTACTGAAAAGCAGATCGTGTGATTGTGATACGCGGATTTCAAAATATCATTAATTATGTCAGACAGGCGGGAATTTGAAACGCCACTTGTCTGCTACTTATAAAAGCGTGCTTTTGATAAAAACATTTTTGGTACAACACTTAAGTATAAGCTGACATAAATAAAAATAGATGAGTAAAATAATACTAATCTGATAGACGACTTGTCTGATACAGTATATCACTAGAAGTCTTCAAGAATTAAGAACAAATCTTCTGATTAAAACAACTTCAACTAACTGTCATTAAAGATTTCATCTTTAAGACAGGAGTACCGCTAGTCTTACACGTTCCCCCTGAATTCAAGAATTCATCAGTCAACTAGTCTGTTGAGAGTCAGTCTTCTTGAAGTGTAACACTTGTTGATATCAGATTAGTAAGCTGTTGAACCCAGTCTTCTGATAGGTTCCCCCTCAGCTTATGAATCCAAATTTAACAAGCCCAGTTCCACTCTTAGAGTAGAAAATCTTGCATCACTTAGTGGTTTGGTGAAAATGTCAGCAATCTGATTGTCTGTATGAACATAATCAATAATAACATTTCCTTTTTCAACATGGTCTCTGATGAAGTGATGTTTGATCTCAATATGCTTAGTCCTGGAATGACTAGTAGTATTCTGAGTAAGTGAGATTGCACTTGTATTGTCACAGTAGATAGGGATTCCACTGATCTTGAGATTATAGTCTTCTAGTTGATGCTTCAACCAAAGTATTTGTGCACAACATGCTCCAGCAGCAATGTATTCAGCTTCAGCAGTAGATATGGATACTGAAGTCTGTTTCTTACTCATCCATGAGATCAGACGACTGCCTAAAAATTGACAAGTACCTGTACTACTCTTCCTATCAATTTTACAACCAGAAAGGTCAGAATCTGAATATCCAATAAGTTCAAATCCTGATTCCCTTGGGTACCATAAACCCAATTCTTGTGTGCCTTTGAGATACTTTAATATCCTTTTGGCAGCTAAGAGATGAGATTCCTTTGGATCTGATTGAAATCTCGCACAAACCCCAACAGAATACATAATATCAGGTCTACTAGCTGTTAAATACAACAGTGACCCAATTATGACTCTGTATTTGGTGATGACAACTGATTTGCCACCTTCATCCTTGTCCAGACGAAGTCCAGTAGACATAGGAACATTAGCAGATGAGCAAGTTTCCATACCAAATTTCTTGAACATATCTCTTGTGTACTTTGCTTGATTAATAAAAATACCATCAGATAGCTGTTTAACTTGTAATCCAAGAAAGTAATTTAGTTCTTCCATCATGCTCATTTCAAACTTGTTCTGCATCAGCTTAGAGAACTTTTCACACATCTGTTTGTTAGTTGAACCAAAAATAATATCGTCCACATATATTTGTACCAACAATATATGATTATCCCATTCAATAGTGAACAAAGTCTTATCTACTTTACCCTTGCGAAATCCTTTAACTAAAAGAAAATCAGATAAAGTATCATACCATGCTCTTGGAGCCTGTTTCAGTCCATAGAGAGCTTTCTTCAGACGATAAACTTTGTCTCCTTGTTGATAAGCTTCAAAACCAGGAGGTTGTTCAACATAGACTTCTTCTTGCAATTCTCCATTGAGAAAAGCAGACTTCACATCCATCTGATAGACAGTGAAGTTCTTGTAAGCAGCATAGGCTAAGAATAATCTGATTGCTTCAAGCCTAGCAACTGGTGCGAATGTCTCATCAAAATCAATGCCTTCTTCTTGGCAATAACCTTTGGCAACTAGTCTTGCTTTGTTTCTGGTAACAATACCATCTTCATTCATTTTATTTCTGAATACCCACTTAGTGCCAATTACTCTTTGATGAGTAGGTCTGGGAACTAAGTACCAGACTTCATTCCTTTCAAATTGATTCAACTCTTCTTGCATTGCTTCAATCCAGTGAGTATCACTAAGAGCTTCATCAATCAACTTAGGCTCAATTTGTGAAAGAAAACTTACAAACATTGTTTCATTTGCAGTTGACCTTCTAGTTCTCACTCTATCCAAAGGATCACCAATCACTAAGTCAGGTGGGTGATCTCTGAGCCATCTGAGATCAGGTTGCAAATCTGGATGTTGTCCTCTTGATTGATCTTGCAACACTACTGTTGGAGTCTCAGTAGTAGTCTGTTGTACAGGCTCTGGTCTGGCAGCTGTTTGCAACTCCTCTGTTAGACAATCAGCAGACTGATTTTGAACAGCACTTGAGTTAACAGCTTGAGTTAAATCAGGTAGTATGATGGGTACATATTCTTCCTTTCTTTCCACACTCAATTTATGAAAGTCAGCAGATACCTCTGGATTTGCACTTTGATTCTTTTCAGATGATTGACTTGGTTCATCAAATACTACATGAATAGATTCTTCTACAAGTAAAGTTCTTTTGTTAAACACTCTATAAGCTTTACTAACAGTAGAGTAACCTACAAAAACAGCTTCATCAGCCTTTTTTGCAAATGCAGTAAGGTGATTTTTACCATTGTTCAAAACATAACATTTACAACCAAAAATCCTAAGATAATGTAAATTAGGCTTTCTGTTGTTTCATAGCTCATAAGGTGTCTTGTTTTAACTTTTGTTGATCATACATCTGTTCTGTGTATAACATGGTGTATTTGTGGCTTCTGTCCAGAATCTTTGGGGCAGCTTTGCTTCAGCTATCATTGTCCTGGTAGCTTCCTTTAGAGTTCTGTTTCTCCTTTCAGCAACTCCATTTTGTTGAGGGGTTCTGGCACCAGAGTACTCATAATTTATTCCTCTGGAGTTACAATACTCTTCAACAGTAGAGTTTGTAAATTCAGTCCCTCTATCTGATCTGATCTTCAATATCCTTTGACTCTTCTCATTCTGGATCAGTTCCATCAGATTAGTAAGATGTTCCTTGGTTTCATTTTTTTTCTTCATGAAAATCACCCAAGTAAATCTTGAAAAATCATCCACAACAGCCAGGCAGTATTTCTTTCCACCATTGCTGATTGGATCAATAGGGCCAAACAAATCCATATGTAACAGCTCCAAAATTCTGGTTGAAGATTGGTGCTTCTTGCTTTTGAAAGTGGACTTCACTTGTTTACCCTTCTGACATGCGTCACAAAGCTTGTCTTTGCTCATGACTGTCTTTGGAATTCCTTCTACCAGATCATTCTTTATCAATCTGTTTATGGTCTTGAAATTCAAATAATTCATTCTTTTGTGCCACAGCCAACTGATTTCACTTGGTGTAGAAGCCACCAAACAAACATTAGAATTCTTGTCCACAGAATTCCAGTCGACTACATAGATATTTCCCTGTCTTCTTCTAGATAAAATAACCTTCTTTGTTCCAACTTGTTCAACATAGCACTTATCTAATGAAAACATTACAAAAAATCCCTTGTCACAAAATTGACTTATGCTCAGCAGATTGTACTTCAGGCCATTAACATAAGAGACGTCAGATATCTCTATGTTTCCTTTGATAAGCTTTCCAACAGCAACAACCTTGCCTTCTTTGCTGTCTCCAAAAGTAACTCTTGGACCATTCACAGCAACAGCATCTGCCAGTTCATGTATGTCTCCACACATGTGCCTTGAACATCCACTGTCCAAGTACCATTTCTTCACTACTTTACTCCTACTCCTAATCCTAACCTACAAAACAAAATAAAAATGTTTTAGGTACCCTTTATTGAGAGGGTCCTGGTGGATTAGTGTCACCTTTGACAACCCAAGATGTTGAAGTCTCAGGCTTCTTAGGCTTCAGAGTTTTAGCAGGAGCATGAGCAACTTCATTTTCATCATAATCAGCAGGCATGTTATGTTGATAATCATTATGATGAGGATAAGGCTCATAAGCAGGATAAGATGCATGATAAGCAGGGTAAGCATGCATTGGTTGATGAGCATGATATGCAGCATAATAAGGTGGATAATGAGGTGCAGCATAGTAAGGTGAGTAAGCAGGTTGCACATAATTAGACTCATTTCCATACCAAGCATTATTGTTATAATTTCTTTGCTTCTTAGGTCTGCTTTTTACTTGCTCTTTAACAGACGACTTAGCTTTACTAGTCTGATTGGTTTTACTCTTATCAGCAGACTTCTTTGGACTATTCTGCTGTTTGGTTTTACCAATCTGTTTTTCATTTTCAGGCTTTTTACCCTTTTTAGCCTTAGGAGGACTCTTCTCCTTTTTCTCAATTTCCAGTGAAGTGGATTTAGCAGTCTGAACATACAAGATAACATTACTGTTATCAGCAGATATAAACTTCTCAGCTTTGTTCAGTTCTAAATTTTCTTTTACTAAGGGTGTACTCTGTTCAGTTGATTTATCTATTGACACAACAGCCGACTTAGGAACAGACGACTTATTGAGTAAAAATATTGTTGCTTCGAGTTTCATGATTTGTCCCTTGTAAACTTCACATTCTGCTCTCAGAGATTCACATTCATGCGAAAGCTTTTTATACTCAGCTGAATCTTTTTGTTTTTCAACACTAAGTTTCAGTTTAGCATTTTGCTTTTTCAGCAGAATCATCTCGTCCTTAAGCTTAGCAAATTCATTAACAACATCGGCTTTATTGTTCATCATTTGCTCAAATGAGTTAAACAACTCAAGTTCACTTTCAGAGAGATTTACCTCATTGTCAGAATCATCAGATTCCTTTGCCATGAGACAGAGCAGTGCAGGTGTCTCGTCAAAAACAGAGTCATCACTTGACGTGCCTGATTCTGTGTTGGATGAGTAGATGGCTGCCATCTTTTCAGCTTCAGCCAACAACACTTTGCTCTTCTGGTATCTCTTCTCTATTCTCTCTTTCCTTTGTTTCTTTTCCTCCTCTGTATATTTCTCCGCTTTAGGATATGGGCAGTCCTTGATGAAATGTCCCAATTTCCTGCAATTATAGCACATCATTTTGGATTTATAATCATCCTTAATATCATGAGAATTGGAGGTAGGTTTAGAAGTAGAAGCATTGTTATATTTGTTCTTCATTATTCTTTTGTAGAACTTTTTGAACCCATTTAATAACAAGGCAACATCGCCAGCAGTGTACTCCTTTTTACTCAGTACTGTGGCCTCATCAGATGAGTCCACTTCTCTTATCTTCCCGGTTGATCTTCTAGTTCTTTCTGCAGCGACCAGGGCAGCAGTGGGGCCATAAGTTGAGGTCTCTTCTATTCCCATCCTTGGCATTTTATACTCGTACGCCTTGAGTACAGAAAACAGCTCAGTCAGTGAGATCTTCCCCAGATCCCTTGATTCTTCCATCGTTGTGATCTTCATGTTGAACTTGGGTGGTAGCGCCTTTAAGACTTTCAAAGTGATCTCTTTATCAGTAAACGTCTTTCCCAACTTCAGAACATTGTTTAACACCTTTGTAAACCTTGAATCCATCTGGTCAATGGTTTCTCCAGGCTTCATTTTGAAGTTTTCAAACTTCTCCAGGGCAACACTCAGATTGTGTTCTTTGATAGAGTCATTCCATTCACTCATGTCACGGACTTTGTCCCACATCTCCTTAGATGTTTTACAATGTTTGACCTTGTCAAACCTTTCATTGTCCAGGGCCTTTGTCATGATGAAGATTTCAACTTTGTCAAGATTCTTCAACTTGATTTCTTCAGGTGTCATTTATGATCGTTCTTTATCAACGACCGTATCTACGCCATCAATTTTAATTGTCTTGGTAACTCTTATAGGACCTTGTGTTATGCATGTATACATATTGTCATTATAAGCAGCAAGGAAAATTTCCATGCGGATCTTCCAGTCCTCAAAGCTCATACCGCCTATGTGGGGAACTAGGCAGATACAATCCATTTTTTCAAAAAGTTTTTATTTTTCAAAAAAATGCTCTTTTGAAAACTTTTGAAAACCTTTGAAAAACACTCAGAGATCAAGCTCGTTGATCAGGCAAATGATTCAGATGAACCACCTGCTCTGATACCACTTGTTGGTCCCAAGTGGTCAGATGAGGTCTAGAGGGGGGGGGGGGGGAGGGGGGGGGGGTGAATAGACCTCTTAAAAATTTATCTTTTAAAATTCTCTAACTTTTCTGTCAGCAGACTAAGCTGATCAGTAATCGTAAGCTGACTATGCTGATCTCGCACAAAGCTTTGAACAGCAGAGTAGACCACTCATCTGATTTCACTCAGCTGATTTTATCAAAATCAGAGTTTTAAAATTACTAACTTGCAGCGGATATTTCTAGTGTTTTTCACAAGTAGTTTTCTTAACTTAGAAAAAGTTTTATCCCCAGTTTTAATAAACTCCTTTTATAAAACTTTTCAACAGTTAACTTTTTGTGTTAAAGTATACTCTTTAAAATATGCAGAAAATAATGCAAGTATAACACAAAGGATTTTTATAGTGGTTATATGGATGTAAATCCTTTAGTCCACTCTTCCAAGTCACTTAGATCTTGGGTTATACTATAAACACACAGTTTACAATACACTATGCTTGCGCCTATCAACAAATGAAACGGCCACAAGTACGTAATAGGAAATCACAAAGAAACTCCTATTCTCTGAAGTAATATCACTCACTAAGATGGATATCTACTTCTCACAACACGATTCTAACAAAATCACTCAGATTTATGTGTATATTCTGTTTTCTCTCTATTCTGCTTCGTCAACAAATGACTCGGCTGATGAGTGTTCTGTTCTTGAGTTTGAGACTTAGAAGAATTCTGCTTTAGATTTTTGCTCTCAAAATGTGTTGTCTCTTCTTCTTCAACTCACGAACTGAACTATTTATACTTGAGATTTGAAAATCTGCCCGTTGAGAGATCGACAGGTGTCCAAATCATCGAGTACTGGTCCTTCTGCAGAAACGGCTACCTGCGACTGAACACTGTACACTCTGCTGTACTTGCTGTCAGTCCGCATCAAATGCACCAAGCTGATACAAGGTTTCTCTTCAATCATTTGTCATAAATACCCTTCCTCTTCAGCATTTATTACTCCAAGTGCATTTATTACCGTTGCAATAACTTCTGATCCACTTCCACTCTGCTGATCGAAATCACTCGTCTGATGTATACTCGGCTGATCCCAAACTTGAACTAATCTGATTTGAGTCGGCTGATAGTCCACCAGTCTGATTCCTTCTTCAGCAACAGATCAGTAGTCTTCTGGACCATATTTGACTAGTCTGAATATAATTCTTCCTTGGTCAAATATCTTCTAAGGTTTGTACTAAGTTTCCATACTTAGCTGATGACTTTTGGAAATCATCAAAACCTCCCTTTACTTCAAAGTCTTCATCATCATCCAACAGTAATATAATGGATATTTATAAGTGGAAAAGTCATTTTTGTATTCACATTTTTATTTGAAGATATTTGTTTGATAGTTATTGGAACTTTAATGCCACTTTTACAATATTTTGGGGTCTCGCTTTTTGGATAGCATTTCAGTGTTCTCTAAAAAATCAAACAAACAATATTTCTTGCTTTTAGAAATAAGCTCATCCTCTCTCAATTTTAAATAAATAATATCATCTCAAAATTAGTTTAGTACCATATTTTCAGCATATTCATGACTTGAATGAGAAAAGTTATGGCCCGATAATTTGACAAATGGATTAATAGCAGCCCATTTAGTATCCTTTTCTTCATTACCAGCCCAAGTGGCCAATTAGATAGGTTACTGTTGTTAACTAATACACCTAATATCCTTAGTTAATTCCACAAACCTATAAAATTCAATCTTGCACACACATTTACGTAAAAAAGATTATCAGAAACTTACAATTTCAAGATATTTATTATATTTAATTTAGTTTAATGTTTTTTTAAAAGATTTTGTTTTAATTTTAGTATATTATTACATGTATACTAGTTTAATAAGTGATGAGTTATTTAATTAATAATCCAATCATTGAAAAATCGAGTACAAATAATGAAGCAGTTTTCAAAATAAAAAATATGAAAAATCTTGAATCAAAAAATTGATATTAATTCTATCATTCTATGAATATTATGATATGAAATAACATGTACAACTTAGATTTTTTTTTAAAATTACTTTTATATTTTTAATATATTATATTTTTAATATATCCTCTATTTTTTACTACCTTGGATTTTTGCTCGGAGTTTAAAATAAGAGTTGAAAAAGTTAAACTTTTAGACATTCTTACATGTATGGAGAGTTAGTGGTGTCAAATCATTACATTATGTGAAAGCGTGTTTTTTAGAAAAGTAATTTCATTTTAGGAAATGGAGTATTGTTTTGGGACATCCCAAATAAGAAATAGGAGCAAAAATAAAAGGATGGAGGGAGTGTCATTTTATAGTTACTGTTTCCGAGGGCTTGTGCAAATAATTAGTTTAAATATGTTTGTCAATTAAATTTACCAACATATTAGTTCGGCCCCCTCGACTTCCAAATCCTGGATTCCCCCTTGGTCCTAAGACACCTCAGGATGAAGCGGGTATGAGAAGGATTCCCTATGCTTCAGTAGTAGGAAGTCTTATGTATGCAATATTGTGGACTATATGCTATGCTGCTATGCAGTAGAAATAGTCATTCGTTTTCAATGCAACCTTGGATTTGATCACAAGATCGCAGTAAAGCATATTCTCAAGTATTTAAGTAAAACGAGAAACTATATACTTGTGTCTAGACGGTGACATGAGCCGTATAGGATATACTGATTGTGATTTTCAATCAAACAAAGGACGTCGAAAGTCGACATCTGGATCAATATTCTATTTTAATGGTGTAGTTGTTGTCTAAAAAGCTTCAAACAATTCAGATCAACATATTCGACCATGGAGGTCGAATAGTGGCTTGTGAAGCATCTAAAAAGCAGTGTTGGTCCCAAGTGGTCGGATGAGGTCTAGAGGGGGGGGGGGGGGGGGGGGTGAATAGACCTCTTTAAGATTTACCTTTTAAAAACTTCTAACTTTTCTGTCAGCAGACTAAGCTGATCAAGAATTGTAAGCAGACTAAGCTGATCTCGCACAAAGCTTTGAACAGCAGAGTTGACCACTCTTCTGATTCTACTTAGCTGATTTTATCAAAATCAGAGTTTTAAAAATAACTAACTTGCAGCGGATTTATCAAGTGTTTTCCACAAGTAGTTTTCTTTAACTTTAAAATAGTTTTATCCCCAGTTTTAACAAACTCTTTTTAAAACTTTTCAACAGTTAACCTTTAAGTGTTTTAAGTATGCTGTTTCAAATATGCAGAAATTTATGCAAGTAAAAACACAAAGGATTTTTATAGTGGTTATATGGATAGAAATCCTTTAGTCCACTTTTCCAAGTCACTTAGATCTTGGGTTATACTAAATCACACAGATTACAGTATACGCTGCTTACGCCAAACAACAAATGATATGGCCGTAAGTTCACAATAGGAAATCACAAAGAAACTCCTACTCTCTGAAGTAATATCACTCACTAAGATGGATATCTACTTCTCACAACACGATACAAACAAAATCACTCAGATTTATAAGTCTTTTTCTGTTTTCTCTCTATTCGGCTTCGTCAACAAATGACTCGGCTGATAAGTGTTCTGTTCTTGAGTTTGAGACTTAGAAGAATTCTGCTTCAGATTTTTGCTCTCAAAATGTGTTGTATCTTCTTCTTCAACTCACGAACTGAACTATTTATACTTGGAGATTTGAAAATCTACCCGTTGAGAGATCGACAGCTGTCAAATCCTCGAGTACTGGTCCTTTCTGCAGAAACGGCTGTTGCGACTGAACACTGTACACTCTGTTGTACTTTCTGTCGCTTCGCATTAAATGCACATTAAATGCACCAAGCTGATACGAGGTTTCTCTTCAATCATTTGTCATAAATACCCTTCCTCTTCAGCATTTATTACTCCAAGTGCATTTATTACCGTTGCAATAACTTCTGATCCACTTCCACTCTGCTGATCGAAGTCACTCGTCTGATGTATACTCGGCTGATCCCAAACTTGAACTAATCTGATTTGAGTCGGCTGATAGTCCACCAGTCTGATTCCTTCTTCAGCAACAGATCAGTAGTCTTCTGGACCATATTTGACTTGTCTAGAATACATCTTCCTTGGTCAAATATCTTCTAAGGTTTGTGCTAAGCTTCCACTTAGCTGATGACTTTGGAAATCATCAAAACCTCCCTTCACTTCAAAGTCTTCATCTTAATCCAACAATTTCCCCCTTTTAGATGATGACAAAACTTCAGCTAAGTACCTGTACCTAAAACTAAAGTTCAGTCCTCAAAAATTTCTGAGGTAGAAATTATGTATTGGAAGCTTGAACTTTTATAGATGATTTTGAAAATTACAGTACAAGTTACAAGCAAAGATAGACTTAAGTGAAAAATTACAAAATACAAGTGAAGTAAGCTGGTTACATAAATTCAACAGATGACCTAGTCTAGTAATCCTAGTCTAGTCTTCAGCTTCTTCATCTTCTTCTACTTCATCTTCTTCTTCTTCATCTTCCTCTTCTTCAACTTCTTCACTACTTTCGTCTTCACCACGTGAGAAAACATCAGCAAGGCCTTTTAATTTTTCTCTTCTTTCATCGGCTTCAAACTTTGCTCTGATGTCTTCAATCCTCTTATACTTAACATCTGGATTGAGCTGTTCTTCAGCAGAGTTCTTGGAGGCAGCCAACTCCTTGTCAGTCTTAGCTACATCCTTGGGCTCCACTTTATCATCAGCTTCATCTTCAGCTTCCTCTTCAAGTACTTCTTCTTCACTTGGCTTTCTAGCAGCAGCCCGTTGGTCTCGTACTTGAACAGTTGCATCATCAACAGTTCTCTTAGCTGATTCCTCTTCCCCCTTTTTGTCATCAGCAGCAGGGTTGAGTTGATCATGAGTTATGTTGACAGCAGCACAAAGCTTTTTGATGCTTTTATCCAGAATTTGTTGCTCAGCATAGTGATGATTTAGTGTAGTTTCCATGCGAAGTTGATTTGATTTTAACTCACCAGATTGGTCATTCAGGCAATCAACATTCAGTTGAAGTGTTGATATTTCATTTTGAGCTTTAGTAGTGACAGCAGTGAACTCTTGCATTAAGGCCACATTCTTCTCAATTTCTGCTTCACCAACTTGTCTCATGACTCTTCCAATCCCAGCAATGTCAGACTCATGCCTTTGAAGTGCAGAATGCAGATGACCCACATCAGCCTTCACATCTTCAAAATTTCTGTTCAAGTTCAATATACTTTCAGTCAGCATCAGGGAGTTGTCTGGTGGTAGAGGAAAATTATCAATGGCGTCCTTGACCATTTTTGCAGTCTCTTCCTGCATTTGCTTTATCATCAGCTGATTCCTCAACTCCATCTCCTTCATGGCAGTTTCAATCAGCAGCTGCATTGATTCCATCAGCGAGGAATGCAAGTCAGAAGTAGGAGCAGGGGGTGATGATTCAGCAGGCTCCTCTTCTTGTTGAATAGATGCTTCATGAAGAACAGGACTGTCTTCAGCTTTCCACTCCAAAGCTAAAGGAACTAAGTCCTTGACCACAGCAGGCAGCTTCGTTGATGTATTCAAATCAATCTCCTCAGCTTGCTGGTCCTTCTTTTGTTCTTCACTAGCTGGCTCCTCAGCAATGTGAATGATTTCAATACCATCAGTAGACACGACAGTCTTCTGACGAATCAAGTCAGCTGGTACGAAAGGTGAAGTAGTCTGTTGTATACTCAGCTTTTCTTGATAAGTATTGATATCAGAGCCATAGGCAATTTGTTGCAAACTTGGCAGACTGGGCATTGAACTTGATGTTCCTGGTTCAAATCTTGATCTCTCAGCCCATTTCTCCAATGTAGTGTAGACAGCAACTTTAACTGCTCTATCAATCCGGTCATCAGCAGGACCTGGTTTATTTGGAATTGAGTTTTTGATAGCAGTTGCCTCTTCCAATACAATGACTTTAGCATAGTCATGTAATCTGTCCTTCACACAATCTGAGTCCAGTGCCTTGGCAACAGAATTTGTATGCAGCCAACTTAGAACCCAACGGCCTTCAGCAGTAAACTCCTTCCAAGCTTGGATCTCTTCCTCAGATTTGTTTAACCTATACTCCCTCCAACGATTGTACCTTATCTTTTCTGGGAGAAAGGTAGTCCTAGATTGAAGCAGCTGATTCATCTTCTCTAGCTCAGCTTCAAATCTTTTGAAGACAGTAGAGTCACTTTGGACTATCTGAATTGCTCTTCTAACTTCAGACTTCTTCTTTTTGATTGGTTCAGCCCTTGGTAAGATAAATTGTCCTTCCTAGGGTCTTTCTCCAATCACGATGCCTTCAGACCTCCGTGGTCCATATGCATCTTTTTTACTATCTTCAATAGCCTTTGCCAAGTCTTATGCTTCCTTGGCAGCTAACTCTGCGTCAGTCATCTTTTTGACATCAGCATCCCTTTTGCTCGCTTCAAGAGCTCTCTTAAGCTCAGCTTCTTCACGTTTTCTCTGCTCAGCGTCCTCACGCTTCTTCTTGTGATAAGCTGACACTTTTGCTTTGCCAGTTCTCTTCTTTCTGGCAGCTCTGGATTCAACAACTGGTGCTGCAGCTGTTGATTCTGGTGGTGCAATTGCTACTGGTGCAGCAGCAACAGGTTCAAGGATCTGCACTTCAGGATCCTTTTGAGGTTCAGCAACCTCAGCTGTTGGTGTAGAAGTCTGTTTTACTTGTTCATCAGCTGACTTTACTGCAGTAGACTTCTTCACTACTTCAACAGGCCTCTCAGCAGATTGAGGGCTTTCTCTAACTAACTCAGAAAGTTCAGTGTCTTCTTCTATGAACGTCATCTTCTTTCTGGCAGTTTTCTTGGTAAAAGGGACATCAGCAGGAGCAGTAGAAGTGGCAGTGTCTTTCATAGCACTTCTTGTCCTTTTTGCCACATTTTCAGCTGGTAGCTCAGCTGAGACTGTTCTTTCAGGGGATGACTCAATTGTCATCTCATCAATTTCTTTGACCGTTTCATCAACAATCAGGTCAACAGCATCCCTTCTCCTAGACACGACTGTTCTGGCTTTAACAGCTGGCTCAGCTGTTTGAACAGTTGTCTTGCTCTTTTTGCCTTTGACAGCAGGCTTCTCAGGTTCAGAAGCCTTTCTTTTAGATTGCTTCTTCTCTGGCACAGCAGCAGACTCTTTTGATCTACCAGTTTTCACTGGGTCATAAATTTTCAGCTCCTTAGCCTTATGGACATCCTTGCCATTAGTTACAGCACATCCCAAATTCACCAGCAGATGACTAAGGAATATCCTGTGTAGAGTCAGACCGCGCACTTTGTGATCAGCAAGTACATACCAAATGAAGTTAGCCCAGTTCACCTTCAAACCATAGAAAATGGCTATCATTGTGTGAAATCTCTTCATTGGTACGCTGTCCAATGAGAATGTGCAATTCTCAAGGACCTTGGCTACCAAATCAGCCATTCGCTGAAATTCATCCTTCAGCTGGTTTTTCTTGATGCTTCCAGACAGCACTTGATTTTTCTTGGAAGCCAGATTCCAGAAATCTGCTTCAAGAGGTTCAGCTAGGGTAGAAATCTCAGTAGACCCTTCAAGAGAGAGTCCGTACTTCTCATTCAGCAGATTGGGGGTCACGCAGATGACTTTATCCCCAATTTTGGCAACAATTTCCAGGTTTTCAAAATTGACCTCCTCTTTCGAACCATAAAATTCCATCACCTGGTCTTTGAAAATCATATATTCATGGGCTTCCATGAAGTTAACCAGTGTAGCCGCCTTGAACTTCTCCAAAATTTCTTTCATTAATGGTGTGCCAGTCGTATGATAGGTCAGGTAGTTCAAGAACATACCTTCAGCAGCAGCTTCTTTGGCAGACATTCTGAAAAAGATTAATGGAAAAACGAAGAGAAATTTGCAGTATATGATTGCAGAATTGCTCTGTATGCTTTAGAGATTTTGAGGGTGCGTAAAAGTTTAGTAAGCTGATCAGATCTGGATTTATAGATGTTAGTTCTTGTCGGTTTCCGTGAAAAGTGGTAACCGTTGGATCAGTTACTTGAAAAGCTGATCGTGCGATCGTGATACGTGGATTTCAAAATATCATTAAATATGTCAGACAGGCGGGAATTTGAACCGTCACCTGTCTGTTACTTATAAAAGCGTGGTTTTGATAAAACGTTTTTATACAACACTTAAATATAAGCTGACATAAATAGAAACAGATGAGTACAATAATACTTATCTGATAGACGACTTGTATGATACAATATATCACTAGTGAAAGCCAATATCTAGTGATCTTCCTTTGCTGTTTGTCAATCCAGCAAGATAAATAGTCTTCAAATCTTCAAGAATTAAGAACAAATCTTCTGATTAAAACAACTTCAACTACTGTCATTGAAGATTTCATCTTTAAAACAAGGGTACCGCTAGTCTTACACGTTCCCCCTGAATTCAAGAATTCATCAGTCAACTAGTCTGTTGAGAGTTAGTCTTCTTGAAGTGTAACACTTGTTGATATCAGATTAGTAAGCTGTTGAACCCAGTCTTCTGATAGGTTCCCCCTCAGCTTATGAATCCAAATTTAACAAGCCCAGTTCTACTCTTAGAGCAGAAAATCTTGCATCACTTAGTGGTTTGGTGAAAATGTCAGCAATCTGATTGTCTGTATGAACATACTCAATAATAACATTTCCTTTTTCAACATTGTCTCTGATGAAGTGATGTTTGATCTCAATATGCTTAGTCCTGGAGTGACTAGTAGTGTTCTGAGTAAGTGAGATTGCACTTGTATTGTCACAGTAGATAGGTATTCCACTGATCTTGAGATTATAATCTTCTAGTTGATGCTTCAACCAAAGTATTTGTGCACAACATGCTCCAGCAGCAATGTATTCAGCTTCAGCAGTAGATATGGATACTGAAGTATGTTTCTTACTCATCCATGAGATCAGACGACTGCCTAAAAATTGACAAGTACCTGTAGTACTCTTCCTATCAATTTTACAGCCAGCAAGGTCAGAATCTGAATAACCAATAAGTTCAAATCCTGATTCCCTTGGGTACCACAATCCCAATTCCTGTGTGCCTTTGAGATACTTTAATATCCTTTTGGCAGCTAAGATGTGAGATTCCTTAGGATCTGATTGAAATCTCGCACAAACCCCAACAGAATACATAATATCTGGTCTACTAGCTGTTAAGTATAACAGTGACCCAATTATGCCTCTGTATTTGGTAATGTCAAATGATTTGCCACCTTCATCCTTGTCCAGACGAAGTCCAGTAGACATAGGAACATTAACAGATGATCTAGTTTCCATACCAAATTTCTTGAACAGATCTTTTGTGTACTTTGCTTGATTAATAAAAATACCATCAGGTAGCTGTTTGACTTGTAATCCAAGAAAGTAATTTAATTCTCCCATCATGCACATTTCAAACTTATTCTGCATCAGCTTAGAGAATCTTTCACACATCTGTTTGTTAGTTGAACCAAAAATAATATCGTCCACATATATTTGTACCAACAATATATGATTATCCCATTCAATAGTGAACAAGGTTTTATCTACTTTACCCTTACGAAATCCTTTGACTAAAAGAAAATCAGATAAAGTATCATACCATGCTCTTGGGGCCTATTTCAGTCCATAGAGAGCTTTCTTCAGACGATACACCTTGTCTCCTTGTTGATAAACTTCAAAGCCAGGAGGTTGTTCAACATAAACTTCCTCTTGCAATTCTCCATTGAGAAAAGCAGACTTCACATCCATCTGATATACAGTGAAGTTCTTGTAAGCAGCATAGGCTAAGAATAATCTGATTGCTTCAAGCCTAACAACTGGTGCGAATGTCTCATCAAAATCAATGCCTTCTTCTTGGCAATAACCTTTGGCAACTAGTCTTGCTTTGTTTCTGGTGACAATACCATCTTCATTCATTTTATTCCTGAATACCCACTTAGTGCCAATTACTCTTTGATGAGTAGGTCTGGGAACTAAGTACCAGACTTCATTCCTTTCAAATTGATTCAACTCTTCTTGCATTGCTTCAATCCAGTGAGAATCACTAAGAGCTTCATCAATTAACTTAGGCTCAATTTGTGAAAGAAAACTTACAAACATTGTTTCATTTGCAGTTGACCTTCTAGTTCTCACTCTATCCAAGGGATCACCAATCACTAAGTCAGGTGGGTGATCTTTGAGCCATCTGAGATCAGGTTGCAAATCTGGATGTCGTCCTCTTGATTGATCTTACAACACTACTGTTGGAGTCTCAGTAGTAGTATGTTGAACAGTTGCAGTTTGTTGAACAGTCTCTGGTCTGTCAGCTGTTCGCAACTCCTCTGTTAGACAATCAGTAGACTGATTTTGAACAGCACTTGAGTTAACAGCTTGAGTTAAATCAGGTAGTATGTACATATTCTTCCTTTCTTTCCACACTCAATTTCTGAAAGTCAGCAGATACTTCTGGGTTTGCACTTTGATTCTTTTCAGATGATTGACTTGGTTCATCAAATACTACATGAATAGATTCTTCTACAAGTAAAGTTCTTTTGTTAAACACTCTATAAGCTTTACTAACAGTAGAGTAACCTACAAAAACAGCTTCATCAGCCTTTTCTGCAAATGCAGTAAGGAGATTTTTCCCATTGTTCAAAACATAACATTTACAACCAAAAATCCTAAGATAATGTATATTAGGTTTTCTGTTGTTCCATAGCTCATAAGGTGTCTTGTTTTGACTTTTGTTGATCATACACCTGTTCTGTGTATAACATGCTGTTTTTGTGGCTTCTGCCCAGAATCTTTGGGGCAGCTTTGCTTCAACTATCATTGTCCTGGTAGCTTCTTTTAGAGTTCTGTTTCTCCTTTCAGCAACTCCATTTTGTTGAGGGGTTCTGGCAGCAGAGTACTCATGATTGATTCCTCTGGTGTTACAATACTCTTCAACAGTAGAGTTTGTAAATTCAGTCCCTCTATCTGATCTGATCTTCAATATTCTTTGACTCTTCTCATTCTGGATCAGTTCCATCAGATTAGTAAGATGTTCCTTGGTTTCACTTTTCTTTTTCATGAAAATCACCCAAGTAAATCTTGAATAATCATCCACAACAGCTAGGCAGTATTTCTTTCCACCATTGCTGATTGGATCAATAGGGCCAAACAAATCCATATGTAACAGCTCCAAAATTCTGGTTGAAGATTGGTGCTTCTTGCTTTTGAAAGATGATTTCACTTGTTTACCCTTCTGACATGGGTCACAAAGCTTGTTTTTGCTCATGACTGTCTTTGGAATTTCTTCTACTAGATCATTCTTTATCAATCTGTTTATGGTCTTGAAATTAAAATGATTCATTCTTTTGTGCCACAGCCAACTGATTTCACTTGGTTTAGAAGCCACCAAACAAACATTAGAATTCTTGTCCACAGAATTCCAGTCGACTACATAGATATTTCCCTGTCTTCTTCCAGTAAAATAACCTTCTTTGTTCCAATTTGCTCAACATAGCACTTATCTGATGAAAACACTACGGAAAATCCCTTGTCACAAAATTGACTTATGCTCAGCAGATTGTACTTCAGGCCACTAACATAAGAGACGTCAGATATCTCTATGTTTCCTTTGATAAGCTTTCCAACAGCAACAACCTTGCCTTCTTTGCTGTCTCCAAAAGTAACTCTTGGACCATTTACAGCAACAGCATCTGCCAGTTCATGTATGTCTCCACACATGTGCCTTGAACATCCACTGTCCAAGTACCATTTATTCACTACTTTACTCCTACTCCTAATCCTAACCTACAAAACAAAATAAAAATGTTTTAGGTACCCTTTATTGAGAGGGTCCTGGTGGATTAGTGTCACCTTTGACAACCCAAGATGTTGAAGTCTTAGGCTTCTTAGGCTTTAGAGTTTTAGCAGGAGCATGAGCAACTTCATTTTCATCATAATCAGCAGGCATGTTATGTTGATAATTATTATGATGAGGATAAGGCTCATAAGTAGGATAAGATGCATGATAAGCAGGGTGAACATGCATTGGTTGATGAGCAGGATATGCAGCATAATAAGGTGGATAATGAGGTGCAGCATAATAAGGTGACTAAGCAGGTTGCACATAATGAGACTCATTTCCATACCAAGCATTATAGTTATAATTTATTTGCTTCTTTGGTCTGCTCTTTACTTGCTCTTTAACAGACGACTTAGGTTTACTATTCTGATTGGTTTTACTCTTATCAGCAGACTTCTTTGGACTATTCTGCTGTTTGGTTTACCAGTCTGTTTTTCATTTTCAGGCTTTTTACCCTTTTTAGCCTTAGGAGGACTCTTCTCCTTTTTCTCAATATCAAGTGAAGTAGATTTAGCAGTCTGAACATACAAGATAATGTTACTATTATCAGCAGATATAAATTTCTCAGCTCTGTTCAGTTCTAAATTTTCTATTACTAAGGGTGGACTCTGTTCAGTTGATTTATCAATTGACACAACAGACGACTTATTATGAAAAGGTATTGTAGCTTCAAGTTCCTTGATTTGTCCCTTGTAAACTTCACATTCTGCTCTCAGAGATTCACATTCATGCGAAAGCTTTTTATACATGGCTGATTCTTCAGGTTTTTCAACACTGCGTTTCAGCTAAGCATTTTGCTTTTTCAGCAGAATCATCTCGTCCTTAAGCTTAGCAAATTCATTAACAACATCGGCTTTATTGTTCATCATTTGCTCAAATGAGTTAAACAACTCAAGTTCACTTTCAGAGAGATTTACCTCATTGTCAGAATCATCAGATTCCTTTGCCATGAGACAGAGCAGTGCAGGTGTCTCGTCAAAAACAGAGTCATCACTTGACGTGCCTGATTCTGTGTTGGATGAGTAGATGGCTGCCATCTTTTCAGCTTCAGCCAACAGCACTTTACTCTTTTGGTATCTCTTCTCTCTTCTTTCTTTTCTTTGTTTCTTTTCCTCCTCTGTATACTTCTCCGCTTTAGGATATGGGCAGTCCTTGATGGAAATGTCCCAATTTCCTGCAATTATAGAACATCATTTTGGATTTATAATCATCCTTAATATCATGAGAATGAGAGGTAGTTTTATAACTAGAAGCATTGTTATATTTGTTCTTCATTTTTCTTTTATAGAAATTTTTGAACCCGTTCAATAACAAAACAACATCGTCAGCAGTGTACTCCTTCTTGCTCAGTACTGGGGCCTCATCAGATGAGTCCTCTTCTCTGCTTTTTCCGGCGGATCTTCTTGTTCTTTCTGCAGCGACCAGTGCAGCAGTGGGGCCAGAAGTTGAGGTCTCTTCTATTCCCATTCTTTGCATTTTATACTCGTACGCCTTGAGTGCAGAAAACAGCTCAGTAAGTGAGATCTTCCCCAGATCCCTTGATTCTTCCATTCCTGTAATCTTCATGTTGAACTTTGGTGGTAGCGCCTTTAGAACTTTGACAATGATCTCCTTATCTGTAAACGTCTTACCCAACATCGGAACATTGTTCAACACCTTTGTAAACCTTGAATCCATCTGGTCAATGGTTTCTCCAGGTTTCATTTTGATGTTTTCAAACTTCTCCATGGCAACACTCAGATTGTGTTCTTTGATGGCATCATTTCCTTCACTCATATCACGGACTTTATCCCACATCTCTTTTGATGTTTTACAGTGTTTGACCTTGTCAAACCTTTCATTGTCCAGGGCTTTAGTCATGATGAAGATTCCAACTTTGTCTAGATTTTTCAGCTTGATTTCTTCAGCTGTCATCTCGTCTTCATCTTTGTCAACAACCGTATCTTGGCCATCAACCTTGATTGTCTTGGTAACTCTTATCGGACCTTTTGTTATGCACCTGTACATATTATCATTGTAAGCAGCAAGGAAAATTTCCATGCGTATTTTCCAGTCCTCAAAGCTCATACCGCCTATGTGGGGAACAAGGCTAATACAATCCATTTTCAAAAAGTTTTAGTTTTTCAAAAAGATGCTCTTTTGAAAACTTTTGAAAACCTTTGAAAAACACTTAAGGATCAAGCTCTTTGATCAGGCAAATGATTCTGATGAACCACCTGCTCTGATACCACTTGTTGGTCCCAAGTGGTCAGATGAGGTCTAGAGGGGGGGGTGAATAGACCTCTTTAAAATTTACCTTTTAAAAACTTCTAACTTTTCTGTCAGCAGACTAAGCTGATCAAGAATTGTAAGCAGACTAAGCTGATCTCGCACAAAGCTTTGAACAGCAGAGTTGACCACTCTTCTGATTCTACTTAGCTGATTTTATCAAAATCAGAGTTTTAAAAATAACTAACTTGCAGCGGATTTATCAAGTGTTTTTCACAAGTAGTTTTCTTTAACTTTGAAATAGTTTTATCCCCAGTTTTAACAAACTCTTTTTAAAACTTTTCAACAGTTAACCTTTAAGTGTTTTAAGTATGCTGTTTCAAATATGCAGAAATTTATACAAGTAAAAACACAAAGGATTTTTATAGTGGTTATATGGATAGAAATCCTTTAGTCCACTCTTCCAAGTCACTTAGATCTTGGGTTATACTAAATCACACAGATTACAGTATACGCTGCTTACGCCAAACAACAAATGATATGGCCGTAAGTTCACAATAGGAAATAACAAAGAAACTCCTACTCTCTGAAGTAATATCACTCACTAAGATGGATATCTACTTCTCACAACACGATACAAACAAAATCACTCAGATTTATAAGTCTTTTTCTGTTTTCTCTCTATTCGGCTTCGTCAACAAATGACTCGGTTGATGAGTGTTCTGTTCTTGAGTTTGAGACTTAGAAGAATTCTGCTTCAGATTTTTGCTCTCAAAATGTGTTGTATCTTCTTCTTCAACTCACGAACTGAACTATTTATACTTGGAGATTTGAAAATCTGCCCGTTGAGAGATCGACAGCTGTCAAATCCTCGAGTACTGGTCCTTTCTGCAGAAACGGCTGTTGCGACTGAACACTGTACAATCTGCTGTACTTTCTGTCGCTTAACATTAAATGCGCATTAAATGCACCAAGCTGATACGAGGTTTCCCTTCAATCATTTGTCATAAATACCCTTCCTCTTCAGCATTTATTACACCAAGTGCATTTATTACCGTTGCAATAACTTCTGATCCACTTCCACTCTGCTGATCGAAGTCACTCGTCTGATGTATACTCGGCTGATCCCAAACTTGAACTAATCTGATTTGAGTCGGCTGATAGTCCACCAGTCTGATTCCTTCTTCAGCAACAGATCAGTAGTCTTCTGGACCATATTTGACTTGTCTAGAATACATCTTCCTTGGTCAAATATCTTCTAAGGTTTGTGCTAAGCTTCCACTTAGCTGATGACTTTGGAAATCATCAAAACCTCCCTTCACTTCAAAGTCTTCATCTTCATCCAACAAGCAGTTACCAAGACATTACTTTTAAAGTTGTTTAAAGTGCATGTAGTTGGCAGGAATGAGTTTGAGAGATATGTCTCATTTGCTTTAAGAGCAAGTGGGAGATTGTTAGGAACAATGTTCATAAAGCATATGTATGAACATTACTAAATGGAAATAAATAATAATATTTTTTCGAAATTTTCATACATTCGATTCAATTATTTTTTTTATCATGCATAATGTAATTATAAGAAATTCTATGTCTACTTATTAAATTTAGTTTTTGTACATATAAGGATGTACATGAGGATTAAAATCATAAGGGTAAATTACGAATACCCCCCTCAGGTAAGCCCTAATTACAAAAAGCACCCTCACGTATTGGATATTACAAAAATTCCCCTCAGGTTTGTCACCTTCTTACAATTAACCCCTTGCCCATAAAATATTCCAATTTTGCCCTTGGATGTTATTTGTATTGTTTGTAATGTCTTATAAATGTTAAAACTTGGGATCTAATTATTATATCTTTTTAATTAGAAAAGAGATAATTATATATTTACTACAAGAATAATTGATAAAATTTATAATTGTCCATAAGTTTTAATAAATATTGCAAAAGAAAAGTTATTTATATATTTATTAGCATTTTTAATTGTAAAATATTAAAATAAATAGAATTTTAATAATATATTTTATAAATATGAATTTTTTACACATTAGTTAAATGAATTTATTTTTTAAATTAGTAAATTTAATAAATTATATTGTATTATAAATAAGATATTTTAATTTATTAAAGTTTATATTGTATTATAAATTGAAATATTTATTGAAATTTATGCGAAATTATAAATTATATAAATTATTTTGGTGGTAAATATATGATTATTATTTTTATATTTACAAGATAAAACAATTAACACCCAATTTTTAAAATTTATAACATATTATAAACATTACAAATAACTTCCAAGGGCAAAATTGGAACATTTTAGGGACAAGGGGTTAATTGTAAGAATGTGACAAACCTGAGGGTGATTTTTGTAATACCCAATACGTGAGGGGGATTTTTGTAATTAGGCCTTACCTTAGGGGGGTATTCGTAATTTACCCAAATCATAAATGATAGACTAAATAGTTCGTAGTAAGTCAAAGTTGAGATCTTTTACAGGCCACTGAAAATTAAGAATTATCTCGATCCGGATCACAGATGTTGAGACATTAAGGGTTGAGGTGCTTTATGTAATATGATTAAAATAAGACTGGACAAGACGTGAAATTAAATATTTTATAACATATCGTTAACTTAATATTTTAATACATGTAACAAGATTATCACATATGAAATAATATAAATCCTGAGTAGGCATTGTAACGACCCGACTCCGTGGGCCGTTAGATATCACTCGATCAAACGATTAATTTATGAAAATATTTAAGATACGGTTTTTGACAAAATTATAGAATCAAATTCAATGACAAAATCTTCACCGGGAAATAATTAATCAGAATCGTGTCAAAAGATTTTTCATGAAACAAAATTTTGAGAAAGGTAAAAATAATAGTTTATAAAACGCTTGAGGTCCAACTGAAATAAACCAGTTAATGATCACAAACGATTCGTAAGGGAAAAAATTCAAAATATTTAGACTTATAATTTTAAAATCAATCTCAACAAAAGACTCATCAATTTATATAACTGCAAAATTGACCACTAGTAGTCGAATTATTATAAAACATTTCAAATGAACAAAAGATTTGAAATGATTCTATGAGAATGAAGAAACGAAAAAAAAAAGACATATATCGAACATTAAATTACATAAGCTTTTTGAGACTAGGGTAGGACCGCAACCAGGACGACCTAACTGCAACCAAAATTATCAAACCCCAACACCTGTAGCTGAAAAGATTGAAACACGGAGCGCATAAGTTGATCATCCAACTTAGTGAGGCCGGTGCGCGTGTGCACGTGATGCGTGAATCAAGCATGCCAAAATGATGAGTATCAGTTAAACTTCTCAAACGGTTGTCAGAAAATATTCATGAAATGAAACATGTAATCAGACAGATCAGTACACAGAACTCATAACTACATGGGTCTACAGATATGACGAAATCAAAAGAACTTCGATATACAGAAAGAAACAGACAATGTAACAGACAAACACATAATACAGATACCAAATGTGGTTTGATGCCGTCTTCTCTTGCCCTCCATACAGATAACCAAACACACCAGTAAGGAGCGACCTTACACAGACAGATGCATCAACATGTCTTTCCCATAAGCAGAAGTTTGAGATCACTTCCCAAGCATACCTCCATACTTGATTAGTGAGTCAGGTCAATGGTAAGGTCGAGGCAACTTTATAGCCATCTACTATCAAAGTTGCCACGGACCCACCATCCACCGAAAATTGGGCGCCCTAAACAGAACAGATATGAACAGAACAAGCAGAACAGGACATGACAGATCAAACAGAATAATAACACCACATTAATAAATCTCCAACAATAACAATGACATAATAAAGTTCATGGACTAATGATAATCAAACCTTAATATCGAAATGTGAACATCTAATCATCAAACATGTCATTATTACACTAAAGATAAACTTCTAATGATTTCAATTAAGCATGCTCATGTGTATTGATATAATCAACAAACTCATGTCATATATTTAATCAAGGCAATAACTTAACAATCAAATAAACATAACTTGATACATAATATACCACGTAAGCATGCTAACAATAAGTCTCAAGCATATATTCATATAAACGTAACATAAAAATCATATATTAGTATTAAAAGGACTTCATGTGATCATACGCCCATGTCATTAATATATACGGATTATGAGTTCTAATGAAATTTAAGTAGCATGCTCATATGTAATGAAGTGCCCAACAAGGCAAAACAAATATAAGTCATATTATACGAGTCACCTTATCATTTCATACTATCAAGTGCAATCGATTACAGCGAACATCGCAAACGCACAATTCCAAATGTTTTACTATAATATTCAAGCATACACATCGCAACATGCCCATACAATAATTAAACACATAATCACAAACAAGATACGTGTGACGCCCCGTTTTTTCCCAGCTACGTCCTCGGGCCAAAGACAGCCCTCGACTGGAATCGGGTCGCCAAAACAAACCAATTAACCAAACGTTTAATTTAACTAGACTAGCAGCAAATAACATACAACTTAAAACTTGGAATAGTTTAAATATAGTAAACAATTTATCAATCAGCTTAATACATCAATATTTACAAAAAATTCAATTAAAAACTTGTAAACATTATCCAATCACATTTGAAATCTCCAAATTAAAATAATCCCAAACAAGACTTTCAAAAATACAGGACACGACCGACTCGGATCCCGGATCACCAACTACCACACACTTCAACTGTCGAAAGTACCTGAAAATGTAATCCACAAAGAGTGGTAAGTTGATCATCCAACTTAGTGAGGCCGTGTGCAAATGTACGTGATAGCAGCAAGCAAGCAACACAATCAGAATCAATTCAAACACGCACACCAAAGACGCATCACACGTATGTATGCAACAGACATCTCATCCAACCGCATAGAGGGCTCGAATGAATGTGATCAGACTCATGCAAAGACATCTCATCCAACCGCATAGAGGGCTCGAATGAATGTGATAAAAAGACATCTCATCCAGCCGCATAGAGGGCTCGAATGAATGTGATAAAAAGACATCTCATCCAGCCGCATAGAGGGCTCGAATGAATGTGATAAAAAGACATCTCATCCAGCCGCATAGAGGGCTCGAATGAATGTGATAAAAGACTCATGCAAAGACATCTCATCCAACCGCATAGAGGGCTCGAATGAATGTGATCAGACCCAATGATGCAAACGAAAAACGAAAACAAAGTATCAACACTCGCACAACAGTAATTCACAAATTTCTAGTCACAGTCGCAGTTCAAAACTCACAAGGCAAATAAAGCATACACGTAACATTCAATAATCATCCAATAAGCCACTTCAAGCAGCACCAGGTAAACTCGCACAAGAACACTCACCTGATTAACCGAGATGCTTTGGAGAATTTGACGTAAATTCCGAATTAAGAACCTGTAATTGATCGCGGATAAATACTCAAAAATTGAAATATAAACTCTAAAAGCCTTAATTTCATTTTTAGCCCGTCTTACTATTAAACTCTCAGTTTAATCTCAAGAATTAAATAAATCAAAATATGTCCAATATCTTAAATGGGCCTACTAATTGTTTAATTAAAATTTCACTATGTCGCTAGTTAAATCTCGAATTCCCTTAGGCCCGAAACCATTATCAATTAAATTTGTCTATCGAATTAATTGGTAACCAAATTTCGAGAACTCTGGACTTAATTGCTAATCAATCAAAATTAAGATTCATAAAAGACACCAATAGTGTGTCCACACCATTGCACTTCATCCCAATTTCCAGCCCAATACCAAGCCCAGCCCAAAACCCATCTTCTGGCCCAAACTCACGGCCCACTCCACTCAGCCCAGTCCAGCCCGAAGCCAAACCCTCAGGCCCAAATCCCAGCCCATTCCCTCAGCCCAAACCGCTCCTAAAATGCTACTGTTCATCGTCTTCCTCAACGCTTCACCTCCGGCAAAATTTCGTACGGCCCTACCACTTCTCCGCCTTCCCTTCTCCTTCCCCGACTAGCCTTGCACGACAACTCCCTCCCCAATCCCGAACCAACTCTCCTCCTCCCTCACCACGGCAGCCATAGCCGCCACCTCCCCATCTCAAATCCAAGATTCACTTTACCCTCCCCGTATCACCAATCGACGCCGAAAAGGAAAATAAAATGTACGGATGGATAGAGTTACCTATGGCGAAGGCCTGCGATGACCGAGACTCCGTTTGGTGGCAGCGGCGGTGGTTCCAATTTCTAGCAGCGGCGGCGGCGGGTGAGGGTGACGGGTTGCCATTTCCTCTTTTCTTTTCTTTTCCTTCTTTTCTCTTTTCCTTTTAATTAGTTCATTCACCTAGTTTATTAAATTTAATTGGGTTTAAAAGCTTGGGCCATTAGATAATTAACATACTTTATTTTAATAGGCCTTATTTAATTGAAATCTAAATTAGTTTTAATCATAAATTTGATTTTTAAACAAATTATCAATTTCATTTGGTCAAATTTTATTAAACATTTAATCTTAAATGAAACACATAAATGACTAATTGCGAATGCTAAACATTAAATTTTTTTTTTTAAAAAGAAGTAGTTTAATATTAAAAGTTTACATAAAAATATTTAACTTTTAGGAATGACAAATTACGCCCCGATAGGTATTTTTGGGGTTTCACAATCTAACCCCCTTAAAAGAATTTGGTCCCCAAATTCCTCTCTATCTTAACTTTTAGAAATTATGAATTACACCCCATTAGTTATTTTTGGGGTTTCACAATCCAACCCCCTTAAAAGAATTTGGTCCCCAAATTCCTATCTATCTTTCTGATAGCTCGTGATACTAGATTGCATTTCTGCTTCTAGTTTCCAAGTAAAAAGCAAACAAGCACATAAAGCAACTAGCATGTCATGCAACAGATGACTTACGACACGACTGACAGACGCCATCCGAGGATCCATACCTGACCTATGAGCCGAAGCTCTGATACCAACTGTGACGCCCCGTTTTTTCCCAGCTACGTCCTCGGGCCAAAGACAGCCCTCGACTGGAATCGGGTCGCCAAAACAAACCAATTAACCAAACGTTTAATTTAACTAGACTAGCAGCAAATAACATATAACTTAAAACTTGGAATAGTTTAAATATAGTAAACAATTTATCAATCAGCTTAATACATCAATATTTACAAAAAATTCAATTAAAAACTTGTAAACATTATCCAATCACATTTGAAATCTTCAAATTAAAATAATCCCAAACAAGACTTTCAAAAATACAGGACACGACCGACTCGGATCCCGGATCACCAACTACCACACACTTCAACTGTCGAAAGTACCTGAAAATGTAATCCACAAAGAGTGGTAAGTTGATCATCCAACTTAGTGAGGCCGTATGCAAATGTACATGATAGCAGCAAGCAAGCAACACAATCAGAATCAATTCAAACACGCACACCAAAGACGCATCACACGTATGTATGCAACAGACATCTCATCCAACCGCATAGAGGGCTCGAATGAATGTGATCAGACTCATGCAAAGACATCTCATCCAGCCGCATAGAGGGCTCGAATGAATGTGATAAAAAGACATCTCATCCAGCCGCATAGAGGGCTCGAATGAATGTGATAAAAGACTCATGCAAAGACATCTCATCCAACCGCATAGAGGGCTCGAATGAATGTGATCAGACCCAATGATGCAAACGAAAAACGAAAACAAAGTATCAACACTCGCACAACAGTAATTCACAAATTTCTAGTCACAGTCGCAGTTCAAAACTCACAAGGCAAATAAAGCATACACGTAACATTCAATAATCATCCAATAAGCCACTTCAAGCAGCACCAGGTAAACTCGCACAAGAACACTCACCTGATTAACCGAGATGCTTTGGAGAATTTGACGTAAATTCCGAATTAAGAACCTGTAATTGATCGCGGATAAATACTCAAAAATTGAAATATAAACTCTAAAAGCCTTAATTTCATTTTTAGCCCGTCTTACTATTAAACTCTCAGTTTAATCTCAAGAATTAAATAAATCAAAATATGTCCAATATCTTAAATGGGCCTACTAATTGTTTAATTAAAATTTCACTATGTCGCTAGTTAAATCTCGAATTCCCTTAGGCCCGAAACCATTATCAATTAAATTTGTCTATCGAATTAATTGGTAACCAAATATCGAGAACTCTGGACTTAATTGCTAATCAATCAAAATTAAGATTCATAAAAGACACCAATAGTGTGTCCACACCATTGCACTTCAACCCAATTTCCAGCCCAATACCAAGCCCAGCCCAAAACCCATCTTCTGGCCCAAACTCACGGCCCACTCCACTCAGCCCAGTCCAGCCCGAAGCCAAACCCTCAGGCCCAAATCCCAGCCCATTCCCTCAGCCCAAACCGCTCCTAAAATGCTACTGTTCATCGTCTTCCTCAACGCTTCACCTCCGGCAAAATTTCGTACGGCCCTACCACTTCTCCGCCTTCCCTTCTCCTTCCCCGACTAGCCTTGCACGACAACTCCCTCCCCAATCCCGAACCAACTCTCCTCCTCCCTCACCACGGCAGCCATAGCCGCCACCTCCCCATCTCAAATCCAAGATTCACTTTACCCTCCCCGTATCACCAATCGACGCCGAAAAGGAAAATAAAATGTACGGATGGATAGAGTTACCTATGGCGAAGGCCTGCGATGACCGAGACTCCGTTTGGTGGCAGCGGCGGTGGTTCCAATTTCTAGCAGCGGCGGCGGCGGGTGAGGGTGACGGGTTGCCATTTCCTCTTTTCTTTTCTTTTCCTTCTTTTCTCTTTTCCTTTTAATTAGTTCATTCACCTAGTTTATTAAATTTAATTGGGTTTAAAAGCTTGGGCCATTAGATAATTAACATACTTTATTTTAATAGGCCTTATTTAATTGAAACATTAATCTAAATTAGTTTTAATCATAAATTTGATTTTTAAACAAATTATCAATTTCATTTGGTCAAATTTTATTAAACATTTAATCTTAAATGAAACACATAAATGACTAATTGCGAATGCTAAACATTAAATTTTTTTTTTTAAAAAGAAGTAGTTTAATATTAAAAGTTTACATAAAAATATTTAACTTTTAGGAATGACAAATTACGCCCCGATAGGTATTTTTGGGGTTTCACAATCTAACCCCCTTAAAAGAATTTGGTCCCCAAATTCCTCTCTATCTTAACTTTTAGAAATTATGAATTACACCCCATTAGTTATTTTTGGGGTTTCACAATCCAACCCCCTTAAAAGAATTTGGTCCCCAAATTCCTATCTATCTTTCTGATAGCTCGTGATACTAGATTGCATTTCTGCTTCTAGTTTCCAAGTAAAAAGCAAACAAGCACATAAAGCAACTAGCATGTCATGCAACAGATGACTTACGACACGACTGACAGACGCCATCCGAGGATCCATACCTGACCTATGAGCCGAAGCTCTGATACCAACTGTGACGCCCCGTTTTTTCCCAGCTACGTCCTCGGGCCAAAGACAGCCCTCGACTGGAATCGGGTCGCCAAAACAAACCAATTAACCAAACGTTTAATTTAACTAGACTAGCAGCAAATAACATATAACTTAAAACTTGGAATAGTTTAAATATAGTAAACAATTTATCAATCAGCTTAATACATCAATATTTACAAAAAATTCAATTAAAAACTTGTAAACATTATCCAATCACATTTGAAATCTTCAAATTAAAATAATCCCAAACAAGACTTTCAAAAATACAGGACACGACCGACTCGGATCCCGGATCACCAACTACCACACACTTCAACTGTCGAAAGTACCTGAAAATGTAATCCACAAAGAGTGGTAAGTTGATCATCCAACTTAGTGAGGCCGTATGCAAATGTACATGATAGCAGCAAGCAAGCAACACAATCAGAATCAATTCAAACACGCACACCAAAGACGCATCACACGTATGTATGCAACAGACATCTCATCCAACCGCATAGAGGGCTCGAATGAATGTGATCAGACTCATGCAAAGACATCTCATCCAGCCGCATAGAGGGCTCGAATGAATGTGATAAAAAGACATCTCATCCAGCCGCATAGAGGGCTCGAATGAATGTGATAAAAAGACATCTCATCCAGCCGCATAGAGGGCTCGAATGAATGTGATAAAAGACTCATGCAAAGACATCTCATCCAACCGCATAGAGGGCTCGAATGAATGTGATCAGACCCAATGATGCAAACGAAAAACGAAAACAAAGTATCAACACTCGCACAACAGTAATTCACAAATTTCTAGTCACAGTCGCAGTTCAAAACTCACAAGGCAAATAAAGCATACACGTAACATTCAATAATCATCCAATAAGCCACTTCAAGCAGCACCAGGTAAACTCGCACAAGAACACTCACCTGATTAACCGAGATGCTTTGGAGAATTTGACGTAAATTCCGAATTAAGAACCTGTAATTGATCGCGGATAAATACTCAAAAATTGAAATATAAACTCTAAAAGCCTTAATTTCATTTTTAGCCCGTCTTACTATTAAACTCTCAGTTTAATCTCAAGAATTAAATAAATCAAAATATGTCCAATATCTTAAATGGGCCTACTAATTGTTTAATTAAAATTTCACTATGTCGCTAGTTAAATCTCGAATTCCCTTAGGCCCGAAACCATTATCAATTAAATTTGTCTATCGAATTAATTGGTAACCAAATATCGAGAACTCTGGACTTAATTGCTAATCAATCAAAATTAAGATTCATAAAAGACACCAATAGTGTGTCCACACCATTGCACTTCATCCCAATTTCCAGCCCAATACCAAGCCCAGCCCAAAACCCATCTTCTGGCCCAAACTCACGGCCCACTCCACTCAGCCCAGTCCAGCCCGAAGCCAAACCCTCAGGCCCAAATTCCAGCCCATTCCCTCAGCCCAAACCGCTCCTAAAATGCTACTGTTCATCGTCTTCCTCAACGCTTCACCTCCGGCAAAATTTCGTACGGCCCTACCACTTCTCCGCCTTCCCTTCTCCTTCCCCGACTAGCCTTGCACGACAACTCCCTCCCCAATCCCGAACCAACTCTCCTCCTCCCTCACCACGGCAGCCATAGCCGCCACCTCCCCATCTCAAATCCAAGATTCACTTTACCCTCCCCGTATCACCAATCGACGCCGAAAAGGAAAATAAAATGTACGGATGGATAGAGTTACCTATGGCGAAGGCCTGCGATGACCGAGACTCCGTTTGGTGGCAGCGGCGGTGGTTCCAATTTCTAGCAGCGGCGGCGGCGGGTGAGGGTGACGGGTTGCCATTTCCTCTTTTCTTTTCTTTTCCTTCTTTTCTCTTTTCCTTTTAATTAGTTCATTCACCTAGTTTATTAAATTTAATTGGGTTTAAAAGCTTGGGCCATTAGATAATTAACATACTTTATTTTAATAGGCCTTATTTAATTGAAATCTAAATTAGTTTTAATCATAAATTTGATTTTTAAACAAATTATCAATTTCATTTGGTCAAATTTTATTAAACATTTAATCTTAAATGAAACACATAAATGACTAATTGCGAATGCTAAACATTAAATTTTTTTTTTTAAAAAGAAGTAGTTTAATATTAAAAGTTTACATAAAAATATTTAACTTTTAGGAATGACAAATTACGCCCCGATAGGTATTTTTGGGGTTTCACAATCTAACCCCCTTAAAAGAATTTGGTCCCCAAATTCCTCTCTATCTTAACTTTTAGAAATTATGAATTACACCCCATTAGTTATTTTTGGGGTTTCACAATCCAACCCCCTTAAAAGAATTTGGTCCCCAAATTCCTATCTATCTTTCTGATAGCTCGTGATACTAGATTGCATTTCTGCTTCTAGTTTCCAAGTAAAAAGCAAACAAGCACATAAAGCAACTAGCATGTCATGCAACAGATGACTTACGACACGACTGACAGACGCCATCCGAGGATCCATACCTGACCTATGAGCCGAAGCTCTGATACCAACTGTGACGCCCCGTTTTTTCCCAGCTACGTCCTCGGGCCAAAGACAGCCCTCGACTGGAATCGGGTCGCCAAAACAAACCAATTAACCAAACGTTTAATTTAACTAGACTAGCAGCAAATAACATATAACTTAAAACTTGGAATAGTTTAAATATAGTAAACAATTTATCAATCAGCTTAATACATCAATATTTACAAAAAATTCAATTAAAAACTTGTAAACATTATCCAATCACATTTGAAATCTTCAAATTAAAATAATCCCAAACAAGACTTTCAAAAATACAGGACACGACCGACTCGGATCCCGGATCACCAACTACCACACACTTCAACTGTCGAAAGTACCTGAAAATGTAATCCACAAAGAGTGGTAAGTTGATCATCCAACTTAGTGAGGCCGTATGCAAATGTACATGATAGCAGCAAGCAAGCAACACAATCAGAATCAATTCAAACACGCACACCAAAGACGCATCACACGTATGTATGCAACAGACATCTCATCCAACCGCATAGAGGGCTCGAATGAATGTGATCAGACTCATGCAAAGACATCTCATCCAGCCGCATAGAGGGCTCGAATGAATGTGATAAAAAGACATCTCATCCAGCCGCATAGAGGGCTCGAATGAATGTGATAAAAAGACATCTCATCCAGCCGCATAGAGGGCTCGAATGAATGTGATAAAAGACTCATGCAAAGACATCTCATCCAACCGCATAGAGGGCTCGAATGAATGTGATCAGACCCAATGATGCAAACGAAAAACGAAAACAAAGTATCAACACTCGCACAACAGTAATTCACAAATTTCTAGTCACAGTTGCAGTTCAAAACTCACAAGGCAAATAAAGCATACACGTAACATTCAATAATCATCCAATAAGCCACTTCAAGCAGCACCAGGTAAACTCGCACAAGAACACTCACCTGATTAACCGAGATGCTTTGGAGAATTTGACGTAAATTCCGAATTAAGAACCTGTAATTGATCGCGGATAAATACTCAAAAATTGAAATATAAACTCTAAAAGCCTTAATTTCATTTTTAGCCCGTCTTACTATTAAACTCTCAGTTTAATCTCAAGAATTAAATAAATCAAAATATGTCCAATATCTTAAATGGGCCTACTAATTGTTTAATTAAAATTTCACTATGTCGCTAGTTAAATCTCGAATTCCCTTAGGCCCGAAACCATTATCAATTAAATTTGTCTATCGAATTAATTGGTAACCAAATATCGAGAACTCTGGACTTAATTGCTAATCAATCAAAATTAAGATTCATAAAAGACACCAATAGTGTGTCCACACCATTGCACTTCATCCCAATTTCCAGCCCAATACCAAGCCCAGCCCAAAACCCATCTTCTGGCCCAAACTCACGGCCCACTCCACTCAGCCCAGTCCAGCCCGAAGCCAAACCCTCAGGCCCAAATCCCAGCCCATTCCCTCAGCCCAAACCGCTCCTAAAATGCTACTGTTCATCGTCTTCCTCAACGCTTCACCTCCGGCAAAATTTCGTACGGCCCTACCACTTCTCCGCCTTCCCTTCTCCTTCCCCGACTAGCCTTGCACGACAACTCCCTCCCCAATCCCGAACCAACTCTCCTCCTCCCTCACCACGGCAGCCATAGCCGCCACCTCCCCATCTCAAATCCAAGATTCACTTTACCCTCCCCGTATCACCAATCGACGCCGAAAAGGAAAATAAAATGTACGGATGGATAGAGTTACCTATGGCGAAGGCCTGCGATGACCGAGACTCCGTTTGGTGGCAGCGGCGGTGGTTCCAATTTCTAGCAGCGGCGGCGGCGGGTGAGGGTGACGGGTTGCCATTTCCTCTTTTCTTTTCTTTTCCTTCTTTTCTCTTTTCCTTTTAATTAGTTCATTCACCTAGTTTATTAAATTTAATTGGGTTTAAAAGCTTGGGCCATTAGATAATTAACATACTTTATTTTAATAGGCCTTATTTAATTGAAACATTAATCTAAATTAGTTTTAATCATAAATTTGATTTTTAAACAAATTATCAATTTCATTTGGTCAAATTTTATTAAACATTTAATCTTAAATGAAACACATAAATGACTAATTGCGAATGCTAAACATTAAATTTTTTTTTTTAAAAAGAAGTAGTTTAATATTAAAAGTTTACATAAAAATATTTAACTTTTAGGAATGACAAATTACGCCCCGATAGGTATTTTTGGGGTTTCACAATCTAACCCCCTTAAAAGAATTTGGTCCCCAAATTCCTCTCTATCTTAACTTTTAGAAATTATGAATTACACCCCATTAGTTATTTTTGGGGTTTCACAATCCAACCCCCTTAAAAGAATTTGGTCCCCAAATTCCTATCTATCTTTCTGATAGCTCGTGATACTAGATTGCATTTCTGCTTCTAGTTTCCAAGTAAAAAGCAAACAAGCACATAAAGCAACTAGCATGTCATGCAACAGATGACTTACGACACGACTGACAGACGCCATCCGAGGATCCATACCTGACCTATGAGCCGAAGCTCTGATACCAACTGTGACGCCCCGTTTTTTCCCAGCTACGTCCTCGGGCCAAAGACAGCCCTCGACTGGAATCGGGTCGCCAAAACAAACCAATTAACCAAACGTTTAATTTAACTAGACTAGCAGCAAATAACATATAACTTAAAACTTGGAATAGTTTAAATATAGTAAACAATTTATCAATCAGCTTAATACATCAATATTTACAAAAAATTCAATTAAAAACTTGTAAACATTATCCAATCACATTTGAAATCTTCAAATTAAAATAATCCCAAACAAGACTTTCAAAAATACAGGACACGACCGACTCGGATCCCGGATCACCAACTACCACACACTTCAACTGTCGAAAGTACCTGAAAATGTAATCCACAAAGAGTGGTAAGTTGATCATCCAACTTAGTGAGGCCGTATGCAAATGTACATGATAGCAGCAAGCAAGCAACACAATCAGAATCAATTCAAACACGCACACCAAAGACGCATCACACGTATGTATGCAACAGACATCTCATCCAACCGCATAGAGGGCTCGAATGAATGTGATCAGACTCATGCAAAGACATCTCATCCAGCCGCATAGAGGGCTCGAATGAATGTGATAAAAAGACATCTCATCCAGCCGCATAGAGGGCTCGAATGAATGTGATAAAAAGACATCTCATCCAGCCGCATAGAGGGCTCGAATGAATGTGATAAAAGACTCATGCAAAGACATCTCATCCAACCGCATAGAGGGCTCGAATGAATGTGATCAGACCCAATGATGCAAACGAAAAACGAAAACAAAGTATCAACACTCGCACAACAGTAATTCACAAATTTCTAGTCACAGTCGCAGTTCAAAACTCACAAGGCAAATAAAGCATACACGTAACATTCAATAATCATCCAATAAGCCACTTCAAGCAGCACCAGGTAAACTCGCACAAGAACACTCACCTGATTAACCGAGATGCTTTGGAGAATTTGACGTAAATTCCGAATTAAGAACCTGTAATTGATCGCGGATAAATACTCAAAAATTGAAATATAAACTCTAAAAGCCTTAATTTCATTTTTAGCCCGTCTTACTATTAAACTCTCAGTTTAATCTCAAGAATTAAATAAATCAAAATATGTCCAATATCTTAAATGGGCCTACTAATTGTTTAATTAAAATTTCACTATGTCGCTAGTTAAATCTCGAATTCCCTTAGGCCCGAAACCATTATCAATTAAATTTGTCTATCGAATTAATTGGTAACCAAATATCGAAAACTCTGGACTTAATTGCTAATCAATCAAAATTAAGATTCATAAAAGACACCAATAGTGTGTCCACACCATTGCACTTCATCCCAATTTCCAGCCCAATACCAAGCCCAGCCCAAAACCCATCTTCTGGCCCAAACTCACGGCCCACTCCACTCAGCCCAGTCCAGCCCGAAGCCAAACCCTCAGGCCCAAATCCCAGCCCATTCCCTCAGCCCAAACCGCTCCTAAAATGCTACTGTTCATCGTCTTCCTCAACGCTTCACCTCCGGCAAAATTTCGTACGGCCCTACCACTTCTCCGCCTTCCCTTCTCCTTCCCCGACTAGCCTTGCACGACAACTCCCTCCCCAATCCCGAACCAACTCTCCTCCTCCCTCACCACGGCAGCCATAGCCGCCACCTCCCCATCTCAAATCCAAGATTCACTTTACCCTCCCCGTATCACCAATCGACGCCGAAAAGGAAAATAAAATGTACGGATGGATAGAGTTACCTATGGCGAAGGCCTGCGATGACCGAGACTCCGTTTGGTGGCAGCGGCGGTGGTTCCAATTTCTAGCAGCGGCGGCGGCGGGTGAGGGTGACGGGTTGCCATTTCCTCTTTTCTTTTCTTTTCCTTCTTTTCTCTTTTCCTTTTAATTAGTTCATTCACCTAGTTTATTAAATTTAATTGGGTTTAAAAGCTTGGGCCATTAGATAATTAACATACTTTATTTTAATAGGCCTTATTTAATTGAAATCTAAATTAGTTTTAATCATAAATTTGATTTTTAAACAAATTATCAATTTCATTTGGTCAAATTTTATTAAACATTTAATCTTAAATGAAACACATAAATGACTAATTGCGAATGCTAAACATTAAATTTTTTTTTTTAAAAAGAAGTAGTTTAATATTAAAAGTTTACATAAAAATATTTAACTTTTAGGAATGACAAATTACGCCCCGATAGGTATTTTTGGGGTTTCACAATCTAACCCCCTTAAAAGAATTTGGTCCCCAAATTCCTCTCTATCTTAACTTTTAGAAATTATGAATTACACCCCATTAGTTATTTTTGGGGTTTCACAATCCAACCCCCTTAAAAGAATTTGGTCCCCAAATTCCTATCTATCTTTCTGATAGCTCGTGATACTAGATTGCATTTCTGCTTCTAGTTTCCAAGTAAAAAGCAAACAAGCACATAAAGCAACTAGCATGTCATGCAACAGATGACTTACGACACGACTGACAGACGCCATCCGAGGATCCATACCGGACCTATGAGCCGAAGCTCTGATACCAACTGTGACGCCCCGTTTTTTCCCAGCTACGTCCTCGGGCCAAAGACAGCCCTCGACTGGAATCGGGTCGCCAAAACAAACCAATTAACCAAACGTTTAATTTAACTAGACTAGCAGCAAATAACATATAACTTAAAACTTGGAATAGTTTAAATATAGTAAACAATTTATCAATCAGCTTAATACATCAATATTTACAAAAAATTCAATTAAAAACTTGTAAACATTATCCAATCACATTTGAAATCTTCAAATTAAAATAATCCCAAACAAGACTTTCAAAAATACAGGACACGACCGACTCGGATCCCGGATCACCAACTACCACACACTTCAACTGTCGAAAGTACCTGAAAATGTAATCCACAAAGAGTGGTAAGTTGATCATCCAACTTAGTGAGGCCGTATGCAAATGTACATGATAGCAGCAAGCAAGCAACACAATCAGAATCAATTCAAACACGCACACCAAAGACGCATCACACGTATGTATGCAACAGACATCTCATCCAACCGCATAGAGGGCTCGAATGAATGTGATCAGACTCATGCAAAGACATCTCATCCAGCCGCATAGAGGGCTCGAATGAATGTGATAAAAAGACATCTCATCCAGCCGCATAGAGGGCTCGAATGAATGTGATAAAAAGACATCTCATCCAGCCGCATAGAGGGCTCGAATGAATGTGATAAAAGACTCATGCAAAGACATCTCATCCAACCGCATAGAGGGCTCGAATGAATGTGATCAGACCCAATGATGCAAACGAAAAACGAAAACAAAGTATCAACACTCGCACAACAGTAATTCACAAATTTCTAGTCACAGTCGCAGTTCAAAACTCACAAGGCAAATAAAGCATACACGTAACATTCAATAATCATCCAATAAGCCACTTCAAGCAGCACCAGGTAAACTCGCACAAGAACACTCACCTGATTAACCGAGATGCTTTGGAGAATTTGACGTAAATTCCGAATTAAGAACCTGTAATTGATCGCGGATAAATACTCAAAAATTGAAATATAAACTCTAAAAGCCTTAATTTCATTTTTAGCCCGTCTTACTATTAAACTCTCAGTTTAATCTCAAGAATTAAATAAATCAAAATATGTCCAATATCTTAAATGGGCCTACTAATTGTTTAATTAAAATTTCACTATGTCGCTAGTTAAATCTCGAATTCCCTTAGGCCCGAAACCATTATCAATTAAATTTGTCTATCGAATTAATTGGTAACCAAATATCGAGAACTCTGGACTTAATTGCTAATCAATCAAAATTAAGATTCATAAAAGACACCAATAGTGTGTCCACACCATTGCACTTCATCCCAATTTCCAGCCCAATACCAAGCCCAGCCCAAAACCCATCTTCTGGCCCAAACTCACGGCCCACTCCACTCAGCCCAGTCCAGCCCGAAGCCAAACCCTCAGGCCCAAATCCCAGCCCATTCCCTCAGCCCAAACCGCTCCTAAAATGCTACTGTTCATCGTCTTCCTCAACGCTTCACCTCCGGCAAAATTTCGTACGGCCCTACCACTTCTCCGCCTTCCCTTCTCCTTCCCCGACTAGCCTTGCACGACAACTCCCTCCCCAATCCCGAACCAACTCTCCTCCTCCCTCACCACGGCAGCCATAGCCGCCACCTCCCCATCTCAAATCCAAGATTCACTTTACCCTCCCCGTATCACCAATCGACGCCGAAAAGGAAAATAAAATGTACGGATGGATAGAGTTACCTATGGCGAAGGCCTGCGATGACCGAGACTCCGTTTGGTGGCAGCGGCGGTGGTTCCAATTTCTAGCAGCGGCGGCGGCGGGTGAGGGTGACGGGTTGCCATTTCCTCTTTTCTTTTCTTTTCCTTCTTTTCTCTTTTCCTTTTAATTAGTTCATTCACCTAGTTTATTAAATTTAATTGGGTTTAAAAGCTTGGGCCATTAGATAATTAACATACTTTATTTTAATAGGCCTTATTTAATTGAAACATTAATCTAAATTAGTTTTAATCATAAATTTGATTTTTAAACAAATTATCAATTTCATTTGGTCAAATTTTATTAAACATTTAATCTTAAATGAAACACATAAATGACTAATTGCGAATGATAAACATTAAATTTTTTTTTTTAAAAAGAAGTAGTTTAATATTAAAAGTTTACATAAAAATATTTAACTTTTAGGAATGACAAATTACGCCCCGATAGGTATTTTTGGGGTTTCACAATCTAACCCCCTTAAAAGAATTTGGTCCCTAAATTCCTCTCTATCTTAACTTTTAGAAATTATGAATTACACCCCATTAGTTATTTTTGGGGTTTCACAATCCAACCCCCTTAAAAGAATTTGGTCCCCAAATTCCTATCTATCTTTCTGATAGCTCGTGATACTAGATTGCATTTCTGCTTCTAGTTTCCAAGTAAAAAGCAAACAAGCACATAAAGCAACTAGCATGTCATGCAACAGATGACTTACGACACGACTGACAGACGCCATCCGAGGATCCATACCTGACCTATGAGCCGAAGCTCTGATACCAACTGTGACGCCCCGTTTTTTCCCAGCTACGTCCTCGGGCCAAAGACAGCCCTCGACTGGAATCGGGTCGCCAAAACAAACCAATTAACCAAACGTTTAATTTAACTAGACTAGCAGCAAATAACATATAACTTAAAACTTGGAATAGTTTAAATATAGTAAACAATTTATCAATCAGCTTAATACATCAATATTTACAAAAAATTCAATTAAAAACTTGTAAACATTATCCAATCACATTTGAAATCTCCAAATTAAAATAATCCCAAACAAGACTTTCAAAAATACAGGACACGACCGACTCGGATCCCGGATCACCAACTACCACACACTTCAACTGTCGAAAGTACCTGAAAATGTAATCCACAAAGAGTGGTAAGTTGATCATCCAACTTAGTGAGGCCGTGTGCAAATGTACGTGATAGCAGCAAGCAAGCAACACAATCAGAATCAATTCAAACACGCACACCAAAGACGCATCACACGTATGTATGCAACAGACATCTCATCCAACCGCATAGAGGGCTCGAATGAATGTGATCAGACTCATGCAAAGACATCTCATCCAACCGCATAGAGGGCTCGAATGAATGTGATAAAAAGACATCTCATCCAGCCGCATAGAGGGCTCGAATGAATGTGATAAAAAGACATCTCATCCAGCCGCATAGAGGGCTCGAATGAATGTGATAAAAAGACATCTCATCCAGCCGCATAGAGGGCTCGAATGAATGTGATAAAAGACTCATGCAAAGACATCTCATCCAACCGCATAGAGGGCTCGAATGAATGTGATCAGACCCAATGATGCAAACGAAAAACGAAAACAAAGTATCAACACTCGCACAACAGTAATTCACAAATTTCTAGTCACAGTCGCAGTTCAAAACTCACAAGGCAAATAAAGCATACACGTAACATTCAATAATCATCCAATAAGCCACTTCAAGCAGCACCAGGTAAACTCGCACAAGAACACTCACCTGATTAACCGAGATGCTTTGGAGAATTTGACGTAAATTCCGAATTAAGAACCTGTAATTGATCGCGGATAAATACTCAAAAATTGAAATATAAACTCTAAAAGCCTTAATTTCATTTTTAGCCCGTCTTACTATTAAACTCTCAGTTTAATCTCAAGAATTAAATAAATCAAAATATGTCCAATATCTTAAATGGGCCTACTAATTGTTTAATTAAAATTTCACTATGTCGCTAGTTAAATCTCGAATTCCCTTAGGCCCGAAACCATTATCAATTAAATTTGTCTATCGAATTAATTGGTAACCAAATATCGAGAACTCTGGACTTAATTGCTAATCAATCAAAATTAAGATTCATAAAAGACACCAATAGTGTGTCCACACCATTGCACTTCATCCCAATTTCCAGCCCAATACCAAGCCCAGCCCAAAACCCATCTTCTGGCCCAAACTCACGGCCCACTCCACTCAGCCCAGTCCAGCCCGAAGCCAAACCCTCAGGCCCAAATCCCAGCCCATTCCCTCAGCCCAAACCGCTCCTAAAATGCTACTGTTCATCGTCTTCCTCAACGCTTCACCTCCGGCAAAATTTCGTACGGCCCTACCACTTCTCCGCCTTCCCTTCTCCTTCCCCGACTAGCCTTGCACGACAACTCCCTCCCCAATCCCGAACCAACTCTCCTCCTCCCTCACCACGGCAGCCATAGCCGCCACCTCCCCATCTCAAATCCAAGATTCACTTTACCCTCCCCGTATCACCAATCGACGCCGAAAAGGAAAATAAAATGTACGGATGGATAGAGTTACCTATGGCGAAGGCCTGCGATGACCGAGACTCCGTTTGGTGGCAGCGGCGGTGGTTCCAATTTCTAGCAGCGGCGGCGGCGGGTGAGGGTGACGGGTTGCCATTTCCTCTTTTCTTTTCTTTTCCTTCTTTTCTCTTTTCCTTTTAATTAGTTCATTCACCTAGTTTATTAAATTTAATTGGGTTTAAAAGCTTGGGCCATTAGATAATTAACATACTTTATTTTAATAGGCCTTATTTAATTGAAACATTAATCTAAATTAGTTTTAATCATAAATTTGATTTTTAAACAAATTATCAATTTCATTTGGTCAAATTTTATTAAACATTTAATCTTAAATGAAACACATAAATGACTAATTGCGAATGCTAAACATTAAATTTTTTTTTTTTAAAAAGAAGTAGTTTAATATTAAAAGTTTACATAAAAATATTTAACTTTTAGGAATGACAAATTACGCCCCGATAGGTATTTTTGGGGTTTCACAATACGGCTCTCACCTATTACGGATTGAAGAGATGGTTGTTTACCGCCTTCACCTGTCACGCAATTCGATTCGATTAGAATCTCGAACCAAAGAAACTAAACGCGTCAAAATCTAAATTCCTAAACGAAGCTTCTACTTAACCCAAAAGTATACGAATGAATTTCATTTAGATTCGGACTAAGCGCAAGACACTCAATAATACCAATATCAATTATCCACCTAAAACGAGGACGGCATTTCTAACAATCTAATTTCATCATATAACACATTAAGTCCATCAAAATTCATTATCATGTTATGTTTTACTATTTCAAGTTTCCACTTTCATTACTTCACCATCCCTATAACTAATATCGAGCTAATCGAGATACATGCATAACATAATACGAACTCAAACTCATGCTTAAACTTAATTCTAAAGCCAAATAATTAACCACAATCTAAATAATACACAATAACTTTTAGGCTCAAAGATTTACCTAAACGAACAAAAATCATAAAATGGACACCGGATACGGAAAACTCGAGTCGAGATGAAGCCGCTGTTTGGACCAGCCAGAGTTGACCATCGATGACCGCCGTTGACCACCATAGACCGCCACCGGAAAATTAGCCAAAATTACCATTCGACTCTCCTCTTCGCCTACAACACCGTGGTGAAGCCCTATTGTAGAAGACATGACCGGAAAAGGGGCATGCAAAGAAACCCACTTACAACCGCCACTTCCACCTTCAATTTTCGCAGGAAAACACCTTTTATTCCTTCAATTACCACCACCATTGTGTTCCTCTCATCGAGTAGATTAATTTTGACTACTCATTCGCTCAATTTGGTTAAGAAATGAGGAAGTTATTAACAAAATAAGGAAGGGGGATTTTGTGTGTGAAAACACATGTTTCAGTGTGTGTAAATGGTGGAAGAAGAAAAGAATAAGGTAATGGGCTGATTTTTCTTTATATTTAATTGGTACTTTGCAATTTACACCCTCAAGAAGTGGGTAGTCACATTTTAGTTCTCAAAGTCTTCGGGCAATACATCATATCCCCTTTTTTATTTTATTTTTGCATTTAAATCCTCAAAATAACACAAGAGTGGGTCCTTTATAATACAAAATTTGTAAACCAATAATAATTCAAGTGGTTAAAAATTTATTATATTAAAACTCTTTGAATTTAAATTTTTCTCACACATTGAAATTTAACAACATAGATAAGAATATGAATTTCAATTATTAAATCCACACAATTAAAAATTATCACTTTCAAATAAATTAAATTATAGTAAAGAAAATTCATAACTGAATTTTTCGGGATTTTACAGGCATAAGCTCTTGTTTATGCCAGTGAGTCCTTTTGACTCACAATTAGTGACTTGTTTGTACATCATGTCACACACTTATGTCTTGAAGGTTTTTGAGATAAATAGCAGGGAATGTGAACTACGAATTTGGAATCCAAGAAAATTGAGTTAATTGATTACCTTAAGGGTTACTGGAACTAAACATTTTGAGTACTCTGGTTTGTGAAAATATTTACAAATCAAACTATTCATTAGTGAATTAATGGAACTTAAGGATAAAGAAATAATTAGAGGGGCAAACCAGTAATTTTGCCTAGTTTTAATAATAAATCTCATATGTAATAATTATATCAATAGACACTCTGATCTTTTGAGTAAAATATAATGTAAGGACAAGAGTGCAATTCCAGGTCTTTAGTAGAGTCACATGGAATTAATAAATTGGATATATTAATTAATGAGTTTGATTAGTTATTCGATTTATTGGAGCTTGAAATTACATGTCCATAAGTGATAGAAATTGTGTCCTATAAGAAAATTGTTTAGCTGCATACATTAATGTAACATTTATGAAACTATTTGTTCTGATTAATAAAATGCACTTTCTATAAATGATCGTCTTTATCTAACGTAATAAATATCTAACATTAGGATAGAAGTCCCTAGATCACAGGGCTATAGGACAATAGGTGATCTAATCTCTAAGGCCGTGATCTAAAATTTATTCAAGAGTCATAGAATTCGTTTGAAATAGGACATCGATGGTTTCGATTAGGCTCTCACGAAGGTGTATACTTCGATGAACTGGAGGACGTTGGGATCCACGAACGTGATTAGGATAGTCGATACATATGAGTGGGTGACTTCCTTGGATGGCAAGTGCACTTAATACCACAATTGGAAATAACTCGCCATGGAAGCTCTTGTCGCATATCGGGGATGTAGTTATTCCTATTTACAACAGTGTACGAGGAACGATCCTTATTACTTGAGGTGATAAGATTTATCTGGTACACAAACGTTTTTACTTTGATGTGAGTCCCGACTGACTGATGTGTTTAACCAAAAGGTATTTGTGGACTCATGTTGGGTATAAAGGAACATGTATGCATATTCATATCATCAAGAAATGATCCATTGACCTAACTTGATAAGTTAGGTTCTTCTCCTGTGAATTCCTATGAGAAATTTATTTCAGTTAAAAACCCTGGCCAAGGTAGCTAACAGCTTTATGAAAGTAGCTCATAAAGGAAAAGTCAAAGTAAATAGTTTCAAGAACAAAATACGTAAAGTCGAGACGAGTAGGGTACCGATGAAAGTCCATACCCTAAGTCTCGATTGTGAGACCAACTAATGGAAGGATCATATCGTATATGAAAATTATATAGGAGAAAAGGTTCACTTAATTAATTCATCGGGCTTGTGGTCAGACATTGATAGTGGAGAGTGGAAGAATTTCAAAATTAGCAGGGGTGCTGATTTGAGGAATGGTCAATTGACAGAGTGTTCAGCTGACTTTAAGAGTAAGTGATTACTCGATTAATTAAACGAAAGTTTAATTCTAACCCACAACCAATTATGTGGTGGACCTACGAGAACATACACAATACACATGAAACAAAAATAAGTGAAATGAATAATGGTGGACTCGACTAGGTCAACCTAAGTGGGCATAAAATGACCTAATTAGAATGCATCATATAATGAATTAAATTGAATTTGATTCTTAGAAGTAATTAATTAATTAGACTTAAAGTTAAATTAATTAATTAGCTAATTAAATTGGATTTAGTTTATGGGAGTATATTTAATTAAGTGGACTTGAAAACCAAATTAATTAAGTGGGAATTAATTAAATAGGTCAATTAATTGGGAAATTATTTTGAGTCTAAGTTTAACTAATAAAATTAGGCCCTTTAATTAAATGCAAGATTGATCTTGCAAAATTATATGGGGCCTAGCCCAATTTAAAGAGAATACTAAGGCTTTGATAGATATCTAATGAATCTAGGGTTCTTAGGGCATGTTCTCTTGGCCCCTCACTTTTTAAAATGAGTTTTTGTGGATTTTCCATAAGATTGAATTATTGCAGATGTGAGATGAGTTTTGAGATTACTTTCTTTTGAATTTTTATTTTTTTAGATGTGAACTTAAATTTTATAAGGCTATGTTCTAATCATCTTACAACCATTTTTTGACGTTTCGAAGAATAATTTATTGTTAAACCCAAGAAAATTGGGTGTTGAATTGAACCTCGTCACTTGATGAAAAAAATATGTATGTGAGTTTACCAATCGGGTCTCAAATATGGAAGAAATAGAAGAAATTTGAGATGGTTAAATATGATTTATTATTGGAGGAAAAAAATTAAGGAAGGTTCAAAAGGGTCTAGGGTGGGAGAGGGTGTGAATATATATTTTAAAACTTATTATTTTTTCTCAAAACAACGGAAAGATAGTAAGGCATTAATTGTTATAGAACATATGGGTGCAGCAGTCAACTGATAGACGAGTCCAACAACTTCGTGAAACACTCTGCTATTTTGTAACAACAAAGTAAAAACACTTTGAAATCAAAATTTGAGTTTTAGCAGCGGAATAAGATTGAAGTTTCAAACAAACGTTTCCCTTTAGGAAATTTCTTGAGTTTTCTTTAAAAATAGTTTATGAACATATGACTAGTTTGTCATGCAATAATGAAGGTTGAATGTAAAGAACACATAAATTTATAGTGTTTCAAGGGTGGTCTAATCCCTCTAATCCACTCTTCTTCCATAACATATTGTAAGATAATTGCACTAATCTCTTAGACTAATACAACACTTGGCTTTTACAAAATTCTAAACCCAAGTGGAACTTTCAATCTTAGTAAAGTTACTAGGATTCAAATCTTTTGAAAATAATCCTTACAAAAGCACTTGGCTCACAGTTAATTCCTCTTAGAAACTAACTCACAAATTACAACATTGTCGCAATAGAAACACGAAGTTTTTCTCAACGATTTAATGTTTTCTCTTAGGACAACTTAGTGATTTTGCTTTAGTGAATGCTTGAGTTATGAATTTATGAAAGTTGTTTGCATCTTTGAATTCACAATTATTTATAAGGGTGGCCAGAATAAATTTCGTTGAAATGTTCTTTCATTTCAGGAATGTCCCTATTTCTTATACCAACTTCAAACGTCTATAAATGATGCAAGCGGATCTGCAACTCTGTTGTACGAACTGCACAGTTCTGTCATGTGCAGTAAATGTACTCTGTTGTTCGAGGTATAAGTTGACTCTCAATCATTTGAACCTTAGTTTCTCCGAGTCTTGAGCAATGAATGAACTTCATCAACTCCTCTGTTGTCTGAAGTAATAAATTAATTAGCTCTTGAACCCAGTCATCTGTTGAAATCACTTGGCTGATCAAACTACTTGGATGTCTGATACTCAGCTACTTGACTCTGCTGATAGAACACTTGGTTGTATGATACTCAGCTATCAAACTCTCAGTTGTCTGACTCCACTGTATAAACTACCCATATGTTCCATACTCAACTATTCGTACTAAGCTCTTCACTTGAACTTCGATGACTGGGTTCAAGAGCTAATTTTCTTATGTCTGAAAATATTGACTAAGTATTCCACTTACCTCTTCACTTGTCTTGATGATTTTCTACTTGACAATTTCTGACTTATTTGTTATCATACATTTTTTTAACTCACTTAGCTCTTTATCTTACTTAAATATTTGCCCTTGAGTTAATAATCTCTTCCAATAATTTCTCCATTTTTTATGATGCATAAACTTTCAAACTAAAAAACATGTATTCTAAGTCTTTAGAATAATCTTCACACAAAATTTATAAGGCAGAAATAAATTATTTCTTTTTAAAATTAAATTTAATTATAATATAAATCACATCATCGAGATTCATTTTGCCATTATCACGATAGATAGATTTAGTAGTTCCTCTAAAATTATCACAGTAATAAAAGTTTCATAAATTATAATTACTTGAGGGTCGCAAGATCTAAAATGTTTGGGATAAAACCGTTATATTTAAAAGTTTTATAGTGAATTGATAACTTAAATTGGACTAAATAAATAAATATTTAAGAAGTAGAACTGAATGTACAATTTTCCAAAAGTTTCATATTTTGATTATTGCCAAAGAGACTCGCTTCTCCACTAATTATTGCCAAAAAACCCTATTCTCCATCACCTCACCTCACCCACCTACCCACCGACCCACCCCTTCTCCCCTCTCCATCCCCTCCATTGACGCAACCCTGCCTCCCACCCCGCCTCTCCTTTCGCGGTCGCCAGTTGAGAGTAATTCACTCAACTAATAAGTTTATTTTTCTTTGCAATTTTTCTTCGTTGTTGAACTATCCACTAATTACGTAAAATTATTGACTAAATCAATAGACAATTAGGCTGCAGTGTTGATCAAGAATTAGTTTATCTAGTTGCCGTGACGGGGGATGGGGAGGGGAGAGAGGTGCCGGTCATTGGGGGTGGGGAAGAGTGGATTGTTGGGATGAAGGATGGTTTGGAGTTTTTTTTACTTGAAGGGTGTTCTAGTAATTTTAATTTTTTAACATTCTTTTTTTTTTTAACATTCTTAAAGACTGAAAATATATAAAGTACAACAACCTGATGTAAAGGTTGTCATTCACAAAATTAAATGGCTAAGATTAAAATGACTTTGATCCAATGATAACTAAAAGGAGATATAATGGGTACATAGCACAAGAGGTACTAACCTTAGAAAAGCTCTAATTAGAATTCACAAATTTATTGAGATTTGATTATATAGATATAATTAAACTAACCCATGTAAAATAAGGAATCAAATATATTATTCCAAATTATAGGCTTATTGTTATACTTTACCATCTTTCCATAACTATTGTTTCCAATTTCATAGGAATTTAAAAAATCATGGTTTCCTAATTAAATAGCAAGTTTAATGCCATTATTAATAGAATACAAATCATACCATTTAATTAGCCTATGATTTGTATATGGGGTAAAGTGCGACATTTATCATAACATGGGGATTTATAAAGTACTGCCGCATTTATTAAAATACAAGTGGGGTAAAGTGTCACATATAAAAGGCATAGTTTCATCCTTTTTTTTTAAGTTTAAAAGTGTAAGGGATGCAGTGTGAAACTTTTGTAAGAATATAAGGGGTAATGTGCTCATTTCCAAATTATGTAAAAGTAAATTAAACATTGTGAATAATACAATGGTAAATTTCCATTAACTCAATGTTTGCAACATTGTGAATAATACAGTGGTAAATCATTATGTTATTCTTGTAATAAGTGTCAAAGAAGAACATACTTCACTATAAAAACTGCAGAATAAAGAAATGTAATGAACCCATAATGGAAAACGTGATCCGGATATTACATATTTCTTTTTCTTTTCTTGTTTATAGAAAACCCCAAGGTAACATCTATTGATACTCAATGTCATCGAGTACAAAATCAACAATAAAAGTCGGAAGTTAAGTAGAAGGGGAGTCTAAACTAAGAGTTATTTTTGTTAAGGCATTAGCAACCGAATTGTTTTCTCTAAACGTATGAGAACACTTGAAAGATCTAAAATTACAAGAAGATCGTCTAATATCATAAAATACGACATCGAGATAGCTCGAAGAAGAAGAACGAGATCCGATGCCATCCATGACCGATTTACAATCTCCTTCAAGAATGATATTGCTATAACCATGCGCCAATCCAAATTCTACTCATCTAAATGCTGCCAACGCTTCCGCTACTTCAAGTTGAAGATGAAGCTCAATTCTTTGGGTCGTCCAAGCCAAAACAATGCCTTTGTAATCTCTAGACATAATACCAATGCCACAACCATTTCTATTACGATCCAAAGCCGCATCCACATTAATTTTCAAATAAGGAGATGGCGGAGGCTGCCGTTGAGGACGATTTCGGGGGAGAGGTTAATCATTTCTATGTTTAAAACAACGAAGATGACTAACAAATAAATCGTCAGCATGAATGCAAGTACCCATTGCAGTCCAAACCTTTTCCTCCCAAACTCATATTCCTGGCATATCAAATCAACCAAGAAGTAGTTGTTGGTGGGATTTTTACATGAAAACGTACAAGCCTCACGCATCGGAATATAAAAACTTAGGCACCCCTTGGGAATCTTGCCAAAGATATGAATCCGGTTATATTTAAATTAATAAAATAGATATAATAATTAGTGAAACTAATTATACATGTTTCCTAGAACTTACATGCTAACTCTGAATCTGTAGAATTTTGGAGATGCAAAAATCGACCCTTTCCCTTTAGTTGCACAATCGTCCCTCAAGCTTTCGTAATGCCCCATGTGTTGTGTCTCTACGAATCCGTAAACATGCATACGAGAAACCTTGAAGAATCTGATCAGCTAGAACACAAACTAATTCAAGAGATAAGACTCGGGAAGAAAAGAGCAAAAAGTCAATAACTTCTTGCACAGGGCTAGGGGTCGGTGGTTTTGGAGAAAGAGAGTGGGATAGGGTTTTTCTTTTCTTGCTTTTTCATGACTAGTGCAAAGTGTGTAACCGCAAGCAAGATCTAACTAAGCTTATTTATAGATTCTCTTAATCCTAGTTACATTAAGAATCTAATTAAAGCCGTAGTCCTCCATTCCCAAATGGATTAGGCCTCTTTAATTAATTCAAAACTTATTTTTGCATTTAATTAAAAGCCTTATCTTATTAATTACATTTGGGGCCAAGTAATCTCCAAGTTAATTGGTCCATTTAATTAATTAATTTTCGTTTAGTTTATTTAATTAAATTGGATTCCAAACCCATTTAATTAATAAAATAATCTAATTTAATTAAATTGGACAAGCCTATTTAATTAAATATTCCGACGAGCCTCATTTCTTTGTTTCCTTGTTTCCATTTCATGTGTATTGTGTATGTCCCGTAGGTCCATCACATAATTGGTTGAGGGTTATGATTAAATATTCATTTAATTAATCGAGCAATTACTTAATCATTAAATCAATTGAATACTTTGTCAATTGATCATTCCTAAATTATCACCCCTGCTAATTCGAAAATTCTCCCACACTCTACAGTCGATGTATGGCCACAAGCCCGTAGAGCCCAATCACTGGTGAATTAATTCAGTGAACATTTCTTCTTATTTACAACTTCCATGTACGATTCATTCCATTAGTTGGTCTCCCAGACAAGACTAGGGGCATGTAGGGCTGGAAACAAGCTCAAACGAGTCGAACAAGCTACTGTTCAGACTCGGCTCGAAATTTGGGCCAACTGTTCAGGCTCGGCTCAGACTTGAGCCTTTCATCTGATTTTGTTTTTGAGCTCGGCTCGAGCTTAAGTAGAATGGTTCGCGAGTACTCGCTCGGCTCGATAAAGTATTCAACTGTCTACTTTCACTTTATAATTTCTGTAGTATATAGCTGTCTATTTTTACTTTACAACCTCAGAAGCCTACACTTATCACATCTGGGGATAAAATAAAAGCAGCAGAAGCCTATCACTTATCACTTTTGTGCAACTTTTGAAAATAGGTAAAGCAATTTTATGACAAACTTCAATTTAATATTACACATTTTTTCTCTTTCAAGTTACAAAGTTTTGACACGTTTTGCAAGGACCTGAATTATAATAAAGATATAAGCTTATCCCTGCTAAACACCAAACCGCCATAGCCTTTGTGTTCACGAGCTCCACCGAATCGAACAAGTACTGTTCGAACTCGGTTCGAAATAAATCCACCGAGCTTTTTTTCTTGTTCGAGCTCGGATTGACAGAGAAGTGAACGAACTCAGTCGAGCTTTTAACGAGCCGAATACCGAGTTACTCAGATCGGTTTTCAGCCCTAGGGGCATGGACTTTCATCGGTTCTCTTACTTGTCTCCACTCTATGTATTATGGTCTCAAAACTATTCTCTTTGACTTAATCTTTATGAGCTTTCATAAAGCAGACAGATACCTCGGTCGAGGATTTTACCTGAATTGCTTTCTCATAGAGATTCATAGGAGAATCTTACAACTTATCAAGTGGGGTCAATAGATCTTTTCTTGATGATATGAATTTGCATACAAGTTCCTTTACACCCAACATGAATCCACATAGATCTTCTGTTAGACGCCAATCCGTCGAGACACATATGAAAGTGTAAACTTTCGTGTACCAGATAAATCCTATCACCTCAAGTAATAAGGATTGTTCCTCGTACACTATCGTAAATAGGAATAACTTCATCCCCAATATGAGACAAGCGCTTCCATGACGAGTTATTTTCAAATTCGGGTATTCAGTGCACTTGCCATCCCAGCAAGCCACCCATTCATGTGTATCGGCTATCTCAGTCACGTTCGTGGACCCCAACGTCCTCCAGTTTACCAAAGTATACACATTCGCGAGAGTCTAACCGAATTTATTAATGCCTCATCTCAAATGGATTCTACGACTATTGAATTAGTTTTAGATCACGACATTTGTGATCAGTCCACAGGTTGTCTCACAGCCCTGTGATCTAGGGATGTCTATCCTAATGTCATAACTTATCAATATGTTACATTAGATAAAGACGACCATAATAAAGTGAGTGCTTTTATTAATCTTAAATCAATAGTTCCTTAATTATTACAATTAATGCAGCTAAACAATTGGATTGCATGACACTATTTCTATCAGTTGCAAAAAGCCCAAACTCAACAACATTATTCAAATGGCAATCATATTTGGAAAGATATAAACTCGACAATGCTCATACATGATGTGTGAAAGAGCATAATCTAAGGCAGTGGAGGGCTGATCCCAGTGTTCTGGACCAGCGCGGACAATCGTCAATTGCCGCTGCCCTACTGTGTTATAATGCTTATCTAACCGGTAATGAGTTTGAACACACCGATCAAATAAACATACGAACCTTTGATGGAGCATCAATATTCCAAATCCATCTATAATCCCGGGTAGAAATCGAACTCGGTCCCCCATTATTCCCTTCTGACAGTGCAAATTCTTTCATATTGTAGACTAGGGTTGTTCACGGTTCGGATAACCGGCTGAACCGAACCGAACCGAAATGAGTTCGGTGAAAACCGAACCGAACCAAAGCTATTCGGTTCGGTTTTCGGTTTTGAAATTTGGCCTAATTCCGTTTTCGGTTCGGTTCGGTTCGGTTATTTTTGTTCGGTTAACCGAACCGAACCGAACCGAAAACCAAAATTTTTGGTTCAAATAAGTTTTTTTCCGGTTTTATGGACTTTAAAATCCTTTAATTTTATGCCTATGGATATGAATTTTACTTGTTTAATTTATATCATTTGAGGATTGTTAAATGTTAGTTTTTCCAGTTAGACTGTAAAATTCTTTAATTTTATGCCTATGATATGTATTTTAGTTGTTTAATTTATGTCATGTGAGGATTGTTAAAGGTTAACCACTTAACTATTTAGTTCTATGTAATGTTTAATAATGTCTAGTGTTATGGTTACCTATTAATTTGATTTTTTTTTTATAATAAATGATATAGTATTTGATTATTTTTTAATAAAATAAATAAAATATAAAATTTTGGTTAATCCGAAACCAAACCGAACCGAACTGAAATTTTTCGGTTAAAACCGAAAACCGAATTAGGATGTTCGGTTCGGTTTTCAGTTTTAAAAAATCAAGAACCGAAATTTCGGTTCGGTTCGGTTCGGTTCGGTTTTCACCGAATGAACAACCCTATTGTAGACAAGATAATACGCAGAACGAACAGAGAAAAACCCATTCTTTTCATAATGCCAAATATGAGTATCCAGATTGGTAGATCTGCCAAGTGGAATAGAAAGAATAAGGTCGGCCTCATTAGCCCAATACGTCGCTCGAACTAGATCCCCCCTACATGAACCCGTGATGGGGTCAATAAGTTCGTGAACCTTTGCATCATGGGGCAACGTGGTTACAGGTGAAGCAATTTTGAAAGAGTATTCTTTCGGAATCTAGCGATCCTCCCAAATTCTAATATGCCTCTCATTTCCAACACGCTATCGAAGACCTGCCTTTGTAAAAAATCTTGCTGCCCAAATTTTTCTCCAAGTAAGTGATGGATTCGAACAAAGAGGGGCCTCTAAAATAGTGCAATTCGGAAAATATTTTGCTTTTAGGATACGACTCAACATACTACTCGGATTGTCAAAATTACGCCACAATTGTTTAGCCATGAGTGCCAGGTTAAAAGCCTCTGGATCCCTAAAACCAATACCCCATCTCTCTTACTCGTGCATATCGAACTCCACAATTTTCAATGCAATTTCTTATTTTCACCATTACTCCACCAAGATTTCGCGATAAGAGACTCCAACTCGACAATTACATATTTCTTCTATTAGTTCAATTGAATTTCACTATATTTTGAACAACCACAATGAGAAGCACTGATATCGGCATTACGCCCCTTTCTTGGACTTTAATTTGTCGAGGCCGACAAAGCCTTGAATGACAATAAAAAGGGCAAAAATTCAATTTTCATACCATAGAATAGGTCTCAAAGTCCATTTTTCATACCAGTTTTACAAATTTGGTACTTCCGTTAGTTTTTTGGACGGAATTGTCATATGGCCGTTAAATTCATATTAATATTAAGAAAATTAATTAATAATAAAATTAAGAGATAAGAAAAAGAAAAAAAAACTCACCCCTCCCAACAACTTCCCCACCATCGGAAAACCCTGCCCAATCCAGTCAACCACCGCCACCCCTACCAGCGACCCCAAACCCCAACCAACACCCTAGACCTCTATCTACTCCCTCAGCCGCCACCAACTTCTCCCTTAGCCGCCACCACCACAATCTACCAAAATTCATGCCCACTGCCACCTTCTCCGCCCACCCCTTCACCACTTCTCCGACCACCCCTCCACCACCTGGAATTAAATTCAAATCCTTCAAACCTTTGATCGTCTCTCTCCACGATCCCCAATTGAAAACCCTAATTTCCCATCCATGAACCCTAGCCCAGAATTCGTGAATCCTCCATCAATTCTAACCGTTTTCGAACTGTTTTCACCCAAAATCAGAACATGGATGATACGATATTTGGGTTTTAGGTGGTGGAGGGGTGGGAAGAGAAGGTGGCGGTGGGGATGAATTTTGGTGGGTTGTAGTGGTAGCGGCCGAGGAGGAGGTGTAGGCAGCTCAGGGAGAAGGTGGTGGCAACCGAGGGAGGAGACGAATATGCTAATTGGCGGTGTTGTTTGGAAGTTGGGGACGCTAGTAGGGGTGGCAGTGGTTGGGAAGGTGGTTGCCTGGCTGGATTGGGCATGAGGAAGAAGAAGACGGGTTAATTTGCAAATCGGCAAAAGATATGGGGCCAATTCGTTATATTATCCTAAATTATACTTATAAATACTAATATTATTAAAAAAAATTAACGGACACGTGGCATTTTCGTTAAAAAAACTAACTGAAGTATGATTTTTGAAACGTCCGTTTATTCTACGGTATCATTTTCGTTCGATTGGTATGAAAAATGGACTTTGGCCTATTCTATGATATGAAAATTGAATTTTTGCCCAATAAAAAGTCCATGAGAAAAAGAAAAGAAGTTGGAGGCCCAATATATTTATTCACACAATTTGACATATTGAATTAGGACAAGTTTGTCCAAGGATTAGCAAGCTCACTAGAATTCCACGAAATGAGATGCACAATCTAGTGGTTGATTAATTGGACGGAAATCATTTACATAAAGTAAGATTGGAAAAGTCCCTCACAAGAGCCCAATCAAAAAGGACATGAAGTACCAAAAGTTGATTGGTCTAGTAGAATGGACTAATTAGCGAACTCAGGTTAGAATTCCTGTTGGGAGACACTTAATGGTCCGACGCGCCTCGAAAGGGATTAAACCATTGACAAACAAAAAAAAAAAAGAACTTGAAATAACATCTTATTGGACGAATTTATTAAAAAAAACAAAAATACCTCTCTTTAGTAGATAATCATTCAAAAAAAATTCGTTGGTGCATGTACTTCCTTTTGATTTAATTTAATTGAACATTACCTCTGATTTTCTTAGTAGATAGTCAATTAATTGGACGCAGCGTTGAATTTTATTTAGTGTTCATTTTTATTTATCATTTTACTTACTAAAATTCATAAACCAAACATTACATAAAGTAATATTGCAAAGGTTCCTAGCAAAAGCTAAACCAAGAAGGACAAGTAACATCATTGCATGCCTATCTCCGGGATACTTCCCTTTGGTTGAATTCAATTGAACATTATAGTCAATTAAATGGCCGGTCATTATTAGACTCATTACCAACAACCATATAGATAATACCACCATTATTAAACCCGAACTCATATCAGGGACAGAGCCAGGATTTTATGGTGAGGGGTGCGAGATTGAAAGACAAGAACAAATGGAAAAAAAAAAAATTTCTTGTGAAAATGAACTTTTTATATTTAAATATATATTATGATAATCATAATGTTATCACGAAATATATGAATTGGATTTTCAACATTGGACAAAAGAAAAACATTTAAATATATATATCTATAATTCAAATTTTACTTAGGTATTCTAAACTGTTATCTGCGTTGGATATATTGCCAACATAAAAGTTGAATTAAAGATCACTGAATTTATATGTATATTTTTAATTTCTAGATCTAACCAAATCATGGCATACGTATCAAGAAACTTAAAAAATCATGAATTAAGAAAGCATATCAAACTTACAAGAAAATTATAAAAACGAAACTTTTCATATTTCAACTATAAAAGTAGCAATTAATTTAAAACATTCATGATAATATAAATTTTGGAATAGTACCTTTTAGATGATACTTTGTTGATCAGTCCACCTAATTTTATAAAGATGTAGAAAAATATTTAATCGAAAAAAATTATGAATAAAATTAAAGAGAAGAATTGAAGATGCTTAAGATTCGAATAAATTAAACTACGATGCTTGATCATAAATTCTTAATTGAGTTTGTGTTTAATTAGGTCAGAAATTCCCTAAAAGTTATGGGGCTAAAAGTATAGGGAAGATTTATATAAGTTAATTGGTAACTAACTTCTCTGAGAATATTGAATTACTATGCTTAAATTTAGGAATAAAAATTTATTTATTTATTAAATTTTCCTTCCAATATTTAATAATGTGGACAAAAAGTTTCAAAAGTTAACAGTTGTCATTATACGGGTTTTTAATTCTTATACTCTTTTCTAGGCCTGAAAATCGACCCGAGTAACTCGGTACTCGGCTCGTGAAAAGCTCGACCGAGCTTGTTCATGTCTCCACCAATCCGAGCTCGAACAAGAAAAAAAGCTCGGTTGATTTTCCGAATCGAGTTCGAACAATACTTTGTTCGACTCGGTGGAGCTCGTGAGCATGAAGGCTATGGCGGTTTTGGGAGATTCTTCCACAGACCCGGTCCAGAGTTAACTCCTGGACCATGTGGTCTACATTTTTTTCTTTCCTTTTTCTTCTTTTATTTTCTTTTTCATTCTTTCTTTTTTCTTCCTTATAACTAATATTCTTTTACACAATTCAAACACATTTATATACTTTGCGTTGCAAACTTATAATATATTGTTCCTATCAAAATTTTATTTTACACTACAAAAAACTTAAATTTTATTAACAAAATACTAAATGATAAAGTGATAAATATTTAAATATTATAACTAAAATGATGTACATAGAAACATTAGTGACGAGAAATATAAAAAAGTTGACACTATTGACATTTAGTGACACCCCAAAAGTGACAACTAAAAAGTTGTCACTAAATTGTAGTGACAATATCACTAGGTTGTCTCTAAAATGTTGTCACTAATTGTCAATAATGACAACTTAAGTCTCATACACTTGTCACTAATAGCCATTAGTGATAATTTAAAAATATATTTTATCACAATTGCACTAAAAGTATATTTTGTCACTATTGCACTTGTCACTAAATATATGAAAAAAATGACAATTTCAACAATGTCATTTAGTATTTTGTCAATAAATTTCATTTTTCTTGTAGTGGTTTGTTTTTTATAATGTATTATGTATTTTTCGTAATCGTTCAGTGTTGTTGTGGTTATATGTTTATTTATTTTTTAAGATGTGAATTCGCAAATTCATTGTGTCATTTTGTACTATAATTTATTAAATAATTAAGATAGATATTTTTTAATAGAATTAATTTAAACATTAAACATTTTTATAGAAGAAATAATGCGTGGAAAATACAAATAATAATTTTGATAGAAACAAACATCATATTGTAAATTTACAACACAAAATATGTCAATGTATTTTTAATTGAATAAGAAAATATTAGTTATTAATGAAGAAAAGGGAAAAAAAATAAAAAGAGAAAAGAAAAAAGAAAATAAAGAGAAAAAACCTGGACCACATGGTCCAGGAGTTAACTCCTGGACCAGGTCCGGGAAGAATGTCCCGGCGGTTTTGGTGTTTAGGGCAAACCCAATGCTGGGGGCTACGGGGAGAGCTCTGGAGCTCCCCAGCTGCCCCTGCCCCTGCCCCCAGCCCCAGCCCCTGTCTATCCAAATTCAATCATGGGGCTTTCTATTCTATTTAATTTCAATTTAATTCTTTCCCACTCTCACCATTATAATAATACTAATAATAATACTAATAATAATAACAAATATAATAATAATAATATAATTAAATTAATAATAATATTAAAATATATAAATTAAGAATAATAATAATAAAAACATTCATTAAATTGTCGAAGTGCAACACGAAAATACATCATTGGATCAAAAAAAGACCTAGCACGCAACAAAGGAAAATAAAATGAAATACAATAACGCACATCATCGATAATTGGATATGACAAGATTTTAAATATATTAACAAAAATTTCAACACAAAAATATGTTTACAAAAATATTATAAATAAAGTATGAATTTGAATTTTTTTTGTCTAAGTGTTTAAATTATATTTTCGAAGTATTTTAAAAATTATATTATTCAAATATATATATATATATATACACACCTATATTCTAATTAAATGATTTAGTTATAGTTGTCATTTTTTAAAATAAAATTAAAATGTCATAAAAAATATGAACAATAAAAGTTAAACAAAAATATTTGAACTAAAAAACTATATCAGAAATCACATAAATATACTACATTATTAAATAATAATATACACTAAAAACTAAAATAAAAAATAAAAAAATAATAATAATATTTTAATCAGGGGACACCACTTGACAATCCGGCAGGAGCTTAGACGCGCCTGCCAAGGTAGCTGGGGAGCTCCAAGGAGCTCCCCATGTAACAAATAAAATTTCAAGTTTAAAGAAATATATTAAACAAGAAATAATTGTACGAATTAAAGTTTATTGATTTGAAATAGTGGTTACAATCTCTATGATTCCTCTGATTCTAATCTTCTAAGCAATAATCTTGAAAAAGGTTGATTTAATCTTCTCCAAAATAATTTTGATGCTTGAATAACGTTAATCCAAAAGCAATTGTGCTTAATATTGGATCAAACGTGAAATGGTTTAAATTTCCTTGACGAATGTCTCGAACTCCGTCTTGGATATTTTGGATTTTTAAGGGATTTGATCTTTGTTTGAACTTCGTGAATTTCCAATAACGTTAAATTTAAGAGTTAAGTATCTTAATCTTAGATTAAACGTTGGATTTTTCTTCACTTTTTGAAGAACGCCTTTGATTGTTGCGAAGAACGCCTTGATTTTTGAAGAACGCCTTGAGAGAATTTGCTTCTTTTCTCCTTGAACTTCTTGAAATATGTTTTGAGTTGTGTTTTTCTTCTTGGAGATGACCCCTATTTATAGGTGTGATTTGAAGATCTTGTAAAATTCTCTCAATGACGTGGCGCGATTTGATTGGCTATCAATATCTTTTATGACAAGAAATATATTTAATTTATATTCTTGCCCAATAAAAGATATTATATGCAAATATTGCATTGTGGCGAAGATTCCAAGAAAATCTTGCCTTGTATAAATTTTTCCTACACACAATTGCCTTCTTTGTAGAGATTTAATGTAATTTGCAATATCTCTCAAATTTGGCAATATCAATTTTGGCAATAAAATTTACTCTTCTACAAATGCCCCCTCGAGACTTGTTTACGAAATGCATTTGCTTTGAGTAGATAAGTCTCGACTTTTCTTTACGCCTTTGGAAAATTTGAAGCCAACAAATTTTTTTTAAGGAATTTGACTGGGCTCAAAATTGTTTCAAGCTGCCTACGTATCCCAAAAAGGGAATCAAGTCATAACGTAGTTCAAAGCGTTAAATTTTATTTGATGGATGTTGTTCACATTTATACTCATGTGGAGGAAGAGTAACATACATTTTAGGCTCGTGTGTCAAGGAGCATTTTGAATTTGAGATTTAGTAGACCCTTTTGACTCGTGTCCAGGAGAAGTTGACTTAAAATTTGTAGACATTTTTGTCTCGTCTACTAGAAGCTTTCATTTGAAATTTGCAGACATTTTCTTCTCGTGTCTGGGAGAACTTGATTTGAGTTTTGTAGACTTTTTCGTCTCGTCTACTGGAGGCTTTTGATTTGAGATTCGTAAACAGTTTATACTTATATTAAGGAGTGATGTATTTGATTTGTAAACAATTTATCCTCGTGTTAAGGAGTAATGAATTTACTTGTAAACAGTTTATACTCGTGTTAAGGAGATTTCACTTGAACTTCAGAGATTTTGTAGACAGTTTCAACTCGTGTCAAGGAGATTTCAACTTGAAGATTTGTAGACAGTTTCAACTCGTATCAAGGAGTTTGCAACTTGAAGATTTGTAGACAGTTTCAACTCGTATCAAGGAGTTGTTTTGAAAGTTTAAGCTCTTATCAGGGAGCGTTGAAGAGATCTAACTTTGAAAGATCCCAGATAGTTTTAGCTCGTATCTAGGAGCTTTGCTATGTTTTCAGATGGATTCTTCGTTTGGAGCTTCATCAAAAGATTTGCCCCCTTCTTTGGCACTAAAATCGTCTTGAACTTTGCTAGGAGAATGCATATGTGGCTCATCAATTTGACCTGTAGTCATGCTCAATTCCATATTGTAAGCTCTAGTGGCTAGCTCTTCAAAAGTTTTTGGTTTTATTCCTTGGAGAATGTATCGAAGACCCCAATGCATTCCTTGGATACACATTTCAATGGATGAAGCTTCAGATAGTTGATCTTTGCAATTGAGACTTAAATTTCTCCAGCGGTTGATGTAGTCGATGACGGACTCCTCCTTCCACTGACGAGTGTTAATGAGTTCAATCATTCGCACAGTCCTTCGGGTGCTATAAAAGTGATTGAGAAACTCTTGCTCCAGTTGGTCCCATCTATCAATGGAGTTTGCCCCCAAGTCAGTATACCAATCAAATGCATTGTCCTTCAATGAACGTACAAATTGCTTGACAAGTTGATCTCCATGAGTCCCAGCATCATTGCACGTCTCGATGAAATGCGCCACATGTTGCTTTGGATTGCCTTTGCCATCGAATTGTTGAAACTTCGGGGGTTGATATCCAATTGGCATCCTTAAGTTGTCAATTCTTTGAGTGTAAGGTTTGGTGTATGTGAGGGAAGACTTCGAGCTCCCATGAAGATTGCTTTTGATGGCCTTCAAAATGAACTCCTTCAGTTGGCTACCTTGGATTATACCATCATATGATACTTGAATCTCATTGGTTGAAGATTTTTCCTTTGCATTTGATTGTTGCTTTAGGGGCGTCTTGCCATCATCAATATCATTGGTCATCTTTTCCATCAGGTGGTTCGCCTCGGCATAACCTACTTTGTTCAATAGTTGCTTTGCCGATGTATCGCCTTCTTCAAGCTCCTTAAGTAGTTTTTCCTCTATGTGGATGGCCTCATCATTGCCCCAATTGTTCAACAACTCATCGAGCTTAGCATCTCGTTGTTGGAAGTACTTTGTGAGCCTCTCCATCGCCTTTGTCAACATCAAAAGTTGTTCCTCCATAGTTGGATTGTTTGTCGTCATAATTTGCGCCACTTAATAAAGAAAAGAGATGAGAGGTAGAGATTGTCCCACTGGGCGTGCCAAAAATTTGTAACAAATAAAATTTCAAGTTTAAAGAAATATATTAAACAAGAAATAATTGTACGAATTAAAGTTTATTGATTTGAAATAGTGGTTACAATCTCTATGATTCCTCTGATTCTAATCTTCTAAGCAATAATCTTGAAAAAGGTTGATTTAATCTTCTCCAAAATAATTTTGATGCTTGAATAACGTTAATCCAAAAGCAATTGTGCTTAATATTGGATCAAACGTGAAATGGTTTAAATTTCCTTGACGAATGTCTCGAACTCCGTCTTGGATATTTTGGATTTTTAAGGGATTTGATCTTTGTTTGAACTTCGTGAATTTCCAATAACGTTAAATTTAAGAGTTAAGTATCTTAATCTTAGATTAAACGTTGGATTTTTCTTCACTTTTTGAAGAACGCCTTTGATTGTTGCGAAGAACGCCTTGATTTTTGAAGAACGCCTTGAGAGAATTTGCTTCTTTTCTCCTTGAACTTCTTGAAATATGTTTTGAGTTGTGTTTTTCTTCTTGGAGATGACCCCTATTTATAGGTGTGATTTGAAGATCTTGTAAAATTCTCTCAATGACGTGGTGCGATTTGATTGGCTATCAATATCTTTTATGACAAGAAATATATTTAATTTATATTCTTGCCCAATAAAAGATATTATATGCAAATATTGCATTGTGGCGAAGATTCCAAGAAAATCTTGCCTTGTATAAATTTTTCCTACACACAATTGCCTTCTTTGTAGAGATTTAATGTAATTTGCAATATCTCTCAAATTTGGCAATATCAATTTTGGCAATAAAATTTACTCTTCTACACCCCAGTTACCACCAACCCCCCTCCCACCACCCCCCATTAATTAGTAAGACCCCAACCTCTTTCCCTAGCACCACCCCCCATTGGGTTAGCCCTTAGCAGAGGGAAGTTTTCTTCTTTTATCAATGTTCAGAACGTGTAAGAACTTTATAAATTGGAAAAGGAAGAATTGAACGTTTGTCAGAAAATTATTTTTTTATTTTGAAAGTTTGCATAAAGTGATATGTCATGGCTCAAGATCCTCTATACCACTATTTGTGTACCATACTTGTGTATCACTAATAAGTAATTGCCACATGTACATGTGGCAATTATTATAATTGTTACATGTACATGTGGCAATTACTTATTAGTGGTACACAAGTATGGTACACTAATAGTGGTATAGAGGATCCTCACCGATATGTCATAGGCTTTTGTAGCTTTTTTTAATACCCAAATATAACAGATGTCATAAGTTATAGGCTTTTGCTTGTTGACTGTAGAAATAGTTGTATACAGTAAAAAAGTATAAAGTAAAAGTAGATAAATACTTTATCACTTTCCGAGACGAGCCGGGTACTCGCGAGCCGTTTTCTTTAAGCTCGAGCCGAGCTCAAACAATAAATAAGGTGAAAGGCTCGAATTCGAGCCGAGCCTGAACAATGGTCCAAATTTTCGAGCCGAGTCTGAACAATGATGTGTTCGGCTAAATTGGGCTCGTTTTCAGCCCTACTCTTTTCCTTTCTTATCAGTTGACTTTTTTTTTTTAACTGTCCCAATATGTCTAGCAATGTTATTAGTAGTAGTAGTATTACTGCTACTTTCTTTTAAAAAAAGGTTGAGGGGTGCGGAGGCACCCACATGCGCCGGGCATGCCTCCGCCCTTGACTCAGACCCAATTCGAACCCGATTTAGACCCGATCATATTAGTTTGGTTGAATCCAGACCCACACCCAACCCACAAACTCAAACCGACCCAAAGACCCGACCCTTTTTAATACTCTAAAAAAAATCGTGTATCAGAAAAAACAAAAAAATTGGATATAGAACCTAGACCCGTTCAATTAAGTAAATAAGATTGGGTCCGGGTTCAGATCTAGACCAAGAATTGATCGAGTTGGGTTCAAACCTCTTTCATTAATTTTAGGGCCAGGTCCAGGTCCGGACCCTTGACAGGCCTACTACCAACAATTTGGGGTGCGCATGGTACGGTTATGTGGTTTTTATAACAAAATTTGTACCTTACAAATTAGTGCGGTTTTAAAACATTCAAAACCAAACTAGAATTTTATGAACCATACCAACAAACTCGATGTTGTGCGGTTCTGGTAAGGTTTTGCGGTTTTTTCAAACAATTTTTTTTCATGCAATTTTTTTCATATAGTCGATTACAAAGTTTACAGGCCTGTTTGTTTGGCGTTTCCCAGAATTTTTTCGTGTTTGGGAAATGCCAAACAAACATGTTTTCTATTTTTCGAAATAAATTTTTCATCAATTAATTTTCTCAAACTACTCTATCAAAAGTCAAACAAACAATAATTTTTTTATCTCTAAACAAAACCTATACAAACTCTACTTTGATTTGACATAAAGTAACCTATCTCTTACACAATTTATCTCACATAACAAACATGATTTGACATAAAGTCTTACACATCTTACACCTACAACCCAACTCTTCCAAAAAAACCTACACCTACTTTATTTCTCAAACCACTCTCTCAAAACCCAAACAAACAACATTACGCAAATCGAGATTATTTCACAAACCTCCACTACTCTCCCAAACTACTTTCCCAAACGCCAAACAAACAGGATCTACAATTATATAAAAATTAATATCATAATATCTTACAAACTATTATTATTCATTAAATAAAGCATTGAAAAATAAAATGTTGACAAATTTGACGCTATAATTCGACCTAATTGAATAAAATTAATTGGTTAATTATTTGATCATTGTTTTTATTCCGTGAAGGAACTTATTGCTTGGTATTAGTTGTCTACAATTTTTGTATTTTAAGTTTTAAACATATAACAAATTTAATTTGTGTTAAGTTCGAGCATATCTTTTTTTAATTGAACGCGAGCGATGTTGTAACAGTAAATTTTGATGGACTGTAATATAAGTAATAAATAATATCCTATTCGAGAATATTTGAATTGTAAATTGAAAAATAAAAAGTCATAAAATTTAGTTGTAAATATCAAAAAATTAATAGTTAATTCATGTTTCTTCTCAATTTCGATACGATACGGTTTTTTAGTATGAAAAAATTAAAACCAAAACCATGTCAAAATACTCGGTACAATTTTCATCCATACCAAAAAAATTCAGTACAATTTGGTACGTTACGAGACGGTCTGGTACGGTTTTGAAAACCATGTGCACGCCTACCAACGATAGAAATTAAACCTTTATCAAGGCAAATTTGAGCCTCTATTTATGTTAGCATCTCTAAATGAAATCCTATATGGTTTAGTAACATTTATGTTAGCAACTCCTATTTTTTTTTAGCCTAATTCCATTCTTATATGATAATTAGGATACCCTATATAGTTGTCATTGCCTATCTTCGATGTATTTCCTTTTGATTGAATTCAATTGAACATTTCCTCAAATTTTCTTAGTAGATAGTCAATTAATTGGCCGGTCATTATTAGACTAATTACCAACAACCATATAAGATACCATCATTAACTAGAATTGAAGTGACTGTTTGCCAATGCACTAAAGGAAGTAAGCAATTAAATCCCATTATTATATGAACCTTATTACATGAACCTTTCACTCAAAAAAAAAAAATTACATGAACCTTTTCAATTGTGCTTTACAACGAGCACCGAAAACTTTTCAGGTTTGTGATTTCTTAAATGATATATGAGGTATTTTTGAAATTTAATTTCCTATTGATGAAATTAATATCTTAAGTGACAATTGTAATAAACCCAATAATTCATAGATAATTTGAGTAATTTTCAAAATATAGAGAATGGTATATATAATTACACTGAAGTTCGAGTAAATCTCCCTCGTATTTAAATTATCAAACTCGTTTTATTTCAATTTTATTTATGAGTAAATAGTGCTTTTGGTCCTCCTTATGGGTTAATTTTTGCACTTTCGTCCCTCTTAAATTTTTTGTAGCAGATTCGTCCCTCTTATCAATGTAGTATAACATATTCATCCCTCTTATCAATCTGATGTAACATGTTCGTCCCTCTTAAAGTTTTCATAGCGGATTCATCCCTCTTATCAATGTAGCGTAACACTTTAGTCCCTTTTAAATACAAAATACATCATTTAAATTCAAAATATATTCTAAAATGGATGAAAGTTGATGTATTTTGAATTTAAGAGGGACGAATGTGTTACACTACATTGATAAGAGGGACGAATCTGTTACAAAAATTTAAGAGGGACAAGTGTGTTATAAGAGGAACGAATGTGTTACACTACATTGATAAGATGGACGAATCTGCTAAAATTTAAGAGGGACGAAATTGCAAAATTTGGCCCATAAGGAGGACCAAAAATGTTATTCACTCTTTATTTATTACACGAAGGGGTTGTTGTCTTTTTGCTGGATCGTGAAGCTGGGTTATGAACGTCTTTGGGCCCATTCTAGAAAAGGCCCTTCATTTATATTTCCAGCCCAAGTTGTAATAAAGGATAAACTTCTAAAACTGGAAGTGATTTTGAATATTAAATGTTGAAGGGATTAGGTTTGATCCATTTCCATGGGGCCTAAGGTTAAGCAGCCTAAATCCTCGTGAATCTAATCTTTGAATATTTTTTTAGTTTAATACTAAAATTTATAATTAATTAATTATAATATTAATATAATAAATTCAATTTAATATAATATTTGATCAACGATTCTTTTTCCAATCAACTTTACTATCGTCAACAATATTTTCCAGTATAACATAAAAAAATTAATAAAAGTGGTATTAACAGTATCTTCTACCTAAGCAAATTAATAAATTCCAAAAAAGTCCTTCTATTGAGCCGGCGTCGTTTCGGGTCTCCACAAAAACTCACTCGATCCAAACCCCATATCCGAATAATCAAACAGCCCATCAAACGCCACGTCACCATTCCCATCAGCGTCGTAATTATCCGTTTCCCCAAATCCAAACACGAACGGGTCATAACTCGGGTTCTCCCAAAACTCACCTCCGAGTGGATCAAACTCAACCTGATCCAACTCAGTCCTCAACCCAACCGGCGACGACGTCGTCGTCGGCGGGAGTCCAAGCTCATCGTCAGACGCCTCCAACAAGTACCCTAGCTCCGGCTGAGACTCGCCGGTCTCCGACGTCAGATCCACCACCTCCGCTGCCGCACCACCGCCGGAGGCGGCGGCGTCGGAGGAGGGTGAAGCTGTAATTTCCTCCTCAAAGCTCTTCATAAACAAATCGAGATCCTGATTTATGGTACAGAATTCGGAATCGTCGTCAAAACTATATAGAAGATTCTCCTTCAGCCGCTTCACCTCCGGCGAGTCAATTTCCGACTCCGATTCGTCACGTAACCTCTTCTTGCTAACTACCAATTGTTCCATTAAAATTTATACTTTGAAGTATTTATATTTATAGAGAGAGAAATATAGAGAGAAAATGTATTTAGATGTGATTTGGGGAAAAGAAAAGTGGGTAGTATTTATAGTGGGGGGAGAATATGATATTAGGGAGTAGTGAGGGTGACGTGGCAAGATCTCGGGCCGGGTCCTATCACGGACGTCTCGCCAATTGTATTTTACTTTCCCTTGACGTGTATACCCATCTACTCCTTTCTGTCTTGTCTGTTTATTTTTGGTATACTTTTCTTTTTCTTTCTTTCGAAATTTTAATTTTGGTTGGTTCACTTTCTTGATATTTTGAGATTAAATTAAGCTCATAGTAAATAAAATTTGAATAGGATTGAAAATCAAATCAAGTTACTCGATATTCGATTCGAGCTCGTTTGATAAAAGCTCGTCATACAAATCAAACAAGCTTGAACATTATTGTACGTTCGACAACATTTAAAGCTCGACTTGATAAGTTAAAAATAGAAAAAAATATATGTAAAATACCAAGCTGCGCGATACTCGACTCGAACTCGTTCGATAAAAGCTCATTTGAGTTCAGCTTGTTCAACAATCAATCCAAGCTTATACACAAAATTTCAAACTCGATTAAAATCAAACAAAGCTTGAAAATTGTGTTGTTTGACACTACTCGGCTCGATTACACTCCTAAATCTGGATATAAATTTCACGATATCTAAATTTTGTTATATATCTAAATTAAATTTTCAATCTAAAAAATAATTTAACATCTATCATCTAAATATATACAAAGTTATTGATTTAATACATATTGCTAACTTTTGACACATACATCGAACATATTCAAATATATTTAAACCTATAATTTTTTTTATTTATAACTTATTTATTTTCCTGCATAAACCCTAAAAACAAAACTAGTTTATTAATATTTTACAATATCAATATTTGGTGTAATGGTGAATAGGTAATTTAGGGTGGGAGGCTAAAAATATGTAAATTTGGTGATAAAAATGAAATTTGATGTACAATGGGAGATGCTCTAAGAATTACAAAAGTTTATCTGAAAACTGTAAATGAACCCAACCAAAACTCTTCAATAATAACCCTTGGGGCTTGTTTATCACGCTTTTTCGAAAGTCATTTAAAAAAAATTGGGATTAAAAAAAATTGATTGTCTTAATGTCGTTTGTTTGAGTTTTTTCAGATGAAATGAATAATATGTATAGGTTCTAGAAATGAACATAATATTTGTAGGTTTTAGAAATGAGCATGGCTTTTTCTAAAATTATGAAGAAAAAAATATTAGAGATATATATCACTATATATCAAAGGAAATTTTTTACTCACATCGGGTTTGATCGAACCCAAAATAACTACATGGCAAGTGTAATACACTTGCTTTGGGATTGAATATAACTCCCAAGAGAATGACCAATCAAAAAGCAAGTGCAATACATTTTCTTGGTGGTTAAATTAGTTTGGCTAAGCCAGACTTGGACAAGAATATTCCATATATCAAGTTATGTTTGTCATGAGAGATAAATAGTGTAAGAGATGATTTACTTTATTTGAAATCAAAGTAGAATTTGTTTATATTATTTTTTAAATAAGATATTTTTTTATAAATAAAATTTCGAAAAGAAAGGGCCTGTTTATTTGGTGTTTCCCAAATTTATTTCGTATTTGGGAAAAGCGAGACAAACATGTTTTTTATTTTTCGAAATATATTTATTTTCTCTCAATTGTTCCAAACTACTCTTCCAAGAGCCAAACAAACAACAATTTTTTTATTTCTAAAAAATACTACACAAACTCTAATTTGAAGTGACAAAAAGTAATATATCTCTTACATAACTTATCTCACATAACAAACATGATTTGACATTAAGTCTTACACATCTTATACCTATAACCTGAACTTTTCAAAAAAAACATATAACTACTTTAACTACTCTCACAAATCTCAAACAAATATCATTACACAAATTAATGTTATTTAACAAACCTGAATTACTCTCCCGAATATTAAACAAACATGCCAAAACATGCTGTTTGTAGAGAACTTCGAAAAATGAGACAAACAAGCTCTAAATATTGGATGATTAACTGTATTTGATTAAGGGTTTGGAGTCCGGTCAGTAAAGTGGTGTCCCACTTTGGGCATGGTCAATCACAGCCTTTGGCTTCAGAATTTATCTTTTCTTTTGTTCTCTGGGTTTTATACGTGTTTCATGGATTTATACTTTTGGGATAAAATAAAGGTCAAAAATTTAAAATTGGTCCGTAACTTTAGAGTTTTTTCAAATATAGTCCTATAACTATACTAAATATACATTTAGTCTTTTCACTTTCATCCAGTTTTAATTTTAGTCATATCCACAACAAATTTAGTACTAATCTATATTTAACAATTATCGTCATGCAATTATGAATTCGATCTTATTATCGGAGAAAAAATTGATAAGTGAAGAACATTAATTGGAACTTATTGAAAGTTCGAGGTTGAAATTTGTAACTACATGACAAAATTGAAATTTTTTGAAGAATTAAAATTGAAATTGCATAAAAGTTAAAGGACTAAACGTGTATTTGGTATAATTATATGACTACTTTTAAAAGAATCCGTCGGCAACGATAATGGGCACGATTCGTTCGTCATTTTCAATGGTCCTTTTTGGATTTTCGGATTTTTGGCCAACACCTTTTGTTATTCTTTTCTCTTTAGAGAGATTAAGTGATTAACTGGTTCAAGATCTTCATGCCTTAGGTATTAATTATTAGAATAAACGCGTTCCTTGACGCATGAGTAAAGATATAGACATGTTTGTTTGACATTTTTTGAAGTGTAGTTTTTTAGAGTGTGGGGATTTCTGAAATAATCTCGATTGTGTAGCTTAATATATATTTTGGAGAGTGGCTTAGAAAGAGGTTAGGTTGTAGGTTTAAGATGTGTAAGATTTTATGTGAAATAAAATGGGTGTAGTTTTTCTTGGAAGAGTTTAAGTTTGTAGGTGTAAGATGTGTAAGACTTTATGTCAAACCATGTTTGTTATGTGAAAAGTTGTGTAAAGAGATAGATTACTTTATGTCAAATCAAAGTAGAATTTTTGTAGTTTTTTTTTTTTTTTTTTTTGAGATAAAAAAATTATTGCTTGAGAAAATTGAAAGAGGATACATTTATTTCAAAATTAAAGTAGAAATAGTGTTTGTCTCGTTTTTTCCCAAATACAAATTTTTTTTGGGAGATGCCAAATAAATAGACCCATACTTCGTACGTCCTTTTTTTTTTTTGTTTTTTCCCCTATCGTTTCACTTTAAGTGTAGAGTTTTGGGTAAAAGTTATAAAGGTAATTTTTTTAGGTATATTTACATATATATACCTTTAAAAGTAGTGATTGACAGTTAGTGGTATTAATCATTACTTTATATAAGAGGGTAATTATGAGAATAATAACTCCCATTCTTAAAAATTTAGGGACACATAGTACACTTTAAAATCACGAAGCCGTGGCTTCAAAGCTATAAGAATACGGGTATAAGTCTTACAAAATAAATTGTCTTGTTTATACTAAAATCTTATTTCTTAAGTTTACAACTCCTCCTTTTGGGTTACTTCACGGAGTTTAAGCTAAGAGTTGAAAAAGTGAAATTTTAGATATTTTTTTTTATTTATTTTCTTAAAAGTAGTGGTTGATAGTTAGTGGTGTCAAATCATGTGAGGGAATAATTTTAAGAAAAATAATTTTATTTTGAGAAATAGAATGTTGTTTTGGGAAATTTCAAAAAGAAAATTTGAGCAAAAAATATAAGGACGGATGGAGTATAATTTACTAGCTAATCTATATTCTAACAAAATAATATTATTAAATGTTGAACCAAAAAAAGTAAATTCAATAACAAATTCATTTTTAGTGGAATTAGATGTATTGCAAATTCAATATGTATTATCGACTCACACGTGCTAGATAAATTATTCTTCAATTCACATTAATTATTGCGATGAAAATGTGTGAATTATTGAAATACTTAGGTATGTTAATTTTTTAGTTAAATAGTGTTAATCATTAATTTGTGGTATTTTGTTAAAGACTAGCAATGCTAATATGAGCATAAGTCTACATTTGGTATTTACAATTAAGTGAGTTTGGTCTAGCTAACGTAAATTTAAAGACATTTGGACTCTTAAATAAAATATGCCTTTGGTTAAACACGAATTTTTTATTATTATTTTGAGAATAGTATCATAATCATTTTTATTTGGAATCTCAAAAAAATCAAAGATCGACCTTTTTTTAAAAGCTACGAGATCACAATATCACTAGCTCAGTTCTTTTAAAATTAATTCTATAATAATAAATTATAGTAAAATCTTACTTGATTATATTATTATTAATATGGTTTTCAGTATATATTTCATTAGTAGAATAGACTATAGGCTAGGAAAAATCAATAATGATTTTTTTCTTTTCAATAATTAATCCGGATAAGACCGAAGTGGTCTAGAGGGGTTTGGAATAACAGATCAATAAATAACCCACATTAGGATTTTGTATTAATTCAAGTACAACTAGAAAATCGACGGACGTTTTAGTAAGGAAATTACTCAACGACCCCCCAAAACCTAGCCGAGCAAAATAATGCTTGATCCCACACGGCGTCAAGTCACTCGCTAGTCTTGTAACCTTCTAATCTAATATTGCATGTCATACATTCGTCATTATGTAATAGTTCGTCTATGCAACAAAAAGAGTCGAACACTGATGTACCTAGATCGTACGCATCATTACAAATAGTACAATTATGTTATAACAACCTCGAATATGTGCCAGCTACCATGCGTGTAGATAGGTTACGTAATTAGGGCAAATATTTGGACCTAGTGCATATAAAACCATGGGCTTCATGTAGGACACAAACTCTAGCATCACCTTATATAAGCATTTCATCTTTATTTTAGACACAAGACACGCAATCGGAACCCTAAATCTCGAATCCATGCTCACCCATTGCTTACAATTATAGTACGATATCTTACTTATACATCATATTGAGTTTCATCGGAATAACCCCATACCAAACCCCGGGTGCTTTGTTTGGTAGGCCTCATATGTAGAATTGAATTCGGGGCAACATAATTATTGATGTGAATGGTAATCAAGTTTATATAACATGTTATTTTGCTAGAATCATAGACCATAAATTATATCTACCTATCATATGGTGTATTTAAATAAGAGAGACTTTACCATATTTCATATTGATTTTAGAGGAATAAAGTAAATTATTTGATATATCATTATATACACGAAAATTTAATAAAAGTTAAGTTGAAGAGAGTTTGAAAAGGAGGCTTAGCCTAATGGGGAATCGTCCCATGACCTAGAGGTCATGAGCTCCAATATCTACTTATATATGAGGTTTTTAATAATTTAATACTAGTCTTGTAATAAATATTAATTGTATAATATTAAAAATTGGTGGCTTAAATTTGTACTCGATTCCGACTTTCATCTATTCTGAGGACCAGATTGGTTGGCGGATTAATTGGGATGTTGAATTGGACTTTTCCTATTAGTATAAAACGTATTCTACAAATATTGGTCGTACAAAATATAGATGGGATAATAATTCATATTTATTAAGCAATATTAATTCAATTGACCATAATAGTGGGTACGTATTCTTGATCAACTAGAAGCTGCCACTGGGAAAACAACATCAAATGTCAAATCTTCTAGAGAAGGTCATTGTATTGTACCAGGTACACAGTTTGGTTGGGCTAGGCAAGAATTATTTAAATACTAATAGTTGTCGTTCCATTTTTTATTTTATTTTTCTTTCTGTATGTATGAATACTTCGTAATTATATACGGTGATGTATTGGATACGTATTGAATATTCGGATATTTGTACGCTATGTATTAAATATGTCATCGTGGCGTTTTAAAAAATAAAAAAATAAAAAATAAAAAGAATATCGTATCTGATCACCAAGATACTTAAATGTATGTATTTCTACAAATATTATAATTTACATTATGATATTATAAAAGTAATCTTCATGAATTCTCTCATAAAACACATGAAACTTTTCAAAAGGTCAAATTAAGATTTTGTATATGAGAGAATCGTTTTTGGTACCACAAGTAACCCTACTTTAAGTTTACGATACCATAACTTTAAAAACATACATATTTGGTACCACAATATTAACTGTACTTGACACATTTGGTATTTCTGTCAACTTTTATACGGAAAATTTAATTTTGGATTGAAAATTGATGGAAATTTACAGAATTGGTCCTATAGTTATATATTGTTGTCGAACTTTGCCCCACATATTTTATGACCGACAAATTTACCTCACAATTCACGGTTTGAAGCATTTCAGTCCCAATTGCAAATGCAATTAATTATAAATCCTATTTATAAATTTTATATATTATAATTATTAAATCTCTCACACTAATTATATTTTATATATATATATATATATATAATATATATATATATATATAAACCAAATAATATTTTATATAAAATCAAAAAAAATAATCAATTAAATTTATTTGATTTTTTAAATTTCGAAAAAAACCTATTAAACTCATTAGATTTTACATATAATAATATAAATTAAATAATATTTAATATAAAATTTTAAAATAAATATCAATTTAACTTGTTAATTTTTTTAAATTGAAAAAAGAAATAAACGAATTAGATTTTACATATAATATATACAAATTAAATAACATTTATTATTAAACTTGAAAAAAAATCATTTCAAAATTATTTAAATAATATAATTCTATTTATTAAATTTAGTATAATTAAAAAACCAAAAATCCCTAAACCCCCCACCCACCCTCCTTCCAAACAATTCAAGCCACCGGTGACCACGACCTGGGTTGATCCATCACACAATCCAGATCGTGGTGGCTCCAATCCCAGGTCGATGGCGACCTGGGTAAGAAAGGTGGGGGGGGGGGGGGGGGGGGGGGGGGGGGGGGAAGGGTGCGGAGGGGTGAGGGATTTAGTTTTTTTTAATTATAATAAATTTATTACATATAATTATTATTATTATTTACGTAATTTAAAAAAGGTTTTTTTCTTCAGATTTTATAATTTTATTTTATTTAATTTGTATATATTGTATGTAAAATCAAATTAGTTTATAAAAGATTTATTTTTAAAAATTTAAAATTTAATAAGTATATTTATTTTTCAGATTTTATATATACTATTTATATGATATATATAAAATCTAATTAGTTTAAAAGATTTTTTTTCGAAATTTAAAATTCTAATAAATTTAATTTATATTTTTCAGATTTAATATAAATATTATTTAGTTTATATATATTATATATATAATCTAATTAGTTTAAGAGATTTAATAATAATATTTAAGATTTATAAATGCAATTTATAATTTTATTTTATTTGCAATTGGGACTGAAATTCTACAAACTTGTAAATTGTCGGGTAAATTTAACGGTTATAAAATATGTGGGACAAACTTTGGCAGCAATTATAGGACTAATTATGCAAATTTTCCATCAACTGTCCATCCAAAATAGAATTTTATATCCAAAAATTGACGGAAGTACGAAATGTATCGAGGACAGTTAACATATGGCATCAAATATGTATGTTTTTAAAGTTATGGTACCGCAAACTTAAAGTAAGGTTACTTGTAGTATCAAAAGTGTAATTATCTCCTTTGTATATATACACATGAAGTTAATACTATAGCTTTGCTTGAATATTTAATAAAGAAGGAAGAAACAGTTTTCATTTGAAAAGAAAATAAAATTTGAACTAATTTCATAATTTTTATTATATATTTTTTAAACAATGATTCGTTCTTTTTAAATAAACACATATCTGAATCGTATTATATTCTATAATTTTTAAAAATATGTATCGTATTCGATGAGATCGTATATACACATGAAGTTAATATTATAGCTTTGCTTGAATATTTAATAAAGAAGGAAGAAACAGTTTTCATTTGAAAAGAAAATAAAATTTGAACTAATTTCATAATTTTTATTTCATATTTTTTAAACAATGATTCGTTCTTTTTAAATAAACACGTATCTGAATCGTATTATATTCTATAATTTTTAAAAATATGTATCGTATTCGATCTCATCGTATCATCGTATTCATATACATTCAACATATCTTTCTGGTGACCCATAGCAACTCTCAATTTGATGAACAATTAATTAAGCTCATAAATATAAAAATATGTCATATAATAATTCTCAAAAAGAAGCGGTGCTTTCCTAGCTCTTATCTGCCCAAAATTCAATCTAGAAACAATAGGAAAGCATTATTTTAACCGACCTAAGTGCCCAAATTATTTAAATACTGCCTATAGACCATGTTATTATTATTAATTTCGTGTCATCGTGCACAAACAAAAGCTAATACTAAGAATCTAACATACATCGGACAGCTCAATGCTTAGTTTCTAAGAAGTGAAACAATTGGTCAAATTATTCGTTCTGTCGTGTGCAACACAATGCTTCCTAGTATATTATATTTAATTTAGTATTATAAAAATATAAAAAAATAAAAAATAAAAAGTGTATTTAATTTAGTACATGCACTTTACTTGAGCATCTAGAGATCTCCCCTTTGATCGAGGGCGGAAGTATGCATAATTATTGTATTTGTAGTATAAACTCAGCCAGCTGTCAACTTTTAACGAATTTCGATATTTGAATTGAGGAAATAATGGTTTATTCGATGAGTTCTTATAATTGTTGTTTCCTGAATTCTTATGGATAGTTTATTCGGTTATATGAGAGTACTTTAAAAAACGGTTAGAGATTTCTAAAATATTCTCGATTTTATGTAGTAGTATTGTTTATTTAATTTTTTTTTTAAAGTTATTTGAGAAATAAAATTTTGTAGGTATTTTTTAAGATTATGAAAAGAAGAAAAATAGTGTAAGAGATGTTATTTTATGTCGAATCATATTTGTTATGTGAGATAACTTGTGTATGAGATATATTACTTTATGTCAAATCAAAGTAGAATATATGTCAGTTTTTTTCAGAGATAAGAAAATTGTGTTTATTTGGCTTTTAAATATTTTTTATTTTATGAATATTGAGATATGATAAGTTTATTTATGGGTTGTTTGGATTTTGAAACAATGAAATTTAATTAAGATTGAGTTTGGATATTAGAAATTGAAAAGGAAAAGTAAGATAGTAAGTGTCAAATAGATGATTTTTATAGAGTTTGAGATAAAGATATAAAATTGTGTATGTTTGATGTAGGTTCGATTAGTTTGAGGGGTTTGATCTTGTTTTGCATGAAACCAAATACATATCGGTTTTGATTCAATTTGGTGCAAGTACACAATCCATAATAGCACTTTGTGTGACACAATTACACAATCCATAATAGCACTTCGTGTGACACAATACTTTGCCTCAAATCGCCCCGAGTCGCTTGATAGTTGGAGTGTGTTTTGCGTGTGTGTCCATGTGCGTTGGAATTTATTATTGTTAATTCAATGATAAATTTATAAAGTAGACTTTGAATAAGTTTAACCAATTTATCAGAATGATTATTTCGTCTTATAAGCCCGATTAAAGTGATTAAATAAATTTTTTATTCGAATTTGCATAAAAAATTACCATAATTGATTAAAGTGTGGGGGTAAATAAGGTACTATTTGATATTTTAGGGTGCCAAATTGTAATTGTCAAAATTTTGATGGGTTGTTTGGTAATTGCTTAAAAAATCAACTCTTGCATTTAATTGAAAGGAGCGCCTATGTCAACATAGAAACGAAGAAACTGACTATTCCTTTAACAAGACAGAAGATCCAAGTACATGGGTGATTCAAGGGCCGAAATTTCTGTTACGGCATCTCCAACCGGGTGGGGATAGCTTACCCCCAACCCACCCCCCTCCCCCTCTTACCCACTCGGGTAGGACTGTCAATGTATTGTACTCGTGTCGGATCATGTTCGATTCAGATTTAGATCCATTTATATCGGAACGAATTTGAGTTGAATTTGAATTTCACTTCGATCTATATATATTTTTTAAGTCCATCGAAATTTGGTCGGATACCGGATCAATAAAATCTTTTTCGAATTCAATAAAATCTTCATATTCAAAATTTACACCAGTATTTTTCCCTAAACCAGGTTTCATAACTTTGCGGTTTTATTTAATTTAACTCCCATGTTCAAACTTTCTTAACTGTTATTCATATTTTTGGATGAAAATATGCATAAAAATGTAATTATGAATGAATTATTAGCTATTATCTTCTTAACCTAATGGTAAAATATTATTAATGTTACTTATTTTAATAAAATATTGTGTATATATGTAATTCTTTTATTTATTGTCGGATACATATCTCTAACGGATCGAATCGACCTAAATCCATATTCGTTCCACGTATTTTGGATTTCATATCCATTGAATCTCTAATCGGATCAAAATCCAAATAAATCGGGTCGAACTCGGATTGAATTCGGATTAAAACGGACAAGATACATGTTGATCATTAGATAACACATAAACATTGCAATGACTTAACAAAAGACGAGTTAAAAACCAGTCAAATTTACAGTTAATTATTTATTTTCAGAATACACATTGATTAAAAATACCGCGTAAATAGCGTAATAGCTCAACTCATAAATCTATGATTCACTTTGTTTTAAGAAGACATTATGGGTTTATTTTGATGGGTTTTGGTTGTTGGGTTTTGTGATTTGAATAAGTTCAAACCCTACTTGGATTGAGTTTGGATGTTGGGGTTTAGGGGAAAAAGTAAGTGGTATGTGTCAAATCAAGGTCTTTTTTGGTGAGATTTGGGGAAAAAAAAAGGTGGTAGGTGTCAAATCAATGTTTTATAGGTTTGAAAAGTTTAAGTGTAAGATTCTGAATAGGTTTGTGATGACTTTATGGGTTTTGCGAAAACTCATTTGAAAGGGTTTTGACTCAGTCTCGCGAAATCCGCAAGACTGGGTTGAAACCGGTCCACATACAACCTATGGAACCATATATTTCTAAACAAATTATATGAACTAACATGAATTGAATGACAATATAGGCATATTTGTTGGATTTCTTTAGAGTGTTCTTAGAGATTTGAATATTTTTTTTCGGGAGTTGGTTTTGTGTATTAAAAAATGTTGGTTGTTCGAATGTATTGAAATGAAATGAATAACATGTTTAAATGTTTGAATTGTAGATTTTTGTTCTTCGGAAGATTGTGGAAAGAGAAAAGTAGGGTAACATTTATGTATTCCATGTCAAATTAAAGTTTAATTATAAAAAAATGTCAAATTAAAGTTTGTTTGAATGAGATAAGATAAAGAGATATGTTATATATCAAATCAAATTATGATATGTTATAAAATCACTCTCAGATAAACAAAACAAATAAACCCTAATAATTTGACTTTTAATAATTTTAGCAAATTAAGTTGGCAAAGTTTTAAAAATGGTCCGTAACTTTGAGATTCATTCAAAAATAGTCGCGTAACTATGCCGAACACACATTTTATCCTCTAACTTTCACTTAATTTTAAATCTATGCATAACAAATTTCGTCCTCTAATTTTCAGCAAGTTCAATTTTCTTTATGTAGTTACAAATTTTATCCTCCAACTTTTAATAAGTTTGAATTTTTGTTCTTTATATACAATTTTTTTCTCCAGTAATATAACCAAATTTGTAATTGTAGAATGAAAATTGAAACCCACTGAAAGTTACAGGGGGATATTTGTTATGCATAAAATTAAAACTGAAATTGGGTGAAAGTTAAAGAACAAAATTTAATTGTTATGCATAGGACAATTATTGAAATTGAAAGAAAGTAAAAGAACTAAATATGTGTTCATTATACAAGACTATTTTTTAAAAAAAATTCAAAGTTACAAGACAATTTTTAAAATTTTGCCGATTAAGTTTAACCTATTTGAACTTTGAAGTATAATTTTTGTGGAGGAGATGAGGTAGGAATATCTTTTTTATTTTCTATTTTTTTGTTAGATGGGGATAGGATTGTAATTTAGGAGCTTTGAATAAGTAGTCACGTGAAAAGCATCAATGCGTGCAGGCGAAGACAATTCGGTTACGGTGCGTGCGCCAGACTTAAATTTAGTATGTAGATTTCCACCCCCATCCCCCCACCCCCCACCCCACCCCACCCCACCCCACCCCACCCCACGTGGTTAGGCAGCAGAGCACTCTACAATTGTCGGGAACGTACCAGTACAAAGCACGTATGTACCACGTCAATTGATAATGGTTAGATGTTTGGACCCATCAAACACGCCGGTTCACAACCCACGTGATGGGTCGTCCGGGTTAACTAATTGACATCACACCATATGTAATATGTAATAAAGTTAAAATAATTAACTTTATTCAAAGTTGATACAGTGACATCTTCCCAAGAAAAGAAGAAAGGATATTTATGCACCGATTTTGGAATCCAGTTGAATTTTTTATTGAGAATATATTAACCAATATCAATCACTGTCATTATATTAATTTTTTTTACTGTCAAATTATGAAGATAAATTTAAATAACTATCAAATTATAAATAAAAATAATTACAAAGATTAATAATAAATTAAAAAAATGTTCACACAAGTGAAAATTAAACTCAAGATCTCTTGAGTTGGGGTCTCAGACTATGTTATGATCTCATCGGCGAGTTGAATTTTTTTTTTTGTAGTTGTCAATTTGAGTGGAAGAAAATTTGAATTACGATTCACAAATATATATGTATATATATATATATATATATATATATATATATATATGTATTTTTTTATCTTAGTTGAAATATGTAGATGATATTATATATACTACTGATAAAATAAGATTCTTTAAGTAATTGATATTGAAAATCTTAGGGTGTATGTGGATGGATTTTGGCCTGGTTTCACGGGTTTCACGAGATCGAGTCAAAACTCTTTCAAATGAATTTCCGTCAAACCAATAAAAACATAAAATACCTATTAAGAAACTCACACTCAACCTATAAAATATTGATTTGACACCTACCACCTACTTTTTCCCTCAAATCTCACTAAAATAGCCATTGATTTGACACCTACCACCTATTTTTTCCTCTAAACCCCAACATCCAAACCCAATTCAAGTGGAGTTTTAACTTATTCAAACAACAAAACTCAACGGCCAAAATCCATCCAAATGAGGTCTCAAATGTTTTATTTAAACCAACAAAACCATTTTTTTAAACAGAGACCCGCGAAACCGACCCAAAACCCATCCAAATAGACCCTTAGATATGATTTTAATTGTTTTGGATGTTTGGTTTTTCTGTTTTGAGAAGGTATGTTGTGGAAGGAAAAAAAAAATACTACTCCAATAAATTTCAAATCAATAACTTTATAAAGTCTGAGATATGATAATAATATATTTGATCTTTCTAAAATGAGATTTCGTAGAAAAATAGTGCATATGAGATACTCCTTCTTATAACCACTAAAAAAGTCAAAAATAAAATTTGAGTCATAATTTTTTTTCAAAATGTCCAATGAATACGAGAAGCTATCGGACATTCCAAATTTTAGATATTTTTCTTAAATACCCACCAATTAAATATCATTTCAAAGTTGCTTTCCTCTCACCTCTCTCACCTACCCCCACGGCAAACAGTCCCACTTATTTTCTGCCGGTTCTTTTAATGAATTTTATTAATTTTCTGTAGCTACTTTAATAGATTGTTGGATTGGATTGGCAGATTCTTAGGACATGTTTGTTCGGCATTTGGGAAAGTAGTTTGAGAGAGTAATGGAGGTTTGTGAAATAATTTCGATTTGTGTAATGTTGTTTGTTTGGATTTTGAGAGAGTGGTTTGAGAAATAAAGTAGGTGTAGGTTTTTTTTGAAGAGTTGGGTTGTAGGTGTAAGATGTGTAAGACTTTATGTCAAATCATGTTTGTTATGTGAGATAAATTATGTAAGAGATAGGTTACTTTATCTCAAATCAAAGTAGAGTTTGTATAGGTTTTGTTTAGAGATAAGAAAATTGTTGTTTGTTTGGCTTTTGAGAGAGTAGTTTGAGAAAATTAATAGATGAAAAATTTATTTCGAAAAATAGAAAATATGTTTATTTGGTATTTCCCAAACACGAAAAAAATCTGGGAAACACCAAACAAACATGCCCTTAATTTTTGCCATTTGAGAATTTATTAGCTTCGTTTTTCTAAATCGTGAATGTGGCACGACGGTGCGCCACATATAGTGGGGGTGGGGTGTAAATTGTTTTAAATTTTGGAAATTGTCCATTGACCCAAAACTCTAATTTTTTGTTCAATTGAGTTCAATCAAGTTTTCGATTGACTCCTCATTTCCCAACTTCACTCAATTTAATTTCTAATATTTTTAATATTTCCAAAATTCTCTTCCTAATTATCAATTAATATTTTTTTATTTGCAAATATGAAGAAAGTAACATTCTATTTGTTATTTTTATTCAAACTTGTAAACTTTCAAATTTAAAATTATTTTGATTGGAATAGTGTGATAATTAAATTATTTAAATTTATTTTGATGGATTTACATAATATAAATAAAAGTATTTTTCGCTATATAGTTTATCATAAGAGGGATCAACGGGTGATTGGTTTATTGGAAGAAGTAGTACATGTAGGGAGAAATTGTCACGTAATGTGTTCGACGCGCCTCGAAAAAGATTAAATTAAACATAAGGCCTAAATACGGTAGGAATACCCAAAAAAAAGTCACAAGGTGGCAATAATTTACTATTGAATTGTTTGTTATATCAGTAATAAGCCAAGATTTCAAAATACTTATAATCAATATTTAATCGTTTTAACAAATTCTCTGCCATTAAAATTTTCAATTTTCACTTTCTTTAATTATAGACATATTGTTTTTTTTTTAAAAAAAGAAGGTATTTAGATGTTAATAAAAAATAATATCAACAACTACAGGGTTCTATACATCATTTCTCATAATGAAATCCAAAACTTATATTTATTAATTTTTTTTTGATTGACCACCGTAAAAAAATTATGATATGATCATGGTTTCTCACATAATGTATTGTTGAAATTGATTTTGGTCCCTTTCCGCTGGAAACTGGTTTGAGGTCGGATGGTTAGGGAAACTCCAACCGTGGGATCGGGGCGCGCGTGAGGTCCGGGCTGGGCTGGAAAGTCATCTCCAGCAACGGGGCGGGGCGGCGTGGGCTGGGTCGCGGTCGCGGTCGCGGCGGGGAACGACGCGGAGAACGGGCGCGCGTCAATTGGTTGGGATAGCACTCTCCCCTCTTTAAGTCAGGTGGCGCCACCTGACTGGTTCCTTTTTTTCAAATTTTTTTTTAATTTTTAATTGTTTTAATTATTTTAAATGTATAGAAATTGTTTTAATTATTTTAGATGTATACAAATTGTTTTAATTTTGTAATTAAATTTTTTAATATTTGTTAATATTATAATAAAATTTGTAGTATTTGTTTTAATTATTATTATTGATTTTTAGTTACAATTCTAATTATTAATGGTTTAATAATAATAAAATTAAATAATGGTTTTAATTATTTCTTATATTAAAAAAATAGCAATTAAAATTTGTAAATAATTTGTTAGTATATTATTTGATAATAATTTGTTAGTAAATAATTTGATTTTAATTAAAATTCTAATTATTAATGATTTTATAAGAATAAAATTAAAATTTCCCATTAATTAGAATAAGAATTACTTGAAAATATAATTGCACACTTAGACAAACAATTTAAACTAATACTTAAAGTAAGAAATACTTAAATACATACTTGAAAATATAATTACACACTTAGACAATTTAATCGTCTTTGTTTTTTTTTCCTTCATGTTTGTTGTAACCTTCATCTTGATTTTATGCGTGCCATTGATTTAATGATATAATTCATGTTTTGAATTAATTTTAATATTAATATTTAAATTCTATTATTATAATTTTTTAAAATGAAATATATTATTAAAATAATAATTATTATTTTTCTATCATTATTATTATTATTATTATTAATATCAATATTAAAAACAATCTGAAAACTATTATTATAATTGTGAGAGTGGGGAAGAAAAAAATTGGAAGAAATTGAGTGTTGGAGACCACCACTGGAGATGATCACCCAGAGCCCGGGCTGGCTAGGGGGCTGGCCCGAGAATGGCCCCGGGAAACCATTGGAGATGGCCTTAGGGGCTAGGAAGGTTTGGTGGAGAAGATAAGGTAATTGGATTGTGACCGATAAATTTATTACAAGAAAAGATGGGCATATTTGTCTTTCTAAAAGTAGATGATTTAAAAATAAAATAAAATGTGAGATGTGTCATGTAATGAGACCCTATCTCACGTGCCCTCCATTTGATGGAATCTCATTTTAGACAAGCCCTAAAATATTTAGTACTCAAATACTCCCTTCGTTTTTTTTTATTTGTCGTTTTGAAGGATTGCACACAAATTAAGAAATGCAATAAATATTCACTTTTTTAAAACAAAAACCCCCCAAACACCCTTTAAATCAAATAATAACAACATTAATTAGCATTAATTACAAGCATTAACAAGAAGGGTAATATTGGTAGAAAAAAATTAATTTTACATTGAAATCTTAAAACGACAAATAAAAATAAACAATTTTTTTTGGCCAAAGCGACAAATAAAAAAAAACACGGAGGGAGTAACATTACGTAAGTTTGGTTTATGTTTCGAAAGTTTGAGGCAATGAACTTCAAGTTGGATCAAAAAGATCGACCTAGGTCAAACACACTTCTTTTTGCTCGAGTTTATTATGCTAAAATCAATCCATATCTTTACGGGGTATTTGCCTCGTGCTTATGAAAAATATTTTCAGAAATAAATTGAGGGTTTAAAATATTTTTTCGATTTTCGTAATGTTGTTTGATTTAGTTTTTTGAGATGAAATAAGTAGTTGGTATACGTTTTAAAAATGAGGTCATTTTAGAGATTAGAAAGAATAGAAATAATGTAAAATATATGTTACTTTATGTTAAACTGTTTTATTTCAATTAAATAGAGATTGATGTTATGTAATTAAATTTGATAATTTCCAGAGTTGTTGCCCATGTTCATAATAATTGATGAAGCCCAAATTTAAAAGATCCCATGGCCCACCACTCAAAACTAGCAATATTGCCTTTTAATTTCTTGTGTATTTTGTTCTTTTAGTTTTAGAATATCTTGACCCATTATCATTATTATTCACCTGGACCCAAATTCTAATTCTCTTCAATATCACCACCGGCCCACCACTTGAATCACTTGAACTAGGTCCAATAGGATTCAACCACAACAGCCTTACGTATAATCTAGTTTTTTTTTTTTTTTTTTTTTCCCAGAAATTAATAAGTAAATTATTCCCAAAATTTGAATGTGAGAAAGCACATCCTAATGTTCATTCAGACACATACATTTTTTCGTACTTAGGAGTGGATCGAAAGTTGGCAAACTTTCACTGGGTAAAAGTAAAATAGGATTTAGCCAAATGCATATATTCCAGTTGTCAAAATTTGAATTTACATTTAAGTCTCCTATAAAACTTGTTTGTAAGTTTCTCACTTTTATGTAAAATAATGATTTAAAAAAAAAAAATCACCTATGTATCTAAATAAATTAGAAATAATTAAAAGAATCCAAAATTAAAAAAATAATTCGAGGTCTTGCCCCTAGCTTCAATGGACTGGTAATATAGCAATAGTAGTTAATATTCATTGAAAAATCTAGGTAGACCAGTAGTTGGGCCATTTCAATTTCAACTTAAAGGCCAGAGTTCGAAGCCCACTTCTTCCTACTTTTTTTTAAAATATTCAAGTATTTTATTTCTTAATATGCATATAATTAATTTAATATGGTTATAGGGTTGTTCATTCGGTGAAAACCGAATCGAATCGGTTCTTGATTTTCTAAAATCGAAAATCGAACCGAACATCCTAATTCGTTCAGTTCGGTTCGATTTGGTTTCGATTTAACCGAAATTTTATATTATATATAATTTATGAAAAATTAAATAATCAAATACTATATCATTTATCATAAAAAACATCAAATTAAAAGGTAATCATAACACTAAACATTATTAAACATTACATAGTTAAGTGGTTAACATTTAACAACCCTCACATGATATATTAAACAACTAAAATCCATATCATAAACATAAAATTAAAGAATTTTACAGTCCAACTGCAGAAACTAACATTTAACAATCTTCAAATGATACAAGTAAAATTCATATCCATAGGCATAAAATTAAAGGATTTTAAAGTCCATAAAACCGAAGAAAAAATGTTAACTATTTGAACCAAAAATTCGATTTTCGGTTCGGTTCGGTTAACCGAACAAAAATAACCGAACCAAATCGAAAACCGAATTAGGTCAAATCTCAAAACCGAAAACTGAACCGAATAGTTTAGTTCGATTCGGGTTTTACCGAACTCATTTCGATTCGGTTCGATTCGGCCGGTTATCCGGATCGTGAACAACCCTATGGTTATAGGAATTCACATATAAATATTAATATAGTCTTATAATCATTATATTTTTTAATATCTTGATTATAATACTCATATATTTGATTTTCATGAATGTACTCAATAATTACAAAAAAAAATTGTTTTAGTAGTTTTTATTAAATTATTTCGTTTGCATAACTAGACTTATTTGTAGTTAAATGCTTCTATGTATTATCAATTCCTCGATATTTTACCAACAAGTGATTGGTTTAGTGGAAGGGAATAGTCACTACAAAGTAGCGGACTCAAGTTCGAATCCCTGTAGGGAGAGGTTCCACTTAATGTGCCCAACCCGCCTCGAAAGGAATTAAACCCTTGGGAAATAAAAAAAAAATTCCTCAATATTTTGAACCATTTGGTGAATGAACTCTAATAGAATTTGAGGCCCTTATAGTGAAAATTTGGACTCGGGCTCTTCACGAAAGTTGTAGAGGAGGTCGATTTCTATAAGAATTATAAATTTCTTTTTGCTTAAAGAAGTTTTAGGAGGCAAAATTGAAATGGCAGCAGCAACTAACATAATTTCTATGTGCTGTGACACTTAACTTTGAAAGAGGAATTTGTCTTATTTTAAGAAGGAATTTGGGAAATCTTTCTCCATGGAAGTTGTTGAGAACATCAAAATCTGTAAAGAAGTGGTATTTTTAAGAGATAATCTTATTTTCAATAAAACAGAAGTTAGAAAAACTAAAGAGATAGAAATCTACCAAACAAAGGATGTGTATTCGATTTAACTTTTAGGGGCCTAATTGACAGCCTTAGAGTGGGAATTCAGAGTCGTTGTCTTCACGAAAGTTGTAGACAACGTCGATAGATTTACGGTGGTACAACTTTTGAATCATGAATACCCGTGGTTCACACCGTGTTGTTTATTGTTACAACGGCAACATGCAAACTCCCTGACCCCTCTTACACACTTAGTTTTAAAGTTTAGTTATACTTTATAGTTGCTTGTGATGCTAAATTTGTTAAGATTAGATATTAGAGCACTTCAGATGGTGTATAATGTAAATAATGTATTTATTTATGTAATGATATAGATAATTATCTCATTATCGGAATAAGTATTAGTAAAATCAAAGTAGTTTAGTGAATAAAGTATAAATAGGAAATCCTTGATTATCATGAGCCGGATGGTTAATGATATAGTTAGATTAAAGCATAGCGAGTCCCTCATAGATTATTAACTACTTGTATAGGTGTTGAACGTATTGATGGTCACACTCAAGACATAGCTAAAAGTTGCTATCTAAAGCATCGTCGGACTTCATGTGATATTTATATTGTTTGACTATTTTTTTTGGCACACCGCCCTGGGAAGAAGGATATATTCGAAAATTTATTTGCTCGGATTATTCCATTGTTATCTCTTGAATGCTAAATTATGAATTATCATGATTCATGATCTATATTGAAACGTTATTTTTATCTTAAATGGTGATCTAGCTTGAATCGTTATCTAACATGAATTATGACCATCATGAATCGTATAATTGAGTTCGACCCAATGTGAAAGACCAGATTTCATCTATATCCCAATTTGAATTTAAGAATTGTTCTTTATCTATTCGGGATTTATCTTTTCATTCATCGTTGTTGCCCTCATGAGTTTCTCTAACTCGCACTTCGCTATCATTCGATAACATGGGTCATCAATTGATTTTGTTATCTCAACCGCTTCCCGCTCCTTCATTTGTGATCATCTTTATCCTTTCAAATGTGATTATCTATATTGATCCTTATTAAATCGACTTTGAAATGACTTCGTGATTTACTACTAATTTGTACCGAGATCGCTATTAATCAATTTATTACACCATCTTATATTGTATATCGAATTCTTCCTGACTCGTACTATGACTTCATGTTCATATGTGATCTCCTATACTGAAATATTATGAATATACACTTTCTTGTTATCACATTATAATGGATTCATTATAAATTGTATCACTATTTCAATTTTAATTGTGATCTCTCTATATCGACATCGTTTTGAATCCTATAAATTCTTTCGTATTCATTGTGATCCTGTAAATCGTATTATCATTCCATTTCTTCTAATTAAACTCGTTTTGAATCAAACGTATTGTTTTATCTTCATTTTTTGTCCCGTTATATTGAATTCTTTGAATCGAATTTATTTTGTTTTAAATCGTGTTGCATACCTTCACTTGTGATCATGATCAATTTGAATTGTGTGATTGCCATCTTGATCCGTGATATCCTTCCAACATGATCAATCAAATCGTATTTGAAGACTCCATTCTAGCTCCATCTTGATTCCTGATCACCTAGCATCATAATTGATTGAATCGTATTTTGAATATCGCTCATGTATTGAAGCATTCATCATCTCGATCTTTCTTATATTGAGGTAGATTGGATCGTATTTGGAATCTCCTTCCAGTTTTGAAACTATCATTGAATAACTTATTAATGTTATTAAAATCGACTATTTGAATATTAAATTTCAAATCTCATTAAAGCTTTCAATGACATATAAGATTCCAGAAAAGGCAAACTCTTATAAAATGGAACGTAACGATAAATATGAAATAATTGATCGACCCAAAGGGAATGGCTCTTGGGTAATTATATCGATGGGTCCGAAGTTGTATGATGGTGACCGTTGAGCGGTATCGAGTCGACGGTAGATGGTTTCCTCGACAATACTCAATTGGATTCATTCTCTGTGCACAATTGAAGGTTAGATGTGTTCCGGGCTACATCTAAATGGGAAGGTTGTTTTAGATTATATCGAAAACAACAATGACAAGGCAACATCAACTCTGATGTTCAAGGAAACCATTCATGGAACTATACCGGCGTCGGGAGTGGCTAATTTTAGCTCGAGAGGTCCTTCTCAGGCCTGTCCTTTTATCCTGAAGATAGATCTTATGGCTCTGCGACATCAAATTCTATCTTCATGGCATTAAAAATATCCAACTAATCTCACCTCAATTGACAACTAATCAACAGTTTCAACATAGAAAGTGGAACATCAATGGATTTCCCACATGCAGCAGGAGTGGCAACGCTTTTGAAAGGAGCTCACTCATTGGAGCCCTGCATTCATCTGGTCGACAATGATGACCACCATGGATGTGCTTGACATACGTTGAATCTGATAAAGGAAAAGGGATTGAACATCATTGTCACTCCTTTGGCAATAGGAGTTGGGCTTATCAATCTAAACAGGGCGCTAAACTCGAGTTTGGTTTGCGAGGCATATATGGATGACTACGTGAACCTCCTTTGTGCTATGAATCTAACTACCAAACATGTTCGAGCAATCACGAGATCTCACCGAGGTTGCATGAACCCGCCATTGGACCTCAATTATCCGTCATTCATATCAATCAAAGCGAAGATACTATTAACTTTCATCATCTGTATTGGAATTACAACAATTAATCCTACTATTTATTTTGCACAGAAGGCAAAAACATACATTATCCATTTGGACTCACAAATTATGCCCAATCCTTCACTTCTCATTATGCTTGACACTCTTCCATATTGTGCACATTTTTCATCTTCTTTGAAACTGATTTACAAGCACTAATGTAATCCATGACTTTACTATAAAATTCCACAAGCAAGGAGACTAAGCATTTTCAACTTTTTTCTTCAAGTTGAAATAAAAAAGAATTTCCTAAGTTGGTTAAATCACTGTAGGTATAAAGTTGTTCACGCTTTCATTCCCAAAAATAAAAACTTACACTTACATGCCTCTTTCGAAATATGTATCACACTGATCACATTTCCAACTATTTTCTGGCAAAAGCGATCTCACGTGCAAATCACGTGCATTTTTCTAACATTCCGGTATTACACTTACGTCCCTCATGTTAATATGTTGTTCCATTTTCTTTCTTTTGCAGGAATGAAAATTGATTTGTCCTTCCAAATTTTGTGTGTTTCTAGAAAGGTGCACATACGTTGGACGTGATTCGATAATTTATGTGCGATTTTAAAATTTTTAATTTTGATTTATTATAAAATAATACATGAGCTACGGAATCAAAACTGAACATTATAAATGCAATAAGAAATTGATTGCAGTTAAGTTTTTCAAGAGACTCAAAGTTGCCTAATCCAAATGATTCTACATGAGACACCATGGGACACGGGAAGCATGTGCTCCCAACTGCTGCCTGAAATTTTGTACATGGAATATCTTATTTTGGCTATGGGATAGGCATGCCAAAATGAATGGCTCCTCGGGCGTGCGTAGCCGTATTCAAGGTCGTATTCACGAAAGAATATGGCTTGTTTGCTTCAGATGTCATGGCTGCCATTTACATTATTATTGATGATGGGTTTGATGTTTTATCCCTCTCGATAGTTTCTTCGCCACCATTATACCATGATCCTGTGGGAATACCCACTTTTGTTGCAATGAAGAAATTCATTTTTGTATCAAATGTGGCGGGAAATTCCGATCCCTATCTCAAGAACATCTTTCGCAGAGCTCCTCGGCATCAAACTGTAGGAGCGGGTACTATTGGGAGATCATTTACAGAAAACATAGCCTTGATATAAATAGAGCTTTTATTATATGTCTATCTTCCTGTCCTTTAACGCCAAACATTCTATTCTTGAAAGACTTGGAAGGGAGGCGGGGCTTAAAAAATAAGCCAACAAGATAATTGTGTGCTCAATTAGTACGAAATAAGATGTGATGATGATGAATTGTTTTCGGTTGTTTCATATTTCCAAGATTTCTGTGTGGCAGGAGCCGTCCTCATATGGAGTAAAACAAATATCTCTTATTTGCCATACTTACCATACGAAGAGCTCGGATATTCGGCCATAATTCTGATTGCCTCAAATGGGAAAATTATTTTCAATTATATTGAAAACAACAATGACAAGGCAACACTACTTTACTGTTCAGGGAAACATTCATGGAACTAAACTGACGCTTGGAGTGGCTAATTTTAGCTCGAGAGGTCCGTCTCGGGCCTGTCCTTTTATGATGAAGCCAGATGTTATGGCTCCAGGACATTAGATTCTAGCTTCGTGGCAAGAAAACATCCGGCCAATCTTATCACAACTGGACAACTAATCAATAGTTTCAACATAGAAAATGGAACATCAATGGCTTCCTAACATGTAATAGGAGTGGCTGGCTTTTGAAAGAAACTCACCTTGATTTGAGCCTTGCAACCATCCGGTCGACAATGATGACCATCACAGATGTGCTCGACTAAAAATCTAATAAAGGAAAAATGATTGAACATCTTTGCCACTTCTTTGGCAATAGAAGCTGGGCATATCAATCTAAACAAGGTGCTAAACCTGGCCCTGGTTTTACGAGGCAGATGTCCATGACTACATGAACCTCCATTATGCTATGAGTCTTACTACCAAAGAGATTCGAGCAATAACAAGGTCTCACAGGGTTACATGAACCCGTCATTGGACCTCAATTATCCATCATTCATATCAATCAAAATGAGAATACTACTATTAACTTTCATCATCTGTATTGGAATTACAACAACAAGTAATCCTACTGTTTCTTCTGCACATAAAGCAGAAACATACATTATCCATTTGGACTCACAAATCATGCCCAAACCTGTCACTTCTCATCATGCTTGGCACTCTTCCATATTGTTTTCTTCTTCGAAACTAATTTACTCCTGAACTAATGTCATCCATTGCTTTAGTATTAAATTTCGCGAGCCAGGAGACTTAAGCATTTTCATCTCTTTTCTTAAGTTGAAAAACTAGAAATTATTTTCCTATGTTAAGGTTAAATCACACTACTTACAAAAATTTTCACGCTTTCAGTCCTAATTAAAAAAAGAAGTGTTATACTTACGTCCCTCTTACAAAATATGTATTACAATGATCACTTTTTCGGTTATTTTCTGGCAAAAGCGATCTCACGTGCAAATCACGTGCATTTTTCTAATATTTCGGCATTACATTTACTTCCCTCATGGTAATATGTTGTTTTATTTTCGTCTTTTTGCTGGAACGAACATTAATTAAGATCATGTCATCAAGAACATGGATTCATGATGTTGATGACATGCCATCAAGATCATGCATGTGATAGTCAAATAACTAACCCAAGGACATTCCTTGGGTTTTTACCAAAAGGAGTGTTGATTCCTCTTGGAGCTCCTTCAAGAAATCACAACGCCTGCATTGGATTATTGCCGAAGGCTGGAGATCAAGATCGAGGTCATGGGAAGCGTTGAGATAGTTTAAAGTTTTTATCGGGGGCCGTAGGTGTTTTTATAATATCTAAATCAAAGTATATTTTTTTTTCTTCTTGTTATTGTTATTTTCCCTAAATTTAGGAGGCACTAGTATTTGAAACTGAGATGATAGTTTCAGTTAGTTCTTTGGTTCTGTTTCTCAAATTTGTATTCAATTCTGCTCTATTATTAATTTTATTAAAATATTTATTTATTAATTTATTATTAAAAATTTCATAATCAACAACTTATCCTTAATAATCAACCGTTAGTTTGTGATGATGAATAAAACTTTATTTTTTGGTTATTATAAGATGGAAATTACAAATATTAGACACTACCTCATATCAAATCCATATACAAATCTATTCTTAAGAATCATTTCAATTAATGAACGTGAATCTATTTTTAATTTGATTGGAAATGATAACATCTCTACCAAAATAAATGTCTTTGGTTTTTGAAGAAAAATATTACAAAACAAAAAATTATTTGGGAAATTGCACCCTATAGAAGTACAGGATTTTTTTTTTTTTTTATAATTTTTCATCTTTGTCCTCATCTCTACCCAAAAAATGAATGTGAGTTACACTAGGGTGCAACTTGCCAAAGAAATTCTATTTTTGGGTTATATTTTTCCATATTTCATTTTTAGGGTTAAATCCGTCAAAGCATGCATTTTTGAGGTACAAATTGAAAATTAGTAAAATAAAATCCCAAATATAGACGCTCAAATTTTTTCTACATCATCCAATACCCCTCACTCTCTTTCAATTCACTCCATACAACAAAAGAAAAAACTCGCCGCCACCATCAGCCACCATCATCCATTCATTTTTTTTTTCAATTTGGGAATGTATGATAAGATTATTTTATATTTTAAATTTACGAAATTTACTAGTAAATTAAAATATTAATAAAATTATATATTTATGAAGAAGATATAGATAATCAAATATGTTATTTCGTTACATTTAACATTCTAGTTTATTTTAATTAGAGTGGTACGAAAATATGGAGTTTTAGCTAAAACCTGAGTTAACTAACAATGATTGCTTAACTAGGCATTCTCTGTGTACTGCTAAAAATATACGAAAGTTTGTGTTATTTTATCATAATTAACAATTAATATTTTATAATAATTTTAAAATCACACATAAAATTACTAAATCAACTACAACGTACGTGTATTTTTCTAGTAACACCAAATTTGGATGGAAAAATCATTGTTCATTCCTGCCAAAGGACAAAAATGAAACAATATATTAGTATGAGAGATGTAAGTGTAATACCGAAATATTAGAAAAATGCACTTGATTTGCACATGATATCAAATATGTCTTTCCAGCTCTATATATTTAATAATGAAGTTATTTGATCATTAATTTTTTCAACTGATCCATTAGTTGATTTTTGATAAGAACAAAAAAGGTCATCGTCATGGTTATTGTAGAAACTGGTAAAATTATTGGTAATTTAATAATTAAATATACAAGAAACATACCCAATTTTCCTTTTTATTTCTACTTATTTCCGAGTAAGATTATAATTTATTTTATTCGCCAGAATTCTACTCTTAAATATTGAAATTTGATTGTGAAAAAAAAAATTATATTTGGAATTTCAGTTAAAACCCACATCATGTCCTTAAACTTAGTCAGATTTCATAAATACACATAAAAGCATAGAAGCTATGTTGTATAGTACTCAATTTCTCATTAAAAAAAACGTAGAATGATAAAAAGTATTACTAATAATTTCTGAGGGATGAAAATAAACTTTCATATCTCGTTAAATTAGATATGAATCTATAATATAGAACTTCTAATTTGCTTAGCGAAGTTCATTACCAAAATTAAGACAAAACGTAAATGAACATTTACTTCTTTTAGCTGAGATTTGAAATCTAGGGGGTGCATGCACCCCACTCTAGACAAAAGCTAGAAGCCCCTGATTTCATTTTAGGCATATTTTGCCAGACAAGTACTTTTTCCATTTTTATTTCCATGGCCTTTCTCTTGTGTTGTGTTATTTGTGGTAATTTTACCAATTTGTGAATTTGACATAAGAGGATGTTATAAGCAAAGATAACATGAGTTATGTGGATTAACACTCCACATGTGAGTATTGCTTTTGTGTCTGTTGTGTTAAAATCAAATTTGAAATTATAGACAGTACACCAAAAAATGATATTCAACGGTGTTATTCAAAATGTGGGCCTTTGGTAAAGAGAGCAGGTGAATGAAGTCAAATTCAATCAAAGTAAGCATTTTGGCATTGTAGCACATACAAAATACTTTTTCAATGGCGCTTCGTTTGTGGAAAATTGTTTGCTACATTTTCAATGGCGGTTCATTTTCTAATTGGACCTGTGATTATGGCTGCTACTTCTCAGACTTAGAGGTTTATTGTTGCACATTGCAATTTGTTCAAGTAGAATCATTAAATATAATAACTAAATTTCAATTTTTTTTAATTAAAATGTGTATTGTGATTTTAAAAATTCAGGCAACTCTTCCACAAGGTGTCGTTCTGCTTAGCACAGGGTTATATTTGGGATGCTAATTGCTCTACCAATTACTCTGGTCTACTACATATTGTTGGGACTGAAGATAAATTAAACAATAGAGTTGTTGTGTATTTATACTAATTATTATATAAAGTCAAGTCCAATTCAAAAATTATTTTTCTAAATCACTTTAAGGCGAGAATTGAACCCAAGACCTCTTGATTTTGAGGCTTCAGCCTTAGGGCATCTCCAACACTGGTGGGGGGAGTGATAGGGGGAAGTGGTGGGGAGATGGTGTCCAACAACATGGGAGGGAGGGAGGGAGGGAGGGGGAGTGGTGGGGGGAGGGGTAGGTGGGGATGAGATGAGGCGAGGGATTCCGAAGCAGTGGATGTTCGCCACTTGCCTTCCCCCTTTTTTTCCCCCGCCATTTTCTTTCTAGGCCAACTTCCGATTTTGGGTGGAACATAATTATTTGAGTGGTTGATACTGGAGTTTGGCCATAAATCTGGAGCTTCATAAATGATGAAGGAATGGGACCCATTCCGTGCAGATAAAGGGGTGGATGCTATGGTGTCATCGATTTCAATAGCTTTTTGTGCAACAAGAAGATTATCGGAGTCCGGTATTTTAACATTGGAATCAAAGTTGCCTACCCTAATGTTACATTTAATGATTTTGCACGAGATGCCATGGGACACTTGATCTAAGTGTCCTCAACTGCTGCCGGAAATTTTGTACATGGGACATCTCATTTTGGATATGGGTCAGACACGACAAAAGAAATGGCTCCCCGAGCACGCCTAGTCGTATATAAGGTCGTATTCTCTATATAATATGGCTTGTTTTCTTTGGATGTCATGGCTGCAGATGGGATTGATGTTTTATCCTTCTCGATAGTGTCTTTTCCATCAATATATCACGGATCCTGTTGCAATAGCGACATTTGCTGCAATGGAGAAATCCATTTTTGTAACAAGTGCAACTGAAAATTCCGGTCCTTATCTCAAGACCATCTTCAGTGGAGCTCCTAGTCATCTAACCGTTTGAGCTGGTAATATTGATAGATCATTTCCAAGAAATGTAATACTTGGTAGTGGAGCTTTTATTACAGGGCTATCTTTTTTTCATATGAGCCCAAATTACATTCTTGCCAATCTCCCGATTATATTCTTGAAAACTGTGGAAAGGATGGAGGCTTAATAAACATGCCAAAAAGATCGTTGTTTGCTCAATCATTACCGAATATGATGAACATGAAGTATTTTCGGATGTTTATTCTTTTCAAGATTCTGGTGTGGTAAGAGTTGTCCTCATATGGAATAAATTTGACTTTTGTTATTTGCGAGACTTACCAAACGAACAACTTATGTTTCCAGCTATAATTGTAAATACCAAAAATTGGTCATTTTAGATTATATCAAAAACAACAAAGACAATGCGGTAACAACTACTCTATAGTTCAAGGAAACAATTCATGGTACTAAACCAGCGTCTGAAATAGTGATTTTGGCTCCAGAGGATCATCTTTGGCCTGTCCTTTTTATCCTGAAGCAAGATTTTATGGCTCCGAAACTTCAGATTCTAACATCATGGCAAGAGAAAAAACATGTTAATCTTATCACAACTGGGTAACTAATCAATAGTTTCAGCATACAAAGTAGAACAACAATAGCTTGCCCACATTCAACAGAAGTGACATTGCTTCGGAAGGGAGCTCATCAGCCATCCGATCAACAATTATGACCACCACGGATGAGCTCAACAACACGTTCACTCCAATAAAGGAAAAGGGATCAAAGATCATTGCCACTCTGGCAGTAGGAGTTGAGCATATCAATCTAAACAGGGCACTAAACCAGGGCTTGGTTTAGGAGGCAGATGTGGATGGACTACGTGAACCTTCTTTGCGCTATGAATCTGACTACCAAACATATTCGAGTTATCACGAGGTCTCACCGGGGTTGCATGAACCCAGACCTCAATTATCCGTCATCCATAGCCTATTTCAACCATGATAACGTATCCAAATCTGTCTTATTTGAGAGGACATTGACGAATGTGGGGAATGAAATGTCAGGTTAGTATGTCATAGACTTAAGGATTTCAACTCATTTCTTTAAGTTTAAAAAAATGTTCTATTTTTTTAGACTAATTGTAACTCGTGTATAAAGTTGTTCACGCTTTCGTCCCTAGTAAAAAAAAGTGTTACGTCCCTCTACAAGATATGTCTTAGACTAATTACTTTTCCGGCTATTTTCTGGAAAAAGCAACCTCACGTGCAAATCACGTGCATTTTTCTAATATTTCGGCGTTACACTTACACCCCTCATGTTAATATGTTGTTTCATTTTCGTCCTTTTACAGGAATGGATATTAGTTTTTCCCTCCAAAATTTCATGTGTTTCTCAAAAGGTGCACATATGTTGCACGTGATTTAAATGTGAGAAACATATCCTATTATTCAGATACGTACATTTTTTCATACTTTAGAGTGATCAAAGATTGTCAAAGTTTTACTGGATAAATGGAAAATAAAATACAATTGATTTTTTGTTAACAAAACAAGTAAAAGAGTAAGAGCTAATCCAAGAAAAAACAAAATTTATAAAGTTGGTTTTTATTAACAAACGAGTAAAAAAGCTACTGCAGTAAAACATGTATGTGTTCTTTCAATTTTTTTTAAGAAAAAATTAACTACCACTCCTCCAATAAAATTATTTTTATGTTGTCTTTGTCTTCTTATATATTATTATGAAATTTATCGAATAATATAGATGAAAAAATATATATATCGGTATACAAAAATTAACAAACATTTACAAAAGGATTAAGCAAAATGCAAAATGCAAAATGCACCTAAATGAACAGGGTCTAACTTACTTCAAAAGCTAACTAAAGAGGTGCGAATTGCCCAAGACCATATAATGTTAGTTGTAAAATAAATTTATCATTGCTACACACTCAATTCATCTTCAAAGGCCCATCTAGGACCTGTCTTTTCATCTTGAAGCCATATGTTATGGCTCTCGGACTTCAAATTCTAGCATCGTGACATGTAAAAAACTATGTTACTTTTATCTCAACTAGACAAATAATCAATATCTTCAGCATAGAAAGTGGAATCCCAATGGCCTCCCCACATGTAGCGGGAGTGGCAGCGCTTCTGAAAGGAACTCAATCTAATTGGAGCCTCACAACCATCCGATCAGTCATTATGACCACCACAAATGTGCTCGACAACATGTTGAATCCGATTAAGGAAAACAGATCGAACATCATTGTGCCTCCTATGGCAATAGGAGCCGGGCATATAAACTCGAATATGACGCTAAACCCAACCTCGTTTACGAGGTAAGTGTATAGGATGACGTGAACCTGCTTTGTGCAATGAATTTGACTTTCAATCATATTAGAGCTATCACGAGGTCTCACCGTGGTTGCATGAACCCATCATTGGACCTCAATTATCCGTCATTCATAGTATATTTCAACGACGATAATGGATCCAAATTTGTCTTATTTGAGAGGACATTGATGAATGTGGGGGACGAAATGTCAAGTTAATATGTCATATTGTCCTCAAGTTCATCTTCGTAAAACTAATTTACTCATATAATATTGACATCCATGACTTTAGTATCAAAGTCCGAGAGCCAGGAGACTTAAGCATTTCAACTCATTTCTTTAAGTTGAAAAAAGGGAACTATTTTTTTAGACTAATTGTAACTCGGGTATAAAGTTGTTCACGCTTTAGTCCCTAATAAAAAAAGTGTTTGCTTCGTTCTACAAAATATGTGTTAGACCGATTACTTTTCCAGCTATTTTCTGGCAAAAGCGACTGCACGTGCAAATGACGTGCATTTTTCTAATATTTCGGCACTACACTTACATCTCTCGTGTTAATATGTTGTTTAATTTTCATCCTTTTTCGGCAATGGACATTGATTTTTTCCTCCAAAGTTTGTGTGTTTATAGAAAGGGCACGTTTGTTGCCCGTGAGTTAAATGTGAGAAAGCATATCTTATTATTCAGACACGTACATTTTTTCATACTTTAGAGTGATCAAAAGTTGTCAATGTATTACTGGATAAATGTAAAATATAATACAATTGGTTTTTGTTAACAAAACAATTAAAAGAGTAAGAGCTACTCCAGAAAAAATAAAATTTATAGGACCCGTTTGTTAATCTAGGAAAGGCATGCAATTTGGTAATCTGATTACCAGACATCATATAATTGTCTTTGGGTTGATTTACTGTATTTTAGGAAAGAATTAAATTCCCCAAAATCAGGAATCTTGTCTTCATAAACCAGGAATCTGAAACCCAAGTTTTCTATGATATTTTAATTCCATTCCCAGTGGAATTCATGGTAAAAGTTAAAAAGACAATATTTTCCATATATACTTCTCTCTCTCTCTCTCTCTCTCTCTCTCTCAATTTGTATTTACTATAAAATATACACAAATTAAATCATTTATAAATTTTGATGTATCGTAAGTATATTATATATTTAATCAACATTAAGAATAATTACTTACACCCCTTGAAGTTATGTGAAATTACATGATCATCCTTTGAAGTTTCAATAATTACAAAACCCTTAACAATAAATACTTTTTACCCCTTCATTATACCTATAAAATTAAGATAAATATCTAAATGATCATTGGTTGAATAAAAAAAAGTTAAATTTAAATTTTAAATTAAAAAATCTCATAAATCAATTGAACCACCCACCCAAACTTCTATGAAATCCATTTCCCTTCCACTCACCCACCCCACCACCTCAATTTGAACTTATATTCATAATTTAGTAGTAAATTTTATAATACAACAAAAAATAAAAAAGTATGTAATAATATTTATTATGTGTATACATATTTAACATTATTCGTGCATATTTTAAGTATATATACACCGTTCCATAAAAGAATGATATTTTCGTTCCTAAATATTACAAATCCAAGCCAACATTGATCATGAATAAAAATAGTTTCGTATCAGATTTTGTGATGACATGAGCATTGCCACTACAAACCTAGTGTCTGATTTTTTTTTTAAGGTGATATTCAAAATGCGAGAGAAAATTTAGTAATTATTGAAACTTTGAGTAATAATCTTGTTATTTCGCATAAGTTTCGGGTTAATTCTGCAGGTATTGTTCCATAAATATCATATGCTATATAATAATATATAAATGGAATATTTTTGTTAACATGTGTAAAAATGGATTTCGTTCATTAAGTTTACCAAACATTTGAAAAGTAAATTGTAACATTCCTTCCTGAAATCCCAAGTGTACCCAAACAATATAATGTAGTTATATTCCTGGTAATCACATTCCTAGAATCGAATTCCCAGTATCAGATTCCATTCCTGTCAAACAAACGGGTCCACAAAGTTGGTTTTTATTAACAAAAGAGTAAAAAAGCTATTCTAGTAAAACATGTAAGTGTTCTTTCAATTTTTGTTTAAGAAACAATTAAATACTACTCCTACAATAAAATTATTTTTATGTTGTCTTTGTCTTCTAATATATTATTATGAAATTTACCGAATAATATTAAAAGATGAAAATATATGTACCGGTATACGAAAATTAATAAACATGTACAAATGGATTAAGCAAAAATGCAAAATACACCTAAATGAACAGGGACTAACTTACTTTCAAAAGCTAACTCAAGTGGTGTGAATTGTCCAAGACCATATAATATTAGATGTAAATTAAATTTATCAATTTTACACACTAGTTTTCAAGGAAACAATTCATGTTACTAAACCAAGGTTTGAAGTAGCTGATTTTAGCTTCAGAGGCCCATCTCGGGCAAGTTCTTTCATCTTGAAGCCTTATGTCATGGCTCCGGGACTTCAGATTCTAGCACTGCGATAAGAAAAAAGCTATGTTAATTTTATCTCAATTGGACAAATAATCAATATATTCAGTAGAGAAAGTGGAATCCAAATGACCTCTCCACATGTAGCGGGAATGCAACGTTTCAAAAAGGAGCACAACCTAATTGGAGCCCCGCAGTCATTCGATCGACCATTATGACCACCACAAATGTGCTCGACAACACATTGAATCTGATGAAGGAAAACAGATCAATCAACATTGCGCCTCCTTTGGCAATAGGAGTTGGGTATATAAACCTGAACATGACGCTAAACACCAACGTCGTTTACAAGTTAGGTGTAGATGATGACGTGAACTTGCTTTGTGCAATGAATTTGACTTTAACATACCACTATCATGAATTTTCCATCCCGTTTCAAAAAAATAAAGAAACCAAAAATAAAGTAAGAGAGAATTTATTTTTTTGTAAATATGAAATGGTTCCTTTGCAAGCTTTCCCATTTTATAAAATCACAAATATATCAAGGCTATAGACAATTAAGAACATAAACAATTCGATAACATAAAATGTGGATATAAGTCCATGAATAACTTAAAAAAACTAAAAAAATAAGAAAGAAGAATACTTGATGTATGATGTTATTATGTAAAAAAAAAAAAAAGTGAAAGTGATTAATCAAATAAATATATATATATATATATATATATATATATATATTAATTTTTTATTTGATAGTAAAAAATAATGATAGGGCTTTTACTTTAGGGCTCATTTGGATAAGAGGATTCGAAATGAAGAGGGATTTCAAATGAATGGGTTGAAATTCCTATGATTTGAGATCCCTTCATTTGAAATCTCTTGTTTGGATAATTTTTTTTACAAAGGATTTTAAATCCATTCATTTGCAGTATTTGAAATTCCCAATCATACCTTATAATTTATTCTATGAGTTACTTCTTGCTCATTATTTGTTGTTGATATCTGGATAAAATCGCATAAATCGATTTGGGGCGAAATTATAATTTTTGAAAATTGAGGGACCAAAAGTGCAAATTCGGATTACAGAAAATCTGGGGTGGAATTGAAAATTCTGGACTGAATTGCAACTGTGGGTTTTTCGAAAATCTGGGGTCAAATTGCAATTTCTAAAAATTGAGGGACCAAAAGTGTAAATTCGGATTTCAGAAAATCTGGGGCCGTATTGAAAATCTTAATTTTCCAAAAATTCTGGACTGAATTGAACTCTGGGTTTTTCGAAAATCTGGGGTTAAATTGCAATTTCTAAAAATTAAGGTACCAAAAGTGCAAATTTGGATTTCTGAAAATTAGGGGCCGAATTGAAAATTTTAATCTTTCGAAAATTATGGACTGAATTGCAATTCTGGGTTTTTAAAGAATCTGGGGTCAAATTGCAATTTATGAAAATTGAGGGACCAAAATTGTAAATTCAGATTTCTGAAAATATGGGGCCGAATTGAAATTTTTAATTTTTTGAAAATTCTGGATTGAATTGCAATTCTTCGAAAATCTAGGGTCAAAATTACAATATCCGAAAGTATACAATGTGGACTTTCTTTTTAAGTACATTTCAAATGACTAGGTTTTAGAAAGAATTTCAAATTCACTTAAAATTGGGCTGAAATCCATTGGACTCAAATCCAGGATTTCAAATGAATGGATTTAAATTTTGTATCCAAATAGCTTGATGGATTTTGACAAGGGATTTCAAATCCACCCAGCCCAAATCCATCCATCCAAATGTGCCCTTATTTGGAAAAGGTTGATTTACAATCGAACCCCCTGATATTTACTGGTTTACATGGACTACCCCTGTTGTTTCGGAAATTAAAAAAAATTCTCTTTTGGTTTAGGTTATTTACCATAACAACCATTACAGCTTTAACAATTCTTACAAGAACACATCGCTACAACTTTTGAAAAAGTTTACAAACACACCCCTGTAGAGGTGTTCTTGTAATTTCTGGAATTACAGGGGTTTTTGTAATATGATTTACCCCAGGGGTCTGAGCTTAATTCACCATACAAAAAAACTTGCTTGTGCCTCTCAAAAGTTAATAAAGGTGTGCATTTTTTTTAATTGTGGGAAAATGCATAAAACTGAAAACTCTCAAGGGATGATGTGTGCAAATCCCTTAATTTGATTGAAACTATAGATATGTATGAGGATAAAGAGTATTGGTTACTATAAAATCGATCAATCTAAACACTATGTATTTTGGGGTGCAATTTGTTTAGTTTTTCCTAATTCGAAGGTGATAGATGCTAATTATGTGTTTCAGGGGTGTAAAGTGCCAAAATTCACATGAGAACGCCAAATGTACCATAAATCAAGGAACTTGAAACACTTATAAACGGAAAAATTATATGACAAGTAAAAAAATATAGGATTATTGTTTGGTTTATAATATATTTAAAACAAGGGTAAATTACGGATGTCAGATGAGGTAAGGTCTAATTACGAAAATTCTCCTCACGTATTAGGTATTACAAAAATTCCTCTAGTATTTGGATGTTGGGGTTTGGGAAAAAAATAGGTGGTAAGTGTCAAATCAATGTCTTATTTATGGAGTTTGAGGGGGAAAATAGGTGGTATATGTCAAATCAATGTTTTATAGGTTTCAAGAGTTTAAATATGAGTTTTTGAATAGGTTTGTGATGAATTTCATGGGTTTTACCAAACCCCATTTGAAAGAGTTATGACTCAGTTTCGCGAGACCGGCGAGACAGAGGCAGAACCCAGCCAAATAGGGCCTACGTGAATAATAAATTGAATTGGTTAATAGTTATAATTCATTCACTTAAATCATGCGTTTGACTATATATTACTAGTATTTAAATAAATGAATTTCATAAAAAAAACATAAAAAGAAAAAAATAATTACAAAAGCATTTTTCATACCACAAGGACAATGTCTTCAATAAATTAAAAAATTACCCCGCTAGGAATCGAACAACAAATATAACAAAGTTTATGAAAGAATTGCCCAACCGATCCAATCACTTTTTTATGCTAACTAATACATACATGATTATATAAATTATGAAAAATTATATTCTCAAATAAAAAGAAGAATATCAGACCCCAATCCGACATTCTAATTTCTTCTGCTCACTTCTCTTCACTCTTCTGTAAACGGTTATCTAGCTCTTCAAGAATGTCACTACTAAACTTCTCCTTCGTACACCTCCTTCTCCACCACTATCACATTCAGACCGAGATTAAAGACATCAAAGGGGAATTTAGAATTTATAGCAACCAAAGAAATTATAGCTCTTCACACCTCTATCTTTGAAAAACTGGTGAGCACATAAGATTTGTAGATATAATTATTTAGTTTATTACAATTTTTTAGACTAATGGTGAGTTGAATTTTTTCATACTCTGCATTTCAGGTATGCAGAAATTAAGGGATCCAAAAAGCTCAATAACTCTTAAACATTGATTTGAGTAACTGTGCTGGAGCATTTGACATGTAAGTGATCCCTCAACTTCATAATAACATTTATAAATGGCTGTTGATATAGCCAGAGCAGATGTAGGTGAATTTACATATTTGACCTTTAAAAGAATATACATCACGACTATCACCTCATCTTTTCATGGTCTTCACTGCTGTTAGTTGTCTTTCTAATGCCCCTTCAATAAATTCAGCTAATTCTCATATGTCTAGGAAAGTGGAAACATTCAAAGTTTTTAGTCCAGTAATCTATATCATGATCTCAACTTTGACGGAAATAAATATATATTTTTTATTCTGTTGAAATAATTTGTCTTGATAATTGGGAATCATGACTTGAATCAATGTCATCAAAACTATGAATTTCGCAAAAATAAAAGTACTAAAGTTTTTACAGACTGGGAATTGTATAAAAAAGAGTAGAATGTTAACATCTTAGAAAATAGGCAGCTATGGATTCTCAATTGGGGCTTAGCAGAGGAGGAGGGAGAAAGTAACGTGAAACACTTTTTTTAAAATTCTCGGACATATATGTTCAATTAATTTGTTTGCTACTGCACGGAGATGCCACCTACATAGATGCTAACATTACTTTACCTTTATTCATTTTTTCTGTTTCCTGATTAAACACACTTACTTTAGGAGTCACCCTCATATTTCATTCATTCGAGTTAGTATCATATATGGTAATGTATGAGTATTAGTAGGCCCAAACGGAAATTATCCTACATTGAATCCAAACATGATGGCGATAATGTAAAGTCGGTTAAGTTAGGTATTGAGCCACATCATACACTTACACAACCCATACTCGATTGTAAACTATCTAAAGGCAAAACTCCTTCTCAATCTTGCACGAAGAAACAAGCTAACAAGAGTCAATTTGAAGGTCCCCGTGAAAAAGGAGGATTTATGGACTTCGTGTTTAATGAAAAGGTTACCATGTTAATTTTTTTGTTTTTTTTTGGTAATGCACCGGATCATACCAGCACTAATGCACCGGATCCCATCAGGTTACCAAGTTAATGTTTGTTAATAACACTGTCTATTATTTGCTAAATGCTAATCATAATTTGTATATTCTTGTTTTTTCTTATAGATAAAAAATGCAAAAAGGTTGCAACTGGTTTGGATAATATATTCGGAATGTATGAAGATCAGCATGTGAAGCGTTGTGCCGATTCACTCGAGCAGCCGGCGGTATGCATAAATATATGCATTTATATATATCCTGTTTTTCATTCATTTAACAAGAATGAAAATCAAGATATATACATATTTTCTCTTTTCAATCATGCACATGTATAAAAAAATCTTGTTAACCATATCACAATACATGTATAAATGCTAATAATCCTTCTAAACCTTGATATTGTGCTAAATATCGCTATTTTTGTTTCATGCGTTTTGGCTTTTTACATTCACTAGAGGTATAACTTAGTTGTTATAGACATTGTTTGCAGGATGATTAGGAGCTCTTTTCGTTTTCTAGATATGTCAAGTTTATAGTTTTTAAGATTTTAATAAAAGTTACACTATATATTTTCCTTAATATGTGTTTCAACTTTCTTTGTACAACGACTTAAGATCTATTGTATTGTATGCCCATTTTGAACAAGTTCTCCTAGCTTTATTGTCCTAACTTGTATATATTCATGTACATGTATGTACTCTTTTCAATCATGCTAATGAATGAAAAACATAATATAAATGTGTATATTCTGTTTTCCATTCACTAACATGATTGAAAAGAGAATATATGTGTATATTTAATCTGTATTTTGTTTTCCAATCATGTTGATTAAAAAAAAATTATATTTTGTTTTTCATTTAGCTACATACATGCATATTATTCTGATTTTCAATCAGCTAATGAAAAATATAATGTTAAATAAAAAATTATTAATCCTACTAAATTTATCAGGTTAAGAAGTTCGAACACCGAACTTCTCTCCGTAAGCTGTTGGAGATAAACAATGTTCTGGACAATTCTCAAATTTCTGCAATCCAAGACCTTGGCTTCGGATCTTTCACTAAGGTTCAAATCGACCAGGTGGATAGGGTGATGGTTGGGTGGATAATTGATAGATACGACCCGGATTCAAATAAACTAACCATCCACAAGAATTCGTACAATATAAACGATGCAGCAGTTCATCATGCACTTGGAATCCCTAAGTCAAATCAATGCATTACAATGGATGTTACAAGTTTCGAGGGACTGGACAAGTACAAAAGTTGGTTCAATGTAGGGAGAATAGATATGTTAGATTTGATAAAGAGACTTCAAAGTTGCAAAGACTGCGGGGATGAGTTCCAGGTTATGTATATGATGCTACTTTTTGGCACAATTTTGTTTCCTGGTTGCCATCAAAATCTCCCTATCCATTGTCTCAACCTTGTTGTGAATTTGGAAAATATCAAAGAAGTGAATTGGGCGGGATTCGTACGAGGAAAACTGAATGAAGGGGTCAAGCAATGGAAAAATAATTCATAGACATATATATGTGGATGCTTGTTTTTCTTCCAGGTATAAACACAACTCATACATTATAAATTAAATATATCCTACATATTTTGTATAACATTTTACATGATTACATCTATTTATTTGTTTTTGTAGGTATTTTTTCTTTCTATGATACGCCCACATGGGTCATCTCACTATATCAATCCAAGCTTTGAATTACCGTTCATTAATTATCTTACCAAAAGGAGGGTTAGTCAATTGACATCAGATATACACAAAAACGGGGGATACGAGAGTGCAAAGGTAACTTATTTTAGTGATATAAGACTTGCATACTTTGTAATATAAATGTATATTAACATCTATTTACAGGCATGCAGCTTCACCATATATGGTACAAGTAAGTCGAAAAATCCATGTGCCGAGGGTACAACGTCTTTACAACAAGAAGAGGTGGAGGTAGAGAATGTTGAGGGAAAATGCAAAACTGATGGAAAGATTGAAAATGCAGAACAAGGAAACATTACCAGGAGCGGCTGCAATGATGACACAAATTGCCATGATGTGGAACCATCACTTAAGAATGCATTTTCCGACAATGACTTTGCCCTCCGACATCAAATGGTCTTATTAACTGCAAGAGTAACGGGTATGGAGCAGCAAGTCATTCAATTAATGAACACTGTGAATGATATACTTCTCCGTCAGATGACGAGATGCCAAAATGGATGTCCTGCTGGCTGTCTTAAGGATATTGGGAGCATCACTAATTTAATTCCTCAGTTGCAAAATTTTACCCTAAAAATCCCGAGTATTTTGGAGCCAAGTGTAAAAACTTCTGAATCGAAGTTATGTTCTAGACACATCTCTCACGTGCATGTATCATCATCCGAGAAAAGATATTACCTACATGACAATACATTTATGCGGACACCGGAATCAGTTAACATGCACAAACCGCTTTCTAATCTCCAACCACATCATACGTGGTTCGATCAGTCAAACACAAAGGGCCCTACTGAAAAAGTGATTATTGACATATCTTCCTCTGACGATGAACCACAAAATGGATTTGAGGACAAAAAGAGTCAATTCAACCCCATTGCCGATGATGCTGAAATATTTAAATATTTGTTCGATGAGGACAAGGATATGAGGTAAAATATAATTGACATATTTACATAATATGCAAACCTCAATTTGTGAATCTAACAATCTTTATATTTTATTGTCTAAATGTAGGGAATTTGTGGTGGATTTTGGAACTTGACGGTGCAACCGGTCAAATATGATGTGTTTGAAGCCTGCAACCTACATAAATGGAAGCGTAAGCAACTTTTCATTAATTTTTTTTGTTATGTATATAATTCCTACTTATATAGGAAATCTAATGTCTCTTTTTATTCCTAGGTCATTGATTGTGTTGCATATGAATGCACAATGGTTTATAGGGAAGACAATATTTACCATGATCGGTGGTACTTCCCAGTTGCGTTCAGTGTATGCTCTAAACTTCTAATATATATGTGCTAGTTTTTTTAACGTAGTACTATTTATACTTTAAAGGCACCATGTTGTAGATTGTTATTTAATTTTTATTTTCTATAATTGCAGCAACTTTGTCTATCAGAGCATTATTCCGATGAAAAGATCATTACGACATTTTTTGATTGCGTTCAAAGTTTCACTTCTGGAGAGAATTGTCACAAAATATTTCTTAGAAGTTGTGACCAAATATTTATTCCAATTAATGACATGCAGAAACATTGATTCCTTGTTATTGTTGATTTCGATCTAAAAAATATAAATTTGTGATTCTGGCAATGGAAGATTATCGGAAATTGATTGCCAACAAAGTGGTAAGAGTTGATTAATAATATTAATTGAATATTATCCTCATATTTACCAAGTTAGATTTTTTTACTACATATTCAACTCTTTTGGTACCCACTTATTAGTAATATTAATTTCATAATATCATCTTACTTACTATGTCAAATTTATGTGCTACAGATTAAGCGGATGAAGCGCTTGCTCCATATTTGGGCTCCAGGGATATACAATACGAACACGAGTGTTGAATTTATATATGAATAACCGGCATGGATTCCAAAACAAAATAATGGGTATTGTTATCGAGTATTACAATACACAAATATACACACACACACACACTTCTAGTTTCTTTGTACTTAATGAGTCTAACATGGGAGGTATGATTGTGGGCTGTATGTTTACTTGATTATGTTGTTTTACGAAGGAATGCAAAATGGATTACCAGAGGTAGTATATCGATACAAAAAAAGTTACATTAACTAAATGAATAAGTTTTAGGTACCTAATCTTATTTGCTTTAGTTTTTTATGAGTTTTTTTCTTATGAATGTTAGGATGATCTGCATTTTTTCGGCGATACATAGCCTTACGACTCTTTAAGAGTCCGTACAATAGGTTTTCTCGGACTTCCTAGGATCTGACACTTATCACCATCCAAGATTGACTGCGGATTGCGTGTTCGGGGTTCAATAGACATGAAGTAGATAGCATGTCATGAAGATTTTATTTCTTATGTAACAAGATTAAGTTTATTTTTGTGTTTAATTGTCATATTCTACATTGTTGAACTATTGGTTTACATAGTTTCTCTAGTTTTTTATTAGTGTGTATTGAGACATAGTTCGAACTATTATTAAATGTCATTTTGTAGTTTTTACAGACTTATTTGCAAAACATATTATAATCGTTTGGTATCATGTTCGATATGGTTACTTAAATCATCTGGTATATGTATTTTGTGTTCTTCTTTCATAATTTTTATTTATCTGTGGTAAAAGCCAAAGGTAATTCAAGAATAAATTTGCACTCTTCATATGCTTTTATAAAAAGCTGGCATGATAAATGTCATGACCTTTGCAGATTTATTTCCATAATATCCATAACACATAATAGACAACATGGTATGTAGTTCTTTAACTGTTTTATAGTTTGTCTTGTTATCTTGGAAAAATTTATAATCTGATGTCTTCTATTTTTTCAGATTGAAGAAGGGATCGTACTCAATGTAACAGGAGGGCTTATAATTGAACATCATCTGGTTTTGCCCTATGTCAAAGAAGTGGTTAGTATCACGTTTCCTTGTATCTTTAGATGATGCTTCTGAAAATCACAATTGGTGGTATATATATTGTCTTTTAAGTTCATTATTTGACCCTATATCCCATTTAGTGTAGTTTTTCGAGTTCTTGGATTTTGGGTATTTTTTTATACCCACTCTTTGCATTATATTGGACGTGAAGTATTAGGCATTTTATCGTTTCAGAGTAACTAAATTCATATAGTAGAAATGGTCGAGAATGTGTATGAAGCCAGAAATGGAACATCATTTAATGGTCTAAGTGTTGATTAATATATAATTTATCATAAAGTAGCTCATAATTGTATAAGAAAATACAACTCTTCTTTCCTACAAAGAAGCGTGATGCTTTAATAATAGCTTATCCTCTTTTCCCATTTGTTGTCAATAATAGCTAGTCTAGAACAAGAGTGTTTATCATGATTTGTGACTATCTATATTCAGGTACACTATATATTACTCTAACTCTACAAGGGTTCGCTTCTAATGAGCCTTAACAGTTTATCATAATAGTATTAGATGTTGAATTCACTATTGTCTTAAATATCCTCAATTGAGCCACAATAGATTTTAGTATAGCTATCCCCTGGTTGCTTGGCTATGATTTTGTTGTTCTTGCTTTATTTTCTTTTCTTTTGCCTATCGCCTTCTGCCTTCAACTAAAACAAGGATTGCTTTGTTGGTATCTATCACTGGTTTTTAAACAAGTTTTAATGCTTCAATTTGGGGTGATTCTATGCAGGCCAATTAACATCTATTTTGCATAGATCATGTGGAAACAAAGGGGAAATACATGGAATGTCAAGAAAAGCATCACATGATATTGTAAGAAGCCGAAAAATGTCACCGATAGATGTTTCTTCATTTGTTTGCTGCTAGAGCCTTTTGTTGTTGAATAATGTAATTTGACCGGTTGACACAATTTCTTGATCTAATATTCGATCTATAACTTCATCTTTGAATGGAATACATGCTCATTTTACTTTTCATCTTAAATTTATCTACCCAAGTTGATAAAAACTACACCACTTATATACTATACTTACTCATTCAACTCATAAATGTGCCACTTCATCCCCCATCCCACCCCTCGGTGTTATGATAAATGTGGCATTTTACCTCCCTAAACATATTTTTGTCCAATTAAGCAACATTTTGCATGTCTACTCTCAAATTGGGAGAGCAGTTGGAATTAGGTAAATTGCTCATTTAAATTTCCATAGAATAAAGTGTTATTTTTCAAATTACAGGGGTAATTGAACATTATGCTTGTCACATGGGTAAATTGGCATTACTTTATGTTGATCCCAATCTTACAATTATTTAGTAAATTCTTATGTTGCTTAGATTATTAGTCAAGTACTTGAGGTAAGAGTAATTCTTTTCAATTAGTTATCACTAGCAATCACCGCACACGTCCCCGCGAGCACAATCGTTATATAATTGTAACGCAGGGTTTGAACCAATTTTTTTAAAAGATCTCACATTTTAAAGATGTGAACGGACTAGCTAAAATTGATCAAAAATAGCTAATTTGGTTATAGCGCGTGATTTAAACTGACAACTTTTTTTAATAAAAAAAGAGTACATTTTAAAAATGTGGGTAATCTAAGTAAAATTGATCAATAATCGCTGATTTGGTAAAAGCTTGTGGCTATGAGTACAATGCAAAAATTCATTTCACAACCTAATCTCAAATATAAATAGTTCAAATGTCGAACCCAATCAACCATTTTAAGTGTAAAATTTTATCAAAAGAAGAAAAAGCTAATTTAATTGTATATGGTTGTTGTTGTTTACTTTAACAATTGTAGTCTTTAACATAGTGCAAAATTCTACTAGAATATCGCAAAGTTGTTCCATTAATGCTTCAAAGTGTACAAGAATAATGGATATTAGCCAATTGTACTATAAACAATATTCTTTAAAATTTGTATCAAGACTTCTTCAAAATTGAAGCTGAGAACCATGTAGATTAATCGGGTTTAACTACACACATCTTACCACAAAGTATGTTTATTACACTTGTTTATAATTGATAGAGTGTTATCCAATCTCCAAGCAAGTATATTTCAATTATTATGTAAATGATTTAGGTATGATCAAACCCGATTTGGGCGATAATTACCCATTGGTCATTGTGGATGATTTTGCTTGCACGTGATACAGAGAATAAAAACAATTGAAAGGAACACTAATTTTAACCGACTTAGCATGCTACTAATATCCAAGTTTCATGTTTTTACAATGACTTATCTTATTATCAATGCAGATAAGAATACAAATTGCAATCAGATCAAGGGTGAGGCAAAATAAATCTGAACCATAGGCTATTTAGATTGGTCCAAGCTTAAGCTTCCACAAAGTCAAGCTACAAGATTTGATAAGATCCGTCTCTTGCAGCCCATTTTTCCAAGTAATCCACTTCATTTCCAATAGCAACCAAGTAAGTCTGCTGCAAAACAATTTGGTGAGTAGAAGAATAAATATCGATAATCTCAATTTGTTTACATATTAAAAGAATACATCAGATCAATATATTTGGAACTTCGACATATCCCTTCATCAAGAATTAACCAAATCCAGTTACTTGGTATTTTCTGAGTTTTGACATAGAGCTACCTATAATGGTCTTATTTTTTGACTATATAATCTCTAATTAATTAAGAACTTATGGTTATCCAATATGATACATGTAGTCAAAGCTCACAAAATGTGTCAAAAAGCATCATTCTTTGCACAAAAAATGTGATGGATACAGGTTTACATGCTTTTATAACAACTCAAATTTCTCTCATATATTTCTGCAATTATATATAATACCTATATACCACAAGAATCTTATTACTTCAACTTTAAGAAAAAATCTAATTGCAAATTATGACAATTAAAGAAGACTTGTGAGTTGTGGCGTTATGTCTCTGTGCTTTGTTTTCTTCAAAAGTACCCATCATCTTCCTAAATTACAATTGCTACTTTAGCATGATTAGTTGAAGCTTTTGTATATACAAGATTTGCCTCATGAAAAAACTAACTATAGCACATATGTTTTCTGAAATACAAAATGGTGGTGGAAAAGAAAACCATTATTATTAAAAGGAGAATGAGTAACAGAAACTTATACAACTTACTGCAACATATCCATAACACCATCTCAATCCACAAGAAATTCCTCCAACTGCAAAGCAAGAGTTACGGTCACTAACACGACAATACGGCTGTAGATACATAAAATTTACGCCCAATAAAATGGCGACACGTGTAAAATAAGTTGTTAATTATCAATTTAAATTCTCTTTTTACATTTTTGGGATTTTTAATATATGTAATTCCAAAAGTAAATAGTTAATTTAAATTGGCTAATTAAATTACGCCACGTGTCAATATGATGTGTTTTGACCAATTAAGAAGAAGTCTTAAAGATTATGGAAGCCAGAAACCAATCAAATGATGTCTTCTATTCTACAAAGACAATGGCCAATCAACTTACGCCACGTCATCAAACAATGTGAAGAAGACTCTCACTCCAGCATCTATATAAAGGAGCTTTGAGGCTTCACATGCCAGAGAGATATATTGACATACTTCACATATATTCTAAAAGCATAAAAGTTTCCCTCAAGTGCTACATATACAAGTCTTTGACTCCTAAGTCTCTGACTTTCATATCTGTGTTCGATCCGTAAATCTTGGAGAAGATCACGCCCCACGATTCAAGAACAAGCCTAGAGCCCTTGGATCTATACGTCTGTCAAGTAGAAGAATCAGAGGAGTTTACTATTTACAGAGATTGTAACCATTTATTTATTTAAATTCATTAAATATTGTAATTTGTTGCTTCTTATTTTATTGTCTAATAAAGTTTCGCAGACATTAAAATTTGTGGTCTACAACGGCAAAGTATGAAAGAACTAGGGGGAGGGGGTGGAATAACAATGAGAATTAAATCTAACTATACATCTCAACAAGAAGGTAGGACCTAAACACCACAAACAGAAAAGAGTGACTACTTTGGCATTGTCTTCAGATTGCTGTTTCAGGATCTTTGACTCTTGCACCACTTTTTCCATGATCATTTCCTGATCAGCAAGTGCTTTATGTGCAGACTATTCCTTGGTATTTTTTCTTCCTCTGCGGATTTTATTTCATTCTCAGCTGCATCTAATCGCACCTGTAACTTTTGCTGCATCTGCAGGAAAATGCACAAGATAAATTAAGCCAGTGATGTGCTAGTTAACTATCCAAGCACTTGCAAAATTCTTAATATATAGAATATAATATGGTTGGATGCATCAGCTTAGAACTCTGCTGAGCTCAAGATTTAGCAGTAGCACACAGTTATATTAGCTTAGCAGACCTAAGATATGAATGAGAAAACAATCACAAGGATACACAATAAAGAACTTTGTGCAACCCTCAAGAACAGTAAAATCTTAAATTTACAAAGTGCATTGGAGAGAGTAAATCATCCATAATGGTTGGCTGATGTATACTACTACAAGAAGAAATACAAAGGAGAACCATGCTTAAACCGTGCATGAATACCGTGGCATATTCCTGCCAACAGGATAAAAAAGAATAAAAGAAATTTAAGAAAATGAACTTGAGCATATACTGGGGAATCAATGCTTATATTTTGAGGGGCCCAGGCTAAAGGTAATTTTTGTGTCTCTTCCTCCATTTCCAATTCTCTTTATTCTTTAATTTGTAGAGTCACTATAAGACAGCGAGGAACATAGAAAGACAAAAGAAATCATGGTAAAAGGCAACTAATCAAATTTAAAAAGAACTAGTTCACTTAATGAAGCTATCACTACGACAAACAAAAGTTTAATATTTCATATGAGGAGTGCCAACAAGGAAGAATTTACTGAAAATGTAAGTCAAAATAGAGAGAAAGCTTAAAATCAAACTCATCAAGAACTGGAAGAGATTTGTCCCTCTCATCTGACTGGGAGAGCACTCTAGACTGAAGTTCTCTGAACTCAGTCGCTAGAATGGCCTTTTCACTGTATACTTCTCCAGCTAGGTGAACAAAAAGTAAGGAAAGAACATGAGGATTTCATACAAAAAAGAGTGTTTCAGGTTATTCATAGAAAATTATGTACTCTGAATTCTTTTGATGATGGATTGATCATTGTTACTAGGCAAGATTCCAACACATGACTGTGGATAACAACACCGGCATTTTTCATGTCATACACCTGCAATACATTATAACAGCATTTCTCTCATAAAAATTATAAGGGACAAAGGAATTTGAAACCTTCCTTGTGGGAAAGAGAAGCAAACAAATTATCCATTGTATATAAAGTTATATCATGGAAATAACTATAAAACCTAATACTAGCTAAAACAGATAACACACAAAATAGTGAAGCTAAAATATTCTTCAAAGGACTTCTCAACTAAAGATTGAAGACACGAGTATTTCATTATTTTCCAAAAGGAAAAGTGAAAATTTCAGCTGAACAACAATCAAACAGTTGGAGTTCACAAAAAAATTACTTGAATCATAGAGGCAGTGCAAAACAAGGATGAAGAAACTGCAGCAAGATGATGAAGAAGAAGAAAATCATGAAACCATCCTTCTTTAATGTCATCGTTCCAAGTATTCTATATATGACAAGGCCACACAAGACAACCAACCCCAGAGTTTGAAGATAAATTCTTTTAATCCTTTAAGTTTTCGACTACTGAAATTTGATCACCAAGAATGAAAAGGAAAATGACAATTTCTTCCAATGGATAAAAACTCTTTAATTAGTGTTGGAAAGAACAAAGGGAAGGCCATTTTTCACATATTCTGAATTGAAAGTTAACTAATTATAAAACTAGGAGTTGAATCAACCAATACACCTCCAATTATCCCAAAGGGATAAGATTTACCAGTAAATTTCCTTCTGCCCCCCCGATGATCGATGATGGGAATTCGAATTTCACGAGGGGTTATTGGTACGAGACGCTTAAATTTTAAAGCCCATATTGATTTTGGAGTTAATAGACCAGATTCGAAACTATGGAGAGATGAAACCATGGTGTGTGTGGGTATGTATCCGATCTCAACATTTTTTTTTTCAGATTGAAAAAACTGATCTCGACATTTTCTTTTTTTCAGATTGAAAAAAAAAATTGTTTACGTGTGTAGATCGTGGTTTAGATTCAACTGTCTTCTGATGGGGTTAAATTAGTCATTCAACTTAAGTACCATACCTGTATGATATAATTTTTGTCTTTTAAAAAAAAATTATAGTCCTCATCATTGTACAACTATTGTACTTGTTTTGTATGGTCCAGATCAAATGGACCAACTTTTCTATGGTCCAGATTAATTTATTTTGCATTCCACAAGAACGTGGTAAGGGAACCATAGAAACCCCTCACTTTTATTTGTCCTTTTAGGAGTTCAATATAAATCAATTTTACCCTTCTTGTTAATGGTTATAATTAATGCTAATGGATACTATGATTATTTGGTTAAAACGGTATTTTGAAGATTTTGCTTTAAAAAAGTGGCTATTTATTACACTTCATAATCTATGTGCAATCCTCCAAAACGACAAATAAAAAAAACGAAGGAAGTTATTTCATTCCACACATAATAGTTTTATTCAATTACGAATTTTTAGCAATGATAAAACACTAGTAATTCGGTTGATTCTTAAGGCCATCTCCAGCCGAAGGGGGGAGGCAGGCATAAGGGGGGTCGTCGGCTAGAGATGGAAATTTTTTTGGAGGGCAAGCGGGCATGAGGGCAACCGGGGGGGCATCTAGGCAGGCAATGGTTGCCTGCCTGCCTGCCTCCGGGCAAGCAAGCTCCAGGCCAATGGGTGGTCGCCATTTGGCAGCCACCCTATATTTATATTTTTTTTAATTTTTAATTTAAAAAAATAATTTAAAATGTGTTTAAAAAAATTAAATTATATTAATTATATATATATGTGTATAAAAAATTAATTGGTCACTTTTTTTAAAATAAAATAAAACATGTACATGTGTGTGTAAACATTCTTAAAAGTTTGTGTAATAATTCTTACAGAATAGTCAATTTTATGTAATTGGTCACTTTTTTTCTTAAATAAATTAAAATATTTATATGATTTGTAAAAAAATTGGGTGTATTTTGATATACTATGACTTAGTTTAAAAAAAATATAGTTATTGTTATATAAATATGACTTAACAAAACTTATTATTATTGCAACTTAATTTAAAATACAATTACAAGATCAAGTAAACAACTTAACAAATACGATTACAAAGTAACACCTAATTCGAAAATGGCCCTTGTGTTGCCCACAAGTGTTCGACTGAATCTTTTTTCAATTGCCTAGTAACTCTATTATTATTATTATTATTGCCAATAATAATAATATTATTATTGTTATTGTTATTGTTAAGTGAGAGTGAGAAAAGTTTGAAATTGAATTAAATGCTTTGGATTGTTTGTTCGGTTGGAGATGACAGATTAGGCAAGGCAACAAGCAGGCAGGCAGGCAGGCAGGCAGGCAGGCATGAAGGGGCTATTGCCTGCCTCGGCTGGAGATGGCCTAACCTACCATAGAAACATAAGGATATGATGAAACTTTTCCATTTTTTTCGACAAAAATTCGAACCCGATTGCAACAAAAATCTGCAAAATAAATTACATCTTGTTTCAAGATGACCACCAATTTCACCACGTGATTTTCTCTAAGAATTGTTTGTTTGGCTTCCTCTCCATTCTTGCCAACTAATTCTGGCCACATATATTTGTACCTTTCAATTAATATAACAATGTTTCTAAAAAAAAAAGAAAAAGAATGAATATAACAATGAGCTAAATGCAAAAACACCCCTTGTACTTTGTCTAACTATTAAAAAATCCATGTGTTATTTTTTCATAAGCAAAAAAACTCATTTGAAATTCTCTCATAAATAATAGGGAGGTTTTGCAAATTTTAAGTGAGCAGGTGGGGTTATTGTCAATTTTTAAGTTAACAAGGGAGTTATTGATCTCAAAGCTGGTCTACGATGGAGATTGGGTAACGAGGAGTCAATTAAAATCTGGGGCGATCCTTGGCTGCCTAGACCGAGATCTTTTCGGATTCAAACGCCTCCACCTGGTTCAAATGTGGTTAACAAAAAAGTCATCTCAATTATAGAGCCACAAATGGGCTGCTGGAATCAGATCTTAATTACAAATTTGTTCTGGGAGGAAGAAGCACAAGCCATGCCCTCCATCCCCATTAGCGGAACAGGCGGATCGGACATCCTCACTTGGCACTACGAGAAGAGCGGAAAATTAACTGTTAGGTCAACCTATCATCTGTTCCAAGCTATAAAGGAAGAGGACAACATGCACCAAATTGGTAACTCCAGTTTTGGGTCTTCAAATTGTTGGAATCGTATTTGGAAGTTAAAAGTTCCACCAAAGATCAAGTTGTTTATTTGGAGATGTAGCAAAGATGCGCTGCCCGTTCGGCAACTGTTGTATAGAAGGAAATATGTGGATGCCTAACTTGCCTTGGCAGGGAAAGTGAGTCAATTATGCATGTCCTGACCACATGCGATTTTGCACGACAAGCTTGGGCGGTTTCAAACGTCCCCTACACCACTTACAACTCGCGTGGTGAGTCTTTCTCCACTAGGTTCCTTCGCATTTGCTCGCTCTCTTGATGAAGACGAATTGGGTTTTGTTGCTACTTTTTGTTGGTTTTTGTGGTATTTCCGGAATCAGCGTACTTGGGAAAATAAAGTCAACAAGCCACACGAAATCTAGATTTTGTCAAACGCATTTTTCCAAAGATTTAAGGTTGATTTATCTCCTCCTAGACCTTTACCCCATCCTAGATCCCTTGTGAAAGGGAGTCCTCCACCGGGTATTTTTATCAAGATTAATTTTGATGCATCTATTGACAAAAGACACAACTTTTTTGGTGTGGGTATTTTGGCTCGTGACTTCACATGAAACTACTTAGGTTGGACTGCTCTCCACATTCCTCTACCATTTGATCCAGAAACAGCAGAAGCTTTTCCTGCCATATCCGCTATTGAATTATGTTTTAAAAATGGGTGGAATGAAGTGATACTTGAAGGAGATTGCAAATCGGTCATTGACGGAATTACCTCATCTTCAAAAACGTTTAGCAAAATTGGACCTTTACTTGAAGATATTCAAAATCTGATCTCTTCTTTTGGATCTTTCCAAGCTCGACGCACTTGCGTGAAGGACATAATGCAGCTCACCATATTGCTAAGTTAGGCATAGAGTTTAATTCTCTCAGAGATGTTCTCCCTAGTTTCATCCTTGATATTGTAAACTCCGATTTTTCTGATTAATGGTATTACCCTCGGGTTTCTTTCAAAAAAAAAAAGGGAGTTATTGATATTTTCTAAGGACAAGAGGGGTGTTTTGGCATCATTTGGTAGGAGTATAATTGTCATTTCAGCTTGGGAGAGTTTTTTTTTTGCTAATTAAAAATAAGCACAAAAGGGGCTTTTGCTAATAAAAATAACAAAAGGGATTTCTTGATAGTTAGTCAAAACACAAGAGGTGTTTTTGAATTTCACTCAAATAACAATATAAATAAAACATAGGAATTCGGCATTATAAGAAATTTAATTATATATTAAGTTGAAGAAAACTTACCTCTGCCACAACATTTACGATTTTCACAACCGAAACTCTCACGAGATAATCAATTTCCGAAATCGTAATTCCTTAGCACCAACGATGTAGTTTTCTCCAATTTGATGAGAATAAAAACCACAATTTTTTTTTGGTTGAAAGGAAAGTAAACTACAGACTACAAAAAGGACTATTCAAATTCATCAACAAGTAAATCAATTAAACTTTCCGGTGGGATGTCCCAAATCTTCGTTCTCTCTGACTGCTCATAGCCCAATTTAGCTAGAGCATCATCACACTTATTTCCATTTCGTAAGGTGTGTTTAAGAACACAAGTCCAAGGGTTCCGTAGAAGCCTCCTACAGTCCTCTGTGATAGCGCCAAGTGTGTGAGTCTCCAAGTCCGTCTTCTTGATCAAATCAATCACAACCTGTGAATCGAGTTCTACTTCAAGTTTCTCCAACCTCCTTTCCCACGCTAAAGTGAGCCCCATCCTAAGTGCCAGTAACTCTGCCTCAGTAATTGTGCAAGCTCCAAGGTTCATAGAAAAGCCGAAGCTCCAACCACCCATATTATCTCTAAGTAAACCTCCGGCTGCAACTTTCCTTTCATTTAAGAGAGCACTACCACCTATATTGAGTTTCATCCAACCCGGTGGTGGTTCTTTCCATCTAGTATCTTCCTTGCCATTGTTCAAGCTTCATTTTTGGGTCGACAAAACTCCAGCCCAGTCCCTCGCCGTAGCTTTAATATTAGATAGAGTCACCATAGGACTTTCAGATTTCCCTTCAAACACGAATTTATTTCTCGTTTTGCATATTGCCCAAACTGAAGATATAAAAACCAAAGTCCACGGTATATCTGTTATTAAACTGTTGCGGAACATATCAGCGCAACTCTCACGAATCCAGTTATTAGGGGAAGTTCGATGGAAAGCTAAGAGTTGAGTTGGATTAATAATCAAGTCCCAAACTCTAGCTGCCGAGGTGCAGTCGCGAAGGGCATGAATCTGTGTTTCACTCGCTTCATTACATCTAGTACATGTATCCGTAGGTGTGAGATTCCTTGACTTTCTAAGGGAGTTCGTTACAAGGCTATTATGGCCATGCAACCAAAGAAAGCCTTTAATCTTTTGGGACATTGTAGTTTCTAGATCCACTTCCAAAAAGACAATGGAGTTGAGTGAGGAGTGTTAAGAAGCTCCATATTGTCTTCATCAAGGCATTTATAAGCTGTCCAACACATAATAGTTTTATTTATGTTGGAGTTTTTATGTGTGAATGAAATAAATAAGAGTAAGAGATGGGTCTATTCGGTCCGAAGAGGTACCCCTTGGACCGAAACATTGTGTCCCTTTCCAAGAGGCACTTTTGTGTCTATAAATATGAGACAGAAACTGGCCAATTCTTAATCAATTTGATAGTAACTGAAAGGAAAAACACTACTATCTCTTTCTCTTACTTTCGTAAAAATTTAGTCCGAAATTTCTGTTTGTTCAAGTTCGACGTGGATTCATTATTTGTGCAAATAATAAACAACAGATTGTTGTATCTTGGGAGACTACCGGGAATCAAACTGTATGCATCGTGACCGCCCCAAAAATATTGTCTTAAGAAAATTTGTTTCGGCAAACCTTAGTCTTATTTCCTATTTATGTGTTGATTAAAGTGTTCTACGAATTAATTCTAACCAAGTAAGTATGATTTACATGCTTTAATAATGCATAAATTTATTTTTTAGAATATTATTTGTTATATTCTACGTTTTGTGAAATATATAAGTGCACAGATTGTTAGACACCAACAATCTTAAGACAATAAATTATTTGTTTAACGGTTACTTCGATCCTGCACCCATGTATTCATTCCAGCGCATTCTGTGATGGACACCTGGCAAGTGGGGGGACAGCTGCGGTCGTTATTGCAAATTGCAGAGTCAATCAATAAATTTCTGCCACGTGGCAAAGGCATTAATTTTATATTTTTTAAGAAAATCTTCTACAGCAATGGTTTCATCCCTTGTTTCACCATGGTTAACTTATAATTTCAAAAATTTCAACTTGTGGGCGGGATTTTAAAATTTCAGATTTCAAATTTGTTTAAATTATGAAATTTTCTCTTTCATGAAAATTAGAAATTGAATCATTTAAACCCAATAAACTCCGTGTATGTAAAGAAGAGGGGAAAAAAAAGACAAGTAAATTTTTAAGTGCTGTGAATGGATCTCAAAAATTCCTATAACCCATAAATTGTTTCTTCAATTTCATGCCATTTTCTGCACTCCCAGCTCCATTTACTCCCCACCATTCAATTTTCCAGAAATCGATTCATCCACCTCCACCTTCCCAACGCCTAAGTTTCTGTAAATCGATTCAACCGCCGTCACCTTCCCTGCTCCGACTATGCTCCCCATCCACCGCCACGGTCGCGGCCGAGCCCGAAGTGTCGGCCCTATTTTTTCTTTTGGTTCCGATTGTTCTTCTTCATTTCGGAAGGTGATGCTTTTCAATCCCTGTGGAGAATATGGTGGTGATTTTTCATTTAAAAATTTGATAAACATATTAGATCTCTTGTTGATTGCTAAATTTTACTCCATTTTTTCCGGCAGATCTGATTTAGGATGGAGAAAATATTGCCATTTTCTTGCAAGTTGATAGCCCATATCTGGTTTTGGGTTGGGTCTGAAATTTACTTTAGGCTAATAAGTGGATCTGGACTTATTGGGTTGTGTATGGATATGTTGGATCTCACGTAAGCAAATAAACATGAAGAACTATTGTTTTAAGTAAATGGGTTGGCCTATAACTAAAAAAAAATTGTTTTGTGTAATCCTTTGGTTGATCATTGGGATAGAATCTAATTATAACAATTTTTTTAAAATGTTTGTTTTGTTTCAATTATTCTGAATTTCATTTCCTGTTACTCATTTTGCAGGTATAGAAATGTCTCGGTCAATTGCAGAATAATAAGAAGCCTATGTTTGTAAATATACAGTTAGATAAATAGGTTGATTTAGTTTTGTAATTTGTAATTTCTGTTTTGCAAATTATAATGAGAGTAGCCTTGCCTCTTTTATTTTTTTTTAGAAAAATGAGAGTAACTTGTAATATGCACTTGTATTATAGTTAGATAAATAGGTATGATTAATTTTGTTATTTGTATTTTCTATTGCATTATAATTAGAAAAGTTGTGATTTATCTGTGATTATTTTTCTTTGAAATGTGACTCATATACATTGACATATTTATTTTACTAATTATTTTTCTATGAAATGTGCACTCATATAGATTTGCAAAAAGTTTATAGCAACACATCTAAAATAAAAGACTTCATACTCCAATACAAAACTTCCATTCTAGACATATATCAAAAAAATATTAAGCTTAATGACAACTGAAAAATTAGTTGTCATAAAATTCTTCTTGTAACAAATGTTGTTCCCCAATACAATAAGAATCTCCAAGTTCATGTGACCTCTTCAAAATGGCACTATCATGCACAAGAGTACGTTACAATAGTCGATAGTAGCCCATCTCACAATTAGAATTAATCTTTTTTCTATCCAAAATATTACAATAAAGAGTAGTTTTAGACATTATCGTGCCTAAAATAAAGAGTCGTTGTTGAATGGCATAGTTGTAGACCAAGGATGTTGAGCAGCAAGAAGTTGAGTGGCAAGAGGTATCGCGCCTAAAGAATGACTACTAGGCTGTAAAGGGCTCGTTCCACTAGATAGAGAGGTAATGAAAGGCTCTTGAGGATAAACAAAGTTGTATGACGATTCTTGCAAATTTCCACTTGCAACCGACATAACATATGGTGATTGGTTGATATCAAGCTCAGAGGCAATAAATGATTGTTCAAAACGATGTGGAACATTTATTGCTCCTACTCCTTGTAAATCTCCGACTGCTTGTGAGTTTCGGCCTCTCCGTTTTACATTTTTCAAAATCCTTTCTGACATGAGTAAATGAAGAAAATTATAAAAAAAAAAATATTATTGAAGAATAATTTTACAAAATTAATGAACTAAAACTTACTTGCCATTTGAACCTTTCCTTTCCTCTTTTTGCCTTTAACATCCCAATGACTCTTATTTGATCCTCGTACCCGAGTAAGATGAGGATTACGTAGATCATTTGATTGAGGGGTCTTCTCAGTAACATCCATGTCATCTTCATGTGTACTCATATTTTCAAACCAATTGTTCAATTTTGAACCAAAACCTCCTAGAGTATCTTCCATCATGGATTTCGTCTCTTTATGCGATTGAGCTCTAATGGCAAGATCATAACTTCTTCTAACCATTTTATTTACAAATACCATATCAAATGTTTTTTTGTTGTCATTACAACTAGAACCTCCTTCATCACATATTATATTAGTTGCACCTCTGGTCAATCTCTTTTTTATGTATTTCTCGGGTATGTAGTTCAAATTTACCCTCTCAAACACCTTTAATGCATGACTACACAATATACCCCAAGTTTCAAATTTATGACAACTACAACTCACACATAATGTCTGGCTATCAAACTCAACTATGAAATTATCAGAATTTCATACCCTATAGATCATAGTAAAACGCATCAAAGAAGTACCACCAACCTCATGTTGTGAAGTGATAAATAACTCTGACATCTCACGCTCTTGTTGCTGAAATAAGGCGAATACCTCCAGAGTGTATAACTGAGCCGCATGAATCAACCAAGGATTCTTTCCCACAGTCAGTTTACAATGGTGGCTACGCATGTCTCTCTCTATTTCATCCAAGCGCCACGATTCTTGAACTTTTTCATAATCAAGAACACAATTGTACAAGTAGAAGTTGGTCCACCAAATTTTCTTTTCAATGCCGCATTTGTGCCTTCACTCCTTGATGTAGCATTAAGCCCGGCACTAAAGCGGTGACAACTAAATGCAGTCGCCCATTTGTGACGCAAGTCGTACATAATATTAAACCAATTAATCTCTTCAATATTATATTGATCATTCATTTGTTTCCATACTTGCTCAAACTCTTCCACAGAACCGCAATTAGTCATGCACTTTTGCCACAAGCTCTTAAAAATTGTATCATTATTCAAGCTGCCAAAATATGAAGGTGCATTCTTGTTAATGTGCCAATGACACAATCTATGGTATGAGTCTGGAAACACCATTTTTATTGCTTTCATCATTGCTCCACATTGATCAGTGAAGATTGTCTCTGGTTGTTTACCACCCATGGACTTAAGGAACGTCCTAAACAACCATTCAAAAGAACTCTCCGTTTCATTTGACAAGAATGCACAACCAAACATTATATTTTTGAAATGATGATTAATGCCCACAAAAGAACAACAAACCAAGTTATATTTATTTGTTTTGTAAGTAGAATCAAATGAAAGAACATCGCCAAAGTTTTCATAGTGGATGTTGCATTGGTAATCTCTAAAAAAGAAATTCACCAGTCGTTTGTCTTCATCCCTTTCCACATCCCAATAAAAATAAGGCTCTTTGTTCGTCAAATTCATAAAATGATCAACCAATTCATCAACGTCACATCGATCAATTTGTCTTTCCCTTCTTGCACGGGAAATAGAATCACATGCATCTTTTTGTGTGAACCCGACATTTTCTCTGCCATGGACCATCGTTTGCATAACATCATAAGCATCAGAAATAGGTATTCCACATTTCACCATTAGTTCAATGCACTTCTCTGAATCAGGACTCACATGGCGTGCTGATCTTAACATATATGTTTGACTCGGGAGACACATATCGTGAGTATGTTCCTTTTTTAAAGCAGTCACCCTCCAACTTTGGCCCTTTAACCTTGCAACTCTGATTTTGGCTTTACAGTTACGTCGTTGTGTAGGTTTCACATAAGCCGATACATTGAGCAACGAACTTTTCTCATCTTTACTACCTTGACTAGAACACACATAGTCTTTTGCTCTTATTTCTGAACCATCTCTAAACCGCTCAATATTACCTTTTCTGACGCTAAAACCTTTTGCATGTGCATACATACAATACATTCCATATGCAACAAGTTCATTTTCAACTGATTTACCAACTTCTAATCTGCTCTCCATTTCTTCAATGGTAAGGCTAGAAAATTCTATCTCAGCATTCGTGGTGGACGATGGTTGGCTCGTCCCTTCAACACCATCGTCACAATTAAAATCTAACAAAAACAACAATAAATAAGTTCATTTGATTATCAAAAACACTTAAAAAGTGCCATTTCAGTAATCACAAACCTGGACAAACTTGTATATTATCTTCTTCAAGTGACATGTTTGGAGTTTGTTCCATTATATGAGATGGACTACATATAAGAAGAAAATAAATAAATTATTGATTTTTTCAATTTAAAGTAAGTACATTATGATAACAACCTTTCCAAAAAAAAAATAACGAAAAAATAAAGAGAAATCATTTATCTTATTTTATTTTGGGGTATAAATGTGTAAAAAGTAAAAGTATTAAAATACTACTTGCAAAACTTTTCTTTTGTCTACACTCTGCCATCTCAAAGCATAATACATATGTACAAGTTGAAATTCCCAAACAGCATTCCCATCTATGTCTTCTCTCAATAACAGCATACACAAATTTCAAAGAAATGATATCATTTAACAAACCAAAACCCTCTGTTCCTTTTTCCCTAACCTTACAACAGAGGAAATAAATTTTGCAACTTCTATCATACCAACTAATGAATTATCAACAACAATACAAGCATATCCCTATTAGATTTGAGAGAAAAAGGTTTCTGCTCATTTATTCATGAAACTGGAAAAATACATGAAGGTATGAGCTTACATATTTATACACCATTGCCACCGATTTCAAAAGCTATTAACCCAAAAGTGGTTAGTGAAGTTAATGCACCAAAGAAAATGGCTAAAATGTCCCTATTGTAACATAATAAAACAAGAAAGCTAGGGAAATAGTGTTAAACAATCACAATTATTCTAACTAATTTTAATATTTATAAGTATAATATTAGCATAACATACTTGTATGATAGGGCGGTTTGGGGGCTGACCACCGGTGGGTGGTCGGTGGTGGCCGGTGGGTGGCCGGTGCCGGTGCCGGTTGCAAGAATTTTGAAGAAGAAAGTATGATTTGTTGTCGGATGAAGGTAAAAAATTGACAAGATAAATGGTTAAATTAGGGTTTTACAAAAGTTATTTTAATTTATTATTTCAGTTTTTTTAATTAGAGAAACCATGGTTAAACCATAGTTTCATTCAGGTTTTTTTTTTTTTTTTTAATTATTGAGCTTCTGCCACGTGGTAGAAGCTTATTTGTGAAGACTGAAGGGCCTTTAATGGCCAGGTGTCGGCTAAAGACACCGCTGGAATGGTTACACGGGTGTAGGTACGAAGTTTCCTTGTTTAACATATATGTGGTTTGATTAATATTTGCGTTGAAATCATGATTTGTCTCTTTACACAATGTTTGATATGATATGTGATCTGAGTACTTTCTGAATGAAAAAATAATTTTTACCAAAATCTATCAAGAATTTTATTTTAAGAAAAATGGACTTCAGAATTGTCAATGTAAACAAAATGTTACCTTTTGGTTTATTATTGAATATAGTCTGTGGACTGGAATTTCTGTCATCAAACTGGAAATTTTTAATATCGACACACTTTTTAATACATTAAACCTCTGTTAATATCAAAAAGGAATGTCATGACATGAGGACAAATCAAATCAAGATATCTTGGCTATCATGAAAGTGAGATACTGAAAGAACTCTTGGGAAGAGGCGCTCCAATTAAATCTTTAATAAAAGATGGAAAATTTCAAAATTGGAAACCATCAATTAAGCAGTATCATAATGAGTGCCTGGGGTTGATGATAATTTAAGATAATAATTACATTTCTTCAAACATTAATCTCGTTGAAACGACGTGACACATCTTTTAAAATGGTGCCAATTAACAACCACTTGAGAAACTAAGAAGGTTAATTATTTTAATAATTATTTTTGTCTTTATAAGTGGACATCTAAAAACATTAAACATGTTGGAAATGGGGAGTATATCACGAGTGCGACTATGACTCGGTGTATAAGGAGTCATATTGCACATCTACTGTTGAATATTATTTTCTATATTGAATTGCAAATTCAATGTATAGAAAATCATTTATAAATGAGAGTATAACTCTTCATCTAAATAAAAGATGCTTTTGGGACAAATTGAAATGAGTTACTTCTTGTACAAATATTTCAGTGTGCACTAATTTATTAATTGATCAAAGTAAATAATATATGTCATTACTTGAGGTAATGAATAAAATATAGTTAAATGTCACGAGCATTGTGGAATAATTATAATTTGCTATGATATCAATATTTTATTGAGGAAATATTGATTATATTTATAATTTATTCTTGAAATAAATATCAATATTGTATTAAGAAAATATTGCTTATATTTATAATTTTTTTGTGAAATAAATATCAATATTTTATTGAGACAATATTGATAGTACTTATAACTTATTTGTGAAATAATTATAATTTATTTATGAGAAATAAGTATAAAATTTGTGAAATAATTATAATTTATTTGTTTGCGAAATAAATATGTAAGAGTTCAAAACCTTTGTACTAATCTAAACTGATAATGTGATAATAAATCATTACTAACTCATAGAGTTTAAAATGTATTTAATTACATATATATTCATTGCGCCGTTTATTGAGTAATAAATACGAGGCAATAATTGTATTTGCGAAATACGAAGAAAATACATTTGTGAAATACAAATCTGGATGATGTAATAAGAAAAATGAAAAACCCTTATATCCGAATTGTGGGGGTGAATACGATATTTTCATTTACACAAGAGTTTATTAAATTGGTAATAATTCGTCAAAATAATTCACCTAGTTCAACTCTATTCAATTGAGTACGTAGCTAAACGGAATAATCAAACCTAAGTAGGTGCGGGTAATATTATTCTCTAAATTCGGGTGCACCAAATAACTTGTGGGGGACAACTCTTTGAATGTATAATCGAGTTTCACACAAGAAAAATAACACCATTCCATATGAATTATGGAAAGAAAGAAAAAAACCAAATACCTTAAAGTGTGGGGGTACATGGGTCAGATTTCGATATCACCACCGAAAAAAGAAAATAACTTAAAAATATTAATTACTACTAGCTTATGCAATAAATAGTAGCAATTCATATTTTTTGTATTTAAATCTGAAATAAATGTAATCAAGTGAACTGAGTCACGTGATGTAACATTCAATGAGAATGTAAGAAGGATTTGAGAATCATCTCTTATATGTTGATCTTTCTTTTGGTTCAGATTTATTTTCAGTAAGTGTGATTTGCTGATATTAAAATATGATCAAGTAATATTATTGATTATGTTACTTACATAAACCTTTTTACAGTTTATAATTAGAGTTAATTATGAATTGTTTTTTCTGCGAGAGTAAACACTATAGTCTAACCCATTTTAGACTAGAATATTTTTTTTTTAATAAACAAATTTCATAGAATATTTTGCGAAAATATTTAATTGATTTTGATCAAGAGGGTCAACTTTGTGAAGTTGATAATTATATTTAATTATAAAATACTATATTATGCGATAATATACATATGAATCGATCTCTAAAGATGTAAATCTCTTACTTCAACATGAGTTTGTTGACGAGTTGAAGAGGCAAATACGCTAAAAGCTCGAAGTTCTTTGATCCAGATATTCTAACATTTATGTTAAAGGATTAACCTCAAACATATAAATAAATTATGTCACGTTCCAATAACGTGGATTGGAAAGAGGCAGTTGACAATGAGTTACATTCATAAAATTGGTAGATCTCGATGAGTGAACCAATTAGATATAGACAGGTTTTTAAGCTCAAAAGTTTAAAATTTTTGATAAGCCAATCGACAAAAATCAGGCTATACGAGTAGCCAAGTTGCCTTATTAAAAGAAACATTTTTACTTCTTTGACTCATATTCACTATCGATTAGGATGACATCCACTAGAATGTTAATAGCTCTATATAATGGATGTTAAATTTGTCTTCCTTAATGGTGAATTAAATGATAATATTTATAAGGAATAACCAGAAAGTCTCGTTGTTAAAGGAAAAGTAAACATAGTTTGCGAAACTTTTATGTTTTATTGTTGACATTTAACTCCTAAATAATGACACAAAAAATGTGATAGTGTCATCAACAAATTTGACTCTCATATTAATAAATATGACAAGTGTGATCATATAAACAAATTGGATAATTAAGTATCACAGTTTGTTTATACATAAATGATATGTTAATATTTGAGACTAATATTGCGAATATTAAAGCCACAGAGAAAATATTAACTTATGATATGAAAACCTTCGGTTTAATCAATTAGGATAAGAGGTCATGTGATGACATTAAATTATATCAAGCAGATTATGAGGATGAGTACTAGATAAGTTTAAATACTTATGAAATTAAGAGATTTCATAATTCTATTTTGTGTACTACACGAGAACAAATGTGCTAGAGTATCAGAATTTAAGTATGCTCATAAAATTAGATGACACGCATTTATCGTAATATGCAAGAGGCCAGACATCGTCTTTTTAGTTAATAAACTAAGAAGATACATGAGCAATTCTAGCAAGATTCGTTGGGATGCATTAATGAGAATGTTTGAATCTTGAAAGAATACATGTGTATGTGCATTATATTTTGGAAAAATATCCAACAGTTCATAGGGGATATGGTAATGCAAATGAAACTTCTGATCGAAGTTCATAAGCGAATATGTATTCAATATAGGAGGCACCGCTATTTCTTGAGAATCTTCCAAACAAACGTATATAGCTCAATCCACCATGAAATTAGAGTGCATAGCATTGAATAAAGCTAGTGAAGAATTTGATTGGCTTCACAAAATTCATGGAATATATTCTAATATGACTGAAAATTGTGTCAGCCATACGTGAAATGCGATAATTAAGCGGTGAAACACATAGTTCAACAAACTCTATGTATAATGGTAAAGTCACAACATATTCATTGTCGATAATACCGAGAGACATCTACTCTCAAGTAGAATGGACTTTATGAAGTTAAAGTTAAAAGATAACCCTGATTCCGGATATTAAATGTTTATCTAGAGAGTAGTATGTGCATCGAGGGGAATGGGTTTAAAGCCTAAATTAGACTAAGTTACCTCGTACGGAAACCTAACCTGCCGACTGGAGATCCCACGGACCAGGTTCAATAGGACAACCAGTCTTGGCTAACTTAAAAGAAAGCACTTAAGAGTATAACTCTATCCCATTCTTATGATGCAATAAGTGTAAGCCTACCGCGTTATTTATAGGTTAAGAAAAGGCTTTTAATGACGTTTATATCTGGTCAAAACAAGTGGAGTATGGTAGGATACTCTTGATAGATGCGATTACCTATGTTAGTGTAAGCTGGGTCGGCTCGTTGAGAATTTCTTTATAGGCTGAAATTCTCTAAAGCACTCGCATAACCAAGAATGTTCAGGGCCAAAACGAACACAACCGAGAACTTGAAACAAATTGGTTTAGTATTGTGTTAAGTTTATTGTCTTCGTTTACACGAACAGCTGACGGTTCAAGATGAAATATTTCACCAATTGGCTAAGTAAATCTAATAAGCTTTAACTAGGGAAGGTTTAAGATGAAATATTTTACCTATCCCGATGCGGTATTATTCTTAAAGAAATTTCGACATGATATGTCTAATGAGAAGGAACTCGAAGAATAATTTCTTTCATGTGGGGGATTGTTGGAGTTTTTACGTGTGAATGAAATAAATAAGAGTAAGAGATGTGTCTATTCTGTCCGAAGAGGTACCCTTTGGACAGAAACATTGTGTCCCTTTCCAAGTGGCACTTTTGTGTCTATAAATATGAGACATAATCTAGCCAATTCTGAATCAATTTGATAGTAACTAAAAGAAAAAACACTACACTCTCTTTCTCTTACTTTCGTAAAAATTTAGTCCGAAATTTCTGTTTGTTCAAGTTCGCCGTGGATTCATTATTTGTGCAAATAATGAACAACAGATTTTTGTATCTTGGAAGACTATCGAGAATCAAAATGTATGCACCGTGGCCGCCCCCAAAAATATTATCTTAAGGAAATTTGTTTCGGCAAGCCTCAGTCTTATTTCCTATTTATGTGTTGATTAAAGTGTTTTGCCAATTAATTCTAACCAGGTAAGTATGATTTACATTCTTTAATAATGCATTAATTTATTTTTTAGAATATTATTTGTTATATTCTATGTTTTGTGAAAATATATAAGTGCACAGATTGTTAGACACCAACAATTTATTCAGCAATTTCAATTACTGCTCAATTACAATTATTTTGCAATTAAAAAAACACTAGTAATTCGGTTGATTCTTAACCTACCATAGGAATAGAAGGATATGATGAAACTTTTCCATTTTTATCGACAAAAATTCGAACCCGATTGCAACAAAAATCTGCAAGATAAATTGCATCTTGTTGCAAGATAGCCACCAAGTTCACCACTTGATTTTCTCTAAGAATTGTTTGTTTGGCTTCCTCTCCATTCTTCCCAACTAATTCTGGCCACATATATTTGTACTTACCTGGAATTAATATAACAATTATTATAACTAAGTAAAATAGAGGAAATCTGAAGTATAAGAAATTTAATAGGTTAATGGCAATTTACATTTTTTATAGTCATAATGTTCAATTTAATTGTCTGTGATTTGAAAAAGAACAATTTATCATCTTCTGAAAATTCTAAAGAAATAAATACCCTCTTGAGTAGGAAAGTGTAACTCACTTGTCAAAATTGAGAGTGGACACGAAATTGTTATATTTATCATAACACAAAGAGGTAAATTACCACATTTATCATGATATAAGGGATAAACTGTCATATTATAATAACACAGGAAAGTAAAGTACCACATATAAACATGTTAGGGAGGCAGTGTGAAACTTTTATAAAATTAAAGGAGAGTAAAGTGCCTTTTTTTTTTAAAATTACAGGAAGGTAAATTAAATATTACGAATATTACAGGGAGTAAGCCATTAACACTATGTTGAAGAAAATTTACCTCTGCCACAACATTTACGATCGTCACAAAGGAAACTTTCACAAGTAAAATCATTTTCCGACATCGTACTTCCTTAGCACCAACGATGTAGTTTTTCTCCTATTTGATTTGATGAGACTAAAAACCACAATGACATGGCCTTTTATACAAATTATTTTAGGCTCCACAAAGAAGGAAAAAATCTGATTGATTGATTCATGTAATAAACTAGGATTTATTACTATAATACTCAAGAGATTTTTTGGGAAAAAATAATGATGTTTTCTTTCCTCTTTTTTATTTTCGAGAAAGAGTGACAAATGTTCTTATCCAAACTTGGTCTTTCGGACTATGGGCCATTGATTTTGTGATCTTTGAATAGATTACATAGTAATTGAAATCTCTAACGATTGTGTGAATTTGAGGAACTTTTTTCCAATATGACCTTTTAGATAAAAGTATTTTTTAATATGACTCAAACTTAAAAATATTTTCCTAAAGGTAGTTGATGTTGTTGAACCCTTTAAGAAATTGTGGAAAATAAAAAAAAAAATATATCAAAAATCGCAGTTAGCAACTGCGATTTTTGATATTTTTTTATTTTTTGGTTTTTTTTTTATAAAATGGCTTGAGTTTTCTAAGTATTTGATATTTATATTAGTAATAGTACTTTAAATGAAATGTTTGTCTTCCATTTCAGTATAAATATGACTTTGTGTAATCTCTTATATTTATGAATAATAAATCAAGTGTCTGTTCGAATCTGAAAATTAAAATATGCTCCGTGAAATGAAATATATATCAGTGGAACGTATTAAAGGTAGTTGATGTTGTTGAACCCTTTAAGAAAAAAAATGTAACCAGATGTTCAAATTTAGCCTCAGCAGTTCAGGGATCTATGATCTATTCATTACCCTTAGAAGCCAGAAAAAAGATTGGGGAGAATTGCGCAAGCTCTGAAGCAGTACTCCTCCCCCGGAAGCTCTGATATGAATATGCTTTGTCATCTCAGTCACAAGAGACAGGCGATTGAGTGCAGCCTCATCAATACCACCCATCTACATAGTAAAAAGATAACATAATAAGTTAACCATTTACATTTGCATGGATCATTACAAACATAGTGCTAGAAAGTATCTCAAATATAACATTATTAACACAGAAAAAAATGGGTCACACTCTAGCAACGTAAATATACTCCAATAGCAATACTTGAACAATACATGAATGCCTTGGGCACAAATATATTTTACCTGATTGTATATAAACATGCTTGATAAGAGGATAGTCAATGGGAATATATGAGTGCTATATGTTCCCTGCAAGAATGTAGTAGACACTTGATTCGTTGTTCATAAATATAAGAGATTACACAAGGTCGTATATATCCTGAATTGGAAGACAACATTTTATCATAAAAAAAAAAACGAAAAATTTTTTTTTTTATCAAAAATCGCAGTTGCTAACTGCAATTTTTGATAAATTTTTTTTTTTTTATTTTCCACAATTTCGTAAAAACCGAAGAATCGCAGTTCGCAACTGCGATTTTTCGCAAGAGGTACATTTAGGGAAATACTTTTCAGTTTGAGTCATTTTGAGAAATACTTTTATCTAAAAGGCTATATTGGAAAAAAATTCGAATTTTTGAGATATATTTCCTTCATATGTAACATCATTTTTCCATTTAGGCTCACTACTATGAAAAATAAGCAGTCAAAAAAACTCAAATTCTTCTTATTAATTTTTTTAATTTCTAAATTGATTATAAGTTATGATGTACTATTATAAAATGCAGTATCGAACACTCTCAAGACAAGCGAACTGTGATTTTTTCGCAAGAGGTACATTTAGGAAAATACTTTTCTGTTTGAGTCATTTTGAGAAATACTTTTATCTAAAAGGCTATATTGGAAAAAATTCGAATTTGAGATATATTTCCTTCATATGTAACATCATTTTTCCATTTAGGCTCACTACTATGAAATATAAGCTGTCAAAAAAACTCAAATTCATCTTATTAATTTTTTTTAATTTCTAAATTGATTATAAGTTATGATGTACTATTATAAAATGCAGTATCGAACACTCTCAAGACAAGGACACAAACACGTGTCGATACATATGAATACTTCATGTGACGAAAAACCATTTGTTGTAGTGTCATACAATGTTCGTCCCAATAAAATTAGCGCACTCCGCACTTGACTTATTGGAAGCCAAAACATAAAAACCAAGACGATCGAAGTTGAATTTCAACTACTCAAAATGTGAAATAATTAGGTTTTAGAAACTACCCAAATGCCAAATCTCGTCATTTAATTTCAGTGAACTAAGACCATCTCCAATAGTCCTCTTAAATTCTGGCCTCTTACCTTAAAATTTAAGGAGTGAACAGTGTTATACATGTCCACTTTTTACTCTGAACTCCAACAGCTAGTTTATATTTTAAGATTCTACTTTATACAACACCAACACTTCACTCCAACATCTAATTTATATTTAATAAACTATTTTTAATAATAATTTATATATAAATATTAGTGATATATATAATATTTATTTATTTAATAAAATAATATTAATAAAATTTACTTTTTTTAAATATCATAATTTCGAGAAAATAATATGAATTTAAATTAAATAATCGTGTTCTATGAATTTAAATTAAAGGATTCGTGAAAGTAATATGAAATTAAAATATAGGAGTATTATTTTGAAAAAATAATATGAATAGGGAAAGTACGACTTTCCATGCAAAATGAGTTTTTAAAAATTAACTTTGGTTCTTATATTTGAGAGGCCAAACTTATAATTTTTTTGGGTCTTATAATATAAGAGCTGTGTTGGAGCTCATTTTTTACTAAAATTTATAATTTTCTTATATTTTGAGTTATAAATGGTTTGTTGGAGATCAGGGCCGATCCTGAGTATAAGCCGCATAGGCGGTCGCTTAGGGCCACCGATGGGTGAGGGCCTCCAAAAAAAATATTAATATATAGTAGATAGAAAACAATTGATTTCTATTAGTAATATTATTTATCAATCTTGACAAGCAAAGTTCTCTTGGCCTAATGGTTGTACCAGTGCCTTGACATCCATGATGTTCTAGGTTCGAAAGCAACTGGAGGAGTAACTAGTTTTGTTTTACGTATTACTATACACTGCAATTCTAATTCAATTATTGTCAACAACATAAATATGGTCATATGAGTGAACATATAAAAAAAATTAGTTTTAATTTTGGTACTTTTTATATAATTATTTTCTTTACAAAATTGAATTTTTGTTGTAAAATGTTCATGAGCTTCTTATCAATTCTTCAATCTTTTGAACCATTTGTTGAATAGACTCTTAAAAAAATTGCTAGTATATCATTTCACCATTTATTAGATATAATTAAAATTTTATTATAATATAAGTTAGTTTTTGTCATTTTATTTGAACATCGAAAATATATCAAGTTTGCTACCCAAATAAATTTTGTTTAATTGAGTTGCATTTTAAACATCCGTATTGAGTGTTATGAATCCGTACTTCTAACTATAAAAAAAAAAAAAAAAAAAAAAAAAAAAAAAAAAAAAAAAAAAAAAAAAAAAATCCTTACTTTTGAAAAAACTTGATAGTATATATTTTTCACTTTTTGATGGATAAAAGCACAGTATCACTTTACTTAAATTAATTTTAGTTATTTGATCATAACATTAAAAAAATACCGACTTCATTACCAAAAAATCTTCCCCCCCCCCCCCCCCCCCAGCTCCAAAATATTATAGGAGAGTAATATTTGAATAAAATTAGTTTAGGTGTTTATGTCTCATTCACGAATGTAATCACTTTCTTATTAAGTAAAACTATATCTCATATTATCGATGTTTTTTACAAAGCGAGATTATATTTTATTTATTATTTGAATTATTTCTTATTTTTTTAATTAATAGTTTTGCTCCCATTGCTTTAAAAAGTTTGTATTCATTATTAACATAATGTAAATTTAAGGGCCAAAATTTTAAAATTGGCTTAGGGCCACCGAAAACTCAGGACCGGCCTTGTTGGAGATGGTCTAATATGTTATTTTATTGAAGTACTAAAAACTGCTTCACACGGTACGTACTCACATACATAATTTGAGTGCACAATTGGCGTACAAAATTTGATTTGAAAATAATGTGTTTTCTGCTATCTTACCTAGTTGATGTTTTAAAAGAAAAAAAACTTATATGAATTTATTGCATAAACCTGTATAGTTGGAGTATTTATTAAATTTAAATTTCTTTTATCTAGTATACTACTAACATATGGGAAATCTCGTAGCAGCTGAGTAAAAAATTGCGAAGTGACAGTAAATTAGTACAACAATTATCAGACCCAATTATCAAAAGGAGAACAATTTTATATGAGCTCTTTTTAGATAGATGAACGGTCCAACTTCCATCTCCTCTCACATTGTACCGACAATACAAAAATCCTAGGATTAAATTTTACCAATGGTCCTTTTTATTATTAATTTTTTATAAAGTCGTCATTTTTAAGTTTTTTTTTTCCATGTTAGTCTCTACTAAGAATTATTTGTTTTTATTTGTTTTAATGAAAAATGCGTTGCATGGTTAAAATTCCCAATTTTTATATCACATGGCCCGCACATGGGGAAATTTCGGACAAATTTTGAAATTGGGCTTCAATTGGCACCAAAATTGCCACTGATGTTGAAGTTGTGGCACCAAATGTGTCATCCCGAAAAGTTATGGGGTAGAAACGTCAGTGTGCTATAGTTGTGGCACCAAAAATGCAATAATCCCCATGAAATTATATTTTACGTAATGAAAGTATTGGAAAATGCAATACCGTCTCATACTATGAAGTCCTTGTGTAGTGACCATGATATGATGAATTAAGTCAAATTATTTGGAGGCATGCAATTTAAATGGATGACTTATGGCGGCTGAATCACCAAGAATAATGCAATTTTTTCTTGCACTAACAAAGCACCCATTATGTACTTTGATTTTTAAATTTTGGACATGGACCCAAAGCTAAAAATTAGAAATTATAGCTTTATTACTTTTGTCATGGAATTTTTGGTACCTGAAATACAGGATATTCGCTAAATTATAGGAGATTTGGGTAGTAATAATCAAAACCCGAAATTATCCTAGATCCCGAAATACCGTCCCGAACCCACACATTATGAGCTAGGTCGGGGCAACTTGGCAAACCCACTCCTCTACTTAAACCAATAATATACTTTAACTTTGCAATAGTTTAAGCTTATTGAGTATTGAAATTGAGATAGATTTTATCAAGTACTTTCGGGGGGATATTTTAAAAGCATCAGTTCTTCAAGATAGTTTAATAAGCTATTAGATACAACACAATATCAAATCACACAATTTGACTGGTAATTGATTCAACTCCCACTAGTATGGATATTTTCTCCAATTTAATACTAGCATTTATAATTAGTTTACTTGTATACCAATGTAATAGATACAATTCGATACAATGTTTGATGTAACGATGTATTAACTATCTAAAAAAAATGACATAACAATCACGTTTGTAAAAGTTTTTGTTTGAGCTCGACTTGCTATATTGTTTTAAATCAAGTTTGATATTTGAATTCAATTCGATAAACTAAGAAATAATGATATAGGAGTAATAGGTAAAAAAAAAATGAACCTTTTAAAGTTAATTTATTTTATTGTTTGAAATTTAATCATATCGTAAAAAAAATGACTCATGGAAATCAAGGTAATGGTGGCGGCAATAGCAGCGGCAACGGCAGTGGCAACAACGACGACCATAATAGTGGCAACAACGATGGATTTTCATATATGGATTATTAATTATTGTAATATTATTGTAATGCTATTATTAAATGCTTTTTATTATTAATGTCAATGCTAAATTAGTTATTATTAATGACAATGTTAAATTACTTATTAATAATGCCAATATTTAATTTACTATTGACTTAATTATTATTATTATTATCATGAAACCAATTATGAGCAATATAAAAAGAGTGGGAAAATTAAGTGAGAGTGGGGAAGTATGAGAATTGAAATTAAATAGAATGGAAAGATTGAATCACTGAAGATGACTATAAAAAGAGGAGTCTGAGGGGAAAGGGGAGCCTGAGGGGAACGGGAGTCTGAGGGGAAAGGGGAGCCTGAGGGGAACGGGAGTCTGAGGGGAAGGGAAGTCCATACTCACTGGAGATGGCCTCAAATTTCTGGATTATATATTAGTAATGAATACTAATTAAGTTATTACATTAAAAGTTATAGTGGCCTGTTGGTGATAATGTGGAAGAAATAGAATGAAGTCTAGAGTTCAAAACCTATGATGGATTTTTTTTGTGTACTTTTAATTTTTTGGCCTTCTCAATATTATTTTTAATATTTTATGTTTTCTTTCAAAAATAATTCTTTAATAATATTTTTAATATTTTATGTTAACAAAATTTCTTGCCAATAATATTTCAATGTTTTATGCGTTTTTAGTAAGTTTTTTCTTCTTAATAATATTTCGATGTTATGTATTTTTAATTTTTTTTCTTAATAATAATCATAAAAACAATATGAACTATCATTGTTTTTGTAGTTCGATTTTATTTTTTATTTATTCAATGTACTTAGTTGAATAAAAAATTCTCAATAATTTTAAAAAGAATACAATCTTATATTTTCTTTATAATACAGTTTTTCCGTCATAACGGAGTATCATATGTAACAAAAATAAATTATAGAGGTAATTTTTTGTGAAACTTCACCTCCTCTTTTTTGTATCTCTTCATATATTTTATCACGAATAAATTTAAGTTTGACTGTTTGATTGAATTTTTTTTTAAACATACTTTAGCCCCCTGCGTAAAATTTCTGGATCCGCCCCTGATTATAGTTACCCTATGGGAAATGTTGTCCACGGTCAGAGAGTTCTATTGGTTCAAGAATTAAACAAATTGGTTGAGTAACCAATGAGTAATAAGAGTTTGAAGATTCGAGTTTTTGAACTATGAGATCTGAAACGCCAACTGAGAAAATTGAGAGATTTACAACTCCATTTTTTAAATTCGCCGTGTACTATAATTTCATTCACTAGTTTTGTATTTCAATATATGTGTATTTTGTTAATAATGAGTAAATGAAATAATTTAGAGATACACGTACTTTTTTTAGTATCATACAACTTATAAAATTAATTTAAAAGTTTTCAAAGAAAACATAATGCCTGCAAAGTCAAATAGTAATAATTTGGTGAGGAACATTATATACTCTTTTTAGTATCATTTAACTTATAAAATTAATTTAAAAGTTTTCAAAGAAAACATAATGCCTACAAAGTCAAATAGTAATAATTTGGTTAGGAATATTATAGAGAGAATTGCAATTGTAGTATCAAACTATATATCGATTCTCATTTGTGGTACCATAAAATCGAGGCCAACATATTTGGTACCACAATTTAAGAAATTGAATCACATTTTGTACCACCGTTAAAAATGGACGTTAACTGATGATGTGGCAGTTAAGTTTTATTGCAAAATTGATACCATTACTTATGTTGACTGACAATTATACCCCTAACTTTTCAAGTTGTCAAAATAACCCCACATCTTCAAATTTACTGACATTTTAGTCCACATTGTTGCCCAATTTCAAAATTGGCTCGAATAAGACACATGCGGACAAATTTAGAGATCTTACTTATTATATTTACATATTTATTTAACTAATTTAATTTTATAAATAATATTAACAGACCAAATAATATTTTAACTTAAATTCGATAAAATATTAATTAAATCTAAAATTTGTATAATAATATTAATATATTTAATATTTATTAAAAAATTTATATAAAATAATTATAATTAAAAAAAAAAACACCCATCTCCTACCCCCAACCCCATCCCCCCTAACCACCACTGGTATCAATTTTGCAATAAAACTTAACTGCCACATCATCAGTTAACGTCCATTTTTAACGGTGGTACAAAATGTGATTCAATTTCTTAAATTGTTGTAACAAATGTGTCGGCCTCGATTTTTATGGTACCACAAATGATAATCGGTATATAGTTTGGTACCACAAAATAAGAGGAAAAAATTTCTGAACCACAAGATCCATTTTGCCGATTATCTGAAGCAGCCCCCAATTTCCCCAAGTCCATGTAAGAATGTCCCCAATTTCATACCCATAAGCAGCCCCTAGGTAGGTAGCTTTACTTCCAACGCCACCTTTAAATTGACATTTTTTCATTTTTGTCCAATATATAAAATAATTGTCTCGTGCAACCTATGTTGCACGGATACAGATACGAGGATACGGATATAGTACGATACAGATACGGCGATACAAATTTTTGAAATTTATTGAATACGATACGCCATGGATACGAATGTAAAAATATAATGTAAATTTATGTATAAGCAACTAGATCTTTCAATTCTAACTCTAGAAGAAAAGATAATCCAATTTAACATAAACAAAAGTTATATAACTACAAAATCAAACTTCATTCTTAACATATCGCAACAATGGAATACATTCATATTTGAGATTTCATGACCAAGGAGAGAGACTTGAAAAAGAGACTGAGTAGTTGTACTAGTCGTTTATAAAATCAATCCGTGATATAATAAATATCAAATTTCTCAATAATGTTATTCTTATATTAGTGTCAATAATCAAAGAATACGTAAGATATTGATTGTACATCGTCTTCATATTAATTTTGATGTACGAGAACTTAAAATTATAAAATGCAGTATTGGACACCCTCAAGACAAGAACACAGACACATGTTGATACATATGGATATTTCATGCGACGAAAAATCATGTTATTCTTGTAGAGTTATACAATGTGACGTATGAACTTTGTTCCTCCCGACTACTATCCGGCCGAATAAAATTCATGCACTCCGCACTTGACTTATTGAAGGCCAAAACATAAAATCCAAGTCGATCGAACTTGAATTTCAACTACTCAAAATGGGAAATAATTAGGTTTTAGAAACTACCTAAATATCAAATCTCGTCATTTAATTTAAGTGAACTAATATGTTATTTTAGGGAAATTCTTACATAGACCTGGTCTATGAGATTTTTATAGACCTTGTGGTTGTAAATGCACCACATTATACATTTTGATGATGTCATGCTCTCAAATGTATGATGTGGTGTATTTACAATCACAAGGTCTATGAAAAGCTCATAGACCAGGTCTATGCAAGAATTTTCCGTTATTTTATTGGAGTACAAACTGCTTCACATGGTACCTAGCATACATAATTTGATCTTGAGTGCAAAATTGGCGTACAAAATTTTGAAAATAATGTGTTTTTTGCAATCTTACCTAGTTGATGTTTATACTAAGACACGTTGATGTTTTAAAAGAAAAAAAAATATATGAATTTATTGCATAAACCTGTATGGTTGGAGTATTTATTAATATTTAATAATAACGTATGGGAAATCTCGTAGCAACTGAGTAAAAATTGCGAAGTGACAGTAATTAGTACAACAATTATCAGACCCAATTATCAAAAGGAGAACAATTATATGAGCACTTTTTAGATAGATGAACGGTCCAACTTCCATCTCCTCTCACATTGTACAGACAATACAAAAATCCTAGGATTAAATATTATTAATGGTCCTTTTTATTATTAATTTTTTATAAAGTAGTTATTTTTAAGTTTTTTTTTTTTTTTTTTTTTTTTTCATGTTAGTCTCTACTAAGAGTTATTTGTTTTTCTTTGGCCCTTTTCAGGCTGGACAACGGAGGCTCTGATGTCTAGTGTCCTGCACGTGAGGATATTTTTGTTCATTCGCTATTATAGTGTTACACTTAAGTCCCCCATAAAACCTATATTGTAAGTCAGGTGACATCGAATCCATCATGCTCAGCCTGTAAATGGTCAAAGTGAAAAATAAATAACTCTTAATAGGGACTAACGTGGAATTATTTTTTAAGAAAGACGACTTTGTAAATAGTTAATAATATGGAGGACCATTATTGGTGTTCACCCAATCGTATGCAACATAATGACTAATTATATCACAATATCATTAATACATCATACATGAATTTATATTTTACGTAATGAAAGTATTGGAAAATGGATGACTTACGGCGGCTGAATCACCAAGAATAATGCAATTTTTTCTTGCACTAACAAAGCACCCATTGTGTACTTTGATTTTTAAATTTTGGACATGGACCCAAAGCTAAAAATTAGAAATTATAGCTTTATTACTTTTGTCATGGAATTTTTGGTACCTGTAATACAGGATATTCAATTCAAATTTATGTGGTAATGAGATTTTAAACTCTAGTATTTTTTAAATTCAAGAACTATTCTTATATTGTAGTAGATCCGTGCACCAAATGAACAAATAATTTTTCTAGGTGCAACGTTGATCAAAATGGTAGAGTGAGATATATTACCTAATACTTTCCCCGTTTCAATTTAATTGTCACATTTGTCAAATTTTTATGTTTCAATTTAATTGACACATGTTGTTTTTCAGTGTAATTTTTTTCAATTTTGCCCTTTCTTTGAAAATTCAGAGATCATTAATAAAATAATGAAAGAGGTAGAAGCAATTCATAACAAAAATGATATCAATCATTAAATATCATATTTTTTACATTTTACCATAATAAAATGATTCATTACGAGGTTTCTTAACCCGTCTGAAACAAATGTGTTGATTAATTTGAATCCGAGTGACTAATTTAGTTGATTAGTTTAGATTAGATAGCGTGTGGAAAATATAATCCTTTCCCCCTCAATAATGAAAACTTTACCAAAAAAGACACCACTCATATGTCCACCCGATATGACATGTTTCAAGTGAAATTAAGCTGTAATTATCAAAATAAAAAGTGAAATTAAGCTCTTCTTCTCACTGTGTATCCAAAGGAGCTTCTTCAATTTTCGGGTCAACTTTGGCGAACCCACTTGATTAACGATGAGGCTCCATGATTAAGAGGTCATGGATTCAACTCTCATAAGTATGGATATTTTCTTTAATTTAATACTAGCATTTATAATTAGTTGACTTGTATATCAATGTAATAGATACAATTCGATATAGTGTTTGATGTAACGATGTATTAACTATCTTTAAAAAAAAAAAAAACACAGCAATCACGTTTGTAAAAATTTGTCTGAGCTCGACTAGCTATATTGTTTTAAATAAAGTTTGATATTCAAATTCAATTCGATAAACTAAGAAATAATTATATAATGTGTAAAAGAAATTAACCTTTTAAGCATTTTATATTTATGCCTTTAAAAATAGTGTAAGAGAATTAGTGGTTTCAATTGTTATTTTATGAGAAAATTGCATTTCTTATACCAAATTTTTACCTACTTTATATACTTGGTACCAAACCATCGAAAATGACTCGTTGAATACCAAAATTGAAGGACTTTATTCACATTTTCTTTTTCCGACAATTTTTGGATGGAAACGGTCACGTGCCATGCACGTGGCCGTTAAGTCACAATTTTCACAACTGCAAGGGGTATTTGCAGCTAAGCAAAAAAACCAAAAAATTGGGTATGGTTAATTGCAATTTTCACACCGCCTTCTTCCTCCCGTCCGATCGCCGGCCTCTAGTGGCTGTTGGTCGAAATTGGTTGTTGTTCTGAATCTATACGTACAAACAATTTTAAAAACCGAGTTGTAATGAATTAAATGAATTCATTACAATGAATTAAACGAATTTCAAAAACCTTGGAGTATTTTCACCGTCGACGGCCGCTATAACTACCCCAACGATCAGAGGGTTCTACAGGTTCAAGAATTAAGCAAATTAGTCGAGTAACCAATGAGATATCAGATTTTGGAGATTCGGGTCGAACTATAAGATCTGAAACTTCAACTGAGAAAATTGAGAGATTTACAACCTTTTTTTTTAAATTCACTGTGTACTATAATTTCATTCATTAGATTTGTATTTTCAATAAATATGTATATTGTTAATAATGAGTAAATGATATAATTAAGAGAGATAAACGTACTTTTTTTTAGTATCATACAACTTATAACACGTTTCAAAGAAAAAATAATGCATGCAAAGTCAAATAGTAATAATTTTGGTAGGAACATTATATTGTAAAATTACAACAGAATATGTAAATGTTGTTGAATTTTATAAAAGTATTATAAAGAAGAAAAAGGAAAAAAAAAAAAAAAAAAGATTGAAAACAAAAGGAAAAAATTTCTGAACCACAAGATCCAAGTCCATGTAAGAATGTCCCCAATTTTATACCCACAAGCAGCCCTAGGTAGCTTTTCTTCCAACGCCACCTTAAATTGACATTTTTCCATTTTTGTCCAATATATAGAATAATTGTCTCGTGCAACTTAAGTTATGAGTTGTGACAAAACCCTTTCGCATGCACATCCAAACATTCAATCAATTCTTGTAAAACTAATTACAGAAAAAGTATTTTCCTAGAAGTAATTATTCTGAAAGCAATTCTTCAACAGCTAGACCAAACTGACTTATAGTAATGATAAAATAAGTGGTGAAAATAAAACTCAAACTCGTCTTATTTATTGTAATTTTTTAAAATTGATCATAAGTTATGATGTACGAGTATTTAAAAGTTACGGACACTCTAAAAACAAGAACAAGAACACGGACATGTACATTTCATATATGTCATGTGACATGTCCATAAATTTAAATTAACAACTAAAAAAGGAAAAAATCAAACATGGGTTTCGAACACAACCAAAGGGCGAGTTTGACATGATGCAGAAAATGACTGGGCCGGGGGGCTTCTTTGCTATTCTTAAAAGTTTGTAGGTTAAAAAGTAATTGAAAAACATTACTTTACCCCCAACTCCAAATTGTTCTTATAACGTTCGTTATTGTCTTTTCTGCATTACACTAACCTTAAATTCAAACTTCCGAGTTCAGAAAATTTTCATACAAAGGAAATCAAACATTTTTGGCTATTTCAAGTCCACTTTGATTTTTTTGGAATTTTTTATTTTTCAAATAATTTTCCAATTTTATTTTTAAATTATATTTTTAATAAAAATCAGGGACTAAATTGATGTAAAAGTGTAACACTGTCAAAATGAACTGACGAAAATACCCTAAAAAAGGTTCACGTGCAATTCATGCGAGGTCGGCGCCGCCTGAATGACTAAAGTGAAACAAATAATGGATATTGGGGAGTAAAATGTCAAGAAAAATACGAGGATCAAACTATTAAAAAAATTACATAAATAGGATCAAAAGTGATATTCACCCTTAAAATTTATAGTTAAATTATTGTTGCACCATAACCGTTTATTACGCCAATAGTGTTAGAAGAATTTTAAAGGGATTATTGCATTTTTGGTGCCACAACTATAGCCCATTATAGTTTCTACCCAATAACTTTTCGGGCTGGTACATTTGGTGCCACAACTTCAACATTAGTGGCAATTTTAGTTCCAATTAAGGCCCAATTTCAAAATTGGCCTGAAATTCCCCCATGTACGGGCCATGTGACATGAAAATTGGGGATTTTGACCATTCAATACCTTTTTCATTAAAAAAAAAAAATTATTTCCATTCACCAAGAACTAGGCTACTTGGATGTTTTTATTCACCAAAATTTTAAAGGGATTTAATATGTTAAGGGAATGTTTGTTGAATTTTATAGGAAAAGTTATGATTTTTAATTTTGGTATTTTTTTTTAATGAAAAAGGTGTTGAATTGTCAAAATTCTCATTTTTCATATCATATGGCCAGCACTTGGGGAAATTTCAGGCCAATTTTAAATTGGGCCTCAATTGGCACTAAAATTGTCACTGATGTCAAAGTTGTGGCACCAAATGTGTCAGTCCGAAAAGTTATGGGATATAAATGTCAGTGAACTATAGTTGTAACACCAAAAATGCAATAATTCCAAATTTTAAACATTAGTAATCGTGATGTTGTCTATTAAGAACGGTTAATTATAAATCACATAATTAGCCCATTACGTTAGGCCCTCGTACAACGTTCATCCCCAATTTTCAACTTTTAACACTTTCGTCCATGGACATAAACTTTGTTCCTCCTGCTAATAAAATCCACGCACTCCTCACTCGACTTATTGGAAGTCATTTTAAGAAAAGCGAAAGACAAAAACACTCTTTATGCTTTGTCTAACTTTAAAAAAAAATTCATGTGTTATTTTAACTCCCAAAAACCCCCATGAGCTCTCTAGTCAGTGCAAAATACACCCCCTAGAAAAGAGAATATGATTTAAACGCGGAAATTGCAAGTATTTGTTCACATTTTACTTGTGATATGACAATTTTACCCCTAACAGCGAAAGACAAAAAAAACCCCTATGCTTTGTTTAACTCCCAAAATATCCCCTTATATTATTTTAACTCTAGAAAAAACCCTGTATTTGGTTTTAATTACCACAATCGATCCAAGTAGTATATACCTGGGTTTTCAAAATGAATAAATAAAAAGAAAAAAAAACTAATACATAGGGATAATATTGTCATTTTGCCAAAAAAAAGTCAAATTCTAGCTACTTGGGTCGAGTGTGGTAATTAAAACTAAATACAGGGAGGTTTTTGGGAATTAAAATAACACATGAGATTTTTTTGGAAGTTAGACAAAGCATAGTGAGTATTTTTGTCTTTCACTCTTTTAATAAAAACATATAAAAAATAGTTGAACTTGAAATTCAACTACTCAAAATGGGAATAATTAGGGTCTTAGAAACTACCCAAATGCTAAGTGTCGTCGTTTCAATTAATTAATACGTTGAGTACTAGGTATCGCTGGACGTTGTACTCGCGTACATAATTTGATCTTGAGTAATATGTTGTGGCGTACAAAATTTGATTTGAAACTAATGTATTTTTTGGAATCTTACCTAGTTGGTGTTTATATTAAATATTAATACACGTTGATGCTTTAACATACTTTTATATGAATTTATTGCATAACACTTATAGTTTAATAATATTTATTAATAAATAAATTTCTTTTATCTAACACACTAATATATAGGAAAACCTAGTAGAGCCGGGGTACAAAATTGGAGAGTGGCGGTCAATTAGTACTACAATTTTCAAAAGAGAACAATTTAATTTAAAACCATAATCGTGAACATTTATGATAACTAAAATCCTATGCCCCATAACGACTATTTATATCACAATAGCATTAATATATAGAACAAATAATTAATATTTTCATGAAAGTAAAATGCAATACCCTCTCATACTATGTGTGTGTGCTTTTAAATGGCATCACATGATATGATGAATTGAGGCAAATTACAATTTGAATAGATGACTTGTGGCGGCTGAATCACCAAGGAGTAATGCAATTTTTTCTTGCGGTAACAAAAGCATCCAATGTATACTTTGATGTTTAATTATTTGACAAGGACCCAAACCTAAAAGTTAAGAAAATATAGGTTTATGACTTTTGTCAAGAAAACCAAAATGCCGGTCCCATATTCCGGAACTTTTGGGTACTTGAAATATCGGTATCTGTTAAATCATATGGAATTCGAATAGTAAAAATCAAAACTTGAAATTTCCTCCCGAATTACCCTTGATCTCGAAATCTCGTCTTGAGCCTATCCCTAGTTAGCTAAGTCGGGTCAACCCCAACGAACTACTCCTTTGCTTAAACCAATAATATACTTTTAAATTTACAAGAGTTTAAGCTTATAAAGTATTGAAATTGAGATTACATTTTATTGTGTACCTTTGGGGTCTTTGAAAAGCATCAATTCTTCAACATAGTTCGATAAGCTATTACGTACAACTCAAAATCAAATAACACAATTTTACATAATAATCAAGTTTGTAAAAGAGCAAAAGACAAAAATACCCCTTATGCTTTGTCTAACTCCAAAAAATTCTTCTGTGTTATTTTAACTCCCGAAAATCCCCCTGTGTTTGGTTTTAAATACCACACTCGACCCAAGTAGTATATACTTATAATTTTATTTTTGACTTTTGGTGGAATAACAAGATTACCCCTATGTGTTTTTTTAAAAAAAAATTATTTATTCTTTTTGAAAAATTAAGTATATATTACTTGGGTCGAGTGTGGTATTTAAAATCAAACACAGGGGGTTTTGGGGATTTAAAATGACACATGAGGAATTTTTTGGGAGTTAGACAAAGCATAGGAGGTGTTTTTGTCTTTCGATGTCAGGGGTAAAATTGTCATATAAAAGAAAAATGTGAAGAAATACTTGCAATTTCGGCGTTCGTAACACACTCTCTTTTTTGGGGGTCTATTTGGCACTTATTTGAGATCACATGGGGTTTTTTGGAAATTAAAATAATACAGGACGGTTTTGGGGAGTTAAACAAAGTATATGGGGTGTTTTTATCTTTTGCTCTTTGTAAAAATTTGTTTGAGCTCGACTTGCTGTATTATATTAAATCAAGTTTGATATACAAATTTAGTTCAATAAATTAAAAAATAATGATACACTCCTTCCGATGTCCGCCTATTTTTGTTCTCGTGAGTTCTGACGTGAAGTTTTAGCTAATAGGTAAAAAAGTGGGACTTTTGAGCGTTTTTATATTTATGCCTTTAAAAATAGTGTTAGAGAATTAATAGTTTCAATTGTTACTTAATGAGAGAAGATAATTATGAGAAAAATAATTCAATTTTTGAATAACAAATATTGTTTTAGGACATATAAGAAAAAAAACTAAAAGGACATAAAAAGTACTAGGGTTAATGCTAAATTACCCCTATAATATGCATAATGTTATCCCTCTATAATTAGAAAAGGAGCAATATACTCCCTTTGAAAATTTTAAAGGAACAATTTACCGCATTTCAGAGGAGAGTGACTCGTCCAAGATTGAGAATGGGCATGAAAAGTGTTGCGTAAAAAGACAAAAATATTCTTCCAGGGGGTAAAGTGTCACATTTATCATAATACAACGGGGTAAAATGCCATATTTATCATAACACAGGAGTATAAGATGTCAAATTTATCATAACACCGGCTTAAAATGTCACATTCATCATAACGCAGGGGGTAAAGTTTCACATCTATATACATTATATATTTGAAGGGTGGTTTACTCAAATTTGACCAAAATCTTAATTTTCTAGAATTTAGAATTTTTTTAGTAAAAAAATCATTATTCAAGGAATGTAATTACTCCTATATATAATATGTACAAAATTAGGGAACTTAATTATTCCTTAAATTTATCCTTCAAATATGCTACAGTTGTAAAGATATGTCAATTTAAGGAACCTAATTATCAACTTAATTATTCCTTAAATTTATCCTTAAGAATTTGAATTTGATACCCATAATATATATAGATTGGCTGCATCACTTGCTTCTCCATATCTTCTCTCATAGCTAAGTCAAAAATTTTCATTTTATTTTCAATTTTGTGAGTGGTGTTTTCTTTTAAGATTTTGTTGAATTCTTTGAAAGCTTCTATTTTTTTTTTAATTAGTTTGCATCAATTTTTGGTTAACATGCTATGTTGTAGATGAATTTTATACATTTTTTAGATTTTATTTGATTCTTATTTCACTATGTTGTTGAGGAATTAATTTCACCCTTATAATGTGATGAACTTTAAAAATTAAGTATGATAAACTAATGAGAGGAAGTACCCTTATAAATAGATTAAGCTTAAATAATAAAGATTAATATAATATAGATCCAAGAGCAAGATTACATGAAATTTAATTTTTTTAATAAAGCTATTAATTTTCAAACCTTTAAAGTATTCAAATTGCAATTAACAATGAAAATTGGAAGTAATAAATTTTGAAAATAAACTTAATTTATATTTTAATTTTATGAAGTAAATTAGTTTTTTTATTCGTGCATAGCACGTGGTGTAAGCTAGTTTATAATAAGAGGGAAAAACACTTTTGATACCAAACTTTAGTCCAAAAAACACATTTGGTACCAAGCTTTTTCGAAAAACACATTACATACCATGATTCACACAATCGTGACACATTTAGTTTTGCCGTCAATTTTTAGACGAAATTTAGCACGTGTCGTTCATGTGTGGGTCTTTAAAACCCGTGCATATTCTCCATCCCATTGTCAATTTAACGGGCACATGAGCGGCACGTGTTGAATTTCATCCGAAAATTGACGGCAAAACTAAATGTGTCAAGATTTTGTGAATCATGGTATGAAATGTGTTTTTAGAAATAAAGTTTGGTATCAAAAGTGTTTTTCCCTCTTTATAATAATACAGGGGTAATTGAAGTTCCAAATTTATAAGTTGACCATGTTAAGTTCACAATGTTAGGGAGAGAATGAAACTTTATGGGTGTGTGTGGATGGGATTTGGCCCGGTCTCGCAGGTTTCGTGAGATCGAGCCAAAACCCTTTTAAATGAGTTTTCGCCAAACCCATAAAACCATTAAAAACTTATTCAGAAACTCATACTCAAACTCTTCAAACCTATAAAACATTGATTTGACACCTACCACCTACTTTTTCTTTCAAATCTCACTAAAAAAAGACATTGATTTGACACCTACCATCTACTTTTTTCCCTAAACCCCAACATCCAAATCCAATTCAAGTGGGGTTTTAACTTATTCAAACCACAAAACCCAACAGCAAAAGCCCATCCAAATGAGGTCTCAAAGGTTTCATCGAGACCACCCAAACCATTTTTTTTAAATTGTAACCCGCGAAACCGAGTCAAAACCCATCCAAATAGACCCTATAAGTTTACAGGGGATAATTTTTTTTCTTTCAAATTACAGGAAAATAAATTCAATATTATATGCACATTACATTAGGATAAATTATTATTAACTCAACTCGTAAATGTTATGTTAAAATACCAAAAGTGTTTGAACTTAACAATTCCATTATAGCTCGATTGAATTCAACTTATCCAAAAATCAAATATAATTTCAATCTTGATAGTAAAATCAAACAAAACTAATTAGAACATTATATATCATTAAATTACTTTCTTACACCCATACAATAACCCATTGAACTCAAAAGATTAAACCGAATCCGAGACACTATCCTCCTGCTCATCATTTACCGGGTCGGAATTTAGATCCAAACCCGCATTTCGATTTTCCTTGGAGCTTTCCGGTACTTTGACAACTCCTTCAAAATCTTCCCTTTTAAATGACGGATTCCATGTCGTCGCCTTTACCTCAAAATCTCTATCTTTACGCTTATGGAAATATTGGACTGCCACGTGTATTCTTTTCAGTATGGCAAAAAATTCATCCACCTCTTCATCCTCCGGAACCGCCGCCCTCTTGACGCCGTTACCTTCTCCTTCCTCCCCGGCAAAATCTCCGTTATCTTCCCGTTTTCTTTTCTCCATTGAATCCATGAAATAAATATTATAAGGAAAAACTCCAAAATGGGAAATTAATTATTTCAATGTGGGGAGAAAATTGAAGGTTGTATAAGAAATTTATTATTCGGTTTTTCTTATGGGTATTGGATTTAAAGAGACGGGTGATTTCTGCTTCATAGTTGTTGGTGACGTCATAACGATGACGTAAGATTAGTGATTCATAAGCCGACGGAAAAAAATATCTTGGATTTATGGGGGACGGGTCTTTGCAAAGGAATATAAATACGACATTTGTGCGTCATCATATTGACGTCAGCAAATGGACTTGGAATTTATGCGTTATCTTGTTGATTTGGTTTCATATATGGTTGTCCATGGGGTGGATTCCAATCCGGATCCGATTCGAATTTTGTCCGATTTATTATGATAATTGTTCGATTAGTGATTTGATGGACCTGATCCGATTAAGAAGATTCGTAATCCGAATTCTATGGAACGAATATGGATATAGGGTGATTCGATCTGTTACAGATCTGTATCCGATATATATTACTATATGTTGTTTATATATTATGAATTTAAACAAAAATATTAAAAACAAAACTAGCTATGTTCTACTAAAATCTTTTACTATATTAAAAATAATCTTAAAAAAAATATATGAGAGATGTTGTTGGACTGGTCTGATAACTAATTTGACCTACAACATATTAATTTATGCTATTTAATTAAAAAAATTCAAAAGTCTAACCATTCATCCTTCAATGTTTGTCTTATTTTCCATTTCTCAATATTGAGTTTTATTCTTCTTTGTTCCAGTTTATATCTTTTTTATTTATATTTTTGTTTGTTCCTTTGTTCTAATTTTTACCGTTTATATTTGTCTATCATATTCCATCTTCTACAATTTGCAGGCAATAGTTTCGATGAATTAAGTAAAATGTTACATTTTTAATTCATGATGGTGGAATCTGCAAGTGATTTGGAGGAAAACGAATTTTTTTTTTTTATTGTTAAATGTGCTAAACGAATTCAGATATTTATCCGGATCAGGGGTATCCACCCGATTCGGATATGGTTGCTATTATTCAAGATCCGAGCATCCGGATCAGAATAGAAGAAATGAAAATTGGACTCGTATCCGGATCGGCCTTGATCCGATCCGAGTCCGACCCATTGAAAGCCCTAGTTTCATATTTATAATTTGTTTATAATTTGTTTTGTTGAGAGTTTTTGGGCCAATGTGGATGAGTTTTGGCCCGGCTAGTGAGTTTCGCGAGATCAGGCAAAAACTCTTCCTAATGAGTTTTCATCAGATCCGTGAAACTCATCACAAACCTATTCAGAAATAACCTTCCAAACTCTTAAAACCTATAAAATTTTGATTTGACACATACCACCTATTTTTTTCCCAAACTCTATAAAAAAGACATTGATTTGATACCTACAACCAACTTTTTTCTCCTAACATAATCCAAGAGGGGTTTAAGCTTTTTCAAAATCACAAAACCAAACAAAATGGGATTTAAAAGGTTTCAACGAAACCATTTTTTTGAAACCGAGCAAAAACTCTTTCAAATAGAGCCTTAAATATCTTAGTTTTCTTATTTTTTTCATTATTTAGTTAGTAGTAAACTCTTAGTGTTTATATAATATTTTTGATATAAATAATCTCTTAGTAGTCCAGTGAGTTCCATACTCTTAGTCATTATTTACTTTGTAACCTGCCTATAACTACAAGGCATGCAAATTGAAATAAACAAAAAGAATATTTTCTCCTACCTTTTGTTCTCTCTAATTTTACATTGGATCAGAGCCCCAGGTTAATATGAGATTCCTCTCTCTGTGAGGAATTCACTTGTCGTTTATTCACATGTTGGGTTTCATTTTTCACCAACACGTTTCACCCAATTGTCCGGGTTGTTGTTGTCAGTGCGTTGTGCTCTTACCCACATGTCGCAAATCTGAAGGTTGGATCTTAATTCTGTCTTGCCTCATATTCATCCATGTATTATGTATGCTGATATTGCAGCAACAAATTTGGATAGATCTGAAGAATATTTTTCTCATTCCAATTCTTCTAAGATCTGGATAAAAATTGAAAATCAATATTTGCCCCTAAAGCGGGAAGTCTTGGCGCCGATGAGGCCTTAGTCAAGTGGTTAAGGATGAGGTTCCATGACCAAGAGGTCATGGGTTATACAGATGTAACGAAGTATTCTGTTAACTCTACAAAATAGAATTAATTACTCTATCTTTTTGCGGGGAATGGCATTAGTTTCTTGAGTTCTTGGATCGTTTTCATTTGGTTTAGCTTCGGTTATCTCATTGGTGATTCACGTACTCATTTTGGTATTTTCTTGCAAATATTTCAGATTTTCTCTTGATTTTTGGAAGTGCAAACAGAAGCCTCTTCGCTGGAGCGAAAAATCTCTCTGCTGGAGCGAAATCACAAAGCAGACAAAAATACTGGACAGCAGCATCTCCGCTGGGGCGAAACTTATTCTTCGCTGGGGCAGAAGATTTCCGCGGATTTTAATTAGAGTGCCCTAATTTGACTTGGAAACATATATCTAAGTAGAGGAAGAGAGAGAAAACACATCTTGGGACACCTTTTGACAGAAGAGAAACCAAGAACAAGAAAATATCATTGGGGAGCGTGAAAAACATCGGAGAACACAATTCTTGAAGATTTTAAGACAGATCAACTTCTCTTTTCTTATCTCTTTCAATTATTTTTCTCTTTTGTGATCTTCTACTCATGATGTTTATTATTCTTGAGTTTTTCCGTTTTAATTATGAGCTAAATTTACTTTTCTAGGATTGCAATGGAATTCTTTGTTTGAATTGATTGTTACTTATTTTTCCTTATTCTATTATATTGAGATTTGTTGTTTAGCCATTCTTGTGCTTTAATTTCAATAGCCTGATCAACTATTGTTTCACAAATCTAATTGAATCGGGAGAGGAAATTAGGTTTTAGGTTAAAGATTGGGTAACCTTTGTACGAAATTGCACCCACTTTGAATTGGGTAATTTGTTTAGAAATTAAGATAGGAATATACTTAATTGCCTTATGTAGTCACAATTAGGGCTTGTTCTTGATTCAATTTGGCCTAACTTCATTGGCATAGGAATACAACTCTTTGATTAGGTTAGATTAGTTTTACAATATTCTGGAAAGAAATTGTAGAAACTTAAGTGCCCTAGACTAGCAATGAAACTTAATTGAAACAGAATAGTTGGGAAAATAAGAGCAATTAGTTTGACATTGAAGGAAGTTGTAATCCTAGGCTTTAATCATCATAGTTAATCTTGTCAATCTATAATTCAATTTTATTTCCATTGTTGCTTAGTGATAATCAGAATCAAGAATTCGTTTAATTTGGATAAGAACAAGAGTGATCATTTAGTAATTAGTTATTTTAGCTCATTAATTCCCTGTGGAGACGATACTCTACTTATCATTATATTACTTGTTGCGATTGCGTATACTTGCGTTTACAAATACGTCATCAAGTTTTTGGCGCCGTTGCCGGAGATTTATTTGCACTATTTTCGAGAACAAAATCCGCCCCAGCACAAAAACACTCTGCCCCCAAGCAAAATAATCTCAAATGTTGAGGACCATACACAATTACATGCTTCAATGCGGACTTTCCACAACTCTCACCACCACATGAAGAGATCAATGCTGAAGATTGAAATAAGGCTGCAATCAGGGACGTTCTTTAATTGCTTTATTTTATCTTTGTCTTCATCTTTATTCTTTTATCTCTTGTTTTTGTTACTTTCATCATTGAGGACAATGTATTTCTTAAGTTTGGGGGTGATTGCATTTACGTTGTGCATGCTAGATTGATTTCTGACCAAATTTTTTGAAATTGTATGTATTGTTGATTATTTTTCCTGCAAAGTTCTAAGCACGAATGCATAATCGAGGATTTAGGATGAAATTAGTGAATTATAGTCTAGAATAGAGATTAAGAAATCCTTTCTTGCCTACATGATCTCTAGATTCGAGGATTAGAAAACTAAGGACCTAAGTGATAGTTTTGCCTAAGTTTGGGGGTAAGGATAACTTTAACAAGAACCAAATGAAGCAAATGACTGAAAAACTATAAGTTAAATTCGAAGAAAATAACCTCACTTGTATGAGACCTGAAAAATCTCATCGCTTGAGACTTATACTTGCACTCCTCTAAATTGACTGCGATAAGATAAATGATGTATGGGTGCGTCGACTTAACTCTTCTGCACTTCTCTATGTTGACCGCTTCTTTAGAACATGTTATGAGTGTGAGTGGTGCTAAATATACTTGAGTTGTGCTAAATATTGAATAAAATGTTAAGTGAAAGTTCAAAATTAAAGGATTCCACAACTTCGACTGAAAGCATTGTTAGAACTTAGTCATTAGTTTGATAACCTGAGAAAATTGAGAATAGGCTTGGCAATTTAAGAATTCATGCAATTAGGCTCAATGATATCGAAGCTATAGTGATCTGGGTGATTTCGACATTCTCGTATTATGTATACACACACACACACGCAGGAATTACATGATAGAATGCATAACGTTTTCAAAGTGATGGTTAGTAGTTGACTTGGAATGCATTATTGTAAATGTTCGTTGTCCTTTGTTTTGGTCGTGTCCAATCTTTGTGGTCGTTTTTGGCCTTCTACTCCTCTCTTTTGCTCGGGACTAGCAAAATAGTAAGTTTGGGGGTGTGTTAACTCTACAAAATGGAGTTTATTTCTATATTTTTTTTGCGGGGAATGGCATTAGTTTCTTGAGTTCTTGGATCGTTTTCATTTGGTTTAGCTTGGGTCATCTCGTTGGTGATTCACGTACTCATTTTGGTATTTTCTTACAAATATTTCAGATTTTCTCTTGATTTTTGGAAGTGCAAACAGAAGCCTCTTCGCTGGAGCGGAAAATCTCTCTGCTAGAGCGAAATCACAAAGCAGACAAAAATCCTAGACAACAGCGTCTCCGCTGGGGAGAAACTAATTCTCCACTGGGGCAGAAGATTTCCGCGAATTTTAATTAGAGTGCCCTAATTTGACTTGGAAACATATATCTAAGTGGAGGAAGAGAGAGAAAACACATCTTCGGACACCTTTTGACAGAAGAGAAACCAAGAACAAGAAAATATCATTGGGGAGCGTGGAAAACATCGGAGAACACAATTCTTGAAGATTTAAAGACATATCAACTTCTCTTTTCTTATCTCTTTCAATTATTTTTCTCTTTTGTGATCTTCTACTCATGACGTTTATTATTCTTGAGTTTTTCCATTTTAATTATAAACTAAATTTACTTTTCTAGGATTGCAATGGAATTCTTTGTTTGAATTGATTGTTACTTATTTTACCTTATTCTATTATATTGAGATTTGTTGTTTAGCCATTCTTGTGCTTTAATTTCAATAGCCTGATCAACTATTGTTTCACAAATCTAATTGAATCGGGAGAGAAAATTAGGTTTTAGGTTAAAGATTGGGTAACCTTTGTACGAATTGCACCCACTTTGAATTGGGTAATTTGTTTAGCAATTAAGATAGGAATATACTTAAATGCCTTAGGTAGTCACAATTAGGGCTTGTTCTTGATTCAATTTGGCCTAACTTCATTGGCATAGGAATATAGCTCTTTGATTAGGTTAGACTAGTTTTACAATATTCTGGAAAGAAATTGTAGAAACTTAAGTTCCCTAGACTAGCAATGAAACTTAATTGAAATAGAATTGTTGGGAAAATAAGAGCAATTAGTTTGACATTGAAGGAAGTTGTAATCCTAGGCTTTAATCATCATAGTTAATCTTTTCAATCTATAATTCAATTTTATTTCCATTGTTGCTTAGTGATAATCAGAATCAAGAATTCGTTTAATTTGGATAAGAACAAAAGTGATCCTTTAGTAATTAGTTATTTTAGGTCATTAATTCCCTGTGGAGACGATACTCTACTTATCATTATATTACTTGTTGCGATTGCGTATACTTGCGTTTACAAATCCGTCATCATATTCACCATCTCAAAAAAAAAAAAAAAAAAAAAGCGCAAGAAGTCATGGCATTTTCATTAATTTTACATTACTCAAATTTCCATGGGACGAGTTCAATTCTATTCTTTCTTTCTATCACTCCATGTATTTGTGGTAATGCTAAAAGCATTATTAATCAAAAAAATCATGATTATGCCATGAAATTTCTTGAAAACTCGATGATCATATTCCAACTATTTGTAGTTTCCTCAAATTCAGCATATCTACAATTTGGTAGGGCTCTCAGTAGTTTATCGTCTTGTTGAATTATCAATTTATATGCCTAAAATCATATATGCACATCATTTTCAATTTGTCATCATATTTTATCGTTTATAAAGATAATTAAAGATAATATATCAGTTCAATCACTTCATGTCTCTCAATTAAGCGCGTGTTACACACATTTGCACTGTTCAATCTTTATCATCCCTTTTTATCGCGAATGTTTTTGACCTTTCATCCTTTAAATTTACTATGATAGTCAATATGGTATTCATCCTTTAATTTATATAATATTTTAGATATATATAATCTATAGTCTTTATCTTGTATAGAGTCCAATACTTCATTGAGTTCCAAACTTTTAGTCATTATGGGTCTATTTAGATGGGTTTTAGCTCGGTTTCGCGGATTTTAATTTTAAAAAAATGATTTGAGTGGTTTCGATGAAACATTTGAGGCCTCATTTGGATGGGTTTTGGATGTTGGGTTTTGTGGTTTGAATAAGTTGAAACCCCACTTAGATTGAGTTTGGATGTTGGGGTTTAGGGGAGAAAGTAGGTGGTAGGTGTCAAATCAATGTCTTTTATAATGAGATTTAGGGGAAAAAGTAGGTGGTATGTGTCAAATCAATGTTTTATAGATTTGAAGAGTTTGAGTGTGAGTTTCTGAATAAATTTTTGATGGTTTTATAAGTTTGGTGAAAACTCATTTGAAAGGTTATGACTCGGTCTCGTGAAACCCACGAGACCGGGCCAAAATTCATCCACATACACCCTATGTACTTTATAATCTGCCTATAAATACATAAAATATTTTCTCATTTCTTTCCTTTCATTCTCTCTAATTTTACAAGTTCTCTAAAATTATTACTAAACAAAAATATCACCATTATTAAAGACAAAATTGTAGAAACGTCCCAAATGATTTTTGGTTTTCGTTTCGAACTATATCACCTCACCGAATTTCGTCAAGTAATTTAATATTTTTTTTAAATATTGTCCCAAATTAAGTACTAATTTTAGTTTTCGTCCCAAACTATATCAACTCGCCGAATTTCGTCCCGTAATTTATCATTTTGCATGAATTTAGTCCCAATATTAAAATTTTAATTTAATGAAAATGACGGTTCAATCTTATAATTAGTGTGGGACGAATTCTGTAATATGTTATAATTGTGGGATAAATGCAAAATACTCCCTTGTGTTATGCTAAACCTGCAAGAAACTACCCTGTGAAATTTTTATTGCGCCAAACTTCCTTGTGTTTTCAAAGACCTTGCAAAAAACACCCAATTTGTAAAAAATAGGTCGTTTTGGATCGACAAATTTCAAGAAACCATTTTTAAAATACTTCAAGTTGATCCCTATAACTTCACGTGGTATATTTTAAAAATTATTTCTTGAAATATGTCGATCCAAAACGACATTTTTTTTACAAATTGGGTGTTTTTTGCAGGGTTTTTGCAAACACAAGGAAGTTTGGTACAATAAAAATTTCACAGGGTAGTTTCTTGCAGGTTTAGCATAACACAGGGGAGTATCTTGCATTTTCCCCTATAATTGTTCATGCTAAAATTTGCCACGTCATAACACGTAAGCAACCATGTGTCAATTTAACAGACACATGCGCAATTTCCAACTCATAATTAAAAATGGGCCGATACTATAAATAATATTAAATTAAGGGACAAAATTTGGTGAAGTGATATAGTTTGGAACGAAAATTCAAAATCAATGATTAATTTTGAACGTTTTCTGCATTTTGCCATTATTAAATGTAAGTTTGTAACAAAAGAAAAGACACCATTTTTTATTCCTACGTTTTCTGGGCGGCTGTTTGGTGCAGCATATAACGCTGGTGATATCTTTAGAACATCAATTGTTGTCGAGGAAAATTCAAATGAGTGCAATATCTTGGAATTCTCCAATAGTGTACAGATGTAAAAGATTCCGCTACCAAATTTATTGAGGTTGAGTTAATATTTTTCATGACACAAAGGTCTACGTATTTATTCTAAAGTGATAAAGCAAAGCCGGCTAGGCAATTTAGACGGTCCCCCTAAAAGTTGTTTTTATTTTTTTTTATTTTTTCATAAATATGGATCAAAATTTTTATTTTTAACGTCGAAAACATCGAAAATTTTTCGTTTTTGAATCAAGCGAAACGAAAACAATATGTAATTTCGAAATTATTTGTTTGCCTTAAACTCTATTATTTTTCTAAATTTAGTAACTTTTTTTACAATTTTTCTTTGATGTTTCCGATGGACGTTTCCTAATAAATATTCAAATTTGGATTCGTAACATTATAGTTATTAGTCTCTTTCATTAGACCTCACCTGCTGATATATATGTGAATATATATTTTAATATTTTTTAGTTTAACATAAAAAATATATGATCTAGTTTTTCCTACATAGATATGATATATAAGAGACTTAGAGATCAAACGATACATAGCTTAATTAAGTTTGATTAATCTAATTTCGTATTAAAATTGACATTGTATTTGAACTGACATGCCCAAAGGAACTTTAATCGAGTGTAACATGTTCAATCCCAAATAGTTTGATATACTTATAATTTTTTTTCCGATGAATGTTTTCAAAATTCTAAATAAATATAAATATATATTTACGAGTAACTATGCAATTAAAAAAAAAAGTGTATTCCGTATTTTATCGAGAGAATTGCACTCGTGGTACTAAACTATATGTCGATTTTCACTTGTGATACCATAGAAATTGAGGTCAACACATTTGGTACCTCAATTTAAGAAATCGAATCACTTTTGGTATCGCCGTTAAAAATGGCCGAGTGATGACGTGACAGTTAAGTCTTATTACAAAATTGATGTCATTACCTATGTTGACTGACAATTCTACTCCATAACATTTCATGTTGGCAAAATAACCCCAGATCTTCAAATTTACTGACGATTTTAGTCTACATTGTTGCCTAATTTCAAAATTGGCTCGATTAAAATATGTGCGGATCCCATAAAATTTCATGTTTGCAACTTCAAATTTGCTGACGATTTTAGTCCACATTGTTGCCCAATTTCAAAATTGGCTCGAATAAGACACGTGCGGACAAATTTGGAGATTTTACTTATTATATTTACATATCTATTAAACTAATTTTGTTTCATAAATAATATTAATAGATCAAATAATACTTTAATATAAAGCCGACTAAAATAATTTTTTTTTTTTAAATTTAAAATTTATATAATAGTATTAATATAATATTTATTAGAATAATAAAGATATATATTATTCATAAATATTTATAATTTTTGAAAAAAATCCATCCATCCATCCCTCCCAACCTACCCTACCCCACCCAAATCTGAGGCCACGGGAGGCTTGTTATTATATTTTTTTTTGGGGGGGGGGGGGGGGGGGGGTTTGTTTTTTTAAAATAATAAATATTTGTTAATAATATATAACTTTATTATTTTAATAAATTTTTAATATATTAATACTATAATATAAATTAGATTTTAAAAAATATGTTTATTTTAATTTTTTTGTCGGATTTATATTAAACTATTATTTGATCTATTAATATTGTTTATAAAATTAAATTAGTTAAATAGATATATTAATATAATAAGTAAAATCTACAAATTTGTTCGCACGTGTCTTTTCGAGCCAATTTTGAAATTGGGCAACAATGTGGACTAAAATCGTCAGTAAATTTGAAGATGTGGGGTTATGTTGCCAACATGAAATGTTATGGATTAGAATTGTCCTCCAAATTGGTCCGCACGTATCTTATTTGAGCCAATTTTGAAATTGAACGACGATGTGGACTAAAATTGTCAACAAATTTGAAGATGTGGGGCTATTTTGCCAACCTGAAATATTTTGGGGTAGAATTGTCAGTTAATGACATCAAATTTGCAATATATTAGAATTCACCACATGAATTGGGCTAAGTCCACTTACATGACTTGGGCCTTCAAAATCTAGGTTGTAAGGTGAGGATTATCCAACACCTTATAAGGTGGACTTAAATATTGTTTTCAACCAATGTGAGACATTTAGTCTCAATACTCCCCCTTCACGTGTGGACGGACAAAATGTGTGGGTGAAACAAGCCCAAACACGTGACATATGAAAGCCCAACCTTGTGAATTTGCGACATGTGGGTGAAGACCTAACACACGAATAATGACACTCCCGGCCTTTGTTAGCCGGAGGAATAATTATACTCCAAGCCTTGAATAACTGGAGGAATAATGACAACCCAGGTCTTTGTTATCTGGATGAAGTGTGAGGGTAGATATTGAAGCCCATCATGCGTACAAGGAGGAGCCCATCACGGAAGGAGCTGATCCACTTTAACCCGGGGATCTGATATCATATTAAAATTTACCATATGAACTGGGCTAAGTCCACTTACATGGCTTGGGCCTAACTCAACCTCAAAAGTTAGTTTGTAAGGTGAGAATTGTCCAAGACCTTATAGGATGGACTTAAATATTGTTTCAACCAATGTGGGACATTTAGTCTCAATACAATAATACTTAACTGCTACGTCATAACTTAACGGTCATTTTTAACTGCGGTATCAAAAGTGATTCGATTTCTTAAATTGTGGTACCAAATGTATCGGCCTCAATTATTGTGGTACCATAAATGAGAATCGACATATAATTTGGTACTGCAAGTGCAATTCTCTCTTATTTGATCTATTTGAAAACAATTAAGAAAACTTTAATATGAACACTTGATTAATATTTTTATATTTTGGAGAGAAAAAAAATAATAACTTTTAATTGATAATTATTTTATGATTTTGGGCCCTAAATTTAATATTGCCGAAGACTTCATTATATGAGAGTTTGGCCCGGGATAGAGAAACGACAACACCCCTCTCCTCTATTTTTGTTGTCTTTACTTCCATTTTCAATAAAATATATTAGGAGTGTTGGACCAAGAAGCCAAAAGTGCTCAAATCTTATTTATCTTTTAACGCGATATCTTAAGGACATTACCAACCAACACCCCTCCCCCTCTCCCTTTCTCTTTCCCTTCCGTTGTCGTCTTCAACCGAAAGCTAGGCTTCCCCCCACCAATTACTTCCAATACACATTTTCTTCCACTCTCACTTTAATAATAATAATAATAAAAAATTTATTTGAGTACACAATAGATAATAATATTATTTTTTTGGTACACAATAATAATAACCGTCATATGTAATCGTATATATTTAGATGTTTAAATATGAATCCAATTGTTTAAATTTAATTTTGTTAAATTAAAACATATTTAATTTAGATTATTTTTTTATTTATATACTCCCAATTTCTATGTTGTAACGTAGACAAAATTAAGATTTAAAAATTAAACTGATAATGTTATTAAAATAAATTAAATTTTAAAAATTAAAAATTAAATTTTCCATATTTGTATGTTCTGTACATATTCTAGGATCGTCGAGTAAAACTAATCATGTTATTAAAAATAAAAAATACAATGTTATTAAATGTTACAAAAAAATTAAAAATAAACTTTTCCATTTTTTGTTAAGTTTTTTTTTAAAAAAGAGCCATTTTTTACAATAAAAACGAGGAAAATAAAAAAAATGTAGTGCAACAATTGGCCACGAAGTGGCGACCACCTATTGATTGGTTGGACGTGGCATCCCTTCCCCCCTTCCCTTTTCCCTTCCCATGGTACTTGGAGACGGCTTTAGAACATCAATTGTTGTCGACGAAAATTCAAATTAAATTCCTTTTGTATTGAAATATTTTAGAATACAATATCTTGGAATTCTCCAGTAATTATGTAGGGGCCCATAAGTTCATTTACAATTTTTCAAAAATACTTGAATTGTATTAAATTTGTGATAAATTATATTATGTTTTGTGAAAGACATTAATATGTTTTGATTCTTGGAGTCTTAAATGAATGTATATATGTTAATAATTGATTATTGGAGTAAGAATAAATACTTAATTTCTTAATTCTTGAGATTATTTGAATTTGGGATCAAATTGACATTTCAAAACTTTAGGGACCAAAATGCAATTTAAAAAAAAAAAAAAAAAAAGAATTACAACTGCAAGCCACGCTGCTGTAAATAACAGACCAAACTGGGAAAAGAAAGAAACGGGGAGGAGGAGGAGGAGGAGGAGGAGGAGGAGGGAAGGAGGGGAAAAAAAAGAAAAAGATAAAGAGAATCTTTTTGGGCTTTTTAAGTTAATTCTAGGTATGAGTTTTTAATCCCTATATTTATAGGGCTTTAATTCCATAAATTTTGGGGAAAATGTTGTTGATTATTGAATGTTATGATTGAAAGAAGTATGTATTCATTTTTATTATTACTTATACAAATTGAAATTTTTGTGGGTTTGTTGATTATTGGACTTTTTAATTGTTTTTAGGTTTTGATAAATGAGTTTTGATCAAATGTAAATAGCCGAGTTTAGTTGGTTTTGATCTAATGAAACTCCATCAACCAATTTTTTGGTTTATTGAAGTAAGCTTGCTTGTTAAGAAAAAAAAAATGGATTAAAATTAATGTCTTGAATTTGGAGATAAACAATTGATTAATGTAACTTATTTACTTGAAGTTTAGTTTGAATATTACATAAATTGGTGTTGATTCTACTTGAATGACCATATTTTAAGATAAGTGTCGTTTGAGAAATTTGTTCCTAAAATGGTAATCAAGACTTGTAGAACCAATGAAAGTTCACTTGGTTATATAAGAAAGTTCGGATCATCTAGGGTGCGGGCAAGGTAACTCGCCATTCACATGCGGGACGTCCCTGAAATCATGCCATGTGGCGAACGTAACTAGTATGTAACTCAGCGAGTTGACCCGGTCCGTAAATAGACAATTTTACCCTTTTTGATAATCTTCAATTAGTAAAAGACAGTTATAACATTTAAATCAAAAAAATTAAAAAATATACTAATTGATTTATTTCCATGATTAATATGGACAGTTATCATGTAATTAGGGTTAAACCAATTTCTTCTCCACGATTAATATTCATCACGCCACAAAGTTTAACAGGATTATTTTTCTTCTCCACGAATTAATCTTCATCATGCCACAAAATTCTTGATCACCCTTTTTTTCTTACAATGGTGAGTAATTCTACAATCTTAGAAGAGGACAAGGATGCAAGCCCGAATTTATATGTTGAAGATGGTAAGTAATTGATCATAAAGTTCGATTTCGTTTGACTATACACACGTAGTTGCAAATTTTTTAATTCAGCTATCTTAATTTCAATAATGTATGCAAATTAACGTTAAATTAATTGAATGTTTGATTTTTCGTTAACCTGAAATATGCAATTTTTTATTTGTAATTTCATCATACATAACTTAAAAGATTCACTTATTTATTTTTCCTGTATTTTCCTATAAAGCACATTTAAATGGACTATTCTTATGTTTGAATCTTTTAGGTGCCAAGGCTGGTATTAAATACAATTTTATTCTATTATTTTTTATAAATTCCTCTATATTAAATGTCAGGCACCAAAATGTGTATTCTTTTAATTAAGTTATTGATTTGACACCTACTACTAAAAATTCTGGAAATTCGAAATCAATTTAAAATCACATTTTAAATTTTCAAAATCGTTGAAACCGAACCCTTAGCTTGTGATGCGCCTAGCTGCTTTAAGTTAGTTGAACATGTTGTTAAAACAGACAAGAACATTAGAACTCTTGTTGTGTTTTTGATTGCACAATGAATGTATCTTATGAAATCGGGTTTAGGATAAAAAGTCACACTTTTGCATAGGAATTAATTATATGTTGTTTAAGATTTTGTAGTAAATCGCAAATTAGGACAAATTTTTGCATTGGGATTACTTGGAAGATTATTTAATGTGTTCTAACTTCGAATACTTCGAGTGTGAATGTTTGAACTATTAAGATGTCTTATTGCTAGTCGATTTTTCATAAATTGTTATTTTGAAGTTGGTAATAATTTGTATTTACTTGAAATTATCTTATGTATTCAAAGTATAGTAATAGTAGTGGAGCATCATCATCTTGTAATGAAGAAAGTGGTTCGAGTACCAAATCGCATCGGAACAGTGGCAACGAAGATGTGGACGAGGGGAGTGACAAAGCTGATCCAACTGATCATATCACTAACATTGACTGCATTCGAGCATTAAAGTTCAATAGTGTTAAAGAAGCAGAATAATTCTATATTTCTTACGGAAGGGAAGTTGGATTTGATGTCCGGAAGAGCACCTTAAAAGGGCAGAAAGGTACTAGCCTCATTTTGAACAGGGAATGGCTATGTGCTCGAGAAGGCTTTCGCACGCAAAAACTAAACGATTATGATCGAAAGCGGGAAAAAAAATCAGAGACACGGTGTGGATGCACATCTAGTTTTCGTGTTGCTCTTGATCATGATACAGGAGAATATAAAGTGACGATGTTCCAACAGCTACACAATCATCCTCTTGAAACTTCTGATACATCTCATCATCTACGTTGTAATAGGAATTAGGAGATTCAAAATCTGCAATGATTTATTTTTTTGTAATTAGTTAATTTCATTACCATACTTATTTGTGAGGATATTGCATACAGATTTTTTACCCCATCAACAAAGTCAATGTTGAATGTGATGACAAATGTCGGATTTAAACCTTCTCATGTTCTGGATTTTATAGAAGAACTGGGGGGGAGGCAATGCCAATGGTGTACTTAATAGAAAAGATGGGTACAACTATTTGAACAGTGAACGTTTGAAAATGATTGAAGGTGGGGATATGAATATTGTTTTGGATCTACTTGAAGGTATGAAGTTGGAAGACGAATCTGTGAGATTCAAGTACACTGTTGATGGAAATAGGGCACTGGCGAGACTTTTTTGGTGTGATGGAATGTCAAGAGCTGAATATGAACATTTTGGTGATGTACTATTTGACAGTACCTACAAGACTAACATATACCGGTTTCCTATTGTTATGTTCTCGGGAGTCAACTGTCATTTGTGCACTTGTATATTCGGAATCGCTTTTTTATACAATGAGACAATTGAATCATACAGGTGGTTGCTACGAACTTTTCGCGAAAGCATGAATGGAAAAGCTCCTATTGCAGTTTTGACAGATCAGGACACTGCAATGCGTGTTGTTGTGGATCGTGAATTTCCCGAAGCGAAAAATCGGCTTTGTTGCTGGCATATTTCCCGTAATGCTGAATCAAATATTAAAACTGGAGATTTTTCAACAAAGTTCTCCCAATTGATGAAAAGGCCATGCTCTATCGATGAATTTGAAGAAAGATGGTCTAAATTGATTGAGGATTACGGTGTTACAAAACATCCATGGATATTAGAAATTTACTCAAAAAGGCATCAGTGGGCAGAAGCATTCTTTCGGGGGCATTTCTTTTCTATGATGAGGAGCACACAACGTGCAGAATCCATGAATTCATCATTAAAACAGAAGGTGTGTCCTGGTTTTAGTTTGACGGATTTTTTTAGACATTACAACAAGAGTTTTTTAAAAAAGATTAGGAAAAGATTCGATGAAATACAAAACGTTTCTGAGAAGCCACCAAAGGAACTCCAAGTTGGCTTACTATGAAATCTTGAGAACCATGCTGGACGCATCTGCACGAGAGCTATATTCCCTCATATACGAGTTGAGATAAATGCTGAGCCGGATATTGTACTTGAGAGTATGTCCCCACTTAAAGATCGGCGGTACCAATTCCAATTTGGCGAACATAGCAAGGTAAAACATCGCAGTTTTTCTGTCATCATTGATCTGGATGAGGCCAAATTCGAGTGTGAATGTCTGATGCTTCAATCTGATGGAATTCCTTGTCGGCACATAATATGTGCATTCAAGAACATGAGAATTTCCACATTTCCTGAAAATAGGATTAATCCTCGATGGTTTGTTGATGTTGGAAGGAAACTCATCAATGATTTCCCATTCCATTCAGATGACAACCCTGAAGAAATTCGGTTTGCTAAGATGAACATGGAGAGTATGCACTTCTCTAAGTTATCCTCCCAAAAGCGTAAAAAATTCTTTGATAAATCGATTCAGCAATTCAAAAATTTGACAGCGGCGGCTGAGGATGAATTCGATGCATTTTCAGAGTCTGACGGTGAGGAAATTCCAAAAGAATTTGTGAAACATTTCCACAATGTTGTAGATCCTGATAAGATTATTCCTAAAGGTGGAACCAAAGCGAAGAAGCAATGTTGTGGCTTGTGCAAGTCAGTTCCTAGTTGTTCTTATAATGATAATGTCATTCTTCTTAAAAGTATTCTTCATCTTATTATGTCTATTAATGTTTCAGGAAAATAGGACATAAAGTAACAACTTGTGAGTTGAACCCAAAATTTGCTAGTAGTTCTACTGCCAAAGAGGACACCATGCCGTCGACTAGTTTTCACAGGATTTATGAGGAACCACCAAATGATAATTATGTTGGCGATAATGGTGGAACCCAACATTCGATTCATCAACCTTCAGCAAGCACGTCATCATTGGCTATGCTCGAGCATCGATTTTCACACACCAATCTTCTCTTTAGTATGCACCCTTCTCAATTTTCAAATTCGAATGATGGAATTTGTCCTCAAGTCCGATTCCCGATGCATCCACATTTTAGAATTTAACTGTAATTATTATTACAGTTTTAACATTTCAGTTATTCAATCAAATAAGGTCGAACTTTTTGACTCAAAATAATATGTTATGGTATATACATTGCAGGGAGGCCCAAGTATTCACAATCCGCACGTGTTTGGAAATTATATTACAGGCTTTCCCCCACAAGAATGGACAGTACTCGGTCAACACAGACCACGACCACCAACTTAATTAATTCCCAACCCAGACTTTTGAAATGACCCATTTTTCTTAGAAATATTAAGTTCATCAGACTACTATATTAAATTATTTTCTATTTTTTAATCAGTAATAGGTAATATTTTGTCACATATAATCGATGCGATTGATGTCAAATTTAAAATATGGGACCAAGATTGATGAACACATATCTTGTAACACTAAAATAATTGATAAATATAAGCCCAAAACTCGAGATTTAGCTAGTAAATAAGTTATTTTGTTCAAAACAGTTTGTCAATTGTCACTTGTTTTGAGTAGCAAAATCCAGAAACTTTAGGCCACGACTCAAATCTTGTTAAGCCGTGGCCTGTTTTGTCAAAAAAAAAAACGAAAGTTAAAAAATTCCAAAACTAAACCATCAACGCACGCATTACATGAACACTTAATCATGTAATAAAAAAACGATATTTAAAAAATTGAAATACTAAACCTAAGTCCTGAAAAGCTCGTTCTTCTCCATCAATGCACACATTACATGATTGATGAAATAAAATAAAAAAAAGAAAATTTAGGTGAATATGTAGTTGTAGAATTAGCTTAAATATATAATTGAAAGAAAACTATTAAAAAACCAACTAGTTAACCATATATAATCAGGACACCCAAGAACCATCGAATAAGTCTAAACCGACTCATATTCACCACACTAATAGGACTATTCACCCATCCCCCCCCTCTCTAGACCTCATTAGACCACTTGGGACCAACAAATATTCCTAAAGCAACCAAACACGCATATAATGATCAACATAATAATAGTCCAAACCAAACCAATAATTGTCCAAACGACTAATACCGTATAAAATAATTCTCAAAACTAATAAAGATCAAACCAAAAAAAAATAATTTCTAAACGCTCAATTGGCTAGTAAAACAATATAATTATTGTGTTGGATTCCAAGTAACTTTGTTCCACTTGCACTTGTAAAGCTTCAAAGCCAAAGATTTTATCGCATTCATAGACTCTTCCTACAAATGATACGAAACAAGTTTATATATATATATATATATATATATATATATATATATATATATATATATGTAAAACACATCAATGTAGTATGTCTAATGTTTAAGATTAAAACTTATGCTCACATTCGTCATTTGGTCCTTGAAATATTTTTCAAATAACATTATCATGCACACATATAATCCGCAGTCATACCTGTAAATAGGAATAATTTGCAATTTAACAAGTCTGAATTTTTTTTATTCATCGGTATAATGACACCATTATATTATACCTATTTGGTTGACGTGGTACCTAATCCGCTGCTTCAAAATTTAAGAGCTCCCGCTTAAATATGTATTTAGCCACGACGGGGTCCCGAAGTAGGAACAATTTCTCTAATCTTGTAACCTGTATAATTGAGTTGACAATTAAAATTATGTTTTCATATTGTAACACTAAAGTATACATAGATTAATATGGGTGCAAGTACCAAACGATTGACAAGTTCCAAACAATAGGGGCTCATTTCACTTGATGGCAGAGAATCAAAAACAGTTATAGTGTGAGTTTAGATGTCTATTATCGCATAAAACCAGTGATTCAACATGTCGTGAATTGGGATGAATAATTTTTCACAATTTCCCAATGACTCAACATACTTTGTCTTACTCGTCAAAAAATTATCCATGATTGATTGGAGAGCAAATTCATCACTCAAGAGTTGTTGCTGCATAGACATTCCAATTGACAATAATTTTGATTATTAACTATCAAACTCTTTTAGAGCATGTAGATTACATGAATGTTTATACTTACCGAAAATACAGTTGGAAAGTACAATCGACGCTCACAAGTATTCTCGTGAAACATGTTTAGAGAAACCATATATGCAATGCAGTCTATCAACTACATTAATATAATTAGCGTTCCTTATCAAATGAGATGATAATTAGATTAATAAACTTAGGAAATATTTTGTACTTACATTTCCAACTATATCAATTGCAGGCAACAAGCATTGAATATCTGTCCTTCTTAGAAACCAAATACCAAGGTCCACAACAATCTCACTAGAAGCAATAAATAAAAATTATCTTAAATGTTGATTCAAAATCAATAATTGTCATTCGAGTAACTGAAAATGCATTTTTACCTTTGATCGAGATTTTGCTTGAACAAGAATTTCTCTATTTCATCATTCGTAGCTAATGGATTGCAAGGTTTAGAATCCAATTGATCACCATCTTCAACGATCAAATCATCGTCTCCAGTGAAATCAAATTGGTCCGAATTATCACCAGTTTTCTTTGAACCACCATTAAAATTCAAAGTCTTAGGCGTGAGTGTTTCTTCTTTGCCTCGAGACCTAGTTCTTGGGTAGGAAGTTTTTGCTTTTTGGCTACCATGTCGCTGGGTTGATTTCGAACAAGATCCCTGATTATTCACGGATGGAGTACCATCCACTTTTCCCGTTTGCGACCTCAACAAGTTAGGCAATGTAGCACGAAGTGTGGATTCAACAGTTTGTGGTATCTTTTCTAGGCATGACTGGATATTATTGGCAACCATATCAAATGGTGAAATCTGTTTTGCCCTTGACGACATGTTATTGCTTTGTTGTTGCATTAAAATCACGTTCAATGTGTTTGTCAATTGGACGACTTGATGCTCAATAACATTAATCCGTCCTGTCAACAATGCAAACACCCCCGCCTTATCCATGTCTCCAGTAAGATTGCTAGAGAGTGACTGCAAGTGATTCTCTGAATGCCCGTAAGTTTCCATATATTCAACATTGTTCATATCTGTGATTGGGTCAACGTAAGCACTTGCAGGAATCTTCCTCTTTGATTCTAATTTTCCCAGGAATCCAACTGGTCAATATCAGATTTCCTAGCCTCAAAAGTCATAGTCTAAAAGTGAAAAATGGTGAGGTATCAGTAAATGTCAATATACATATTTTTGTATAATGAAATGTGCATTTGAGCATAGTTCATATAAAATAAATATTTGACCTTCACGTTCCAATAACCTCCATTGGACTGAAGTTCAATCAATAACAATTTAGATCATTCCTTTGACGGATAAGTTATGAAAGTGATTTCATTCTCCAAATCGAGTGTGTGTTTTGCACCTTTTGTACGAACTTTTCCCATGAATATTATCTAAATTATATAAGTTAACCTGGTAACATGTTCATAATAAATAATAATATGTATAAAATAGTATCATGAATAAATTGAATAATATGTACTTGCAAATTTATATAAAATCACCATTATGTGTTTAGTACCTGAAGTAAAAATAAACATCCACATGCATAACCTTGGGTGTTTGATTTTACGAATCTTACACCTTCATTTAACTTATTAATAACTAGGGACTCCCAATCTATATTAGGAATTTTGTCCAAGTTGACAAGTAGGTTCAAGTTTTCAAAAGGAATGTGGTATTGGGTTCCCGGAAAGAGAATCACGCCAAACAGAAATGTATATACATGACCTTGAATTCATTTCCATTACTCGAGCAATTCATCAGTAACTTCATCAACTCTGTCACGTCAACTCTACCCCGTTTTATTGGGAGCAGTGATTTGTATTTATCGAGGCCAAACTTGTCTGTCCAATTGAAATAGATACGATCACCCGTGTACGGAATTCCAAACGCCTCATGAACTGTGAAATTTGTCAATTTAAACTCCTCACCATGTATATTCAGTATATCTTTGTGGGGTTATACTGTGCTATGATCCAACGCAACATTACACGATTAAGATCAACACAATCAAGTCTAGCCAACGATCTAAACCCCATTTCGCCTACCACTGCCAATTGAGAGTTATTTAGTTTTTTATTCACCTCCATCAATCTAGGGAGTGACATCCTCATATTCAGAGTTTGTTGCTGCTGCATGTGTTGATTGACAAACGTTAGTGATTCTTAAGAGTTGAGGGGTGTTTTTGCAAAATACCAGAATTTGATGTTAAAGATTTCCGTAAATATGTTTTTGTTCCAACAAAAATAGAAACTTCAAACTGGATTGGGCCTGGACAGTTTTAAAAATTTCCGAGGTGGAAAACATAAATCTTAAGAGTTGAGGGGTGTTTTTGAAAAATACCAGAATTTGATGTTAAATATTTCTGTAAATATGTTTTTGTTCCAACAAAAATAGAAACTTCGAATGACTCCAAATAATCATATGAACTAATTAACACAACAAGTATGCATATAATTCAAATTTAGAAATAGTAGAAGTTAATTGTATAAAAAAAAAAAATATTGTAACCTTTTTTGGTTGTATGAAATCCCGTAAATCGCTATGCTGGATTTTAAGTTCCTCTTGTTTCAAACCTTCACTTCTTGTTTGTTGGGATCCATCCTGAACGAAATTGATATATACTCCGTAATTATCTATGTAAAAACATGATAATACATAGAAATAAGTCTATATACATCATAATATAATTTTCTCACATTAGCATTGTCCCTTGAAAGCTTTTTGAGAATTTTAGGCGTATCAATTACATATCCAGCCTTCCTCTTTCTATTTGATGATTTATCACTACATAAATTGAAAATATATTATGTAACGTTTTTGCAACAAGAATAATCTTTTTATATTAATAAAGTAACTAACAAACATATACGTAATTAAAATCACATAAACTGGCAGTAATAACTCACATATTAAAATCGACCTTCAACTCAAGAACCTCAAAGCTCGATGTGATTGTGATTCCAGCAATACTAAATTTATCGAATAAGAAGTTATTGAGAGAGAATAAGGTTATGAGCAGTGAAAATTGATGGTATGAGCAGTTGTATAAAAAAATTCAAATTACTTGTACGCAATTTTGTTCAGCGAATTGGTTAATGTAAGCATGTTAAATTTGGGTGATTGAATTTAATTAGGAAACTTGTTCCTCCAAGATAGGGATTTAACAAAAATTTAGATCATGGGAAATATTTAAAGAATATAAACAAATCAAATATATTAATTAATTAAGGGAGTTATTTAAATATGGGAGTGGGTGAGTGGCGTGAGTGGGATGTTTATTGTTAAGGAAATTGACATCTCAATTTAAACCACATTGTATATCAAAACCTAATTAATTTCGGGTAAATAATATTGATTATGATAAAATTAATTATCAAACAATTGATTATCGAAATAACGACGGACTCATATTTATTTTTTGAAATTATCGACATATCTTCAAATTACGAAGGACTTGGTGTTACCTAGCCATCTAATAGACAATTTCTTCGAACTAACGACCGATTCATATTTTTTTAAATTATATATTTAATTACGAATTAAAAAACGGTTTTCATAAAGATGATTGTACAAGATTTGTCTCCTAATTTAACTAGGATTAATAAACCGTTTTCCTTGACAGATAAGTTATTTATTTTTTTTGGAACATTTTTTGTAGATCAATTAAGGGATACAAATATTACCTTATGCAATTTTTGGTATAATTTATGTTAAGTTATTACTATAATTATAATACATTATTTTTAGTCTATAATCAACCTATTTAATGAATAGATTTAATTATGTAGACAAGAAATTATGAATGAATTATTAACTACTTTCTTAATGTTATAAGCTAATAAGAGCAATATTAATTGGAAAAGACAATAAAATCTTACACTAAATGAACTCTTAAATTTTTGAGACTCTTAAATTAGTGTGACTCTTTATTATAAAATCAACCCTCACTGAAGAAATATTCCAAAGTAATAATTCATTGTCAATAAAGAGATTTGCTTGGAGTTCTGGAAGACAAAAAAAAAAACACGAGAATAAGGTATGGACGGAAATCTTCTAATTATTCCTTATTGTTGAGTTATAGATCAATATTTTGAATTGTTCTGTTAATATTCTTAAAAATTATTAGTTCCTCATTGATATGTTATTGACCAATGTTTCGAATTGTGCTTTTAATATTCTTAAAACATTAATTTTTCGTTATTTGTGAATTAAAATTAGGGTTTAGAATTGTTCTGTTTATATATTCCTAAAACATTGATTTTTTTAATTGATCAATATTGATAAATGTTTGGAATTTAATTGTTTATATATTCCTAAAACATCAATTTTTCCTTATTCATGCGATATTGACCAATGTTATTGTTCTGATTAAATATTTATTTTCTGATTTTTTTTAAAATTAATATTTATGTTCTGGTTATTTTTATGTTCGTTTGATTTATATGTTAATACAATAAGTTGTTGTTTTGTACTTAGTTTCATGGCTGCGGTATTTTGGGTTCAAGCTGACCTAGAACTTTTCTTCGCGATGTTGATTGATGAAACGAGAGCTGGCACGATACATTATACCTAGGGGTGTAAACGAGCCGAGTAGTATCGAACGACACGTTGTTCAAGCTTGGTTTGAATTTTATCGAGCTTGAAATTTTGTGTTTGAGCTTGGTTTGATTTCTTAACGAACCGAGCTCAAACGAGCTTTTATCGAACGAGCTCGAGTCGAGTATCGAGTAGCTTGGTATTTTACATGTGTTTTTTCAATTTTTAGCTTATCGAGTCGAGCTCGAGCCGAGCTTCAAAAGTTATCGAACGAGAAATCTTGTTCAAGCTTGTTTGATTTGTTTGACGAACCGAGCTCAAACGAGCTTTTATCGAACGAGCTCGAGCCGAGTATCGAATAGCTTGGTTTGATTTTCAGCCCTAATTATACCTGGCCAAACACAATGGTTTTTCGTCAACTTGCTGAAAGACTACAACAACAAACGGGGAAGAATTACACATCCGACAGGGTTAATAAAGAATTTCACAAGCTGCATACTCGCTATTACTCGTGGCAGGAGGCACTGCAATGCCGTTTAGTGAGGTGGTACCCGGAAGAGAACAGATTGCTAGCCAGTGCCGAAGTATGGGAAATGCTTCTTAAGGTAACTCATTCACCAATGTATTTTTTAATGTGTCGGATAAAAAATGAAAGTTATCTACATTGAAATGATGTATTTATTTTATTTTCGTGCAACAGGAAATGCAATTAAAATGGTGGGCGAAGAAGTACCGTAATCACGGTGAAATGTACTGGCGAGAACTAGACCTCATTTTTTCGGCAGTCCACCCACCTCAAATGCAGTTGTGGAGCAGATTCCAACCGACGGAGTCGTGGGTCAAGATGAACTAGAGGAAGATGAGGAACCGGAGGTGATATCGGTAGGAGGAGAAGGGTATCCGAGTAGTGGACCAAGTGATGAGGAACTTTAAATTATATTAATTCTGAAAATGTTGAAATGCACTTGCATTCGTATTAGTAGTATTACTTTTAGATTAATAAATATTATTATTGGAAAAATTTTATTTCTTTTTTCTATAAATTTTGATATATGAATGATTTCTTATATAAGGATTGAAGCCTATTTTATTGTAGCTTGCAAATTCAAGGTAAAATTAGAGTGAAGGGAGGAAATTGCAATTTTCACAACAAGATAACCATCTTCCTAAAATTTATAAAGATAGAAGCCAAACTCAAAATTGACAATCACCCGAATTTGTGCAAATAGGTTGGAAACCGAATCTAATTTCTACATGATTATGTGATTGTGGTTAATTATGAAACTTCTTCCTTCAATTTAGTGATTTGCCAAATTCATAATCATACAAATTATTTAAGAAGTTATCCAAACATTGAAATATATTAATTATGGGTGGGTTAGGATGATAATTTTATTTAACTAATATTACATGATTAAATATGACAAATTTTGTGAATATGTCTCCACTGGAAATATCTTTAATTATTAGATTAGGTGTATTAATTTAAATAGATTGTGTAACCAAAAAAAAAATAGATTGTAAGTGACCAATTAAATATAAAGTAAAATTTATCTACACAAACATGTATAAAATAATTTTTATTCGGCCTTGTACATAATCCCCACATTAATAAATATTAAGCCAAATCCATAACCATACTATAGAGTTAAAAATCTAGTATATTTTTATAGGTATTTGTCGAATATTGACAATAAAGATTCGTTAGTGTAGTGGATGGAGTAGTATTGTCTCAATATTCAGAGTTAGGATCGAGTTCAAATTGCATCATTTTTATTTCTTTTAGCTACTTCACTTTGTTGCAGTTTTAAGTTTTTGCAGATTATTATTATATGGATTAACATCGAAATTACGGAGGACTTGGTGTTACATAACCATCTAACAGACAATTTCTTCGAAATAACGACCGACTCATATTTTTTTTTTCAAATTATCGGCATATCTTCAAATTACGGAGGACTTGGTGTTACCGAACCATCTAATAGACAATTTCGTCGAAATAACGACCGACTCATATTTGCTTTTTGAAATTATCGGCATATATTCAAATTACGGAGGACTTGGTGTTACATAACCATCTAATAGACAATTTCTTCGAAATAATGACCGACTTATTTTTTTTTTTGAAATTATCGGCATATCTTCAAATTACGGAGGACTTGGTGTTACATAACCATCTAATAGACAATTTCGTTGAAATAACGACTAACTCATATTTATTTTTTGAAATTATTGGCATATCTTCAAAATATGGAGGACTTGGTTTTACATAACCATCTAATAGACAATTTCGTCGAAATAACGACCGACTTATATTATTTTTTGAAATTATCGGCATATCTTCAAATTACGGAGGACTTGGGGTTACATAACTATCTAATAGACAATTTCTTCGAAATAACGACTGACTCATATTTTTTTTTTTTGAAATTATCGACATATCTTCAAATTACGGAGGACTTGGTGTTACATAACCATCTAATAGACAATTTCTTCGAAATAACGACCGATTCATTTTTTTTTTTGAAATTATCGACATATCTACGGAGGATTTGGTGTTACATAACCATCAAATAGACAATTTCTTCGAAATAACGACCGACTCATATTTTTCTATTAATAATTTATTAGTGTCTTAGTTATAATAATCATATTTTATGATACTTGATTTTATAAATGAACTGTTGGGTTATTGGTAACGTCAGAACGTTAAAAGCAGCAGAATTTAAAATTTTTTAAATAACCCAAACCAGCAATCTTTATTCATCTAGTCATACGAAAAGGATTTTACATAAATCGAAACATCCATAGGGTGTTTAGCAATTTTACCTTACCACGGGAACGGTGGTGATTTTTCTCCGGTATTCTTTCAGATCTGATGAATTTGGTTCGAGAGAAGCACCCCAAGCGTTGTGCCTCTAGCGGTATCCACACCAACTGGATTGAAGCAACTCCTTTGGATCCACAGGCTCAGAACTAAGATCCAAAGGTTATCAAGCAATGAAGAAAGAAGAGGAAGAAATCGCATGAACCCTGTGCAATTTCACAGGGTTCGGCCAACCTCAAAAGGGAGACAGGTGGCGGCGGCAATTTTCAGATTTGGAGAAGAGGGGGGCACGAAATTTTGTGTCTTGGGCTTAGGTTTTTCACTTATGAAAGATGTGTGAAGAGATATATATTTATAAGAGAAGAATCCTTCTCTTAATAGATATCTCTTCCATGTATATCAAGATCTTTTTCCTTATCTCATTAGGAAACAAGATATACATGTATATCTCTTAGATTTTTCTTGTCACACAAGAAAACAAACTCTTTCATTATTTATCTCATAAAAATCGCCCCTTATCTAGTTAGGAAAGCAGAATCTCATTCTATCTTTATTTCCTTAACTAACTAGGTCTCCTTTAATTAATTAGACTCTTTAATTAATTAAACTCTTTTAATTAATTCAGCCCATTTAATTAATTAATCCAATTAATTAATTAATCCTTCTCCATTAATTAATTAGACTACTTCTAATTAATATTTTTCTCACTTAAGAATTAACACTTTAATTCTCCAGTTTTGATTTAACTCTTCAAATCAAACTTTCCTTATATGATTTGTTGCAGTCCAATTGTATTGTGTGTGACCCTCTAGGTTCACCATCAATTGGCCGCGGGCCCACGACTTTCGTGATTTAATTTATGAGCTTATTAATTGCTCCGATTAATTGAACCCCTTCAATTAACCACTCAAGAATTAATCTCCTTATTAATTCATGAGTACCCACACCTCATGGTCGATGTCTAGCCACAAGCCCATGAGGCCCAACTTCAGGTGAATTGATCTCAGTGAACCTCACCTCTTATAAGTACCATGTACATACGGTCCTTCTATCGACTTAATTTCCCGATCGAGACCTAGGTTGTGTGAAATTGATCGGCACCTCTAATTATCTCGATAACTATACTTTCTAATTCCGGATAATGATTCCAGTGTGACTGCTAAATTTGGAAACCCCTTTCCAAATCCGTCACCAACTGTAGCCACAGGTTTCTCGGAATCTATTATCTAAGAACGTATAGGAAATTCCCTCAACACACTACGTTGAGTCGGTAGATCCCTTATTGGTACTAACCACTCGCGTACACAACTATACACACCCAACTTAGGCACATTATGGTCAGGCTACGTGACCTGTACCTAGATCGAAGTACGTATACCCATGCACCGAATTCGCCCTAGCACCTCAAGTCTAAGGACTAAATCGTACACTATTATAAGTTTGAGAAACATCCCATCGCCGATGTGCGTCATGCGCTTCCACAATGGGTTTCTCTGTTCAGGTCGTTCGATGCGTTCGATCCCCTATCGAACCACCTACTCATATGCACTAGCATCAAATGCCTTGCTCATGAAACGCTACAAATTCACTCCATGTGAATCATGCATATTTATACAAGTCTTTGCGATTCCTTCGATACCCTGTCTCGTTCGAAATCTATGACTTGGAACATGTTTTAAGATCACGACCTTAGAGACTGTTTCATGATTGCACTCAATACCAAAGTGAATCGTCCCATAGTCGAATGTGATCTTAGGATTTCATCCAATCGCTTAAGTGATTCGCGAGAGATGAAGTTGGCCATTGTTTGATTTACATACTATAAACAAACAAGCGTATTAATTCATTTATACTAGAGAAAGATTACGATAGTCCTAATACAAGCTAAATATATTGGCTTGCAGGGCACTATCCTATCAATCTCCCACTTGCCCTAAAGCCAATCACAAACACTTCTAAGACCCATCTTCCAAAGATGTTCTTCGAACTCTTTTCGTGACAAAGACTTTACTAGTGGATCCGCTAGTTTGTCTTCCGAGTCGACGCATCCATTATGTACATCTACTCTACCAATGATTTCTCCAATCAAATGGTACTTTTCCCTCATTGTGTTTAGATTTCTGGTGAGATCTCGATTCCTTTGCTTTAGCAACAACTCCATTGTGCATCCGATGCTGCGATATATTATGCTTCAGTGGTTGAGATGGCAATGGTGTTTTGCTTGGAACCTTTCCAACTTACCGCTACCCCATTGAGGCAAAATATGTATCCAAAAATTGGATATATGTATTCATCCACATCAGACTGAAAATTCGAATCATTAAATCCTTCGAGTTTTAATTCTCCATTACCACCGTAGACCAAGAACGAATCCTTAGTCTTTCTCAAGAACTTAAGGATATCTGTTACGGTGGTCCAGTACTCTTCACCGAATTTTGACTAGTAACTGCTCGTGACACTTGAGCAGGTTCTTTGTCTGGTCTAGTACATATTATAGCATACCACATGCTACCTTTTGTCGAAACATAAGGTATTTGAGACATTCTCCTTTATCCTCATTCGATGTAGGGCACATCGATTTGGAAAAGGAGTTACAGTGTCTCATTGGAAGCAATCATCTCTTGGATTCTTCCATACTGAATCTTTTCAGTATTGTTTCTATGTACTTAGATTGAGAGAATCCCAACATCTTCTTCGATCTATCTCTATAGATACGTATCCCAATACGCAAGATGTCTCTCCCAAATCTTTCATGGAGAATTGCATGGATAACCATGCTTTCATCTGCGCTAACATTCTGATATCATCCCAGATAAGCAGAATGTGATCGACATATAAAATATGAGCTTCATAGAGCTCCCACTAATCCTTTTGTACACTCAAGGTTCATATTCGTTTTTGATGAAGTCAAATGCCTTGACTGTCTCATCAAAACAAATGTGAATCTAAATGGATTCAGACATTGCTAATGGAGAAAAGGTTTCATCAAAGTCTGTTCCAGAACTTTGTGAATAGCCTTTTACCACTAGTCGAGTCTTAGAGGTCAACACCTCTCCATTTATTCCTAGCTTGAAGATCCATTCACTACTTACAGGGATAAAAACCCCTCGGGTGGATCGACCAAGGTCCATACCTTGTTGGAATGTATGGAATCCAATTCGGGTTGCATGACCTCTTGCCATGATGCACGTCTACATCTAATGTAGCTTCTTCGTATATGGTAAAACCATATCTTTCAAGCTTCTTATGAACTTGATCAGATCTACGAAGTACTGGTGTACTAGACGATTCAGTAGTTTCTGGATTAACTCCCACTGTTTGTGGGGATGGGTCCAAATCTTGGACTTCATCAAGTTCCATGACATTCCCTATTTCCTTTGACGAGGATTTCATCAACTGAGGAACGGGTAGTTATGAGAAACGATTGTTTCTCATTGTCGTGGAACAGGTATCCAATGGATTTTGTTGGATACCCCACAATTATATACAAATTGGATCTACTAGCCAATTTATCTCCTTTCTAGTTCCCAACTTAGGCAGGAGATCTCCATACTCAATAGTAAAAGTGCAGAGGTATTTTGCCATACCTTTCTTGGTAAAGCTTTGTAGGCACGGACTTTGAAGGTACTTTGCTCAGTATCTTCGATGCAGCCAGGAGGACCAACCCCTAGAACGCATAAGGAAGCTTAACAAAACCCATTATGGATCGAACCATGTCCAACAAAGTTCGATTCATTCTCTAAGACACCTCAATTATGTCTTAAAATGAGTTAGTTATATGAGAATCCCATTCTCAGTAAGATAATCGAGGAATTCTAAGCTTAAGTATTTGCCACCTCGATCTGATCGAATGGCCATAATACTATGCCCTTGTTTATTCTCTACTTCGTTTTGAAATTCTTTGAACTTTTCAAAGGTTTTTCGGATTTGTATCTCACTCGATACATATATCACTAACGACCAAAGTCATTAGCAAAAAGGTACGAGGTATGAGAAATCTCCTCTTATACTAACCTTTAGTTGTCCACATTCAATCGTATGGATCAAATCCAAAGTTATTTGGTTCGCTCTTGATTCCCTGTGAAGGGAGATTTGGTCATCTTTCCTCTGAGACAGGATTCGCAGGTTGAAAGTTCATCTAAGTTCTATACTTCAAGAGCCTTAGAAGAAACCAATTTTTGAATCCTACTCTTGGAGATATGTCCAAGTCTAGCGTGCCAAAGTTGTGGATTATTATCTTGGTATTAATTGAACTAAGCACATTAACTCAATAGAATTGAGTTAACGGTTTAATTCAATTAATTTGCTTCCTTTCAATTAACTCTTTAATTGATTCATCTACTTTTTCAATTAACCCTTTAATATAAACGTTGCTTAATTAATTAGACCTTCTAATCAATTAAACTAATCAGTGCCTTTCTAAGATTCAGTGGGATAATTCGACTTTTAGACTACTTGCGTTCTTTCGACTACCTTTATGGTCGCTTTAGAAGAGAACAACTTCTTCTTCATATTACTCTTCTTTGACTTTGCAGTCCATGAAGTGTAAACGATCATGACAGGTTTATCCTATTTGCCTTTTACCAATACTTTGGTTAATTCATGAAATGTGATCAACTTATCAAATAAGATCAGAGTATTTCACGAATCTTTTGAATGAGCGGGAGGAGAATTTAAATGGAGGTCAATGCTAAGATCACTTGCAGGCCTACGTTTAATCGATCTAGTTTTCAACTAGATTAATAAAACAAGGACAGTGATCCTTGACATTAGTTCCTTCACTTATTCTCGAGTTTTAAAACAACTCCTTAGTGGTCTCGAATCAAACGATTCGAAACTGCTCATCAAAACAAGCTTTTGAAGTGGAGGTTTGTTTTAGAAGCTTCAGACATACTCCTATGTCGCTTCTTTAGCTCGTTCAATCTTGATGCTTATATGAGGAAACGATCGTTAAGATTCCCATACCCTATAGGTGATTCGTTCTACTTTTGAGGCTCGTCCTTATATGAGGAAACGATCATTAATATTCCCATACCCTACGGATGATTCGTTCCTCCTTTTAGACTCATCTCGGAAGTGCATCAGGCATAGGCTAGTTATTAAGAACATGATTCCGACTTTCGGAATTGAGGACAATCCTCAAGTTTCTAAGCCAGTCGATATTTTGATCCAGCTATTTTATAAGTCGAGGATAAATAGTAGACAACATACGCTAGTCCCTATTGATGGAAGGCTTGGATTTATATAAATACTTCATTTTATTTTAACCCAATATGACTTAATATTTAATTCAAGAGGGGATTTGCTGGTTTGAAAGTTTAAGGCAAACTCTCTCGAGATCTCACGGCTTCGATTATGAATTATCTTATTTACGTTCTAATATTCTAGCGCGCATCACCATACAATCCAAATAATAGAATCAATAAATAAATAAAACATAAATAAACAAACCTAGCATGCATTTCTAACACAATATGTTTTCAATCTGGAGCCACCTAGGCTTGGGCCATCATTGAGCCAATAATGTTGGCCCAATTGGTCTATCTAATGGGTTCTTAATGGGCCTAGGCTATTACATTAATAACCAAGCATACTTGGCCTTCATTCTCCATTGGGCTTCCTTCTTGCATGTAATGGGCCTCCATCCTAAACTATTTAATGTAAAGCCCTAATCTATTACATTGGCACAAAAAGGCCCAAATAAAGGCTCGCAGGCCCAGCAAAAATCCAAAGCAAAATAAACCAATCACATCTAAGGTCAAGGCTCGGCTCGGCTCGATCAAAAACCACGTAAACAATTCACGTTGAGCAAAGAAACAAGCAAACACATTTACTAGTTTCCTATCTTACTTTAATTATTTTAAACGCCTTTAAAATATTTCTCTAGATTCTTACTTTAGTCTCTACTAATTATAGGTAATCTATATTCGGATAAACAAAACCATTTTATGCATAAAAACAGAATAAAAATTTTCAACTTTGAAAATTGCAATTCGGCCCTCCAACTTTTGGAAATTGAGATTTGAAACCCTGAAATTTTGGAAATAACAATTTAACCCCAAAATTAAAACTGAGCAGAGGACCGAAAATTAAAATTTTATTCACAGAAAAATTTCAAATTTGCAATTCAGCCCCTGCAGTTTTTGGTATTTAAAAAACTGCCCCAAAACTTTTAGTAATTGCAAAACAGCCCCAAATTCAAAAATTTCCAGTAAGTTGCATTCTGTCCAGAAAACACACAGTTCGTAAAATCTCAATTTCAGTACAGTTTTCCAAAAAATTGCTAATCGCAAAAACAGCCCTTTATTTTCGAAAAATACAAAATTGGCCCAAAATGTTTTTAAGCAATTTTACCCAAAATCAGATCTACCCATAACAAGTAAGAATCAATAACACGAATATAACATGCAATACAATAAAGCAATCAAATTATATTCAGACCTTTTCGTATGAGAGTAATGAATTAGGCTCTAATACCACTGTTGGGTTATTGGTAATGTCAGAACGTTAAAAGCAGCGGAATTTAAAAATTTTTAAATAACCCAAACCAACAATTTTTATTCATCTAGTCATACGAAAATGATTTTACATAAATCGAAACATCCATAGGGTGTTTAGCGATTTTACCTTACCACGGGAACGATGGTGATTTTTCTCCGGTCTTCTTTCAGATCTGATGAATTTGGTTCGAGAGAAGCACCCCAAGCGTTGTGCCTCTAGCGGTATCCACACCAACTGGATTGAAGCAACTCCTTTGGATCCACAGGCTCAGAACTAAGATCCAAAGGTTATCAAGCAAGGAAGAAAGAAGAGGAAGAAATCGCATGAACCCTGTGCAATTTCACAGGGTTCGGCCAACCTCAAAAGGGAGAGAGGTGGCAGCGGCAATTTTCAGATTTGGAGAAGAGGGGGCACGAAATTTTGTGTCTTGGGCTTAGGTTTTTCACTTATGAAAGAGGTATGAAGAAATATATATTTATAAGAGAAGAATCCTTCTCTTAATAGATATCTCTTCCATGTATATCAAGATATTTTTCCTTATCTCATTAGGAAACAAGATATACATGTATATCTCTTAGATTTTCCTTGTCACACAAGAAAACAACTCTTTCATTATTTATATCATAAAAATCGCCCCTTATCTAGTTAGGAAAGTAGAATCTCATTCTATCTTTATTTCCTTAACTAACTAGGTCTCCTTTAATTAATTAAACTCTTTAATTAATTAGACTCTTTAATTAATTAAACTCTTTTAATTAATTCAGCCCATTTAATTAATTAATCCAATTAATTAATTAATCCTTCTCCATTAATTAATTAGACTACTTCTAATTAATATTTTTCTCCCTTAAGAATTAACACTTTAATTCTCCAGTTTTGATTTAACTCTTTAAATCAAACTTTCCTTATATGATTTGTTGCAGTCCAATTGTATTGTGTGTGACCCTCTAGGTTCACCATCAATTGGCCGCGGGCCCACGACTTTCGTGATTTAATTTATGAGCTTATTAATTGCTCCGATTAATTGAACCCCTTCAATTAACCACTCAAGAATTAATCTCCTTATTAATTCATGAGTACCCACACCTCATGGTCGATGTCTAGCCACAAGCCCATGAGGCCCAACTTCAGGTGAATTGATCTCAGTGAACCTCACCTCTTATAAGTACCATGTACATACGGTCCTTCTATCGACTTAATTTCCCGATCGAGACCTAGGTTGTGTGAAATTGATCGGCACCTCTAATTATCTCGATAACTATACTTTCTAATTCCGGATAATGATTCCAGTGTGACTGCTAAATTTGGAAACCCCTTTCCAAATCCGTCACCAACTGTAGCCACAGGTTTCTCGGAATCTATTATCTAAGAACGTATAGGAAATTCCCTCAACACACTACGTTGAGTCGGTAGATCCCTTATTGGTACTAACCACTCGCGTACACAACTATACGCACCCAACTTAGGCACATTATGGTCAGGCTACGTGACCTGTACCTAGATCAAAGTACGTATACCCATGCACCGAATTCGCCCTACCACCTCAAGTCTAAGGACTAAATCGTACACTATTATAAGTTTGAGAAACATCCCATCGCCGATGTGCGTCATGCGCTTCCACAATGGGTTTCTCTGTTCGGGTCGTTCGATGCGTTCGATCCCCTATCGAACCACCTACTCATATGCACTAGCATCAAATGTCTTGCTCATGAAACGCTACAAATTCACTCCATGTGAATCATGCATATTTATACAAGTCTTTGCGATTCCTTCGATACCCTGTCTCGTTCGGAATCTATGACTTGGAACATGTTTTAAGATCACGACCTTAGAGACTGTTTCATGATTGCACTCAATACCGAAGTGAATCGTCCCATAGTCGAATGTGATCTTAGGATTTCATCCAATCGCTTAAGTGATTCGCGAGAGATGAAGTTGGTCATTGTTTGATTTACATACTATAAACAAACAAGCGTATTAATTCATTTATACTAGAGAAAAATTACGATAGTCCTAATACAAGCTAAATATATTGGCTTGCAGGGCACTATCCTATCATGAACTCAAGAACAGTTTTAAAAAAAAATTAATATTAATTTTGGTATTTTTTTAGCATTATCTTTTTTACATAACTCAAAATCTTCAATTATTATTAATAGACAAGGTTAGGTGTATTAATTTAAATAGATTTTAAGTGACCAATTAAATATAAATTATATTTTTTCTACAAAAACATGTAGAAATTAATTGTGTGCGGCCTTGTACATAATTCCCACATTAATATAACCATATCAAAATCATATGATAATCCCCACATTAATAAATATTATGTCAACATCAATTTATATATAGCAATAAATATAACCATAATATGAAGAAATCTTAAATACTTGGAATCTTCCCTATAATTTAGGCACAATAAACGATGACATATCTCCTCCACTTCCACAAGAAACCCTTCCGCGACTCCTCATGCAAAAAGGAAAAAACTACTCAATTGCTCTGCTCTGATATACAAATAAAATTCTCAGAGTGTGTTTTACACCAACACAATATATTTCAACAACACATTTCATTCTTCAAACCTACAGCCGACGAAAACCCTAAACTCCCACAATTTTTTTTTACTTTATCGTCTAAATCAAATAGAAGGTAATAGATATATTGTGCTAGAAAGAAGATTCAACAAGGAAGAAGCAATATCCGAAAGTTTTATAGTTTTTCCCGAATCTATTTTGAAGATTTACTTACAAATTTCAAGGTAATTATTATTTCCTTTCAAACCTCTTACATTTTGTGAATGATTTTATGTGTCGAATTAGTCTTGAATGGATTTTTATGACTACTTGTTGGGTGATTTGTGGATATTTAGTAAGATTTGTCTAATTTCTGAAATTAAATTCCGATTCATGATTTTTGAAGGTTTTTTTTGGTGATTTACATGCCATTTAAGTTTTATTTCGTGGATGATGAATTAAAGTTTTATTTCACATTCATGTTATGATTGTTCATTTTGTTGTTTGACATCCTTGAATGTGGAACTGTATCACAATCCAATGTTCATTATTGTTTTTGACATACTTGATCCTTGATAGTTGTAGAATTAATTTAATGTTGCTTGAAATTTTGTATGAGTATGGTGTATCATTTTTGGGTATATTACTGTAAATAAAGATGTTGGATAAATTGCGTTTTGGACCTTTATTAATTATAGCCTAAGTTTTTTTTCCAGATTGGGTAAATTGTATTTTTGACCCTAAACAATCACCCCCTGCCCGAAGTTATAATCCCAAATGTGTATTGCAATTTTGGTATCAAATATGTCTAGGTTTGCCATGGATATGTGGTTTCATGTTTTTGTAACAAAATGGTTTTCATGGTTTCTAGCAAAATGGTGCAAAGATGGGGCGAGGAGGACACCAAGGTTTTCATCGACATGTTGTTGGATGAAGCCTTTCAAGGAAATATTCATTACAAAAAAACAATGAGGAGACCCTGAAAAGGATGATACCTGCAATTGAAACAAAGACTGGCAAGGCCTTCACATTTCTTTCTGACCTGTCCTCCCAGTTTGAAGATTTGCATTACAGATATTGGCTTTGGGAGAAGGCAAAACAATGTCGTAGTGTGCGGTGGAATCAAAACTTGAACGTGCTTGAAAGCAATGAAGAGACTTGGGCAGTTCTTCTAGAGGTATAATTTTTGAATTTTATGTAAACTAGTAGTCTATTATGTAAATTATTTTTACTGATTTTAATTCTATTTTGGGTTTAGAGCAAGAAGCATCGAGATTGGGCAAGGATGTATAGAAACGAAGGTGAGAAATACTGGTGGGAACTCAGCGTTATATTTGCATTCAAGCTTCCGGTGGATGAGCTAAGTGTGTTGCCAAATCAATTGCCACCAATCGATTTTTGTGATCCTGCCGTGGTACGGGATATTGCAGAATGGTCGAAAGGTGGTGGGGGGGAGGGTTGGAAGAAACGGGGGATGATTATAATTGACTGTTTTTATTTGGTGTTGTATTTGAATTTTAATATGAGATTTGGGAACATGTTGGATAAAAACTCATTTTTATTTATGCTTTAGATAGTAGTACTAGTAGTAGATGTTAACAGTAGTATTAGTTTTAGTTTAAATTATTAAGTAGGTACTTATGTTTTTTTTAATATTTGTAGTTTTGACATCAATTTTCAATTCAATGGATGTCAAACTTTGTTACTACATATCTATTATTTTTGTGTTGATATTATAATAGTCATTTGTTGTTTAGTCGGCAAAAACAACATTATATGTGTAAAAGCATACAAATTGTCTTTTCGCTTTCATAATCAATTTTCAAATTATATGGCTGTTCAAATGTTAGGGAATGGAGCTTGTTATAGGAAATGTTTCTTTTGTTCTAGCAATTCAATTTTATTCTAAAGTACTATATGTGATAAATATAAGACATTCTATAGGATTATAACTTCGGGCAGGGGGTAATTGCAATATATTGGACTGGGATACATAATATTATCTCCTAAAACTTATATTTTAGTTTAATCAAATGAATAATTAATATTTTTTTATAAAAGATAGTAGGAGATGATTGTAATTAAAATATATGGTATATATTCAATAAATGGATTGTTGTTAAAGTGTCACATAGGTATTCATGTTCATAATTTTATACCCAATAAGTCATTAAAATCAAGCAAATTTAGGATTTTTCAGCCCAATTGGGAGAGTGAACTTCAATTGCAGGCTGACTAATTTGAATTAAAGAATTTTGACCATGGTTTAAAGAAAATAATTAATAAGGGTGAACCATGTAATATTTTTGATTTTGGGACAAACATTATAAATAAAAATCATGCTTTTCCTGATTACGATTATGGGAGAAAAGTTAAATATGTTATCGCAATTTTGGGACAATTGTTGTTTATCAACATCAAGAGTTCTTGTATTTTTTCATCTGAACAATTTCTCTATCTTTTTTTGAAATTTTTGTATCAGTTTTGCTGAGTTCTTTATCCTTCTTCTTGATTTCACATTCATGAAAATTAATGGAGGTTTAGTAGAAAGAAATTAATGTAGGTTTTAATTTGGAATTGCAATTTGTTAGGGCTTTCAATTTGGAAGAGAAAATAATGTTTTAATTTCTGCCCAAATTGAAATTTGTTTAAAACCTAATAGAGTTATGTACATCGAAATTACAGATTTGAGCTATTGATTTTTTTGGACAAAGGAATTAATTCTTTTTTTTTCCGTAAGAAATAGTCTGCAATAGGAAGAAAAAAATAATGCGATAGAATTTGAAAGAATGGTGGAGATGTTTTGTAGAAGGTGTAAAAATGGTTTAAAAATGTTGGAGAGGTTATGAAAGACGAAATAAATATTTATCCAGATTAAAATGGATGAAAAAAGCGAAAATAGATCTTAATATTTAAGTAAGGGTTATTTTGTCAATTGCATATTCTACGATTTTCGATTTTTTTAAATAAATTCAAATGGATGGGTTAATAGGTCATTTACTTAAAAGTCTAAAGTCAACTGTGTAAACTAACTTGTTTTACCAAGTTACACAATCAACGGCCGAGATCAAAACGGGATAAATACACGGCCGGATAACCAGCCCGCATGTACGGGCAGGTTACTTATGCTCTCACCCTAGAAAAATCGAAGAAAGTTATACATTAAAGTTAAGAGAGAATTTCACTTTTGGTACCATAAGTAATCCTATTTTAAGGTTACAGTACCATAATTTTAAAAACATACACATTTGGTACCACATGTTAACTGCAGCTATACATTTTGTATTTCCGTCAATTTTTGTACGGAAAATTTATGGAAAAGTTAGAGAATTGATTCTATAGTTATAGATTGTTGCCAAACATTTCCCAACATATTTTATGGCCGACAAATTTACCCCACAATTCACAAGTTTGAAGCATTTCAGTCCCAATTGCAAATATAATTAATTATAAATCCTATTTATAAATTTTATGTATTAATATTTTTAAAACTCTCATACATTAATTAGATTTTATATATAATATATATAAACTAAATAATATTTTAAATAAAATCCAAAATAAATATAGCAATTAAATTTATTGTATTTTTTAAATTTCAAAATATCGTTTAAACTAATTAGATTTTACATATAACACATATAAATTAAATAATAATTTATATAAAATTTGAAAAATAAATATCAATTAAACTTATTAATTTTTTTAAATTGAAAAAAGACATTTTAAACTAATTAGATAATAATTTATACAAATTAATCATATTTATCATAAAACCTGAAAAAATATCTTTTTAAAATTATATAAATAATTAATTCTAATTAAATTTATTATATTTAAAAAAACCCTAAATCTAATTAGTTTAAAAGATTATATTTCAAAATTATAAAAATTCTAATAATTTAATTTATATTTTATTAGATTTTATATAAAATATTAGTTAGTTTATATATATTATATATATAATCTAATTAGTTTAAGAAATTTAATAATAATAATATATAAAATTTATAAAATTTGTGTGAACATTGGGTATAAATTTATCGGTCAGAAAATATGTGGGACAAACTTTGGCAGCAATCTATAACTATAGGACTAATTATGCAAATTTTCCATCAACTTTTCATCCGAAATTGAATTTTTCATCCTAAAATTGACGGAAGTACCAAATGTGTCGAGGACAGTTAACATGTGGTACCAAATGTGTATGTTTTTAAAGTTAAAGTACCGTAACCTTAAAGTAAGGTTATTTATGGTACCAAAAGTGAAATTCACTCTTAAAGTTAATACTATTATATTCGTAACAATTTATAGAAGAGGTGTAAAGTAATATCCATGATATGAAGTTACAAACTAGTAGTTTTTCCTTTTATTTCATTGGATAAAGTAGTAAAATCTTAGATGGATTTATTCAATCTACAATGAACCTTCTTATGGGTTTTCTTATGAGTTTTAAACTACACGTAACACGTTTATGAGTATGTTTATTGGAGTTAGGTGAAGATAATCAAGGCGACACTTGATAAACACTTTGATGCGTTTTAAGTTTGGTGACATCCTTTGCTAAGGATCAAGGTAAGAGTTGCATGCTTGCGTAATGTGTATAATTAGATCGTTTGAATACTCAATAGATGATTATGTATGATATTTAAGTTTGCTAGAAATATATATATATGGAATGCTCGTATTAATTGGTTTTATGTGTTTAGTTATCAAGACATGGTGTAGTACTTTACCTCACCATGTTCATAGTATCTGAAGTGCTATAGTTGTCGGTTCGGTTAATCTGGAACAAGTGGCGACTTGTCAGGTTGACTTTGCAATCGATCATTATCTTGGTCTCGTGTATCTCGGTATACGGGACCTAATTTGTGGCGACTAGTGATCAATGCATTTCATTAGTGTTGGTAAGATTGGCCACTTACCCGGAGTGTAAGGCGGCATCAAATAAACATGTATCCTTAAAAGAATGATTGATTGTTTTGAACGGGGTGTAACTTAAATAATTGATCAATGTCGAATCACATGCTATCGAAAGTTTGAATTGTTTATATTATAAATTTGTTTGTCATAACAAATCTTTTAGCACATGCATATAAAAAAAAATTCACTTGAACGCGTGCCCCAATCTCACTAAGTTGATTTATTCAATTTACGCTTTCAAAAATTATTACTTTTCAGATTTACAGGGAAGCGTAGAAATAGAAGTGAGTAATGGTCCGCGTCTATCTACTTGTACTAATTAGACTACTTTCAATAAGTTGTAAGCGTAGTCTTAGCGTAAATATTGAAATAAACATTATTGACTTGTGATCATGTACTCATTTAGATATTAAAATCAAATTTAATGAGTTAATCTTTTTTATGACATCAAAATGATAAAGCAAAGCCGGCAATTTGGACGGTTGCATACAGAGTTAAACGTAGGACGATTTGAATTTTTTTTTATACACGTGAATATATATATATAATAATTTAACTAATAACATATGAATTAGATTTTCATATAGATATGATATATATGTAAGAGACTTATTAGAGATGTTAGCGATATTAAAAAAAGATTCATGGATACTTTACTTTATTAAGTTTGATTTGATTTTCGTATCAAAATTAACATTGTGTTTGAATTGAATCGTGTCTAAAAAAGCTTTAATCAAATTTAACATGTTCAATCTCAGATATTTTGATATACTCATAAATATTTTATTCCGTTATACGAATGTTATCAAAATTCTAAATTAATAAAATATATAGTTATGACTGACTAACTATGCAAATAAAATAAAAAGGGGCATTTCTTATTTTATCTATTTGAAAACGATTAAGAAAACTTGAATATGAACACTTTACCAGTATTTTGGTATTTTTTTTTAATACATTAAAAACTACATTAGATATCATTTCAATAATTGTCTATGTATTAAGAATTACAAATAATAAACAATTATTTTCAATAATTGTCAAAGTATTAAGAATTATAAATAATAAACAACTACAAAAAACTAGTATTAAAACTAGAAAAATACCATTATTCTTGGGAGTTGAACCAAAAATCTTTTAATCCTTGAGCCTTAACTTTGCCAGTTATTATAACTGGGCTATTGCTCGACGAACAATATTTTTGTATTGTGAAGAGGGAAATAATAACTTTTAATTGATAATTATTTTACGATTTAGGGCCTATATTTAATATTGCTTAAAACTTCATTATATATGAATAGGATTGGCTCGGGATAGAGGACCGACAACACCCCTCTTCTCTATTTTTGTTGTTTTTACCTCCATTTTCAACAAAATGGAGTATTAGGAGTGATGTGTGGAAATTTTGTACCCAAGGGCAATTAAGAGATTACACATCTTTTCATTAAATTGACATAAACGAGAGATTTGTGTTTTTATCATATAAGTCTTGTAACGTCTTTATCATAAACTCTTTTGGGTCTTTCTAAAATAAGATTTTATGGAACATAGGTGTACATAAGATACCCCCATATCAACCACTAAAAAAAGTCAACAACAAATCTGAACCACAAGTTTTGGTCAAAATGTCCAATGATGAAGTGGCATCGGACATTTGGAAAAAATAAATATATGTTAAATTACATACTAACCCTTTAATTAATATGTTTAAAAATTGCTCCCTTATCTCTAATTAATTTTATCTCTTTCCCAAAAAAAAAATCTCAAGTAATCAAAATTTTATACGAAAAAAATCTCTCAAGTAATCAAATTTTTATACGAATTTACAATTAAGACCATCAGTATAAGATCATTTAAAATATTTTTAGGGAAAATGCACTTTATACCCCCTCTCAAAGTTACATATTTTGAAATTTACCACCCAAAAGTATAAATTAAATAAGCACGTATAAAATCAATTGCTCTTTTTCCCTCAAATGATTTTAAGCCAATTCTGTTCACCAAAAACATAGATATGCGTCTCACTTTTGTATTTTAAGGGTAAATTAGTTCCAACATCGATTCTTCGCCCAAATATTTCACTGACGCGCATTTTTCCCTCTCTCTTTACAAATAAATTTTTTTCTACTTAACTTTAGATTTTTGGTTCACAAGACATGAGTCAAGTATTTGGACAAGTAAGAAGTGATGTGACTAATTTACCCTTTGAAAATTCATGTGAGGGGCACATGTACATTTTCCGTCAAACAAAAATTTCATAAAATCATTTGAGGGGGTAAAGTGCAACTAATTTTATTTTTCAAGGGTAAAGTGTTTATTTTGTACATATAGGTGGTAAAGTGCCAAAACATGTAACTGTGGAGGATAAGATTTTTGTCAATTTTTTTATATGGGATTCATAAATCATATGGAGAATTTGTCAATTTTTTCAAAAAAAAAACGGGGAGGAGAGAGTGTATTCCCAATTTTTAAAGTTACCAGGGGTTATTGGTAACCTTTTAGGTAATAGGGATGTTTTTGCATTGTTTGGTGGGGTAAAATTGTCTCTTCGACTTGAGAGGGGTTTTCTTTGTTAATAAAAAAAAGTACAAGGTTTTATTGCTAATAAAAATAATATAGGTTTATTTTTATAGTTAGACAAAACACAAGGGTGTTTTTGAATTCACTCATTAAAAAGGATAAATTTGTCTTTAAGAAAATAAATTATTTAAAAATAAATTCTAAGGGGACATGTGTCACCAAGATAAATGATATCTCATGTGCTCCCCATCCCTCAAAATCTCATTTTAGACAGACCCAACTCTTTTAACGTCTGTAACGTCTTTGTATTTATTATTTGTAACGTCTTTTCTAAAAAGACTATTGTACCCCTATATATACCTATAAATAGCTATTTCCAAACAAAGGAGAATCAATTCACTATTACAATTACAATACATTTTTTCTCTCCATTTGTGTATGCAACCATATTATTTTATTCTTAAATATATAATGTGTGTAATAGATTGAAGGACAAGAATTCCACCTTTGCCCTAAATATTTTTACTTAACATCATAATTTTCGTTGAATGTGGAAACAACTAGTTTATACACATTTTTAGAGAAACCAAAAAAAAAAAAAAAATTTAAACAACCTGCCGACATTCCACCGATCACGGAACCATATGCAGTTTCAACTAAATAAGAGAAAAAGATCTACATCGTCCACCCGTAGACATCACCATCCGAGCGAGGGGTCCAATGCTATTGGAGTTAATAGTGATTTAGAAATTTGATAAACTTACTATTTTTGGGATCTGATGCTACACCGCTGCTCAACACTTTAGTGGATCGACTCTATTATATAAGATGATTCCTAATTTTTATCTCACATCATCAGATAAGTATATCTATCATCATGACATAAGTGTGCAGTTATTTTTGTATCCGAAATCAACAATTCGTGTTGAAGCCAATTAGGTGAGCATCCAACATCATTCGTGTGCCGGACTCGTTAAAATTAATGAAAACGATAAGTTGGGCGAAATTGCAAAGCTACCCCTATTTTGTCCATAATTTCAGTTTCAGAATCTCCAACTATACAAAATGGCGCCAAAGGTCAGTCAATATTGCAAGTCTCCCCATAAATTGGACAAAATTGCACACATGACCCAAAAGATGACAGAAATTGCATAATGACCTCCAAAAATTAGTGAGAATCACAAGGTTGCCTCTGAACTATCTCACGATTGAAGAAAAATGGACTTGGTAAAACTACAAACGGTAAATCGATGGTCTCTTCGCGATCAAAAAGGGTAAATCAATCATCCCTAAAAAAGTAAAGGGTAAATCGATAATTGCTCAACGTTTAAAAAAGGGTAAATCGGTCATCCCTGAACGATCGAGGGTAAACCAGTCATCTCTCAGCGATCAAAGGGTGAGCCGATCATCCCACCGCAAAATGCTAGGGGGAAAATAGATCATCCTTCAGCGATCAAAAGGGGTAGTCCGGTCATATCTCGGCACCAAAAAAAAAAAAAAAAGACAACAACGACATCGACGATAGAATACTATCAAAGTCAATAGGTAGAACAACGTGAATCAAGTTACACAGCTCTACACTAAGTTGACATAAATGAGAGATTTGTAACGTCTTTATTATTTAAGTCTTGTAACGTATGTAACGTCTTTAGCATAAACTCTTGTAACGTCTTTGTGTTTATTACTTGTAACATCTTTCCTAAAAAGGCTATTGTACTCCTATATGTACCTATAAATAGGTCGCCCTATTTCTAAACAAAGGAGAATCAATTCCCTATTACAATTACAATACATTTTTTCTCTCAATTTGTGTATGCAATCACATTACTTATTCTTAAATATGTGGTGTGTGTAATAGATTGAAGGGCAAGAATTCCACCTTTATCCTAAACATTTTTACGCAACATCAACGAGTGTTGAATGAAGAAGCCAATAAATTCTCAAATATGAGCATATATGGGACATTACGTGGACAAATGCCCACATCCTGTGGCATAAGGTATCAATATTATTCAATTTAGATATGATTATACATATGACAAAGTACCTGTCATTAATATTCTAATCACTATAAAATTTGTCACACAAATGTAAAGATTTATATATTTACTTGCTCTTACATAGTTATGATAAAATTTGATTTATAAAGTAGAGATAAAATGTTATAAGATTGAGTTCACTTTCAATTTCAATTTCAATTTCAATGTCTATTAGTTTTAATATTGCTATGCAATTTGGTATAGAGGGTTACCATAATAATACTAACTCTTCAATATAAGATGTATAATGTATTCATGAATAAAAGCTCATCAAAACTAATTATTTTACTTGTAAAACGTTTTAGAAAAATCAAACAAGAAGTCGTTGTAGTATAGTGGTAAGTATTCCCGCCTGTCACGCGGGTGACCCGGGTTCGATCCCCGGCAACGGCGTTTCGTTTTTGATCAATTTTTTCAAACTTATATTTTGCCTTTAAAACAACGACTGGATCCAGTACTCTTATCATCACCCAAAATTATGCCAAAACATAGTAATTTATTGGAATTACATTTTTATTAATTTTGATTTTAAAAACTTATTTTATCGAAACAACTTTTACAATATTGTATTCTATAGTAAATTTTTATCATTTTTTTCGAACTTATATTTTGCCTTTAAAACAACGACTAGGCCCAGTACTCTTATCTTCACCCAAAATTATACCAAAACATAGTAATTTATTGGAATTACATTTTTATTAATTTTGATTTTAAAACTTATTTTATCGAAACAACTTTTACAATATCGTATCCTATAGTAAATACATGTTACTAGAGTATGATTTTTAATTTGTAAAGATCATTAAATAACTCTAGTTTGTGGTTCGATTATTATTTCTCCGTAAAAAATTCTACAAAAGAGGCCCATGAGTCAGTTAAAATGGATAAATAACTCTGCTTGAACTTGAAAATCATACTAAGATATTGAACTCGAGGCCGGTTGCTTTTCTTTAGTTCAATTAGTATTTTTTCATATCAAACCAAAATATAACATATATCTAATATTTAATTATTTTTTAAACTAAAATTCAAGTTGGACTTGATAAGCTGAGAATTAGTAAAATTTATGGATAATATCAAGCTATTCGTTATAAGCTTTTCTTATGTTTTATTAAATTAAGCTTGTTTGAGTACCGTTCTTGAAATACCAAATTCGAAATAAACTCGAAGTAGATAAAAATATCAAACTTGAGCAATGAATTCTGATCTACTCTTTATATTTCCAATTCTGCTATATAATGTATTGAAAAATGAACTATCATGTACTAAAATAAATTGACTAAAACATATTACCACATTTATAAAAATTTGAGGCTATTTCACACAAGGGACCTTAGGCGAGCGTCTGATTGGACTAGCCTTTAGGCCATTCCTGCTTCTACATTGATAATAAATTGTTTAATAATAAAATTAAGTATTTTAATTCGACATTACATCATTTCGACAAAAGATCAAAACAAAAAATATTTAAAATCGTATTAATTCACTTAATACATTAATATACGTATAGTTATCATTAACAACTGTGATTGATGTGGTAATTAAACTCTTGATTATGTAATATATATCAAATTGAAATCACTAATTTCATTAATTAATATTGCCTTATTTTCATTCCAACGTAGAACACCTTCCTTCTTTTTTAATTGAAATAAGAAGATCAACTATATATAAAAATAAGAACTGATTGGAAAGGAGCTGTTTGTACATTTATGATAATTGAATGGGTCAAAAGTAATGTATCTGATAGTTGAAAGCAATACTGTGCATCAATGTTAGTTGAATGGGGCAAAATGAAATTTATCATATATTTTTCTCTAAACTTTTTTATTCGGGAAAAATGCTTTTTGGGTACCATAGGATAGGTTAACTTGCAACTTTGGTATCATTGAATACGGAAATGCAAATTTGATACCATAGGATCAAATCCAAATTCTCTCTAAAGTTAATGACAATTTACCCTCTATAAAATGCATAATGTACGTTCAATTTATCCCTCTATTATTTGAAAAAAGATCAATTTACCCCCTGTAAAAAAATTAATGAAACAAGTTATTCTTTTCAGCCGGAGAGTGTAACTGACTTGCCGAAATTGAGAGTAGACATGAAACTATTTTTTAACATAGAGGGATAAATTTCCACATTTATCATAACACATGGGGTAAAATGCCACATTATCATAATAAAAGTGGATAAAGTGTCGCCTATAAAATATTAGGGAGGCGGAGTGAATCTTTTACAAAATTATAAGGGGTAAAATGCTATTTTTTAAATCAAAAGGGATAAATTGAACATTATGCATTTCATAGGGGGTAAATTATCATTAACTTTGGAGAAAAATTGGACTTGATACCGAAGTTGCAATGAAGACATATTTTATGATATCAATTTTATATTTTCGTATCTAATGATACAAAAATTACAAGTAGGTCAATCCTATGGTATAAAAAACAATTTTCCCTTTTTTATTCTATATTTGACTGTATAGAAATTTTTTTTACTATTTGTAATTGAAGGCGGCATCTCTCCTATAGTCCTATTCAAGAAACTGGGTTAGGTAAAAAATGAATCACCCAAAATGTGTTTGGTTAGAAATGGTGGATCCGGTCAACCAATTTCCGAAATTGTTTCTTTAGTTTCAAGTGTATGTTTCGGTTAATTAAATATTGAACACTTTTCAAGAATTTTTCAGAAATATTTCGAAACAATAGGAAAAGTTGTAAAACAAGTTACTAAATTAAGAAAAAAACAGAGTTTTAGGTAAATGATTGTTTCGGAATTACACCTTATTTTCGTTTCCTTTGTTTAAAAAACGAAAAATTCGATTTTTTCGACGGAAAAAGTGGAAATTTTGATCCATACAACTTAGGCACTTAACTTTTTTTTTTATTAATCTTGTATTTCATAAAATAGGATTTTCTTAAAAAAAATTCTCAAAGCTATTCTAAAAATAACTTTATCTGTCATTAGTTCTCATTCACTACTTCATCAAAATTATAAATATTTAAAAAAAATTGGATGACTCATAATTTATCATAATTTGTTTGGACATTCTGATCAAAATACGGTTAAAAGAAAATTTTAATAATCTCAATTGCTAAATCGCAGTCCAATGCAATCTTTTAGGGAAAAATATTGTTTCCTCACTGACATTGTCCAATGTTATGAATGACTTGCTTTATAAAATTAGCATAACTTTGATATATGTTGTGCAAATTGTGAAATTTTGTATAATTCTCGTCTATCATATATAACCAATTCACCAACAAGTGATTGATCTAATGGAATGAACTAGTCACTACAAAGTAGTGAATTAGGTTTGAATCCCTGTTGTGAGAGATTGTCACTTAATGTGTCCGACACGCCTCGAAAGGAATTAAAATCCTTGGAAAACAAAAAAAAAAAATCAATTCAATTGTACATAAAGAATATTTCAAAGATATTTGAAAGTATGAAAATAGGTGGGCAAATTAGTTATTCGCGAAAAACAAGTTCCACGGGCCAAGAAAGGATAAGATTAGTAAAAAGAGTTAAACCAGATGAAATCGATAAAAAGTTGATCAAATCGATAAAATGATTTTTATTATTCGGCAAAAATAGATGAAATAGATAAAATGAAAAATGGAGATGGTCAAACCCACGGAAAATGGAGTAAAACATGGGTTAAACCGATAAAAAAATAAATTATGTAAAAATGAATTAACTCCATTTTTAACAAATAAAAATATGTTTTTCTTTTTTTGGTCAGTTGAATAACCCATTTTCAAAGTCTTTTTGAACCCATATAATTTGTAATTCAGCCCAATTCAACTCAATCCAAGAAATTTTTTAAGGAATATGGGTTGGGTCTAGGTGCGTGTAGACGGATAATGGGCATCATATGTTAATTTAATTTGTATCATATCTAGGGCTGTCAATGGGGCGGATTTCAATTCGGATTCGTTCGAATCCGATCTGATTTATTAGGATAATTGTCCAAGTAGAGATTCGATGGACCTGATCCGATTATAAAGATCCGTAATCCGAAACTCATGGAGTGAATATGGATTTAGGTCGATCCGATCCGTTACAGATCCGTATCCGACAATAAATAAAAAGAAAGATATATATACATACTATTTTATAAAAGTAAGTATTACTAATAATATTTCACCACCAATTTAAGAAGATAGTAATTTATAACTCTTTTATAAATTTATTTAAACCAATATTTTCATTCTAAAAATATGAATATAATAAAGAAAGACCCATACAAACAATTAATCAGAGTTTTATAAAACGCTTTAGTTTTTGCCCATGAAATAATAATTGTATGTTATTATTTTTTTATTAGAAGGATATTCAAATAAGAGTAGCAGTAGTCTTACAAACAATTAATTAGGCGGTATAAGAGCCCAACCTAAATTAAAGGAAATAGTGGATTTTTTTTTTTGGGGGTTTACCGATCAATTATTTCTTATTAGTAAGATTGGCACTACAATATTCATAATTAATAAAAAGACCCATACATATATACTTGACGTAATAATCTTTTTAAAACACAAGTTATTTTTAATATATAAATATAATAACATCATTTTCAAGTAATTGAGCAATGTATTTTCAAGTTTATTTAATTTTTTAAGTGGACTCAAATTTGTAATTTAAAAATTTTCGAGGGTAAAAATTGCAATAGATACTTGAAAACCGGTTAAACAAGTTGCCCACACACAAAGCAAACTTTCTCCAACCAATTTAATTGGACTGTAAGAGGACTGTACAAAATAGGACTGTCATATAGACATTTTCCTTCAAATAAATTTGATGTGAGTGAGTACTCTTGCAAGTTAAGCACGTTGTAAATGATGAATTATTTATGAGAGCTGAAAACCAATTAATTAAGGTAATGGATCGATTCAGTTTGAGCTCATATATTATAAACACGTTAGAACATAGTTCGTTATACATATATATTGAATTAAACTTGTACAATATTTATTGTTCGATAGCTTTTTACTTTTGATTCAAACTTGATTTGTACCCGAATTGATTCAAGCTTATTTGAGCACCATTTTTCTTTTTTTCTTTTTAAATCATATTAAGTTCAAATACAACTCGCAATAAAATAAACTAAACCAGAATCTAAAAACATATTATTCAACTCAACGTCACCCATCTCCAAGTTTGGAGGTTTGGAGCAAAAAATATGCTCCCAATCAACTTCAAATTTGGAGAATTAATTTGGAGGGACAAATTTCCAAACTCTATATTTAGAGTGTTGATCAATGGTGCTCCCAATCAACTCCAATTCAATATTCACTTGTTTGAAATCCCATTTTGTCCCTAAATATCTATATTTTTATATTACTTGTCATTTTTTAAATCCATAACTAGTAGTACTTAATAACATTAACATGAAACTAATATTATTATATTTATCGAGTAATTTTTTCATGTATATCCGTCAGCATATTTTCTCTAATTTTTAATATTTGTTTTGAATATTGTTGACATTTATCTTCAATTTGCAATAGTATTATTTAATGCAATTACATTTAGTTTTAAATAGGTTTTGGGTGAAAGATGTTCTTACATCTCCTTTTTATATAGAGGAAGGCCAACCTAGTCATCGACTCTGTTTTTTTTAGCTGTAATTATAATTACACCCATATCATTAAATCATTATATGAAATGCATAAAATAATTTGACCATGTCTAAATAATGTCAATGTCTATCATACATTCCATTAATTTCTGAGAATGAATCATGTACACTCACTTCTGGAATTAAAATATTTATATTTACATTTGCATGCTTATCAATCATAATAGGAGTTTTTTTTTCATCAATGTTTCATTTGCTCAACTACCAGAATTCAATTGATAATATTTCTTAAAATCACTCCACGATATAGCTACTCATTAAGAATTTAGGATTCCGAAAGTTGTAATATCTCCAAATAATTTCAATTGAAAACTAATTTTTAATTGTTAATTGTATTTATTAGTTTAATATATCGCAACTCCAATGCAAACTTTCATAGCAAGCTTTTAAAGAAAAATGTATTTTAGAGAGTTGAACTCTCTTTATTCAAGTCCATATTCGTCCCGTAATTATAAATATTCAAATTATCGATACAAGAAACCTCGACCTTCCAAGGCTCTGAATATTAGCCAAAAGATATGACAAAACATTAAACTAGATATACTTAATAGAATTCTAAACGGCAACACATGCTTTCATCCATAACTTCATCCATAAAATGCACGCCTTAAAAGTATATTATCAATTCATGCCAAATGTGAACATGAGCATAAATTTGTCGTTTATCTTGGACTAGAATAGGGACAGTTCAATTCAACCAAAATGAACATAGTTTACTCAAGTGGAAACAATCACACTTTTGATGTGTAAATAATTCCTTCAAATAGTTTAGGACAAATGGGTCCTCTACTCAAATATATTGGAATTTCAATCATTCGAGGAAGAAATTACTTAGGAAAAACATTGCCCTCACTTTATCCCTTATCAATTGCACCATTTTCATTTTATGATAGTATTTTGAGGCTCTTTGTATTCCAATGAATTCCAACATCAAGAATCCATGTCATATAAAACGCTAAAAATGTACTCAAATCTTCGGGTTTGAGTTTATAACATAGGCTTCAAGCCTAATATAAAAAATTTATTTTAAGAACTTCAAGTTCTTGATATAATCAACTACACCAAAATTTAAACCAATCTAAAAGTTGAAGTAGCCATCAAATATTTGATTCTTTGAAAAGTTGTAGTACTAGAAATTGATATAGATGACAAATAACATATGAACAAATAATGTAATCTTTATTCTAATTTGTAATTGACATTTTAAAGATTAAATCTAGCTTTAATTACAAAACTCTTCTGGAAAAGTGATTAGTAAGATGATCATGTCATAATTTGATCTTTCTAGATTACAAACTTTACTAAGGAGGCAACAACATATATTTCATATGAGTTCCTTTGTTAATATAAATTAAATACTTTATTGTTCGTATAAGAATAAAATATATAATATATAAGAAAATAAATAACTCGCCATCTTACCCATTTGTTGATTCAATCTTACCTTTTGGAGTGAAAATGTGAACTTTCTAACATATATGATTAGCTAACTTTGAATCAAAAGATAGAACAAATTGTGCTGATAGCGTATTATGAAATTAAGAGAATAACAAGCAAGAACTAAAATGAAAGTGTAGAAAAGAAAAGTGAAGTAGGGAGATAATTTTATTCATTCTTATTCATGTCTCCAGAATACATTACAATGACCTCTATTTATAGGTCTAGATAAGAACTTCAAGAGTCAATATTTAATAGTTACATCATAAGTTACAAGCCTCTTTATTCGGTGTCTTCAAAATGATTTTTAGGATATGAGTTTCAAGACCATTCAAATGTCTAAAAAATTCCAATGGACATCCATAAATTAACCACATTTTATAACATTTTTCTTTTTTTGGTCAACATTTTCAAAGTCTTTTTGAACCCATATAATTTGTAATTCAGCACAATTCAACTCAATCCAAGAAATTTTTAAGGAATATTGGTTGGGTCTAGGTGTGTGGAGGCGGATAATGGGCATCATCTGTTAATTTTATTTGTATCATATCCTTTACGGACATTTCAAATTGGACTTAGCTTGACATTTCTTGATCTAACTCAATGTGTAGATAAAATTTATTTATTTTCAAAAATTGTGAAAAACAAAAATGATAGATTAAGACATTCAATGTCCACTAAGCAGAAACAATATATTTTATCAAAAGAAAAAGCAGAAACACTATCATGGAATTTGGTCCATCGGTCCATCCCACGTTTCCACCTATACAAACATGTAACACGTATATATTAAAAAAAAAAAAAAAAAAAAATTGGACCAATTCAAAAGCCAAACCAGTCAATATAGAGATCTCAATTTCAATTACTAAAAATTCCAATGTGAACCCATTAGTTTAACTTTGCTTAAGATATAGAATGATTTCATGGACCACCGGATATGGACCATTACTGAATTTCAGCCCAAACTCTCGAGAAAGATGCTATTGGTTATATTTGTTGTCGACACTTTAGTTTTTAACTCAAAATAAAAAATAAAAAAAAACGCTTTAGTTTTTGCCCATGAAATAATAATTATATGTTATTTTTTTTTATTAGAAGGATATTCAAATAAGAGTAGCAGTAGTCTTACAAACTATTAATTAGGCTGTATAAGTGCCCAACCTAAATTAAAGGAAGTAGTGGATTTTTTTTTTGGGGTTTACCGGTTAATTATTTCTTATTAGTAAGATTGACACTACAATATTCATAATTAATAAAAAGACCCATACATATATACTTGACTTAATAATCTTTTTAAAACACAAATTATTTTTAATATATAAATTTAATAACATCATTTTCAAGTAATTGAGCAATGTATTTTCAAGTTTATTTAATTTTTTAAGTGGACTCAAATTTGTAATTTAAAATTTTTTGAGGGTAAAAATTGCAATAGATACTTGAAATCCGGTTAAACAAGTTGCCCACACTATTTCCACAAAGCAAACTTTCTCCAGCCAATTTAATTGGACTGTAAGAAGGTTGTACAAAATAGGACTGTCATATAGACATTTTCCTTCAAATAAATTTGATGTGAGCGAGTACTCTTGCAAGTTAAGCACGTTGTACATGATGAATTATTTATGAGAGCTGAAAAATAATTAATTAAGGTAATTGATCGATTCAGTTTGAGCTCGTATATTATAAACATGTTAGAACATAATTCGTTATACATATATATTGAATTAAACTTGTACAATATTTATTGTTCGATAGCTTTTTACATTTGATTCAAACTTGATTTGTACCCGAATTGATTCAAGCTTATTTGAGCACCTTTTTTCTTTTTTTCTTTTTAAATCATATTAAGTTCAAATACAACTCGCAATAAAATAAACTAAACCAGAATTGAAAAACATATTACCCATCTCCAAGTTTGGAGGTCTCAATCAACTTCAAATTTGGAGAATTAATTTGGAGGGACAAATTTCCAAACTCTATATTTAGAGTGTTGAATGGTGCTCCCAGTCAACTCCAATTCAATATTCACTTGTTTGAAATCCCATTTTGTCCCTAAATATTTATATTTTTATATTACTTGTCATTTTTTTAATCCATAATTAGTAGTACTTAATAACATTAACATGAAACTAATATTATTATATTTATCGAGTAATTTTTTCATGTATATCCGTCAACATATTTTCTCTAATTTTGAATATTTGTTTTGAATATTGTTGACATTTATCTTCAATTTGCAATAGTATTATTTAATGCAATTACATTTAGTTTTATATAGGTTTTGGGTGAAAGATGTTCTTACATCTCCTTTTTATATAGAGGAAGGCCAACCTAGTCATCGACTCTGTTTTTTTTAGCTGTAATTATAATTACATATAATTACACCCATATCATTAAATCATTATATGAAATGCATAAAATAATTTGACCATGTCTAAATAATGTCAATGTCTATCATACATTCCTTTAATTTCTGAGAATGAATCATGTCATTCACTTCTTGAATTAAAATATTTATATTCACATTTGCATCCCCTTCGAGGAATGCTTATCAATCATAATATGAGTTTTTTTTTTCATCAATGTTTCATTTGCCCAACTACCAGAATTCAATTGATAGTATTTCTTAAAATCTCTCCATGATATAGCTACTTATTAAGAATTTAGGATTCCGAAAGTTGTAATATCTCCAAATAATTTCAATTGAAAACTAATTTTTAATCGTTGATTGTATTTATTAGTTTAATATATCGCAACTCCAATGCAAACTTTCAAAGAAAAATGTATTTTAGAGAGTTGAACTCTCTTTATTCAAGTCCATATTCGTCCCGTAAATATAAATATTCAAATTGTTGATACAAGAAATCTCGACCTTCCAAGGCTCTGAATATTAGCCAAAACATATGACAAAACATTAAACTAGATATTCTTAATAGAATTCTAAACGGCAACACATGCTTTTATCCATAACTTCATCCATAAAATGCATGCCTTAAAAGTATAATATCAATTCATGCCAAATGTGAACATGAGCATAAATTTGTCGTTTATCTTGGACTAGAATAGGGACAGTTCAATTCAACCGAAATGAACATAGTTTACTCAAGTGGAAACAATCACACTTTTGGTGTGTAAATAATTCCTTCAAATAGTTAAGGACAAATGGGTCCTCTACTCAAATATATTGGAATTTCAATCCTTTGAGGAAATTACTTAGGAAAAACATTTCCCTCACTTTATCCCTTATCAATTGCCACATTTTCATTTTATGATAGTATTTTGAGGCTCTTTGCATTCCAATGAATTTCAACATCAAGAATCCATGTCATATAAAACGCTAAAAATGTACTCAAATCTTCGGGTTTGAGTTTATAACCTAGGCTTCAAGCCTAACATAAAAAAATTATTTTAAGAACTTCAAGTTCTTGATATAATCAACTACACCAAAATTTAAACCAATCTAAAAGTTGAAGTCGATCAAGTTACACTATCACAACTTTATTCAGTTCCTGTTGTGAATGGTACTTTTCTCCATCAATTATACATATTTTCTTGCAATTTGAATGAAAACCTACTCATTCTTAATCCAATGTTTTTTTTTTATTATAGACTTTCAATTATTAGCTCATTCACGGATTCAACAACAAAATGAAGATAATATTGCTAGAGTCTCACATACTATGCATAATGGTACCGTAAAAAAGAATTCTAACTATTGATCCATGATTTACATTATTGAATATCTAATCTTATAATATTTGTCTACTCCTAAAAATTATTAATTTGGCGATTCAGTGAGTTATCATTCAGATTCAGATACTGAATCTTTTGTATCAAGTACATTTCCGATGGAAGCTGATGTAAACCCAAACGAAGGTAATGGGGTTGTTTCTTTTATTTTAATTTTTCTCCAATAATGAATACACATATTATCGATTTAATTATTTTTAAACATATTTAGTGCAAGCTGACGTGAACACAACAGAAGTAAATGTTACTCACTTAGTTGCGCCTAATATTCAAGGTAATGTTTTGTAGTTTGTCTTATTCTTATTTTTCGATAAAAAAAACTTGGTAATTCTAAGAAGAAAATTTAATTAATTTGTTTTTGAAGCATGTCCAATGGAACTTGACTCAAACATAACTAATGTGAATGTCAATCACTCAGTTGTGCCTAATGTTCAAGGTAATGGATTCAACTTTGTTGCATTCTTGTATTTAAGTAAAATTTACATGTAAGATGAGTATTTGTAATAAAAAATTGTCATTTTTTTTATTTTTCCGTTTGGACTCCAATTCTGAGCATAATTGACAATTTTTTTTTTAAACATGCCAAGTGGAAGTTGAGACAAACACAACTAATGTAAATGTCACTTATTCAGTTGCGCCTAATGTTCAAGGTACTATTTTCTGCTCTTCTTTTTTGTACTTAAATTTTGTTTCAAATTCGATACATGTAATTGGGAATTTATTTTAAAGAATTTTTTATATTGTTATATGCTATTATTCGCTAATATTTTACTTTAATGCGTCCTACAATTTTTGTGCAAAATAATTTAGAACATTATTTATTATTGAACAAAATTATAGAAATAGTTTCTTACGTTTTACTTTAAACTACATATATAGTGATTCTACCACGGATTTCACGAAATCACATATTCTCAAGACTTATGCTAGGGGAAAGAAATGTGATCTGTCAGAGCTATGGTGCAATCATGTGGTTGGAAGAAAAAGTTGGTGTTAGCTCAAATATACGACCAAGATTTGGTTTATGTTGTCAAAGTGAAAAAATAAGCTTACCTTTGTTACCACCTATTCCACAATATCTTGATGATCTATTCAAAGAATGTACATTCATGGATAAGATTAGAACATTAAACTCCATGTTTAGTTTTACATCTATGGGTGGAGAAATTGATAGATCAATTCAAGATGGAAATGGTCCACCGGGTTTTAGGATCGGTGGTGAAAACACTCACCGCATAGGATCCCTCTTACCAACACTTGGAAGAGTTGGAAATATGTTCAATTATATATCAATGATAGTGTGAATGAAGTCCGCAATCAAATGAACATTTTCCAAAATTCCAGAGGTACCTCTAGAATTAATGTTTCTATAGTTGAAGGTTTAAAATCTATGTTGGATGCATTAAACCCATATGTTAAAATATTTCGTCGTGCAAGAGATGTATTAAAACACGAACTTGGTTATTTTACACTCAAGGGGTGACAGACAATACACTAGACTAACAACAGATGAAATAGTTGCGCTAATTGTGAATGATGAAACAAATACTATGGGTTGTCGTGACATTATCGTATGTAAGAATGATGGATATTTGAAACGAATTAGTGAATTGCATCCATCATACACACCTCTTCAATTCCCATTACTCTTTCCATATGGAACTGATGGATGGCGAACAGGCATACCATATACTTCTACTTCACGAGAAGCAAGAATTGGATATGTATCCATGAGGGAGTTTTGGGCATTTCTTTTTCAACACCGAAAATCTGAAGGAACAACCATTTTACAAGGGCGACGATTGTTTAATCAACTTACGGTGGACTGCTTTGCCGCAATAGAACAAACAAGGTTAACTTATATCAAGACTCATCAAACAGAAATGCGTGCAGATTTGTATCAAGGCTTGGAGGATTCCGTTGTTGCTGGAGATACGGATGCAAGTGCTATTGAAAGAAGAATTGTGTTACCATCATCATTCACAGGTGGTCCACGTAATATGTTGCAACGCTACCGAGATGCAATAGTCATATGCAGAACAATAGGAGCTCCAGACTTTTTCATCACTTTCACGTGTAATCCAAGTTGGCCTGAAATAACTCAAGAGCTGCGAAAAATTCCAGGGCAACGTCCGGAGGACAGACCTGAGATTGTAGCAAGAATATTCAGATTGAAGCATAAGCAATTGATGCAGCATTTTAAGGAAAAAAAATATTCGGTAAAGTTTTAGCAGGTATACTACATGTATCTATCTTTTTATTAAATTAGGTTGTTGAAAAATAAATATGATGTCCTAATATAATTTTTCATGATAAATAGATATTAGTGTGATAGAGTTTCAGAAAAGAGGATTGCCGCACTCACATATGGCTCTCACTCTAGCGGAACAAGATAAACCAATCACACCTGAAGATATCGATCGGTTCATATGTGCGGAGATTCCTTACAAAAATATTGATCCACTAGCCTATGAAACTGTAATTCGATGTATGATACACGGTCCGTGTGGATCGTATAACGAAAATGCTACGTGCATGATAGATGGGAAGTGTTCTAAACACTATCCCAAAAAAATTTGTGATCAAACTACCATAGATGCAAATGGATTTGTTTCCTATAGGCGTCGATATGATCCTAATAGAACGATTATGATAAATGGGGTTAAGATAGATAACAGTTGGGTTGTTCCATACAATCGAGATGCACTGGTGTTGTTTGATGCGTATATAAATGTTGAAAAATGTGCTTCCCCAAAACTGATGAAGTACATGTACAAATACATCTACAAAGGCGTTGATCGGGCTACTGTTGTAATTGAAAATAATGTTCAGAATTCTGAATCTGGACAAAGGGTGTACATGCATGTTGATGAAATTAAGCAATACTTAGATTGTCGTTATGTGTCAGCTATTGAGGCGTGTTGGAGAATATATGAATTTGATTTACAAAAGCAGAATCCATCTGTTGAAAAATTACATTTTCATTTGCCTAACCAACAAATGGTTGTTTTCAATGAAAATGATCATTTACATAATGTGTTGCACCGCGAAGGTATTCGAGATACAATGTTGACCAAGTGGTTTGAAGCAAACATGAATCATGCCTCAGCTAGAACACTGACTTATGTCGAGTTTCCTCGCGCATGGGTTTGGAAAAAAGACAAGAAGGAATGGGATGTAAGAAAGAAAGGAAAATGTGTTGGAAGATTACCTTATGCACATCCAAACTCTGGAGAAATGTACTACTTACAAATGTTGTTGTACAAGGTTTGTGGAGCTCAAAGTTATGAAGACATTAGAACATTTAATGGGAATGTATACACGACATTCAAACAGGCATGTGTGGCACGTGGTTTATTGGACGATGACAATGAATGGCATGAAGCATTGACCGAAGCGTCTACATGGGGATCACCAGTAAAACTTCGAAACATGTTTTCTACCATGTTAATATTCTCAGAGTTGACGGATCCTATTAGTTTATGGGAAAGACACTGGTGAGAGATGGTTGACGATTTTCAATATAATGTAAGAAGAGAGTTGATGGATAACAGTGTAAGTCTTACTGATGAAGAGTTGAAAGAGTGGGGACTACAACAATATTGAATCCATACTTAACAGAAATGGAAGGACACTTGCAGAGTTTCCTCCAATGCCACAACCAACTTCAACATCATTTAGTTGTCTAACAAGTAGGCTCATAAGAGAAGAACTTGATTATGACCACATTGTAGAAAAAGAAACATTTGAATCATACTTTCGATGTTTTAACAACGACCAATTAAGAATCTTCAGTGTTGTTATTCAAGCTTATGATAACAAGCAAGGAGGTATCTTCTTTGTTAATGGTAGAGGTGGAACTGGGAAGACATTTTTGTGGAAAACACTCATGGCGAGATTTAGGTCGGATAAAAAAATTGTGTTATCAGTTGCATCATCAGGAATTGCAGCTTTGTTATTGCCAGGAGGCAGAACTGCACATTCACGCTTCAAAATCCCCTTCAACCTTCATGAGTCATCAAGTTGTTCTATCAATGTGAACTCTAATTTGGCACAACTAATTCGAGAGACGTCGTTGATAATTTGGGATGAAGCACCTATGATGCATAATCATGTTTTCAAAGCTGTAAGCAAGACTCTTGATGAAATACTAAAACAAAGTGAAGATTACATACCTGACAAGCCATTTGGTGGAAAGTTGTGTGTCCTCGGTGGGGATTTCAAGTAGATATTACCAGTCGTAACTAAAGGACGTCGAGAGGCTATTGTTTCAGCTTCATTGCACAAATCAGAAATATGGACTCATTGCAAGGTTATGCATCTTAAGATGAATATGCGACTTATTGCTCAAGATGGTTCATCGCGGTCACTCGATGAATTGTGAAACTTTGCTGAGTGGATAAATGCAATAGGAGAAGGTAAAATTAAAAGATTGCAATTTGAAAATGGTAATGAATCTGATTGGATTGAAATACCCGAGCAATTCTTGATACAACCTGGCGACAATTCCTTTTTGAGTCTTATAGAATCCACTTATCCTCGACTATCTAAAAAGTATATGGATCCAGCATACTTGAAAGAAAGAGCTATTTTGGCTCCAAAAAACAGTGATGTTGATGAAATTAATTCTATCATGCTGTCAAAGCTTCCTGGTGAATCTCGAGTTTTTCAAAGCGCAGACAAATTGTGTCCTGGTGAAACAAGTGACCATGAACAACATATGTATCCTCCTGAGTTCTTGCATACGTTTAAGGTATCTGGTATTCCTAATCACTCCATACAGTTGAAGGAAGGTGCTCCTATAATGATTCTCAGAAATCTTAATCAAGCTTTGGGTTTGTGCAATGGGACTCGACTTACAATATTGAAAATGGGTGACAAGGTCCTTGAAGCGCGTGTAATAATAGGTTCGCGTATGGGTGAAGAAGTTCTAATTCCACATGTTATTATGACTACAACTGATTCTCAGACTTACCATCCTATGAAAAGAAGACAGTTTCCAGTAAAGTTGGCATTTGCAATGACTATCAACAAAAGTCAAGGACAATCACTTGATAAAGTAGGATTGTACTTACCAAATCCTGTATTTACTCATGGTCAACTATATGTCGCGTTGTCGCGCGTGACAAATCCATCAGGTTTGAGAATCCTTATTCATAATAGGCCAGGAGTACCTCACAATTGCACAAAAAATTATAGTTTACCGTGAAGTGCTTGATGCGGTTCATGAATAAGAGTATTTCAAATATTGTATTAGTATATTGAAGCATAAAAGTATTTTCACTTTTGAACATTGTATTAGTCAATCTGATCCAAATTAATGGCAACCAATTTTATCTTACGAAGTTTTTTTTTCCGTAATACCTTATAATATATCTTCCATTTATCTCGAATTTTATTATATTTTTGTTGGTTATAGTTTGTATTATCATTTAAGTAAAACATGGAAATATCTTATATAAAATAATTCTCCATGAATTTGCTAAATTAGGAGAAGGAGTGAAGATAACTCATACTCCACTACACATGCTCAATCCACATGGTTCAAGATTTAATGTTATAGTAAAACTGATCAGATATGTATGTGTAAGCACACGTCACTGTGGAATGCGATTATTGAAGATGATTTTTGTGGATCAGGAGGTAAGTGTAAAATTTTTATAGTTGATAAAATAAATATCATCTGAAGTTGTCTCTTTTTTAAAGTTTGGATTTATCAGGGATTCTTCATGCAAGGTATGGTATTTCATGATAACGTGGAAATCTTTGGTTCCAAGCTCAATGAAGGTGATATTTACCGTGTTCATGACGTACAGGTGATCGTTGCGGATAAAAAATTTAAATTATTACCATATCACTATCAACTACTACTTGGACCTGATTGCAAAATTCAAAATACGGTTGAAAATGTTGATAAGTTTTTGCATGATTTTGGTTCTATTGTGGAGTTAAAATATGTCGGGAACTACGTTAATTTTGATGACCACCTAATAGGTAAGATATTACTTCTTTTTTTTTTATATTTTTTTAACGATTGCAAAAGTATATATATACATTGAATTAATATACATAATCCCTTCAGATGTGATTGGGTTGGTTGTTTGTGTTAGCGATTGTCACACAACAAATTATGGTCTACCAATTAGAGAAATTCTCATCATTGATACAAAGTGTGTACAACTTTCAGTTAAAATTTCTCTTTGTTTATGTGATATATATATATATAAGATATGTTGTCTAATTACCTTTTAATGTCTCATAGTATGAAAGTTGTTCGATTGATCTTGTGTGAGAAGTTTGCCATTGAAGAAGGTCAATCATTATTGATGAATCTTGATCGAAATAATATTATCCTTGCATGCGGAGTTATAGTTAAATATTTTGAAGGTTTGTATTAATAACTATTACACAATAATTTATTTGAAACCTTAATTTCTCATAACCCAATCTATTATCGCAGGACCTTCCATATATAGTCATAAATTTACCAAATTGTTCATCAACTATTGCACACGGACATGGTAAATACAAGTTACTTATCATGTTCGTAATGTTATTTGTATATTTTTTTGATACTTGATATTTTTTCAAATAGGTTTTATGGAGATGCGTGTGCTAAAAAAATGGTATCAATCCTGCTAGGAAGTAGTTTGAGTGTATCCAAAGCCTTAATGATTACCAATGCTAAAAGAATTTGGATACGTGAGTTTGAGCATCAGGACAATGTAAGTGTTTTAAATTTTCATGTTAGGATTATGGTAATGATATCAATGTTATAGTTTGACTTGACAATTTTTTTACAGATAAATTTTTTTCGGGTTCTTGCCAGCATTCAGAGCATTGATATTGATAACATGTTGTATGCAAATTGTAATCATTGTGGAGAAAAGTGCAAATCACATTTTGGTAAACTAATTTGTATGAGTTGTAGTGATGTGGTCAAGTTTGTAATATGTAGGTACCGAGTTCATATGATGGTTAAAGATGGTAGTGGGGCTATCAACTTAAGACTATATAATTCTCAAGCAAAATATATATTCAAAATGGAGGTTGCTTATATAAAAGAAATGCTAGATACGGTATAATTCTTTTCTCAAATTTTCACCAAAGTATATTCCTTTTATTTAAAAAGGTTGATATAATAACTTATATTATTTAGGATGGTGGAAGGAAGAACTTGCAACATTATTTAGATTTATTTTTGGACCGTTCCTTCTCATTTATCATTCCAGTACCACCAAAAAAGGCACCACCAATCTGTTGCACAGTGAATTTTGTTTCGCCAATTGATTGGTCCGAGGAATGCTCTCATCTATCAAGGAGATCATTTGCGGTAGAATAAGAAAGGTGAGTATAATTTATTGCAATTTAACACAAATATATGTTTAGATCAATAATATACTACTAAAGTCCCAATTATTAAAAATCACTCATATTTATATTTACCTTTATTTTACAGGTTTCACTTCAACAATTGCAATGTGCGGATGTTCAAGCTACTATATTTGTTCTATGTTACTCTTCATATTTTTTATCTTTTGTAAATTCAGTTCATTGACAAGTATTATATTCATTGGAAAATTCTTGATATTTTGGATATTGTTGCACTTTAATTAGTAATGTTTAAGATTTTAATTGAATAACTTATTATAGATATACCAATGGCACATACATTAGTTGATGATTTTGTGCATAGCACGGGAATAAGCTAGTTTGATTCTTTGAAAAGTTGTAGTACTAGAAATTGATATAGATGACAAATAACATATGAACAAAGATCAAATCTAACTTTAATTGACAAAACTCTTCTGGAAAAGTGATTAGTAAGATGATCATGTCATAATTCGATCTTTCTAGATTACAAACTTTACTAATGAGGCAACAACATATATTTCATATGAGTTCCTTCGTAAATATAAATTAAATACTTTATTGTTCGTATAAGCATAAAATCATATTATTTTATATATAGGAGAATGGTCTTTGAGTCCAATTGGACCAAATTCTAATTTTTGGTAATTTTGAATTTCTTTTAATCAAAAAATGATTGGAGTAATTAGTTGGAAACTATGCATTAATGTTAAATCCTATTATTTTCGCCTATTAATGTTACAATTAAGAAGGAAGTTTCCTTCCGTTACCAAACAAAATCATTTAGTTACAATTCTATATTTAAATTTTGAATTTTGGTCAAAAGTTACCATTAATTATCATAAATTGACAAGAGAATATGCACATTTTACTTAACGGCAATTCTTCATCATGCAATAAATAAGTGCAAGAATGATTATTTTTTATTAAGATCATTAAGTTTGGACACCGCTAATTAGGAAATTTTGATTTGACAGTTAATTAAACTTAACTCATGCCAAAAATTTAATCATGATGAAGGCTAATCAGTTTATTTTGCCATAACTTTACACAATCATTATTATATTCTTTCATTTATATAGTTAAATATTATCCTAGGATAATAACATTGCCCCTCTCAAGTTGTGATCTCATTATTTTCAGTCATTCGGCAGCTTTTTTTTCAATTTGTATCTATTTTGTAAGTTTGTTTATATAAAATTGTTAGTTTAATCACATATTTCTTTCTTTTGGATTTAATCGATTTTAACTTCTTGATAATATAAATATTTTAAGAGAATCTTCCTCAGATTTAAGATATCAATAGGTTTGAAATTCGTTTTTAATTTTGGTTTTATTTTCTTTTATTATATAATATTATTTATGGCTCTATTTTTCTTTATATTTACATTAATATGTGAATTATATGAAACTGATTAGGATTATTGCTTAATTTTATTTTATAGGTTCGGAAGAATTTGAAGTCTTCGTTGTAGAAAATCTTAATGAAGCTAAGTAATATTTGTAATCTTGATCAAGCAAAGTAATTTTTGATAGAAGGTAATTATTTGTTCTTGAATACTTTTTGGCTCATAGAATTTATATTTGTGAAATTCTATTATTAAAGTTTTAATGTGTTTGACTTACTGGAAATTAGCCGAAACATGAACTTCTGGAAGTTTTCATCCTGATACTTGAATCAAGAAATGGAATTCCAATTGCCACAACACTTGAACTAAGAAATGAAATCCCGTTTGCTATGAAAGATATTGAAACTAGCTCATGTTGTTTGAAATATGCGCTATAAATATCGAAATTTCATATTGAAAAGGAATTATATAACTATATGACTCCTGTTGTTGGGGTTTTGGTTTTTGGCGGAATAACAGAAGTAGAACGTTCATACTTGAGGACTCACATAATTTAGCGTTTGATTCAACAAAATATAAAAAATCTATTGTATTTAGTGTTCTTATACATTGGTATAATTCGTATTCTTTTATGAGATTTTTGTCAATGTAAATGGACTTCGAGGAGATTTTCAGTGATTGATTCATACACAAAATGTTGCTTCCATAATTCTTTTATCATTTAAAATAACCTTCAGGCTTTGTAAAATAAATTTGGTAGGTTGTTTTCTATCTTTAAACAACTAATTTTTTTTATTACATGAGGACATGCAGGTACATATCATAAGAAAATTAGAGGGGCAAGAAGACATGCAGTCAAGAAGAAATGTGGACATGTAATTCCCTTCGATAGCCTAGATTAAATATATATCGTAGCAATTCCTTCTTTTTAATCAATTTTAATTATACTTTATTGTATTCATACATTTTCATTTGTGTAATTTTAAAGTATTTTTCTAACTTAATCAATTATCCGTAAACTTTCAATTGTTTCAAGTTTATGTTACTATTTATTCCATCATTTTTTCACTTTAACGTGAATTTTGTTCATAATTTTGTTTGATGATGATAACTCAAATCAAAATTTAAAATTTATTTTATTTAGTTTATGTTTTCTATGATTTCACCTAAAGTCCAGAAATATGTCAAATAAATAAAACTTGGCGATTAAAATATATCAATTACTTGATTATTAGTTTTCTAAGGTAGTTAAATTATATTGCTAGCTAAAGTGATTCATTCATAGTTGTATACACGCTTCAATTCAATAAGTCGATGTGGTGTTCAAATAATTATGAATTCTTATCAAAATTAAGTATTGAGCTTAACCACGTATCTTATGTAAATAAATAAAAAAATTCATGCCGTATTTTTTTTCTATATGTGCGAGTTTTAAATTACTCATATATATATATATATTATTTTAATGTAATTTTGTGCATTGCACGGGATTAGGCTAGTAAATAATATATAAGAAAATAAATAACTCACCATCTTACCCATTCGTTGATTCAATCTTACCTTTTGGAGTGAAAATGTGAACTTTCTAACATATCTGATTAGCTTGCTTTGAATCAAAAGATAGAACAAATCGTGCTGATAACGTGTTATGAAATTAAGAGAATAACAAGCAAGAACTAAAATGAAAGTGTAGAAAAGAAAAGTGAAGTAGGGAGATAATTTTATTCATTCTTATTTATATCTCAAGAATACATTACAATGGTCTCTATTTATAGGTCTAGATAAGAACTTCAAGAGTCAATATTTAATAGTTACATCATAAGTTACAAGCCTCTTTATTCGGTGTCTTCAAAATGATTTTTAGGATATGAGTTTCAAGACCATTCAAATGTCTAAAAAATTCCAATGGACATCCATAAATTAACCACATTTTATAACATTTTTCTTTTTTTGTTCAATTGAATAACCCATTTTCAAAGTCTTTTTGAACCAATATAATTTGTAATTCAGCCCAATTCAACTCAATCCAAGAATTTTCTAAGGAATATTGGTTGGGTCTAGGTGCGTAGAGACGGATAATGGGCATCATCTGTTAATTTTATTTGTATCATATCCTTTACGGACATTTCAAATTGGACTTAGCTTGACATTTCTTGATCTAACTCAATGTGTAGATAAAATTTATTTATTTTCAAAAATTGTGAAAAACAAAAATGATAGATTAAGACATTCAATGTCCACTAAGCAGAAACAATATATTTTATCAAAAAAAAAAAAAAGAAGCAGAAACACTATCATGGAATTTGGTCCATCGGTCCATCCCACGTTTCCACCTATACAAACATGTCACACGTATATATCAAAAAGAAAAGAAAAGAAAAGAAATTGGACCAATTCAAAAGCCAAACCAATCAATATAGAGATCTCAATTTCAATTACTATAAATTCCAATGTGAACCCATTAGTTTAACTTTGCTTAAGATATAGAATGATTTCATGGACCACTGGATATGGACCATTACTGAATTTCAGCCCAAACTCTCGAGAAAGATGCTATTGGTTATAATTGTTGTCAGACACTTTAGTTTTTATATCAAAATAAAAAATAAAAAAAACGCTTTAGTTTTTTTTTATTAGAAGGATATTCAAATAAGAGTAGTAAAAACTATTAATTAGGCTGTATAAGAGTCCAACCTAAATTAAAGATAGTAGTGGATTTTTTTTTTTTTGGGTTTACCTGTCAATTATTTCTTATTAGTAAGATTGACACTACAATATTCATAATTAATAAAAAGACCCCTATATATATACTTGACGTAATAATCTTTTTAAAACATAAATTATTTTTAATATATAAATATAATAACATCATTTTCAAGTAATTGAGCAATGTATTTCAACTTTATTTAATTTTTTAAGTGGACTAAATTTGTAATTTAAAAATTTTCGAGGGTAAAAAATGCAGTAGATACTTGAAAACCGGTTAAACAAGTTGCCCACATTATTTCCACAAAGTAAACTTTCTCCAGCCAATTTAATTGAATTGTAAGAGGGCTGTACAAAATAGGACTGTCATATAGACATTTTCCTTCAAATAAATTTGATGAGAGTGAGTACTCTTGCAAGTTAAGCACGTTGTACATGATGAATTATTAATGAGAGCTAAAAACCAATTAATTAAGGTAATTGATCGATTCAGTTTGAGCTCGTATATTATACACACGTTAGAACATAATTCGTTATACATATATATATATATATATATATATATATATATATATATATTGAATTAAACCTGTACAATATTTATTGTTCGATAGCTTTTTACATTTGATTCAAACTTGATTTGTACCCGAATTGATTCAAGCTTATTTGTGCACCTTTTTTCTTTTTTTCTTTTTAAATCATATTAAGTTCAAATACAACTCGCAACAAAATAAACTAAATCAGAATTTAAAAACATATTATTCAACTCAATATCACCCATCTCCAAGACAAATTTCCAAACTCTATATTTAGAGTGTTGAATGGTGCTCCCAATCAACTCCAATTCAATATTCACTTGTTTGAAATCCCATTTTGTCCCTAAATATTATATTTTTATATTAGTTGTCATTTTTTAAATCCATAATTAGTAGTACTTAAATATATTAACATGAAACTAATATTATTATATTTATCGAGTAATTTTTTCATGTCTATCAGTCAACATATTTTCTCTAACTTTTAATATTTGTTTTGAATATTGTTGACATTTGTCTTCAATTTGCAATAGTATTATTTAATGCAATTACATTTAGTTTTATATATATTTGTTGTTTTTATCTGTAGTTAAGGTTTTGGGTGAAAGATGTTCATACATCTCCTTTTTATATAGAGGAAGGCCAACCTAATCATCGACTCTGTTTTTTTAGTGTAATTATAATTACATATAATTACACCCATATCATTAAATCATTGATTTAATTAGATTACATTTAATTATAAAGAAAATCAACTATCAAACACTAGTATTGTATTATAAGAGAAATCTACATTAGTGGGGCTCATCAATTTCTTTTTCTAAAGATTTGAATCTTTAACTATATTATATGGATCAAAGTTTCGATTTCGATATATGTTTCGGCAGCTCAATTTAGGAAACTTTTTGAAAAATTTCTAAAAACCATTCGGAAAAAATAGGAAAAATTATGAAAAATGTTACTAAACTAAGAAAAAGAGAAAGTTCCGAGACAAATATAGAGTTTCAGAAATAGACCTTATTTTCGTTTCGATTTATTCAAAAACAGAAACTCTTCGATGTTTTCGATGGAAAAGATGAAATTTTTGATTCATGATTATATATACTTAATTAGCCGACAACCAATTTCAATTAGAAATTCAAAAGTTACACAAGATTCAGACAAAAGTCGGACTTAAAAAGATTTATATATACCTTAATTAGCCGACACCAATTTCAATTTCAAAAGTTACACAAGACTCGGACAAAAGTCGGACTTAAAAGATTTATATATACCTAGCTAACGGGCTTCTGAAAAATGAAATTAATGAGTTCGTCCTAGCTAATTATACATAAGTTTAAGCAATAAATTAAAAATATATAAAGCAGAAATCTTCTCTAAATAATTCACATGATATAGGGTATGCTAGCATATTATACGGCAAAATTGCAATAAACGTCCAAAACTAATTAGTGATTTTGGATTTTCAAACCGAACTATATCACCTCACCCAATTTCGTCCCGTAATTTAATATTTTTTCGGAATATTGTCCCAAACTAATTAGTAATTTTTGTTTTTCGTCCCAAAATATATCAACTCTCCGAATTTCGTCCCGTAATTTACCATTTTGCATGAATTGAGTCCCAATACTAAATTTCTAATTTAATGGAATCGATTCAATCTTGTAATTAGTTTGGGACGAATTTTGTAATATTGTATAATTGTTCATGCTAAAATTTGCCACGTCATAACACGTAAGCAACCATGTGGCAATTTAACGGAACATGCGCAATTTTCGTCTCATAATTAACGGTGGGACGATATTTCAAAAAAATATTAAATTACGGGACGAAATTCGGTGAGGTGATATAGTTTGGGACGAAAATTCAAAATCAATGATTAGTTTGGGACGTTTTCTGCAATTTTACCATATTATACATAATTTTTCGTCACATATAACAAATTCGTAACGGGGTATCATATATAATTATAATTGATCTAGAATCATTGCCAAATGCTCGTAGATTTTAGTTTCCGCGTAAGCCCTAGTTACTCACTTTCCTTGTGTCTAAGGCTGACTGGTGGAGTTTGCCATCCTCACTTCCCCCGCAATTTTAAACAACCTGAGTGATTGTTTTAACTTTTAGGTTCGCCCTGGTTCAACGAAAGGTTGAGAAGTTCTCGGAAAGGCATGACCGTTCGGAAACCTTCGGTTTGTCAAATTTCACCTTGTTTTATAATCTCGTCATATATTTTATCGTGAATAAAATATAAATTTGAGTGTTTAATTGAATTTTTTTTATCTAATTTAGTCCCCTAGATAAAATTATTGGATCCGCCCCTTAACATGGTGAAAGAAAATCAATCAGAATGAGCATCCTTCCATGCACTGATTAACAATTATAAATAGACAAAATTTGTAATCAAAGTTGAATGTCCTCTAGTGCCTAAAAGTTTGGGAAAAAAACACAGTGCACAGAACGAACGTTGGTTCAACCAAAAGTAATTTGCAAAAGTAGTAGCAATAGGTACATACATGCATTGAATTTTTCACACTTAGAACATAATTTCAAAAATAGTTATGTAACTTTGAAATTCTTTCATAAATAGTTTAATTTATAACTATAGCGAACACACATATTTAGTCATCTAATTTTAATTTTAGTCCTATGCATAATAAATTTTGTCCTCTAACTTTGAATACCTTTCAATTTTTGTCGTGCAGTTGAAAAAATTTCCTCCAACTTTTAGTAAGTTTTAATTTTTGTTCTTCAATTACAAACAATTTCTCCGATAATAGGACCAATTTGTAGTTACAAAACTAAATTGAAACATATTGAAAGTTAGGCCATCTCCAGTGACTCCTCAGCCTAAGTCCAGCTTCCCCTCAGCTCAGTCCAGCTTCCCCTCAGATTCCAAGTCCAACTTCCCCTTTCCTTTTTATAAGTCATCTCAAATGACTCAATCTATCAATTCCATTTAATTCCAATTCTCATTTTCCCCACTCTCACTTAATAATAATAATAATATTAATGATAATAATAGCAATAATAATAAAAATTAAACAATAATAAATAAATAAATAATAAATAATAATATTAATAATGGATAATAATACGCAAACCGATTTGGGAATAATAAAAATAATTTAAGATTGACATTAATAATAAGAAATAAAATTGGAACACAATAATACAACAATTAAATTTGAGTTTCTAATAATTAACTAAAACTAAGATTAAATAAGAGTTACATTTCATTTAATAAGGTATTTTAAAGAAATTTTTTTTAAAAAATAAAAGGGTTTTTATTAAATAAAAAATAAATAAAAATAAAAAAAATAAAAATAAAGGAACAACAGGTGGCCGACAAGTGCTGCTGGGCGGGCGAGTGCAATGCACTCGCCTGCCCAGCGAGTGTAAACGGTCGATGTGTTAGGCAAGGCAATATTGCCTTGCCTCACACCTTCAGGCGGTGGGTTGATAGATCAAGGCAATATTGCCTTGATCACCCCTTCCTTCATTTTAGTTTATCTTTTTCACCCCCCTAAATCTTTCATCCCTTCCCCTTGCCTCATAGGAGATGCCCTTAGGGGATGAAATTGTTATATATAGGACTAAAATTGAAATTGTGTGAAAATTAAAGAATTAAATATGTGTTCAATATAGTTACATGACTATTTTTGAAATATTTCCAAAATTACTGGACATTTTTTAAGAAAATAGCTAAAAAAAGACATCCATTTTGATACTAAAGGAGGTTCACCGTCTCATTTAGTCTGTCGAACACTATATAATATACATGTATCATCACTACCAACCAGTTTTTATGATTTTGTGTTGGGGGTGGGGGGGGGGTGTAATATATGCATTTTTTTAACAAGGTAGTAGATTGTCTATTTCTAAGCATATATTGTGAAGGTAAATTACTAGCTAAATGATATGTGATGTAGATCTTTTTAAGCATAAGAATAGAGATCATTTGCATTTTTAAGCGCGTGAATAACATTGCATGTTCTAAGAATTAAATATGTGTTCAATATATTTACATGACTATTTTTGAAATATTTCCAAAAATTACTGGACAATTTTTAAAATTTTGCCCAATGAGAACTACGAGATAAATAGTTAATATTTATTTTCATGCAGAAAGTTCAAGAAGAACAAAAACAAGAGGAGATGTGATCACGTGTTTCTTAATTATTTCACCATGGACACGAGCATAAAGGAAAAGAAACTAAATTATGAAACCGAACTTCATCAAAAGCACAATTAAATTCTAAATATATATATTTATTTTGATATATTTGTATTAAAGTTCAAATTACCAATCTTTAGTTTATATTTATACATCATAATTAAGTCTCACATTTATTGCACTTTTGGATATTGATCATATTGTGTTAATTGCAATTTATCTGTATATCACGTATAAAATAGGCAATTTATAAGAAAATAGCTAAAAAAAGACATCCATTTTGATACTAAAGGAGGTTCACCGTCTCATTTAGTCTGTTGAATACTATATAATATTGTCTATTTCTAAGCATATATTGTGAAGGTAAATTACTTTTTTTTTTTTTTTATCTACTAGACTGTGTAATTACAGCTCGGATCGAAGAGTGCAAAGGGTATAGGTCCTCCCCAGTGTGATGTCTCCAGTAGGATTCAAACTTGAGTCTCGCCTCTGGGGATCGTAATTACTAAATGATATGTGATGTAGATCTTTTTAAGCATAAGAATAGAGATCATTTGCATTTTTAAGCGCGTGAATAATATTGCATGTTCTAAGAATGTGTATCACCCGTTTTTAGTTTAAGTGGGGATAATCTGCATATTTTTAATAAGAGTTAATGCCAGTTTTAATAGTTGAGGTTTAGGTATCTCATATTAATAATCTTATAAAAAATGTATAATATAGAATTACAATTTAGTGTAATTTTGTGCATAGCAAGGGAATAAACTAGTTTTTAATAAGAGTTAATGCCAATTTATCTTTGTAAAATGCATAATGTTTAATTTACCTCTTTGTGATTTGAAAAAAATCAGTTTATCTCATGTGAAAATTTTAAAGAAGCAATTTTCTCCTTAGCCGGAGAGTGTAACTCACTTGCCGAAATTGAGAGTGGCCATGAAAAGTGTTTCTATAACATAAAGGGGATAAATTGCCACATTTATCATAACACAAGGGGAATAAACTATCACATATAAAAATATTAGGGAGATGGTGTAAAAAATTTATAAAATTACAGGGTAGGGGGGTAAAATGCTCTTTTACCAATCACAAGGAGATAAATTGAACATTATGAATATCACATGAAGGTAAATAGCCATTAACTTTTTTTAATAGGGAGGCATATTGCCAAAATCCCATTGAATAATTCCTATTGATCGATTGATTGGAATTTGGAAGTTGAGTACTTGAGTCGAGCAAGAATCAAGTGACATGTTTGTTAGATAAAATCTTGCTCTCAATAAGGAAAAAGAAAAAGAGATAATGGACTCTTCCTTATTATAGTTAAATTTTAATTAATGTTCAAGGAGAAGTGTTTGAATAGACTCGTCGGATATTCTATTAAGACACATCCCTCATACGTTAGTCATAATAACGAAGTAATGTGAGCCTTTGATTACAAATTCGGACAGTATGAGCCCAAGACATCGGGCATGACACCATTAAAATGGGTTGTACCCAAATAATATACAATTTTACCCATCTATAATACTTTCCCCGTCCTTTGTTTTTTACTCGTTTCACTTTTTGTATGGAGTTTTGGGTAAGAGTTGTAAAATGAATTTTTTGGGTATTTTTATTTTTATATCCTTAAAGTAGTGTTTGAGAATTAATGGTGTCAAATAATTACTTTGTGATAGAGTATTTTTGAGAAAAATAAACTCATTTATAAAAAATAAGTAAAAATTTAGGGACAGAGGAAGTATATGAAATTATACATTCCACTTTTACCCCTCCCACTTTCTTGATTGCTGAGATTTGGAGATTGAAGCAATTTCCTCTATCAAATTCAAGAAAACCGCAAAACATCCACAAAGACGTACAACTTCGTGGTTATTAGAGCTGACTCTAAACGTGTGAATGAAAATAGAATCGTCGATTAACACAAAAGTTATGAAGAAAATTCAAAGTGAAAGTATATTTTTTGAAATTTAGGGTTTTTATTTATTCATGTTTGTTTGAATTGTAAATACTTTATCATATTTCTTTTCAGTTTTTATTCCAATTTTAGCTACTAATTATGATTTTCCATTCTCGCAAGTAAAATTGTGAAATTGGGTTTGAATCTACCTTTGTGAATTTGCTAACAAGATACCATCTCCAGGAAAAAGTTATATGGATTTAGCATGTATTAAAAAGTGAAATTAGCTCTGTTATGATTTTCTTGTTAAAAAGTGATATGGATTTAGCATGTATTAAATTAGTTAATCTAGTTGATAAGTGAGTTGATTTGGTATGCATTTAGTTGATTGGTTCTACTATGAAGTTAATCTAATTGAGTTGATACTGTATGAATTTAGTTGATTAGTTCCAGTTTGAATTGCTTTGTTATCTTTAGTTTGGTGGAGAAAAAATGTTGATTAGCAGCAGACATTTTGCATTAATATTTGTATGTATTGAGTTGAATAATTTTGTTGTGTGGGATTATTTTATTAGTTATCATAAATTTGGCCATTATGATGAACTAAAGATTTGGCCATGATGTTTGATGCACTGCAGTTTTTAGATACATGAAATAAGAATTCATTGCTCATGTACACAAAAATTTAGAAGTAAGTGATGCATGTTCAAAATAAATAGCAATTTTTGAGAAATGCAAACACATACAATAAAACCAGAGCAATCTCTTGCTATCTTGCACTTGACAAGAAAACAATAAATTAACATAGGCATTAAGAAAACCTACTTAATTAATACCTACTAACAATCCCACAATTACCAAAACTAAACAAGTAAAAGAAATTCATTGGAATTCAGTTATAAAGAAGCACACATTAAGACAAAAGGCCTAATCCCATAAGAATAATAAATATTATTGTTCCTTCAAAAGAAGTAGATAATTATGGAGCCATATCTATGCCATCATTGTAGATTACTTCCAAGTGAACAGAAGTAGCATAGGTGCAGATCCCTTCTAAGCATTCAAAACAAATCCATTAAACTTGACTTTGTAAAGCGTAACTACCATACGCTACCGAGCAATTATGTACTCTGCCTGTCATATTAAAATACTTGGATTAATTAAACTAGTATTAACAGAAACCAAGTACTAAGTTGTGAATTATTTATTAAGTTACCTCGCTTAACTGATTTTGCATGCTAGAACTAAACATCATCATTAGGCAAAGATACAAGCCGCAATCATACATGTTTTATCATTTAAAATGTTAAATAAAAATGCTTTACAATAACTAATTGAGACATTAATGAACATTACCCATTAGGTTGTATTGACACCAAGTCTGGTTTGAACCATAGCCAACCATTAGCTGTTGGGATACCTCGGTTGTCAGAACAATGAAAGTGGGGAATTTTAATATTTTTCCGAGGTACCCATCAGCCCATAAATCGATTTCCATATTGTATATGCGAATAGATTGATCAAAACAACAATTAAAACAAGAGGGGATAAAATCGCAATTTTACCTCACCACGGGTTCGGTGGTGGTAACCTCCGGTCTTCTTGTTTGATTCACAGATAGCGATCCAAGTATCTCGCTTCCAGAGTGTATCCACACCAGCTGGATTGTAGTAACAATTCCAATTCACAGGCTAAGAACTAGAGATTGGAATTTTGTCAATGGAGGAAGAGTCAGATCTAGATCCAGATTAGGAAGAAGAGAGGGAGAAAGGGGGCGGCTAGGGCTGATTTTTCAGCTCTTGGGATTTGCTCTCTTAGTTGTGGTGAGATATGATGAGATATTTATATTAGAAGAATCTTACTTCTAATAGATATCTCATATCATGTTTATCTTTATTCTTTCCTTATCACATAAGGAAACAAGATATGCACCATATCTTTTCCTTTTCCTTGTCGAACAAGAAACTAATTCTTGCAACAATTAAACTCTTTTAATTACACAAGAAAATCGCCCCTTTTATAATTAATCCGAAATTAATTAAATAATTAACTCTTCCAATTTATTAATTAACACTTTAATTAATATTTAATTAATTAGACTTTCTAATTAATTATTCTTCCAATCGAATTAACACTTTAATTCAATTATTGATTTAACTCCCTTAAATCAACTATTTCCTTTTATGACTGTCACTATCCAACTGTATTGTGTGTGACCCTCTAGGTTCACCATCAATTGGCAATAGGCCCACGAACCCTTCGTGATTTAATTATGAGCAATTATTTGCTCCGATCAATTAAACACTTTTAATTGACCACTCCAGAATTAATCTCCTTATTAATTCAGGAGTACTCACACCTCATGGTCGATGTCTAGCCACAAGCCCATGAGGCCCAACTTCAGGTGAATTGATCTTGTGAACCTCACCTCTTATAACTTCCATGTACATACTGTCCTTCCATCGACTTAATTTTCCAATCGAGACCTAGGGTGTGTGAATTGATTGGCACCTCTAATTATCTCGATTCTGTACTTTCTGATTCTGGATAATAATTCCAGTGTGACTGCTAAATTTGGAAACTCTTTTCCAAATCTGTCACCGACCATGGCCATGGATTTCTCGAAACATAATATCGAAGAATGTACAGAAAATTCTCTCATCCATTACGATGAGTCGGTAGATCCCATATTGATGCTAACCATTCGCGTACACGACTATACGTACCCAACTTAGGCTCACAAAGGCTAGGCTACGTGACCGGCACCTAAATCAAAGTACATACACCCGTGCACCGAATTCGCCCTAGCACCTCAAGTTAAAGGACTAAACCGTACACTATTATAAGTCTTGAGAAACATCCCATCACCGATATACGACATGCGCTTCCACAATGTGTTTCTCTGATCGGGTCGTTTGATGCGTTCAATCCCCTATCGAACCACCTACTCATATGCACTGACATCAAATGTCTTGTTCATGAAACGCTACAAATTCACTCCATGTGAATCATGCATATTCATACAAGTCTTGGCGATTCCTTCGATACCCCGTCTCGTTCGGAATCTATGACTTGGAACGTGTTTTAAGATCACGACCTTAGAGACTGTTTCATGATTGCACTCATACCGAAGTGAATCGTCCCATAGTCGAATGTGATCTAAGGATTTCAACCAATCGCTTAAATGTATTCGCGAGAGATGAAGTTGGCCATTTGTTTATTCTATACAGTTATAAATAAACATGCGTATTATTCATTGAATCAAATATTGTTTTATTACAGAATAGACCTATTACAAGCTAAAATGAATTGGCTTGCTGGGCACTATCCTATCACCTATCTCACATCTATCAAGGTTATGATTGAAACTAGCTCGGTCAAAATTTTCCTTCCTTTAGCCCGGACTATAGGTTTCCTCGGAGTTTCTTGTCTCTTCGGAGTCTCTTCTCTCCTCGGAGTACAAGTCACGTACAAATTAAATTCAGTATGATTCTGGATTAATTACTTCACTACCTCCCATTGTGATTCATTTTATATAAGCGTCATTTCATACTCGGCTTCCGCACCACTTTGGCAATATATCTCAACATTATTTGTTTACCGACCAAAATCCAACTTTTCACATATTCTGTCAAGTAGTTCCCCAAACAAAATTTTCTTATCCACTAATAACAAATCCACAGATTTTTATCACCACTCCAATCCCAATTTTCGTCCGTTTCTGAAACTCACCGCTATAGCAAAGATAAATTATAATTTCTTTCATTTTTTTTTTGGTACACATTATAATTTCTTTCATTCCTACAAGTAAACAACTAAAATTAACACACAAACTATTTAAATAACAAATTCAACAAAACGTAGCCTCTAATGGGTGTTTGGCGTTTGGACTTTCAAATGCTAGAACTCCTGTTGTTTGGAATTCAGCCTCAAACTCACCGCGGTGAGTTTTATCCTCACGGTGATGAGTTCTTCATGGCTTTTGGCGTTTAAATTTGACCAAACGCCAAACGCTAGGAAGATACACATGGCATTTGACGTTTTTCAATTCCAAATGCCATGAAGATATACATAGCGTGTGGCGTTTGTTAATCCCAAAGGCCATGAAGATATACATGGAGTTTGGCGTTTGACAATCCCAAACTGCAAACGCCCGCAGATCGCAAATTTTTTGGGGCCTTTTTCTTATTCATTTTGCATACCAAATTACTCAAAAAATTGTGAAATTATAAATGTTAACCTTCTTGTGTTGTTTTTCTTCCTCTTCCTCTTTGATTTGAGTGAAATGTGTGTGAAAATTTTTAGTGTTAGGAAAGAATTAACTAAGGATTTTTATAGAAGAATAAAAAATTGAAGAAAGGGGGTTACTTTTGATTTTTGAAATTTTAGATGTACAGCTAATAATTTCTTAAGTTGTAATTTAATTAGGATGATTAATTACAATTAATTAATTTACTTAATCAAAGACAATGGCCTTATTTAGATTTTTAATATTTTAAAGGCCTAACTCATGAAAAAATGGAGATGGTGATTAATGGTTTAATGTTTAAATATTTTAATGAAAGGGCGTTTGAGTATTTACAAGGTTTAAGTAAAGGCTGACGATATTGAGCACAATTTGTTTATGTGAGCAAATAAAATTAATAGACAATATTACCCCTGTACTTAATTCTTCAGCAAAACACACTCATTTACACTTTCTCTCTCCCTAAATTGATGGGATTCTCTTTTCGAAAGATTTCATATCCCCATTACCCACCACGATCTCAACAATCTCGGTCCTCAATTCGTATACTTAAATATTGATTTTTCTACTTCGAATTTGTGCGGTATGAAGGGAAAATTTTGGTTTGTTACTTAAGAGTTTAGCAACAATTACTATATATATATTGAGACTAAATGTCCTACATTGGTTGAAAATTATAGTTAAGTCCACTTTATAAGGTCTTGGGCAATCATCACCTTACAAGCTAGCGTTTGAGGTTGAGTTAGGCCCAAACCAAGTAAGTGGACTTAGCTCAATCCATGTGGTGAATATAACATGGTATCAGAGCCCCGGGTTAAAGTGGGCCACCTCCTTCCGTGATGGGCTACTCCCTGTACGCATGATGGGCTTCAATATCTACCCACACACTTCACCCAAATAACAAAGGTCTGGGTTGTCATTATTCCTCCAGTTATTCAAGGATTGGAGATTCATTATTCATCCGGTTAACAAAGGCCCGGAGTGTCTTTATTCGTATGTTGGGTCTTCATCCACATGTCGCAAATTCACAAGGTTGGGCTTTCATATGTCACGTGTTGGACTTGTTTCTCCCACACATTCAGCCCTCACATACGTGAAGGGGAGTATTGAGACTAAATGTCCCACATTGGTTAAAAATCATAGTTAAGTCCACTTTATAAGGTCTTGGGCAATCCTCATCTTACAAGCTAGCTTTTGAGGTTGAGTTAGGCTGAAGCCAAGTAAGTGGACTTAGTTCAATTCATGTGGTGAATTATAACATTATATGCCCCTAGGTGTTGTAAATTAAATTTGTAACTAACATCTTTCTACATAAAATGAACTAGTTTATTCCATTGTTATGCACAAATTTAAAAAATTAATATTAATTTACATCAAAATAAATTACAATGTATGAATTTTCACGTAATAATTACAACTTGTATAGTTTTTACACTGCTAGGAATATATGTAAAAGTATAATTTAATTAGAACGAATGTTTCATATATTTTTTTTTTCATGGGATATGGACTATGGATGATAAACAATGCATCATATTAATTCAATAATATCAATGGTGAATTGCTCAAACTATCCCTCAAATTTAGTGTAAATAACTTACTACCCTTTAAGTTTCAAAAATTACTCACACTACTCCATATATTTTGGATTTATTATATTTATCCTTTTATGAAGTTAATTTCAAAGCACATGTATCATAAACAAATTTTTATTCAATAATACCCCAAATATTTTTTAAAAATATCTTCTCAAATTAAACCTCAAAATTAGTGTAATTACACAATCACTCTACAACTTTCAGTATTCTAATTATTATGTCATGTCATTGTTCTTTAATTCCCACCATTGACGATGAAGTTTCAAAGTTTTTCTCTCTGCCTCCACCCAACAATAATAACTCAAAGGGTAGGTGACATGGTGGAAAAAAAAAAGGAAAATTAATATAGAAGCTTTGAATTCATGGTAATGGTGACAATGGAAGACCAAGGAAAAGAAATTAAATAACAAAAAATATTTGCTTTGATTAGCATTTAGCAGAACTAAGAACATCCAAGCTGATTCTTTTTTTTTTTAATTTTTTTAATTTTGATAATCCCATATTTGAATTTTAATTATGTAGTTCAATTCTCAGTTAAAATGAAGAATAGTTATTGATTTGGCCTAGATTGTCACATGAAGAAGAGAGATAGTACTGCCAAGAAAAAAGATGAAGAGAGATAGTGGAAGGAAAGTTTGTAGGTGAGAATTAAATTCATATTGGAGGGTAAAATTATATAAAATTAATTGCTCTGGCGAAAATTAATGTGTTCTGGCAATATTGTTAGCCTTAAGTAAGGGTCGTACGACTCGTACTAGGGGTCGTACTTGTCCACGTGGCAGAACCTCAGGTGATTGCGTATGCCTCTTGCAAGGTTCTAATAGACAAAATGCATTTTCCCTACCTTCTATGTTTTCTACTAGATTAGTACTAAAAGTATTAACGTTACCATTAATGTGGAACTAAATATTGAATTTTTCAATATACAACTTTGATTTAGATTTAGATTCACCATTGGGTAAACTTATTTGTAATTTGTTGGGTTTACAGTGGATAATTTTTTTTTTTACAGTAAATTTGCAACTAAAAATTGAATTTTTCAATACACAACTTTGATTTTGATTTTGATTTTGATTTTGATTTAGATTCATCATCGGGTAGAATTATTTGCAAATCTTTTGGCTTTACAGGGGATTTTTTTACACTGAATGTGCATCTAAAATTGAATAATTTAATCTAAAACTTTGATAGATTTGGATTCATCATTTGGGTATAATTATTTGTGAATCTGCTGGCTTCACAGGTGATCTTTTTTTTTTTTTTTTTTACAGTGAATATTCAACTAAAAATTGCATTTTTCAATATACAACTTTAAATTTGATTTAGGTTCAGGATTATATCTCCAAATCAGTTTTTGTGGAGAAATTAAAATTTTCAGTGTAAACCTAAAAAAAACCAGATTAAAGTTTTGGTTTGTAGGAATTAATGGTATTCAATTTTTGGAAATACCTTAAACTGTCATTTCGAATCTTGATATTTTGATTTGGCTGGGTGAGAAGAACGCAATAAATTTTTTGAGTTGCAAATTTAAGTGTAAGAATTGACAAAACAAATAAAGAAATAGTTTACGGGAAATGAGAAAATAATTACTTAAATTAATGACCAAGTAGTTAATTAGATTTGACCATTAAAGGGTATGTTTAGAATTAAAAAAAAAATTGACTAAAACAATTGTTGTTCTGACAATATCACTTACCTAAATCTATTTATTAAGCAAAAAACCATTTGAAATTGAACCAACTTCAATTCATATAAAACCGATTCTATGATGTACTTCAAGTCCTAGGAAAGATAATACTCATTTCTTGTGTCGGTTGTAAATTTCAAATCCTAGTCCTACTAATTTGTCGGTTCACTTCTAGAAGAAATTACTATTAACGAAGATGAATGGAGGGTTTATATTTGTTAATTCACCTTACCTCCTTGAATCATGTAATAATTGCTTATTAATGTTAATCACATACCTACTGATTCGTATTACATGGCACGGATTCTTAGGTAGATTACACAATATAATCAATATTTGATGCATATACTTTGGTTTAAAAATAATATACTCCAATAGTGTAAGACAATCCCAATGACATTATTGTCAGTACACATTAAGTGGTATATTGTGTAAAAAAAAAAAAAAAAATTTGAGTGATACTCCTTTCATTTCATTTTAATTGTCGTTTTAGGTTTTTGCATATGTATTAAGAAAGTTACTCTCTATGTCCCAAATTGTTTATCAGTTTACATGTTTTCACACATATTAAGGTATCTATTAAATAGCTTCAGTTTTAGGGAAAAAATAAATAATATACCTAAAATACCCTTATTCTTTATTTATCTCACCATTAGTTATTTACACGTTATTCAAGTTTTACACTCTCTTTTTTACTTTTTCTCTTACATACCTGAAATATATAATTAATAGTGTATTGAAATCCTAAGGTGTCAAATAATTTGGGACAAATTTTTTTTTCTAAAACGATAAATAATTTGAGACAGAGGGAGTAATAATTAGTCTAAATTTTAGAAAAAAGTTAGAGTTATACTTAGAATATCCCTCTTCTCTCCATACTCTTAAAGTAGAAAAATCTCTGAGAAAAACAAGGAGTAAATATGAGTAAAATTGGAAGATATATAATTAATGCTGCATTGAAATCCTAAAGCGATATTTAATTTGAAACAACAATTAAAATGGAATTGATAGAATATATAATGGGCCTGTTTGTTTGGCGTTTGGGAAAGTAGTTTGGGAGAGTAGTGGAGGTTTGTGAAATAATCTCGATTTGCGTAATGTTGTTTGTTTGAGTTTTGAGAGAGTGGTTTGAGAAATAAAGTAGGTGTAGGTTTTTTTGGAAGAGTTGGGTTGTAGGTGTAAGATGTGGAAGACTTTATGTCAAATCATGTTTGTTATGTGAGATAAATTGTGTAAAAGATAGGTTACTTTATGTCAAATCAAAGTAGAGTTTGTATAGGTTTTGTTTAGAGATAAGAAAATTGTTGTTTGTTTGGCTTTTGAGAGAGTAGTTTGAGAAAATTAATGGATGAAAAATTTATTTCGAAAAATAGAAAACATGTTTGTTTGGCATTTCCCAAACACGAAAAAATTCTGGGAAACGCCAAACAAACAGGCCCATTGTACTTCAAATTATTTATGGTGGACACATTTCGTACTAAATGAAATTCAAGACGTACAAATTTAATTTTCAAATAGGAAAAGGAAATTCAAGACAAATTCCTTGATTGGAGTGTTTGTTTTCTTGGGAAAATTAGGCGTAAATGACGCGTTTGGTGTCCTTTCGTAGAGGTGATTTGACTAGATTAATTTTTTGGGTGACTTACATTGGACAAGGACACAAGATTAGAGAGTTTGGGAGTCGAGTTTAGCCATCACTAAATTAATTGACAATGATATTCATTATAATTTATTTATCTAAAAATATATTATTAACGAGAGCTCTATTGAATTCCAAATGGTAAAATAAATGAATGAAAAAACTATGAAAATTGTATAAGATGCTCTTCATATCCTAAAAATTCTTAACATTTTTATTCTCAATATAAATAATCAAACAATAAGTTAGTAATATTTCATCTCGCCTATTTTTCACCAACTTCATTGTTGATAATGAATTTTTTGTTGTGGTGATAACATGAAAAACTAATATCAAGTGAATTAAATGATCTATTAAAAGTTACATCATAGACTTACTTGTATTCTTCAAACTGTATATTGAATATTGTAAAATAGTATTACTAAAAGATGTAGTTCTTTTATTTTCTGTCCCTGCTTGGACCCCTAAGATTTACCGTAATTATAGAAAATTTCACGTAGTTTCAAAAATTAATTATAAGGACAACTCTACAAAGAATTTTTTGTGAACATTGCCAGAAATTATAAGGGGTATCCTTGTAAGGATTTTTGAAATCGTAAGGGATGTTTGGTACATAATCTAAACCAGAGGGTCTCCCGGTACTTAATTCGCCATTTGCTTGGAAATTGTCTAATTTGTTAAGATCCCACTTGGAATCCATATTGGGTTACCAAACGCCTCGGAAATGGTTTGTAATATGATATTCCCATTATGCTCTCATGTAAACAACCAATGGTTCACATTTCCCCTAACTAAACTTAGAAGTTAGCGTTAACATAGAGTCAATGTAATTTGTATTGGTTTTGCTGTTTTGAATTTTTGATTGGGTGTTAGTATAATATTTATCTAACTTATATCACAATGGTAATATTTTACTAATTAGTAAGCTCATATAAATATAATATGATTATATTTATTTAAGTAAAAATATAAAATGTAAGTTAAAAATAAAACAAACTTAATAAATTTTAAAATATGATTATGTATACAAGTCTAATATTCAAAATCAAATTTGCATAATATATCGATTTGACTTTCAAACTTTGACACTGTTTATCCTAAAAATCTATAGTTGGAAAGAAATACCTTATATAAAAACTTTTAATAAGAAATTATGTCATAAAACTAAAATTAATTTTAATTTTTATTGATAATGTGTAAAATATTTTAATTTGAGTTAATTATCATAATCTGATTTATAAATAAATTTGGTTACAAGTTATCTATAATGTATAAATTTATATAATAAAAGTTTATCAAAAATGATGTAGCTCAAATGGTAAGGATGTTATGTTTTATTCAAGAGGTTAGATGCTCAAATACCTCCTTCTACAATAATTTTCAATTTATTTTTAATAATAAAAAAATTTAAAAAAGAAGAAAAAAAAAGGAAAATCAGAACCGGATTGAACCAGTTTTGAACCGATTCAACCCGATTTAACTTGATTTTCAAGCTTATTAGTTTTAGGGGGTTAACCGGACCGGCCGGTCCGGCCGGTCCGGTCCAGTTTTAATAACATTGGTCAAATCATATATAATTTGAGTACTTGTAAATTATATCATATTTCAGGTGTAAGATAAGTTCTGAGTAAAATACATTGAACTTATTTAACTTAAATTTAAGCTTTTGGACCTATAAAATATGAGTGGATTGCAAAAATATCTCCTCTGCTTTGCCTAACTGGCAAAAACTTCTCTTTGTTATTTTTATTAGCAAAACCCCCATATGTTATTTTTTATTAGTACATAAATCATCTGAAGCCAGAGTACATATTTTGTAGGAAGATGACAATTATACATTCATCATAAAATGCGAAAACACCGATATTCACTTAAGAATCGACAATAACCTCACTACTCTATTGTCTTATGAAATAGAAGTAATTTCAAATGGGTGGTTTTCCACTAATAAAAAAGAACAAATGGAGGTTTTCCTTAATAAAAATAAAATGTTTTTTTTTTTTTGTCAATTAGATAAAGTACAAGGGATATTTTTGCATTTAGCTCCATAAAATATGCCAGAAGTATATTCTTTCGATGATTTTTTTTAATATATTATTTCGATGATGAAAATTGGGATTTTTGGCAACTTAACTCTATGTGATATGTATAATGGGCAATTTAACTCTCTGTAATATGAAAATAGACAATTTACCTCCCTGTTATATGAAATAATGAAAAATTTAACTTCTTACTCGTAGATTTGTTGCATACATGCTCTATAATGCAACTACGACTTCATTTTCATGTAAAAAACAACAAATTTAACCCTACATTGACAACATATTCACTTCAATTTACCTCCCTATCATATGCATTGTATAAATGAACATTTTACCTCCATGTGATATTGCATAATTGACATTTTACCACCTTGTAAAAATATAAAAATAAAGAGGGAGACAGTATGCTTCTTGTTATTATGCCTTTTTATTTATCACTGGGATGCAAATTGCCTATTAATAATAATACAGATAATTAGTTTGCTATTCACTCTGAAAATAGACAAAACATTATGCCAAAACAGAACCATTTATAAATCCTAGTGAAACTGTCCTAATAGTCTGTATATTATCTCTTCCACATTGAAATGTTACCTCATTTAAATAAGTAATTTCTTGATTTGTAGCTATAGAATCATACAAAAGACACCAAACAAAGCCACCCACAAACCTTACAACACCAATGAATGAAGACATATATTAGTCATAATATGAGCATGGGGCCAAATACCTCAGAAAATTTGGGACCCAAAAAAACATCATAGTCACATGCAAATGCAACAAAGAGGTCCTAAAATTATGTAAACCTCATCCACATCACATGTACCCTATGCCTTTGTGCCCATTCCCCTGCCAATATAAACACACAGTTACTACCCAATTGCTTCACTTCACACTTCCAATCATTCCAAAAAATAAAATAAAATAAAATAAAATAGAAATGTTATTCTCTTTTTCCTTTCCTCCATTATTACTTAGACTTTTTCTTGTGTTTTTCACTCTATGTATTCTTCAATTCCATTTCACTTCTTCTTCTTCTACACCAAACAAAATTGGAAAAGGGTACCGTTTGATCTCCATTGAAGAGTCCCCTAATGGTGGCCTTGTGGGCCATCTTCAAGTTAAACAGAAAAATAATATTTATGGCCCTGATATTCCTCTCTTGCAACTCCATGTTAAGTAAGTTTCCTTTTATACATTGCAAAAAAAAAAAAAAAAAAATTCATCTTTTTCTTGGAGCTAAATGCAAAAACGCCCCTTGTACTTTGCCTTATTTTTTCATTAGCAAAAAAATCCATTTGAAATTTTGTCATAATTCATAATAAGGTTTTTGTCAACTTTTTTTAGTGAACAAGGGGGTAATTGCCAATTTTTAGAGTTAAAATGGGGATTATTGATAACTTTTTATGTAAGAGGGGTATTTTTACATACATGGAAATTTAATTGTCATTTTTAATAGGGAGAGGTTTTTTTCTTATGAAAATAAGCAAAGTGGGGTTTTGGTATAAACACTGCAAAAAAAAGGTTAACTTTTTCTTTAGAGTTAAATGCAAAAACATCCATTTTGCTTTGTCTAACTATCATCAATTTTCATAGTTAAAAGGGGATTATTGATAACCTTTTAAGTTAAGAGGGGTGTTTTTTATCTTTGGTTGGCGTATAATTGTTATTTCGGCTTCGGAGGTTTTTTTTTATGCTAATAAAAATAAGCACAAAGGGGATTTTGGTAATTAGACAAAGTATAGGGGGTATTTTAGTATTTCACCCTTTTTCTTGGTGAAAAATCTAATTTTGTTCTCTTTTTTTTTAGGCATGAAACTGATTCACGTTTGAGGGTTCATATAACCGATGCAGAAAAGCAAAGATGGGAAGTACCATACAATCTTTTACCAAGAGAAACAATTAGTACCACAAAATCTGCAAAAGAAGCAATTAAATTCAAATCTGCAGAATATTCAGGAAAAGAACTTATTTTCACTTACCAAACAGACCCTTTTAGTTTTTCCATCAAAAGAAGATCAAATGGAGATACCCTTTTCGATTCGGAGTCAAAAGAATCCGACCCATTTAGTAATTTGGTGTTTAAAGATCAATATCTTGAAATATCAACAAAATTACCTAAAGATGCTTCTTTGTATGGTTTGGGAGAAAATTCACAACCCCATGGAATTAAAATTCAACCAAACGAGCCTTACACTTTGTACACAACTGATATTTCAGCTATTAATCTTAATGCTGATTTATATGGTTCACATCCGGTTTATATGGATTTGAGGAATTTAAAAGCACATGGGGTTTTGCTTTTGAATAGTAATGGAATGGATGTTTTTTACAGAGGAAATTCATTGACGTATAAAGTGATTGGGGGTATTTTCGACTTTTACTTTTTTTCTGGGCCATCGCCTTTGGGTGTTGTTGATCAGTATACAGCTTTTGTAGGCAGGCCAGCTCCAATGCCGTACTGGGCTTTTGGTAAGTTTTTTTTTTTTTTTTTTTAATTATTATGATTAATTTATCTTATTGTGGTTTAATTACATAAATTGTTTATATTTTTGAATTTAATAGCAAAGATGTGATTAGTATAGGATATATTTCATCACCAATAGGAAATTATATCGGCATGTTGAGTTTTCTTAGAGTATTATTCGGTAATTGATTAATTTTTTAGATTTTTGCGTTATTGAAAAATGTTGTTTGTTTGTTTATGATGAAATGAATGGTAGGTTAGTTTTTTTATAATTGATAGATTTTTCTTTAGAGATAAGAAAATGAGTAGATTAAGATATGTTATTTAATGGGAATAAAGTAAGGTAAAAGATAAATTATTGTACCTCAAGTCAGAGTAGAGTTTATTAATATTTATCAAAAAATAGAGATTTTTTTGTAAATAAATGAAAATTAATAGTATGATAAGCTTATTTCAATAGAAAAAAATTTGGTTTGTTTAGCTTTTTAAACCAACTTAAATGCGTCGTTAAAAGACAAATAAATAGGCCTTTTGATTTGAGGGACACTCACCATGTGTTATGGAACTCACCGGCATTTCCAATTTTCATTAAAACGTGTATTTGAAATAGCAATTATTGTACAATCTAAATTAACAAAAAAAAAAAAAAAAATTGTAACCTACTTTCCTTAAAATTGGAGTTCAAATTGATTTTAACAAGTTACCGGATCTTACCCGGATTTGGTATGACCCTAACTTTTTTAAATTTGGTTGCTTGAGCTAAAATTGGTAAGATTAAATTTATAATTGGCTTTAAAAAGTATTATCACCATTATGTAAAGCATATCTAATATTCCATTTTGACTTAAAAGATAGACTAGAAACACCTATTTTTTAACTTTACATTCAATTTTTGCGGCTCTAGCCTTTTATGTAGATTAATCTTTTTAATGGGTCGATGTGGCACATTTCCTTTTTCGACCTTTTTCTTTTTTATTGCAATAAAGTTTAGGAAGATTTATATGTGGTTTGGTCGGTTTACAAGGAGCTTATTGACGTTTAAAAAATTACAAGGAGACCCCTTCTAATTTATACTATGTATCAAAATACTTCATACAATTTCAACAATTCTTATAAGAACACCCCTGAAACTTCTGAAAATATTTTTGGAATCATAGGGAATTTCTGTAATTATAGTAAACCTAAGGGGTTCGAGTGTGAATCACCCGAAATTTTATGTTTCAATGGGTACTCGATTTTCTTGGTGATCCCAAGATTTGATTTTTGAATCTATGGTTGAGATGCATAAATTAGTGGATGTGGGATACCTATAGGTGGCGTTTTGTGACACTGATTTTTTAGCTTCTGCATAATGCTAAAAATAGGTGGGTAACTTGGTCCAATAATATTTTCTCTAAAAAGAGAAAGAAAAAAAGCTTTTAAGAAAGAACAATTTACCCCTATGTGCTCTTATATAAGTTTCACACTGCTTCCCTGAAATTTTTAAACTTTAAAAAGATGTGAACTGACAAAACTACAACTCTTAAATGTGGCAATTTACCCTCTATGCTATGATAAATGTGACATTTTACCCCCATGTGTTATTATAAATGTGGCACTTTACCTACCTGTGATATGATAAATATGACACTTTAATCCCGTGTTAAAAAATACTTTTCATTCCCACTCTAAATTCCAGTGAATGAGTTATACTCTCTGGTTGAAGGAGGTAAATTGCTCTAAAATTTTCACCTAAGGGGTAAATTACTCTTTTTCAAATTATAGGGGGATAAATTGAATATTATACAAATTACATGTGTAAATTGACATTAGCTCAATACATGTCACAATCTGGTTTAATGCTCTTCTTTGTACACTTCTGTCTTATCATTAACAAAAGTTGGTTCACCTTTAGTTAATATTTGGTAGATAGCAACAATTGGACCACCGAAAAGCCTCCTTGTCATTGTGCACATTTCATTTTCATATTGAATTAAACATTCATTTCTCTACATGTGCTGTAACTTGAAAATCTTGAATTCTCTCTGTTTTTCCATTAGTTTCAACATTTAAATTTTCAGTTAGGTACAACTTTAAGGAATTATAAATCATTTTTATATGGTCAATTATTGTGTCTGCAATAACATAGTCTTCATGTAGCAAGAATGGTGAGTAGGGTATTAAGCATGTAAATGCAACTTAAGTACTTGACCATTAATTTGGGTAAATGTAAAATACTCCCTTTGTGTGATAAATCTGCACGAAACTATCTTGTGAAATTTTTATTGTGTCATACCTCTTTGTACTTTCAGAAACTCTGCATAAAACTCAATTTGTAAGAAATAAGTCGTTTTGGATCGATATATTTCAAGAAACCATTTTAAAATACTTCATGTTGGTCCCTACAACTTCATGTGGTTTCTTGAAATATGAAGATCCAAAACGACCTATTGTTTCTACAAATTAGGTGTTTTATGCTGGATTTCTTGAAATACAATGAGGTTTGGTGCAATAAAAATTTTACAGGGTAATTTTGTGCATTTTTCGCACAACAGAGGGGAGTATCTTCAATTTTCCCCCATTAATTGGTTAGAAAACAAAAGCACATTGATAAAGTGAGCTAAACATGGGGGTGGGTGGTCTTTATGCTTCCCATTAAAAGGGCATGGGGAGTAGTCAATATCTTTTGGTTCATGTAATAAATTTTCATCATCTTTTGTCTGCCCTTTATTTGACTAATTTTGTCATTTTAATTACATCATATAACCCCTAAATATCACATTACATTGTATCATAGGTTTCTATTCTTTTTCAATGAACTAATGCAATAATGTTTCTACTTTCATATACCTTTATTTTGATGAAATAACTTTTTTTTTAACATTATTTTTTATGAAATAAATATGTTATGTACAATAAAGATGCATACTGAGTGCTATGATACATAATCTGAAGAGGGTTTACACAGGGCCGGTCCTAGATATTCGGGGGCCCTAGGCGAATTATAAAATTGGGGCCCTATGTTATAAAAAAATATACTTAATTTTTTTTAAAATGAAAAAATACTTACTAATTATTGACATTATTCCAGGTACAAAATTAAATGACAAATCCACTTAAACTTTTTTCATTGAATTACTCGTGAATATATTTTTATAATTTTTAATTTAAATATAATTCCACAACGAGTGTCCGTCGTTAAATTTTAAATTTTTCCTCATTAAGATAATTATATATAACAAGTAATAATAAATGACAGCAAAAGTCATAATAAAGTAATAATTGTTCCACAAACGATAAAATATAAATATCTTAAAAAAATAGTATCATTTAAATTATATCGACAATGATTTGTTGATCAGTACAAATGGTCTATGAGCGAGCCCGTGCTAAAAGAATTAACAATTCTTTTTTAAAAATTAAATAGAAGCTTGTAATCTAAATAAAAATTCGTTTTCGATTATGTTATAAAATTTGTTTTTAGTGAAAATCATAACATAAAATGTTTGTTTTGTTAAAAAATGAAACCGGGAGAAAGAATTTGTTAAAAAAAAAGCATAAAATAACCGAGAAAAAATGCTTATTAATATATATTAAACGTTATTATATTAATATGTATAATCATCTATATAGGTTTTTTTTTTTTTGGATAAATTACGTTAATAGTTTAATGATTAAAATGTATTAATTATCTTCTCAATGAGAAAGAAAAAAGACAGAAAGATATATGAGAAAGAAAAAAGACAGAAAGATATAATAAAAAAGTGAGATGTCTGAGTGGAGTTTCGAACCCGTGGCATAAGGATGAAAGTCTAAAACAACACAATACCTACCAAATGTGCTAGCTTGAACTTTGGTAATGAAATAACATTACTTATATATCAATAATAATTATATGGCGGGCCACTAACAACACATAATTTTGGGGCCCCTCCACATCGGGGGCCCTAGGCGCCGGCCCAAGTTGCCTAGTACTTGGGCCGGCACTGGGTTTACAAGAAGTTTATATTAGTCAAGATCATTAATTTAACCATATGAATTGTGCTTAATATATATTCCTACAAGAATAAAGGGTATAAAATCATTTTACTATAAAAATTTTATTTCCATTTACAATATTAGCGCGTGGTGAGTGGGCTATTAAAACTAAGTGGTATTCAGCAATTAGCAGGAACTTAAGGGAGTATATTGCAAATAACCCAATTGCTGAAGTAGAATTATGGAGTGTAGTTTAGTAGAACCTTAGGTCTATCTCTTCCTTCTTTCACTATCATACATACATATAATTAGTTCATTTTAAAAGATTTTCTATTTTACACAACAATGAAACATCAACTTATGATAATCATTTGAAAAATAGATTAAGAGAAATGAATTATTTTATCATTATATATTTGGTGATTGTATCTTTATACTATCTTTCAGTAGTTGCTTGCATTGATGTCAAATGTTGTTTGGTAGATGGCATTTTAAATGCAGCTGTAAATGGCTACTCTGAATATCAATGCTCATAATTATGGCATTTATCACAATTGCCTATTTTAATAGATGACTTAGGTCTTTTATTTATAATTTAAATGAGAGAATTTCACTTTTGATACCACAAGTAACCCTACTTTAAGGTTACGGTACCATAACTTTAAAAACATACACATTTGGTACCACATATTAACTGTCATCGACACATTTGGTACTTCCGTCAATTTTTGGACCGAAAATACAATTTCGGACGGAAAGTTAATGAAAAATTTGCATAATTAGTACTATAGTTATAGATTACTGCCAAAGTTTGTCCCACATATTTTCTGGCAGATAAATTTACCCCAAAGTTCACAAGTTTTACAAATTTTATATATTATTATTATTAAATTTCTTAATCTAATTAGATTATATATATAATATATATAAACTGAATAATATTTTATATAAAATCTGATAAATATAAATTAAATTTATTAGAATTTTTTAATTTCGAAAAATAATCTTTCAAACTAATTAGATTTTACATATAATATATATAAACTAAATAATATTTTAATCTGAAAAATAAATATACTTATTAAATTTTAAAATAAAAAAAAATCTTTTAGACTAATTAGGGTTTTTTTTAATTATAATAAATTTATTAATTAAAATTATTATTATTATATAATTTTAAAAAGATTTTTTTCCAGCTTTTATAATAAATACTATTTAATTTGTATATATTATTATCTAATTAGTTTAAAAGATTTTTTTTCAATTTATAAAAATTAATAAGTTTAATTGATATTTATTTTTCAAATTTTATATAAAATATTATTTATTTTATATTTCTTATATGTAAAATATAATTAGATTAAAAAAAATTATTGATATCTTTTTTTTTGGATTTTATATAAAATATTATTTAGTTTATATATATTATGTTTAAAATCTAATTAGTGTAAGAGATTTAATAATTATAGTAAATAAAATTTATAACTAGGATTTATAATTAATTATATTTGCAATTGGGACTGAAATGCTTCAAACTTGTGAATTGTGGTGTAAATTTGTCGGCCATAAAATACGTGAGGCAAAGTTTGTCAACAATCTATAACTATAGGACCAATTATGTAAATTTTTCATCAATTTTCAGTCTAAAATTGAATTTTCTGTACAAAATTTGACGGAAGTACCAAATGTGTTGAGAGCAGTTAACATGTGGTACCAAATGTGTATGTTTTTAAAGTTATGGTACCGTAACCTTAAAGTAGGGTTACTTGTGGTACCAAAAGTGAAATTCTCTCTAATTTAAATAGAACATGAAATGTTCCTTAAAATCATAGACCATGATTATTCTTATATGTGCATATATTACAACTTGTCTTTCATGATTTTTACAGGATTCCACCAATGTAGATGGGGATACCATAATTTATCAGTAGTCGAAGATGTAGTCGAAAACTACAAGAAGGCGAAAATCCCACTAGACGTAATTTGGAACGATGACGATCACATGGACGGCCACAAAGACTTCACCCTCAACCCGACCAACTACCCTCGTCCGAAACTATTAGCATTCTTGGAGAAAATTCATGCCCGAGGCATGAAGTACATTGTGATTATTGATCCTGGAATCGGTGTTAACAAAAGTTATGGCGTATACAATCGAGGCTTAGCAAACGATGTCTTTATCAAATACGAAGACAAGCCTTACTTAGCCCAAGTATGGCCTGGAGCCGTTAACTTCCCTGATTTTCTTAATCCTAAAACGGTCGATTGGTGGGTTGATGAAATCCGTCGGTTCCATGAACTTGTACCTGTGGACGGTCTTTGGATCGATATGAACGAAGCTTCAAACTTTTGTAATGGTTTATGTACGATACCCGAGGGTCGGATTTGCCCGAATGGAACAGGGCCGGGTTGGGTTTGTTGTCTTGATTGCAAAAACATAACGCAAACGAGATGGGATGATCCTCCGTACAAGATAAATGCTTCCGGAACTCAAGTGCCAATAGGGTATAAAACGATAGCTACTAGTGCTTATCATTATAACGGAGTTTTGGAATACGATGCACATAGTATTTATGGGTTCTCTCAGTCGGTCGCGACTCATAAGGCTCTTCAAGGGTTAGAAGGGAAGCGCCCATTTATATTGACTCGTTCGACTTTTGTTGGTTCAGGCCATTATGCCGCTCACTGGACAGGAGATAATAAGGGTACTTGGGATGATTTGAAATTGTCAATTTCTACTATGTTGAATTTTGGAATATTTGGAGTTCCGATGGTTGGTTCGGATATATGTGGATTTTATCCGGCGGCTCCTCCATTAGAAGAGCTTTGCAATCGTTGGATCGAACTTGGTGCTTTTTACCCTTTTTCGAGGGATCATGCTAACTTCTATTCTCCTAGGCAAGAGCTTTATCAATGGGAATCGGTGGCGGAATCAGCTAGAAATGCTCTAGGAATGAGGTACAAGCTTTTACCGTATCTATACACGTTGAATTACGAGGCACATAGGACTGGAGCTCCAATCGCTCGTCCCTTATTCTTTTCTTTCCCGAATGAAACTAAGTTGTATGGATTGAGTACCCAATTCTTGCTTGGGAGTAGTTTAATGGTATCTCCGGTTTTGGACAAGGGTAATACCGAGGTCAAAGCTCTATTTCCTCCCGGTTCTTGGTACAATATGTTCGATATGACAAAAGTGATTGTTTCAAAGGAGTCGCATTACCTTTCACTCAATGCACCTTTGCATGTGATCAACGTTCATTTGTATCAAAACGCGATTATACCTATGCAACAAGGTGGATTGATCTCTAAAGAAGCAAGAACGACTCCTTTTACCCTAATAGTCGCCTTCCCACTTGGAGCAACCACGGGTGAAGCCACAGGGAATCTTTTCCTAGACGATGACGAGCTTCCGGAAATGAAACTTGGGAGTGGCTATTCGACTTATGTCGATTTCTATGCAACGGTTAGTCAAGGTACGGTTAAGGTTTGGTCGGATGTTCAAGAAAGTAAGTTTGCATTAGAAAAAGGTTGGACCATTGAGAAGGTTGTTGTGCTCGGATTACGTGGAATCGGGAGCGATTACAAAGTTGAAGTTGATGGGAATGGAGTCGATAGTTCTAAGGTGGTGTTTGGATCGACGGAACACCAATATACGGAGAAATTGGAAGATGGTGGAGATAAGATGAAGAATGTGATGGTTGAGGTTAAAGGACTGGAACTGGAGTTGGGGAAGAAGTTTGCTATGTCATGGAAAATGGGAATTAAATCTTGAAACAGCTATATGTTTTTTTTAATGAAGTAATAAAATTCATTGGCATTTATCAGAGTTTTTATTATCTAGCCAGTTTTAGATATTAAAGTTTTAATGAGAGTTTTGAATGGAGAGAAGATGGTATTAAGCTTTGTTCATCTCTTTCCATTTCTATTTTGTTGTAATATTGGAATAGTAATGATATGCTATTTTCAAGAATATCTAAAGAAAGGAATTAAATGATTTCGAATTTGCTGGCTAATTTTTGGTCTCCTTTTATTAGTTTAGTTCTTTTCTAGGATCTTATGTCATATTATCAATTACATTTTCTCCTGCATTAGATTTTTCTAATCCTACAAATTTTAGAGTCTATTTGATTGATTTTTGGAAATTGTTTTTGGAAATTTTCCGTAATATATTTTTGTGCGGGAGATTTTTTTTATTTTTAAGAATACATTCATTATCAATTATTTCAATAACTGTCCAAATACATATTCGTGCGAAAGGTTGGGAACATCATTTGGGTGTATTTTTTGTTGGAATATTGACAAGCAAAATACTACTTTAAAAAAGTAGCTATTGAGTTTTGAAATTGAAGATATGCTTAAAATGCTTTTTTTTTTTTTTTTTATATATATATATATATGTTGAGATTTTAGAGAAGAAAGTAGGTATGTAGGTGTTGTAAATTAGTATCATATTTTCTAAGAACAACAAACTAGGATTTGAAGGCCGTTTTTGGATGTATTTCTACTCATATGTTTCAAGTATTTGGAGTTTTGGAGTAAAGGATAAACATTGAAATATTATTTGTATGAAAAAGAAGAATATAGAAGTAGGATTTTTGAAAAATATGTGGGCTCGATATAGATTTTGTAGGTTGAAAGTGCTTGATTGTGTTTTAATGTTGGGTGTTTCAGAAACATGTAAGGTCATTGGAATTTATAATATGTATATGTAAAAAGGCAAAGATGTATTTGAATTTATAGTTAATGTTGATTGTATTTGGAAACATGTGAATCCATACGTTCGAAATGTAGAGTTAAATTTCTCAAGTGTCTCATATAAAATTGCAATTTTATTATTATTTCTTTAAGTATTAGACATATTTGGTCTCATAGTCTCTTTTAAGATAAAAAAAAAATAGATTTTGATTGTGTTTTAATGTTGGGTGTTTAAGAAACATGTAAGGTAATTGGAATTCATAATATGTAAAAAAGTAAAGATGTATTAGAATTTATATTTAATGTTGGTTGTATTTGGAAACATGTGAATCCATATGATCGAAATGTAAAGTTAAATTTCTGGAGTGTCTCATATAAAATTGCATTTTTATTATAATTTTTTAAATATTCTATTGTATGAGAACTCCATGCTAAACATAAACTAGTTGTGAGTCCAAAAGTGTAAATATTTTAAAGAATCGGGGCTAAAAGCCTAAAAGTGAAAAATATTTTCAAGATTTGGAATAAAAAGTCTAATTTACAAAGCATGAGATAAAAAATACAATTTTTATTTAAAAAAAGTTTAACCAAATCCACAAATTTTTAAAATATGAGATCAGAAATTCTGATATTCTAATTATATATTTATATGAGACTAAAATAGCAATTTTGCCGCAAAAACAGAAAGAAAAAAATGGGTACAAACAGAGCTAAGATTTTGGGCCGATTATGAATATATAACCCGTTTGAAAGTTTTGTTTGGGCCAAACTCACTTAAATGTTATTTGGATGTCTCAAATGGGCCAAATTCGATAAGGATATATTTTCTTGTAGAATTAGAAAGAAATGGGCCAAAATGTAACTAAACGAACTAAAATTTAGTTAATAATAATTAGAAAGAGAAAAAAATAAGAGCTAAAACATTCATCTTTCTTAATCTTTAACTAGCAGTCAAATGAATAAGAAAATATCGGAAAATTTTCAAATTTGATTTTGTCAATTTTAAGTTTCAAAATTATTTAATATTATAAATAAACTCAAACTCGATTATCACAAATTTACAAAACAACATCTAACCCCACATGTTACTTAAATTCCAATTATTTATCAAAAAAATAATATTAAAATTCAATATTTTCGTTTTATTTATATGTTTAACAATCCAAAACCATTATATTTTAAACTTTCAAGCTAAATTACTTCCACAGTGACCAAATTATTTAGACAAGAAATTCAATACATAGATTCCTCTATTTTTTAAAAAAAAAAAGAGAAACGGTGATATTTCATAACTAATCAAACGGCTTCCCTCAAAACAATACTCCGATTACTATCAGGAAGTTCAACTAAGCTATCAGCAGATGCTAATCTTCCTAAAGAATGAGTTGCGGGTTCTACGAACAAAAACAGCAGAAAAAGAACGAAAGTGAACTGACAACTTCTTAATATCTGAAATAATTGGACCAATGGACGACCAGTTCTCTTCAGGACTTTGTATATCTCAATTGCAGCACAACAATCCCCTTCAAGAACGATGTCCGTCCATCCCCTCTCAATTGCCAATTCAATCGCCCTTTTTGCTGCCAAAGATTCAGCTTCTTTTGGCTCCAACGCTTGAGATTCCTCTAGTATTTATTCATAGTATATCTTATTTTGAAGTGGCTTGCAATTCTCATGGGTGAAATTCATGTTCGAATCCTACTGAAAATATTATATTGGGAAGACATAAATATATTACATTCTTCGATCCGAGCCGTAAATACACAGTTTAGTTAAAAAAAAAAAAAAAAAAAAATTCTTGTTTGTTGATGTGGATTCGGATAGGTTGGGCGCTTAGGATGGACCACTATAATTTCACCTTAAATGAAAAGTGCAGTCTATCCCGAATTCGATTAATATCTATCCGGATTTTATCATAGTACATATAAAATGGATGGATCCCGTGAAAACAATTATTGATATTTAATTATTAATATTGGATTAAAAAGTGGGCCCATTTCACGCAGGAAGAATGAATCTACGTTCTAAGCCATCTTTCACTGTTTCAGATTCACTTGACTTGATCATTTTGTTTATCTATCAAGCCAGTGGTGCATGTTTCTGATATTTCATAAATGATTTGACATTCTTTTATATATTTTTATTGTATTATTTTATTAAAAAATTCACATTATTTTCATTTTATTAACTCATTGTATTCATTAAAAAATTGACACATGCATCGGGTTATGGTTAATAAATTTCATACTATTTATCACCAAATTCTTTTAAGAAACAAATATGTTTCACATTTTATTTCAAAGAAAATGTAATATCCTAGGTACATAAGGCCATCTACAATGGAAGTGGGGTGGGGGGGGATCCGGGCTCCGGAGCCCCGGGGCTGCCCCTGCCCCCACCCCGAGCCCTGCCTGGTCGTCTCCAATGGCAGGGCTCCGAACCCCATTTAATTTCATTTTTTTCCCTTTCCCACTCTCACTATTATAATATTAGTTTTAATTTTATTTTTTATATTAATATTAATAATAATAAAAATAATAATAATAACCATAAAAATAATATTCAAATCAAAGAGAGTTGATAATAATAAAATTAAAATTGATTCAAAGAATGAGAAAGACATTAAATAAACGGCACACACAAAAATAAGAAGGAAATTAAATTGTTTGTCTAAGTGTTTAATTATTATTTCAACTAATTCATTCGGGACTTTGCGGAATTATATTCTACTCCGTTAATAGATTAAAACTTCGGGACAAATCCAATTTTTGCATATTCAATTAAAAATATTTTTAATTTTATTAAACAATTAACTAGAATTTATTTAAAGATTACAATTCGAATTAATTATTAATGATTTGTCCATAAAAAAATTCAATTTTTATTATATAAAATAATTCAATTAAAAATTGGTGGATATATATATATATATATATATATTTATTAAATACTAGCACATACCCAATAAATATACTAATAAATTTTGTTAAATAATTCAATTCTACAAATTTAATTTAATTTAGGAGGAAATTTTAATTTTATTAAATATTTCTTTTTATAATTAATTTTAAATCTATAAAATCAATTAAAAAACCAATATATATTAAACAAATTTTAAAAAAAGAACTAATCAGGTGGCGCCAAGTGGCGCCACCTGACTTAAAGAGGGGCGCGTGCACTCTTCTTCCCCAAACAGATGCGGCCCCAGGCCGCGGACAGGGCTCAGCAGAGCCCTGTCTCTACCCCGTTCCCGCCCCGCCCTCAAGCCTGCCCCGCAGCCCCGCCCACTGGAGATGATTTCTCCACCCAGCCCCGACCCCGGCCCCGGCCCCTGAAGCACCATTAGAGATGGCCTAAAGGATACTCACACTTAGAGCGAGTAAAACACAATGTGGTTTTAAAAGGTGTAAATGTTTTTGACTTGTTGAAAGGGGTTTTTGGCTAATAAAATTAACATAAACAATTTTTTGTCAATTAAAATTAATACAGGGGGGATTTTGCATTATACTCATACTCTTTTTCTAGTTTACTTATTTGCTTCTTTTTGTGTAATATATTCTCATTTGGTCCCCCTTTTTCGTTTTTCTATTTCTCTCTGTTATTGTTTATTTGGCACATAGTTTTGTATGAAAAATTGAAAATTTGGATATTTTTAGCCGCATTATTAATTACTTCATGTCAAATCATTAAGCGTCTGTTTATTTAGAGTTTGGGACAGTAGTTTGGGAGAAGGGTGAAGGTTTGTGAAATAATCTCGATTTGCGTAATATTGTTTGTTTGAGTTTTGAGAGAGTGGTTTGAGAAATGAAGTAGGTGTAAGTTTTTTTGGAAGAGTTAGGTTGTAGGTGTAAGATGTGTAAGACTTTATGTCAAATCATGTTTGTTATGTGAGATAAATTGTGTAAGAGATATGTTAGTTTATGTCAAATCAAAATAGAGTTTGTACAGGTTTTGTTTAGAGATAAGAAAATTGTTGTTTGTTTGACTTTTAAAAGAGTAGTTTGAGAAAATTAATGGATGAAAATTTTATTTCAGAAAGTAAAAAACTTATTTGTTTGGCATTTCCCAAACATGAAAAAAATCTGGGAAACACCCAACAAACAGGCCCTAACAGTTTTAGATAAAAAAAATTAGATGTTAAAAATGAATATTTTGTCAAGGAATGGAGCAAAATATTTTACATGGGCATTTTATTATCTTACGGTACCATAATAAATAAAATTATATAAATGAATAACAGTATAATCCAATATTCAAGCCAAAATGGAAGAAATTACTATGAAATCAAATAATTGCTATACATTTAGTGGGCACATACTCAAAACATCATATTTATCAAATAGAAAATCATCATATGAATAAATTTGTATGTTTACTTTACTAATTTAATTAGTGTTCATAATTAGCATTGTCTATGACTTTTTAAGTCCAATCACCCCTAGAAATGATAACGAACAGACATTTGAAGGTTGATCAAATTTCATGGAGTATTCGATAATTGAGCTAATGCCAATTTACCCATGTGAAATACATAAAGTTCAATTTATTCTCATGTAATTTGAAAAAGAGAACTTTACCCTCTGTGAAAATTTTAAAGAAACAATTTGTCTCCTTCAACCAAAAAGTGTAGCTCACTTTTCAAAATGGAGAGTGGACATGAAAAGTATTTTGTAAGGCCATCTCTAGCTGAACCGGGGAGGCAAGCAACAACCTCCCCATCGGCTGGAGACGGATCTCCCCCCGGAGGGCAGGCAGGCCTCCGGGGAGAGTTGCCTGCCTGTGGTTGCCTTGAACGCGCACATCCAAGCCACCTTTTTTTTATTGTTGTTTAGTTTTAAAAGTTATTAATTTAAATGTGTAAAAAATATATAAACACTTTGTAATACTTTATTAATTATGATTTAATATTTTCTTTAGAAGAAAAAAAATTAACCATAATTTTGAAAGATATAATATTTTATTCTTCATATTTATACTACTAGAAGACCACTCAAACACTATCTTCAAACTAATGTGGGACAAAACTTAACTCTCATTGGTTTGAAGATAGTGTTTGAGTGACCTTCAAGTAGTATAAAACATGAACTCTTTTCTTATGTGTGTAAAGATATAATGTTTTCTCCTTCATATTTATACTACTAGAAGACCACTCAAACACTATTTTCAAACCAATGTGTGATAAAAACTTAACTCTCCTTATCCCACGTTGGTTTGAAGATAGTGTTTGAGTAACCTTCAAGTAGTATAAAACATGAACTCTTTTCTTATGTGTGTAAAAAATTAATTGGTCACTTTTTTTAATTTATATATATATTTTTAAATTAAGTTGCAATAATTTCTTATGTGTGTAAAAAAGTAATTAAATTTATATATGTCTTAGTTTAAAAAATATATAGTAATCGAACATAAATCAGTATGACTTAAATTAATATAGTAATCGAACATAAATCAATATGACTTAAATTAATATATAGTAATTGAACATAAATTAATTAATATAGTATTAATATTTAAAAAAAATAGTAATCGAACATAAATTAATATAGTAATCAAACATAAATCAATATGACTTAAATTAATATATAGTAATCGAACATAAACTAATATATAGTTATTGTTATTGTTATTGTTAAGTGAGAGTGGGAAAGTTTGAAATTGAATTAAATGTTTTGGATTGTTGGTTCGGTTGGAGAAGACAGACTAGGCAAGGCAGACAGGTAGGAGGGGGCTATTGCCTGCTTCGACTGGAGATGGCCTAACATAGGGGGATAAATTAACACATTTATCATAACACAAGAGGGTAAATTGCTATATTTATTTTAACACAGATGGATAAACTGCCACATTATCATAACACATGGAGGTAAAGTGACACATAAAAAAATATCAGGGAGGCGGTACAAAACTTCAATAAAATTACAGGGAGATAAAATGTTCTTTTTTAAATAACGGAGAGATAAATTAAACATTATAAATATCACAAGGAGGTAGATTGCGATTAACTCTTCGATGAAATATCGTAAATTATAAGCTAAAGTTGAAGTTTAACTTGTCAAAAAGAACACAAATCACAAGCAATTCCATCAAATCTGCCAACAAATGTAGGCCAACTGACAAGAACTAATTAATCATTAGTCCTTTTTGCTCTCTAATATTTTGGGAGTGTGATGAGGTTAAGGTACTAGCGACAAAATAGAAAAATAATCTTAACTTTTATTGGTATGTATTTATGGGATATTTTGGGCATGTTTGTTTGGTGTTTGGGAAAGTAATTTGGAAGAGTAGTGGAGGTTTGTAAAATAATCTCGATTTCCGTAATGTTATTTGTTTGAATTTGAGATAGTGGTTTGAGAAATAAAATAAGTGTATGTTTTTTTGGAAGAATTAGGTTGTAGGTGTAAGATGTGTAAGATGCGTAAGACTTTATGTCAAATTATGTTTGTTATGTGAGATAAATTGTATAAAATATATGTTACTTTATGTCAAATTTGAGTAGCGTTTGTATATGTTTTATTTAGAGATAATAAAATTGTTGTTTGTTTGGCTTTTGAGAGAGTAGTTTGAGAAAATTTAGACGTGAAAAATTAATTTCAGAAAGTAGAAAACATATTTGTTTGGCATTTTTCAAACACAAAATAATTTTGAAAAACGCCGAACAAACATGCCGTTTATATTTCGATAATCATTTACATCCTTAAACATTTATAGTCTGCGATAATGATATTTTATACCTTGATAAGCAAAATACGTCATTTATCTTTTAATTATAAAATTACATGATACTTTTCCGCAACATTTTTTCACCATATTATTTTATCTTTTAAAAAATAAAATTAAAAACCGCATGCCAAACATTTGTTTGAAATAAGTAGAAAAAGACAGCAAAGCTCTACATTCATCTTCCACCAAATTTGTCCCCCATTTCATTTTTCTCGCACATATTGAACTCTTTCAGGATAACTAACTTTATTAGTCCATATATTGATATGTTCTCGCATATTTGTTGGTAGCTAATGTCAATTTACCCCATGTGAAATGCATAATATTTAATTTATTCCTCAGTAATTTGAAAATGAGCAATTTATTTTCTTGTAAAAATTTTAAAGAAGTAATTTACCTCCTTCTTCCGGAGACTTGCCCAAATTGAGAGTGGGCATGAAAAATGGTGTTGTAACATAGGAGGGTAAATTGCCACATTTATCAAAATATATGGGGACAATTTACCATATTTATCATAACACAAGGGGGTAAACTGTCATATTATCATAACATAGGGGGGTAAAACATCACATATAAAAATATCAGGGAGGCGGTGTGAAACTTTTATAAAATTACAGGAGGTAAAATGCTCTTTTTTAAATTACATGGAGGTAAATTGAACATTTAAATATCAGAGGGGTGTAAATTGTCATTAATTCTATTTGTTGGATACTTCTTAGGTTGTATCCAAAAAATGTATTTCTCTTCTTGTAGGCGTGTATTTCCCTCCAAAAATGGATGAGGTGGATGGTGATGTGGCAAACAATGACGTGCAATTTCAGTTTTTTTATTTTTGTTTGTTTTTTTATTTTATAACACGCTGGTTTAAAACTACGGAAAATTGTCATGCGCGCATTTGCTTATTAGGGCTGCAAATCAAACCAAGCTACTCGATACTCGATTCGGGCTCGTTCGATAAAAGTTCGTTTGAGCTCGGTTCGTCAAACAAATCAAACAAGCTTGAACAAGATTTCTCGTTCGATAACTTTTGAAGCTCGGCTCGAGCTCGACTCGATAAGCTTAAAATTGAAAAAACAGATGTAAAATACCAAGCTACTCGATACTCGGCTCGAGCTCGTTCGATAAAAGCTCGTTTGAGCTCGGTTCGTTAAGAAATCAAACCAAGCTCAAACACAAAATTTCAAGCTCGATAAAATTCAAACCAATCTTGAAAAACGTGTCGTTCGATACTACTCGACTCGTTGATGTATTTTGCTTGTCGGAGTATAAAATGTCTTTTTATCACGGACTTGTAAAATTTAAATGACGTAAATTGTTTTCGAGATATAAAGTGTCCCATAACCGCCAAAAAATAAAAGTTAAGAACGTATTTTACAATTTTATCGATAGTAGCATTTTCGTTTTAAACTATATTTCGATCCCGAATCCCTAAATCGTAGATATCAAATATACATCTAATATGAGTTTCATATTAATCTGAGTTAAATAACTTCAACAACCGCAACAAATTAGAATATTTTTATCCATCGATATTTTGCTAAAAAAATCATGATAAAGAAAATAAGAAAAAAAATATTTCACATATAGATTGATATTTTAAGAAATAAATCAAACATATTCTCATATGATGACAAAATAGTACAATTTTCAAGTACTTGTATATATGTTACTGGTACCCTTTTACTACAAAAAAAAAAAACATAATAGGTATCCCTAATATTAAAATTAACACGGAACAGTTCTGTAACTTTTTTTTTTTTTTGAGATGGTGAATACATTGTTACATCAAATACTATATTGAATCGAAACTATTATAATGATATCAAGGTAAACTAATTACTAGTATTAAACTAGAAAGACTAGTATGAAACTAGAGAAAATAACCACATTCGTGGGAGTTGAACCCATGATCTCCTAGTCTTGCAGCCTCATCCTTAACCACTTGGCTAAGGCCTCATCGGCAACAGTTCTGTAACTTCAAATCTGTTATTAATATTATTTTTTCAGAAAGCATTTTACCATGCTATCCCCACACTTTACCCATAATAGTAGTTGACTTAAAAGAAAAAAGTTGACCACATTAATACTAAAATAAATAAATCATTATTATTATTATTATAATATTTTTAAAATATTAAAAAAAAAAATTGAGAACACCCTACACTATTAAGGACGCATCCAATGCCATGAGCTCCAATACCTTGAAGAAGAAAAATGTACGAGGGAAAAATATTTTTGATACCAAACTTTAGTCCAAAAAACACATTTGGTACCAAGCTTTTTGAAAAAATACATTTCATACAATGATTCACACAATCTTGACACATTTAGTTTTGTCGTCAATTTTCGGACGAAATTTAGCACGTGTCGCTCATGTGCCCATTAAATTGACAATGGGAGAGAAAACATGCACGGGTTTTAAAGACCAACAATTGACGACACGTGCTGAATTCCGTCCGAAAATTGACGGCAAAAGTAAATGTGTCAAGATTGTGTGAATCATGGTATGAAATGTGTTTTTTCAAAAAGTTTGGTATCAAATGTGTTTTTTGGACTAAAGTTTGGTATCAAAAGTGTTTTTCCCTCAAAATGTATACAATAATGAGAAAACCCTCCCAAGGTGTGAATACAACCGTAATCTCACTGCAAATACTTTTTTCCTTAAACTTGTCTTTTCTATAGCGGTTTATGCGTGAATGCCCATCTTCACTATATCTGGTGTAGGGATGTTAAGATGTAGGTTATTATTTAGCTTTGAATAGCTATTGTGGCCCAAAAATGCTCTCCATTGGTTCTTCTCCAGACCCTAGGGAATTGGCACCTCCTTGGTCGTCTAAGGAAAACGATCAGATTCAACGGAGTATCAAAAAGATTAAAGCAACCTCATATCTTTACGTCGGTATAGAGGTTGAGGATTGACAACCGATTAATAAGGATGAAGAGATGGGGTGGACGAGGAGATTTTTCTTACCTTCGATCTTTGATTGGTAACAGAAGGGGTTTGAACGCGGTAAAGTTTACCCACAGTTCCTTGGTTGATTTAGATATGGTGGAAATTATTAGGCTGATGGTGGATTGCCCCCCATCCGTTGGTGAAACTGAAACCAGAGTATCTTGATGCTATTCACCGCCCGTGGAAAGGAGCATTGATGTTACGTTTGTTGGGGCGGTCAATTAGCCTTCATATGTTGGCAGCCAAGATTGAAAATCTATGGAAGATCAATGGAAATTATAATCTCATAAAACTTGGACATGGATGTTTAGTCTTGAAATTTGAAAATCGAGACTTGGTTGAAGCAATTTTGACTGAAGGGCCTTGATAGTGGCTAACCAATACCTCATTGTGAGGAGATGGTTTCCTAACTTTCGCCCTTCAACATATAGGATTATACTACAATGGCTTGAGACCGTGTCCCGGAACTCGCGTTATAATATTACAAGGAAAATATTATCTTCGGGATCGCCTGTTGTGTGGGAGTTCCTATTAAAATTAAGCATGATACATATTGGGCATCCAAGGGTAAGTTAGCCAATTTTTTGTTCAGACTAATGTTGATGAACCGCTCGGTGACTGTCCATGATATGTTTTTTCCGATTGTCTATGAAAACTTACCATGAATTTGTTTTGAGTGCGAAAACATAGGTCATAGAAGCAACGAGTGCCCATCTCGGAATAATTATGTCCAGGCGTTGGAGATGGTGCAACCAGTGGCGGATATAACTGTTGGGATTCTTACAGGAAAACGAGCCTCGGGTAGCAAAAATATAAAAAATTTAGGCTCTCCTTGGAAATCTTGTCAGGATACAATCCGAATTATTTTAAACTAATTAATACAAGTAAACATATTAGGATACATCCGTTATACCTGCTTCATAGAAAATCCGAGCCAAACTCTGCACTGTAGGAAATCCTTGGAGGCGCGAACACGACCTCTTCCAATTTGCACTTTCAGTCCCAAATTTTGCTTAGCGCCTCACGTGTCGCGCCTCTACGGTTCAGTACACCACATACACACAAAAACCCCATAACTTCTGATTGGCTAGAACACAGAACAAATGAGATGGGAAACTCGAAAGAAAATTGGCAGAAGCCGTATGGCTTCTTGCACAGGAGTGGCGACGGCTAGGGTTTAGGGAAGACATAAAGTTTTTCTTTTCTTGTGCTTGGAGAGTTATACAATGTGTGTACTATGTGTAAATTGTCTCATCTCCAAGACTTAAAAGGACTTATTTATAGATCTTGTAATCCTAGCTCTAATATGATTCCTAATAAGATCTACTTACTAAATGGGCCCAAGCCTTTTAATTAATGCAAGACTTCAGTAGTTAAATGGTCTTGTCTTTTAATTAGTCTTGGGCCCATCTAAATCTCCAAGAGTTGGCCCACTAATTAAAACACATTTATTCTAATTAATTAAATTGGACTCCTAGCCCAATTAATTAATTCCCATTAATATTTATTTAACTAAATCAAACTCCAAGTTTAATTAATTAAATATTCTCTCTCTATTAATTATATAAATCCAATTTAATTAATTCCATCTTTCAAGTTAAAAAAATATTTAATTTGACATCTCAATCTAATCCAATTGGATCGATTATTGCGCCCAAATGGATCGACCCAGTAGAGTCCAACTTTTTTCGTTTCCTATTTTCGCTCGATGTGTTTGTGTATGTCCCCGTAGGTTTACCACATAATTAGTTCCAGGTTATAATCAAATATATATTTAATTATTCGAGTAAACCTATACTCTGAATCAATCGAACACTCTGTCGATTGGCCATTGCAAAATTAGCACCCCTGCTAATTTGAGAATTCTCCCACACTCCACAGTCGATGTCTAGTCAAAACTCGTGAAGTCCAATCTCCTGTGAATTAATTCAGTGAACCTTTAACCTTTACAATTACCATGTAAGCCTTATTCCTTCCGTTAGTTGGTCTCCCGAATCAAGACTAAGGGCATGGATATTTCATCGGTCAACCTCATGCGTCTTGACTCTTATGGATTCTGGTCTCGAAACCATTCCCTTCGACTTTACCTTTATGAACTACATTCATAAAGTCGTCGGATACCTTGGCCAAGGATTTACCGGAATACGTTTATTACATAGATCCATAGGAGAAGCTCCCAACCTATTAAGTCGGGTCAACAGATCCTATGTTGATGATATGAAACTTCACACAGGTTTTATACCCAACATGAATCCACAGAGACCTTCTGGTAGACTCCAGTCAGTTTGGACTCACATCAAAGCATAGACGTCCGTGCACCCGATAAACTCTATCACCTCAAGTAATAAGGATCGTTCATCGTACACTATTGTAAATAGGAATAACTCCATCCCCAATATGCGACTACCGCTTCCATGGTGAGTTATTTCCTAATTGGGGTATTCAGTGCGCTTGACATCCCATCAAGCCCCCCACTCGTGTGTATCGACTATCACAGTCATGCTCGTGGACCCCAGCTTTCTCCAGTTCATCGAAACTTGTGAGGGTGTAATTGAATCCATCGATGCCCCCATCTCAAATAGATTCTACGATCCTTGAATTAGTTTTAGATCACGGTCTTGGAGATCAGTCCACGGGGTGTCTCGTAGCTTAGTGATCTAAGGACTTTCATCCTTATGTTAGATAATTATTCATAAGATGAAGGTGACCATATAAATAAATGCATTTATTAATCGGATTGAATAGTTCTTTTAATTATTACAAACTAAATGTAGCCAAAACAGTTAGCTTGCAGGACACTATTCTATCAACAACGATTGCAGGTGAAAAATTACAGCGACGTTTAACAGCAAAGTTTGGGGAATGGATGGTTGTTAAAAAATGAAGGAATAGAGACTACAAATATCAAGGAGCTAGATATGGAAAGGTGATGCAGGATTTGTAAACGCAAGTATACGCAACCACAACAAGTAATATAATGATAACAAGAGTATCGTCTCCACAAGGAATTAATGAGCTAAATTAACTAATTACTAAAAGATCACCCTTGTTCTTATCCAAATTAAACGAATCTTTGATTTTGATTATAACTAAGCAACAATGGAATCAAGAACAAGCCCTAATTGTGACTACCTAAGGCAATTAAATATATTCCTATCTTAATTGCTAAAGAAATACCCAATTCCAATTTAGGTGCAATTCGTACAAAGGTTACCCAATCTTAACCTAAAACCTAATTTCTCTCCAGATTCAATTAGATTTGTGAAACAATAGTTGATCAGGCTATAAAATCAAGCACATGAATGGGTAAACAACAAATCTCAAATAAAATAGAATAGAATAAGGAAAAATAAGTCAAGCAATTCAAACAAAGAATTCCATTGCAATCCTAGAAAAGTAAATTTAGTTCATAGTTAAAACGATAATAAACTCAAGAATAATAAACATCATGAGTAGAAGACCACAAAAGAGAAAAATAATTGAAAGAGATAAGAAAAGAGAAGTATATCCGTCTTCAAAAATCTTCAAAAGTTGTGTTCTCAGATTTTTTCCACGCTCCCCAATTATTCTATTGTTCTTGGCGTCTCCTCTTGTCAAAGGGTGTCAAAAGATGTGTTTTCTCTCTTTTCCTCCACTTAAAAATATGTTCCAAGTCAAATTAGGGCAATCTAACTAAAATCCGTGGAAATCTTCTGCCCCAGCGGAGACGTTATTGTCCAAGATTTTTGTTTGCTTTATGATTTGGCTCCAGCGGAGAGATTTTTCACTCCATCGAGAAGGCTGTTTTTTTCACTTTCAAAAATCAAGATAAAATCTGAAATATTCACATGAAAATATGAAAATGAGTACGTGAATCACCAACGAGATAAACCAAGCTAAACCAAAGGAAAACGATCCAAGAACTCAAGAAACTAATGCCATTCCCCGCATAAAGATATAGGGACCCATTTGTTTGACGAAAATGGAATCTGATTTTGGGTATTAGATTTCTAGTAATCTGATATCCAAAAATATGATTTCATTATAGTGTTTGGGTATCACTTGGGATTGTGCCAAACAAATTAATTGAATTCCTTTTCAAATGTTTGGTAATGGCAAATAATGGATTACATATTTAAAAATTCACAAAAATACATCCACACACATAATCAATTTAAAGCAATATTTATTAGTATTAGTAATAATATATTGATTAAAAATTTATGTATAATATATCAATTAATAATTTATTTATTATATCATTAATATAATTAATATATAGTAAAAATTAAAGAATGTAAAAAAAATCAGTGTTAGAGGAGAGTCGTATATAGTTGCAGCTATATATATCATAATATTCCAAGAATGTAACTATCACAAGAAATGTTGTGTGCTTATAATAATAAATAAAATTACACTTTCAAAAGCAAAAACAAAATTAAGCATACAATTTGGAATGAATGTGCTATGAAGCATAAGCTTTGGATTTGGCATGTGAATTGGTATATAATTATTTACATATTTTCAAATCAATTCACATTTGAACAATATTTTATATTATTTCAGTAGATTCAACTAGTAGGTAAATGAGAATTTAATATGTGATTTAAGTAGTTGGAGAAGGAAAAGAACGCAAGAAACAAGAAAACAATATGGGAGAGAAAATATTACGTACGGAGAAGAAGTCATAATTAAGAAAAAATATATGAGTAATAATGTAGTTTATTTTTTGGAATCAAATCCCTCAGGAAATGAATCATAATACCATAGAAAAATTGAGTTTCACATTCCCATATTTTGATGACAAGATTCCTGGTTTGTAGGAATATATTTTCTTTCCCAAATTTCAGAAAATCTACCCAAACAATATTACTTGATTCCAATGAATTAGATTGCCAAATAATATGGCATTCCCTAGTAAACAAACAGGTCCTAGAAATTAACTCTATTATGTAGAGTTAACACACCCTCAAACTTACTATTTTGCTAGTCTCGAGCAAAAGAAAGGAGTAGAAGGCCAAAAACGACAACACGACCAAAACAAAGGACAACAACTCAAACATTTACAATCATGCATTCCAAGTCAAACTAATAACCATTACTTTCAAAAAGTTACACATTATATCATGTAATTCCTGCGTGTGTGTGTGTGTGTGTGATAATACAAGAATGTTATAATCACCTAGATCACTATAGCTTCGAAATCATTGAGCCTTATTGCATGAATTCCTAAATTGACAAGCCTATTAAACACTACAAAAAATTGCCTTTCTCTTGACGAAATTGTTCGTCATGAAAACATGATTTTTCGTCACAAGAGGCTGTTATGACGATTTTTTTCGTCACAATATTCGTCGTAAAGGCCCTGTCGTAACAGGTCTCATGTGACGAAATTCAAATTCGCCACAACCTATTGTGACGAAAATTAGTCTGCCACATAAGTATTCCTGTTATGATGAAAAAATTTGTCATAAGAGACTATAAATTTCGTTATAAAAATACTAATGTCATCACAACAATAGTGTATTTTTGGGTACCTTTTGTGACAATTAGTTTCGTCACATAAAACGTTTGTTTTACAACGAAAAGTTTGTCACATAAACATAATTTTTCTGTCACAATAATCTTTTTTCGTCACCACACACTTTAAATTTAAGTACATCTTGTGACAGTTGATTTCGTCACATGAATCGTTTTTGTTATGACAAAAAATTTGTTGTTAAAACTTAAATATTTCGTCACAAAATACTAATTTCATCACAACAGTGGTTTGTTTTTGGGCACCTCTTGTGACAATTAATTTCGTCACATATACTTTGTTCTATTATGACGAAAGCTTTGTCACCAAAGTTATTTTCCAAAATTTATAAAAATACTTTTATGACCAAACAAATGGTCACAAAAACCAAATAGAATTTAATATTTAATTATATAATCTCTTATAATAATTTATTTTGTCACAACTTGTGAATTTTTTGTACCTGTGATTTTTTTACACCAAAAATTCATTAAATTTGTATCAATCCAACAATAACAACCAACTAACTATATTGATTTCAAAATACTATACATCCAAACCAACAAAAATAATGCAACTATATTAGTATCAAAATATCCATTCAAGTCAACTAACATATTACACCTCTGTTCAACTACTTATATCCAAACCAACAAAAGTTTCATAAACACATAAGGATAATTTACAACAGTTACTTAAATCCAAAAATTAGATAATATTAAAATATGTACATGCATACACCACGAACAACTACTGTAGTATCTTGTCCAAATAGATCAAAAGATTGTGTCTACTTATTTCCTCAACAAAACGAACATCTTGACATCCTGCACATACATACACCAATTACTATCATATAATAAAATACACCAACCATGGTAATTCAAGTGCTTTTATTAGGATATGACATCTAAAAATGAAATTAGAGGCCTTAGATATGGCAAGATTGGCCTCAAGGAAATGTTGAGTTGTGGAGTTAATCAAAGATGATTCTTCACATGAGGTGAATTACTAAATTGGAACCTTGCGTTCACTGTTACATTTAAAAATAGCAATATATCTAAACTTCATTTCACTGTTTCACTATTTCACTATTGTTGAACTTCCTACAGATTAACCCATGGAAATCAAGATCCTTGCTGCCAAAGAAAGTGTTTCTACTCTAATTAAGCACTTACTGCCCACAGTTCATCCTCATATCCACATAGTATTTGATCAAAACAGAACACAGATCTACTCACCTAGCACATTTGAAGATGCTATCAGTAAAATTCTCTTCATTAACATATTATTATCTCTAATCCAACTTTTGTCCATGACAATGTACCTACAAAATGAAGATGCTATAAAAAACTGTAATATAAAAATATGGTAATTTCATAAAGAATGCAGACTCTTCAATTTATATTTAGTTATATGAGAAAGTTCAGTAATCTCAAGGTATTTCACAACAAGTAGATTAGCAAATGGGACCAATTATTTAAAGAGTGAAAAATATTTGAAAAATCAAAACCAAAATTGAAATTTTGTATAGTATGAAACGAATAGTTTTAAGGGTCCAATTATATGGGACTAAAACAGCAAATTTGCTTAAATATTTTATATAGAGAAGTATTAAAAATTATAACAATACGTATTGAAAACCATAAAGGAGTTAGATTTTATATTCTAAGATTGCTTACCTTAAAATTCTTCGAAGGCTACAACACGAAAGAATAATTGTCTTTTAACACAAAACAAACAAACTGGAATTCAGATCCTATTTTCCATATTCTGAAAAATAAACCAAGCATTCCTTCATCATACAAGTGGTTAAAAAAGAGACAAAATACATAGAATATTAAAACTTTGGCTCATCTTTTGTACCTTCAACTCTCAAATTTAATTACATAGAGTTACAAGGAAATAGTGTATTCACTAACCAAAAGTACTTGAAAGTTTCATAGAACACGTTCATATACTAATGGTTTATAAATGTTATATGGCATATAAAAACTAAACAGACACATTAGAGCAACCAAAACAACTGGTCTTGATAAAAATACATCAACTAGACAAAGATTCTTCAATTGTAAACTACACATTTTATAGCAATAGATTTATCTCACACTAACAAGCTCTTGATACCAAGTTAAATGAACAAGTCAAGACTAGACATCAAATTACAGAGTACTAACAATTCATTTATTAAAATTAACCCAAAAGAATGTAATAATATATATAGCTAAACAAGAAAGTCAAAGAATTGCACAAAAACTAAAAACATGGGATACTTTTATAGTTAACCCTTAAAAAACTATAATTTTTAGAAAGAAAAAAGGGCCTTCGAATATATTAAGACACCTCACTTTTTTGCTCAAATAGTTGACCTTAAAAACTCATAATGTTTCTTCTCTTCCTCTGCCCTTGAAGCCCATCTTCATCCATTTTTTCCAAACAACATACAAGAAACCTCTTATTTCTCTTCTATGTATAAAACAAACACAATCCAACAAAGCAGCAACAAATTTATTTTCTATGGGCTCAATATCTTAGGACTTTTTTAAACAACTTTAGTACTACTCAATAACTCAAACTCTGCTAAATTTGCTAAATTAAAAATAAAATGACACCTACATTGGTTTTTAATTATAAGAATGAACAAGTTTCATACTAAAATCGAGATAGATCGAGAATCAAAATTTGATTCAAAGTTTTAAACGAAAGCCAAGCTACAAATATGGAAGCAGAAGAACTAAAAAAAGGGGGAAGAAAGTCGAATCTAAAAACCCTATTTCAAACAATTTTTCGCCAATTATTAACATACTCTCTTAACAATTGTTAAAATTGTGGAAAAACAAGAGTATTTGACAAACATTCTTCAAAAGTTGCCACAAGAAAACTACACATATTGAGCACTCACTGTGCATCCAAAGAACAAGAATACTTTGTAGATCCTGATTCAGAAAATGAACAAAGGGAATTACCGCTACAATGAGAAAAAAATTCGGGCAGGGGTAGGTAGAGTCGCGCGAGTTTGGGCAAGAACAAGGGCGGACTGGGCTGGGCTGGGCGGCGCTAGTTCGGGCGGGAGCAGGGGTGGGTCACGCGAGTTTGGGCAGTTGGGGCAAGCGGCTCGCTCAGTTCGTGAAGTGGTGGAGTCGGGCGGAGGTGGGTGGGTCGTGCATGAGATGGCGGTGAGTGGTGAGTGGTTATTCCAGGCGGTGGCGGGTGGGAGAGAGAGAGAGAGAGAGGAAGTGTCACGGGTTTGATGGAGTGATGAAGAAGAGAGTAAAATTAGGGCTTTATGCCAAGTCAATTAATTTCAATTTTTTTTCATTTTTTTTAATAATTTTACCTTAAATCATTAATTGTTATTATTAACAGTTTTTAAATTAACTAATCAAATTAGAGCAAAAAAAGATGAAATTAAAAATAATTCAAAATTGTGGACTATATGGTTATGTACATTGAGGTTATTTGCAATCAGATCAATCGATTCTCGATTTGTAACGTTAATTGACAAATTGTTGACCTTATATGGTTATGTACATTGAGGTTATTAGCAATCAAATCGATTGATTCTCGATTTGTAACGTTAATTGACCAATTGTTGACCTTATGATTATGTACATTGAAGTTATTCGAAATCAAATTGATATTTGGTTCTGAATTAATTCAGAATTGTTAACTATATGGTTATATGATTATGTACATTGAGGTTATTCGCAATCAGATCCATCGATTCTCAATTTGTAACGTGAATTGACCAAATGTCTATATGGTTATGTACATTGATGTTATTCACAATCAGATCGATCGATTCTCAATTTGTAACATTAATTGACCAATTGTTGACCTTAAGGTTATGTACATTGATGTTATTTGAAATAAAATCGATACTTAGTCGTTAATTCAAAATTATTGTCTATATGGTTATGTACACAAGGTTATTCGAAATCAGATCGATCTGAAATGTGATTAGTTGTCTGAAACAACGGTTTTTATCATCTTTAGCATAGAAATAAATATCACAGCAGTTGAAAATTGAAGAAATCTATGCATAAAAAATTATTCGAATTATATTTTTGGATGAATTTGAGATTGAAAGTCCACTTTTCAAAATTTATTGAATTGTGTTACTTGTCCCAAACTCATCTCATGCCAACTCCTAGTTGTAACCATTAAAGAAAAGTGTATGAATTTTCTTGTGAAATTTTTGACGTAGTAATATTATTGTCACAATCAAAAAAAGTTTATGGAAAAACTTTTGTTGTGACGAATACAAAAAATTTGTCACATAAAGACAAAGTTATATGACGAAACAACACTTTTGTCATATGAGTCATACTAATTTTGTGACGAATATCAAACTTCGTCACATGAAATATGTTCTCATATGACGAATATTCTTTTGTCATATGAGCTATAATATTTTTATGACAAAAATAAATTTTCATCACATGAAATTTGTTGTCACATGAAATTTGTTATTATATGACAATTTTTTTTGTTATATGAGGCATGTTATTATGTGACAAAAATAGAAATTTGTCACATGAAATTTGTACATATGTGACGCGTTATTATTTTGTCATATGAGCGATGCTATCATGTGATAAAAATGTAAATATTCGCATGAACTTTGCTCTTATATGACAAAATTACTTTTCGTCATATGAGACTTACCATCTTGCGATGAACATTCAAAATCGTCGCATCAAGTTGGAGCTCATGTGACGAAAATTATTTCTCCATATCAGCATAGGTTTCATGTGACGAAAGCTTCATTCGTCACTTGACAGAAAGTTGTTGTGACGATTTTCTTTTACGTCATAACAATTTGTCACAAAAAAACCATTTTTTTGTAGTGATTCTCTATTTTCTCACGTTATCAAACTAATTACTAAGTTATAACAATGCTTTCAGTCGAAGTTATGGAATCCTTTAGGTTTGAACTTTCACTTAGCATTTTATTCATTATTTAGCATACAAGTATATTTAGCACCACTCGCACTCATAACATGTTCTAAAAAAGCAATCAACAACATATAGGAGTGCAGAATAGTTAAGTCTATACACTCATACATCGTTCATCTTATCGAAGTCAAGTTAGAGAAGTGCAAGTATAAGTCACAAGCGATGAGGTTTTCAGGTCTCATACAAGTGAGGTTATTTTCTTTGAATTTAACTTATAACTTTTCAGTAATTTGCTTCATTTGGTTCTTGTTAAAGTTATCCTTCCCCCTAAAGGCAAAACTATCACTTAGGTTCTTAATTTTCTAACCCTCGAATCTAGAGATTAGGTAGGCAACATAGAATTTCCTAGAATTGGTCAGAATTTGACCTAGCATGTACTACGTAAATGCAATCACCCCCAAACTTAAGAAACACATTGTCATCAATGATGGAAGAAACGAACAACTCAAGACAAAGATAAAATAAAGCAACTAAAGAACGTCCCTGATTGCAGCCAAGAAACACATTGTCGTCAATGATGGAATAAACGAACAACTCAAGACAAAAGATAAAATAAAGCAACTAAAGAACGTCCCTGATTGCAGCCTTATCTCAATCTTCATCATTGATCTCTTTAGGTGGTGATGGTCGTGATGGAAATGAAGATGTGTCCACAATGAAACATGTACTTGTGTATGGTCCTCAGCATTTGAGATTGTTTTGCTTGGGACGGAGTGTTCTCGCGCTGGGGCGTAACATGTTTTGGAAATAAGAGGTAAATTCCAGAGAGAACTTTGTTGGGTGGTATATAAGCTCCGTTGGGACAAAGTTTTTTCTGGAATTTGTAACTAAATTCAGGGCGATATATCATTTCCGTGGGGCGGATCATGGTATGTCCATTTTTTTTTAAAATACTTGGGTTGCGTCCCAACAAGCGCCTTATTTATAGTCATGGCTTGACTTTGTCAATCTTAGTTCTAATCGGCCAAAGTTATGGTGGCGATTTGACGATCAACATTGCCACCCAAATAAATCTTTAGTCTTTATCAGTTGACCTTGAAATTTCTTCCACTTTGGTCATCTTTTACTTCCACAACTCCATAGGAGAAACCTCTGTAGCCAGAAAAGGGCCCGACCACCTTGATTTGAGCTTTCCCAAAAATAGTTTAGGAAATAGTTTAAGGCAGAAATTATAAAATAACACCCGTTGTCCTGGCTCAAATTCTCTACGGATTACCTTTTCATTGTATATCTTCTTAATTTTCTTCTTATAAAGAGTAAAATTTCCATTTTATGGCAGCCTAAATTCCTCTAATTCATTAAAATGTAAAAGTTATTTTTCATGTCTTCTAGAATTATTGTCAACCCCTTCTGCAACAGTCTTATCTTTAGTGAAATGACCACCATATGGATAAGCATGACAATGATGTAAGACGCTTTCAATTTTTAACTTCCACAAACTGCTTGAGCTCTAAATATGGAGATTTTTCAATGAACGACTTCTTAGCATTCGCAGATTTTACTAGCCATTCCATAATCTCACATTTCAAGACTAGTTTGGTAAATCTTTGAGTAGCATCAACAGTTTTCACACAATCAACAAACTCGTCACCTTTCCTATCATCTTTCAAAATCAATAGAGTTTCAAACAAATCATCAGGATGATTATGTAAGAGTGTATCAGAAATAGTTCATTCTACCACCTTGATTGCGAAACAATCTGCATTCTTCTTATGGTGCTTCAACGATGAATAAATATTGAAGGTTACTTCTTGAACTTGAACTCTCATCTTGAATTTTCCTTTCTCAACATCAATCAAGGCTTGATCGGTAGCTAGAAAAGGCCTTCCAAGTATGATTGGCATATCACGATCTTTATCCATATCAAGGATAATAAAATCCGCTGGAAAGATAAATTTGTCCACTTTGACCAAAATATCTTCCACTATCCCTCTTGGATAACTGAGAGTTCGATCTGCCATTTGCAACGTAACTTACGTGAGCTTTGCTTCCCCCACGCCAAGCTTTCTGAAGATCGACAACAGCATCAAATTTACACTAACACCTAGATCGCACCTAGATCTTCCAGTTTTGGTGGAAGCTTTCTTTGAATAAGCAAGCTGCACTCTCGGTAAGTGCTACAGTTTCATAATCTCTCAATCTTCTTTTCCTTGATAAAATGTCTTTCATGAATTTTGCATAGTTGGGCATTGCTCAAGGCCTTCAACAAAGGGAATGTTGATGGATAACTTTTTGAAGATATCAAGAAATTTTTTAAACTATTTATCCAACTTTTGTTTATGTAGCCTCTGGGGGAATAGAGGTGGTGGATATTCTTGAACTCTCGCTTTCTCTTGTTTTGCTTCATATTCTTCAGATTTCTTTTCCATGTCATCTACATTATTTTGTTCACTCTCTACTGATTCACTAGATGGTTTCACTTCTTCCTGCTCAAGCTTTCTTGTGCTATCCTTAATCTCCTTTCAACTTCTGAGAGTTATAGGGACTGTTTGTTTGGTGTTTGGGAAAGTAGTTTGGGAGAGTAGTAGAGGTTTGTGAAATAATCTCGATTTGCGTAATGTTGTTTGTTTGAGTTTTGAGAGAGTGGTTTAAGAAATAAAGTAGATGTAGGTTTTTTTGGAAGAGTTATGTTGTAGGAGTAAGATGTAAGATGTGTAAGACTTTATGTGAAATCATGTTTTTATGTGAGATAAATTGTGTAAGAGATATGTTACTTTATGTCAAATCAGAGTAGAGTTTGTATAGGTTTTGTTTAGAGATAAGAAAATTGTTGTTTGTTTGGTTTTTGAGAGAGTTTTTTGAGAAAATTGGGAGGTGAAAAAATTATTTCAAAAAATTAAAAACATGTTTGTTTGGCATTTTCCAAACACGAAATAATTTTGGGGAACGCTAAACAAACTTGCCCGTAGCCTTACAGTGATGCATACTAGGTTTTCTTGGATTTGTCTCAATGCCCGCAGGCAAAGCTCCATGAGGTCCGACATTAAGATTACTAGCCAGTTGGCCAATCTGAGTCTCCAAAGCACTAATTGAAGCATTCTGGTTTTGAATTACAACATTCTAGTTTTGCATTATAGAATCAGTATTTTGCATGTATTGGAGCAACAATTCTTCTGTAGAGGGTTTTGTGCTTGTGTTTGCGGCTGTATAGGTGCTTGAGGTTGTTGAAACCCCGGAGGTGCAACTGGGCATTGAGCCTGAAATTGTGGTTGATTACCACCCCATGAGAAATTATGGTGATTTCTCCATCCCAGATTATAAGTGTTGGAATAAAAATTGTTCCTCAATCGGTTAGAATTCCCCACGAAATTGACAGATTACGTATTCTCAGGACAGTGTGCAAACGAGTGATTATCTCCACAGAGATCACAAGTAGCATAGATTTTCTGAACATTGTTTTCGCTAAAGCTCTCATCAAATTTCTTCGTGAGAGCTGCCATTTGAGCTGTTAGAGAAGTAATAACATCAACATCTATAACCCCGGCTATCTTGTTATGCTCCGTACGTCTTGGTGACCACTGTTGAATATTCGATGCCATCTCCTCAATAATATCTCTGGCTTCATCGGGAGATTTTCCCAAAAGAGCACCATTAGCTGCAGCATCGAGATTTCCCTTTATGTTATTTGTAAGCCCATTATAAAAAGACTGAACTTGTAACCAATCTGGGACTTGATGGTGAGGACACTTTTTAAGCATATCTTTATACCTCTCCCAAGCTTCGTTTAAAGTTTCATCTTTATATTGCTAAAAACTAGTGATGTCATTCCTCATCTTTTCAGTTTTTGCAGGTGGAAAAAACTTAGCTAAAAATTTCTTCACTAATTGATCCCATGTTGTAATAGACTCATCTGGCAAAGCTTCTAACCAATCTGCGGCTCTCCTAGTCAACGAAAACGGGAACAATCTTAGTCTTATAGCCTCTGATGATACTCCATTGAATTTGAATGTATCACACATCCTCATAAACATTTTCAAGTGTTTGTTCGGATCCTCATGCCCGAAAAATTATTTCGACTTAAGCATATGTATGACTGCTGGCTTGATCTCAAAATTATTGGCCTCAACAGTTGGCCTAGCAATACTCGATATAAGTCCTTCAACATGAGGGACTGCATAATCTCTGATAGAGCGATTTGCAGCAGCTGCTGCTCCATTGACCGGTTCGCCCATAGTTTGATCTTAAGACTCATAATTTATTTTCAGTCTTTTTAATCTTCGATTTCAAGATCTAATGGAATAAGTTCTGAATTTCGATCGATGCGCATGCAAAGAATAAATGTCCTGAAAATAAAGAAAGAGACAACAAATAAAAATATGATCTAAGAAAAGAATGATTGATATTAATATTAGCAAAATAGGGCAAATAAATCCACGGCTACGGCGCCAATAACTTGCTGCAGGATTTGTAAACGCAAGTACACGCAATCGCAACAAGTAATAGAATAATAAGAAGAGTATCTTCTCCACAAGGAATTAATGAGCTAAATTAACTAATTACTAAAAGATCACTCTTGTTCTTATCCAAATTAAACAATTCTTTGATTTTGATTATAACTAAGCAACAATGGAATTAATTTGAATTTTAAATTGACAAAATTAACTATGATTTAATGTCAAACTAATTGTTCTTATTTTCCCAACATTTCTATTTCAATTAAGCTTTATTGCTAGTCTAAGCACTTAAGTTTCTACAGTTTATTTCCAGAATATTGTAAAACTAATTTAACCTGATCAGAGAGCTATATTCCTGTGCCAATGAAGTTAGGTCAAATTGAATCAAGAACAAGCCCAAATTGTGACTACCTAAGGCAATTAAGTATATTCCTATCTTAATTGCTAAACAAATACCCAATTCAATTTGGGTGCAATTCGTACAATGGTTACCCAATCTTACCCTAAAACCTAATTTCCTCTCCCGATTCAATTAGATTTGCGAAACAATAGTTGATCGGGCTATTGAAATTCAAGCCCAAGAATGGGCAAACAACAAACTCAAATAAAATAGAATAAGAAAAAAATAAGTCAACAATCAATTCAAAAAAGGAACTATATTGCAACCCTAGAAAAATAATTTTAGTTCATAGTTAAAACTGAAATAAACTCAAGAATAATAAACGTCAAGAGTAGAAGATCACAAAAGTGAAAAATAATTGAAAGAGATAAGAAAAGAGAAGTAGACCCGTCTTCAAATCTTCAAAAGTTGTGTTCTCAGATGTTTTTCACGCTCCCCAATGATATTCTCTTGTTCTTGGTATCTCCTCTTGTCAAAAGGTGTCAAAAGATGTGTTTTCTCTCTCTTCCTCCACTTAGATATATGTTTCCAAGTCAAATTAGGGCACTCTAATTAAAATCCACGGAAATCTTCTGCTTCAGCGGAGAAGTAGTTTCGCCCAACGGAGACGCTGGTTCCATGATTTTATTCTACTTTGTGATTTTGCTCCAGCGAAGAGACTGTTGTTTGCACTTTAAAATATCAAGATAAAATATAAAATATTCACAAGAAAATTCCAAAATGAGTACATGAATCACCAACAAGATAAACCAAGCTAAACCAAAGGAAAATGATCCAATAACTCAAGAAACTAATGTCATTCCCCGCATAAAGATATATAAATTAACTCTATTTTGTAGAGTTAACAAAAGGGGCTCTCTAATTATAATAGATTTAAAAATTTAGGGAATGATGAGGTTGATGAGATCATGAGCGAATTAGGAGAGAATCTATGTGATCTCAGTGATGGAGTACTGGAAGGCATTAAATCAGTTCCTTATTGGAATGATCAGATCGGTAAGAGTCGGGTGGGAAAGAATAAGCACAGGGGGCCAATGTAATTATAGATAGGGATGTGGGTCAATATAATATTCAGCCAATTACAAAGGCTAATAACCAGGCCCAGGGAGATATCCATTTAATGTCAAAGAATCGACCCAACACTCTCAGTGGCCCGTCTTCGTATGCACAAAGGAATTTAATGAAGCCCAATGGTTTGGCCTACTCGCATTCGGGCTAGGATGTATCTCACAGTCCAATTCAAACCATTCCCTCTCAATTTGCAGATGTAGGTTTGACACATGCACAATAGAAATCTTCTTCTTCAGCTTTTGACGCAGAAGCTGCTAAAATAAGGAGTTTTCTAACTGGTAGAAATGAAGCACACATCTTGGGTCAACAATCGGAGCAACCTGAGTCTTCTCCAATGGCAGTGGAGTTATGTACGGACGGTGCAACAACTTCGGGTCGTATTAATAAAGGCCCTACAGGTCAACCTATTGGAATTAGTTGATAAAGATAAACAGTGATTGCCCCTTTTGGATAAAAAATAAATAAATGAATCTTTCAATCCATTGAATTAATTTTCTGCTTTCTTAACTTAGTATTTTTGTTAGAAAAATTTATTAACTTAAGAGCTAAGCTAAGTAATTAACAGCTGAGTTAATTGATATATTTTGATAATAAAAAAAGCTAAGTAAGAAAAACTAAGTTAGATTAAAAAATCTAGTCAAAATAGCTAAGATGTAAAACAACTAAGTTAACAAAATTCAGACGAACCGAATACTAAGAAAACACCAAGTATCGTATTCAAAGAAAGTTTGAATAAGCTAATCAATTTGGTTTTGATTGATTAACAGAGAAGAAATTCATCAACAACCAAGTTCAAGTGAAGACACAACTAAGTTAGAAGACACCAGCAGAGTAAATACTTCACAAAGGAACATGCAAGTACTGTAGCTAAGACAAACAGTCGAGTGATCCTGATTAGCTAAGTACTAAACAATTGACTAGCTTAGGAGCTAAGTCAGTAGACAATTCAAACGGAGGAGAATCAGCTAAATGTACATCTCGAAGGATCAATCAATTCATGTGTTAAAGAAGACATCATAGTATCCTCGGACAGCAGGGTGCATTTAATGCGACTGACACAACTGTACTATGACAGTCTGCAACAATGACAGAGCCGCCTGCAAATATAGTCGTTTGAAGTTGGTGAAGAGAATAAAGACATTCCTTGAATTGAGGAAAGATTCAACAGCCTCAGTCTCAGCCATCCTTAAAAATAGAACTCAACTTGAACGAAGACAATAACTTTTTCAACTTCCGCAATCTTTCAAATTCTATCAGAAGAAAATCATTCAAGAACCAAATTGAGAGAAAAACCACTAAGTTGTTCCTAAAGAACAACTTATTCGTTGAAGAAAAACTAAGAGTTTTTGCATACAAAAATGTTGTATTTGAGAGTTAGTTTCTAAGAGAAATTAGATGTAGCCGAGGGCTTAGAAGAGATTAAACTCAAGGAATTTTGAATCTTGTGATTTTTACTAAGAGTAAAAGTTCCACTTGAGCGTAGAAGTTGTAAACACTAAGTGTTGTATTAATCTAAGAGATTAGTGCAGATCCTTCCATCGTGTTAAGGAAGAAGCGTGGACTTGAGGGATTACACCACCCTTGAACCACTATAAATCTGGTGTTATGTATCATTCTGCACTTACACTTGCACATCTTACGAACAAACTGGTCAATCTGTCAAGGTTTGATTTAAAGATTCATAATAGATTTACAAAATATCAAAATATTTTGGTCACAAAATATTGGAAGTTTTCAACGTTTGATTGACAACTTTATATGTTCCGCTTCATCAAAAACTCAAAGGCTCTGATTTTGTCAAAACAGTGATTCTGCTGAACCAAGAACAGTCAAGTGAACATTTAGCTATTAGCGAAGTGCCATCACCAGAGTATTCACTAATCTGTTTAACGAATAGTTGAGTCAACAGTTTACATACGTAATACCTTGAATAACAAAAGAAAAGTTTTAAAAATGTCTATTCACCCCCCCCCCCCCCCCCCCTCTCTCTAGACTCTTTTTACCGCTTGGGACCCAACAATTTTCTACCTGAATTCTCTGTGGGTTCAACATCCGAACTTTGATCAATTTATTATTTGTTGATACGTGCATTTGCGTTAATTGTCTTAGGGAAGTCACGGAGACAACAACCACGACCAACCTCAAAACATTGACAACATTGCTTTCAAGTCCAAGTAGGGTGGGTGTGGGGCGGGTTTTGGACGGGTTTGGGACTAGAGACACGAGTATAGTAAATTTCAGGATTGACGCTTTAAATTCCAAACCCGTCCCGTAATAATATGGGTACCCTCTTTCGGGTACCCGAATTATTGCGGGACGGGACGAATCGGGACTGCGGGTTCCATTCTTTTCTTACACAAAAATTCTTCACAGGCCTAATAAAAGTAAATTACATAATCAATTTATCGTCCCTTTTCTTTTGCTAAAATGAATCATTTTGTATCTCTTATTTACATAAACATAACAAATTAAAAATCAATTCAAACATATCCAAATACGATTTAAAACTATATACTGGGCAAATACCAAAATATGATCTAATGCATTTCTTAATAAAAAAAATCCAATCCATACTATCTCGACCAAATACCAAATAATTTTCTAAAATCATAATTTATTATGTATGTACTAGAGTGGTAAGATTTTAAAATATATATATTAAGTTTAAGTAAAAGAATTCTTTAAATTGTGTCATTAAGTTGCTAGCTTATCTCGTACTTGTAATTAAGTAAAGTGTAAAAGTTATATAATATTAGAGATACATAGGCGAGTTCGGGTATTTGGGTTTGGAGAGACCAATCCAAAACCCGCCCCGTATTCTTGTAACAAAATACGAGTATTTCAAGTTCAGGTACCCAAACCCGAAAATATCCATCCCATTCGGGTTTCTTCAAATACGGGACTGGTCGGATTTGGGTTACCTGAACCCGATGCCCACCCCTAAGTCCAAGCCATCTCGACTATTCTCGATGATCTTGCCACAACTTAGTTCACTCTTGCTAGTTTTACAGCAGTTGGTCACACAAGGAAAGGCGATCATCCTTGAATCGGCCCATAGTTAGATCATAAATCCATACCCCCTAAAAATAATCTACATCAATTATATATGATAAAAGTAGAAAAACTAGGTTTACTTATATATTAATAATAGAATATTTGAGGAAAAATTAAAATAACAAAATTTGAGATTTAAATGTAATACGAAATACTAGTATTTGCGATAATTATTGCTTGCCAAAATTTTAATGACTTGCTAAATTTGACTATCGAAGGTCTACTTTTAGCTAGCATGCCAAAACTTCTACCTCCCTTTTAGAGAAATATTTTTTTTCGGGCCAATTTTTTGCTAATCAAATGTATTGCAGTTGGAGTTCCTCAAATTTGATTTAAACTAAAAAATAGGGAAAATTGCTTTTTTTGTACCATATGATAGGCTAACTTGCATTTTTGGTACCATTGGATACGAAAATGCAAATTTGGTACCTTATGATAGGTTTTCATTGCAATTTTGGTACCAAACCCAATTTTTATACAAAGTTAATGGCAATTTACCCCCTATGAAATGCATAATGTTCAATTTACCCCTCTATAATTTGGAAAAAATCAATTTACCCCCTGTAAAAATTTTAATGAAACAATTTATCTCCTTCAGCTGGAGAGTGTAACTCACTTGCCGAAATTGAGAGTAGGTATGCAAACTATTTTATAACATAGGGGGATAAATTGCCACATTTATCATAACACAGGGGGTAAAATTAATTCCACATTATCATAATAAAAGTGGATAAAGTGTCGCCTATAAAAATATCAAGGAGGCGATGTGAAACTTTTATGAAATTTCAGGGGGTAAAATGCTCTTTTTAAAACCACGAGGGGGTAAATTGAACATTATGTATTTCATAGGGGTTAAATTATCATTAACTTTGGGGAGGAAAAAATGAGTTTGTTACCTGCAATGAAAACCTATCATATAGTACCAAATTTGCATTTTTGTATCCAATGGTACCAAAATTGCAAGTAGGTCTATCCTATGGTACCAAAAAAGCAATTTTCCCCTAAAAAATATATAAACGTTTGAGAGTTTATTGAAGTTATGTTCTTATATAATCAACCCAAATGCTAACACAATCTCAAGTTCAATTAAAAAAAAATAACTAGAAGTATAAAGGCAACTAGTTTTTTTTTATACTTTAAAACTTGCAATTTTTTTTTAAAAATCTTAGTATTATTCTACAAGAAATATATATCTTTGATTGTGTTTGGTGATCACTCCGTCAATTTTAATTTTTAATAATGAACTTAATGAAATACATATTATATTTTTTTTCAAATAAATTTTAAAAACATAAAAGGCACCATAGGCCTCAAACAGCCGTCATGGCGTGCAGGGGTTGGGCTTGGATATATTTTTTTATTAATTTATTTTGCATCTCTATATGCGATTCAAATTATATGAGATTTATTTAAGATCATGGTATGAAGTTTTAGAATATTTGAAGAAATATAGCTATTTGTTTTAAATTCAGTTGTGTTAATAGAAATACGTTGACTTGCCCATATAATATGTTGTCCCAAATAATTTTCCGAGATTAGTTGGATTAAATGTATTGGAATGAAGTTGCATAAGTACCCCCTACAATACGTCCTATAAATAAAAGCGCCATGACTAGTTTTCAAAACTACGTAACTAGTACAATATTTAAAAACTTCATATTTTTTACTTTTATTCAAAACATAAAAGTTTTTAAATATATATTATTTCACGACAAGTCAATCAGAGCAAATATGTCGAAATGTGTCGTGCATTTTATACCCTCGTGTTCTAGTTTTAAAAATTAATATAGTTCGAATAAAAATAAATTTAAAAAATACCCCAATAAATTTCACAAATAAAGTAACATTCAATACCATCACAACCTAGAAGCAATTTGCTACCTATTTTCCCCGCATGTTCCTTTTATTCGTTGCACATTCGTGTATTCGCTTTAGAATCAAAATATTAGCGTAAATTGGATGGTTTCGCGGTCTCGATTTCTAAATAATGGTTTAAGTGATTTTGGTGAAACATTTGAAATCTTATCTAGTTAGGTTTTGGATGTTGGATTTTGTGGTTCTGAAAAAGCTGAAACCTCATTTGGATAGGGTTTGGATGTTGGGGTTTGGGGAAAAAAGTAGGTGGTATGTGTCAAATTAATGTCTTTTTTATAGAGTTTGAGGAGAAAAATAGGTGGTATGTGTCAAATCAATATTTTATAGGTTTTAAGAGTTTTGATATGAGTTTCTAAATAAGTTTGTGATGAGTTTCATGGGTTTTGCCAAACTTCATTTGAAAAAGTTCTGACTCAGTTTCGCGAGATTGGCGAGATCGAGCCAGAACCCAGCCAAATAGGCCCTATATTACTCCCTTCGATTTATTTTTATTGTATTTGATCATTTCATACATATTAATAGACTCTTTAATTAGTCATTTTTTTAATAAAATATTAAATTACTCTTTTAATGATTGCTTTTATTAATATAATTAATTGAAAATTTGATGATCGAAAATAAATGTACTGGAAATCAAATGTGACATTAATTTGAAAAATAATTTTTTTACAAATGTGACAATTAAAATAAAACGGAGGGAGTATAATGTATATCTAGGATTGTAATTGAGTCGAGTAGTATTGAACGACACACCGTTCAATTTTGGTATGAATTTTATAGAGTTTGAAATTTTTTGTTTGAGCGTGATTTGATTGTTTAACTAGTCGAGCTCAAATAAGCTTTTATGGAACGAGTTCGAGTTCGTATACTGAGTAGGTTGATATTTACATGTATTTTATCAATTTTTAGTTTATCAAGTCGAGTTCGAGCAGAACTTTAATATTTATCGAACGAAAAATAATGTTAAAACTTATTTGATTTGTGTGACGAAACGAACTCAAACGAACTTTTATCGAACGAACTCGAATTTGATTTTCAACCCAATTTATATCTCTTTGATTCCGTTGAAGTTGCCAATGAAACTAGGTATTGACCAATGGATTAAGAGCTGAAATTTCCTTAAACTACAAGAAGAAAGATAATGATTGATTGATTGATGCTATAATGAGCCGAGTCATGACTCATGAGTCAGTCTAGTAAGTGGATTGAAGACTTGAAGTTGACTATTCAAAAGAATCCGGATCGGATCTTTTGCCCCGAATAAACACAAGCTAGAATATCGAATCAGTGGTTAATTTTACAATTCAAAAATCCGAGCACACGTCACTATCATGTCAGCAGAAAATCTCGGAGAAAACGCACACACAACAAAGTGTCACTACAATGTGTACTATTTCTGACCAAAAATTCTAAATGCTTCGCACCTTCTTGTGGGCTGTGGATTGTGTACTCACATTTTCTTGTGGAAAAGAAAGTTGAATAAAAGAGTAATTGACTCAATTTGTCTAATGTTGGAAGACTAATGTAGGAGAGCCGTGGATATTTATGAAATGAATTCGATTTCGTAATATTGTTTGTTTGAGTTTTGGGAGAGTGATTTGAGAAATAAAGTAGGTACATATTTTTTGCGAAGATTTAAGTTGCAGGTGTAAGATTTTATGTCAAATCATGTTTGTTATGTGGAGATAAGTTGAGTGAAAGTGAGTTAATTTATGTCAAATCAGTATAGAGTTTGTGTGGTTTTTTTTTTAATATAAGAAATATGTTGTTTGTTTGGTTTTCAAGAGAGTAGTTTTTGCAAATTGAGAGATGATAAATTTCATAATGTAGAAAACATGTTTGTTTCACTTTTCAAAACACAAAATAATTTTAGGAACGCCAAACAAATAAACCCTTAATTTTTTTACGCAAAATTGATTCGAATTATTTTAACGAACTTAGAAAAGTTGTTTTAGATTAAATTTGAATGGTGAATGTGAATCTTTTGAATTTTAAATATTTGAGAAGAGAAAAATAAGATGGTAGATTTCATATTAATGTAGTATTATAATTTGTAGTTTTGAAATATATCAATTTTTGTCAATTATCAGTGAAGTGAATCCTGGGGAGAACTAATTCGTAAGACTATTAGGAAGAGCTTTGACTCGGTTTTGCGGGTCTCGATTTTAAAAATAATTTTAGTGATTTTGGTGAAAAAGTTTAAACTCTATTTGGTTGGGTTTTGTGTTCTTGAAAAAATTTAAACCCCACTTGGATTGAGTTTGGATGTTGAGGTTTGAGAAAAAAAAATAGGTGGTATACGTTAAATAAAGAGTTATGAGAAAATAGAATAGGGTGGTAAGTGTAAATTCAAAGTTTTATAGGTTTCAAATTTGGCGACATGATTGTACCAAATTTTATTTGGAAGAGTTTTTAATCAGTTGTGCAATACCCAAGAGATCGAACAAAAAATTATCCCATTGTTTTAAATATCATATGTCATATTCAATTCTCTATGTTATGATCATTTTACAATTGTCTATTCTTTATACTTGAAACCCGACAGATATGCATTAATATCACATCTTGTATCCTAAGGTCATCTCCAACCGAAGACCTTGCCCAATTGCCCAATTGTTCAATTGCCTTACCCATCTCCAACCGAAGGACAATCAACATCCATTAATTCAATTTCACAACTTTCCCCACTCTCACTTTCCAAACTCTCCCCACTCAGACTTATTTTTAATAATAGTAATAGTAATGATAATATTAATAATGAAATTAATAAAAATCTTAATAATTTTTTTTAATAGTTACAAAATCATGAAAATTAAGGCATTCTTAATAATTAAGTATTTGTATTTTTTATTTAAGTTATATTGTGTATTTTTAAATTAAGTATTTATGTTCAACAAATCTCATTTATTTAATTCATGAAACACCCGAGCCCCCGGCAGCCCCTGCCAGCGCCCGGCTCAATGGTTGCCTGCCTGCCCCGAACCCCCTGCCTGCCCTGCCCCCTTGCCTGCCCAATTGCCATCATCCATCTCCAACCGAACCGAGCCGGCAACCCCCCCTCATGCCCGGTATTTCGGCTCGGTTGGAGATGGCCTAACACATACTTACTCTTTTTTGAAGTTATTTTACATATATTCCAATATGAATGGATATAGTTCATGTTTCAAATATTCCACAACATATATCTAGAAATTATTGAAAACCTATATGATGGATCTAAAATTGATCCAAACTAACATAAATGATTTGAACTAATTTTGGTCCATCAAACAATACCAGAAATTATTTTAATAATTTTCTAAGTACAAAAAATTATAAATAATAAAAAAAACTACCAAATATCAGTAATAAATTAAATTAGAATAAATACTCACATAGTGGAAACAAATACTTACACTAGTGGAGTTGAACCAAGACTTCTCCCACTATGAATTTAATAAGTTATATGTATCATTAATTAGTCAATAGAATATTATTTCACATAACTCTAAATGTTAATTATAACGAATAATAGCTCAAAACTCTAAAATTTCGAATAAATTCTTAGTAACCCATGCTTATCCAATTCAACAACTATAGATTAAAGTCGAATTTGTTTTACATATATCAATTCAATAGAATTTCATGGACATGTGATAAAAATCAATAAAGTCATAATAATATCGTCTCTCCAAAATCAATGATGTAATTAATTTCTAAACAGAAAGTATATCCTATAAAGGGTTTTTTGCACTTTGCACCCCCGAAACATGGGAAATAGGCACTTTGTACTCCCAAAACATTATAACTTATGGATATGTATATTGATGAAAAGAAAGATGGGGAGATAAATGAATATTATAGTATTTATAATTGTATTTTACAAAATTTAAGGAAAAAAATGAATTACCTATTTTGTCTTAGATTTTTTTCACCCCGATGGTCAACCTTGCCGGAAAACGAGGGGTCTGAGTTTTTTTTTAGGGGTGTTAAGTGTTAATATTGTGTTTCGGGGTGCAAAATGCCCATTTATTGTGTTTATTTGATATAAATTTCTATTAAAATTGAAGCTTCATATTTTTCACGAAAGTTAAGAAATTTAAGAGATGTTTATTTGATGTTTGAGAGAGTACTTTGAGAAAACAGTGGATACTTGTGAAATACTCTCGATTTATGTAATGTTGTTTGTTTGATTTTTGAGAGAGTGATCCAAGAAATAAGGTAGATGTAGTTTTTTTTGGAAGGGTTTAAATTGTATGTGTAAGATATGTAAGACTTTTGTAAAATCATGTTTGTTATGTGAGATAACTTGTGTAAGAGATACATTATTTTATCTCAAATCAAAGTAAAGTTTGTGTAAATTTTTTTTTAAATTAGAAATCATTGTTTATTTAGCTTTTCAGAGATTAATTTGCAAAAATTAAAAGAAATAAATTTATTTTAAAAAGTAAAAATCTTATTTATCTCCCTTTTCCAAAGTATAAAAATACTTTTAGAAATGCTAGACAAACATGCCCTAATTATCGGAGAATGGGCCTTGAGTTAAATCAGTAACCAAAGCATGGTAGAGGTGTCCTAGCAGCCGGACACGTGTCGAGGCTGGCTTCGGCCTCACCCAGGAAATTGGCGGGAAAAAGGTCAGTCCTGTGGGCCCCGCGCATGCGTCTTTGGCGGGAAGAAGAAGCAATACCCTACCCCCACCCTACCTACCCCCCAACCCCACACAACACTACACTCTCTGCCAAACCGCCATATTAAACATGGGTCAACATGCACACCTAATTTATTTTTACCTCCAAAAATAATGACATGCATGCCCACATAACACTCACACATACACGCAAACATGCAACATACATGTGATGTAAGGGCATCTCCAGTGAGTATGGACTCCCCTTTCTCTCGGACTCTCGTTCCCTTCAAATTTTCCTTCCCCTTCAGACTCCTCTTTTTATGGTTATCTTCAGTGATTCAATCTTCTCATTCTATTTAATTTTAATTCTCATACTTTTCCACTCTCATTTAATCTTCCCACTTTTTTTATATTGCTCATAATTGGTTTCATGATAATAATAATAATAACAAATAATAATAAAAATAATAATAATAATAATAATAGTAAATTAAATATTGGCATTAATAATAAGTAATTTAACATTGGCATTAATAATAACTAATTTAGCATTGACATTAATAATAAAAAATATTTAATAATAACATTACAACAATTAATAATTCATATATGGAAATTCATCGCCGTTGCCACCATTATTGCCGCCGTTGTTGCAACTGCCATTGACGCCGTTGCCGCTGCTATTGTCGCCACCATTGCCTTGATTGGACGAGCCTCCAAATACGATCAGTAGAGGTCAATCGCCAACTTCAAGCCGACTTAGTCGAATATGTGTGGTTAACAAACGGCCCAAATTGATAGGGTTATGTCGTTTCTAATTTAGTTTATCGTATTTAAATTAGGTGACATATAATTATTTTTAATCCACTAGCCGTATTTAATTTCAATGTATTCCATAAATCATTTTTTTTACAATGTTTAACGTTAAGTTTATTACATAAAAGTTACAATATTACAAGTAATAAAATTAAATTAATGTTAAGTTTATTACCATTTATTTCACAAAATTCTAATTCTCATATTTTTCCACTCTCACTTAATAAAATTAATAAACATTGTCCATAAAATTACAATATTACAAGTTATAAAATTAAATTAATTTTAAGTATATTAAATAAAAGTACAAATTATACAAGTTATAAAATTAAATTAAGACTAAGATTTTTTTTAAAATACATTTTTCCCTAAACATATATAAAGAAAACAAAAAAAAATAAAAAAAAAGAAACATTTGTTGGCTGGGCGCGTTGCCCAGCCAACAAATGAGGTGGTGGGGCGGTCTGGCCATCCACCGCCCCACCCCCTTGGGCGGTGGGTGATCCACCTCCCCCACCACCCACCTCCTTCTCCCCCTCCCTAGTTAAAGTTCATTTCTCCACCCCTTTTCCCATGGATTCCCCCTCTCCCCACCTTAATGAAGATGCCCTAAGGAAAAATATACTACTTTCATTCGAAAAATTCTTGTCCAAGTCTGGTTTGACCAAACACATCCGATCACCAAACAAGTGTATTGCATTTGTTTTGTGATTGTCACTCTTATGGGAGTTACATCAATTCTCAAAGTAAGTGTATTGCACTTATCATATAATTACTTTGGGTTCAGTCAAATCCGATGTGGGTAAGAATTTTCCCTCTCATTCTCTTGGAATTCTTAAATTTTAATTGGGATTTTTGCACATTTGCACTTTACACCCCACAATTGAAAAAACATGTATATCCCCCCTAGAAGTTGACAAATTAGTGCACTTTGCCCCCTGATCATTTTTCTGTAATTTTCAAGGGGTAAAAGCATTACTCGAGGGGTTTAGTGCAATAACTAAAAACTTCTGGAGGGTTAAGTGCACAAAATTTTAAAATATTCAAATATGACTTGCAATTTAAAAAATAAAAAGTAATTAAAAATGTCTAATTATACTTTTGTACGAAAATTCAAATTTTCAAGTTTTTGATTTTTGGAAATAAAATTTTATTAGTTCTTTTAACGAAATTTTCATTAGTTTTGATTATTTTTTATTTATTTACAAATAAATTATCTTTATACAAAAAATATTTTAATCAAATCAAAGAAATTTGAAAAGTAAAACAATAACAATAAAATAAAATATGTTACAAAACTGAAGTCAAATTAAGATGTTATTACCAAGTAAGAATTTCATGAAATTTTGCTTTGAAATGTTAATAATCAATATTTTAAATTAATAAAATTTTGTGCACTTAACCCCCTAAAAGTTTCAAATTATTGCACTAAACCCCAAAATTATATTTTCACCCTTTGAAATCCAACAATATTGATCAGAGGCAAAGTGCACTCACTCATTAACTTATAGGGAGCAATGCCATGTTTTTTCAATCATAGGGGGAAAGTATAAAAATTTAAAATTTTGGAGGGTGACATACAAAAATCCCTTCTTAATTTTATGTTATTTTTATATCTGAATATTAGACTTCATTTTCTAACGTTTAATAATAATTATTCATGTCAAATATACCAACTTACGTGAAATCATGATTTGACAACTTTAATTATCGATCACTACTTTAATATGCATAATTATAAAATAATGTAGACACAAATAAGGGACTAAGATTCTCTACGACCACCGAATTACTTTGGATCTACACACGGACGAATTTGTTCTTTTAGTACTAGCCTAAAAAACAAAAACATTTTTAGAGACCTCGTCGGGGATGATTCATGTGAAGCCTTCCGATGCTTAAGTAATATATGATCTTAGATGGGTCATGGACCCGGTTCGAGTCAACCCATATGGGTGTCCTGGATCTGATCCAGATCCATCCTACAAATTTCTTTAATTAAAATATGTGTTTCGTTATAAAAGTAAATTACTAAAATCACCTTGAAGTGTTGTTGAATTATAAAAGCTTCACTCGTATTTGAGAACTTACAAAAAGCCCTTAACAAAATTTAAATTAGAAAAATAAATCCTTGACGAAAATGTGTCTTTTCGTCATTTCGGTTATGACTTTTAACTCCTCAGTGGGGTTTTTGTAATTTGTTGTAAACATAACCAAAGTAAAATTTTGTTTTCAAGCAATATCTTGTATATATACAAGACTATGAATAAACCACAAATGGACTTGCATATATGGATGTCCATGTATATATAAGACATCCACACCAGCAAATTAATAGTTTATTTAAATATTTATACAAGACATCCATATCAGCAAATTAATAGTCTATTTGAATTTAATATTATACCCAAATTATTGGTTTGAGTTATATGTTTAATTGAATTTAATAGATTATTTATATCGTTAAAGTTAAAACCGTTTATTTCACATATAAAAATTATTTATTAATTTATTATATATAAAAAATTCATTAAAATATTTATTTATTATTTATATTTGACGTGTACAATATAATAAAATATTATTTATAATGTCATTTTTAATTTAGTATTGGAATTATAATAAAATATAATATAATAATTATGTTCATTTTAGATGATAACTGCTGGAGTGGTTAGCTAAAACTGGATAGCTAAAATACTATTCACCATGTATAATTTGATATAGATGATCACTTATAAATGATGTTGTTGGGGATGCTCTAAAGGCATAAATATAATACCCACCTTATCTGAGATTTGGTGTAATTATTAAAATTTCTCCGAGATTTTAGTAATTTCCACTACAAGAAAAGGGGTTTTCAGTAACGAAAATTTCCGTTGGTGAAGCCTCTATTTTCGTTGGTATTCAAGTATAGCAACGGATTTTTTCCGTTGGATATTCCGTGTGTGAAGGCCCCATAGGTAAATGGAGTGACGGAATAATTTTCCGTTAGTAAATATAGCGACAATATATTTTTTGTTGGTAACTCTGTTGGAAAATGTTGTACAATTTTTTTATTGGTAATTCTGTTGGTATATTACTAACAGAATTTCGTCGCCTTAAATTTATTGTTATCAAGTCGCCAATTGGTTGGAAACATTGCAACGGATTTTGTATCAGAATTATATTTATGTCGGCAAATCCGTTGAAAATATTATGTCGGTATAAATATGTTGGTAGCGGTGTGGTTATCGCCCGGGCGCTTAGGCAATGCCTAGGCGAGCAATTAACCCCCGCTCGTGTGCCTGAGCTACTCCTAGGCGGTTAACCTTCGCCCGGGCGCTTAGGCAACGCTTAGTCGAGCAGTTAACCCACGCCGCTCGTACGCCTAGGCGGTTCACCATCGCCCGGGCACTTGGGCTACGCCTAGGCGATGATGCGGTAAGCATGGCCTGGGCTCCTAAGCAACGCCTAGCAAATCCGTGGGAAATATTATGTCGGCATAAATATGTTGGTAGCGGTGTGGTTATCGCCCGGGCGCTTAGGCAAGGCCTAGGCGAGCAATTATCGCATGGGCTACGCCTAGGCGGTTGACCTTATAGCCTGAGCGCCTAGGCTATGGGACGACGCCTAGGCGGTATGTTTTAATTAGATTGTAGGAGGTGGAATTTGAACCCTTGACCTCATGCTTTGCTTGTATAGATAAGATGTTGCAACCAGTTGAGCTGGACAACTTTATTGATTTATAATTTATATATATATATATATATATATATATATATATATATATATATATATATATATATATATATATATATATATATATAATTCAATGCTTATCCCTTATGTTCAATTAAATTATAAAAATATCCTTGAGGTTTCAATAATTACCAAGACATCTCATATGTTAATTGTTGTTTAAAAGATTCATAAATAAAAAAAGAATTTTATCCTTTGTTCTTCTTTAAAATTACATTTTGTATAAATTATAATAATTTTGTATTTTCTCCATGTTTTAAATTATATTTTATAAAAATAAAATATTAAAAGACCATAATACCCTAAGAGTAGTCAAACTCAAATTTAATGGGTTAAGTAGTTGAACTAATCATAACTTTTACATATAACTATAGTTAAAATCTAACAATTATTTGATAGAATAAATAACTCAACATCTAAGCGCGATCATTGATGGTACTAGTTGAGCAAATGGCGAGTCTGATACTGATTAATTGTAAAATATATTGTTTTAACACGGGGAGAGGGAGGGTCATGATATATAAAAAAATTATTATTTTTAGTTTTAAAATTTAATTAAACGTATAAATAAAGATTAAATTGAATATTGTTAAATACTTATACTTTTTCTCAAAAGAGTATTAAATTTTTTTTTTTAATAATCTGAAAATTAATTAGTTCCGTTTGCAGATAATTGTGAATTTTAATAAACCACATTAGTTTTATTGGAATTATGTTGTTGATGACGGTTCTTTTTAGTTAAAGATCAACAACAGAATTGCTATGCACAATATATTTGCTTATATCCGTTGGTAATTTGTCGTTATTCTTTACGACGATAATTTATTTTATCGTCGTTCAGTAGCATGTTTGTCACGAACACCAAAATAGTGAGAAAATTTAATACTTTAATAGAATTTCTACGAAACTTTCTTGTGATATTCCATCGGTGATTTGTCGCTATTATCGAATGTATATTTTTTATTTGTAATTTCATTATTATTGAGTTATAAATTCGTTACTAATAAAGATTTTGTCATATGGAACATTTTTTCTTGCAACTTAATAACCAAATTCCTACAACAACAAAAAAAAAATATCATGATGTTCCGTTAGTAATATGTCGCTACCAAATGAGGACATTTTATATTTAATTCTGTTAGTATTCATATAAATTTGTTACTAAGAGTGACAATTTTTTCTGTTAGAGTTATGACATCGCTGTTAGTTTATAGTTGTGACTGCTTAACAACATAATTTCTAGACATCTTCTTTTCATTTTATATGCTTTGGTAATTTGTCGTTATTTTTGTAAGAACATAAATTTCTTTTATTTCCGTCGTTGTTCAGTTGCAAATCTGTAACTGACTTAAAAATAGCCATGGATTATTTTCCATTGGAATGATTTCGTCGCTATGGATCAATATTTCTTACAACTTAACAACGGAATACCCACGAAAAATATTTTGTTTAGATATTTAGTTGGTAATTTGTCGCTATTATTGATGGAACATCCTTTCCATCGTTGTTTAGTTACAAATCTGTAAGTGACTAAAAAAATAGTGACGAATAGTTAACGGAATACCTACGAAAAATATTTTGTTTAGATAATTAGTTGGTAATTTGTCGCTATTATTGATGGAACATCGTTTCCGTTGTTGTTTAGTTACAAATTTGTAAGTGACTAAAAAAATAGTGACGAATTATATTCCAATGGAATGATTCCGTCGCTATGGATCAATTTTTCCTACAACTTAACAACAGAATAACTACGAAAAATATTTTTTTAGATATTTTGTTGGTAATTTATCGCTACTATTGATTGAAAATTGTTTATGTTGGTATTTTGTTATAAGTTCGTTACTGATAGTAACAGTTTTTATTTCCGTTGGAATCATGGCGTTGCTGAAAACCCCTTTTTTTGTAGTGTTCATCTCAAAGATGCATCACTAAAAATTAGTTTTCTAAATAAAATGTCCATTATACCCTTGATGAACTTTTCTCAAGTTTTTCCTTAAGTTTGAGAAAAATTTTGTGGAAAAAATAAGTCAATAGTAATTTAACTCCCTGTGTTATTCTTAATAGGTAATTTACCACCCTATGATAAATAAAAGAGCAAGATAACTCCTTGTGTTTTTGTAAATAAAGCACACTGCCTCCTTCTTGATTTTATATTTTTCAAGGGGGTAAAATGCCCTTTATGCAATATCACAGGAAGGTAAAATGCTCATTTATACATATCATAGAGAGATAAATGCCTATTTACGCATATCGCATGGAGGTAAAATGAAGTGAATATGTTGTCAATGTAGGGTTAAATTGGTTATTTTTCACATGAAAATAGAGTCTCAGTCGTATCATAGAGCGTGTGTGCAACACCTCCACGAGTACGGAGTTAAATTGCTCATTATTTCATATCACAAGAAGATAAATTGCCTATTTTCATATCACGGGGAATTAAATTGCCCATTACTCTCTTTACATTAAGTATGTGATATGCATGATACGAGGAAGTGTGTTTGGAGTTAATATTAAATCTTAGGGTGTGTATTTGTAATTTCGAAATAAATAAATAAAACTTTAAGATTATCGATTTTTTTTAATAGAAACTCATTGCATTTAGTATTTTTACAAGAAATATTATGTTGTATAAATTTTAAGATTAAATCATATCTTGGATTGTTGAACTACACAAAAGGAATTATTCCTTTTTTTATTTGGTTTTCTAGTCAAAAATATTTTTATTTTATAGATATAAATGAATTGATCCATAGGATCTAAATATAATTGACCCATTAGACTATGACTGAAATTTTAACATTTTCTTTACTAGTAATTTTAGGAATAGTACAAGAATAAAAATATGGGTGATTTATGAGTGGACTTCCAGATGTTTAGTCGTCTTACAAGATACTCCCTGACGTTTGAGAAATTATAAAGAGATCTCCTCGAATTTAAACTATGTATCAAACACCATTTACAACTTTTATAATCCTTACAAACCCCTACAACTTGGAAAAATATTTACAGAAAATCCTCTATAAGTGGAGTCATTATAATTTTTAAAGCATAAGGAATTCTTTGTAATTACGATAAACCTCACGAATACGAGTGTAAATCACACTAAAAATATTGCTGAATTATGAAAGATAGCTCTTCTAACTTTTGAAATACATGTTATACGGAGTATATTTAAATCATGCACGTATACAAATTATATAATTCAAATATACGGGCTCTCACGTGACGTAGTTATATATAATACTATGACTTAAATAAAAAAATAAAAAGAAAAACATACGCATTTATGAGGAAAGAAATTATGCAATTTATTGAATGTAAAGGTCACGTGATATGTGGATATGATATTATGATTATTATCTAGTGGGGTATGAAAAAAAAAAAGCCCATGATTTTTTCCATGCTTTTTTTTTTCATTTTTTTTTATCTAATTAATACTGCTACTTCTAGGGGGTACGGATTGGTTTGGGAGTGGGGGGACAAAGCAGTACTGCTTCTGATTCCGTGGCACGGTCTGAGTCGTTGGATTCGTTATTGTCACTGACAAAGCGCGTGTGTCACGTGATATATGTATGGTCACTATAATGTTAGGCACTTTATTAATGTCACCAAAAAATAAAAAACAAATTTTGTACTCTTTAATTGGAAGTGTTTTTAATTCACATGAACCGGATTTAGATTTTGTGTTCCGAGTAAGATTCATTGCACGAGGATTTGGTTCCTTTTTTATATAATTTTTTATTTTCATTTGTATGAATATGTCAGATTCGGGTAGGACATTGTGATGCAGGAGAATCGGAATTGAATATATTTTATTTTTTACAGAATATTAATAGTCATTTAAGTTAATATATTTACTTAAAATCTATTTGTTTATATTTCATAATTTTTTTTCTCAAGGAGACAATCTTTCATTTTTGATATAAATTGTAAACTTCTTTTGAAATGGTTGATTAGTATTGATATTTAAAATTAGAAGATAATTTTTTTTTTCTCTAGGGTTTTTCCATTTTGGGTTTCTTTCTTGCAGTTAAAATCTATATAGTATTATTTATGAAAACTTGTCTGTAGAATAATCGTTTTTTCTATCCAACTGGCGTCGGAGCCTCAAATTTCATTTCCCAGGCGATTTTCATCGGTTTTCATGGCTGGTAGTAGTGATTGTGGTCGCCATGGGTAGGTTCCTATAGAGGAAACCCAACACCATGAGCATTTTTGAGATGATTTAGATGTTTGAGGATCTACAGAGACATGTTGCAGATTTGACACAGCGTATGGCGGGCTGGCGTTGCTTGATAGATATCAATTGTCCAAATTTTCAATAGCACCGTGATCGAGAGGAGAGTCATCAAGACCTCGAGATCGATTTTCCCGAGTTTTTATGTTGAGCTAAACTCGAGGATGTCCCTTCTTTTAGGTCTTTCACTTTATGATGAATCTAATGCACACGATGTTATTTTGTTGATGCAAGACCTCCTGTTTAAGCTGATTCTACTTAATTATTGTCTTGTAGTCATTACATTAGGATCAATTAACTTATGAGTCGAGTTTGAGTTCTACAAGGTTCAATCCGAATAAAGCCCAACTAGATTAACATATTTAAATAATTTTACATGGTGTATGAAATTAAAGTTACTCTGAATCTTAATAAGGGGCTGGAGTACATAAGAGTAAACTAAATTCTATGGAAAAGAGTTTGAGAATGTTTTCCTTGTTTGAATACATTCTATCGTTGTTTACTTTTAATTTGAAATATTCATTAATATTTATGCTTGTGACTACTAATTAATATGAAATTATATATTACTGTATTATTTAATATATAGGATTTTTTTTAAGTAGTGTATAGTTCTTTTTCCTAGGATCTATTGTGAGATAGCCCTATAATATTTGAAGTCCGAATAAATATATGAGCCGAGTTTGATTTTATGGCCATAAAACCCGTTGACATTTGACATTGATCCACTTAAAGCTCGACTCGTAAAGTCTGACTCACATACCTAGATTTGGTAGGTTTTAACGTAAAATTCAGATTAAATATATTCGATTAATTACTAGCAAAGTACAAATAATGTCAATCAATAAATGCAAATAATATCTACTAATAAGACCAATATTAAATTAGAAAACAACTTACATTTGTGAGATTCAAGACCACTAGAGCTTTGGGGCCTCAACTTCGATATTAGGCTAAGCCTCCTTGAATTAAAAGTTGAGACTAAATATTAATGACATCAATCATTTATATTTATTGAATTAATAAGTTATTAAATAGTAATACGTAATTGTTATAGAGTTTTTATTTGATAGTCCATGCTACTTGCTTAAATCAATTGAAGCTTAAATAAATAACAATTGGCAACACTTAAAATGACAAAGAAAAAATCCAACTTCAATCTCTAAAATATTCTATTAAATCTATTTGATAGTACATGCTACTTGTTAACAAATGAAAAAAATTTACAAAGACCAAAAGATATATTAAAATCCAACTTCAATCTCTAAAATATTTAAAATGTAGGGTTTATTGTTAAGTCGCTAATAATGTTTTCCAGACCAGACATCAATTCGGCTCATAATTAAATATTAGATCAATCAATGATTTAAGAGAATGGAAGAACAATGGAATTTTTGAAGAAAATCGAAGTGCATGAATTAAATAACTCACGACAATATCACTAAAACTATGTTTGCATCACTATGATTTATTAGACAGTTATAGTTTATTTGATGAGCAAATCCTATCATTATCTAATAAATCAAGACTCATAATTCAATATTAATTTTCCAGCGACATGAATAAATATCTCAGATGTAATTATTATAAAGATAACAAGAAAATTCAGGAAATTGAAAATTTGATTTGTTGACTATTTTATTTTTATTTAGAAAAAAAGAAATTAAATAAGACAAGTTGTTACGCAAGTACCTATTTGCTTCAATAATTAAATATTTAGTTGTCAACTAAATTGGGCGAAAGTGATCCGCTCGAAATTTGAAGGGGGTTTAGGTCTGAGAGAGACCAGGAACTCTAACATCGCACTTCTTACCAAAGTCGGTGGGCATACTCTCACCAATCATGAGGAATTCGAGAGATATATCTATAATAAGAAGTATCTAAAAGGTATTTTGGAGTATGGAATAAAGGGTGGTGAATCAAGTGTTTGGAAAGGGATTGTGAGAAGTATAAAGGCAGCGGAAAATTGTATTAGATGGAGAATTGGCAACGGTGAATCAATTTCCTTTTGGTTTGAGCGATGGTTTGAGCTAGGAAGGTTTTCTTTGTGACTTTATTGTGGGCGAGATTAGGAGTGACGAGCTTATGATGAATATTTATGATTTTATAAGCGATACTGGGACTTGGAACCTCGAGCATGTCAGAACGCCTATTCCAGACCATATTAGGTCAGTATTCTCTCGACCCCGGTTCCTTTTGGGAGGGACATATCAGACGCTCGAGGATGGTAAGGCTCTTTTAATGGTAAATTTACATGTAATTAAGTTGACTTAAGTGAAGATAGACATTTCTCATGGGTGTGGAAGTTGAGATGCCCTCACCGGCTAAAACTGTTTGTGTGGTTGATTGAACATGAGAGTCCCTTGACGAATAATTTATGCATTGAACGTCATTTTGCAATTTCTGATAAGTGTCCTAGGGTTGCTCAGACAGGGAGGATATGTTTCACTTGGTTGTCCTTTCTTGAAGAAAGTATGGGAAGATGTGAGTTTGTTGATACAAATCTCGAATCTCGCTAATGTAAGTCGAAACGGATGTACGGGAAGAGTATGCTCATTCAATTTGAATAATTCGGTGCTCCCCAAAGCTCAATAGAGTTGGGTAATTTTGGCGACTATCTGGAATATCTGGAAGACACATAATTTTATGGTGTTTAAGGGGTATTAGAAGATAAATCAAAATCAGAAGATTTGATAAATAAAGTATTGGAATTGAAGACAAGGAATGAAGAATCAAATGACGGTGATTGACGAAGATGAAATTAAGGAAAAGAGCCGTTTGTTTATTATTTTATTAAAGATAAATTAAGTTGTTAAAGTATTGTAAAAAGCGTGTTTTATTTTATTTTTCTTTTTCCAGTTTTAAGTCGGCTAGTGGCAGTTAGGTGTTAGTTAAGATTATTTGTATATATAGCAGTAGGATTAGTAGAGAGATTCATTCAATATAAGTCTCTCTTTTCTTCTGTAACATTCAGTAAAACAATTTACAATCAATGGATGAATTTCTTTTACAAAATCAAGTTTCTTTCTTCTAATATGGTATCAGGAGTTTAAATCTTCTGCGCACTCTATCTTCAATCCAAGAAAGTCTGCCTCTGTTCATCAAATTCAATCCAGAAAACCCATTCTGTCACTCTTATTTTCATTCTTTCAATCAAGAATCCAATTCTCTATACTTGTTTCTTCAATCACGAACTCAATTCTCCATACTCGTTTCTTCTTCTTGATCTGTTAACTCTTCTTTCTCTTTCAGATTAACCATGTCTTCATCTGATCCATCAGTCACTAGCCCTGCACCCACAACAACAAGAAACATGTTAGAGGATCCTACTAGTCCATATTTTCTCCATCCAGCAGATGGACCTGGCTTGAAATTAGTTTCCAATCTTCTCACAGAACACAACTTCCAATCTTGGAGCCGTGCCATGACAATGGGACTCAAGGTCAAAAATAAATTGGGTTTCATAGATGGTTCTCTCCCAAAACCATCTACTGACCCTATCATGATCAACACTTGAGAACGCAACAACACAGTTGTTGTGGCCTGGATTTTCAATGCCATCTCTCCAGAAATTTCAGACAGCATCCTTTATCATGAGATTGCCTCAGCCCTATGGCAAGAGCTCCAAGAAAGATTCATCCATGGAAATGGCCCCAGATTGTTTTCTTTACGCAGGGATATTGTCCAACTCAAACAAGGTTCTGACTCTGTCACCCTTTACCATACAAAAATCAAGAAATTCTGGGATGAAATTTCAAACTGTAGACCAGATTGTACTTGTGGTAAATTGGAGGTCTACTTTCAACAGGAATTAGTCATGATTTTTCTAATAGGATTACAAGATTCTTTTTCACATATTCGCAGTCAAATCCTCACAATGGATCCCCTCCCCACTATTAACAAAGTCCTCTCCCTCATCATTCAAGAGGAGCAACAACTTGCTCTTCAGCAACACCAATCCATCAACAATACCCTCAACTCAATGGCCTTTACTGTCAAGAATCAACACCCTTTTCATCCTAGGAATGCTACTGGTATTTCCTTCCCCAGACCACCATCTAACTTTTCCACCCCTAGACCTCCATATGTTCCTAGTCAGAATCCTAACAACTCTACACATATCCCTTCCTTCTCAAACCCCAGACCATCTTTTAACCAAAATTTCAAAAGAAAGGATAGACCATATTGCACTAACTGCAATATGGCAGGACATACAATAAATACCTGTTTCAAAATTCATGGATACCCTCCTGGCTACAGAACTCCATTTCCAAGGCAGCAACCTCCAACAGCAAATCAAGTTTCTTCAATCACCCCAGATTCAGTCCATCCACTTGGAATGCAGGATTTTGTGAAAAATCTGAATTCAGAACAATACACATACTTATCAAACCTGTTTAATGCACAACACAGATCCACACAAGGTTCTCAACAGAAAGGTGAATCCAATGCTAGCTCCTATAACATTACTGCTACTACAGGTTCATACTCTTCTCTTAATACTATTTCCAGTTTTTTAGATTCTAATTCTTGGATTATGGACTCTGGACTCTGGTGCTTCAAACCATATATGCACAGATATCAAATTGTTTAAATCTATATCCCTCACCAATCACACTACTGTTTCTTTACCCAATAATACTTCTTTTCCTGTTTATTTTGTTGGCCAAGTTTCTTTGCTTAATAACTCTATTGTCTTGGATAATGTTCTCTATGTTCCTTCTTTCAAATTTCATTTACTATCAATTAGTTCACTCTTACAGAATACTTCCTATAGTGTTCATTTTTTGCCCAATACCTTTTTAATACAGGACACACAATCCAAGAGGATGATTGGTCAGGGTAATCTTATCCAAGGACTCTATATTCTCCACTCAGTGCCACCTTCTTCACATTTACATAGTTTTTGCAATAAAGTGTCCATTCATACATGGCACAATAGACTAGGACACCCTTCTTACAATAAATTTGTACCCCTTAAGAATGTTTTGAATATTACTGATGTACAGAAACACTTTACTTCTACATGTGATATATGCCATTATGCTAAACAGAAGAGACTTTCATTTCCTTCTGACAATAATTTTTCTTCTAATCCTTTTGATCTTATTCACTGTGACACTTGGGGACCATTTCATGTCACATCTCACTCTGGTTTTAAGTATTTTATAACTTTGGTTGATGATTTTAGCAGGTTCACTTGGATCTACCTTATTAGTCAAAAATCAGAGGCATCAACAATTATTCCAAAATTTATAAAAATGATTCAAACACAATTTCATAAAACTATTAAAACTTTTAGGTCTGACAATGCAAAAGAATTCCTTTTTGACAAACTGTTTTCTGATTTTGGTATCCTACACCAATTCTCCTGTGTTCAAACCCCTCAACAAAACTCTGTGGTTGAAAGGAAACATCAAACTATCTTAAATATTGCTAGGTCTCTTATGTTTCAATCCATGATCCCTTTGGAATTTTGGTCTGACTGTGTTCTAACTTCAGTCTACTTGATGAACAGAATTCCTTCTACTATTTTAAAAGACAATTGCCCCTACACTTTACTTTATAACAAACCTGTAAACTACAGCTTCCTAAGAACTTTTGGTTGTCTTGTTTTTGCTTCTACTTTACATGATCACAGAACTAAGTTTGAACCTAGGGCTAGAAAGTGTGTTTTTCTTGGCTATTCTCCTGGTGTTAAAGGATATAAATTACTTGACTTTGAGACTCATGAGATTTTCATTTCTAGGGATGTATTTTTTTATGAAAATATTTTTCCATTCAAATCTGCCAATACTACTTCTACATCTGCACATCCTCCTACATTCCCAATGTTTCATGATTCTCCTATTTCTTATACTGATTTTCCTATATCCAACCCACCTCAACCCCTCTGTCCTCCTACTCCTTTAGCTCCTTCCTCTCAATCTTCCATTGGTCAACCTACATCATCTCACTCTGACCCTGATCCAAACTCTCAAGATCCTCTCAGAAGGTCCACAAGACTATCTAAGCTTCCCTCTTATCTCCATGACTACCATTGCAACCTCACTACCCATTCAACAGCCAAATACCCCCTTTCTTCAGTCATGGATTATACATCTCTATCTAACAATTTCAAGACATTTATTGGAAATATATCTCAAGTAAAGGAACCACATACATATAAACAGGCAATTAAATATCCAGAATGGACAAAAGCAATTAATGAAGAATTAGAAGCCATGGAAAGAAATTCTACTTGGACAGTTACCACACTTCCACAAAATAAAAGATCAATAGGATGTAAATGGGTTTTTAAGGCAAAAAGAAATCCTAATGGCACAATTGACAGATACAAAGCCAGATTAGTGGCAAAAGGTTACACACAACAAGAAGGAGTTGATTTCATTGATACATTCTCCCCTGTGGCATAACTAGCAACAATAAGGGTTCTACTAGCTTTATCTCTTGCTAAAGGATGGCATTTACACCAGCTTGATGTAAATAATGCCTTTTTGAATGGTGATTTAATGGAAGAGGTTTATATGGAATTACCTCAAGGATATTCTCCTTCTTTCCCTCATGACAATTCCTCACCTCAGGTATGTAAACTAAACAAATCTATCTATGGTTTAAAACAAGCTAGTAGACAGTGGAACTCAAAGTTAACTGAAGTTCTCATATCACTTGGTTTTTCACAATCTCTCTCTGATTACTCTCTTTACACAAAAGGTAATTCTACTTCCTTTATTGCTATCTTAGTGTATGTTGATGATATTATCTTATCTAGTCCTAGTTCAACCATTATTGATGAAACACAGAAACAGTTAAGTTCTAAGTTCAAACTAAGAGATCTAGGCTTACTAAAGTATTTTTTGGGCATTGAATTGGCATATTCTACTCAAGGTCTTGTTATATCTCAAAGGAACTATACATTGCAATTAGTGGAAGATACTGGCTTCCTAGCTAGCAGACCTTCCCATTTGCCTATGGATCCAAATACTAGACTTTCAAAGAATGATAGTGAATTATTAACTGATTTTTCTTCTTATAGGAGACTAGTTGGTAGACTAATCTACTTAACCATTACAAGACCTGATATTTCTTTTACAGTTCACAAATTAAGCCAGTTCCTCTCATGCCCAACACAAAACCATCTAGCTGCTGCACACCACCTTCTTAGATATCTAAAGGGTTGTCCAGGTCAAGGTATCTTTTATTCTAAAAATAATGACTTATCTCTTTCTGGTTTTTGTGATTCAGACTGGGGCAGTTGTGTTGATACTAGACGTTCAACTACTAGATTTATCACATTCCTAGGAAATTCAATGATTTCGTGGAAATAAAAAAGACAGCCAACAGTATCAAAATCAAGTGCTGAGGCGGAGTACAGGGCAATAGCAGGTCTTACCAGTGAAATTCTGTGGCTGACACAATTACTTCGTGATTTGAATGTGCAATTGAAAATTCCTCCAGCAATCTACTGTGATAACACCTCCGCCGTTCATCTTGCATTGAATCCTATTTTTCACGAACGTACGAAGCACATCGAGATAGATTGTCACTTCGTGCGTGAGAAAATTGCTCGCAGGCAAATCAAATTACTGCCAATTAACTCAACAGCTCAATTGGCAGATATCCTAACGAAGCCTCTCCCCAAATCTACATTTTTAGGTATTATGTCCAAACTGGGTGTAAAAGACATTTACTCACCAGTTTGTGGGGGAGTATTAGAAGATAAATCAAAATCAGAAGATTTGATAAATAAAGTATTGGAATTGAAGACAAGGAATGAAGAATCAAATGACGGTGATTGACGAAGATGAAATTAAGGAAAAGAGTCGTTTGTTTATTATTTTATTAAAGATAAATTAAGTTGTTAAAGTATTGTAAAAAGCGTGTTTTATTTTATTTTTCTTTTTCCAGTTTTAAGTCGGCTAGTGGCAGTTAGGTGTTAGTTAAGATTATTTGTATATATAGCAGTAGGATTAGTAGATAGATTCATTCAATATAAGTCTCTCTTTTCTTCTGTAACATTCAGTAAAACAATTTACAATCAATGGATGAATTTCTTTTACAAAATCAAGTTTCTTTCTTCTAATAAGGGGGAAGAAGAGGCAACACATGTGACCTTATTCAGGGTGAAGCAACTTGCTCTTGACATCCAAAGATCACACTCGTTTGTTAGGCAGCAAAGGGTGACCCAATTCCATGTGTGGGCCCGACCCAGTACATGTTGGGCAATGCTTAATAGGGATGGGATTTGGGTGAATATCGAAGTTGACAGCAATTGGAGACATGGTGAGGAATGATTAAGGTATGTGGATTTGACTTTTGTTGTAAGGTGGGTTCTAGCTCTATTGCACATACTGAAGTTTTGGCCCTTCGGGGTGGTTTGAGATTTGCATGGGAGAGGCGGATCCGTAATCTGGATGTGGAAATTGATTCAGATGTTATTTACAAACTAATTCAGGAGACTGATACAAGAGAACATCCGTTGAATCTCATCTTGGAAGATTGTAGGAATTTGCTTGCTAAGCCTTGGAATATATCTATACGGCATATTAGAAGATCGACGAATTCAGTGGTTGACGCTTTGGCCAAGTTAGGACACACAGTGAGAGAATGATTGCATTGGATGGAAGAACCACCGGACTCCATACAGGAGCTAGTCGAGAATGATAGGCATTGATAACCCCTTTCACATTAAAAAAAATCATCAACTAAAATACAAATCAATATGGAAATTGGGTCCATCTGGGAAACTTACTATCTATTAAAAAATTTAAGATTTTTTTTTATGACATTCATATACTACTTTCATCCCATAACATTTCTTTCGATTTTGCTTAGAGTGTTAGATAAAAGTCCAAAGAATAAGACTTTTAGCTACTTTTTATATTTTTTTGCTTTAAAAATTTGATGGTAATAAACTAATAGTTTTCTATTTAATTAATATAGCATGATAGGTTGCTTTTGGAAAAAAAAATATAAGGACTTTATTTAAGAAAAATAGTCTTATTTCAGATTTTCCAACAAAAAAAGTGAAAGATTCATGTTAATATACTAGAACTAGATTGTTAGATTTACAAATTAATTTTGGAATACTTATTTCTTGTCTTTCAAACACTAAATATATATATTGTGGGTGTATTGTTGCAATTTGCAATCAACACAAGATGGATGTTGAAAAAACGGTGATATGACATTCGATTTATATTTGTGCGATGTAGTTTAGTTAATGTATCGTAAAAATCTATGCATTACAATATTCGATACATAATATCAATAATATGTGATGCATAATATCTAGAAAAGGTGATAAGACTTATTATTTTGGGTAAGCTCATTGAATCTGTAATATAATTACAATTCAATTGTAATTCACATGATGAAATTTTAAATTAGGCGCTCGCCCTCCTCCTCCGGGAAAAAAGGACAAAATTGATACATCTTCGTTTCATTGAAGAACGAAAAATTTGAAATTGATAAGAAAAAATGCCAAAAGTGTCGTGTCATTTGTCTATTAGGATAAACTGGCACTGCCACGAATGTGAAACAATGGGACTAGGGGTACTGTAAACAAGTTGAGTAGTATCAAACGGTACAATATTCAAGTTCTATTTGAATTTTATCGAGCTTGAAATTTTGTGATTGAGCTTGGTTTCATTGTTTAACGAATCAAGCTCAAATGACTTTTTATCGAACGAGCTCGAACTGAGTATCGAGTAGCTAGATATTTTTACATGTATTTTGTCATTTTTAGCTTATCGAGCCAAGCTTGAAAAGTTATCAAACGAAAAATAATGTCCAAACAAACTTTTGTCGAACGAGCTGGAGTCGAGTATCGAGTAGTTTGATTTGATTTTCAGTTTCTAAATGCATTAACGTTAGGCCATCTTCAACCGAACCTCATGCCCTCTTGCCTCTTTGACCCCTTTTTTGCCCAATTGCTCTTGCCCTCATGCCATTTCGACCCACCTAAAAATTCATCTTCAACCTCAGGGCATCAACCTCCATTTAATTCAATTTCACAACTTTCTCCACTCTCACTTACAAATAATAAAATGATAATAATAATAATAATAATAGTTTTTTTTTTTAAATAGTTACACAATCATGAAAATTAAGGCATTCATAATAACAAGAAAATCAACAACGACTAAACATAATTAACGAAAAACAACAACGACTAACATAATTAACGAAAAACAACAACACTTATTATTAATGTTATATTGTGCAATATTTCAGATGTGTTTTTAAATTAAGTCTTTTAAAAAAAATCAAATTAAGTCGTATTTATGTTATCATAATTTAACATTTCTTATTTTTAAAACTTAAGATTTAAAAATAAAACCTAACCAAAAATTGTTCAAATTTATTTAATTATTTTATTTGTATGAATTTTAGGAATATAGAAATTTTAAATTTCAAAATTTAAACTAATCACGTTATTAAATCTAACGCAAAATAAAAAAATACAATGTTATTAAAAATATAAAAAAACTAATTATAATTCTTAAAAATAATTTAAACTAATATTTACAATTTAATTAATTAAACAAAAAAATTAATTAAAAAAAGAGAGAGAGACGTAATCAATTCAATGTGCTCTATCCACACACACAAAACAAAAAAAAGAAAGTAAAAAAAAAAAAAATAGAATCAATTGGTGGCAGTCACCAATATCAATTTGAGAATTTGAGACTGCTGAGCGCGTTGCCCAACAGGCAAGCGATCGGTCATTCAATGACATCCCGCATGTCCTCCTGCCTGCCCGAGGTGCCTGCCCTCCTTGCTCCCCCTTATGCCCTTTGTCATCTCCAACCGAGCACTGCCGACAACCCCCCTCATGCCCGGTTGCCGGCTCAGTTAGAGATGACCTTAGTCTTGTAAATTTTGATAGAAAAATTATTAAGTTATATTAGTAATGGGTAACCATATGACAAAGTACACGCAATAAAAATCAAGATGGTAGTCAAACCCCAACTTTATTCTTGCTAACAAAAATACAAGAAATTACATTTTCTTAACCATGATTTTGTAAACATGCCATACCATTCTCTTGTATACAACAAGAGGCCACATAAGAAACACAAGAACCACATAAAGTTATAAAGCATAAAAGAGAAAAATACCAAGGAAAATAAGATAATTGGTTATTTTATGGTTGCATAAATATAGCTAGTGACTTATATGTTGTGATATATGAAGCGATTCTGAAAAGTATTTTGTCTAACTCCTTAGCGTAAAGAACTTTACTAATGAATTGAGATAATGATGGAGAAAAATCTTATTAAATCAAATTCCATCAATAATATTGGATTAGTCATTGTTTCTAAAGACATGAAAACTCTCTAGAAAGATATGTACGACGTGTCAATAGACCAAAATGCCCCTACAATAGCAGCGCAATAAATTGTAACTCGATTATTGAGCCATGGAGAAAACGATCGCCCTAGAAGGTAAGTTCTCAATTCCAAGTTTGTTAGTTATTACATCTTTTATGTATATTTGGCTTAGCATCATTTTGGCACATATACAAAAATACCATTTTTCATTAACAAAATGACATGCTAACTACACATATCATGTGGTTGTGATATGATTTTTATAATTCATAACATTTTTCATAGAAACTGTGCCGAATATGGACCAGACTCTTAAATTGTCATCGAACCGACTAGGAACTGAAAATTCGGTTCGGTTCGGTTCATATCGTTTCAGACCGAATCTCACCCGAAATTGGATCGAACCGTGGAAAATTTGATTGTTTGTTTGTTTTTTTGGACCGAAACGGAAAATTTTATTGTTTGTTCGGACCGAACCGAATCGAACTGGACCAAACCGAACCAAACCGTTAAATTTTGTGATAAAAAACCGGGAAAATTTAGAAATCGGGAAATCATGCACCGAACCGGACCGTTCGGTTTTTGTACCGGACCGGACCGAAAATTTCGATCTGGTAAACGATCCATGAATTTTCAGGATAGAATTACCGGCCAGGAACCGAACTTCGGTCCGATTCGATTCGGCTCAATCCAAATGCTCACCCCTATGCACACACATATTTTTAAGTTTGGCCATTAATTACATAACATCTATGAATGACTCAAAAATTGACACATGAGTTAACTAGCAAAAGTGACGCGTAAAAATCTCCATGAATTGATTTAATGGTCAAGGTAGATGTCCTCAACCTCAAGCATTACATACTTGAAAAATGGAAGACAGTTTCATGTGTTATTTAAAATCTACATAGTATTATCTTATTGCATAGAAATAGAATTCTCATATACTATTGAAGATTTGGCACAAATATCTCCAACATACAAAATTGGCAGCCTAAATATGGATAGGGTTTTGTGTAATTATTTACAGAACATTTCACGTGTTAGTTTCATGCAAATTATGCATTGCACAAGGGAGTGACTTGCATTTTATACCCATGATATAATTTTAAATGTGTTAAAATTACAACAAATCAATTTTTATTTGTGATAATAAAAATATCAAATGTAAATTATTTATATACGGAAATTCAATGAAAAAAATTTAAAAGCTATCACTTACTATCAAAATCATTTATGCTAGTGAAATTCGTAGCAATAACTCATGTCAGTACACACTCTACATGATAGTTAAATATCGAATTAAATCATTCCATTAGTTATCGAATTATGCTATGGCTTTTTTTTTTTTTCTTTTTTCTTTTTGGTAAAAATTATGCTAAGGCTGGTGATATTGAACATTGAATTAAATTATGTTTGTTTTTTCTTTTTGAGAAGATTGAATTAAATTATGTTAAGGTTGTTGATATTGTCAATTGCTGCCAGAGCAAATCTTACAAACGTTAGGCCATCTCCAATGGAGATGGCCGGGCTGGGGGCGGGGCCGGGCTGTGGAGAGAGAGCCGTCTCCAATGGTGCAGGGGCGCGGGGCGGGGTGGCTGGAGGGCTGGAACGGGCCACGCGCCCCTCTTTAAGTCAGGTGCCGCCAAGTGGCGGCACCTGACTTGTTCTCTTTTTTTTTTCTTTTTTCTTTTAATTGTTTTATTAATTTTTGTTTATATATATAAAATTTGTTATTTAAAGTAATTTTTAATAAAATTAAAAGTTCCTCCTAATTAAATTAAATTTATAGAATTGAATTATTTAATAAAATGTGTTAGTATTTAATAAATATATGTAGTCACCAAATTTGAATTGAATTATTTAATATAATAAAATTTATTTTTAAAAAATTAATTAAATTTTTTGCATTTAATAAGTTCTAAATAATAAAAATTGGTTGGGCTTGTCCGAAAGCTAGAGAATTGGACTGCATTCGTGTCCGCAGGTCGCGGGCTCGCACAAGTCTTGAAGAGACGAAGTGAATTTGGATCCATGATTTGCACCCCCCCCCCTGCGCGCGAGGGAAGAGAGTTCTTGTAGCTAAGTAGTTACACAACTACATTGACAAATCATATATAAACCTCAAGTTTTTTCACTCCACTTCCAATGTGGGATAAATGCCAATTGCATTTCTTTTCTTCCATTTCAAGAGGTGATTTTTGAGTGTCAATTTCTCATTCACCCGAACTCCGATTTGGACACACGATATACCGTTTTAATCTACTCACGGAGTAGAATCTAATTCCAGAAAAACCCGAATGAATTTTATATTTATCAAATTTATTTTAATTATAGATGAGAGTGGGCAAGGAAAGAAAATAGAATTAATTTCTCATTCACCCGAACTCTCTTTAATTTTAATATTTTAATATAATTAATAATTTAATTACAAGATGCAAATAATTATTAGTATTATTAATATTAATATTAAAAATAAAATGAAAACTATAATATTAATAGGTGAGAGTGGGCAAAGGAAAAAAATGGAATTAATTCCATTCCGGAGCCCTGCCATTGGAGACGACCAGGCAGGGCTCGGGGGCGGGGCAGGGCTGGCTCGGGGCTCCGGAGCCCCGGGGCTGGCCCTCTCCATTGGAGATGGCCTTAGATATTACAAGATTTTTTGGTTCTATGATTGTATTGTTTCTGAAAATTAATCAGAGAAAATAAGGTTATACCAACATTAAAAAAATAATGGATGGAGTCCATAATTAGCTGAATATGTCAATGAAGAAATTTAGCTTATTACCTTTTAAACATTTGAGACTCAAAGATATTTTAGGATATATAATTAAAATTTATATTGACTGCAACAATTAATTATTAATTGACTTTGCTATGAGGAACTTAATTCAAAATGATTTTGGGTATCAAATCATTCCATTTGTTTGAGTCCAAAAATAGAAAACAAACCAAAAGGAAAAGGAAATTAAATTTCTATTAAGAAAAAGAAAACGTGATTTATGTGAAACTTCGTATAAAAATATTATTTTGCATTGTTTCCATGCATGTACAAAATATGTTTTTCTTCATAAATGCAATTTACTTGATTACAAAGTTTCACAGTGGCAACATCGTAAATTTCAGGAAACATAGCCCCGAAATTTTATCAAACAGGACACTAGCTGTAATTTATACTAGAAAATTCAGAAACGCCACGCCCCTTACGTTGCCGAATCGCACCAACAGTAAAGCACCTCAACCACACCCCAAACCCACGCGCCTTTCCCTTGCATGAACTACACTCGCCAAAACTCCGTAATCTCATTAGCACGTGGCGTACACGTGCTAATTGCTAAGAAATCTTTTAACCAACCTGTTGAATGAATTTAGGGCTTAATTTCATTTTGCACCCTAGGAATAGGTTAATTTATCACCTTGCAACCTCCAAAATCAATTATTCCATTTTCACCATCAAGATACCTTAATAATTTCATTTTGCACCCAAGCATCTTCAACCGTCTTAATGGCGTCAAAAAAGTCATTTCGAATCGTTTAGCAATGACATGTTTGGTATTTATGAAAAATTATCTTTATTTCTATGGAATACCCAATTTTTTCATTAATTGATTGTTGAACAAGTTTGAAAATATATTTTGCTATTTAAACCTCATACCATAAATAATTTTCGTAGACATTGTGTCAAACCATTGAACGAAACAACATTCTCCAACTTTTTGAAATTTCAAATAAAAAAAAATTCATGCAACACTATTAACTTTTGAAATAAAGGTGGTTGATTATGTTGGGGTGCAAAGTGAATTCATAAAGATATTTTGAGGATACAAAACGAAATAATTAAATTTTGTGGGTGCAAAGTAATAAAATGGCCTATTTCTGGGGATGCAAAATGGAATTAAACCATGAATTTAGTGCACACCAACGAAAATCTGAAATATATTTATAATTTTGGCAAATATTGATTACACAAAAGATTCAATCGTGACCGTACATGGTCAAACATATTGATTTGACTTCCCCGTAATTATAAAACTGTAGTACCGAATCTTTACTCAATGGCATGTCATAAAAAATTAATTGACATAAAAAGCTATGGCAAAATTTAAAAAATGGTTATGCAACTTTGGAAATTTTTTAAATAGTCCTCTAACTATATTGAACACACTTTTAGTACTTTAACTTTTAATTCGATCTCAGTTTTAATCCTAAGACTAACAAATAATATCCTATAACTTTCATAGGTTTCAATTTTAGTCCTGAAAATTATAAATTTGATTCTATTATCGAAGAAAAATGTTTGTAACTATAGAACAAAAATTGAAACTTATTTAAAGTTAAAAATATAAAATTTGTAACTATAGAATGAAAATTGAATCTTAGAGGACGAAATTCGTTATATATAGGACTAAAATTGAAATTGGCTGAAACTTGGAGGACTAAATGTGTGTTCGATAAATTAGAGGACTATTTTTGAAAGAATTCCAAATTTACAAGACTATTTTTAAATTTACCTAAAAAGCTATTTTGGATAACTATTGCCAGTTCATCATACATTCAATATTCACTTTTTTTTAATACAATAATTAATTTCAACACTCCTTATATACTCACCCAAAAAATTATATATATACAGACCCCACACTCACATTTTGACCACATAGGAAAAAGCAAAGGCCACAGAGAAAAAACCCACACACTTTGTGTGTGAGAGAAAAAGATACAAAACAAAGCAGGTACATTATTTATAACGTATAGCCATACGTATATTTTTTTAATAACATTATTTTTAATTATTTATTTCTATTTTCCATGTAACCCATGATATTTCTCTTATGATTATGTTTTTTTTTTTTTTTTTTTTTTTGCGTTAATGGGTCCACTCAATTGATGTTTTTCTCTGGAAAAAATTAGATTTTTTTATTAGAAAAATTAAAAGAATAGAAAAAATTAGAAGAAAAATATACATCTTTTTTTTTTTTTTTTTGAGGAAATGGGCCCACTCAATTGATGATGTTTTTCCAAATTTTTGTAATAGTCCAATTTTTGCAGTCCTATAATACACACACACCCACACACTGAAGTAGAAATTTGTTTAATTTCTCTCTCTAAATTTTGGTAGTAGTAGAAGAGGTCTAAAATTCTAATTTTTCTGCAAATTTTTCGGTTCATACCATTTACATAAAGAAAATAAGTCCCGATTCTTTGTCATAGTATAAAAAAATAATAACCATATATTCGTAATCCCTTTAATCCCATAAATAGGTCTGTATCTGATCCGATTTTTGCTCTTTTCCAATTTTTATTTCTTTACCAAATTTCAGAGAAGGAAGAAAGGGTGTGGGATTATTGAGATTTGGAGAAAGAGATTTTATGTCGGCAAGTTTTGATTTGGCTCTTGTCTTGTTTGGGCTTACTTCATTGAAGCTCTGTTTTTCTTCATCTTCTTCATCAGTAATTTCTGCTAATTGTTCGCGAAAATCACTCTGCTGTGCACTTCAGCAGAGAAATCTCTCTCTCTTCCCAACTGTTTCGATGCGTTTGAGGCCTAAAAGGTACAATTTATTTATTAATTTTGTTAAACCCATTTGATGGGTTTTTCTGTAATTTTTTTTTTTGGGATTTTTGGTGGTTTTAAGAGGTGATTTGAGATGGGTTTTTGCTAATTATTTCTGGGTTTTTGTTAATTTTTGTTAATTTTTTGCAGGACTTGTTCCGGAGTAGAGTTTTTTGGGGGTTATCATATAAATCGGTTATTCTTCCTTTTCTTGTTCTTGAGAAGTCCTCTCACTTAATTTCTCATTTTTTTTCTTTTTTTCGAATTTCTCGAAATCAATTTTAGACAATTTTGTGTTTGGGTGTGTGTACTTTTTTTGGGGAGTGATTTTGACTGAGAAGAAATGAATCAAGCTAGAAGGCCAAGAATGAAGCCCAAACCCACCAGACCCATGAGAAAGATCCGAATCATTTGCAATGACCCGGATGCAACCGACTCATCTGATGACGAAAAAGTCACGGAGAAGAAAGTCAAGCGTATTGTTCACGAAGTTTGTATACCAATTCTTGACCCGAAAGATCCGGAATCCGAAATTTCATTTCAGGATAGTAACAATGGTGAAAAGAATCTCACCAAAAAAAGGGCTGCTTCTCTTCCCACATCGGAAACAATTCCCATCCCCAATCCAAATCCAAGCCCTGTTACCGGAAAATATAGAGGCGTTCGTCAGCGAAAATGGGGCAAATGGGCTGCGGAAATCCGTGACCCGATTAAACACAAACGGGTCTGGTTGGGTACTTACAACACTGCTGAGGAAGCTTCACAAGCTTATGAACTCAAACGCTTGGAATTTGAGGCTTTAACTAGTTCTTTAAATGAGAAGAGTTCAAATGATTTGATTAATAATAATAATAAAAGAACCGTTTATTCCGAAAAAGCCGAAATTACTGAAATTACAAAAGAAAATGCTATTAGTGCATCTGAGGTGTCTAATGGGAGTGTATTATCACTCACTTCTCATACTTCTCCGTCGTCCGTTCTTGAATTGGATTCGTTAACGTCGGTGTTGGCTATCGACGAAATGGCACCTGCGATTGGTTGTGGAATAATTGATGAGGAGTTAAAGGCATTGGCTCAAATTGGTGGTGAATTGGACTTGGATTTGGAACTTGATTCACTTAATTTGTTTGATGATTTTGTGACTAGTGGTGGTTTTGAGGATCTCACAATTTGTGGGATTGAGGGTAGTGATCAACCGATAGAATTGCCCGATTTTGATTTCGATCTCGATTTTTTCGAGGGTTGTAATGAAGAAGAAGGTTTAGCTTTGATGGGTGATGATGCACCATCTCTCAATATTGCAATATGCCCATGAGTTTTGCAGTTATTAGTAGTAGTAGAAGTATTATTAGTATTTATCTAAGTTTATTTGGGAGAAAATTTTGTTCTTGAATGTTTTTTAAGAAGTGAGAGGGTATGAACTTTTGTAATCAAGTTTCCTTTGGGTTTTCTTGAGCTATTAGAGCCTTCCAAAGGGGGCTTGTATCTTTTTTGTTTTTCTCTTAAGTATGAGAAGTCACAAGGACTTAATATATATATTTTGAAGTTAAATTTTTCTTTAATTTTATTGTTTCTATCATTTTATATGTGGTGATTTATGATTAAGGTTTAGTCGTTTTACAATAATCTCCCTGTAGTTTCAAAAACTACTATGAGATCTCCTCTTATTCAAAATTGTATTAAAATACCCCTATTACAAGGACCTTTTCGAAAATATTTACAAAAATATCTCTTAATGTCTTTTTTTATGTGTTAAATCCTGATTTGAATATATATTATAAGTGTTATGTGGATTGTATTGATGTGTCTTTTCGAGGTTTTATAGTTGGGAGTGAAAGTTACATATTGTCAAAGGTTTTGATTCGAGATCTTGTATTGATATGCTTTTCTTGTTTTATAGTTGAATATTCTATGAATCAATTTTCAAAAGAACTATTGGGGCTGCTGGTTTGTTATTCATTATTGAGTTCAAATGACTTTTATTATTTTGTATAAAAGTCGTGCATAAATGATGGGAAAATTGGGAGTATTTGGAGTATGGAGTCGGTCTTTTTGGTTTTTTCCAAAATTATTTTGTGTTTAAAAAATTAAAATTAGCATATTTTTTATTTGAAATAAATTTACCATCTTTCAATTTTTTCAAAGTACTTTTCCAAAAGTCAGATAATTTAAAAAATCTATACAAATTTTATTTTGATTAGACATAAATTAATTCATCTCTTACACAATTTATTTTACAAAACAAACATGATTTGACATAAAGTCTTATACATCTTACACCTATAACATAATTTTTCCAAATATCCCTACACCTATTTTATTTTTCAAATCTCTCTCTGAAAACCTAAGCAAACATCATTATACAAATTGAAGTTATTTCATAAACCTCCACTATTCTCTAAAACATCAAACAAACATGCCCTTGAAGTTGGAGGAAGATGTATGGTAAATTGGCGCTGCGAATAAACCAAGATTTGAGATTTATACTTAAAAGATTCAAATACTTTACTTTTCTCCAGGATTTTATATTCCTTTCGAGACGCGTCAGATACATTAAGTGAAAACTATTCCCAAGTCCCAACAGGAATTCGAACATGAGTTCCCTACGTTGTGACTAGTTCCTTCTACTAGACCAATCACTAGTTGGTGAAAAATACAATTGAAAAGAATCCTTCTATACTTTAAGAAATTCAGCACGATAACTCCCGTTTGTACAAAATAGATCGTTTTAGATCTGCATATTCACGAAATTATTTTTAAAATACTTCATAATGGTCCCTGCAACTTAATATATAATATTTTGAAATTAGTTTATGTTGTAATGCATGTATATGTATGATTTTTAACATGTATATAATTAAAAATTCACATATGCAATTTTATGTTGTAATGCATGTATATGTATGATTTTTAACATGTATAATGTATGTTCTAGAATATCAACATTATATTTTACCTATTTTCTATCAAAACAATTACTCTTACTTTTTATATATCAACAATTTTTTTATAGTACATGTAGCTTCTACTATTTTTTAAATACTACTTATAGTATTATTTTAAAGTATTATTTTCCGTTACACGAGTTAGTTACCTGAAATATAATAATGGCAATAAAATTTGTTTTGGGTGGGGGCGGTGGTGGTGGATTTTTTTGTGATAGAAAAAGTCTAGATACTTGGACGATGATGAATATTTGAAAACAAATGTTAATTAGATGAATTTTATAATACGCACATGAGTTTAATGAAATGATTCAAGCTTTGGTTTGAATTCAAGTTAGTAAAATTTGTGTGAAATTAAGTTTTGAGTACAAACTCAAATTTGAACAGTTAATGATATTTGAAACTCGACTTAATCTTACTTTGGTTTAATAAGTTAAGAAGGAGCAAATAGGTATAAGAATGTTAAGATACTCGACATGACTCGTATTTGACTTCACGAATGTTTGTTTGAGTTAAATTTGTAAGAAATCAAGATCTAACGTAATCATAATTGGAGAAAAATATGTGCGGCAAAGAGGCATTTTAGGTCCTTTAATTTTAACAGGTCCGCGGAATTAATACACTCTTTTTTCAGAAGAGCAATTACATCTTGTGTCTTTCTTTTACCCGGAAGTCCACTCCACTTGTCCGTAATTCCAGTCCCTATTTCGTCGGAATTCATTACGATGTTCAGAAATTGCCAACTGTGCATAATTGTTTGTCCCTACAAAAAAGATGCAATAACCTCATCTGCACAAATTGTTTACACATTTGACGATTTTTGAACGTCGATATAATTTCCGATGAAAGAAGGATTGAAATTGCGTGAAAGTGAACTAAAATTGCTGTTACAAGAAAGTTATAATATGTAATTTGCTCGCCAAAAAATCAAGTATCATAATCCTGCATCCCTGAAAAAATTAAAGGACGTAAAATGCTTTTTTCTTTTATTTTCAAATATGTGTCTATATTCTATTGTGAATGTGGGCCATTTTCATTGATAAGAGCAACTCCAACAATGGGAATCAAAGCCAAATATAGTACCTTAAAGGTCAAAATGATGCCAAAATCTGCTCCAGCAGAGGCACTATCACTGGACCTAAATTTAAGTCCAACACTTTTTGGCATCAAAAGTAATGCCCGGGCAAGGGGCATTATTTTTTGCCTCGAAAGTTAAAAACATCTATTTGTCCTTCCCAATTCTCCCCAACGGTTTATATTTTCAAATTTTTCAATGGTACAAAAAACTTCAACTATTAAAATAGCCGCAAATTTCAATTAAAATACACATGTTCAATAATCACGAGCAAAATAAAAAATTAGATAAATTAATTTTCGATAAAAAAATATTATCGATAAAAATCCTTATCATATATCTCAATGTTAAGCCATAAATTGACACCTTGATATAAAATCTTATCCTTATCAGATATCTAACGCTGAATCACAAGTTGACACGTTGATAAAAACAAAAAGTATGGATGAAAATCCTTATCAAATATCTCAACATTGAATCAGATACTGACATGTAGATAAAATTATTGTCAGAAATCTTATCTAAATAATTTAACGCAAGGTACGATTATTTAATATTTTTTAATTTTAATTATATTTCTTAATTTTCTTAATTTTAAGTAAACTTTAATTTAATTTGAATTTAACCTAATTTAAATAAATTCAATTTAAAATGATGCTTCATTTTTTATGCTTATTGCTGGAGTTAAAAACTTTTATGCAGGTATCAAAACACTGTAGCAGACATTAAAGAGTGATTTGATGCTGTTTTTTGATGTTGACTGCTGGAGATGCTCTAAAAGGGTTAATTACAATGTTTTCAACTTTTGCGAAGCATAGGATATCTGCAATTTGAGGCCGTCCAAAATGTTATCTTGCAATTGATGCTCCACCTATCCAGCTAGCTGTATCCCAAATCCTACTTTCCCAACCCCCTTCAAATAACAAAAGAGAAATGCCCAAAAAATTAAGAATCCAGGCCCTATTTAGATTTTAAGTTAAATCATTTTTTAATTTCTTAAAATTTTCAAAACTTAATTCTCACATGAAAATGAGAATATATGACCAATATGCTCATTAAATATCCAACACTAGAAACAAATTCCAGGAAAATTTTAATAAAACCCTAATAATATATGGGTTATTTGGATTTAGGTTGCCTCGGGTTCGCCCCTTGGAGAAGTTTCAACACATTTATCCAAACTATAAACATATAAAATATATTAATTTAAGTTATTTAACACATGTCATCCATTTTTTAAAGAAAATTATTAATTTGACACATATACTCTACTTTCTTCCTTCAAACCGCAACGTTAAAACTCAATTCAAATCATATCTCGAATTTTTAAGACCCACAAAACCTAATATCCAAATCAATTCAAATAATGCTTCAAATGTTTCTTTCAAATACTGAAAACACAATCAAACACGATTTTGCATTTCTAAACTTGTTGAATATCTTGGATTGTGTTGAGTCCATATGTGTTCGGCATAACTCACCTTAAAAGTTAGTTCAAAATATTAGGATTGCCCATTACCATAAAAAAAACCACTTAATCTTTATCCAATCCATGTGGGGCTTCTAGTCTCCACACTCCCCTTCATATTATGATAGGCGGAACATATGAGTGAAGTAAACCCAACACACGATGAATAACAACCTTATAAATTGCAATATTTGGCTAAGGGTCCAATTCTCGGACAAGGAAAATCAGACTTAGACGAAATCATGTGGATGAAAAATGAAAACTGGAATTCATTTCAGAGAAAGTTACCCATGTTAATCCAGATTTCTATATCATATTAAACGCATATGAATTGGATCTAACACAACTCATAAGGTAAATATTGTCCAAGATCATACAAAAAGCACTTAGGGCCTGTTTGTTTGTCGTTTCCCAGAATTTTTTCGTGTTTGGGAAATGCCAAACAAACATGTTTTCTATTTTCCGAAATAAATTTTTCATCCGTTAATTTTCTCAAACTACTCTCTCAAAAGCCAAACAAACAACAATTTTCTTATCTCTAAACAAAACCTATACAAACTCTACTTTGATTTGACATAAATTAACATATCTCTTACACAATTTATCTCACATAACAAACATGATTTGACATAAAGTCTTACACATCTTACACCTACAACCCAACTCTTCCAAAAAAACTTATATCTACTTTATTTTTCAAACCACTATTTCAAAACCCGAACAAATAACATTACGCAAATCGAGATTATTTCATAAACCTCCACTACTCTCCCAAACTACTTTCCCAAACGCCAAACAAAAAGGCCCTTAATCTTTATACCCAAATAAGTTCATTATTTTTCTCACTCCAAAACTCATAATTTAAATACGTCCAAACAGGGCTTAGAACTTTCTCCATGGCCAGGCCAGTTGGACTTGGCGCGTATTTCATATCTTAAATTAAATGTTGGTCCGTGACTGAATGGAGTGGTTGGTGGAATTTTGGATACTGCTTTAATGTGTTTGTTGCTTGTTTTGTAGGGTAAATTTAATCGTATTTAATTTTTGTTGGATCGTCGAGGAAAATGGCTAATAATTTGTCGAATTTAAGCAATTCGATCTTTTCATTACTGTGTTGTTTCTTCACAGCTTACAAATTGCTGTCCACAAATAAATTTGAATAATTATAGTAGGGTTATTTGCACTTTACACCCCCTGAACTATAGCTATTTGGCAATTATCCTAAAAACTTTTTATTTTTTGGCAATCATACCCTTTCTGTTAAGAAGCCATCCATTCCACTTATTAAATGTTCATTTTACTCTTCTCCCTTAACAACTATTCAAATTGATTCTTTTTTTTTTGGTCGAAGGGGTGTGATTGCCAAAAAATGAATAGTTTTGGAGGTAACTCCTAAATTATGATAATTCAAGGGATGTAAATGCAGATAACCCATTATAGTAGTTGTTAATGGTGGAATTAGGCCAACTGCCCATTCATATTATAATGTTTTTTTTTCTTTTTCTTCCTATTTCTTGGAACACATGGGGTTGACCATTGTGTTTGATATTTCGGGACATAAGTACACAGTACACTTTTGCTCTTACGAATTTTGTTATTCTTTATAAATTTCTTTGAATTGTTTTTTAATTTGAGGTTCAAAACATTGAGGGACTATCATTCTTTATAAATTTCTTTGAATTGTTGTTTCGAAAAATGAGACAAACATGTTTTTTATATTTTAAAATAATTTATTTTTTCTTAAATTTTTTAAACTACTCTTTCAAATTGTCAAACAAACAATTATTTTATTTTCTAAAAAAAACCTACACAAACTTTACATTATTTTGACATAAAATAACATATCTTTTACACAACGTATGTATCTCACATAGCAAAAATGATTATAAATAAAGTATTACGCATCTTATACTCATAGTCTAACCTTTCCCAAAAAAAAAAAAAACCTACATCTACCTTATTTTTCATATCACTTTCCCAAAACTCAAACAAATAACATGAAGGAAATCAATAAATATTCTCAAATCACCCCGTTTTCCAGTTTATCTCGCATTTCTGAAATTGGTTTATGAAAATACTCTCAGAAACAAATTGAGGTTCTAGAAAATTATTATGTTTTCGTTTTGTTGTTTGTTTGAGTTTTTTTACATGAATTAAAAAGTAAGTATATATTTTTAGAAATGAGTAGGTTTAATTAGAAATTATGGGAAAAAAGAAATATGTTGTTTTATTTGATGCGTATTTGTCTCAAAATCCTGCAGAGCTTATGTAAATAGATACATGTATGTCGTATTCCTACAAAGCAGGAAAAAAACAACGAGGTTATTGATGGAGTCTTCTCCTATGTCTAAGTCAGTAATGTGATATTGAAACTTATAATCTTAAATAATTAGGTTTGTAGTTCATGTTTGATGACTTGAACATTGTTGCCCTCACTGTATAGCCATCCTCGCATACAAGGTGTGGGCTTCAGCTTCGCAGGCATGCAAGATATCATCACATGGTAGACTAAGGATCTTGAGTAGCGTTTGAGCGATCCTCTTGTGGGATGGAGTCATTAGACTGTACCTGACACTCTTATCCTTCGGATTTATTTTAAACTTGAGGGCGGATGGAATCCTATATTTGGTTCATGTATCAGTAGTTCCTCCCCTCCGAAGTTCGCAAACTAGAACTGAAAGTCGTTGATGAGTGGTCGCCATTTGGCGACCCTTAAGTTTATTGACCAGAGAATGCTTAACATAGTTAGTCGTTTGGGAGCGCGATAAAGTATTTGCTTTGTGGGTTGCCATTGCAAACCCTAGTTCAGGGAGTCCAATCGACACATCCTTTGGGTTAGTGTGTATTGGACTCTTCATCTTTTCTGAAGGGGATGTAAATCTCGGCAAAGAGGGGGAGTGTTTTAACATGGAAGTTCCCTATTTGTTGGCATCCTCAAACGGCATTCAGGTTTTCGAGTGTTTTGTTGCATGCCTGTCCGGGTGCATTGATCCCAAGGCGCAATGTTTTTTCTATAAACAAGTAATACCTGGGATTTGGACTCTATATACGCTTTCAAAACTCTCCTTGTGCAAAAAGGTTTATTTTCAAGTTCAACAGTTCAAAATTCCCTTCAACCTTTCAACTTTCAGGTTAGTACGGTCGTGGATAATGTTTTCGTTCCCCCTGAAGCTCCTAGAAGAGAACCTAGACGAGCTTTGCAAATTTGGCAAACCAATCTAAAATATAGCCAACCCGAAAAATAGAAATGTGAAGTTGCATCTTAATATGTTTACAACAACAATAAAATAACTATGAAATAACCTATATGCATAATGATGCTTATATTTCAACCATCTTAATATAACATATTATACTTGTAAATTTTTTTTTGCAAACATATTATTAATACCGAAAATGTTGTCTATCACTACACCAACAATATTTTATTGAAAAGTAAAGGAGCATGTCCGCTAAGGTGCACTTGGACACTATCACTACACCAACAATATTTTATTAAAAAGTAAAGGAGCATGTCCGCTAAGGTGCACCTGGACACTAACGCATTATATATTAGGGTTGAAGACGAGCACCATTGATTGAAGATGACCTTAGCTCCTAATGCGACTTTTATTTTATAGGAAAGTATGATATTTGAAGCCAAAATATTTGGTAATTATGGTATCATTTTTTTTTTGTCACATGGCTTATGTAGCTAGCTTGAGGAATACATAAACGTTGAATTATTGTTTTAGCTTAAGGATGGCAGTATGATGAATCACGCGTCTTTGAAATGTTGGTTATAAATTAGTTAACTTTGAAATTATCAAAAAAAAAAGAAGAAAAAATTAGTTAACTTTGTTACGTGCACAATTTACAGCCACAAATTAAATTACGATTGTCAATGTAAAGGATCATTGTCTTATAGTGGGTATTTATTAAAAAAAAAAAATAGTCTAATAGTCTAAGATTAGCATTTTCAATTTGGGGCCCATATAATTAATTTAATACCATTTATTTCCATCATCACGACATAGTTCAAACAATAAGTTAACACTCAAAGTATTTATAGTTTTTTAGTCTAAAAAATGTTAATTAACTATTAAAATTCATGGTTAGTTGTTAACTTGTTATACACTCTAACACGAGTACCATTTGACCTGGCAATTTGGGGTCTCATAAATAGAATTACGTGATGCATTCCATATATTTTTTAGTCTTTTGTATTTTTTTTTGGTTTCTCGAGAGAATATATATAGAGGTCTTATATTTGAGGATTTCAACATGAGTTTACCATTTTGTAGGAGTTAGTCATTTCCAATACACTGATTCTTATATATATATATATATATATATATATATATATATATATATATATATATATATATATATATCTACTAATTATAAAAGCATGAATATTTCTTAATTTTTTTTGTGCGGATTAAAATACCACTATGTTATTTTAAAAAGCAAAATAAACTCTAAGAAGTATAGTTAAATTATGAGACATTAGAAGTTAAAAAACTTAACATTATATAATTCTAACTAAACTATTTTCAAAATAAACTTAGAAAGAATAGCTAGATTAGAAATCACAAGGTATAACTAGATTATAGTTTTTGATAATGTCTAACAATGAAATATATGGAAAATATAGAATTTTGTGATACGTTCAATTTTTCTATTAATATCTTTATTTATAATATATACAAGAAGCTCATCAAAAGTATCGATTATTTATGTACGGGTGCTCAAATAAATTTTCAAGTTAAATTTTTCTTGAAATCTTCATAATGGAATACAGTAGTTAGCGTTTTAAAATTTATAGCTAGGATCTATCTTTTAATAATAAACCTTTTTAAAACCCTTCATTTCCATTTTATTATCATATCAAGCACAAAAACAAAAATTTGTACCTAATGTGAGTTTTAGCCACAAAATTATTTTCGCGCAAAAGAAATTCGTTCCTAAAGTACAAATTTCTTGTAGTGATAAAAGCATGCAATACATAATATACGGAATCTCGACTTATATAAATGTAAACTTTAAAGGAAATTTAACGAAGAACGGGAATTGCCCACATCACCGTGTAAAATTTTGATTAATAATTAACATGTTATTAATATTTTTCTTTTTTTGTTAAAATTATTTTTCCACGGATAAAATCCGTCGGAAAATAATTAATATTTTTCTTTTTTTTAAAATTATTTCCCACAGATAGAATTCGTCGAAAAATAATTAATATTTTTTTTTGTTAAAATTATTTTCCCACGGATAAAATCCGTCGGAAAATAATTAATATTTTTCTTTTTTATTTAGATTATTTTCCCACGGATAAAATCCGTCGGAAAATAACTAATCCTTTTTTCATTTTTTTTAAATTATTTTCCGACGGATTAAATTCATCGGAAATTTAATTATTTTATTTTTTATTAAATTTTAATATTTGTTCCGACGGATGTTAACCTCCGTCGGAAATTTCCGACGAATTATTTGGCTTCGGAAATTTTGACGGATTTTTTCCCGTCGGAAAATCCGTCGGAAATTTTCGACGGATTTGAATCCATCGAAAATTATCCGTTGGAAAATCCTGTTTTTCTTGTAGTGATCTTTTTCTAAAAAAAAAAAAAAAAAATAATCTTAACTGACAAAATGATCCAATGATTATATGGTGCATTTGGAGTTGTAACACGTCCAATTATAAATGGCATTCTACAAAAATAATTGTCAACTAATTGATTTTGTCAAATTAACTAGTTTTAACTTCCAAAATCCAAGATTTACAAAACAAAATATAGCTAACGTAAACAAATTGATTATAAAACAATTATATATGCAGATATTGTATTATCCTTGTGTACGTATAAATTAGATGTAATCATGTAAATAGTAATTTTCATTAAAATAATAATCCCCTATCTTGGGCTGACTTTCTTTTGATTGGCTAAAAATCATTGTCGGTCCGTTAGCTTTGCGTAATTCCATTTTTCGTTTTGATTTCTTGTCATCCCAAAGAAGAATAATTATTTATCCCATGAGTTGTTGACTAACTATTATTTATGCTATTTATCAAAAACTATTACTTTATTACTATTAGAGAATTTTTTTGTAGGGCACCATGAAAAGAAAACATTGGATACTATTTTAATTGAAATTTCACTTGGCACTCATTGTGCTCTAAACTGTAAGAAAAAGTGAGGATTTTTGGCCCTTTGCACCCTTAAATTATAGGATTTTGGCACTTTACATCTTAACTTAAATATTTTGGCATTTTATACCCTTGAAATACAATTTAGTTGGCACTTTGCACCTTACTGTGTATTTTGAAGAGAAAAAATTCATTGATGATAGGGTAGAATAGTCATTTTTGAATATTTTTGGCACTTTGAACCCTAAAAGTATAAAATTTGACACTTTGCACCATGAAAATGACTATACTCTTTTACCAATGAATTTTCTCGTCAAAACACACATTAGGGTGTAAAGTGCCAAATAAATTATATTTTCAGGGTGCAAAGTGCCAAAACTTTTAAGTCAGGGTGCAAAGTGTCAGAACCTATAATTCCAGGGTACAAAATGCAAAAAACCCAATTGCATTTTGCAAGTTGCAATAAAGCCAAGTTGGAGATTTTTTACTTTTTTTTGGATAATTCAGTCAAGTTGGAGATTTGCCCAATCAAGAAAGTACAAGCAAATATTCTATAAAGTATAAATACACCTCTATACAAACAAACATGTTGTCCTTTATTTATTTTTTTCCTTTCTCTTTTAGGAACAGTTTAAAGTAATTTTTTATGCCCGTGCTACTTCCAACTTGTTCACCATCTACACAGCAATAGTCTCTATAAGAGCATATTAACTGATTTGTAGCACAGGCCAAGAACGAGATATAACACTCGTAAAGGAGATACATTTATTTGCAATTATAAAGCTTGATGATTCAGTTCTTGTAGGATTGATGGAAAAGATAAAGTACAATTATTATTCTTCTCCTCTTTTACAAAAGAGGGAAAAATACTTTTGATACCAAACTTTAGTCCAAAAAACACATTTGATACCAAGCTTTTTAAAATAATACATTTCATACCATGATTCACACAGTCTTGATACATTTATTTTTACCGTCAATTTTCGGACGGAATTCAGCACGTGTCGTCAATTGTGGATCTTTAAAATCCGTGCATGTTCTCCATCCCATTGTCAATTTAACGGGCACCTGAGCGGAACGTGCTGAATGTCTTCTGAAAATTGACGGAAAAACTAAATGTGTCAAGATTGTGTGAATCATGGTATGAAATGTGTTTTTTGAAAAAGTTTGGTACCAAATATATTTTTTGGACTAAAGATTTGTATGAAAAGTGTTTTTCACTCTTTTACAAAATAACATATTCACCATAATAATAAATCAACAATCATATTGGCATATGAGCTTCATGAAGAACAACAACAGCATAAACGGCTAAATATCCAAAATAAAGTAGGTTTAAAGAACACAAAATATGTTACTTAAAACACAACTAAATAATACTCCTAATTGGCATGCAATTAAACATACCAAAACATAAAAGTACATACTTTATACAAGATGATTCAGACTGATAGAGTTGTTCTCTACCCAGTCTAAATTAGATTAATAAGGACTCTAAAGCATGTCATATCGTCCTGACCTAGGTCGACTAACACTCCCAAATACTCTTCGACTGTAATTGTGATCGGTGTTGTCATAGTATGATCTATGTCCATTAGGTTGGTGCATAGATATATCAGATGGAACTGGCATTGAATAAAGAAAGATTTTGTCAAAAACAAGACATGGATCGTAGTTCTTTTTTTTTTTTTTTTTGTTTCCCAAGGGTTTAATCCCTTTTGAGATGCGTCGGGCACATAAAGTGGGAACCTCTCCCAACAGGGATTCGAACCTGAGTCCGCTACTTTGTAATGACTAGTCCCTTCCACTAGACCAATCACCTGTTGGTATGGATCGTAGTTCTAAGTGAAGTAACAAAAGATACCAAAGAGAAACATCATACAACACCCTATCACTGACCCTCTCATCCAGATTACCTGTAGATAAGAAAAACAACCCAAAGGTAATACAAATTAGCTATAGTCTCTGAAGGCATGTAATTGCTATGGTGTAAGAGAAACTTGAACTGATTTTTTTTTTTTTGCCTTACAACTTCATCTCCATGATGCTTCATTTATACATATCAATTGAACTTACTAGAACCATTCTAATTAATAAAGACTCTTCAACCTTCTTATTCAAACTTAGGAAATATACAAGAAAACTTTTGACTAAATTTAATAGATAATAATTCTAGAAGAGTGATGGTTCAAATTCAATTTATTCCAACAATGCCTCCCGTAAATTGAATTTGCTCTTGACTCCCAAAGCTGAAATATTTCTTGAGAACACTGGACCTCCAAGTGGTTTTGTAAACACATCCGCAAGCTGCTCTTCACTTTTGCAATATTCAAGATTGACTTCTCCTTCATTAACAAGTTCCCTTAAGAAATGGAAACGTAGACGAATGTGTTTTGTTCTTCCATGCAAAATTGGATCATTTGAGATGGAAATAGTTGAACTATTATCACAATATAATGTTGTTGGATCACTTTGCTTGAATTCCAAACTTTCTAAAATTCCTCTTAACCACATAACTTGACATCCAGCTGAAGAAGCCGCAATGTACTCCACTTCGGTGGTAGAAAGCCCCACAATTGTTTGTTTCTTTGAACTCCAAGAAAATGCTCCACTTCCAAGATTAAAAACATAGCCGGAGGTACTTCTGGAATCATCAATACTTCCTCCAAGATCACTATCCGTATAACCAACAAGTTTGATAGGAACATTTGCTTCATAGAAAATTCCATAATCAATGGTTCATTTGACATATCTTAAAATTCTTTTTGCTGCTTCCCAATGATTTGAATAAGGTTTTTCCATAAACCTGCTAATTAAACATACTGCAAACATAAGTCGGGTCGAGTGGCTATAAGATACATCAAGTTTCCAATCAAGCTTCGAAACATGGTCTGATCCACAAATTTTCCTTCTCCATTTTTGCTTAACTTCAAACCTGTAATGCAAGGAGTTGATACCGAATTTGCATGCTCCATTTTAAATTTCTTCAAAATCTCAGTTGCATACTTTTCTTGAGAGATAAAAATTCCTTCATTTGATTGTTGAACATTAATGCCAAGAAAGTGATGCAACTCTCCTAAATAAGTCATTTCAAATTCATTCATCATGGAAGTTTTAAAATCTGCCAACATCTCCAAATCATCACCCGTAAATATAAGGTCATCAATATAAAGACTTACCACTATAAAATCACCAAATTGAGGTCAGGAAATTGCAATTTCAACCCCAAATTGCGACATAAACTAATTCGGTCGCAATTCTTGAAAAAATTCCAACCGAATAATTTTCGGTTGGAATTCCACCCAAATTTCCAACTGGAAAAATGCGGTTGCAAAATTTCATTTTTTCTAGTAGTGTTTAGAATTCCTTTTGATGTAGAGTGTGTGCTCAAAATGACATCTTTCAAAGCCAAACTTAAGAAAATAATCATTAATGCGACCATACCATGCACGGGGTGATTGTTTTAATCCAAATAGCGCCTTTTTGAGTTTGTACACCTTATCTTCCTTGCCTTTTCTATCAAATCTAGGAGGTTGATCTAGATATATTTCTTCTTGAAGAAATCCATTTAAGAAGGTTGATTTGACATCCATTTGATATTATTTCCAACTATTTTGAGCTGCAAGAGAAATAATTAACCGAATTGTATCAAGTCTTGAAACGGGAGCAAATACCTCATTGAAGTCTTCACCTTCTTTTTGCTTGTACCCTTTTGCAACCAACCTTGCTTTGTATTTATTGATGGAGTCATCAGGATTGGTCTTTATTTTGAAAACCCATTTCACACCAATCGGAGATCTGTGCGAAGGCAAATGAGTAAGCTCCCATGTTTCATTCTTTTCAATTGAGTTGATTTCTTCGTTCATAGCCTTGATCCACTTTTCTTCTTTTGAAGCTTCTTCATATGTAATAGGATCTTTTCCAGCAAAGAATGCAAATAAAATATGATTTGCTGCATTCACTTCTTCAGTTTCATCATAGATTTCTCCTCTCAGACTTCTTGTTTTTCTACCCAATGATGATGGTGAGTTTTGGGGAGAATAATTTCCAACATCATTTGGCTGCAATGCTTGAGAATTACCTTCTTCATCATCAAGAATATGCCAAGTTAATGAATCTAAAAATTCTGAAAAATCATAAGAGGATTTTTCATCAAAACGAACATCCCTGCTGATTACAATTTTCTTTGTTTTTGGATTATAAAGCTTGTAAGCTTTAGTCCTCTCACTATATCCAATAAAAATACATTTTTCAGATTTATCATCAAGTTTGGTTCTTAAAGCATCTGGAATATGTGCATATGCAAGATAACCAAATGTTTTTAAATGACGAACATTTGGTTTCTTACCATACCCATGCCTCATTTGGGGTAGAATTCTCCAAGCTCTTTGTAGGTGATCTATTAATTAAGTAGACAGCGCAAGAAACCGCTTCAGCCCAAAATTCCGACGACATATTTTTCTTTTTTAACATACATCGGGCCATGTCCGTGATCGTCCTATTTTTTCGCTCCGCTATTCCATTTTGTTGCGGTGAATACCGAGCTGTCAATTCATGTCGAATCCCATAGTTTTGACAAAATTTCTCAAATAAAGAGGACAAATACTCTCCACCACGATCACTTCTCAAATTTTTTATTTGATGGCCAGAAAAGTTTTCAACTTGAGATTTGAACTCTTTGAAATAGGAAAGAGCTTCAGATTTTTGTTTTACGAAATAAACCTAAACTTTTCTTGTAAAATCATCAACAAATAACAAGAAATACCGATTACCTCCAAGAGAAGGAACTCGAAAAGGTCCGCAAAGATCACTGTGAACGAGCTCCAACGGTGAATTTGATTTCCAATTTGACTTGGATGGGAATGGCTCTCGGTGTTGTTTTCCCAATTGGCATTCTTCATAAACTTCATGGATTATATTAATACCCGGTAATCCTTGAACAATTGTTTTGTTTAATAACTCCTTCAAACTTTGAAAATTGAGATGGCTATATCTGTCATGCCATAACTTAGAAATCTCTTCATTAGCAGTAAGGTAACAAAAGATATTCAAAATATCAAGTTTGAGCGGAAATAAATTATTTGAGCTCAAACCAATATTTGCAAAAAGTTGGTTCTTTTTCTTCATGAGGCAAGCATTGTCAACAAAACGAATATCAAAACCTTTTTTTAATAAATGACCAATACTTAGCAAATTACTTTTCAATCCAGGAACATAGAATACTTCAGACATTTTTTCATTTTTTCTAGTTTTTGTCTTGAAAGTAATTTCTCCAACACCTTCAATTTCGTAGGATTTAGCATCTCCAATTGTAACCTTCCATGGTTATCTTTCACAAGTGTTGAGAACAAATTTTTGTTTCCTGTCATATGTCTGCTTGCACCACTATCCAATTACCAAATATTTTCACAATTTCCATCGGAAGCAATCAATAAAGTTTCAGAATTTTCAACTTTATTTTCATGGACGAAACCAACTTCATGTTTTTTTTTCTGGAAAATTTTCCCAACAATCAAAAGCTTTGTGTCCTGACTTATGACAATAATGACATTCAATATACGGTTTTGTACTTTTATACGTACCTCGACCTCTTCCCCTTTGAGAATTAAGGGAGAAATATTTATTTTCTTCTTCTTCGTTTACCTCTTCATTTTCTTTAGCATGTCCACGATTATTGTAAGAATGCCTTCCACCTCTTGTTTGTCCTCGACCTCTACCACGTCCACGATAAGAACCACGGCCTCCCGTGAATGTAAATTGGGATTTTAATGCATGATCAAAAGAGGAAATTTGAGGACTTCTTTGAAGAATCCTAGTTTAATGAGCTTCCAATCTTCCTGTTGAACGATTTTGCCCATTGAGAAAAGATAAATTTCAGATCTTCTTCGAGTACTGGTCCTTGTCCTTTGAATGGCTTCCTGCAATTGTTCACTGTACACTCTGCTGTACAGATCTGACAGTAGCATTTAATGCACCTTGCTGATACGAGGTTTCTGTTCAATCATTTGTCATTATTACCCTTCTCTTACAACATTTATTACACCGAGTGCATTTATTATTGTTGGAATGACTTTCTGATCACTTCTACTCTGCTGATCGAAACCACTCTGCTGATTCGAATCGAACTCATCTGATTTGACTCTGCTGAAATTCACCAGTTTGATTTTCGAACTCAGCATCAGATCAGTTGTCTTCTGGACCGAAATTTAATTTTATGATTTTGCTTGTCTTCTCGATTGAACTTTTCAGAGGTTAACTAAGCTTCCATTACTTAGCCGATGACTTTTGGAAATCATCAAAACCTCCCTTTACTTCTTCATCTTCATCCAACAATTTCCCCCTTTTTGATGATGACAAAGCTTCAGCTATGTACCTGTAACTAAACTAAAGTTAAGTCTTCACACAAAACTTTTGAGATAGAAATTAATTCGTAATCTTTCATTTAATTTTGAGTTTAGTACATTACATCAGATTAGAGAAAGATGAACATAAAATTACAAAGAAAAATAAGGAAAATTACAGAAGTGTTAAAACAAAATACCCAGTCTTCAGCATCTTCTTGTTCTTCTATAACTTCTTCATAATCTTCTTCACTTTCTCCACTAGAGAAATCTAAGGCTAACTTCTGAGCTTTTTCAAGTTTATCTTCTTTATCAGCAGCCTCGAGTATAGCTCTTATTTCCTCTATTCTTTTTGTTTTCCTGAATGGATCTAGCTGTTCTTCAGTATAATCCTTGGAAGCAGCAATCTTTTTGTCATCTTTTGCCGCGTCCTTGGGTTCTTCATTCAAATCATCTTCAACTTCAGCAGCAACAACTTCTTCAGTTTCATCAGTAGCCTTTGTTTCTTCAGCAGGCTGATCAGTAGCCTCTTCAGTCACTTGGGCTTCTTCAGTAACCTTAGCTTCTTCCTCCTTTTCTTCAGATAACTCTTCCTCCTTTATGTCATCATCAGCAGGATTGAGTTCTTCTATCTGTACAGGTAGAATGTTCACTGCATTGCATAGCATCCTGATGTTCTGATCCATTGCTCGAAGTTGGTTTCCTTGTTGTTGTTGTGTAGATGATAATACTTCAGAGCGGTGAAGGACTATGTCAATGCGTTCACCAAGCTGTATCTGGGACTGAAGTACTAAATCTGCACTTGTACAGAATGCCTGCATCATGTTGTAAGAGTTTTCTTCTTCTGCTTGCATGGAATCAGCAACAACTTGATTTATGTCTCTCTATCCTGCTTCATTTACCTTAACCCTCTCACTGAATTTCTAAACATCAGTCTTTATATGTTGAACTTCAGCCTTGATATTGTTTAGTTCATCCTGTATCAGCGAGGTAGAATCAGTAGGCTTTGCCAAAGATGCAACAGTGCTTTGAATCAAGGTTGAGGCCATATCCTAAAATTTCTTCAATAATTCCTTGTTCCTCTCCTCCATCTCTTTCATGGCAGATTCAATCAAGCTCTTCATGGACTCCAGAAGTGTTGATTGAATTTCTTCAGCAGCTTTGGTAGGATCAACACTTTGCTGTTTCTCAGGAGTTCCTTCAGCTTTCCAAGTTATAGCTAGAGGTTCCTTTTCTTGAAGCACTGCATCTAGTGGAACTTGATCATCAGCAGTGTTTAGCTCCACATATGAGTCCTTTGCAGCAGCTTGATTCAGATCAGTACCTTCATCTGTAACATGCATGAATTCAGAGCCATCAGTAGACACAACTGTTTTATGATAAATAAAATCTGTAGGTACAAAAGGCGAAGTCGTCTGATGTGAGTGATCTGATTCTTGGTACTTTCTGATTTCTGAACCAAAGGCAATTTACTGTAAGCTCGGTAGTGTTGGCAGATCACTGGAACTTCCCTGTCCATATCTCGATCTTTCAACCCATTTATCCAAGGTTCCACAAACTGCAATTTTCACAACCCTCTCAACTAAGTCTTCCCCGTTCTGGGCTTATTTGTCATGGTTTCTGTGAGAGTTGTTGACTCCTTTTGTACTATGATCTTTGTATATTCATGTACTCTATCAGAAAATAAGTCAGAATCCAATGCTTGTTTGATGTTGTTGGTCTGTAACCTGTTCAACACCCAACTTTCCTCAGCAGTAGCCTCTTTCCAGTCTTTGAATTCTTCACTAGTCTTGCTCAATATGTAGTTTCTCCATCTGTTGTATCTGATCTTTTCGACAAGGAAGATACACTTAGATTGCAGCAAGGTGTTGTACCTGTCCAGTTTATTTTCAAACCTAATGAAGATAGCAGGATCACTCTTCACTATCTCCAATGCACGTTTGACTTCTTTCTTTTTCCTCTTTATAATCACTTGTAGGACCTCAAGCGCTACCAGTTGTCCCAAAATCAATTGGTGTACCCTTCCCTTATAGTGCATTCACACAAGCGCCCACGATATTCGATTATGACTCCACCCGCACACTCAGTTTGGGTGTCACAGGACAATTGCTGTCACCCGCACACACAATTTGGGTGTCCAACAATCTCCCCCTCAATAATTGCTCCAGCTGGGAATCGAACACATGACCTTGGCTCTGATACCACTTGTTGGTCCCAAGTGGTCAGTTGAGGTCTAGAAGGGGGGGAGGGGGGGTGGTGAATAGACCTCTTTACCTTTTAGAAATTTTCTCTAACTCTTCTTATCAGCAGAGTAAGCTGATCGAACTGGTGAGACTACTTAGCTGATTGCGCACTTAGCTTAAATAGCGAACTCATCTGATTTACTTATCTGTTTCAATTTAAATCAGAGTTTGAAACTTGTATGCAGCGGATTTGTCAAGTGTTTTTCAAACAAGTTATTTTCTTACTTAAAATATTTTTATCCCCAGTTTTAAACACCTTTTAAAATCTTTTAATCTGTTCAAAGTGTTTGTATGCTTTTGGAAATATGCAAGTAAAAATGCAGATAATCAAACACAGTGAATTTTTATAGTGGTTACATAGACAATAATGTCTTTTAGTCCACTCTTCAAAATCACGAAGATTTTGGGTTATACTATGAACACAAAGTAAATAGTACACTCTACTTGCGCTTTTACAACAAATGATAAAGCCACGAGTTCGTTATAGGAGATCACAAAGAAAACCTATACTATGAAGTTATATCACTCACAAAGATGGATATACACTTCGCACAACACTCAATGTTTACAGAAATCACTCAGATTTTGTTTTTGCTTTGTTTTTTCAACTCGGCTTTGTCAACAGATGACTCGGCTGATGGTGATCTGTACTTGAGTTTTTGAGACTTAGAAGATTTGCTTGCTTGAATTCTCTCTCAATTGTTGTTGTTTTTTCTAACTCTTGAATACAGATCTATTTATACTCGTGAATTCGAATTTCTGCCCGTTAAATTAAGACAGATGTTCAGATCTTCCTCAAGCAATGGTCCTTCTGTAACAACCCGACTTAATAAAAATACTTAGATAATATTTACAAAACATACTTAGTTAATTTACATTCACAACCCTTCTTATTTTACAAGACCAAAACTTTATTAGCTAATTAACAAGACACTAGTAGACCTCAAAATATTATTACGCCACGTAGATAAAACATCTTCTTCGCTTCTATGCTATCTCCGGTAAATCTGTAAATAGATAAAGCAGAAACGTAAGTTGACTGGCAACTTAGTGAGGTGGGTGCGCGTCTTACCTATAAAATTTTGTAAAATTCGGCAAGTAATAATTTAAGAAAATTCAACCACAACAGCAAAGAACAGGTACCGGAATTTTTAACAGTAAATTTTCCCCTTATATCTCCTCAAGGCTTTCTTCCCCAAACACACCACGATAAGGAGCTACCTTATCAAAATCTGCATGACTAGTCAATGCATCCAACAACGACTACGTATATCCAAAGACCCCGGTCTCTTGAATATACGAGGCCAGGCCAGGGGATCAGGATCGAGTCAATAGCCCGTGTTATTCGACTTAATCGCAAAACCGAACAAGCCAAAATGGGCCTAACAAAACAGCAGATAAATAATTCACGTAAACCAATTCATATATTCTTTCAAAATTCAAGTGTATTAGCAATTAAGTATAAGAAATAGCACATTTAAACATTTTGCCTAAAACTAATACTGTGAGCCGTACCACTGTAGACCATAGAACATAAATATTATTCAGTCCAAACACCTTTCTACCAACATGTCAAATATCAATTTAGTACCCTATATTCTAAAAAGCTTAGTAATAGTTCATCTTATCTCCCTTGTTAGATTAATTTATATATAAATTTTGTTCATTAGCTACGGTTGCCCCCTACCAATTCCAGAAAACAGAACCACATCTCAACCTCTATATCTATTTCTATTTAACCAAACTCATCTTAGTACCTATTAACCAATGCATTATTTGAGCACCTATCAAACAAAGTATCTAAGTAAAGCATTTATATAACCATATCAAGTCATAAAACTAGTGAAATTAATACCGAAACCATTTAACGCGTTTAAATAACGAGTCGAGACAAGCTTCCGTTATTTAAATCCCACACTCACCTCTATACCGAAATTTGAGTTACCGAGAGCTCGATTTTTACTCCGAACGACCACCTAAAGCAAATCGATAAGATACGATTAATCGCGGTAAAAGAACACTTCTCAAACTGAAATAGAACAAATAAAAATATAAATTCAACTCACGGTTGTCGAACTATTTCATCCTTCCTTAAACCTTCACTTGTACCACCCACTCTCTCTTTTCTTAAATGGTTTCTCCTCCGTTGTATTCTTTCCAAACAATAAACTCTCTTGAGCACTCTTTCTTTATTTTTATTTTTTTTTATTTTTGAAGTGATTTTGCTGAAGTCCTACTACATGAAATTAATGGAAGATATCCACTTAAAGAACATGTATCTACTTAAAGGACATGTGGTACTATCATGACTCACGTATTCTAGTTTGTTGACAACTGTTGGGCCCAAAGAGAGTTGTCAAGATTAAGCTTAATTTCAACAATTAAGGTTATGAGATTTTGCAAAATACCCCTTAACTTTGAAAACTTACAATTTGACCCCAATATTTTCATAAAGTGTACCATTAGATCTCAAGTTGAAAACTCAATAACTAAATTAAATTCTCAATAATATTCTATATTTAAAGTTCAAATTCTAGATTAGAAATTTCATATATATAAAAATTTCGGGGTTTTTACAATCTCCCTCCCTTAAATGAATTTGGTCCCCAAATTCGTACCTGAAACTTCAAATAGCTCTGGGTAATGTTTACGCATCTCCTCTTCTAACTCCCACGTGGCTTCCTCTATAGCGTGACTTCGCCATAGTATTTTTACCAAAGGAATTTTTCGATTTCGAAGTTCTTGAAATTTCTGATCAAGTACTTGTACTGGCCTTTCATCATAAGTCAGATTCTCCTGAAGTTGTAACTCACAAAAATCGAGTACATGAGATGGATCTGGATGGTATTTCTTCAAGAGAGATACGTGAAAAACATCGTGAACTCTGCCCAAATTTGGAGGTAAGTCTAGTCTGTATGCAACACTCCCAACCCTTTCTAAGATTTCAAACGGTCCGACATATCGTGGACTAAGTTTTCCCCCTTTTCCATGTTTTATCAATCCTTTCTTTGGTGAGACTTTGAGGAAAACTTTATCTCCGACCTCAAACTCCAAGGGTTTTCTTCGGCGATCTGCGTAGCTCTTTTGTCTGCTCTGGGCAGCTAGCATTCGTTTTTTAACAATATGAATAACTCTTTCCGCCTCTTGGAGCAAATCCAAATTGACTTGAGGGGTCTCGGATGACTGCACTCGGCGCTCGTCTAGGTCCCAATGAATTGGTGATCTGCATTTTCTCCCGTATAAAGCTTCAAATGGAGCCATCTGAATAGATGCTTGATAGCTGTTGTTGTATGCGAACTCCACCATCGGTAAATGTTTGTCCCAACTTCCTTTGAAGTCTAGGACACATGCACGAAGCATATCTTCTAGTGTCTGGATTGTTCGTTCCGACTGACCATCGGTTTGAGGGTGTGCGGCAGTGCTAAATTGTAACTGTGTTCCAAGAGCTTCCTGAAGTTGTTTCCATAAGCGTGATAGAAACCTTGGGTCCCTATCAGATGTGATATTTTTTGGTATTCCATGCAAGCGGATGATCTCGTCTTTGTATAATTCTGCAAGCTTATCCACTGTAAACTTGATGCTAATGGGTATGAAATGAGTTACTTTAGTTAATCGATCGATGATGACCCAGACTGTGTCGTGTTTAGCTTGACTTCGCGGTAGGCTGGTGACGAAATCCATGGTTATTGATTCCCACTTCCATTGTGGTATTGGCAAAGGTTGAAGCAAACCCGACGGTCGTTGATGTTCAGCTTTTATTCGTTGGCATACCAGGCACCGCGAGATGTACTCAGCAACTTCTCGTTTCATATTGTTTTAGATCTTGATACATTTTGTTACCTCCAGGATGGATGCTGTATCGTGATCGGTGAGCTTCTCCAAGGATGCGTTCTTTCAGGTCGTGATTTTTGGGTACACACAACCTAGTACTGAATCTTAGTGCTCCGGTTTCATCCAGATGAAAAGGTGAATTGAGTTTCTCAAGTAAAGTTTTCTTTATTTTCTGAATTTCTTCGTCGTCACGTTGAGCTATAGCGATTTCCTGAAGAATGTTTGGTTGAATCTGTAGACCGTAGAAAAGTATACCCATGTGAACTTCCTCGGGCTTCCAGTTACACGTATCTTCTAACATTTTCCATTCCTTTGACATTAAGTGTGCTAATTTGACTTTGCGGCTTAACGCGTCAGCCACTACATTAGCCTTTCCCGGGTGGTATTGTATTGAGCAATCGTAGTCGTCTAGGAATTCCATCCACCTTCTTTGGCGCATATTTAATTCCTTCTGAGAGAATAAGTATTTCAGGCTTTTGTTGTCAGTAAAGACTATGAATGCTACCCCGTAAAGATAGTGTCTCCATTTTCCTAATGCAAAAACCACCGCTGCTAGCTCCAAATCATGTGTGGGATAATTCTTTTCATACGGCTTTAGTTTTTGGGATGCGTAAGCAATGACCTTCCCATACTGCATAAGTACACATCCCAAACCCTCTTTTGATGCATCGGTGTAGACCATGAAATTTTGTGTTCCCTCAGGTAAGGCTAGTACCGGTGCCGTCGTCAATCTTTTCTTGAGTTCTTGAAAGCTATTCTCACACTTTCAATTCCACACGAAAGGTGTTTTCTTTTGCGTGAGTCCCGTCAATGGTGCCGCAATCTTGGAGAAATCCTTGATGAATCTTCGATAATACCCAGCTAAGCCTAAAAAACTGCGAACTTCCGTCACGGTTTCGGGTTTCTTCCATTCAGTAATAGCTTCTACTTTTGACGGATCTACCGCGATCCCTTCCTTGGATATAATGTGTCCGAGAAAAGCGACACGATCCATCCAAAACTCACACTTGCTGAACTTGGCATAAAGTTTATTTTCTCGGAGTACCTATAACACTTTTCGTAGGTGTTCTTTGTGTTCTTCTTCCGACTTTGAGTAGATTAAAATACCGTCAATGAATATCACCACAAACTGGTCCAAGAATGGTCTGAACACCTGGTGCATTAAATCCATGAATGCAGCCGGCGCATTGGTCAGCCCGAAAGGCATGACCACGAACTCGAAATGTCCATACCTTAAATTGAGGGCCGTTTTGGGTATATCTTCTTCCTTGATCTTTAGCTGGTAATATCCTTGTCTTAAATCTAGTTTGGAGAAAACTCGGGAGCCTTGAAGTTGATCAAATAGCTCCTCAATACGAGGCAATGGATATTTGTTTTTGATAGTTATATTATTCAATCCCCGATAATCAATGCACATTCTCATTGAACCATCTTTCTTCTTTACAAACAGGACTGGTGCTCCCCATGGTGATGTGCTTGGTCTGATGAACCCTTGTTCTAACAACTCCTGAAGTTGAGCCTTTAGCTCTTTAAGCTCTGCCGGTGCCATCCGATAAGGTGTCCTGGCGATAGGTGATGTTCCCGGGACAAGATCAATGGTAAACTCTACTTCGCGATCTGGGGGTAGCGTTATCAGTGTTTCCGGAAAGACGTCGGTATATTCATTGACAATAGGGACCTCTTTTAATTCTTGTTTGTCTTTTGGCTTATTGATTAAGTAGGCTAGAAATGCTTGCCCACCCTTGTGTATTATCCGTCGAGCATGTGCTGCCGATAGCAAAGGGCTTTTCAAAACCTTTCGGCTACCCCAAAAGCATACTTCTGGTTGTCCTGGTACTCGCATAGTTACTGTCTTAAAATGGCAATTTAAATTGGCAAAATGAGTCGAGAGCCAATCCATTCCTAGGATTACATCGAAGCCTTGTATAGGAAGTGCGATTAGGTTGGCGGGGAAATCCCTGTTCTCAATACTAATACTACATGATCTAAATACCGACCCTGATGTACATGAAATCCCCATAGGTGTAGTGACTTCTAAATCGAAAGGTAGGGGTGCTGCTTTGATTCCCAATTTTAATCCAAGTTTGGGTGTTATAAAAGAATGCGATGCTCCTGAATCAAATAATACTTTGCAAGATTGATTGGAAACGAGAAGTGTACCTTCTACCACTTCTGTTAGTTCCGGTCCAATATTGGGTTCTCCTTCCATTGCATAGACTCGTCCTGGTACCCTTGGCTTTCCGGTTTGAGGCAGGTTACTTTGAGGTTTGTTGTTGGCTATTGGCGCAGAAGAGTTCAAGGTTAAAGGGCAATTACGAACGTAGTGTTGATCACTGCCACACCGAAAACACTTTCCTGCCTTTTTCCAGCATCGATTCTCCGTGTGACCTTGAAATCCGCAATGTCGACATATCACCTTCTGAGGGGGGTTTCCCGAGTTCCTTGGCGTCTCCCTTTTTTGGTTTCCAGTGAAAGTCCGATTCTCATAAGACATCCGCATTGACTTTGCCCCTTCATTATGGTTTCGACCTTGCTGCCAATTGGACGGGGGTTGATTTCTTTTCACAGACAACATTTGATATCCCATTTCAGATAAATCGCGTTCTACCCGTAATGCTTTCTCTACCCCTTCCGAATATATCTCAATGTTTTGAGACATCAATCCTTGTCGTATTTCCGGTCGAAGTCCTCGAATAAACTTGCAAGCACGCCTTGGTTCATCCATCATCAAGTGTGGAGCGTACTTTACCAGACGACAGAATTGCGCGTCATACTGAGCTACAGTGAGGTTTCCTTGACACAGAGCATTATACTCGTCTTCCCGTCGTTCGCGTATCAGAGGAGGAATGTATTTATCATTAAAATCTCTCACAAAGTTGGTCCAAGTCCTCTCTACATTGTTTTGTTCCCATATGCCCTGTCTGGATTTCCACCAATCCCGAGCGGCTCCTTCAAATCGAAATACGGCTAAGTGTACTTTTTGTTCCTCTGTGTAGTCCAATACCTGAAAGATATTTTCTATTTCCTCTAACCATTTCTCCGCCTTTCATTCGTCAGGATCTCCCTGAAACTTTGGTGGTTGAAAATGAAGAAACCGATCGAACATTCGATCTGCCGAGGCTGCAGCTGTAATGTTTTCGAAATTAGCGACTGGAGTAGGTGTCACGTTTGTTGTGGGAACGTGCACCGATGGCGGATGGTTTCCTTGGGTCGTAGTTTGCGGTTGTAGTGCTTGAGCTATAATTTCAATAGCATTAAGGATTCGATCCATTTTATCATTTGCCGAGGAGTTTTCTGGGTTGTTATTCAAGTCCATGGTAAAATTCTAAAACTAGCTGCATTACAAGCAGAACCATACATTAGATATTATCATTTAATATACATACAAGCCTTCGTTAATATATACAATCAAAATTGGAGACTATCACGCAAGTCTCGATACATTGGAACCTACAAGGCTTAGTTAACCTATACAATCAAAATTGGAGACTATCACGCAAGTCTCGATACATTAGTAAGTCCGATATATATATACAAAGCCAAAATAAGTTATATATCTTAGTCTAAGGACCCGTAACAGATCCTGCGGAATTCTCCTCTGAGCTTATATCACTAAGTACGGCGGGCTGTCCTAGTTCATCTCTCACTCGCCAACGTAATCTATCATATTGTTGGCGGTACCAGTTTTTTTGTTCACAAACTTCCTCGTACCATTGTTCAACTTCTATTCTACGACTTCTCTCTTGCTGCCACTGCCAATGGTAATAGTTTCTATCAGATTCTAAGGAGTGGGTTACCCAATTCGGGTAATGTCCCCTCAAAGGGGGGCGGCTTCTTGGTCTTCGATACACGGGTCGGTTAAAAGTTCGGTTTGGTTCCTTTTGATACAAAATGTTCCGAGGTGGTGTGCTTCGAGCTACGTCGTCGTTTTCTGCCATCTATCAAAAATACATGGCAAATGAAATTATAAGAACAATTAAATTTTCATATCCTTAATGGTTGATTAGCTACTGAACGTCTGCCTAGGAGAACAATACACCAGTTTATATATATAATTCTTAGCTAAACCACCTACGTGCAAGTAGAATATAAGTATACAAGTTATGCTTTCTTTCTTTTTCTCCCATATTAGAAACTCAAGTCATGTTCAGAATATATGAAACTTTAGTTGGACCTTTTCTTTTCCTATCTCTGTTTTTAAGTTTATTAATTTAACCTCACAATTCTACCTTATACCGAGGATCCTATCCTGACTCGGAGCCTAAGCTCTGATACCATCTGTAACAACCCGACTTAATAAAAATACTTAGATAATATTTACAAAACATACTTAGTTAATTTACATTCACAACCCTTCTTATTTTACAAGACCAAAACTTTATTAGCTAATTAACAAGACACTAGTAGACCTCAAAATATTATTACGCCACGTAGATAGAACATCTTCTTCGCTTCTATGCTATCTCCGGTAAATCTGTAAATAGATAAAGCAGAAACGTAAGTTGACAAGCAACTTAGTGAGGTGGGTGCGCGTCTTACCTATAAAATTTTGTAAAATTCGGCAAGTAATAATTTAAGAAAATTCAACCACAACGGCAAAGAACAGGTACCGGAATTTTTAACAGTAAATTTTCCCCTTATATCTCCTCAAGGCTTTCTTCCCCAAACACACCACGATAAGGAGCTACCTTATCAAAATCTGCATGACTAGTCAATGCATCCAACAACGACTACGTATATCCAAAGACCCCGGTCTCTTGAATATACGAGGCCAGGCCAGGGGATCAGGATCGAGTCAATAGCCCGTGTTATTCGACTTAATCGCAAAACCGAACAAGCCAAAATGGGCCCAACAAAACAGCAGATAAATAATTCACGTAAACCAATTCATATATTCTTTCAAAATTCAAGTGTATTAGCAATTAAGTATAAGAAATAGCACATTTAAACATTTTGCCTAAAACTAATACTGTGAGCCGTACCACTGTAGACCATAGAACATAAATATTATTCAGTCCAAACACCTTTCTACCAACATGTCAAATATCAATTTAGTACCCTATATTCTAAAAAGCTTAGTAATAGTTCATCTTATCTCCCTTGTTAGATTAATTTATATATAAATTTTGTTCATTAGCTACGGTTGCCCCCTACCAATTCCAGAAAACAGAACCACATCTCAACCTCTATATCTATTTCTATTTAACCAAACTCATCTTAGTACCTATTAACCAATGCATTATTTGAGCACCTATCAAACAAAGTATCTAAGTAAAGCATTTATATAACCATATCAAGTCATAAAACTAGTGAAATTAATACCGAAACCATTTAACGCGTTTAAATAACGAGTCGAGACAAGCTTCCGTTATTTAAATCCCACACTCACCTCTATACCAAAATTTGAGTTACCGAGAGCTCGATTTTTACTCCGAACGATCACCTAAAGCAAATCGATAAGATACGATTAATCGCGGTAAAAGAACACTTCTCAAACTGAAATAGAACAAATAAAAATATAAATTCAACTCACGGTTGTCGAACTATTTCATCCTTCCTTAAACCTTCACTTGTACCACCCACTCTCTCTTTTCTTAAATGGTTTCTCCTCCGTTGTATTCTTTCCAAACAATAAACTCTCTTTAGCACTCTTTCTTTATTTTTATTTTTTTTATTTTTGAAGTGATTTTGCTGAAGTCCTACTACATGAAATTAATGGAAGATATCCACTTAAAGAACATGTATCTACTTAAAGGACATGTGGTACTAGCATGACTCACGTATTCTAGTTTGTTGACAACTGTTGGGCCCAAAGAGAGTTGTCAAGATTAAGCTTAATTTCAACAATTAAGTTTATGAGATTTTGCAAAATACCCCTTCACTTTGAAAACTTACAATTTGACCCCAATATTTTCATAAAGTGTACCATTAGATCTCAAGTTGAAAACTCAATAACTAAATTAAATTCTCAATAATATTCTATATTTAAAGTTCAAATTCTAGATTAGAAATTTCATATATATAAAAATTTCGGGGTTTTTACACCTTCTCTCAGAACGGCTTCTGCAACTGTTCACTGTACAGTTCTGCTGTACTTTCTGTCACGTCACATTAAATGCACCTTGCTGATTCGAGGTTTCTCTTCAATTATTTGTCTTTAATACCCTCTTCTTACAACATTTATTATGCCAAGTGCATTTATTACCGTTGTAATAACTTCCACTATGCTGATCGAATTCACTCTGCTGATTCAAATAGAACTCATCTGATTGGACTCTGCTGAAATCCTGTTGGGATACCTCGGTTGTCAGAACAACGAAAGTGCAGAATTTAAAAAATTTTCCAAGGTACCCATACAGCCTATGATTCGATTTCCATATTCGACAAAGTTTGATCCATTCAATTTACTAGCTTCGAGGATGATAGATAATGGATTTTTAGACATTATTAAATAATCTACAAATGGAAAAAAGACATCGTTTATGTTGGTCCCAAGTTGTCAAATGAGGTCTGGGGAGGGGGGTGAATAGACCTCTAAACTTTTTCAAAACTTTTCTCTAACTTATCTATCAGCAGACTAAGCTGATCTGATTTGTGAGACTACTATGCTGATTTAGCACTTAGCAGATTCAACAGGGTTGACCACTCATCTGATTTCACTCATCTGATTCAGATATACTCAGAGTTTCAAAATTTGTAAGCCACGGATTTTATCAAGTATGTTTTTCAAACAAGTTTATCTTCAAAGTTTTACCCCAGTTTTATAAATTCCTCAGTTTAAAGCTTTGTGTTTTAACCGTTTGTTTACTTATGAGAATATACAAGTAAAAAGCAAGTAATCAAACACAAGGAATTTTTATAGTGGTTATATAGACACAAAGTCTTTTAGTCTACTCTTCCAAGTCACTTAGATCTTGGGTTATACTATAATCACAAAGTTTACAGTATACTCTGCTTGCGCAATTCAACAAATGAAAAGCCACAAGTTCGTAGTAAGAATCACAAAGAAGTCCTAGTCTCTGAAGCTAGATCACTCACTTAGACGGATCTACACTCCTCACAAAGCTCTCTCTTTTACAGTTGAATGTCACTCAGACAGACAAATGTTTGATCTTTGTTCTTCAACAAAAAGCTTCGTCAACAGATGACTTCGCTTGTGATCAGACAACTCAACTGATAGATCTTGCTCTTAAGATGTGATCTTGGATGTTGCAAGTCTCTCTTCAATCTTCAATCCCTGTTCTATTTATACTCTCGGATTTGAATTTCTACCCGTTGAAGATAGGCGAAATTACTTTTTAATCCTAAGCAACGGTCTTCTTTCTTTACGGCAGCTTTTGCAGACTTTTCACTGTACACTCTGCTGTACGGATATCTACTTTATGTCAAGTCGCATTTAATGCACTCAACTTGTTACCGTTGATGAGCTTCCTGACCGTCTTCACTTCGCTGATGGAATTACTCTGCTGATGACCACTCTACTGATGATCACTCGGCTGATGGCTACTCTGCTGACTCAAGAATGAACACATCTATCTTGACTCGGCTGATGATAACCAATCTGATCTTTATTGATCTGATATCCCACTTAGCTGATTCGGTCACATAGCTTCCAGACCGTGAGATAGGTTTCACTAAGCTTTTCAGTTCTTAGTTGATGACATCCTTTTAATCTTCAAAACCGTTCTGGCCTTTTGTCATCTTAAAAACCTTCTCCAATATCAACCAACAATTTCCCCCTTTTTGAGGATGACAAAACCTTCAACTAAGATTGTCTTCCCAGTCTTTAGATTTAGTCTTCATACTCTAAGATGGAAACTAATTGATCTGATACAACTTTCAAAAACCAATTGTTGGTTCTTTTCCCTTTCTGATTTTCTTCCGTTTAAAGGGTTCTTAGTTGCATATCTATCTTTCCCCTTTTTGTCATCAACACAAATACTTAGCTGTTCGAGGTAGTCTTCTTTGCTGTTTATCACTCCAGCTAGAATAATTGTTCCCCCTTTCTTCAATAATTGATACCACTTATTGATATCAGATTAGTCAGCTAATACCACTTGTACTTGTTGAGGTGATAACACTTGTTGATATCACTTGGTGTAGTACATTCTTGAATATCACTTGGCTATTGAGTTCCAGTCGGCTGAAGCAGTCTTCTGATAGCTTCATTTTGACTTATTGAAAACTTCATCTTTTTTCAGGAGTACCGCTAGTCGTACACGTTCCCCCTGAGTTCAAGAATCTGTAGTCAAGTAGTCTGATGAGAGTCAGTCTTGACAAATACTCAGCCTTTGAATTCCAGTAAGCTGTTATGAGGTAGTCTTCTGATATATTCCTCCTCAACTTATGAATCCAATATCAACAAACCCAATTTCAACTCTGGAGAGCTGAAAGACTAATGTCACATGGTTGACTAATAACACTTGTTGGTTTCTGATGGTCTCAAATACCACTTGTTGGCACTTGTTGTTCTTGGTAAGTTTCATTTTTCCAACAGTTTTGTCTTCCTTGAAATCTCCAAATGTAGCGTCTACCATTTGTTGATTTATACCAATTGTCTGACACCACTTGTGTGACGCCCCGACTAGGTCATCTAGCTCGAAATAAAACAGTGATTAACTATTTGAACTAGCCGTGCGTCAAACTAGCAGAATAATAGAGAAATTTATATTATAACCAATTGTCGCAGCGAAAATATAGAAATTCTATGGTCTTTAGGAAGAAGGGACAGTGACCCCACTACCCGACCCATAAATATATAAAATTTTACATAACTAATTACAACGAAATTTCGTCATTTAATTATTCGATAAAGTAGCTAAATACGACATTGAAGATACTATGTCACTCCCATGTCAACGTGTTTCCATCTCTACTCATGTTGCTAATCTGAGAAAATACCAAAAGAAAGGCGTAAGTCTTTATTTGACTTAGTGAGGATTTATAACAATGGATCGAGGATATAAAGTAAGATTATTGTATATGAATGAATAAGAATTGGAATGTAATAGTCCTGCGAAAGATCATTAGATAATTGGAAATAACAAAGTAATATAATTAAAATAAACAGGAATTCAAACAATCATTTCGAATCGGAATCTGGTAAAGTAATATATTCAACCCAACACCTTAAATTTAACATCCTTATACCTCCCTACGAGAAGCGACCTCGCAAAAACGGAATGACATGCTCGAGTACATGTCGACCCAGCTGAGAGTACAATTACCTCCAACTATACTCAGTAACTGAATCACGGTGGGGTACTTAACAAAGAGACCATACACTGACGGCCCGATGCCGCCCAACAGTCACCTTCATTAGTCCCAGGGCCCAACTTCCCAAGAGCGTCCTCAAGGGTATACATAGTTTAAGTGAACTTGGATCCGGACGTTGTCCGTTGTTCATAATAATACCACTTACCAGATGGAATATAAATATATAATGAGATATGCAGGACCATGAAATAAGAAGCGAATTAAAGTTAAAGGCTAAATAAGAATTGAAGTAGTTGTTCTAAGGCTAGGTAATTGATTGATATGGTATAAAATAAATAAATGATATAATAAAATAAAGATATGAACAAGAGAGTGAGTTGAAGAACGGAAATTTTCTCAGGGCAAATGCCGAATTGAAGAAAAGAAACCTCACCTTATGTTGAAGAGTGGTTGTCTAGCTTAAACCGCGTTTTCAAAAGATTCCTCGAAACCTAGGTGTAGCAAAATATAAAGAATCAATGTCAAGGAGGATCTTATTAGATTGATTAATTAAGTACCCCTTAAGTTGTATCTTACCGGTTAAGTTGATAGTTAACTTACTTTTTCGTAATGCTAAAGAGACTTATACAAGTTGTAGTTTACGTTTTATTATGATTACCATGATTCATTTCATACCTTAAGTAGTAGTTTTTAGGTGGTCTATAAGAATTAAATAATACGGCTTCTATGTAGTCTTTCCAATGATCCATAATACAAGAACACATACTTTAAACATTAGTCTTATACATTATGAATTAAAAAGTAGTTCCAAGTATTAGTTTACATATCCGTCATCTATTTCAACACAATCAAAATATGAATCCAAGCACAATCAATTCTTGGATACGTTATCTCATTCAATGTAGTTCAAATAAAAAGGTATCCTTTAGTAATTTGACTAATCTAATCATAGTCTCAATTAATTATATAAGTTAGAGTTAATCAAACCTATATACGTAATTATCTATCTTGCCCATTTATATGTCCAAGTTAAATAACAATCATAGTTTAGTTCTTTAACTAAATTCTTTTGCATTTTCTTTGAATAATATCATTCTAAGTCATCAAGACAATACTTTAGCACATTCTTTGTTTCCAATAACATAGGAAATTAGCATATTTGAACCATGTGATTTCATTCTTTGTGGCAAAACATCATTTGTTTTATTTTAAGAATATTTTAGTATTACAATAATAATATGGTGTAACCCCTTTGAAGTAATCTAACTAGTATAAACATTTATGTCTTTTATAACTTGGTTTTATACAAAAGAAAAACTTATGATTCAAGGATGGGTATAAACACAAATCTATAAAAACTCTTAAGCTATTCAAGAATATAGGTAACTTACATCCCCTTTTTTTTCATCAATAATCAACCATTACGTTTTCTTATTAACTTATCAAGTTACCAAGTTTGTTTAGAGTGACTTATAGGTGCAAAACAGCAAGAAACAGCAGAAATTTCAGTTCTTATAACAGGTTTTACGAAGCAGCCCCAAAACAGTCTGGCGAGTGAGTTTCACTCGCCGGTACTGTTCCGAAAACAACCGTGTAGAGGCCCCACGCGCCGGAGATGTTCGACACCTCCGATACCCCTACACTCTAAACCGAGTCTTCTTTCCAATGGTGCAAACCTTTCTCAAAAATACCTAGCCAATATCAAGTTATAGTTCAATTTCAGAGGTCGCGCAAAACAGGGGAAATGATGAATATTTACCTTGTTATCTCCTTCTCTAGCAATGGATTCTTGAACTTATTCACTCCTTATGGAATTAGAAGCTACTACTAACTGGGAAGAATTGGAATTTCATAATTTTAGCTAAGATTATAAAGTTTTTAAATGTGATTTGAGAAATATGAAGAAATTTGTTTACCTCTAAAGCTTTACTACCACTTCTACCAATCTTGGGAGGAGAAGAGCTTCATGGCTACATAATTTTTGGGAAAAGAACTGAGCTTTGTAATGTCTTAATTTGGGTGTGATTGAAGAAGAAGTAGACGTACTTATTTATAGGAATAGAAGATGGTAGATTGGTAATTAATGTGGGTAAGTGGGGTTTAGTGGTAATTGGTGATAAGGGTTAGTTTTGCTATTATTTATAATTTCACTTTTGATCTTGATTGTTTGATAATTGTTAGTTTTAGTATAATTATTTTTATATCAATTTACTCGGTTTGTGTTGGTTCGTTAAAAAGTTTGTTTCGAGTTTGGCTTGATAGTTATTATATACATATGTTCTATTTTCAAATCTAAATGAATATATAAATATTTATATGTATATATATATTATCGGGGTATTACAACTTGACTGATACCACTTGCTGATCTGATATCACTCGATGGTTTGTAACAATTTGATATAAGCTGCTTGTTGATACCATTTGTTGGTACATACTTGCTGGTAAGATCACTTGTTGAACTTGTTGAAATTTGCAGGGACAATAGACTCATCTTTGTCATCTCACATGTGCTTCACCTATAAAACAGATGACTGTTTTTGGTACCCCTTAAATTAAGAATCATCAGATTCTATGGCGGTTAATCATAGAGTTTCAGGTACTTCTTCAAATCCTTTATCAGACGACTTGTTGTCTGAATAAGATGTGCAAGAGTTTATTAGCTTTGCTGCATCAGCTAACTTTGCTTTGCTCTTTCTAAGCTTACGCTCCTTTTTGACACGCTTTTTCTTTTCAGCAAACTTTTCAGATGATGAGTGTGGATGATCTTTGATCAAGAGTCCATACCCTTTGTCATTGTTGTCTCTAAGTTTTGCTTTTGAGGAATCCCTATTTTCCTGAAAATGATCAGAAGAAGATGAAGTAGCATTTTTATATTTTAATTTCATTTTCTTTTTATAAAACTTCTCGAAATCATTTAGAAGAAGGGTAACGTCGTCAGCAGTGTATGCTTTTTCTGCTGATTTTCTTGACTTGTCTGACGCGATAATCACAAAGTTTACAGTATACTCTGCTTGCGCAATTCAACAAATGAAAAGCCACAAGTTCGTAGTAAGAAATCACAAAGAAGTCCTACTCTCTGAAGCTAGATCACTCACTTAGACGGATCTACACTCCTCACAAAGCTCTCTTTTTTACAGTTGAATGTCACTCAGACAGACAAAGGTTTGATCTTTGTTCTTCAACAAAAAGCTTCGTCAACAGATGACTTCGCTTGTGATCAGACAACTCAACTGATGGATCTTGCTCTTAAGATGTGATCTTGGATGTTGCAAGTCTCTCTTCAATCTTCAGTCTCTGTTTTATTTATACTCTCGGATTTTAATTTCTGCCCGTTGAAGATAGGCGAAATTACTCTTTAATCCTGAGCAACGGTCTTCTTTCTTTACGACAGCCTTTGCAGACTTTTCACTGTACACTCTGTTGTACGGATATCTACTTTATGTCAGGTCGCATTTAATGCACTCAGCTTGTTACCGTTGATGAGCTTCCTGACCGTCTTCACTTCGCTGATGGGATTACTCTGCTGATGACCACTCTACTGATGATCACTCGGCTGATGGCTACTCTGCTGACTCAAGAAAGAACATATCTATCTTGATTCGGATAATGATAACCAATTTGATCTTTACTGATCTGATATTCCACTTAGCTGATTCGGTCACATAACTTCCAGACCGTGAGATAGGTTTCACTAAGCTTTTCAGTTCTTAGTTGATGACATCCTTTTAATCTTCAAAACCGTTCTGGCCTTTTGTCATCTTCAAAACCTTCTCCAATATCAACCAACAGTTTAGCTGACTGATCTATGCTCAATAATTATAATTAACTAATTTTGGTCTTGGTTTCGAAAAAGTTCACCCACTATTTTGTCGAAACAATTACCCCCTTTAATTGCTCGGGAAATCTTATTTCCTAGTAGGTCCTGACGTCCCAGCAGACATTAATTGCACCCACGACTCGTGGCCATACAATTAATTCTCTAGGTAGGTATACTTTTACCAATTGTGTCACTACACAACCTTCAAGCTATTTTGCCTCGGTTTTCGCACTCATCTAGCACTGCTACATCATGAGTGTTTCTACTCGTTAAGTCTAACCAATCAATCTTGATGAGCAACGGGCCCGGTCATGAAATCCCTGTAACTGGTTATCGGTCGATATTCATGTCCCGACCAGTCCCCATCCTTGTCGAGCTTAATTAAAAACAGGAATCAAGGAATTTTGTGTATTGTCCCTTTCTTCGCCTCGGGTGCCAGACTCCGGATCACCTTAATCGACAAGTAGACAACTTACGCGAGTTCCTATTGATGGAAGGCTTGGATCTTTAAAACTTCATTTTAAATGTACCCAATATGACTTAATATTTAATTCAAGAGGGGTTTTTCGGGTTTGAAAGTTCATGCTAACTCTCCTCGAGATCCCACAGTATAAATTATGTTTTATCTTTTATTTACGATCTAGCGATCTAGATTCTATCGCGCATCACATACAAGCTAAATATAAATCAATAAAGAAATTAAAACATACAAACCTAGCATGCATGCTACCACAATATGTTTCGATCGGGAGCCTCCTATGCGGGCCATCATCGAGCTATGATGTTGGTCCAATTGGTCAATCTAAAGGGTTCTTAATGGACCTAAGCTATTACAATAATAACCATGCATACATGGCCTTCAACTCTTCTTGGGCCTCCACCTTGCTTGTAATGGGCCTTCATCCTAAACTATTTAATACAGTAAAGCCCTAATCTATTATAAAGGCTCAAAGTGGCCCAAAAACTTAAGGCTCACAGGCCCAGAAAAAACCAAACAATAAAATAAACCAATCACATCTACCCCTAGGGTCAAGGCTCTGCACGATCGAAAACCACGTAAACAGTTCACGTAGAGCAAGAAACAAGCAAACAACTTTTACGTATTTCTTTGTTACTTTAAAACACATTTTAAAATAAACTATGATTCTTACTTTAGTCACTACTAATTATGATAAAATCAATTTTCGGATAAACAAAATAGTTTTCTGCATAAAAACATATTAGGAATTTTCAAATTTTGAAAATTGCAGGTCGGCCCCTAAATTTACAAAAAATGCATTTTTAACCCAAAGGTTTCGAAAATTACAAATCAGTCCCAAAAATTAAATTGGCCAGAAAACTGAAAAATATATTTTGAATCCAGAAAATTTTCGGTTTTGCAAACAGACCTCTGAAGTTACGGAAATTGCAAAACAGTCCCTTAACTTTCGGAAATTACAAAATGACCCCAAAAATACGAACAGTCCAGATTTGCAAAAACAGTCCAGAATTTACAGAAAAAAGAAAATTAATTTTCAGTCCAGATTTATCAAAAATCATAGACCTTATAGTTTCGAAAACTGCACTTTTGCCCCCAAATCAAATTACGCAACTTTATTCAATCTTAGATCATATCATAACAAGTAAGAATCATCACACATAACATAATTATCACAAATATCCATATATTAAATTATGTTCAGGCCTTTTCGCATAATAATAATGGAATTGACTCTGATACCACTGTTGGGATACCTCGGTTGTCAGAACAACGAAAGTACGGAATTTAAAATTTTTTCCGAGGTACCCATACAACCAATGATTCGATTTCCATATTATATATGCGAATAGGTTGATCAAAACAATAATTAAAACAAGAGGGGATGAAATCGATATTTTACCTCACCACAGGTTCGGTGGTGGTAACCTCCGGTCTTCTTGTTTGATTCCCAAAAAGCGATCCAAGTGTCTCGCCTCCAGAGTGTATCCACACCAGCTGGATTGTAACAACACCTCCAAGTCACAGACTAAGAACTAGAGCTTGGAGATTTGTCTATGGAGGAATCAGATCTAGATCCAGATGGGGAAGAAGAAGAGAGAGAGGGCGGCTACTGTTTCAAAATGCAAGAAGAGCATTAGGGTTTAGGGTCTTCTAAAGACTCCTATTTATAAGCCCCATTAGATCCCTTAATGTGCAAGACTTCTTATGGGCCCTTTAATTAAAGTGGCCCATGTCTTACTTTAATTTAATTAACCCTTTAATTAAATTGGCCCAATTAATCTAATTATTTATTTCTCTTAATTATTAATTAATATTTAATTATTAGACCATCTAATTAATTATTCTTCCAATTGAATTAACACTTTAATTCATTTATTGATTTAACTCCTTTAAATCAAATATTTCATTTTATGACTGTCACTGTCCAACTGTATTGTGTGTGACCCTCTAGGTTCACCATCAATTGGTAGCAGGCCCACGAACCCTTCGTGATTTAATTATGAGCAATTAATTGCTCCGATCAATCAAACACTTTTAATTGACCACTCCAGAATTAATCTTCCTATTAATTCAGGAGTACCCAAACCTCATGGTCGATGTCTAGCCACAAGCCTATGAGTCCCAACTTCAGGTGAATTGATCTTGTGAACCTCACCTCTTATAACTACCATGTACATACGGTCCTTCTATAGACTTAATTTCCTGATCGAGACAAATTATCTCGATTCTGTACTTTCTAATTCTGGATAATAATTCCAGTGTGACTGCTAAATTTGGAAACCCGTTTCCAAATCCGCTACCGACCATGGCCATGGATTTCTCGGAACATATTATCGAAGAATGTACAGGAAATTCTCTCATCCATTACGATGAGCCGGTAGATCCCATATTGATGCTAACCATTCGGGTACACGACTATACGCACCCAACTTAGGCACACAATGATCAGGCTACGTGACAGACACCTAAATCAAAGTACGTACACCCGTGCAACAAATTCGCCCTAGCACCTCAAGTCTAAGGACTAAATCGTACACTATTATAGATCTTGAGAAACATCCCATCACCGATATGCGACATGCGTTTCCACAATGGGTTTCTCTGTTCGGGTCATTCGATGCGTTCAATCCCCTATCGAACCACCTACTCATATGCACTGACATCAAATGTCTTGTTCATGAAACGCTACAAATTCACTCCATGTGAATCATGCATAATCGTACAAGTCTTGGCGATTCCTTCGATACCCCGTCTCGTTCAGAATCTATGACTTGGAACGTGTTTTAAGATCACGACCTTAGAGACTGTTTCATGATTGCACTCATACTGAAGTGAATCGTCCCATAGTCGAATGTGATCTAAGGAGTTCAACCAATCGCTTAAATGTATTCGCGAGAGATGAAGTTGGCCATTTGTTTATTCTATACAGTTATAAATAAACGTGCGTATTATTCATTGAATCAAAGATTGTTTTATTACAGAATAGACCTATTACAAGCTAAAATGAATTGGCTTGCTGGGCACTATCCTATCAAATCCACCGGTATGATTCCGAACTCAGCATCAAATCAGTAGCCTTCTGGAACAAAATTTAACCTTATGATTTTAACTTGTCTTCTCGGTTAAACTTTCCAGAGGCTCGCTAAGCTTCCATTACTTAACTGATGACTTTTGGAAATCATCAAAACATCCCTTCACTTCTTCATCTTCATCCAACAATTTCCCTCTTTTTGATGATTACAAAACTTCAGCTAAGTACCTGTAATTAAACTAAAGTTAAGTCTTCACACACAATGTCTGAGATAGAAATTGAGTTGGAATTTGTAATATTTTATTGATTTAAAACATATTACAATTACATCAGATTACAAGAAGATTGAAAAGTTACAAAAATTTACAAAGTGATAAAGAGAAGTAATTAGTCTTCTTCTTCTTCTTCTTCTTCTTCTTCTACATCTTCACTTTCACCACTAGAGAAAGTTAAAACTAGTTTCTTTGCTTTGTCAGCAGCCTCAATTCTAGCTCTTATTTTCGCTATTCTTTTTGTCTTTCTGAATGGATCTAGCTGTTCTTCAGCAGAATCCTTAGAAGCAGCAATCCTTTTGTCTTCCTTTGCCGCATCTTTGGGTTCTTCTTCTTCATCTTTATCATCAACATTTTCAGTAGCTTCAGCAGTCTGTTCAGCTTCATCAGCAGCCTTAGTATCTTCAGCAGGCTTATTTGTTGCCTCTTCAGAACTTTGAACTACTTTAGTAGCTTCTTCAGTAACATTCTTCTTGTTAGCATATTCCTCTTTCCCCTTTTTGTCATCATCAGCAGGGTCGAGTTTCTCAGCTTGAACAGGAGTAATGTTGACTGCATTGCATAGCATCCTGATGTTGTGATCCATTGCAGACAGTTGTAGTGCTTGTTGTTTCTGATTAACCATCAGTACCGCATCTTGATCATTCAGATAGTCCAGGTTGTGATGGAGAGTTGTAACCTCTGCACCTATCTGATTGGTACTTTCAGAGAAGCATTGAATTAGACTTGTTCTCTTTTATTCTCCCGAATCTGTGGCATCCACGAATGCTTGGTTAACCTTCATCCAATCAGCCTCATTCTTCTGAATGGTTTCACTGATTTGTTTAATATCAACATTCATACCACTAACTTGATTTGTTAAGGTAATTAAGCCTTCTATTCTGGGTGAAGCAGGCTGTATTTTTGGCTTTTGCCCAAAATCTTTGAGGTAGTTTTGCTTCAGCTATTATTGTTATGGTAGCTTCTTTCAGAGTTCTGTTTCTCCTTTCAACAACTCCATTTTGTTGAGGGGTTCTGGCAGCAGAGTACTCATGACTGATTCCTCTGGAATTACAATACTCTTCAACAGTAGAGTTTGTAAACTCAATGCCTCTGTCTGATCTGATTTTTAATATCTTTAAGCTCTTTTCATTCTGGATCAACTCCATCAGATTAGTAAGATGTTCCTTGATTTCACTCTTCTTTTTCATGAATATCACCCAAGTAAATCTTGAATAATCATCCACAACAGCTAGGCAGTATTTCTTTCCACCATTGCTGATAGGATCAATAGGTCCAAACAAGTCCATATATAGTAGCTCCAAAATTCTAGTTGAAGATTGGTGCTTCTTGCTTTTGAAAGATGATTTAACTTGTTTACCCTTCTGACATGCGTCACAGAGCTTGTCTTTGCTCATGACTGTCTTTGGAATTCCTTCTACCAAATCCTTCTTGATTAATCTGTTGATGGTCTTGAAATTCAAATGATTCATTCTTTTGTGCCATAGCCAACTAACTTCACTTGGTGTAGATGCCACCAAACAAACATTAGAATTCTTATCCACAGAATTCCAGTCAACTATGTAGATATTTCCCTGTCGTCTTTCAGATAAGATAACCTCATTTGTTCCAATTTGCTCCACGTAGCACTTATCTGATGAGAAGATAACTGAAAATCCATTGTCACAAAATTTACTTATGCTCAGCAGGTTGTACTTTAGGCCTTTAATATATGAGACGTCAGATATCTCAATGTTTCCTTTGATAAGCTTTCCACACGCAACAATCTTGCCTTCTTTGCTGTCTTCAAAAGTTACATTTAAACCATCTACGGCAGCATCATTAGTCAGTTCATGTATGTCACCCCACATGAGCCTCGAACATCCGCTGCGCCGTTGAGGCGGAATATGTATCCAGAATTGGATTTATAATCATCCACGTCAGACTGGAAACTCGAATCAGTGAATCCTTCAAGTTTCAATTCTCCACTACTGCCGTAGACCAAGAACATATCCTTAGTCCTTCTTACGTAATTAAGGATTGCTTTTACGGCAGTCCAGTGCTTCTCGCCTGGATTTGACTGATAGCGGCTCGTGACACTTAGAGCGTGTGCTACGTCAGGTCTAGTACATAACATCGCATATGCTCCCTATAGCAGAGGCATAAGGTATGAGAGACATTCTCTTCTTTTCTTCGTCACTCGTAGGGCACATTGACTTGGAAAGAGAGATTCCATGTCTCATTGGAAGCAATCATTTCTTGGATTTTTCCATACTGAATCTTTTCAGTATCGTGTTGATGTACTGAGATTGGGAGAGTCCTAACATCTTCTTCGATCTATCTCTATAGATACGTATCCCCAATACGTAAGATGCCTCTCCAAAATCTTTCATGGAGAATTGCGTGGATAACCACGCTTTCGTCTGCGCTAACATTTTAATATCGTCCCCGATCAACATAATATCATCGACGTATAATACTATAAATTGTACCGAACTCCCACTATTTTTCTTGTACACACATGGCTCAAATACGTTCTTGATGAAACCAAATGCCTTGACTGTCTCATCAAATCGTATGTTCCAGGTTCAGGACGCCTGTTTAAGGCCATAAATTGACCTTTGAAGTTTGCATACTTTATGCTCATTCCCTTTGGACGCAAAGCCCTCGGGCTGTTGCATAAAGATCTCTTTGTCAATGTCTCCATTGAGAAAGGCGGTCTTTACATCCATTTGCCATATTTCGTAGTCATACCATGCAGCTATGGCTAAAAGAATCCGAATGAATTTCGACATTGCAACTGGAGAAAATGTTTCCACATAGTCTATTCCAGGACTCTGAGAATAACCTTTCGCCACTAAGCGAGCCTTATGAGTTAATACCTCTCCATTCATTCCAAGCTTGCGCTTGAAGATCCATTTTCATCCTACAGGGATAGTTCCCTCAGGTGGATCGACCAAGGTCCATACCTTGTTGGAATGCATGTAATCCATTTCATACTGCATGGCATCGAGCCACGCACCCGAATCAATGTCAGACATAGCTTCTTCGTAAGACCTTGGATCACTATCTAACTAATCGTTTTCATGAATGAAACCAAACCTTTATGGTTCCTTACGAATTCGATCGGATCTACGAAGTACTTGTGTACTAGTTGGTTCAGTAGTTTTAGGATTAACTCCCACTGTTTGTGAGGATGGGTCCGAATCTTGGACTTCATCAAGTTCTACGATTGTCCCATTTCTATTGGTGAGGAAATCATCCTCTAAGAAGTGGGTGTTCCTAGACACGAATGTCTTTCGTTCTTTAGGATCGTAAAACAGGTATCCAATGGATTCCTTTGGATACCCTGCAAATTTGCACAAACTAGATCGTGGGAAGACAAGGAGCAAACCAAGTCGCGGGACTGCATTTGGCCAAGGAGCAGCCCGCACTATGGTCCAGGAGCATCCCAGCCAAGTGCCCAGTGCTAACAAGGCAAAAGATAAACCAAACAAAGCACTTGAGGTTTTCGGAGAATTTCAAAAGGTTTAGTACGGGTCCGGGGCATTCTAGAGCATTCGGGAAAGGTCTACACAAGTAAGGAACATGGTGGAATACTCTAGAGACTTGTGGAAGACTTTGGAATAGTATAGAAGCTTGTAGATATAACTTAGATTGTAGTAGGACTCCATAGAACATTCTAGTAGGCTAGAACATCCTAGAGGACTAATGTCCACCCTTAGATCAAAGTAATCATAGTCATCCATTGTAGGTAGGAGTAGTATAAATAGGACTTAGAATTCATTTGTAAACCAACTCCAAGACTTGTGAACTCCAATCATTGTATTCTCCTAAGTTGTAAGCTTCTCACTAGTAAAGTAAAGAGTACTTTTCTACTACACTTGTCTTCCCACGATCCACGTTACTTAGCAATCTTTCCTTAGGGAAGAGACAATCGCAAGGGGTGTTTTGGGGTTAAGTGCCGCACAGAATACTTTAAGAAATTTAATTCCGTGACAGTATGCTCTTAAATTCCAAATAATGAAACTATGTTTTACAATTTTCAATATTAACATTCACCCAGTTGCCCCACAATGATTGCTCTTCTTGATTCCAGAAAACGGTTCTTTGACACAGAATGATCATATTATTCTGCAGAACTCAAGTATATACCCTCTCTATCCACTTATAAACAACGCACCAAAACATGTTTAGGAACAACCACCGCACCTCCATGACATGGGCCATATGAAGTGAAATCTTGCTTGCAGTAAGTAAGAAGCAATTAAGTTGAACATCTAAATATTTGAAACTGCAGTAAGAATTGTAAAAATTGCATAAAAACCTCAACTCGAGGTTTTGGATATATATTGCTTCATTTTTAAGTTTTTGACAACATGTATTAGTCCCAAGTCTTTTCCATTGATAAGTTGTCTAACACATGTTGTGTTAGACGACATTGACTTGAATCACATGACAAAACATAAATGGATCGTGCATTTGCTTGAACAATCCCCCTTAATATCCACCTTTGATATTGACATGGTAATTTTTTTGAATATGGACTTAATTTGAATTATGTTATTTATAGTAACTAATGCTTCTTTCTAATTTGTAGAGTGCGGTTCGTTGGATGAGAATACAACTTGACGATGACGTAGTTGTTGAGGTGGATGCTAAGAAGGAGGATGAGGATGCTCCGGGAATCACATCTACTTTACAAAACCTAAAAGAAGTAGTTATGTATGGTTGTTATGGCTTAGAAATGGAGATGACTTTTATAATGGGACTATTATCAAATTCTCCAATGCTTAAGAATGTCCAAATCGAAGAAGTGAGCTGGTTTACTGGGGCCAATAGGGAGAATAGGAACATGTAGTTGATTGATTCAAAAGTATCACCAAAAGCTGAAGTTTTGATTGAAAAAATGTTAGAATGAGTCCTAAATTCTACTAGGCAAATGAGTTACTGTGTGTAATCATATTTCCCTGCCCCCACAACCATATGCACAACCAAACTATTTTTCCTTTAGACTTAATACTTGATTTTACTTGAATGATGTTTTTCTTTTTGTCTTCTTAATATGAATCTCTGGAATTTTGCAGAGTGTTTTTATGAATTTCCAGTATTTTTAGTTTTTATTAACAGTCAGTATATAATATGTTGTCAATATATCTAACACATTGGTAACTGGATGATTTTCACAATAAGGAAGTATAAAACTTCATTGATGTATGTGTTATATGACTATTCTATATTGGGTGATGAAAACATGAACACTATTAGATAGGATATGTTGTTATATAATCTGAAGGAAAGACACGAATATAGTTTCCGCTTAGCTAGAATTTGATGGAGGTGAGAGAGCTTTCTTTCACATATTTGGCTAAGTTGAAAAGGATATTAATAAATGGATGTTCAAATAAGACTGAAGGCACTACATTTCTCCCTTTAAAATAGCACTATAGAGGATTGATCAAACTGTAAATTCTCACAACCATTCTAGAGTAGTCAATGTGCATAACCACAAATAACTGACCAACTGTGCATTCTCAACAAATGAACTTTGCACATAGACATACAAGACCAGAATATGTGCACTGATCTCCTATAACACCACATGCAGTCGTTTCCCCAAAGCGAGACGGGTGGGTTTCAGCAGCAATAGTTCATGGTATTTAAATTAAATAAGACAATGATAAAAAGCAATAGGTGATGCCCATATAAGTGCTTTTAGGAAATTTAAACATGCCAGAAAATCCCGTTAAGTGATATCTGCTATAATCTTATATAACAAGACGTATGTTGATTTTTACAAGCATGCATTAACTAGTCAATACCATATAGCAACCTGCTCCTCATTCAAGTTATTTAGCAACACACACTATTTTGTAAAACAATTATATTCTGTCAAAAAATGTTAGATATCATCCATCACATGTCCTAAAGGAAGGATAGCACCAAACCTATCCACTCCAAACATGCACAAATTGGAAAGTGTGAAAGTTACTACATGTAAAAAATATACAACCATGAATTCGAAAATAAGAAGCAGCATATGTTGTTTCAAATAAATTCTACAACTCTTTTGAGTACCTGAATTGTACTCATGGGGCTGAAGTTGCTTCACCTGAACCTTCTCAACTAGCTCTTTCCATTTTTGAGACAACAAATGAAGACCCAACTATAAAAAGAGAAAATAACCAATGCCATAAAAAATTCAACACTTACATAGCTACGACCAAAAGAATTCACAACTAAAAAATGTATCCCCAGGATCATTAGAGAAATGTATACATTTTCGTATAAAATATCAAGCTTATCCGTAGCTATGGGAGTAAAAGCAGGCAAGCTTAAACTCTTCATCATATATTTGTCACCAATTGTCTTTCCAGCTGGCATCAAAGCTGGAGTTGAATTTTCAACTTCAACGGATTCCGATTACTCCGTATGTTGTTCGCCTTCAGAGAGAAGGTCGGTTGCCTTCTGATTTATTCTAGGGGTGAACACGGTCGGGTTTGGGCGGGTGTGCATAGAAAAATTGACCCGACCCATTCAAAGCGGGTTATCAAATTTATAAACCAAACCTGCTTAATTATGTAGATAAACCGCATGGTTCGGGTTGCCGATTAGCGGGTGGGTTGATGGGTGGGTTGGCGGGTTGTACAATTAAATGATATGAGAAAATCTCAGTAACTAAACAATACAAAAACAATTACTGTAAAGACAAAATCTTAAATTTTTAAACAAAAAAATGAATGTATCATGCTGTTACGTATATCATATTAAAAAATGATGACCAACATCAATAAAAGAACCACATCACTATTCCTGATTGTTTTTTTTTCATTAATCTTAAAATGCTATGAAGGTTCAACTACACTATAACTTTCTTCAATACTTCCACAGTACATTTCCTTCATTAGTTATTGAGCAGCATCACACATTCACACTTTCCTTGGTTGTCTGGAGAAATAAAGGACCATTTCATATCAAAAGACATAAAAATTAATATGAAACAGGAGTAGATAAACCCAAAACAGAAAATGGTATTCAATTTTCATATTAAAATGAAATAGTTTTAACCGAAAATATACTTGATCCAAATTGCTACAAATCTTGAACTGTGATATGAATATGCATGGTCCAAGCACCAATACTTCTAAAAAAACATAATTCCACCTATTCATTTGTTACAATTGTTGGCCGTATACCAAATTCAAGATTTTATAAAAGATTTTAACTAACTTAAGCAATAAACAAAATTTGAATCAAAACAATCAAATTGAACAAATACCTACTAATAGGTAAAGACTAGAGACACAAGTTAAACAAGATTGACAATTACTGAAAAATTAAAAGAATATGACATGAGAAAGACACTTACCAACAAAAAAAATATTATCCATCATTAATGACTTGTGATTTGGAGCTTGAAGAAGCACCCATGTTATGAAATTCTGAAATATATGTAAGGACATGGGAATTAGTAACCTTATAATGAAACAATTTAAAAGAGAGCATGATAAATCAAAAGTTAAAAAGTAATACAAGAAAAATTTTACCTTTTACAATTTCATCATACTTCTCCACTTCTTTAATTGACACTTCTCTCATTGATTCTTGGATGTCAATTGTGACTGGTTTAGATCTTAACCAGCTTTGGCAACACACGAGAGCCTCCACCATTTCAGGATTGAGAGAACTTCGATATGGGTCAAGGATACGACCACTTGTACTAAAGGCTGACTCGGATGCCACTGTAGAAACAGGAATAGCCAAAATATCTCTAGCTATTTGGGAGAGGATTGGAAATCTAGTAGAATTATCCTTCCACCACCTCAATATATCAAAAGACTCAAGACTTTTTTCACAATTTTCTTCCAAATATCTAGTAAATTCTGACTTACTCTTAACAGATTCATCTTCCTCCAAATGTTTTGCAAATTGAAAAGCTAAAGAGTCACATGTTTCCACATCATCATCCATGTCCATAACATCAATGGGAGCTTGGTTTGAGCTTGAAGGCTTATTTTGAGCATCTTGTCTAGGAACGATATGTTCATAATACTCATACAAACGAATCAAGACTTTTCTCACTTGATCTTCCATGACACTAGACAAGCTATTGTCATTATCGTAGACTTGGTTAAGACAAAATCTCACAAATCTCAATTTATAGCGTGGATCCAATACAGTTGCAGCATAGACAAAGAAATTGAGCTTATCAAGGCTTTCCCAATATTTAGTGAACTTATTTTGCATTTTGGCTGCCATAAGACGTACTTTTGGATCACTTTGTCTAGACAATGATTTTAATCTAGCTTGGACAGCCACTAGTTCTTGAAAAAACATATTAGATGTTACATGCAAAGAACCTGAAAATTGCAAGGTCACATCATAGAAAAGCTTCAAAAACTTTATAAAAGATCTAGCAACATTCCAATCATCTTCATTAGGAGGCCCAATGTATTTGCCATCTTTTACCTTTCCTCTTTCACAACTCTCTTCATCTTCAATAGTTTGAATTCTGTCACCGTCGTCAATATCTTTGTCACCTAAAGCAAAGTACATCCTATAGTTCGAATCATCTTCCTTAAGTAGCTCAAAAGCTTTTTCAAATTTTGAAGCTGCTTCTAGCATTAAATATGTAGAATTCCACCTAGTTTCAATATCAAGACAAACTGAACTTTTACTAGCAATTTTCTCTCTATCTGCACATTTTTTGAATGTTTCAAGTCTAGCTGGAGATGATCGCACATATCGTACGGCATTTCGAATCTTGAGTATTGATTCATTTTGTTGTTTTAACCCATCCTTCACAACGAGATTCAAAATATGTGCGCAACACCTCACATGCAAAAATTCATGATCTAAGATAGTAGTTTTCCACCCTTTAGTGTTCTTCTTCACGTAGTTGATTGCACCATCATTAGAGCTTGCATTATCAACCGTGATAGTTAACAGTTTGTCTATTCCCCAATCCAACAAACAACTTTCAATCATTTTACCTATTGTCTTACCTTTGTGGTTAGGAATCACACAAAAACTTAAAATTCTCTTTTGCAACTTCCAATCCTTATCAATCCAATGTGCAGTAAGACACATGTAATTAATGTTTTGGATTGAGGTCCATGTATCTGTAGTAAGGCAGACGCGTTCGGACCTAATAAGGGTTCGAAGTTTTTTTTTCTCATCAAAATAAAGTTTTAAGCAATCCCTAGCAACAGTTATTCGACTTGGAAGTATAAATTTGGGTTGTAAACAAGCTGAATATCCTTTAAATCCTTCACCTTCCACAATTTTGAAAGGGTGCTCATCAAGAATAATCATTTCAACCAATTTCAACCTACATTCTTCATAAGAATAACTCACAGGTTTAAGAGTAAGAGAACCTTCTTGTTTAGTCTCAAAAGTAAGTGTCTTTTGCTTTTCATCAACAAACCTATAAGGATATTTCTTGCACTGGACTTGCAAATGGTGTATTAAGTTACCTGTACCGTGTACTTTTGAATGAGCTGCATAATCATGACCACATTACTTACAAGCTGCCCTCCTATCTTCACCTTCCCCAGACGTCGCAAAATGATCCCATACCCAAGAGTTTTTCTTGCTTCCAATCCCAACACCTTGTTTATTTTGTTCCATGGGAGGAATCACGTTATTTACCCCGGTGCCTTGTGTGTTTTGTTCCTTAGGAGGAATCACTTTATTTTTGTAGTTCTTTTCCTTTTTCGGGAAGTATTAGGCTTCCAACGGATAGGCCCAGAAGGTGGTTTGGATACGCCTTGTTGCTCAACAGTGGAATTAAGGTTTTGAGTTTCAGTAATATGACTTCCATCTTCCATCTATGAAATCCATATAAAAAGAACACAAAATAAGAAAGAATCAAACTACTATAACTATAATTTATTAATCAAGTTTCTGAGATAAATTTCTTTCCAAATATAAAAGTTTCATCACTTGAATGTCTTTATAAACATATCATAATTTGTTCAATATATGCCACCAGTACAAAAAATACACACATAAAACTCAAAAGGACAAAAATATGTTCAGGTATGGTCTCATAATTCGATTAAAAAGAAAGTTTAGAATTTTATATGAATAATAATGAAGCAAAAAATCAATAAAAAAATCTAGAAATTCAATTTAGTGAGTGCAAACACACACCCATCACTGTACCTCCAAAATTCATGTAATAGCTTTTAAAGGTGTACCAATATAAAATATGATCATCACTTTTAAACTATACGCAGCAAATTGAAGAGAAAAATAAGAAATAGAGTATAAAATTTCATCTTTTCATTGTGAGAATGAGAGCCCATATATGTGGTTATGAATTGAATTGAAGTTTCAATTACCAATTTAAGAGAAGGTCTACGTCCAGCAAGGGAAGAATGGAAAATTAAAAAGTAGCGCATCACCGTACGTGAAAGGTTTTAAGGTAAAAGTAATTGTGGAGCCCTAGTTATTTTATACAGTAAAAGTAATGGGTCGGGTATAAGGCGGGTTTCAGTCATTAAACCCGCTACCCGACCCGTACCGTTCGGGTATCCAAGTTACTAAACTGCTAATGATTATTTAAGAGGTCAAACTAGCGGGTAACGGGTGGGTCGGCTTGGGTCGGGCGGGTGGGTCGGGTTAGGCGGGTTTATGTTCACCCCTAATTTATTCCATGAGAAAATCGATCAATCGATTTTGGGGCAGAAGAGAGGGGTGTTTGTGTACAAGTATATATAATATAAGCTGGAAGGAAGGGTTGGAAATGGAGGCAGCCTACCACACGCACTGTACGTGTGTGTGGAGTTGTTTTGATTCCTCTTCTGCTATTGCGGTATTACAATTCACCACATGGATTTGGCTAAGTCCACTTAATTGGCTTGGGCATAACTCAACATCAAAAGATAGCTTATAAGGTGAGGATTGCCCGAGACCTTATAAAGTGGACTTAACTATGATTTTCAACCAATGTGGGATATTTAGTCCCAATACTCCCCCTTCATGTGTGGGCGGGCTGAATGTGTGGGTGAACAAGCCCAACACGTGACATATGAAAGCCCAACCTTGTGAATTTGCGACATGTGGGTGAAGACCCAACACACGAATAATGACCGGATGAATAATGACAACTCGGACCTTTGTTATCTTGGTGAAGTGTGTTGGTAGATATTGAAGCCCATCATGCGTACAAGGAGGAGCCCATCATGGAAGGAGGTGGCCCACTTTAACCTGGGCTCTGATACCATATTAGAATTCATCACATGGATTGGGCTACGTCCACTTACATGGCTTGGGCCTAACTCAACCTCAAAAGCTAGCTTATAAGGTGAGGATTGCCCAAGACCTTATAAAGTGGATTTAACTATTATTTTCAACCAATGTGGGACATTTAGTCTCAATACGGCCTTAAAAATTTATGGGTTAAGTTTAACTTAGCTTACATCCTAAATTTAAGAGAGAAAATTGCAAATTCCCCCTGAACTTATAGTCAAATTACACTTAACCCCTAAACTTTAATTTTTTGCACTTATTATCTTTAACTTACATTAATATTGCACTTTTTCCCATGAGCTATTTCCCGATAACTTTTCCGGCCAAAGAGTTCAGTTAAACCCCGCATAAGTTTTTAGTTGTTGCTCTAAACCCCCGAGTGATGCTTTTACACTTTGAATATTACTGAAAAATGAATAAGGGGGGTAAAGCGAACTAACCTATCAACTTCTAGGGGTACATACATAAAGATATTTTCAATTATAGGGGAAAATACAAAAATGAAAAATTTATGGGTGGTGATGTGCAAAAATCAAGTTTTTAAATGTAAAACGTCTTTATTTATTTTTCAATTAAATTTTTTTAGGAGATCATACCCAATATTTATCCAACTAATAATATGTATATACGCTAAGCACAGACAAAAATAATTTATCTTGAAATATTAAAATAAGAACATGATGAATGTGATAATTACAATTATTCCACACTTGAATAGTTTTATTTTGTAAAACTGTTCCAAAAACTATATATTAGTAAGTAAATTTAAATGATTTGGTATTTTTTTTTATCTATTAAACTGTGTATTTACAACTCAGACCAGAGAGCGAATTTGATTGTGTATACGTCCTTCTTAATGTGGTGACTCTAGTAAAATTTAAACTTCAGTTTCGCCTCTGAAAGTCGCAAGTCGCTACACTTGGCTCAACCACATTGATAAATGATTTTAGTATTTAAATTTATTATTTAAACTATATACAGATTTGTAATGAGAGAACATATGATGGGTTTACTCTAATGTGATGTATCTAATGGTCAATTTACATTCATTAAAGGGGAAAAAAGGAACAAATCGAATTTTAGGAATATCTTTATCAGGAAGAGGAATTTACTGGCTCGTATTGCTGGTGTTCAAAGAAGATTAGTTACGGGGGATAATCCCTTACTACTTTGTTATGAGAAAGATCTGATCACGGAGTTGAACAATGTCCTAGCCCAAGAAGAATATCTTTAATTTTAGAATCGAGAATTAAGAAATACAATTTTTTTCACTTGTCGACTATTTGTCGACGAATGTGGAATAAAATTTCATTTATGAAGATACTCAGTGAGTGGTGCTACAAAGACAATGCTATAAAAGATCATGTTTGGGACATCTTTGGCAGTTTATTTGATGACCCAAATTCGACACGTGTTCCCACCCTTCTGTGCAGCCCGTTTCAGTGGTGTTTGACTGAGACTCATAATGCGGATTTGGAGGCTCCTATCTCCTTTGAAGGAGTAACCAGTGTAGTCAAACTCCTCAACCCTCATAAAGCTCCGGGACTGAATGGTTGTCAACCTTTCTTCTTTCAAAATTATTGGAATATAGTGGGGGAGTCCACGTACTACTGGGTTAGGGACATATTTTTGCATGGTTATTTGCCGCAAGAGGTGGGGGATGTGTTTATTATACTTATTCCAAAGATCGATTCTCCTATCACCGTCAAGTACTATCGTCCAATATCTCTCTGTAACACTAGTTATAAAGTTGTCACCAAATTGATAGATCATAGACTTAAAGTCTTTATGTCTGATTTGGTGAGCCCATTCCAAACCAGCTTCATCCCAGGACGGGGTAATCAGGACAATATTCTTATAATCCAAGAAGTAGTTCACTCTATGAGACGTTATGATGGTAGGAAGGGGGTATGATCCTTAAAATCGATTTGAAGAAGGCATATGATATTGTTAGATGATCCTTCTTGGAACAAAAGCTTGATTTTTTTCAGTTTCCCCAAAATATTGTGCATCTGATTATGGCTTGTGTGCGAAGTTCGAAGCCCAGATAAATATGGAATGGGGAACCTTTAGAGCCATTTTCTCCCCAATGCTTCCTGAGGCAAGGAGTTTCACTATCTCCCTATATATTTGTCTTATGTATGGAGAGACATGGTTATCTGATTGAGGAAGCTGTCTCTAGTAACTCTTGAAAGCTGATTCATATTTGTAGGGGAGGACCTTCTATTTCCCACCTCTTATTTGCCAATGACCTCTTGCTATTTGCGGGTGCTACAAGGAGCAATGATTTATCTCTCAGACAAGTTCTTAATATCTTTAGTGATGAGTCTGGGCTGCTGTTCAACTTGCAAAAATCTAGAATTTTCTTCAATTCAAGGACACCTATCGGGGATGAGGAGCAGGTTATGAATTTGCTTCAATTTAATTGCACAAACAATCTGGGAAAATATTTAGGAGTTCCTATCATTCATGGTCGGACACGGATTTCTAATTTCAGTGCTTTGGTAGAGAAAGTTCATATGAAATTATCTGCTTGGAAAGCTAATCACGTGAGTTTAGCAGGACGGCAACGTCTAATCCAAGTGGTGACCTCAGCTATTCCGACTTACAATATGCCGACATCTTGGCTACCAAGCTCGGTGTGCACTCAACTGGATAAGTTGAATCAAAGTTTATTGTGGGCTACTGACTCAAACTAGAGAAAAGTGCACTTGGTTAAGTGGGCAAAAGTCTTGAGACCGAAATCAGACGGAGGATTAGGTTTGAGGGAAACTAGGAAAGCTAATATTACTTTGCTCACCAAAGTTGGTTGGCGCATTTTCAACAATCATAAAGCTTTTTGGAGTGAAGTTTATAGAACGAAATACTTGAAGGAGGGGTGATCTATTAGACTATGGAATAAAGGCCAGCGACTTTAGTGCTTGGAAAGGGATTGTAAGATGGAATAGTATTAGATGGAGAATTGGTAATGGGTAGTTTATTTCCTTCTGGTTTGACAGTTGGCTAAAGGAAGGTGTTCTCTGTGACCTTATTGAGGGAGAGATTAGATGCGACGAATTGATGTTGGGGATATCTAATCTTATTAGCAATGGAACTTGGAAACTTGGGGGAAAATGCAATATAAATGCCAAACCTGCAAGAAACTACCCTGTGAAATTTTTATTACGCCAAACTTGCTTGTGTTTAAAAACCCTGCAAAAAATATCCAATTTGTAAAAAATAGGTCGTTTCGGATTGTTGGTACCAAGTGGTCAAATGAGGTCGAGAGGGGGGGGGGGGGGGGGGGGGGGAGGGGGGGATGAATAGACCTCTGTACCTTTTTAAATTTTTTCTCTTTTTCTTCTATAAGTAGAGTAAGCTTATCAGCAATAAGATGACTAAGCTAATTTTGCACTAAGCTTATCAGCAAAGTAGCCTACTTAGCTGATTTTGCTCATCAAGCTTATATAATCAGAGTATCAAACAATGATGCAGCGGATTGTCTATGTGTATTTTTCAAACAATATTTTCAACTCAACTAACTTTTAAATCAACAAGAAAGTTTGACCCCAAGTTAGAAATTCCTCATTTTAAAAGACTCTTCATTTAAAGTATTTACTTAACTTATGAAAAATGCAATGCAAGACAAGTAAAGTAAAGTAAATAACACAGGGAATTTTAATAGTGGTTCAGCAGGAACAAATTCTCTTAATCCACTCTTCTAAATCACGAAGATTTAGGCTCCACTAGAACACAAAGTAACTAGTACATCACCACTTGTGCTTTTACAACAAATAACCAAGCAACAAGATCACAATAGGAAATCACAAAGAAGACCTATTCTACAAATTAATATCACTCACTAAGATGGATATCTACTTCTCTCAACACTCAGTTTAATACCACTAAGATATGCAAGAGTTTAATAATGTTTTTCAACAATTAGTTTCGTCATGAGATGACTCTGCTTATTATCAGATGACTCAACTGATGGGTTCTTGCTCTAAAGATTTGATCTTGAAAGTGTGCAAGTCTCTCTTGAATTTTCAGTTTACCATCTATTTATACTTTTGGATTTGAAATTTTGCCCGTTGAAGTTTGCCAAAATTACATTTTAGTCCTTGAGCCACGGTCATAATTTCGAAAGCTACTTTTGCAGACTGCCGAACTGTTCACTGTTGTACGGATCTGATCACTGTTGTTGTAACACCCCAATCCCACATTGATTGTGGATGAATTGTTTAAATGGTTAATAAAGACTTGACCTACTTCTACTTGTAAACATGGACTTAAGCATTTTGGGCTAGTAGACTAGAGCCCAACAATGTTGACAAGGCTATAAGTGGATCAAGGTCTTTACAAATGGTATCAGAGCCGACTTCGTGGTGTTATCCATGAGGGCGGTCTTGGGCTATTGATCTGGACTCGGCGAGGACGTCGAGTATTTGAGTTGGGGAGATTGTAACACCTCAATCACACATTGATTGTGGATGAATTGTTTGAATGGTTAATAAAGACTTGACCTACTTCTACTTGTAAACATGGGCTTAAGCATTTTGGGCTAGTAGACTAGAGCCCAACAATGTTGACTAGGCTAGAAGTGGATCAAGGTCTTTACAGTTGTACTGATCTGACAGTCATGGATCGACATATTTTAATAAATAATTTTAAAAATATATAACGTGAAGTTGTAGGGACCAACTTGAAGTATTTTAAAAATAGTTTCTTGAAATATGTTGATCCAAAACTACCTATTTTTTATAAATTGGGTGCTTTTTGCATGGTTTTTAAAAATACCAGGAAGTTTGGAGCAATAAAAATTTCACAGGGTAGTTTCTTGCAGGTTTAGTAATAAGATAATAAGAATACATATTCAGGACAATATCAAGACCAACATTATGTCAGTACATGTTCCTTTGGGAAGAGATCGATTGGATTCTTGAGAGTGGTCCGGTCCGCCGAATTGTAAGTTCTCTTGCAAATCTGCTTACAAAGCCCAGGAAACACAAAGTTCAGGGGAGGATAGGATATTTGCGTGGTTGTGGAAGTTGCGATGCCCTCACCGTTTGAAGCTTTTTGTAGGGTTAATAGATCATGGAAACATGTTGACGAATGCTCTTCGGTTTGATCGACACTTTGCAGACTCTGATCTCTGCTCGAGAGGTTGCTTGGCTAGAGAGGATTCGTATCACCTATTTTACGACTGCCCTCTTGCTAGAAAAATCTGGGAGCAAATAGATTTCCCCTATGGATTTTTCGATTCAGGCTTCTACTGGAATGGATAATTGGGTAAAGAAGGCCATTCAACTAAGTCTGAGCAACTTTGTTTTACCTAAAAGCCAGTGTGTTGGGTGTTTTTAGCTGCTATTTGGAATATCTGAAAGGCTAGGAACTTTCGAGTATTTGAAGGGAGAGAATATGTTACTCAAGCTACTACTTATAGGGTGAAGCAGCTTGCACTCGGCAGTCAGAGTTCGTATGTTCTAATTCGACAGAGAAGGGTTTCGGGGTCCCAGATTTAGTTGCGCCTCTACAAGGATTGGGTCAAGTTGAACACGGATGGGAGTTGGGTGGCAAGATCGAACTCCGTAGCAATAGGTGGCGTGGTAAGGAATGACAAAAAATTAAGTGACATTGTTGAAATTGTCACTTTTTTCTTATATTTAGTGACAAAAACATTAGTTTTGTCACAATAACAATAGTGACAAGTGCAACACTGACAAAATATATTTCAAAGTTGTCACTTACGGATATTAGTGACAAGTGTATGGAACTTAAGTTGTCACAATTGACAATTAGTGACACCCTTTCAGTGACAAACTAGTGACAATAAATATTATCATTATAATTTAGTGCAAATTTTTAGTTGTCACTTTTGGGGTATCACTAAATGTCAATAGTGATAACTTTTTCACATATCTTGTCACTAGTGTATCTATATACATCATTTTAGTGACAATATTTAAATTCTTGTCACTTTGTCATCTACTATTATGTCACTAAAATTTAATTTTTTTGTAGTGAGTGATTGTCCGTTTCAGATAAAAAAAAAAAAAAAGAAGAAGAAGACATTTCAAATGTAGGATGCCTGTTCTGGGGTGGGGTTGAGATTTCTCTTTTTATTTTACGTTATATTCACTAAAATGGTTATTATAAAGTGCAAAGATTTAAAGACGACACTTTGATATCTTGAATCCATGAAAATGACCTAGTGTAAAGATTTAATGAACAAATGAATTCATAACATTAAAAATAAATAATACACATCATATTATTTAAACAACCTATACGGAAGAGAAATTAATTAATTAATTAATTATATATATATATATATATATATATTAAATCTTAGTAAAAATACCTCAATTATGACAAAGAGTTCATGCAACGGAAACAAAATATATACTAAATCTTAGTAAAAATACCTCAATTATGACAAAGAGTTCATGCAACGGAAACAAAATATATACTTATTACTATATATATTATATATAGAGAAGGAAAAACACTTTTGATACCAAACTTTAGTTCGAAAAACACATTTGGTACTAAGCTTTTCGAAAAAACACCTTTCATACTATGATTCACACCCTCTTGACACATTTAGTTTTGCTGTCAATTTTCGGACGGAATTCATCATGTGCCGCTCACGTGACCGTTAAGTTAACAATGGGAGGGAAAACATACACGAGTTTTAAAGACCCACCATAGTTAACTTAACGGGCACGTGCTGAATTTCATCCAAAAATTGATCATGAAAAAGAAGTTGAATTTAGCTGTTTTGGAGCTGTATTTGGAGGAGTTGAATTCAAGAAATGGTTATATATTCAAAGAATTTGATAAAGAAGTCGGAGATAAAAGCTTTCTCTCGGAGAAGAATAAGATCATGGAAGATATTCGGAGTTTCTCGGACAGCAAACGAGACATGGTTTGTGAACTTTCAACTTCGTATTTTTAATGTATATTTTTATGAAATGGAGGTTTTATTTCATGCTATGTTTCATGCAGAGTAAGGAGATTGTTGATCTTTTATCTTGGAAATCCCTTGTTTAATTCCTTCCAGATGAACAATATAATCAAACAAAATGACCGTCTCAGGTTTTGCCTTAATTTCTTGACTGGTGCATATGTATCCTCGAGAAATTGCATTTTTAGTCCCGCACTTTAAAAAATAGCACTTTTGGTCCGTATTTTTTTGGGGCACATTTTGTCCTTCCCTTTGCATTCATATTCTGCACCTTTGGTCTCGTATGACAGTCTTTCTTTTGCAGTTTTGGTTCGTTGGATTGTCTTTGTTTTGTAGTTTTGGTCACAAAATAGATGAAAAGTGCTATTTTCGGAAATTATACCTGACGTTTTTTGGCTAAAACCTCACGTTTGATTTTTGCATTTGGCTTGATTCTGATACAGTTACCCGAGACTGGGCTAAAACCCAATATGTATGCAGTCTTATCACATAATCGACTAAAAACCACATTCCAGCCCATCTCCTAATTATACCCCAGGACCCCTCAATTTGCACAACAATATAATACTATTATATTTCAAATTCTAGTTATTGATTTGTTACCTTTTCAAAATTCAACCCAAATCATATCTAGAATTTTCAAAATTCATAAAACTCAACACCCAAAGTGTTTTAAAGGAAGGTTGATTTTATGAAAAATTGACTGAACTAATTGACTCAACACATTATTTCTCAGGATATGAACAAAATGGTTTTGCAATAGGTATCCAACTTACTCTATTTGGATAAGTTTTTGCCCGGTTTTGCTGAGTCTTGCGAATCTAAACCAAAACTCTTTTAAATGGAGTTTGGAGAAACCTATGAAACTCATCATAAACTTACCATTTTTGGATAAATTTTGGTTTCATTTCGCAGGTCTCGCGAAACTAACCCAAAACTCTTTTAAATGGAGTTTGGAGAAACCTATGAAACTTATTCACAAACCCAAATTCAAACTCTTGAAACCCATAAAACTTTAATTTGACACATATCACCTACTTTTTTGGGATGGTCTATTGTGACTCTCACTTCAAAGAGAGTCACCAACAACCTTATTCTTGACCAATTAAATTTGAACACTTGTCTACTTTACAACCTCAATAATTTCATTTACAATCCAGCTAACCTTTGAAATGCCCATTATAACCTTACTCTTTATTTTACAAAATTCCCAACTTACCCTTTATCTATTTCATATATAATATACTTCCACAATTGTTTCGCTCTAACGGAATTTTATCCGTCCCAGCGGAGCTTGGTAGTTGTTTTGGTCATTTTTTTTTTGTGTTTGCGGAAGATTAGATATACAACAAAATCCTACATATTGATATTTTTGTTTACAATGATTATATGAAAAAAAATTCGACCAAAATATGTGAAAGCAATGCGTGCTTCGGAAATTTTTACATTGTCATGGTTTTCTTTTTAGAAAATTAATGTACAAAATTATATTATATAAATAGCATTTTTATATTTATAAAATTTTGTATTACAATGAATTTTTATTTAATATTAGTTCAATTTATTCAATAACTACTTAATTATACAAATTTATCAAAACTTTGAAATAAATATTACAATTATCAATTTTAGAATTCTATGTGATATTACAAATGACATTCATATTTTAAAATTCTAAAAGAAATTATTAACACTACAAATAAAAGCCAAATATCAAAATTGAAAAATCACCTCTAATTTTCAAATATTTATCTTGTTAAGTTCAATTTGAATTATCAAAGAGTCCTAATACCTTAGGATAATGTATAATTCGGTTAATAGTAACCGAAATCAATAATTGGCTTAATTAATTTACCAAAGTCAACATTGTTGATCTTATGGTAATGTATAATTAGGTTAATTGTTATCAAAATCGATAATTGGTTCGATTAATTGATTGAAGTCAACATTGTTGACCATTTGATAATGAATAATTAGGTTAATCGTAACTAAAATCGATAATTGACTCGATTAATTGACAAAAGTCAACATTGTTGATTAAATCGATGATTGAGTCGATTAATTGACCGAAGTCAACATTGTTGACCATATGGTAGTGTATAATTATGTTAATCGAAATCAATACTTATTCCAATTATTGACTAAAGTCAACATTGTTGACCATAGAAAAATATATAATTAGGTTAATCGTAACCAAAATCGATACTTGTCCCAATTATTGAACAAAATCAACATTGTTGACCACATAGTAATGTATAATTAGGTTAATCGTAACCGAATCGATAATTGACTCGATTGATTTACCTAAGTCAACATTGTTGACCTTAGGGTAATATATACTTAGTTTAATCATAACTAAAATCGATAATTAACCTTATTTTTAAGTATACTCAAAGACAATTTATGATGTTACCCGACACATATAGCTCAAATATCAAGCATCTCAACCTTGCTTTACTTTATAAAAATATCCTAAAATATAAATAATAAATATATATTCTACATAGTCAATATAATAATGATTGGTATTTTTTTGTTATACAAAATTAGAGAAGGAGGACTTTGTTATTTTTAATTATAAAAGTAAGAAAATCAAATTTGAAGGGATCACCATATTTGACTATCTAATTCCACAATTTGATTATAAAGTCAAATATAGCTAATACAGTTGAATGAGTTATAATAACTTAAATTTTCATAAATAAATTCCATAATTTTTAATATATTCATTAAGTTTAAAATAACCATTAAATTTGGATTGTTCATTAAAAAATTTATTCCAATTTCATATAGTATCAAAACATATTTCTCTTTTTATAGATACATTTTAACCCAACTTGATATTATATGTTTTATTTAAAAAAAAAAAGTTTGAAATTCATTGAAATTATATTCTACTTTCATCAAGCCAAATGCAAGATCAATAAAAATAATAAAACTAAATTTATACTTTTTTTTCTCTGATAAATACATAATGAGTTGAATTATATTTTCAAATTTATAGATTTTATGATACACTCTTCCCATAAATTTAAATTATTTTTCTACAAAAATTGCACATTATTTAATATTTTAATGCAAATATTCCTTATTTTCTAAATAATTAAAATACTGTTTCTATAATTGAGTAAAAAGAAAGAATTTCTCAATATTAAAAAAAAAAATGGATCTTCTTCCTCGTGAAGGAAGCTTCGCCGGTGAATCAATTGACCAAAATCGAGAATGAAAATGAGGCCCTGACACGAGTAGCTTTACAAGCAGTTCCGGAGAATCAATTGATGGATGAAACTTAGAAGTGAGATAAACATTTTGTGGAAGAATAGATACAAAATTTAGTGGTTTGGTTGAATGGATTAGCAAGCTTCTTAGTTAGATCCAGCAAACACAAAGTGCAGCATTTTTGGTCTTGAAAAAAAAAAAAAAAAGCCTCGCAACCAGAACGGCGGCTACGAAGTGCCGCCTCCATTCTGGTCTAGACCAGAACGACGGAGAGTGAAGTGTCGCCGTTCTGGTATGATTAAGGAGCAGAGAGGGAGAGGGAGGTGGTGGTGGTGGGGCTCAGGGGTTGGAAAGGGGTTGGGGTTAGGAGAGAAATTGGGGGAGAAGAAATGATAGGGATATTCTAGTAAAAGAGAGTATTTTTGTTGTTTTTATTTGAGGGTAATAATGTAAATCTACTATTTACAATGTATTAATTATTAAATTTCTGGATATAATACACAAAATGTGAGGTTGTATATATTTGTACACAATCAATAGATAAGATACATCTTCTTCTTTTTTCAATGGTTTGAATTGATTTGTTGTGGTGACTCAACTCTTAGCCAAGAGTCACAATAGAACCCCCCTACTTTTTTTCCAAAACTCTAGAAAAAAAAACAATGATTTGACACTTATTTTCTTCTCCAAACCCCAATATTCAAACTCAATCCAAGTGGAGTTTCAACTTTTTCAAAACCACAAAACCCAACATCCAAAACTTAACCAAATGGATATCAAAGATTTCACTGAAACATGAAAATCATTTTTTTAAAACTAAAACAACTAGGGGTGCACATGGTTCTTAAAACCGTACTGTACCGTACCAAACCGTACCGAATGTTAGATTTTTTTTCTCAAAACCGAAGGTCTTGGTATGGATGAAAACCGTACCGAGTATTTTGGTATGGTTTTGGTTTTAGACTTCCCATACCGTAAAAAACCGTATCGTACCGAAATTGAGAAGAAACATGAATTAACTATTTATTTTTTGATATTTACAATTAAAATTTATAAATTTTTATTTTTCAATTTATAATTCAAATATTATCGAATACTATATTATTTATAATTTATATTATAGTCCATCATAGTTTATTGTTACTACATTGCTCGCGTTCAATTAAAAAAAGATATGATCGAATTTAGCACAAATTAAACTTGTTATATGTTCAAAACTCAAAATGCAAAAATTCTAGACAACAAATACCAAATAGTAAGTTTCTTCACATGATAAAAACAATGATCAAATAATTAACCAATTAATTTTATTCAATTAAATCGAATTATAGTATCAGATTTGTGAACATTATCTTTTCCAATGCTTTATGTAATGTAAAAAAATAGTTTGTAAGATATTATAATATTAATTTTTATATAATTGTCAACTATGTAATCCACTATATAAGAAAAATTGCATGAAAAAAGTTTGTTTGAAAAAACCGCAAAACCGTACCGTACCGGAACCGCACAAAACCGAGTTTGTTGGTATGGTTCATAAAACTTTAGTTTGGTTTTGAGTTTTTTAAAACCGCACTAATTGGTACGGTACAAATTTTGTTAAAAAACCGCAAAGCCGTACCATGTGCATTCCTAAAAACAGCACCAAAATCTTTCCAACTAGGGCTTGAAAGTTCAGCATAGTCAATTTATCAAAGAGGGAAAAATACTTTTGATACCAAACTTTAGTTCAAAAAACACATTTGATACCTGATTTGACCTGATTTCGTCATAAGTTCAATATCAGTAAATTTATTAAGAAACGGTTTATTAATTAGGGTTTGGTTAAAGTACTCAGGATGGTGCAATTCAAGACTTCTATGAATTATGCTAAATACGTAAAATAAAGTATATGAGAGGAGAACAATTGTATTAGTATTATTGATTGGTAAAATTCTGGATCCCTAATACAATGTAGGATTCACTATTTATAATGAATACCCTATCCTAACATGACTAGGAGTCCTGCAAGGCCTAGGAGTCCTGCATGGCCTAGGAGTCCCGCATGGCCCAATAAACCTTTGGGATCGAACTTCAGGTCGGCTAGACGCGGAAAAGCAGATCGAGACGATCATGGAACTTTCGAGGAGACCCATTACGGCTTCGCAGGTCGGATCGATTATGAACTAGCTCGGAAAGTACTATTTAATCATAGGTGCAAAATGGCCCTCATCAGTACTCCCTCACTTCTCGAGCGTAATCGTAGCTGGAGCTCGTAGAAATAGATAAAGTCATAGCGTCAACCTTCAGTGGTTCATGAAGTAAGCCTCGTTAAAAACCTGGTTCGGAAAAACCCTTCATGGGATAAAAACCGAACAAGGGAAAAAGAGTGCACATCAGTACGAACCCTTTAGGTAAAGACGCGTAGCTTGGTAACGTGTGTCAGACATATGCAAAGTCTTTTCATGATTTCATTGGCGGGAAGTAGAAACGTCGCGAAGGGTTGAATCGTCATTTCATCATCCATATATATAATCGATTTAAGCGGGATTTTTTTTACTTTTACCCCAACTATCTAGATCTCTCAGCAGTAAAATTTTTAGTCGATATTCTTGCAAACTATTCAATTCGTCGAGCATACTTCTTTTACCAAATAAAATGGCTTCGACCTCACAAAACCCCAACTCTTCCAGCCAGAATGAAGAAGAACAAGTACCCCCAAACATTGTTAACCCAGAAACCCTTTCTTCTGACGAGGAAGTAGGAGATGGTGTACAGGCCGAGGATGTTAGGGATTATGAGGAAAAAGGAGTAGACAGTTTAGTAGTAGAGATTGTTCCTGAGGAAGAAATAGTCGCCAAAGCTTCAAAGAAATCAAAAACTTCTCAACCTCAAATTTTTGCCCCTATTGAGTTCTTCCCTTCTCGACTGAAAGAGGAGCATTTACCGACCTTGAAGAGAGATTATGGTTGTTATTTTCCGTCGGATTTCGAACTAATTCTTCCTTCTGCAGAGGAGAGAGTTGATACGCCTCCCCCAAATTGCCGAGCTTTTTATACTTCGCATTTCGATCACGGATTACGTTTCCCTCTTTCTCCGATCCTACGCCAACTTCGAGAGACCTTCTTTGTTTCTTTGACCCAACTCGTACCAAACGCCATAGCCTTTATTATGGCTTTCTCGGTCTTGATGGTTGCGAAAGGTTTGCAACCCTCGTTTCGTAACATTCTTCACTTATTTCGTCTTTCCATATCGACTTCCTCCAATCGTGGATACTATTATGTTAGCCAAAGACCCGGGTTTGCTGTTTTAGAAAATGCCATTTCGAGTAACAGCATGGAGTGGAAGTCGAACTTCTTTTTTGTCAAGCCTCCGACCCACCGTGTTCTTGAGAATGGAGAAACCGAACAGTTCATCTACGACTGGGGTTATGACCAATCCTGGGTATACGGCGGTCGGAAGGTTATAGGCGAAATGGCTCCAGATGATCATTTTTCTTCAGACATGGTGGAGGAAATAAGGTCGGACAAATATCAGTCGGCTTATTTGGTCGGAGAAATCTATCTTCGAAAAGCTGGATTGAGTTCTCTGGATTTTCCCATTTCATCGGATGATCGTTCCCTAAGTAAGATTTTATCATAGATTAATCTATTTTTTAAGAAAGATCCCTCATTTGTCATCCTTTTAACATTTATAATCATATGTTGTAGCTTCTATGGTCGAGGAATGTCGTTACTCAGTGGTTGGGAAAAATGTTCTTTCTAACTCGAAGAAATCCTCGGGAATGGTACCAATAGAGCAGAGACGGTCCAGAAAAAGGAAGAGAGATCAGCACCAGGATTTGGAAGACATTGAGGAAGAGTCCTTTGAAAGTGCAGATCCTGTTTGAGTAGCTCATCCCATGACCGATCAGACTTCTACAGAGACACCTTCCTCGAGTACTGGTCCAGGACAAGGCTTTCCTCTCAATTTCATCAGAGAAAAATATGGCATTCTTGGCTGTAAGACTTGGCCGGAACGTAACCCTACCGGTCCTGATGCAAAAAGAAAGAAGCAATTCTACGACAAAGAAGGCGAGTTCTTTACTCATGTTGGAGACACGAGCCACAAGGCTTCTTTGTTAGACATGATTGAGAGCCATCTGCAGGGAAAACGGGCAGCTGGATATTCTGAAAAGGACTCACCGATGACCGATGATAAGGACAACATCATCGATAAGTCAATTCGACTTCTTCTGTCCTCGTCCTTTACCAAAGATGTGCAGCGAAATTTTGAAGGGGAACCTCTCGAGCAACTGGCAAGAGCAGCTCATGCCCATGAAGTGGTAATACATCATCATACTGTTTGTTCTCAATATATTTTAAGATCTCTGTTTCATTTCTGAATTAAGTGATATATTCTTTTTGTAGTCTGGGAATGCATTAGTAACGGCCATGTATGATACGGCTTTGCATAGAGAACAGTGTAAGTTTGTGGAAGAGACCAACAACATTTTAACCGCCAAAATTAAAGAGCTTGAAAACAAACTTGCTCAGGTTGGTAGTTCTCGTACACCAGTTGAGATTCGGCCTGCTCCTATTGTCAATCCCATCCTGGAGACTGATAATCCTCATATTATCAGCACGATGATGGATGCTAGTCGATATCAGTCGCAGGTCGATCAACTAAATCGAGAGTTGGATGACCAGCGTGTTTCGCATGCCACCTTGATCAGTAAACTGGAGTCGAAGGTTCTATCACTCCGATCTCAACTTGCGGCTAGGGATGATGATGCTAACTTGGATAAGGTCACGGATGAAGTTCATACTCCTGACGTTGAGTCCGTGGTCAGGAAGTTTCTTGATTCTCCTGTTCATACGGCGATAATTCATCAAAAAATAGGGGGTCTGCTGTTTAGCTCGTTTTACAAGGGTGTCGATCAATTGATCGAATCTGGGCTGATTCCTGATAGGCGAGATGATTATCGCAAAGTCATGGAGATCGGAAAGGATCGACGGCTTCAAGAATACCCTCCAGAATCCTTGCCTTCCGTCGAGTTTAGTGATCATCCTTTAGCTCATCTGGTGGCTGAGTTTGGAACTCCATTGCCTGTGCCTGACCCTGACCTAGAGCCAGCAGAGGATGTCGAGGGCGACCAAGGGGACAAAGGAAAAGCTGAAAATAATGAAGGGTCATCCTCTGAAGAAGTCACTCCCCCATCTTAGGCCACGTTTATGATTAGGATCTTATCAGTTTTCTTCTATAAACTTTGTAACTCTTTGTTAATCTATTCAGTAGAATACGTAACTTTTTGTAGATGAAGTTAATGAAAAATCCCCCCTTTTTTTTATATGTATACAACTTTTAATGTCAGATGTGCCTTTGTCGAATTTTCCTTTGTCGCCTTAATGATCGTAGCACGCAATTAATAACCTTCTCCGGTATACATTTGAAATTTTACTGTTCGCGCCATAGGTTGAGGACATAATTGTCATTTTCTTTACTATATATAAAGGTAAAACCTTTGAAGTTTTACCGCGCGTCCCCACTTGCAATATAAAATTTCTCTGTAATTGATCGGAGCAACAGTTCGATATTCACCAAAATTTTTTATTTTTCGGTCATGAGTTCCAATCTGTTCTCTGGTGCCACTAAACGGTCTTTACGAGGCCCATCTAGTCGAGATACCCCTAAAAAGAAAGCTAGGACCGAAAGCTCACATCAGCCATCTTCCGAGGAAGGGGCTGTTCCCCAAAAATCCGTGCCTCCTTCCGATCAAGTTTCGACCCCTCTAGGTGATGTTCCGAGGTCTGAGGTGAATACTTCTTCTGAAATGAAGGAAATTATGGATTCTTCTACGGGTCCTTCCCGAGTTTCGATCCATAGTCCATTGGTTGGTCCGAACATCCTAGAAGCTTGTCGGAACGAGGAGTCTCAAGATACTTCTCCTGCTCCCGTCGACCAACTAAGAGATGACTCCCCTAATCCTGTTCCCAACACCATAGTAATTCAAACTTCTGATCAAGAAAACTCTCAACAGGTCGACACCATTCCTCCTCATCCTGAAGTCGGGTCAGATTTGCAAATGGGCGGATCAGTGGAAGACATTCCCGAGTCTCTTTTTGCCCCTCTGACCTCCAATGTTGTCGTTTCTAATTCTCAAAATGCTCAAGTTCTTTCTCCTTCTGTCATTCCTCGAGATATGACTAAGACTGGATCTGGTCCCAGCAAGTCGAGTTCCGAGAATCCAATGGACGATCCTTCTCTTTTAGACGACCGTCCTTTACGATCACAAGTTGAAGAAATAATCGAGTTTACAATGGCTCGATCAAGAGGGGTATCCCTAGATGCATGTGTTCCTACATCTTTCGAGCCCGATGGGGTATCTTGGAATTTGGGAATGGGTACTATTCTGCCAAAGGAGCTTGATAAGCTGAAGGACCACTCTTCTCTGCAGCTCGTTCAGTCCATCTTCAAGCATTTGGAGTTGGTAATTTGATTTTTTGCTTTACCAGAAATACCTCGTGTTCTAATTCTTTTAGTATTTTATTCTGATACTTTCACAATTTGTTTATATGTTAAGGATGAAGCTCTTCAGCTCGGGATACAAAATGATGAAGCTTACTTTTCTCAACTTGCTTCCCATGAAAGGCTGGATACTATTGCTACAGCTCATCGACAGCTGATGAATGAAGCTGAGAGTCTTCGAGCGGCTAACGAAAGGCTCTCTAAAGATAAAGAAGATCTTGCTCGGGCGAATAGTAGTTTGGAGTCCGACAAAGAGCAACTCATAAAGGAAAAACAAGACCTGCTTCAGCTGAATAGAAATCTAGAAGAGGTTACCCAATCTCAGATCGAGAAAGGGAAGAAACAAGAGTTTGATAGGGGTTTTACTCTTGGGTATAAGCAACGTACTCAAGAATTGATCACTTATCTCGATCATCAAACGAGTCCCGACCATCCTCTCGAACTGTAGATCAAGCTTCTCTCTCTTTTTTTTTTTTTTTATGTAAATATGCTTAGATTTTTGAATGAACAGTGTTTCATGTTGTTCCAATCGTTTTCGTGTAGAAGAAATCTTGGTTCCGATCTGAATACCATAATAACTATTGTCTATTTTCTCGGGAGAGGAAAAGTCACCTAGGTAGTTGTGCCGTAACCGTAGCTATAGGACGTTTCATATGCTGTCTGTTAAATAATAAATTCTTCAATCTATAAATAATTTCCTCCACAAAGATAACTAAAATACAAAGAAGTATCATGTCATCATTAGTAAGAAATAGAAATCCAATGTGGTACTTGTGGAGTCCAGATTATGGTGGAAATATTCTTGATCAAGATTTGTTAAGACAAAAGAGAGCTGGTTGGTTCATTAAAAAGGTATTCACCGTGTCAGTGTATTCTCTTCGACCAAGGAGGATACTTGTATGAGTATAATGAGGTATCCCTCGACTCAGGCGGATACTTTGTAACCTAGTAGTCGGATATCCTTCGACCAAGGAGGATACTTCGTAAAGGTCTGGTGAAGTATATTGCAAATCTTCACCAATGCGGGTACCAGATTCCAAGAATAAGAAGTCCGTCGGACTGGAGGATCAAATCATTCTGATAAGTAGATGGTAGGCGCATAATATTTGAGTATTTGTAATAATTTTCATCAATAAATGTATCCTCCTTTCTCGATATCGATCATATCTGCTAAGTATAATTATTGAAGTCTTTAATAAAAGTATTTTATTTGCATAGTTGATCTATGATATTAACTCTTGTCCGTTTGACTGTCGTTGATCATTTACTCGATCTGAAAACTAACCCAACCAAGCGTATAGTATATCTTAGTTATCTCAATAATCTGGACCGTTGATAGGATCCCAAGGCATCACCGTAGGATTCCCTATTCTCTGCCTATAAAAAGGCCATTTCCTCCTTCCTTTTTTCATAAGGATGTTGTCCATAAAAAATTTCTATTTGCGTGATCATGATCGACCACCGGAATGTATTGTTGCAACAAAGGATGAGTTCCTGACTTGGCATGGGTGGAATTGGAAAAATTATGCCTCCAACATATATAGTGGTGATCGGGCAAACCTTAAAACTGGGGTTTAGTCGACCATAATTTATGCCATATGGTATAGTTCGAGGTCAGAGGAAAGCTGCATTCTTGCTTTATCGAAATCAACTTGTTTCTTAACAGGTCGAGAATGCCAAGTATGAATCGTATCGATCCACCATTGATCTGGTGAAGAAAAAGCATCAGCTTCTTCGAGGTGGTCGAAATTAGATAGCATGTACACTTTCCTCTACTACTCACAGCTTCCGAGCCTTAGAGGAAGTGCCTGAACTTTAGTTTCTCGTTACTGTTCTCAAGTAGCCGTAAGGAAGGTTGTTCCTGAACTCGAAGCTTACGAAGTCACGACTGATGGTCGGAAGTGCTTGTCATTTGATGGTTGTTGAAAATAAACTATTTTCTGTGATTCTGCGCCTAGAGTTGTTAGTATATCGATCGATGCCATTGTATGATCTAGCTGTTTGTATGATAAGAATCTTCAAATTTGTAAGATAATCTTTGTAATGAGAAATTTATCAGTATGAAAATATCGATCTAGTGTGTAATCGATCAATCTTGTAGTGCATTTAATACAACTCATGTTTTTATGGCTGGTAGTTATGAATAGGTAACGTAAATCCCGAGAATATATCATCACCGTTGATTGGATATAAAATTCCACCGTTGGATCTTTTACCGCTCCTTCTATAAAAGGAATTTGTCACCTTTCATTCATTTTCTATCAAAAGTGAAATTTCTTGATAATGTACTTCCTCTTCTTTCAAAACGGTGGTCGTCCATCTAACTCGAATTTTCTGAAAACTGTTAGTTATTACGACTTGGTATGGGCGAAATCGGAAAATGGAGACTTCTCAAAGACTATGAAGTCTCCGATCCCTAAAAAAGGGGATCGATCGGAGTGCGTATCATATATCGACCATCCTGCGCAAATGGGTAGGGGTCGGTATAGTGTCGTTCCGATCTAATAGTTCTGTGGTCGGTGGAAAGCTGGTCAATTCATTAAAATAAGAAAATATGATCGAGAGTGCTGACCACCATCGACCGATGTAAAATTTCGATCTCATGAAGCTCTGGTGAAGTATGGACCTCAGATTCTCCAAGCTTGTGGTCGAAATTTCGGAACTTAAAAGGCGGTTGTTCTCGTCGTCCGGGCTTAGCTGGTGGCAAGAAGGCTGGAAAAAGTATGAAGATAATCAAAGACAGAAGCCTGCAATTCATACTGCCTCTCTTCAAATCTAGATAACCTCAGTCGATCAGACGATCTTGTAAGAATGCTTTTTACAAGTCTACCGGACAACCGAGTTGTACTCGATTAGGACTTTCTTTTAGCATATAATAGGATTTGTTGTCGATCGATTAGGGAGATCTTTGTATCTTTCCAATGTACATTACTTATTTGTAATAGTTTCATGAACATGAATAAACTTTATTTTTATTTTTAATATTGATTTTTCATACTTGTAGATCGTATGACGTTGATCGATGAGTCTCTACCGACCCAATCGGTTTTGCTCAAAGATGTATTTTACTTAGGTTTTTTACCAATCACTGGTTTTTACCATTGAAGATCGTTTTATTAGATCGATGAGTGTTTACCGAGCCAATCGGTTTTACTCAAAAAATTGTATTTTACTTAGGTTTTGTACCAACTATTGGTTTTAACAATTGAAGATCGTTTTATTAGACCGATAAGTGTTTACCGAGCCAATCGGTTTTACTCAAAAAATTGTATTTTACTTAGGTTTTGTACCAACTATTGGTTTTAACCATCGAAGATCGTTTCATTAGATCGATGAGTGTTTACCGACCTAATCGGTTTTACTCAAAAAATTTAGGTTGTATTTTACTTAGGTTTTGTACCCATTATTGGTTTTAACCTTTGTAGACCACATGAGTATTTGTTCTTCTTCATCTAGTGTTAAGAGAAAAAATAAGCAATAGCTTTTTATTGTACTCGTAAACAAAATGCTAAGTTTGGAAGAAATTATCTGAAACAGGCTACTCTAAAAATTAAAAATACAAGCTAGTTTTGGAATATTCAAATTGATCTTCAAGCCCTCCAATTCTCGAGCTCATCGACCATAATATAGCCTAAGATTTACTGCATTCCAAGTTCGAGGAAGTGGAGTTCCATCCAAATGAGCTATTTTATAAGATCCCTTCTTGCCGACCGCAGTTACCATGTACGGACCTTCCCAATTTTGCTGTAATTTTCCCACATGTTTTGATACCTCGACCTTCTTAAGTACCAGATCACCTTCCTTGAATGAACGTATTCTTACTTTCTAATTGTAGGCCTTTTCCATGCTGGACTTAGTTGCTTGCAGACGAAGATTGGCTTTTTCCCTTAGGGCTTCACTTAAGTCAACATCATCTTTTCTCAGTTGATCATTCGTTTCTTCATCGTATAACTCGATCCTTGGGCTGGGAACAAGTGCCTCGACTGGGATAACTGCTTCCGAGCCATAAACTAAGCTAAAAGGCGTTTCACCAGTAGAAGCTTTTACTGTAGTTCTATTTCCCAAACGACAACGGGAAGCTCATCCAACCATTTTCCTTTGGCGTCATCCAGTCTTTTTTCGAGGGACTTAACAATTTCCCAATTTGCTACCTCGGTCTGTCCGTTTGCTCGAGGATGTCCCACGGATGTAAAATTTTGTTGTATCCCATACTTCGAGCACCATTCTTGAACCTGCTTTCCAGCAAACTGGGTTCCGTTGTCGGAGATCAAGACCCTTGGGATACCGAAACGGCAAACTATATTTTTCCAAAGAAAATTTATGACCTGGAACTATGTTATCCGAGCAAGCGATATACATTCAATCCATTTACTGAAATATTCAACAGCGATCAGGACGTAACTCTTTTTTGACCTGGCAGTTGGGAATGGCCCCACTATATCAATTCCCCATTGGTCAAAAGGCCAACAGATCGGGATTGGATGCATCGTTTCTGCTGGTTGATGGATTATATTTGAGTGCACCTGGCAGTATTGACAATGTTTTACACAATCCTGCGCATCTGAATACATGGTAGGCTAATAGTACCCTGTTCTCAAACATTTCAGCGTGAGTGCACAAGCCCCACTGTGATTCCCTGCTTATCCTTCATGAATATCTTTGAGGATGCTTTGAGTCTGGTGCTCGGGAATGCACTTCAGTAGAATTCCAGAAACGGATCGTCTGTAGAGTTTTCCATTTTCAATAGCATATCTTGGTGCTCGATATCTAATTCTCCGAGCTTCATTATTATTGCTAGAGAGAGATCCCTCTTTCAAATAGGTGAACAGAGGGGTCATCCAACTATCTGCAGCCAGGTCAATGTCCATTATTTCAGTAACAGGGACAGTGTCAAGATCGATCGATGGTGTTTTTGAGATTAACCAAGTGATCACCCTTTTAGACTTACCATCTCTCGATCCAGTAAATCTTGACAGTTGATCGGCCCATCGATTTCTTCTCGTGGGATGTTCTGAATTTCAAACTTATCAAATTTCTCAGTCAACTCTTTTACTTTGGCCAAATACTTTATCATGTTGTATTCCTTGGCCTCATACATCCCATTGATCTGTCTTTGAATTAGCTCGGAGTCCGTTAAGACGTTCAAAGCCTTTATGTTGGCTTGAATGGCTATTTCCATTCCTGCAATTAGAGCCTCATACTCTGCTTCGTTGTTTGTTATCATGAAATCTAAGGTGATTGCATAGTTCATATCTTCACCATTTGGTCCTTGAATATTAATTCCTGCACCCCCGCCATCTCTGCTTGACGCGCCATCGACGTGCATAAGCCATACTGGATTATTAACGAGTAAGATGTTACTATTGCTTGAAGGCGTCCCTTCAGGGATCGTCTCCGATGGACTAGGAGTTTCTAGGATGAAGTCGGCAAGCACTTGAGCTTTTATTGCAGTTCGTGTGTTGGATGAAGATGAAGATGGAAGGCATAAAGTGAAGAGAGGTTTTGATGATTTCCAAAACATCATAATTAGCTAAGTGGAAGCTTAGTACAAACCTTCAAAGATATTTGACTAAGGAATACTTATTTCAGACTAGTCAAATATGGTCCAGAAGACTACTGATCTGTTGCTGAAGAAAGAAATCAGACTGGTGGACTATCAGCCGACTCAAATAAGATTAGTTCAAGTTTGGGATCAGCCGAGTATACATCAGACGAGTGATTTCGATCAGCTGAGTGGAAGGGATCAAGAAGTCTGATCAACGGTAATAAATGCACTTCGGTAATAAATGCTGAAGAGGAAGGGTATTTATGACAAATGATTGAATAGAAACCTCGTATCAGATTGGTGCATTAAATGCGATCTGACAGCAAGTACAGCAGAGTGTACAGTGTTCAGTCGCAGGTAGCCATTTCTGCAGAAGGACCAGTACTCGAGGATTTGAACAGCTGTCGATCTCTCAACGGGCAGATTTTCAAATCTCCAAGTATAAATAGTTCAGTTCGTGAGTTGAAGAAGGATATACAACACATTTTGAGAGCAAAAATCTGAAGCAGAATTCTTCTAAGTCTCAAACTCAAGAACAGAACACTCATCAGCCGAGTCATTTGTTGACGAAGCAGAATAGAGAGAAAACAGAAAAGACTTATAAATCTGAGTGATTTTGTTTGTATCGTGTTGTGAGAAGTAGATATCCATCTTAGTGAGTGATATTACTTCAGAGAGTAGGAGTTTCTTTGTGATTTCCTATTGTGAACTTACGGCCATATCACTACTAGAAAAATAACCTTTTGTCACGCTCTAATATGACAATTTTAAAACGGCGTCTCATCTACTAATCTTATATGACAACTCAAAAAAGAGCGTCTCATTAATTGGGCGCGTATACTAAAATCACTAAAAGGATATAAGGAGGGAAAATTGGCGCCTTTATTATTTCACCAAAGTATCAGGGTTCCCAAAAGGCAAAATAGAAACACTTACCCTAGCTTGAAACACCCTCTCTCTACTAGAATCTTGAAAACCGTTTCTCAAAAAAGAATTTCTTCTAAGTAAATCTCCAGTCGTTGATGCCGAAGCCCTAAATCAGAATATAGGTACTTTTTCCTTCGATTCTGCTCTATTCTTGAACTCCAAAAATTAGTCAAATTATACTTTAATGCGGCAATTTTCAGTTTAATTTCTTTAGTTTCTGCTCCAGATTTAAGTCTTTTAGACTCTCAATATATGATATTCTATATAGATACAAGTCAGATTATTTATTAAGTTTGTTAATAACTTTTTATTTACTTTGGATTTTGGGAAATCTGATTTTGAGGGATGTCCTTTGTCCGTTTGTTTCTTTTGGTGAACAGGGAGTACTTACTTTTGAGATTTGTGTTGATGGATGATATTGTTGTTATTTGTTCTCTGTGTTTTTTTGTGCGATTATTGATTCAATGTTTCAAAAGTGGATTACTCAAGTGGATTATTGGGTCTGATTAATTGAGTTGATTTATGGGGAGGTTGGTATTTCAAAATTAAGTGTTTGGGTCTGATTAATTGAGATGATTTATGGGGAGGCTGGTAGATTAGAAGTTTGTATTTCTTGATTTTAGGGTCCATTTGGATTGATGGATTTGAAATGACTAGGGATTTCAAATGGATGGATTTGAAAATCCAATGATTTGAAATCCATTCATTTGAAATCCCTTGTTTGGATAATTTTTTTTACAAAGGATTTCAAATCCACTCATTTGAAATCCATTGTTTGGTATAATACCATTTGAGGTAATTGAAATTCTCAACCATACCTTATAATTTGCTCTATGAGTTAATTCTTGTTGTTGATATTGGGATAAAATCGCATAAATCGATTTGGGACAAAATTATAATTTTTTAAAATTGAGGGACCAAAAGAGCAAATTCGGATTTCAGAAAATCTGGGGCCGAATTGAAAATCTTAATTTTCTGAAAATTCTGGACTGAATTGGAACTCTGGGTTTTTCGAAAATCTGGGGTCAAATGGCAATTTCTGAAAATTAAGGGACCAAAAGTGCAAATTTGGATTTTTTAAAATCAGGGGCCGAATTGAAAATTTTAATCTTCCGAAATTATGGACTGAATTGTAATTCTGGGTTTTTAAAAAATCTAGGGTCAAATTGTAATTTCTGAAAATTGAGGGACCAAAAGTGTAAATTCGGATTTCTGAAAATCTGGGGCCGAATTGAATTTTTTTAATTTTCTGAGAATTCTGAACTGAATCGCAATTCTTGGTTTTTCAAAAATTTGGGGTCAAATTGTAATTTCCGAAAATTGAGGGACCAAAAGTGCAAATTTGAATTTCTGAAAATCAGGGTACAAATTGAAATTTTTAATTTCTGAAAATTCTGGACTGAATTGTAATTCTGGGTTCTTCGAAATTCTGGGGTCAAAATTGCAATTTCCGAAAATTGAGGGAGCAAAAGTGCAATTCGAATTTCTGAAAATAGTAGCCGAATTGCAAATTTTAATTTTTTGAAAATTCTGGACTGAATTGCAATTCTAGGTTTTTCGAAAATCTGGGATCAAATTGCAATTTTTGAAAGTATACAATGTTGACTTTTTTTTAAGTGGATTTCAAATGACTAATTTTAGGAGGAATTTCAAATCCACTTAAAATTGGGCTGAAATCCATTGGACTAAAATCCAGGATTTCAAATGAATGGATTTAATTTTGTATCCAAATAGCATGATGGATTTGACAAGGGATTTCAAATCCACCCAACCCAAATCCATCCATCCAAATGGGCCCTTAGTTTATTTAAACTGTCATTAAGAACTTCTTTTGATTTTTTTTGCTTAGAGATATATGCAAACCACCCTTGCACTTTGCCTAACTATGAAAAATCTCCATGTGTTGTTTTTATTGGCAACCCCCCCTGTGTTATTTCTGTATTAGCAAAAAAACCCATTTCAAATTCCTTCTAAATCATAGGGAGTTTTTGTATTGCTATATAGTTTCAAGGAGATCGCAAACTAAAATTGCTAACCTTTTCGTTTATCTAAACAGGGACTATAGGTTGGAGTAACTTCAAGAGGTGATATTTGTTGGACAAGCTTTTGGATTTTGCTTATAAAGAGTACTATTATTGGTAAATGTTAAAATAGCTTATTCTTGATCATGAAAATACACATTAACATCCATGTATATCACCGTATACATCAGATGCAGTGACACCTTTTCCATACAACTTTACTCTTCCCCCTTTTTCTTGCCCAACAACTTGAGAAAATATGTCATCCGGACCAATATCTTTTGCATCCGGAGGAAGTTTACTAGTTAGTTCCTTCATTTTATGCTGCATATCAAGTATAACCAAAGAGTTTGAGAAATCATTTAACATAACGAACTATAGATCAGATCTTGCTAAATAATTAAGGTCCAATACTCGTTGATTAGTTAAAATATTTAAGTTAACCTCTATAGTCATAAAACACTCTTACCAAAGAATCTGCTATTACGGGATTAGATGTCTCCCCCTTTCGAGTATAACACTTCTCAAAAAGATCCATCCTACTTATTTCGACATTAGTTGGTTCAACATTGTCATTTGATTCATCATCATCACCTAGTTCATCAACATCTATTTCATCATCTCTCACTTCTGATGTCACTAATTCCTTCTACAAAACAAAATGAAACCAAAACGTGGATAAGTAATCATTCAAGAATTATAAAAGTTCATACATATTACGTACAACGAACCAACCTTCATTTTATCCCTCACTTGAGCGAAACTTCTTTTACCAGTAACATGATCCATAATCTTTTTTGATCTATTCTCTTTGTTTTGAGCACTTATCTTCTGTATATAACAAAAATACTTACATGAACATTAATATAATTCATTCATAGGATTAAGTATTAACATTCATATCAGTCAAATCAATTAAAAAGTCAACTTACCTGTGTTGCATCACTGCTCCAACGAATCACTAAATTCTTCCATTGCTCATTGTCGATTCTTTGATCATCTTCATGAGGTCGTTTGCGCAAGTTAACCGTTAAAGATGAGTTTGCATCAAAATATTTTTTCTTTACTCTATTCTTCCAACTTCTCCAATTTTTCGCCAAATTCATCAAAGTGTGACTTTCAAGGTTTGGTGAGTCATAGAATTTCTCCTAAAGTATCAGTATGCAGTTAGATAGTGCCACGAAATAACATATTGAAAAAGTAAGTAAGATAAAAAAATAAGAAAATTGTTTAATAGTTACCTTAACCTGCTCCACCAATGTTCTTTTAACGTTACGTGACACAGTATGCCAATCTTCGATATCAAGTGGAAGTAAATCACTATTTCTAACTAAAGTACCAATAAACTCAACATATTCACTTTTATTTGGACCAATAGCCTGTCCATATTCATTAAAATCCACTTCTTTACGACTTTTTCTTACCCAAACACGTGCCATATGAGTAGGTCCTCTAGTTGTTTTTTTCTCATTGGCATCTCCTGCAACCCCCAAAAAGTTAATAATAATAATAAAATAATAAATAAGTGACATTAATATTAATATTTTCGACCATACTTGTGTTATCATGTACCTCATTATCCAAATCATTTGAATGTAACTCAGATGGATGGTTATCATCTTCAATTCTTATGCGTTTACCACGTCTTGCGCTTTCCAGTACTACAAATCAGTTTTATATTAAAATAGGCTAGCAAGTAACTTTATGCTAATTTATAATGCAATCATATGTAACTCTCATAATAAAGACATATTATAGGCATTGATGTCTAGCATTCAAAATGTTCAATATTTAAATATCAAATAGCTATTGGAGTTACATGTAACTTCTAACAATAAAGACATACCATACCATTATGCAAGATTAAGAAATTCCAACACATAATCCCACATATTTTGTAGAAGAGTATGAACAAGTTCAACTTCTCTTTGCTAAATAGCAACAATCACTTACCTCAAAGATAACAGATGAGTCCTATAGACTTTAAATAGTTTATATATGCATGCCTCAATAAAAATTAACATTTTCTATTTGCATACCAAACACCTTGTATTTGAGTATTTGCACTTAAAATGCTTAGCAAAATAACATACTTTATTATTTTATTTCAACTCAATATTTTAGTAACTCAAATAATTATAAGACACATTTTACATTATTTTTCAGAGAGTTGAAAGCATATTCATGGAAATTCAAGTGACACTTACAAATAATCAATTAAGTGCAATTATCTCCATGCATTATTATTTGTCTAATAATCAATTAAGCAAGCAACATATAATATAAGCATCTTATCTTTGCTAACAAAGATGATATGACCTCGAACAAATCAGTGCATGCATCGAATTTAATTTGCCACATTAGAATAACATGGAGTTTCTTAATTAATCACATGACGATTAAATTATTTTATCAATTAATGCAATTTGGTATTGAAAACATAAAAGTTAGACACAAGTTCTGAAATCTCTTCATAATTAAACCATAACCATCATAGATATCTCCTGAAAAGACAACTTTACCGTTAAAATAGAAACGGTCTTTAGTGCATCGAATATATATATATATATATATATATATATATATATATATATATATTTTAAGAAAAATAAGTTATTGACCTCTATAGGAATTTTATATTGATTAAATCATTCCACCATGTGTATGATTATAATTGCCAAAGAAATGCATTTATGACCACTAAGTAATGCATACATTTTTTTTTTTCATATCATACTATCAACTCATAGTATCAAATATTGAACCAACTATAATATATGAATGGCAAATTATATAATCATTTGAAATGTAAAATCATTTTTTCCCAACGAGCTCAAATAAATTTTTATGGTCTTAAACCATAATTTAACAAGTAATTGCACCTTAACGACTTCATAGTTACTCAATCAAAATATTGCCACAAAGAAATTAATGCACTAAATTACAATTTAAAATATCTTTAATAATGGTTTTTATCAAAAAGAATTCGGATAATGGACAAATCTTTATTTCACCAAAAAGCGATAGTTCAAAATGAATAAACTTCAAATTTAAGGGAACCAATCAGACTACACCCAGACGTACGTTTCCTTTTCACAAATAGTTTTATTGTGGTTTTTTTTTTTTTATGACATTAAAATAATTTAACCCCCATATATATTACTTATGTAATGCCATTGGAGATTATAATAATGCTTGAATTAATACCTTCAAGGTCAAAAGAATTAAGTATGTCTTTAATAGGGTGTTTTATTCTATTTCAATAAATTGGTTTTAAGGCTCGTCTTATAAAAGAAATATTAATAACAATATATTAATGGAATTAATTTTTAGCATCAAATGCTTCATTAATTTATTAAAATTTTAACTAGCCATTAAATAATAATATACATGTAACTTTCACACAAATAAAGTAAAATAATTCATGAAGCACATAAAACACAATTATTGAAGTTTTATTTTATACAAACTTTATCTCTTACATGTATGTATGGGTTATATATTTTGTGACAAGAAAACACCGATATGCTTTTCAAAGATTAGAGTAAAATTGTATATGTCCTTAATTCACTTCATCCATGAACAAACCAATTACGTACGTACGGTTGGTAATGTTTAATTTAGTTTATAAGGATAAATCAAAATGATTTTTTATTTTTCATAATAAACGTAAAGAACTCCAGTACCAATTCTTGGCTTGCAGAAATACTTTTAATAATAAAATGTAAATTCATTTAACCATCAAAATAAAAAGCTTGTTAAAATAGGCTTTAATCACTTAATGGGTTTCAGTATAATATTCTTCAATTTCTATGTACGAAATTGCATCCTAACCATTGTTCATGCTAATCACACATGAGAATAAAAACAACTTTAATGGCTTACAAGGACTACACCAATTTCGTAATATAGTTTTAAAATTTAAAATTTAAACCATCAGCACATATCACACTAAGGACAAACTTGAGAAGAACAGTCACAATTTGATCTTTTAAAGTTTGACGTGTTATTCACAAATTATTTATTCCTTTTAATAGTCAGATATTATTTTTAACACGGAAAATAAATTGTAATAGGCCAAGTTATAAGCTGAATGTGTACACATCATGGAAAAACATACCAGCATTCACACAACACATTTGAATTAGATCAAAGAAAATAATTTCGATTATAAATCATACCTGAATTTTGATTCTCCAATGAATTCTATATCTTTTAAAATAGTCTAACAGAAATATATATGCTCCTTTGATATATCCCAAAATCTTTTGCAATAGACAAACTTTTGATTTGCATAAATTCTCCAAAGTACCTCAATCAAACATAAGATGAAATTGTTAGAGAATTCAAACCCCTCAAATATCTTACTAAACACAAACCACAAATATTATCACTTTCTTAGATTGTTGTGAAATTTTGGTTTTACACTAAATTTAAATAAATCATAGTTTTAAAATAAACAACTCATATAATTTTATAATATGATATATGACGTAAAATAATTTAAAATATAAAACGACTGGCCAGTAGAGGAGTCACGCCACTAGACGCTGTCCTAAGAAAGTGATTGCCTCCCCTCGTACAGGTATTGGCGGCTGATCACAATCCTAAGATAAAACCCAAATGGCCCCGCCGGCGTCCTCATCCGTGAGCACGTCACAGGAAGACAAAGAACCAGACTTTATCTCTAGTGCCCAATAACAATATAGAAAATATTTTGTGAATGCAACCTAACTAGTGAGTGTGTGTCTAAGACTCTAGGACACCTATTTATAGTGTACATGACACTTACCACATACTTTTTCCCCCAAATTCTATAAAATTAAATATTAATTTGACAACTACCACCTACTATTTTCCCCAAACCCTAACATTCAAACCCAAACGACGTAGGGTTTCAATTTTTTCAAAATCACAAAACACAACATTTAAAACCTAACCAAATAGGGTTTCATCGAACCGGGTCAAAATCCTTCCAAATAGGGCCATGTATATAGTAATGATACTAAAGGGCCCAATTCATAAAGAAATGGGTATCATGTTGTTCCGGACCGACGCACAAGCTTAATGGGCCTTTACCATTCAAATATTTAAGGCAACGGATCTAAATCTGAGTTATATTTCTAACGTAGCGGCATCCGGATATAAAAGATAATTGATGGATGCAATCCACTTAAAAATGCATTGCTAAGCAAAATGAAGTATTGGTGATAACTATGTAAAGACCGACTTGAATATGATTAGAAATTAAGAAATTCTGATAGGTCGGATTTGAATTAAAATCCTTTAGAAAAAATGGACTTAAATATGGAGTTAGACGGGTTCTTTGCAATTTGCACTCCCCAAATAGGAAAAATGGACAATTTACACCCTCGAAACTCAAAAATAAATTAAGAATAAGTCAACAATTTGCACCCCTTTATTTTTTTCGATAGAATTGACCAACCTAATCAACAAAGTCAGAGGCAAATTGGGTGATTCAATTTTCATTATTTTTCAAAATCAATAGAATAATTATAGTTCCTCCAAATCAATAATCACATGAGATAAAATGATATTTGAGGGCAAAATTTGGTAACTCTAGCTAAAAGAAATGGGCAAAAGTGAGATGAAACAAGTTTCATAAATTAATTATTTCCGACGGATTTTATCCATCGAAAAATAATTAAAAAAATAAAAAATAAAATTATTTTCCGATGGATTTATATCCGTTGGAAAATATCTATAAAAAATAATAATTTTTTTTCGACGGAATTTATCCGTCGGAAAATAATAAAAAGATATTAAATATTTTCCGATGGAAAAATTCCGTCGGGACATAATAGAAAAAAATTAAATTTAAATTATTTTCCGACGGATTTTATCCGTCGAAAATATATAAAAAAAACAATAAATTAATTATTTCATATGGAAAATAATATAATAATAAATATAGAATATAAAAAATTATAAATGAAATGACTAAAAATAATTGAAATCTATAATCGGGAAAATTAAATATTTTGATCCATGTTTTCGCAAATTTCATTGACTTGACTCGTTTTCCATCATTTTGATCGATTTAAACCACTTTTTGCAATAATTTGATTAATTTAAATATTTTTATCTACTTAACTCGTCTTTACATAACCATATAGTAAAAAAAATTGAATTAATGACAAATTAATAATTTCGAGCCAAGCTAGTATCGATTTGATTTCGAATAACCTCAAATATACAATATAACACTAAGGTCAACTATTGATCAATTAACGTTGCAAATCGATTATTGATCGATCTGATTGCGAATAACCTCAATGTACATAACAATATAGTCAATAATTTGGAACTAGTGACTAATTAAGTAATTTCGAGCCAAGTATTGATTTAATTTCGAATAACCTTAATGTACACATCCATAAGGTCAACAATGTTGACTTTGGTATTAACGTTACAAATCGATAATCGATTGATCTGATTGCGGATAACCTTAATGTACATAACCATATAGTCAACAATTTTGAATTGGCAACTAATTAATTAATTTCGAGCCAATTATCGATTTGATTTCGAATAACTTCAATGTACATAATCTTAAGGCTAAAAATTGGTCAATTAACGTTACAAATCGAGAATCGATCGATCTGATTGCGATAACCTTAATTTACATAACCATATAGTCAACAATTTTGAATTAGCAATTAATTAATTAATTATGAGCCAAGTATCGATTTGATTTCTATTAACCTCAATGTACATAACCATAAGGTCAACAATGTTGACTATGGTCAATTCATGTTGCAAATCGAGAATCGATTGATCTGATTGCAAATAATCTCAATGTAAATAACCAAATAGTCAGCAATTTTCATAACGACTACTTAATTAATTTCGAGCCAATGTACAAAAATAGTAAATAATTTTGAATTATGATCTAGTTAACTTATTATGAACCAAATGTCAATTTAACTTAAAAGATTATAATATTAATTGGTCTAAACATACCAAGAAAATGAAATTGTAGTCCATTCAAGACATAATAGTGTTTATTATAGTGATTACCAACACATCCACATTTACATCCAATCTTTTACAAGTTAAAATTAAATAAATTAGAACATATCCTAAATTGAGCTAATTAACCGATTAATAAATTCAAACGATTCATACTCATAGCTACTACTCATGAACACATGACCTTAAGTTGGCGAGATTCCAACTAAAATGATTCATTCTCAATCACTACAAGAAGAGTGAGTGTTGCCAACCCAACATTAAAGAGTTGTGGTGGATATGAATATTTTGACATTGACCTAAGAAAGTCGTGATTGATATTCTCACAAGACGTAGTGGAAACATCCACCACGACTCCCAGCCATAGTGGAAATTTTCACATCTAAAGAATGAGTTAGTTGCTCAATCAAATGTCCAAGAGACTTACAACTTTGTTGGTCGGGCCAATGGCCGAGCTGGCCTAGCACACCACATAGGTGGGCAAAACTCGATTGTACATTGCTTACTATTGTGTGATTTTGCAAGGCAATGTTGGGCAATGTCTGGGTAAGCTTTTGCTAAATATTCTTGTAACTCTAATGAAGCTATCTGGTTCTCAATTCTTTGTTCGAATTTGGATGCATCGGAATTAGGATTCGTTATGACTTTGACATGGTATAGTAGAAATAAATTCTTATGGGAGGCATAAGAATTTACTCCGGCTGAAGTTGTTCTTTTTGCAGAAAGATTCTATGATCGATTTTAAGAGTCAAAAAGCTCCCAATTAGCTTCAACTCCTATGAGACCAACCATATCAAATTGGAAATTGTCACCCCTAGTTTCATAAAAATTAATGTTGATGTTTTGATTGATTCGAATTCTGAGAATGTTGGACTTGGCCTTATTGCTCGATATCATTTTGGGAAGTACGTTTGGACTGACGATCTAAAAAACGTGCACCTCTTCGTGAACCCGAGGCATCGGAGGCCTTGGCTATAGCTTTTGGACTTAAATTTGGTATTACTACGGGATGAAAAGATATTATTCTAGAAGGATATTGCTTTTCGGTAGTGAATGTTATTATGGGTTCCAATTCCCATAACCATTTTCACCCACTTGGTCACATCTTTGAAGACATCAAACATTTAGCTAGAAGTTTAGACTCTTTGTTTTCTTATATGTGTTTAGGGAAATTAATTCCGTTGCACATGCCTTATCTAGAGTAGCTTTTATCATCTCCCCCTCGACTATTGTTTTCCCGAGCTTTATCCGTAAACTTGTAATCGATAACTTTGATCATTAAGGAATCGTCCCTATTAGGGCTTCTAAAAATATAGAGGAAAAAAAACTTCTGACTTGCCAAAAATATAAAACAACATTATTACGACTAGAAATGCTAGCATAGATATAAATTTAAAGATAAAAGCTCAAACACAAGCGCAATTCAGGACTGAAAAAACTTCCATAATTTTAAAATTTAGTTGAAATTTAAATTAAGCTATTCGAAGTTACTTCCATAATTAATTGACAAAACTTGTTTAGTTTAATTAATTCATTTAACAATCAAATTAAATCCAATGACAATATTTCAACTTCAATAAGTAAAACGAAATATGAACAATGTCTTATTTGGTTTACTCATACTCTGTTTACATATTGATTCCAAAAAACCTACACATTTTTATTTTTCTATTGAACCTTGTAGTCTAGTATAGGATAAAACACTTTTAGAAAATTAATGTTTCATTTGTAAGGTTTCATTTAAATGAGGGTAAATTATGAATATCCCTGAGGTAAGGCCTAATTACGAAAATCCTCCTCACGTATTGGGTATTACGAAAATTCCCCTGTGGTTTATCACCATCTTACAATTGACCCCTTATCCGTGAAAAGTTCCAACTTTGCCCCTAGGGGGTTATTGTAATGTTTGTAATATCTTAAAAAATAAACTTGGGTGCTAATTGAAATATTTTATAAATTATAAAATTGATCATTATATATTTTCCATCAAAAAATTGATAAAAAATTGTATAATTTCCCATAAGTTTCAAAAAATATTAATTTTTTTAACATATTTATTAACAATTTAATTTTTATAATAAACAAAATTTTATCAATTATATACATAAAAATAATTTAATAAATTTTATTGTTATAAACACAAAAAGTAAATTAAATATATTGTATTTTTAAATTTTCCTATTATTTTTTAAAATATTAAATTTATTAATACAATTTAAAATAATAATTTTAATTAAATGTGTAAATAAACTTCTTTTATTATATAATATTATTAATGAAAATTTGTTTAATTATTATTATAAAAATTAAATAGTTAATAAATATGTAAGAAAATATTTTTTTAGTATTTTTTGGAAACTTATGTGCAATTATACAATTTTTTGGTGGTAAATATATAACTATCAATTATATCATTTATGAGATATTACAATTAACACCCAAGGTTTAACTTTTCTTAAGATATTACAAACATTATAATAACACCCTAAGGTCAAAGTTGAAACTTTTTAGTGGTATGAGTTTATTGTAAGATGATGACAAACCTTAGGGGGATTTTCGTAATACCCAATACGTGAGAGGGATTTTCGTAACTATGCCTTACCTCGGGGGTATTCCTAATTTACCCTATAAATTAACTTCCCAACACTCACAATCAAGAACTTCTTTGAGTAATAGATATGGAAAATTTTACATAAAAAAATAAATAATACTTCATACCTGGTCCTCATGCGATATACACCAACAATAACATCATAATATTGGCAAGAGTCAGAAGACAAGAACAAAGAAGCATTGATCAATGGTCTATCAGTTTCAGAAATGCTTTTTTCATATTCGGAGATTTAAGTTAGAAAATGAAAGAAAAAATAAGTAATAAAAATTGTTTTAGAAACTAATGTTACCTAGCCCAGGTATAAACTACAAAGCTGAAAATACTGCTAAAACATATAACACCGGTAAAAGTATTTAACTGCAAATTTTTATAATGAAGTAAATCTGCTTAAAATTTTAGTTTTAATATTTTTGTGAGAAGGATGACAAGAAGGGAAGCTAAAGAAATATTAACTAAATTCTAGACAAAGAATGCAATCTAATAAATTGACAGTATGACGAGTTAGCTCATTTCTACATGTTGGGGTTTTATATGTGAATAAAATAATTGAGAGTAAGAGGTGTGACTATTCGGTTCGAAGAGGTACTATTTTGACCGAAACATTGCAATCCAAACAACATGTCTCTTGCGAAAGACACTTCTGCATCTATAAATAGAAGTCAGGATCTAGTCAATTCTGAATCAATTTATAGCATCTAAAGAGACATTTCTGAAACTGATAGACCATTGATATTATTCTTATTCTTATTATTATTAAAATGCGAGTGGGATAAATTGTGAATTGGAAGTAAATGGTGAGGGAAATTCGTAAAAAATCATTTTTGGCACTATAAAACTAGTTATTTTTCAATTTTGGTACCATTGTGTCAATTTTGGTACCAATTCTGACTTGCATTTTCAATTTTGGCACTTCCGTCAGTTGACCGTTAAGTCAACTGACGGAAGTGCCAAAATTGAAAAAACCAGTTAGAATTGGTACCAAAATTGACACCATGGTACCAAAATTGAAAAACGCCTAATTCTATGGTGCCAAAAATGAATTTTTGCCAAAGAAAAATACTACTCTCTTTCTCTTACTTTCTTCATAATTTAGTTCGAAAATTCTATTTGTTCAAGTTTGCTGTGGATCAAATAAAAATTTGAAAAAGCTAGTTTTACAAATTAAACTTTCCATTAGGCCATATATGAAAATGACTCTTCATTATTTGTGAACAACAGACTATTTTATCTTGCAAGACTACCGGCAGTGACGGAGCTACTGCCAAGAAAGTGGGGTGTAATGACCCCACTCAAGTTTTCCCCTTTTTACAAAAATTATATACATATTAGTAGTAAAAAAATATGTATTTCATATAATTGTATTGAATGGATCCCGCCCAAAAAAATTAAAATTTACATGATAGTGGGGTCAGTTTTTAATTAAAATATATTTGTCTTCCATTTACTTATTAAATAATTAATAACTTTTATTTATGATTTAGTTATTTAACAACAAAAAATAAATCCCACTTTTTTGGGTTGTGAGTAGTTTTTCCATATAAAATCACACCAAGTTCAAATCAATCTTTCATTTTCATCTCTTTCCTAACCAAGAAACCCTCTCAAAAAGAAAGATGGAGAATGTATAACCAATAAAATATTTTGGGTAAGAGTTTTTTAAATTAAAAGGACAAAAAATCACTTGAAGAAAGAAACAAGGTACAAAGTATATATATTTTTTCGAATGATAATTTTATATTTGTTAGTTGTATATTTATTTAATATAGTAATATCGTTGAAAAATATTTCATACATTATAGTGACCCCAGTGAAAAATTTTATGGCTACGCAACTGACTACCGGGAATCAAACTGCATGCACCGTGACAACCGCGAAAATATTATCTCAAAGAAATTGCTTCGGCAAGCCTCGGTCTCATATCCTATTTTCGTGTGTTGATTCAAGTGTTCTTTGGATTAAATAGAACCATACAAAAGGGAGTATGTTTATCGCTGTGAATGATTCAAGCAAGACGCCTAGAAATCCTGGCATAATATTGGCTAGCTAGGTATTTGAACCAACCTTGAATAGTTATCTTCGACGAGTGAATCTTCAACTTTCTAAATTGAGGAAGGGACATTTTCATTTTACGTTTCAGCACCAATGGAACTAGGAAGTGAAAGCAGGGCCGACCCTAGACTACCAGGGGCTCTAGGAAAAATTTAAAATGGGGCCCTATGTCATAAAATAAATATGTTTAAAAAATTAATATTTCTTACTTTTTTTTAGATATCGAGTAAATGTTAATATTGGGAGGCAGATAATCTTGTAGATATGTTATGCTTTGTTTTTTAACAATCTTATGCCTTCCAATCTTAAATATGTTCTACTGCAATCATAAGTCATAACCAATATGGGAAAGAGCAGCTTCTACATATTTAGAGGTATATTGATTTTTAATTGCTTTAGGGTTTGATTAAGGCTTAATTGCTTTAGGGTTTAATTAGGGCTTAATTGCTTTAGGGTTTGAATGAGAGTTTGGCAAAGCATAGGATTTGATTGTTTTGCATTCTTTCAAATAGAAAGAGAGCATACCCATTTACAGTAGCTATGGAGATGCCCTTCTTTTTCATGATGCTAATTAATTAGCTGCAAATGATATAAATACATAGATCTAATTTGCTAGAATTTTGTATTTGTGCTTGTGATAAATGTTGCAGCCACTACTAAGAAAGATTAAAATTAACAAAGAAAGATTGAGAGTTTGGCCAAGCATAGGGACTGTTTTTGCATTTTTTCAAAGAGAAAGAGAGCATAACCATTTTCGGTTGCAATTCCTGTTGCAATTTTGAGTTTTTGTAGTAGTGAAGGGGGGGAACTAAGCCACATTTTTGTTCTTAACAAAACGACTTAGTTGGTTTTAAAATAAATTTTAATTTTATTTCGTTGGTATCCAAGGGATTCACTTTTTGAACCTATTTTAAGCGTTATATACTCTAGAAACATGCATATTTATTATAGAATAAATATTCACCATATTGTAAAAGTTGTTTCCGACAAAATGTTGTAATTTCTCATTTCTTTAATTGATTGTAGAAAAACTAGGAGAGATGGAAGATTGGAGATTTTCACATTTTAACAAAAACTCTATTAACATTTTGTTATAGAATGATTGCAGTAGGTGGCAAAACTAAGCAAGACTTTTTTGGTACCGTTCTATTCCATGGATATATGGTATTTTAATTTGGGCTAATTTCAATTTACCCACGAAATGCATAATATTCATTTATCTTCTGTGATTTGAAAAAGAGCACTACCCCTGTGAAAATTTTAAAAAAGTAATTTAGCTCTTTCAGCCAGAGAGTAGAACTCACTTATCAAAATTAAGAGAGTGCATGAAAATTGTTTTCGTAACACAGGGAGGTAAGTTGCCACATTTATCATAACAAATGAGGGTAAACTGACACATTATCATAACACAGGGGGTTAAATTGTCACATGTAAAAATGTCAAGAAGGCAATGTGAAATTTGTATAAGCAGAAGTAAAAAAGGTATTCCATGTTACTACTTAGAGTTTGTTTTACTATTAATGACATGCATGATTATGCCTTGTTGGTGTGCGCATGGTTATGATTTTTTCTAAATATGTTATTGTGTTTTTTTAGATTTCTAAAACTATGGATAAGGGATGGATGCAGTTGAATAGGTTAGATCCTTCTTTTGGTGTAGGAGTGGAGGAGTTCATCAAATTTGCTTATTCCAGTAAAGAACCATATGAAAAAATTCCATGTCCCTGTTATAAATGTAGCAATTTTTGTGATCAAACTCAAGAAGTTGTTAGATATCACTTGTCTATAAATGGGATAATGAGGTATAACATGGAGAAGCTCACGAGGATGATTTAGATAATGAGGAAAACATTGAAGATTACACCGAAACAAGTGATTCATATGATGAAAATGATGGAAATGATTTGTGGGAGATGTTGACTGATATTTCAAATGCCAACTTAGGGAATAATTCAAATTCAATGGAAAATTTGACAACTCCAGGTGCTCCTTTCCCTCTTGGAAGAGCAGATACATATATGAAACTACTAAAAGACTCTGAAATAATTGTATAATGGTTGTGAATCCTATTCTAAGTTATCTTTCCTTGTAAAATTACTTCATATAAAGACTATGAATGGTTGGACCAACAAGTCTTTTGATATGCTCCTTGAGCTATTAAAAGACGCCTTTCAAGGTGTGGATGTGGATCTTCCTAAGTCATATTCTGAGTCTAAAAAATTGATGCGTGAGTTAGGATTCACATATACAAAAATTCACTCATGTGTGAATGATTGTGTGCCTTTTTTGGAAAGAATTTGAGCACTTGGATGATTGTCCAAAATGTAAAACATGTAGATGGAAAGATAAAGGGTAAAAAAAATACCTTGTAAGGTTTTACGCTACTTTCCGTTGAAACCTAGACTACAAAGGTTATTTGTGAATAAGGATTTTGCTGAGGACATGAGATGGCATAAAGAAAAATTAGTACATGAGGAAAATACTTTGAGGCACCCAGCTGATTCTGAAAGTTGGAGAGATTTCGACGAAAAATATCCGTTATTCAGTCAAGATCCACGTAATATAAGGCTAGGGTTAGCATCTGATGGATATACTCCTTTTGCTAACATGGGCACTTCTCATAGCATTTGGCCAGTAATTCTCGTGCCGTACAATCTTCCACCTTGGATGTTTACTTACAACCACTTATTGATGAATTGAACGAGTTATGGGGTCTGGTATTGAGACATATGATGCTTTTAAAGAAGAAGATTTTGTCTTACATTCTGCATTAATGTGGACTATTAGTGATTTCCCTACACTTAGTTATTTGTCCGGGTGGATAACATCTGGCTATTATGCTTGTCCTGTTTGCATGGGTGAAACTATATGTGAACATTTGCATAATAGTAAAAAAATGTTGCTATATATCTCATCGTCGTTTCTTACCAAATAACCATAAATGGAGAAATGAGATGAAATCTTTTGATGGCAAAAAAGAAGATAGAATTGCACCTGAACGTCTATATGGTGCTGAAATTTTAGAACAATTGGGTTCCCTTGAACAAGTACAATTTGGTAAATTGCTGAAAGCAACGAAAAACAAGAAAAAAGGGAAAAAGAGAAAGAGAGAAGAAACGATAAAGAGTGTCGGGAACAAGTTAAATTGGAGGAAACGGAGCATTTTCTTTGAATTACCATATTGGGAAACCCTTAAGGTGCGGCATAATTTGGATATCATGCATATAGAGAAAAATGTGTGTGATAACGTGCTTGGAACGTTAATGAACATTACTGAAAAAACTAAAGACAATAAGAAGGCACGTCTAGATTTGATGGAAAAGGGCTTGAAACCAAACTTGCATCTACAGGACGAAGGTGAATATATGCCATCTGCCTCGTACACTTTATCACAAGATCAAAAGAAGTTGTTTTGTGAATTCTTGAGTTCCATCAAGTTTCCAGATGGGTTTGCCTCAAATATCTCACGGTGTGTGAACGAAAAATAGTGGATAATCGCTGACCTTAAAAGTCACGACTGCCATATTCTTTTACAACGTTTACTTCCACTGGCAACTCGTGGATATTTGGACAATTTTAATTTTGATTTTTTTGTTTTATTTAAGTTACTTTCATGGTTTAAAGCTAATACTTGTGGCCTGGTGTGACTTTAAGATGTATTTTGGGTTTGTTTACAGGAAATTAGGAGTTTTTAAAAGATATGTACGTAATAAGGCTAGACCTGAAGCATCGATAGCAGAACAATACATAGACAATGAATGCTTGACTTTTTGCTCCATGTATTTGCATAATATTGAGACAAAGTTCAACCGCATAGAGAGAAATTATGATAAAAGAGAGCAGTTGGGAAGTTTCTCAATTTTTGCATGTAAAGGTCATCCGTTTGGAGGAGTGAAATATACAGAATTAAGTGATTCTGATTTGGAAAAAGTTCACATTTTTGTGTTGAAGAATTGTGAAGAGATTGAAGACTATAGAAGGTAATTTGTATTCGTGTATGTAGATTTAATTTTCCATTCGAAGTTAATTATAATATATTTTTCATTCTCTTATAAACTTCTTCTATTTAGATGAACTGGTTGACGAGTTGAAGGTTGAAGGACTTGCTAGCGAAGAATTAGTATCTTTAGCTAATGGACCCGATAGTCGAGTGAACCTATACAGTGGTTGCAATGTTAGTGGATTTAGATTCCATACGAAAGATTGTGAGAGAAATAAAAAGACTCAAAACAGTGGAGTAGTTGTGGAGGGAGAGTATAATAAAAGAACAGTTGATTTCTATGGTGTTGTAAAAGACATTATTGAGGTTGATTACCTACAAGGAGGCAAAAGGGTCTTAATTTTCAAATGTGATTGGTGGAATGTAAAAAATGCTTTAGGAATTCGTAAGGACCAAGATTCTAACATAACAAGTGTGAATGTTAGTAAAACTTGGTATGAGGACCAACCGTTTGTTTTGGCATACCAAGTAAGACAAGTTTTCTACGTTGAAGATCTAAAACTTGGCAAAACTTGGCGCATAGTGGAAAAGATACAACCTCGCGGGTCTTATGATGTTCCTAAGAAAAATGATGTGGAGCCAAATGATCTTGAAGAGCCTTATCAAGAAGAAGTGCCTGATGAATTTAATCCTTTTGTGGACATTGAAGAATGAATATGAGAAAGTTAGAAAGTAGAATTATTTAGTTAGCTTGTCTACTACACGAAGTGGACAATTGTAACTGATTAATGTGGATTTATTTTCTGTTTTTCTGCTTTTGATATGGTTGTGATGATTAACACTTTATTTTAATCGTAGCTAACTAATGTGGATTCTTTCATTGTTATTTTGTTCTTCTTTTGGTATGAGATAACCGGTCATATCTACAATATTTTTCTTCAATGCATTGTTTGTATCATCTTTTCGTTTGGGCTAATGGGCTAACATTGGTCTTATGCATGTTATTGATTTAAACATATGGGAGGACCAAGGAAAAAAAGTAGTGTAGAAAAAGGTGAGTCATCATTGTCACATGGCTATAGTAGTGGACAGCATTCACGCGAGTTTCGTGTTACTAAGACCACTAGAAATATTGAGGGAGCTGAAGAGACAGTTCCATATCATTCAAAGACTACCAAACTTGGTAAGTTGAATGCTAGTAATATATGCTTATTCTATTAGTTGCTATATTTATTTTATTTGGTAATTTATCCAATACGAAAGTAGTCAATTTGAATTTAAATGTCTATGGATCATTGGTTCATTAAAATAGCATTTAGAAATAATATCTTTATCTATTGGATTTTGCAGAGATGGATAGGCGGAAGAAAGAGGAAGTTGAAAGAAAGGCAAAGCTGGATGAAATTGCCGAAGAGCATAGGCAACAAGAGAGGGAATTGGAGGAAAATGAAAGGCAGCGGAAAGAGGAGATCTTGGGCCGAGCCACTGCCGTGCCCTCAAGAGCGGAGCTTTCTGCCATGGCTCCCAATGCTCCAATTGCAGTTGCGTCCAGGGGTGTTGGTAAAATTATTATAATTGGAAGTTGCATTATTGGTCCCATGAGTTTCTTCTTGAGCTTAATTTGCTAAATGAAAAACCTAAAAAGTGCAAGTTTATCCGTAAAGACGAAACGACAAAAAACGCGTAACTTGGGACTCTACAAGAAGAAAAATGCAAATGAAAAACTCATAATTGATAAACTAGAAGAGGTCAACAGAATTGTGGGTGTGAACAGCCAGTATGCTATAACAGAACCAGGTTGTTTGACGCGAAAAAACGCACCACTTCAGATGACCAAATGGGCCAAAATTGATGAGAATAAAAAGCTAGGTTTGCTGAGAGATTTCAAGGTAGGTTCTCCCATTTTCTCCATCTATGATGAGTTTTATTTGTGCCGTTATTTAAATTTACAACTCCCCTTTCCACCTCATACTAAACAAAGGTTTACAAAAACTATTTTATTTGATATTGCAGTCTTCTTTCAGTTATGGAGAAAGTCAACGTTGTGAGAACACAATTTTTGCTCAAATGAACATTCAATACAGGAATTACCGCCACAAACTTTACAAAAACTACTTCTTGAAGGGTGTAGTTCCACCAAACGTGGAAAAAGAAGATTGGGAATACCTCATCGATTATTTTGGCTCGGATGAATATCAGGTATTTCTTATCTTTCTCCTCAAACGTATGATAAAATCTTCAATAAATGTTTAATCATTTGCAGTATCATTAAACATATATTTCTAGTTACATGTGTTTACACTTAAAATTACAAATCTAAATTAGGACTTTAAGTGGTTAATATCAATGGCAAGTACACATTTTATGATATGAAGTCCAAAAATGTTAGATGATTCTACAATGAGTAATTTTTTTCTATTACTTATGGTGCAGGCAATAAGTAGGCACAACACCGAAAACCGAGCAAAAGCTAAGGATGATGCAAAACATATAGCTGGTACAAGATCATTCGCTCGAATTTGTAGGGAGAGGGTAAGTATTGAATTTCTTTTTCAGCCAAAAACTGAAATTTAACAATGACATTTATTTGTTTTCTTTTTTGCAAGAAGAGAAGAAGATGGATGTAGTGAAACAGATTGAGTTGTAGAAGATAACTCATTGTAGATTCGATGATGAGTCTGAGGAAGGCTGTTGGGTTAATGAAGCTGCGAAGGAGAATTATGTAAGGTTTCCTACTATTTCTTTAAAGTAAAATTGAGACTCTTTATTTATTAGTTCCAAATGTACTTAAAATTATATTTAACGTCAGTGCAGAATGTTGGAGATTAGGAACCAAAAAATTGATGAAGGTGAAGTTGAAGTGGATGAAGAGCAAATATGTGGTGAAGTTTTAGGATTCAAATCAGGTTACATTCATGCTAGAGGGGCTGGTCCAAAACCAAGTCGATCGTTGCCACGTCGTAATTATGGAAAAGAGCTAGAAGAGGCCAATAAACATGCCAAGTTAGCTCATGAAAGAGCTGAGAAAGCTGAGCAACAACTTACTGTATTCTTTGAGCAATTGGAAAAGCAACAATCAGTCACTCAAGATTTGAAAGAAGGCTTAGCTGCAACCCAAAAAGCAATGGCGGAAAGTCATAAGTCAACGGCAGAGATGATATCAATTTTTGGTCAATTTCGTTCAACAAATCAATTTTCAGCTATGTCTCAATGGTACGCAATACTTTCTTACTTTGTTGCATCCTTTGAATTTTTCTCAACTATTTAACCATTATTGTAATACTTTAGGTTCCCAACACCTCCGAATTATGTTCGCCATAGCATTCAAGGATTCATGCATGGATATTCTTCACAAAATATTCAAAACTCGAACACTAAATCTGATGAGTATGCTCATTTTTATGCCTTCAATTTCAATACTTCAGTATCATTACTTTATCTAATTTTTTCCTTCTATTTTGTGCTTTTGTTCAGACTTTCAGGTGAACCAGGGCTACGAGAATTAATTCATGAAGTGAGCAGGTACCCTATATCTGCTCCATTTCAACGATAGAGGAGTTGATAATCCACATTTCAGGTTTTTTTGCTTATATGGTATTGGTGAAGATTATGACACTTGACTGCATGTTTAGCTTGTTCAATTAATGGCTTGTTGGTTATGTGGATATGTGATTTATTGGCGAGTTTGTGTAGTAACTTAGTCATTTCATTAGGTCGATCGACTTATTTTTTCTTTCCTGTGTTGTGTTGTAAAACGAATAAGATGGTGATGTATAATTTAACCTTGAAGTTGAACTCGTGTTTTATTTATTTTTGCTTTGGTGTTTCTTTAGAATGAATCTTGGAAAATCTAATGTTGTTTGCTGAAGGTTTCTTCTTATTGAGGGATTTCATTTAAAAACTAGGAAAGTTAATAATACCACCTCAAAGTACCAGAGGTAGAAATAAACCATGTAAAAAAAAGCTAACTTGTTAAATAAGATGATTCATGTTCATGATAATTATATTTGTTTCTGTTTATATGTTAATGTATTATAGAATATATTATTATATGCTGATGATTGATTTGCGACATAGTGTTACCTGGATTTTTGAATTTAAATTTTAGACATGTACGGTTGTTGAGTTATTAGAATTCTTTATTGTTAATATTAGCATTTTTGTATATATATTTACTTATCTATCTCATTTCTATTATTCTCTAGCAGGTAGAATAGTGGCGACTGATATTTGCAGGTAATAAAGATATGAAGAAAATAAGTTTTTTGGATTGCTTTGTAAAGATATAACGAATAGTGTTGTCAAATGTAAAATTAGATGTTTCTTAGAAGAAAAATATTGGATTATGTGTTGTTTAGAGGAAAATTCATGGACTCTTTTTTGTGATATTTTTGGCAATAAATAAATGATATTGAATATTGTTCTTTTATATTTTTTAGTACTATTCTTAATTGGATGATAAATATTGAGTGTATTAGGGGAGACAGGGGAAAAAGAGGAAACACTAATGGAAAGTAAATGAGTGACAACTTTCAAGTTGTCAATATACCTCTTTTAATTCAGTGACAACTTACAAGTTGTCACTATATCTCTTTCAAATAAGTGACACCATTTAAGTTGTCACACAAAATAAGGTTCTAAAGTGACAATGCCCTCAAAGTTGTCACTAATGAGAATTAGCGACACAGAGTTAGTGACAACGCAGTGACAATATATTTTTGTCAATAATTCTCATCAGTGACAACATCTCATTCTAATGTGACAACTTGTGTTGTCACTTAAGAGCTATTTCCTTGTAGTGTTATAAGAGGTAAAATGCTTTTTTCAAATTAGAAGAAGGCAAACTGAACATCATAAATATCACCGGGATAAATTTTCATTAACTCATTTTAATTTTGAAAATGCGGCATCATGTTTGGTGCTAGACTTTCCAAGTGTATAGGGGTGGGCGTCGGGTTCGGGTAACCCAAACCCGACCCGTCCCGTATTTTAAGAAACCCGAATGGGACGGGTATTTTCGGATTAAGGTACCTGAACTTGAAATACCCGTATTTATTACGAGAATACGGGTCTGGTTTGGGATTGGTCTCTCCAACTCCGAATATCCGAACCCGCCTATATCTCTCTAATATTGTATAACTTATTAACTTTATTTAATTACAACTACGAGATTATGTAGCTACTTAATTGACACCATTTAAAGAATTCTTTTACTTAACCTAATATTCTTTTTTTTTTTTTTTTGAAATCTTACCACTCTAGTACATACATAATACATTATAACATTAGATAATTATTTGGTATTTACTCGAGATAGTATGGATTGAATTTTTTATCGAGACATGCATTAGATCGTATTTTGGTATTTGCTCATTATATAGTTTTAAGTCGTATTTGAATATGTTTGAACTAATTTTTAATTTGTTATACATGTTTATGTAAATAATAGATAAAAAAGATTCATTTTAGCGAGAAAAAAAAGGACGACAAATTGATTATGTAATTTACTTTTATTAGGTGTGTGAAGAATTTTTGTGTAAGAAAAGTATGGAACCCGCAATCCCGACCTGTCCCGTCCAGCAATAATTAAGGTAGGTGTTGGTGCGTGGTGGTGGTGGAAGCTTTGGTTGAAGATGGTGGTGGTAGGCCGGTGGTCGTGGCTTCCGGGTCTAGGGGCTCACGCCGGTGGAGAGGATGGTGCACAAACTAGGTGGTAGTGGTGCCAGCTGGTTAGAGATGAAGGTGAGGTGAAGATTTTGTATTTTTCTTTCTCTTCAAATGGCTCGATCAATCTTTTATCGGAAGGGAAATTGCAACCGATTTAAATTCGGTTGCAATTTGTACGAGGCAATTTGCAATTTCAACCCACAATTGCAATCGAATTAATTTCGGTTGCAATTTTGGAATATATTCCAACCGAAATTTTTTCGGTTGCAATTTTACTCAAATTTTTCCAACTGATTTAAATCGGTTTCAAAATTTCGGTTGCAATTTTGAATTTTTCTAGTACTGCTTTTTAATTAATCTCCTGTCATTTTAATTCACTACTCCAACCAATTTTAGATTGCGAAAACTAATATTTTACTGAAAAAATAAAAATGATCACGGTATCAGAATACGGTGGAGAAGAATAAATGAAGGATGAAAGTTTTAGGTTTTTTTATTTTTAATATAAGAAATTCAGTTCATGTTTTTTAACCAAAGTCCCAAAGAAGAAGAGACTTGTATCAAATGGGCCCAAGGCTCCATTACCTGGACATAATAGATGTCCATATTACTAAACCCGTGAGATGAAATCTGCTTATTATACTTATGTTTGTTTGATATGATTAAGCTTAAAGTTTTCTGAATTAAGTAGTAAACATTTTTTCAAATTAGAAATTATACTAATATATTGGTGTAGTGTTTCCTATAAATTTGTTGTCATCATTTCAAGTACTTATGGTATATTATATGCTAATAATAGAATTAATATAATAATTACACAATGACGTCATATCGGTTCAATCAGTAGCTGGACTGGTTAGATTAGTAAAACCAATAACCTATTGGACTCTCGGTTCAATGATCGATCCGATTTTAAAAACATTGGTCTAGATGTTGGAGTTTGGATGAAAATAGTAGGCGATAGATGTCAAATTACAATATTTTATGTAGTTTGACAGATAAGTTATGTAGTAGATGTCAAATCAATATTAGGTTTACAACTGGGAATGGACTTGTGTTTCAAAAGTTTGGACAAAGTTTTAAACATTTTTTGGTGAGTCTCATTAGTTTTGCCCAGACTTCATATGAAATAGTTTTGGTCTAGTTTCACGAGTTCCAGAACCTGATCAAAACTCTTTCATGCAGGCCTGTAAGGCTGTAAGTAGATAAATTTGTATAAGTTTAATGTAATTGAATTAATTACTATCTAAATTTTGGTTAACACAACACATCCTCATCCGTTTGTTCGTTAAAGGCTTTTCTCATTTCCAGAACTGAAAAAAACTTGTATAACGAAATCAAAAAAGGGTAACCCCCTTCACAAAAAAAGGATAACAAAAAGTAAAGTAAAACATATACAACAAAACAAATCCAATCAGTTCAAATTCCCGATCCAAGAGACAAGATTATGAGCTGCAAATTTGACTCCCTTAACACTTTCTGTCATATAATTCCTCTTGTTCCAGAATTTAAGGCTTCTTAGTTTGTCGGATCAATCTAACTCTATATTTTAAGCCTATTTATTTAAATATCTCTATTTTTGGATGTCGAACCTAATTAATATAAAGAGCAAAAGATAAAAACACTCCCTATTGTTTTTCGAACTCCCAAAAAATTCTCTGTGTTATTTTAACTCCCAAAAAACCACCTGTGATCTCAATTAAGTGACAAATACATCCCTGGAAAAGAGAGTGTGAGTCAAACGCGAAAAATTGCAAGTATTTGTTCATATTTTTCTTTTGATACGACAATTTTACCCCTGATATCGAAAGACAAAAACATCCCCTATGCTTTGACTAACTCCCAAAAAAACCCCTTGTGTTATTTTAAATCCCAAAAAAAAACCCGTATTTGGTTTTAAATACCACACTTGACCCAAGTAGTATATACTTATGTTTTCAAAAAGAATAAATAAATTTTAAAAAAAAACAACACAGACGGGTAATTTTGTCATTCCGCCAAAAGTCAAAAGTAAAATTCTACTTGGGTTTAGTGTGGTAATTAAAATCAAACACATGGAGATTTTTTGGAGTTAAAATAACACAGAGAATTTTGTTGGAGTTAGACAAAGCACGTGGGGTGTTTTGTCTTTAGCTCTTAATATAAATATAGTAAAATTCAAGTGAAATTCAGATTTAAATCCGTTGCCTTAGTTATATTTGAATGGTAAAGGTCCATTCAACTTGTGAGTCGGCCCGGAACAACAGATGCCCATTTATTTTTGAAATGGGCCCTTTAGGATCATTACTATATGATCTATGAGTGTAGGACTATTACGTTTAATTGAAATGTAAAGGCCCATTTGATTTTGGACTCGACCCTAAACAACATATGCCCATTTATTCTTGAAATGGGCCTTTAGGGTTTCATTACTATATATGCCAACTAAATATTCTAGGTTTCTGTCCAAAAGCATCCGCACCCTAGAAGAGATTCCAACCCATATTAAGGGAGTTAAATGCAAAAACACCCTTTTTACTTTTTTTAACTATAAACAACTTCCCATATTATTTTTATTACTAAGAATCTCTCAATTTTTTTATTAGCAAAACTATCTATTTAAAATTCTTCATAATTCATACAAAGGTTATTGTCAATTTTAGAATTGAATGGGGGAGTTTATTATTAATTTTCAAAGTTATTAGGGGATAGATTATTGCAAAAAATTTAGATAAATAGGGGTGTTTTTGCATGGTTTGATGGGGATATAATTATCATTTTGACCAAATAGAGAGCTTTTTTCCCAATAAAAAATAGTATAGGGAAGTTTTTGATACTAAAAATAATACAAGATTTTTTTTGTAAAAATAGACGGATCATAAGGGTGCTTTTGCATTTCACTCCATATAAAGACCAATTGTCTAATCTTATATAGATTTCCAAGACCGATAAAAGATTCCTAGATTTACTAATATCCTTTTAGTTTTACCAACTTTCGTACAATTAATTATAAAAAATAAAAAACTACCAAAAGATTCGTTAAATCACTTCTTTTTATTCATTTACCCTAAAGTCGCAACATACCCTATATATCACAAATTGAAATAATAATATATCTTCATCAAAAAGAGGGAAAAAAAATGGTAGACTTGACAACAAAAACAAAAAAAATCAGAGTTTCATACTTCGATCCAGACGCCACCGATTCATCATCCGATGAAGAAACTGGCCCAATTCTGAAAAGATCAAAGAGACAAGTCCATGAAATTTTTGTGAGAGTTCTTGAAAAGGAAATTAATAATTTTCCTCAGAAAAAAATTATGAATTTGAAGAAATTCGTCGGTGCACATAAGAGGAGATCCGGAAAATATGCTGCTGAAATCAAAGACCCGTTTACGAAGAGACGTGTATGGTTGGGCACTTTTGCCACTGCTGAGGAGGCTTCGAAAGCGTATTTTTCCAAGAAGCATGAGATTAAGGAGAAATTGAGAGCCAAACAGAGACTTAAAGAGAAATTAATGCAAGATTCGGTTCTTGAAATTGAGACCTCGGATTCATCGAACGAAACATCTGAGGTTGTTTCGGAAAATAAAGAAGAAGAGAGATTTGGGTTCTTAAATGGTGTCCAGGTAATTGATAGTTATGGGTTTTTGTTGGGTGAATTTAGTCAAATTGATGATCTAAGTATTTGCATTAGGGAAGATGGAATTTGGTGTTAAATTGAAATTTTGTAACTTGTTTTTATTTCATTTTTTTATATAATAATGATGAATTTTATGTATATATTGAATTGTATTTGGTTTTTTGTTTTTTTTCTGTGCTCTGTATGTTTATGCAATATTAGACATAAACAAATGTACGTGCACAAGGGAAGATGGAATTTGGTGTTGAAAGTGAAATTTTGCAACATTTTTTATTTCCTTTTTTCCGTTTATGATAGTATAATTATGATGAATTTTATGTATATATCGAATTTTATTTGGTTTTTGTTTTTATTTTTTTGCCATCTTTATGCAATATTAGTCATTTACAAATCAAATCTGCATTCTAGATCATGAGCTATGCAATGGAGAGGGGTAAAGTTTGGGGTTTCTTTGTTGTAGCATAATAGTTATGCTTAACACTTAGAATTAATAAGGAAGATTTACGATCAGACCCCTGATGTTTAATCATTTTACAAGGAATTTTTTATTAAAAGAAAGAGAGCAATATTCAAAAATAAAATATGAATTTGTTTGATCTCTTGATGGTAGGACGAGAGAAAGAAAATAATTGTGATAATAAAAAAATTAAAAATTCAATAAAGAGTAAAGAGAATAAAGAAAATAATATTTTTTTGAAAAAGAAGAAGACAAAACTGTTATTTAGGGAAAGAAAAATAGAGTTAAAATAATAACCCGACTTTCTTTTCTTTCTTAATATTCTGAACTTGGTCGGCCAAATTCTAATGTTTTGTATTGTTTTTACATTTTACTATAAGTCTATAATCATCCAAACAACTCAGGATAGTGTGGGCTGGATTTTGGGCGAGGGGCATAGAGGAAATGCAGGTGTATGATTTTAAAATTGGGTTGTTGCTAAACTTTTTTTTATGAATACGGCTATGATTTTTATGGATTGGGGCCCTAGTTGCCAAGGTGCCAAGTCGGCCCTGGTCAAACGATTGAATTTGACTTTTAGAGTTCAAAAGTAATTTTAGATTATTTAAGGTAAATTTAGGGCTGTCAATGTGCCGGACTCGGACTGGATCAGGGCAGATCCTGATTCGAGTTCGATTTCCATATCTTCTATTCGGATTCGGATTCGAATCCACACGGATCTTGAAAAGTAGCAATCGGATCCGAATCCGGTGGATATTCCGGATCCTGATAAATTATCCGGATCCGTTTAGCATATTTAGCAAAAAAAAAAAATTATTTCATTTTCCTTCAAATCACTTTTAGATTCCACCACCATGAATTAAAATTGTATTATTTTACCTATTTCATCAAAATTATTGTCTGAAAATTGTAATAGATGGAATATGGTGGACAAATATAAACGATAAAAATTAGAACAAAGGAATAAACAAAAATATGAATAAAAAAAGATAGAAACTGGGAAAAAGAAGAAGAAAACTCAATATTGAGTAATGGAAGAGAAGAAAAAAGTTGGAGGAAAAAGTAGAGGGAAGATGGCGGCTACTACATAGATGAATGGTTAGGGTTCTGATTTTTCTTATTAAATAGCATAAAGTAATATGTTGCATGCCCAATTAGTTACCAGGTCAGTCCAACAACACATCTCATGCATTTCTTTTTAAGATTAATTTTGTTGGTCTCAAGTGGTCAGCTGAGGTCTAGAGGAGGAGGGGGGAAGGGGGGTGGGTTGTGTGAATAGACCTCTTTACTTTTTTTAAATTTCTCCAACTTTTCTTATCAGCAGAGTAAGCTGATCGAACTGGTGAGACTACTTTGTTGATTGCTTAAACAGCGAAGTTGACTACTAGTCTGATTTACTTATCTGTTTCAATGTAAATCAGAGTTTGAAACTTGTATGAAGCGGATTTGTCAAGTGTTTTTCAAACAAGTTATTTTCTTACTTAAAAGATTTTATCCCCAATTTTAAACACCTTTTAAAATCTTTTAGTTTGCTCACGTGTTTGTATGCTTTTGAAATATGCAAGTAATCAAACACAAGGAATTTTTATAGTGGTTATATAGACAAGAATGTCTTTTAGTCCACTCTTCCAAATCACGAAGATTTTGGGTTATACTGGAAACACTAAGTAACCTAGTACACTCTTCTTGTGCTTTTACAACAAATGATAAAGCCACAAGTTCGCTATAGAAGATCACAAAGAAAACTTATACTATGAAGTTATATCACTCACAAAGATGGATATACACTTCGCACAACACTCACAATTTACAGAAATCACTTAGATTTAGTTTTAGCTTTGTTTCTTCAACTCGACTTTGTCAACAGATGACTCGGCTGATAGTGATCCGTTTTTGAGTTTTTTTTAGACTTAAAAGATTTTGATCTTTGAATGCTCTCTCAGTTGTTGTTGTGGTCGTCTATAACTCTTGAATTCAGATCTATTTATACTCGTGAATCTGAATTTTTGTCCGTTGAAGTAAGACAGATTTTCAGATTTTCCTCGAGTAGTGTCGCATTTAATGCACCTTGCTGATCCGAGGTTTCTCTTCAATCATTTGTCTTTAATACCCTCTTAAATAAATTGGAAATTTATATATTTTTCATATAATCATTTCGATTATGCATTTATTGCATAATATAAACATCCAAGCCTATTAAAGAGACTATGACTTAAGTATATATGTTATACTGGAGGATTTACGTTATAGTTAATAGACTAAAAAGTCCGTAGTGAGTTAAAGTTGGGATCTTTAACTAAACACTACTAGTACGGTCCACAGAACATTCAAAAATGTATTTTCACAAGAGACACAATGTTTCGTTTTAAAGGGTACATCCTCGGACCGAATATATATACACATTTGTTCTCTCAACTATTTTTTCACCTATCAAAACACCAACAATTGCTATGTTATATTTTTGTGATAATTCATTTATTAGTTTTAAAATTAAGTGTCATTTCAAATTAAACAATAATTTTTTTCTTAAACTCCATTTACAGTCCCACTTTCTCTTTCACTCCAACAAGTTTCCTACTGTTATTTCTAATTTGGGATGACTAATTAATTTAATATTAATTTCTGCAGGAGAGAGATCTGTATGGTTGACCCAAAAATAAAAAAAAAACATTGAAACTAGGAAAGGTATTAATTTATTTGGTATTGTCTTTGTAAATTATGTATTTGTTTGTAGTTTAATTTTAGCTTAAGTTTGGGATTTGTAGTGGGGTTTTTCAATCTGAATAGTTATATATTTCCATTTCTTATCAATTATTTTGCAGGTACTTTTTCTTGAAATCTAGATGTCTTCCAAAAATTTATTTTTACTCGGCCATTTAAGTGCCAGTTCAGACTTTTTTTAAACATTTTTTGGTAAATTCAATTTTTTAATCTATTTTCTGATATTAGCATATTTCCCTGTTTTTCGTTGAAAACATCGAAAAGTTTCTATTTTTTATTCAATCAAAAAGAAAATAAGGTGTATTTTCGAAACTCTATATTTGCATTGAATTTTCTTTTTTTTTTTTTTTTAATTTAGTAACGTTTTCATAAATTTTTCAGATTTTTCGAAACGTTTCCCTCTGCTTGATCCCGAATACCGGCGGGATTCAATCATGGTCGATAATACGATCGAAAAGACCAGCATTTCCTATATTGAGCTGACCGAAACATACATCGAAAACAAAACTTTAATCAATGGTTATGTTTAGTAGTTTTTTTGGGTAAGTGAGAAAAGAGAACACGTAATGAGTACTTTAGATTAAATATTTTCAAAACTTTGATGTTAGCAAATCTGGACATATTTTGTATATAATTGTCTTTGTATTAAAACTTTCAATTAATAACAAAGGTTTCTTCAACCTAACCTTCAGTTAATTTTCTTCTAAGTTGTTGATAATTCCCTTTTATTTTAGCTGATTACATGGATTATACAGCACGAAGCAATGCAAAACATTGAAGAACTAGGAATTTTTGTATATGTATCAAGAAAAACTAAATTCTTTTACAACATTATATATCTGTGACTTTTGTAAAAAAATGTCAAAATATATTGTCTTTAATTATCTAATACTTCCTCCGTCTCTTTTTTTTATTTTTATTCTTTCACTTTTAGCACGGAATTTTAGGTAAAGGAGAAATTTTTAAGTATTTTTACACGTATGCTCTTGAAAGTAGTGGTTGATAGTTAATGATGTCAAATCACTACTTTATGTGAGATAGTATTATTGATAAAATTAATTTCATTTATAGAAAGAGAGTGTTATTTAGGGATGCCAAAAAGAGAATAGTAGTAAAAGTTTAGGACAGAGGAAGTAATTTTCATGATTTGGCATTTGACTTATATATAAAAAGAATAATATTAATTGTATCTAGGGTGGCATACAGACGGGTCGAATCGGGTCCGGGCAGGTAAAAAATGGATTGAGTCATAAAAGGATCACTTTTAAATTGGTAATGGATCGGGTCATAGACAGGTCAATTTGGGTTGGTCCGTTTATGTTTAGTGGTGATGTGTATTTTACTAAATTAAAATTTAAAACACACATCATTGTTATAAGTAAATGTTATTCAAATATAACTAAACGAGATTAGATTAATATGAAACTATTTAAACTATATGGATTAAGAAATACTCACCACATTTTTTTTTATATACTTTTTTTAAAGCATTTTAATATTTGCATATATATTTGAATCTTAAATATATTTAATAATTTAATATTGTAATTAAATTTTCATAAATCTATGAGAGAGTAACAAAACAATATTTTTGATTCAAAATTAAATTATCAAATATTAATTAGTTTAGCTAGATGTATGTTTTTTTGTTCTTTTCAGTTGAACCATTAAATACCGGTTTATGAACTTGCTAAAAACTTATATAAATATTTACAAACCTCAAACCATAATAATAGAAAATATATGGGTTGGATTGGGCCTCACCATCAAATGGGTCTTGGCCCATTTTGTCACCCTTACTTATATTAAATTTAGCTACAATATTAAGTTATTACATTGACTTATTTGTCATCAGAATAAATTTGGTTACTCGAGCTAGTACTTTAAAGTAAATGGTCAAAAATATTAGGGATTTGTCTTTTCAATGTTGAAGTTATCTTGAATGCCCAAATGAGTTGTCATACGAAAAGACACGATAAGATTTTAAAATTAGAGATAAAGAAATTCCTATTAAATCCAATAATACATATAAATAATTAGAGACTTATTTTGATCTACTAGACTGTATTTACATATTGGATCGAAAAGTACAAATGGTATAGGTCATTTCTAGTACAGTGTTTTCAGTAGAATTCGAACTAAAGCTTTGCCTTTAAGAGTCGCAAGTCATGCCACTTTACCCTATATAATCCCACAAAAACTAAAATTCCATCAATGTATTAACATAAATAAGTATAATTTGTGAATGTAGACGGGAAAAATAAAAATTAAAATTATTAATGTAAACGGGTTCAATGAACGCCTATCCCATTTAGGGCCCTAATCTGTACTCATTAACTTTTAAGTTCTATTTCGGCCTAAAATGACAAGAGTCCATTTATTCTTCTCCAAATTTGACTAGTACTCCTACTCCAAAATGCCACTTATTTTTTTTTCCATTAACATTTCAATTTAAGGTTTTCTTTAATTTTTGGGATATCCCGCAACAAAGAATTTTTTGTCCTAAAATATGATTTTTCTCTTCTTAAAATTACCTTATCACATAAATAATTATATTATCACTAATTCTAAACAAATAAAATAAAAGTTAAAGGGCCTGTTTGTTTGGCGTTTGGGAAAGTAGTTTGGGAGAGTAGTGGATGTTTGTGAAATAATCTCGATTTGCATAATGTTGTTTGTTTGGGTTTTGAGAGAGTGGTTTGAGAAATAAAGTAGGTGTAGGTTTTTTTGGAAGAGTTGGGTTGTAGGTGTAAGATGTGTAAGACTTTATGTCAAATCATGTTTGTTATGTAAGATAAATTGTGTAAGAGATATGTTACTTTATGTCAAATCAAAGTAGAGTTTGTATATGTTTTGTTTAGAGATAAGAATATTGTTGTTTGTTTGGCTTTTGAGAGAGTAGTTTGAGAAAATTAATGGATGAAAAATTTATTTCGAAAAATAGAAAATATGTTTGTTTGGCATTTTCCAAACACGAAAAAATTCTGGGAAACGCCAAACAAACAGGCCCAAAATATTGGGAAAAAAAGTACTCCCCCATTCCTAAATTGGGAGTTTTAGTAAAACAAATAAATAAATAAATAAATTATCCGCGTGCTTAAAAAAATATTCCAATCACTTCATTATATTTAATCCTCTCCTCTTGGAAACCACAAAATAGATTTTGTTTGTCACCCACTTATACAAATAAATATTCATAAATATATTCTTTCTTTACCATTTCTAGTTATATATCATAAACTACGCAATACATTCATATCTCAAAACATAATTAATGGAAGATTACTTCATAACTAAACCCCAAAAAATCAGAGTTTCATACTCTGATCCAGAAGCCACTGAATCATCCTCAGATGAAGAATTCGACCCAGTTCAGATAAATTCAAGAAGACAAGTTCTTGAAAAGAAAAGTAATATTCTCGAAAAAAAGAAAGAAAAAAGTGAGAAATTCGTTGGGGTGCGTATGAGAAGACCGGGGAAATATTCTGCTGAAATCAAAGACCCTTTTTTGAAGAAGCGTGTTTGGTTGGGAAATTTCACAACCCCTGAGGAGGCTTCAAAAGCGTATCTTTCAAGAAAACACGAGATTGAGGAAAAACTTCTTGAAAATAAAATTAATAATAATATTCCTAATGGGAAATTCGTTGGGGTGCGGCGGAGAGGATCTGGGAAATTTGCCGCAGTAATTAGAGACCCTTTCTTGAAGAAGCGTGTTTGGTTGGGAACTTTTGCAACTGCTGAGGATGCTTCAAAAGCGTATCTTTCCAAGAAGCGTGAGATTGAGGAGAAATTGAGAGCCAAACAGGGGCTTGAAGAGAAATCTGAGGTTGTTGTTTCAGAAAATAAAGAAGAAGATAGATTTGGGTTCTTAAATGGTGTGCAAGTAATTGATAATTATGGGTTTTTGGTGGGTGAATTTAGTAAAATTGATGATCTAAGTATTTGCATAAGGGAAGATGGAATTTGGTGTTAAAAGTGAAATCTTTATGAAATTTTCTTTTTCCTTTTATGATATATAATGATGGAATTTTTGTATATAGACTAGAATTACATTGTTTTTGTGGGTTACTTTTTCGTTTTGAATGTATATTTTTTTTGTCAACTAAAAATATTTCAAAAATATTAGAAAAAATTGAGAACAAATTACTAAATAAAAAATTATAACAGAAAGATATAAAACAAACAAAGAATTTTAAAACTACACCCTTATAAGAAACTGAAAATATTTCAAAAATATCATAAAATTGTGAATAAATTACTAAATTAATAATAGAGAAGCATAAAACAAAAAAAGAATTTTAAAATCACATCCTATTTTCGTTTTCAGGATTAATTTTTTTTCTGTTTTAGTTTGATTGAGAATTAAAATATTATAGGGGGTTGAATTTTGGGGTTCATTTAAAACCCCAAAAATTGTGTAACCCCAAAAATTTTGATTTAAAATCTCTAAAATGTTACTTTATTTTAGATGTGAAAATTTCTAAGTTATTTATTATGAGGAAATTTAGGTAATATTTTATTTACGTTGGGAAATGATATTATTGTTTTTATATAAAAGCTAAAATGATCATGCAAATAAAAGCTATTGAAGTTGAAGATTAGAGTTTCAAAAAGTATTCCGGTCGAAAGCATTATATTATGGAAGTAGATCCAAGTTTGAAGCAATGTTATTAAAATCGGACCGGATTGGCCGGTCCGACCGGTTCGACCGCGAATCAAAGACCTGTTCGGTCCGATTAACCATCTAAAATCAGTTTGAATCGGTGAACCGGATCAGTAACTTCTTGAAAATAAAATTAAAATTATAGAAATTAAAATCATTATTTTTGTTGAACTTTTGGTATAGAAATTGATACATTATAGAAAACTTGTAACCAAATTTATTTATAAATTATATTATGATAATTAACTCAAATTATATATTTTATACATTATCAATGAAAATTAAAATTAATTTTAGTTTTATGACATAATTTCTTATTAAAAGTTTTTCTATAAGATATTTCTTTCCAACTATATATTTTTAGGATAAAGAGTGTCAAAGTTTGAAAGTCAAATCGATACAAATTTGATTTTGAATATTAGATTTGTATACATAATCATATTTTAAAATTTATTAATCTCTTAGTTTGTTGTATTTTTAACTTACATTTTTATATTTTTGATTAAATAAATATAATTATATTATATTTACATGAGCTTACTAATTGGTATCATATTACCATGAGTTAGATAAATATTATATGGCTTAATTTAAATATATTCTAAGTTTTGTATATTTTTAATCAATTGTAGGATAATGTTTAAATTTTATTCATATTGCATATACTTTAAAATTAAATATATTAATTATATCATTATGAAGTCATCCTGTCCGATCAGCGGTCCGACCGATTCAACCAGTATAACCAGTGGTCAGTCGGCTTACCGGTTCATTGTCCGGTCCGATTCTAAAAACATTGGTTGAAGCACATTTTCCTGTTTACAAAAATATTGAGGTTAATGTCATTTTCAATAAGTTTAAAAGCTAAAGTACAATTTTACCAAAACTTTCCAAAGAAATAATAATAATTAATTTTTGCAACAAGAAAATTGTCATGGTGGTGGCTTGTTAAAGCACAAGTAGAAGTAGGATTAATCCTCCACTTGTGGCTCATGCATACATTTTCAGCAACAAAAATCCGAGGGAAAGAGGCTTTGAGAAATATTTTTCTTTTTTTTCCATTGTTATCTTGCTCATAAGCTTTAAATATACAATTACACATGAACAAATGAAAAAAAAAAAAAGAAGTAACTTTCTCATTTTTCTATCAAATTAAATGAATATATACTCGAAATCATAGTATTCGAAAAGCATAAATTGTGGAAAGGTGAGTTTTCAAAAAAAGAAGAATTATATTGCCTATGAATGAATACAAAATACTTATGAATTAGCTAAGTACGTAATTTTTACTTATCTAAAATAAAATAAAAAATATTAAATAATATCAAGAAATGCATAACCTCGAATTTTCATGAAATTATTTTTGTTAAATCGGTGAAAAATGGGTGAAATCGATTAAAAAATGCGTGAAATCCCAACAATACTAAACCAATTAAGTTTGACCTAATAAATTAGCTCAAGTCATGTATGGATGTTTTTATGACATCTTTTGTCTCTACATAGTTCTAGATTAGTATCCATAAAAATATCTAAATAAGAGGCTACAGAGTATCATTCTTAGCCATTAGATCAAGTTGATCTTCACAGTCATTTCGAGAAATTGATTAAATAAATATGGCCATACCTCATTTGTAAATTGTCCAGGTTTTGATAGCAATAAAATATTTGAAAGTATTCTCACAACCTTCTTACTTTATTCCACAACTCACACTCTTACTTCTTCAAAAATTAGGTTGTCTTGATCCCAAGAGTTCTTACAACTCATTTGACTCTACTATTTGCAGCTTACATTTGTAATTCCCTATACATAATTCATGTTCGACGAAAATAAATCATTTATTAAATTGAGAAAACTATTACACTTATATATTTATAAAATATTTGTTTACTTTCGTTAACACAAGAAAAAGTACTTTACGAGATATTGATTCTTCTTAGAAATCAACAAGATGCACAATGGCAAAAGATTACTTCTGCTCTGCTTCACTGTCTGCATTACTTGATTGTTTTGGTATCGTCGACCCGTTAGAAGGGAACAAAAACAAATATGTTATATTACGATCAGATGAAGCCCATGAAATTAGTACTATTTCCGCTGCCAAACCTTTATCTTCTTATGAATGTAAGGATGCCATTAACAAGAATAAGGGGACTCGTTAATATATTCCCACACCCACAGAGTTGAAAAATTTAGGTATCCGAATTAAGAAGCTTAAGAATGGCAGGGGAGGAGGAGGCAAAGACATTAACATCAACAATCGATGTATATCTCTAAATGAATGTATAGACATGATTAATGGAACCGAAAGAGTCTTGCTACTCAATCGTATTGCAAATATCGCAGCTATCCTATCAATTGATCCATATGAGTAATAATTACTATTAAATTTTAATTTTCATACACATTTAGTTTGGACAACATTTTTCTTCTAAATAAAATTTATTTAATTTCTTCCAATTTATGTGTATGGTTTTTTTTTCCCCTCCAGAAGCTATGTGGTGCAACATTTACTTGAGCTTAAAGATAGTTCGATTAATGATAAGATATTTTCTCGCATTCGATGTGAAATTATATTGTTATCACAGACAGAAGGAGGTAATTATCTCTTAGAGAAATGCTTAGAGCTATCGAACTTTGGATTAGTTACTGTGGTCCGAGAAATATTGTCCGGTCGTACTGCTCCTTATGCAATTGCTCGTGATAAATTTGGGTACTATGTTATCCAAGTAGCATTAGTGAAAACTAAGGTAACCGGTGAATTTTGTTCAAATTTAATTACCTAATCATTAATGTTTATCATCAAATTAAAGGTATATATTTATTTAATTAATTTGTACTATTTTTTTCAGGAACACGGATTTATCGACCTCTATGAATCACTACAAAAGCTCTTGAGCCTTATTCCGACAGACTTGAAGCACTATATCACAGCTGGTGGGGTACATGTGATGAATCTTCTTCGATATGAAAAATGATGAAAATGGATAATATTGTTTTTGCTTTGTAGGAGTATTTTTTCTTATTCCTTAGGATTATTTGAGTTACTAGTGTGGCATTTGAAAAACTCATCTTTATAGGTTGTTTTTTTATAGATATCCATATTGATCAAAGTATAGTGTTTAATTATGTGACTACACAAATTTCTGGGAATAATTGAAATGTAAAATCAAACACGTATTATTACTAACATTGAATCGATTAAAAGAAACATACACATTTTCAACATTTTACTTAAAATAATTAAATATTAACTATTTATTTTTCCAATAATGTCGAATTTAAAGAAAGTTTGTTTTTCGTTCTTAGTCATTTGTTAATAAATGTGATTTATTTCACACTTTTATTAAAACATATGAATAAAAAGTACATCATGGTTGATTAAGTGCGACCATCAAGCCTGTCACTCGACCCATACGATGTGGTTTTACAAATTACAATCCGCAATTGATTATTTTAAAAATAAAACCGCCAAGTTACGGGTGGGTTGAGTTGGGGTGAGCGGGTGGGTCGAATATGGAGGGTTAATGAACACCCCTAATTGTTATAAGTAAATATTATTCAAGTATAACTAAACGAGATTAGATTAATATGAAACTATTTAAACTATATGGATTAAGAAAAACTCACCACACAATTTTTTTTCTATTTTTCTGATAGCATTTTGCCGATCATTCCGCTAGCATCTCGCATTCACGTATTTTAATATTTATTTGAAACTTAAATATATTTAATAATTTAATATTATAACTAAAATTTTCTTGAATTTAAGATATAAAAATAAAGTAATATTTTTGAGTAAAAATTAAATTATTAAATGTTAATTAGTTTAGCTAACTTTGAAATGTATGGGCAATTATAAATTATATAAATTATTTTGGTATTAAATACATGATTATTATTTTTATAATTTATAAGATATAACAATTAACACCCAAATTTTAAAATTTATAAGATATTATAAACATTACTAATAACCTCCAAGGGCAAAATTGGAACATTTTAGGAACAAGGGGTTAATTGTAATAATATGATAAATCTGAGGGGAATTTTTGTAATACCCAATACATGAGAAATATTTTTATAATCAGGTCTTATCTTGGGGTATTCATAATTTACCTTAAAGTATATGGTTAAAAAATTAGGATTGATATTTTCAATGTTGAAGCTAAGTGATACAACCAAAGAAAATTAGTGTGAGATGAGCTGAATACAGGGTTTGGTTGGTTGGTTGGTTGATAGATAAAATGCAATATTTATCATAACACAGGGAGGTAAATTACTACATTTATCACAACACAGGGAAGTAAAATGCCTCATTTATCATGACATATGGAGGTAAAGTGTCACATATAAGAGGAGTAGTTTTGTCAAATCGTATTTTTAAGTTTAAAAATGTCAGGTAGGCAGCGTAAAATTTTTCTAAGAATATAAGCGATAAGGCAAGGGACTCGAGAAATTCCTCCATTTTCACATACACTCTAAAACACACAATAATTTTTTTTTTTTTTTAATAGAGAATATGTCATAGGGGGTAGAGTGCCTAACTCACATAAATGAGTTTAATTTGTGAATGTAGACGGGTTCAATCAAAACCTAACCTGTTTAGAGCCCTAATCTGTACTCACTAGTTATGTTCTTGAATCCTAGACACAAGACACCCATTAACTTTAAAGTTCTAGCCTAAAATGACAGAGACCATTAGTTTTTGTTTAGAATTTTACCTTCTAGATCTCGGTACATGTAATGGGATAAATTTGTTCTTTATTTTTCTCCAAATTTGACTAGTACTTCTTTTCAATCTTGTCTTTTTTTTTTTTTTTTTTTGAGAAACCTACTCCATCTTGTCTAAAATGCCACTTATTTTATTTCCAGATATTTCAATTGAAGGCTCCTTAATTAGATTCAGACAACCGTTGACGACAGTTTAACTAAAAAAAAAAATTTAATTGGGTCACTTAGTAGTAAAAAATCGATTCTATTGATTGAGATAGAATTGCAAGAAGATCATAATATATTTGTAATTATGATTCAATCTTAGGATGACAAGAATATAATCAGGGGAAAAGGCAAAAATGGTTTCATAACTAAAGCGCACTGACAATTTTATCCTTCATATTTTCGGGCCGACAATTTTACCCCATAATTTATAAATCTTAAGCAATTTTAGTACCCATTTAAGGCAAATTGATCAAATTAATCTTACGTGCTGGCTATATGCTTAATAATTTCGAAATTTTATTGAATTTTAAAAGTAATAATTACATAATTATCCCATAAGTAGAATTTGAGTATTTTGACTGGATTTTAGAACTGATGATTATATATACCCTCAATGATTAAAATTCTATTTTAAGTGAATTTTGAAATAAATTATTGCATGTTTATCCCCAAAAAATTATGAATTGGACATTTTGATTTAGATGTTTAAACTGTAAGACTCATAGTTTAATCATCTAGATTAAAATGTCCAATCCCTAACTTTTTGGGGGTAAACATACCATAATAAATTTAAAAATTTAGTAAAAAATGCTCAATTCTAATTCTTCTCGGGAGTGGGGAATGTAAAATGCAATTATTTATTTTAGAATTAAGTTAAAATGCTCTAATATTAATTTATCACTTCTGCGACACATGCACTTACATGTCCGATATAGTTACGAGCACGATTGTATTGAATGAACGTTTGATTGATTTATGAAATCAGTTTTCAACGTTCTTATTAATTTATAAAATCAAGTTTTTTGGGCTAGTGTTTGATTCATTTAATGTTAAAACTCGATTAGTTAGTTGTCTAATTATTAAAGGATATGGTGATTCTCAAAAGTAATATTAAGTGAAAATTAGATTTGCAAAATATATTGGATATAGATCATGTGACTGGAATTTCTTTCATACTAATAAATGGTGTAATATTGAGCTTGTTAAAGTTTCATTAATTTATGAACTATGGGGCCGTTTGGTACGGTGTATGGTATTAAGGTGGATTAGATCAGAGCATGATTGAAGGTCATATTAAAAACACGTTTGGTAGATTTGATTGAGTCATATTATATTAAAACAATAAACTGTAATATGTTGGGGGAATTATGAGTTTAAGCATATATTAATATATTTTCACTACTTAATTGAACTTATTATGTTAGTTAAGATATAACAATTCATCGAAGTCATTTGTATAATTCGTATAAGAGTAAGAGTTGAATTTTAGTTCAAATGCCTCCATGTTAATTGTAAATTGATATAGATTTTAGTTTGTGATTTATTTATGTAGAATGTGTTTCCATTTTAAGAGATTTAAGAAGAATTTATGATATTTAATGATATGTTAAAATATGTAATATGTAAATTTGAGGTTATAAGTGACATTTCATGGGATCCATATTCACCCGGATTAATTAATCCACCCATGCCTGGGTGAATTATAATCTAGTCTTAATACCTGGTTATAAGGATTTAATCCATTTGACCCTGTATTAGAGCAATACCACCAAACATTGTATTATCAAATATTGGCACATATAATATGACCTAATACCCCTATTAAGTCCTACCAAACGGCCCTATATATTTTGTTATACTTTTAACTAGATTGGTTGATATTTTTGTATACTTGTTAAGTTAAATATTGGCTTTTTTCTCAAATAGTAAGTTTTATTTTTACATAATTTATTGTCAATTACTCAATTTTTTTTGGTTAATATATGTAAGATAATTAACTCAAAATAGGTACACATACAGCCAAGTTTTTTTTCTTTTTTTTTTTTTTTTGATAATTACATATATAGCCAACAGAGTACACCATATTTGACCGAATCAGTTTCAACTTTCATGGAAAGTCTGCCGATTTCGTAATAAAAAATTAAATTGGGTATAGGCGCGTGCCTAAAGTTCTCTATTTAATTGAACATACAAGGCTGGTACTTTTTACTAATGATTGGTATAATGAAAAGAATTATCCTCTACTCCAACAGAATTCGGGCCGTTTGCTTACTATGTCTAATACTATAATTTAACCAATTATTAAAAATGATGTTTGATTATAATTTCGATTCAAAATTACAATCACTTGGCAAATAAAAAAAGTTATTTGGTTCACATATTTATGCCGAAGGTTATTGAATTTGATAAAATTACCCCTCTTTTACATATTTTTTACTAGCTAAACAATTATCAGCTCATTTCCATCTTCATTTTTATTTGGCAATTTAGGGAAAAGCTACCGGTAGAACTTCTTCTTCTCAACTCTAGATCCTTCTTAAATATTTAGTTCCAATTACATTTTAATTTTATGATTTTATGTTTAATTGAGTTGTTATGCAGAGTGAAGAATCATATTTGAGTTTTATGGATTGCATTGTAATTTGATCGGGTATGAGAGAGGGAAAAGTTTGTAGAGGTAGATTATGAGAATAAGTAGCTACAAAAGTTGATTTAGTCAATTAACTCGGTTATGAATAAAAAAAATTTTTGAACAATAGTTTTGATGAAATAAGTAAAATATTACATTTTTAATTCATGGTGGTGGAATCTACAAGTGATTTTGAAGGAAAATGAATTTTTTTTCTTTTTGATAAATATGATAAACGGATCCGAATAATTTATCCGAATCCGGGATATCCACCGAATTCGGATCCGATTGCTACTTTTCAAGATCCGCACGGATTTGGATTCGAATCCGAATAGAAGACATGGAAATCAGATTCGAATCCGGATCTGCCCTGATCCGGTCCGAGTCCGGCCCATTGACAGTCCTAGACTATATATATAACATCGCCTTCAATGAGATTAAATCAAACATAAACCTGAATACTCATGAAAAAAAAAAAAAAAACAAAAAAAGTCCCACTAAAATATTTACTAATGGATGGTGTAAATACTTGCCAAAATGGTCAAAGAAAGAAAGACCCCATTACATTAGTAGAGTTTACCACAAGTCAATAAGAAATATCTAGGAACTCTCACACACACGCGCACACACACACATATATATATATATATATCAAGCAATATTAAACACAGCAAATCAGATCAAATGTGATACACGAGAAAGACCAAATCAAGAAAACCAAAAAAAAAGGCAAAGAATAAGTATGAATTCAAAGAAAAATTCAAGAAAAAAAATTAAAGGAGTGCAGAAGAGAAAATCAGGGAAATATGTTTCTCTGATATGGGATCCATTCAAGAAAAGATGTGTTTGGTTAGGGACTTTTACAGACGCAGAGGCGGCCTCAAAAATCTATATTTCCAAGAAGCATGAGTTTGAAGAAAAGGTCAAGGCCAAACAGGGTGTTAACAAAAAGTCAACAGGCCAAGAAATAACAATGGAAGAGAAACCTCAAGTTAGTTCTCCGGGAGAAGAAAGTTCACAAAATTCAGGGGATCAAGAATCAGAATTTGGGGTGTTGTTTGGTGTGAGGGTAATTGATAATAATGGATTTCTTTTGGGTGAATTTAGTAAATTGGATGACTTAAGTATTTGTTCAATTGAAGATGAAATCATACACGATCATGTCTATTCATCTTTTAATTTGATGATTTAATTATCTTATAGAAAGGGTAGATTAATTCTGTTTTTGGAGAAGGGTTTTGCATCTAAAGAAATCTTGTAATGTATATTTGCAGTTATATGAAATTTCTTCAATTAAATTTTCAATAGAGTTGAATCTTTATATGAATGAATGCATAAAGCATATGTGATGATTTATCTGATAGAAAGGGAACGTAGTGTAGATAAATTTCTGGAAATATTGTTTCGAGCAAAAGACAAAAACACCCCCTATGCTTTGTCTAACTCCCAAAAATCTCCTGTGTTATTTTAACTCCCAAAAAATCCCCTATGATATCAAATAAGTGCCAAATACACCCCCAAAAAAGAGAGTGTGTTTCAAACGCCAAAATTGTAAGTATTTGTTCACATTTTTCTTTTGATGTGACAATTTTACCCCTGATATTGAACGACAAAAATACCCCTATGATTTGTCTAACTCCCAAAAAACCCCCTTTGTGTCATTTTAAATCCCCAAAACCCCCATGTGTTTGATTTGAAATACCACACTCGACCCAAGTAATATATACTTAATTTTTCAAAAAGAATAAATAAATTTAAAAAAAAAAACAAACACATAGGGGTAATCTTGTCATTCCACGAAAAGTTAAAAATAAAATTATAAGTATATACTACTTGGGTCGAGTGTGGTATTTAAAACCAAACACAGGGGGGGTTTTGGGAGTTAAAATAACACAGGGGAGTTTTTGGGAGTTAGACAAATCATAGGGGGTGTTTTTGTCTTTTGCTCATATTGTTTCTATCAAAAGACTCAAAACTACTACTTTTAAATTAATTTTTTTTCTCCTGCATAAATTAGCAATTTTTTTTTCTTCATGTAATTGATTCAAGAATCTTTAATAAATGCACAATTTGTAGATATGTTCTGTCTGTGCAGGAAAATTAGACAGCAATGAAGAAATATTCAATTAATTGGGGAAAACATTATTTAGCGGAATAGGACTGAACCAAGAGCACTTTTGATCCCATGCTTTACAAAATTGTGCTTTACGTTTCAATTTTTGAAATTCTTCACACTTTTTTTCATACTATACAAAATTACATGTCTGATCACAATTTTTAAAACTATTTTATACTCTTGGTCGAGTGAAGCAAATTAACTCCCTATGTTATTCTAAATAGACAATTTAACTCCCTGTGATAAATAAAAGGGCAAAATACCTCCCTGTGATATTCTAAATAGGCAATTTAACTCCCTGTGATAAGAAAAATGGTAAGATACCTCCCTGTGTTTTTATAAAAGAAGCACATTGCCTCCCTCTAAATTGCTCATTAATTCATATCACAGGGAGTTAAATTGCTCATTATTTCATTTCATAGGGAGGTAAATTGCCTATTTTTATATCACAAGGAGGTAAATTGCTTATTATTTTATTTTACAGGGAGTTAAATTGCCTATTTTTATTTCACAGGGAGATAAATTGCCCATTAAACATATCACAGGGAGTTAACTTGCAAAAAAACCCTCGTACAATAGTCTATATTTAGCACTTTGGGTCCGTAAAAATATTTTCATTTTCCCTTAGGAATGAGGCAGTAGGCCAAAAGTAGAAAATATATTAAAAAGTTGAGACCATAAAATCAGTTTGGTAAAGTGTAAGACCAAGAGCGTTTAGAGTTCAAACCTATCTTACTAAAGATACATTCTTTCCATTATTGCATTTCTTCTAGTTATTATGTTTGAGTGTATAAATGGTAACTAAAAGACTGAAACTAAACAAGACATTGTTCAAACCTATATTAATTTATTTGGATAGTGTTTGTAGATTATGTATTTGTTTGTAGTTTACTGTTTTATAGATGCTAGTTTTGTTAAATTTTAGCTTAAGTTTGGGGTTTCTCAATCTGAATAGTTATATATTAATTCCATTTCTTATGAATTATTTTGCAAATTACTTTTCCTTGAAATCTATGTCTTCCAAAAATTTAATTCTACTCGGTCATTTAAGTGCCAGTTCAGAATTGTTTTAAGCATTTTTTTTGGTAACTTCAATTTTTGAATCTAATTTTATGATATTAGCATATTTCTTCTTAATTTTTAAACAATCGAGAGAATTGCACTTGTGGTACCAAACTATATACCGATTTTCACTTGTGCTACCATAAAAATCGAGGCCGACACATTTGGTACGACAATTTAAGAAATCAATCACTTTCGGTACCACCGTTAAAAATGGACGTTAACTGATGATGTGGCAATTAAGTTATATTGCAAAATTGATACCATTACTTATGTTGACTGACAATTCAACCCCATAATATTTCAGGTTGTCAAAATAACCCCACATCTTTAAATTTAGTCACAATTTTAGCCCACATTGTTGAATTTACAAAATTGGATCGAATAAGACACGTGCCGACCAATTTAGAGATTTTACTTATTATATTTACATATTTATTTAATTAATTTAGTTTTATAAATAATATTAACAGATCAAATAATACCTTAACATAAATCCGACAAAATATTAATTAAATCTAAAATTTATATAATAATATTAATATATTTAATATTTATTAAAAAAATAAAGTTATATATTATTAATAAAATAATTATAATTTTTTTTTTGAAAAAAAAAAACCATCCCTGCCCCCCAACCCCACCCAAATCCTAGACCTGAAATATTATGGGTAGAATTATAAGTCAACATAAGTAATGGTATGAATTTTGCAATAAAACTTAACTTCCACGTCATCAGTTAACGTCCATTTTTAACGGTGGTACCAAAAGTGATTGATTTCTTAAATTGTGGTATCAAATGTGCCGGCCTCGATTTTTATGGTACAACAAGTGAGAATCGATATATAGTTTGGTACCACAAGTATAATTCTCTCCTTAACAATCTGGGTTGTGTTATGTTTAGGTAGTCTTTTTTAGGTAAGTGAGAAAAGAGATCACGTGATGGTTCTTAACAAGATTAGGAAAAGAACTTCAGATGAAATATTTTCAAAACTTTGATGTTAGCAAATCTTGACACATTGTCTATATATTTGTCTTTTTATTAAAAAATTCAATTAATAATAAAGGTTTCTTAAACCTTCAGTTAATTTTCTTCAAAGTTGTTGATAATTCATCACGAAGCACTGCAAACCATTGAAGAACTAGGAATTTTTGAATACGTATCAAGAAAAACCAAATTCTTTTACAACATTATATATCCGTGACTTTTGTAAAAAAGTGTCAAAATATATTGTCTATAATTATCTATTACTTCCTCCGTACAACTCCACCCCCCCCCCCCCCCCTTTTTTTGGAAAATTCTTGCATGGACCTGGTCTATGAACTTTCATAGACCTTGTGATTGTAAATGCATCACATCATACATTGTGAGAGCATGACATCATCAAAATGTATTATGTGGTGCATTTACAATCACAAGGTCTACCACTAAGCTCTTAGACCTGGTCTACGTAATAATTTTCCCTTTTTTTTATCCTTTCACTTTTAACACGGAGTTTTATGTAAAGGATAAAAATGTGAAATTTTTAGGTATTTTTACATGTATGTCCTTAAAAATAGTGGTTGAGAGTTAGTGGTGTTAAATCACTACTTTATGTGAGATTGTATTGCTGGGAAAAATAATTTCATTTATACAAATAAAATGTTATTTAGGGACATGCCAAAAAAAAAAACAATAGTAAAAGTTTAGGTGTGACGCCCCACTCTGACCAGATAGTACAATAACCACTCATATATATATCGCACTATATGATCAGGGTGGTCGCCACCTAAATTGTCGATCAAAAACTTACTAAACTAAATCACTGCCTTCCATTTAGCTTAGATCAATAATTTTAGTGTAACCATGAAGATACAAAAACTTGAAGGCTACACTGATTGCGTGTAATTCTTCTATAAATTCCACTATTTAGACTCCATTGTAGCTAATCACAAAATCACCCTTATCAAATGATAGCGCATATCCAAATATGTATCAACAAGGTGTGCTCCAAGTTTAAGTTGATGTGTGATACTCCCTCTCTACATAACATGTTTGCATCCCATATCTCTGAGGAAAGGACAAGGAAGATAATAGGAGGAGTAAGTCGTGTTTGACTTAGTGAGATTTAATTCATGAACTTGAACAAAATGAAGATATGAGAACAATAATGATAATAAGAATATAATGAGAAAGGTAACGAGAACTTAAAATAGAAATGTATGAGTAATTGAACTAAATAGAATGGTAATAAACTGAAGAAAATATAATGAACTAATGGTAATGACAAGAACACTAATGAACAGAAAGATATTGAGCATGTAACATGTCAGATGTAGACTTTAGAAGTGGCTCGTGCGGACTCTAGAGATATCTCCCATGTAACTTCACAAGGATACACCAGACCAAGTCACAGTGTGGCGCAACACTGGAGTTTCCTCACGGATAATCACTCAGAAGTTACAGTGTAGTATCTAGTTCCGCATAGCACATACCTTCCGCATCTGTATTTACTTTTATGGCACCACCTTATATCCCCTAGCCATTGTAACTACCTTATACCTCCCATCGAGGAGCTACCTCGAGAACAAAACAGATGGCATGCCCGGGCGCATGCTGATCCGGCTCGGAGCACAGCTACCTCCAACTATGCGCGAAACTGAATCACGGAGGGGTACTGAACAAAGAGACCATACACTGACGGCCCGATGCCGCCCAGCAGTCACCTCTGTTAGTCCCAGGGCCCAACTTCCCAAGGGCGTCCCCAAGGGTATTAGTAACTGAAATAAATTGACCTAGAATCCGAACGTAGTCCGTTGTTCATACAAGGCTCAATACCAAGATAGCATTTGACAAATAACAAGAACATACTTGAAAAGTGTTTGATAACCACGCAGAGCAAAATATATTAGGATGTTGTATAACCAAATGAGCAGATGATAAATTTGTCAGACAAGAGTGAGTTGAGTTCAAAAAGATAATAGAAAAATTATTCATGGCAAGATCATAAGGAATCGGTATCACCTTTAGAAATAACGAGGTATCGAATAACTAGTGGATGCTTGAATAATGTTCAATAGCAAAAAGATCAGAAGTATCATAATGCGTTGAACAAAATTGACATACGGCAATGTAGATCCGAGTTCACAATAAAATGGAATATAGCAAGAAACGTAATTGGGAGAGAGATCATTAAAAATATCTGATACATATTGAATTGTTAGAAGTGAAGAAAGTGGCATATGAATCACAATCATGTCCTTTTTCCTCAGGGCGTTGTGCCAAGATGGGTACACAAAGAATGGGAACCTCACCTCAAGTCCAAATGTTGGCGTATCCTCGAGACCTAATTCAGGTAAAACAATATCAATATTTGTATCCAAACCATAAACTATACTTTTACAAATCCACCTATTCCACTAATTCAACTATTAATCCTATACTAGCGATTCTTGTTGTACGTGAAACTAATCGTGCCTAACTCATAAATTTATTACAAATATTCATTTCAAGCATGTATTTTTATATATTCACCATGTTATAGTCTAAAAAGTGAAACAAACAACTAGGAGGTTGTAGCCTATTTTCATTCAACATCGGCAATTGTGCTTGTAAGTTCAATAACTTTCTACACATGTATCAAAATGATGTGAAATCAAATTATATGGTTTTCTACTTCAAACTAGTTCCATTAGGTTTGAGTTTTGCAGTTACAAAACAGTCCCAAATTAATGTTAAAACTTGCAACAACATCCAAGAGTAACCTTTTAGAAGCCTAGATAGTATTTCTTCATTAAAGCTTTTTTATTAAATTGGATCAAATATTTAATCCATTTTTATAACTTAATCAACATAGTATTCAAGTTGAAGTATAACAATAACATATTTTGAATTGAAAGAATCAACAATACTCAAGTTATAGTCTTCAAGAAGTTATAAAATTTTCAATTAAGTCCCACAACAAGAACTAACATCTATATTTATCTATTTGCACATTTTGATCATGTAATAATCATCTTATTTCAACATTCAAACATCAAAGTGGGTTTATATTAAGATAGAAGGTCAAATTTGGGAAAATAACTCAAACATGTAAAAGGCTCAAAAAAAAAATCCCGGATTATTTATTAGATCACCCAAAAGAATTCTTGGAGGCCTAGCTATATATTAATTGAAAGTTAATCAAAATTTAATCCCATATTCTAACTCATAATATACAAGGTAAAGTGTCAAAATACCATAGAAAATATTCAACCATATTCAAGTTAATAGACTTTAGAATGTTAAAGGTTCTTTAATGGTGTCTAACAAGAAGAAGTAGCATCAAAGTTAATATATATTCATTCAATATGCAAGTTTAAATCAACTATTAATCATATTATTTGATTAACTAAGTATCAAAGTGTTTAATATTACGATAGAAGGCCAAAACTTGTGCAAATAATCCAAATGAATCAAAAGACCCAAAACAGTCTCGGCGTGTGTGACCCACTCGCCGGTACGGTTCAGAAATCGCGCCACCAACGTGCTGACGCGCCGGAGGTGGTTGACACCGCCATCACAACCACAATTTACTGTTTGTTCCCTTTCCAACCATGTATTTATTTTAATAAAAGACATAGCCAATCTCAGGTTATGGCCTAAATACGAAAGATGCGCAGATTAGGGCAGTGTTGGTTCATACCTCAATTACTCCCTGTGTGATGATGATATTCAAGAAGGGCCAAAGGGAATTTGTTCTACACTCAAAGGGCTACATGACCGTGATTCAGTTTGAAGAAATTCATCCATTAAGGCCCTCAATCGAACCATCAGCTGCTACCGTAAAACAGGGGCTGCCCTGCTTTTCTTCTTCAAGTTTCCCCATGAATTTTACTTATTAAAGACATTAAAATTAGTTTTGGAACTCTATATTACATATTTTAGGTGTGTAGATACTTTACTTATGAAGGGGAGCTTGGAGAAGATGGTAGAGAAGTGAAGAAGAGAAGTGAAGTGAAAGTGTGTGGGCATGTGTAGTGTGTATGGAATGGGGTGAATGAATGGTAAGGGAAGACATTCATTTATAGGGGAAATTAGGGGCATTTTGGGAAAATTAATGTCTCCCTAAGGCTTTGTTTGGGAAAAAAAAGATTTGAAGATCTTTAAATAAGATAATTCACTTGACCTAAGAAGATCGATTAATTACAATTATAAGATGCATTAGGTTACAGTAAATTTTCTCATGATTTCTTCCTCATATACTTGTATAAAGATTTGGTAACTAATATATTTAGCACATAATTTACGGTTATATAGTTTGTATATATAAGTTTTGACATGATGAATTATGATTTAAACTTTTTCTAATCGAGTAATCTATTCATTAAATCATAAACTACTAGAATATCTACCATCTTATTCTAATACTTATTTTAGTCTTTCATTTTATATACCATGTGTTTTAATATTTCGTTCCATAGATTTTATGGATATTTTGACATGTTTAACACAAAAATTGAGAAGATAATAATGTATTAGACTATAACTATTTTATTGAAAATATAGGGACTATATTGGGTATCATTAGAAGTTTTGGGTATGTTTTATGAATATTTGAAATAATAATACTTTTAAAAATTATCTATTTTTGACAAATTTAGTTGGGGTTTCACATTAGGGAAAGTGGAAGTAATTTTCATGATTTTGCATTTGACTTATATATAAAAAGAATAATATTAATTGTATCCAGGGTGGCATACAGACGGGCCGAATCGGGTCCGAGCAAGTAAAAAATGGTTCGAGTCATAAACAGATCACTTTAAATTGGTCATAAATGGGTCGGGTTGGTAATGGTTCTGGTCATAAATGGGTCAGTTTGGGTCAGCCCGTTTGTGTTTAGTTGTGATGTGTATTTTATTAAATTAAAATAAAAACTACACGCCATTGTTATAAGTAAATATTATTAAAGTATAACTAAACGATATTAGATTAATATAAAACTATGTAAACTATATGAATTAAGAAAGACTCACAACACTTTTTTTATACATTAAGCATTTTAATATTTTATATTTATTTGAAACTTAAATATTTTTAATAAGTTAATATAGTAATTTTTTTCATAAATGTAGTAGAGAATAACAAAAAAATATATTTGATTCAAAATTAAATCATTAAATGTTAATTATTTTAGCTAGACATGTGATTTTTCTCTTTTCGTTGAACCATTAAAGACCCATTTATGAACCCACTACAAACTCATACAAATATTTACAAAACTCAACCCATCAACGCTCGCCATCGAATGGGACTTGACCCATTTTGTCCAATAATACATATAAATAATTAGAGACTTTTAGAATCCCACAAAAACTTAAATTCGATCAATTTATTAACATAAATAAGTACTTCCTCAGTCCCATTTTTTTGTATCCCTTGGTACAGTAAATGTTATTAAAACCGGAACGGACCGGCCGGTCCGACCAGTTCGACCGCGAACCGGAGGTTGGTCCGGTCTGGTTTACCCCTAAAACCGCCTGACTCAAAAACCAGTTTGAACCGGGTTGAACCGGTCCAAAATCGGTGAACCGGCGAACCGGTATGGACCGGTTCAACCCGATTTTGAATTTCTTTTTTTTTTTTCTTTTTTTTGATTTTTTTAATGTTAAAAATAAACTAAAATTTTTTGTACAAGGTGGGATTTGAACACCTAACCTCTTACATGAAAAATAACTTCCTTACCATTTAAGCTACATAATTTTATTGAACTTTTAGTACAAAAATTTATCAATTATAGAAACTTGTAGCCAAATTTATTTATAAATTAGATAATTAACTCAAATTAACATTTTACACGTTATCAATGAAAATTAATACTCAAATAATAATTTTTTATTATAATTTGTTCTATTAAATATTTCTTTCCAATATTATTTTTAGGATAAAGAGTCAAATCGATATATTATGCAAGTTTGATTTTGAATATTAGACTTTTATACATAACCATATTTTAAAATTTATGAATTTCTTAGTTTGTTGTATTTTTAACTTACACTTTTAAATTTTTATAAAAAAATATAATCATATTATATTTATATGAGCTTACAAATTAGTATCATATTACCGTTATGATATAAGTTAGATAAATATTATATGATTTAATTTAAATATATTATAAGATTTTGTATATTTTTAATCAATTGTAGGATAATGTTTAAATTTTATGCATATTACATATACTTTAAAATTAAATATATTTATTACATTATTATGACGTCATCCGGTCCGACCAGCGGTCCGACCGGTTCAACCAGTAAAACCAGTGGCCAGTCGGCTCACCGGTTCACTGTCCGGTCCGGTTCTGAAAACATTGGGTACAGTTGACCCGTCAACTTGACTAAAGTTATAAAAATTATAATAAATAATTTAACTTATATATTTCACTAATAAGTTGATAATATCATATGCCACCATATATATTAATATTCAAAAGGTTTAATACATCACAAATGTGAATAATTTAACATGACAAGTCACTAAAGAGATTGAAAAGTATGACCGAATACTGTAACTAATTGAATAAAAATAATGGAACGAATGGAGTATAATTTATGAATGTAGACGGAAAAAAGAAAAAAGAAAAAATTTATTAATGTAGACTGGTTCAATGAAAACCTAACCCGTTTAGAGTCCATTTATTTTTGGGCTTGACCTTACCATCTCGGTAGATGACTAGATGTAATGGGATTAGGGCTGTGAATAGGGGCGGATTTCAATCCGGATTCGATTCGAATCCGGTCCGATTTATTATGATAATTATCCGATTAGTGATTCGATGGACTTAATCCAATTAAGAAGATCCGTAGTCCGAATTATATTACTATATGTTGTTTATATATTATGTATTTAAACCAAAATAAAAATAAAACTATTTATGTTCCACTAAAATCTTTTATTATATTAAAAATAATCTTTAAAAAAAATGCATGAGATGTGTTGTTGGACTGACCTGGTAACTAATTGAGCCTAAATCATATTAATTTATGCTATTTAATAAGAAAAATCAAAACCATAACCATTCATCTATGTAGTAGCCGCCATCTTCCCCCTACTTTTTAGTCCAATTTTTTTCTTCTCTTCCATTATTGGGGTTTATTCTTCTTTTTCCCAATTTCTATCCTTTTTATTCATATTTTTGTTTATTCTTTTATTCTAATTTTTATCGTTTATAGTTGTCCATCATATTCCATATTTTATAATTTTCTAACAATAGTTTTGATAAAATGAGCAAAATATTACATTTTTTATTCATTGTGGTGGAATCTACAAGTGATTTGAAGGAAAATGAAAGAAAAAAAAGTATTGCTAAATATGCTAAACGAATCCGGATAATTTATTCGGATCCGGAATATCCACCGGATTCGGATCCAGATGCTACTTTCAAGATCCGCTAGGATCCGAATCCGGATCCGGATCCGGATAGAAGAAATGGAAATCAGACTCGGATCCAAATCTACCCTGATCCGGTCCGAGTCCGTCCATTGACAGCCCTAAATGGGATAATTTTGTTCTTTATTCTTCTCCAAATTTGACTAGTACTCATACTCCATCTTGTTTAAAATGCCACTTATTTTATTTCGGCAAAATTGCTGAGAACGTCCAAAACTAAGCAGTGATTTTGGATTTTAGTCCCAAACTATATCACCTTACCGAATTTCATCCCGTAATTTAATATTTTTTTGGAATATCATCCCACCGTTAATTATGAGACGAAAATTGTGCATGTGTCCGTTAAATTGCCACATAACTGCTTACGTGTCATGACATGACAAATTTTAGAATGAACATTGTATAATATTGCATAATTCGTCCCAACTAATTACAAGATTGAACCATCATTTCCGTTAAATTAGAAATTTAATATTGGGACTAAATTCATGTATAATGGTAAATTTCGGGATGAAATTCGACGAGTTGATATAGTTTGAAAAAAAAATCAAAATTAGTTATTAGTTTAGGACAAAATTCCCAAAAATATTAAATTATAGGACGAAATTTGGTGAGATAATATAATTCGAGACGAAAACCAAAATCACTAATTAGTTTGGGACGTTTTCTGCAATTTTGCCTTTTATTTCCATTAACATTTCAATTTAAGGTTTTCTTTAATTTTTGGGATATCCCGCAACAAAGAATTTTTTTTCCTAAAATATGATTTTTCTCTTCTTAAAATTACCTTATCACATAAATAATTATATTATCACTAATTCTAAACAAATAAAATAAAAGTTAAAATATTGGGACAAAAAAGTACTCCCCCAATCCTAAATATGGAGTTTTAGTAATAAAAATTAAAAAAAAAAATATCCTGCTTAAAAAATATTCCAATCACTTCATTATATATGATCTTCTCTTGGAAACCACAAAATAGATTTTTGTTTGTCACCCACTTATACAAATAAATATTCATAAATATTTTCTTTAACATCTTCTTCTAGTTATATATCATAAACTACGCAATACATTCATATCTCAAAACATAATTAATGGAAGATTACTTCATAACTAAACCCCAAAAAATCAGAGTTTCATACTCTGATCCAGAAGCCACTGAATCATCCTCAGATGAAGAATTCGACCCAGTTCAGAAAAATTCAAGAAGACAAGTTCTTGAAAAGAAAATTAATATTCTCGAAAAAAAGAATGAAAAAAGTGAGAAATTCGTTGGGGTGCGTATGAGAAGACCGGGGAAATATTCTGCTGAAATCAAAGACCCTTTTTTGAAGAAGCGTGTTTGGTTGGGAAATTTCACGACCCCTGAGGAGGCTTCAAAAGCGTATCTTTCAAGAAAACACGAGATTGAGGAAAAACTTCTTGAAAATAAAATTAATAATAATATTCCTAAAAGAAAAATTAGGGATTCGAAAAAACCCACTAATGGGAAATTCGTTGGGGTGCGGCGGAGAGGATCTGGGAAATTTGCCGCAGTAATTAGAGACCCTTTCTTGAAGAAGCGTGTTTGGTTGGGAACTTTTGCAACTGCTGAGGATGCTTCAAAAGCGTATCTTTCCAAGAAGCGTGAGATTGAGGAGAAATTGAGAGCCAAACAGGGGCTTGAAGAGAAATCTGAGGTTGTTGTTTCAGAAAATAAAGAAGAAGATAGATTTGGGTTCTTAAATGGTGTGCAAGTAATTGATAATTATGGGTTTTTGGTGGGTGAATTTAGTAAAATTGATGATCTAAGTATTTGCATAAGGGAAGATGGAATTTGGTGTTAAAAGTGAAATCTTTATGAAATTTTCTTTTTCCTTTTATGATATATAATGATGGAATTTTTGTATATAGACTAGAATTACATTGTTTTTGTGGGTTACTTTTTCGTTTTGAATGTATATTATTTTTGTCAACTAAAATTATTTCAAAAATATTAGAAAAAATTGAGAACAAATTACTAAATAAAAAATTATAACAGAAAGATATAAAACAAACAAAGAATTTTAAAACTACACCCTTATAAGAAACTGAAAATATTTCAAAAATATCATAAAATTGTGAATAAATTACTAAATTAATAATAGAGAAGCATAAAACAAAAAAAGAATTTTAAAATCACATCCTATTTTCATTTTCAGGATTAATTTTTTTTTCTGTTTTAGTTTGATTGAGAATTAAAATATTATAGGGGGTTGAATTTTGGGGTTCATTTAAAACCCCAAAAATTGTGTAACCCCAAAAATTTTGATTTAAAATCTCTAAAATGTTACTTTATTTTAGATGTGAAAATTTCTAAGTTATTTATTATGAGGAAATTTAGGTAATATTTTATTTACGTTGGGAAATGATATTATTGTTTTTATATAAAAGCTAAAATGATCATGCAAATAAAAGCTATTGAAGTTGAAGATTAGAGTTTCAAAAAGTATTCCGGTCGAAAGCATTATATTATGGAAGTAGATCCAAGTTTGAAGCAATGTTATTAAAATTGGACCGGATTGACCGGTCCGACCGGTTCGACCGCGAATCAAAGACCTGTTCGGTCCGATTAACCATCTAAAATCAGTTTGAATCGGTGAACCGGATCAGTAACTTCTTGAAAATAAAATTAAAATTATAGAAATTAAAATCATTATTTTTGTTGAACTTTTGGTATAGAAATTTATACATTATAGAAAACTTGTAACCAAATTTATTTATAAATTATATTATGATAATTAACTCAAATTATATATTTTATACATTATCAATGAAAATTAAAATTAATTTTAGTTTTATGACATAATTTCTTATTAAAAGTTTTTCTATAAGATATTTCTTTCCAACTATATATTTTTAGGATAAAGAGTGTCAAAGTTTGAAAGTCAAATCGATACAAATTTGATTTTGAATATTAGATTTGTATACATAATCATATTTTAAAATTTATTAATCTCTTAGTTTGTTGTATTTTTAACTTACATTTTTATATTTTTGATTAAATAAATATAATTATATTATATTTACATGAGCTTACTAATTGGTATCATATTACCATTAGTTAGATAAATATTATATGGCTTAATTTAAATATATTCTAAGTTTTGTATATTTTTAATCAATTGTAGGATAATGTTTAAATTTTATTCATATTGCATATACTTTAAAATTAAATATATTAATTATATCATTATGAAGTCATCCTGTACGATCAGCGGTCCGACCGATTCAACCAGTATAACCAGTGGTCAGTCGGCTTACCGGTTCATTGTCCGGTCCGATTCTAAAAACATTGGTTGAAGCACATTTTCCTGTTTACAAAAAATATTGAGGTTAATGTCATTTTCAATAAGTTTAAAAGCTAAAGTACAATTTTACCAAAACTTTCCAAAGAAATAATAATAATTAATTTTTGCAACAAGAAAATTGTCATGGTGGTGGCTTGTTAAAGCACAAGTAGAAGTAGGATTAATCCTCCACTTGTGGCTCATGCATACATTTTCAGCAACAAAAATCCGAGGGAAAGAGGCTTTGAGAAATATTTTTCTTTTTTTCCATTGTTATCTTGCTCATAAGCTTTAAATATACAATTACACATGAACAAATGAAAAAAAAAAAAAAAGTAACTTTCTCATTTTTCTATCAAATTAAATGAATATATACTCGAAATCATAGTATTCGAAAAGCATAAATTGTGGAAAGGTGAGTTTTCAAAAAAAGAAGAATTATATTGCCTATGAATGAATACAAAATACTTATGAATTAGCTAAGTACGTAATTTTTACTTATCTAAAATAAAATAAAAAATATTAAATAATATCAAGAAATGCATAACCTCGAATTTTCATGAAATTATTTTTGTTAAATCGGTGAAAAATGGGTGAAATCGATTAAAAAATGCGTGAAATCCCAACAATACTAAACCAATTAAGTTTGACCTAATAAATTAGCTCAAGTCATGTATGGATGTTTTTATGACATCTTTTGTCTCTACATAGTTCTAGATTAGTATCCATAAAAATATCTAAATAAGAGGCTACAGAGTATCATTCTTAGCCATTAGATCAAGTTGATCTTCACAGTCATTTCGAGAAATTGATTAAATAAATATGGCCATACCTCATTTGTAAATTGTCCAGGTTTTGATAGCAATAAAATATTTGAAAGTATTCTCACAACCTTCTTACTTTATTCCACAACTCACACTCTTACTTCTTCAAAAATTAGGTTGTCTTGATCCCAAGAGTTCTTACAACTCATTTGACTCTACTATTTGCAGCTTACATTTGTAATTCCCTATACATAATTCATGTTCGACGAAAATAAATCATTTATTAAATTGAGAAAACTATTACACTTATATATTTATAAAATATTTGTTTACTTTCGTTAACACAAGAAAAAGTACTTTACGAGATACTGATTCTTCTTAGAAATCAACAAGATGCACAATGGCAAAAGATTACTTCTGCTCTGCTTCACTGTCTGCATTACTTGATTGTTTTGGTATCGTCGACCCGTTAGAAGGGAACAAAAACAAATATGTTATATTACGATCAGATGAAGCCCATGAAATTAGTACTATTTCCGCTGCCAAACCTTTGTCTTCTTATGAACGTAAGGATGCCATTAACAAGAATAAGGGGACTCGTTAATATATTCCCACACCCACAGAGTTGAAGAATTTAGGTATCCTAATTAAGAAGCTTAAGAATGGCAGGGGAGGAGGAGGCAAAGACATTAACTTCAACAATCGATGTATATCTCTAAATGAATGTATAGACATGATTAATGGAACCAAAAGAGTCTTGCTACTCAATCGTATTGCAAATATCGCAGCTATCCTATCAATTGATCCATATGAGTAATAATTACTATTAAATTTTAATTTTCATACACATTTAGTTTGGACAACATTTTTCTTCTAAATAAAATTTATTTAATTTCTTCCAATTTATGTGTATGGTTTTTTTTTCCCCTCCAGAAGCTATGTGGTGCAACATTTACTTGAGCTTAAAGATAGTTCGATTAATGATAAGATATTTTCTCGCATTCGATGTGAAATTATATTGTTATCACAGACAGAAGGAGGTAATTATCTCTTAGAGAAATGCTTAGAGCTATCGAACTTTGGATTAGTTACTGTGGTCCGAGAAATATTGTCCGGTCGTACTGCTCCTTATGCAATTGCTCGTGATAAATTTGGGTACTATGTTATCCAAGTAGCATTAGTGAAAACTAAGGTAACCGGTGAATTTTGTTCAAATTTAATTACCTAATCATTAATGTTTATCATCAAATTAAAGGTATATATTTATTTAATTAATTTGTACTATTTTTTTCAGGAACACGGATTTATCGACCTCTATGAATCACTACAAAAGCTCTTGAGCCTTATTCCGACAGACTTGAAGCACTATATCACAGCTGGTGGGGTACATGTGATGAATCTTCTTCGATATGAAAAATGATGAAAATGGATAATATTGTTTTTGCTTTGTAGGAGTATTTTTTCTTATTCCTTAGGATTATTTGAGTTACTAGTGTGGCATTTGAAAAACTCATCTTTATAGGTTGTTTTTTTATAGATATCCATATTGATCAAAGTATAGTGTTTAATTATGTGTCTACACAAATTTCTGGGAATAATTGAAATGTAAAATCAAACACGTATTATTACTAACATTGAATCGATTAAAAGAAACATACACATTTTCAACATTTTACTTAAAATAATTAAATATTAACTATTTATTTTTCCAATAATGTCGAATTTAAAGAAAGTTTGTTTTTCGTTCTTAGTCATTTGTTAATAAATGTGATTTATTTCACACTTTTATTAAAACATATGAATAAAAAGTACATCATGGTTGATTAAGTGCGACCATCAAGCCTGTCACTCGACCCATACCATGTGGTTTTACAAATTACAATCCGCAATTGATTATTTTAAAAATAAAACCGCCAAGTTACGGGTGGGTTGGGTTGGGGTGAGCGGGTGGGTCGAATATGGAGGGTTAATGAACACCCCTAATTGTTATAAGTAAATATTATTCAAGTATAACTAAACGAGATTAGATTAATATGAAACTATTTAAACTATATGGATTAAGAAAAACTCACCACACTTAATTTTTTTTCTATTTTTCTGATAGCATTTTGCCGATCATTCCGCTAGCATCTCGCATTCACGTATTTTAATATTTATTTGAAACTTAAATATATTTAATAATTTAATATTATAACTAAAATTTTCTTGAATTTAAGATATAAAAATAAAGTAATATTTTTGAGTAAAAATTAAATTATTAAATGTTAATTAGTTTAGCTAACTTTGTGTTTTTTACTTGAATTATTAACTACCCGCTCATGAACCCACTAAAAATTCATATAACTGTTTACAAAACTCAAATCAACCCAACCCATCAACAATAGAGAATATATGGATTGAGTTGGACCTGACCCCTAATTGTATCTAAATGTAGCTACAATATTAAGTTTTTACATTGACTTATTTGTCATCAAAATAATTTTGAACACGCGAGCAAGACCGCAAGTACTTTAAATTATAGGGTAAATTAAGAATATTCCCTGAGGTAAAGTTTAATTATAAAAATTTCCCTCACGTATTGGGTATTACAAAAATCCCCTTCAAGTTTGTCAATTTCTTAAAATTAACTCATTGTCCCTAAATTTTACCTTTGGTTTTATTTGTACTGTTTGTAATATCTTATAAATGTTAAAACTTGGGTTCTAATTGTCATATCTTATAAATTAGAAAAGAGATAATTATATATTTACTATCAAAATAATTGATAAAATTTATAATTACCCATAAGTTTTAATAAATATTGTAAAAAAAGGTCTTTACATATGTATTAGCAATTTAAATTGTATAATAATAAATTAAATAGAATTTTAATAATAATATTTTGTAAATATGAAAAAATTGTTTACACATTTAGTTAAATGAATTTATTTTCTAAATTAGTAAATTTAGTAAAATTATATTGTATTATAAATAAGATATTTTAATTTAATAAAGTTTATATTGTATTATAAATTGCAATATTTATTGAAATGTATGGGCAATTATAAATTATATAAATTATTTTGGTAGTAAATAAATGATTATTATTTTTATAATTTATAAGATATAACAATTAACACCCAAATTTTAAAATTTATAAGATATTATAAACATTACTAATAACCTCCAAGGGCAAAATTGGAACATTTTAGGAACAAGGGGTTAATTGTAATAATATGATAAATCTGAGGGGAATTTTTGTAATACCCAATACATGAGAAATATTTTTATAATCAGGTCTTATCTTGGGGTATTCATAATTTACCTTAAAGTATATGGTTAAAAAATTAGGATTGATATTTTCAATGTTGAAGCTAAGTGATACAACCAAAGAAAATTAGTGTGAGATGAGCTGAATACAGGGTTTGGTTGGTTGGTTGGTTGGTTGATAGATAAAATGCAATATTTATCATAACACAGGGAGGTAAATTACTACATTTATCACAACACAGGGAAGTAAAATGCCTCATTTATCATGACATATGGAGGTAAAGTGTCACATATATATAAGAGGAGTAGTTTTGTCAAATCGTATTTTTAAGTTTAAAAATGTCAGGTAGGCAGCGTAAAATTTTTCTAAGAATATAAGCGATAAGGCAAGGGACTCGAGAAATTCCTCCATTTTCACATACACTCTAAAACACACAATAAAATTTTTTTTTTTTTTAATAGAGAATTTGTCATAGGGGGTAGAGTGCCTAACTCACATAAATGAGTTTAATTTGTGAATGTAGACGGGTTCAATCAAAACCTAACCCGTTTAGAGCCCTAATCTGTACACACTAGTTATGTTCTTGAATCCTAGACACAAGACACCCATTAACTTTAAAGTTCTAGCCTAAAATGACAGAGACCATTAGTTTTTGTTTAGAATTTTACCATCTAGATCTCGTTACATGTAATGGGATAAATTTGTTCTTTATTTTTCTCCAAATTTGACTAGTACTTCTTTTCAAACTTGTCTTTTTTTTCTTTTTTTTTTTTGAGAAACCTACTCCATCTTGTCTAAAATGCCACTTATTTTATTTCCAGATATTTCAATTGAAGGCTCCTTAATTAGATTCAGACAACCGTTGACGACAGTTTAACTAAAAAAAAAAAATTTAATTGGGTCACTTAGTAGTAAAAGATCGATTCTATTGATTGAGATAGAATTGCAAGAAGATCGTAATATATTTGTAATTATGATTCAATCTTAGGATGACAAGAATATAATCAGGTGAAAAGGCAAAAATGGTTTCATAACTAAAGCGCACTGACAATTTTATCCTTCATATTTTCGGGCCGATAATTTTACCCCATAATTTATAAATCTTAAGCAATTTTAGTACCCATTTCAGGCAAATTGATCAAATTAATCTTACGTGCTGGCTATATGCTTAATAATTTCGAAATTTTATTGAATTTTAAAAGTAATAGTTACATAATTATCCCATAAGTAGAATTTGAGTAATTTGACTGGATTTTAGAACTGATGATTATATATACCCTCAAAGATTAAAATTCTATTTTAAGTGAATTTCAAAATAGAATATTGCATGTTTATCCCTAAAAAATTATGAATTGGACATTTTGATTTAGATGATTAAACTGCAAGACTTATAGTTTAATCATCTAGATCAAAATGTCCAATCCCTAACTTTTTGGGGGTAAACATACCATAATCAATTTCAAAATTTAGTAAAAAAATGCTCAATTCTAATTCTTCTAGGGGGTGGGGGTTGTAAAATGCGCATGCAATTATTCATTTTAGAATTAAGTTAAAATGCTCAAATATTAATTTATCACTTGTGCGACACATGCACTTACATGTCCGATATAGTTACGAGCACGATTGTATTGAATGAACGTTTGATTGATTTATGAAATCAGTTTTCAACGTTCTTATTAATTTATAAAATCAAGTTTTTTGGGCTAGTGTTTGATTCATTTTATGTTAAAACTCGAATTAGTTAGTTGTCTAATTATTAAAGGATATGGTATGGTGATTCTCAAAAGTAATATTAAGTGAAAATTAGATTTGCAAAATATATTGGATATAGATCATGTGACTGGAATTTCTTTCATACTAATAAATGGTGTAATATTGAGCTTGTTAAAGTTTCATTAATTTATGAACTATGGGGCCGTTTGGTACGGTGTATGGGATTAAGGTGGATTAGATCAGAGCAGGATTGAAGGTCATATTAAAAATACGTTTGGTAGATTTGATTGAGTCATATTATATTAAAGCAATAAGTTGTAATATGTTGGGGGGAATTATGAGTTTAAGCATATATTAATATATTTTCACTACTTAATTGAACATATTATGTTAGTTCAGATATAACAATTCATCGAAGTCATTTGTATAATTCGCATAAGAGTAAGAGTTGAATTTAGTTCAAATGCCTCCATATTAATTGTAAATTGATATAGATTTTAGTTTGTGATTTATTTATGTAGAATGTGTTTCCATTTTAAGAGATTTAAGAAGAATTTATGATATTTAATGATATGTTAAAATATGTAATATGCAAATTTGAGGTTATAAGTGACATTTCATGGGATCCATATTCACCCGGATTAATTAATCCACCCATGCCTGGGTGAATTATAATCTAGTCTTTATACCTGGTTATAAGGATTTAATCCATTTGACCCTGTATTAGAGCAATACCACCAAACATTGTATTATCCCATATTGGCACATATAATATGACCTAATACCCCTATTAAGTCCTACCAAACGGCCCTATATATTTTGTTATACTTTTAACTAGATTGGTTGATATTTTTGTATACTTGTTAAGTTAAATATTGGCTTTTTTCTCAAATAGTAAGTTTTATTTTTACAAAATTTATTGTCAATTACTCAATTTTTTTTGTTAATTTACCACTTTTTTTGGTTAATATATGTAAGATAATTAACTCAAAATAGGTACACATACAGCCAAGTTTTTTTTCTTTTTTTTTTTCTCTTTTTTTTTTGATAATTACATATATAGCCAACAGAGTACACCATATTTGACCGAATCAGTTTCAACTTTCATGGAAAGTCTGCCGATTTCGTAATAAAAAATTAAATTGGGTATAGGCGCTTGCCCAAAGTTCTCTATTTAATTGAACATACAAGGCTGGTACTTTCTAGTAATGATTAGTATAATGAAAAGAATTATCCTCTACGTCAACAGAATTCGGGCCGTTTGCTTACTATGTCTAATACTATAATTTAACCAATTATTAAAAATGATGTTTGATTATAATTTCGATCCAAAATTACAATCACTTGGCAAATAAAAAAAGTTATTTGGTTCACATATTTATGCCGAAGGTTATTGAATTTGATAAAATTACCCCTCTTTTACATATTTTTTACTAGCAAAACAATTATCAGCTCATTTCCATCTTCATTTTTATTTGGCATTTTAGGGAAAAGCTACCGGTAGAACTTCTTCTTCTCAACTCTAGATCCTTCTTGAATATTTAGTTCCAATTACATTTTAATTTTATGATTTTATGTTTAATTGAGTTGTTATGCAGAGTGAAGAATCATATTTGAGTTTTATGGATTGCATTGTAATTTGATCGGGTATGAGAGAGGGAAAAGTTTGTAGAGGTAGATTATGAGAATAAGTAGCTACAAAAGTTGATTTAGTCAATTAACTCGGTTATGAATAAAAAAATGACATTTTGAATTTTTAAACAATAGTTTTGATGAAATAAGTAAAATATTACATTTTTAATTCATGGTGGTGGAATCTACAAGTGATTTTGAAGTAAAATGAATTTTTTTTCTTTTTGATAAATATGCTAAACGGATCCGAATAATTTATCCGAATCCGGGATATCCACCGAATTCGGATCCGATTGCTACTTTTCAAGATCCGCACGGATTCGGATTCGGATTCGAATCCGAATAGAAGACATGGAAATCAGATTCGAATCCGGATCTGCCCTGATCAGGTCCGAGTCCGGCCCATTGACAGTCCTAGACTATATATATGACATCGCCTTCAATGAGATTAAATCAAACATAAACCTGAATACTCATGAAAAAAAAAAAAAAGTCCCACTAAAATATTTACTAATGGATGGTGTAAATACTTGCCAAAATGGTCAAAGAAAGAAAGACCCATTACATTAGTAGAGTTTACCACAACTCAATAGGAAATATCTAGGAACTCTCACACACGCACACACACACACATATATATATATCAAGCAATATTAAACACAGATATGGGACCAAACCAAGAAAACCAAAAAAAAGGCAAAGAATAAGTATGAATTCAAAGAAAAATTCAAGAAAAAAAATTAAAGGAGTGCAGAAGAGAAAATCAGGGAAATATGTTTCTCTGATATGGGATCCATTCAAGAAAAGATGTGTTTGGTTAGGGACTTTTACAGACGCAGAGGCGGCCTCAAAAATCTATATTTCCAAGAAGCATGAGTTTGAAGAAAAGGTCAAGGCCAAACAGGGTGTTAAGAAAAAGTCAACAGGCCAAGAAATAACAATGGAAGAGAAACCTCAAGTTAGTTCTCCGAGAGAAGAAAGTTCACAAAATTCAGGGGATCAAGAATCAGAATTTGGGGTGTTGTTTGGTGTGAGGGTAATTGATAATAATGGATTTCTTTTGGGTGAATTTAGTAAATTGGATGACTTAAGTATTTGTTCAATTGAAGATGAAATCATACACGATCATGTCTATTCATCTTTTAATTTGATGATTTAATTATCTTATAGAAAGGGTAGATTAAATTCTGTTTTTGGAGAAGGGTTTTGCATCTAAAGAAATCTTGTAATGTATATTTGCAGTTATATGAAATTTCTTCAATTAAATTTTCAATAGAGTTGAATCTTTATATGAATGCATAAAGCATATGTAATGTAGATAAATTTCTGGAAATATTAATTGTTTCTATCAAAAGACTCAAAACTACTACTTTTATAGATTATGTATTTGTTTGTAGTTTACTGTTTTATAGATGCTATTTTTGTTAAATTTTAGCTTAAGTTTGGGATTTGTAGTGGGGTTTCTCAATCTGAATATATAGTTATATATTAATTCCATTTCTTATCAATTATTTTGCAAATTACTTTTCCTTGAAATCTATGTCTTCCGAAAATTTAATTCTACTCGGTCATTTAAGTGCCAGTTCAGAATTGTTTTAAGCATTTTTTTTGGTAAATTCAATTTTTGAATCTAATTTTATGATATTAGCATATTTCTTCTTAATTTTTAAACAATCGAGAGAATTGCACTTGTGGTACCAACCTATATACCGATTTTCACTTGTGCTACCATAAAAATCGAGGCCGACACATTTGGTACCACAATTTAAGAAATCAATCACTTTCGGTACCACCGTTAAAAATGGACGTTAACTGATGATGTGGCAGTTAAGTTATATTGCAAAATTGATACCATTACTTACGTTGACTGACAATTCAACCCCATAATATTTCAGGTTGTCAAAATAACCCCACATCTTCAAATTTAGTCACAATTTTAGCCCACATTGTTGCCTAATTACAAAATTGGATCGAATAAGACACGTGCTGACCAATTTAGAGATTTTACTTATTATATTTACATATTTATTTAATTAATTTAGTTTTATAAATAATATTAACAGATCAAATAATACCTTAACATAAATCCGACAAAATATTAATTAAATCTAAAATTTATATAATAATATTAATATATTTAATATTTATTAAAAAAATAACGTTATATATTATTAATAATATATATATAATTTTTTTTTTAAAAAAAAAAAAAACCATCCCTGCCCCCCAACCCCACCCAAATCCCAGGCCTGAAATATTATGGGTAGAATTATAAGTCAACATAAGTAATGGTATGAATTTTGCAATAAAACTTAACTTCCACGTCATCAGTTAACGTCCATTTTTAACGGTGGTACCAAAAGTGATTGATTTCTTAAATTGTGGTACCAAATGTGCCGGCCTCGATTTTTATGGTACAACAAGTGAGAATCGATATATAGTTTGGTACCACAAGTATAATTCTCTCCTTAACAATCTGGGTTGTGTTATGTTTAGGTCAATGTTTTCAGAACCGGACCGGACAGTGAACCGGTGAGCCAACTGGCCACTGGTTTTACTGGTCGGACCGCTGGTCGGACCGGATGACGTCATAATGATATAATAAATATATTTAATTTTAAAGTATATATAATATTCATAAAATTTAAACATTATCCTACAATTGATTAAAAATATATAAAATCTTAGAATATATTTAAATTAAATCACATAATATTTACATAACTTATATCATAATTGTAATATGATACTAATTTGTAAGCTCATATATATATATAATATGACTATATTTCTTTATAAACATTTAAAAGTGTAAATTAAAAATACAACAAACTAAGAGATTAATAATTTTAAAATATGATTATGTATAAAAGTCTAATATTCAAAATCAAACTTGCATAATATATCGATTTGATTTTCAAAATTTGACACTCTTTATCCTAAAATAATATTGAAAAGAAATATCTTAGAGAACAAATTTTAAAAAAAAATTATTATTTGAGTATTAATTTTCATTGATAATGTGTAAAATGTTAATTTGAGTTATCATAATCTAATTTATAAACAAATTTGGCTACATGTTTTCTGTAATTTATAAATTTGTTTTGTACTAAAAATTCAATAAAAATGATGTAGCTCAACTGGTAAGAAAGTTATCTTTCATGCTAGAGGTTAGGTGTTCAAATCCTACATTCTGCAAGAATTATTAGTTTATTTTTAACATTAATAAAATTTAAAAAATCAAAAAAAAAAAAAAAAAGAAAAAGAAATTCAAAATCGGGTTGAACCGGCCCAAACCGGTTCACCGGTTTTGGACCGGTTCAACCCGGTTCAGACTGGGTTTTGAGTCAACTGGTTTTAGGGGGTAAACCGGACCTGACCATCCTCCAGTTTGCGGTCGAACCGGTCGGACCGGCCGGTCCGGTCCGGTTTTAATAACATTGGGGCCGGTCCGGTTTTAATAACATTGGTTTAGGTAGTCTTTTTTAGGTAAGTGAGAAAAGAGATCACGTGATGGTTCTTAACAAGATTAGGAAAAGAACTTTAGATGAAATATTTTCAAAACTTTGATGTTAGCAAATCTTGACACATTGTCTATATAATTGTCTTTTTATTAAAAAATTCAATTAATAATAAAGGTTTCTTCAACCTTCAGTTAATTTTCTTCAAAGTTGTTGATAATTCATCACGAAGCACTGCAAACCATTGAAGAACTAAGAATTTTTGTATACGTATCAAGAAAAACCAAATTCTTTTACAACATTATATATCCGTGACTTTTTGTAAAAAAGTGTCAAAATATATTGTCTGTAATTATCTATTACTTCCTCCGTACAACTCCACCCTCTCCCCCCCCTTTTTTTTAGAAAATTCTTGCATGGACCTGGTCTATGAACTTTCATAGACCTTGTGATTGTAAATGCACCACATCATACATTGTGAGAGCATGACATCATCAAAATGTATTATGTGGTGCATTTACAATCACAAGGTCTACCACTAAGCTCTTAGACCTGGTCTACATAATAATTTTCCCTTTTTTGTATCCTTTCACTTTTAACACGGAGTTTGTAAAGGATAAAAATGTGAAATTTTTAGGTATTTTTACATGTATGTCCTTAAAAATAGTGGTTGAGAGTTAGTGGTGTTAAATCACTACTTTATGTGAGATTGAATTTGCTGGGAAAAATAATTTCATTTATAGAAAGAAAATGTTATTTAGGGACATGCCAAAAAGAAAACAATAGTAAAAGTTTAGGGAAAGTGGAAGTAATTTTCATGATTTTGCATTTGACTTATATATAAAAAGAATAATATTAATTGTATCCAGGGTGGCATACAGACGGGCCGAATCGGGTCCGAGCAAGTAAAAAATGGTTCGAGTCATAAACAGATCACTTTAAATTGGTCATATATGGGTCGGGTTGGTAATCGATCTGGTCATAAATGGGTCAGTTTGGGTCAGCCCGTTTATGTTTAGTTGTGATGTGTATTTTATTAAATTAAAATAAAAAAACACACGCCTTTGTTATAAGTAAATATTATTAAAGTATAACTAAATGATATTAGATTAATATAAAACTATGTAAACTATATGAATTAAGAAAGACTCACAACACTTTTTTTATATATTTTTTGAAAGCATTTTAATATTTTATATTTATTTGAAACTTAAATATTTTTAATAAGTTAATATTGTAATTTTTTTCATAAATGTAGTAGAGAATAACAAAAAAATATTTTTGATTCAAAATTAAATCATTAAAGGTTAATTATTTTAGCTAGACGTGTGATTTTTCTCTTTTCGTTGAACCATTAAAGACCCATTTATGAACCCACTACAAACTCATACAAATATTTACAAAACTAAACCCATCAACGCTCGCCATCGAATGGGCCTTGACCCATTTTGTCCAATAATACATATAAATAATTAGAGACTTTTAGAATCCCACAAAAACTAAAATTCGATCAATTTATTAACATAAATAAGTACTTCCTCAGTCCCATTTTTTTGTATCCCTTGGTACAGTTGACCCGTCAACTTGACTAAATTTATAAAAATTATAATAAATAATTTAACTTATATATTTCACTAATAAGTTGATAATATCATATGCCACCATATATATTAATATTCAAAAGGTTCAATACATCACAAATGTGAATAATTTAACATGACAAGTCACTAAAAAGATTGAAAAGTATGACCGAATACTGTAGCTAATTGAATAAAAATAATGGAACGAATGGAGTATAATTTATGAATGTAGACGGAAAAAAGAAAAAAGAAAAAATTTATTAATGTAGACGGGTTCAATGAAAACCTAACCCGTTTAGAGTCCATTTATTTTGGGCTTGACCTTACCATCTCGGTAGATGACTAGATGAAATGGGATTAGGGCTGTTAATGGGGGCGGATTTCAATCCGGATCTGATTCGAATCCGGTCCGATTTATTAGGATAATTGTCCGATTAGTGATTCGATGGACTTAATCCAATTAAGAAGATCCGTAGTCCGAATTATATTACTATATGTTGTTTATATATTATGTATTTAAACCAAAATAAAAATAAAACTATTTATGTTCCACTAAAATCTTTTACTATATTAAAAATAATCTTTAAAAAAAATGCATGAGATGTATTGTTGGACTGACCTGGTAACTAATTGGTCCTAAATCATATTAATTTATGCTATTTAATAAGAAAAATCAAAACCATAACCATTCATCTATGTAGTAGCCGCCATCTCCCCCCTACTTTTTAGTCCAATTTTTTTCTTCTCTTCCATTATTGGGGTTTCTTCTTCTTTTTCCCAATTTCTATCTTTTTTATTCATATTTTTGTTTATTCTTTTATTCTAATTTTTATCGTTTATAGTTGTCCATCATATTCCATATTTTATAATTTTCTAACAATAGTTTTGATAAAATGAGCAAAATATTACATTTTTAATTCATTGTGGTGGAATCTACAAGTGATTTGAAGGAAAATGAAAGAAAAAAAAGTATTGCTAAATATGCTAAACGAATCCGGATAATTTATTCGGATCCGAAATATCCACCGGATTCGGATCCAGATGCTACTTTCAAGATCCGTTCGGATCCGAATCCGGATCCGGATCCGGATAGAAGAAATGGAAATCAGACTCGAATCCAAATCTACCCTGATCCGGTCCGAGTCCGTCCATTGACAGCCCGAAATGGGATAATTTTGTTCTTTATTCTTCTCCAAATTTGACTAGTACTCATACTCCATCTTGTTTAAAATGCCACTTATTTTATTTCTGCAAAATTGCTGAGAACGTCCAAAACTAAGCAGTGATTTTGAATTTTAGTCCCAAACTATATCACCTTACCGAATTTCATCCCGTAATTTAATATTTTTTTGGAATATCATCCCACCGTTAATTATGAGACGAAAATTGCGCATGTGTCCGTTAAATTGCCACATAACTGCTTACGTGTCATGACATGGCAAATTTTAGAATGAACAATAGTATAATATTGCATAATTTGTCCCAACTAATTACAAGATTGAACCATCATTTCCGTTAAATTAGAAATTTAATATTGGGACTAAATTCATGTATAATGGTAAATTTTGGGACGAAATTCAACGAGTTGATATAGTTTGGAAAAAAAACCAAAATTAGTTATTAATTTGGGACAAAATTCCCAAAAATATTAAATTATAGGACGAAATTCGGTGAGATAATATAATTCGAGACGAAAACCCAAAATCACTAATTAGTTTGGGACGTTTCTGCAATTTTGCCTTTTATTTCCATTAACATTTCAATTTAAGGTTTTCTTTAATTTTTGGGATATCCCGCAACAAAGAATTTTTTTTCCTAAAATATGATTTTTCTCTTCTTAAAATTACCTTATCACATAAATAATTATATTATCACTAATTCTAAACAAATAAAATAAAAGTTAAAATATTGGGACAAAAAAGTACTCCCCCAATCCTAAATATGGAGTTTTAGTAATAAAAATTAAAAAAAAAAATATCCTGCTTAAAAAATATTCCAATCACTTCATTATATATGATCTTCTCTTGGAAACCACAAAATAGATTTTTGTTTGTCACCCACTTATACAAATAAATATTCATAAATATTTTCTTTAACATCTTCTTCTAGTTATATATCATAAACTACGCAATACATTCATATCTCAAAACATAATTAATGGAAGATTACTTCATAACTAAACCCCAAAAAATCAGAGTTTCATACTCTGATCCAGAAGCCACTGAATCATCCTCAGATGAAGAATTCGACCCAGTTCAGAAAAATTCAAGAAGACAAGTTCTTGAAAAGAAAATTAATATTCTCGAAAAAAAGAATGAAAAAAGTGAGAAATTCGTTGGGGTGCGTATGAGAAGACCGGGGAAATATTCTGCTGAAATCAAAGACCCTTTTTTGAAGAAGCGTGTTTGGTTGGGAAATTTCACGACCCCTGAGGAGGCTTCAAAAGCGTATCTTTCAAGAAAACACGAGATTGAGGAAAAACTTCTTGAAAATAAAATTAATAATAATATTCCTAAAAGAAAAATTAGGGATTCGAAAAAACCCACTAATGGGAAATTCGTTGGGGTGCGGCGGAGAGGATCTGGGAAATTTGCCGCAGTAATTAGAGACCCTTTCTTGAAGAAGCGTGTTTGGTTGGGAACTTTTGCAACTGCTGAGGATGCTTCAAAAGCGTATCTTTCCAAGAAGCGTGAGATTGAGGAGAAATTGAGAGCCAAACAGGGGCTTGACAAAAATAAAGAAGAAGAGAGATTTGGGTTCTTAAATGGTGTGCAAGTAATTGATAGTTATGGGTTTTTGTTGGGTGAATTTAGTCAAATTGATGATCTAAGTGTTTGCATAAGGGAAGATGGAATTTGGTGTTGAACTGAAATCTTGTATGAATTTCTATAGAAATTTCTAATTCCCTTTTTACATTTTATGATATCATGATGAATTTTTGTATATTGACAAGAATTGGATTTTGTTTTTGTGGATCATATTTTTGTTTTTTCATGTATGTTTGAGTTAGTTAAATATTATTAACTTTACAGAAAAAAATTGAAAATATTTCGAAGAAAATAGCGAAGAAATTACTAGATAAAAGAAAGGGAAAATCTTAAAGCAATCAAAGAATTTTAAAACTACACTTTATATTCTTTTTCATAATTAAAACTTTTTATTTTATATATTCTTCGATTAACGGATTGAGAATTGAGATGTTAATTATAGTGCGTTGAATTCAAGTTCATATGAGAGTTTTTTTTTAAACCTCAAAAAAATCAATTTTTTATTTTATTTTATAAAGTTTTACCTTACTTTTAAGATGAGATTTTCTGAGTTGTGTATTTTGAAAAATTTATGTAATTTGAATTTGTTTATGTTAAGAACTGATATTTGTGCTTTTATGTAAAACTAGAATGAGCATGAAAATAAAAAGTTTTAAAAAGTATTCGAGTCGAAAAAACAATTATATTAGGGTGTAAATTGATCAAAATATTCTGATTTGAGGCCCCTTTTCAAGTTTCCAAATAATTGGTGTTAAAGTGTCATTTTCAAGAAGTTTAAAAACCAAAGTGCAATTTTACTATGTAAATGCAAGATACTCTCATGTGCTTAGCAAAACGTGTACGAAACTATCATGTGAAATATTTATTGCATATAACTTAACTAAATTTCTTAAAATTCACCATGAAAACCCCATTTGTACTATATAGGTCATGTTTGGTGAATTTAATAAAATTGATGATCTAAGTATCTTCATAAAGGGATTAGGGAAGATGTAATTTGGTGTTAAAAGTGAAATCTTTGATTTTTTTTTCTTTTATGATATAATGATAAATTTTTTGATATAGACAAGAATTGCATCTGTGTTTGTGGATTAAATTTTCATATAACGTATGTTTAGGTCAATTAAATATTATAAAAATTTAAAATATTTTAAAAATATCAAAAAATAACTCTAAATAAAAAATAATAACAGAGACTTAAAACAAATAAAGAATTTCAAAACTACAACTTTATTAAAAATTAAAAATATTTCAATGATATCACAAAAAAAAAGTGAAGAAATTACTAAATAAAAAATAATAACAGAGAGGCTTGAAATAAACTTAGAATTTCAAACACACCCTATTTTCGTTTTCATGATTAAATTTTTTTGTTTTAATTTCAGTTTGACTGAGAATTAAAATATTATAGGGCGTTGTACCCAAAAATTTTGTAACCCCGAAAATTTCGATTTAAATCTCTAAAGTCTTACTTTATGTTAGATGTAAAAAATTCTAAGTTATTTGATCTCAAAAAAAAAAAAAAAAAAAAAATTCCAAGTTATTTATTATAACTTATAAGAAAGTTTAGGTAATTTTTATTTATGTTAGGAAATGATATTTTTGCTTTTATATAAAAGCTAAAATGATCATGCAAATAAAAGATATTGAAGATTAGAGTTTTAAAAGTATTCTGGTCGAAAGTGCAGTTATATTAGGGAGTAAGTTGATCCAAATATTCTGGTTTGAGGCCCCTTTTCATGTTTATAAAAAGATTGAGGTTAAGGTGTCATTTTCTATAAGTTTAAAAGCCAAAGAGGTTAAGGTGTCATTTTCTATAAGTTTAAAAGCCAAAGTGCAATTTTACCAAAACTTTTCAAGGAAATAATAATAGTTAATTTTTGCAGCCAGAACATTGTCAAGGTGTTGGCTTGTTAAAACACAAGCAGAAGTAGGATTAATCATCCACTTGTAGCTCATGCATATATCAAGTTTCAACCATGTTTCACAAGCATAAATACTCGAAATCATAGTAATAGAAAAGCTGAACAACGATTTTGACAGGTGAGTCCGTCTTTTTTTTTTGGCGCCAGTCAACTCCGGTCAAAGGGATTGTTCCGAATAACGATTTTCATATAAAAATATTGAGCCTAAAATATTGAGATTTGAGTTGATTTGGGCAAGAAATATTGAGCCTAAAATATTTTCTGTATTTATTATTCTTTAAGATTTGATATTTAATTTTTTAATTTTAATTTATACCTACAATTTAGTCTTGTGAGTATATTAAACCTCAAATTAGGTTTAAATTTTTCGGAAACATGTTTGTCCTTTCACAATTTTATTCAGGTTAAATACTAAATGTTGTATTTGTTATCCATATTTTAAAGACGAATCACTATTCGAGTAGTCAAATCATGTGAGCGTTATTTTTTTAACTTCATGGTACTTAATAGGTCATTTTTATCAATGGCGAATCCACACCCGATGCATATACTTTGCTTTTTGTTTTTTGATTTTAGTAGTAATAATGTAATACTCCATGGAAGAAGGGAAAAGAAATCAAATGGAGTATTGGTACTTAATTGGATATGTTGCATTGGGTACTTGGGTATGTAGATTTCTAGCTTTTTGAAGTTGGGCAGACGATATCTAGTCTAGGCTTAAAAGAATTAATTTGTTAATAATATTCATAATAATTGGGTCACTTAGGAATAAAATGTCGATTCTATTGATTGAGATAGAATTGCAGGAAGATCAGAATATAATTGTTATGATTCAATCTTAAGATAACAAGTATATAAATCAGGGGGAAAAAACGAAAATGGTTCCATAACTAAAGCGCGCTGGCTAGTTTATCCCTCATATTTTCGATTCGACAATTTTATCCCATAATTTACTAATTTTAAGAAATTTTATTACCAATTATAAGGCAAATTGATAAAATTAACCACACGTGTGGGCTATACGCTTAATAATTTTGGAATTTTGATGATTTTTAAAATTAATAATTGCATATTTACCCCCATAAGTAGGATTTTGAGCATTTTTTAACTGGATTTTAAAACTAGTGATCATGATTATACATTCACCATCAAAGGTGAAAATTGAGAATTTTAAAATTGATTATTGCATGTTTATCCCAAAAAAATTATGAACTAGACATTTTGATCTAGATGATTAAATTGTGAGACTTATAACTGCTTATCAGTTTGGTGGATCTTTCAGTCTTTTTTTGATAGAATATTTTATTTAATGAATTTATAATATATAAAAATTAGTTTATAAATTAATTAAAAATATTACTTAAAAACTATGTAAATCTAAAACTTCATTTGTTTTTTCTTATTGAAATTTAAATGGGTATCTTTAAATTTAAAAAAATAACGAATTTAATTAAGTGAAAATTTTAAATGGGTTTAAATATTTAAGTTAAAATACAATATTATCAACAGGTATTTTTAAGTTTTGTAAAAGAATTTATTGATTTTTTTAGTTGGAAGTTTATAGACAATTTATATTAGTTCAGTTATTTTATACCTATTGAAACTTTAAGAAAAATTACTAAATTTTACCTAATATTTGGAGATAAATATGGAGTCATTAGTTCGAAAATTTAATCAAAATGTTCAATATTTAATTCTTTTTGGTGTTTGTGTGTGTGTGGGGGGAGGGCGATGGTTGATGGAATAGTATCCTGCAAGACAACTGTTTTGACTGCATTTAATTTGCAATAATTAAAAAAACTATTCAATTAGATTAATAGATGCATTTAATTATATGGTCACCTTCATCTTATGAATAATTATCTAACATAAGGATGAAAGTCCTTAGATCACAGCATGGATCAAAATTTCGTTTCGAATGTATGTTTCGATCAGCCAAATATTAGAAACTTTTCGAGACTTTTCGGAATTGTTTCGGAAACACTAAGGAAAAATTATAAAAAAAGTTACTAATTTTAGAAAAGTAACAGAGTTTAAGGTAAATAAATAGTTTCGAAATTACATCTTGTTTTCGTTTCGCTTGATTTAAAAACGGAAACTTTTTGATGTTTTCTACGGAAAAGATGGAAATTTTAATCCATGGATCACAGGACCATGGGACAACCCGTGGACTGATCTACAAGGCCGTGATCTAAAACTAATTCAAGGGTCGTAAAGTCCATTTGAGATGGGACATCAATGGATTATGTTAGACCCTCACGAGTGTGTATACTCAGAAGAACGGAAGGACATTGGGGTCCACGAGCGTGACTGGGATAGTCGATACACACGAGTGGGTGGCTTGGTGGGATGACAAATGCACTGAATACCCCAACTAGTAAATAACTCACCATGAAAGCGGTAGTCGCATATCGGGGACGAAGTTATTCCTAGTTACAATAGTGTACGAGGAACGATCCTTATTATTTGAAGTGATAGGGTTTATCTGGTGCACGAACGTCTATGCTTTGATGTGAGTTTCGACTGACTGGAGTCTACCAGAAGGTCTATGTGGATTCATGTTGGGTATAGATAAACGTGTATGCATGTTCATATCATCAACAGAGGATCCGTTGACCTGACTTGATAGGTTGGGAGCTTCTCCTATGAATCTCTGTGAGAAACCTATTCCGGTAAATCCTTGGCCAAGGTATCTGACGGCTTTATGAAAGTAGCTCATAAATGTTAAGTAAAAGGGAATAGTATCAAGACCAGAATACATATAGTCGAGACAAGTAGGGAAACCGATGAAAGTCCATAATCTTAGTCTTGACTCGGAGACCAACTAATGGAAGGATTAAGTAGTACATGGTAATTGTAAAGGTTACGGGTTCACTGGATTAATTCACCAGTGATTGGGCTCCACGGGCTTGTGGCTAGACATCGACTGTGGAGTGTGGGAGAATTATCAAATTAGCAGGGGTTCTAAGTTTGGAATGGTCAATCGACAGAGTGTTTGATTGATTTAGAGTATATGTTAACTCTAATAATTAAATGTATATTTAATTATAACCCGCGGCCAATTATGTGGTGGACTTACGGGGACATACACAAACCCATCGAGCGAAAACAGAAAACGAAGAAAGTTGGACTCGACTGGGTCGATCTATTTAGGCACGAGAATCCGATCAAATTGGATCGAGATGTCAAATTAAATAGATTTTTAATTTGATAGGAATAATTAATTAAATTAGATTTAATTAATTGAGTAGAGAGAGAATATTTAATTAAATAAACTTGGAGTTTAATTTAATTAAATAAAGATTAATGAGAATTAATTAACTGGGTTAGGATTTCAATTTAATTAATTAGAATAAATGGATATTAATTAATGGGCCAACTAATCTTGGAGATTAATTGGGGCTCAAGATTAATTAAAAAGAAGACTTATAAATTAATGAGTCTTGCATTAATTAAAAGGACTTGGCCCATCTAAAAGTTAGATCTTGTAAGGAATCCTATTAGGGCTAGGATTACAAGAGCTATAAATAAGTCACATTAAGTCTTGGAAGAATATACAATACTAAGTACACACTTAGTGTAACTCTTCAAAAGCAAGAAAAAAAAAACTCTCTTTCTTCCCTAAGCCCTAGCCGCCGCCCCTCATAGAAGACAATCTACTTCTGTCTTTTCTCCTTGAGTTTCGCATCTTGATTTCTTCTGTGGTCTAGCCGATCAGAGATCTCAAGATTTTCATGTGTATATGGTGTACTGAACCGTAGAGGCGCAACACTTAGGGCGCTAAGCAAAAACTTGGGACATAAAGTGCAATCTTGAGGGCAAGTTCGTGGATCTACTTCTACAGTGTCAGAGTTTGGCTTGGATTTTCTAGGAAGCAGGTATAACTGATTTATCCTAATCTGTATACTTGTATTAATTAGTGTAAATATAAACCGGATTGTATCCTGACAAGATTCCTAAGGGGAGCCTAAAAGTTTTATATTTCCGCTGTCTGAGGCTCGTTTTCCCAAAGAATCCCAACAGTGGTATCAGAGCCAAATATGGCTCTATATTTAAACTAATGAGCAAACTCTGTGGATTAAAATCACATTTTTGATTTTTGCCGTTGATTAGATTAACATGCATGTTAGATCTGTAAATTAGACCTGTTGGTTAGATCTGTAGTTTTTAATTGGATTTTTGAAACTGTAATTTTAGATTCGTTATTGTTATCATGTTTTTAATTTTGGATTAAATTGATTAAAACTGTTGATTTTAATTAATTAAGGAATCGTTATATAAAATATTGAGAACCGAAATCTGAAAATCGCATAGTAGCTGCATAGCAGTCGCGCGGCAATTGCACGACGGCTACACAATGAATGCACGGCAGCTGCACGGAAGTCGCCTGACGGCTGCACGGCAGTTGCACAGTGGTTGCATGGCGACTGCACGGTGGATGCACGGTGACTGCACGCGCGTGACAGTGATGAATTAGAGTTTCGGGAATTTTTATTTTTGGATAATCTTGAACAAAATCTTGGAGATTTGGTTGTTATGGAATCTTGGTGAATCTTGGATTGATCTTATAGATTTAATTAACTAGGAAACTTAGAGTTTTATTTATGATAAGGCATTTGATTAAAATTAATGTCTTCTAGTTAATTATCAAGATTATAGATCTATATCTAATTAACTAGGAAACTTAGAGTTTCATTTATGATGAGACATTCTAATTAAATTTAATGTCTTCTAGTTAATTACCAAGATTATAGATCTAATTAACTAGGAAACTTAGAGTTTCATTTATGATGAGACATTTTAATTAAAATTAATGTCTTCTAGTTAATTACTAAAATTATAGATCTTAGAGATCTAATTAAGTAGGAAATTTAGAGTTTCATTTATGATAAAACATTTAATTAAAATTAATGTCTTCTAGTAAATTACCAAGATTATAGATCTTAGAGATCTTATTAAACAAGGAAACTTAGAGTTTCAAATGGATAGATAATTAATTGGATTTTATTCTATCTTTAATTAACTTGCAAGATTAGATTTATTGATGCTCAAGCAAGAGCATAATAGTCCTTTTTTAATACGGGACAATTCAAAATTAATTGTATGGATAATTTTTTTCGAATTAAAATTTAAAGAAGCCGGTAAATTTACATTATTTCCCTTATGTGAATTTATGCATGTTCTTGCTTGAATATGTGGATTGATCGAATTGCCCTTAAGCCCTGTGTAGTTTATTACTGGTTTTTCCATTATGGGTTGTAATTAAATGGGCTTGATTGACGCCTCTTCTTTGTTGAATCAAAAGTAATCTAATAGGGTCTTAAGTTAGACTTAGATTAGCTTGGAGCTTTGAAGACCTCATGAAGACTTTGTAGATCAACATGGAGGCCCATTACCTTGGAGGACATGAAGGCCCAATGCTGAAAGATTGTGGACATTACAAGTGAAGGCCCATGTATGCATGGGACTGAAAATGTAATAGATTAGGTCATTTAATTTTCACCCTAGACTGACCAATTGGTCCATCACGTGGCTCGTGATGGATCACATAGGATGGGCAATCGATCAATGATGTTTACTTTTTCTTTGATGTATGAGATGCATGCTTTGGATAGAAAAACGTAAGTAAGATAGTTGATAATATGATGAGACCTCGCACTTGAACATTTCATAAAACCTCCAATTGAACCTAAAAATTCAATTATAATATTAAATCGAAAAACGGGCACATAAGAATGGTGTCTATGGTCCGAGCCTATCCAATTACTAGGTCTTAGGCATATTGTACGAATATATCTCGATGTCTCACGAGTCGTGGGTCGAGGTATAGGAAGATGATATGTTTATTGCCTCGATGCACATTTTAGTGCCAATGGAGGGGATAACAAGGTTCTAGGTGCTGTCTCACGAGTCGTGGGCCGTCTAGGATTGAACTATTTCTCTTCACGAGTATTGGACATGATTTAAGGTGAGTAAGTATGGATGTCTCACGAGTCGTGGGTTCATAATGAAAAACGAGGCTAAATGAACTCAAGGGTTAACTGCGATGGTTAATCGGCGACGTTTTCGCCCACCAAGTGGATCAATTGGTATGGCCAACGAGTTGTGGATACTGAGCGATTGCATTTGGGCCTTGAGCCCATTAGGAAAATTTTATTTTATAAAGTTTTACCTTACTTTTAAGATGAGATTTTCTGAGTTGTGTATTTTGAAAAATTTATGTAATTTGAATTTGTTTATGTTAAGAACTGATATTTGTGCTTTTATGTGTAAAACTAGAATGACCATGAAAATAAAAAGTTTTAAAAAGTATTAGAGTCGAAAAAACAATTATGTTAGGATGTAAGTTGGTCAAAATATTCTGATTTGAGGCCCCTTTTCAAGTTTCCAAATAATTGGGGTTAAAGTGTCATTTTCAAGAACTTTAAAAACCAAAGTGCAATTTTACTATGTAAATGCAAGATACTCTCATGTGCTTAGAAAAATGTGTATGAAACTACTATGAAATATTTATTGCATATAACTTACCTAAATTTCTTAAAATTCACCATGAAAACCCCATTTGTACTATATAGGTCATGTTTGGTGAATTTAATAAAATTGATGATCTAAGTATCTGGATAAAGGGATTAGGGAAGATGTAATTTGGTGTTAAAAGTGAAATCTTTGATTTTTTTTCTTTTATGATATAATGATAATTTTTTTGTATAAAGACAAGAATTGCATCTGTGTTTGTGGATTAAATTTTCATATAATGTATGTTTAGGTCAATTAAATATTATAAAATTTAAATTTTTTTAAAAATATCAAAAAATAATTTTAAATAAAAAATAATAACATAGACTTAAAACAAATAAAGAATTTCAAAACTACAACTTTATTAAAAATTGAAAATATTTCAATGATATCACAAAAAAAAGTGAAGAAATTACTAAATAAAAAATAATAACAGAGAGGCTTGAAATAAACTTAGAATTTCAAAACACACCCTATTTTCATTTTCATGATTAAATATTTTTGTTTTAATTTCAGTTTGACCGAGAATTAAAATATCTTAGGGTGTTGTACACAATAATTTTGTAACCCCGAAAATTTCGATTTTAATCTCTAAAGTCTATGGTGTCTATGGTCCGAGCCTATCCAATTACTAGGTCTTAGGCATATTGTACGAATATATCTCGATGTCTCCCGAGTCGTGGGTCTAGGTATAGGAAGATGATATGTTTATTGCCTCGATGCACATTTAGTGCCAATGGAGGGGATAACAAGGTTCTAGGTGCTGTCTCACAAGTCGTGGGCCATCTAGGATTGAACTATTTCTCTTCACGAGTATTGGACATGATTTAATGTGAGTAAGTATGGATGTCTCACGAGTCGTGGGTTCATAATGAAAAACGAGGTTAAATGAACTCAAGGGTTAGCTGCGATGGTTAATCGGCGACGTTTTCGCCCACCAAGTGGATCAATTGGTATGGCCAACGAGTTGTGGGTACTGAGCGATTGCATTTGGGCCTTGAGCCCATTAGGAAAATTTTATTTCCCGAACCTTATGTGTGGGCATAAGTATTCGATAAAAATAGTGAGAGTAATTTATAAGTGAAAACCTTGTTTGTAAATTATGCATTGATATTAATTTGCTGCGTATTTATTTTGTTTTATCGTCGAGTTTATTAAAGTTTTTCATAAGTGATATATCCTCGATCTTTACCATCATACTGAACCCAAACGAATATTGAATGACTTCAAAACTTGAGAAATTATTCTCGAGTACAAGCAAGGACTCATCTCCTTACAAAGACTTCATTGGTTATCCTTTCAAAGTTACACTTCGACTAGAATGGTAATGGGTTTCACCAAGCTGCCTTTCTAGGAAGTTATTCATCGAATAAGAAAGGTGATAGGCTTCACTAGTGGGATGAGGATGGTTCTAAAGCCCAAAATTTTCTTGAAGGCAAACATGAAGTCTCCCTTAAATGGGAAGTTAGTACATCTCGTTGAAAGGCCCCAAAAGCCCTGAGAGATGGAAGAAGAGGAATGGATCCTCTCTAAAGGGAAATAACCTTAGAGATTTTTCTGTAAGGATGATAAGTTGAAAAGTCAATCAAAATGGTTCTTCCATAGATTAAGATCAAGGGAAAGAATGAATAGAACCTATAAATCCCGTATGGGATGATTAAATTTTATTGAACTTAACCTTATGGTTAAGTAATGCATAAGGGTGTTGGACGCCTAATGAAGTACTCATTGATGCATTGAATGCGTCTAAATCCATGGATTGTTTAGATCGTTAGAATTTGCTTATACCATCCCTTGTCTTAAGGGTTGTGATAGTTCCATAATAGTTGGAACTGGTTGCGCTATAAGATTTATACGCAAATAGTATATATAAGCAAATGGGTATGAATACTTATATAACGACTAAATGTAATATGCATAGTCAATAAAATATAAATAATCAATATTCCACACACTTGAATCGTTGTAGAACCGAAATGAGATACACGAGCACTATAACATATTTCAAAATAAAAAATTCAAAGATTGAGCTCGACGAGGTCGAGCTTGACTGGGATGCTGTAAATAGTAACCGACTTTCGAATCTTGCTTAACGGAAAAAAAATTTAGTAGTTGGTTGCTAGGCAACCAAGAGGGATAAACAATTGCAATAGATTTAATCAATTTAAAAGTGTGTATAAACACTAAAGCATTAGTGGGAGATAAGGCGTCTCTTGTATTTTTACCCTCACGGGTTGAGAAGTACAATTTCAAATTGTTTTTCGGAATAAAGAAGAGAGTCTAATCAATGAAAGCATGTAAGAGATTTAAATTGATTCAAAATCAAACATGCATTGGAAAATACGCAGTTGATTATTTATTGGAGAATTAGATTCTCGAAATGTAAGACCCGCTCGAAACGTCGTCAATTGTCGAGCATTATGGACATGGATATGTCCATTAAGAGATCTTAAAAGATATTCCTTATTCAATTAAACAAAACTTGATCGGGAAATCAAAGATACTGAACTAAGTATCTATGAAGCCAGTTCCTAAACATATCAAGTGATACGGGTTTTGGTATTGTACCTTCATATGCATTCATGAGCATATGGGGTCTCCCGTTTATGTGAAAAAGCTAATGGGAGATAAGCTGGAAACAAAATCCATCTTATGCAAATTTGTGGGGTATCCAAAAATCTCAAATAGGATACGAGTTCTATGATCCTGTAAGACAAACAACCTTTGTCTCAAGGAAAACTAACTTCTTGGAGAAGGATTTCCTGTTAGACTAGAAAGAAAGCAACATAGAACAAGATGAGGTTCATGAGACCGACCCATCACCACAGGCAGTGGGAGAACCTGAGCATGAAAATTGTTGGGCATCCAAACTGTGTGTGCGGTAACAGCAATTAACCTGTGGCACCCAAACAGAGTGTGCGGGTGGAGTCACAATCGAATATCGTGGGCCCCTTGTGTGAATGCACGATAACGGAATGGTATGCGCATTTCCTAACACCAATTGGTTTTGGGGCAACTGGTAGCGCCTGAGGTCCTACAAGTGGTATTAGAGCCAAGGTCACGTGTTCGATTCCCAGCTGGAGCAATTGCTGAGGGGGAGATTGTTGGGCAAACAAATTGTGTGTGCGGGTGACAACAATTGTCCTGTGGCACCAAAACTGAGTGTGAGGGTGGAGTCACAATCGAATATCGTGGGCGCTTGTGTGAATGCACTATAAGGGAAGGGTATGCACATTTCCTAACACCAATTGGTTTTAGGGCAACTGGTAGCGCCTGAAGTCTTACACTTTCATTACTATCGTAAGAACTTTTCAATTTTCTTACAACATATCTTCCTCAAATTAAAATGGAAGAAACATCTCAACAAAGCTAAAAAAATCAGAGCTACATACTCTGACCCAGACGCCGCAAATTCTTCCTCCGATGAAGAATTGGACCCAATTAAGAGGAGATCAAAGAAAAAAGTCCATGAAATATTATTATATGCTCCTACAAAAAGGGTGGTTATTAATTTGAAGGAAAAAAACACAAAAGTACAAAATGGACACCATATAAGAACCCAAATATGTTTTCTTCTTGATTTTCTGAAACAACCTCGGACGTTTCATTCGACGAATCCGAGGTCTCAATTTCAAAGTATACCAAATGAAGTTCATGTTTGGCTCTCCATTTCGTACTTTTTGGTTTTTTTTCCTTCAAATTCATAATAACCCTTTTCTTAGGAGCCTTCAAAAAATTTCTTAGGAGCATTAAAAAATATTTCATGGACTTTTTTCTTTGATCCTTCTAAATTGGGTCCAATTCTTTATCGGATAATGAATCTGTGGTGTCTGGTTCAGAGTATGTAGCTCTAATTTTTTTTTTGTCTTTGTTGAAAGGTTTTCTTCCATTTTTATTTGACGAAAGAAAGAAAATCTTATTTAATTTATAAAAAAAATTATTTGAGTAAGTGAGGTGGCACACAAGTATGTTGTGGCTAGGGAAATTAGTTTAGATTTTATTGAAGTGTGACATGAATAAATATATTTTTATATAGGCACTTTGAAGGAGAAATCTAGAATATGATGGCATAATTTCTAATGTTACTAGGGTTTTTTGAAAAAAAAATATATATAAATTTTGGCCTACCCCAAATTAGTGGGACAATAGTCCATATCTAGATCTATTAAAATTTACTGAGTTTAAATTTGAACATGTAGGATTCGCGAAATCATTTGAGAACAGTTTGTATGTTAAAATTGAATTGGCAAAGAATTAGATATAAATGCATTTGAGATTTCTATATTTGAATCTCAATTTGAAATACACCTAATTGTAATATATTTTTTGCAAAAGATTCTATAAGTGATTTTAAATTCATTCACGTCAGATGTATTATTTGGTTAATAATGGTTAAAATAGTTTAAAATCTTCAACTATAATCTTAAATTTAGTGAATTAACTTTTGAATAATTATTTAAAAACTTTTAAACATAAGTAAAAATATGCATGTTTAAGTCTTACAATTTAATCATCCAGATCAAAATGTCCAATTCATAATTTTTGTGGTAAACATGCAATAATCAATTTTTAAATTCACTTAGAATTCTTAATTTTAATATTAGAGGGTAAATATATAATCATCAGTTTTAGAATCCAATCCAAATGCACAAATCCTATACATGGGGGTAATTATGTAATTACTATATTATAAATTCAGCGAAATTCCCAAATTATTAAGAATATATACCACAAGTGTTTTTAATTTTATCATTTTGCATGAAATTTGTACTAAAATTTCTTATGATTTAGAAATGGGTTCAAATTGTCGGCCCGAAATATATGAAGAGTAAACTTGCCCTCGTGCTTTAGTTATGGAACCACTTTTACCTTTTCCCCTGATTATAAACTTGTTATCCTATGATTGAATCATAATTACAATTATAGTATATTTTCTTGCAATTCTTTCTCAAACAATATAATGGACCTTTTATTACTGAAGTGGGCCAATTATTTTAACTAAACCCTCGTACAAGGAAATATAAATATAATTATCAAATTGATTATTTTAATCCTAGACTAGATATGGCCTGCACAACCTACATACCATGAAGTTCACACCCGAACGCTCGCCTGATTTTACTACTAGGATAATGACTTGTCTTAAATTTCCTGATAACAAATACAACATTTAGTATTTAATATGAACAAAATCCGAAACGAGAAACTTGTTTCCGAAAATCTAAACCTGATTTGAGGTTTAATAAGGTCACAAGCCTAAATTTTAGGTATAAAATAAAATTAAAAATTTAATTATCAAATCTTAAAGAATAATAAACAATCAAAAATCTTTAGGCTCGATATTCCTTTCCCAATCAAACTCAACTCACAAGAGACCGAATATGGAATACCCGTGATGTGTAAAAGTTGTTGTTCAGAAAAATCCCCTTTGATCGACGTTGATTGCTTCCATAAAATAAGACGAACTCACCGGATCAACTTCCCTTTGAGCTTAGAAATCTATTTAAGTAACGTACATTTTAAATATAGAAATCTCAAATACATTTATTTAAAATTCCATACCAATTAAATTTGATTCATCCAAACGGTGTTTAAAAGATTTTGAGAATCCTACCTCTTAGAATTTAAACTCAGTAAATTTCAATAGACCCGGATATAGACTATTGGCCCACTAACATGATCTCAGCCCAAATTTTTTTTTATTTTTTTTATTTTCAAAACCCTAGTAACGTTATAAATTATGCCGTAATTATATTCTAGGTATATCCTCCTAAATGCCTATATAAAGAAATATTCATTGTTGTCACAAATATGAACTCATTTCCCTGGCCTCAACATACTTGTGCGCCACCCTCACTTACTCAAATAAATATTTTTTTATTCACAAATATTTTCATTACCATCGTAAGAACTTTTCAATTTTCTTACAACATATCTTCCTCAAATTAAAATGGAAGAAACCTCTCAACAAAGCTAAAAAAATCAGAGCTAGATACTCTGACCCAGACGCCGCAGATTCTTTCTCCGATGAAGAATTTGACCCAATTCAGAGATGATCAAAGAAAAAAAGCCATGAAATATTATGGAATGCTCCTACAAAACAGATGGTCATGAATTTGAAGGAAAAAAACCGAAAAGTACCAAATGGACACCATTTAAGAACCCAAATATGTCTTCTTCTTGATTTTCCGAAACAACCTCGGATGTTTCATTCGACGAATCTGAGGTCTCAATTTCAAAGTTTACCAAAAGAAGTTCATGTTTGGCTCTCCATTTCGTACTTTTCGGTTTTGTTTTCCTTCAAATTCTTAATCACCCTTTTCTGAGGAGCATTCAAAAAATTTCTTAGGAGCATTAAAAATATTTCATGGACTTTTTTCTTTCATCTTTCTAAATCGGGTCCAATTATTCATCGGATGACGAATCTGTGGCGTCTGGTTCAGAGTTTGTAGCTCTAAATTTTTTTTTTACTTTGTTGAAAGGTTTTCTTCCATTTTTATTTGACGAAAGAAATAAAGTTTTATTTAATTTATAAAAAAAACTACTTGAGTAAGTGAGGGGGCACACAAGTATGTTGTGGCTAGGGAAATTAGTTTAGATTTTATTGAAGTGTGACATGAATAAATATATTTTTATATAGGCACTTTGAAGGAGAAATCTAGAATGTGATGGCATAACTTCTAATGTTACCAGGGTTTTGAAAAAAATATATATATAAATTTTGGCCTACCCCAAATTAGTGGGACAATAGTCCATATCCAGATCTATTAAAATTTACTGAGTTTAAATTTGAACATGTAGGATTCGCGAAATCATTTGAGAACAGTTTGTATGTTAAAATTGAATTGGCAATGAATTAGATATAAATTCATTTGAGATTTCTATATTTGAATCTCAATTTGAAATACACCTAATTGTAATATATTTTTTGCAAAAGATTCTATAAGTGATTTTAAATTCATTCACGTCAGATGTATTATTTGGTTAATAATGGTTAAAATAGTTTAAAATCTTCAACTATAATCTTAAATTTAGTGAATTAACCTTTGAATAATTATTTAAAAACTTTTAAACATAAGTAAAAATATGCATGTTTAAGTCTTACAATTTAATCATCCAGATCAAAATGTCCAATTCATAATTTTTGTGGTAAACATGCAATAATCAATTTTTAAATTCACTTAGAATTCTTAATTTTAATATTAGAGGGTAAATATATAATCATCAGTTTTAGAATCCAATCCAAATGCACAAATCCTATACATGGGGGTAATTATGTAATTACTATATTATAAATTCAGCGAAATTCCCAAATTATTAAGAATATATACCACAAGTGTTTTTAATTTTATCATTTTGCATGAAATTTGTACTAAAATTTCTTATGATTTAGAAATGGGTTCAAATTGTCGGCCCGAAATATATGAAGAGTAAACTTGCCCTCGCGATTTAGTTATGGAACCACTTTTACCTTTTCCCCTGATTATAAACTTGTTATCCTATGATTGAATCATAATTACAATTATAGTATATTTTCTTGCAATTCTTTCTCAAACAATATAATGGACCTTTTATTACTGAAGTGGGCCAATTATTTTAACTAAACCCTCGTACAAGGAAATATAAATCTAATTATCAAATTGATTATTTTAATCCTAGACTAGATATGGCCTGCACAACTTCAATAAGCTAGTAATCTACATACCATGAAGTTCACACCCGAACGCTCGCCTGATTTTACTACTAGGATAATGACTTGTCTTAAATTTCCTGATAACAAATACAACATTTAGTATTTAATATGAACAAAATCCGAAACGAGAAACTTGTTTCCGAAAATCTAAACCTGATTGGAGGTTTAATATGGTCACAAGCCTAAATTTTAGGTATAAAATAAAATTAAAAATTTAATTATCAAATCTTAAAGAATAATAAACAATCAAAAATATTTAGGCTCGATATTCCTTTCCCAATCAAACTCAACTCACAAGAGACCGAATATGGAATACCCGTGATGTGTGAAAGTTGTTGTTCAGAAAAATCCCCTTTGATCGACGTTGATTGCTTCCATAAAATAAGACGAACTCACCGGATCAACTTCCCTTTGAGCTTAGAAATCTATTTAAATAACGTACATTTTAAATATAGAAATCTCAAATACATTTATTTAAAATTCCATACCAATTAAATTTGATTCATCCAAACGGTGTTTAAAAGATTTTGAGAATCCTACCTCTTAGAATTTAAACTCAGTAAATTTCAATAGACCCAGATATAGACTATTGGCCCACTAACATGATCTCAGCCCAAATTTATTTATTTATTTTATTTTCAAAACCCTAGTAACATTTTAAATTATGCCGTAAGTATATTCTAGGTATATCCTCCTAAATGCCTATATAAAGAAATATTCATTGTTGTCACAAATATGAACTCATTTCCCTGACGTCAACATACTTGTGAGCCACCCTCACTTACTCAAATAAATATATTTTTATTCACAAATATTTTCATTACCATCGTAAGAACTTTTCAATTTTCTTACAACATATCTACCTCAAATTAAAATGGAAGAAACCTCTCAACAAAGCTAAAAAAATCAGAGCTAGATACTCTGACCCAGACGCCGCAGATTCTTTCTCCGATGAAGAATTTGACCCAATTCAGAGAAGATAAAAGAAAAAAAGCCATGAAATATTATTGAATGCTCCTACAAAACAAATGGTTATGAATTTGAAGGAAAAAAACCGAAAAGTACAAAATGGACAACATTTAAGAACCCAAATATGTCTTCTTCTTGATTTTCCGAAACAACCTCGGATGTTTCATTCGACGAATCTGAGGTCTCAATTTCAAATTTTACCAAAAGAAGTTCATTTGGCTCTCCATTTCGTACTTTTCGGTTTTGTTTTCCTTCAAATTCTTAATCACCCTTTTCTGAGGAGCATTCAAAAAATTTCTTAGGAGCATTAAAAATATTTCATGGACTTTTTTCTTTGATCTTTCTAAATCGGGTCCAATTATTCATCGGATGACGAATCTGTGGCGTCTGGTTCAGAGTATGTAGCTCTAATTTTTTTTTTTTACTTTGTTGAAAGGTTTTCTTCCATTTTTATTTGACGAAAGAAATAAAGTTTTATTTAATTTATAAAAAAAACTACTTGAGTAAGTGAGGGGGCACACAAGTATGTTGTGGCTAGGGAAATTAGTTTAGATTTTATTGAAGTGTGACATAAATAAATATATTTTTATATAGGCACTTTGAAGGAGAAATCTAGAATATGATGGCATAACTTCTAATGTTACTAGGGTTTTGAAAAAAAAATATATATAAATTTTGGCCTACCCCAAATTAGTGGGACAATAGTCAATATCCAGATCTATTAAAATTTACTGAGTTTAAATTTGAACATGTAGGATTCGCGAAATCATTTGAGAACAGTTTGTATGTTAAAATTGAATTGGCAATGAATTAGATATAAATGTATTTGAGATTTCTATATTTTAATCTCAATTTGAAATACACCTAATTGTAATATATTTTTTGCAAAAGAATTTATAAGTGATTTTAAATTCATTCACGTCGGATGTATTATTTGGTTAATAATGGTTAAAATAGTTTAAAATCTTCAACTATAATCTTAAATTTAGTGAATTAACCTTTGAATAATTATTTAAAAACTTTTAATCATAAGTAAAAATATGCAGGTTTAAGTCTTACAATTTAATAATCCCGATCAAAATGTCCAATTCATAATTTTTGTGGTAAACATGCAATAATCAATTTTTAAATTCACTTAGAATTCTTAATTTTAATATTAGAGGGTAAATATATAATCATCAGGTTTAGAATCCAATCCAAATGCACAAATCCTATACATGGGGGTAATTATGTAATTACTATATTATAAATTCAGCGAAATTCCCAAATTATTAAAAATATATACCGCAAGTGTTTTTAATTTTATCAATTTGCATGAAATTTGTACTAAAATTTCTTATGATTTAGAAATGGATTCAAATTGTCGGCCCGAAATATATGAAGAGTAAACTTGCCCTCGCGCTTTAGTTATGGAACCACTTTTACCTTTTCCCCTGATTATAAACCTGTTATCCTATGATTGAATCATAATTACAATTATAGTATATTTTCTTGCAATTCTTTCTCAAACAATATAATGGACCTTTTATTACTGAAGTGGGCCAATTATTTTAACTAAACCCTCGTACAAGGAAATATAAATCTAATTATTAAATTGATTATTTAATCCTAGACTAGATATGGCCTGCACAACTTCAATAAGCTAGTAATCTACATACCATGAAGTTCACACCCGAACGCTCGCCTGATTTTACTACTAGGATAATGATTTGTCTTAAATTTCATGATAACAAATACAACATTTAGTATTTAATATGAACAAAATCCTAATCGAGAAACTTGTTTTGAAAAATCTAAACCTTATTGGAGGTTTAATACGGTCACAAGCCTAAATTTTAGGTATAAAATAAAATTAAAAATTTAATTAATAAATCATAAAGAATAATAAACATTCAAAAATCTTTAGGCTCGATATTCCTTTCCCAATCAAACTCAACTCACAAGAGACCGAATATGGAATACCCGTGATGTGTGAAAGTTGTTGTTCAGAAAAATCCCCTTTGATCGACGTTGATGGCTTCCATAAAATAAGATGAACTCACCGGATCAACTTCCCTTTGAGCTTAGAAATCTATTTAAATAACGTACATTTTAAATATAGAAATCTCAAATACATTTATTTAAAATTCCATACCAATTAAATTTGATTCATCCAAACGGTGTTTAAAAGATTTTGAGAATCCTACCTCTTAGTGTTGGGATTCGGTAAGATAAACAACCCTTCAGGCAGCGGAAAACAAAAATTTTAAGGACCTCTTATGGAATCTTCCCAGGATACTAAACTGGTTGTATATATATGAATATTAAATCGACAAGAATAATTAGATCCAAATTATACCTGTCTCCTAGCAAATCCAAATAACTAGCAAAGTCGTTGCGTTTTTCTCCCTCGGTAGAATCGATCCAAGCTTTGTTAAAGCGCCCCACGAGTTGCGCCTCTACGAGTTGATACACCACAATATCACGAAATATAATATATCCTAATCGGCTAGAACATAGGATATATTAATATCTAGGATTAGAGAACAAGATTGGAACGAAAAACGAAATCGAAAAATTCTTCCAAAAGGAAGAGGGTTCGGCCGATTTCACTAGGGAGAGAGGGAGAGAATTTTTCTTGACTTGGCTTTTTGGCTCTTGATTAGTGTATGTGAGATATGACCTCAAGTCTCCTACTTATAGGAATCTCATAATCCTAATCCTCCTAGGATTAGGACTCCCAAGTCTTCTAATTCTCCTACATGGGCCATGGCCCTTTTAATTGGAAGACCAAAGTCTTCTAATTAATTCATGGCCCATACATGATTTAATTAATTGGGTCTTTATTTAATTTCTCAATTAAATGGCCCAATTAATTTATTTCTTTCTCATTTAATTAAATTAGACTCTAAGTCTATTTAATTAAATATTCCCATTATTAATTAAATCCAATTTAATTATCTAACTCACAAATTAAATTCCAATTTAATTTCCAGTCTTGATCCAATTCCAATTGGATCAAGTTCGCTCCAACTGGGTCGATCCAATCGACCCAGTCAACTCAATCGACCCAGTCGATCTAGTTGACTCAGTTGTTCTCCATTTCCTCGCTTTCGCTTCATGCGTATTGTGTATGCCCCCGTAGGTTCACCACATAATTGGTCGTGGGTTATAATTAAATATTTATTTAATTACTCGAGCATTAAATACTCTAAATCAATCGAACACTCTGTCGACTGATCATTCCAAAAATTAGCACCCCTGCTAATTTGGGAATTCTCCCACACTCCATGGTCGATGTCTGGCCACAAGCCCATGGAGCCCAATCACTGGTGAATTAATTCTGTGAACCTTTTAATAATTTACAATTTCCATATACGCTATAATCTCTCCATCGATCGATCTCCCAGTCAATACTTAAGGGCATGGATTTTTCATCGGTTCCCTTTTAATTCGTTTTGACTTTATGCATTCTGATCTCGAAATAATTCTCTTTGACTTAATCTTTATGATCTACTTTCATAAAGCCGTCAGATACCTTGGCCAAGGATTTTACCAGAATTAATTTCTCACAGAAATCCATAGGAGAATTTCCCAACCTATCAAGTCGGGTCAATAGATCCTTTGTTGATGATATGAACCTGTATACGAGTCCCTCTATACCCAACGTGAATCCACAGAGACTTTCTGGTGATCTCCAGTCGGTCGGAACTCACATCTAAGTATAGACGTTCTCGTACCAGATAAACCCTATCACCTCAAGTATTTAGGGATCATTCCTCGTATACTATTGTAAATTGGAATAACTTCAATCCCGATATGCGACTACCGCTTCCATGGTGAGTTATTTCCTAATTGGGGTATTCAGTGCACTTGTCATCCCAGCAAGTCACCCACTTATGTGTATCGACTATCCCAGTCATGCTCGTGGACCCAGTGTCCTCCAGTTCATCGGAGTATACACATTAGTGAGAGTCTAACCGAATCCAACGATGTCCCATCTCGATTGGATTCTACGACTCTTGAATATGTTCTAGATCACGGCCTTGGAGATCAGTCCACGGGTTGTCCCATAGCCCTGTGATCTAAGGACTTATATCCTTATGCGTAGATAATTATTACATAAGATAAAGATGACCATATAATAAAGATGCATTTATTAATCTAAATTGAATAGTTCCTTTATTTATTACAATAAATGGCAGCCATACAGTTGGCTTGCCGGACACTATTCTATCAATCTCCCACTTGTCCTAAAGCCAAGTTTCTATGTTCTTGAGTCCCATCTTTATCAGATGTTTCTCGTATGCCCTTTTAGGCAGTGGCTTCGTAAGCGGTTCCGCGGTATTATCTTCCGAGTCGACACGTTCCATCTTTATGTCTCCTCTACCAATGATATCCCTTATCAAATGGTATCGTCTGAGTACGTGCTTGGATTTCTGATGAGATCTCGGCTCCTTTGCTTGCGCTATTGCTCCATTATTATCACAGAATATAGTAATGGGCTCAGCAATGCTAGGTATCACATCCAATTCTTGGATGAAGTTTTTCATCCAAACACCTTTCTTTGCGACTTCACACGCTGCAATGTACTCTGCTTCGGTGGTGGAATCTGCTGTAGTATCTTGCTTGGAGCTTTTCCAGCTTACCGCACCACCATTGAGGCAGAATATGTATCCAGATGTTGACTTGAAATCGTCTACATCGCATTGGAAGCTCGAATCTGTAAAGCCTTCCAATTTCAATTCTCCTCCACCGTATACCAAGAACAATTCCTTAGTCCTTCTCAGGTACTTCAGAATTGCCTTTACAGCTATCCAGTGCTGCTCTCCTGGATCAGACTGATAGCGACTCGTAACGCTTAATGCGTACGCCACGTCTGGTCTAGTACATAGCATACCATACATTATGCTTCCAGTAGCGGAGGCATATGGTATTTGAGAAATATTGCTTCTCTCTTCTGGTGTCTTTGGGGCCATAGACTTAGAGAGTACAATACCATGTCTCATTGGAAGTAATCCTCTCTTGGATTCTTCCATACGGAATCTCTTCAGTATTTTATCTATGTACTGTGATTGGGAGAGGCCCAGCAGTCCTTTTGATCTATCTCGGTAGATCCTTATACCTAGTACAAAGGATGCTTCTCCCAAATCCTTCATTGAGAATTGTGTAGACAACCATGCTTTCGTTTCGGATAACACCTTTACATTGTTTCCAATGAGAAGGATGTCATCAACGTAAATCACTAAAAAATCAACTGTACTCCCACTAATCTTCTTGTACACGCAAGGTTCGAATACGTTTTTGATGAATCCAAAAGTTTGGATTGTTTCATCGAAACGGAAGTTCCAACTTCGGGAAGCTTGCTTCAGTCCATAAATGGACCTCTGGAGTTTGCACACCTTGTGCTCATCTCCTTTGGATGCATATCCTATTGGTTGCTCCATGTAGATCTCCTTATCAATGTTTCCATTGAGGAAGGCGGTCTTTACATCCATCTGCCATATCTCGTAGTTATACCACGCAGCTATGGCTAGCAAGATTCGAATGGATTTAGGCATTGCGACGGGCGAGAAGGTTTCCTCAAAGTCAATGCCTGATCTTTGAGTGTATCCTTTTGCCACTAGTCGCGCCTTGTAGGTTATCACCTCTCCGTTCACTCCTAGCTTTCGCTTATAGATCCACTTGCAACCCACGGAAGTCACTCCCACTGGTGGATCTACCAAGGTCCAGACCTTGTTTGAGTGCATGGAGTCCAATTCGGATTCCATGGCTTCGCGCCATTTTCCCGAATCTATGTCTAACATAGCTTCATCGTAAGTCCTTGGGTCGGTTAGAGACTGTCCAGTCTCGTGCAGCAGACCGTAGTACCTCTCGGGTTCTCTACGTTGTCTTTCTGACCTACGAAGTATTGGTGTACTTACTGGTGCACTTTCATGCTCTTGTTCTCCCACTGCCTGTGGTGATGGGTCAGCTTGTTCGACCTCTTCGGCTTTTTCAGCTTCAGTGACCTCATCCAGTTCTATGTTATGTTCTTTCTTGTCCACCAAGAAATCCTTCTCTAAGAAGTGTGCGTTCCTTGAGACAAACGTAGTTTGTCTTGTAGGATCATAGAACTCGTATCCTATCGAGTTTTCTGGATACCCCACGAATTTGCACAAAGTGGATTTTGTTTCCAATTTATCTCCCACTAGCTTTTTGACGTAAGCGGGAGATCCCCATATGCGCATGAATGCGTATGAGGGTGCCTTGCCAAACCATAATTCGTATGGTGTCTTTTGTACGGATTTAGAAGGTACCATATTTAGTATCTTCGTTGCCGTGAGGAGGGCATGTCCCCAAAATGAAAGAGGAAGGTCAGTGGCACTCATCATGGATCGAACCATATCCATCAAGGTTCGATTCCTTCTCTCAGCTACTCCATTCAATTGCGGTGTAGCAGGAGGAGTCCACTGAGATAATATTCCATGCTCAACAAGATAATTTAGAAATTCGTTACTAAGAAATTCTCCACCTCGGTCAGAACGAAGAGCCTTTATCGTATGACCAAGTTGATTCTCTACTTCCATTTTGAATTCTTTGAATCGTTCAAAGGCTTCAGACTTGTGTTTCAGCAAGAACACATATCCATAACGACTATAGTCGTCAGTGAAGGTAATGAAGTAGTCGTAGCCACCTCGGGCGCTTTTTCTTAGTGGTCCACATACGTCAGTATGTATCAAGTCCAATGTTTGCTTGGTTCGCTCAGGGTTTCCTTTAAATGGCAGCTTAGCCATTTTACCCTTAAGACATGGTTCACATGTTGGCATTTCATCAATGTGCTTGATCTCAAGCGCGCCAGATGATGCTAACTTTTGAATCCTTGACTTGGATATATGTCCAAGTCGAGCGTGCCATAATAGGGCAGAAATTTCATTATCTTATTTTCTTTTGTTTTGTTGTACGTGCATAACTAACTTAGGTGGTTCTATGGTGTATAGTCCATCTTTCAATGTACCAGTGAAAAACAAATGATCATTCATGAATAATGAAAAGGAACCTTTATTAATAGTAAAATTAAAACCTTCATTATCCAAAACAGGAATAGAAATAATGTTTTTCACTAAGCCAGGTACATAAAGAACGTTCCTAAGGACTAACTTATTACCACCTAAATCTAACTCCACTTCGCCTATGGCCTCGGCAGCAACTCTAGCTCCATTGCCAAATCGCAGGATCCAATCCCCAGGCCTAAGTGGCCTTGTTGCTCCCATCACCTGTAAATCATTACAAAGATGAGAACCACAAGCAGTGTCTAACACCCAAGATGCACAGTTAATTGATAAATTAACTTCAACAAGGAATATACCTTTGGAGCTCTCCAAGAACTCCTTGCAGTTCCTCTTCCAGTGTCCAGGTTTCTTGCAGTAGAAACATTTCTGTTCACCAGTAGAAGCTTTTCGCTTCTTTCCCTTTCCTATGGGCCCAGATGGTCCTTTTGTTTTGCTCGGAGGAGCATTTCCCTTCCCCTTCCCTTTCTTGGTCCTTTTAGACCTTGATTGGGTGGAAGTTGCAACCATCACTGGCTTCTCTCTTTTCATGGAAGCCTCTGCAGTGGCGAGCATATTTGCCAACTCGTGAAGTTCAACATTCATCTTGTGCATGTTGTAGTTCACTACGAATTGCTCGAATGATCTTGGCAACGATTGGAGGATTATATCCTGGCAGTATGACTTGTCCATTTTCACCTCAAGTTGACCAAGCTTTTCAATAAGACCAATCATTTTGATACAGTGAGAGCGGACACCAGTACCCTCTGCCATCCTCGTTTGTTGCAAAGTCTTAGCAGTTTCATACCGCTCATATCTACTTTGCACCCCAAAGAGGCCATTGAGGTGTGTGTAGATTTCAAAAGCAGATTTCATATGCTCATGCTGCTTTTGGAGCTCATTCGACATGGATGCTAGCATGAGACAACGTGATTGTAAGTCATCGTCTTGCCACAATTCAGTAGCTTCTTTCTCAGAGTCACTAGCATCCAGAGCAATTGCAGGTGGGGGTCCATCAAGGACAAAAGATCGTTTCTCAGAAGCAAGAATGATCTTAAGGTTTCTGACCCAGTCATGAAAGTTGGGCCCAGTCAATTTGTTTTGTTCAAGTATGATGGAAATCGGATTCTCAGACATTATATCTACAAAAAGACGATAGAAGATGTAAATACGCGAATGATTTATTTTAAATGCACAATTTACAAACATGGTTTTTATTTGTAAATTACTCCCACTATTTTAATCAAAATCTTATGCCCCCACATAAGTTTCGGGAATATTAAAATATCCTAGCTGGCTCAAGGCCCAAATGCAATCTTCTAGTACCCACGACTCATTGGCCATACTATTAGATCCACTTGGTGGTCGACATCGTCGTCGGTTAACCATCGCAGCTAACCCTTGAGTTCATTTAGCCTCGTTTTTCATTATGGACCCACGACTCGTGAGACATCCATATTTACTAGAGTTAAATCATGTCCAATACTCGTGGAGAGAAATAGTTCAATCCTAGACGCCCCACGACTCGTGAGACAGCGCCTAGAACCTTGCTATCCTCTCCCTTGACACTAAACTGTGCATCGAGGCAATAGACATATTATCTTCCTATAGCTCGTCCCACGACTCGTGAGACATCGATATATTTGTATAATATGCCTAAGACCTAGGAATTGGATAGGCTCGGACCATAGACACCATTCATATGCGCCCGTTATTCGATTTAATATTATAATTAATTTTAAAGTTCAATTGGAGGTTTTATCAAATTTTCTTGTGCGAGGTCTCATCAGATTATGCTTCATCTTGTTTACGTTATCTATTCTAAGCATGCAAGACATACATCAAAGAATAATAAGTAAACATTCATCACCTAGCAAGATATGATTGATCGATTGCCCATCCTATGCGATCCATCACGAGCCATGTGATGGATCAATTGGTCAGTCTAGGGTGGAAATTAAATGTCCTAACTATTACAATTTTCAAACCCATACATGCATGGGCCTTCTTGTAATATCCTTCTTGATTGGGCCTCCATGTATTGAATTGGGCCTCCATGTCCTCCAAGGTAATGGACCTCCATGTGGATCTCCAAGTCTTCATGAGGTCTTCTCGGCTCCAAGCCTAAACTAAGTCTAACTTAAAATGGCCCTATTCTATTACATTTTAATTTGCTCAAGCAAGGGGCACCAATCAGGCCCATTTAATTACAACCCATAAAAATAAACCAAAAACTACACAGGGCTTATGGGCATAAATCGATCAATCCACATATTCACTCAAGAACATGCATAAATTCACATAATAATAAAAATGTAAATTTATCGGCTCCTTTAATTTTAATTCACAAAAATTATCCAAGTTAATTAATTTTGAATTAACAATTAATCTCTAAGATTAATTAACTCTTACTTGAGTTCTAAGTAATCTACAATTCTTATCTTGATAAAGTTGGTTAATTAAGATAGTTACAAATCTTCCAAGATTCCTATCTTGTTCAAAACTCTAAGTTTCCCAATTTTCCAAATCTCCAAGATTCTCAAGATAATCCTATTTTGGTTAGATTAGATAACTAAGGTAGTTCCCAAATCTTCCAAGATTCCTACCTTATCCAAAACTCCAAGTTTCCTAATCTCACAAATCTCCAAGATTTTCAGATTTCTCAAAATAGGCAGAATTAGAGTCCAACCAAAATCAGCCATATCTCGGCCAATAGTGGACTGCCACGTGGATAACCCACACTCGGCCACAAGGACCGCGCGTGACCTGCCCGTGGCAGCCGCTGCTACGCGTGGCTGCGTACGGCAGCAGGCGGCTGCGCGTGACAGCACACGGCAGGCAGCCCGTAGGCTGCTGCTGTGTGTCGCACGCGCGGCCAGCGTGCTGTTCGCACGCTGCCGTATGCAGCAGCGTGCGGTGGCCGCCTAGCCGCGGTGCGCGGATCTAAAAAATATATTTTTTTTGTTTTCTTCATTACTTTTGATTTAATTAAAACAGATCCAATTAATTAAATCATAATCCAAAATAAAAATTAACATGATAAAATTTCGAATCAAAATTTTCTATTAACTCCAAGTTAATCAGATCTACGTTCTAAAACACATACAGTAAAAGAACTAGCCACATATAAATCAAACATGTGATTTAAAACACAGAATTTGCAAATTCATATATATACAAAGCCAGAGTTGGCTCTGATACCACTGTTGGGATTCGGTAAGATAAACAGCCCTTCAGGCAGCGGAAAAAAATAATTTTAAGGACCTCTTACGGAATCTTGCCAGGATACTAAACTGGTTGTATATATATGAATATTAAATCGACAAGAATAATTAGATCCAAATTATACCTGTCTCCTAGCAAATCCAAATAACTAGCAAAGTCGTTGCGTTTTTCTCCCTCGGTAGAATCGATCCAAGCTTTGTTAAAGAGCCCCACGAGTTGCGCCTCTACGAGTTGATACACCACAATATCACGAAATATAATATATCCTAATCGGCTAGAACATAGGATATATTAATATCTAGGATTAGAGAACAAGATTGGAACGAAAAACGAAATCGAAAAATTCTTCCAAAAGGAAGAGGGTTCGGCCGATTTCACTAGGGAGAGAGGGAGAGAATTTTTCTTGACTTGGCTTTTTGGCTCTTGATTAGTGTATGTGAGATATGACCTCAAGTCTCCTACTTATAGGAATCTCATAATCCTAATCCTCCTAAGATTAGGACTCCCAAGTCTTCTAATTCTCCTACATGGGCCATGGCCCTTTTAATTGGAAGACCAAAGTCTTCTAATTAATTCATGGCCCATACATGATTTAATTAATTGGGTCTTTATTTAATTTCTCAATTAAATGGCCCAATTAATTTATTTCTTTCTCATTTAATTAAATTAGACTCTAAGTCTATTTAATTAAATATTCCCATTATTAATTAAATCCAATTTAATTATCTAACTCACAAATTAAATTCCAATTTAATTTCCAGTCTTGATCCAATTCCAATTGGATCAAGTTCGCTCCAACTGGGTCGATCCAGTCGACCCAGTCAACTCAATCGACCCAGTCGATCTAGTTGACTCAGTTGTTCTCCATTTCCTCGCTTTCGCTTCATGTGTATTGTGTATGCCCCCCGTAGGTTCACCACATAATTGGTCGTGGGTTATAATTAAATATTTATTTAATTACTCGAGCATTAAATACTCTAAATCAATCGAACACTCTGTCGACTGACCATTCCAAAAATTTGCACCCCTGCTAATTTGGGAATTCTCCCACACTCCACGGTCGATGTCTGGCCACAAGCCCATGGAGCCCAATCACTGGTGAATTAATTCAGTAAACCTTTTAATCATTTACAATTTCCATATACGCTATAATCTCTCCATCGATCGATCTCCAAGTCAATACTTAAGGGCATGGATTTTTCATCGGTTCCCTTTTAATTCGTTTTGACTTTATGCATTCTGATCTCGAAATAATTCTCTTTGACTTAATCTTTATGAGCTACTTTCATAAAGCCGTCAGATACCTTGGCCAAGGATTTTACCAGAATTAATTTCTCACAGAAATCCATAGGAGAATTTCCCAACCTATCAAGTCGGGTCAATGGATCCTTTGTTGATGATATGAACCTGCATACGAGTCCCTCTATACCCAACGTGAATCCACAGAGACTTTCTGGTGATCTCCAGTCGGTCGGAACTCACATCTAAGTATAGACGTTCTCGTACCAGATAAACCCTATCACCTCAAGTATTTAGGGATCATTCCTCGTATACTATTGTAAATTGGAATAACTTCAATCCCGATATGCGACTACCACTTCCATGGTGAGTTATTTCCTAAATGGGGTATTCAGTGCACTTGCCATCCCAGCAAGTCACCCACTTATGTGTATCGACTATCCCAGTCAGGCTCATGGACCCCAGCGTCCTCCAGTTCATCGGAGTATACACATTAGTGAGAGTCTAACCGAATCCAACGATGTCCCATCTCGATTGGATTCTACGACTCTTGAATATGTTCTAGATCACGGCCTTGGAGATCAGTCCACGGGTTGTCCCATAGCCCTGTGATCTAAGGACTTATATCCTTATGCGTAGATAATTATTACATAAGATAAAGATGACCATATAATAAAGATGCATTTATTAATCTAAATTGAATAGTTCCTTTATTTATTACAATAAATGGCAGCCATACAGTTGGCTTGCCGGACACTATTCTATCACTTAGAATTTAAACTCAGTAAATTTCAATAGACCCGGATATAGACTATTGGCCCACTTTCATGATCTCAGCCCAAATTTATTTCTTTTTTTATTTATTTTCAAAACCCTAGTAACATTATAAATTGTGCCGTAAGTATATTCTAGGTATATCCTCCTAAATGCCTATATAAAGAAATATTCATTGTTGTCACAAATATGAACTCATTTCCCTGGCCTCAACATACTTGTGTGCCACCCTCACTTACTCAAATAAATATTTTTTTATTAACAAATATTTTCATTACCATCGTAAGAACTTTTCAATTTTCTTACAACATATCTGACCCAGACGCCGCAGATTCTTCCTCCGATGAAGAATTTGACCCAATTCAGAGAAGATCAAAGAAAAAAAGCCAAGAAATATTATTGAATGCTCCTACAAAACAAATGGTTATGAATTTGAAGGAAAAAAACCGAAAAGTACAAAATGGACACCATTTAAGAACCCAAATATGTCTTCTTCTTGATTTTCCGAAACAACCTCGGATGTTTCATTCGACGAATCTGAGGTCTCAATTTCAAAGTTTACCAAAAGAAGTTCATGTTTGTCTCTCCATTTCGTACTTTTCGGTTTTGTTTTCCTTCAAATTCTTAATCACCCTTTTATGAGGAGCATTCAAAAAATTTCTTAGGAGCATTAAAAATATTTCAAGGACTTTTTTCATTGATCTTTCTAAATCGGGTCCAATTATTCATCGGATGACGAATCTGTGGCGTCTGGTTCAGAGTATGTAGCTCTAATTTTTTTTTTACTTTGTTGAAAGGTTTTCTTCCATTTTTATTTGACGAAAGAAAGAAAGTTTTATTTAATTTATAACAAAAACTACTTGAGTAAGTGATGGGGAACACAGGTATGTTGTGGCTAGGGAAATTAGTTTAGATTTTATTGAAGTGTGACATGAATAAATATATTTTTATATAGGCACTTTGAAGGAGAAATCTAGAATATGATGGCATAACTTCTAATGTTACTAGGGTTTTGAAAAAAAAATATATATAAATTTTGGCCTACCCCAAATTAGTGGGACAATAGTCCATATCCAGATCTATTAAAATTTACTGAGTTTAAATTTGAACATGTAGGATTCGCGAAATCATTTGAGAACAGTTTGTATGTTAAAATTGAATTGGCAATGAATTAGATATAAATGTATTTGAGATTTCTATATTTGAATCTCAATTTGAAATACACATAATTGTAATATATTTTTTGCAAAAGATTCTATAAGTGATTTTAAATTCATTCACGTCGGATGTATTATTTGGTCAATAATGGTTAAAATAGTTTAAAATCTTCACCTATAATCTTAAATTTAGTGAATTAACCATTGAATAATTATTTAAACACTTTTAATCATAAGTAAAAATATGTAGGTTTAAGTCTTACAATTTAATCATCCAGATAAAAATGTCCAATTCATAATTTTTGTGGTAAACATGCAATAATCATATTTTAAATTAACTTAGAATTCTTAATTTTAATATTAGAGGGTAATTATATAATCATCAGTTATAGAATCCAGTCCAAATGCGCTAATCCTACACATGGGGGTAATTATGTAAATACTATATTATAAATTCAGCGAAATTCCCAAATTATTAAGAATATATACCACAAGTGTTTTTAATTTTATCAATTTGCATGAAATTTGTACTAAAATTTCTTATGATTTAGAAATGGATTCAAATTGTCGGCCCGAAATATATGAAGTAAACTTGCCCTCGCGCTTTAGTTATGGAACCATTTTTACCTTTTCCCCTGATTATAAACTTGTTATCCTATGATTGAATCATAATTACAATTATAGTATATTTTCTTGCAATTCTTTCTCAAACAATATAATGGACCTTTTATTACTGAAGTGGGCCAATTATTTTAACTAAACCCTCGTACAAGGAAATATAAATCTAATTATCAAATTGATTATTTTAATCCTAGACTAGATATGGCCTGCACAACTTCAATAAGCTAGTAATCTACATACCATGAAGTTCACACCCGAACGCTCTTCTGATTTTACTACTAGGATAATGATTTGTCTTAAATTTCCTGATAACAAATACAACATTTAGTATTTAATCTGAACAAAATCCGAAACGAGAAACTTGTTTCCGAAAATCTAAACCTGATTGGAGGTTTAATATGGTCACAAGCCTAAATTTTATGTATAAAATAAAATTAAAAATTTAATTATCATATCTTAAAGAATAATAAACAATCAAAAATCTTTAGGCTCGATATTCCTTTCCCAATCAAACTCAACTCACAAGAGACCGAATATGGAATACCCGTGATGTGTAAAAGTTGTTGTTCAAAAAAATCCCCTTTGATCGACGTTGATTGCTTCCATAAATTAGTACGAACTCACCGGACCAACTTCCCTTTGAGCTTAGAAATCTATTTAAATAACGTACATTTAGAAATCTCAAATACATTTATTTAAAATTCCATACCAATTAAATTTGATTCATCCAAACGGTGTTTAAAAGATTTTGAGAATCCTATCTCTTATAATTTAAACTCAGTAAATTTCAATAGACCCGGATATAGACTATTGGCCCACTAACATGATCTCAGCCCAAATGTTTTTATTTTTTTTTATTTTCAAAACCCTAGTAACGTTATAAATTATGCCGTAAGTATATTCTAGGTATATCCTCCTAAATGCCTATATAAACAAATATTCATTGTTGTCACAAATATGAATTCATTTCCCTGGCCTCAACATACTTGTGCGCCACCCTCACTTACTCAAATAAATATTTTTTTATTCACAAATATTTTCATTACCATCGTAAGAACTTTTCAATTTTCTTACTACATATCTTCCTCAAATTAAAATGGAAGAAACCTCTCAACAAAGCTAAAAAAATCAGAGCTAGATACACTGACCCAGACGCCGCAGATTCTTCCTCCAATGAAGAATTTGACCCAATTCAGAGAAGATCAAAGAAAAAAACCATGAAATATTATTGAATGCTCCTACAAAACAGATGGTTATGAATTTGAAGGAAAAAAACCGAAAAGTACAAAATGGACACCATTTAAGAACCCAAATATGTCTTCTTCTTGATTTTCCGAAACAACCTCGGATGTTTCATTCGACGAATTTGAGGTCTCAATTTCAAATTTACCAAAAGAAGTTCATGTTTGGCTCTCCATTTCATACTTTTCGGTTTTGTTTTCCTTCAAATTCTTAATCAGCCTTTTCTGAGGAGCATTCAAAAAATTTCTTAGGAGCATTAAAAATATTTCATGGACCTTTTTCTTTGATCTTTCTAAATCGGGTCCAATGAATCATCGGATGACGAATCTGTGGCGTCTGGTTCAGAGTATGTAGCTCTAATTTTTTTTTTTACTTTGTTGAAAGGTTTTCTTCCATTTTTATTTGACGAAAGAAAGAAAGTTTTATTTAATTTATAAAAAAAACTACTTGAGTAAGTGAGGGGGCACACAAGTATGTTGTGGCTAGGGAAATTAGTTTAGATTTTATTGACGTGTGACATGAATAAATATATTTTTATATAGGCACTTTGAAGGAGAAATCTAGAATGTGATGGCATAACTTCTAATGTTACCAGGGTTTTGAAAAAAATATATATATAAATTTTGGCCTACCCCAAATTAGTGGGACAATAGTCCATATCCAGATCTATTAAAATTTACTGAGTCTAAATTTGAACATGTAGGATTCGCGAAATCATTTGAGAACAATTTGTATGTTAAAATTGAATTGGCAATGAATTAGATATAAATGTATTTGAGATTTCTATATTTGAATCTCAATTTGAAATACACCTAATTGTAATATATTTTTTGCAAAAGATTCTATAAGTGATTTTAAATTCATTCACGTCGGATGTATTATTTGGTTAATAATGGTTAAAATAGTTTAAAATCTTCAACTATAATCTTAAATTTAGTGAATTAACCTTTGAATAATTATTTAAAAACTTTTAATCATAAGTAAAAATATGCAGGTTTAAGTCTTACAATTTAATCATCCAGATCAAAATGTCCAATTCCTAATTTTTGTGGTAAACATACAATAATCATATTTTAAATTAACTTAGAATTCTTAATTTTAATATTAGAGGGTAAATATATAATCATCAGTTTTAGAATCCAGTCCAAATGCGCTAATCCTACACATGGGGGTAATTATGTAATTACTATATTATAAATTCAGCGAAATTCCCAAATTATTAAGAATATATACCACACATGTGTTTTTAATTTTATCTGTTTTTAATTTTATCAATTTGCATGAAATTTGTACTAAAATTTCTTATGATTTAGAAATGGATACAAATTGTCGGCCCGAAATATATGAAGAGTAAACTTGCCCTCGCGCTTTAGTTATTGAACCACTTTTACCTTTTCCCCTGATTATAAATTTGTTATCCTATGATTGAATCATAATTACAATTATAGTATATTTTCTTGCAATTATTTCTCAAACAATATAATGGACCTTTTATTACTGAAGTGGGCCAATTATTTTAACTAAACCCTCGTACAAGGAAATATAAATCTAATTATCAAATTGATTATTTTAATAATAGACTAGATATAGCCTACACAACTTCAATAAGCTAGTAATCTACATACCATGAAGTTTACACCCGAACGCTCGCCTGATTTTACTACTAGGATAATGATTTGTCTTAAATTTCTTGATAACAAAAACAACATTTAATATTTAATATGAACAAAATCCGAAACGAGAAACTTGTTTCCGAAAATATTAAATCTAATTGGAGGTTTATTATGGTCACAAGCCTAAATTTTAGGTATAAAATAAAATTAAAAATTTAATTATCAAATCTTAAAGAATAATAAACACTCAAAAATATTTAGGCTCGATATTCCTTTCCCAATCAAACTCAACTCACAAGAGACCGAATATGGAATACCCGTGATGTGTGAAAGTTGTTGTTCAGAAAAATCCCCTTTGATTGGCGTTGATTGCTTCCACAAAATAAGACGAACTCACCGGTTCAACTTCCCTTTGAGCTTAGAAATCTATTTAAATAACGTACATTTTAAATATAGAAATCTCAAATACATTTATTTAAAATTCCATACCAATTAAATTTCATTCATCCAAACGGTGTTTAAAAGATTTTGAGAATCCTACCTATTAGAATTTAAACTCAGTAAATTTCAATAGACCCCGATATAGACTATTGGCCCACTAACATGATCTCAGCCCAAATTTATTTATTTTTTATTTTCAAAACCCTAGTAACGTTATAAATTATGCCGTAAGCATATTCTAGGTATATCCTCCAAAATGCCTATATAAAGAAATATTCATTGTTGTCACAAATATGAACTCATTTCCCTGGCCTCAACATACTTGTGCGCCACCCTCACTTACTCAAATAAATATATTTTTATTCACAAATATTTTCATTACCATTGTAAGAACTTTTCAATTTTCTTACAACATATCTTCCTCAAATTAAAATGGAAGAAACTTCTCAACAAAACTAAAAAAATCAGAGCTAGATACTCTGACCCAGACTCCGGAAATTCTTCCCCCGATGACGAATTTGACCCAATTCAGAGAAGATCAAAGAAAAAAAGCCATGAAATATTATTGAATGCTCCTACAAAAAAGATGGTTATGAATTTGAAGGAAAAAAACCGAAAAGTACAAAATGGACACCATTTAAGAACCCAAATATGTCTTATTCTTGATTTTCCGAAACAACCTCAGATGTTTCATTCGACGAATCCGAGGTCTCAATTTCAAAGTTTACCGAATGAAGTTCATGTTTGGCTCTCCATTTCGTACTTTTCGGTTTTGTTTTCCTTTAAATTCTTAATCACCCTTTTCTGAGGTGCATTCAAAAAATTTCTTAGGAGCATTTAAAATATTTCATGGACTTTTTTCTTTGATCTTTCTAAATCGGGTCCAATTATTCATCGGATGACGAATCTGTGGCGTCTGGTTCAGAGTATGTAGATCTAATTTTTTTTTTTTTACTTTTTGAAAGGTTTTCTTCCATTTTTATTTTATGAAAGAAATAAAATTTTATTTAATTTATAAAAAAAATAATTGAGTAAGTGAGGGGGCACACAAGTATGTTGTGGCTAGGGAAATTAGTTTAGATTTTATTGAAGTGTGAAATGAATAAATATATTTTTATATAGGCACTTTGAAGGAGAAATCTAGAATATGATGGCATAATATCTAATGTTACTAGGGTTTTGAAAAAATAATATATATATAAATTTTGGCCTACCCCAAATTAGTGGGACAATAGTCCATATCTAGATCTATTAAAATTTACTGAGTTTAAATTTGAACATGTAGGATTCGCGAAATCATTTGAGAACAGTTTGTATGTTAAAATTGAATTGGCAATTAATTAGATATAAATGTATTTGAGATTTCTATATATGAATCTCAATTTGAAATACACCTAATTGTAATAAATATTTTGCAAAAGATTCTATAAGTGATTTTAAATTCATTCACGTCGGATATATTATTTGGTTAATAATGGTTAAAATAGTTTAAAATCTTCAACTATAATCTTAAATTTAGTGAATTAACCTTTGAATAATTATTTAAAAACTTTTAAACATAAGTAAAAATATGCAGGTTAATGTCTTACAATTTAATCATCCAGATCAAAATGTCCAATTCATAATTTTTGTGGTAAACATACAATAATCATATTTTAAATTCACTTAGAATTCTTAATTTTAATATTAGAGGGTAAATATATAATCATCAGTTTTAGAATCCAGTCCAAATGCGCTAATCCTACACATGGGGGTAATTATGTAATTACTATATTATAAATTCAGCGAAATTCCCAAATTATTAAGAATATATACCACAAGTGTTTTTAATTTTATCAATTTGCATGAAATTTGTACTAAAATTTCTTATGATTTGAAAATGGGTTCAAATTGTCGGCCCGAAATATATGAAGAGTAAACTTACCGTCGCGCTTTAGTTATGGAACCACTTTTACCTTTTCCCCTGATTATAAACTTGTTATCCCATGATTGAATCATAATTACAATTTAGTATATTTTCTTGCAATTCTTTCTCAAACAATATAATGGACCTTTTATTACTGAAGTGGTCCAATTATTTTAACAAAACTCTCGTACAAGGAAATATAAATCTAATTATCAAATTGATTATTTTAATCCTAGAGTAGATATAGCCTGCAAAACTTCAATAAGCTAGTAATCTACATACCATGAAGTTCACACCCGAACGCTCGCCTGATTTTACTACTAGGATAATGATTTGTCTTAAATTTCTTGATTACAAATACAACATTTAGTATTTATTATGAACAAAATCCGAAACGAGAAACTTGTTTCCGAAAATCTTAAACCTGATTGGAGATTTAATATGGTCACAAGCCTAAATTTTAGGTATAAAATAAAATTAAAAATTTAATTATCAAATCTTAAAGAATAATAAACACTCAAAAATCTTTAGGCTCGATATTCCTTTCCCAATCAAACTCAACTCACAAGAGACCGAATATGGAATACCCGTGATATGCGAAAGTTGTTGTTCAGAAAAATCCCATTTGATCGGCGTTGATTGCTTCCACAAAATAAAACGAACTCACCGGATCAACTTCCCTTTGAGCTTAGAAATCTATTTAAATAACGTACATTTTAAATATAGAAATCTCGAATACATTTATTTAAAATTCCATACCAATTAAATTTCATTCATCCAAACGGTGTTTAAAAGATTTTGAGAATCCTACCTACTAGAATTCAAACTCAGTAAATTTCAATAGACCCGGATATAGACTACTGGCCCACTAACATGATCTCAGCCCAAATTTATTTATTTTTTATTTTCAAAACCCTAGTAACGTTATAAATTATGCCGTAAGCAAATTCTAGGTATATCCTCCTAAATGCCTATATAAAGAAATATTCATTGTTGTCACAAATATGAACTCATTTCCCTTGCTTCAACATACTTGTGCGCCACCCTCACTTACTCAAATAAATATTTTTTTATTCACAAATCTTTTAATTACCATCGTAAGAACTTTTCAATTTTCTTACAACATATGTTCCTCAAATTAAAATGGAAGAAACCTCTCAACAAAATTAAAAAAATCAGAGCTAGATACTCTGACCCAGACGCCGCAGATTCTTCCTCCGATGAAGAATTTGACCCAATTCAGAGAATATCAAAGAAAAAAACCCATAAAATATTATTGAATGCTCCTACAAAAAAGATGGTTATGAATTTCAAGGAAAAAAACCGAAAAGTACAAAATAGACACCATTTAAGAACCCAAAGATGTCTTCTTCTTGATTTTCCGAAACAACCTCGGATGTTTCATTCGACGAATCTGAGGTCTCAATTTCTAATTTACCAAAAGAAGTTCATGTTTGGCTCTCCATTTCGTACTTTTCGGTTTTGTTTTCCTTCAAATTCTTAATCACCCTTTTCTGAGGAGCATTCGAAAAATTTCATAGGAACATTAAATATATTTCATGGACTTTTTTCTTTACCTTTCTAAATCGGTTCAAATTCTTCGTCGGATGATGAATCTGTGGAGTATGGTTCGGAGTATGTAGCTCTAATTTTTTTTTTTGACTTTGTTGAGAGGTTTTCTTCCATTTTTATTTGACGAAAGAAAGAAAATCTAATTTAATCTATAAAAAAAAATTATTTGAGCGAGGGGGCACACAAGTATGTTGTGGCTAGGGAAATTAGTTTAGATTTTATTGAAGTGTGACATGAATAAATATATTTTTATATAGGCACTTTGAAGGAGAAATCTAGAATGTGATGGCATAACTTCTATTGTTACCAGGGTTTTGAAAAAAATATATATATAAATTTTGGCCTACCCCAAATTAGTGGGACAATAGTCCATATCCAGATCTATTAAAATTTACTGAGTCTAAATTTGAACATGTAGGATTCGCGAAATCATTTGAGAACAGTTTGTATGTTAAAATTGAATTGGCAATGAATTAGATATAAATGTATTTGAGATTTCTATATTTGAATCTCAATTTGAAATACACCTAATTGTAATATATTTTTTGCAAAAGATTCTATAAGTGATTTTAAATTCATTCACGTCGAATGTATTATTTGGTTAATAATGGTTAAAATAGTTTAAAATCTTCAACTATAATCTTAAATTTAGTGAATTAACCTTTGAATAATTATTTAAAAACTTTTAATCATAAGTAAAAATATGCAGGTTTAAGTCTTACAATTTAATCATCCAGATCAAAATGTCCAATTCCTAATTTTTGTGGTAAACATACAATAATCATATTTTAAATTAACTTAGAATTCTTAATTTTAATATTAGAGGGTAAATATATAATCATCAGTTTTAGAATCCAGTCCAAATGCGCTAATCCTACACATGGGGGTAATTATGTAATTACTATATTATAAATTCAGCGAAATTCCCAAATTATTAAGAATATATACCACACATGTGTTTTTAATTTTATCAATTTGCATGAAATTTGTACTAAAATTTCTTATGATTTAGAAATGGATACAAATTGTCGGCCCGAAATATATGAAGAGTAAACTTGCCCTAGCGTTTTAGTTATTGAACCACTTTTACCTTTTCCCCTGATTATAAATTTGTTATCCTATGATTGAATCATAATTACAATTATAGTATATTTTCTTGCAATTATTTCTCAAACAATATAATGGACCTTTTATTACTGAAGTGGGCCAATTATGTTAACTAAACCCTCGTACAAGGAAATATAAATCTAATTATCAAATTGATTAGTTTAATAATAGACTAGATATAGCCTACACAACTTCAATAAGCTAGTAATCTACGTACCATGAAGTTCACACCCGAACGCTCGCCTGATTTTACTACTAGGATAATGATTTGTCTTAAATTTCTTGATAACAAAAACAACATTTAATATTTAATATGAACAAAATCCGAAACGAGAAACTTGTTTCCGAAAATCTTAAACCTAATTGGAGGTTTATTATGGTCACAAGCCTAAATTTTAGGTATAAAATAAAATTAAAGATTTAATTATCAAATCTTATAGAATAATAAACACTCAAAAATATTTAGGCTCGATATTCCTTTCCCAATCAAACTCAACTCACAAGAGACCGAATATGGAATACCCGTGATGTGTGAAAGTTGTTGTTCAGAAAAATCCCCTTTGATTGGCGTTGATTGCTTCCACAAAATAAGACGAACTCACCGGTTCAACTTCCCTTTGAGCTTAGAAATCTATTTAAATAACGTACATTTTAAATATAGAAATCTCAAATACATTTATTTAAAATTCCGTACGAATTAAATTTCATTCATCCAAACGGTGTTTAAAAGATTTTGAGAATCCTACCTATTAGAATTTAAACTCAGTAAATTTCAATAGACCCCGATATAGACTATTGGCCTACTAACATGATCTCAGCCCAAATTTATTTATTTTTTATTTTCAAAACCCTAGTAACGTTATAAATTATGCCGTAAGCATATTCTAGGTATATCCTCCTAAATGCCTATATAAAGAAATATTCATTGTTGTCACAAATATGAACTCATTTCCCTGGCCTCAACATACTTGTGCGCCACCCTCACTTACTCAAATAAATATATTTTAATTCACAAAATTTTCATTACCATCGTAAGAACTTTTCAATTTTCTTACAACATATCTTCCTCAAATTAAAATGGAAGAAACCTCTCAACAAAACTAAAAAAATCAGAGCTAGATACTCTGACCCAGACTCCGGAAATTCTTCCTCCGATGACAAATTTGACCGAATTCAGAGAAGATCAAAGAAAAAAAGCCATGAAATATTATTGAATGCTCCTACAAAAAAGATGGTTATGAATTTGAAGGAAAAAAACCGAAAAGTACAAAATGGACACCATTTAAGAACCCAAATATGTCTTATTCTTGATTTTCCGAAACAACCTCAGATGTTTCATTCGACGAATCCGAGGTCTCAATTTCAAAGTTTACCAAATGAAGTTCATGTTTGGCTCTCCATTTCGTACTTTTCGGTTTTGTTTTCCTTTAAATTCTTAATCACCCTTTTCTGAGGAGCATTCAAAAAATTTCTTAGGAGCATTTAAAATATTTCATGGACTTTTTTCTTTGATCTTTCTAAATCGGGTCCAATTATTCATCGGATGACGAATCTGTGGCGTCTGGTTCAGAGTATGTAGATCTAATTTTTTTTTTACTTTTTGAATGGTTTTCTTCCATTTTTTTTTTTTATGAAAGAAATAAAATTTTATTTAATTTATAAAAAAAACTAATTGAGTAAGTGAGGGGGCACACAAGTATGTTGTGGCTAGGGAAATTAGTTTAGATTTTATTGAAGTGTGAAATGAATAAATATATTTTTATATAGTCCATATCCAGATCTATTAAAATTTACTGAGTTTAAATTTGAACATGTAGGATTGCGAAATCGTTTAAGAACAGTTTGTATGTTAAAATCTAATTGGCAATTAATTATATATAAATGTATTTGAGATTTCTATATTTGAATCTCAATTTGAAATACGTCTTATTGTAATATACTTTTTGCAAAAGAGTCTATAAGTGATTTTAAATTCATTCACCTCGGATGTATTATTTGGTTAATAATGGTTAAAATAGTTTAAAATATTCAAATATAATCTTAAATTTAGTGAATTAACCTTTGAATAATTGTTTAAAAACTTTTAAACATAAGTAAAAATATGCAGGTTTAAGTCTTACTGTTTAATTTTAATATTAGAGTGTAAATATATAATCATCAGTTTTAGAATCCAGTAAAAATGCGCAAATCCTACTCATGGGGGTAATTATATAATTACTATATTATAAATTCAGCGGAATTCCCAAATTATTAAGAATATATACCACAAGTGTTTTTAGTTTTATCAATTTGCATGAAATTTGTACTAAAATTTCTGATGATTTAGAAATAGGTTCAAATTGTCGGCCCGAAATATATGACGAGTAAACTTGCCCTCGCGCTTTAGTTATTGAACCATTTTTACCTTTTCCCCTGATTATTAACTTGTTATCCTATGATTGAATCATAATTACAATTATAGTATATTTTATTGTAATTCTTTCTCAAACAATATAATGGACATTTTATTACTGAAGTGGGCCAATTGTTTTAACTAAACCCTCGTGCAAGGAAAACATAAATCTAATTATCAAATTGATTATTTTAAGCCTAGACTAGATATAGCCTGCACAACTTCAATAAGCTAGTAATCTACATACCATGAAGTTCACACCCGAACGCTCGCCTGATTTGACTACTAGGATAATGATTTGTCTTAAATTACTTGATAACAAATACAACATTTAGTATTTAATATGAACAAAATCCGATACGAGAAATTTGTTTCCGAAAATCATGAACCTGATTGGAGGTTTAATATGGTCACAAGCCTAAATTTTAGGTATAAAATAAAATAAAATAAAATATTTAATTATCAAATCTTAAAGAATAAAGAACACCCAAAAAACTTTAGGTTCGATATTCCTTTCCCAATTTCTTCCATTTTTATTTGACGAAAGAAAGAAAATCTTATTTAATCTACAAAAAAAAATTGTTTGAGCGAGGGGGCACACAAGTATGTTGTGGCTAGGGAAATTAGTTTAGATTTTATTGAAGTGTGACATGAATAAATATATTTTTATATAGGCACTTATATGGAGAAATCTAGAATATGATGGCATAATTTCTAATGTTACTAAGGTTTTTAAAATAAAAAATATATAAATTTTGGCCGACCCCAAATTAGTGGGACAATAGTAAATATCCAGATCTATTAAAATTTACTAAGTTTAAATTTGAACATGTAGATTCGCGAAATCATTTGAGAACAGTTTGTATGTATGAATTAGATATAAATGTATTTGAGATTTCTATATTTGAATCTCAATTTGAAATACACGTAATTGTAATATATTTTTTGCAAAAGATTCTATAAGTGATTTTAAATTCCTTCACGTCGGATTTATTATTTGGTTAATATTGGTTAAAATAGTTTAAAATATTCAACTATAATCTTAAATTTAGTGAATTAACCTTTGAATAATTATTTAAAATCTTTTAAATATAAGTAAAAATATAAAGGTTTAAGTCTTACAATTTAATCATCCAGATCAAAATGTCCAAATCATAATTTTTGAGGTAAACATGCAATAATCAATTTTTAAATTCACTTAGAATTCTTAATATTAATATTAGAGGGTAAATATATAATCATCAATTTTAGAATTTAGTCAAAATGCGCAAATCCTACTCATGGGGGTAAATATGCAATTACTATTTTTTAAATTCAGCGAAATTCCTAGATTATTAGGAATATATACCACAAGTGATTTTAAATTTATCAATTTGCATGAAAATTGTACTAATATTTCTTATGATTTAGAAATTATGGGGTCAAATTGTCGGCCAAAAATATATGAAGGGTAAACTTGCCCTCGCGCTTCAGTTATGGAACCATTTTTACCTTTTCCCCTTGTTATAAACTTGTTATCCTATGATTGAATCATAATTACAAATATATTATATTTTCTTGCAATTCTTTCTCAATCAATATAACGGACCTTTTATAACTGAAGTGGGCCAATTATTTTAACTAAACCCTCGTACAAGGAAATATAAATCTAATTATCAAATTGATTATTTTAAGCCTAGACTAGATATAGCCTGCACAACTTCAATAAGCTTGTAATCTACATACCATGAAGTTCACACCCGAACGCTCGTCTGATTTGACTACTAGGATAATGATTTGTCTTAAATTTCTTGATAACAAATACAACATTTAGTATTTAATATGAACATAATCCGAAACGAGAAACTTGTTTCCGAAAATCTTAAACCTGATTGGAGGTCTAATATGGTCACAAGCCTAAATTTTAGGTATAAAATAAAATAAAAAATTAAATTATCCGATCTTAAAGAATAATAAACACTAAAAAATCTTTAGGCTCGATATTCCTTTCCCAATCAAACTCAACTCATAAGAGACCGAATATGGAATACTCGTGATATATGGAAGTTGTTGTTCAGAACAATCCCATTTGATCGGCGTTGATTGCTTCCCTAAAATAAGACGAACTCACCGGATCAACTTCCCTTTGAGCTTAGAAATCTATTTAAATAACGTACATTTTAAATATAGAAATCTCAATTACATTTATTTAAAATTCCATACCAATTAAATTTCATTCATCCAAACGGTGTTTGAAAGATTTTGAGAATCTACCTATTCAAATTTAAACTCAGTAAATTTCAATAGACCCGGATATAGACTTTGGCCCACTAATATGATCTCGGCCCAAATTTTTTATTTTATTTTATTTTCGAAACCCTAGTAACGTTATAAATTATGCCATACGCATATTCTAGGTATATCCTCCTAAATTCCTATATAAAGAAATATTCATTGTTGTCACAAATCTAAACTCATTTCCCTGGCCTCAACATACTTGTGCGCCACCCTCACTTACTCAAATAAATATTTTTTTATTCACAAATATTTTCATTATCATCGTAAGAACTTTTCAATTTTCTTACAACATATCTTCCTGAAATTAAAATGGAAGAAACCTCTCAACAAAGCTAAAAAAATCAAAGATAGATACTCTGACCCAAACGCCGCAGATTCTTCTTTCGGTGAAGAATTTGACCAAATTCAGAGAATATCAAAGAAAAAAAGCCATGAAATATTATTGAATGCTCCTACGAAAAAGGAGGTTATGAATTTGAAGGTAAAAAACCGAAATGTACAAAATGGACACCATTTAAGAACCCAAATATGTCTTCTTCTTGATTTTCTGAAACAACCTCGGATGTTTCATTCGACGAATCCGAGGTCTCAATTTCAAAGTTTACCAAATGAAGTTCATGTTTGGCTCTCCATTTCGTACTTTTCGGTTTTGTTTTCCTTCAAATTCTTAATCACCCTTTTCCCAGGAGCATTCAAAAATTTCTTAGGAGCATTAAATATATTTCATGGACTATTTTCTTTGATCTTTCTAAATCGGGCCAATTTCTTCATCGGATGATGAATCTGTGGCGTATGGTTCGGAGTATGTAGCTCTAATTTTTTTTAGACTTTCTTGAGAGGTTTTCTTCCATTTTTATTTGACGAAAGAAAGAAAATCTTATTTAATCTATAAAAAAAAAATTATTTGAGCGAGGGGGCACACAAGTATGTTGTGGCTAGGGAAATTAGTTTAGATTTTATTGAAGTGCGACATAAATAAATATATTTTTATATAGGCACTTATATGGAGAAATATAGCATATGATGGCATAATTTCTAATGTTAGTAGGGTTTTTAAAATAAAAAATATATAAATTTGGGCCGACCCCAAATTAGTGGGACAATAGTCAATATCCAGATCTATTAAAATTTACTAAGTTTAAATTTGAACATGTAGATTCGCGAAATCATTTGAGAACAGTTTGTATGTATGAATTAGATATAAATGTATTTGAGATTTCTATATTTGAATCTCAATTTGAAATACACCTAATTGTAATATATTTTTTGCAAAAGATTCTATAAGTGATTTTAAATTCCTTCACGTCGGATTCATTGTTTGGTTAATAATGGTTAAATCTTCAACTATAATCTTAAATTTAGTGAATTAACCTTTGAATAATTATTTAAAATCTTTTAAACATAAGTAAAATTATGCAGGTTTAAGTCTTACAATTTAATCATCCAAATCAAAATGTCCAATTCATAATTTTTGAGGTAAACATGCAATAATAAATTTTTAAATTCACTTAGAATTCTTAATTTTAATATTAGAGGGTAAATATATAATCATCAGTTTTAGAATTTAGTCAAAATGCGCAAATCCTACTCATGGGGGTAAATATGCAATTACTATTTTTTAAATTCAGCAAAATTCCTAGATTATTAGGAATATATACCACAAGTGTTTTTAAATTTATCAATTTGCATGAAAATTGTACTAATATTTCTTATGATTTAGAAATTATGGGGTCAAATTGTCGGCCCGAAATATATGAAGGGTAAACTTGCCCTCGCGCTTCAGTTATGGAACCATAGTTACCTTTTCCCTTTGTTATAAACTTGTTATCCTATGATTGAATCATAATTACAAATATATTATATTTTCTTGCAATTCTTTCTCAATCAATATAACGGACCTTTTATTACTGAAGTGGGCCAATTATTTTAACTAAACCCTCGTACAAGGAAATATAAATCTAATTATCAAATTGATTATTTTAAGCCTAGACTAGATATAGCCTGCACAACTTCAATAAGCTTGTAATCTACATACCATGAAGTTCACACCCGAACGCTCGTCTGATTTGACTACTAGGATATTGATTTGTCTTAAATTTCTTGATAACAAATACAACATTTAGTATTTAATATGAACAGAATCCGAAACGAGAAACTTGTTTCCGAAAATCTTAAACCTGATTGGAGGTCTAATATGGTCACAAGCCTAAATTTTAGGTATAAAATTAAATTAAAAATTAAATTATCAGATCTTAAAGAATAATAAACACTCAAAAATCTTTAGGCTCGATATTACTTTCCCAATCAAACTCAACTCATAAGAGACCGAATATGGAATACTCGTGATATATGGAAGTTGTTGTTCAGAACAATCCCCTTTGATCGGCGTTGATTGCTTCCCTAAAATAAGACGAACTCACCGGATCAACTTCCCTTTAAGCTTAGAAATCTATTTAAATAACGTACATTTTAAATATAGAAATCTCAAATACATTTATTTAAAATTTCATACCAATTAAATTTCATTCATCCAAACGGTGTTTGAAAGATTTTGAGAATCCTACCTATTCAAATTTAAACTCAGTAAATTTCAATAGACCCGGATATAGACTATTGGCCCACTAATATGATCTCGGCCCAATTTTTTTTTTTTTAATTTTCGAAACCCTAGTAACGTTATAAGTTATGCCATAAGCATATTCTAGGTATATCCTCCTAAATTCCTATATAATGAAATATTCATTGTTGTCACAAATTTAAACTCATTTCCCTGGCCTCAACATACTTGTGCGCCACCCTCACTTACTCAAATAAATATTTTTTTATTCACAAATATTTTCATTATCATCGTAAGAACTTTTCAATTTTCTTACAACATATCTTCCTCAAATTAAAATGGAAGAAACCTCTCAACAAAGCTAAAAAAATCAAAGATAGATACTCTGACCCAAACGCCGCAGATTCTTCTTCCGGTGAAGAATTTGACCCAATTCAGAGAATATCAAAGAAAAAAAGCATTGAAATATTATTGAATGCTCCTACGAAAAAGGAGGTTATGAATTTGAAGGTAAAAAACCGAAATGTACAAAATGGACACCATTTAAGAACCCAAATATGTCTTCTTCTTGATTTTCCGAAACAACCTCGGATGTTTCATTCGACGAATCCGAGGTCTCAATTTCAAAGTTTACCAAATGAAGTTCATGTTTGGCTCTCCATTTCGTACTTTTCGGTTTTGTTTTCCTTCAAATTCTTAATCACCCTTTTCTCAGGAGCATTCAAAAATTTCTTAGGAGCATTAAATATATTTCATGGACTTTTTGCTTTGATCTTTCTAAATCGGGCCAATTTCTTCATCGGATGATGAATCTGTGGCGTATGGTTTGGAGTATGTAGCTCTAATTTTTTTTTGACTTTCTTGAGAGGTTTTCTTCCATTTTTATTTGACGAAAGAAAGAAAATCTTATTTAATCTATAGAAAAAAAATTATTTGAGCGAGGGGGCACACAAGTATGTTGTGGCTAGGGAAATTAGTTTAGATTTTATTGAAGTGTGACATGAATAAATATATTTTTCTATAGGCACTTATATGGAGAAATCTAGAATATGATGGCATAATTTCTAATGTTACTAGGGTTTTTAAAATAAAAAATATATAAATTTTGGCCGACCCCAAATTAGTGGGACAATAGTCAATATCCAGATCTATTAAAATTTACTAAGTTTAAATTTGAACATTTAGATTCGCGAAATCATTTGAGAAGAGTTTGTATGTATGAATTAGATATAAATGTATTTGAGATTTCTATATTTGAAATGCACCTAATTGTAATATATTTTTTGCAAAAGATTCTATAAGTGATTTTAATTTCCTTCACGTCGGATTTATTGTTTGGTTTATAATGGTTAAAATAGTTTAAAATCTTCAACTATAATCTTAAATTTAGTGAATTAACCTTTGAATAATTATTTAAAATCTTTTAAACATAAGTAAAAATATGCAGGTTTAAGTCTTACAATTTAATCATCCAGATAAAAATGTCCAATTCATAATTTTTGAGGTAAACATGCAATAATAAATTTTAAATTCACTTAGAATTCTTAATTTTAATATTAGAGGGTAAATATATAATCATCAGTTTTAGAATTTAGTCAAAATGCGCAAATTCTACTCATGGGGGTAAATATGCAATTACTATTTTTTAAATTCAGCGAAATTCCTAGATTATTAGGAATATATACCACAAGTGTTTTTAAATTTATCAATTTTTATGAAAATTGTACTAATATTTCTTATGATTTAGAAATTATGGGGTCAAATTGTCTGCCCGAAATATATGAAGGGTAAACTTGCCCTCGCGCTTCAGTTATGGAACCATTTTTACCTTTTCCCCTTGTTATAAATTTGTTATCCTATGATTGAATCATAATTACAAATATATTGTATTTTCTTGCAATTCTTTCTCAATCAATATAACGGACCTTTTATTACTGAAGTGGGCCAATTATTTTAACTAAACCCTCGTACAAGGAAATATCAATCTAATTATCAAATTGATTATTTTAAGCCTAGACTAGATATAGCCTGCACAACTTCAATGAGCTTGTAATCTACATACCATGAAGTTCACACCCGAACGCTCGTCTGATTTGACTACTAGGATAATGATTTGTCTTAAATTTCTCGATAACAAATACAACATTTAGTATTTAATACGAACAGAATCCGAAACGAGAAACTTGTTTCCGAAAATCTTAAACCTGATTGGAGGTCTAATATGGTCACAAGCCTAAATTTTAGGTATAAAATAAAATTAAAAATTAAATTATCAGATCTTAGAGAATAATAAACACTCAAAAATCTTTAGGCTCGATATTCATTTCCCAATCAAACTCAACTCATAAGAGACCGAATATGGAATACTCGTGATATATGGAAATTGTTGTTCAGAACAATCCCCTTTGATAGGCGTTGATTGCTTCCCTAAAATAAGACGAACTCACCGGATCAACTTCCCTTTAAGCTTAGAAATCTATTTAAATAACGTACATTTTAAATATAGAAATCTCAAATACATTTATTTAAAATTTCATACCAATTAAATTTCATTCATCCAAACGGTGTTTGAAAGATTTTGAGAATCCTACCTATTCAAATTTAAACTCAGTAAATTTCAATAGACCCGGATATAGACTATTGGCCCACTAATATGATCTCGGCCCAAATTTATATATTTTTTATTTTCGAAACCCTAGTAACGTTATAAATTATGCCATAAGCATATTCTAGGTATATCCTCCTAAATTCCTATATAAAGAAATATTCATTGTTGTCACAATGCTAAACTCATTTCCCTGGCCTCAACATACTTGTGCGCCACCCTCACTTACTCAAATAAATATTTTTTTATTCACAAATATTTTCATTATCATCGTAAGAACTTTTCAATTTTCTTACAACATATCTTCCTCAAATTAAAATGGAACAAACCTCTCAACAAAGCTAAAAAAATCAAAGATAGATACTCTGACCCAAAAGCCACATATTCTTCTTCCGGTGAAGAATTTGACCCAATTAAGAGAATATCAAAGAAAAAAAGCCTTGAAATATTATTGAATGCTCCTACGAAAAAGGAGGTTATGAATTTAAAGGTAAAAAATAGAAAAGTACAAAATGGACACCATTTAAGAACCCAAATATGTCTTCTTCTTGATTTTCCGAAACAACCTCGGATGTTTCATTCGACGAATCCGAGGTCTCAATTTCAAAGTTTACCAAATGAAGTTCATGTTTGGCTCTCCATTTCGTACTTTTCGGTTTTGTTTTCCTTCAATTTTTTAATCACCCTTTTCTCAGGAGCATTCAAAAATTTCTTAGGAGCATTAAATATATTTCATGGACATTTTTGTTTGATCTTTCTAAATCGGGCCAATTTCTTCATCGGATGATGAATCTGTGGCGTATGGTTTGGAGTATGTAGCTCTAATTTTTTTTTTGACTTTCTTGAGAGGTTTTCTTCCATTTTTATTTGACGAAAGAAAGAAAATCCTATTTAATCTATAACAAAAAAATTATTTGAGCGAGGGGGCACACAAGTATGTTGTGGCTAGGGAAATTAGTTTAGATTTTATTGAAGTGGGACATGAATAAATATATTTTTATATAGGCACTTATATGGAGAAATCTAGAATATGATGGCATAATTTCTAATGTTACTAGGGTTTTTAAAATAAAAAATATATAAATTTGGGCCGACCCCAAATTAGTGGGACAATAGTCAATATCCAGATCTATTAAAATTTACTAAGTTTAAATTTGAACATTTAGATTCGCGAAATCATTTGAGAAGAGTTTGTATGTATGAATTAGATATAAATGTATTTGAGATTTCTATATTTGAATCTCAATTTGAAATGCACCTAATTGTAATATATTTTTTGCAAAAGATTCTATAAGTGATTTTAATTTCCTTCACGTCGGATTTATTGTTTGGTTAATAATGGTTAAAATAGTTTAAAATCTTCAACTATGATCTTAAATTTAGTGAATTAACCTTTGAATAATTTTTTTAAAATCTTTTAAACATAAGTAAAAATATGCAGGTTTAAGTCTTACAATTTAATCATCCAGATCAAAATGTCCAATTCATAATTTTTGAGGTAAACATGCAATAATAAATTTTAAATTCACTTAGAATTCTTAATTTTAATATTAGAGGGTAAATATATAATCATCAGTTTTAGAATTTAGTCAAAATGCGCAAATCCTACTCATGGGGGTAAATATGCAATTACTATTTTTTAAATTCAGTGAAATTCCTAGATTATTAGGGATATATACCACAAGTGTTTTTAAATTTATCAATTTGCATGAAAATTGTACTAATATTTCTTATGATTTAGAAATTATGGGGTCAAATTGTAGGCCCGAAATATATGAAGGGTAAACTTGCCCTCGCGCTTCAGTTATGGAACCATATTTACCTTTTCCCTTTGTTATAAACTTGTTATCCTATGATTGAATCATAATTACAAATATATTATATTTTCTTGCAATTCTTTCTCAATCAATATAACGGACCTTTTATTACTGAAGTGGGCCAATTATATTAACTAAACCCTCGTACAAGGAAATATAAATCTAATTATCAAATTGATTATTTTAAGCCTAGACTAGATATAGCCTGCACAACTTCAATAAGCTTGTAATCTACATACCATGAAGTTCACACCCGAACGCTCGTCTGATTTGACTACTAGGATAATGATTTGTCTTAAATTTCTTGATAACAAATACAACATTTAGTATTTAATATGAACAGAATCCGAAACGAGAAACTTGTTTCCGAAAATCTTAAACCTGATTGGAGGTCTAATATGGTCACAAGCCTAAATTTTAGGTATAAAATTAAATTAAAAATTAAATTATCAGATCTTAAAGAATAATAAACACTCAAAAATCTTTAGGCTCGATATTACTTTCCCAATCAAACTCAACTCATAAGAGACCGAATATGGAATACTCGTGATATATGGAAGTTGTTGTTCAGAACAATCTTCTTTGATCGGCGTTGATTGCTTCCCTAAAATAAGACGAACTCACCGGATAAACTTCCCTTTAAGCTTAGAAATCTATTTAAATAACGTACATTTTAAATATAGAAATCTCAAATACATTTATTTAAAATTTCATACCAATTAAATTTCATTCATCCAAACGGTGTTTGAAAGATTTTGAGAATCCTACCTATTCAAATTTAAACTCAGTAAATTTCAATAGACCCGGATATAGACTATTGGCCCACTAATATGATCTCGGCCCAAATTTATATATTTTTTATTTTCGAAACCCTAGTAACGTTATAAATTATGCCATAAGCATATTCTAGGTATATCCTCCTAAATTCCTATATAAAGAAATATTCATTGTTGTCACAATGCTAAACTCATTTCCCTGGCCTCAACATACTTGTGCGCCACCCTCACTTACTCAAATAAATATTTTTTTATTCACAAATATTTTCATTATCATCGTAAGAACTTTTCAATTTTCTTACAACATATCTTCCTCAAATTAAAATGGAACAAACCTCTCAACAAAGCTAAAAAAATCAAAGATAGATACTCTGACCCAAACGCCGCATATTCTTCTTCCTGTGAAGAATTTGACCCAATTCAGAGAATTTCAAAGAAAAAAAGCTTTGAAATATTATTGAATGCTCCTACGAAAAAGGAGGTTATGAATTTGAAGGTAAAAAACCGAAAAGTACAAAATGGACACCATTTAAGAACCCAAATATGTCTTCTTCTTGATTTTCCGAAACAACCTCGGATGTTTCATTCGACGAATCCGAGGTCTCAATTTCAAAGTTTACCAAATGAAGTTCATGTTTGGCTCTCCATTTCGTACTTTTCGGTTTTGTTTTCCTTCAAATTCTTAATCACCCTTTTCTCAGGAGCATTCAAAAATTTCTTAGGAGCATTAAATATATTTCATGGACTTTTTTCTTTGATCTTTCTAAATCGGGCCAATTTCTTCATCGGATGATGAATCTGTGGCGTATGGTTTGGAGTATGTAGCTCTAATTTTTTTTTGACTTTCTTGAGAGGTTTTCTTCCATTTTTATTTGACGAAAGAAAGAAAATCTTATTTAATCTATAGAAAAAAAATTATTTGAGCGAGGGGGCACACAAGTATGTTGTGGCTAGGGAAATTAGTTTAGATTTTATTGAAGTGTGACATGAATAAATATATTTTTATATAGGCACTTATATGGAGAAATCTAGAATATGATGGCATAATTTCTAATGTTACTAGGGTTTTTAAAATAAAAAATATATAAATTTTGGCCGACCCCAAATTAGTGGGACAATAGTCAATATCCAGATCTATTAAAATTTACTAAGTTTAAATTTGAACATTTAGATTCGCGAAATCATTTGAGAAGAGTTTGTATGTATGAATTAGATATAAATGTATTTGAGATTTCTCAATTTGAAATGCACCTAATTGTAATATATTTTTTGCAAAAGATTTTATAAGTGATTTTAATTTCCTTCACGTCGGATTTATTTTTTGGTTAATAATGGTTAAAATAGTTTAAAATCTTCAACTATAATCTTAAATTTAGTGAATTAACCTTTGAATAATTATTTAAAATCTTTTAAACATAAGTAAAAATATGCAGGTTTAAGTCTTACAATTTAATCATCCAGATCAAAATGTCCAACTCATAATTTTTGAGGTAAACATGCAATAATCAATTTTTAAATTCACTTAGAATTCTTAATTTTAATATTAGAGGGTAAATATATAATCATCAGTTTTAGAATTTAGTCAAAATGCGCAAATTCTACTCATGGGGGTAAATATGCAATTACTATTTTTTAAATTCAGCGAAATTCCTAGATTATTAGGAATATATACCACAAGTGTTTTTAAATTTATCAATTTTTATGAAAATTGTACTAATATTTCTTATGATTTAGAAATTATGGGGTCAAATTGTCTGCCCGAAATATATGAAGGGTAAACTTGCCCTCGCGCTTCAGTTATGGAACCATTTTTACCTTTTCCCCTTGTTATAAACTTGTTATCCTATGATTGAATCATAATTACAAATATATTGTATTTTCTAGCAATTCTTTCTCAATCAATATAACGGACCTTTTATTACTGAAGTGGGCCAATTATTTTAACTAAACCCTCGTACAAGGAAATATCAATCTAATTATCAAATTGATTATTTTAAGCCCAGACTAGATATAGCCTGCACAACTTCAATGAGCTTGTAATCTACATACCATGAAGTTCACACCCGAACGCTCGTCTGATTTGACTACTAGGATAATGATTTGTCTTAAATTTCTTGATAACAAATACAACATTTAGTATTTAATATGAACAGAATCCGAAACGAGAAACTTGTTTCCGAAAATCTTAAACCTGATTGGAGGTCTAATATGGTCACAAGCCTAAATTTTAGGTATAAAATAAAATTAAAAATTAAATTATCAGATCTTAGAGAATAATAAACACTCAAAAATCTTTAGGCTCGATATTCATTTCCCAATCAAACTCAACTCATAAGAGACCGAATATGGAATACTCGTGATATATGGAAATTGTTGTTCAGAACAATCCCCTTTGATAGGCATTGATTGCTTCCCTAAAATAAGACGAACTCACCGGATCAACTTCCCTTTAAGCTTAGAAATCTATTTAAATAACGTACATTTTAAATATAGAAATCTCAAATACATTTATTTAAAATTTCATACCAATTAAATTTCATTCATCCAAACGGTGTTTGAAAGATTTTGAGAATCCTACCTATTCAAATTTAAACTCAGTAAATTTCAATAGACCCGGATATAGACTATTGGCCCACTAATATGATCTCGGCCCAAATTTATATATTTTTTATTTTCGAAACCCTAGTAACGTTATAAATTATGCCATAAGCATATTCTAGGTATATCCTCCTAAATTCCTATATAAAGAAATATTCATTGTTGTCACAATGCTAAACTCATTTCCCTGGCCTCAACATACTTGTGCGCCACCCTCACTTACTCAAATAAATATTTTTTTATTCACAAATATTTTCATTATCATCGTAAGAACTTTTCAATTTTCTTACAACATATCTTCCTCAAATTAAAATGGAACAAACCTCTCAACAAAGCTAAAAAAATCAAAGATAGATACTCTGACCCAAACGCCACATATTCTTCTTCCGGTGAAGAATTTGACCCAATTAAGAGAATATCAAAGAAAAAAAGCCTTGAAATATTATTGAATGCTCCTACGAAAAAGGAGGTTATGAATTTGAAGGTAAAAAACCGAAAAGTACAAAATGGACACCATTTAAGAACCCAAATATGTCTTCTTCTTGATTTTCCGAAACAACCTCGGATGTTTCATTCGACGAATCCGAGGTCTCAATTTCAAAGTTTACCAAATGAAGTTCATGTTTGGCTCTCCATTTCGTACTTTTCGGTTTTGTTTTCCTACAAATTCTTAATCACCCTTTTCTCAGGAGCATTCAAAAATTTCTTAGGAGCATTAAATATATTTCATGGACTTTTTTCTTTGATCTTTCTAAATCGGGCCAATTTCTTCATCGGATGATGAATCTGTGGCGTATGGTTTGGAGTATGTAGCTCTAATTTTTTTTTGACTTTCTTGAGAGGTTTTCTTCCATTTTTATTTGACGAAAGAAAGAAAATCTTATTTAATCTATAGAAAAAAAATTATTTTAGCGAGGGGGCACACAAGTATGTTGTGGCTAGGGAAATTAGTTTAGATTTTATTGAAGTGTGACATGAATAAATATATTTTTATATAGGCACTTATATGGAGAAATCTAGAATATGATGGCATAATTTCTAATGTTACTAGGGTTTTTAAAATAAAAAATATATAAATTTGGGCCGACCCCAAATTAGTGGGACAATAGTCAATATCCAGATCTATTAAAATTTACTAAGTTTAAATTTGAACATTTAGATTCGCGAAATCATTTGAGAAGAGTTTGTATGTATGAATTAGATATAAATGTATTTGAGATTTCTATATTTGAAATGCACCTAATTGTAATATATTTTTTGCAAAAGATTTTATAAGTGATTTTAATTTCCTTCACGTCGGATTTATTGTTTGGTTAATAATGGTTAAAATAGTTTAAAATCTTCAACTATAATCTTAAATTTAGTGAATTAACCTTTGAATAATTATTTAAAATCTTTTAAACATAAGTAAAAATATGCAGGTTTAAGTCTTACAATTTAATCATCCAGATCAAAATGTCCAACTCATAATTTTTGAGGTAAACATGCAATAATCAATTTTTAAATTCACTTAGAATTCTTAATTTTAATATTAGAGGGTAGATATATAATCATCAGTTTTAGAATTTAGTCAAAATGCGCAAATTCTACTCATGGGGGTAAATATGCAATTACTATTTTTTAAATTCAGCGAAATTCCTAGATTATTAGGAATATATACCACAAGTGTTTTTAAATTTATCAATTTTTATGAAAATTGTACTAATATTTGTTATGATTTAGAAATTATGGGGTCAAATTGTCTGCCCGAAATATATGAAGGGTAAACTTGCCCTCGCGCTTCAGTTATGGAACCATTTTTACCTTTTCCCCTTGTTATAAACTTGTTATCCTATGATTGAATCATAATTACAAATATATTGTATTTTCTAGCAATTCTTTCTCAATCAATATAACGGACCTTTTATTACTGAAGTGGGCCAATTATTTTAACTAAACCCTCGTACAAGGAAATATCAATCTAATTATCAAATTGATTATTTTAAGCCTAGACTAGATATAGCCTGCACAACTTCAATGAGCTTGTAATCTACATACCATGAAGTTCACACCCGAACGCTCGTCTGATTTGACTACTAGGATAATGATTTGTCTTAAATTTCTTGATAACAAATACAACATTTAGTATTTAATATGAACAGAATCCGAAACGAGAAACTTGTTTCCGAAAATCTTAAACCTGATTGGAGGTCTAATATGGTCACAAGCCTAAATTTTAGGTATAAAATAAAATTAAAAATTAAATTATCAGATCTTAGAGAATAATAAACACTCAAAAATCTTTAGGCTCGATATTCATTTCCCAATCAAACTCAACTCATAAGAGACCGAATATGGAATACTCGTGATATATGGAAATTGTTGTTCAGAACAATCCCCTTTGATAGGCATTGATTGCTTCCCTAAAATAAGACGAACTCACCGGATCAACTTCCCTTTAAGCTTAGAAATCTATTTAAATAACGTACATTTTAAATATAGAAATCTCAAATACATTTATTTAAAATTTCATACCAATTAAATTTCATTCATCCAAACGGTGTTTGAAAGATTTTGAGAATCCTACCTATTCAAATTTAAACTCAGTAAATTTCAATAGACCCGGATATAGACTATTGGCCCACTAATATGATCTCGGCCCAAATTTATATATTTTTTATTTTCGAAACCCTAGTAACGTTATAAATTATGCCATAAGCATATTCTAGGTATATCCTCCTAAATTCCTATATAAAGAAATATTCATTGTTGTCACAATGCTAAACTCATTTCCCTGGCCTCAACATACTTGTGCGCCACCCTCACTTACTCAAATAAATATTTTTTTATTCACAAATATTTTCATTATCATCGTAAGAACTTTTCAATTTTCTTACAACATATCTTCCTCAAATTAAAATGGAACAAACCTCTCAACAAAGCTAAAAAAATCAAAGATAGATACTCTGACCCAAACGCCACATATTCTTCTTCCGGTGAAGAATTTGACCCAATTAAGAGAATATCAAAGAAAAAAAGCCTTGAAATATTATTGAATGCTCCTACGAAAAAGGAGGTTATGAATTTGAAGGTAAAAAACCGAAAAGTACAAAATGGACACCATTTAAGAACCCAAATATGTCTTCTTCTTGATTTTCCGAAACAACCTCGGATGTTTCATTCGACGAATCCGAGGTCTCAATTTCAAAGTTTACCAAATGAAGTTCATGTTTGGCTCTCCATTTCGTACTTTTCGGTTTTGTTTTCCTACAAATTCTTAATCACCCTTTTCTCAGGAGCATTCAAAAATTTCTTAGGAGCATTAAATATATTTCATGGACTTTTTTCTTTGATCTTTCTAAATCGGGCCAATTTCTTCATCGGATGATGAATCTGTGGCGTATGGTTTGGAGTATGTAGCTCTAATTTTTTTTTGACTTTCTTGAGAGGTTTTCTTCCATTTTTATTTGACGAAAGAAAGAAAATCTTATTTAATCTATAAAAAAAAAATTATTTGAGCGAGGGGGCACACAAGTATGTTGTGGCTAGGGAAATTATTTTAGATTTTATTGAAGTGTGACATGAATAAATATATTTTTATATAGGCACTTATATGGAGAAATCTAGAATATGATGGCATAATTTCTAATGTTACTAGGGTTTTTAAAATAAAAAATATATAAATTTGGGCCGACCCCAAATTAGTGGGACAATAGTCAATATCCAGATCTATTAAAATTTACTAAGTTTAAATTTGAACATTTAGATTCGCGAAATCATTTGAGAACAGTTTGTATGTATGAATTAGATATAAATGTATTTGAGATTTCTATATTTGAATCTCAATTTGAAATGCACCTAATTGTAATATATTTTTTGCAAAAGATTCTATAAGTGATTTTAATTTCCTTCACGTCGGATTTATTGTTTGGTTATTAATGGTTAAAATAGTTTAAAATCTTCAACTATAATCTTAAATTTAGTGAATTAACCTTTGAATAATTTTTTTAGAATCTTTTAAACATAAGTAAAAATATGCAGGTTTAAGTCTTACAATTTAATCATCCAGATCAAAATGTCCAATTCATAATTTTTGAGGTAAACATGCAATAATAAATTTTAAATTCACTTAGAATTCTTAATTTTAATATTAGAGGGTAAATATATAATCATCAGTTTTAGAATTTAGTCAAAATGCGCAAATCCTACTCATGGGGGTAAATATGCAATTACTATTTTTTAAATTCAGCGAAATTCCTAGATTATTAGGAATATATACCACAAGTGTTTTTAAATTTATCAATTTGCATGAAAATTGTACTAATATTTCTTATGATTTAGAAATTATGGGGTCAAATTGTCGGCCCGAAATATATGAAGGGTAAACTTGCCCTCGCGCTTCAGTTATGGAACCATATTTACCTTTTCCCTTTGTTATAAACTTGTTATCCTATGATTGAATCATAATTACAAATATATTATATTTTCTTGCAATTCTTTCTCAATCAATATAACGGACCTTTTATTACTGAAATGGGCCAATTATATTAACTAAACCCTCGTACAAGGAAATATAAATCTCATTATCAAATTGATTATTTTAAGCCTAGACTAGATATAGCCTGCACAACTTCAATAAGCTTGTAATCTACATACCATGAAGTTCACACCCGAACGCTCGTCTGATTTGACTACTAGGATAATGATTTGTCTTAAATTTCTTGATAACAAATACAACATTTAGTATTTAATATGAACAGAATCCGAAACGAGAAACTTGTTTCCGAAAATCTTAAACCTGATTGGAGGTCTAATATGGTCACAAGCCTAAATTTTAGGTTTAAAATTAAATTATCAGATCTTAAAGAATAATAAACACTCAAAAATCTTTAGGCTCGATATTACTTTCCCAATCAAACTCAACTCATAAGAGACCGAATATGGAATACTCGTGATATATGGAAGTTGTTGTTCAGAACAATCCCCTTTGATCGGCGTTGATTGCTTCCCTAAAATAAGACGAACTCACCGGATCAACTTCCCTTTAAGCTTAGAAATCTATTTAAATAACGTACATTTTAAATATAGAAATCTCAAATACATTTATTTAAAATTTCATACCAATTAAATTTCATTCATCCAAACGGTGTTTGAAAGATTTTGAGAATCCTACCTATTCAAATTTAAACTCAGTAAATTTCAATAGACCCGGATATAGACTATTGGCCCACTAATATGATCTCGGCCCAAATTTATATATTTTTTATTTTCGAAACCCTAGTAACGTTATAAATTATGCCATAAGCATATTCTAGGTATATCCTCCTAAATTCCTATATAAAGAAATATTCATTGTTGTCACAATGCTAAACTCATTTCCCTGGCCTCAACATACTTGTGCGCCACCCTCACTTACTCAAATAAATATTTTTTTATTCACAAATATTTTCATTATCATCGTAAGAACTTTTCAATTTTCTTACAACATATCTTCCTCAAATTAAAATGGAACAAACCTCTCAACAAAGCTAAAAAAATCAAAGATAGATACTCTGACCCAAACGCCGCATATTCTTCTTCCGGTGAAGAATTTGACCAATCCAGAGAATATCAAAGAAAAAAAGCCTTGAAATATTATTGAATGCTCCTACGAAAAAGGAGGTTATGAATTTGAAGGTAAAAAACCGAAAAGTACAAAATGGACACCATTTAAGAACCCAAATATGTCTTCTTCTTGATTTTCCGAAACAACCTCGGATGTTTCATTCGACGAATCCGAGGTCTCAATTTCAAAGTTTACCAAATGAAGTTCATGTTTGGCTCTCCATTTCGTACTTTTCGGTTTTGTTTTCCTTCAAATTCTTAATCACCCTTTTCTCAGGAGCATTCAAAAATTTCTTAGGAGCATTAATTATATTTCATGGACTTTTTTCTTTGATCTTTCTAAATCGGGCCAATTTCTTCATCGGATGATGAATCTGTGGCGTATGGTTTGGAGTATGTAGCTCTAATTTTTTTTTGACTTTCTTGAGAGGTTTTCTTCCATTTTTATTTGACGAAAGAAAGAAAATCTTATTTAATCTATAAAAAAAAAATTATTTGAGCGAGGGGGCACACAAGTATGTTGTGGCTAGGGAAATTATTTTAGATTTTATTGAAGTGTGACATGAATAAATATATTTTTATATAGGCACTTATATGGAGAAATCTAGAATATGATGGCATAATTTCTAATGTTACTAGGGTTTTTAAAATAAAAAATATATAAATTTGGGCCGACCCCAAATTAGTGGGACAATAGTCAATATCCAGATCTATTAAAATTTACTAAGTTTAAATTTGAACATTTAGATTCGCGAAATCATTTGAGAACAGTTTGTATGTATGAATTAGATATAAATGTATTTGAGATTTCTATATTTGAATCTCAATTTGAAATGCACCTTTGTAATATATTTTTTGCAAAAGATTCTATAAGTGATTTTAATTTCCTTCACGTCGGATTTATTGTTTGGTTATTAATGGTTAAAATAGTTTAAAATCTTCAACTATAATCTTAAATTTAGTGAATTAACCTTTGAATAATTTTTTTAGAATCTTTTAAACATAAGTAAAAATATGCAGGTTTAAGTCTTACAATTTAATCATCCAGATCAAAATGTCCAATTCATAATTTTTGAGGTAAACATGCAATAATAAATTTTAAATTCACTTAGAATTCTTAATTTTAATATTAGAGGGTAAATATATAATCATCAGTTTTAGAATTTAGTCAAAATGCGCAAATCCTACTCATGGGGGTAAATATGCAATTACTATTTTTTAAATTCAGCGAAATTCCTAGATTATTAGGAATATATACCACAAGTGTTTTTAAATTTATCAATTTGCATGAAAATTGTACTAATATTTCTTATGATTTAGAAATTATGGGGTCAAATTGTCGGCCCGAAATATATGAAGGGTAAACTTGCCCTCGCGCTTCAGTTATGGAACCATATTTACCTTTTCCCTTTGTTATAAACTTGTTATCCTATGATTGAATCATAATTACAAATATATTATATTTTCTTGCAATTCTTTCTCAATCAATATAACGGACCTTTTATTACTGAAATGGGCCAATTATATTAACTAAACCCTCGTACAAGGAAATATAAATCTCATTATCAAATTGATTATTTTAAGCCTAGACTAGATATAGCCTGCACAACTTCAATAAGCTTGTAATCTACATACCATGAAGTTCACACCCGAACGCTCGTCTGATTTGACTACTAGGATAATGATTTGTCTTAAATTTCTTGATAACAAATACAACATTTAGTATTTAATATGAACAGAATCCGAAACGAGAAACTTGTTTCCGAAAATCTTAAACCTGATTGGAGGTCTAATATGGTCACAAGCCTAAATTTTAGGTTTAAAATTAAATTATCAGATCTTAAAGAATAATAAACACTCAAAAATCTTTAGGCTCGATATTACTTTCCCAATCAAACTCAACTCATAAGAGACCGAATATGGAATACTCGTGATATATGGAAGTTGTTGTTCAGAACAATCCCCTTTGATCGGCGTTGATTGCTTCCCTAAAATAAGACGAACTCACCGGATCAACTTCCCTTTAAGCTTAGAAATCTATTTAAATAACGTACATTTTAAATATAGAAATCTCAAATACATTTATTTAAAATTTCATACCAATTAAATTTCATTCATCCAAACGGTGTTTGAAAGATTTTGAGAATCCTACCTATTCAAATTTAAACTCAGTAAATTTCAATAGACCCGGATATAGACTATTGGCCCACTAATATGATCTCGGCCCAAATTTATATATTTTTTATTTTCGAAACCCTAGTAACGTTATAAATTATGCCATAAGCATATTCTAGGTATATCCTCCTAAATTCCTATATAAAGAAATATTCATTGTTGTCACAATGCTAAACTCATTTCCCTGGCCTCAACATACTTGTGCGCCACCCTCACTTACTCAAATAAATATTTTTTTATTCACAAATATTTTCATTATCATCGTAAGAACTTTTCAATTTTCTTACAACATATCTTCCTCAAATTAAAATGGAACAAACCTCTCAACAAAGCTAAAAAAATCAAAGATAGATACTCTGACCCAAACGCCGCATATTCTTCTTCCGGTGAAGAATTTGACCAATCCAGAGAATATCAAAGAAAAAAAGCCTTGAAATATTATTGAATGCTCCTACGAAAAAGGAGGTTATGAATTTGAAGGTAAAAAACCGAAAAGTACAAAATGGACACCATTTAAGAACCCAAATATGTCTTCTTCTTGATTTTCCGAAACAACCTCGGATGTTTCATTCGACGAATCCGAGGTCTCAATTTCAAAGTTTACCAAATGAAGTTCATGTTTGGCTCTCCATTTCGTACTTTTCGGTTTTGTTTTCCTTCAAATTCTTAATCACCCTTTTCTCAGGAGCATTCAAAAATTTCTTAGGAGCATTAATTATATTTCATGGACTTTTTTCTTTGATCTTTCTAAATCGGGCCAATTTCTTCATCGGATGATGAATCTGTGGCGTATGGTTTGGAGTATGTAGCTCTAATTTTTTTTTGACTTTCTTGAGAGGTTTTCTTCCATTTTTATTTGACGAAAGAAAGAAAATCTTATTTAATCTATAAAAAAAAAATTATTTGAGCGAGGGGGCACACAAGTATGTTGTGGCTAGGGAAATTAGTTTAGATTTTATTGAAGTGTGACATGAATAAATATATTTTTATATAGGCACTTAGATGAAGAAATCTAGAATATGATGGCATAATTTCTAATGTTACTAGGGTTTTGAAAATAAAAAATATATAAATTTGGGCCGACCCCCATTAGTGGGACAATAGTCAATATCCAGATCTATTAAAATTTACTAAGTTTAAATTTGAACATGTAGGATTCGCGAAATCATTTGAGAACAGTTTGTATGTATGAATTAGATATAAATGTATTTGAGATTTCTATATTTGAATCTCAATTTGAAATACACCTAATTGTAATATATTTTTTGCAAAAGATTCTATAAGTGATTTTAAATTCCTTCACGTCGGATTTATTATTTGGTTAATAATGGTTAAAATAGTTTAAAATATTCAACTATAATATTAAATTTAGTGAATTAACCTTTGAATAATTATTTAAAAACTTTGAAACATAAGTAAAAATATGCAGGTTTAAGTCTTACAATTTAATCATCCAGATCAAAATGTCCAATTCATAAATTTTGTTGTAAACATGCAATAATCAATTTTTAAATTCACTTAGAATTCTTAATTTTAATATTAGAGGGTAAATATATAATCATCAGTTTTAGAATCCAGTCAAAATGCGCAAAGCCTACTCCTGGGGGTAAATATGCAATTACTATTTTTTAAATTCAGCGAAATTCCCAGATTATTAGGAATATACACCACAAGTGTTTTTAAATTTATAAATTTGCATGAAAATTGTACTAATATTTCTTATGATTTAGAAATTATGGGGTCAAATTGTCGGCCCGAAATATATGAAGGGTAAACTTGACCTCGCGTTTTAGCTATGGAACCATTTTTACCATTTCCCCTTGTTATAAACTTGTTATCCTATGATTGAATCATAATTACAAATATATTATATTTTCTTGCAATTATTTCTCAATCAATATAACGGACCTTTTATTACTGAAGTGGGCAAATTATTTTAACTAAACCCTCGTACAAGGAAATATAAATCTAATTATCAAATTGATTATTTTAATCCTAGACTAGATATATCCTGCACAACTTCAATAAGCTAGTAATCTACATACCATGAAGTTCACACCCGAACGTTCGCCTGATTTAAATACTAAGATAATGATTTGTCTTAAATTTCTTGATAACAAATACAACATTTAGTATTTAATATGAACAAAATCCGAAACGAGAAACTTGATTCCGAAAATCTTAAACCTGATTGGAGGTCTAATATGGTCACAAGCCTAAATTTTAGGTATAAAATAAAATTAAAAATTAAATTATCAGATCTTAAAGAATAATAAACACTCAAAAATCTTTAGGCTCGATATTCCTTTCCCAATCAAACTCAAATCATAAGAGACCAAATATGGAATACTCGTGATGTATGAAAGTTGTTGTTCAGAACAATCCCCTTTGGTCGAAGTTGATTGATTCCCTAAAATAAGACGAACTCACCGGATCAACTTCCTTAGAAATCTATTTAAATAACGTACATTTTAAATATAGAAATCTCAAATACATTTATTTAAGATTCCATACCAATTAAATTTCATTCATCCAAACGGTGTTTGAAAGATTTTGAGAATCCTACCTATTCAAATTTAAACTTAGTAAATTTCAATAGACCCGGATATGGACTATTGGCCCACTAATATGATCTCGGCCCAAATTTATTTATTTTTTATTTTCGAAACCCTAGTAACGTTATAAATTATGCCATAAGCATATTCTAGGTATATCCTCCTAAATTCCTATATAAAGAAATATTCATTGTTGTCACAAATATAAACTCATTTCCCTGGCCTCAACATACTTGTGCGCCACCCTCACTTACTCAAATAAATATTTTTTTATTCACAAATATTTTCATTACCATCGTAAGAACTTTTCAATTTTCTTACAACATATCTTCCTCAAATTAAAATGGAAGAAAACTCTCAACAAAGCTAAAAAAATCAGAGATAGATACTCTGACCCAAACGCCGCAGATTCTTCTTCCGGTGAAGAATTTGACCCAATTTAGAGAATATCAAATAATAAAAGCCTTGAAATATTATTGAATGCTCCTACGAAAAAGGAGGTTATGAATTTGAAGGTAAAAAACCGAAAAGTACAAAATGGACACCATTTAAGAACCCAAATATGTCTTCTTCTTGATTTTCCGAAACAACCTCGGATGTTTCATTCGACGAATCCGAGGTCTCAATTTCAAAGTTTACCAAATGAAGTTCATGTTTGGCTCTCCATTTCGTACTTCTCGGTTTTGTTTTCCTTCAAATTCTTAATCACCCTTTTCTGAGGAGCATTCAAAAATTTCGTAGGAGCATTAAATATATTTCATGGACTTTTTTCTTTGATCTTTCTAAATCGGGCAAATTTCTTCATCGGATGATGAATCTGTGGCGTATGGTTCGGAGTATGTAGCTCTAATTTTTTTTTGACTTTCTTGAGAGGTTTTCTTCCATTTTTATTTGACGAAAGAAAGAAAATCTTATTTAATCTATAAAAAAAAATTATTTGAGCGAGGGGCACACAAGTATGTTGTGGCTAGGGAAATTAGTTTAGATTTTATTGAAGTGTGACATGAATAAATATATTTTTATATAGGCACTTAGATGGAGAAATCTAGAATATGATGGCATAATTTCTAATGTTACTAGGGTTTTGAAAATAAAAAATATATAAATTTGGGCCAACCCCAAATTAGTGGGACAATAGTCAATATCATGATCTATTAAAATTTACTAAGTTTAAATTTGAACATGTAGGATTCGCGAAATCATTTCAGAACAGTTTGTATGTATGAATTAGATATAAATGTATTTGAGATTTCTATATTTGAATCTCAATTTGAAATACACCTAATTGTAATATATTTTTTGCAAAAGATTCTATAAGTGATTTTAAATTCCTTCACGTCGGATTTATTATTTGGTTAATAATGGTTAAAATAGTTTAAAATATTCAACTATAATATTAAATTTAGTGAATTAACCTTTGAATAATTAGTTAAAAACTTTGAAACATAAGTAAAAATATGCAGGTTTAAGTCTTACAATTTAATCATCCAGATCAAAATGTCCAATTCATAAATTTTGTTGTAAACATGCAATAATCAATTTTTAAATTCACTTAGAATTCTTAATTTTAATATTAGAGGGTAAATATATAATCATCAGTTTTAGAATCCAGTCAAAATCTGCAAAGCCTACTCCTGGGGGTAAATATGCAATTACTATTTTTTAAATTCAGCGAAATTCCCAGATTATTAGGAATATACACCACAAGTGTTTTTAAATTTATAAATTTGCATGAAAATTGTACTAATATTTCTTATGATTTAGAAATTATGGGGTCAAATTGTCGGCCCGAAATATATGAAGGGTAAACTTGACCTCGCGTTTTAGCTATGGAACCATTTTTACCATTTCCCCTTGTTATAAACTTGTTATCCTATGATTGAATCATAATTACAAATATATTATATTTTCTTGCAATTATTTCTCAATCAATATAACGGACCTTTTATTACTGAAGTGGGCAAATTATTTTAACTAAACCCTCGTACAAAGAAATATAAATCTAATTATCAAATTGATTATTTTAATCCTAGACTAGATATATCCTGCACAACTTCAATAAGCTAGTAATCTACATACCATGAAGTTCACACCCGAACGTTCGCCTGATTTAAATACTAGGATAATGATTTGTCTTAAATTTCTTGATAACAAATACAACATTTAGTATTTAATATGAACAAAATCCGAAACGAGAAACTTGATTCCGAAAATCTTAAACCTGATTGGATGTCTAATATGGTCACAAGCCTAAATTTTAGGTATAAAATAAAATTAAAAATTAAATTATCAGATCTTAAAGAATAATAAACACTCAAAAATCTTTAGGCTCGATATTCCTTTCCCAATCAAACTCAAATCATAAGAGACCAAATATGGAATACTCGTGATGTATGAAAGTTGTTGTTCAGAACAATCCCCTTTGGTCGAAGTTGATTGATTCCCTAAAATAAGACGAACTCACCGGATCAACTTCCTTAGAAATCTATTTAAATAACGTACATTTTAAATATAGAAATCTCAAATACATTTATTTAAGATTCCATACCAATTAAATTTCATTCATCCAAACGGTGTTTGAAAGATTTTGAGAATCCTACCTATTCAAATTTAAACTCAGTAAATTTCAATAGACCCGGATATAGACTATTGGCCCACTAATATGATCTCGGCCCAAATTTATTTATTTTTTATTTTCGAAACCCTAGTAACGTTATAAATTATGCCATAAGCATATTCTAGGTATATCCTCCTAAATTCCTATATAAAGAAATATTCATTGTTGTCACAAATATAAACTCATTTCCCTGGCCTCAACATACTTGTGCGCCACCCTCACTTACTCAAATAAATATTTTTTTATTCACAAATATTTTCATTACCATCGTAAGAACTTTTCAATTTTCTTACAACATATCTTCCTCAAATTAAAATGGAAGAAAACTCTCAACAAAGCTAAAAAAATCAGAGATAGATACTCTGACCCAAACGCCGCAGATTCTTCTTCCGGTGAAGAATTTGACCCAATTTAGAGAATATCAAATAATAAAAGCCTTGAAATATTATTGAATGCTCCTACGAAAAAGGAGGTTATGAATTTGAAGGTAAAAAACCGAAAAGTACAAAATGGACACCATTTAAGAACCCAAATATGTCTTCTTCTTGATTTTCCGAAACAACCTCGGATGTTTCATTCGACGAATCCGAGGTCTCAATTTCAAAGTTTACCAAATGAAGTTCATGTTTGGCTCTCCATTTCGTACTTCTCGGTTTTGTTTTCCTTCAAATTCTTAATCACCCTTTTCTGAGGAGCATTCAAAAATTTCTTAGGAGCATTAAATATATTTCATGGACTTTTTTCTTTGATCTTTCTAAATCGGGCAAATTTCTTCATCGGATGATGAATCTGTGGCGTATGGTTCGGAGTATGTAGCTCTAATTTTTTTTTGACTTTCTTGAGAGGTTTTCTTCCATTTTTATTTGACGAAAGAAAGAAAATCTTATTTAATCTATAAAAAAAATTTATTTGAGCGAGGGGCACACAAGTATGTTGTGGCTAGGGAAATTAGTTTAGATTTTATTGAAGTGTGACATGAATAAATATATTTTTATATAGGCACTTAGATGGAGAAATCTAGAATATGATGGCATAATTTCTAATGTTACTAGGGTTTTGAAAATAAAAAATATATAAATTTGGGCCAACCCCAAATTAGTGGGACAATAGTCAATATCCTGATCTATTAAAATTTACTAAGTTTAAATTTGAACATGTAGGATTCGCGAAATCATTTCAGAACAGTTTGTATGTATGAATTAGATATAAATGTATTTGAGATTTCTATATTTGAATCTCAATTTGAAATACACCTAATTGTAATATATTTTTTGCAAAAGATTCTATAAGTGATTTTAAATTCCTTCACGTCGGATTTATTATTTGGTTAATAATGGTTAAAATAGTTTAAAATATTCAACTATAATATTAAATTTAGTGAATTAACCTTTGAATAATTATTTAAAAACTTTGAAACATAAGTAAAAATATGCAGGTTTAAGTCTTACTATTAAATCATCCAGATCAAAATGTCCAATTCATAAATTTTGTTGTAAACATGCAATAATCAATTTTTAAATTCACTTAGAATTCTTAATTTTAATATTAGAGGGTAAATATATAATCATCAGTTTTAGAATCCAGTCAAAATGCGCAAATCCTACTCATGGGGGTAAATATGCAATTACTATTTTTAAATTCAGCGAAATTCCCAGGTTATTAGGAATATACACCACAAGTGTTTTTAAATTTATAAATTTGCATGAAAATTGTACTAATATTTCTTATGATTTAGAAATTATGGGGTCAAATTGTCGGCCCGAAATATATGAAGGGTAAACTTGACCTCGCGTTTTAGCTATGGAACCATTTTTACCATTTCCCCTTGTTATAAACTTGTTATCCTATGATTGAATCATAATTACAAATATATTATATTTTCTTGCAATTATTTCTCAATCAATATAACGGACCTTTTATTACTGAAGTGGGCAAATTATTTTAACTAAACCCTCGTACAAAGAAATATAAATCTAATTATCAAATTGATTATTTTAATCCTAGACTAGATATATCCTGCACAACTTCAATAAGCTAGTAATCTACATACCATGAAGTTCACACCCGAACGTTCGCCTGATTTAAATACTAGGATAATGATTTGTCTTAAATTTCTTGATAACAAATACAACATTTAGTATTTAATATGAACAAAATCCGAAACGAGAAACTTGATTCCGAAAATCTTAAACCTGATTGGAGTTCTAATATGGTCACAAGCCTAAATTTTAGGTATAAAATAAAATTAAAAATTAAATTATCAGATCTTAAAGAATAATAAACACTCAAAAATCTTTAGGCTCGATATTCCTTTCCCAATCAAACTCAAATCATAAGAGACCAAATATGGAATACTCGTGATGTATGAAAGTTGTTGTTCAGAACAATCCCCTTTGGTCGAAGTTGATTGATTCCCTAAAATAAGACGAACTCACCGGATCAACTTCCTTAGAAATCTATTTAAATAACGTACATTTTAAATATAGAAATCTCAAATACATTTATTTAAGATTCCATACCAATTAAATTTCATTCATCCAAACGGTGTTTGAAAGATTTTGAGAATCCTACCTATTCAAATTTAAACTCAGTAAATTTCAATAGACCCGGATATAGACTATTGGCCCACTAATATGATCTCGGCCCAAATTTATTTATTTTTTATTTTCGAAACCCTAGTAACGTTATAAATTATGCCATAAGCATATTCTAGGTATATCCTCCTAAATTCCTATATAAAGAAATATTCATTGTTGTCACAAATATAAACTCATTTCCCTGGCCTCAACATACTTGTGCGCCACCCTCACTTACTCAAATAAATATTTTTTTATTCACAAATATTTTCATTACCATCGTAAGAACTTTTCAATTTTCTTACAACATATCTTCCTCAAATTAAAATGGAAGAAAACTCTCAACAAAGCTAAAAAAATCAGAGATAGATACTCTGACCCAAACGCCGCAGATTGTTCTTCCGGTGAAGAATTTGACCCAATTTAGAGAATATCAAATAATAAAAGCCTTGAAATATTATTGAATGCTCCTACGAAAAAGGAGGTTATGAATTTGAAGGTAAAAAACCGAAAAGTACAAAATGGACACCATTTAAGAACCCAAATATGTCTTCTTCTTGATTTTCCGAAACAACCTCGGATGTTTCATTCGACGAATCCGAGGTCTCAAATTCAAAGTTTACCAAATGAAGTTCATGTTTGGCTCTCCATTTCGTACTTCTCGGTTTTGTTTTCCTTCAAATTCTTAATCACCCTTTTCTGAGGAGCATTCAAAAATTTCTTAGGAGCATTAAATATATTTCATGGACTTTTTTCTTTGATCTTTCTAAATCGGGCAAATTTCTTCATCGGATGATGAATCTGTGGCGTATGGTTCGGAGTATGTAGCTCTAATTTTTTTTTGACTTTCTTGAGAGGTTTTCTTCCATTTTTATTTGACGAAAGAAAGAAAATCTTATTTAATCTATAAAAAAAATTTATTTGAGCGAGGGGCACACAAGTATGTTGTGGCTAGGGAAATTAGTTTAGATTTTATTGAAGTGTGACATGAATAAATATATTTTTATATAGGCACTTAGATGGAGAAATCTAGAATATGATGGCATAATTTCTAATGTTACTAGGGTTTTGAAAATAAAAAATATATAAATTTGGGCCAACCCCAAATTAGTGGGACAATAGTCAATATCCTGATCTATTAAAATTTACTAAGTTTAAATTTGAACATGTAGGATTCGCGAAATCATTTCAGAACAGTTTGTATGTATGAATTAGATATAAATGTATTTGAGATTTCTATATTTGAATCTCAATTTGAAATACACCTAATTGTAATATATTTTTTGCAAAAGATTCTATAAGTGATTTTAAATTCCTTCACGTCGGATTTATTATTTGGTTAATAATGGTTAAAATAGTTTAAAATATTCAACTATAATATTAAATTTAGTGAATTAACCTTTGAATAATTATTTAAAAACTTTGAAATATAAGTAAAAATATGCAGGTTTAAGTCTTACAATTTAATCATCCAGATCAAAATGTCCAATTCATAAATTTTGTTGTAAACATGCAATAATCAATTTTTAAATTCACTTAGAATTCTTAATTTTAATATTAGAGGGTAAATATATAATCATCAGTTTTAGAATCCAGTCAAAATGCGCAAAGCCTACTCCTGGGGGTAAATATGCAATTACTATTTTTTAAATTCAGCGAAATTCCCAGATTATTAGGAATATACACCACAAGTGTTTTTAAATTTATAAATTTGCATGAAAATTGTACTAATATTTCTTATGATTTAGAAATTATGGGGTCAAATTGTCGGCCCGAAATATATGAAGGGTAAACTTGACCTCGCGTTTTAGCTATGGAACCATTTTTACCATTTCCCCTTGTTATAAACTTGTTATCCTATGATTGAATCATAATTACAAATATATTATATTTTCTTGCAGTTATTTCTCAATCAATATAACGGACCTTTTATTACTGAAGTGGGCAAATTATTTTAACTAAACCCTCGTACAAAGAAATATAAATCTAATTATCAAATTGATTATTTTAATCCTAGACTAGATATATCCTGCACAACTTCAATAAGCTAGTAATCTACATACCATGAAGTTCACACCCGAACGTTCGCCTGATTTAAATACTAGGATAATGATTTGTCTTAAATTTCTTGATAACAAATACAACATTTAGTATTTAATATGAACAAAATCCGAAACGAGAAACTTGATTCCGAAAATCTTAAACCTGATTGGAGGTCTAATATGGTCACAAGCCTAAATTTTAGGTATAAAATAAAATTAAAAATTAAATTATCAGATCTTAAAGAATAATAAACACTCAAAAATATTTAGGCTCGATATTCCTTTCCCAATCAAACTCAAATCATAAGAGACCAAATATGGAATACTCGTGATGTATGAAAGTTGTTGTTCAGAACAATCCCCTTTGGTCGAAGTTGATTGATTCCCTAAAATAAGACGAACTCACCGGATCAACTTCCTTAGAAATCTATTTAAATAACGTACATTTTAAATATAGAAATCTCAAATACATTTATTTAAGATTCCATGCCAATTAAATTTCATTCATCCAAACGGTGTTTGAAAGATTTTGAGAATCCTACCTATTCAAATTTAAACTCAGTAAATTTCAATAGACCCGGATATAGACTATTGGCCCACTAATATGATCTCGGCCCAAATTTATTTATTTTTTATTTTCGAAACCCTAGTAACGTTATAAATTATGCCATAAGCATATTCTAGGTATATCCTCCTAAATTCCTATATAAAGAAATATTCATTGTTGTCACAAATATAAACTCATTTCCCTGGCCTCAACATACTTGTGCGCCACCCTCACTTACTCAAATAAATATTTTTTTATTCACAAATATTTTCATTACCATCGTAAGAACTTTTCAATTTTCTTACAACATATCTTCCTCAAATTAAAATGGAAGAAAACTCTCAACAAAGCTAAAAAAATCAGAGATAGATACTCTGACCCAAACGCCGCAGATTGTTCTTCCGGTGAAGAATTTGACCCAATTTAGAGAATATCAAATAATAAAAGCCTTGAAATATTATTGAATGCTCCTACGAAAAAGGAGGTTATGAATTTGAAGGTAAAAAACCGAAAAGTACAAAATGGACACCATTTAAGAACCCAAATATGTCTTCTTCTTGATTTTCCGAAACAACCTCGGATGTTTCATTCGACGAATCCGAGGTCTCAATTTCAAAGTTTACCAAATTAAGTTCATGTTTGGCTCTCCATTTCGTACTTCTCGGTTTTGTTTTCCTTCAAATTCTTAATCACCCTTTTCTGAGGAGCATTCAAAAATTTCTTAGGAGCATTAAATATATTTCATGGACTTTTTTCTTTGATCTTTCTAAATCGGGCAAATTTCTTCATCGGATGATGAATCTGTGGCGTATGGTTCGGAGTATGTAGCTCTAATTTTTTTTTGACTTTCTTGAGAGGTTTTCTTCCATTTTTATTTGACGAAAGAAAGAAAATCTTATTTAATCTATAAAAAAAAATTATTTGAGCGAGGGGCACACAAGTATGTTGTGGCTAGGGAAATTAGTTTAGATTTTATTGAAGTGTGACATGAATAAATATATTTTTATATAGGCACTTAGATGGAGAAATCTAGAATATGATGGCATAATTTCTAATGTTACTAGGGTTTTGAAAATAAAAAATATATAAATTTGGGCCAACCACAAATTAGTGGGACAATAGTCAATATCCTGATCTATTAAAATTTACTGAGTTTAAATTTGAACATGTAGGATTCGCGAAATCATTTCAGAACAGTTTGTATGTATGAATTAGATATAAATGTATTTGAGATTTCTATATTTGAATCTCAATTTGAAATACACCTAATTGTAATATATTTTTTGCAAAAGATTCTATAAGTGCTTTTAAATTCCTTCACGTCGTATTTATTATTTGGTTAATAATGGTTAAAATAGTTTAAAATATTCAACTATAATATTAAATTTAGTGAATTAACCTTTGAATAATTATTTAAAAACTTTGAAACATAAGTAAAAATATGCAGGTTTAAGTCTTACTATTAAATCATCCAGATCAAAATGTCCAATTCATAAATTTTGTTGTAAACATGCAATAATCAATTTTTAAATTCACTTAGAATTCTTAATTTTAATATTAGAGGGTAAATATATAATCATCAGTTTTAGAATCCAGTCAAAATGCGCAAATCCTACTCATGGGGGTAAATATGCAATTACTATTTTTAAATTCAGCGAAATTCCCAGATTATTAGGAATATAAACCACAAGTGTTTTTAAATTTATAAATTTGCATAAAAATTGTACTAATATTTCTTATGATTTAGAAATTAGGGGGTCAAATTGTCGGCCCGAAATATATGAAGGGTAAACTTGACCTCGCGTTTTAGCTAGGAACCATTTTTACCATTTCCCCTTGTTATAAACTTGTTATCCTATGATTGAATCATAATTACAAATATATTATATTTTCTTGCAATTCTTTCTCAATCAATATAACGGACCTTTTATTACTGAAGTGGGCCAATTATTTTAACTAAACCCTCGTACAAAGAAATATAAATCTAATTATCAAATTGATTATTTTAAGCCTAGACTAGATATATCCTGCACAACTTCAATAAGCTAGTAATCTACATACCATGAAGTTCACACCCTAACGTTCGCCTGATTTAAATACTAGGATAATGATTTGTCTTGAATTTCTTGATAACAAATACAACATTTAGTATTTAATATGAACAAAATCCGAAACGAGAAACTTGATTCCGAAAATCTTAAACCTGATTGGAGGTCTAATATGGTCACAAGCCTAAATTTTAGGTAGAAAATAAAATTAAAAATTAAATTATCAGATCTTAAAGAATAATAAACACTCAAAAATCTTTAGGCTCGATATTCCTTTCCCAATCAAACTCAAATCATAAGAGACCGAATATGGAATACTCGTGATGTATGAAAGTAGTTGTTCAGAACAATCCCCTTTGATCGACGTTGATTGCTTCCCTATAATAAGACGAACTCACCGGATCAACTTCCCTTTGAGCTTAGAAATCTATTTAAATAACGTACATTTTAAATCTAGAAATCTCAAATACATTTATTTAAAATTCCATACCAATTAAATTTCATTCATCCAAAAGGTGTTTGAAAGATTTTGAGAATCCTACCTATTCAAATTTAAACTCAGTAAATTTCAATAGACCCGGATATAGACTATTGGCCCACTAATATGATCTCGGCCCAAATTTATTTATTTTTTATTTTCGAAACCCTAGTAACGTTATAAATTATGCCATAAGCATATTCTAGGTATATCCTCCTAAATTCCTATATAAATAAATATTCATTGTTGTCACAAATCTAAACTCATTTCCCTGGCCTCAACATACTTGTGCGCCACCCTCACTTACTCAAATAAATATTTTTTTATTCACAAATATTTTCATTACCATCATAAGAACTTTTCAATTTTCTTACAACATATCTTCCTCAAATTAAAATGGAAGAAACCTCTCAACAAAACTAAAAAAATCTGAGATTGATACTCTGACCCAAACGCCGCAGATTCTTCTTCCGGTGAAGAATTTGACCCAATTTAGAGAATATCAAATAAAAAAAGCCTTGAAATATTATTGAATGCTCCTACGAAAAAGGAGGTTATGAATTTGAAGGTAAAAAGCCGAAAAGTACAAAATGGACACCATTTAAGAACCCAAATATCTCTTCTTCTTGATTTTCCGAAACAACCTCGGATGTTTGATTCGACGAATACGAGGTCTCAATTTCAAAGTTTACCAAATGAAGTTCATGTTTGGCTCTCCATTTCGTACTTCTCGGTTTTGTTTTCCTTCAAATTCTTAATCACCCTTTTCTGAGGAGCATTCAAAAATTTCTGAGGAGCATTAAATATATTTCATGGACTTTTTTCTTTGATCTTTCTAAATCGGGCAAATTTCTTCATCGGATGATGAATCTTTGGCGTATGGTTCGGAGTATGTAGCTCTAATTTTTTTTTGACTTTCTTGAGAGGTTTTCTTCCATTTTTATTTGACGAAAGAAAGAAAATCTTATTTAATCTATAAAAAAAAATTATTTGAGCGAGGGGGCACACAAGTATGTTGTGGCTAGGGAAATTAGTTTAGATTTTATTGAAGTGTGACATGAATAAATATATTTTTATATAGGCACTTAGATGGAGAAATCTAGAATATGATGGCATAATTTCTAATGTTACTAGGGTTTTGAAAACAAAAAATATATAAATTTGGGCCGACCCCAAATTAGTGGGACAATAGTCAATATCCAGATCTATTAAAATTTACTAAGTTTAAATTTGAACATGTAGGATTCGCGAAATCATTTGAGAACAGTTTGTATGTATGAATTAGATAAAAATGTATTTGAGATTTCTATATTTGAATCTCAATTTGAAATACACCTAATTGTAATATATTTTTTGCAAAAGATTCTATAAGTGATTTTAAATTCCTTCACGTCGGATTTATTATTTGGTTAATAATGGTTAAAATAGTTTAAAATCTTCAACTATAATATTAAATTTAGTGAATTAATCTTTGAATAATTATTTAAAAACTTTGAAACATAAGCAAAAATATGCAGGTTTAAGTCTTACAATTTAATCATCCAGATCAAAATGTCCAATTCATAAATTTTGTTGTAAACATGCAATAATCAATTTTTAAATTCACTTAGAATTCTTTATTTTAATATTAGAGGGTAAATATATAATCATCAGTTTTAGAATCCAGTCAAAATGCGCAAATCCTACTCCTGGGGGTAAATATGCAATTACTATTTTTTAAATTTAGCGAAATTCCCAGATTATTAGGAATATACACCACAAGTGTTTTTAAATTTATAAATTTGCATGAAAATTGTACTAATATTTCTTATGATTTAGAAATTATGGGGTCAAATTGTCGGCCCGAAATATATGAAGGGTAAACTTGACCTCGCGTTTTAGCTATGGAACCATTTTTACCATTTACCCTTGTTATAAACTTGTTATCCTATGATTGAATCCTAATTACAAATATATTATATTTTCTTGCAATTCTTTATCAATCAATATAACGGACCTTTTATTACTGAAGTGGGCCAATTATTTTAACTAAACCCTCGTACAAAGAAATATAAATCTAATTATCAAATTGATTATTTTAAGCCTAGACTAGATATATCCTTCACAACTTCAATAAGCTAGTAATCTACATACCATGAAGTTCACACCCGAACGTTCGCCTGATTTAAATACTAGGATAATGATTTGTCTTGAATTTCTTGATAACAAATACAACATTTAGTATTTAATATGAACAAAATCCGAAACGAGAAACTTGATTCCGAAAATCTTAAACCTGATTGGAGGTCTAATATGGTCACAAGCCTAAATTTTTGGTAGAAAATAAAATTAAAAATAAAATTATCAGATCTTAAAGAATAATAAATACTCAAAAATCTTTAGGCTCGATATTCCTTTCCCAATCAAACTCAAATCATAAGAGACCGAATATGGAATACTCGTGATGTATGAAAGTTGTTGTTCAGAACAATCCCCTTTGATCGACGTTGATTGCTTCCCTAAAATAAGATGAACTCACCGGATCAACTTCCCTTTGAGCTTAGAAATCTATTTAAATAACGTACATTTTAAATATAGAAATCTCAAATACATTTATTTAAAATTCCATACCAATTAAATTTCATTCATCCAAACGGTGTTTGAAAGATTTTGAGAATCCTACCTATTCAAATTTAAACTCAGTAAATTTCAATAGACCCGGATATAGACTATTGGCCCACTAATATGATCTCGGTCCAAATTTATTTATTTTTTATTTTCGAAACCCTAGTAACGTTATAAATTATGCCATAAGCATATTCTAGGTATATCCTCCTAAATTCCTATATAAAGAAATATTCATTGTTGTACCAAATCTAAACTCATTTCCCTGGCCTCAACATACTTGTGTGCCACCCTCACTTACACAAATAAATATTTTTTTATTCTAAAATATTTTCATTACCATCGTAAGAACTTTTCAATTTTCTTACAACATATCTTCCTCAAATTAAAATGGAAGAAAACTCTCAACAAAGCTAAAAAAATCAGAGATGGATACTCTGACCCAAACGCCGCAGATTCTTCTTCCAGTGAAGAATTTGACCCAATTTAGAGAATATCAAATAAAAAAAGCCTTGAAATATTATTGAATGCTCCTACGAAAAAGGAGGTTAAAATGGACACCATTTAAGAACCCAAATATGTCTTCTTCTTGATTTTCCGAAACAACCTCGGATGTTTCATTCGACGAATCCGAGGTCTCAATTTCAAAGTTTACCAAATGATGTTCATGTTTGGCTCTCCATTTCGTACTTTTCGGTTTTGTTTTACTTCAAATTCTTAATCACCCTTTTCTGAGGAGCATTCAAAAATTTCTTAGGAGCATTAAATATATTTCATGGAATTTTTTCTTTGATCTCTCTAAATCGGGTCAAATTCTTCATCGGATGATGAATCTGTGGCGTATGGTTCGGAGTATGTAGCTCTAATTTTTTTTTGACTTTGTTGAGAGGTTTTCTTCCATTTTTATTTGACGAAAGAAAGAAAATCTTATTTAATCTATAAAAAAAAAATTATTTGAGCAAGTGAGGGGGCACACAAGTATGTTGTGGCCAGGGAAATTAGTTTAGATTTTATTGAAGTGTGACATGAATAAATATATTTTTATATAGGCACTTAGATGGAGAAATCTAGAATATGATGGCATAATTTCTAATGTTACTAGGGTTTTGAAAATAAAAAATATATAAATTTGGGCCGACCCCAAATTAGTGGGACAATAGTCAATATCCAGATCTATTAAAATTTACTAAGTTTAAATTTGAACATGTAGGATTCGCGAAATCATTTGATAACAGTTTGTATGTATGAATTAGATAAAAATGTATTTGAGATTTCTAGATTTGAATCTCAATTTGAAATACACCTAATTGTAATATATTTTTTGCAAAAGATTCTATAAGTGATTTTAAATTCATTCGCGTCGGATTTATTATTTGGTTAAAAATGGTTAAAATAGTTTAAAATCTTCAAATATAATCTTAAATTTAGTGAATTAACCTTTGAATAATTATTTAAAATATTTTAAACATAAGTAAAAATATGCAGGTTTAAGTCTTACAATTTAATCATCCAGATCAAAATGTCCAATTCATAAATTTTGTTGTAAACATGCAATAATCAATTTTTAAATTCACTTAGAATTCTTAATTTTAATATTAGAGGGTAAATATATAATCATCAGTTTTAGAATCCAGTCAAAATGCACAAATCCTACTCATGGGGGGAAATATGCAATTACTATTTTTTTAATTCAGCGAAATTCCCAGATTATTAGGAATATACACCACAAGTGTTTTTAAATTTATCAATTTGCATGAAAATTGTACTAATATTTCTTATGATTTAGAAATTATAGGGTCAAATTGTCGGCCCGAAATATATGAATGGTAAAATTCCCTCGCGCTTTAGTTATGGAACCATTTTTACCATTTCCCCTTGTTATAAACTTGTTATCCTATGATTGAATCATAATTACAAATATACTATATTTTCTTGCAATTCTTTCTCAATCAATATAACAGACCTTTTATTACTGAAGTGGGCCATTTATTTTAACTAAACCCTCGTACAAGGAAATATAAATCCAATTAACAAATTGATTATTTTAAGCCTAGACTAGATATAGCCTACACAACTTCAATAAACTAGTAATCTACATACCATGAAGTTCACACCCGACGCTCGCCTGATTTAACTACTAGGATAATGATTTGTCTTAAATTTCTTGATAACAAATACAACATTTAGTATTTAATATGAACATAATCCGAAACGACAAACTTGTTTCCGTAAATTTTAAACCTGATTGAAGGTCTAATATGGTCACAAGCCTAAATTTTAGGTATAAAATTAAATTAAAAATTAAATTATCAAATCTTAAAGAATAATAAACACTCAAAAATCTTTAGGCTCGATATTCCTTTCCCAATCAAACTCAACTCACAAGAGACCGAATATGGAATACTCGTGATGTATGAAAGTTGTTGTTCAAAACAATCCCCTTTGATCGGCGTTGATTGCTTCCCTAAAATAAGACGAACTCACCGGATCAACTTCCCTTTGAGCTTAGAAATCTATTTAAATAACGTACATTTCAAATATAGAAATCTCAAATACATTTATTAAAAATTCCATACCAATTAAATTTCATTCATCCAAACGGTGTTTAAAAGATTTTGAGAATCCTACCTATTCAATTTTAAACTCAGTAAATTTCAATAGACCCGGATATAGACTATTGGCCCACTAATAGGATCTCGGCCCAACTTTATTTATTCTTTATTTTTGAAACCCTAGTAACGTTATAAATTATGCCATAAGCATATTCTAGGTATATCCTCCTAAATGCCTATATAAATAAATATTCATTGTTGTCACAAATCTGAACTCATTTCCCTGGCCTCAACATACTTGTGCGCCCCCCTCACTTACTCAAATAAATATTATTTTATTCACAAATATTTTCATTACCATCAAAAGAACTTTTCAATTTTCTTACAACATATCTTCCTCGAATTAAAATATAAGAAACCTCTCAACAAAGCTAAAAAAATCAGAGATAGATACTATGACCCAGACGCCGCAGATTCTTCTTCCGGTGAAGAATTTGACCCAATTCAGAGAAGATCAAAGAAAAAAAGCTTTGAAATATTATTGAATGCTCCTACAAAAAAGGAGGTCATGAATTTGAAGGTAAAAAACCGAAAAGTACAAAATGGACACCATTTAAGAACCCAAATTTGTCTTCTTCTTGATTTTCGGAAACAACCTCGGATGTTTCATTCGACGAATCCGAGGTCTCAATTTCAAAGTTTACCAAATGAAGTTCATGTTTGGCTCTCCATTTCGTACTTTTCGAGTTTGTTTTCCTTCAAATTTTTAATCATCATTTTCTGAGGAGCATTCAAAATTTTTTAGGATTATTAAATATATTTCATGGACTTTTTTCATTGATCTTTCTAAATCGGGTCAAATTCTTCATCGGATGACGAATCTGTGGCGTCTGGTTCGGAGTATGTAGCTCTAATTTTTTTTTTGACTTTGTTGAGAGGTTTTCTTCCATTTTTATTTGACGAAAGAAAGAAAATCTTATTTAATCTATAAAAAAAATTTATTTGAGCAAGTGAGGGGACACACAAGTATGTTGTGGCTAGGGAAATTAGTTTAGATTTTATTGAAGTGTGACATGATTAAATATATTTTTATATAGGAACTTAGAAGGAGAAATCTAGAATATGATGGCATAATTTCTAATGTTACAAGGGTTTTAAAATAAAAAATATACAAATTTTGGCCGACCCCAAATTAGTGGGACAATATTCCATATCCAGATCTATTAAAATTTACTAAGTTTAAATTTGAACATGTAGGATTCGCGAAATCATTTTGAGTACAGTTTGTATGTTAAAATTGAATTGGCAATGAATTAGATATAAATGTATTTGAGATTTCTAGATTTGAATCTGAATTTGAAATACACCTAATTGTAATATATTTTTTGCAAAAGATTCTATAAGTGATTTTAAATTCATTCGCGTCGGATTTATTATTTGATTAATAATGGTTAAAATAGTTTAAAATCTTCAAATATAATCTTAAATTTAGTGAATTAACCTTTGAATAATTATTTAAAATCTTCAACTATAATATTAAATTTAGTGAATTAATCTTTGAATAATTATTTAAAAACTTTGAAACATAAGCAAAAATATGCAGGTTTAAGTCTTACAATTTAATCATCCAGATCAAAATGTCCAATTCATAAATTTTGTTGTAAACATGCAATAATCAATTTTTAAATTCACTTAGAATTCTTAATTTTAATATTAGAGGGTAAATATATAATCATCAGTTTTAGAATCCAGTCAAAATGCGCAAATCCTACTTCTGGGGGTAAATATGCAATTACTATATTTTAAATTCAGCGAAATTCCCAGATTATTAGGAATATACACCACAAGTGTTTTTAAATTTATAAATTTGCACGAAAATTGTACTAATATTTCTTATGATTTAGAAATTATCGGGTCAAATTGTCGGCCCGAAATATATGAAGGGTAAACTTGCCCTCGCGCTTTAGTTATGGAACCATTTTTACCATTTCCCCTTGTTATAAACTTGTTATCCTATGATTGAATAATAATTACAAATATACTATATTTTCTTGCAATTCTTTCTCAATCAATATAACAGACCTTTTATTACTGAAGTGGGCCAATTATTTTAACTAAACCCTCGTACAAGGAAATATAAATCTAATTATCAAATTGACTATTTTAAGCCAAGACTAGATATAGCCTGCACAACTTCAATAAGCTACTAATCTACATACCATAAAGTTCACACCCGAACGCTCGTCTGATTTGACTACTAGGATAATGATTTGTCTTAAATTTCTTGATAACAAATACAACATTTAGTATTTAATATGAACATAATCCGAAACGACAAACTTGTTTCCGTAAATTTTAAACCTGATTGAAGGTCTAATATGGTCACAAGCCTAAATTTTAGGTATAAAATAAAATTAAAAATTAAATTATCAAATCTTAAAGAATAATAAACACTCAAAAATCTTTAGGCTCGATATTCCTTTCCCAATCAAACTCAAATCACAAGAGACCGAATATGGAATACTCGTGATGTATGAAAGTTGTTGTTCGGAACAATCCCCTTTGATCGGCGTTGATTGCTTCCCTAAAATAAGACGAACTCACCGAATCAACTTCACTTTGAGCTTAGAAATCAATTTCAATAACATACATTTTAAATATTGAAATCTCAAATACATTTATTTAAAATTTCATACCAATTAAATTTCATTCATCCAAACGGTGTTTAAAAGATTTTTAGAATCCTACCTATTCAAATTTAAACTCAGTAAATTTCAATAGACCCATATATAGACTATTGGTTCACTAATATGATCACGGCCCAAATTTATTTATTTTTTATTTTCGAAACCCTTGTAACGTTATAAATTATGCCATAAGCATATTCTAGGTACATCCTCCTGAATGCCTATATAAAGAAATATTCATTGTTGTCACAAATCTGAACTCATTTCCCTGGCCTCAACATACTTGTGCGCAACCCTCACTTACTCAAATAAATATTTTTTTATTCACAAATATTTTCATTACCATCGTAAGAACTTTTCAATTTCTTACAACATATCTTCCTCAAATTAGAATGGAATAAACCTCTCAACGAAGCTAAAAAAATCAGAGCTAGATACTCTGACCCAGACGCCGCAGATTCTTCTTCCGGTGAAGAATTTGACCCAATTCAGAGAAGATCAAAGAAAAAAAGCTTTGAAATATTATTGAACGCTCCTACAAAAAAGGAGGTCATGAATTTGAAGGTAAAAAACCGAAAAGTACAAAATGGACACCATTTAAGAACCCAAATTTGTCTTCTTCTTGATTTTCCGAAACAACCTTGGATGTTTCATTCGACGAATCCGAGGTCTCAATTTCAAAGTTTACCAAATGAAGTTCATGTTTGGCTCTCCATTTCGTACTTTTCGGTTTTGTTTTCCTTGAAAATCTTAATCACCCTTTTCTGCGGAGCATTCAAAAATTTTTTAGGAGCATTAAATATATTTCATGAACTTTTTTCTTTGATCTTTCTAAATCGGGTCAAATTCTTAATCGGATGATGAATCTGTGGCGTATGGTTCGGAGTATGTAGCTCTAATTTTTTTTTTGACTTAGTCGAGATGTTTTCTTCCATTTTTATTTGACGAAAGAAAGAAAATCTTATTTAATCTATAAAAAAAAATTATTTGAGCAAGTTAGGGGGCACACAAGTATGTTGTGGCTAGGGAAATTAGTTTAGATTTTATTGAAGTGTGACATGAATAAATATATTTTCATATAGGCACTTAGAAGGAGAAATCTAGAATATGATGGTATATTTTCTAATGTTACTAGGGTTTTGAAAATAAAAAATATATAAATTTTGGCCGAACCCAAACTAGTGGGACAATAGTCCATATCCAGATCTATTCAAATTTACTAAGTTTAAATTTGAACATGTAGGATTCGCGAAATCATTTGAGAACAGTTTGTATTTTAAAATTGAATTGGAAATGAATTAGATATAAATGTATTTGAGATTTCTATATTTGAATCTCAATTTGAAATACACCTAATTGTAATATATTTTTTGCAAAAGATTCTATAAGTGATTTAAATTCATTCACGTCGGATTTATTATTTGGTTAATAATGGTTAAAATAGTTTGAAATCTTCAACTATAATCTTAAATTTTGTGAATTAACTTTTGAATAATTATTTAAAAACTTTTAAATATAAGTAAAAATATGAAGGTTTAAGTCTTACCATTTAATCATCTAGATCGAAATGTCCAATTCATAATTTTTGTTGTAAACATGCAATAATCAATTTTTAAATTCACTTAGAATTCTTAATTTTAATATTAGAGGGTAAATATATAATCATCAGTTTTAGAATCCAGTCAAAATGCGCAAATCCTACTAATGGGGGTAAATATAAAAATACTATTTTTTAAATTCAACGAAATTCCCAGAGTATTAGGAATATATACCACAAGTGTTTTTAAATTTATCAATTTGCATGAAAATTGTACTAATATTTCTTATGATTTGGAAATTCTGTGGTCAAATTGTCGGCCCGAAATATATGAAGGGTAAACTTGCCCTCGCGCTTTAGTTATGGAACCATTTTTACCTTTTCCTCTTGCTATAAACTTGTTATCCTATGATTGAATCATAATTACAAATATATTATATTTTCTTGCAATTCTTTCCCAATCAATATAACGGACCTTTTATTACGGAAGTGGGCCAATTATTTTAACTAAACCCTCGTACAAGGAAATATAAATCTAATTATCAAATTGATTATTTTAATCCAAGACTAGATATAGCCTGCACAACTTCAATAATCTAGTAATCTACATACAATGAAGTTGATACCCGAACGCTCGTCTGATTTGACTACTAGGATAATGATTTGTCTTAAATTTCTTGATAACAAATACAACATTTAGTATTTAATATGAACATAATCCGAAACTAGAAACTTGTTTCCAAAAATCTTAAACTCTAATATGGTCACAAGCCTAAATTTTAGGTGTAAAATAAAATTAAAAATAAAATTATCAAATCTTAAAGAATAATAAACACTCAAAAATCTTTAGGCTCGATATTCCTTTCCTAACCAAACTCAACTCACAAGAGACCGAATATAGATTACTCGTGATGTATGAAAGTTGTTGTTCGGAACAATCCCCTTTGATCGGCGTTGATTGCTTCCCTAAAATAAGACGAACTCACCGAATCAACATCACTTTGAGCTTAGAAATCAATTTCAATAACATACATTTTAAATATATAAATCTCAAATACATTTATTTAAAATTTCATACCAATTAAATTTCATTCATCCAAACGGTGTTTAAAAGATTTTGAGAATCCTAACTATTCAAATTTAAACTCAGTAAATTTCAATAGACCGATATATAGACTATTGGCCCACTAATATGATCACGGCCCAAATTTATTTATTTTTTATTTTCGAAACCCATGTAACGTTATAAATTATGCCATAAGCATATTCTAGGTACATCCTCCTAAATGCCTATATAAAGAAATATTCATTGTTGTCACAAATCTGAACTCATTTCCCTGGCCTCAACATACTTGTGCGCCACCCTCACTTACTCAAATAAATATTTTTTTATTCACAAATATTTTCATTACCATTGTAAGAACTTTTCAATTTTCTTACAATATATCTTCCTCAAATTAAAAAGGAAGAAACCTCTCAACGAAGCTAAAAAAATCAGAGCTAGATACTCTGACCCAGACGCCGCAGATTCTTCTTCCGGTGAAGAATTTGACCCAATTCAGAGAAGATCAAAGAAAAAAAGCTTTGAAATATTATTGAATGCTCCTACAAAAAAGGATGTCATGAATTTGAAGGTAAAAAACCGAAAAGTACACAATGGACTCCATTTAAGAACCCAAATTTGTTTTCTTCTTGATATTCCGAAACAACCTCGGATGTTTCATTCGACGAATCCGAGGTCTCAATTTCAAAGTTTACCAAATGAAGTTCATGTTTGGCTCTCCATTTCGTACTTTTCGGTTTTGTTTTCTTTCAAATTCTTAATAACCCTTTTCTGCGGAGCATTCAAAAATTTCTTAGGAGCATTAAATATATTTCATGGACTTTTTTCTTTGATCTTTCTAAATCGGGTCAAATTCTTCATCAGATGATGAATCTGTGGCGTATGCTTCGGAGTATGTAGCTCTATTTTTTTTTTTGACTTTGTTGAGATGTTTTCTTCCATTTTTATTTGACGAAAGAAAGAAAATCTTATTTAATCTATAAAAAAAATTTATTTGGGCAAGTGATGGGGCACACAAGTATGTTGTGGCTAGGGAAATTAGTTTAGATTTTATCGAAGTGTGACATGAATAAATATATTTTTATATAGGCACTTAGAAGGAGAAATCTAGAATATGATGGCATATTTTCTAATGTTACTAGGGTTTTGTAAATAAAAAATATATAAATTTTGGCCGACCCCAAATTAGTGGGACAATAGTCCATATCTAGATCTATTAAAATTTACTAAGTTTAAATTTGAACATGTAGGATTCGCGAAATCATTTTGAGAACAGTTTGTATGTTAAAATTGAATTGGAAATGAATTAGATATAAATATATTTGAGATTTCCAGATTTGAATCTCAATTTGAAATACACCTAATTGTAATATATTTTTTGCAAAAGATTCTATAAGTGATTTTAAATTCATTCGCGTCGGATTTATTATTTGGTTAATAATGGTTAAAATAGTTTAAAATCTTCAACTATAATCTTAAATTTAGTGAATTAACCTTTGAATAATTATTTAAAAACTTTTAAATATAAGTAAAAATATGAAGGTTTAAGTCTTACAATTTAATCATCCAGATCGAAATGTCCAATTCATAATTTTTGTGGTAAACATGCAATAATCAATTTTTAAATTCACTTAGAATTCTTAATTCTAATATTAGAGGGTAAATATATAATCATCAGTTTTAGAATCCAGTCAAAATGCGCAAATCCTACTCATGGGGGTAAATATAAATTACTATTTTTTAAATTCAACGAAATTCCCAGATTATTAGGAATATATACCACAAGTGTTTTTAAATTTATCAATTTGCATGAAAATTGTACTAATATTTCTTATGATTTAGAAATTATGTGGTCAAATTGTCGGCCCAAAATATATGAAGGGTAAACTTGCCCTCGCGCTTTAGTTTATGGAACCATTTTTACCTTTTCCCCTTGCTATAAACTTGTTATCCTATGATTGAATCATAATTACAAATATATTATATTTTCTTGCAATTCTTTCTCAATCAATATAACGGACCTCTTATTACGGAAGTGGGCCAATTATTTTAACTAAACCCTCGTACAAGGAAATATTAATCTAATTATAAAATTGATTATTTTAAGCCAAGACTAGATATAGACTGCACAACTTCAATAAGCTAGTAATCAACATACCATGAAGTTCACACCCGAACGCTCGTCTGATTTGACTACTAGGATAATGATTTGTCTTAAATTTCTTGATAACAAATACAACATTTAGTATTTAATATGAACAGAATCCGAAACGAGAAACTTGTTTCCAAAAATCTTAAACCTGATTGGAGGTCTAATATGGTCACAAGCCTAAATTATCAAATCTTAAAGAATAATAAACCATCAAAAATCTTTAGGCTAGATATTCCTTTCCTAATCAAACTCAACTCACAAGAGACCGAATATAGAATACTCGTGATGTATGAAAGTTGTTGTTCGGAACAATCCCCTTTGATCGGCGTTGAATGCTTCCCTAAAATAAGACGAACTCACCGAATCAACTTCCCTTTGAGCTTAGAAATCAATTTAAATAACGTACATTTTAAATATCGAAATCTCAAATACATTTATTTAAAATTCCATAACAATTAAATTTCATTCATCCAAACGGTGTTTAAAAGATTTTGACAATCCTACCTATTCAAATTTAAACTCAATAAATTTCTATAGACCCGGATATAGACTATTGGCCCACTAATATGATCTCGGCCCAAATTTATTTATTTTTTATTTTCGAAACCCTAGTAACGTTATAAATTATGCCATAAGCATATTCTAGGTATATCCTCCTAAATGCCTATATAAAGAAATATTCATTATTGTCACAAACCTGAACTCATTTCCCTGGCCTCAACATAATTGTGCGGCACCCTCACTCAAATAAATATTTTTTTATTCACAAATATTTTCATTAACATCGTAAGAACTTTTAATTTTCTTACAACATATCTTCCTCAAATTAAAATGGAAGAAACCTCTCAACAAAGCTAAAAAAATCAGAGCTAGATACTCTGAGCCAGACGCCGCATATTCTTCCTCCGCTGAAGAATTTGACCCAATTCAGAGAAGATCAAAGAAAAAAAGCCTTGAAATACTATTGAATGCTCCTTCAAAAAAGGTGGTTATGAATTTGAAGGTAAAAAACCGAAAAGTACAAAATGGACACCATTTAAGAACCCAAATATGTATTCTTCTTGATTTTCCAAAATAACCTCGGATGTTTCATTCGACGAATCCGAGGTCTCAATTTCAAAGTTTACCAAATGAAGTTCATGTATGGCTCTCCATTTCGTACTTTTCGGTTTTGTTTTCCTTCAAATTCTTAATCACCCTTTTCTGCGGAGTATTCAAAAATTTCTTAGGAGCATTAAATATATTTCATAGACTTTTTTCTTTGATCTTTCTAAATCGGGTCAAATTCTTCATCGGATGATGAATCTGTGGCGTATGTTTCGGAGTATGTAGCTCTAATTTTTTTTTTGACTTTGTTGAGAGGTTTTCTTCCATTTTTATTTGACGAAAAAAGAAAATCTAGAATATGATAGCATAATTTCTAATGTTACTAGGGTTTTGAAAATAAAAAATATATAAATTTTGGCTGACCCCAAATTAGTGGGACAATAGTCCATGTCCAGATATATTCAAATTTACTAAGTTTAAATTTGAACATGTAGGATTCGCGAAATCATTTGAGAACAGTTTGTATGTTAAAATTGAATTGGCAATGAATTATATATAAATGTATTTGAGATTTCTATATTTGAATCTAAATTTGAAATACACCTAATTGTATATATTTTTTGCAAAAGATTCTATAAGTGATTTTAAATTAATTCACGTCGGATTTATTATTTGGTTGATAATGGTTAAAATAGTTTAAAATCTTCAACAATAATCTTAAATTTAGTGTATTAACCTTTGAATAATTATTTAAAAACTTTTAAACATAAGCAAAAATATGCAGGTTTAAATCTTACAATTTAATCATCTAGATCAAAATGTCCAATTCATAATTTTTGTGGTAAACATGCAATAATCAATTTTTAAATTCACTTAGAATTCTTGATTTTAATATTAGAGGGTAAATATATAATGATCAGTTTTAGAATCCAGTCAAAATGCGCAAATCCTACTCATGGGGGTAAATATGCAATTACTACTTTTTAAGTTCAGCGAAATTCCAAAATTATTAGGAATATATACCACAAGTGTTTTTAAATTTATCAATTGGCATGAAAATTGTACTAATATTTCTTATGATTTAGAAATTATGGGGTCAAATTGTCGGCCCGAAATATAAGAAGGGAAACTTGCCCTCGCGCTTTAGTTATGGAACCATTTTTACCTTTTCCCCTTGCTATAAACTTGTTATCCTACGATTGAATCATAATTACAAATATATTATATTTTCTTGCAATTCTTTCTCAATCAATATAACGGACCTTTTATTACGGAAGTGGGCCAATTATTTTAACTAAACCCTCGTACAAGGAAATATAAATCTAATTATCAAATTGATTATTTTAAGCCTAAACTAGATATAGCCTGCACAACTTCAGTAAGCTAGTAATCTACATACCATGAAGTTCACACCCGAACGCTCGTCTGATTTGACTACTAGGATAATGATTTGTCTTAAATTTCTTGATAACAAATACAACATTTAGTATTTAATATGAACAGAATCCGAAACGAGAAACTTGTTTCCAAAAATCTTAAACCTGATTGGAGGTCTAATATGGTCACAAGCCTAAATTATCAAATCTTAAAGAATAATAAACCCTCAAAAATCTTTAGGCTAGATATTCCTTTCCTAATCAAACTCAACTCACAAGAGACCGAATATAGAATACTCGTGATGTATGAAAGTTGTTGTTCGGAACAATCCCCTTTGATCGGCGTTGAATGCTTCCCTAAAATAAGACGAACTCACCGGATCAACTTCCCTTTGAGCTTAGAAATCAATTTAAATAACGTACATTTTAAATATCGAAATCTCAAATACATTTATTTAAAATTCCATACCAATTAAATTTCATTCATCCAAACGGTGTTTAAAAGATTTTGACAATCCTACCTATTCAAATTTAAACTCAATAAATTTCTATAGATTTTGTCTTAAATTTCTTGATAACAAATAAAACATTTAGTATTTAATATGAATAGATTCCGAAACGAGAAACTTGTTTCCAAAAATCTTAAACCTGATTGGAGGTCTAATATGGTCACAAGCCTAAATTTTGGTTATAAAATAAAATTAAAAATTAAATTATCAAATCTTAAAGAATAATAAACACTCAAAAATCTTTAGGCTCGATATTCCTTTCCCAATCAAACTCAACTCACAAGAGACCGAATATGGAATACTCGTGATGTAAGAAAGTTGTTGTTCGGAACAATCCCCTTTGATCGGCGTTGAATGCTTCCCTAAAATAAGACGAACTCACCGGATAAACTTCCCTTTGAGCTTAGAAATCAATTTAAATAACGTACATTTTCATATAGAAATCTCAAATACATTTATTTAAAATTCCATACCAATTAAATTTCATTCATCCAAACGGTGTTTAAAAGATTTTGAGAATCCTACCTATTCAAATTTAAACAAAGTAAATTTCAATAGACCTGGATATAGACTATTGGCCCAATAATATGATCTCGGCCCAAATTTATTTATTTTTTATTTTTGAAACCCTAGTAACGTTATAAATTATGCCATAAGCAAATTCTAGGTATATCCTCCTAAATGCCTATATAAAGAAATATTCATTGTTGTCACAAACCTGAACTCATTTCCCTGGCCTCAACATACTTGTGCGCCACCCTCACTTACTCAAATAAATATTTTTTTATTCACAAATATTTTCATTACCATCGTAAGAACTTTTCAATTTTCTTACAACATATCTTCCTCAAATTAAAATGGAAGAAACCTCTCAACAAAGCTAAAAAAATCAGAGCTAGATACTCAGACCCAGACGTCGCATATTCTTCTTCCGGTGAAGAATTTGACCCAATTCAGAGAAGATCAAATAAAAAAAGCCTTGAAATATTATTGAATGCTCCTACAAAAAAGGTGGTTATGAATTTGAAGGTAAAAAACCGAAAAGTACAAAATGGACACCATTTAAGAACCCAAATATGTCTTCTTCTTGATTTTCCGAAACAACCTCGGATGTTTCATTCGACGAATCCGAGGTCTCAATTTCAAAGTTTACAAAATGAAGTTCATGTTTGGCTCTCCATTTCGTACTTTTCGGTTTTGTTTTCCTTCAAATTCCTAATCACCCTTTTCTGAGGAGCATTCAAAAATTTCTTAGGAGCATTAAATATATTTCATGGACTTTTTTCTTTGATCTTTCTAAATCGGGTTAAATTCTTCATCGGATGATGAATCTGTGGCGTATGGTTTGGAGTATGTAGCTCTATTTTATTTTTTTTGACTTTGTTGATAGGTTTTCTTCCATTTTTATTTGACGAAAGAAAAAAAATCTTATTTAATTTATAAAAAAAAATTATTTGAGCAAGTGAGGGGGCACACAAGTATGTTGTGGCTAGGGAAATTAGTTTAGATTTAATTGAAGTGTGACATGAATAAATATATTTTTATATAGGCACTTAGAAGGAGAAATCTTGAATATGATGGCATAATTTCTAATGTTACTAGGGTTTTGAAAATAAAAAATATATAAATTTTGGCCGACCCCAAATTAGTGGGACAATAGTCCATATCCAGATCTATTCAAATTTACTAAGTTTAAATTTGAACATGTAGGATTCGCGAAATCATTTGAGAACAGTTTGTATGTTAAAATTGAATTGTCAATGAATTAGATATAAATGTATTTTCTATATTTGAATCTCAAATTGAAATACACCTAATTGTAATATATTTTTTGCAGAAGATTCTATAAGTTATTTTAAATTCATTCACGTCGAATTTATTATTTGGTTAATTATGGTTAAAATAGTTTAAAATCTTCAACTATAATCTTAAATTTAGTGAATTAACCTTTGAATAATTATTTAAAATCTTTTAAACATAAGTAAAAATATGCAGGTTTAAGTTTTAAAATTTAATCATCCAGATCAAAATGTCTAATTCATAATTTTTTTGGTAAACATGCAATAATCAATTTTTAAATTCACATAGAATTCTTAATTTTAATATTAGAGGGTAAATATATAATAATCAGTTTTAGAATCCAGTCAAAATGCGCAAATCCTACTCATGGGGGTAAATATGCAATTACTATTTTTTAAATTCAGCGAAATTCCCAGATTATTAGGAATATATACCACAAGTGTTTTTAAATTTATCAATTTGCATGAAAATTAAATTAATATTTCTTATGATTTAGAAATTATGGGGTCAAATTGTCGGCCCGAAATATATGAAGAGTAAACTTGCCCTCGCGCATTAGTTATGGAACCATTTTTACCTTTTCCCCTTGCTATAAACTTGTTATCCTATGATTGAATCGTAATTACAAATATATTATATTTTCTTGCAATTCTTTCTCAATCAATATAACGGACCTTTTATTACGGAAGTGGGCCAATTATTTTAACTAAACCCTCTTACAAGGAAATATAAATCTAATTATCAAATTGATTATTTTAAGCCTAGACTAGATATAGCCTGCACAACTTCAATAAGCTAGTAATCTACATACCATGAAGTTCACACCCGAACGCTCGTCTGATTTGACTACTAGGATAATGATTTGTCTTAAATTTCTTGATAACAAATAAAACAATTAGTATTTAATATGAATAGAATCCGAAACGAGAAACTTGTTTCCAAAAATCTTAAACATGATTGGAGGTCTAATATGGTCACAAGCCTAAATTTTCGGTATAAAATAAAATTAAAAATTAAATTATCAAATCTTAAAGAATAATAAACACTCAAAAATCTTTAGCCTCGATATTCCTTTCCCAATCAAACTCAACTCACAAGAGACCGAATATGGAATACTCGTGATGTATGAAAGTTGTTGTTCGGAACAATCCCCTTTGATCGGCGTTGAATGCTTCCCTAAAATAAGACGAACTCACCTGATCAACTTCCCTTTGAGCTTAGAAATCAATTTAAATAACATACATTTTCATATAGAAATCTCAAATACATTTATTTAAAATTCCATACCAATTAAATTTCATTCATCCAAACGGTGTTTAAAAGATTTTGAGAATCCTACCTATTCAAATTTAAACTCAGTAAATTTCAATAGACCCGAATATAGACTATTGGCCCACAAATATGATCTCGGCCCAAATTTATTTATTTATTATTTTCGAAACCCTAGTAACGTTATAAATTATGCCATAAGCATATTCTAGGTATATCCTTCTAAATGCCTATATAAAGAAATATTCATTGTTGTCACAAACATGAACTCATTTCCCTGGCCTCAACATACTTGTGCGCCACCCTCACTTACTCAAATAAATATTTTTTTATTCACAAATATTTTCATTACCATCGTAAGAACTTTTCAATTTTCTTACAACATATCTTCCTCAAATTAAAATGGAAGAAACCTCTCAACAAAACTAAAAAAATCAGAGCTAGATACTCTGACCCAGACGCCGCATATTCTTCCTCCGGTGAAGAATTTGACCCAATTCAGAGAAGATCAAATAAAAAAATCCTTGAAATATTATTGAATGCTCCTACAAAAAAGGTGGTTATAAATTTGAAGGTAAAAAACCGAAAAGTACAAAATAGACACCATTTAAGAACCCAAATATGTCTTCTTCTTGATTTTCCGAAACAACCGAGGTCTCAATTTCAAAGTTTACCAAATGAAGTTCATGTTTGGCTTTCCATTTCGTACTTTTCGGTTTTGTTTTCTTCGAATTCCTAATCACCCTTTTCTGAGGAGCATTCAAAAATTTCTTAGGAGGATTAAATATATTTCATGGACTTTTTTCTTTGATCTTTCTAAATCGGGTAAAATTCTTCATTGGATGATGAATCTGTGGCGTATGGTTTGGAGTACGTAGCTCTAATTTTTTTTTTTTTGACTTTGTTGAGAGGTTTTCTTCCATTTTTATTTGACGAAAGAGAGAAAATCTTATTTAATTTATAAAAAAAAATTATTTGAGCAAGTGAGGGGGCACACAAGTATGTTGTGGCTAGGGAAATTAGTTTAGATTTTATTGAAGTGTGACATGAATAAATATATTTTTATATAGGCACTTAGAAGGAGAAATCTTGAATATGATGGCATAATTTTTAATGTTACTAGGGTTTTGAAAATAAAAAATATTTAAATTTTGGCCGACCCCAAATTAGTGGGACAATAGTCCATATCCAGATCTATTCAAATTTACTAAGTTTAAATTTGAAAATGTAGGATTCGCGAAATCATTTGAGAACAGTTTGTATGTTAAAATTGAATTGGCAATGCATTAGATATAAATGTATTTTCTATATTTGAATCTCAAATTGAAATACACCTAATTGTAATATATTTTTTGCAAAAAATTCTATAAGTGATTTTAAATTCATTCACGTCGGATTTATTATTTGGTTAATAATGGTTAAAATAGTTTAAAATCTTCAACTATAATCTTAAATTTAGTGAATTAACCTTTGAATAATTATTTAAAAACTTTTAAACATAAGTAAAAATATGCATGTTTAAGTCTTACAATTTAATCATCCAGATCAAAATGTCCAATTCATAATTTTTGTGGTAAACATGCAATAATCAATTTTTAAATTCACTTAGAATTCTTAATTTTAATATTAGAGGGTAAATATATAATAATCAGTTTTAGAATCCAGTCAAAATGCGCAAATCCTACTCATGGGGGTAAATATGCAATTACTATTTTTTAAATTCAGCGAAATTCCCAGATTATTAGGAATATATACCACAAGTGTTTTTAAATTTATCAATTTGCATGAAAATTGTACTAATATTTCTTATGATTTAGAAATTATGGGGTCAAATTGTCGGCCCGAAATATATAAAGGGTAAACTTGCCCTCGCGCTTTAGTTATGGAACCATTATTTCCTTTTCCCCTTGCTATAAACTTGTTATCCTATGATTGAATCGTAATTACAAATATATTATATTTTCTTGCAATTCTTTCTCAATCAATATAACGGACCTTTTATTACGGAAGTGGGCCAATTATTTTAACTAAACCCTCTTACAAGGAAATATAAATCTAATTATCAAATTGATTATTTTAAGCCTAGACTAGATATAGCCTGCACAACTTCAATAAGCTAGTAATCTACATACCATGAAGTTCACACCCGAACGCTCGTCTGATTTGACTACTAGGATAATGATTTGTCTTAAATTTCTTGATAACAAATAAAACATTTAGTATTTAATATGAATAGAATCCGAAACGAGAAACTTGTTTCCAAAAATCTTAAACCTGATTGGAGGTCTAATATGGTCACAAGCCTAAATTTTGGGTATAAAATAAAATTAAAAATTAAATTATCAAATCTTAAAGAATAATAAACACTAAAAAATCTTTAGGCTCGATATTACTTTCCCAATCAAACTCAACTCACAAGAGACCGAATATGGAATACTCGTGATGTATGAAAGTTGTTGTTCGGAACAATCCCCTTTGATCGGCGTTGAATGCTTCCCTTAAATAAGACGAACTCACCTGATCAACTTCCCTTTGAGCTTAGAAATCAATTTAAATAACGTACATTTTCATATAGAAATCTCAAATACATTTATTTAAAATTCCATACCAATTAAATTTCATTCATCCAAACGGTGTTTAAAAGATTTTGAGAATCCTACCTATTCAAATTTAAACTCAGTAAATTTCAATAGACCCGGATATAGACTATTGGCCCACTAATATGATCTCGGCCCAAATTTATTTATTTTTTATTTTCGAAACCATAGTAACGTTATAAATTATGCCATAAGCATATTCTAGGTATATCCTACTAAATGCCTATATAAAGAAATATTCATTGTTGTCACAAACCTGAACTCATTTCCCTGGCCTCCACATACTTGTGCGCCACCCTCACTTACTCAAATAAATATTTTTTTATTCACAAATATTTTCATTACCATCGTAAGAACTTTTCAATTTTCTTACAACATATCTTCCTCAAATTAAAATGGAAGAAACCTCTCAACAAAGCTAAAAAAATCAGAGCTAGATACTCTGACCCAGACACCGCATATTCTTCCTCCGGTGAAGAATTTGACCCAATTCAGAGAAGATCAAAGAAAAAAAGCCTTGAAATATTATTGAATGCTCCTACAAAAAAGGTGGTTATGAATTTGAAGGTAAAAAACCGAAAAGTACAAAATGGACACCATTTAAGAACCCAAATATGTCGTCTTCTTGATTTTCCGAAACAACCTCGGATGTTTCATTCGACGAATCCGAGGTCTCAATTTCAAAGTTTACCAAATGAAGTTCATGTTTGGCTCTCCATTTCGTACTTTTAGGTTTTGTTTTCCTTCAAATTCTTAATCACCCTTTTTTGAGGAGCATTCAAAAATTTCTTAGGAGCATTAAATATATTTCATGGACTTTTTTCTTTGATCTTTCTAAATCGGGTAAAATTCTTCATTAGATGATGAATCTGTGGCGTATGGTTTGGAGTATGTAGCTCTAATTTTTTTTTTTTTTTTGACTTTGTTGAGAGGTTTTCTTCCATTTTTATTTGACGAAAGAGAGAAAATCTTATTTAATTTATAAAAAAAAAATATTTGAGCAAGTGAGGGGGCACACAAGTATGTTGTGGCTAGGGAAATTAGTTTAGATTTTATTGAAGTGTGACATGAATAAATATATTTTTATATAGGCACTTAGAAGGAGAAATCTTGAATATGATGGCATAATTTTTAATGTTACTAGGGTTTTGAAAATAAAAAATATTTAAATTTTGGCCGACCCCAAATTAGTGGGACAATAGTCCATATCCAGATCTATTCAAATTTACTAAGTTTAAATTTGAACATGTAGGATTCGCGAAATCATTTGAGAACAGTTTGTATGTTAAAATTGAATTGGCAATGAATTAGATATAAATGTATTTTCTATATTTGAATCTCAAATTGAAATACACCTAATTGTAATATATTTTTTGCAAAAAGATTCTATAAGTGATTTTAAATTCATTCACGTAGGATTTATTATTTGGTTAATAATGGTTAAAATAGTTTAAAATCTTCAACTACAATCTTAAATTTAGTGAATGAACCTTTGAATAATTATTTAAAAACTTTTAAACATAAGTAAAAATATGCATGTTTAAGTCTTACAATTTAATCATCCAGATCAAAATGTCCAATTCATAATTTTTGTGGTAAACATGCAATAATCAATTTTTAAATTCACTTAGAATTCTTAATTTTAATATTAGAGGGTAAATATATAATAATCAGTTTTAGAATCCAGTCAAAATGCGCAAATCCTACTCATGGGGGTAAATATGCAATTACTATTTTTTAAATTCTGCGAAATTCCCAGATTATTAGGAATATATACCACAAGTGTTTTTAAATTTATCAATTTGCATGAAAATTGTACTAATATTTCTTATGATTTAGAAATTATGGGGTCAAATTATCGGCCCGAAATATATGAAGGGTAAACTTGCCCTCGCGCTTTAGTTATGGAACCATTTTTACCTTTTCCCCTTGCTATAAACTTGTTATCCTATGATTGAATCGTAATTACAAATATATTATATTTTCTTGCAATTCTTTCTCAATCAATATAACGGGCCTTTTATTACGGAAGTGGGCCAATTATTTTAACTAAACCCTCTTACAAGGAAATATAAATCTAAATATCAAATTGATTATTTTAAGCCTAGACTAGATATAGCCTGCACAACTTCAATAAGCTAGTAATCTACATACCATGAAGTTCACACCCGAACGCTCGTCTGATTTGACTACTAGGATAATGATTTGTCTTAAATTTCTTGATAACAAATAAAATATGTAGTATTTAATATGAATAGAATCCGAAACGAGAAACTTGTTACCAAAAATCTTAAACTTGTTTGGAGATCTAATATGGTCACAAGCCTAAATTTTGGGTATAAAATAAAATTAAAAATTAAATTATCAAATCTTAAAGAATAATAAACACTCTAAAATCTTTAGGCTCGATATTCATTTCCCAATCAAACTCAACTCACAAGAGACCGAATATGGAATACTCGTGATGTATGAAAGTTGTTGTTCGGAATAAACCCCTTTGATCGGCGTTGAATGCTTCCCTAAAATAAGACGAACTCACCGGATCAACTTCCCTTTGAGCTTAGAAATCAATTTAAATAACGTACATTTTCATATAGAAATCTCAAATACATTTATTTAAAATTCCATACCAATTAAATTTCATTCATCCAAACGGTGTTTAAAATATTTTGAGAATCCTACCTATTCAAATTTAAACTCAGTAAATTTCAATAGACCCGGATATAGACTATTGGCCCACTAATATGATCTCAGCCCAAATTTATTTATTTTTTATTTTCAAAACCCTAGTAACGTTATAAATTATTCCATAAGCATATTCTAGGTATATCCTCCTAAATGCCTATATAAAGAAATATTCATTGTTGTCACAAACCTAAACTCATTTCCTTGGCCTCCACATACTTGTGCGCAACCCTCACTTACTCAAATAAATATTTTTTTATTCACAAATATTTTCATTACCATCGTAAGAACTTTTCAATTTTCTTACAACATATCTTCCTCAAATTAAAATGGAAGAAACCTCTCAACAAATCTAAAAAAATCAGAGATAGATACTCTGACCCAGATGCCGCATATTCTTCCTCCGGTGAAGAATTTGACCCAATCCAGAGAAGATCAAAGAAAAAAAGCCTTGAAATATTATTGAATGCTCCTACAAAAAAGGTGGTTATGAATTTGTTGGTAAAAAATCGAAAAGTACAAAATGGACACCATTTAAGAACCCAAATATGTCTTCTTCTTGATTTTCCGAAACAACCTCGGATGTTTCATTCGACGAATCCGAGGTCTCAATTTCAAAGTTTACCAAATGAAGTTCATGTTTGGCTCTCCATTTCGTACATTTCGGTTTTGTTTTCCTTAAAATTCTTAATCACCTTTTCTGAGGAGCATTCAAAAATTTCTTAGAAGCATTAAATATATTTCATGGACTTTTTTCTTTGATCTTTCTAAATCGGGTTAAATTCTTCATCGGATGATGAATCTGTGGCGTATGGTTTGGAGTATGTAGCTCTAATTTTTTTTTTTGACTTTGTTGAGAGGTTTTCTTCCATTTTTATTTGACGAAAGAAAGAAAATCTTATTTAATTTATAAAAAAAATTTATTTGAGCAAGTGAGGGGGCACACAAGTATGTTGTGGCTAGTGAAATTAGTTTAGATTTTATTGAAGTGTGACATGAATAAATATATTTTTATATAGGCACTTAGAAGGAGAAATCTTGAATATGATGGCATAATTTCTAATGTTACTAGGGTTTTGAAAATAAAAAATATATAAATTTTGGCCGACCCCAAATTAGTGGGACAATAGTCCATATCCAGATCTATTCAAATTTACTAAGTTTAAATTTGAACATGTAGGATTCGCGAAATCATTTGAGAACAGTTTGTATGTTAAAATTGAATTGGCAATGAATTAGTTATAAATGTATTTTCTATATTTGAATCTCAAATTGAAATACACCTAATTGTAATATATTTTTTGCAAAAGATTCTATAAGTGATTTTAAATTCATTCACGTCGGATTTATTATTTGGTTAATAATGGTTAAAATAGTTTAAAATCTTCAACTATAATCTTAAATTTAGTGAATTAACCTTTGAATAATTATTTAAAAACTTTTAAACATAAGTAAAAATATGCAGGTTTATGTCTCACAATTTGATCATCCAGATCAAAATGTCCAATTCATAATTTTTGTGGTAAACATGCAATAATCAATTTTTAAATTCACTTAGAATTCTTAATTTTAATATTAGAGGGTAAATATATAATAATCAGTTTTAGAATCCAGTCAAAATGCGCAAATCCTACTCATGGGGGTAAATATGCAATTGCTATTTTTTAAATTAAGCGAAATTCCCAGATTATTAGGAATATATACCACAAGTGTTTTTAAATTTATCAATTTGCATGAAAATTGTACTAATATTTCTTATGATTTAGAAATTATGGGGTCAAATTGTCGGCCCGAAATATATGAAGGGTAAACTTGCCCTCGCGCTTTAGTTATGGAACCATTTTTACATTTTCCCCTTGTTATAAACTTGTTATCCTAAGATTGAATCGTAATTACACATATATTATATTTTCTTGCAATTCTTTCTCAATCAATATAATCGACATTTTATTACTAAAGTGGGCCAGTTATTTTAACTAAACCCTCTTACAAGGAAATATAAATCTAATTATCAAATTGATTATTTTAAGCCTAGAATAGATATAGCCTGCACAACTTCAATAAGCTAGTAATCTACATACCATGAAGTTCACACCCGAACGCTCGTCTGATTTGACTACTAGGATAATGATTTGTCTTAAATTTCTTGATAACAAATACAACATTTAGTATTTAATATGAACAGAATCCGAAACGAGAAACTTGTTTCCGAAAATCTTAAACTTGATTGGAGGTCTAATATGGTCACAAGCCTAAATTTTAGGTATAAAATAAAATTAAAAATTAAATTATCAGATCTTAAAGAATAATAAACACTCAAAAATCTTTAGGCTCGATACTCCTTTCCCAATCAAACTCAACTCGCAAGAGACCGAATATGGAATACTCGTGTTGTATGAAAGTTATTGTTCGGATCAATCCCCTTTGATCGGCGTTGATTGCTTCCAGAAAATAAGACGAACTCACCGGATCAACTTCCCTTTGAGCTTAGAAATCTATTTTTAAATATAGAAATCTCAAATACATTTATTTAAAATTCCCTACCAATTAAATTTCATTCATCCAAACGGTGTTTAAAAGATTTTCTGAATCCTACCTATTCAAATTTAAAGTCAGTAAATTTATTTATATTCCATTTTTCAAAAATTATGCCATAAGCATATTTTAGGTTTATCCTCCTAAGTGCCTATATAAAGAATATTCATTGTTGTCACAAATCTGAACTTATTTCCCTGGACTCAACATACTTGTGCGCCCACCTCACTTACTCAAATAAAAAATATTTAATTCACAAATATTTTAATTACCATCGTAAGAACTTTTCAATTTTCTTACAACATATCTTCCTCAAATTAAAATGGAAGAAACCTCTCAACAAAGCTAAAAAAATCAGAGCTACATACTCTGACCCAGACGCTGCAGATTCTTCCTCCGATGAAGAATTGGACCCAATTCAGAGAAGATCAAAGAAAAAAGTCCATGGAATATTATTGAATGCTCCTACAAAAAGGGTGGTTATGAATTGAAGGTAAAAAACCGAAAAGTACAAAATGGGCACCATTTATGAACCCAAATATGTCTTCTTCCTGATTTTACGAAACAACCTCGAATGTTTCATTCGACGCATCCGAGGTCTCAATTTCAAAGTTTACCAAATGAAGTTCATGTTTGGCTCTCCATTTCGTACTTTTCGGTTTTTTTCCTTCAAATTCTTAATCATCCTTTTCTTAGGAGAATTCAAAAAAAATCTTAGGAGCTTTAAAATATTTCATGGACTTTTTTCTTTGATCTTCCTAAATTAGGCCAATTCTTCATCGGATGATGAATCTGGGGCATCTGGTTCGGAGTATATAGCTCTAATTTTTTTTGTCTTTGTCGAAAGGTTTTCTTCCATTTTAATTTGACGAAAGAAAGAAAATCTTATTTCATTTATAAAAAAAATTATTTGAGTAGTTGAGGGGGCTCACAAGTATGTTGTGACTAGGTAAATTAGTTTAGATTTTATTGAAGTGTGACATGAATAAATATTTTTTTATATAGGAACTTAGAAGGGGAAATCTAGAATATTAGGGCACAATTTCTAACGTTACTAGGGTTTTGAAAATAAAAAATAAATTAAATTTTGGCCGACCCCAAATTAGTGGGACAATAGTCCATATCCAGATCTATTAAAATTTACTAAGTTTAAATTTGAACATGTGGGATTCACGAAATAATTTGAGAAGCGTTTGGATGTTAAAATTGAATTGGCAATATATTTTTTGGAATACACGTAATTGTAATATATTTTTTGCAGAAGATTTATAAGTGATTTTAAATTCATTCACGTCAGATTTATTATTTGGTTAATAATGGTTAAAATAGTTTAAAATCTTCAACTATAATCTTAAATTTAGTTAATTAACCTTTGAATAATTATTTAAAAACTTTTACACATAAGTAAAAATATGCAGGTTTAAGGCTTACAATTTAATCATGTAGATCAAAATGTCCAATTCCTAATTTTTGTGGTAAACATGCAATAATCTGTAATAGCCTGAATCGAATAACTGGCAATCACAAAAAAAATTACTTGAACATTATAGATGAGTATATAACTCATTGAACAAAACGAGGCTTACTTTAACCGTTATATAACTAGGACATTCCGTCAAGAGATATCAGAGCACGAACTTTCTAAGATAGGGACCCTTAAACACTTCAAGACTTCCTCGCATTTCTGTAACTCTGAAAAGTAATAATTTGAAAGCGTAAGTTTAATAAATCAACTTAGTGAGGCTGGTGCACGTGCACGAGTGGATTTGTATGCACGTACTAAAAGATTTGTTATGACCAACAATTACACAATAAATGACAATTTAAACATTCAATAACATGTCTTTCACATTGATAAATTATATAATTAACCACATGCTCAAGAAAACATGAAAATATTCAAGATAACCATTCATTCACTAAAAGTATATTTAATCCCACCTTATCACTAAGGGTAAGGAGCCAATCTTACCAACCCTCACGAAGTGCATTGCTGCCAATTTGGGTCCCGTATACCGAGATATACGAGACCAAGATAGTGAACGACTGCGGGATCAACCTGACAAGTCACCACTTGTTCCAGATTTATCCAAACCTACCACTATCGCACTTCAGCACTATGAACATGGTGAGATGAAGTATTATACACCCTGTCCCAACAATTATCATTTAAAAGCAAGCAATACGATCGTTACATATTTTAGATTAATTATACTATTATATTTCAGCTTTAACAAGTACTGCGAATATCATATAGTCAATATATTTAACAATCTTACAATATCTCAAGAAAACAATCAAAGCGAGCATCACATACATGAATCTTTAATAATCCTAGATATCACACATAATAAACATTCAAACAATCATATTATATACATTACTCAAGTAAAGATGCAGCTCTCACCTTGGTCTTTAGCAAAAGTTGTCACCGAACTTTAAACGCATCAAAGTGTTTATCTAAACCACGATCACTAGCAACGCCTCAATTAACATTACCTAGTTGAAACAAACGTACTCATAAATGCATAGTTTAAGACTCATAATAGTCTCTCTAATTGAATAACTTTCTTATGCTCTACTCTTATATGTAATCAAGTGGACAATCATTAATATTACCCAAATCCAAGCAAAATCATAGATTCATTCAAAATCTTAAACCTCAATATTAATCAAACAACTCAATTTTACCTAAGAGAACAATAATTTACTTTACTTTAACTCAAAATTTCTTCAATAATCAAAATTAAGCATGAATGATTCCAATACTACTAAGTAATACAATTCAATAAACCCACAAGAAATTCATTAACAAACTCAATTAAACATGGAGTTTGAGTTGTTTTCTAAAAAAAAATCGTCATTTTTAACCTAAACCTTTAATATTCAATTCCCAAAATTGAAACATGAATTTTAACTCCAAATTTGCAAAGTCTACAACATTTGATTACTTCCAAAAGTTGAAACTCCTCATGAGTCAAATTATATCTTGCCTATGTAACAACAAACAAGAATTTACTTCTTTTAACCTTTACATTCAATAATCAACAACATTCCAAAAGGAATAGAGATTAAAACTCTTACACATGCTTCAATGGAAGGATGAACTTCAAAAGCCCTAGGAGAATTTTCTTTTGTTCTTGTTCTTCTTATCTTCTTTTTTCCTCCTTTCTTCACTTCCTTTTCTCCCTGTTTCGGCCCCCTCTCTCATTTTATTTTTGTGTGTAACAATTGAAATAAAAGGGAAAAATTGAGCTTTTAACATAGTAGGGTTATTTCCCTGTAAAGAAGTACTTTGAAGAATAGGTTTCCTCCACTTGGGTCTCCATTTACAGCAGCAGGCTGTGTAACTCTTTTCTCTTCTTTTTTTTTTGGTAAAATTGCATTTTAACCCCTGAAATTCAAAAATTCAATTTTAGCCCCAAAATTAAATAATTTCAGGAATAAAGGATAAAAATGAATATTTTTACCCATTAGTGAATTTTTTGTTTTTAATACTTTTATTTGGTATTATCAAATCAATATTAAAGTTATTCACAAAACATAAGTTGTAATAAATCCAAAAATATTCAAGTAATCTTTACAAAATATCATTAGTAAGTTTTGGGGCATTACATACTCTCCCCCTTGAAAGAATTTGGTCCCCAAATTCATACATGAATCTTTGAATAGTTTGGGATTATATTTTGCTTCTAGCCATAAATTGTCATGTTGCCTCTTCCGACTTCTAGCATTGCCATAAATCCTTCATGTGGGTGATCTTTCATCCCGTCAATTTTAAAATTTCTTGTGGAGTACGCATACGTGTTTCTTATCATACGCCAAATTCTACTAAAGCCACTACAGATTAGGCTCAAATCAAGAATTTCAATACAAAAGATAGTTAGACGAGAAGCCTTTATATGATATCAAGGGGGCGGTCAACTTAGGATTCTCACTAAAGATGATAAAAGTATTTGTAACAAAAGCCAACTAAGATAACGAGAAACCAATCATACTAGAATTTTATGCAAGATAACAATAAACGATCGAATTAGGATGCGCAAAAGGATTCAATAAGAATAACAAGAATGAAGTTTAATGAGGAGTATCAACAAGAATAATAGGAAGATTGATTAATAGTCCTAGAAGTAATAACTAAAGATTCAAATATTTCTGGTCACTTGGCAATCAAAACAAGATAATGCAAAATTTCAAGGCTTGCATGTAAGTGATGGTACAAGATACCAAGTTTAATGCTCAAGAATGCTGTCCAATGGTAGTTAAATGATCAATTTGTAAGACCAACAACGATGAACAAAGTAAATAAATAGAAATATCAAATTCGAAATGAATAGGACACAAGTTCCAAGTTCAAGGGAAACTAGATAAAACTAGATTTTTTTAGGATAATTAAAACTCTATAAGCGAAGTCAAACAAGTGCAAATAATATGTAGTCAATGAATAGATTTCAGAATTAAGCATAGAGCTATTCTAAAGTTCAAGATGAATTTCAATAACTCGCTTTGCGATAAGAGCGAATAGTATACTGAGCACAAAAGAATCAAATTACGAAATATTTAGGATTAAAAAAGGCTCAATGAAGCAAACTAAACAGTTCTAGCCAATCGATAATCAACTCACAGTATAAATGGTTTGATCCATGAAGGTGTTACAAAGAATTCGTATAATTGACAAAGAGTACAAGTTCTAAACAATACAACTTGAAATGAGGTTCAAGAAAGATTTCGAGAGAAATGAGATTAATCAAATAAATATGAAACGATCGACTCATGAAGAAGTTTACACAAAAATTAAAATGATAGACCATTCAAGCCTCTCGAGGTGTGAGATATAAATAGTAAAGAAAGGACAAAGTTTTCACATAAGTTACATCGATTTAGATACTAACGAATTTTCAGAAGACTTCTAAATTTAAGGTCTTGTAATATTTCAGTTTCTTGTCGGATAAGATTCACTCCCTTTCTTAATCTCTTCAAGTTTGTTAGAATGGTGATGGTGGTCTTGAGCTCTTCTTTCGTAGATCTATAACAATCAAACTTCGTTAAACACTTTCGATTCTTGAAGTTTTTCCTCGATCTCGATGTAATAATAGATGAGACATTGTTAGACTTCAAAATGTAGTATTTCTTGTTTCATTTAGAGAACAAATGTGATGTCAAGCTAACTAGTTAACGAAGTTCATCATATAGCGCCACCGTAAAATTTTCACGTTGTAGTACTTCGGGGTTTTCCTCGAACTTTAATCTTTAGAGTTGATGATGGACCAAAAGTCAAGTGTAATGTTGATGGCTTCCTCAAATTCTCTAAATGATTCCTTTTGTGGATCAAAATCTTTCCATACTCCCGTTGCGTCACTATAATTCCAAAGACTTTCGCTTTTGTTAATCCTTTCATCTTTAGAAGAATTTTCATTGATACATGTGTCTTGTGCATACAAGTTCTAACACGAACTTAATGCAAAAATCCAATGATAATAATAATCATAACTTAGGTATTAGCTCAAGTAACCTAGATGTTACAATAGGCTTGATAATCTAGGCTATTAACTCGTTCAAGTTTGGTTCACGAAGCAGTACGGATGAGAATATCAGTTGATAATCAAATAGAACCATTTCAAAGGCAAGAGCTTGGAATGATACTCCAACATGATATATAGAGATGTAATTTAAAGGACATAAAGGGCTTGGCACAAGTTCAATGAGGGTCATGTGAAGTTTAGTTACCAACATTGATACAATAATTTCAAGAAGACTCCATAAAGAATATAATTGACCGGGTTCCATTGGAACTAGATTTGGCTCGCGTATTATGCAAAATCATACGCAATATTGGTACTCTTTTAAATAAGAGGAATGTTAGAATCACTATTAAATCAATCTAGGTATAATTATATTAGAATCAAGAGATACAACAAAAATCAAATACGAAGACTAGAATAGGAAATGAAGTCACAGTCATGCGAATAAATGGTTCAACAAGGATGGCTGGTATGCGATTAATACTTCGAATTCGAAGATGAGCATAGATCAATTATGGACTTTAAAGAAATAAATAAAAGAAGTTTGGAATTTTTCGTGCAATCGGAAGTGGATTACTCAATTTACAATATCCACATGTACGAATTTCACATGTAATCAAAAGAATGAATTTTGATTGAAATGGTTACTGGCATATGAGGGTCAGGAGAGTCTATGATGATAATAACACAACAAAACAAGAAAATAAAACATCATGTCCTTACGAGGCAAACTACACCTAAGCTAACTATTTCAATCGAACTCTAGGAGGTGTGAAACTCTAGTTGAATAAACATCTTTCAAACTCTTTCAAAAAGGCCAAAACATGAGTTTTTAATACTTTTGGAGAAGAAAGACTCGACACAATTTATCTAAATGGTGCTATAGGCCGAGGAACCTGTCCTGGCTTATGACCCGAAGCTCTAATACCATCTGTAACAGCCCGACTCGAATAATTGGCAATCACAAAAAAAAATTGACTTAAACATTATAAATGAGTATATAACTCATTGTAAAAAATGAGGCTTACTTTAACCGTTATATAACTAGGACATTCCGTCAGGAGATATCAGAGCACGAACTTTCTAAGATAGGGACCATTAAAAACTTCAAAACTTCCTCGCATTTCTGTAACTCTAAAAAGTAATAATTTGAAAGCGTAAGTTGAATAAATCAACTAAGTGAGGCTGGTGCACGTGCACAAGTGGATTTGTATGCACGTACTAAAAGATTTGTTATGACCAACAATTACACAATAAATGACAATTTAAACATTCAATAACACGTCTTTTCACATTGATAAATTATATAATTAACCACATGCTTAAGAAAACAAGAAAAATATTCAAGATAACCATTCATTCACTAAAAGGATATTTAATCTCACCTTATCACTAAGGGTAGGGAGCCAATCTTACCAACCCTCACGAAGTGCATTGCAGCCAATTTAGGTCCCGTATACTGAGATATACGAGACCAAGATAGTGAACGACTGCGGGATCAACCAGACAAGTCACCACTTGTTCCAGATTTATCAAAACCTACCACTATCGCACTTCAGACACTATGAACATGGTGAGATTAAGTACTATACACCCTGTCCCAACAATTATCATTTAAAAGCAACCAATACGATCGTTACATATTTTAGATTAATTATACTATTATATTTCAGCTTTAACAAGTATTGCGAATATCATATAATCAATATATTTAACAATCTTACATTATCTCAAGAAAACAATCAAAGCGAGCATCACATGCAAGCATCTTTAATAATCCTAGATATCACACATAATAAACATTCAAACAATCAAATTATATACATTACTCAAGTAAGGATGCAGCTCTCACCTTGGTCATTAGCAAAAGTTGTCACCTGTAACAGCCAAACCCGAGATTGACCCGAAATGGCCCTCCTCGAGTCGCTGCGACCTTGAAAAACACTAAAGAAACTCTAATTTAATCAAAAGCAACTTAAACTTTAAATTTGAATGAGTACAAGACAAATTGGAATGGACAAAATTCACTTCAATGCTACATCTAAGACTATCCGCACAACAAACTGATACCTAACTAGAACTTTGTTTCAAAAAGGTATCAAAGCACGAGACCATTCAAGATACGAACCTCTTCTCGACATCCTGGCTTTCCTGTAACTCTGAAAAGTAATAATTAGAAAGCGTAAGTTGATTAAATCAACTTAGTGAGGCTGGTGCACGTGCACAAGTAATTTTTAAGCACGTGCTAAAAGATTTGTTATGACACACAATAAATGACAATTTAAACATTCCATAACACGTCTTTCACATTGATAAATTATATAAATAAGCACACGTTCAAGAAAACAAGAAAATATTCAAGAACACTACTCACTTAAAGGATATTTAATCCCACTCTATCACTATGGGTAAGGGGCCAATCTTACCAACCCACACTAAATGCATTGATTAGTCGCTGCCAATTTAGGTCACATATACCGAGTTATACGAGACCAAGATAATGATCGATTGCGGAGTCAACCTGACAAGTCTCCACTTGTTCCAGATTTATCCGAACCTACCACTATCGCTCACTATGAACAGGGGAAATAAAGTAATACACACCCTGCCCCAACAATAATCATTTAAAAGCAAGCAATACGATCATTATAGGTTGCCATCTAGCTATTTCATTAAACTCCAACACTAACAATCCTATATACAGCAAACAATCACATTAGAAGCATATAAGGACATAAAACATTCACGTAGCACACAAGGATGCGGCTCTCACCTTTTGAGTTCATTACCAAAAATCTTGATTAGCATCATCCACACCTGTGCAAACATGTATATGCTCTCAATATCTAGTCACCAACACTTTAAAATAAATGGTTCGTTTTCAATGTCTAACTTAAGAAGTTCTAGCATAGGAGTATTTCATAGATAAACAAGTTCCAAATATTCATATTTCAATTTGGTTAGTTTATCATTTGTCATTTACAATTCGTATCACTTTCAAGAATTCATTAATTTGATATAACTTTTCCTATTCTAGGAGATTCAATCCCTAACTCCAAGTTATAAGAAAAGAATTTTAAATTTCAAGTCTAAACCGAAACATTAACCTTAAAAATTTGGTCATCCAAATATAGTCTCAACTCTAAAATTGTAAAATATTAAAACTAAACTTCAAGTTATATTAATCAATTATTTATCCCCAAAATCAAGACATTGATTTTAATCCAATTTATCTTAACAAACAAGCTTACTTCAATGAACCCAAAATTTGGTTGATAGAGTTTCATTATATCAAAACTAACTAAACTCAATATTAATCAAACTAGCCATTTTTCACCTAAAAGAACAAGAATTAATTATACATTTAACTCAAGTAGCCCTCATTAAGCAAAACTAAGCATAAGGGATTCCAATCTTCCTAAGTAATAATAATTAGGAAAATTTACAAGAACTCAATTAACAAACTCAATTAAACATGGAGTTTTAACAATTTTCTCAAAAACCCCCAAATTAAACCTAACCAAAATCAATATTCAAATCCTAAAATTGGAATAAGAATTTCAATCCCTAACTATATAACCATAAAATGAGAAATATATAGTACAGGATATGAGAACATACCTAACCTTCAAGATGATTTGGAAAGGGGCTCCATATTTTTTCTCCTCTTTTCTTCTTTTCCACCATCTTTATTCCCCCACTCTCGGTCCCCCTATCTCTCTTTCGTCTCTCCCTCTTTTGTGTTGTGTGAATGTGTAAAAATGAAAGAAAGAATTCCATTTATTAATATGAGTGAAAGAAATAAAATGACCAAGGTGGAGGATGGTTTTCCTTCCACCTGGTATTCTCACAGCAGCAGGGCACGTCCCTGCTGCTCTGTAATTATAATTTTTTTTTGTCAAAGTTGCATTTTGACCCTCAAACTTTCTAAAATATTATTTTGACCCCTAAACTTCTCGAAAATGTCATTTGACCCCAATTTCAAATAATTCCTCAAGGATTGAAACTTATTTTCAGAACATATTAATGTTGTTCATAAAACATAGCTTGTATCAAAATTTAAAGAATTCAAGTATTTTTCATTTGAATCCTATAGATTAATTTATGGGTCATTACATACTCTCCCCCTTATAAGAATTTGGTCCCCAAATTCTTACCTGAATCCTCGAGCAATTTCAGATTATAATTTCACATCCATCAACAGTTCTCATGTTGTCTTTTCTGCTTTCTCGCTTGCCATATATATCCTTCATGAGGAGGATCTTTCGTCTCATAAATTTCAAAATTTATGGTAGAGTATGTGAACGTGTTTCCAATCATACGGCAGGATACTTCTTCGTCAACTTGCATTGATGTATTCTGCGAGATTTGAAGGTGACACATGTTTGTTTGCCCCAGTTATATATTTTCTAAAATTCTAAGGGTCAAATTGTAAAACAATATCACCTAATACAAGCTCAGTTTATATGTTAAGAAGGGCATCAAAATCTATTTACACTTGAATTTCAATCGGTAATAAACAAAAGTATGCATAGGACAAGAATTTGAATAACAACATGAATGACAATTAGACGAGAAGTCTCAATAAGATATCAAAGAGGCGATTAACTTATTATTCTTACTAAAGATAATAAAGGTATTTGAATCAAAAGTCTTGCCAAGATAACGAGAAAGTAATCATACTAGAGTTTTCAATAAGATAACAAGGATAAGATCAAATTAGGATTCAAGAAAAAATTTCCACAAGGATAACAATAATGGAGTCGAATGAGGTTTATCAATAAGAATAACATGGAAGTTGAATCAATAGTCTTAAAAATAATAACAAAATTTCATTGATTTTTTTTTTTTTTTTTGTCATCTGGCAATCAAATTAAACAATGCAAATTTCCAGACTTTCATCCAATGTGTAAGGAGTACAACGAAGATAGAAAGTGTGAATCAAGTTTTGCATGTAATTGATGGTACAAAATACTAGGTTGAATAAAGCTCAAGAAGAATAAGGTTCAATGATAGTGAAACTATTCGAGTTGTGAGGCCAATTCAAAACGAACACGATACAAGTCTCAAGTCCAAGAGAAAATCGAGGAAAGAACTCGATCCTTTCAGGATAATTAAAAGATTTCTCAAAAAAAAAAAAAAAAAAAGTCGAATGAATAGATTTTGAATCAAGCATAGAGCTATTTCAGAGATCAGGATGAATTCCATTAACTTGCTTTAAAGCGATAAGAGCGAATCTTATACGTTGCCAAAAGAGGCGATTTACGAAATAATTAAGATTCCAAGAGGATCAAGGATGGACAATAGATAGTTCTTGCAGTTTATAATCAACTCAAAGTATAAATTGTTTGATCCATGAAGGTGTTACAAACAATTAGTATAATGGACAAAGAGTACAAGTTCTAAACAATACAACTTGAAATAAGGTTCAAGAAATAATTTCGAGGGAAATGAGATTAATCAAGTAAATATGAAATGACTGATCATGAAGAAGCTTACACAAGAATCAAAAGGATAGACCGTTCAAGCCTGTTAAGGTGTGAAATATAAATTGTAAGGAAAGGATGGAGTTTTCACATAACTTACATCGATTTTTAGATACTAACGAATTTCCAGAAGACTTCTAAATTTAAAGTCTAAAATGTTTCTTTGTCGGATCGGCTTCAATGTCATTCTTAATCTCTTCAAGTTTGTTAGAATGGTAACGGTGGTCTTGAGCTCTTCTTTCATAGATCTATAACAATCAAATTTCGCTAAACACTTTCGATTCTTGAAGATTTTCCTCAATCTCGATGTACACCACGATGTAATGATAGATAAGACATTGTTAGACTTTAAAGTGTAGTACTTCCTGTTTCGTGAGTGAATGCGATGCCAATCTAAGTAGTTCACGGAGTTGATCATATAGCGCCACCGAAAACTCGAACTTTAATCTTTAGAGTTGAAGATGGACCAAAAGTCATGTGTAATGTTGATGGCTTCCTCAAATTCTTTAAATGATTCCTTTTGTTGATCAAACTCTTTCCATACTCCCGTTGCGCCACTCTAATTCCGAAGACTTTCTCTTTTGTCAATCTTTTCATCTTTGGAAGAATTTTCATTGATACATATGTCTTGTGCATACAAGTTCCAACACGAACTTAATGCGAAAATCCAATAATAATAATAATAATAATAACTTAGCTATTAGCTCACGTAACCTAGATGTTCAATAGGCTTGATAATCTAGGCTATTAACTCGATCAAGTTTGGTTCACGAAGCAGTATGAATAAGAATATCGGTTGATAATCAAGTAGAACCATTTCAAAGGCAAGAGCTTGGAATGTACTCCAACATGATAGATAGAGATGTACTTTAAAGGACATAAAGGGGTTGGTACAAGTTCAATGAAGGTCATGTGAAGTTTAATTACCAACACTAATACAATAATTTCAAGAAGACTCCATAAATGATATAATTGATCGGGTTCCATTGGAACTAGATTTGGCTCGCTTATTATGCAAAATCATACACAGGATTGGTAATCTTTTAAATAAGAGGAATGTTAGAATCACTATTAAATCAATCTAGCTATAATTATATTAGAATCAAGAGATACAACAGTAATCAAGTACGAAGATTAGAATAGGAAATGAAGTCACAGTCATGCGAATAAATGGTTCAACAAGGATGGCTCGTATGCGATTAATACTTCGAATTCGAAGATGAGCATAGATCAATTATGGACTTCAAAGAAATAAGTAAAATAAGTTTGCCATTTTTCGTACAATCGGAAGTGGATTACTCAATTTACAATATCCACATGTACGAATTTCACGTGTAATTAAAAGAATGAAATTTGATTGAAATGGTTACGAGCATATGAGGATCAAGGAGAGTCTATGATGATAATAACACAACGAAACAAGAAAATAAAACATGTCCATAGGAGGCAACTAAACCTAAGGTAACTATTTCAATCGAACTCTAGGAGGTGTGAAACTCTAGTTGAATAAACATTCTTCAAACTCTTTCCAAAAGGCCAAAACATGAGGTTTTTTTTTTAATACTTTTGGAGAAGAAAGACTCGATACAACTTATCTAAATGGTGCTCTAGGTCGAGGACATTGTCCTGGCTTATAGCCGAAGCTCTGATACCATCTGTAACAGCCAAACCCGAGATTGACCCGAAATGGCCCTCCTCGAGTCGCTGCGACCTTGAAAAACACTAAAGAAACTCTAATTTAATCAAAAGCAACTTAAACTTTAAATTTGAATGAGTACAAGACAAATTGGAATGGACAAAATTCACTTCAATGCTACATCTAAGACTATCCGCACAACAAACTGATACCTAACTAGAACTTTGTTTCAAAAAGGTATCAAAGCACGAGACCATTCAAGATACGAACCTCTTCTCGACATCCTCGCTTTCCTGTAACTCTGAAAAGTAATAATTAGAAAGCGTAAGTTGATTAAATCAACTTAGTGAGGCTGGTGCACGTGCACAAGTAATTTTTAAGCACGTGCTAAAAGATTTGTTATGACACACAATAAATGACAATTTAAACATTCCATAACACGTCTTTCACATTGATAAATTATATAAATAAGCACACGTTCAAGAAAACAAGAAAATATTCAAGAACACTACTCACTTAAAGGATATTTAATCCCACTCTATCACTATGGGTAAGGGGCCAATCTTACCAACCCTCACTAAATGCATTGATTAGTCGCTGCCAATTTAGGTCACATGTACCGAGATATACGAGACCAAGATAATGATCGATTGCGGAGTCAACCTGACAAGTCTCGACTTGTTCCAGATTTATCCGAACCTACCACTATCGCTCACTATGAATAGGGGAAATAAAGTAATACACACCCTGTCCCAACAATAATCATTTAAAAGCAAGCAATACGATCATTATAGGTTGTCATCTAGCTATTTCATTAAACTCCAACACTAACAATCCTATATACAGCAAACAATCACATTAGAAGCATATAAGGACATAAAACATTCACGTAGCACACAAGGATGCGGCTCTCACCTTTTGAGTTCATTACCAAAAATCTTGATTAGCATCATCCACACCTGTGCAAACATGTATATGCTCTCAATATCTAGTCACCAACACTTTAAAATAAATGGTTCGTTTTCAATGTCTAACTTAAGAAGTTCTAGCATAGGAGTATTTCATAGATAAACAAGTTCCAAATATTCATATTTCAATTTGGTTAGTTTATCATTTGTCATTTACAATTCATATCACTTTCAAGAATTCATTAATTTGATATAACTTTTCCTATTCTAGGAGATTCAATCCCTAACTCTAAGTTATAAGAAAAGAATTTTAAATTTCAAGTCTAAACCGAAACATTAACCTTAAAAATTTGGTCATCCAAATATAGTCTCAACACTAAAATTGTAAAATATTAAAACTAAACTTCAAGTTATATTAATCAATTATTTATCCCCAAAATCAAGACATTGATTTTAATCCAATTTATCTTAACAAACAAGCTTACTTCAATGAACCCAAAATTTGGTTGATAGAGTTTCATTATATCAAAACTAACTAAACTCAATATTAATCAAACTAGCCATTTTTCACCTAAAAGAACAAGAATTAATTATACATTTAACTCAAGTAGCCCTCATTAAGCAAAACTAAGCATAAGGGATTCCAATCTTCCTAAGTAATAATAATTAGGAAAATTTACAAGAACTCAATTAACAAACTCAATTAAACATGGAGTTTGAACAATTTTCTCAAAAACCCCCAAATTAAACCTAACCAAAATCAATATTCAAATCCTAAAATTGGAATAAGAATTTCAATCCCTAACTATATAACCATAAAATGAGAAATATATAGTACAGGATATGAGAACATACCTAACCTTCAAGATGATTTGGAAAAGGGGCTCCATATTTTTTCTCCTCTTTTCTTCTTTTCCACCATCTTTATTCCCCCACTCTCGGTCCCCCTCTCTCTCTTTCGTCTCTCCCTCTTTTGTGTTGTGTGAATGTGTAAAAATGAAAGAAAGAATTCCATTTATTAATATGAGTGAAAGAAATATAATGACCAAGGTGGAGGATGGTTTTCCTTCCACTGGTATTCTCACAGCAGCAGGGACCCTGCTCTGTAATTATAACTTTTTTTTTGTCAAAATTGCATTTGACCCTCAAACTTTCTAAAATATTATTTTGACCCCTAAACTTCTCGAAAATGTCATTTGACCCCAATTTCAAATAATTCCTCAAGGATTGAAACTTATTTTGCCTCCAATAAATAATTACACTCATTTAATAATACAAGAATCAGAACATATTAATGTTGTTCATAAAACATAGCTTGTATAAAAATTTAAAGAATTCAAGTATTTTTCATTTGAAACCTATAGATTAATTTATGGGTCATTACATCACCGAACTTTAAACCTCGATCACTAGCAACGCCTCAATTAACATTACCTAGTCGAAACAAACATACTCATAAATGCATAGTTTAAGACTCATAATAGTCTCTCTAATTGAATAACTTTCTTATGCTCTACTCTTATATGTAATCAAGTGGACAATCATTAATTTTACCCAAATCCAAGCAAAATCAAAGATTATCTTTAAGCTCCATATTACTTGCTCAAACAAACTCAGCTCGCTAGAGACCAAATTCGGAATACGAGTGATGTATGAAAGTCGTTGTTCGGAACAATCCCCTATGACCTGCGCTGATTGCATCTAAAAAATTAGACGAACTCATCGGAACAACTCCCCTTTGAGCTTAGAAATCTATTTCAATAACGTGTATATCAAATATAGAAATCTCAAATTCATTTATATAAAATTCCTCGCCAATTCAATTTCATTCATCTTAACAGTGTTTAAAATATTTTGAAAACCTACATATTTAAATTTAAACTCACTAAACTTCAATAGATCCGTATATAGAATCATGGCCCACAAATTTGGTGTCTGCTCAAATTTATTTATATTTTATTTTCAAAACCTTAGTAACGTTGGAAATTATGCCATCAGTATATTCTAGGTTGGTCCACCTATGTGCCTATATAAATATATATTTATTATTGTCACAATTCAATAAAATCTAAACTCATTTCCCTTGCCACAACATACTTGTGCGCCCCCCCTCACTTGCTCAAATAAATATTTCACAAATATTTTCATAACAATCGTAAGAACTAGTCAATTTTCTTACCACATATATAATCTTAAAATGAAAAAATATTTTCTTTCCTCAAATTGAAATGCAAGAAATTCTCAAAGCTAAAAAAAATTAGAGCAACATGCCATGACCCAGACGCCACAAATTCTACCGCCGATGAAGAATTCGACCCAATTAAGAGAAGATCAAAGAAAAAAGTCCATGAAATATTATTGAATGCTCCTAAAAAAAGGGTGATTTTGAATTTGAAGGAAAAAATCCAAAAGTATGAAATGGACACCATTTAAGAACCCAATTATGTCTTCTTCTTGATTTTCCGAAACAACCTCGGATGTTTCAATCGACGAAGCTGAAGTCTCAAATTCAAAGTTTACCCAATCAAGCTCATGTCTGGCTTTCCATTTCACGCTTTTGGGTTTTTTCTCATTCAAATAAGTAATAACAATTTTTTTAGGAGTATTCAAAAACAATTTCATGGACTTGTTTTTTTAATCTTTTCTGAATTGGGTCCAATTCTTCATCGGAGGATGAATCTGTGGTGTTTAGTGAATTAATTGTTGAATAATTATTTAACAATTTTTAAATCAAAGTAAAAATATGTAGGTATAAGTCTTAAAATTTGATCATCTAAATCAAAATGTCCAACTCATAATTTTTTTGGGTAAACATGCAATAATCAATTTTTAAAATCACTTAAAATTCTCAATTTTAATCTTTGAGGGTAAATATATAATCATCAGTTTTAGAATACAGTCAAAATGTTCAAATCCTATTTTTGGGGGTTAATATGCAATTATTACTTTAGAATTCACCAAAATTCCCAAATTATTAAGAATAAAGACCACAAATGTTGTTAATTTTATCAATTTTCATGAAATTTGGACAAAAATTGCTTAAGATTTAGAAATTATGGGGTTAAATTGTTAGCCCGAAATACATGAAGGGTAAACTTGCCATCGCGCTTTAGTTAATTAACCCATTTTGCCTTTTCCCCTGATTATATACTTGTTATCCCAAGATTGAATCATAATTACAAATATATTATGATCTTCTTGCAGTTCTATCTCAATCAATATAATTGACCTTTTATTACTAAAGTGGCCCAATTATTTTAAATAAACCCTCGTACACAAAATATGAATCTTATTATAAAATTAATTATTTTAAGCCTAGACTAGATATCGCCTGCACAACTTCAATAGGCTAGACATCTACATACCATGAAGTTCACACAAGAACGCTCACCATATTTTACTACTCGGATTGTCACTACAAAAAAATTAAATTTTAGTGACAAAATAGTAAATGGCAAAGTGACAAGAATTTAAATATTTTCATTAAAATGATGTATAAAGACACACTAGTGACAAGAAATGTGAAAAAGTTGTCACTATTGATATTTAGTGATACCCCAAAAGAGACAACTACAAAATTGTCACTAAGTTATAGTGAATATATTTATTGTCACTAGGTTTTCATTGAAAGGGTGTCCCTAATTATCAATAGTGACAACTTAAGTTCCATACACTTGTCAATAATAGCCATTAGTGACAACTTAAAAATATATTTTGTCACTATTGTTTTTGTGACAAAACTAATTTTTTTGTCACTAAATATTTGCAAAAAGTGACAACTTCAACAGTATCACTTAATATTTGGTCGCTACAATCCAATTTTCTTTTAGTGATGATTGAAATTCAATTGGGAAGGAATTTGAAATAAATGTAATTGAGATTTCTATACTTGAAATGCACGTAATTGAAATATCTTGTTTGCATAAGTTTTTATAAGGGATTTCAAATTCATTCACGTCGGATTTATTATTTGCTAAATAATGGTTAAAAGTGTTTGATATCATAGACTATAAAATTAAATTTAGTGAATTAACCTTCTAATAATTAATTAAAAATTTTAAATCAAAGTAAAAATATGTAGGTATAATTCTTAAAATTTAATCATCTAGATCAAATTGTCTAATTCATAATTTTTTTGGGTAAACATGCAATAAAATCACTTAAAATTCTCAATTTTAATCTTTGAGGGTAAATATATAATCATAAGTTTTAGAATACAGTCAAAATGCTCAAATCCTATTTTTGGGGGTTAATATGCAATTATTACTTTAGAATTCAGCAAAATTCCCAAATTATTAAGAATAAATACCACAAATGTTGTTAATTTTATCAATTTTCATGAAATTTGTAATAAAATTGCTTAAGATTTAGAAATTATGGGGTTAAATTGTTAGCCCGAAATACATGAAAGGGAAACTTGCCATCGCGCTTTAGTTATGTAACCATTTTTGCCTTTTCCCCTGATTATATAATTGTTATCCCAAGATTGAATCATAATTACAAATATATTATGATCTTCTTTCAATTCTATCTCAATCAAAAAAATTGACCTTTTATTACTAAAGTGGCCCAATTACTTTAAACAAACCCTCGTACACGGAAATATGAATCTTATTATCAAATTAATTCTTTTAAGCCTAGACTAGATATCGCCTGCACAACTTCAATAGGCTAGACATCTACATACCATGAAGTTCACACAAGAACGCTCACCTGATTTGACTACTCGGATTTTCACTACAAAAAAATTAAATTTAGTGGCAAAATAGTAAATGACAAAGTGATAAGAATTTAAATATTTTCACTAAAATGATGTATATAGACACACTAGTGACAAGAAATGTGAAAAAGTTGTCACTATTGACATTTAGTGATACCCCAAAAGAGACACAACTAAAAAATTGTCACTAAATTATAGTGAACATATTTATTGTCTCTAGGTTTTCATTGAAAGGGTGTCACTAATTATCAATAGTGACAACTTAAGTTCCATACACTTGTCACTAATAGCCATTAGTGACAACTTAAAAATATATTTTGTCACTATTGCACTTGACACTATTGTTATTGTGACAAAACTAATTTTTTTGTCACTAAATATATGCAAAAAGTGACAACTTCGACAATGTCACTTAATATTTTGTGGCTACAATCCATTTTTCTTTTACTGATGATTGAAATTAAATTGGTAAGGAATTGAAATAAATGTATTGAAGATATCTATATTTGAAATACCCGTAATTTAAATATCTTGTTTGCAAAAGTTTCTATTATGGATATCAAATTCATTCACGTCGGATTTATTATTTGCTAAATAATGGTTAAAGGTGTTTGATATCCTCAACTATAATATTAAATTAGTGAATTGGCCTTTGAACAATTATTTAACAACTTTTAAATTAAAGTAAAAATATGTAGGTATAAGTTTTAAAATTTAATCATCTAGATCAAAATGTCCAATTCATAATTTTTTTGGGTAAACATGCTATAATCAATTTTTAAATCCACTTAAATTCTCAATTTTAATCTTTGAGGGTAAATATATAATAATCAGTTTTAGAATCCAGTCAAAATGCTCAAATCCTACTTCTGGGGGTTAATATACAATTATTGCTTTTAAAATTCAGCAAAATTCCCAAATTATTAAGAATAAAGACCACAAGATATATTTATTGATGTCACACTTCAATAAAATCTAAACTCATTTCCCTGGCCACAACATACTTGTGCGCCCGCCTCACTTACTCAAATAAATATTTTTTTATACACAAATATTTTCATAACCATCGTAAGAACTTCAAATTATTTTTATTTTTTCTTTGTTGAGAGGTCTTCTTCCATTTTCTTTTCAGGAAAGAAATAAAATTTTATTTCATTTTGAGATATAGATTTGTCGTAAGAAAATTGAAAAATTCTTACGAAGATAAAGACAATATTTGTGAATAAAAAAATATTTATTTAAGCAAGTGAGGAGGCGCACAAATATGTTGTGGCCAGGGAAATGAGTTTAGATTTTATTGTAGAGTGACATGCATAAATATTTATTTATATAGGGACTTAGGAGGAGAAACCTAGAATATGTTGATGGCATAATTTCTAACATTACTATGGTTCTGAAAATAAAAAATAAATAAATCTTGGCCGAGACTAACTTAGTGGGCCAATAGTCCATATCTGGATCTATTAAAATTTACTAAGTTATTTTAAACACCATTTGAAGGATTGAAAATGAATTGTTTTGGAATTTGAAATAAATGTATTTGAGATTTCTATATTTGAAATACACGTAATTGAAATATCTTGTTTGCAAAAGTTTCTATAAGGGATTTCAAATTCATTCACGTCGAATTTATTATTTGCTAAATAATTGTTAAAAGTGTTTGATATCCTCAACTATAATGTTAAGTTTAGAGAATGAGCCTTTGCATAATTATTTAACAACTTTTAAATCAATGTAAAAATCTGTAGTTATAAGTCTTAAAATTTAATCATCTAGATCAAAATTTCCAATTCATAATTTTTTTGGGTAAAAATGCAATAATCAATTTTTAATTCATTTAAAATTCTCAGTTTTGATCTTTGAGGGTAAATATATAATCATCAGTTTTAGAATCCAGGCAAGATGCTCAAATCCTACTTTTGGGGGTACATATGCAATTATAACTTTTAAAATTCAGCGAAATTCACAAATTATTAAGAATATAGACCACAAGTGTTGTTAATTTTATCAATTTGCGTGAAATTGGTACTAACATAGCTTAAGATTGCAAAATTATGGGGTCAAATTGTTGGCCCGATATATATGAAGGGTAAACTTGCCATCGCGCTTTAGTTATGGAACCATTTTTGCCTTTTCTCCTTATTATATACTTCTTATCCCAAGATTGAATCATAATTACAAATATATTATGATCTTCTTGCAATTCTATCTCAATCAATAGAATTGACATTTTATTACTAAAGTGGCCCAATTATATTAAATAAACCCTCGTACACGGAAATATGAATCTTATTATTAAATTAATTCTTTAAAGCTTAGACTACATATCGCCTGCACAACTTCAACAAGCTAGACATCTACATACCATGAAGTTCACACAAGAACACTCACCGGATTTGATTATTCAAATTGATATTTGACTTAAATTTCTTGATAACAAATACAACATTTAGTGTCTAATATGAATAAATTATGAAACGACAAACTTGATTCCGAAAATCTTAAACCTGATTTGAGGTTTAATATGTTCACAAACCAAAATTTTAAGTATAAAATAAAAAATAATTTAATTATCAAATCTTAAGGAATAATAAACACTCAAAAACCTTTAGGCTCAGTATTACTTTCTCAAACAAACTCAACTCCCTAGAGACCGAATATGGAATACTCGTGATGTATGAAGGTCGTTGTTCGGAACAATCCCCTTTGACCTGGGTTGATTGCTTCTAAAATATTAGACAAACTCACCGGAACAACAACTCCCCTTTAAGCTTAGAAATCTATTTCCATAAAGTGTATTTCAAATATAGAAATCTCAAATACATTTAGTTAACATTCCCTACCAATTCTATTTCATTCATCCTAGCGGTGTTTAAAAGATTTTGAGAACCTACCTATTCAAATTTAAACTCACTAAATTTCAATAGATCCGTATATAGACTCGTGGCCCACTAATTTGGTGTCGGCACAAATTTATTTATATTTTATTTTAAATACCCTAGTAACATTGGATATTATGCCATTAGAATATTCAAGGTTTCTACTCCTAAATACCTACATAAAGATATATTTATTGTTGTCACACTTCAATAAAATCTAAACTCATTTCCCTGGCCACGACATACTTGTGCGCCACCCTCACTTACTCAAATAAATATTTTTTTATACCAAAATATCTTCATAACCATCATAAGAACTTGTCAGTTTTCTTACCACAGATCTATATCTTAAAATAAAAAATAAAATTCTTTCCTCAAATTAATTGCAAAAAATCGTCAAAGCTAAAAAAGTCAGAGCTACATACTTTGACCCAGATGAGATTCTTCTTTCGATGAAGAATTGGACCAATTCAGAGAAGATCAAAGAAAAAAGTCCATGAAATATTATTGAATGCTCCTAAAAAAGGGTGATTTTGAATTTGAAGGAAAAAAACCCAAAAATATGAAATGGACACCATTTAAGAACCCAAATATGTAATATCCCGTATTTTTAAATTAACGTAAAATGAATTCAAATTGATTTAATTTGGTTAAGAATTAGAAGAAAAAATATTTATTGTTGTAAGTGGTACTCAATTGAACATTGAAAATAAAATTGAAGTGTCTAATCATAGAAGAGGACTAAAGTGAATGTTTTAAGAAATGTAGAGGACTTTAAGGATCATGTATAAAATAAGGAAGTCAACTAAATTCGTTCTGGCCTATAGATTATATAGTTGAGATTTTGGGATTCATATTGAACTAACTCAAAGTCAAACTTAAATTAAATTTGGAGTTAATTTATAGCAACTTAACTATTAGGGGTTCAAGGAACGATGGAGAATAGTTGGGGGTTTGAATTGATAGATAAGGGTGATTACTTCGTGAATAATTTACACTATCTCTAAGTAATTGATTTAATAGTTATATACACTTTTAAGTTTTCATTTTTCTTAATTCTTACACTTGCAACTTATTTCAAATGAGATATTATCCAAATTAAAACTCTCCGCACGGCAACAAAGAAGAAAGTAAATTGGTATAGTACGTTATAAATAAAATAAAGGGTTCAACTATAGTGGTAGACTAAAGTTAAGGTTTATGAAATGTAGTGAATCAAGTATAAAAGTTGAAAATGTCAATTGAACTCGTTATGGGCTTAATAAATCATGTAATAAAGAATTGGGGGACAATCTTCAATTACCTTTAAACCTTTTACTCAATTAACAGATAGTGGAGACTTGGAGGTTAAAAGTGAATTATGGAAGCTTGGGCCTTAAAGGTTGCGTTAAGCTTTGGCATGTGGACAATTCATTTCTCATCTTGCCTATACAAAGTACCACGTATCAGCCATGTTGGAAATAGTGATGACTCTTACCAAATCTTGCCACTTGCTATTCTTTCCTTCATCCACAGTATCTAGTCAATTAACCAAAGCAAAATCATAGTATTTATCTAATATAACCACACTTTCTCTATCGAATTCATTAAGCATATGGAAAAAATTCAGTAGAACAAGAATAAAGGAAAGCAAATGAAATCAAGTATCAACCTATGTAACTAACCAAATATATAGCTTAAACACAGAAAAATTGACAAAGGGACGGACTGAGGGCAGAGGTTTGGGACGTGGTGGTGGTTGGCCTATCAGCAAGGTGGGTTTTAATACTTATTTTGTGCTCAATTAAATGCTGGAGTTTAATATCTAAATGTTAGACTTAATATTTGGAGTTGGATTAGGACTTCTTAATGAAAATCTTGGATTGTAGAAGATAAGTTGAATTTTGAACTTGTTTAGTTGAACCACGACTTAAAATAAATCGAACATCGGGCATAAGTTAATTTAATACTTCTAACTAAAGTATTATAATAATTGTTTAGTTAAGTTAATAATGGTATTTAGTTAAGAAGGTATAATGGGTACAAGATAGAAGTTGTTAAATAAACCTACGGATTGTTAATTTATGTGTTAATTGGACTTTTATCATCCAATTTATGATGTATCTATTCCCTAAACTAACTGATTATCACCGGGGAAATGAATAAAGTATTTTACTAGATGCCAAACAAGAAAAAGATCAACCACGTGTAATTGAAATTATTTAAACGTTATTATTATTGTCTAAACCTTAATATCGACATTAGACGACTAATAAGAGATAGGACAATAGATGAAAACTTGAAGAGTAATCGATCGTGGAATCGTTATTTATAGAATTGGGACGCTGATTGTAGGTAACTCAAGAATAGTCGATATTTGATTATCCGACTATATAATCGAGATGTAAAATGAATTGGATCGAGGTCATTCCTCTACGAAGCCATGCTAGAAGGTTTAAATTGATAAGCGGGACTTGAGGCCATCTGTCTACCGTTGAGTAGCACTCATAGCCTGAGAACGGTGAGCGCCTCAATAAAATATTTTTTTAAAACTGAAAGAGCTTAAAAAAAAAATCATATCGTATATATGCATTTTTCATTTGAAATGACTATGATTGTTATATCTATGTTTATAAATGTATGCATTTCTCGCATTACATGATAATTGTTGAATAATGGGGTGTAGTACTTTATCTCACCTCATATTGATGGATGGTACCAAGGTGTAGTACTTTATCTCACCTATGTACTAATTGCATATGCATGATTATTTGTGCGCTCATCTGCTCTCGCTTGATGGTATTCTCTGGATAACTCTGGGGAGCTGGGGCTACAGAACTACCAGAGCTCTGCCATTGATCGGACTCACAAAACCAAGGATTAGAGCCCCTTGGGGAGTGACTCACATCATTCGGCTAAGACATGTCAATGCCGTTCTATATAGGGAAAGGTTGCCGCCTTATCCCTGGGAAAGGTTGCCGCCTTATCCCTCATCTAACCGGCGTATTAACTAATCCCTCCCCTGATCTTTCCGTATCCTTTTGAGGTGAAGTGGTTGTTTAGTCCATGGGAACGTGATCTCATTTGTGTTATTAATGTATTTGTTATACTATTGTGGATTGATTTTACAATTAAATAGGCAGTTCATGGATTTCTAAATCGTTTCTTGCATAAAATTCAATTGCACCCCGACACAGGCCTCACTAAGTTGTTTTTACAACTTACGCTTTCAAATTATCACTCTTTCAGAATTTCACCGAAGAGCAGGATGGACCACATCAGACTAAGGGATTTCAGTTGGGCGTCTACCATAGAGTTTCTAGAATCTGTCAGGTGAATATTGGTTTTGTCTTGATAAGTTAAGTGTAATGAGATAGTTGGAAAAAATTATTGTATTGTAATAAACAGTTAGAGCTCTGAACTGCAGTTATTGGAAATTTATTAAGGTTATATTATTATTATTTTATTCGTAGCAGGCAGGTGCCGGGTTCGGGCCGTTACAAAATATGTATTCTTCTTGATTTTACGAAACAACATCATATGTTACATTCGATGAATTTGAGGTCTCAAATTCAAAGTTCACCGAATCAAGCTCATGTTTGGCTTTCCATTTTGTACTTTTGGGTTTTTTTCCTTCAAATAAATAATCACCCTTTTTTTAGAAGCATTAAAAAATATTCATGGACTTTTTTCACTGAATTGGATCCAATTCTTCATCGGAGGATGAATATGTGGTGTGTGGGTCAGAGTATATAGCTCTGATTTTTATTTTTATTTTGTCTTTGTTGATAGGTCTTCTTCCATTTTAATTTGAAGAAAGAAATAAAATTTTATTTCATTTTGAAATATAGATTTGTTGTAAGAAAATTGACAAGTTCTTACGATGGTAAATAAAATATTTGTGAATAAAAAGATATTTATTTGAGCAAGTGAGGGACAACAAAAGCATGTGGTGGCCCAGGAAATGAGTTTAGATTTTATTGTTAAGTGACATGAATAAATATTTCTTTATATAGGCACTTAGGAGGAGAAACCTATAATATGTTGATGGCATAATTTCTAACAGTACTATGGTTTTGAAAATAAAAAATAAATAAATTTGGGCCGAGACTAACTTAGTGGGCCAATAGTCCATAACCGGGTCAATTAAAATTTATTGAATTTTATACACCGTTTGAATGATTGAAATTGAATTGGTAAGGAATTTGAAATAAATTTATTTCAGATTTCTATATTTGAAATACACGTGATTGAATATCTTGTTTTGCAAAATTTTCTATAAGGGATTTCAAATTCATTCATGTCGGATTTATTATTTGCTAAATAATTGTTAAAAATGTTTTATATACTCAACTATAATATTAAATTTAGCGAATAAACCTTTGAATAATTATTTAACAACTTTTAAATCAAAGTAAAATTATGTAGGTATAAGTCTTAAAATTTTATCATCTAGATCTAAATTTCAAATTCATTATTTTTTTGGGTAAAAATGCAATAATAAATTTTTAAATTCACTTAAAATTCTCAATTTTGATCATTGATGGTAAATATTTAATCATCAGTTTTAGAATTCAGTCCAAATGCTCAAATCCTACTTCTGGGGGTAAATATCCATTTATTACTTTTAAAATTCAGCAAAATTCCCAAATTATTAAGAATATAGACCACAAGCGTTGTCAATTTTATCAATTTGCCAGAAATTGGTATTAAAATTGCCTAAGATTTAGAAATTATGGGGTCAAATGTTGGCCTGAATATATGACGGGTAAACTTGCCATCACGCTTTATTTATGGAACCATTTTTGCCTTTTCCCCTGATTATATACTTGTTATCCCAAGATTGAATCATAATTACAAATATATTATTATCTTATTCATAGGATAGTGCCCAGCAAGGCAACTCGTTAAGACCTGTACGATTATGCATGGTTCACATGGAGTGAATTTGTAGCATTTCATGAACAAGGCATTTGATGCTATTGCATATGACCAGGTGGTTCGATATGGGATCGAACGCATCGAACGACCAGAACAGAGAAACCCATTTTGGAAGCGCGTGTCGCATATCGGTAATGGGATGTTTCTCAAAGACTTATAATAGTGTACGATTAAGTCCTCAGACTTGAGGTGCTAGAGCGCATTCGGTATGCGGGTGTGCGCACTTTGAATTAGGATCTGGTGACGTAGCCTGACCATTGTGTGCCTACTTTGGGTACGTGTAGTCGTATAATAGATAATAGATTCCGAGAAATCCATAGCCATGGTCTGTGACTGATTTGGATAGGAGTTTCCAAATTAGGCAGTCACACTGGAATTGTTACCCAGAATTAGAATGTACAGAATTGAGATAATTAGAGGTGCCGGTCAATTAACACACCCTAGGTCTCGGTCGGGAAATTAATCGCTAGAGGGACCGTATGTACATGGCAGTTATAAGAGGTGAAGTTCACAAAGATCAATTCACAAGAAGTTGGGCCTCATGGGCTTGTAGCTAGACATCGACCATGAGGTGTGGGTACTCCTGAATTAACCGGGGATTAATTGTGGAGTGGTCAATTACAAGTGTGTAATTGATCGGAGCAATTAATTTCTCATTAATTAAATCACGAAATTCATGGGCCTACGGCCAATTGATGGTGAACCTAGAGAGTCACAATCAATACATTTGGACAACAATAGTCAGAAGGAGATGATTGATTTAATGGAGTTAAATCAATAATTTAATTGAATTAAAGTGTTAGTTCAATTTGGAGATTAATTAATTAGATAGTCTAATTATTAAATATTAATTAAAGTGTTAACTATTGAAGAGAGATTAATTAATTATAATGTAAAATTAATTGGGTTTATTCAATTAAGTTGTTAATTAATTAAATGCAAGAGATTGGCAAAATCTTGCACAATAAGGAAAAAATTAGATGCTTATAAATAGGAGACTAAGAGACTCCTTAAAAACTAATGCAAAAACTAAACCCTAGGTAATTGTTAGCCCTAGCCGTCCGCCTTTGTGCCGCCCCCTCTTTCACTCTCTTCTCCTCTCATCTAGATATAGATCTGGATCTAGATTTGAAAATCTCCATTGAAGGACCTTCTTATTCTAGTTCTTAGCCTAAGATCTGAAGGTGTAGCTATAATCTTTCTGGTGTGGATACTTCTAGAGGCACGGCGTTTGGAGTGCTTCAGATTTGGATCTAGATTTGAAAATCTTCATTGAAGGACCTTCTTATTCTAGTTCTTAGCCTAAGATCTGAAGGTGTAGCTATAATCTTTCTGGTGTGGATACTTCTAGAGGCACGGCGTTTGGAGTGCTTCAGTGAAAAAAGAGAATACCGGAGAAAACTACCACCATTCCTGTGGTGAGGTAATTTTCGATTACCACCTTGTTTAATACAACTATTGTATTTTCGTTTCGACCTTTTTCGTATGAGTTAATTAAGACGAATATTCCTGGCCTTGGAGTTTGTTCGGAAATTTTTTAATTCCGCACATTTGTAGTTTGACAACCGAACAATATCCCAACACTTACTGCAATTCTATCTCAATCAATAGAATTGACCTTTTATTACTAAAGTGGCCTAATTATATTAAATAAACCATCGTAAACGGAAATATGAATCTTATTATTAAATTAATTTTTACGCTTAGACTAGATATCGCCTGCACTACTTCAACAAGCTAGACATCTACACACCATGAAGTTCACACAAGAACGCTCACCTGATTTGACTATTCAGATTGTAATTTGTCTTAAATTTATTGATAACAAATACAACATTTAGTATCTAATATGAATAAATTCTGAAAAGACAAACTTGTTTTCGAAAATCTTAAACCTGATCTGAGGTTTAATATGCTCACAAACAAAAATTCTAGGTATAAAATAAAATAAAAATTTAATTATCAAACCTTAAAGAATAATAAACACTCAAAAACCTTCAGGCTCAAGATTACTTGCTCAAACAAACTCAACTCGCTAGAGACCGAATATGGTATACTCGTGATGTGTGAAAGTCGTTGTTCAGAATAATTCCCTTTGACCTGCGTTGATTGCTTCTAAAAAATTAGACTAACTCACCGAAACAACTCCCATTTGAGCTTAGAAATCTATATATATAACGTGTATTTCAAATATAGAAATCTCAAATACATTTAATTAAAATTCCCAGCCAAATCAATTTCATTCATACTGACAGTGTTTAAAAGATTTCGAGAAACCTACCTATTCAAATTTAAACTCACTAAATTACAATAGATCCATATATAGACTTATGGCCCACTAATTTGGTGTCGGCTCAAATTTATTTATATTTTATTTTCAAAACCCTAGTAACGTTGGAATTATGCCATCAGCATATTCTAGGTATCTCCTCCTAATTGGCTATATAAAGATATATTTATTGTTGTCACACTTCAATAAAATCTAAACTCATTTCCTTGGCAACAACATACTTGTCCACCCCCTTAGTTACTCAAATAAATATTTTTTTATTCACAAATATTTTCATATCCATCTTAAGAACTTGTCAATTTTCTTAGGTAAGATCTATATCTTAAAATGAAAAAAAGATTTTCTTTCATCAAATTACATGGAAGAAATCCTAAAAGCTAAAAAAGAGCATAGCTACATACTTTGACCCAGACGCCAAAGATTCTTCCTTCGATGAATAATTGTACCCAATTCAGAGAAGATCAAAGAAAAAAGTCCATGCAATATTACTGAATGCTCCTAAAAAGGGTGATTATGAATTTGAAGGAAAAAAACCAAATAGTATGAAATGGGCACCATTTAAGAACCCAAACATGTCTTCTTCTAGATTTTCGAAACAACCTCAGATGTTTCATTCGATGAATCTGAAGTATCAAATTCAAAGTTTACCCACTCAAGCTCATGTTTGGCTTTCCATTTCGTACTTTTGGGGTTTTTTCCTTCAAATAAATAATCACCCTTTTTTTAGGAGCATTAAAAAAAATTCATTTACTTTTTTCTTTAAACTTTTTTGAATTGGATCCAATTCTTCATCAGAGGATGAATCTGTGGTGTGTGGGTGACAGTATGTAGGTCTGATTTTTATTTTTATTTTTCTTTATTGAGAGGTCTTCTTCCATTTTCTTTTGAGGAAAGAAATAAAATTTTATTTCATTTTGAGATATAGATTTGTCGTAAGAAAATTGACTAATTCTTACAAATATCAAGAAAATATTTGTGAATAAAAAAATATTTATTTAAGCAAGTGAGGAGGCGCACAAATATGTTGTGGCCAGGGAAATGAGTTTAGATTTTATTGTAGAGTGACATGAATAAATATTTCTTTATATAGGCACTTAGGAGGAGAAACCTAGAATATGTTGATGGCATAATTTCTAACATTACTATGGTTCTGAAAATAAAAAATAAAAAATCTTGGCCGGACTAACTTAGTGGGCCAATAGTCCATATCTGGATCTATTAAAATTTACTAAGTTATTTTAAACACCATTTGAAGGATTGAAATTGAATTGTATTGGAATTTGAAATAAATTTATTTGAGATTTCTATATTTGAAATACACGTAATTGAAATATCCTGTTTGCAAAATTTTCTATAAGGGATTTCAAATTCATTCACGTCGGATTTATTATTTGCTAAATAATTGTTAAAAATGTTTTATATCCTCAACTATAATATTAAATTTAGTGAATAAACCTTTGAATAATTATTTAACAACTTTTAAATCAAAATAAAATTATGTAGGTATAAGTCTTAAAATTTTATGATCTAGATCCAAATTTCCAATTCATTATTTTTTTGGGTAAAAATGCAATCATAAATTTTTAAATTCACTTAATATTCTCAATTTTGATCATTGATGGTAAATATTTAATCGTCAGTTTTAGAATTCAGTCCAAATGCTCAAATCCTACTTTTGGGGGTAAATATTCATTTATTAATTTTAAAATTCAGCAAAATTCCCAAATTATTAAGAATATAGACCACAAGTGTTGTCAATTTTATCAATTTGCCTGAAATTGGTATTAAAATTGCCTAAGATTTAGAAATTATGGGGTCAAATGTTGGCCTGAAATATATGAAGGGTAAACTTGCCATCACCTTTATTTATGGAACCATTTTCGCCTTTTCCCCTGATTATATACTTGTTATCCAAAGATTGAATCATAATTACAAATATATTATTATCTTATTGATAGGATAGTGCCCAGCAAGCCAACTCGTTAATACCTGTACGATTATGCATGATTCACATGGAGTGAATTTGTAGCGTTTAATGAACAAGGCATTTGATGCTAGTGCATATGACCAGGTGATTCGATATGGGATCGAACGCATCGAACGACCAGAACAGAGAAACCTATTTTGGAAGCGCGTGTCGTATATCGGTAATGGGATGTTTCTCACAGACTTATAATAGTGTACGATTTAGTCCTTAGACTTGAGGTGCTAGAGTGAATTCGGTATGCGGGTGTGCGTACTTTGAATTCGGATCCGGTCACGTAGCCTGACCATTGTGTGCCTACTTTGGGTACGTGTAGTCGTATAATAGATAATAGATTCCGAGAAATCCATAGCCATGGTCTGTGACTGATTTGGAAAGGAGTTTCCAAATTTAGCAGTCACACTGGAATTGTTACCCAAAATTAGAAAGTACAGAATCGAGATAATTAGAGGTGCCGATCAATTAACACACCCTAGGTCTCGGTCGGTAAATTAATCTATAGAGGGACCGTATGTACATGGCAGTTATAAGAGGTGAGGTTCACAAAGATCAATTCACAAGAAGTTTGGCCTCATGGGCTTGTAGCTAGACATCGACCATGAGGTGTGGGTACTCCTGAATTAATCGGGGAGTGGTCAATTACAAGTGTGTAATTGATCGGATCAATTAATTTCTCATTAATTAAATCACGAAATTCGTAGGCCTACGGCCAATTGATGGTGAACCTAGAAAGTCACAATCAATACAGTTGGACAACAATAGTCAGAAGGAGATGATTGATTTAATGGAGTTAAATCAATAATTTAATTGAATTAAAGTGTTAGTTCAATTTGGAGATTAATTAATTAGATAGTCTAATTATTAAATATTAATTAAAGTGTTAATTAATGAAGAGAGATTAATTAATTATAATGTCTAATTAATTGGGTTTATTCAATTAAGGTGTTAATTAAATAAATGCAAGAGATGGGAAAAATCTTGCACAATAAGGAAAAAAGGAGAGGCTTATAAATAGGAGACTAAGAGACTCCTTAAACACTAATGCAAAAACTAAACCCTAGGTAATTGTTAGCCCTAGCCGTCCGCCTTTGTGCCGCCCCCTATCTCACTCTCTTCTCCTCTCATCTAGATATAGATCTGGATCTAGATTTGAAAATCTCCATTGAAGGACTTTCTTATTCTAGTTTTTAGCCTAAGATCTGAAGGTGTTGCTATAATCTTTCTGGTGTGGATACTTCAAGAGGCACGACGTTTGGAGTGCTTCAGTGAACAAAGAGAAGACCGGAGAAAACCACCACCATTCCTGTGGTGAGGTAATTTTCGATTACCACCTTGTTTAATACAACTGTTGTATTTTCGTTTCAACCTTTTTCGTATGAGTTAATTAAGATGAATATTCCTGGCCATGGAGTTTGTTCGGAAATTTTTTAATTCCACACATTTGTAGTTTGACAACCGAACGATATCCCAACACTTATTGAAATTCTATCTCAATCAATAGAATTGACCTTTTATTACTAAAGTGGCCTAATTATATTAAATAAACCCTCGTACACGGAAATATGAATCTTATTATTAAATTAATTTTTACTCTTAGACTAGATATCGCCTGCACTACTTCAACAAGCTAGACATCTACACACCATGAAGTTCACACAAGAACGCTCACCTGATTTGACTATTCAGATTGTAATTTGTCTTAAATTTCTTAATAAAAAATACAACATTTAGTATCTAATATGAATAAATTCTGAAAAGACAAACTTGTTTTCGAAAATCTTAAACCTGATCTGAGGTTTAATATGCTCACAAACAAAAATTCTAGGTATAAAATAAAATAAAAATTTAATTATCAAATCTTAAAGAATAATAAACACTCAAAAACCTTTAGGCTCAATATTACTTGCTCAAACAAACTCAACTCGCTAGAGACCGAATATGGAATACTCGTGATGTGTGAAAGTCGTTGTTCGGAACAATTCCCTTTGACCTGCGTTGATTGCTTCTAAAAAATTAGACGATCTCTATATATATAACGTGTGTTTCAAATATAGAAATCTCAAATACATTTATTTAAAATTTCCAGCCAAATCAATTTCATTTATCCTGACAGTGTTTAAAAGATTTCGAGAAACCTACCTATTCAAATTTAAACTCACTAAATTTCAATAGATCCATATATAGACTTATGGCCCAATAATTTGTTGTCGGCTCAAATTTATTTATATTTTATTTCGAAACCCTAGTAACGTTGGAATTATGCCATCAGCATATTCTAGGTATCTCCTCCTAATTGGCTATATAAAGATATATTTATTGTTGTCACACTTCAATAAAATCTAAACTCATTTCCTTGGCCACAACATACTTGTCCGCCCCCTTAGTTACTCAAATAAATATTTTTTTATTCACAAATATTTTCATATCCATCGTAAGAACTTGTCAATTTTCTTAGGTAAGATCTATATCTTAAAATGGAAAAAGATTTTCTTTCATCAAATTAAATGGAAGAAATCCTAAAAGCTAAAAAAGAACAAAGCTACATACTCTGACCCAGATGCCACAGATTCTTCCTTCGATGAATAATTGTACCCAATTCATAGAAGATCAAAGAAAAAAGTCCATGCAATATTACTGAATGCTCCTAAAAAGGGTGATTATGAATTTGAAGGAAAAAAACCCAAAAGTATGAAATGGGCACCATTTAAGAACCCAAACATGTCTTCTTCTAGATTTTCGAAACAACCTCAGATGTTTCATTCGATGAATCTGAAGTATCAAATTCAAAGTTTACCCAATCAAGCTCATGTTTGGCTTTCCATTTCGTACTTTTGGGGTTTTTTCCTTCAAATAAATAATCACCCTTTTTTTAGGAGCATTAAAAAAAATTCATTTACTTTTTTCTTTAAACTTTTTTGAATTGGATCCAATTCTTCATCAGAGGATGAATCTGTGGTGTGTGGGTGACAGTATGTAGGTCTGATTTTTATTTTTATTTTTTCTTTGTTGAGAGGTCTTCTTCCATTTTCTTTTGAGGAAAGAAATAAAATTTTTTTTCAATTTGAGATATAAATTTGTCGTAAGAAAATTGGCAAATTCTTACGAAGATAAAGAAAATATTTGTGAATCAAAAAAATATTTATTTAAGCAAGTGAGGAGGCGCTCAAATATGTTGTGGCCAGGGAAATGAGTTTAGATTTTATTGTAGAGTGACATCAATAAATATTTCTTTATATAGGCACTTAGGAGGAGAAACCTAGAATATGTTGATGGCATAATTTCTAACATTACTATGGTTCTGAAAATAAAAAATAAATAAATTTGGGCCGAGACTAACTTAGTGGCCCAATTGTCCATATCCGGGTCTATTAAAATTTATGGAGTTATTTTAAACACCGTTTGAATGATTGAAATTGAATTGTTAAGGAATTTGAAATAAATGTATTTGAGATTTCTATATTTGAAATACACGTAATTGAATATCTTGTTTTGCAAAAGTTTCAATAAGGGATTTCAAATTCATTCCCGTTGGATTTATTATTTGCTAAATAATTGTTAAAAATTTTTGATATCCTCAACTATAATATTAAATTTAGCGAATAAACCTTTGAATAATTATTTAACAACTTTTAAATCAAAGTAAAATTAATGTAGGTATAAGTCTTAAAATTTAATCATCTAGATCCAAATTTCCAATTCATAATTTTTTTGGGTAAAAATGCAATCCTAAATTTTTAAATTCACTTAAAATTCTCAATTTTGATCTTTGATGGTAAATATTTAATCATCAGTTTTAGAATCCAGTCCAAATGCTCAAATCCTACTTCTGGGGGTAAATATGCATTTATTACTTTTAAAATTCAGCAAAATTCCCAAATTATTAAGAATATAGACCACAAGTGTTGTTAATTTTATCAATTTGCATGAAATTGTATTAAAATTGCTTAAGATTTAGAAATTATGGTGTCAAATTGTTGGCCCGAAATATATGAAGGGTATACTTGCCATCATGCTTTATTTATGGAACCATTTTTGCCTTTTCCCCTATTTATATACTTGTTATCCACAGATTGAATCACAATTACAAATATCTTATTATCTTATTGATAGGATAGTGCCCAGCAAGCCAACTCGTTAGCTTGTAATAGGACTATTCTGTATTGGACAAATCTTTGATTAAATGATTAAATACGCAATGTTTATTTATATCGTGTATAGAATAAAATAATGGCCATCTTCATCGGTTGCAGCGAAAGAAAGTGTTTGGATGAGAAACTTCATCCAAGAGTTGGATGTAATACCTAGCATTGCAGAACCCATACTAGTCTTCTGTGACAACAATGGGGTAATCACTCAAGCAAGGGAGCCGAGATCACACAATCAATCTTAACACGTGATGAGGAAATACCATGTGATTAGGGAAATCATTGGTAGAGGAGACATACGAATGGAACGTGTCGAACTCGGAAGATAACGTAGTTGATCCACTGTCTCAGAAGGTGTTCGAAGAACATCATATGAAGATGGGTTAGAAATGTCTGTGATTGGCTTTAGGGCAAGTGAGAGATTGATAGGATAGGGCCTAGCAAGCCAACTCGTTAGCTTGTAATAGGACTATTCTATATTGGACAAATCTTTTATTAAATAATTAATTACGCAATGTTTCTTTATATCGTGTGTAGAATAAACTAACGGCCATCTTCATCTTTCATGAATACATTTAACCGATTGGTAGAAATCCTAAGATCATATTTGACAATAGGACGATTCACTTCAGTATGAGTGCAATCTTGAAACAGTCTCTAAGGTCGTCATCTTAAAACACGTTCCAAGTCATAGATTCCGATCGAGACGGGGTATCGAAGGAATCGCTAAGACTTGTTACGATTATGCATGATTCACATGGAGTGAATTTGTAGCGTTTCATGAACAAGGCATTTGATGCTAGTGCATATGACCAGGTGGTTCGATATGGGATCGAACGCATCGAACGACCCAAACAGAGAAACCCATTGTGGAAGAGCGTGTCGCATATCGGTAATGGGATGTTTCTCAAAGACTTGTAATAGTGTAAGATTTAGTCCTTAGAATTGAGGTGCTAGAGCGAATTCGGTATGCGGGTGTGCGTACATTGAATTAGGATCCGGTCACGTAGCCTGACCATTGTGTGCCTACTTTGGGTACATGTAGTCGTATGCGCGAATTGTTAGCACCAATATGGAATCTACTGACTCATCGTAATGGATGAGGGAATTTCCTGTACATTTTTAGATAATAGATTCCGAGAAATCCATGGCCATGATCTGTGACTGATTTGGAAAGGAGTTTCCAAATTTAGCAGTCACACTGGAATTGTTATCCAGAATTAGAAAGTACAGAATCGAGATAATTAGAGGTGCCGATCAATTCACACATCCTAGGACTCGGTCGGGAAATTAATCGCTAGAGGGACCGTATGTACATGGCAGTTATAAGAGGTGAGGTTCACAAATATCAATTCACAAGAAGCTGGGCCTCATGGGCTTGTAGCTAGACATCGACCATGAGGTGTGGGTACTCCTGAATTAATTGAAGTGTTGGATGAAGATGAAGACTTAGAAATGAAGGGAGGTTTTGATGATTTCCAAAAGTCATCAGCTAAGTATTGGAAGCTTAGTTCAAACCATAAAGTTATTTGACTAAGGAAGAAGATACTTCAGACGAGTCAAATATATGGTCCAGAAGTCTACTGATCTGTTGCTGAAGAATGGAATCAGACTGGTGGATTTTCAGTAGACTCAAATCAGATGAGTTAAGTTTGGGATCAGCCGATTGTTCATCAGACGAATGGATTCGATCAGCAGAGTGGAAGTGATCAGAAGTTATTGCAACGGTAATAAATGCACCTGAAGTAATAAATGCTATCTAGGAAGGGTATTAAAGACAAATGATTGAAAAGAAACCTCGTATCAGCAGAGTGTACAGTGTTCAGTCGCAGGCAGCCGTTTCTGAAACAAGGACCAGTACTCGAGGATTTGGACACCTGTCGATCTCTCAACGGGCAGATTTTCAAACCTCAAGTATAAATAGTTCAAGTTCAAGAGTTAGAGAAGGAGAGACAACACAACTGAGAAAAAATTTCGAAGCAAAATCCTTCCAAGTCTCAAACTCAAGAACAGAACACTCATCAGCTTAGTCCTCTGTTGACGAAAGCGGAAGCGAGAGATAAAATAATATACATATAAATCTAAGTGATTTTGTTAGAAACGTGTTGTGAGAAGCTGTTATCCATCTGTGTGAGTGATAAAGCTTTGTAGTATAGGACTTCTAAGTGATTTCCTGTAACGAACTTGTGGCCAGTTCATTTGTTATTTGGTGCAAGCAGAGTGTATTTTAATCTGTGTGATTATAGTATAACCCAAGATCTAAGTGACTTGGAAGAGTGGACTAAAGAATTTTCATCCACATAACCACTATAAAAATTCTGGTGTTTATACTTACATTATTTTCTTGCATATTTTCAAAAAGCATACTAAACACTTAAGTTAACTGTTGAAAAGATTTTAAAAGGAGTTTGCAAAAACTGGGGATAAAACCTTTTCTAATTTAAGAAAACTACTTGTGAAAAACACTTGACAAATCCGCTGCAAGTAAGTTATTTTAAAACTCTGATTTTCTCAAAATTAGCTAAGTAAAATCAGAAGAGTGGTCAACTCTGCTGTTCAAAGCTTTGTGCGAGATCAGCTCAGTCTACTTGCGAATCTTGATCAGCTTAGTCTGCTGACAGAAAAAGTTAGAGAATTTTAAAAGTGAAGTTTTTAAGAGGTCTATTCAACCTCCACCCCCCCCCCCCCCCCCCTCTCTAGACCTCATATGACCACTTGGGACCAACATAAAGATTAATTATGGAGTGGTCAATTAAAAGTGTTTAATTGATTGAAGCAATTAATTGCTCATTAATTAAATCACGAAATTCGTGGGCCTACGACCAATTGATGGTGAACCTAGAGGGTCACATACAATACAGTTGGACAACAATAGTCAAAAGGAGATGATTGATTTAATGGAGTTAAATCAATAATTTAATTGAATTAAAGTGTTAGTTCAATTTGGAGATTAATTAATTAGATAGTATAATTATTAAATATTAATTAAAGTATTAATTAAGGAAGAGAGATTAATTAATTATAATATCTAATTAATTGGGTTTATTTAATTAAGGTGTTAATTAAATAAATGCAGGAGATGGCAAAATCTTGCACAATAAGGATAAAGGGAGAGGCTTATAAATTGGAGACTAAGAGACTCCTTAAACACTAATGCAAAAACTAAACCCTAGGCAATTATTAGCCCTAGCTGTCCCCCTTTGTGCCGCCCCCTCTCTAACTCTCTTCTCCTCTCATCTAGATCTAGATCAAGATTTGAAAATCTCCATTGAATGACCTTCTTATTCTAGTTCTTAGCCTAAGATCTGAAGGTGTTGCTATACTCCTTCTGGTGTGGATACTTCTAGAGGCACGACGTTTGGAGTGCTTCAGTGAACAAAGAGAAGACCGCAGAAAACTACCACCATTCCTGTAGTGAGGTAATTTCGATTACCACCTTGTTTAATACAACTGTTGTATTTTTGTTTCAACCTTTTTCGTATGAGTTAAGATGAATATTCCTGGCCTTGGAGTTTGTTCGGAAAAATTTTAATTCCGCACTTTCGTTGTTTGACAACCAAACAATATCCCAACACTTATTGCAATTCTATCTCAATCAATAGAATTGACCTTTTATTACTAAAGTGGCCTAATTATATTAAATAAACCCTCGTACACTAAAATATGAATCTTATTATTAAATTAATTTTTATGCTTAGACTAGATATCGCCTGCACTATTTCAACAAGCTAGACATCTACATACCATGAAGTTCACACAAGAGCGCTCACCTGATTTGACAATTCAGATTGTAATTTGTCCTAAATTTCTTGATAACAAATACAACATTTAGTATCTAATATGAATAAATTCTTAAAAGACAAACTTGTTTCCGAAAATCTTAAACCTGATCTGAGGTTTAATATGCTCACAAAAAAATAATTCTAGGTATAAAATAAAATAAAAACTTTATTATCAAATCTTAAAGAATAATAAACACTCAAAAACATTTAGGCTCAATACTACTTGCTCAAACAAACTCAACTCGCTAAAGACAGAATATGGAATACTCGTGATGTATGAAAGTCGTTGTTCGGAGCAATCCCCTTTGACCTGCGTTGATTGCTTCTAAAAAATTAGACGAACTCACCGGAACAACTCCCCTTTGAGCTTAGAAATCTATATCAATAACGTGTATTTCAAATATAGAAATCTCAAAATACATTTATTTAAAATTCCAAGCCAAATCAATTTCATTCATCCTAACAGTGTTTAAAAGATTTCGAGAAACCTACCTATTCAAATTTAAACTCACTAAATTTCAATAGATCCATATATAGACTTATGGCCCACTAATTTGGTGTCGGCTCAAATTTATTTATATTTTATTTTCAAAACCCTAGTAACGTTGGAATTATGCCATCAGCATATTCTAGGTATCTCCTCCTAATTGGCTATATAAAGATATATTTATTGTTGTCACACTTCAATAAAATCTAAACTCATTTCCTTGGCAACAACATACTTGTCCACCCCCTTAGTTACTCAAATAAATATTTTTTTATTCACATATATTTTCATATCCATCTTAAGAACTTGTCAATTTTCTTAGGTAAGATCTATATCTTAAAATGAAAAAAGATTTTCTTTCATCAAATTACATGGAAGAAATCCTAAAAGCTAAAAAAGAGCATAGCTACATACTTTGACCCAGACGCCAAAGATTCTTCCTTCGATGAATAATTGTACCCAATTCAGAGAAGATCAAAGAAAAAAGTCCATGCAATATTACTGAATGCTCCTAAAAAGGGTGATTATGAATTTGAAGGAAAAAAACCAAATAGTATGAAATGGGCACCATTTAAGAACCCAAACATGTCTTCTTCTAGATTTTCGAAACAACCTCAGATGTTTCATTCGATGAATCTGAAGTATCAAATTCAAAGTTTACCCACTCAAGCTCATGTTTGGCTTTCCATTTCGTACTTTTGGGGTTTTTTCCTTCAAATAAATAATCACCCTTTTTTTAGGAGCATTAAAAAAAATTCATTTACTTTTTTCTTTAAACTTTTTTGAATTGGATCCAATTCTTCATCAGAGGATGAATCTGTGGTGTGTGGGTGACAGTATGTAGGTCTGATTTTTATTTTTATTTTTTCTTTGTTGAGAGGTCTTCTTCCATTTTCTTTTGAGGAAAGAAATAAAATTTTATTTCAATTTGAGATATAAATTTGTCGTAAGAAAATTGGCAAATTCTTACGAAGATAAAGAAAATATTTGTGAATCAAAAAAATATTTATTTAAGCAAGTGAGGAGGCGCTCAAATATGTTGTGGCCAGGGAAATGAGTTTAGATTTTATTGTAGAGTGACATCAATAAATATTTCTTTATATAGGCACTTAGGAGGAGAAACCTAGAATATGTTGATGGCATAATTTCTAACATTACTATGGTTCTGAAAATAAAAAATAAATAAATTTGGGCCGAGACTAACTTAGTGGCCCAATTGTCCATATCCGGGTCTATTAAAATTTATGGAGTTATTTTAAACACCGTTTGAATGATTGAAATTGAATTGTTAAGGAATTTGAAATAAATGTATTTGAGATTTCTATATTTGAAATACACGTAATTGAATATCTTGTTTTGCAAAAGTTTCAATAAGGGATTTCAAATTCATTCCCGTTGGATTTATTATTTGCTAAATAATTGTTAAAAATTTTTGATATCCTCAACTATAATATTAAATTTAGCGAATAAACCTTTGAATAATTATTTAACAACTTTTAAATCAAAGTAAAATTAATGTAGGTATAAGTCTTAAAATTTAATCATCTAGATCCAAATTTCCAATTCATAATTTTTTTGGGTAAAAATGCAATCCTAAATTTTTAAATTCACTTAAAATTCTCAATTTTGATCTTTGATGGTAAATATTTAATCGTCAGTTTTAGAATTCAGTCCAAATGCTCAAATCCTACTTTTGGGGGTAAATATTCATTTATTAATTTTAAAATTCAGCAAAATTCCCAAATTATTAAGAATATAGACCACAAGTGTTGTCAATTTTATCAATTTGCCTGAAATTGGTATTAAAATTGCCTAAGATTTAGAAATTATGGGGTCAAATGTTGGCCTGAAATATATGAAGGGTAAACTTGCCATCACCTTTATTTATGGAACCATTTTCGCCTTTTCCCCTGATTATATACTTGTTATCCAAAGATTGAATCATAATTACAAATATATTATTATCTTATTGAAAGGATAGTGCCCAGCAAGCCAACTCGTTAATACCTGTACGATTATGCATGATTCACATGGAGTGAATTTGTAGCGTTTAATGAACAAGGCATTTGATGCTAGTGCATATGACCAGGTGATTCGATATGGGATCGAACGCATCGAACGACCAGAACAGAGAAACCTATTTTGGAAGCGCGTGTCGTATATCGGTAATGGGATGTTTCTCACAGACTTATAATAGTGTACGATTTAGTCCTTAGACTTGAGGTGCTAGAGTGAATTCGGTATGCGGGTGTGCGTACTTTGAATTCGGATCCGGTCACGTAGCCTGACCATTGTGTGCCTACTTTGGGTACGTGTAGTCGTATAATAGATAATAGATTCCGAGAAATCCATAGCCATGGTCTGTGACTGATTTGGAAAGGAGTTTCCAAATTTAGCAGTCACACTGGAATTGTTACCCAAAATTAGAAAGTACAGAATCGAGATAATTAGAGGTGCCGATCAATTAACACACCCTAGGTCTCGGTCGGTAAATTAATCTATAGAGGGACCGTATGTACATGGCAGTTATAAGAGGTGAGGTTCACAAAGATCAATTCACAAGAAGTTTGGCCTCATGGGCTTGTAGCTAGACATCGACCATGAGGTGTGGGTACTCCTGAATTAATCGGGGAGTGGTCAATTACAAGTGTGTAATTGATCGGATCAATTAATTTCTCATTAATTAAATCACGAAATTCGTAGGCCTACGGCCAATTGATGGTGAACCTAGAAAGTCACAATCAATACAGTTGGACAACAATAGTCAGAAGGAGATGATTGATTTAATGGAGTTAAATCAATAATTTAATTGAATTAAAGTGTTAGTTCAATTTGGAGATTAATTAATTAGATAGTCTAATTATTAAATATTAATTAAAGTGTTAATTAATGAAGAGAGATTAATTAATTATAATGTCTAATTAATTGGGTTTATTCAATTAAGGTGTTAATTAAATAAATGCAAGAGATGGGAAAAATCTTGCACAATAAGGAAAAAAGGAGAGGCTTATAAATAGGAGACTAAGAGACTCCTTAAACACTAATGCAAAAACTAAACCCTAGGTAATTGTTAGCCCTAGCCGTCCGCCTTTGTGCCGCCCCCTATCTCACTCTCTTCTCCTCTCATCTAGATATAGATCTGGATCTAGATTTGAAAATCTCCATTGAAGGACTTTCTTATTCTAGTTTTTAGCCTAAGATCTGAAGGTGTTGCTATAATCTTTCTGGTGTGGATACTTCAAGAGGCACGACGTTTGGAGTGCTTCAGTGAACAAAGAGAAGACCGGAGAAAACCACCACCATTCCTGTGGTGAGGTAATTTTCGATTACCACCTTGTTTAATACAACTGTTGTATTTTCGTTTCAACCTTTTTCGTATGAGTTAATTAAGATGAATATTCCTGGCCATGGAGTTTGTTCGGAAATTTTTTAATTCCACACATTTGTAGTTTGACAACCGAACGATATCCCAACACTTATTGAAATTCTATCTCAATCAATAGAATTGACCTTTTATTACTAAAGTGGCCTAATTATATTAAATAAACCCTCGTACACGGAAATATGAATCTTATTATTAAATTAATTTTTACTCTTAGACTAGATATCGCCTGCACTACTTCAACAAGCTAGACATCTACACACCATGAAGTTCACACAAGAACGCTCACCTGATTTGACTATTCAGATTGTAATTTGTCTTAAATTTCTTAATAAAAAATACAACATTTAGTATCTAATATGAATAAATTCTGAAAAGACAAACTTGTTTTCGAAAATCTTAAACCTGATCTGAGGTTTAATATGCTCACAAACAAAAATTCTAGGTATAAAATAAAATAAAAATTTAATTATCAAATCTTAAAGAATAATAAACACTCAAAAACCTTTAGGCTCAATATTACTTGCTCAAACAAACTCAACTCGCTAGAGACCGAATATGGAATACTCGTGATGTGTGAAAGTCGTTGTTCGGAACAATTCCCTTTGACCTGCGTTGATTGCTTCTAAAAAATTAGACGATCTCTATATATATAACGTGTGTTTCAAATATAGAAATCTCAAATACATTTATTTAAAATTTCCAGCCAAATCAATTTCATTTATCCTGACAGTGTTTAAAAGATTTCGAGAAACCTACCTATTCAAATTTAAACTCACTAAATTTCAATAGATCCATATATAGACTTATGGCCCAATAATTTGTTGTCGGCTCAAATTTATTTATATTTTATTTCGAAACCCTAGTAACGTTGGAATTATGCCATCAGCATATTCTAGGTATCTCCTCCTAATTGGCTATATAAAGATATATTTATTGTTGTCACACTTCAATAAAATCTAAACTCATTTCCTTGGCCACAACATACTTGTCCGCCCCCTTAGTTACTCAAATAAATATTTTTTTATTCACAAATATTTTCATATCCATCGTAAGAACTTGTCAATTTTCTTAGGTAAGATCTATATCTTAAAATGGAAAAAGATTTTCTTTCATCAAATTAAATGGAAGAAATCCTAAAAGCTAAAAAAGAACAAAGCTACATACTCTGACCCAGATGCCACAGATTCTTCCTTCGATGAATAATTGTACCCAATTCATAGAAGATCAAAGAAAAAAGTCCATGCAATATTACTGAATGCTCCTAAAAAGGGTGATTATGAATTTGAAGGAAAAAAACCCAAAAGTATGAAATGGGCACCATTTAAGAACCCAAACATGTCTTCTTCTAGATTTTCGAAACAACCTCAGATGTTTCATTCGATGAATCTGAAGTATCAAATTCAAAGTTTACCCAATCAAGCTCATGTTTGGCTTTCCATTTCGTACTTTTGGGGTTTTTTCCTTCAAATAAATAATCACCCTTTTTTTAGGAGCATTAAAAAAAATTCATTTACTTTTTTCTTTAAACTTTTTTGAATTGGATCCAATTCTTCATCAGAGGATGAATCTGTGGTGTGTGGGTGACAGTATGTAGGTCTGATTTTTATTTTTATTTTTTCTTTGTTGAGAGGTCTTCTTCCATTTTCTTTTGAGGAAAGAAATAAATTTTTTTTTCAATTTGAGATATAAATTTGTCGTAAGAAAATTGGCAAATTCTTACGAAGATAAAGAAAATATTTGTGAATCAAAAAAATATTTATTTAAGCAAGTGAGGAGGCGCTCAAATATGTTGTGGCCAGGGAAATGAGTTTAGATTTTATTGTAGAGTGACATCAATAAATATTTCTTTATATAGGCACTTAGGAGGAGAAACCTAGAATATGTTGATGGCATAATTTCTAACATTACTATGGTTCTGAAAATAAAAAATAAATAAATTTGGGCCGAGACTAACTTAGTGGCCCAATTGTCCATATCCGGGTCTATTAAAATTTATGGAGTTATTTTAAACACCGTTTGAATGATTGAAATTGAATTGTTAAGGAATTTGAAATAAATGTATTTGAGATTTCTATATTTGAAATACACGTAATTGAATATCTTGTTTTTCAAAAGTTTCAATAAGGGATTTCAAATTCATTCCCGTTGGATTTATTATTTGCTAAATAATTGTTAAAAATTTTTGATATCCTCAACTATAATATTAAATTTAGCGAATAAACCTTTGAATAATTATTTAACAACTTTTAAATCAAAGTAAAATTAATGTAGGTATAAGTCTTAAAATTTAATCATCTAGATCCAAATTTCCAATTCATAATTTTTTTGGGTAAAAATGCAATCCTAAATTTTTAAATTCACTTAAAATTCTCAATTTTGATCTTTGATGGTAAATATTTAATCATCAGTTTTAGAATCCAGTCCAAATGCTCAAATCCTACTTCTGGGGGTAAATATGCATTTATTACTTTTAAAATTCAGCAAAATTCCCAAATTATTAAGAATATAGACCACAAGTGTTGTTAATTTTATCAATTTGCATGAAATTGTATTAAAATTGCTTAAGATTTAGAAATTATGGTGTCAAATTGTTGGCCCGAAATATATGAAGGGTATACTTGCCATCATGCTTTATTTATGGAACCATTTTTGCCTTTTCCCCTATTTATATACTTGTTATCCACAGATTGAATCACAATTACAAATATCTTATTATCTTATTGATAGGATAGTGCCCAGCAAGCCAACTCGTTAGCTTGTAATAGGACTATTCTGTATTGGACAAATCTTTGATTAAATGATTAAATACGCAATGTTTATTTATATCGTGTATAGAATAAAATAATGGCCATCTTCATCGGTTGCAGCGAAAGAAAGTGTTTGGATGAGAAACTTCATCCAAGAGTTGGATGTAATACCTAGCATTGCAGAACCCATACTAGTCTTCTGTGACAACAATGGGGTAATCACTCAAGCAAGGGAGCCGAGATCACACAATCAATCTAAACACGTGATGAGGAAATACCATGTGATTAGGGAAATCATTGGTAGAGGAGACATACGAATGGAACGTGTCGAACTCGGAAGATAACGTAGTTGATCCACTGTCTCAGAAGGTGTTCGAAGAACATCATATGAAGATGGGTTAGAAATGTCTGTGATTGGCTTTAGGGCAAGTGAGAGATTGATAGGATAGGGCCTAGCAAGCCAACTCGTTAGCTTGTAATAGGACTATTCTATATTGGACAAATCTTTTATTAAATAATTAATTACGCAATGTTTCTTTATATCGTGTGTAGAATAAACTAACGGCCATCTTCATCTTTCATGAATACATTTAACCGATTGGTAGAAATCCTAAGATCATATTTGACAATAGGACGATTCACTTCAGTATGAGTGCAATCTTGAAACAGTCTCTAAGGTCGTCATCTTAAAACACGTTCCAAGTCATAGATTCCGATCGAGACGGGGTATCGAAGGAATCGCTAAGACTTGTTACGATTATGCATGATTCACATGGAGTGAATTTGTAGCGTTTCATGAACAAGGCATTTGATGCTAGTGCATATGACCAGGTGGTTCGATATGGGATCGAACGCATCGAACGACCCAAACAGAGAAACCCATTGTGGAAGAGCGTGTCGCATATCGGTAATGGGATGTTTCTCAAAGACTTGTAATAGTGTAAGATTTAGTCCTTAGAATTGAGGTGCTAGAGCGAATTCGGTATGCGGGTGTGCGTACATTGAATTAGGATCCGGTCACGTAGCCTGACCATTGTGTGCCTACTTTGGGTACATGTAGTCGTATGCGCGAATTGTTAGCACCAATATGGAATCTACTGACTCATCGTAATGAATGAGGGAATTTCCTGTACATTTTTAGATAATAGATTCCGAGAAATCCATGGCCATGATCTGTGACTGATTTGGAAAGGAGTTTCCAAATTTAGCAGTCACACTGGAATTGTTATCCAGAATTAGAAAGTACAGAATCGAGATAATTAGAGGTGCCGATCAATTCACACATCCTAGGACTCGGTCGGGAAATTAATCGCTAGAGGGACCGTATGTACATGGCAGTTATAAGAGGTGAGGTTCACAAATATCAATTCACAAGAAGCTGGGCCTCATGGGCTTGTAGCTAGACATCGACCATGAGGTGTGGGTACTCCTGAATTAATTGAAGTGTTGGATGAAGATGAAGACTTAGAAATGAAGGGAGGTTTTGATGATTTCCAAAAGTCATCAGCTAAGTATTGGAAGCTTAGTTCAAACCATAAAGTTATTTGACTAAGGAAGAAGATACTTCAGACGAGTCAAATATATGGTCCAGAAGTCTACTGATCTGTTGCTGAAGAATGGAATCAGACTGGTGGATTTTCAGTAGACTCAAATCAGATGAGTTAAGTTTGGGATCAGCCGATTGTTCATCAGACGAATGGATTCGATCAGCAGAGTGGAAGTGATCAGAAGTTATTGCAACGGTAATAAATGCACCTGAAGTAATAAATGCTATCTAGGAAGGGTATTAAAGACAAATGATTGAAAAGAAACCTCGTATCAGCAGAGTGTACAGTGTTCAGTCGCAGGCAGCCGTTTCTGAAACAAGGACCAGTACTCGAGGATTTGGACACCTGTCGATCTCTCAACGGGCAGATTTTCAAACCTCAAGTATAAATAGTTCAAGTTCAAGAGTTAGAGAAGGAGAGACAACACAACTGAGAAAAAATTTCGAAGCAAAATCCTTCCAAGTCTCAAACTCAAGAACAGAACACTCATCAGCTTAGTCCTCTGTTGACGAAAGCGGAAGCGAGAGATAAAATAATATACATATAAATCTAAGTGATTTTGTTAGAAACGTGTTGTGAGAAGCTGTTATCCATCTGTGTGAGTGATAAAGCTTTGTAGTATAGGACTTCTAAGTGATTTCCTGTAACGAACTTGTGGCCAGTTCATTTGTTATTTGGTGCAAGCAGAGTGTATTTTAATCTGTGTGATTATAGTATAACCCAAGATCTAAGTGACTTGGAAGAGTGGACTAAAGAATTTTCATCCACATAACCACTATAAAAATTCTGGTGTTTATACTTACATTATTTTCTTGCATATTTTCAAAAAGCATACTAAACACTTAAGTTAACTGTTGAAAAGATTTTAAAAGGAGTTTGCAAAAACTGGGGATAAAACCTTTTCTAATTTAAGAAAACTACTTGTGAAAAACACTTGACAAATCCGCTGCAAGTAAGTTATTTTAAAACTCTGATTTTCTCAAAATTAGCTAAGTAAAATTAGAAGAGTGGTCAACTCTGCTGTTCAAAGCTTTGTGCGAGATCAGCTCAGTCTACTTGCGAATCTTGATCAGCTTAGTCTGCTGACAGAAAAAGTTAGAGAATTTTAAAAGTGAAATTTTTAAGAGGTCTATTCACCCCCCACCCCCCCCCCTCTCTAGACCTCATATGACCACTTGGGACCAACATAAAGATTAATTATGGAGTGGTCAATTAAAAGTGTTTAATTGATTGAAGCAATTAATTGCTCATTAATTAAATCACGAAATTCGTGGGCCTACGACCAATTGATGGTGAACCTAGAGGGTCACATACAATACAGTTGGACAACAATAGTCAAAAGGAGATGATTGATTTAATGGAGTTAAATCAATAATTTAATTGAATTAAAGTGTTAGTTCAATTTGGAGATTAATTAATTAGATAGTATAATTATTAAATATTAATTAAAGTATTAATTAAGGAAGAGAGATTAATTAATTATAATATCTAATTAATTGGGTTTATTTAATTAAGGTGTTAATTAAATAAATGCAAGAGATGGCAAAATCTTGCACAATAAGGATAAAGGGAGAGGCTTATAAATTGGAGACTAAGAGACTCCTTAAACACTAATGCAAAAACTAAACCCTAGGCAATTATTAGCCCTAGCTGTCCCCCTTTGTGCCGCCCCCTCTCTAACTCTCTTCTCCTCTCATCTAGATCTAGATCAAGATTTGAAAATCTCCATTGAATGACCTTCTTATTCTAGTTCTTAGCCTAAGATCTGAAGGTGTTGCTATACTCCTTCTGGTGTGGATACTTCTAGAGGCACGACGTTTGGAGTGCTTCAGTGAACAAAGAGAAGACCGCAGAAAACTACCACCATTCCTGTAGTGAGGTAATTTCGATTACCACCTTGTTTAATACAACTGTTGTATTTTTGTTTCAACCTTTTTCGTATGAGTTAAGATGAATATTCCTGGCCTTGGAGTTTGTTCGGAAAAATTTTAATTCCGCACTTTCGTTGTTTGACAACCAAACAATATCCCAACACTTATTGCAATTCTATCTCAATCAATAGAATTGACCTTTTATTACTAAAGTGGCCTAATTATATTAAATAAACCCTCGTACACTAAAATATGAATCTTATTATTAAATTAATTTTTATGCTTAGACTAGATATCGCCTGCACTATTTCAACAAGCTAGACATCTACATACCATGAAGTTCACACAAGAGCGCTCACCTGATTTGACAATTCAGATTGTAATTTGTCCTAAATTTCTTGATAACAAATACAACATTTAGTATCTAATATGAATAAATTCTTAAAAGACAAACTTGTTTCCGAAAATCTTAAACCTGATCTGAGGTTTAATATGCTCACAAAAAAATAATTCTAGGTATAAAATAAAATAAAAACTTTATTATCAAATCTTAAAGAATAATAAACACTCAAAAACATTTAGGCTCAATACTACTTGCTCAAACAAACTCAACTCGCTAAAGACAGAATATGGAATACTCGTGATGTATGAAAGTCGTTGTTCGGAGCAATCCCCTTTGACCTGCGTTGATTGCTTCTAAAAAATTAGACGAACTCACCGGAACAACTCCCCTTTGAGCTTAGAAATCTATATCAATAACGTGTATTTCAAATATAGAAATCTCAAAATACATTTATTTAAAATTCCAAGCCAAATCAATTTCATTCATCCTAACAGTGTTTAAAAGATTTCGAGAAACCTACCTATTCAAATTTAAACTCACTAAATTTCAATAGATCCATATATAGACTTATGGCCCACTAATTTGGTGTCGGCTAAAATTTATTTATATTTTATTTTCAGAACACTAGTAACGTTGGAATTATGCCATCAGCATATTCTAGGTTTCTCTTCATAATTGGCTATAAAAAGATATATTTATTGTTGTCACACTTCAATAAAATCTATACTCATTTCCTTGGCCACAACATACTTGTTCGCCCCCTTACTTAATCAAATAAATATTTTTTCATTCACAAACATTTTCATATCCATCGTAAGAACTTGTCAATTTTCTTACCACGGATCTATATCTTAAAATGAACAAAAGATTTTCTTTTCTCAAATTAAATGGAAGAAATCCTAAAAGCTAAATAAAACAAAGCTACATACTCTGACCAAGACACCACAGACTCTTCCTTCGATGAATAATTGGACCCAATTCAGAGAATATCAAAGAAAAAAGTCCATGCCATATTACTGAATGCTCCTAAAAAAGGGTGATTATGAATTTGAAGGAAAAAAACCCAAAAGTATGAAATGGGCACCATTTAAGAACCAAATATGTCTTTTTCTAGATTTTCCGAAACAACCTCAAATGTTTCATTCCATGAATCTGAAGTAACAAATTCAAAGTTTACCCAATCAAGCTCATGTTTGGCTTTCCATTTCGTACTTTTGGGGTTTTTTCTTTCAAATAAATAATCACCCTTTTTTTTGGAGCATTAAAAAATATTCATGGACATTTTCTTCAAACTTTTCTGAATTGGATCCAATTCTTCATCAAATGATGAATCTGAGGTGTGTGGGTGAGAGTATGTAGCTCTGATTTATTTTTATTTTTTCTTTGTTGAGAGGTCTTCTTCCATTTTCTTTGAGGAATGAAATAAAATTTTATTTCATTTTGAGATATAGATTTGTCGTAAGAATATTGACAAGTTCTTACGAAGGTAAAGAAAATATTTGTGAATAAAAAAATATTTATTTAAGCAATTGAGGAGGCGCACAAATATGTTGTGGCTAGGGAAATGAGTTTAGATTTTATTGTAGAGTGACATGAATAAATATTTCTTTATATAGGCGCTTAGGAGAAGAAACCAAGAATATGTTGATGGCATAATTTCTAACAGTACTATGGTTTTGAAAATAAAAAATAAATAAATTTGGGCCTAGACTAACTTAGTGGGCCAATAGTCCATATCCGAGCCTATTAAAATTTAAAGAGTTATTTTAAACACCCTTTGAATGATTGAAATTGAATTATTATGGAATTTGAAATAAATGTATTTGAGGTTTCTATATTTGAATACACGTAATTGAAATATCTTGTTTGCAAAAGTTTCTATAAGGGATTTCAAATTCATTCACGTCGGATTTATTATTTGCTAAATAATTGTTAAAAGTGTTTGATATCCTCAACTATAATATTAAATTTCGAGAATAAACCTTTGCGTAATTATTTAACAACTTTTAAATCAATGTAAAAATATGTAGTTATAAGTCTTAAAATTTAATCATCTAGATCAAAATTTACAATTCATAATTTTTTTGGGTAAAAATGCATAATCAATTTTTAAATTCACTTAAAATTCTCAATATTGGTCTTTGAGGGTAAATATATAATCTTCAGTTTTAGAATCCAGGCAAAATGCTCAAATCCTACTTCTGGGGGTAAATATGCAATTATAACTTTTAAAATTCAGCGAAATTCACAAATTATTAAGAATATAGACCACAAGTGTTGTTAATTTTATCAATTAGCGTGAAATTGATACTAACATTGCTTAAGATTAAGAAATTATGGGGTCAAATTGTTGGCCCGAAATATATGAAGGGTAAACTTGCCATCGCGCTTTAGTAATGGAACCATTTATGCCTTTTCGCCTTATTATATACTTGTTATCCCAAGACTGAATCATAATTACAAATATATTATGATCTTCTTGCAATTCTATCTCAATCAATAGAATTGACATTTTATTACTAGAGTAGCCCAATTATATCAAATCTGTTTATCAAAGTGCTTCTCCGATTGCTCAAGACATCTCTTTGCAACTGAGGACCAAAAAAAGAGCATTTTGTTCCATTTTTAGGAAAATAGTTAAGAATATTCCTCTTTCAAAAAATTTGACTTAATTAATTCCTTTGTTAAAACAGGTCCGAAGCGCTTTCTTGGCAGAGTTTTAGGCGACAAGAGACTTTAGCATAATGAATCGAAGACCTATCAAGGTAGCAGGCGAAGGGACGCGTGCAAAGTCGATCGTGTGGAATTGACTGAGCCGACCCCTCTCGAATCTTTCTCTGGAGTGGGTAGCGGCTTAGCAGAGACTATTGGGAAAGAGATAAATGTCTGAATGCGGATAGTGCAACTACTGAAAGGTATATCCCCAAGGCAAGGTGAAAGTCCTAAAGTTTCCCAGCAAGATACGGCTCCGCCAAAAATGGTAAGAAATAAACCCTCGTACACGGAAATATGAATCGTATTATTAAATTAATTCTTTTAAGCTTAGACTAGATATAGCCTGCACAACTTCAACAAGCTAGACATCTACATACCATGAAGTTCACACAAGAAAACTCACCGGATTTGAGTATTCAAATTGTGATTTGTCTTAAATTTCTTGATAACAAATACAACGTTTAGTGTCTAATATGAATAAATTCTGAAACGACAAACTTGTTTCCGAAAATCTTAAACCTGATTTGAGGTTTAATATGTTCACAAACAAAAATTTTAGGTATAAAATAAAATAAAAAAATTTAATTATCAAATCTTAAGGAATAATAAACACTCAAAAACCTTTAGGCTCAATATTACTTGCTCAAACAAACTCAACTCCCTAAAGACCGAATATGGAATACTCGTGATGTATGAAGGTCGTTGTTCGGAACAATCCCCTTTGACCTGCGTTGATTGCTTCTAAAAAATTAGGCAAACTCACTGGAACAACTCCCCTTCGAGCTTAGAAATCTATTTCAATAACGTGTATTTCAAATATAGAAATCTCAAATACATTTATTTAACATTCCCTACCAATTCTATTTCATTCATCCTAAAGGTAGGTAAATGATTTCGAGAACCTACCTATTCAAATTTAAACTCACTAAATTTGAATAGATCCGTATATACACTCATGGCCCAGTAATATTTTGTCGGCTCAAATTTATTTATATTTTATTTTAAAAACCCTAGTAACATTGGATATTATGCCCTCAGCATATTCAAGGTTTCTACTCCTAAGTACCTACATAAAGATTTATTTATTGTTGTCACACTTAAATAAAAACTAAACTCATTTCCCTGGCCACAACATACTTGTGCGCCACCCTCACTTAATCAAATAAATATTTTTTTGTCACACTTAAATAAAATCTAAACTCATTTCCCTGGCCACAACATACTTGTGCGCCACCCTCACTTAATCAAATAAATATTTTTTTATACAACAATATTTTCATAACCATCGTAAGAACTTGTCTGTTTTCTTACTACATATCTATATTTTAAAATAAAAAATTAAATTCTTTCCTCAAATTAATTGCAAGAAATCCTCAAAGCTAAAAAAGTCAGAGCTACATACTTTGACCCAGATGCCAATGATTCTTCTTCCAATGAAGAATTGGACCAATTCAGAGAAGATCAAAGAAAAAAGTCCATGAAATATTATTGAATGCTCCAAAAAAAGGGTGATTATGAATTTGAAGGAAAAAAACCCAAAAGTATGAAATAGATACCATTTAAGAACCCAAATATGTCTTCTTCTTGATTTTACGAAACAACCTGATATGTTTCATTCGATGAATTTGAGGTCTCAAATTCAAAGTTCACCGAATTAAGCTCATGTTTGGCTTTCCAGTTAGTACTTTTTGGTTTTTTTCCTTCAAATAAATAATCACCCTTTTTTTAGGAGCATTAAAAACAATTCATGAACTTTTTTCTTTAAACTTTTCTGATTTGGATCCAATTCTTCATCAGAGGATGAATATGTGGTGTGTGGGTCAGAGTATATAGCTCTGATTTTTATTTTTATTTTGTCTTTGTTGAGAGGTCTTCTTAAATTTTAATTTGAGGAATGAAATAAAATTTTATTTCATTTTGAGATATAGTTTTGTTGTAAGAAAACAGATTAACGATGGTAAAGAAAATATTTGTGAATAAAAAAATATTTATTTGAGCAAGTGAGGGGGCGCACGAGTATGTAGTGGCCCGGGAAATGAGTTCAAATTTTATTGTAGAATGACATGAATACATATTTCTTTATATAGGCACTTAGGAGGAGAAACCTAGAATTTGTTGATTGCATAATTTCTAACATTACTATGGTTTTGAAATAATTTCTAACATTACTATGATTTTGAAATTGACAAATAAATAAATTTGGGCCGAGACTAACTTAGTGGGATAATAGTCCATATCCGGATCTATTAAAATTTACTGAGTTATTTTAAACACCGTTTGGATGATTGAAATTGAATTGGTTAGGAATTTGAAATAAATGTATTTGAGATTTCTATATTTCAAATACACGCAATTGAATTATCTTGTTTGCAAAAGTTTCTATAAGGGATTTCAAATTCATTCACGTCGGATTTATTATTTGCTAAATAATTGTTAAAAGTGTGATATCCTCAACTATAATATTAAATTTAGAGAAGAAACCTTTATATAATTATTTAACTACTTTTAAATCAATGCAAAAATCTTTAGGTATAAGTCTTAAAATTTAATCATCTAGATTAAAATTTCCAATTCATAATTTTTTTGGGTAAAAATGCAATAATCAATTTTTAAATTCACTTAAAATTCTCAATTTTGATCTTTGAGGGTAAATATATAATCATCAGTTTTAGAATCTAGGCAAAATGCTCAAATCCTACTTCTGGGGGTAAATATGATATTATAACTTTTAAAATCATGCGAAATTTCCAAATTATTAAGAATATAGACCACAAGTGTTGTTAATTTTATCAATTTGCGTGAAATTGGTACTAAAACTGCTTAAGATTGAGAAATTATGGGGTCAAATTGTTGGCCTGTAATATATGAAGGGTAAACTTGCCATCACGCTTTAGTTATGGAACTATTTTTGCCTTTTTCCCTGATTATATACTTGTTATCCCAAGATTGAATCATAATTACAAACATATTATTATGATCTTCTTGCAATTCTATCTTAATCAATATAATTGACATTCCATTACTAAATTGGCCCAATTATTTTAAAAAAAAAACCCTCGTACACGGGAATATGATCTTATTATTAAATTAATTCTTTTAAGCTTAGACCAGATATAGCCTGTACAACTTCAACAAGCTAGACATCTACATACCATGAAGTTCACACGAGAACACTGACCTGATTTGATTATTCAAATTTTGATTTGTCTTAAATTTATTGATAACAAATACAAAATTTAGTGTCTAATATGAATAAATTCTTAAAGGACAAACTTGTTTCCGAAAATCTTAAACCTGATTTGAGGTTTAATATGTTCACAAACCAAAATTTTAGGGATAAAATAAAAAAAAAAATTAATTATCAAATCTTAAGGAATAATAAACACGCAAAAAGCTTTGGGCTCAATATTACTTGCTCAAACAAACTCAACTCCCTAAAGACCGAATATGGAATACTCGTGATGTATGAAGGGCGTTGTTCGGAACAATCCCCTTTGACCTGCATTGATTGCTTCTAGAAAATTAGACAAACTCAACGAACAACGACTCATCTTTGAGCTTAGGAATCTATTTCAATAACATGTATTTCAAATATAGAAATCTCAAATACATTTATTTAACATTCCTTACCAGTTCTATTTCATTCATCCTAACGGTGTTTAAAAGATTTCGAGAACCTACCTATTCAAATTTAAACTCACTAAATTTCAATAGATCCGAATATAGACTCATGGCCCACTAATTTTGTGTCGGCTCAAATTTATTTATATTTTCTTTTAAAAACCCTAGTAACATTGGATATTATGCCATCATCATATTCAAGGTTTCTACTCCTAAGTACCTACATAAAGATATATTTATTGTTGTCACACTTAAATAAAATCTAAACTCATTTCCCTGGCCATAACATACTTGTGCGCCACCCTCACTTACTCAAATAAATATTTTATTAAACAAAAATATTTTCATAACCATCGTAAGAACTTGTCAGTTTTCTTACTGCAGATCTATGTCTTAAAATGGAAAAAAAAATTATTTCCTCAAATTAATTGGAAAAAATCCTCAAAGCTAAAAAAATCAGAGCTAAATACTCTGACCAGAAGCCACATATTCTTCTTCCGATGAAGAATTGTACCAATTCTAGGAAGATCAAAGAAAAAAGTCTATGAAATATTATTGATTATTGATTGATCCTAAAAAAGGGTGATTATGAATTTGAAAGAAAAAAACCCTAAAGTATGAAATGGACACCATATAAGAACCCAAATATGTCTTCTTCTTGATTTTACTAAACAACCTCGGATGTTTCATTCGATGAATTTGAGGTCCCAAATTCAAAGTTTACCGAATCAAGCTCATGTTTGGCTTTCCATTTTGTACTTTTGGATTTTTTTCCTTCAAATAAAAAATCATCCTTTTTTTAGGAGCATTAAAAAAATTAATGGACTTTTTTCTTTGAACTTTTCTGAATTGGATCCAATTCTTCCTCGGATGATGAATATGTGGTGTGTGGGTCAGAGTATATAGCTCTAATTTTTATTTTTATTTTGTCTTTGTTGAGAGGTCTTCTTCAATTTTAATTTCAGGAAAGAAATAAAATTTTATTTCATTTGGAGATATAGATTTGTTGTAAGAAAATTGATTTACGATGGCAAAGAAAATATTTGTGAATACAAAAATATTTATTTGAGCAAGTGAGGGGGCGCACAAGTATGTAGTGGCCCGGTAAATGAGTTCATATTTTATTGTAGAATGACATGAATAAATATTTCTTTATGTAGGGACTTAGGAAGAGAAACCTAGAATATCTAGATGGCATAATTTCTAACATTACTATAGTTTCGAAAATAAAAAATAAATAAATTTGGGCCGAAACTAACTTAGTGGGCTAATAGTCCATATCCGGATCTATTAAAATTTACTGAGTTATTTTAAACACCGTTTGGATGATTGAAATTGAATTGGTTAGGAATTTGAAATAAATGTATTTGAGATTTCTATATTTCAAACACACGTAATTGAAATATCTTGTTTGCAAAAGTTTCTAATAGGGATTTCAAATTCATTCACGTAGGATTTATTATTTGCTAAATAATGGTTAAAAGTGTTTGATATCCTCAACTATAATATTAAATTTAGAGAATAAACCTTTGTATAATTATTTAACAACTTTTAAATCAATGCAAAAATCTGTAGGTATAAGTATTAAAATTTAATCATCTAGATTAAAATTCCAATTCATAATTTTTTTGGGTAAAAATGCAATAATGAATTTTTAAATTCACTTAAAATTCTCAATTTTGATCTTTGAGGGTAAATTCTGAAAGGATAAACTTCTTTCCAAAAAATCTTAAACCTGATTTGAGGTTTAATATGTTCACAAACCCAAATTTTAGGTATAAAATAAAAAATTATTTAATTATCAAATCTTAAGGAATAATAAACACTCAAAAACCTTAAGGCTCAATATTACTTGCTCAAACAAACTCAAAAAACTAGACCTGCGTTGATTGCTTAAGATTGGATATTTTATTTGGTGTCGGCTCAAATTTATTTATATTTTATTTTAAAAACCCTAGTAAGATGGGATACTATGCCATCGGCATATTCAAGATTTCTACTTCTAAGTACCTACATAAATATATATTTACTGTTGTCACATTTCAATAAAATCTAAATTCATTTCCCTGACCACACATACTTGTGCGCCACCCTCACTTACTCAAATAAATATTTTTTTATACAAAAATATTTTCATAACCATCGTAAGAACTTGTCAGTTTTCTTAACACAGATCTATATCTTAAAATAAATAATAAAATGCTTTCTTCAAACTAATTGCAAGAAATCCTCAAAGCTAAAAAAGTCAGAGCTACATACTTTGACCCAGACGCCAAAGATTCTTCTTCCGATGAAGAATTGGACCAATTCAGAGAACATTAAAGAAAAAAGTCCATGAAATATTCTTGAATGCTCCTAAAAAAGGGTGATTATGAATTTGAAGGAAAAAAACCCAAAAGTATGAAATGGACACCATTTAAGAACCCAAATATGTCTTCTTCTTGATATTACGAATCAACCTCATATGTTTCATTCGATGAATTTGAGATCTCAAATTCAAAGTTCACCGAATCACGCTCATGTTTGGCTTTCCATTTTGTACTTTTGGGTTTTTTTCCTTCAAATAAATAATCATCCTTTTTTTAGGGGCATTAAAAAAAAATTCATGGACTTTTTTCTTTAAACTATTCTAAATTGGGTCCAATTCTTAATTGGATGATGAATATGTGGTGTGTGGGTCAGAGTATATAGCTCTAATTTTTATTTTTATTTTGTCTTTGTTGAGAGGTCTTCTTCCATTTTAACTTGAGGAAAGAATAAAATTTTATTTCATTTTGAGATATAGATTTGTTGTAAGAAAATTGATTTACGATGGTAAAGAAAATATTTGTGAAAAAAAAAATTATTTGAGCAAGTGAGGGGGCGCAAAAGTATGTAGTGGCCCGATAAATGAGATCAAATTTTATTGTCGAATGACATGAATAAATGTTTCTTTATATAGGCTTTTAGGAAGAGAAACCTAAAATATGTTGATTGCATAATTTCTAACATTACTATGATTTTGAAAATAACAAATAAATAAATTTGGGCCGAGACTAACTTAGTGAGCTAATAATCCATATATGGATCTATTAAAATCTACTGAGTTATTTTAGACACTGTTTGGATGATTAAAATTGAATTGGTTAGGAATTTTAAATAAATGTATTTGAGATTTCTATATTTCAAATACACGTAATTGAAATATCCTGTTTGCAAAAGTTTCTATAAGGGATTTCAAATTCATTCACGTCGGATTTATTATTTGCTAAATAATTGTTAAAAGTGTAATATCCTCAACTATAATATTAAATTTAGAGAATAAAACTTTGTATAATTATTTAACAACTTTTAAATCAATGCAAAAATCTGTAGGTATAAGTCTTAAAATTTAATAATCTAGATTAAAATTTCCAATTCATAATTTTTTTGGGTAAAAATACAATAATCAATTTTTAAATTCACTTAAAATTCTCAATTTTGATCTTTGAGGGTAAATACATAATCATCAGTTTTAGAATCTAGGCAAAATGCTCAAATCCTACTTCTGGGGGTAAATATGATAATATAACTTTTAAAATTCAGCGAAATTTCCAAATTATTAAGAATATAGACTACAAGTGTTGTTAATTTTATCAATTTGCGCGAAATTGGTACTAAAATTATTTAAGATTGAGAAATTATGGGGTCAAATTGTTGGCCTGAAATATATGAAGGGTAAACTTGCCACAGCGCTTTAGTTATGGAACTATTTTTTCCTTTTTCCCTGATTATATACTTGTTATCCCAAGATTGAATCATAATTACAAATATATTATGATCTTCTTGCAAGTCTATGTCAATCATTAGAGTTGACATTATATTACTAAAGTGACCCAATTATATTAAATAAACCCTCGTACACGGAAATATGATCTTATTATTAAATTAATTCTTTTAAGCTTAGACCAGATATCGCCTGTACAACTTCAACAAGCTAGACATCTACATACCATGAAGTTAACACAAGAACACTCACCTGTTTTGATTATTCAAATTGTGATTTATCTTAAATTTCTTGATAACAAATACAAAATTTAGTGTCTAATATGAATAAATTCTTAAAGTACAAACTTGTTTCCTAAAATCTTAAACCTGATTTGAGGTTTAATATGTTCACAAACAAAAATTTTAGGTATAAAATAAAAAAATAAAAAATTAATTATCAAATCTTAAGGAATAATAAACACTCAAAAAGCTTTAGGCTCAATATTACTTGCTCAAACAAGCTCAACTCCCTAAAGACCGAATATGGAATACTCGTGATGTATGAAGGTAGTTGTTCGGAACAATCCCCTTTGACCTGCGTTGATTGCTTCTAAAAAATTAGACAAACTCACCGGAACAACAGCTCCCCTTTGAGCTTAGAAATCTATTTCAATAACGTGTATTTCAAATATAGAAATCTCAAATACATTTATTTAACATTCCTTACCAATTCTATTTCATTCATCCTAACGGTGTTTACAAGATTTCGAGAACCTACCTATTCAAATTTAAACTCACTAAATTTCAATAGATCCGTATATAGAGTCATGGCTCACTAATATTGCGTCGGCTCAAATTTATTTATATTTTATTTTAAAAACCCTTGTAACATTGGATATTATGCCATCAGCATATTCAAGGTTTCTACTCCTAAGTACCTACATAAAGATATATTTATTGTTGTCACACTTAAATAAAATCTAAACTCATTTCCCTGGCCACAACATACTTGTGCGCCACCTTCACTTATTCAAATAAATATTTTTTTATACAAAAATATTTTTATAACCATCGTAAGAACTTGTCAGTTTTCCTACCACAGATCTATATCTTAAAATTAAAAAAAAAAAATTTCTTTCCTCAAATTAATTTGAAGAAATCCTCAAAGCTAAAAAAATCAGAGCTAAATACTCTGACCCAGAAGCCACAGATTCTTCTTCCGATGAAGAATTGTACCAATTCAGAGAAGATCAAAGAAAAAAGTCCATGAAATATTATTGAATGCTCCTAAAAAAGGTTGATTATGAATTTGAAAGAAAAAAACCCAAAAGTATGAAATGGTCACCATATAAGAACCCAAATATGTCTTTTTCTTGATTTTATTAAACAACCCCTGATGTTTCATTCGATGAATTTGAGGTCCCAAATTCAAAGTTTACCGAATCAGGCTAATGTTTGGCTTTCCATTTTGTACTTTTGGGTTTTTTTCCTTCAATTAAAAAATCATCCTTTTTAGGAGCATTAAAAAATTCATGGACTTTTTTCTTTGAACTTTTCTGAATTGGATCCAATTCTTCATCGGAGGATGAATATGTGGTGTGTGGGTCAGAGTATATATATAGCTCTTATTTTTTTATTTTTTTATTTTGTCTTTGTTGAGAGGTCCTTTTCAATTTGAATTTCAGGAAAGAAATAAAATTTTATTTCATTTTGAGTTATAGATTGGTGGTAAGAAAATTGATTTATGATGGCAAAGAAAATATTTGGGAATAAAAAAATATTTATTCGAGCAAGTGAGGGGGCGCACAAGTATGTCGTGGCCCGGAAAATGAGTTCATATTTTATTGTAGAATGACATGAATAAATATTTCTTTATGTAGGCAATTAGGAAGAGAAACCTAGAATATCTTGATGGCATAATTTCTAACATTACTATGGTTTTGAAAATTGAAAATAAAAAGTATGGTCCGAGACTAACTTAGTGGGCTAATAGTCCATATCCGGATCTATTAAAATTTACTGAGTTATTTTAAACAACGTTTGGATGATTGAAATTGAATTGGTTAGGAATTTGAAATAAATGTATTTGAGATTTCTATATTTGAAATACACGTAATTAAAATATCTTGTTTGCCAAAGTTTCTATAAGGGAGTTCAAATTCATTCACGTCGGATTTATTTTTGCTAAATAATGGTTAAAAGTATTTGATATCCTCAACTATAATATTAAATTTAGAGAATAAACCTTTGTATAATTATTTAACAACTTTTAAATCAATGCAAAAATATGTAGGTAAAAGTCTTAAAATTTAATCATCTAGATCAAAATTTCAAATTCATAATTTTTTCGGGTAAAAATGTGATAATCAATTTTTAAATTCACTTAAAATTCTTAATTTTGATCTCTGAGGGTAAATATATAATCATCAGTTTTAGAATCCAGGAAAAATGCTCAAATCCTACTTCTGGGGTAAATATGCAATTATAACTTTTAAAATTCAGCAAAATTCCCAAATTATTAAGAATATAGACCACAAGTGTTGTTAATTTTATCAATTTGCGTGAAATTGGTACTAAAATTACTTAAGATTGAGAAATTATGGGCTCAAATTGTTGGCCAGAAAAATATATGAAGGGTAAACTTGCTTGCAATTCTATCTCAATCAATAGAATTGACATTTTATTACTAAAGTGGCCTAATTATAATAAACAAACCCTCGTACACGAAAATATGAATCTTATTATTAAATTAACTCTTTTAAGCTTAGACTAGATATAGCCTGCACAACTTCAACAAGCTAGACATCTACAAACCATGAAGTTCACACAAGAACACTCACCTGATTTGATTATTCAAATTGTGATTTATCTTAAATTTCTTGATAACAAATACAACGTTTAGTGTCTAATATGAATAAATTCTGAAAGGACAAACTTGTTTCCGAAAATCTTAAACCTGATTTGAGGTTAAATATGTTCACAAACCAAAATTTTAGATATAAAATAAAATGAAAAAATTTAATTATCAAATCTTAAAGAATAATAAACACTCAAAAACCTTTAGGCTCAATATTACTTGCTAAAAAAAACTTCACTCCCTAGAGACCGAATATGGAATACTCGTGATGTTTGAAGGTCGTTGTTCGGAACAATCCCCTTTGATCTGCTTTGATTGCTTCTAAAAAATTTGACAAACTCACAGGAACAACAACTCCCTTTTGAGCTTGGAAATCTACTTCAATAACGTGTATTTCAAATATAGAAATCTCAAATACATTTATTTAACATTCCCTGCCAATTCTATTTCACTCATCCTACCGGTGTTTAAAAGATTTCGAGAACCTACCTATTCATGTTTAAACTCACTAAATTTGAATAGATCCGTATATAGACTCATGGCCAACTAATTTGGTGTCGGCTCAAATTTATTTATATTTTATTTTAAAAAGCCTAGTAACGTTGGATTATGCCATCAGCATATTCAAGGTTTCTACTCCTAAGTGCCTACATAAAGATATATTTATTTGTGTCACACTTCAATAAAATCTAAACTCATTTCCCTGGCCACAACATACTTGTGCGCCCCCCTAACTTACTCAAATAAATATTTTTTATACATAAATATTTTCATAACCATCGTAAGAACTTGTCTATTTTCTTACCATAGATCTATATCTTAAAATGAAAAAAAAAATTATTTCCTCAAATAACTTGGAAGAAATCCTCAAAGCTAAAAAAATCAGAGCTACATACGCTGACCCAGATGCCACAGATTCTTCTTCCGATGTAGAATTGGACCAATTCAGAGAAGGTCAAAGAAAAAAGTCCATGAAATATTATTGAATGCTCCTAAAAAAGGGTGATTATGAATTTGAAGGAAAAAAACTCAAACGTATGAAATGGACACCATTTAAGAACCCTAATATGTCTTATTCTAGATTTTACGAAACAACCTCAGATGTTTCATTCGATGAATTTGAGGTCTCAAATTCAAAGTTTACCGAATCAAGCTCATGTTTGGCTTTCCATTTTGTACTTTTGGGTTTTTTTCCTTCAAATAAATAATCACCCTTTTTTTAGGAGCATTAAAAAAATATTCATGGACTTTTTTCTTTAAAATTTTCTGAATTGGATCCAATTCTTCATCGGAAGATGAATATGAGGTGTGTGGGTCAGAGTATATAGCTCTAATTTTTATTTTTATTTTGTCTTTTTTGAGAGGTCTTCTTCCATTTTAATTTGAGGAAAGAAATAATTTTTTTTCATTTTGAGATATAGATTTGTTGTAAGAAAATTGATTTACGATGGTAAAGAAAATATTTGTGAATAAAAATATATTTCTTTGAGCAAGTGAGGGGGCATACAAGTATGTAGTGTCCCAGGAAATGAGTTCAGATTTTATTGTAGAATGACATGAATAAATATTTCTTTATATAGGCACTTAGGAAGAGAAACCTAGAATATGTTGATGGCATAATTTCTAACATTACTATGGTTTTGAAAATTACAAATAAATTAATAATCTAGATCAAAATTTACAATTCATAATTTTTTTGGGTAAAAATGCATAATCAATTTTTAAATTCACTTAAAATTCTCAATTTTGATCTTTGAGGGTAAATATATAATCATCAGTTTTAGAATCCAGGCAAAATACTCAAATCCTACTTCTGGGGGTAAATATGCAATTATAACTTTTAAAATTCAGCAAAATTCCCAAATTATTAAGAATATAGACAACAAGTGTTGTTAATTTTATCAATTTGCGTGAAATTTGTACTAAAATTTCTTAAGATTGAGAAATTATGGAGTCAAAATGTTGGCCCGAAATATATGAAGGGTAAATTTGCCATCGCGCTTTAGGTATGGAACCATTTTTGCCTTTTCCCCTTATTATATACTTGTTATCCCAAGATTGAATCATAATTACAAATATATTATGATCTTCTTGCAATTCTATCTCAATCAATAGAATTGACCTTTTATTATTAAAGTGGCCCAATTATATTAAATAAACCTTCGTACACGGAAATATGAATCTTATTAAGCTTAGACTAGATATCACATGCACAACTTCAACAAGCTAGACATCTTCATACCATGAAGTTCACACAAGAACACTCACCTGATTTGACTATTCAAATTGTTATTTGTCTTAAATTTCTTGATAACAAATACAACATTTAGTATCTAATATGAATAAATTTTGAAATGACAAACATGTTTCTAAAAATCTTAAACCCGATTTGAGGTTTAATATGCTCACAAACAAAAATTTAATTATCAAATCTTAAAGAATAATAAACACTCAAAAACCTTTACGCTCAATATTACTTGCTCAAACAAACTAAACTCCTTAGAGACCGAATATGGAATACTCGTGATGTATGAAAGTCGTTGTTCGGAACAATCCCCTTTGACCTGCGTTGATTGCTTCTAAAAAATTAAACAAACTCACCGGAACAACAACTCCCCTTTGAGCATAGAAATCTATTTCAATAACGTGTTTTTCAAATATAGAAATCAAATACATTTATTTAACATTCCCTGCCAATTCAGTTTCATTCATCATAACGGTGTTTAAGATTTCGAGAACCTACCTATTCAAATTTAAACTCATTAAATTTCATGGCCCACAAATTTGGTGTCGGCTCATATTTATTTATATTTTATTTTAAAATCCCTAGTAAGGTTGGATATTATGCCATCAGCGTATTCTAGGTTTCTACTCCTAAGTGCCTCCATAAAGATATATTTATTGTTGTCACACTTCAATAAAATCTAAACTCATTTCCCTGGCAACAACATACTTGTTTGCCCCCCTCACTTACTCAAATAAATATTTTTTTATACACAAATATTTTCATAACCATCGTAAGAACTTGTCAATTTTCTTACCACAGATCCATATCTTAAAATGAAAAAAAAAATTATTTCCTCAAATTAATTGGAATAAATCCTCAAAGCTACCCAGACGCCACATATTCTTCTTCCGATGAAGAATTGGACCAATTCATTGAAGATCAAAGAAAAAAGTCCATCAAATATTATTGAATGCTCCAAAAAAATGGTGATTATGAATTTTAAGGAAAAAAACCCAAAACTATGATATGGACACCATTTAAGAA